>CAWUFW010001921.1:0-2519747 GCA_963921515.1 Calotriton arnoldi | reverse complement strand
ACAGGCTGTCGTGTGGTAGGTGCGCCCCTCACTCCCTGGGAGCTATCTGTGGCTGGCATATGTCCATCTGAGACAGGCATGCTGACATATGCCAGTCACATGTACAGTGATGCGTTGTACCGCAATGGACCGATCGGTGCCTCCGGCCGGCCCATTGCTTTCAATGTGTGCGTGGTACGCGTTGTACCCCTGTGCGCGTTGAACTGCAATGGACCGATCGGTGCCTCCGGCCGGCCCACTGCTTTCAATGTGTGCGGGTACGCGTTGTACCCCTGTGCGCGTTGAACTGCAATGGACCGATCGGTGCCTCCGGCCGGCCCAGTGCTTTCAATGTGTGCGGGTACGCCTTGTACCCCTGTGCGCGTTGAACAGCAATGGACCGATCGGTGCCTCCGGCCGGCCCATTGCTTTCAATGTGTGCGGGTACGCGTTGTACCCCTGTGCGCGTTGAACTGCAATGGACCGATCGGTGCCTCCGGCCGGCCCATTCCTTTCAATGTGTGCGGGTACGCGTTGTACCCCTGTGCGCGTTGAACAGCAATGGACCGATCGGTGTCTCCGGCCGGCCCATTGCTTTCAATGTGTGCGGGTACGCGTTGTACTGCGCGTTGTACTGCAATGGACCGATCGGTCCTCAACCGGCATTGCACTCACGGGGGTCTAACCTGGGGGTTTACCGAATAGCCGGTCGAGCACACCCATTGACAATGGGCTTGCCTGGCAACGGACGCGTTTCGGATTTCGAACGAGTCGGTTGCTGGAAATTCAGTTGGTCACCCACAACAATGTTGCAAAATCATGTATGTCATGAAGTTGAAGATTTGAAGGATGCTGTGGGCGTGTTTTGGTGCTGCTATTCCATGGATTGGCCAGATTCAGAAGATGCAAACGACTTGGACCTATCACTTTGGACACAAGGGACAGTATCTGCCTCTCCAGCACATATATATTGCTGGCTGTTCCCCTGAGAGCCCACTTGCCTGCACTACATGCTCCAAGACGACATCTGCCACTGCACTGCTGCTGTCTCTGCCCCTCTGGACCCTGCAATGGCACGTACTGTGGAGAGAGCCCCAGCCTTCAGCCTTGAAGAGAACCAGGCCCTGCTGGACAGCCTACTTCCACAGTACAGCAAGCTGTATGGGACACCAGGGGAGCAGGTGAGTGTTCTGTGCACTGCCTTTCTGAATGTGCATTTTGTGTGACTAGCAAGGCTGAGAGTCTGCACGCCACTGGCTAGCAGGCTCACTGAGTAGTTGTCACCCCCATAGTGTGTAGTGACTTGCACTGGACAGGTATGGTGCAGTGACAGTGCATTTGAACATGGTTTTACTTCCCATGCAATGATACCATGTAGTGACGTCTGGCAAACTGTCCATGGTCAGCGTTGCACTGCCTGTGTACATCATGTGCCCCTGTGATTGAGACATGTATATACAACTGTGTCATGCACGGATATGTTGCATGTGTGGTAATGGCCTTTTCACTTTGTCATCCTGACAGGTTAATGCCCATCGGAAGCAGGAAATCTGGAAGGACATCGTCCGGGCTGTCCGGTCCGTGGGGGTCTACAAGCGCCGGATCCGCAACTGCCAGAAGAGGTGGCAGGACCTTCGGGGCTGGACCCGGAGGATTGCACGGGTCCAGCTGAAGCTGTCCCCTCCTCGCAGGAGGGCGGAACACGGACCCTGACCCCCACATGCTCCAGATCCTGGGGGTGGTCTTTCCAGACCTGGATGGGCAGCTGAAGGCCAGACAGCAGCAAGGAGGGGGTGAGTCAAAGACTGCACTGTGAACTCTGTATTACATGCTTTGTGCCCTCCTCTGGCCTGGTTCAACTGCCACAGTGCAGCAGTCATGTTGTCCAGGAGCCATGTCCCTCTATTGTGCACTGCCCACTGCTCATCTGATACCCAGGTGTGGCCCTTACAGTCAGGGAATTGTGTCACTTGGGACTGTGTCCTTGCAGTTTACTTCACTAAAGGTGGGGGACAGCATCTGTTTCCCTAACTCTGTTGTGGGCATCATGGGTGGATCCATTGTTCACACAACGCCTGGGTTTGGACATGTGATCTGCGTGTTGCTTTGATATGCGGTCCACTTGCTGAGCTGAGCCACCACATGTGCCTGGGGTATGTGGCACACGCCCATGCAGCGGGTGGGAACAATGTTTGTGCCCCAGGAGTGTGCAGATTACGTGTGTCACACATACATAGCCAGCTATCCACTGTCCAGGGCACATCCCTCATTCATGTGGAGCAGGACAGTCATGCCTACTCCAGGCCATGCAATGCACTCTGTACTCCCACTCCCGTGTATCAGCTGACACATTGTGCACAGTGATTTGACCCCTCCGGTGTCTGCCTCTGTGTCAGTGTGCTGTGGATTAGTTGCCAGGACTGCTGGGGTGTTTCTTGGTAGGGGCTCAGCATGCCCCTGGAGATGTGACCATAGGAGATGATACTTGTGTGTCACATAGGTGTTTGATCAGCTGCCCGTGCAGACTGGGGTATGCAAATGTGATGTTCAGGCAGCTGTTCCCCATTCACAGCAAATTGTGAGGGGCTCAGGTTCAGAGGGTAGTGTCACAGGTCTCCCATATGTCCAATAGGTGTGACCTGGACAGATGAGGGTTGAGATGATGTGTTGTGTGGGGGATGTACATGTGCACTTGTGCAGCTCCAGGACTTGCATTCCCCATGACCTACTATTGTGACACAGTGCATAGTGTTGTTGTCTGGCTGCCAAGTCATACATCACTGAGACAGTGATGTATGACTTAACAGTCATGCCTCTGCCATGGCATGTGTCAACTTATTTGTGGTCCTGCAGGGGAGTGACATGTGCTACATGCACACCATAGTGGCGCTGGCTATCAGGACATGGGTGCATCATGGTGTCTGTCGCTGGTATGCATCACATGCATTTCCTATTTGACTCTGGGCATCCCTTTCATCCGGAAACCTGTACTGACTCAGTGGCAAGAGCTGTGATGTGTCCACACCATGTCCTCTGCACTGTCCAACTACTGTGTACTTGGTGCATGTGTCCACACTGGGGTGTTGCAATCCAACAGACACCAGACAGATGGGTGCAAGGCCATGTGGGATGTGAGTGCCATGCTTGGCATCAGACTGACAATTGGCTTCTCCTGTTCAGTTAGGGCACTTTTAGCAATGTACAACTAATGATGCCAGGCCTTGCTCTGTGATGTGCTGTGCTCACAGTGGTGTGTGCGTTTGGTGCAGGTGACTGATGTCTGTCTGTTTCCCCATTGTTTGCAGATACATCCACGGCCACGGAAGGGGACAGCTCCACGGACCAGGAGGAGCCAGAGAGCCAGACTGGGTCAGCAGCTGAGGAGTGGTCGGAGGGACCCAGTGGCACGGAGGGCGAGGGGAGCCACACCGAGGAATCCTCAGCACCATCCACCTCAGCTGAGGACCAGAGCAACTCGGAGGATGACTCCCTTGTGGAGGCGGGTGTCAGCAGCCACCACACCCCAGCTAGTGTTGCTGTCCCCGCCACCACCAGCACCACCACCGCCCTCCCATCGGCTCCCATTCCCCAGGTCCGTGGAGGCTCCCATGTTCGGGAGCGTGTCTCCTTTGGCCCAGGCACCGCACCCCTGCCCCTGTGTCCCCTGCTGCCCTGAGTGAGGAGTCTGTGTACCTCCTTCGCCAGCTCCATGTAGGGCAGACAGCCATGCTGAGTGGCCTCCATGCGCACACCGCACAGTTGACTCAGCTGGTGTCGTTCATGGAGGGCATCTCATCGGGCATGTCTGACCTACAGAGGGGCAACAGGTCCATGGACTCCTCCCTGACGGCAGCAGTGTCCCTCCTCAGACAGTCCCTCACCCCTCCTGCCTCTGCTCCATCCACACTCCCCAGCACCTTACCCGTCCCAAGCACACACACACCGGCACAGGCACACACCAGCACACACACATCCAACACACAGACACACACGCCACAAACTAAACGCACACGCACGCACAGTCAGGGGACTGAAACCAGACTCACAGTGGATGGGGCCCTGGTACACACACACGCATCCACGGGCACTGCGCAGTCCTCACTTGCCTCTCCCTCCAAAGCACCCTCCCTTGCCTCACCTGCAACCCCAAAGACCCAGCGCCTCTTCCTCAGTGACCTCAGCCTCTTCCCCTCCGATCCAGCTGCCCCAGCATCTAGGGGGAAGAGGAAGCCCCCCCACACGGAGCAGAGTGCCCCTCGCCCCCGGACACCCTCCCCCAGGCGCAGACAGACTGAGGCCCCCACCCGCAAGTCCCCCGGAGTGGTAAGAGCAAGACCCCGCCGCCGCCCTGCAGCTCAAGCACCAGGTCACCTTCCTCCATCCCTCAGGCCCCCACTCCACAGGTGCCCCCGCCACACCCTGCCCCAGGTTCCCCCACCCACAGATATACCATCCCCAAGAGGCTCCGGCCTTCTCCCCCTGCCACTTGCTCTCCCGGCACCACACCCCCGCTGCGCTTGTCTGTGCCACTGATGTGGTGAGGGTGTCCTCCCCCTCTGTCCAGCCCACCTTGCCTGTTCCCCATTCTCCTCCCCTGGTGGTAGGCACTGCAGTGGAGTCCACTACCACCCTGTCTGACTTGGGCACTGCAGTGGCGGACCTGTCCACTCCATCTGCAGGGTCCACTGCAGTCGTGCCGGCACCCACAACATCTGAGCCATGCCCCCCAGTTGTGCCGGCACACACCATGTCAGACACCTCCACTGCAGTTGTCAGTGGCTCTCCAGCACCCACCACCCCTTCCCTGCTTCCTCCTGGTGAGCCCTGATCCTGTCCCTGCGGTGCCTGGCCTACCCCCCGGTTGCCCCTCCTAGTGGATTGTCCCTGGTTTTGTGCAGGCATGTGTAGGGTGGCATCTGCCACTGTCACCCACTTGTGACTTTGTTGATGGACTGGCCATTGGTCTTTGTTTATGTTCTACCGGACTTCTACTTTTAATGCCACATATGCTGAATAAAGCAACTTTCTGTTCTCTAGTGCTTTTGCTTCTGATGTACATGATGTTGATGATGCTAACAATGCCCTTGCTGCAGTGATGGTGATATTTGGTCTCATGATAATGAAGTGTTACTGTGCAGGAACCCATGTGGTCCAGGGGTTATGGGTCTTATCCTGTGGTGTATCCATGTCATCCATAGCAGCATCTGAGGGTGTCATGTGTTCAGTATTTGGCAATGGGATTTCCTACTTAGATTGGCTATTTCACATCTGTGGCTTCCACCCCTGCACATCTGTTGTGCCTGCCATTGTTCTATTCATCTACTTCCCTGACCGTGTGGCCATCTCCACTGGACATGCAGGTTTGGGCATCAATGGGGAAGGACTCATCTGTGTTGTCAGTGCAACATTGCTATACAAGTGTGTTGGATCTGTGCTGATGATTCCGTTGGCACTTCCATGACCAGGCTGATGTGACGGGAGCCCTCATTTGGTGCTAATTGTTGATTGTGTGACCAAGTGCTCAGCTGACATGGTGGGGGCCTACTGAGGCAACATATGGCACAGCTTTCCTCACACAGGAGTGGAGTCCCCTCATGGCAGTGTGTACTCCTGTGACATTGCCTGCGCCCAAGGTGTGTGTTGTATGTGCATGTCTGTGTGTTCACTTCCGTTTAGCTGTGCATGCTGTGATCCCTAGTGTTGTACCTGTTTGTGATGCTAGCTGAGTTGAGCTATGTTCCCCCAAAGTCTTCTCCCTGGGTTCTCTGTGATGTGGGTGCATGGCACATTACTGGTCATCAGGGTGTCACCCATAGGTGTGCTTGCTGTCAGGGCTGAGTTTGTGTGCAGAAGCAGCTGGGTCACAGTCAGGTTTCCCCTTGGCACTTGTTGTTTGCCCCTGTCATGTGATTTCCAGTTTGTGTTATCTTTCAGTGATTGTGACACGTTGTGTGTGTGACTGCTGGCACTCCTCAGGGTCCGGGCTGCAATGTTGGTTGTTGTCTATGTGTGTTCTTTGTGGGTGACCTTGGCTTCTTCATTGGTGTGTGACTGTGGCTGTGATCCCATTGGTTGGTGTGGTATTGCCGTCATGTCCTTGTACGGCGTAGTGTGCAGTGTGTCAGACATTCAGGAGTCTTGTTGAGTGTCCATGTGTGATGTGTTTCTGCACCTTGGTTCCCACCCACCACCCTGGAATAGTCATGGGTGCATGTGCAATGTCACCAGTGCATGTTTGCTTCACTGCTGCACATTGTTGGAGGTCGAGGGGTGTGGTGTTGAGTGTGTGCAGATGAGAGTTGTTGCCCGGCTAGGCCCCTGCCTCCATGTTGGCCTTGGCTCACTGGCCATGCTGTTTGATTTGTGCTTGTGTAGGTGTGATGGGAGTTAGTTGCTCAGTACACATGACTGTGGTTCACAGTGTGAACCACATTTAGCTTTGTCATCACAGTGGGATTGTAATGCAGCCCAGGGTCACCACATTGTGGGGGCCCTGGGGGTGGTGCTGTGGTGTGTCTGTGTCTTGCTGTGTCAGTTGCTGTCCCTACGTGCCTGTGTGACATGTGTGATTTGTGCTCCCTCTCATCTGACAATGCCTGCTTGCCCACATAGGGAATTTGGATCCATGAGTTACCTTTGTGTGGCACTGTATGCACATCTGTATGATTGGTATTCATGTCTCCTCATGTGTTGTGTGGTTGCCTGGGGACACTGGCACCCCCCAGCCTCACCTGTTGTGTATGATGTGCAGGGTGGGTCTGCCTGTTTGTGTTTGTGCATCTGCAACACTGCATTGGCATATCTTGGGTGTGCCATTGGCTGTATGTAGTTTGGTGGGTTTCCCCTGCTGTCCCTGGGACTCCTAGGTCATCGGTCAGCACAATGATCATGGTTTGTGTGTCCCATTGCTGCCATGGTATGGTATCTGTTCACCTCACATCTGCAGTCTCCACAGGGTATCTGCATGTGTGTGCCCATTGGTGCAAATATGTGGGTCTGCATTCGGATGGTCACTTCTGTCATTGTGTCATTGATGATTGTTGACGGTGTCAGCCCCCATGGGTGTTGTTTGTCTGCACATGGCCAAAGTTATGTCTTATTTGCACTGCAGGATTTGGCTCCCCCAATTTATGTTGCAATGGGACACATACACTACTTTGCCACTGATGTGTTTGTTGTTCTGTGACCAGGAATCATCCATGCAGTTTGGCAGTTGCACCTCTTACTTTGTCAACACTTACCTTTTGGTCACTGTGATGATGGGGTTTGGACCCCATTGCCACAATGTTCAAAATGTGCTGCAGCTATGGACCCCACACTTACCTTTTGGTCACTGTGATGATGGGGGTTTGGCCCCATTGCCACAATGTTCAAAATGTGCTGCAGCTATGGACCCCACACTTACCTTTTGGTCACTGTGATGATGGGGGTTTGGACCCCATTGCCACAATGTTAAAAATGTGCTGCAGCTATGGACCCCACACTTACCTTTTGGTCACTGTGATGATGGGGGTTTGGACCCCATTGCCACAATGTTCAAAATGTGCTGCAGCTATGGACCCCACACTTACATTTTGGTCACTGTGATGATGGGGGTTTGGACCACATTGCCACAATGGTCATGGCCTGCTTGCATTGTGGGTGCCACACACATATTTGTGTGGCACATGTGCTAGGGGGTCACATTGTATGTTCAAAGTCATGTTCGGTGTTGTAGGCATTTGACACAGTCTACACACGCTTGTCATGGTGTTGGGGGATGTCTTCTTCTTGCATTCCCTAGGTTGTGGTGTGCTGGTTGTGTCATGCATTGTCCATCCTATGAGTGGGGGTGGTAGTAGTGGTAGGCATCCTGCCCCCCTGGGTGAGGGTGGTAGTAGTGGTAGGCATCCTGCCCCCTGGGTGAGGGTGGTAGTAGTGGTGGGCATCCTGCCCCCCTGGGTGAGGGTGGTAGTAGTGGTAGGCATCCTGCCCCCCTGGGTGAGGGTGGTAGTAGTGGTGGGCATCCTGCCCCCCCTGGGTAAGGGTGGTAGAAGTGGTAGGCATCCTGCCCCCCCTGGCTAAGGGTGGTAGTAGTGGTAGCCATCCTGCCCCCCCTGGGTGATGGTGGTAGTAGTGGTAGGCATCCTGCCCCCCTGGGTGATGGTGGTAGTAGTGGTAGGCATCCTGCCCCCCGGGGTGAGGGTGGTAGTAGTGGTGGGCATCCTGCCCCCCTGGGTAAGGGTGGTAGTAGTGGTAGGCATCCTGCCCCCTGGGTGATGGTGGTAGTAGTGGTAGGCATCCTGCCCCCCTGGGTGATGGTGGTAGTAGTGGTGGGCATCCTGCCCCCCTGGGTGAGGGTGGTAGTAGTGGTGGGCATCCTGCCCCCCTGGGTAAGGGTGGTAGTAGTGGTAGGCATCCTGCCCCCCTGGGTGAGGGTGGTAGTAGTGGTAGGCATCCTGCCCCCCTGGGTGATGGTGGTAGTAGTGGTAGGCATCCTGCCCCCCTGGGTGACGGTGGTAGTAGTGGTAGGCATCCTGCCCCCCTGGGTGAGGGTGGTAGTAGTGGTGGGCATCCTGCCCCCTGGGTGAGGGTGGTAGTAGTGGTAGGCATCCTGCCCCCCTGGGTGAGGGTGGTAGTAGTGGTAGGCATCCTGCCACCCTGGCTAAGGGTGGTGGTAGGCATCCTGCCCCCCTGGGTGAGGGTGGTAGTAGTGGTGGGCATCCTGCCCCCCTGGGTGAGGGTGGTAGTAGTGGTAGGCATCCTGCCCCCCTGGGTGAGGGTGGTAGTAGTGGTAGGCATCCTGCCCCCCTGGGTGAGGGTGGTAGTAGTGGTAGGCATCCTGCCCCCCTGGGTGAGGGTGGTAGTAGTGGTGGGCATCCTGCCCCCTGGCTAAGGGTGGTAGTAGTGGTAGGCATCCTGCCCCCCTGGGTGAGGGTGGTAGTAGTGGTGGGCATCCTGCCCCCCTGGCTAAGGGTGGTAGTAGTGGTAGGCATCCTGCCCCCTGGGTGAGGGTGGTAGTAGTGGTAGGCATCCTGCCACCCTGGCTAAGGGTGGTGGTAGGCATCCTGCCCCCTGGGTGAGGGTGGTAGTAGTGGTAGGCATCCTGCCCCCTGGCTAAGGGTGGTGGTAGGCATCCTGCCCCCCCTGGGTGAGGGTGGTAGTAGTGGTAGGCATCCTGCCCCCCCTGGGTGAGGGTGGTAGTAGTGGTAGGCATCCTGCCCCCCCTGGGTGATGGTGGTAGTAGTGGTAGGCATCCTGCCCCCCCTGGGTGATGGTGGTAGTAGTGGTAGGCATCCTGCCCCCCCTGGGTGAGGGTGGTAGTAGTGGTAGGCATCCTGCCACCCTGGCTAAGGGTGGTGGTAGGCATCCTGCCCCCCCTGGGTGAGGGTGGTAGTAGTGGTAGGCATCCTGCCACCCTGGCTAAGGGTGGTGGTGGGCATCCTGCCCCCCTGGGTAAGGGTGGTAGTAGTGGTGGGCATCCTGCCCCCCTGGGTGAGGGTGGTAGTAGTGGTAGGCATCCTGCCCCCCTGGGTGATGGTGGTAGTAGTGGTAGGCATCCTGCCCCCCTGGGTGACGGTGGTAGTAGTGGTAGGCATCCTGCCCCCTGGGTGAGGGTGGTAGTAGTGGTGGGCATCCTGCCCCCCTGGGTGAGGGTGGTAGTAGTGGTAGGCATCCTGCCCCCCTGGGTGAGGGTGGTAGTAGTGGTAGGCATCCTGCCACCCTAGCTAAGGGTGGTGGTAGGCATCCTGCCCCCTGGGTGAGGGTGGTAGTAGTGGTGGGCATCCTGCCCCCCTGGGTGAGGGTGGTAGTAGTGGTAGGCATCCTGCCACCCTGGCTAAGGGTGGTGGTAGGCATCCTGCCCCCCTGGGTGAGGGTGGTAGTAGTGGTAGGCATCCTGCCCCCCTGGGTGAGGGTGGTAGTAGTGGTAGGCATCCTGCCCCCCTGGGTGAGGGTGGTAGTAGTGGTGGGCATCCTGCCCCCCTGGCTAAGGGTGGTAGTAGTGGTAGGCATCCTGCCCCCCTGGGTGAGGGTGGTAGTAGTGGTGGGCATCCTGCTCCCCCTGGCTAAGGGTGGTAGTAGTGGTAGGCATCCTGCCCCCCTGGGTGAGGGTGGTAGTAGTGGTAGGCATCCTGCCACCCTGGCTAAGGGTGGTGGTAGGCATCCTGCCCCCCTAGGTGAGGGTGGTAGTAGTGGTAGGCATCCTGCCCCCTGGCTAAGGGTGGTGGTAGGCATCCTGCCCCCTGGGTGAGGGTGGTAGTAGTGGTAGGCATCCTGCCCCCCTGGGTGAGGGTGGTAGTAGTGGTAGGCATCCTGCCCCCCTGGGTGAGGGTGGTAGTAGTGGTGGGCATCCTGCCCCCTGGGTGAGGGTGGTAGTAGTGGTAGGCATCCTGCCACCCTGGCTAAGGGTGGTGGTAGGCATCCTGCCCCCTGGGTGAGGGTGGTAGTAGTGGTAGGCATCCTGCCCCCTGGCTAAGGGTGGTGGTAGGCATCCTGCCCCCTGGGTGAGGGTGGTAGTAGTGGTAGGCATCCTGCCCCCCGGGTGAGGGTGGTAGTAGTGGTGGGCATCCTGCCCCCCCTGGCTAAGGGTGGTAGTAGTGGTAGGCATCCTGCCCCCCCTGGGTGAGGGTGGTAGTGGTGGTGGGCATCCTGCCCCCCTGGCTAAGGGTGGTAGTAGTGGTAGGCATCCTGCCCCCCTGGGTGAGGGTGGTAGTAGTGGTGGGCATCCTGCCCCCCTGGCTAAGGGTGGTAGTAGTGGTAGGCATCCTGCCCCCTGGCTAAGGGTGGTAGTAGTGGTAGGCATCCTGCCCCCCTGGGTGAGGGTGGTAGTAGTGGTAGGCATCCTGCCCCCCTGGGTGAGGGTGGTAGTAGTGGTAGGCATCCTGCCCCCCTGGGTGAGGGTGGTAGTAGTGGTAGGCATCCTGCCCCCCTGGCTAAGGGTGGTAGTAGTGGTAGGCATCCTGCCCCCCCTGGGTAAGGGTGGTAGTAGTGGTAGGCATCCAGCCCCCCCTGGGTAAGGGTGGTGGTGCGCATTCAGGCCCCTGTGTGCATATGTGGCATTGGTGATGGGCATCCCGCCCCTATGGTGCTGCTGTTGCTGGTGTAAGTATATTCAGCATCCCCGTGTGTGTGTGTGATGTGTCGTGTACGTGTTGTATGTGTTTTGTGGTTGGTGTCTGGCTTACCTTCTGCGCCGTACGCGTCCGTGCCTGTTCCGGTAGTAAATGTAGAATATTGGTATGATCGGGACGAAGGGATTCATGGTTGGTTCGTGTCGTTCGTCCTTCTCGTCGCTTCGCCTCGTCGCTTCGCCTCGTCCTCGTCGCTTCGCGTCGTCCTCGTCGGTGCCGTGTTCGTCTCGGAGCCGTGGATCGTGTTGTGGCGCGAATCGGAGCTTATGTGCGCCTCTCCCGGATGCTTTGACGTGCCGTGCGTAGAGACGGGTTCGGCGCGTACGGAAAGCGCATCGTACTTGTCCGGCCGGACGGGGCTGCATTTTTCCTTCCGTGCGACTCGATTCGGCGTTTCCGGATTCGCCTCGGTCGGAGAACAGGACCTGGTTTGGGTGAGTACGGCTCGGCCGGATTTTTTGCTGTTGTGCGCATCGTACTTTCTCGTTCGGTGTACTGTACGGATCGGTCGGGAAACAGGCTTTCGCATGGCTTTTTTCCCGACCGAATGGTATTGGGTGTGCCTCCGACCGAGATCGGAATCGGCCCCTATATGTTTAGTGTCCAGCATCTTCCCTGACTTAATACTGACTGGAGTGGGAATAGTAATTTTTATGTGTTTAATGTCCAGCACCTTCCCAGACTTAATACTGACTGCAGTGGGAATAGTTATTTATATATGTTTAATGTCCAGCACCTTCCCAGACTTAATTTTGACTGGAGTGGGAATAGTAATTTTATATGTTTAGTGTCCAGCATCTTCCCTGACTTAATACTGACTGGAGTGGGAATAGTAATTATTATGTGTTTAATGTCCAGCACCTTCTCAGACCTAATACTGACTGGATTGGGAATAGTAATTTATATATGTTTAATGTCCAGCATCTTCCCTGACTTAATTTTGACTGGAGTGGGAATAGTAATTTTATATGTTTAGTGTCCAGCATCTTCCATGACTTAATACTGACTGGAGTGGGAATAGTAATTTTTATGTGTTTAATGTCCAGCACCTTCCCAGACTTAATACTGACTGGAGTGGGAATAGTAATTTATATATGTTTAATGTCCAGCAACTTCCCTGACTTAATACTGACTGGAGTGGGAATAGTAATTTATATATGTTTAATGTCCAGCACCTTCTCTGATTTAATATTCACTGGAGTGAGAATAGTAATTATTATATGTTTAGTGTCCAGCACCTTCCCTGACTTAATATTGACTGGAGTGGGAATAGTAATTTAAATTTGTTTAATGTACAGCAGTTTTTATTATTTAATGCATACTGTATTGGGAATAGTAAATTATATATGGTTAATGTTTAGCATTTTTTGTTACTTAATTCTAAGTGTAGTGGGAAGAGTAAATTATATATTGTTTATGTTTACCACCTTCAATGAATATTGTTTAATTGTATTGGGAATAGTGAGTGATATATGTTTATGTACAAATATATTTTTAAAATTATTTATAATTTATCTAAAATTTTTAGATTACATATATGTTTTTTGCTGTGTATTTATTAATTTTATATAAAGAGTTGTAGGAAAATTACAGTATGTGTTTTTATATGTGAAGAAATATAAATGTGTTTTATTATGTGCAGTGATAATGAATTTTTATTGTGTAATTGATGTATAGTTTATAATTTACTAGTAAAAAAACCAATCTGATTATTTATAGTAAATTAAAATGGTACATTTATCAAATTAATATATTTAAGTAAAATATTCAATAATAAGATATACATATAAAAAAAATTAGACATTTTTTATTTTCAAACAACTTTTATTTTTGTATAAGTAGGTAGAAAGAGAAATTAAAATTATTTTATTTATAGTATGGAATAGAAATTAATAAAAATACACAAAATATGTCTATTTTTATTTAAGGAACATAAATTATTTTACATACATTTATTAGTTAATTGAATTTTTTAAGGAAAAAAACATTTTATGATATAATTGTATTTTATAACAAAAGTATTCTTATTTTGATATACAAACAATATTTTGTTATTATTTTACAAGAGTTGTAACATTGTAATATATTTATACAAATAATATAACCATTTTTGGCATATATATACACAAAATAAAGCATTGTATGGTTAATTATTATTTAATATTGTAACATTATAATGCTGTAGTGAATATTGTTTATCATTTTCAAATAATTATCACTTTATTACATGTTAATAAATTTTTAATTAATATTATTAGTATATAAAATATTAATAATATTAATTATTACATTGTTGTATTGCATGAAATAATTTTTTTTAAACAGGTAAGTTTTATTTAACATTTCTATATAATTAATATGTTTTTTTATAATTAATATAATTATAAAAAATACATATATAATTATAATAATAATAAATATATTTTTATATTAATTATTATTATAACTTTACAAAGTATAATAAAATATATAATAATTTTTAAATATAGAGAAAAAATTGTACAACATAAGAAAAATATATCTGACATTTATACTTTGATATAATGCATTTTTTTAACATTATTCCTTTTTTAAACATTTATTTAAGCAGCCATTTTTAGTTCACAGGGACTATTTTGTAACCGCGTACTGTTATTTTGGGTCATTGAGGACCGGAGAAGCTCGCGGTTGGAAGCTGCGTCGCGTCGAGCAAGGTAAGGGAAATTTTAATTCTTTTTATAACTTAATACTTATGTTTTAGTCTAGTTAGGATATATATATTGTATTTATAGTTAGGTCGTTGCGTTTTTGGTGTGCTGTACTTGTTAGTTATATTTTAGTGAGATGTCGTGAGTTAGTGTTTGAGGCGTTGTGTAGACAGACGATAATATGACTAAATATGTGTTGTTTTGTTGATATAAATTAATGTTATTGTATTTAATGAATGTATTTTGGTGTATTTGTGTGGGTGGGTATGCTTTCAATCTTTTTTGCAGGTTACTTTTAATCGACTTTACGTTGGAGAGACAGACGCGTTTTAAAAAAAAAAAGAACTGTGTATTAGTTTGTTAAACTAATATTATTATCACAGTTTCTTTTATTTTTCGGAATTTCCTGGAGCGATTTTTATATTTTTATATCTTTTTCGGGTTTTTGAGGGTTTCCGTTATTTGGATTTCGCAAGGATGGATTTATATAGGACCTGTTGGATTTTTGCATTTTTTTGGGGGCTTTTTTAAACTTTAACATGGATTAACAGACAGATGTAAGGATTATTACTTGTTGGAATACATCTTCTACAGCTACATAAACCGTAAGTCTATTTTTTTTAAATTAATTGGGTGGGAAATGTTGTTAAAATTAATTGTGATATATAGTATATTTTGATAAATATTATTTATTTGTAAATATATTTTTTTTTAGTTAAAAAAATATATATCACAAATAAGTAATAATTGTGAAAATATAATATTAATATATGTGTGTAAAGTGTTTGTTTTGTGAACGAAAAAATGTATAATAGCTGTGGAACTGTAGTTTATAATATGCTTTTGGCTATTAGGGATAGGTAATCTAGGCCTCTTGTTGATGGGTATAGGGTAACCTGACTTTGCAGTAGCTCAAACATTTTTTTAGTTTGTTTAGTTAATTTGGGACATATTTGAGTTACAGATTGTTCCATCCGTAATTCTTGATAGCTTTGTTCTTTTTGTATAGATTGTAGTAGTTTTTGTAGGGTAGGTTTACCTCTGCTTGTTGTTGCTTGGAAGGCATTATGCCATCCTTCAACACTATTATTTGTTTTGGCTTCTTTGTTTAAGGTACTTAGGTACACGTTCCACCAAGGAATGTGGAACTTAGGTTGCCTTCTATGCCCTGATCTATGCAGTCTTCCCACCCAGGTATCCTCAAAGTAGTCTAGTAGTGGGCTTATTTTGTCTTCGTTCCTTTTGTAATAGGGGCTCTCTATTAGAATATTGTAGTGCTCTGCTACATCAGTTACAGGTACATATGCTAGTGCTATTAGCTTTTTAATTTGGTAGGCGAAAGTACTGTCTGTAGCATATTGTACACTTAGGGTTGATTTTTGTAGATGTCTCCAGAGACTCTGGTTAAAATGATAATAGCAACCATGGATTGCTGTGTGTGGATAATATTTCAGTATAGCATTTATCATGGCTATTTCAAAATCAATAATTATTTTTGAAGGAAAATAATTATTGCTTTCTTCTTTTATTTTAGTGAGTATATCTATGTAGGTAGTTTGCTGTTTATTTGGTAATAGGGCATAGATGAATGGAATATTTGAATGTTGGTACAAACCATGCACTGTGTACAGCTGGTAAAATGGTTTTGGACAGACTTTGAAAGTTCCATCCATCATCATGTGTCACATTGCTGTAATTTAACTAAATTGTTTGCAGTAGCAAACATAATTATTCTTTTATCTGGGCATTTGTTATCAAAAAATATAAATGGTTCTTTAGTGTGAGTAATGCTTAATTCTGGTGGAATAACTACTTCTGCAAACGTTTTAGGGGCAGGTATGGTACTTGTAGTTGCTTTTTTTGTCTGGCAATAGTTCTTTTTAAAGAAGCTATGGACGGTAATTGTCCTGATGCATGTTGAGGTACTTTTAATAGTTGCTCTTTTAGTATTTGGGTAGTTGGTTTATCAGTACTAGTGCTTGCTTCTTTTATACTTTCAAGAGCATCTCTAAGCTCAATCTCTGTTATGTTTGGGGGTGATTATGTTCTTTTACAGAAAGAACAGTAGTTTCATGAGTAGTAGCTCTTCCATAGCATTTGTTAGAGTAGTATTTGCTACACTTCCAAAACACTTTAAGGCCAGTTTGTTTCTCCTGTGTATAGACATACCCCATATAACATAATAACATTTTATTTTTTTGTGACATTACAAATTCTGCACCTTCAGTCATGTTGTTTTGTTTTATGCTAGGGAAAATTAAAAAACAAAATGTTTAATATAATAAATACCACATATTTATTAAATACAGTTACATTTCAGTGAATATACTTACAATGTTTAGTTTGATGTAAATAAAATTGTCCAGGAAATGATTTCAAGCTTTATTTTCTATTTTTTGATGTAATTTCTGTTGGGAAGAGAAAACAAACATTTTAATAATTTGATTATATTGTTTGTAGATGATAGGGATTTTAGGGGAAAAGGGTTATTTGGGTGGGTATTTAAGGGTGTTTATTAATTGAAAATTATATACTTACTTTTTAATTGTATTTAGTTGGTTAGTGGTTGTAGAATTATTTTGGATGCTTTTGCTGTTGGCTGCAGAGGAGATAGATAAAAAAGAAAATATATATTAGTGAATAACGTTTGAAAAATAATTTTAGGTAGCTTTGGCAAAAATATAATATACTTACATTTATTGTTCTTTTATTGTTGAGAATTTTGAAAATATTTTTCTGGCTTTGTAAGATATCTGTAGAGCTGATATAAATGTAAGGAATTAAAGAATAGTAAATTAGGTCTCAGAAATAGTTAGGGGCCGATTCCGATCTCGGCCGGTAGGGCTCCGAATCGGATTCGGCTTTACCGGATCCGATTCGGAGCCCTGTTTCCCGACCGATTCGTACGCGGGTCCGGCCGAGCGAGTACGATGCAAGCGCCCGCGAAATCGCCAACCAACCGACTCGTACGCGGCTTCAACACGCTCCGACCGACTCGCACGGACACAACTCGCACCGCACGATGGAGTCGTTCCCCGGCCGGGCAAGTACGATGCGTGCTGCGAGCAGTCCGACCGACTCGCGCCGTCCAGCTCGAAAGAGCTGTCAGAGCCGGACTTTGGGGGTCCGTGTCGGACCCCCCTGTACGCGTGGCCGTGCGAGTCGCACACAGGGGGGACCCATGGGTCCCCCCTACCTTTGCATGTACGGCGCGATGCTCGTTCGGTCGGATGGCCAGAGTCCGATTCGGTCGGAAATCTCTCCGGGTCCGGCTCGGTCGGAGAGGTTTCCGGCCCGAATCGGAATCGGCCCCTTATTGTTGAAGGGTAGTAGTATTGTTATATTTTAAATACAGTTTTACTTACTTAGTGCAGTTTTAAAGATTTCTTCAGTAATGAAAGTTTTCTTTTAGGAAACAGTTGGGCAGAGTTTCACATTCTTCTTTATTGTAGGTTAGAAGTGTAAAAGAGATGTAAACATTTGATGTTTATTAAGGGGCCGATTCCGATTCGGGCCGGAAACCTCTCCGACCGAGCCGGACCCGGAGAGATTTCTGACAGAATCGGACTCTGGCAGTCCGACCGAACGAGAACGATGCGCACACATGCACCCGGACTCGATTCGGTCGGACTCCCATTGAAGTCAATGGGAGCCGGTCATACAACGCGTACGCGGGCTCCCATTGACTCAATGGGTGCGAGGCGAACAGGGGCGCCCCCTACAGCGGGTACGCGTTGATGCGCATCGCGCCGTACATGCACAGGTAGGGGGGACCCATGGGTTCCCCCTGTGTGCGACTCGCGCGGCCACACGTACAGGGGGGTCCGACACGGACCCCCAAAGTCCGGCTCCGACAGCTCTTTCGAGCTGGATGGCGCGAGCCGGTCGGACTGCTCGCGGCGCGCATCGTACTTGCCCGGCCGGGGAACGACTCCATCGCGCGGTGCGAGTTGTGTCCGTGCGAGTCGGTCGGAGCGTGTTGAAGCCGCGTACGAGTCGGTCGGTCGGGAAACAGGGCTCCGAATCGGATCCGGTAAAGCCGAATCCGATTCGGAGCCCTACCGGCCGAGATCGGAATCGGCCCCATAGTGTTTATTTAATTGGTTACTTTATGTTATTGGTGTATTTTAAAATGTGAGTATTTGATTCATTGAAGTTAATTGTTTTTATTGTTTTGGCTGTTTGTTTCCATATAAGGGAAACGCTAATTAAGAAACTGTTAGTAGAAAGTAATTATTTTTTCGTTTTGCTTTTTTAAAATATTTTAAACATTGTTTTGAATGTGAAATGATGCAAGCATTATATATTTTATAGATTTTATTTTATTACTGTAATTGTTTGTTTAGAGAAGAAATTTATTTTTATATATTGATATGTTTGCAAATTATTTTTTTATGTTGTTTAAGTGTTTTATATTGTTTTATAATGTGAATTTATATTTGGTGCTAAAGATACATTTAATTGAGCAGTTTTTCTATAGTCGATATTTTCAAAAAGTCGATAATATTGATGTCTATATTTTGGTATTCGATATTTTTGTTATTTTGTATGTTAATTAAATTTAAACGATATTTAATTTAACGATATTTTGTATTTCGATATTGTGGTGTACGATGTTTTTATATACGATATTGTGTACTCGATATTTTTGTATTTTTATAAATAAGTATTGGTAGTCGATATTATTGTAGTCGATATTATGACGCTCGATATTTTGTAAATACGATATTTTTGTTGTCGATATTATGTCAGTGATCCATTTCTGTCAGGGTTGACGTGGAGGTCAAAACATCTGAATTCGTCAATAAAGATGCAATTTTGTTTTTATACATGAATGTATCGTTATTCATATTGACATCGACAAATTTTAACATTATAAAGGGACCAGGTTTGTCCAACTGAAGAGTTATCTTCTCAAGTCCAGCGCGAGAAGCTGGTGTTTGTATTGGCGGAAGACGTAAGGAAGTTATTGTTGGCACGAGGAGCAGGTCGGGCATTACGGACAGTCACTGTTGTAGCGGAAAGAGGCGGTCATTAGTGGAGCTTCACGTTGGAAGTCAGCATGGGCTGTTACTGTCGACGTGGAATACAGGTCTCACTGGAGCCTTGCAACGGTTATTGGCGGCACGAAGTGCAGGTCCCACTGGAGGTTCACCTTGGTGGTTGTCGCGGATGGTCATTTCTCAGTGCGATTTTTAACCTGGAGTTCAGCCAAGTCTCCCAGGCAAGGGTCCAGGTCCTGGGGGGCTCACTCCAGCAGAGGCCAGCTCAGGCAGGTTCAGTTGGTGCTAGGGAAGTCACCAGGGAGCTTGATGTGTCCTTAAAGCTCAAACAGGAGGTCAGCCAACAGACCCTTGGAGTCACTTCTGGGGAACCTGGGTTCAAGCAAGCAAGTCCAATCTTCCTTCTTCAGACAGCAGGGCAGTCCTTACTCTGAATCTTCCACAGGTCCAGAAGTGTTCTGAATGAGAGGTTCTGAAGGTGCCACATGTATCCTCTGTGCCAGCCTGTGGGTGGGGGGTGCCTCCTTTGTCTAACCTTCCTCCTTACTTTGGCTTCAAACTTTCTAGGGTAACAAAGGGCAGGCAGGCCTAGGTGTGAGCTGCATTTGTCAGTGGCAGGGCAGGGATCCCTTAAAAGTTAGGAAGTGGGTGGGGAAGCCCTGAGGCTATCCTTTGAAACTCAGGAAGGCTGAGTATAACCCCCAGGACATCCTGCTCAGGGGAGGAGCACCCGAGGCCTCTTTGTCCCCATGTCTGGAAGGATACATAAAACATCACAGGAGAGCCATTCATAGTCATGTCACTTTCTTAAAGTCGGATTTTCAGAACAGTAACGTAAAATCCGACTTTACCATCATAGAAGATTTTAAATTACAATTCACTGGAGTGAAAACAGTACTTATCAATCTGGTCCCAAACTGAAGTAAGCACTTATTAAGTGTAATATGGTAACTCAGCTTTATCCTATGAGAGAAATAGCCTTACATCAGTGAAAAATGACCTGAGTGTTTTTTCACTGCGAGAACATGTAAAACTTAAACCCATATGTCCTACTTTTTAAATACCATGCACCCTGCCGTATGAGCCTTTAGGGCTTAACTTAGAGAAGACTTATAAGTATTAAAAAAGAAGGTTTGGCCTGGAAAAGGGTTTATTTTGCTAGGTCGAAATGGCAGTTTAAAACTGAACTATAGGCTGCAGTGGCAGGCCTGAGACATGTTTAAAAGGCTTCTTTAGTGGGTAGCACAATGAGTGCTTCAGCGCACTAGAAGCACTTAATTTACAGGCCCTGGGTACAGGTAGTACCATATACTACGGACTTACAAGTAGATTGAATTTACCAAACAGGTGTATACCAGTTTTACCATGTTTTCAATGGAGAGCACAAGCACTTTACTACTGATTAGCAGGGGAAAGTACGCAGAATCCTAAAAGCAAACAAAAACAGATTCAGCAAAAATCTGGGATCACCCTGCAGAGAGGGCCAGGTCCAACAGTGCACAGCAAGGGATGTGAGGGTAACAGTAGCAAAATACTTAAGAGAATGAGATCTCAGCATCTCCACACTCTAAATCACAAAGTATTAAAGTTTACAACCTAAATGTTGAAGCTGTGAATCTAAGATTGAAATCTGCAGGGCATGAATACACTTGGTGGACTTACTTTGACAGACCAGAGAGGTGGCTATGTTGTAGTGGGCAAGCAGGACCCCACAGTTGGGTTTCTAATCTTGGATTCAGTACTTGGCCAACAAGCATTGGCAAAGCCAGCAGGTCTGGCCTTGACTGTGTGATTTATATGGAATTAACAGATGCATTTTAAATTTAGCAAAAGAAAGAGAATGTGGGTTGGGGGTTTTCCAACACTGTTCCCTGGAGTATGCAGTCTAGAGGAAACATGTACAAAGGCATAAATGGAAGCCTTTATTGTTAAATAAGCCCTTCAAGCTTAGCTCCGTGGTACCAAATGAGTTGCATAGCTTCAGTGTTTCCATAGTAACATTAACACTGTAAGCAAAAGGAGTAATTGAAGACACCCACAACAACACTGCTGCACAAATACCACAGTCTATGAGGGTTCGTGTGTGCCTCTCACGAAGGCAAATTTCACACCAAGCTTATACAGGGCAGATTAAAGCTTGATACTTACTGAGGAGTACAGAAGAGCACTTTCAAGGACAGGCCACTCCTACATGGCTCTACACAGATCTGGAGAAGGTGACATCCTTAACTTGTTTGTATCTCTATATCCAAAATCATGTTATGTATCAAGTGCCCACGGTTCTACATCGTTATACAACTATGAAGAATAACAATATTGTGATCTTTGTAAAACGTTTTAATAAAGATTTAAGTGTATTTGCAGCGTTGGCGCAGGGGCCAACCTTAAGCAGAATAGCAGAGTAGTACAGCACAAATGCTCATTTATTCTGCAAGCAATTGAGAACCAGATTTTCAGTTGGTGGGATGATGGAAGAAAATGCCTCTTTTTGCATCATCACCAACACTTTTGTAACTGATGCTATTGGTTTTTGGACTCTGTACATTGGGACCCTGCTAACTAGACCCCAGTGCATATGCTCTGACCCTAAAAACCTGTTGAATTGGTTATAAATCCTGATTAGCACATTTAACTTAAATTTAAGTTAAATATCACTAGTGGACTGCAGCACTTTCTGTGCCACGACCATGTAGAACATGACCCTAAGCCTGCCAAAGCAGCCTGAATGTGCAGTTTTAAAACTGCAATTCGACCTGACAAAATATCCCTTTTTCCAGGCTTAAAATGTTCTTTTAGTTCCTTTTAATAACTATAGGTCACCCCTAAAATAGGCCCTACATGCTCACTGGGCAGGGTGAATAGTGATTAAAAAGTAGGACATGTGTACATGAGTTTTACAATATCTGGCATTAAAAAATTTCCAAAGTCAATTTTCACAATGGAAAGGCTGGCTCTCCCATAGAAAATGACTAGGTTACATATAGCACCTTACAATGCATAACTTAATCTAGGGATTAGCTAGAAAAATGATTCAAGGACTCATTTTATTGGTAATTTAACATCCAACATAGGGGCCGATTCCGATCTCGGCCGGTAGGGCTCCGAATCGGATTCGGCATAACCGGATCCGATTCGGAGCCCTATTTCCCGACCGATTCGTACGCGCGTCCGGACGAGCGAGTACGATGCGTGCGCTCGCGAAATCGCCGACCGACTCGTTTGCAGGACCCAACCGCTCCGACCAACTCGCACGGGGACGACTCGCACCGCGCAAAGGAGACGTTCCCCGGCCGGGTAAGTACGATACGCACCTCGACCGCTCCGACCGACTCGCGCAGTCCGGCTCCAAGGAGCTGTCGGAGCCGCACTTTGGGGGTCCGTGTTGGACCCCCCTGGAAGCGTAGGGCGTGCGAGTCGCACACAGGGGGACCCATGGGTCCCCCTACACGTGCATGTACGGGCGCGACCCGCATCGACGCGAACACGCTGTAGGGGGCGCCCTTGTTCGCGTCATGCCCATTGAGTCAATGGGAGCCCGTGTACGCGTCGTACGGCTGCCTCCCATTGACTTCAATGGGAGTCCGACCGAATCGAGCCCGATAGCATACGTGCGCATCGTACTCGTTCGGTCGGGCTGCTAGGGTCCGATTCGGTCGGAAATCTCTCCGGGTCCGGCTCGGTTGGGGAGATTTCCGGCCCGAATCGGAATCGGCCCCTTAATGTTAGAAAGTTGACATTTTCCTGCCTAAGGCAAATGTGTCTTTCGACCAGTGTTCAGTGTCATCTGACTGCTAATGGCTCAAAAGACCTAGGCAATCCCCAAACTTAAAATCATATGCTTCCATCCAAATCCCTTTATTTCCCACTGTCTTGAATCATATATATGTGATGTGATGAAAGTGTCACATCCTGGATTCTGTAGAGTGGTCTCTACTCTACCCTAAGTTCCATAGATTCCATGCAAAAAAAGTATATTGTGATACTGTTGTTACAATAAAAATGCATGTCAGAAAGCACTCTTCAGCTCTTTAGGAATTTGTTCATGCAATATCACATGCCTAAAGTAAAATAAATAACCAAGAAGTAGAATGTATACATTTAAAGAGAAAGTAAAATAGCAGAATCACTTTTTTCAGTATCTTTTTTTCCTTCGTGTGGAAAGAATTGTACAATTTGTTTAGCATATCTAAGATGAAATATGGCAAATTTGCTGACAAGAGACTGGAAGACCACATTTGGCTTGTAAATTATTCTTAGGTTTTCACATTTGTAATTGTGGTAGGGGTGAGCCCAAGACCATGGGAGAAACAAAAAGAAGTTTTTGATTTAGGATTTGGGTTCAATTTGACATCTTCAACCTTCGCACCATTGACGCGGAACTTGTTTAAGTTCAGCCACCAATAAATATCTGCAGACAGGTGGGGATTTTATGATACGTATCAGGGTGGATGTGTATTTTCAGTTGGTGTTGAGTGCCATCTGCTTAAGTGCAAGGAGATACACCATAAGAATGCATAACGTCAGGAAGATGAGTGATGTATGTTTTAAAGGGTGTTAAAACTGAAACAGTGCTGAAGTCCTCTTCTGCTGTTTGATGTAGATGGCTCAGAAGGCTCATTATGAACTTTTTGCATCCTACCTGTGTGAAAGTATAGACCCCACTGCAATTACTTCTTAGCACCAATGTGAATGACCTCCTTCCTGTGAATAGATTTGAATTACTTTTCCAGCATTTTAGATATTCACACAATCTATACCACGTTTTGAAGAATTTCCAGACTTCCTACCAATAAAGACCATTTCCTCATTACTACTTTAAGAAGCATGCATAGGAAGATGTCTTGTGTTTCATAAAAGCATCATATCCACATGAGGTGTAGTTGCACCCAGAAAAACTGACCATGATCAGTGTAGGTTGACATTCCATCTACACATCCAATTTAGCTATTTGTTTGGGTGTAACTGATAGACCTACCTGCTCTACAGGCTTTACAGTGTATAATGATTTTAAAGGCTGCTACAGTGAATAAAATCCCTGGTGCAGTTTTAAAAATATTGGTTTGGAAACTGTATGTAAAGGGTCTTCAAACATACATTTTTTAGCAACAAAATAATTCTTACGCCTGCAGCTGACTCTTAGATTTACATAATTTCCAACATTTGGAGTGAGAATAAGTAATGCTATAATCAAGGGGTGAAAGAGAATGGATGTAATCAAAATAATGGGTACTGAATGTGTTGGTAAAGATGTACCCAGAAGTTAGGTTAAAGTAATGAGTTTTCTTTGAAGAGAAGATTGAGCTCTGTACTCCCTATACTACTTAGTTAACATTAGTGGAGTGATAATGACCTTCAAATACTACTTTTAAATATTACTACTTTTTAATATATATTTTTTTAAACAAATTTTATTATGTCAAAAGTCATATACAGTGCAGTGCTCCTTAACCCAGGAAACACCTGCCACATCAGGCATTGCAGAGTATTGTCTTTGACAATTAGTTTATACATTATTATCATCATAGTCATGAAATGCAATATAACGTAAACACATTGAACCCCCCCATTGCACTAACACATTGCTGCGTTTCGGTTGCCACCACATCCCCCATTCCAGCAAATCAATTCACTCACCACGTGTCCAGTCCCTTACCCTAGGGGCCCACATATCAAGGTAGAAACAGATGCATCCACCGGGGGCACCGGGTCTAAGTCCAGGACTCGATAATCTGCCCATCGTTTCCAGATTTTGGGGTGCTTTTGCGGGCATCCCCTAGCCTTGAATATCGGGATCTCTAACTCCATGCTAAAACCCAGCCCATTTTTCCATGCCGAGAGAGGAGGGGGGCCGTCGCCTTCCACAGTCTTGCTATATCTCTTTTAGCCAAGGTCAGCCCCAGCAGTAGTAGTAGTAGTATGCCTCTTGTATATGTTACCTCCTATACCCCCCATGATATGCAGAATTGCCAATCTCAGTGAGGAGGGGAGCTCCCATCCTAACACCTCCGCCAAGCAGGCCAACACCCCTCTCCAAAATTTCGTGAGTGCTGTACAGTGCCAAATGGTATGAATTAGGGACCCCTCCTCCCGACCACAACGCAGACACATCGGGGATGTCACCAGACCCGCCCTCCACAGCCTGAGCCTGGTATAATAAACCCGGTGAAGGTATTTAAATTGAATGAGACGCAACCGCGTTGCTTTTGCTGCTCCCCTAGGAGAGGCCAGTGCGTCCATCCAATCATCTCCATCTAATTGGCCAACATCCCCAGCCCACACCTCTCTGAGTTTATCCAGTGTAGTGGAGCTATGGGTCACCAATGATTGATAGATCTTTGATATTTTATGATCCTGCAAATCACCCATGAAGACTTTGGCCTCAATTGGACTGAATTTAGGGAGAGCCTCTAACTCCGAGATACTCAGATAAATAGCATGCCGAAATTGGAGGTATTTATAAAACTGGATTCTTGGCATCTGGTACTCTTGCTGAAGATCTTGAAATTATTTGAGCACCGGGCCCTGCATTACATCCCCTCATGTGGAAATTCCTATATTATCCCACCCTCGAAATCCAGATAACGCCGCCAGCTGCGGCAGACGACCATTATGCCACAGTGGGGTTTCCCTAGTTAGCTTATTCCACCATCCCATCCTGCGGAGGGATTGTTTCCACACCTGAAATACCACCCGAGTGGCCGGCGGTAGAGAATTACGTAACGTCGCAGAGTACAAAATGATATGCAGGGTGGACTCCCCCATACACCTCCGCTCCACTGCGTAAGCGGGGTCTTCCCGGTCTCCATACCACCATTCATTCAGCACCAGGAGATGCGAAGCCATGTAGTACGATTGGACATCTGAAGTGGCCAGCCCCCCGCAATATGTTGACTGAAAGCAAGTCTGCAACGCCACTCTGGAAGCCCCCCCTGCCCACAGGAATTGTCCCAGCGCCGCATTTACCTGGTGAAACCACGAAGGGGGTACCGGGTATGGATGGTTCTGCAGTTGATAGAGCAGGCGTGGCAATGACACCATTTTAAAAATTGCAGATCTGCCATAGATAGAAAGGGGCATGTGCAACCAAGTTTTCATTTCCTCCCTTACCCGTGTCCATATTGGTACAATATTTCTGTCCCACGCTACTCTCGGCAGATCTGATAGAAAAACTCCCAGATATTTCACTCCCTCTGTCGTCACCCGTACTGCCGTGGCCCAAGACCCCAGTTCCGCAGTTCCCCCCAGCACCCACAGAGAGGATTTACTCGGGTTCATAAACAGTCCCGATGATTCACCAAAAATTTGAATAATGCGGAGCAGCCTTGGCCCCGTCCTATTCATGTCCGTTAAGAAGAAGAGGACATCATCCGCATACAAGGCAATGCGGTCCGAGAGCCCATGATCCCACTCAAATCCCACCACTTGCGCATCCATTCGCACCCACGCCGCCAAGGGCTCCATTGCTAGAGCAAAGAGATATGGCGACAGAGGACACCCCTGGCGGGTGCCTCTGCCAATTGAAAACGTAAAGGATATGGATCCCGTAACCCGCACCGACGCCGCTCCTTTTTAATATTTACATCACTTTACAACTGATCTACAGGATGCAAAGACTCCAAATTCATGTGCCTGAATCTGCATAAACGGGTATATATATGCGGGGTATACCCAAATGACCCTCCTCTTACATGGGTATAAAACAATATCTATATAAACAAAGATTGGTAGGGAGGAATTAATATCATATTTTTTATTTTTGAGTAGAGCACACTTAATTACCCTCTCACAGTTTTTTTCAAACACGTATGATTTCATTAATACAGACACACATATATACAATGGCACCTAGTCAATTAACAACATATAATTCTACATAAAGAACCTGTGAAACAAAAAAATACCAAAAAATATATTATAAACTACACACAACTAACGTTGCCAATACCCATAACAATTATTCTTTGTGTCCACCGTTTACTCTAGGTGATACACTAAGAGGTAGTCTAAGTTGACATGCAAGGCAAAAAAGGGGAGGTTATTTTCCCATCGCTCTTATTATGTCAACAAACAATATTTGAGTCACTCTTAATATGCTCCAGACTCCTCCTAAATAGATGTCGACGCGGACGCGTTTCAGCCTTAGATGTTCTTCAGGCCTCTTCAGGACAAGGGCAATGGTGTAAACGATCAATGCATACACCGGTCGAACGAACTCACAGGTCACGTCAATATCGCCTATATGTGTGTCCACCACACGAGGTCTGTCCTCCTAGACAAATCAACAATTCGGACACATTTATGAATGAGCTCCCAGCAGCAACGTAACCCCCAGCCTTCAGTTAAGTTTGTACTCTGCTTTCCTGCATCTAAGGATAGAGCAGACCTCTTGGGCTGTCCTTTTGTGGGTCAACTTCTCATCCAGAACAGGGTTTAAAGTTTTTAGAAAACTGCAAGTCCTCTGTCGAGCACACTTTTCTACGTCTCCCTCCAGTGATGTGAAGATAGCCTTGTGAATATAGGGCGCAATACCCAGGAACGGTCTATCATGGCAGTCGGCGTCAGCAGCCATGTGTGGGAGTCGAAGCATTAAGTATGTGCCTCCTTGTTAGATGAATCTGCCTAAACAACAGAACATAAAACCTGCCCTAAAAGCACTTTCTTGGCTCTTAGTCAATTTAAGGATTACGTTCAAAGTTCCTTGCACTGTGCACATGGTTAAACATTTAGCAAACCTTCAAACCTTAGCACCCCAGTGTACTCTTAACATTACCCTACACTCATCTGGTCACCCAAGAAGCCGTCAAAAGGATTATAACACAAAGACATCAGGGTGCAGAATGCTTTGACTTCCAGTCTAAGGGCAGAACTAATGTTTAGGTACTTCAGGAAGAGCCTGGAAACTGAACTGGTCAGCATACCCACAACTGTGCATCCATAAACATTGAGTTAGCAAGTTTAAAATATCCGAATGAGGCCCAATCATTACCTACTGGACTCTTACAGCCCTGCCTCATAACTGATAGAGTCTGACTCCCTTACAGTTTTCTGAAGTGAGCAACAGGCAACACTTTACAACCCTACCTAATAAATAATAAATCAATACTGTTAGAAATGAGGGTCTCTAGTTGGCAGAGTAGGTACCTTTGTCCAAATAGGGACCCTTGCTTCTAGTCAGGATAAGGGGGATACACACTTTAGATAACCCCTGCTCACCCCCTTGGTAGCTTGGCACGAGCAGACAGGATTATCCCAAAGGCAATGTGTAAAGTATTTGTACCAACATACACAGTAACACAGTGAAAACACCACAAAAGTACACTACACCAGTTTAGAAAAATAAAATATCTTTTTCTAAACTAAACAAGACCAAAACAACAAAAATCCAACATACACAGTTAAAAATATGACTTTCAAAAGGTTTCAAGAACTTGTACCATAGAAAACTATGAATGCGTGACTTTTCACCAAAGTACCTGTAGATGCGTCGAAGTTCCAAAAGCCAAACAGCCGCAGAGTCGGAAAACAAAGAGATGCGACACTCCTGAGACCTTGGGAAGGCGATGCCACAGTTCTGCGACATGCAGAGGACGAGTTGCGTCGAATCTGGTCTGTATGGGGAGTGATGCGTCGATTCTTCGTGACGGTTCAAGGTTCGCAGATGATGCGTCGGGAAAGCGTGCCGCACAGGTACGATGCATGGAAATCCGGGATGTGTCGGCGATCGATGCGGCGGCGTCGAGCGGCGCTGCATCGGTCCTCTTCAGCCGCGATCCGTCGATGCGTCAATTTCTGTAGTTCTTTGAGTTTTTTCTTTCTTACAGCTCCCAAACAGCAGCAACAACCTCCAGAGGCCCAAAACTGGCACAGGCACCTCTTGGCAGGTCAGAACTCACAGCAGCAGAGTTCAGGGGAGCTGGGGGTGAAGTCTTTGTGTCCCTGAGACTTCAGAACAGGAGGCCAGCACACTTCAGCCCCGTGGAGATCTCCTTCAAGCAGGGGACACAGCACACAGCAAAGTCCTTCTCCTTTGCTTGGCAGAAATAGCAACTGCAGGCCAACCCCAGACACACCGCAAGGGCAGTACTTCTCCTCAGTCTCTCCAGCTCTTCTCCTTGGCAAAGGTTCCTCTTGAATTCCAGTAATGATCTAAAAGTGTGGGGTTTTGGGTCTGATACTTAAACACCAAAATGTCTTTGTTCTCTTTGTGCAAGGGTCTCTGAGCCTAGTTCAACTCAGTTCTGGGGGGCACTCTGCAAGTGCACAACAACATCCATTGTCAGTGTGAGCCTTGGCTCCAGACACACCACAGGGGGGCGGAGCCAGCATTGTGGAAGGCAGGCACAGCCCTATTCAGGTACAGGTGCTACTCCTCCCACCACTCCAAATGCAGACCGGGCCTATTCAGCCTAGTGCTGACTCATCCAGACTCCTGGAGCCACTGCACCTCCCCAGCCCCTGCCACTCCAAAGCCAGACAGTCAATCCACAAACAGGCAGAGGCACACAGGATGGTTGAACAAGAAAATAGCCACTTTCTAAAAGTGGTATTTTCAAACACACAATTTAAAAACCATCTTTACTAAAAGATGTGTTATCAAATTCTGAGTTCAGGGATACCAAACTCCATTTTTCCATCTTATCCCCATGGGAAGATATGCTTGTAAAATGTCACAAAGTATTCCCCATTCTGTCCTATGGGGCAAGATAGCCTTTCAATAGTGAAAAACGAAATTGGCTGTATTTCACTATCAGGACATGTTACACACACCAGTACATGTCCTACCTTTCACATGCACTGCACCCTGCCCAGGGGGGTACCTTGGGCCTACCATAGGGGTACCCTATACGTAAGAAAAAGGAAGGTTAGGGCCTGGCAAGTGGGTGCACTTGCCAAGTCGACAAGGCAATTAACAAACTGCGCGCAGGCACCGCGATGGCAGGCCTTAGACATCTTTTCAGGGCTACTCATGTGGGTGGCACGATCAGTGCTCCAAGCCCACTAGTAGCATTTGATTTACCAGCCCTGGCACACTCAGTGCACTTTAAAAAAAAAAAATATTTTAATTGACATTTGCATGATAACAACACTTTTCCAAAACAGGCATATTACAGCAATTACAGTGTTCTTGGTTTCAGTCGATCAGGATATATGATCATTTAACATAGGCTATTGTCATTGCTTTGCTTAACTCCGACCAGTGTCCAACACTCAGTGCACTTTACTAGGGACCTACTGGTAAATCAAATATGCCAATCATGGATAACCAATCACAATAACAAGTTACACAGAGAGCATATGCACTTTAGCACTGATCAGCAGTGGTAAAGTGCCCAGAGTCCTATAGCCAACAAACACAGGTCAGGAAAAAATAGGAGGAAGAAGCAAAAAATTTGGGGCTAACCCTGCAAAAAGGGCCATTTCCAACAAATACATACTGCAAGGACTTCTGCACTAGAATCCAATCACTTTCATACATCTAAACCCATTCGATTAAATATTTTGATTTGCCTAATTCAATTGAAAAAGAAGTTACATTCTTCTTGCTCTGGCAATGCTGCTCTTAAGTGCTTCATTTATGTCTTTAATTGTAGAGTTCCTCTCCTTGCAATTGAGCAAATGCATTAGACAATTGCTAGAAAAGTAGTAGTTGAGGGGAAAAGGCAGTAGCAATGAAATCATAGCAATTAACATGCATGGTTAATTTACTATGAGCGGTTAATATACTACAAGCAGGGAACAGCATGGGGAGAATAAAACTAGTGAGGCCGATGGTAATGGAGTGGAGCATTAGGAATGGGAGAAAACTCCTTAAAAGGAGTGGAGACTTTAAAAAATAGTGGAACAATGTACATTAGGATGGCCTTTTAAAAGTGCTGTGTCATCCTTAGGGTGGTCTTTCTCCCAGCTTTTTGCCTTTTGCTGATTATTTTTGTTGGCCTTAGGACTCTGAGCACTTTACCACTGCTAACCAGTGCTAAACTGCTTGTGCTTCTCCCCTAAACATGATGACATTGATGAATATCTTTTTGGCATATTTGATGTACTGGTAAGTCCCTTGTAAAGTGGTTACCATGTAACCAGGGCCTGTACTGCAAATGCTACTAGTGGGCTGCAGCACCGATTGTGCCACCCACAGAAGTAGCCTTTTAAACCTGTCTCAGACCTGCCACTGCAGTGCATGTGTGCGCAGTTTACTACCTCTTCGACTTGGCATTTAAAACTACTTGCCAAGCCCTAAACTCCCCTTTTATTACACATATGTCACCCCTAAGGTAGGCCCTAAGTAACCCTAAGGGCAGGGTTCTAAGTAAGTAAAAGTTAGGACATGTACCTTTATGTTTTGCATGTCCTGGTAGTGACAAATAGCCTATTTAGTGTTTCACTACTTTGAGGCCGACCCCTCTCATAGGCCAGCATTGGGAATTCCTTCATTCACTTCTAAGCTGTAATTCCAAATCAAAGATGCATAGTTTTTTCATGTTTCACATGTTTGGAATGGTAATGATAAATCCTTCTTACTGGTGAAGTTGAACTTAACATTACTGTAGAAATGCCGATTTTACAAAGTGGACATTTCTATGCGCTTACTGCTCTTTGTGCCTGCCAGCCTGTCTCCAAAACACATCTGGGCTGGGTGACACCTACACTTTGTGCATTCCCTCTAGACAGCCACAAACACAGGAAGGTGAGGCTCATCTGCATGCTGAGCACCCATCTGCATTCATCTACATTCTGATGGGTCTTCCTGAGCAGGGAGGAGTGGGAGGGGCACTTACGTTGCAATAGGTTGTGTCCTGTCCACACAAAAAGCACAAATTTACCCCCCCACCCCTCCCTGGGTTAGCCTGGCAGAAAGGACTGGGTTGAAAGGGATCATTGTACACTTCAGAGAGTTCCTTTGAAGTCATCCCCTACATCAAAGGCACGTTTGGATATAAGTACTGGGTCTCTGAGTCACTAAAATCACACACTTCTGGATCTTAAACTGAACCTCTGTCAAAAGGGCTGCTGTGCTGCTTAAAGGACTCAACTGGACTGCTTTCCTGGAAGGACTGCTTTTCTGCTTGTTGCCCTGCTGCCTTCTGCTCCCTGACTCTGCTGGAAGGACTCTGCCTTCCCTCCAAGTGATCTCCAAGGGCTTGCTGGCTTGCCTCCTGTTTTCTGAAATCTCTGGGACACAAAAGGTTTCCTACAATTCTGCTGGTGTTGTTTGACTCTGCCTTCTGTGAGCCCTACTGTTGCCTGAAGTGCCCTCTCCAAGTGGGTTTTGCAGCTGTTTTCATAAAAAACCCATGCATTACATCGACTGTGTGAGAAATTCCACTGCATCACCCTTCAACGTCGATCCAGAGGCTGCCCGACGACAGCAGTTCCACAGCCTGCGCGGTTCGACGATGACACATTGTATTCACTTCAACAGAGCTCAACGCCGATGCAGGACTCTATGGGGCCGATTCCGATCTCGGCCGGTAGGGCTCCGAATCGGATTCGGCTTAACCGGATCCGATTCGGAGCCCTATTTCCCGAACGATTCGTACGCGCGTCCGGGCGAGCGAGTACGATGCGAAATCGCCGACCGACTCGTCCGGGCGTCCTGACCGCTCCGACCGACTCGTTCCCGGGTCTAACCGCACCGACCGACTCGCTCGGACACGACTCGCACTGCGCAATGGAGACGTTCCCCGGCCGGGTAAGTACGATGCGCGCCGCGAGTAGATCCGACTGACACGCGCCCGTCCGGCTCAAAGAGCAGTCGGAGCCGTACTTCGGGGGTCCATGTCGGACCCCCTGTACGCGTAGTCCCGCGAGTCGCACACAGGGGGACCCATGGGTCCCCCTACCTGTGCGTGTACGGCGCGAGTCGCTTCGCCGCGTACACGCTGTAGGGGCGCCCTTGTCCGCCTCGCACCCATTGAGTCAATGGGAGCCCGCGTGCGTGTTATGCGACCGGATCCCATTGACTTCAATGGGAGTCCGACCGAATCGAGTCCGATAGCATGCGAACGCATCGTACTCGTTCGGTCGGACTGCTAGGGTCCGATTCGGTCGGAAATCTCTCCGGGTCCGGCTCGGTCGGAGAGATTTCCGGCCCGAATCGGAATCGGCCCCTATGTGTATGGCTTGACGATGACACAGTAGACTCTCAACATCAACAAAAGCTCCATCCAAGATATTTCTTGAGTGGGACCTGTCTGGGTCCTATAGCAGGCTTACCGTTAAACTCTGTCGACCTGAATTTTGAATTTGCACTGGTCCTTCGTGACCTCAAGTAACCTTTTGACCACTAGTGGCTTCTAAGCACTATTTTGGTTTATTCTTTAAAAACTCATATCTCGATTCCTACTTATTGGAGTTTTGGTCTTACTTTGCTCAGATAAATATTATCTATTTTTCTAAACCTGTGTGGAGTCTTTTTGTGGTGTATTCATTATCTTACTGTGTGTGTTGCACAAATACTTTACACATTGCCTCTTTAGATAAGCCTGACAGCTCTGTGCCAAGCTACCAGAGGGTGAGCAGAGTTTATCTTTTAGTGTGTATCTAGCTTACCATGACTAGAGTAGTGATTCCCATTCGGGCTGGGTGCATACCTCAGCCAACCCGGAATCCCATTTCTAACTGTGTGCCAATATAGCAAACATGACAGCCATAAAAGAGGTGCTATGTAATTAAAAATTGGAGGCATGTAACTAACAATGTAGATTGTGAAATTAAGAGCTGGGTTAGGGCAGTTATGGGAAGGGTGACAAAATTAACTGTATTTTTTGTAAAATGTACAAGTGTCTGAAACCAATTATCAAGAACATTTGATTTAACTTCTTTCAGACTCGTACTGTTATTCACCATGGAGGAGCTCCAAATGGAGGTAAAACCATGAGTTGCACTAAAGACAAATATAAGTAAATGCATCACCACTTGAATCATTGCAATAACCATAAATAGTTGCAGCAAAACGTAAGGCATTCAACTGCCACATGAATAACTGCAATCACCATAATGAAGAGGGACCTGAGAATTTTGACTGTCAATTGAAGGTCTTGATGCCTCTGACATGCAGAACTGCAAAATATAGAACAACGAAATCAACAGCCAAGACTCAATTACCTCTAAGACATCAATCTTGAATTATTTGTATGTGCTCCTTGTGAACCTATCCTCACACTCCTTTTATGTCCATCAAACATGCTCAAACGCACCTGCGTTAAGTTTGGTGCACGTTTTATGGGCATCTTGCAAGAAAACAAAGCTCAACACTAATAGATGGCACCACTACTAAACCCTTCTCTCATCCATATACATCAAAACCAAAAGCAATGGCCCTTAGTTTACAATGTGCTTAGGTGCTTTGGGACTCCAACAAGAAGTAGGCAAATGCTATAAAAATGCTGGAATACAGTACAATGCAATGCAGTCCATTAGAGTGTACAGCCTAAAATCTCATCAAGCCACATTTCACTAATATAGTTGAAGATTGAAATGAAATAGTCCCCAATTAGATACAAGTTTTACCCTCTGAAAATTTATAAATAAATCAAGAACATAACTGCTTAAAGTAAGAAAGCAGGACACTCAAAAGAAAATGGAAATTGGCTGCAAAATATATAATGTATTTATACAAGAGCTAATCCCCTTGGAGGTAGATGCGGTGAGTGACTGCACCCGCCTGCAGGGGGATGTCTGGGGAGTCCTTGGACCCCCTTTCACCCTTTGAGAGGGCTGCCCTCAGGGAGCTCACTGACAGTGCGCTATCTTTTGTGGCGCACTTTCAGTGTGCCTCCTAAGGGCATGTTTACCTCGCACCTGCGTCTGTAATATGGCACAGGTGCAGAGGCAAAGTGATTCTCTCATTTGCATAGGACCACTTCCCCATGCGAATGGGAACACCCTCCCATGATAGCACTGGCACCACACGTGCGCTAATGCTAACAGTATTACAGAAGGGGCTGCACAAGCGTCTGTGGCTCTAGTCTGTAATACCAAAGCAACCAGGGGCGCACAAAGCTGTTGAACAGGCCCGTTTCGCTCCTGGGGCACTTTCCGTAATACGCCCCATGGTGTAGTACTTTGATTGAAACCAAACCACCTCTTATCTACAGAATGGAACTAAAAAAATTGTATACAAGGAGTTTTTTTGTTATCAGTAATTTACAGTGGGACATCCTACCCTCCCTCTCCATAGTACATGGCCTAACTATCCAGGGTAGATGAAAAGGTAACTGACCTTCGTCTATAATCTGCAGGGCCGGACTGGGAACCGAAACCGGCTCTGGCAAACAGATCGGCCAGCCCCCGCGGGTGGGGGTTCGGGGGTGCGGCCGAGCTGTTTTCCAGGGCCGGTTTCGTCCGATTTTGTTACCGGGGGGCCGATATTGCAAGCCCCAGGTAACAAAAACGGCCCTCCAGGGGCCCAAAACCGGCCCTCACCCTGGCGGCACACCGGGGAAACGCCCGGTGCCCGCTACGGCCAGTCCGGTCCTGATAATCTGGTTTCCTCAGTGTTGTATATCTTGCTCACCAGGTGTACTCTTTGAGCAAACTAAGCGTTTGCTTCTTATGATGTGGCCATTGTGCACACCATTTTAATAGAGTACAAAGAGGTGTGCAAAATCATTTGCATGCTGTACGTAAACGTTTGTGCACAGCATGTAATCCGGCTCCTGCTGTCTTCACTGTATCACATCTCGGTTTCTACAGCAACATTGCTGACAAGCAGTTGTGAAACAAAGGTGGCGCCTGGAAGTAGACGAGAAAAAAACTACACGGTATAAACATGGTAAAAACTCAAAACCTTGTAAGAGAATGCTCAGGATGAGTGACAAGATCCAGGCTAAAACTGAAAGACAAGTGCCTCTGTACATTACAGATTGTGATAGAGAAACAAAGCACCGCCAGAGGAAAAAAGAAGCATTCGCTGAATTAAGCAAAGAACACATGTGATAGAAAAAACGTAAGATAATAAGTAAAGTGTGAGAGTGCAATTATCACCGTCCACAAATGACAGAAACCCACTGTACGGTCGCCAGAACAACATGGCCTGGAAAATAACATTTCACTTCATTGATACAAAATACATTATGATAAAAGGCAAATGACTGGATAGGTGCACAGACAAAGGAGTGCTCTCCGAAACACAGAAAGGTACATCAAACAACAGAAGAAAAAACAAGAAAACGATACCACTGCTGCAGGAAATTATATTGCTTAGCAACAGATATGGCATCAGACTATTCAATTCTCTGCAGTGGAGTTCATAATACTCGACGGTCAAGATGCAAATAAAATAGGATCAAAGTTAGTTATTGTGTATTAACAATTTGAACAGACATTTTGTATCCTCACATTAACGATTACTATTTTAGAACACATGGCTTTAAAGGAGAGATTGGGGTAACAACCAGACATCTCTAGTGCAATGTCCACAGATGCTTGAATTTATAAGATTGTGTTGTTTGCTTTTTTCCAGTGGCGGCTGCTGTCAGGGTAGAGAGTCAGGGGTTGGGGGAACGACAATGGAGGACGACAAAAAAAAAAATACAAATAAGACCTTACCTGCTGCATCGCCGCTCTTCCGATCTTCAGGCTCCACTGCAGACAACACAGGCTCCCAGACTCTTCTGTGGCCAATCCTGATGCTGCGCTCATGTCATGAGAGCAGCGTCAAGACTGGCCAGAGCACCCTCGATTTGCGCTCCCAGGGAGACTGGGAGCCTGCACCTGCTGTCTACAACCCGGCAACGCAGCTCAGGTTGGAGACAGCTTTAGTGCGCATGACGGTTTGGCCGGCCTGAGACAGTGCCCAACACTTCGCCTGTGACTGCCTCCCTCACGATGGCTCTGCCCCCACACCTTGGCTCCAAAAGCAAAAATAAAACGATAATAAACACGTTTTATTATTGTTTTATTTTTTACCTTTTTGAGGCTACTGACAGGGGTGGTGACCCTCCTGTGCCATAGCGGAGGAGCCTCTTCTGTTTTTTACCCTAATTGAAAGAACGCAAAAGGTTAATGTGCTGCCTCGTCAATTATTAGGCTATAATTCAACAGTCAGTGTCATACATGCAGGTCATTTCCTGGGTGGAGAGGCTTGAAATAAGCATGTTGACTTTTCGTAGGTGTATGATTAAAATTTACATTGTTTTCCTTCTTTTTAAAATTCACAAAAATATCAGTTGTAAAGAAATTGACATATCGCAAATCACAGAATGGAATGTATTTTGCCAGTGAATTTAATTTTGATTTACAATGTTTTGCAAAATGAGTAACAAGGACTGTTAGACCTGACAGCCTTAGAGTGGCCTTCCCCTAACTTATTGTCTGCCTCCCTTCATTTTTCTGACCTTGTTTTTGCTGGTTTTAGGACTCTGCGCACTTTACCACTGCTGACCAGTGCTAAAGTGCTTGTGCTCTCTCCCCTAAACATGGTAACATTCGCTTAACCCCGATTGGCATATTTAATTTACTTATAAGTCCCTAGTAAGTGCACTACATGCGCCCAGGGCCTGTAAATTACATGCTACTAGTGGACCTGCAGCACTCATTGTGCCACCCACTTAAGTAGCCCTCTAACCATGGCTCAAGCCTGCCACTGCAAGAGCCTGTATGTGCAGTATTACACTGCCACTTCGACCTGGCAAGGTAACTCTCTTACCAGGCCTAAACCTTCCCTTTTTATACATATAAGGCACCCCTGAGTTAGGCCCTGTCTATCCCACAGGGCAGGGTGCAATGTATTTAAAAGGCAGGACATGTACTTTTAAGTTTTACATGTCTTGTTAGTGAAAAGCTCCCAATTATGTCTTTCACTATTGTAAGGCATAGGATAACATTGGGATTACCTTATAACATGCTTTAAGTGTAATTCCCAATTGCTAAGAGATAGACTTTTCAAGTTTGGTGTGACTGAACTCACAACTTAAAATCACAACGTATGGTGGAGTTGGATTTTAGATTACAGTTTAGCAAATGCTACTTTTAGAAAGTTGGCATTTACTTACTTTAGCCATTTGGTGTCTGCTGCCTGTCTCTGTTCAGTCTGGGCTGGATGACAGCTGGGCTTTGTGAATTTCCTCTAGACAGACACACACCCAAAGAGAGCTTAGGTGTGTCTTGTTGGGCTTTCCCAGGATATGGGAGGGAGGAGCTGAGCACAGTCTCACACTTACACCTGAATAGGCTGTGTCCTGTCCACACACAAAGGGCTGCATACTCCCCTGTAGTGAGTCTGGAGCCAGGGCAGGAAGGGAGGACCTCTGTACACTTCAAAGCTCTCTTTGAAGTCTCCCCTACTTTAAAGGCACAACTGGATATAAGTACTGGACCTCTGACACCATGGCTTTAGTACACTTCTGGACCTGTGAAGGGTCTGCCTGGAAGAAGAACTGCTGTGCTGCTGAAACAACTGCCACTCTGCTGGACTGCTGCTTTGCAGGACTTTTTTTTTTTTTTACAAAGTTTTATATAGCGCGAACTTGACCCGAAGGTATCGGGTATCAGAGCGCTTTACACAAGCACCAGTTGCGTTACATGAGGACACGTTCATTTTTGTTAGGCACGGGGAGATTAAGTGATTTGCTCAGAATCACAGGATGTTGCGCGTCCTTGCCGAGACTCGAACCCAGTTCCCCAGATTTGAGGTTGACCGCCCTAGCCGTTAGGCCAGCTCCTCTCCTCACTCTTGCCTTGCAGACCTGCCCTGCTGCCTGCTGTTCTCCTGCCTGGGTGAGAAGGACTGAACCTGCATCACTTGAACCTAGAGTGACTCCAAGGGCTTGCTGGCTTGCCCCCTGTTCTAAGTCTTAGGGACATCAAAGACTTAAACTCATCCTGCAACATCACCTGGACTTTGCTTGCTGCAAGTCTTGCCCTGCCAGGTGGTGCCAACCCAGTCCTGGGCCCTTGGAAGTGGGTATAAAGTGCTGCTACACCCAGAACACACACAACCTGATCCAAACTGGTGCATTTTCACCTTTGCGTGAGTCAGAACCAGTGCATCCTTGTCATTGCGCAGAGTGGATCTAGCTCATCGCCTTTGGAACTAGTGCATCGCCTTTGGAATCGACTCTTCGCCTACTGCGGAAGCAGCAGCCGCACACCACATTTGGATCCAACGCCTTGGCCTCAGAACTGATGCATTACTGCAGTTGCGTGGAAAAAATCAATGATTCTTGTCCACTGAGTGGCTCGACACTGACGCATCGCTTCTGCTGCACCTCACACTTCGTCGACGACGATGTATCCTGGATCAAGGTACTTTGGTTCAGTGGGTCCAAGTGGGACCTGTATCCGGCCTGCGCTCCATCACGGTCAGACTGAACTTTTGATTTTGCCCTGGTCCAGCGCAACCAGACAGCCCATTTAAGAGCTTATTGCTTCTAAGCGCTATTTTACCTTTATTCTTTGAAAATTCGTATCTCGACTTAGACTTGTTGGATGTTTGTCATTTGGGTCTTGTTTTATTTATAAAATTAAGCACTATTGCTCTAACCTGTTGTGGAGTCTTTTGAGATGTTTTCACAGTGTTACTGTTTGAAGTGTTGCACAAATACTTTGCACATTCCCTTTTAAGTTAACCCTGACTGCTCTGTGCCAAGCTACCAGAGGGTAAGCACAGGATAATTTAGGGTGTGTTCTGACCTACCCTGACTAGGATTGTGGTGCCTGTTTGGACAGGGTGCATACCTATGCCAACCAGAAACCCAATTTCTAACAAGGACGATAAAGTTGGTTATTTCGAGAATGTCTGATTGTTTACACTTAAATCATGTTTATTATTTGGAAATCCACCAACATTACATTTAATATTATTTTTGACACTTTTTACATTCTCTTAAAGACCCCTACCCCACGCTAATAACTACAAGCTTGGCCATTCCACCTGTGCAACTTCTATCAAAAAAACGTTAACTAATTCACCATGGCTTTGTGAGTACCATGGACTTTAATGCTAGAAAGGTACATTGGACCTCCCCACTTCAGCCCCTGTTAGGAAGTTAAAAAAATGCTCTAAAATGGGTAAACGTGCTCCTTGAACCCTTGTTTAATGATAATACTGTACAAACTGAGCTAATGATAGCAACATCGATGCTGCACAGCAAGCAAAAACACAACCAAAGAGAACTATACAATACCGAAAAGATGAGATAACGCACATTAACTCCTTAGGTCCAAAGAATCCCCTGCACAAGTCTGTAAATAATTCATGCACACATATTGAGGAGTGAGGTGTCAAGCCCCAGTAGTCCGGGAACATATTCTGTTCTCTTTTTTTACAGAGGAATGTGAGGTCTTAGTGAGGATTTGGCCTTTGAACACGGGCAGTGGGTTGCTCTTTAAACATGCACTTGTGCAGAAGTGCACTGGTCGAAAAGGAAAATATCTCATCAGTATAGTGCCTCTGAGGAGCTAGGGCAGTGAGCAACATATCAGGATACAGCTAGCTTGAGACAATGAAATCTTCCAATTCTTTAACAAGATGGTGTGTACAGCCTGGCACTTGACTGAAATCCCCCATTTTTCTAATAAGAATATAGTGTTGGTGAGAGGCCAGTAGTGCATGGACTACATCTGACACTGGACTAACTGACACAGATGTTTCAGGTCCCCGTAAAAGGTTGTCTGGTTTCCCTCACTGTTGCGGCAGGGGGTGAACATTCTCCATGCACAAAGATAAACTTGCCGCCCATACCTGACTCTGCACCTCAATAGCTTCTCTAGCTGCTCCTACAAGCAATCTGCATATAGTATAAGACTACTGAGCCAGTTCCTAAGGATGCAGCTCCTATCAAGAGCATGAGACTTTCCCTAGGTGCGGGTCACTAAACAGTAGTGGAGAGACTCTCAACACTGTCTGATTTCAATCCCTCATCTCTAATCCACTCAGTAAGGTATCAATCTACACTGCTAGATGACTTCCATAGGATAGGAATCACGAATATGCATACTTTAAAGCTATTTGCTTTACATTGTTTCTTTTTAAAGCGCTGAAGCGCTGAAGCAAGGAAACATGCTTAGCCCCTCCCCAGAAACAAAACCTGTCTTCACCTGCAGTGAAACCAGCCCCCTACCCTACCAGCTCACCCAGAAAACACCTGCTGACCAGTAATGCCAGTCCAGGACTGAGGAAGTAACATTCACATGCAACATGGTGCTCTGTCTTTGTACTGGCTTGGGCTGAAACTGCTTTATAATTGAGTAGAACTAGGGACAGGGTTTTGGACGTATGTGGTAGGAATATGGCGCCTGCAGCGAGTGTACGTATATCTGGCTAACGTTTTCGTTGGACGGTGCCGACAGGAAGGGGTTAACCCTGAACCCCCTAAGTTATAGACCAGAGGTCTATAACTCCTGGCTACATTCTTCGGTGCACCCGCTGGACCGTACCAGGGTCCATATACTTACCTCTTCCCTGGAACCGGGACGGAAGTATAACCGGTTAAGAGTGAAGCCCCTACACTCAATCCTCCGTGGTCCCTATTCCGGACCCCTCCGTTACGCTAAGAAATACTTACCCTTAATAGCCAGCCGGGACGGAAGTACAACCAGCAGAGAGATCTATGATCTCCTTCTCATTGCCATAAGCCCTGAAGAAGTCTCGGGGTACTTCCCCAGACGAAACACGTGTTTGCTGGGCAATCGTTCACGATTAAAGAAGAACATAAAAACTCCAGAGTGTTCATTGTTATTTCGAATACATGCGTGCACATTGAATGTTTTGTTTTGCTTTTTTGTTGTTGTTGTGGGTGTTAACTTGTGACACAGAGTAGATACTCTGCAACTAAATGTAGACGTGTGCACAGGCCTTCAGTGCTTTATAATTGGGTAACTGAGACAACAGCAATTCATCTATAAGGCATGATTAAGGCTCCCTGTTTTCCGTTTTTACTGATTTTTACAGATAAATACAGACAGAAAACCATTTATTTTCTTGTCTGTGTTTATTTTTAAATGTGGATAAAAACGGAAATTGGGTGCTTTTTGAGTGATTCTAAATACACTTTGCCATGACTGCCAGGCCCATAACTGTGTGGATTGATAGGTAAGGGGATTAAAAAAGAAAGGAATTTTAGTAAAGAGGCTTAAACAGCAGTAGATATGCACAAGGCTGATACTGAAATGTGCATATTTTCATATAAGTGCATTGATTTATCTTCTGCGGGTGTTCATATCACTGAAACCTGGCAGGCATTCAAGCATGACTGCATAGTTATTGGTTAAATAAATGTGGAAATATACCAGTTTTGGCATTATTTTTTTCACAAAACCCATAATAAATATGGATAAATACAGATAAAGTTGACAAAAAATAAATATGGATAAATACAGACGGAAATGTCAAAAAAATAAATACCATAAAACCGGGAGCCCTAGGCATGATGCACATCTGCTGGTCCGGTGATGCGCCATTTCTGAAAGCATTCCTGGTACTGCTTGCCTGGAACTTCTCTGCCCCTTGCCCCCACATCTCCCCCTGGAGAGTAAATACCAAACTAAGCACCAGCAGATCAAAGAAAAATCTTTGCAGACGTCAGGCAGTCTATTAAATAACTTCAGTTGGTACAGGACAGGCTCGGGCCTCCACCCATGAGATCCCCGGTGCCTCTGCACTTGCTGCTCTATTAGTAGCGAAGCCCTGATGATTCATTTGAAATGATAGCATCCAAATTTAGGGGATGATCAAATCATAATCCCTGATGTAGAAAGCTGAAGCCAAAAGAGATTAGGCTAAAGGCCAGAGCGGTCGACCTCGAACCTGTGGAACCGGGTTCAAGTATCAGCAGGGGCGTGTAGAGAGCCAATCGGTCTCCACACTACAAATGTAACCACTTTAAACACCGGGCTCGGCCTCACAGGATAAATAAACGGGTGGGAGGACGCTCAAGACCTCACCCTTAATCTCGAAGCAGTGTGTGCGTTGTGTCTTTGACACTCCTCAGAGGCCCAGCCGGCCCCTTTCGCAAGACACATTCTACACTGACAATAAGGGTGTGCGACCCCTTGCCTCAAGCCGTGGGGCCATCGCTCCTCTGCTGCTGCATACCTGGTGCTGCTGACAATGCTGCCGTCGCAGCTCCCGCTGCCAGCTCCCTCGCTGGACCCGCCTGCTCTCTGCGGCTATGGTGCCTCGTTGACGAGGTGTTTACTGGTGCCCCCTACCGGCTGCTGCAGGCCTGCACTCTGCTCTAGCTCACCACTCCAAGTGTTCCTGTGGGCGAGCGGCCTCCTACATGGCCGCAGCCCTGCTTCCAGGTCATGCCGCTCTCTTGTTCCACCGGTAGGCGTGGCCTTCGCCCAGTGCTGCCTCTGAGGTTTCGTTTGGTGCACACGGAAGTCAGGCCTCTCCTGTTGCCTCGCTGGCTGGGCTGCACAGCTTGCTCTGCCCCCCCTGCCAGCACTGGTTTACTGCTTCACCAAGCTGGTCCAGATCGACACTCATGGGGCCCTGCAAGTCGATGGTCTGACGTCTTCAGCATGTGGTGAGTGCTGGGGATTATTCCACTTCAAAGACATTTGTGGCTCAGGCTGCACTCCCCAAGTGCTTTCTCTCCCCTCCCACCTCTGTCAACGGACTGCCTATTTTGCCCATTCAGGGTGGGGAGTGAGATGCTCAGGCTGCCTGGGAACAAAAAGAGTCAAGGAAAAGGAAGGATGCTGGACACAAGGAAAAGAAAGAAAAAAAAGAAAAGCAAAATACGACATAGACAATACTGTCAAGGTGTGATCGGCACATTGTCACGCCGCATCAATGGGAGACCTGCCACCACCACAACCACCACCACAGGCCCCGGCGACCCCTGCACCCTACACGCATGCCTCAGTCACCCCGCTGCCCCCTGTTAGCCAGCTGGCCGATCCTGCAACAGCTGCTCCTCGCTGGAGGCTGTGGCTTGGATGTTTGAACCATTATTTTCAAGGCACGAGAGAGACCAATAGGGCTGTGAAACCCTCAATGCTGATGCACTTTGGGGGTGATGAACTCTATGAGCTCTTTGAGACCTTGCCAAACACAGGGGAAGATGACGACTATGACGCCGCAATAGACGCCCTCAACAGGCACTTCGACCCTCAGATGAATCCTGACTACGAGTGCTTCAAAATGCACCTAGTGAAACAAGCGGACTCAGAGTCGGTGGATATGTTTACGTAACTTGCATGCACGTGCGTAGCCATTGACCAATGCGAGGAGATGCGTGCGCAGATCATCCAAGGGTGCAAGTCTGTCGCACTTCAGCCCCTCATACTTCGCCAGTCTGGGATATCCCTGGACAAGATCCTGATCCTTGCACGATGACATGAACTTTTGAACAGCCAAGCAGAAGAGATGAAGCCGCTCTGGTTCATACCACTCCCGCCCCTTCGACATAGTGGGTGCCATGCTTCAAGGGAGAGAGGGTTGATGCGGTACAAAGATGCCTAGGGCCACCACAGCCACGAGGAGCCCCTAAGAAACAGCATGAAAAATGCGGCTACTGCGGTTTTGATCACAAACCATCTGAGCCATGCCCAGCAAAAGGACAGACAAGCTGCAAATGTGGGAGGCTCAACCATTAAACGAGTGTCTGTCAAGACTGAGAGGAGGAGATCCAGGGGAAGAATGCTAACCCTGCAACACCTGACACTGGAGGAACCTTCCGAGGCAGAACTGACCCACTCTCAAGTAGACACCGCCCAGTTTGACGATGATGATGATGACATGTTTGTCATCTCGTTCGCCGGATGCTCTGGGCCCAAGAGACGTCCTCCACCCATGTGCACAGTACACATGAAGAACATCCCTGTACTAGCATTGACAGACACTGGAGCGTCAGTCAATGTGATGGACTCCGCACAATATGAAAAGTTGCTATCTCATATGTCACTTACTCCCAGCCAAGCCAAAATCTACACTTATGGGGGTACTGAACCGTTGCCTCTAAAAGGCCCCATCGAAGTGGATGTCACCAGTCCCAACTGGACCCTCAGGACCAAGTCCCACGTTATCTAAGGGCAAAAGAGTACCCTGCTCAGATGCCACACTGCTCAGGTCTTAGAGCTGGTGTTCTTTGCAAAACAGATACACGACTCTCATGCGGATGATATCTTGAAGGACTTTCTCCAACTCTTCCAAGGCCTGGGAAAACTTAAGGATCACCAAGTCACCCTGCACATTGAAAAGTCTTTAAAGCCCATGGCACTTTGACATCGAAGAGTGCCATTTTACCTCAGACCGCTAGTGGAGAAGGAACTGCAGGAACTGGAGAGACAGGAAGTCATCGAGAAGGTGTCCGGCTCCACTACATAGGTATCCCCACTTGTCATTGCACCGAAACCGAAGCAGCCTGGAACCATAAGATTATGCGTAGACATGAGACTGCAGAACCAGGCCATCCGGAGAGAAAGACATGTAACTCCAACTATGGACGACATAGTAGCAGACCTGAATGGAGCTCAATGGTTTTCGAAGTTAGACCTAAACTCAGGATACCATCAGTTGGAGTTAACACCGGGAAGTCGGTACAGCACGACTTTTTCCACTTACATGAATCTCCAGCGGTACACAAGGCTGAGCTTTCGTATCTCTTCTGTGGCAGTGGTGTTTCAGAATGCCATCAAAGAAGCACTCTCAGGGCTGATGGGCGTGATTAATCTGAGTGACGATATCCTTATCTACTCCCAAAGCCTGGAAGAACACCACCTCTGACTGCAGGCTACCTTCCAACGTTTGGCGGACTGCGGCCTTACCTTACATTGAAAAAAAAATTCTTTCTACCAGAACTCAATTGACTTTTTCGGGTATGTTTCCTCCCGAGATGGACTCAAAGCAGACCCGAGGAAGGCAGAGGTGATCTGCAAGGCAGCGATACCACAGAACCCGACAGACGTACGCAGTTTCCTGGGGATGGCAACATACTGCAGGAGATTCATACCGAGCCTGGCCACCTTAGCCGAACTGCTGCATCACCTTACAAAAGCGGTCGTGCCGTGGCAGTGGGGCCCCAAGGAAGAGAACTACTTTTGCAGCATAATAGAGGCGCTGCTAGATCAGGCCACTGTGGCCTACTTTCACCCTCAATGCAAGACTGAGCTAGTAGTTGATGCCAGCCCAGTAGGGGCTCGGAGCTGTCCTGCTATAGGAAGATGCAAAAGGCGAATGTGTGCCAGTGGCATATGCTAGTCGGGCATTATCACCTATGGAGACTCGCTATGCCCAGATAGAACGTGAGGCCCTCACCATCAGATGGGAGTGTCAGCATTTCCACCTCTACCTATGTGGTCACAAATTAAACGTGGTAACAGATCTTAAGCTGCTCATACCTCTGTGCACTGCACTGTCCTGACTTGCCTCCGCGGATAGAGAGGTGGGTTATTCAACTCCAGGCCTATGCATTCCAACTGGTCTACAGACCCGGTGCCAACAACCCTGCCGACTTTTTGTCATGTCATCCTATGCATAGCAACCCCAGTGAGTAAGCTAAAGAAGAGGGCACTGAGTGTTTTGTAAACATGATTGAAGACAATGCCTGCCCTGTCGCCGTCACCCGGGAAGACATACTAGATGCCACAGATATGGATGATACCGTCACGAAAGTGAAGGAGATCCTGGACCAGAGGCAGTGGCACCGGTTCCTTGACGGGATCAAGTTGATGGTGTGGGAGGAGCAGAACATGTATAGTCAGCTCTGGAGCGTGAGATACGAGCTCAGCGGGGACAGAGAATGGTCATCCCTAGAGCTTTCCAGAATTGGTTGGTGACCCTCGCACACCAAGGGGCCGAGAAGACCAAGGCAAGGTTGAGAGCGAAGGTCTGGTTTCCAGGTCTGGATATTCTAGTCGAGGAAGAACTTAGGCGATGCCACCCCTGCGCCATAACAAGCAAAGACCTGACCCCTGCACCTGTGCTGATGGAAGAGCCCAGTCTCACCCCTTGGTCAAAGGTCAGCATCGACTTTGGGAGTTTTCCCTATGGACGCAACACCCTGGTGGTCATGGACTCGTTTTCCAAATTCCAGGTGCTGGAATTGGTACCCTCTACTGCATTTGTCCTCATCCAACCGGCTTTGGAGAAGACCTTTGCGTTGATACGTTTGCTAGAGGAGGTGAAGTCTGATAATGGCCCCAACCTCCAGGGGCAAGAATTCCAGGCCTTTTTGACACAGCGAGCAATCCCTCACCGTCGAATCACACCCTAGTGGCTGCAAACCAATGGAACGATAGAGCGATTCATGAGGACACTGAACCGAGCCCGCCGAATTTGGGTTCACCTACACCAGGACGCTGAAGTCCGTCTCCACCAGTTCCTCCAAGCATATTGACAGACTCCGCATTCGACCACGAGGTGTGCTCCTGCAACTTTGCTGTTGAAGCAAACGCCTCGCGACATTATCCCTGAAGATCCGGAGTGGGTGCCTCCAAGTATCGATGTGGAAAAGACTCAAATGAAGCAACAGGCGACCAACGTGAAAGGCTAGCCGTGATCGACATGCGAGGACCCCAACACTGCAGGTTGGCGCACAGGTTGTACTCAAAGATGCAACCCTGAGTGGAAGTTCAGGACAGCCTACAAGCCAGAGGTGTGGAAGGTTGTGCAGATCAATGGGACCATGGTGACAGTGAAGTGTGGTCGGCAGACAGCCACGAGGACCATATCCTAGTTCAAAGAGGCACCAAGAGGCACTATGCCCACCAGTCCAAGGATGTGTGGAGAATGCAGCCAAGGAGGTGAAGAACGCACACCGGATGCGACAGAAGATGGAGACATTTCCCCCTCCCCTTTACCGGTGGAGGGTGATGCGAGTGCCGTGCGGATGCTAACATTCCAGATGGAGAGCAGCCCAGCAGACATGTGCTCGATGCGGTACCCAGAAGCCAGAGGTATCAATTGCGTCCAAACCCGGCACCCAGCAAAAGGTTGAAAGACTTTCTGTGTTGAGATGATAGTTATGTGTTTGCTTATTTTTCTTGAATAAAAGATGGGGGGATGCAGAGAGCCACCCGGTCTCTACACCTCAAATGTAATCACTTCAACCCTTGAGGCCGGGCTCGGCCTCAGGGTATAAATAAAGGGGAAACAACCTTTACTACGCATGCATTGCATCGCATGCCATTAGATCGCGGTCTTTATAACGCAAGTCGTTACAACGACTTGCGCTGGAGGGCGCTATAGGACAAGGAATAGTTTAATTTACTATCCAACATCTTCCCTACTGTACGTAGGCTGGAGTTGGAATAGTAAATTTAACTACTCCTAAGTCCAGCGCCCTCCAACGAAAGTCGTTGTAACGACTTCCGAGGTAAAAACCGCGATCTAATAGCATGCGATGTGAATGCATGCGTTGTATAATCATACATTCAAATAAAGGGGTGGGAGGTCACTCAAGACTTCACACTTAATCTCAAAGCAGTATGTGGATTGTGTCTTTGACGCTCCTCCGAGGCCCAGCTGGCCCCTCCCGAAGACACATTCTAAAGAGCGCTCAACGTCCTGTGATTCTGGGCAAATCACTTAATCTTCCTGCGCCTAACAAAATTAGTGTGTCCGTCTGTAACGCAACTGGTGCTCAGGTAAAGCGCTCTGATACCTTCGGGTCGAGTTCGCGCTAAATAGAACTCACAAAAAAAGGATGATAGAAATAACAGGTGTGGAAAAAGCGACCCACTGGGTATTAGGTGGAGAGGAATTCAATGAGATAATTCCACTCCGCCTGACTCACATTGAGGGCCTAAAATGCTAATTGGTCGTAACTTTAAATGAGGCCAGGCTGAATAATCATAGCCAGTTTATTACAGCTACCTATAAACCACCATACTTAACACCATATAAAATACAAATTGTGGAAACCGTGACACAAAAACTCTTTTCCCCTGGAAGAGACTAAATGAAATGTTAATCTCTTCGTGCTCATTTCCCCCCTGACATGGTGGCTTATGAAATATAAATGTGTACAAAGGTTTGACGTGGGTCAGGCTAACCTTTAAAAAGTCAGGAATGCACTCACTGGAAAAACTCAAACCAAGCCCGTATTCTCTTTCTGCAAGTTCTACAACACGAGGGACACAGCTGCACTAATATCTGGAACATTTTTATATATAAAACTGATCAATTATTAACAGCGCAAGAGAAAATTGATTATACTCCGCGTCTGGCCTTTGCTAAACAACTGCTGTGCCAAATATGACACATCATGCATAATTTGTTTAGACCCATAGGCTACTGGTCATTTGAAACTGCTGTTTACAATGAGATGGCTGGATGGAGACATTTTGTCAGTATAAGACTCCGGCCCAACAGGAAAATAGATCTTACTTTTAATCTCTTCAGCCCTCACAAGACCACATTTTTTTTATCAAAAGCCAAGTTCCAGATGATGTTGTGTTATTTCTTGTGACTACTACTACTACTACTAACAACTAGTGTTTCATAGGGTGCTCCATGCCCTAGTGTGCCATTTGTAGATGATGTAAATACCCTGATGTTACTGCAGCCCATTTTTATTTATTCCCGAATAGCTAGCTCAGAAGCATGAAAGGTTGAGCTTGCTCTACTGGGGTTCAAACTCACAACCTACAGATCACTTCAGTTATGAGCAGAAAAAGTTTAACACAAAATGCATTTTTTTATTTATTATTTTTAGATTCGTTTTTTTAGTGCGGCTCCAAGGATCCGCAGCTTAATTTGCTGAGAGTATTTTACTGGAACAGAAGCAGAAAGATGCTGTACACAGAAGAGTATGGAGCATGTGGTCCAATTCACTGCTGATTACAGAAACTAGGGCATCATGCAATTGATTTAGTGATAATTGGTTCACTATACTGCGGTTTACACATACATTACAGAGTAAGCGATAGGTAAATTTAATCTCATTTCGATATCTTTGGTCTCGTTTTTAATGGAACTGTATACACTTTTCCAGAGGTTTGGTTCAACGCCTGCAACCGCTCATGAAGTGTTTGTGAATATCTGTCAAAGTGCCCAACAGCTATGGGTCGGTCACAAAAGTTCAGCTTTTCCACAACATTCAATGAGGTGAAGTGCATTGTCTAATATCTGAGCCTTCAACGGTTTTGTGAAAACTTTAACTAGGTGTATTTTATGAAAAAGAAAAAAAACATAGAGGTGAAAAGAGGTCTAAAAAGTTATATTCAAAATGGATGGAATTGCTATTTTGAAATCAGTATCGGTTAAGATAAACATTTATGAGAAATGTGATTGGTTGGGAGAAAGTATTCAATTTGAGATGATCATATTTGGCTGAAATCTTTTTTAGAATGCAAATGTTGTGATTAAGTTGCAGTTTCCATTGAAAATGTGCTCTTTGATTTGCTATAGGTGCTAATTAGTAAATCGACATAAACTGCAACAGATATTCAGCTCATTTAGCTTAGTTTTGGTCTGGTCAGTTTTGAGCAGACCTGTCAACGAACAGAGATAAAGGTGTATCAGAAAGGAAAAGTCTTTTTCATTTTAAGCCCAATAAAAACTATTGCACCGAATTATTTCAAATTTAGGACGAAGATATAACTTTATTCAAAATAGGTCTTTGTTAGGCCTGACAAAGCCAAGGAGCCTTTGTTTTGTAATGTTCACAGTCAGGGGACTGTGGGTCAGCCTCCTTCATTCATTGGTCAGTTAGAGTTAGAAACCTTCAGCGATTGGATGTATATAACGTTTTGGGTGAGCACACGCCATTTTGTGGACTAGATATGCAGTGTTTTCCATGTTATCTTGGTAATTCAATGGAAATGTAGTGCATCTTCAATCTGCCCTCTGCAGTGGTGTGTCACAGCAGAGGTGGTGTGCTGACAGCAATTAGATTTTTTTGGTGCTAAATGTTCAGACAGCAAACAGAACCTAAACTCCTATTCTGCGTAATGTAAAAGTTCCTAACTTCAAGATGGCCGCTGTATACTCGGACGTTCTGTTGCAAGACTTTGGGACCTTCGCTTAGCCACTGGATTGTTGGGAGACTGACACATTTCTAGAGGGCTCAATTTAGAGTTTCTGGTGCTTGAAAACAGAAACACACTGAGGCTTTTGTTTTTTTTATTAACAGTTCAGCAAAAGGGTTGTGGTGCAGACAGATTTTGTTTAAAATTCTATAACGATCTGCACAAGTTCCCTATATAGATATGCAACTACTTCATCAGTACTCTCAGGTTTCCCAGGGCCATCCATGCGTGAGTAGCTCATAGAGGCCAACTCTATTCTATGTCAGGACCGGAGGCTTCAGATTATGCTTTCTCAATTTCTTTACTGACTCAACAGCAGCCAATGAAAATAAAGTACATTAGTAAAAAACATCATTTCCCATGAGGCTTTGAACCACGCCTCCTCAAACAACCAATAGTAACACATCATAATGAACAAAATAGAGAGGCACCATCTTGGCTTCCTCTTTCTTTGCTGCTCCGCAGTCAAGATAAGTGCCTCTCTATTTGATTCCACTTTATCCCATTTGTTGGTTAATAGTGATTATTCTGCTCTATATGCACTGTTATTATATTTATATTGATGATTTATTCTGTTGTATTTCATGGCTAGAGACGCGCCGCGCTCCCCGCGCGCGTTCTTTGATGTTTCCTGTTTTTTTTCTTGGAGCGCGTGTTGCGCTGTAGGTTATTTTCCCTTTTGTGCCCTTCTGGATTGCTGCCTGTAACGCCGCTTGCGCTCGCCCGTGTAGCACCCTGCGCTCGGGCTGGGACTGGCCCCCCCCGCAGGGAGCGAGATGCATTCTGGGGCCCGACCGGGCGGCCTGCATGCGTCTCTGGAGCCTGCACGCGCACGTGTGCGCGAGCAGCTCCCTGAATCAGCCGGATAGGCGCCTCGCCCCGGGCTGGTTCGTGGGTCTTTCGCAGCTGGCAGTTCGGAGCAGATAGCGGGCCCTAATTAATTCTGGCAGCATTTTGTTTGCGCGGCGCTTGGGGAGCTCTTAACCCCTAATCTTCCAGTCTGTTCTGGAAAGTAAATTTTGGCACCCCTGTTCTGCGCAGGCAGGTAGGGGTTTTTCTCACCCTCCATTAGTCCTAGCGCTTGGTACTTGAGGTATCTCTGTTGCTCCACTGCCCCGGCTCTGCTCTGAACCGACGCCCTAACCTTGTGAGAGTTGTGGGCAGTTATAATTCAGCTTCCCACTGGGGAATTTTGCTGATATATATTCTATATATATTTTACTGAGTCATGTCAGACTGCGAAGTCTACGAAGAGGAGGTAGCTGCGTGTGATGCCCCTGATGATGATGCATATTATTACGATGAATCCATGGAGGAAATTATCGATAAAAGGTTAGATGCCAAGTTGGATAAGGTGCTCTCCTCCGCCTTATTACCTATCTCCCAGCGAATAGAGCTCCTGGTGGCTAATAACCCTTCCCCCTCTGGTGCTCCTTCAGCTCCGGCCCCCCTCGCTCCCCCCGGAACCTCCCGGACTTCCCTGGCCTCACGTGCACGCATATTCCTCTATCTATAAATCCAAAGAGCAGGCCCAAGATGGCGCCCCTGCCCCTGCCCCGACCATCCCTATCCACATCCCGGATACTACCACTGACACTGGCACTGACACTGACTCTTCCCAGGAGTCTAGGCCACGCAAACGCGCTAAGAAGCGCAAACATTCTTTTTCCCCCGTCTAACCCTGCCCCTTTTCCTTCGACCCTTCAGACATGGTCCACCCTCGCTCGGCTGACTTGACCCCTCCCCCAGCTGTAGCGGAGTATATGCAAACACACTTGAGAAAAAGTTTTGATAAGGAGGTTAGAGCTCGCCTGAAATCAGAATGTCCCCGCCCTGATTTAGCGCATAAGGTGGCGGTTACACCAGATATTGACTCTTCGATAACCACCTTTTTGAAGAAATACAAAAAAGACCCGAAAAAGGGTATCGATCGCGCCCTACGGGCGTGACAAGACAAAGTGTTGGACATTGCCGGCCCTCTGGCCAAAATCCTTGAGCTAGCCTTACAGGCACAAGAGACTGGAGCCGCTATTCACCCTGAGGTCCTGGCTGGGTGGACCCAGAGGGCGATCTGTCTCCTTGGAAACGCCAATTGCGCCCTGTCCTCCGAACGCCGCAAATCTGTCCTCTTGAGAATCGACCCGCAACTTGTGGAGCTAGCTGCGGCCGAGCCGGGCCCGCTGGCTGAGGGACAACTATTTGGCGATAAGTTTGTCAAAGACATAGCCAAATTTGTCAGTACCTTTCCTTCCTTGGACAAGTCCCAATCTTCCCTAAAAAGAGTCTTCCACCAGGTCTCTGGTAGGGCCGGTCGTGACAGGGGACGCTCGACCGGCCGCTACGTCAACCCCAGTCCTCAGCGAGGTTTCGCGCCTCGACGCAGGGGGTACACCCAAGAGCCAGACCAAGCGGGCTTCTATCCATCCAGGTCCCGCGGCTTCCAAGGCCGCTTCAACAGAGGTGTTAACAGAGGCTACAAAAACTTCGACACCCAGTCATCTGGTAAGTCCCTCGCTGTTTCCAATGATCCCCCTCGGGGGCAGACTGTTACATTTTGTAGTGAACTGGACACGTCTAACCACGGATGCGTGGATTCTTCACACGGTCCAAGGGTATCAGATAGAACTTCTAGATTCCCCTTGTCAGGTGACTCCTCCTTGCCCTCTCCTTTTTTCCCTTCAAGAACAGAATTTTATAGACTCCGAACTTCAAGATCTTTTGGCCAAGCAGGCTATTGCCGTAGGACCCTTTATTTCCGGAGGGGTTTGCAGCAACATTTTCCTGGTGCAAAAGAAAGGAGGAGGTCAGAGACTGGTTCTAAACCTCAGGGAATTCAACCCGTTTGTGATGTACAGGCATTTCAAGATGGAAGGAATCCATCTTTTGAGAGATCTCCTGTTAGAACAGGACTGGATGGTCCGATTGGATCTGAAGGATGCCTATCTCACGGTCCCCATTTGCCCTTCTCATCAGAAATTCCTTCAATTCCAATGGAAAGGGCAATGGTACTGGTATCGCACACTGCCTTTCGGCCTGTCATCAGCCCCGTGGGTATTTACCAAACTGTTAAAACCGGTTGTAACTCGGCTTCGAGAAATGGGAGTGCACATGATCGTCTACCTCGACGACATGCTGCTCCTGGCCCAGGACCGGAACCTTCTCCTTACTCATTTAAAATGGACGATGTCACTGTTACAGGAGTTAGGTTTCGTCATAAATTCCAAAAAATCCATGATCATACCGAGTCAGCGGGCGGACTTCCTGGGGTTTCAGATAAATTCAATATCCGCCCAACTGCTTCTCCCCTTGACCAAGCTCAGATCTATCAAACGAGAGATCAGGAACACCCTGTCCAAACAGTTGATCTCACTGCGAGTCTTAGCGAGGATTGTAGGCCTCCTGGCGTCCTCTATCCAAGCCATCTTTCCAGGCCCCCTACATTACAGGGCCTTGCAACGTCTCAAGATTTACTACATACAAAAGAGGTTTTCTTACGACCACCTAATTCCCCTGTCTCCAGATGCTCGGGAAGAACTTCTCTGGTGGTTGGAACACATGGCAGCTTGGAACGGAAGAGCAATTTTTGGCGCCTCTCCGGACGTCATAGTCGAGTCCGACGCCAGCCGGTGGGGCTGGGGCGCTCGATGTGGAGACTTTGCCACCAGCGGACGCTGGTCAGCCGACGAGTTAAAGTTGCACATCAACTGCCTCGAGCTGCTAGCAGGCTCGTTTGCCATAAAATCAATATCTCCTCTGAAGAGCAATTGTTGCATCCTCCTCCGGATGGACAATGTGTCGGCGGTGAGCTACATCAATCGCCTAGGAGGGACGAGATCTTGCATGTTGGCCAACATAGTAAAGGAGTTTTGGCACTTTTGCCTGGACCACAAGATCAATGTCATAGCGGAATATCTGCCGGGCAAGCTAAATCAGGTAGCGGATTGGAACTCCAGATTCCTGAGAGATTACAGCGACTGGAGGCTTCATCCTTCATTGTTTGGGGAGATCATGGGTATGCGAGGTCCCTGCAAGATAGACCTCTTTGCATCCCGACTCAATGCTCATCTCACACAATTCTTCAGTTGGAGACCGGACCCGATGGCTATGGGAACGGACGCGTTCCTCCAGCATTGGGGGTCTCAGAGGAACTACGCCTTTCCTCCCTTTGCTCCGATCCCGAGAGTGGCCGCCCTGGTCCGTCGACAGGTGGATTCAGTAGTGTTAGTGACACCTTTGTGGAAGACTCAGTCCTGGTTTCCGACACTATTGGAGTTGTCAGTGGATTTACCCTTTCAGCTTCCTGTTTTTGCGATGCTTCTCCAGGACCCAGTGGGAGCTCCTCATCCGCTGGTCCTGCAGAACCAACTGTCTCTCATGGTTTGGACGCTCTCAGGAGACACAAGAGCATTGCAGGCCTTTCACCGGTGGCTGCCAGCTTTATACAACAAGCTTGGGCTCCATCCACCCGCAAACGGTATTCAGCTTCCTGGAAGCAATGGGTGGGTTGGTGCCTTCAACGGCAGGTGGATCCCGTGGGATCAGATGTAAAAGAAGTCTTGAATTTTCTGTCAGAATGTGCTGAATCTGGTCTTTCATACCGGTCGGTTAACAATTTCAGATCAGCACTTTCGGCCGGGCACAATCTCATTGATGGTAAGCCTGTGGGGATGCATCCCCTAGTGTGTAAATTGCTCAAAGGTAGTAGGGTGCCTAACCCACCACGTCCCAGGTATTTGACTTTATGGGACGTTTCTAAAGTTTTGTCCTTATTGGAATCTTGGCCTGATAATAGAGCCTTATCATTGAAACAGTTATCGGCCAAACTCACAATGTTGTTATGTTTGATCTCATGCCGCAGAGTGTTTGATGTGCGTGCTTTGGATTTGGCGGTAAGAATGTTCTCTCCACAGGGTGTCTCTTTCATCATTACGAGACGGACTAAAACCATGTCACGTTCGGTTGAGTATCCTGCTTTTCCACACAATGATAAATTATGTGTTTTGCAATGTTTGAAAGTTTATGAAGAACGCACTCTTGCACATAGGTCTGAACCGTTGGGTCAATTGTTGTTAGCGATACAAAAGCCCTTTAGACCAGTCTCAGCAGCCACCTTGGCAAGGTGGGTAAGATGGGTTATGTCAGAAGCAGGAATTGATATTTCTGTGTATGGTGCTCATTCCGCTAGAGGCGCCATGGCCTCTAAAGCATACATGTTAGGCTCTCGTTTAGAAGACATCTTGAAAGCTGCAGATTGGTCTTCAGCTTCAATGTTTAAGGTGTTTTATTACAAACCTATTTTGCATGTTTCATCGGTTGTTATTGATGAGCTTTGAACCAGCATAATCTGAAGCCTCCGGTCCTGACATAGAATACAACATTTTCCAGCTATCGCAACAAGAATTTTAGATTCTATTAAGGACACAGAGGCGAGGATTATCCCACCCGTTGGGACAGTTAATATCAACTGTTATGTTGTATGATTTCTATATTCATGTTTTGTTAATACCCACCCTGAAACGTCAAACCTGTTGGGTTCTCTATTTTCAAACTTGTTTCTGTTTTCCTGGACCGATTCTAAACAGAATTAAGTTTCTGCTACTTCTGGAGTACGACCACCTCATTGTTGGAGGATGGATGCTGCTCCCAGGAGTCTTGGATGGTATTCTCCGTTGAGAATTGGATCTGCTGTTATTTCTCTCCGTCGAGAGTTGGAACTGTTCTTCGTTTTGGACATTTATAGACTGGTTTGCAAAGAAAGAGGAAGCCAAGATGGTGCCTCTCTATTTTGTTCATTATGACGTGTTACTATTGGTTGTTTGAGGAGGCGTGGTTCAAAGCCTCATGGGAAATGATGTTTTTTACTAATGTACTTTATTTTCATTGGCTGCTGTTGAGTCAGTAAAGAAATTGAGAAAGCATAATCCTCGCCTCCGTGTCCTTAATAGAATCTAAAATTCTTGTCGCGCTTTGTCGTCGGTCTCATCAGAGGTCAAAGGTCGCCTACCTTCTGGGGGGCATATCTCAGCCCCCAGGGGTCCGATTTTCTCAATCTTGGCCTCTTCTTGTTCCTGGTGGCCAGTCCTAGCCACCTGGAGCACTTTTCACAACCCTCCTTGCCTCCAAGAGGGTGACTCTGCAAGGAGCTGTCTTCACTGGCTCCCTGCACCACCCTATCACCTGGCTCTCCTTCTGGGCCTCTCTTCTCCTTGCGCAGAGGCCCAGCATTCTCCTCACTGGCCCTGGACTCCCTCAAAGGCGCATTCCAGAGTCCTGGGACAGTCAGGGGGTTCCTCCTTCCAACTGCACATGGCGCCAGGCTCCAGCACCAGTCTTCCTCAGCAAGACCACACCACAGAGAGAACTCCTCTTCCTGTGCAAGACCTTTTAAAAGAAATTGGAGGGGGCTGGCAGGAAGGCACTTCTGCCCTATCCTGCAGTGACCCATCACCTCTCTGCCCCTGCTCCCTCCTTACTGCACAGGCCTCTGGGATTCTTCAAAATGGAGTCATCCAGGGGTCTCATGCCACATGGTCTCTGAAAAGCCCCCTTCCCCCCTTGCTGACATCATGCCCCGGACCCAGAGCAGGCCTGATGCCTGGTACTGGGTGACAGCTGCTGATGGATAACCTGCAGCTTCACCCCATCTCTCCCTCCTGGAGAGAAGACCTTCGCCATTGGAAATGCTTGCAGTGAAGGGCTAGGCCTCTGATGCTACAGCTTGGGGAGGAAGGTAATTAATCCAGCCTGGCAGGGTCAGACCAGGCTCTGGTTATGACCTAAGTCAGAGGAATATGACATTTCTGGATGACCCATAAGCAGTACAGATATGACTTTGGACTCAGCAGAATACTTCTTTTCACACAACTTATAGTGTACTTTGGTGCGTGTCTGGAATTTGTAGGCCCTAGGGAAGTGAAACTACCCCATGTGGTTTCTGTTTTCAAAGGAGAGTAATGGAGTGTTCCTACAGTGAAACAGTAAAGCACACTGACTTTCCCTTACATGTGTCTCCCCACATTATAAAGCCTATTCCATGTCACCACTCAACTGTGCATAATTCCTGCCACACCATTCTATCTGTACTTGCTCCTGGGCTGCGCACAACAGGAATCTTCCCCGCGCAGCCCTTATACGGGTGCACACGCGTGTACCCACGTGTCCACATGTAACCAGTCCAGTGCCCCTTACCCTGGCTGCAGCGCATCGACCTTCTCTCACAAGGCAGACACCGGTAAAATCCACATGCAGTCTATTTCATGATGAGTTCACTGTGGGTGAGTCCCAGCTTATGAGGCTCCCCCACAGAAAAAGCTAAAAAATTAGGTGTTCAAAAAGCGAAAGATCCGGGCAGCTCAGATGGTCAGAACCACCTTTTAACAAATATACATTAAAAACAACTAATACCTGCCACCCAAGCCATTCTTAAAGCTTTGGCAGCCTCGAACAGTCTGAAATGTCACACTTGTGGCAGTGTGATGGATAGTATTTGTGTAAGTACAGTGGCAATGTGTGGTGTAAACTGCGGTGGCCTCCTGACGAGGGGGCTGGCACTTATTTTTTTTACAAATTAAGCACTGACTAAATCTCTGCAAGTTTTGCAATAACCTATCTTTTACTGTGTGTAATACAATTTTAAACAATGTGCATATTCATTGTGCTTTCAGTCGCAGGCTACGACCTCGTAGCACCATAATACAGAAGTCACTATACCACACAGCGTCCACCCTAACTCACACAAAATCTCTGCAGCGATTGCATTAACCAATTGGCATTTCATAACGTTAAAATAAAAGCATTTCCCATCAATTTCTTTAACTTGTATGATTATATGCTCTTTTCCTGGTCACAGAACAGCCTCAGTCTCTTTGTGTTTCTTGTGGAAAATTTCATCCTGGGACATATAGAGCTGAAGCTGTTTTAGCAACTTTGCAAAGATGTTTCATGAGCTGGAAATTATTCCATTTGTGACATTTCTCTACACTGAGGACAAGGCAAGATGGTATCTCTTCCCTCCCAGCACCTCATGATGTCGCAGGAGCAGTAGAAGAAGACTTTTTTTGTTGTTGCAGTTTTATACAGCGCGAGCTGGGCCCAAAGGTACTGGAGTGCTTTACAGATGAGCACCGATGACATTACACAAGGACACAGTCAAGTGGTGTACAGAGAGAAAGTTCACATTCTCAGAGGGCCCCTCGACAATTGCTTTCTAAGGTCCTTCCTGCATGCTTCTGAGGGCTCTGGGAGTAACATGATGCTGAGTACCGAAACAGGAGTAACTGACACGCTGTGTCTCTCCTCCTAGTGCTGCTCTGCCTGTTGCCACAAAGAGATGAAGCAATCTGGCGTCCCTATGTTCAGGGACCTGGGCTGGAAGCTAAAAACACCATAAAAAGTATGGGCAGAGAGAGCAGGCACAAACAGTGCAACTGCAGAGGGGCTTCAAGGTTAGCTCATCTTTCCTCGTAAATAAATATATTTACCACATGGTATAGTGGAGGCTGGAGTGAGCAAAGTCTGTGCTCGGCTGAAGCGCACACCGTGCTCAAGACACAAAAGTGAAATACAGATGTTGCTGGCTGCCCTATTGAGATACCAGCTGCCACAGTATTTTTTAAACAGCAGGCATATGCAGCATGGAGTACGCACACTTGCTGCTTCAATGCACTGCTCCTTTTTATCAAGTGCTTCGCACAGGTGGTCAGGGTGTAAGCATGGGCGTCGATTCACCAAAATGCCTGGGGTAGCGGAAGCAACATCATATATTTTTACCCCAATTACATCACAGGAAGTGATGACATATGACTGTAGACACGCTGTCACCCTCCCCTCAGCTGTTTATGATCTGTTTAATTTTTCTATTATCTGTTACGCTATTCTCATCTGTTGTTGACTCTGGTTCACCCCTCCTGTCTATCTTAACTGTGTCTTTCTCACTGTTGTCCTTATAATACATGCTTTCATCTCTCTCACTGATCTCCTTTCTCACCTGTTCTGTCTCTTTTTCCGCTCTATTTCACCTTTCTCCCTCCTCTCCTACTCCCTTATCTGTCCTTTTTCACTTGTCTATGTCGTAGTATTATTTGTTTATCTTTCATCCCTCTTTTTCTCTCTCAAACATACATCCTCCTGTGTTTGTCTCTTGATCTCTCACCCTTCTCTCTGTAGTGTCTTCACCTTTTATTACTTTACACTTTTTTTTACCTCAAATCCTTTTACCTTCACCTCCTCTCTCTTTTTCTCTCTCCTTCTTTCCCCTGTTCAAGCTCAGAGACGGCAGGAGACACAGAGACGATCCACACCACTTGGAACATTAAATGATTCTTTTCCAAGTTAGCTAAGGTCATCAGAGGTCAGGGGGTCACAGTGACAGTGCTGGGGGTCGCAGGAGGCAAGCCAGGGATCGCAGCTGCAACCCCTAAATGACATCCATGGTTGCTAGTATTAAAATGCTTGCCAATGCTTTTTAGTGCTGTGATGCGGTACCACACTAAAATGCGTTAGTGTAACCCCTGTTGAGTGGTACTTGGAAGGGATGCTTACGATCCGCAGAAAAAACATAAGATGAGAGGTGTGAACAAGGCGCTGCTCTGCAAGTCTTGCCTCCTCAGTTTCATCAGTGTTGTTACCTGACTTTCAAAACTGAAAGAGCAGTTTGAACTAAAATAGAAATTAGGAAGATAATTTGGACAACTCGATAGAAAGATCCCTGAAAGTCGAATATAAGGAAGGTAACAATGTTTTGCCCCAGAGCGATGCTGTTACTTCTTGAGGTGAGGTTTGGGTATATCTACAGAAAACTAAAAGTGTGTGCATAATCAGCAGCATAATGCAACAGCATGACACATTCCTTGCGCTAATGCATCTGCAATAAACATGCAGTGCTTTGAGTATATGTAAATAAATTCAGTTCTGAGCCTTTGTTCCACTAGTAGATTTGTGTTGATCAAAGTAAACATCCGTTTGATGGGTTATTTTGTGACAGTTCACTTCTTTATTTAGAGGGCAGCATGATGTGGCCACTATTTGACTGATTGCTCCCTTGGTATTTGGAGATCCTCTTAGATATCAGTCAGAAGTCCCCATTTCAATTACATTCATTTCCTTGTTTGCAGTGATGTATAATGACTATCTGCAAATGCCTTTATTCGCCAGGAAAATGAATCTATTTTCCTGCCAAATGTACAGAAAGTACTTTGGCTTTTAATTGATGTCTTAAAATATTCCGGAAAACGATGATATATGGTTTCCCAGTTGCCTTTTGTATTCATTATGCTGGGCAAATACTGCAAGAATTGTAATCTAATAATAGATCGTTCAAGGTCTTGTCATGTGTTGCCTATATTTGTGCATGTTGCAAAAAGAATCATGTGCATCCAAACCAACGTGTTTTAATTTTTATTCTGCAGGTGAATACATATATAGCTGCACTTAAATGTAATTTTTCAACATTATTCTTTATTTTATTATTTATGTGCAGTTTCATGTATTGCAAACAAGACCTACCAGAATAACAGAGTTGCCTGGAATTGGGTTATAAATTGCGAAGGATGCGAGTTATAGATAGATTTTTTTATTGTTTCAAGTTATTTAAAACCTTCACAATATACAAATCACAGTACAGTACATAGCGTTATCATATAAATAAATAAAACAACAGTGAAAAATACAGCCGCACACAGCTCTAATGGGAACCAAATTTCCCTAAAGTGCGAACTGCAATAAAAACATTTATCAAACGTTAAAAGAAACATCTTACAAAATTATCAAAGCGATGATCTAATCCTCGAATCATTTACATATCTGGTAGTTCAAATTACTGCTACTTAGTGCAATGGACAAACCCCACAGACAACCCCTGTTTCTACTTATGTCGGGTTACCATAGCGTGTCTCCTGCTAAGGTTTAAGCTAGAAAACCAATGCCAGTGGCTCCTTTCAACTGACATTCACTGTACAAATTCAGCTTATGAGACAGTCCATACTCCTAAACCACAATAGAGAACCTTAGTACCTAATGCTACATTCCTTGTCACAATTCCATGACACCTGGTGTACAAGGATACTACTTGCAAATATTCAACTTAGTGCACAGTATTGGCCCTTATTCCGGCCCTATATAAATAATTAAATAGCTAAATGAAGAAGGTAATACAAATTTAAAGACGCCCCTTATACTATATCCCGCAGGTAAAAGTCCTAATGTCATTAGTAATCAAGAGCTTGGTGGCGCTAGAGCCAATTCTTTTGAGCCCCTTTGATGGATGTCACACAACGAGCCGATAACTGTGGACACTCACCACTAAGACATGCCAGGGTGGCCACATTGCATTGTCTTAAACCAAGCCTTCGAAAGATTGGTTTTCAACCAAAGAGATCTTACATTTTTCAAAATTGGGCAGACACATATTATGTGGGCTAAAGTTTCCTTCTTAAATTTGCATAAATGGCAGTGCTGCTCAATTGCCCCTGATAGTCTTCAAATGTGTGTGCCTTTAGGGGAATGAAGCTGCATCTGAGTCTCAATACCTCTTTCTTGACTGGTACTTTCATGTGAGAGGCTAAATACACGGCTCTTCCCGGTTCTTTACACAATCAGTAGCATAAGCTGGCGTGCACTTTTTGAGACGATTCTTGAATGTCCATGGCCCTTGATTGTATCCTCACCATTTTTAATAATACTTTTGCGTAAAGTTTGGGCATTGAAATCAGGGATGCAATGTTGGGGGCCTCCAGGGCTTCCATTGCCTCCCTCAAATAAGATTCCCATGAGAGTTCTCTGTCGAGGATACCTCGGTGTATCATTTCTTTCGGTGACCCTGGAGCTGCCGTACTGAGCTTCCCATAATAACCCAAAAATCGGGCTTTTGATATTAGTGATTGTTTGCAAAGCCCGAATTCGAGACAAACCTGGGAGGCTGGGGCAGCATCAGGAAGATTAAAAAGCCATGTGTAACACCTCAGTTGAGCTTTATCCAGCCAGCCCGAAATATGATCTTTAAAAATTATAGTGCCATAGGCAAGTGTGGGCAAAAGTTTGGCTTCAATCACTTTGCAAATGCCTGGGAGGTCAGGGCCACTCATCTTGGAGACCAGTTTCTTAAAACTCATTGTCATCGAAAGAGCAGAGACCATAAGGTGTTCTAGATGTGTAACAGGAGTACCATGCTTTTTAAAATGAATGGCCAAATATTTTAGAATAGTAACTTGGTCCAAGGCCACGTTGTTCATTGAGAATTTGAATTTAGCCGGATTTGAATTTTTACTTTCCAGACCACAGGCCATGATTTTCATTTTGCTGTAATTAATTTTCAGCCTATTTTCCACACAGCAGCCAGCTAGGGCCACTAATGATCGCTGGAGCCCCACCACAGTATGATCAAATAATGAAGTGTTGTCTGCATACTGGAGGCATTGTATATAAAGGCCTGCAAATTTTGGAGGAACTGCTCGTGCAACTCGCAAAGCTTTGATGATATCCGCCAAATATAGGTTAAACAACAGTGGGGCAAGAATGCAGCCTTGTTTTACTCTGGCGGTGGTCTTGATTCTGTGGGTAGTAATCCTGTTCGATGCAACTTTCACTTTTACCCCAGTATCTGTGTATAGACTTCTAATTGCATTTAAAAGACCTACCTTGATGCCCCAGCTTGACAGCTTCTGCCACAATCTCCCTCTGTCCACTCTATGAAATGCAGTTTTGAAATCTATCGACGAAATATATAGCTGTGGGGACCATTTACTGTTCTCAATTTGAATCAATGAGGTAAGTATCATCAAGTTGTCTCCAGTTCCATGCCCACACCTAAAGGCTGATTGGGTAATCGGAATAAGGGCCTTAGTACTGGACCAGTCTTCTAGTTCCTTATTTAAAATTTTAGCAAAACATTTGCCTTCCACGTCTCAACAGGGCGATGAGCCGGAAGTTTGCAGGGTTGTCACACGCTCCCTTTTTGTGTATTGGAGTGAGTATGGGACCTCGCCAACTATCCGCTACTGTGTTCTCTAATAAAAAGTTTTTAAAAAGTGGGGTAAGGAGGACAGCCCATTGTTCTGAGGCACTTTTGAATAACATAATGGGGATGCCATTCGTGCCAGGGGCTCCCGCGGCTCTAAACGAAGCCAAAGTGAGCTTAATTGATTCCTTGGAGAATAAAACTTCACCTCATAATGTGGAGTTTTAGATTGAACAGGGACACTCTACTGATTCGTCTGCCATTTTTCCAGGGTTGTACAGACTAAAGATGTATTCCAATCACTTGGAAGCTGTGACAGCCGGTGACTCTTTTCGAATAGTTTGCTTGGACTTTTTTTTGACAAGGCTCCAAAATTCAGCTGAATCTTTTTGTTTTTAGGGTCTCATATAGATCTATACATGTCTGCTCTTCATTGGCCTGAGCAATTTCCCAGGCTTTTGACCCAAAGGCCTTCCTCCCCCTCCTGATCTCTATTACCTCTATAACCTCTGCAGCAGTAGCAGTGCTTTGTGCGCAAGCCTCCGAAGTTTATTTAGGTCACGTTTCAGTGACCGCAGTACTAGGTTGCTGAGCTCCTTCTGGGGATGAACCCTACCCATATTTTGGGGTTTCATTGACCACTTCTCCACTAGTTTGAGTAGTAGTGTGTGCCAGCTTGAGATAGAGAATGATCCGTTGGATGCCTCACTTTGCAGAATTTCTCTCAACTCCACCCCGGCCTCTGGAGATGACGATGCGGACCATTTTATTCTTTGCAGCTCCCAGGTGCCTTCTTCTGAGCCAAGTACTTGGAGTTGAATTAGTTTAGGGGTCTTTCTATGGATGGCACATGACAACCGTGCATTGTCACTTACTGGAGAGTGAAGCACTTGAAAGTTACCTGTCCACTTGAAATACTGGGTAGAGATCCAGATATAATCGATCACCGAGGCAGTTGAGCTACTTGTATGTGTCTAGCTGGCTGGTTGATCATTGGTTCCTCTCCCATTTAAGGTACGTAAATCCAAGGCATTTAAGGCCGCGGCCAACTTCTGACCAGATTTATCTCTATTTGTCTGATCGAGCATGATCTCCGGGATACCCCATAGATTGTCCTCTTCTTGCTGCCCTGGAAGTGTTTGAGGGGTCTCAAGCAAAAACATATTGAAGTCGCCTACCAGAGCCCACATATTGCTAATATACTACTGGCGTAGAGTCTTGATTAATTTTAAGATGTCCGACGTAATTGATTTCTTCTTCGGCTGCTTAGGGTTTATATATATTTATATATCTTACCTGTAATAAGCGGTGGAGACCATTTCTGATCACCCAATGAAGAACCTGCTAGTCTCAGAAAGATACAGGCACCGGCAATATGAGCAAGGATTTTCCCATCAGTCTCCAACGCTTTATGAACCAAAGTTGAGATGCCTCCAGAGGTGTGTCCCCCTGTGTTGGAGGGTATGGCCATTGCACAAAATTCATTGTGATCAGGCCAGGTCATATGCGATGTTTACCACGTTTCTTGCAAGCAAATTATATAATTATGGCTTATTTCTTCCAGTGACACACTATCCTTTAGGAGGTATTTTATACCACGTACATTCCATGAACACATATGGAGTGAGAGGTTAGGTGCTAGTTTCGTGGCGGCGAATGGTCTCGTGTCCTCTGCTCAACGGGCATTCCTTGTTATCCAGCAGACTCTTTTATTCACCAGTGGATACATTGAAATTGTAATACGTTCTGCTGGTGATCGCGGGAAGGCTGACCGCTTCGAGGCACAGAGTACAGAATCAGGCTGTCGCAGGGTCTTAGGGCCAGATGTACGACCATTTGATTTTGCGTCTCGCAATTTGCGCCGAATTGCGAGTCGCAAATTGCGAGGCGCAAAATCAAATGTACAACAGTGTGTTTAACACTGTTTGCGATTCCCAATGGGGTTGCAAATTGCGAGGCTCATTAATATTAATGAGCCTCTCGCAATTTGCGAGCCCATGACAGGCCCTCCCAGGGATGCTGGGCTCAGCAGACCACCATGTCTGGAACCGCTTTTAAATAAAGCAGTTTTTTTTTTAAAAATGCAGCCCGTTTTCCTTAAAGGAAAACGGGATGCATTTAAAAAAAATTAAATTAAACGTTTTCGTTTAATTTTTTAAGGGCAGGCAGTGGTCCCTGTGACCACTGCCTGCCCTTAAAAAACAATTTTGCGTCCCCTGGGTACCCCTTCCCATTTGCGAATGCTTTACCACCTACTTGAAGTAGGTGGTAATTGCGAGTGTTTTGCGACCGCAATTGTGGTTGCAAAACATTAGTACATGGGCTTGAGACTTGCTATTTGGAAGGGAACGCCCCTTCAAAATAGCAAGTCTCTAAACACTTTTTTTCCAAGTCGCAATTCATTTGCGACCCGCAAAATTGTGTTGGTACATGGCCATGACAACTTTAGCATGCGCAAACGGGTCGCTAACCCGTTTGCGCATGCTAAAATTGTTCGTACATCTGGCCCTTATGTTTTTTACAAGGAGCCAGGAATATTTTGGCTTTACTGGCTTGCTCATGTGTATGCCCCAGTCTGCCAAGATCTTATGGTGTGTTTCTATTCGCCTAATGATCCCTTTGTTTCTAAATCGTACCTTTGTGGTGTCCTGTGGATTCTTTTTTAGCCCAGGGATAAACATAAAGTAGATCAGATCTTTCAAATCCCAGCCCCCATCTCCGGAAGGGCCGACAATAGGTTAAGTAAATTGCTCCTATTTAAGATATCTTCTTGACCACAAGAGACATATTCAGGTTGGAAAATTAGAATTTCTTTCACATTCTCAAGCTCTTGTTGGTCCTGGTTATTGAGTAGGTCTAACATACAAGGCTTTTGTGCACTGGTTGCTGCACCGGGGGTTATATGAGGAGCCTTCAGGAATGGATGCACCGAAGCCGGATTGTAAAGTTAGGTATCCGATGGGCAGTATCTATACTGTTGGACTTTCCTGACACTGGAAAGGGCTCCTTCCCTTTAATGGTGGCGGGCAGATCTGACCTTGGACAAGTAAAACATCCCTGGCTCAGGCTCTGGCTGTCTAATACACTACTGTCTGTTTGGGAGTATTGAGAGGGATGGGAAGAGGATGTCTGAGGAGCGTTGACTCTTTCCACTTCGGGGGATACAGTAGCCTCCGTCTGTGCCCCTGTTGTTTTTGTTTTTTGTCAGTGTTAGAGGAGAGCACCGATGTCGCCACTGTATTATTATCTTCCAGAATCAAACCTTGATGGGAACATGACAAGGTGGCTGTTGGTTCAGGTCTTGTTGTCTGTTTGATCCTTATATTGTCTCTTGCTGACTTACTTGTTTGAAGGAAAGAGGCAAAGGATTCAATCGATACCAAAGGCGAGAGAGCTTTACAAGATATGGTATTTTCCTTGTCCTGGGCCCAGTCTCACGAGGTCATGGACACTTTCCCTCTGGTGTCTCTAAAAATGGGGTGCAATTCTTTTTTCAATTTTTGTTTTTGCTTCATATTTAACTTCTTCAGTAGTTTTCTGTTTTTAAAAAAAGGTTTATTGATAGAGTTGTCGGCTTGTGGATCAATGCTCACATTAGGCTCGCATTAGCAACTGAAGGGGCCTCGTGTTCTGTGTTCAGATCCAAGGTGGAATTTGAGATAGTTTGGTTCACACTTCTGTCCTCTTTCAGGTCCTCAAGGTTCCATTCCGGAGTCAGACCAGCCAATTGCTGAGGAGTGAGAAATGCTTCATCACTGTGATGGGCGTTTCCTAAAGTGGGTTTTAAGGTGTTGTTTAATATATTACTTGATTTGTATTCTGTAAGAAGGTCCAACATTATGTCCAGGAGGGCTGCAATTTTTTCGTGCAACAAGGAGCAATAACACCGCTCCAATGGTTTATCAATCTGTTTCTGGGCTTTCGTTATAAGTAAGTTTAAGTTATCCGAGCGAGATTCAATTTTCATCACGTTGTTAGTCAAAGATTGCAATATTGAAATTTGAGTGTCCAGTTTATCAGCATGCAGCATTGCCACCTGGCTCATGGTTGTTAGTGTGCTATCCATTGCAGACCACCAGTTCTGTGTCTGTGAGCCCGTAGTTTATAAGTCCTTAGTGAGCTTTTCGTCGATCAAAGGAACACCCTAGTTATCTGTACTTTCTTTTCATAGCTTCACGACCTTGTCACTTTTCAGTGTTTCTACATATAACGAAGTACTAGGTTTCTTCTGCAGCCTTCTGATGGCTAAATCATAAGGTTGATCTTCTTTTCCTTTAATAATTTTAGGATTATTGTGATCTTTGCCGCTATTACAGAGCAGTGCATCAAATGGATCCGTTGCATTTAGCAATTCTTCATCCCTTATATAGGATTCTTCTGTTGTCTCTGGCTGCATGTGACGACTATCCTGCTCGTACCCTGGAAGGATACAATTGGCTATGTCCCCAAATATGTTTTTTCCATGAGATTCATTGAGAAGTTTCTCATGCACATTGGAACTTGGTGACACTATGTTGTATCACGGGTCCAGCTCTATGATGCCTCAACAATCGGGACCCTCTGGGCCCTAGACTTTGGGATACTTGTTGGAAGTCGCCCTGACGAGGCTGAAACAATTATTACCTCTGGTGAAAGGGGCCAAGCTGGAAGAGCTGCAGTGCCTTCCAAGTCCGTGCCCATGCTTGCTGTAGGTGGGGAAAGGCTAAGGGCCCTTATTTGTGGAACAGGGTTGTAGGGTTGATCACTTCTAAGATCCACATTAGCCACCTCCTGCCCATTGACTTGGACACAATCATATGACATTTTGTCTCCCAGAGAAGGGCTAGCTGGACATCCCCTTTGTTCAGAGCTCACATATCCCAAATATCTGGCATTAATAGAGTGAGATCACTACTAGGGGTAAGGGTTATGACAAACTGTGCTAAGATTTAAAGAAAGTACTTGAAGCTACGTGAGAGCAATAAGAAACTAATGCATAGGACCTAATAAATGAATTAATGGGTCCACCCGGGAGATTTAATCACCGCGACATTGCCCAAATATTTATAAATATATAGAAAGAATGACGGTCAATAAATAAGGGCAGTGTATTTATGTGCCTCAATAGCATCCTTAGAGCGATAGTGATCGCTGAGTCGACATCTATAATGACCGAGCGTGAGAGTGACAATAAAGTTTTAACATATTTGAAACTGAACCACGTGATCGGACGCAGTGACGCGATCACGCATTTGGGAGTGGAAATAAAATGGGAGTTAGAACGCGGTGCGTCCATCTATTGCATCCACCACGATCCAGGTCACATACCGGGGGTAGCGAGTCATCGGAGTAAAAAGGTGAGGATACCGGACTGGCAGGCTTAGTACCCGATTACGAGCTAGTGGGTAACTTTGAATGTATTGGACCAACACGGCTTTATTGGGCGCTTGATTGAAGAGGCAAGCTCCACGGGGGAGCGAGTTAAACAAGGGAGTAGCCCGATAGCTTAATGTATAGGAAGGGGTTAATATGGGACACCTTTTGGTTTGTTCATAAAACGAACCATCTGAGCGTTATCCTGTATGGTGAGGATTAATGCGATACTTAAATAAGTAATAACATGCTGAGTCACAACAGTGATTTAATTTAGTAAGAGACTCCTGGAGCCATTACACTATGTAGGGATATGTGTGCCAGATGGGGGCACTGTAGGATAATATAAAACCGATATACATCTTGTTGCCTAAAGTGTTAAAGGAGATACCTGGTTACATACAGACGATCAATGCAGAGGGGACATAATCATAGCCCCATGTTGAATAGGGAGAACCATGAGGAGAGTAAATTTCCCAATAGATATTACTTAGACATTGTTTCTATTTTGTTTATTTAGCTACGAATAACGCCACCCTGCTATCAGAAGGACGTGATGGTTGAAACGCGCTTCTGACGAGTAAACGGTGAGAAAAATGCCTTGTGATTTTTAACTCAAAAAGACAATTTGAGGTGAAGGATTTATACAATAAAAATGTTCTTTTACACCTTTAGAAACAAGGAAGTTTGAGACCTCAAAGAAAAACCACGGGGGAGTCAAACTGAGATAGACTCCGACTTTAATATTCTACTATAAATCTTTAGGTGAGGCATTAGTAAAATACAGTGCCGCGATAACATTTATGGTTTAGACCTCAAGCATTAATCTTAACATTTACCTTATAGGGAGTAAAGTCATATCACCTTTGAAGCAAAGAGAAGGTCGTTTCGATATTGTGGATAGTCTGCTTTCTCTCTTTTTTTAATTAAAGTATGTATAACCCATTAAAGACAGATCCCGTTTTTGATAGCTTTGATTAATGACATCATAAGGAACAATCTCTCTAATGAGTCTTTCTTGATAATTCCAGAAGATCCCAGTAGCTGGATCACTTGCTCCACAATAAATTGGGAGTACCTCTCACTGAAGTGCAGATGCACCGGTGAGTAAAAGATCGCAGTTATATATGATATATGAGAGCAGTATGTTGGACGTGTGAAGTGTTGATGACTTTTATCATTGAATGATTGGAGCACTTATAAATAGAATTAGGTTTTTGAGCATTCTTTATGATCATGATACATATATATCAAAATGCATGTATATTAAAACGTTGTGTAAGATATATACGTGAAATAGTGGGAATGGTGAAATGTAATAATAAGATCATTTTAGTTCTCACTCACACTAGGTGAGCTTCAAAGTTATGTTTAGGATTAATTGCAATGATGAAATTCATTAAAAGATCGTTACTTTTGTTTTTATCTCATACTAGGTGAGATCATAGACCACTGTACAAAGCTACTTTAAGGAGAAAATATTTTTACCTGTCCTGATGAAGGTGGTCCTATTGAGAACGTACCACTGAAACGCGTCGACGCCCAGTTTTTTTGTTACATTTGAAAATTCAGCAGTCTAACAGAGACAGGGAATCAAGACCCATGCCCTCTGCTGTTTATAATGGATCCAAATTAACGTTTACATGACAAAGTAGATTGTATGTGTTCATTCTCCTTTAGGGATATTGTAATCATTGTGAATTGTGTTTTTGATATGTGTTTTTTAAAGTGTTTTTAATATACTGTCATGATATAAATTCTACATATAGATAGGTTTTTACTGATTAAATACATATATATTTTGCATAACTTGGTGTTATATAAGTGCTTTGATACATTCAGAGTGAGGAATAATGTTTGTTGGTGGGCATGAGTATCTCTGAGGTATGAATGGTGTGATATAGATCTTGACCCCCCTTTTCTTTAACTTTATGGGTATTTCTTTATCCCCCTAGGGGGAGATTAATCCGTAGCCGTAGCATGGCTTTTCACAAACACCGTGTTCAGCCTTTCTTTGTGAGATGGCAGCTTACTGAATTGCCATTTCGCAGGGTTTGGCCTGCTCCCTAATTGTCTCACGGGCCTTGATGTGTGAGGTCTCAAAAGTAACCAACTTCTCGTGTGCATTTCCAGCCCTTGGCTCCTTTGAGAACTTCACAAACAAAACAGGGGGGAAAGCTTTTTTCAGAGACGTCTCGGCTCCTCTCAATGCCACTAAAGTCTGTTTCGTAAATAGTAGACATAAGGGATGAAACGTGTGGCGCCGCCACTCCTCCCCAATAGTGAGGTCTATATTCAGAGCACTTGTCCTCTAGTGGTTGAAAGAGGGTAGGAGCACGAGCACGCCAAGAACATGCGTACGCTGATGGATACTGCAAACTATGACCGATACAATCCAACAAGCAGACGAGCAACCATTGGGGCCAGCAGTATTGGCAGTATTAGAAGTTGCTTGACAAGAGGTAGTCAAGCGGGAAGAACCTCTAGCTACCGGCTGCCTCCAGGGAATCCTGTGGCACTAGCCCTTCCCTTGTTTCCTGATTTTAAGGTACTTCCGCCCGGATCCCTGAGCACCCCCAGCTCACCTTACAGCTAGAAAGGGAAAAGTGCAAAGGGCTGCCTCCTCGTGCCACCGGTTTCCAGCGCCACCAGGTCTGCTGGGGCCTCAACGTTGGAACAGCTTGAATTGAATTAAATTGATCAGAGTTCGACTGCCGGGGGGGTAGCAGACCTCTGTGGGTACAAGCTTCACCGGCCTAATGCCGGATGTCTCCGTGGCAAACGTAGGGAGCCACAGAGCTAGCCCCTCCCCCACTCAGTGTGCCGGAACTCCACTCGGCTCCGTCCGATCCGGACCTGAATCATCAGGCTTTGTCAAGAGGGAGGAAGGAGCCGCCACTGAGCGAACACACATACTCCAAGCGCCCTTGATTCAACGGGCAGCCCCGTCAGACTCCTGCATCACACACCACAGCACAGTACCCCATTGTAGCACTTTACTCTCTCTGGGTAACGGAGCAGAGCACTCGAAGGCCTACTCAGGGGAGGAGGTGTCGGCTAGTAACCCCACCTCAAAGGTATGCAATAACAACACACAATAAATTATTGTCCCATCAGTGCCTTTCCTTTTAAAAAGGAAAAGTACTTTTATTACACACACTACTAAATACTACACATTATTTACAAATATATACAATCAGGTAGATGACAATACATTTGGTGACACCCTTATTTCATGTTACACCCCTGGTGGGTCCTGGCATGTAGAACCACAATACCTTCCACCTATACAAGTTGCAATATCATAATATAAGCAGGTAGCATCAACAATAAGGCATCCCTACTGGCTTTGGCAGGGTGTTACTACATAGGTAAAAGCAAAAACATATTATAATTCACCATGGCAACACCACTGAAATTAACTGTGACAGTTTTAATAAATAAAAATTGAAGTAAATGGTGAAAGTAGCTTTGTTAATTACACTTTCAAACCTTCCATTCAACATAGTCAATACAGCATTATATTTCATATCATATGTGTTGGACCTGGCCCTTCCTGTAGGGTCACCCCCAAACTTTTTGCCTACCTCCTCCCTTTTTCTGACTCTGGGCACTTTACCACTGCTAACCAGTGCTAAAGTGCATATGACCTGTACTCAAAACATGGTAACATTGGCTTATCCACAATTGGCATATTTAATATACATATAAATACTTAGTAGAGTGCACCACAGATGTCAGAGAACACTGGAAGGCCTGGGGCCTGGCTCTTGACACTGACAGCTGTCAGTGACTTCTGTTGGTCGTTGTCCTTGTAGTCATCGTTTTCCCTGGGCTGGAGACAGAAGTCAGACCCAAGGGGTGGAATGGGCCACATCAAACTGTTGGCCATGGTGTTAGTCTGCTTACTGGGATGCATCTGTGAGTAAAGTAAGGTTAGGTGCTGCACAGATGGGGTCCACAGGTGAGAAGAAGGGTTCCGAATGGGTCAGTTCAGTGGGCACGAGAGTATGGACAGAGGGATCCAAATGGATTCAGAGAAGTGCAGAACTGGCAAGTGCCCCTACAGTAGTGGGCCATTGTGCATGTTCTATCACCCCAAGCAGGGAAGCCCAGGAAGGTATTGATTAGTCTACCCTGGCTTTTGGCTAGAGGGGGTTTCTGTTGGAGCTGACCCTTCCTGCAGGGTCACCCCCTAACGTTTTACCTTCCTCCTCCCATTTTAATGACCCCATTTGTGTTGGCTTTAGGACTATGGGCATGTTATCACTGCTAACCAGTGCTAACGTGCATATGCTCTGTTCTCAAAACATGGTAACATTGGCTTATCCACAATTGGCATATTCAATTTACTTATAAGTCCCTAGTAGAGTGCACTATATGTGCCCAGGGCCTGTAAATAAAATGCTACTTGTGAGCCTGCAGCACTGATTGTGCCACCCACTTCAGTAGACCTTTAAACATGGCTCAGGCCTGCCACTGCAGAGCCTGTGTGTGCAGTTTTAAATTGCCATTTCGACATGGCAAGTTAACCTACTTGCCAGGCCCAATCCTTCCCTTTTATTACATATAAGTCACACCTAAGGTAGGCCCTAGGCATCCTTATTGGCAGGGTGCAATTTATTTAAAAGTTAGGACAAGTACTTTTATCCTGGAAGTGAAAAACTGCTAAATCGTTTTTCAATAATGCAAGGCCTATCTCTCTCCATAGGTTAACATTAGAGAATGATGGCTAAATCATAGAAGGGGCTGGAAACAAACAGAGTTCAGGCATGTTGCCATGTTTATGGCTTTTCACAAGCCAGTTTCTGTTACTTTGGAAATATTTGGAGATTTACTCCTGTCAAATGCAGCAGTTCATAGCTTTCTAGTGTGACAATGATAAAGGAGCAGCACCCAAAATAGGTAGGGATGTAGGGGAAGGAGTTTGTCCATGAGAAGTATATTTTCTGCTTTGTGAACAAAAAGAAAAAAGTTTACTTACCCATTTTTTCTCATTCAAAATATACACAGGTATATTTTTGCCTAAAACCCTTTATTATTTCATGATTGTGCATGGAAAGCTGAGACTGGAGCAGGTTTATGAATTCGACCTGGACAATTTTTCTGAATTCCAAACAGCTGTAAATCTGTGCCCATATCAGGTAGTGAACCTGAAGATGATGTTTTATGACTGATTTTGGCAACGTGGCCCAATGCCTGTTATTCCCCTTTATGCGAGCAAATTGCTAACTCGTGTGGAAATTAAAGTGCCAGTACACGCCCAGTGCAGTCGCAAATCTTACCTCAGGGTTTTGCTGCCTTATTTATAGCAAAACACTAAAGGATGTGCTTAGGGTCTGTAACACCCTGTAATGTAATGCACTTCAGGTATTTTTTTATGTCTCCTGAAGTTAATCTCCGTTTTAATAACCACTACCTTCCATGAACATTGAAAAACATGTGTAACTTTTTATAATGTATTTCAACCGAAGGGGGGCAGCAGTATAAATAACAGGTCGAGGTCTTATTCAATAGTATTACATTTGTCGAATCAATCTCAGAATGATGAAAGGCTTAATAAACCCGCAACATTTGCTACAGTGATTTGCATGCCTCAAACAGCCTTCTTTTCCAGGATACAATGTCCTCTTAACTATATCACAGGACAGGAGGTACAGCATTAAGGCTTCAGTCCTGGAGCCCACGCGAGGTGTCCTTACTCGTTGGTTACATTAGAATACAAAGAATACATTTGGTTCAAAGCATTTTTAAATGTATATTTTGCAAAATTGAATCTTTCTAATAATGATAACATTAAAACTATTAACGGTATCTCTGGACCACTTCTTCCCTGGCTGTGGTGACTAGCTCTGAAAAAACACATTTAATGTTTTTCTAGCACATCCACTTATTTTTGCAGAATGAATAAATACCAGTGCTGCTTACAGAATATGATAACATTGTCAGGAATCTGATTAAAACGCAACCTCATTTCAATTTACATTTCAAATGTGTGTCTTCAAGAAATCCATTCATCTTTTCTTTATGTTTATGCCTTGATAGGCAGGCTCGTGTGAAGCATCCTACACATATCAGCGCTGCTATCATTAACTCAATATTCATGTTACAAAGCTGTAGCTTAATCATATGGATCACCAATTGGCAAGCAAGGGGCAGAAATGTCAGGTTATTTATACATTCCATTGACTTTCTATCAGACAAACCAACTCTTTTTTTCAGTTGCAATAGCAAAAATGCTGCTTCCAATTCTACTAAGATGATACATAGTAACTTAACAAATATATATAATATAGATGTTTTTGCACCGTTCCACTCAAAAGCTTTCAGATATTATAATATAGGAATGTAATATGTTGTATTCAAAGGCTATACTGTTTAGGACCAACAGAAAAATTAAACCACATCAACATTATTTCTGGAATCCCTCATGTTTTCTAAAGATCACATTAGGACAAAAGTGTGTTTCACCATATTATAATACAATAATGTCCTGTGATCACTGTTAATTCCCTTCCATGAAGGAAAGATATAAAATGAGAAACTTTCACTTCCCAAATAATTTTTCTCAGACTGAGTCCTATGCAAGTCTGTATTCTGGCATTAAACCTAATGATTGGGGACTCAATTCCTTACCAATAACACAACCTGTGAAGAAGATAAATCAAGCCTGTAAAAAAATGTTAAATGTAAAACCTGATGTATATTGTAGGTCCAGGAGGGTCTCACCATGTTAGATTGTCAGGATGTGCACATATGGTGAGCCCGATTCACAAAGGTAAACTTAGACATTTGGTTTAAACTTACACCAAACATCTAAGTTTACAACTTTGGGAATTCAAAAAGGACATTTATGAGTACTATCTTTATGTCTGTACTCGGGGCGGACCTCGTGTAACTGTTTTCGACTACATTCCTCTGCTTCATCCCGCTGGATTTTTTCGACTTCCGTTTTGGTGACTTAGGGGCTTATTAGGATATTGGTGGGACCGACACCGACGTGCCGTCGGTGTCAGTCCCACTGACATCCGAAGCAGTGGTCAGACCGCCGCATTACAATGCGGTCGGTCCGACCGCATGTTTAAAGAAAGACCTCTGCGGTTCCAACGGGTTCATGGAGCCCATCGGCCCTGCAGTCAGATTGGAATCCCTACAATGAGGGCGGTGCCTGCTCAGGCACTGCCATAGGGATTATAATGGCCCTTTCCGACGGCCTTTCAATGGCGGTCTGACCATTGAAAGACTGTTGGAAACGGACTTTAGGGGCCCCCCATCCCTCCGCGGCCTCCGCTGTGAGGCCAGGGGGGCACCACAGGTGGGGTGCCTGCCACAGGGTGCAGGGATGTTTAAAAACATGCATTTTAGTATTGGGACTTGTGCTGCAGCCCTTTTCCGGCCGCAGCACAAGCCTCACTGCCAAAAGCCATGTTTCCGACCGCCTCCACGGCGGTTGGATCCTAATTAGGCAGTCAGGACTGCCAACTATCTGTTGGACAGTCCCTTTACCCCAACGATGCCGGTCGGATGCTCGTCCGACCGGCATCGTAATTAGGGCCTAAGTCTGAACCTAGAAATCTTCACTGTGGCATCGACCCAAGGCCATCCGACGATGACTCTCCCTCCTTGGACACCTCCTGCAGCCTTGCCCCACTGAACTTTTCCTTCTCAGACATTTTTGTTCAAGAATTTTTCTAAGTCTGAAGGTAAGAATTGACGGGGCCCAATCCACTTCTTTTATCCTAACCACGCTCTATCGCGGTCAACCTTAACTTTCGAATTTGACCTAGTCTCGCTCGACTAGACGACCGCGGTTGGTGCTTTGATCTTTTAGGCGCTAGTTTATACCAAAAGCTTGAAAAATTCATAACTCCAGTTCTACTGATTGGATTTATGTAATTCTGGTATCAAATAACTTATTAAAAGTTGCTCTATTTGTCTAAATTGGTGTTCTTCCACATCTGTTCCCTTCCCGGCAGGCACCAGCCACCATTCACCAACAATTCCCCTCTGGGTTTCAGGCCACTCAGCTTGTCGGCCAGTGTGCTCAAACAGGAAGTGGCATTCTTTGTATGATGTCATTGATGCCCTTCCTTGTCCTGAGACTCGGGCGATGACGCTTTATGCAACTAATCAGTGGAATATCCTGGGCTGTGAGACCTCACTGACTCAAGGAATACCTTGCCATTGCTGGGATTACAGGTGGGTGGAAAGGCCCACTTTTGGCAGAGCCATCCATCACTCCTTGTTACTGAATTCCTCACATTTCGAGCACCCCAGGACTCTCTTTATTCAAGTAATTTTTCACCAGAATGCCATTCAATCAGTGGAGGAAAACGGACATTTCGCAAATCCAAAGTTAGAGCTCAGCAGGAATATGTCCTCATGAGTCGCTGCTCAGGCCACACCCCCAAATGTTTACTTTAACTCCCTCGGATATACCTTTTTCCAAGTAATTGATCCCACAACATTTTAGTCAAACATTGATTTACAGTATCAGTAATTATTGTTCATGAGCAGCAAACAAGATTTCAATAATTAATCTGTATGCCACGTTTTGCTTTCTTGAAAAAAACTGCATCTAGGAACCATCTGCAAATATAGTATACAACTGTAACATAATTTACCATTAGATCTGCATCTTCCACTTTAGTCAAACCAAACAAATCCTCTCCCTTAATGTTGGTCTCAACTCTAGGCTCAGGTAGACATTCCACTAGGATAGGTTACACCCAGCGGGCCCGATTCACAAATGGCCTCTGTACTTGTGGCGGAGGCCCTGCAGTTGTGGCAGGTGGCTGGCACTCATGGCAGACCTCTGAACTGCAGTTTCTCATTGCGGAGGTCCAGCCAAGAGTGAGGGCCCCCCCACCACGACTGCGTGCCACCCAACCACGACTGCGGGGCCTAAGCCACGAGTGCGGAGCCCTTTGTGAATAAGGCCCAGCATGCTCAAATTCTTCTCCTTTGATAACACTGATCCATTAATCAATGACCAAAAGAAACCATCATTTGTATTCCAGGCATACACTGTCTACAGTATCTATTTATGAAAGTTTTTTCCAATATGGTTGACTCTTATTGCAGTGTATGTTTCATTATTCTGTTTGTATAACTATTTTGTAATCCTTTCCTATACCTTTGGAAATTTTTCTAATGAAAATTTTGATGAGGTGAAATATTGCGGAAGAAATTAACTGATAATATGCGTTCAGCATGTTCCCTGAGACCACAATGATTTCCAATAATACCAATATTAGTACTTTCTCACTCTACTATTTACAAGAAAGAATATAATCTTTATTTTGCATTTCCATACACCTACTTTCTAATAGGATTAATAATTAGTGCGTCCACATAAGATAACTAGGCCCGTATTACATATAGGGTGCACTGAACTTTTTTGCATCACGGTGCACCTTTGAGCAGGTGTGCCAGGTGCAAACAGGGACAGTGCGCCCTATTGCAATGAATGCGCTGCCCCCAGGGCAGTCACAAAATTGCACTGCCCTGGGGTCAGCTTATTCAGTCACATACCGAGTGGATGCTTCAAAGCCGTATCTGTGTTTCTCTGTGCAGGTGGCCCCAGCCTGCACTTTAAAGAGGGGGATACAGATCCCTCTGCACGCGGGTGCAGTGAGCTACTGCATTTGTGCGCAAGAGGATGTCTTGGGGGGGTCCATGGGATCCCCATTAGCCCTTCGAGAGAGCTGCTGTCATGGGTTGCACAGAAATTGCTCCAACTTTTTGTGGTGCACTATCAGTGCACCTCCTAAGGGCATGTTTGCCTCTGTGCCCACATTGGTAACAGAGCATGGATGCAGAGGCAAAGTGATTCCCTTATTTTTATGGAGCTACACCCTCTCAGGACAGTGCTGGTGCAACATGTGCACCAGCACTATCAGTATTACAGAAGGGGCTGAACAAGTGTTTGCGGCCCTTTCTGTAATACCATGATGTCCCGGGGGTGCAAAAACATGCCTGTTGTGCCACCAGGGCACTATGTGTAATACGGGCCCTAGAATGCTGATCAATTTTAGAATATGCTTGGGTTGAACCATTTTAGAAAAGGCCTTTACTCCTGCACATTTTGATTCTTACACTAAAAATGCCCTTTGCAGTTCTGCATACCATGCTGGCTCATTGCAAATGTAACATGTAAATTATTGGCTGTCACTGAAATTGCGGACTCATACTTATAATATTTTTGGGTCTTTTAATGACTTGTAACCCACGGCCGATAGCTATAATGGTTGTTAAATGCCTTGAACCAAGCAGCAAGCAAGTATCTATAACATTGGTGAGGTTCTTCACCAATTGGTATAGCCTGAGGCAGAAGAGATATAATGCTAAAAGAATATCCAACCAACAGAGGGTAGAGTACTCTAAATTAAGTAGGGAGAAACAAAAGGAAAACATTGGAATGTTGGAGCAGAAGATTGATACCAGCCATCATTGGCCCAGAGCAACTGCATTGTCTTCAATGGAACGCCTAACAGTCCAATGTTCTAATATAAATGTTATCAATTTCATACAGCTCTCTTAACGTTTGCAAGGGTGCTATGCACAGTGGTTTAGCAGAAGAAAAACTATGCTGAAGAACCATAACAAATGCACTAATTGTTGACTGAATAGTCACTATACAATTCTAAATTAGACATATCGTTAGCTTGAAAATGTAATATATCAGTTAGCTTCAATGTTAGACATTTCTAGCACAACTGTAACTTTCATATTTTTAATGCTGGGCTAGGACTCTATTTTTGTAGGCAGTAGTCAATAACAACTTGATTACCATTAAACATAAAAGCACTCCTTGCCTGACTAACACTTGATACATTGGCATTGACTGTTATCTTGCCCTTTGAAAGTGCTAATCCTTGACAATAATTCTCAGTTTGAAGGCATCAAGGTCGCAACCCATACACAATAAATCAGCAAAATATCCTGTCAAAGTGTCATCTTGAAATGCAACCATGATCTCTCACTAATAAGACATTGTCCAAAATAGCACAGGGCAATCTGTGAAAAGCCTGCAAGCATCATTTACTGAGGGCTACAGATGTCTTAGCTCCTCTGGAAATCGTGGGCTGCAGAAGCCCAAGCAGAGTGTGAAATGAGCCACGCACTGTACTGTATTGATGAATTACTTTTTCAGTATTGTGTTGAGGGCAAGGGGACATAAATACACATGAGTTGAAGAAAAATACATTACGTTATTCTGAAATGTAACCTTTTATTTATGTATTCATACATTCCTCTCTTGCACTAAAATTAATCCACAATTGCAAACATGAAGGAATCACATCATTTTTCTGTGGTCCCCCCATTTGTCGTGTCAGATTTTGCTGGCTTTAAAATCTTGTGTGCTTTACCACTGCTAAACAGTGATAAAGTGCCCGTGTTTCCTCCACTAAAATATGTGCTTAGCAATTGGAACTCCCCATTGGCCCTATTTAACTTCCTTATGAGTCTGTTGTATATGATGCTTAAAATGCACCTGTGGCATGTAAGGTTCAATGTCATATAAGCGATGCAGGGTGTAAATACACCACCCAATTTTTGTCAAAACTATATGTTTGCCAGGAGCACCTTTGTGCTCTGGCTGTGTTGCAATGTAAAGACAATACAGTGGCACATGGGAAGGAAAAGTCTCTTCCACCATGTAGGAAAACCTAGTTTATATAATAATAAGTCACCCCTGATGTGTACCTTTTGAGCCCACAAAACATGGGGACTAATGTGTAAAAGAGTGGCACATTCCATATGTTAAATGTATGGTTACACAGTGATTGAAGGCCTAAAAGCTATTCCATTGTGTAGGTTTGTCTAGATACATTTACTGTAGGAGAGGTCGAAGTATTATTAAAGTATTTCATTTGTTTTTTTTTCAAAATCTGTTTATTGAATTTTGTTGCAATACAAGAAAAAAAAACATGGCAGACAAATCCAGTACAACGACCAGGTCAAGTGTTACAGATAGCTATCAGGTACACACAGCTTGTTGATGAGGACTCGGCCCAATAAATGACTACGCCTCTAGGTCCCGTACTAAACCTTCGGCGTCGCCTAGTAGTTCCCGTGTTCCGTTGCCCTGTTACGGAACCACTGCTCATGTGTATTGGAATGTCGTGCCCAACCTGTGAGCCCGAAGCTGGGCTTTATAACAGGACTAGATGAAAATACAGAAATGAAGAATAGACACAAGAGCAAGAAAAAAGGAAGAAAACAGAAAAACTAAGAATAAACCAAACATGTGTATCATGGTAGCTGTATGTCAGTGCGGGAATCTTTGGAGGCTGGTCTCGTGGGCTGGGGCCAGGGTGGGAGCCCCCCTAGCTATGTGTCCCTGTTGGACTCGCACTGTGGTTAAATATGGTGTAGTGTAGTTCCTATAGTACCCCTGCAGGACCTGCGCTTTTGGATAACATACACTGTGGGCCTGGTGGCAGAATGATTCTGAGCACCCCCACCGCGTATGTTAGCCTGTTTGCATTAGCTAGCTCACAGTGCCACTAGAATCTCCTTTTTATCAGAGAGATTAGTTTTTGCAACCGCAGAATACGACAACCCTGATTCCTCAGACTTGTGGAAACAATGCACTACTTTTCGCTCAGTCACTCGTGCTTGCTCATTTGGTCTCAGAGAGTTACGCAGAAGAAACATTCTAGCGTATTTACAATAAGAATTTATTGCACAGTTGTTCTTCTAGTATAAAATATATGTGCTGTGACAACTGTTAAACAGTAGCAGAGATATATGATCAGCAGTACAGTGAATAAAAAGGGATAGTACAGTTCTACCATTTTTCAATAGTCATGAACATATACGTGAATATAAAATGCATTTATAAATAAAGCGCATACTCCTACGATGCCTGTCTAGATGTACCTATGTGTACCTAGCATGTGAGTAGGTGCGAAAGAAGCCAAGAATCCCGCTAGGATTTAGTCAAACCCCATTGCCTGAATAATGAGAGTGTGGGACCTCTTCCTGGTCTCGAGTTGGACACCCCACAAGGGATGATTAGACCACTGTCAGCTGGAGCGACTGCATGCAGGAGCCTCAGCGTCTCTGGTCAGTGTGTCGGCCTGGAAGTCTTGGCACCCTCTAACTACTGATAGCAAGAGGTGCTGTATTTATACAGAAAAGTATAGTGTCCCTTTGTCCCTTGTGTCTTGTGTTAGCCATTGTTGGGTATGAAGATGACGTATGGGATGAACCGGTTACGTAGATGTTTATGCAGGTGGATCCTAGCCCCTGCCTGGTTTCCTAGAACTCTTATGAATATTTAATCATACTGGATGAGCACATCGAAGATGGTATAGGAGGCCATTGTTTGGGGAAAACCCTCCTTCTGTACCCAAACCACAGTCTAGATAAGGTTCAGCCCTCAGCGCCCGTTATTGTGGAGAATAGGGAACTAATGTAGGTGAAAGACTATGCCTGTATTATGGCATCTCAATCCATGCCTATATTAGGGCATCTATATGAAACATAACACCCACTCCTCGTAATAGTCAACAATAATAAACAATGACAGCAAACTACTAATTCATACTAGGTGGTAGTGCATATAATTGTCAGTGAGCCACATAAAAACATTTTTAAAAAATTAAAAGCATATTAAAAACATTTCTAAGAGGGGAAAAATGTGTAGAGTCAGTTTTTGAATTTGTACTCAAGCTAAAGGTCTAGCTGAGTTCATTTATAGAATTTAAAACTCTTACAAGGGTTTTAGAAGGCCATGCTTTCTCTAGCGATAGTGTCAATTTAGTAGGAAACGTTCCAAATTTAATCAGAGTCGAAATGAAAAAGGAAACTCCGAATTCTTTCCCAGCACATGATGAGCCAATTGAAGATTAAGTGTCCTGGCTGGGAGACACAACATCACAGTCACTAACTGTAGGGGACGGGAATTGTAATATTTCACACAGTACGTCGATGGAGCACAGATGATATTCAGTACTGCCCATAGTTGGTATATCGGCAGTCGGTGCTGTAGTCGATACCTCAGTGCCCGTAGTGCTAGTTGTATCGCTTGTGCTGGTGTCAGCGCTAGTGGTGGCTGAGCTGATGCTCACCCCAGTTGTAGCAAAAGGCACCTGCGGGTTTTCAAGGAATGCATTAGTCAGGATAGGAATACGCTGTGGACACAGCCGAGCGTGTGACCTCAGCGGTTCCAATCTCGTGTTCAAGTACGCAGGCGTTTCCGACTCGAGTGTCAGACAAATGTCCAACACGCATTCTTCACCGCAAAACAGGCATCGAAGAACAGGTAAGATGCAGTTCATCCAGACTGGTCTAAACGATAAGAACCAAGAAGCACTCAGTTCTCGTAGGCGAGGTGCGCCCAGATGTTGTACCATGCGCTCACGGTATCTACGTTCCAGAAGAGCTTTCGCCATTTCATTTCGTGATTGGGCCGTCCATTGCGTTTCAGGAAAATGACGATCAGGATTTCAGCTATTAAAAGCAGTATCAGAGGTAAACCTCCAAAGATGCTTCCAAATACGGAGTGTATAAAATTTGGGATAACTCCGAGGACTGTTTGGAAGGTGCTTAGAAAACCTGACCCTATGGTCTTAAATAGGTGTACAATACCACTCGTATCAGACATGTTAAAGATACGACCCACCATTTCTACGAAATGAAAGGGGCAGTTTGTACGAATAAGTGCCTGTATCTCGGTCGAGGTCCTTGCAACTCGAAGATCAAAGGTCTCTCGAGCGGAGTTTGCTGTAAAAGCATGGCTTTTATTCTGCTCAAAGTGTCAAATTTTATAAAAGATATCTCTAACGAAGGCCACAAAGGCACCTCTCTGACTGTACTTGTCGGGGGAAACAATACTTGCATACAGCAAGTAACCCTGGCGTTCACGGTGACCAGATAGGCGATGCCCGGAAGCATGCCACAGCAACCTTGATCATTCAGCATCAAGTAACTCCCATTCGAGAGTAACTCGAAAACTGGTGTGATCACAGCAGCTGGAGATCCTTTCATGTGGCAAGACAGATTCGCCACTGAACCATTACAAGCTCCGAGTAAAATAATGTCCTGACACATGAAAGAGCCGCTTAAAGTGTTCTTGCAGTTTGTACCACTCAGAAACACTTCACGATCCCCACTCCGGCATCGAAATCTATATGGTAATTCCCAGGATTCCTTAATGTATTCTTTACCCAATATTTCATATCTGCCTGCCTGCCTTTCCTCAAGGCAATACTGAAACTGAAAGGTCGTGACCGGGAGAGTGATGTGGCCGTGGATTAGCCATTCTGTTGATGGTGATTCCGCCACTGTGAATGGTAGCCTGTCCAGTTTTTCAATACGCAGCATTGTATATTTAGCTCCCCTTTGTGCCATTTCTATCTGTGTATCTGTTAGATTGTATTCAGAAAACAGAGATGTACTGTTTATAAAACGCCAAGGCACAATGCCTGCACGCAAAGATTGCAGCATCCAGCTCAATAACATAATAGAACGTAACTGAGATTGGCCGTGTTGTAATATGGCTAAATCCTGTTCCAGTATGTCGATAGCAGAAGATACAATGTTGCCCAATGAATATATCCTGGAGGTCAAAGTTGTTAACCCGTTATCTACCACAGCTAAAGCTTTTTCTAAGTTTATACGGTCTATTTCCCGTATTCTCTCTGGGCCTCTTGTTGGGAAATCTTCCAGTTTTCATTATAGGCAGCATAAATGCCTGCATATATGAAACGTTTATGACGTGTTTTCCTGGGTCCTAGTAAAAAGTCCCTGAGATCCATGTCAAGTGAGAGTAAAGATAAGTGTTGTTTCTCTTCTGCAAGTGTTGAGGTTTCTAGCCAAACGAGGCACAACTTCCCAACACTAGAGGATGTCACTACCCCTGGATGTTCTCTCTGGAACATGGGTCTGGTCTATGGATACTGAGTCCCTCGGTGATGTTCAGGAATTGCTTATGACAGCTATTCATGTCTAAGGGCCAAACCACCCACTGTTTCCAATTTGGGTCTGTTCTATTGTACTTTAAAATGTCCTCCACTGTTGCCCCTTCTTTTGTAGTTGAAATCTGCCACCCCCCATATGTCGGTGTTGGAAACCTGGGGTGTTCAGGTCCTTGCTCTTGGCGAGTCCAAGACAGGATGTCTGTTGCACAGTATCATTTAAAAAGATCATCTGCTGTGGAATGAGGCATGCTCTAAATAGTGCCTCTGTACCCTGGACTTGCCAGTCCCTTGAACCCCAAACTGATTTTAAGTCAATTTCGTCTTTCCATAGGTCGAAACCCTGTTCAGACAATTGGGCCAAAAGGAAGCAGAGTAAATCTGTTTAGTGTTTGTCAACATAATTTTCAGTGCTGATGTTGGTGCAACCTTGTAGTAATATGAGGCTGGATCTGTGGTGTTAAACCCTGAAAAGTATGAAAATTTCTGTGCAAACGTTTGTGAACTACTTTTAGGTGGTGTTGGGCAATGTTCCCACTGATGGTACTCAAAAACATTCCTAGGTGAAATGGATTTGTGCAGGAAATGATGACCATAATGTTGGTAACAGTACAATGTGTCATAATCTGAAGAACCCTCTAACATTTTATTATTAGAAAATGCAGCAGTTTTCTCTAAATCAGACAACATGTTATTAACTGTTTCAGAGTCCCAATCATCAGAAAATGTACTTGAGGTAATGATATCACTTAATGAACTTTTAAATATATGATTAATTTTTAAAAGTTCAGTCGGACCGAATATGTTAAAATCAACCTTGTCCCATACTATACCATCCGGTATAGGAACTGCTGTAATGTTCACTGATGACAAGTCTCTTTGCTCACGATGAGATGATGGATGTGACTTCAGTAGTATGTTGACCTTTAGGGCTGTGGAGCTTTGTTGAAGATAGCGTCCATTAATAAGCATACTAAAAGTTAGTACTAAGCCAAGCCAGAACAGAAAAAACAATATCCCAGAAATTACCCAGCGTTCAATCCAAGGCGATACCAGGTATGTCTTTTTAGAAAGTGAAGAAAGTTCTTTATTTGCTGCTTGAATGGTTTTTTGGCTGGCGTCGTTTCCGGCTTTCTTTTATCCAGAGAAAACGTATCAAAGTTCATGAAATAGCCAGAAGCAGTTCGATCAATTGTAGGAATTGCAACGGGATTAGTTGAAATGTTATTTTGCTCTTGACGAGGCATCTTGATGTAGACTTCTGTATTAGGTCTAATTGCAACTTGTGAATTAATCTGATGTTCATTTTGAATTTGAATGTCTGGTTCAAGTGGAACAAGCTCCATAGCATTGTTGCTTAGTCCTTCATTCCTTACTGGTGGTTCTTCAAACGTGATGAGTCTTTCTGTTTGAACTTCTTGGATTGTAGCTAGAGGAGGGCATTTGCTACTGTGGAGACCACGAGGCCTACTGCTTATTATTGGCCACATAGTGTGGTTTGATTAAGTCAATTGAGGCAAATCTTTTCTCCTTTTTCCCGGCATGAGGCGGCAAAAGTACAGTTCTTGTTCCTTGTACTGCAAGGACTGGTACAGGTGTTCTGTATGAAGGTCCAAATTCCTTTTTGCCCGCAATTTTCTCTCTGACCAGATCCCCGACTTTTGGGATCCAGGCAGGTCTTGCCGTGTCTGCCTTGACTTCCCCAGTGGCGGTCTGCTTTAGTCGAACATTGCTTTATTTTGCCCTGGATTCATTTAGATCCTGTATAACAGCCAAACGATCATGGATATCAAATGGTTTTTCATCCGCCAGTGCACCTTCACAATCAAGATCAGGTACCCACATTTGTGTCCCAAAGAGGACTTCATATGGAGTGACACCCCCTAGAGAGTTTCTTGGCTGGTTGTTTAACGCCCGCTGTACCCCATAAAGGTGTTTGACCCAACTACCGCCCCTGCCTAATACCCTAGCTGTTAAAGATTGCTTTAAGTCCCGGTTTTTCCTCTCCACAACCGAATTTCCCTCGGGATGGTACGGAGAGGAGTACCGCAATGCTACGCCCATTCCTTCCATGGCCTCTTTGAAAGCCCGAGAGCTAAACGCAGGGCCGCGGTCAGAATGTAACGTGCTAACTGCGTATGTGCCGATAAAGACTCGCAAATCTTTGATAACAGTTCTAGCGTCAGCCGAGCGCTGAGGCCATACCCATAGGAATCTCGAGCAGGAATCCACTGCAACCATGATATATTTGTAAGCCCCGTCCATTTGTAAGGGGCCGCAGTGGTCCAAGTACACACATGCGAGAGGTTTGTCTGAATTTAATGGCGTCTGCGCGGGGTTTGCTACTGTGGAGCCTTTCATCTGCTGGCAGATGTCGCAATTCAAGACATAGTCTTTAGTTTGTTTAGATAACCCTGGCCACCAATAGCGCTGTTTCAGTAAAGAAATAGTGGCTGTAACGCCTGTGTGCGCAGAGCCCAAACCCTCGTGTGCTGCTAGTATTAAACCTTGTCTACAATCCATATTTGGTATTACCCTATCCCCCACTCCAGGAATCTGAGTATATGGAATGTTACTTGCATCTAACTTGTAGGAGTATTTGAGTGGACATTTTTTAGGTACTGCTGTGCTGCCTTTGCGTGAAGCAATGACAGCTACCATAATCTCACCATCTATTCTCGTTTTGGAGCGAGTGAGTGCAGCTACGGAAGCCGTGCGAACAGCCCCCTTGCTGGATTCATCAGCCAATGAATTCCCTTCAACGTGAACGCCATCACGTTGATGACTCAGTGTATGGATCACGTGAGTCCTTGGTAGCTCGTTTTTCAACTACTACCTGTTCCCATAGCATTTTATGCTTAATTGTGCCACCTTTCGCATCTTTAAACCCGTTTTGCTCCGAATGGTATAAGTATTAATTATATGACTGAACACAGTAAAACGAATCACACACGATTAGTGTGGGGAATTTGTGACCCGTATTTACAAGTGCCAGTATCAGTGCTTTTAACTCTGCCAACTGTGCCGTGCAGTCTCCTAGCGATTGCGTTTTTGTGCAACTCGGATAGAACTTTCCATCTTGCATGCGAACTTTAACGATAGCACACGCTGCGCTGTATTGCTGCTTACTTCCTATGGCCGGTTGCGCAGATCCGTCAATATAAATAATATATTCATACTGATCGAGAGGCAAGATTTCATTTGGTAGAGGATATTCGTGTTCATATTGCAGGAATGACTGTGTTTTTAAACTTGGATCAAATCTGTATTCAACGTCCGTTGCAGTAAGAGAATTAGCCCATTGTATCCATCTTGGATGTAAGGCTTTTGCATTTGGAATGCTAGCCTTTGTAACAGCTTCTAAAGCTGGTACCGGGGTTACGACAATAATGCGTTTCCCCTGTGCCAGTGCTCTTTCTCTTGCTACAGCGGTCTGAACAGCTGTCAGTATTTTTTCTGTTGAAGTGAAACGCATTTCTGCATTTGTGTACAGGTGTGATTTGTATGCGATTGGTACTGTTTCTCCTTCATTGAAGGTTAAGTAAGTGTACCCGCATTGACCCGCAATTATACTGATCACCAAGTGGCGTACGAGGGAGCCAGCGTGAGGGGTTTGCACGCATTACGGAGAAACGGATAAGTTACCATTAACAAGACACTGAAGAAGTGACGGTCGTTAATTGGACCCCACCACAAATATTACCCCACGCTGGAGGACCATGTGGGTCGGAAATATCACCACATGTTAACAGTTGTATAGTAAAGACAATTGAGCCTTGAAAAAGTTGCATATATATGTAACAGAAGCGACGAAACACGTGTTGGCTATTGGTCTGTCATAGTACTCAAACGTGAGAAGGTCTACACAAAGAATAAAAGACTAAAGAAATCTCCTGTGACCAGTGCATATATTTGTGATATTATACGAATGTACCACTGTTAATTGACTGTATGGATTTATACTTTTACGTGTGCTAGGGATCTTTGTTAATGTTATATTTGCAGCTCAGGCCGCAGAGTTTGGGGAGGCAGGTGGTTCTCTCCACCTTTTAGCACCGTACAGATAGAGGCTACCCAAATACACATTTCGTGGATATACCTTGTGGCGCCATTTCCCTATTAATAATACCACCAACCAATCTTTTGCACACCCTTGGGGGAGTCGACAAAATTGTCGCTGGGACCCTAACGCTGAGATTGCGGTCAGATACCTGCTCTCAGGCGCTATATTTTGGAAAACAAATCCATTTGAGATATCAAGTGTTGTTGTGTCTTTTTTCCGCACAATGTTATTCATTAATATGGCACTATGTGCATTTTGGACAGCAAATGTCTTTGTGCATGAGTTTAAATGTCTGTAATCTAAAACTAGACGATATGTATTGTCGGGTTTAGAGACGGGAAACAAAGGATTGTTCATTGGAGAGGCACATTTTTCAATGACCCCCTGGTATTCAAGTTGATCTAAGATCTCCCTGACCTGTTTTTTAGCTTCTTGCTTTATTGGGTAATGCCCCTGAGCATTAGGTGAAACTTTTAACGGAATCACGTGGTAGGTTGAATCCTCATCACACCCAGCGTGATTTTTGTACAATGGTGGAGCTTGGGCTATTGCCCACTCCCGTACATATGCATGTTTAAGGTGAACGGGAACATGGTCAGAAAATGCAGGAAAAATTATACTTTCTCCCATGGGGCACTCCATTACGAATGCCGGCGGCCAATCTTGTTCGGCTAACAGGATGTCATACCCAGATGATAAGTTCTTCCAAAAGAGACCTTTTATTTTCCTGGGCTTGTCCCCCTCCATCCGGAGTGTTATTTCATGTAACTTATGTGGGACGCTCACCCTTTTGTCTGGTGTTTCCGCCGTGATGTAATCATTCAAGTCCGCTGTCACCAGAAATTCCTTCAGGTTCTGGCGAGCTACTGTTACTTCTGCTGCACTGTCTAGCATCGCAAACACAAGGAGATGATGGACGGAGCGCTGAAACTTTTCAGACACTCACCCCCAGTCACAGATCTGGGTTGAATCCATCATCGTTCTTTAGCTCACTTTGCCACCCCAGTTCAGACACAGCTATATATGCAAATCAGTCTTGACCCTGTGCCTCATGGGAACAGTCCAGCCCGAACTGCCAAGCCATGTCTTCCCTGGACCGGAAACAAGCATCCTGGGACCGGTTTTGGGCTAACAGCGCTCATCAGCCAGGCTAGCTTGAATCCAGTGGCAAAGTGAGCAAGGGACCCACGTCTGGGCATACCCTGCCAATAGAGGGCGAACAAAGCAAACACAAGGAGATGATGGACGGAGCACTGAAACTTTTCAGACACTCACCCCCAGTCACAGATCTGGGTTGAATCCATCATCGTTCTTTAGCTCACTTTGCCACCCCAGTTCAGACACAGCTATATGCAAATCAGTCTTGACCCTGTGCCTCATGGGAACAGTCCAACCCGAACTGCCAAGCCATGTCTTCCCTGGACTGGAAACAAGCATGCTGGGACCGGTTTCGGGCTAACAGCCCTCATCAGCCAGGCTAGCTTGAATCCAGTAGCAAAGTGAGCAAGGGACCCATGTCTGGGCATACCCTGCCAGCATAGAGGCGAACAAAGCAAGCACAAGGAGATGATGGACGGAGCGCTGAAACTTTTCAGACACTCACCCCCAGTCACAGATCTGGGTTGAATCCATCATCGTTCTTTAGCTCACTTTGCCACCCCAGTTCAGACACAGCTATATGCAAATCAGTCTTGACCCTGTGCCTCATGGGAACAGTCCATCCCGAACTGCCAAGCCATGTCTTCCCTGGACCGGAAAAAAGCATCCTGGGACCGGTTTCGGGCTAACAGCCCTCATCAGCCAGGCTAGCTTGAATCCAGTGGCAAAGTGAGCAAGGGACCCACGTCTGGGCATACCCTGCCAACATAGGGCGAACAAAGCAAACACAAGGAGATGATGGACGGAGCACTGAAACTTTTCAGACACTCATCCCCAGTCACAGATCTGGGTTGAATCCATCATCGTTCTTTAGCTCACTTTGCCACCCCAGTTCAGACACAGCTATATGCAAATCAGTCTTGACCCTGTGCCTCATGGGAACAGTCCAGCCCGAACTGCCAAGCCATGTCTTCCCTGGACCGGAAACAAGCATCCTGGGACCGGGTTCGGGCTAACAGCTCTCATCAGCCAGGCTAGCTTGAATCCAGTGGCAAAGTGAGCAAGGGACCCACGTCTGGGCATACCCTGCCAACATAGGGCGAACAAAGCAAACACAAGGAGATGATGGACGGAGCGCTGAAACTTTTCAGACACTCACCCCAGTCACAGATCTGGGTTGAATCCATCATCGTTCTTTAGCTCACTTTGCCACCCCAGTTCAGACACAGCTATATGCAAATCAGTCTTGACCCTGTGCCTCATGGGAACAGTCCAGCCCGAACTGCCAAGCCATGTCTTCCCTGGACCGGAAACAAGCATCCTGGGGCCGGTTTCGGGCTAACAGCCCTCATCAGCCAGGCTAGCTTGAATCCAGTGGCAAAGTGAGCAAGAGACCCACGTCTGGGTATACCCTGCCAACTTAGGGCGAACAAAGCAAACACAAGGAGATGATGGACGGAGAGCTGAAACTTTTCAGACACTCACCCCCAGTCACAGATCTGGGTTGAATCCATCATCGTTCTTTAGCTCACTTTGCCACCCCAGTTCAGACACAGCTATATGCAAATCAGTCTTGACCCTGTGCCTCATGGGAACAGTCCAGCCCGAACTGCCAAGCCATGTCTTCCCTGGACCGGAAACAAGCATCCTGGGACCGGGTTCGGGCTAACAGCTCTCATCAGCCAGGCTAGCTTGAACCCAGTGGCAAAGTGAGCAAGGGACCCACGTCTGGGCATACCCTGCCAACATAGGGCTGAACAAAGCAAACACAAGGAGATGATGGACGGAGCGCTGAAACTTTTCAGACACTCACCCCAGTCACAGATCTGGGTTGAATCCATCATCGTTCTTTAGCTCACTTTGCCACCCCAGTTCAGACACAGCTATATGCAAATCAGTCTTGACCCTGTGCCTCATGGGAACAGTCCAGCCCGAACTGCCAAGCCATGTCTTCCCTGGACCGGAAACAAGCATCCTGGGACCGGTTTCGGGCTAACAGCCCTCATCAGCCAGGCTAGCTTGAATCCGTGGGTCCTTTGCTCACTTTGCCACTGGATTCAAGCTAGCCTGGCTGATGAGGGCTGTTAGCCCAAAACCGTTCCCAGGATGCTTGTTTCCGGTCCAGGGAAGACATGGCTTGGCAGTTCGGGCTGGACTTTTCCCATGAGGCACAGGACCAAGTCGGATTTGCATACAGCTGTGTCTGAACTGGGGTGGCGAAGTGAGCTAAAGAACGATGATGGATTCAACCCAGATCTGTGACTGGGGGTGAGTGTCTGAAAAGTTTCAGCGCTCCGTCCATCATCTCCTTGTGTTTGCTTTGTTCGCCCTAAGTTGGCAGGGTATGCCCAGACGTGGGTCCCTTGCTCACTTTGCCACTGGATTCAAGCTAGCTTGGCTGATGAGGGCTGTTAGCCCGAAACCGGTCCCAGGATGCTTGTTTCCAGTCCAGGGAAGACATGACTTGGCAGTTCCGGCTGGACTGTTCCTATGAGGCACAGGACCAAGACTGATTTGCAAATAGCTGTGTCTGAACTGGGGTGGTGAAGTGAGCTAAAGAACGATGATGGATTCAACCCAGATCTGTGATTGGGGGTGAGTGTCTGAAAAGTTTCAGCGCTCCGTCCAACATCTCCTTGTGTTTGCTTTGTTCGCACTGTCTAGCATCGTCAGAGCCCATTCCCCGGTCAGAAGTTGTGTCCTCAGAATTCTGGGCATGTCTGATTTTCTGACCAGTAACTTTCTTTTACTTAAATTGAGGTTTTGATTTTGGCTTATCTTCTTTTTTGGAAGTAAAGTCTGGAGCGCGCTGCTTGTCTCTGGACTGTGTGCGCTCCTCTCTGTGTCCTGACTGCCCTTCTCTCTCGGAGTTTTTCTTCGAGCCCTGAAAGGAACGAGAGGAACGTGTATGAGTATCCTGATACCTGTCAGGTCTCCTAATATTATCCCTATTCCTAAGGTTGTACCTCTTTTCAGAGGGCTCCTGTGGAGGAGACCTACCTCGGGACTGAGATCTGTTGTCCTTAAACTTTTGTTGTTTTTTATTATCCCACTTCTTTTTAGAAGAAGTCGGTGTCTGCTTCGAAGTGTCCTTTTCGGGACTGCCCATTAGTTGAGGTTTTACAGCTTTTCCCCCCAAACTATCCTTGCCTAACTCTGCATACGCAGTTTTAATTATTTTGGGTAGTTCATTCTCCTGTTCTAATGGAGAGAACTCCCGTAGGCGTTGGCGGATTGCCACTGATGCTGCTTCCCTTTAATGTTAGCTAGTATTATGGCTGATACCTGGTCGTAGTTATTTAATAACTTCATCCCTAAGTTCAGAGCAGGCTCTGCTCCGTACTCATTTTGTATTTGTCTTAATACATCTGGTATCACTGCTAATGAAGGAATACCATGAGTTCTGGTATATATGGCAGCAAAGACTGTACCCCAAGAGGTACAATCCTCTAACTGTGGTGTAATCCCCATGGGTAAGCAGATTGTTAACATTCTGTGTTTTTCAAATGGTATGGTATTTGGGAATACTGCTTCTAACTGGGTTATTTTCTGAGCTACCCAGAAAGGAATTTGTTCACGTTTTGTGGGCAATTTACCCATTACCGCGTGTAATGTTTGTGGAGTAATTGTAGTAGCTGTGCTCTGTGTAGGAGCTGTATTTGGTGTAATTACTGTTGGTTGGACCGTAAGTGTCCTCATGACGAATTGTGTCATGTTTCTGTAAAGTTTTATCAACTCTTTGTGTTGAAAAAGCAATTCATCATTTGGCATTGTGTCAATGTCAGGATGTGGTGCATAGGTCGCTAATATCGGCCATGTTGCTCCTGGTCTTCCTAATGGACCGAGTCTTGCTCTTCTTCTTGAGTGGGGTAGGGCGCCATTAAACCAGAAATTATGTTCCTGGTAGGTAAGCGGAATTTCAGTCTCCTCAAACGGAGTGTAGACCACTGGGACTTCTTCATGTGTATAATAATGAAAAGTTTTTGTTATAGAATTTGTTGCTGGGAATGTAAACCATGAATAGAACACCTCTGTTTGGAAATATTCGTGTGCCTCTATCACGAATATTACTATACCTCCTCTGGCTGGTAAACCATGTTTGAGGAGTTTAAGTGTGAGTGTGTGTCTTACATTGGGTGCAATATGTATTGCATTGGCATTTTCCTTATCTGACTGACCTACTTGTGCCAGCGGGTCTAATTCTCCGTTTTCGGTAGTCATTGTGTTAAGAACATGGAATAACTGTCCAAGGAAATTAAGATAAGGTGTTTTGCACAATTTTGGGAACTAAATGTCCCTCAAGCTTGATTAACCAACAGCCAATAAATAGGATATCTCGCCTACTCAGCTGTGGCGGAGTTTGTGCCCACCCACTCCAGACGTCTCTGGTTTTTGTGAGTAGGGGTCTCTGAGAATAAGCACGACTGAACTACTCAGATTCTACTGTTAAATAAGTGCCAAACCAGCGTTGGGCGCCATGTAGTGTAGTTCCTATAGTACCCCTGCAGGACCTGCGATTTTGGATAACATACACTGTGGGCCTGGTGGCAGACTGATTCTAAGCACCCCCACCGCGTATGTTAGCCTGTTTGCATTAGCTAGCTCACAGTGCCACTAGAATCTCCTTTTTATCAGAGAGATTAGTTTTTGGCAACCTCAGAACATGACAACCCTGATTCCTCAGACTCGTGGAAACAATGTACTACTTTTCGCTCAGTCACTCGTGCTTGCTCATTTGGTCTCAGAGAGTTACACAGAAGAAACAGTTGAGCATATTTACAACAAGAATTTATTGCACAGTTGTTCTTCTAGTATAAAATATATGTGCTGCGACAACTGTTAAACAGTAGCAGAGATATATGATCAGCAGTACAGTGAATAAAAAGGGATAGTACAGTTCTACCATTTTGCAATAGTCATGAACATATACATGAATATAAAATGCATTTATAAAATAAAGCACATACTCCTACGATGCCTGTCTAGATGTACCTAAGTGTACCTAGCATGTGAGTAGGTGCGAAAGAAACCAAGAATCCCGCTAGGATTTAGTCAAACCCCATTACCTGACAAATGAGAGTGTGGGACCTCATCCTGGTCTCGAGTTGGACACCCCGCAAGGGATGATTAGACCACTGTCAGCTGGAGCGACTGCATGCAGGAGCCTCAGCGTCTCTGGTCAGTGTGTCGGCCTGGAAGTCTCGGTTCCCTCTAACTACTGATAGCAAGAGGTGCTGTATTTACACAGAAAGGTATAGAGTCCCTTTGTCCCTTGTGTCTTGTGTTAGCCATTGTTGGGTATGAAGATGACGTATGGGATGAACCGGTTACGTAGATGTTTATGCAGGTGGATCCTAGCCCCTGCCTGGTTTCCTAGAACTCTTATGAATATTTAATCATGCTGGATGAGCACATCGAAGATGGTATAGGAGGCCATTGTTCGGGAAAAACCCTCCTTCTGTACCCAAACCACAGTCTAGATAAGGTTCAGCCCTCAGCGCCCGTTATTGTGGAGAATAGGGAACTAATGTAGGTGAAAGATTATGCCTATATTAGGGCATCTCAATCCATGCCTATATTAGGGCATCTATATGAAACATAACAATGGAAAAGGTGGAGTGCGCGCAGTCTAGGGCTGCATGCGAATAAGGGTAACCCTTCTGACATAAATTCCACCAGCGGTGACCAAATGTAATCAAAGCCCTTTCTTGTACCCTCAGTGATATCCATCAAGCGCTCCAGCGCTAATGCGCGCCATAATCTAGTGTGCCACTGCGTAATAGACGGGGCTTCAGGCTTTTTCCAGGCCGCTGCGACCGCCATCTTGGCCGCACCTAAACACAGCCACATGATGGCTCGGTCCCCAGTCGTTTGTCTTTTCAGTTGCGGGTCTCTAAGCCCCAGGAGCGTATGTTCTATGTTCTCCAGGATTGGGTACCCTAGTATCTGTTTTATCTGCGCGAGAATTTCTGTCCAGAATGGCTTGATCGAGGGGCAGTCCCACCATATGTGTCTGAAGTCTCCCAATAATCCACATCCCCTCCAGCATCTGTCTGAAGTGTTAGGGAATATTTTATGGAGTTTCTGGGGGTACAAGTACCAATCGTACATTATTTTATAATGTGCCTCTCGTAGGTGCATGGAACGGTTGTGTTTGGCAATGTCTTGATATAAACCGCTCCATTGCTTCTCCTCCACTGGTCTATCTAGGGTAGATTCCCAAAAAACCATGTGCCTCGGGAGCGACTGTGGGCTCGTTGCCCTAATGAGGGAGTAGAGAAAGGAGACAGCTCCCTTGGTGGACGCCCCCGGTTGGGCAAATTTCTCAATTGGGAGCAGGTCTCTGGTAGCGGCCAGCCGCTCCGGGGGTTGCTGCACCCAGTGTTTGAGCTGAGTGTAGTGGAAGTTCTCTGAGGGCTGTAGGTGGAAGGCTTTAACACACTCCGCAAATGTCAGGAGTTCCCCGTTTTTGTATAGGTGGGAGAGCATGAGGCAGCCCCCCAATCTCCACTGCGTAAAGGGACCGTACTGCAATGCAGGGGGGAAGTCTGGATTAAAGTGTATGGGGGTGTAGGGCGAGGGGAATGTCGTCAGGGAAAGTGTCTTCGTAAGATGGTCCCACACTCGCAGAGTTCTGGCCGTGGGGGTGCTGACGTATGAATTTGGGGGCCTATTGTGCTTATTTAACCATAAGAGGTCCCAGATGGTCCTGCTCACTATCTGGCGATCCATATGGAGCCAGTGTTTCTCGGACTCTCTGAGAGACCATTCAGTTATTACACGGAGCTGTGCCGCTTGGTAGTAACCCCTGAAGTCTGGGAGGGCTAAACCCCCTTCTGTACGTGGTCTAGTCAAGACCCGGTAGGGGAGTCGGGCTCTTTGGTCCTGCCATATAAATTTCGTGATCGCTTTTTGCAAGTCGGTAAATAGTTCCCTGTCTACAGGGATCGGGAGGCCCTGGAATAAGTAAAGGAATCTAGGGAGAATATTCATCTTCACTGCATTTATTCTCCCTATCCAGGAGGTGTAGGCCGTTTTCCATCGAATCATATCCGCCTTGATCTGCCTCATCAAGGGAGGGTAATTAGCCTTGTAAAGACCTGATATGTTAGGAGTGAGCTTGACCCCTAGGTATGTGATGTCCTTGCCCGTATAACAAAAGGGGGAGGTCTCCCACAACTGCTCCGACACCTCTCCTGGAAGGGTGAGGTTGAGCAAGAAAGACTTAGCGCGATTCACCTTGAATCCTGATACCCGTTCAAAGCGATCTAGCTCGTCCTGAATGGCAGGTAGTGAAATCAGCAGATCGGTGACCGGAAGAAGCATGTCGTCCACAAAGGGGGAAATGTTATGGGCGTCGGTGCCAAAGGTGACTCCTTTTATGTCTGGATTCACTCTGATCCTTTCTGCAAGGGGCTCAATGCTGAGAGCGAAGAGCATGGGGAACAAGGGGCAGCCCTGTCTTGTCCCCCGTGAGAGCATAAAGGCCTCTGAAGCTGCCCCGTTCACAAGGACTCTCAACCTGGGAAAGTGGTAATTGGCCCGCACCATGCCGATGAAAGTTTCGTTGAAACCGAATTTTCTCAGGGTAGGCAGTAAAAAGGCCCAATCGACCCGGTCAAAGGCCTTCTCCGCGTCTAAGGAAAGCAGGGCCGCGGAGATACCTTTCTTTTTGACTTTCTTGATTATATGCACTATTCTGAGTAAATTGTCGTGGGTGTGTCTTCCCTTAATAAACCCCGACTGATCCGGGTCGATCAGTGCAGGGAGGAGATTTTCTAGGCGGATGGCCAAAATCTTGGAATACAATTTGGCGTCCAGATTCAAGAGGGCAAAAGGCCTATATGAGGCGCAAGCTTTTGGATCTTTCCCTACTTTGGGAATGACTGAGATTAGTGCCTCCCCCATAGAGTCAGTCACCCTTTGGGCGCTCGCTATATCGTTAAAAAGACCCACCAGATGGGGAGTCAGTTCAGGAGCAAACGTACGGTAGAAGTGGGCATTAAGACCATCAGGGCCCGGGGCCTTCTGCAGTTTCAAGGCATCTATCGCTGTCTGGACCTCTTCCCTAGTGAATGGCCGGCTAAGTTCCTCATTGGAGTGGGCAGACACTTGAGGTAAAGTCAGGGACGACAAGTAGCTTTCCTGGCCTTGAGCATCAACGGAGGACGCGGAGTAGAGGCTGCTATAAAACTGCCCAAAGGCGTTCGCCTTACTCTCTTCATTAAGGTGGGAGACGCCCGCGTCATCCACTATCTGCTTTATTTATTCTTTTTCGTGTTTTGCCCTTAGTTGGTACGCCAATAAGGTGCCCATCTTGTTGCCGCTTTCGTAGCCCCAGGCCTGAAGCCTTAGGATGGATTTCTCTGCTCTATTAGTATATATGGCCTTTAGCTTACCCTTTAGGGAAGTGACTGCACGGAGAGTTTGGGTCGAAGGGGATTCTTAGTGTCTTTTTTTCCGCCACTTGCAACTCCGCTTCTAATAGAGCCTCACCTCTTTCTGTTGCTTTCTGAGTGTGGTGGCTAACTCAATGCATTTGCCCCTAATAACCGCCTTAAAGGAGTCCCAGTTCGTGGCAAAAGAGGTGTGGGCGGGATCGTTATGTTTAAAGTAGTCTGTGATTGCCTTTCTTAAGTCGTCCCTAAGGAGTCTATCCCTGGTGAGGAATTTGGGGAAACACCATCTCCTATGTTTTGGCCGCGGAGCTGGCCAGTTAAGGAAAAGCTCCAGGGGAGCGTGATCCGAGAGGCAGATGGAGTGGAACTTCACATCGGCTACTGTGTAGAGCAGGGATTGACTGATAAAAATATGATCTATTCTCGAGTGGGTTCTATGGGAGTGGGAGAAAAAGGAGTAATCTCTCGTCGTAGGGTGGGCTTCCCACCAGGCGTCCTGTAAGCCCAGGCGCTGCAGAGAGGTTTTAAGAGCCTTATTGAATGTCCCTCCCGCCGCTCTACGAGGGTGAGTCGTGTCCAGTGTGGGGTCCCATATGAGGTTAAAGTCCCCCATCAGTAAAATGTCCCCAGCCGAAAACCCCTCCAGGGTTGTTAAAAAGGCTTCCAGAAAGTCCAATTGCCCTGTGTTAGGCACGTATAGTGTGGCTATGGTGCATGCACGCCCCCTGAGCTCCCCCCGTACCATTAAAAATCGCCCTGCCGCATCGGCTTTTGTAGCTTGGTGGTTAAAGGGAATCGAGGAATGGAAGAGCAAGGCCACGCCATTTTGTTTCGTAGGGGCAGAGGAGCGGAAGATCTGGGGGTAACGCTTGTGTTTCAACCTGCCCTCATCACATTTCTTTAGGTGAGTTTCTTGTCGGGCACCTATCAGTATCTGATGATCAGTCAGGTATTTCCAGAGGGCTTGCCTCTTGTTGGGGGAGTTAAGCCCCTTTACATTCCAGGAGAGGCAATTAACTGCCATGGGTCAGTGTGTGGACCCCCCCTGTTAGCCTCTTGCAGGAGCAACCCCCCCACCCCTCCCACCCACCCCCCAGCCCTGCCCGCCATAGCCATTTTTTAAAAACACCATGATACACAACAAATACAACAAGTAAAAACTAGAACTGTGAGTTGTGGGGACTCCCATCCCAGAGGAAGCCCTCACTATGTCTAACTCTAGGACCGAGCCCAATTCCGCTCCCATAAACCCCTATGAACAAAGTGTTAGGTTACTAACTCCAGAGCCTCCGTGCTCATTGCAAACCCCCTCCCACCTCTATGGGATCAGGAACCCAGAGCGCAAGATGTCTGGTTGGCTGAGAGTCTTAGTTCCTGAAGTATCTGTAGGGGCGCACCATCCCTGCGTCCCCCCGTGTTGGAACCCCCAGTACCTTGACTGCTGTATCAGGCAGACCTTGGGCGGCCTGTCCGTGAGGGGCTGAGTCTGATAAGACGGGTTCCCTTTCTTCAGTCTGGTGCTTTTTGGCTTCCGCGCCTAACCTGCCTCCATGAACCTCCGCTCCTTCATTCCTTCGGCCGGTCCCCTTCACCCTGCTTTGAAGTGGACCCTTTCGTTGGTGGCAGGGGGCTAATTCTCAACAGTACCGACGCCTCCTCCATCTCTGTAAAGTGGAACTGCTTGTTATCCATGTGGAAGGCAATACCAAAGGGATAAGTCCATCGGTACCTAATTTGTCGCTCACGCAGGGCTTCAGTGATCGGCCGGAAAAGCTGCCGTCGCGCCAGGGTGGCCTGGGCCACGTCTTGAAACAAAGAGCATGTGGCATTTTGGAAGGTAATTTTTTCAGATCCTCTCGCTTTGTGAAGCACCAGTTCTTTTGTTTTGAAGGAACTGAATTTCGCCAGGACGTCTCTTGGTCTCTTGTTAGTGCCAGGCACCTTCGGTCCCACTCTATGAGCCCGCTCGAGTCTCACCTCCGGGCCTCCCTCCCCAATGATTGTGGAGAAGAGGCCCACCAGGAACACCTCTAGGTCAGGCCCCTCGCAGCCTTCTTCCAGGCCCCTGACCCGGATGTTGTCTCGCCGGGAGCGGTTCTCCAGGTCTTCGCACTTGAGGACGGACGCCCACAGCTGATCCCGAAGTTCCGTCGTGCCCTCCTCCAGCGGCCCCAAGCGTTCTTCTAACTCCTGGCATTTTGCTTCCAAGTCCAGGGTGCGCGTGCCCACTGAGTCCACGTCAGCTTGCCGTGCCACCATCTGCCCCCTCATCTCGGCTCTGAAGGTTTCGAAAGAGGCGTCCATGTCAACTTTAATATCTTCCCTCAGCTCCTTCCGGAAGTCCCGAAGAGACGCCAACAGGCCCTCCCGGGTGAGCGCCATGCTTCGCCCTGACTGCGTCTCTCCTTCCTTGACCGATTCCGAACCTGGCTGGGCAAAGTAGTTGGAGACTTTGTTGGTGTTGACTTTTTTGGGTGGCATAAGGGTGTTGGGGGAACAGCCAACACAGGGCCGCCCCACTTATGGCCTGCACTTGGAACTAGAGGGGGCTCGTTGCGGGTCACGAGCTCTCGCGACCCTGATGCCCCCTCGCCTATCAGGGGGTGTCAATCCAGGCCTCCCAGAACGCCTCCGGGTGATAAGCTCTCGTTTCTTCCCTCTACTGCGTGGAGATCGCGATAGTGCTGGGACCGCCAGGGGGGGAGTCCTTGTTAGGTGCTATGGCAGTCTGCCGTAGGTGGGGGTTGAGCTCCCTGCTTACAACTCACCCCTGCCGGTTGTGCCGTGCGGGCGGTCAATGCCACGCAATAATCATGCTCAGTCCAGAAGCTCTTGTAGTGAGGGGACCGCTAGGGTGGAGAGTGCGCCCGGCCCCTATGTGTAGCGTTTGCGGTGACTGGTTGCTGAAGTCAGTTGTGGCTCTCGTGCCATACTGGAGCTGCAATGCGGGAGGGCGGCGCCATCATAGAGTCAGGCAAAAATTGCGGGAAGGTCAGGCTGCCGTCTCGGGCCCCCGCTTCACTTCGCTCTCATGCAGGGGCTCCCCCACAGCCCTGGGGGGTCCCCGCTGTCTCCACCTCTCACCAGCTGACCGAAAGGCCCCCCGGTGCCCCTCTGCTTACTTCCAGCACACCGTGAGGCTCCAAAGCCCGGTCCTGGGCAAAGTCAACAGCTCTGAATCCGCCACCAGGCGCGAGCTGCAACGGGAGTCGGGGGCTCAGGAACGCGTCTAGCCTGGTCCCCGGCATCAGCCCTGCGGGAGCAATCGCGACATCACTCAGCCACCATTTTGTGAGGGGCTGCCGGACTCCGGAGGCCGCTGCGCTCGCCCTCTGCGACAGACCCTCAGTGGTTCTCTGGGGCCCCCATAAGCACTGCGGGAGCTCCACCACCTCGCATACCGCAGGGGCTCAGGTCGGAGGCAAAGTCAGCACCCTATAGCAGGAAGATTTTGCGGGGCTTGGGACGTAGCCGTTCGGATTCTCATCCGAGCGGCCATGTTGGCTGGCCACGCCCCCCCCCCAAAAGTATTTCATTTTCTACCTTCACCTGGGGAAATGCAAGCAAAGCCCTTCTAAGTTATTTTATACTTAATTTCCAGAATCTGATTTAATGGTGAAATTAGATGTTTTGATAACTCGAGTGGAAACATAACTTTACAAATATGTACGTTAGACTGTCTGAATTCTGCTACTGATCACATCTCTGCTGGAATACACATCTTTTGCAAGAAGACATGGCCTGCTGCTGAGTCCAGGAAGTGCAGGCCGGTGTTTACTGCTGACAATTTAGCACGGATTAGCTACCTGAAGTGTCAGTAGTTGTCAGAGCAAAGGACAGCCTTAGCACTTCTTCTTTTGAATTGGAGATGACAGGAAGGGATTCTCCTTTACCTCCAAGGACACTGCTAGACAAACAGGTTCTAGTCAAAGTCGAGAGGAGAACCAGTATGGACCCTGTCAGGTTTGAAAAGATCTCTTCAAAATAATTGAGTGGCCAGAGAGTTTAAGACAGGCGTGCCTTGTGGCAGAAGGATCCTGTTATGTTGAAACAGGGGCTCCTGAGTAATTTTACAATAAAGCAAAAGAGAGTGCAGAGACTGGGAGAAAATACTTATTATTTTTAGATTAGGTGGCAGAATTTCTCCAATCACTGTCTAGTGCACAGGATAAAATGTGGCACCTCACCCACCACCTCCTCTGAGCATTCCTGGACATGGGAACACTCCATCTGAAGAAGAAGGCCCTGTAAGACGAAAAAAGACTCCTGACTCCTGGTGGAGGAGGTTGACTCATTCAAGGATTCAAATACTTCAGACTGCTGTTGGCACCAAGGGACAGGAACTGTTCTCCAAGGATCAAGTAGTTGGCCTCCTGTTTGCTTGCTTCTGGGACACAAAATGTAGAAGGACTCCTGACTCCAACTAGGCCAGATGATCTGAGAAGACTAGATCCTTCAGGAGACCTGGCTAGAGGGAGACCTGGTGGCTAGAAAGCTACCTGTTTAGTTAAGAGCTGTAGGACTGACTAGGAAGAACTTTCCCAGCAATTGTAGAAAAGAGGGACTTCACACTTTTTTCCACCTTTGGAAGACAAGATGCTGAGGCTTGCCCAGTAAGGTCACTCTCTAGGTGGACAACATAACCAGATTTGTCCCACTTGGAAGGTTTTGCCATGCTGAAAACAGTTTCGTAAGACTTCATGGTTAAGGCCTCTAACAGCCTGGCCCAGTTGCAGCTTTCAGCCCTGGCCTGCTGGCCGACTTCGACTTTTAATCTAAGTGCAAATGTAAAACCTTGGACTGGGACGAGGCAGTAAATATATCTGATTACCAAATCACCCTAGTCAGCCACAAAATTAAGCTTTGTCTTTCTGGGGGCTTTTGGCACCAAATTCAACATCTTCAGTGATATATCCAACTTCAAGGTACCCTCACTAGCCACAGCCTTGGACCTTGCTCCTGATGCAATCTTCATATTTTTCTTATTTAGGTACTTCCTATTGCATTTCATATATTCATTTATTGCACCTTTTGTTACAAATGCAAGCTCTTATTATTGTTTAATATTTGTTTCATTCCAGGTTGATAATTCAGCTTGCATATTGTTTAAAGCTTGCTTTAGAATGTTCTGATATCTTGGTTGGATTGGTCGTTGGCTTCAAATGGAGCAGTAACTCCTTTGTTCCACTAAGGTATGCAGTAGAAAGGCAAAGCCACTGAAGAAACTCACAAAGGTTCCTTTTGTTGCTAAGATTAGCTTAGTTAGAGACAAGGAGGGAGAGGTTTTAGAACAAATGCTGGGAAATTCTAAAATACTGCTATAATGGTTCTATTTTCTGTCATATTCTATTTATTTATTAGCTGCTATTGTTGCTGCTGTTGTGTTTGTGTTTAATAGTCACAACTAAACACACTTTATGTACTAGAATGGGATTTTGATTTTAATAAAAGTCAATGAAAGTATATTCTCAGTGCTTATTCTTGAATGTGGCCATTCATATTGAAAGAGGGCTTGAAACCTACTAACAACATGCTCAGAACACACCATCCTCATGTAATTCTCAGATTTACAGTGAATTACAGCCCACTGGGCTCTCTGTCTGATGTAGGTATGTTGACTAATTTTGACTTGCCAGAGGGTCTAGAAATCCTAAGGTTTGGGCAATATTCTGAATAAGTAAACATATCACCCGCTTTAAGATTTTGACTTTATATTTTAGGAACTCTGGACCTTATTTACAGTTTGGCAGATGAAATATCCATCAAAACATTTATTTTTAATATGGCACACAGAACATTCATCACATTTGTAGCTGAGTCTCATCAAGCAAACTCTAAAAAGTCAGAAGGAAAATATTTGACCCACATAGTGGGGTATCCGACCACCGTCCCATCGTGGTTAGCCTAGATATTGGTCAATCATGATATGCTATATTTTTCAATGGCACTTTTTCTAGGCTCTTTTTACCTTAAAACTTTAAAAATTCATATATCCGGTTTCTTTTATCCTTTTTCAATGATCTTGCTGTTGTTTTGCTGCAACAAATGATGGACGGATGGCTGAATTATTTAAACATTCTCCCCCAGTCAAGAGATCTGGGTTAAATTCATCGTTCTTTTGCCCACTACACCACCCCAGTTTAGACCCAGCCATATGCAAATCAGTCTTGACCCTGTGCCTCATGGGAACAGTCCAGACCGAACTGCCAAGCTAGGTCCTCCCTGGACCGGAAATAAGCATCCTGGGACCGGTTTCAGGGTATGTCACCCTCATCAGCCAGGCTAGCTTGAATCGAGTGGCACAGTGAGCAAGGGACCCACGTCTGGGCATACCCATCCCACTAAGGGCGAAAAGTGTAACTGCAACAAATGATGGACGGAATGCTGAATTATTCAAACATTCTCCCCCAGTCAAGAGATCTGGGTTAAATCCATCGTTCTTTTGCCCACTACGTCACCCCAGTTTAGACCCAGCCATATGCAAATCAGTCTTGTCCCTGTGCCTCATGGGAACAGTCCAGACCGAACTGCCAAGCCAGGTCCTCCCTGGACCGGAAACAAGCATCCTGGGACCGGTTTCAGGGTATGTCACCCTTCATCAGCTAGGCTAGCTTGAATCCAGTGGCACAGTGAGCAAGGGACCCACGTCTGGGCATACCCGTCCCACTTGGGGCGAAAAGTGTATCTGCAACAAATGATGGACGGAATGCTGAATTATTCAAACATTCTCCCCCATTCAAGAGATCTGGGTTAAATCCATTGTTCTTTTGCCCACTACGCCACCCCAGTTTAGACCCAGCCATATGCAAATCAGTCTTGACCCTGTGCCTCATGGGAAAGTCCAGACCGAACTGCCAAGCCAGGTCCTCCCTGGACCGGAAACAAGCATCCTGGGACCGGTTTCAGGGTATGTCACCCTTCATCTGCCAGGCTAGCTTGAATCCAGTGGCACAGTGAGCAAGGGACCCACGTCTGGGCATACCCATCACACTAAGGGCGAAAAGTGTAACTGCAACAAATGATGGACGGAATGCTGAATTATTCAAACATTCTCCCCCAGTCAAGAGATCTGGGTTAAATCCATCGTTCTTTTGCCCACTACGTCACCCCAGTTTAGACCCAGCCATATGCAAATCAGTCTTGACCCTGTGCCTCATGGGAAAGTCCAGACCGAACTGCCAAGCCAGGTCCTCCCTGGACCGGAAACAAGCATCCTGGGACCGGTTTCAGGGTATGTCACCCTTCATCTGCCAGGCTAGCTTGAATCCAGTGGCACAGTGAGCAAGGGACCCACGTCTGGGCATACCCGTCCCACTTAGGGCGAAAAGTGTAACTGCAACAATTGATGGACAGAATGCTGAATTATTCAAACATTCTCCCCCAGACAAGAGTTATGAGTTAGATCCATTGTTCTTTTGCCCGATACGCCACCCCAGTTTAGACCCAGCCATATGTAAATCAGTCTTGACCCTGTGCCTCATGGGAACAGTCCAGACCGAACTGCCAAGCCAGGTCCTCCCTGGACCGGAAACAAGCATCCTGGGACCGGTTTCAGGGTATGTCATCCTTCATCAGCCAGGCTAGCTTGAATCCAGTGGCACAGTGAGCAAGGGACCCACGTCTGGGCATACCCGTCCCACTTAGGGCGAAAAGTGTAACTGCAACAAATGATGGACAGAATGCTGAATGCCCAGATCTCTGTACTGGGGTGAATGTATGACATTGTTCTACATTCTGTCCATCAATTGTTGTTTTTGCATTGGTCACCCCGAGTGGGACGGGTATGCCCAGACTTAGGTCCCGTGCTCTCCATGCCGCTGGAGTCAAGCTATCCTTGCTGATGAGGGGTGAAACCCCAAAACCGGTCCTAGGATGCTTGTTTCCAGTCCAGGGAGGACCTGGCTTGGCAGTTCGGGCTGGACTGTTCCCATTGGGCACAGGATCAAGACTGATTTGCATATGGCTGGGTTCAAACTGGAATGGCATGGTGAGCAAAAAAACGATGGATTTAGGCCCAGATCTCTGTACTGGGGTGAATGTATGACATTGTTCAACATTCTGTCCATCAATTGTTGTTTTTGCTTGCTGTTGTTTTGCTCATTATTTTTTTTACTGTTCTAAACCGGGAATTTTATTGTGTTGTGTTCTTTACTTTAAAATATCTGGTAGGGTTTGAACTTAGCACAAACTCACTGCTGCTGCTAGTGCCATAAGTACCAGGGGTTAGGCAGAGCTGCTCTCAGAATTGTGTTTTGACCTAGCCAGATTGTATTTTTTTAAGTAGGTAGGGGTCATCCCTCCCAAATTATTAACCTTCTGACACTATTTAAAACATAACTGATTTTGAATAAATTACTTAATTTATCTGTCTTTCAGATGTATTTGTAATGTATTGGTAATTGAGAACACAAATATGTGAATTCCTTGCACTGCTCTATGACTAATAGAGTTTTAGTTTTTTCTTTTTGAAGTTTAAACTGGATATTCTCTATGAACACATAGGGTTTTCATGCTCTGAGAACCCCTTGTGAGTGACATAAAGTAGATTCTTTTTTTAGGCAAATTGACAATAATGATCTATATTCATGTGTGTTTCTTGTGTTTGTGGAGGGAAAAAAAATCAGGATTTTTATGGTCTTCTAAGATACAAGTCAGCTGGTTTTAGAGATATGTTTACTTCTGGCAGGAGTTAGGGTAGGGGTCTGCATTAATTCTCTTTGCTGATCTAGCACAGGGATGCGAAGAAGGGTCAGATCCATGCCAGATTTTCAGGATAACCAATGAGTATATAAAAAATACCTAGTTAGTTTTACTGTATGTTTATAAATCTCTTAATGGTATTGTGAGAATCTGGCATGGACTTTTCCCTCTTTGACCTATGTTGGAAGCCCAGATCTATAATCAGACCTGCCATTCTCTTATGTTGCTTTTGCATATAATGTAAAATGCAAGAGAGAAAGATTGGACCTAGCATCACATAGTTTTCAACATATCAGTTTCTTCAACAGTGACATTGTCCAGAAGCTATTTGGAGTCTGAAAGTACATAAAATATGTATATTTTTATCTGAAGGGAGGAATTGTCAGCAGTAGTGGAAAGGGGGATTGAAATAAACGATCAGTGTTTCAATTCAAAAAATGTTTGCCCTCTATGGTACTCCAACCCAAGAGGGTGTGGGTGTGTATAGGTTGTGGGCCATGGGTTACATTGGCCAAACCGCCTCTGTCTTTCCATCCCATCCTTGCATTCTCTCCCACTTTCTCTTCTGCTGGGCTAGAGAAGAAAGCTTACAGGGATGGGTTTTCAGTATGTTTAAAATGGCACATTTCCATGCAGCTCAAATTAGTCACAATGGGTTCCCACCACTCATAATGCTTCTGGAATGGACAGTGGTAAGTGGAGTGGAGGAACTGACCTTGAATTAGTATGGAACTTCAAACTGCATTACAATCACCAGAAGAGGAAGAGAATGAGTCTCTCAAAGAAAGAGGTGTACCTAAATGCCAAATGGCAGAATAAAACTGAATGAGATAGGGCAGGAAATCCTGAAGGCTTGGGGTAATCACCCAATGATTGCAAGATCTACGTCTGTTGCCAGATACTTTGGAGCTTTGTATTTGACAAAACTAGAGCTGTGGAGGTAGGCTCACCGTTGGTGTGAATTGAAGCAGCCCCTGGTGTAACACCAGAAACATTCTAAAGGGGATACTAAGTGGCTGAAATCCTATTTCAATAGCCCAACAGAGTTGAGACTGTCGGTTTAGGAGCATCAGATCATCTGCCCTATCTAGAGTGGATGGTCTAATGTACTTTTTTCCAGTTCAGAACTAACAAGAACTGAAAATATTCAAAAATGACCTCCACATCCTGAGCTAAAACTTCCATGGTGTCAGAGTCTTTCGTTTTTTGTTTTTCAAAAACAAACCTCTGCTTTGGGAGTTTGCTTTAAAAAAAACATAGACGTTTGCTGAGTGGCTGCCCAAAACATCGGGGATGCTCAACAAACGTTTGGCGCCTTCAGAGGAGACACTGCCATGGAGATCTCTGCAGGACCAGCAGAGATCTCAAAATATGGTTGGCAGTAGTCTGGCAAGGATAGTTGAGGTAATGACCTACATCATCCTGATGGACAGTGGGCTATCTGCCATACTCAAAATTGGGCCCAAGTGTCAATGTTTTCATTCCTGTAAAAGTTCCCCTGTTCAGTCCTGCAGTCCCCAGCTCCTCAGGGCAGGCTTCTGGGCAACAGGTCTCCCTTCAGCCAAGTCTTCTGCAGGGTCCAGTCCTCACTGGTCAGCTGGACTTTCTTAAGATCCGTAATCCTTCTGCTTTTTGTGTCCCTGAAGCAGGAAAACAGGTGAACCACCACTTAACCCTTGGAGAGTAGTTCCAGCAGGAGTTAGAAGTCCTTGAGTTCTTGTGTGAGTTCTCTTTGAGAAGGAGTCAGGAGTCTTCTTTCAGCAGGACCTTGTGCTTCAGATGGAGTCTGTCCAGTTCTACAAATGTTATTTGGAGGTGGTGGTTGTGGTGGCAAGTTTATCTTAAACACCAGCTTATGAATGGAGAAATTCTACTTAGCACTCCTAACTATTTTCCTGCAGTCCCTCAATTCCTTTTGTAGCATTTCCTCTTTGTGTTACAATAAAACTACCTAGGATCCCATGTTTCAAGATGGCAAAACCCAGTTACTACCAGGAAGGCTTGTCTTCAGCTCCTAAGACACTCTCCTAATCAGATGAGCTTTCCTCCTACCTGACAAGGTCAAAACCGGCTTTCCCTCCTACTATGACTGGAGCATTGCTGTCTGTGAGAGTCCTGAGATTGAATAGGAGAATATTTCTAAAATAAAACAGAAAGCATTTTTCTAGCCTTTTTCTAAGATTTCCCATCTAAGTTTACTTAGGGAGAAGTCTAGCAAGACCTACACAGTGAAAAAGCATTTGACTTTTATTTCACTGTGTGTGCACACTAAACCCAATACATAGTGTGCCCCATTTTTATATATTGCTGCTCTTCCGTGTCGCCTTACAGAGCACACTTTAGGGGTGACTTATTAATACACAAAAAGCTACTCCTATGTTGCAAAGGCCTTTTTCCCTGCCATTTACCACTGTAGTGAATTTAATCTGAGGCCAGATAATGCACACTGATATTTCTGGCAGAGATCCATTTTTGTCAATTATGTGGATGGTGTAAATATACCCTTCAGCCTACATTTATATTTCTATGCCACATCTGTACCGTAGGCACCATTTACAGTGGACTCATAGGGAGGTTAAATAGGCCAAATGTTCCAATGTACAACACATTTTGAGGGGAAGCACAGGCATTTTACCATTTGTTTAACAATGGTAAAATGCAGAGTACTAAAGCCAACAAAAAATTGGGTCCAGAAAACAGCGAAAAATCTAGGTTGACCACACAGAAAAGGTTGATTTGCTACAATTAAATTTATTAAAAATATTACACAATTATGTTCTGACTTTGATAACGTCTAAGATTGGAAATTGTTACATTAAGTAATAAACCAATGCTATTGAAGAAAGTGAAGCCTGTTTATTCATGTTAGATGATTTATAACTGAGGAACAGACAATTAAAAATGAAAATCTTGAAACCAGAAGCAGGGGGGGATTCTTAGGATACTAGCGTACCAGAGAGTACAAACATAAAACAAAAAATTACTGTTTATTGAGCCTGTAAGAGCGATCCTGCTCGGAGAGAAAGAAGAGATGGATTTAGCCATAATTTGTAAACACCAGTCAATCAATCAATCAATCAATCAATCATTTGTATAGCGCGCTACTCACCCAGAGGGTCTCAAGGCGCTTGGGGGAGGGGGGTCCGCTACTGTTCGAACAGCCAGGTCTTGAGTTGCTTCCTGAAGGAGAGGTGGTCCTGGGTAAGGCGGAGGTGGATGGGTAGGGAGTTCCACGTCTTGGCAGCCAGGTAGGAGAAGGATCTTCCTCCCGTTGTGGCTCTTCGGATGCGGGGGACGGCGGCGAGGGCGTGGTTGGTCGATCGTAGCTGGTGGGTGGGAGTGTAGAAGGTCAGACGGTCGTTGAGGTATCTGGGGCCTTGGTTGTGGAGAGCTTTGTGTGCGTGGGTGAGGAGTCGGAACGTGATTCTCTTGCTGACGGGGAGCCAGTGCAGGTCTCTCAGGTGTCCGGCGATGTGGCTGTGTCGGGGGATGTCCAGGATGAGTCGAGCTGAGGCGTTCTGGATGCGTTGGAGTCTTTTTGAAGTTTGGCTGTGGTTCCCGCGTAGAGGGAGTTGCCGTAGTCCAGTCGGCTGGTGACGAGGGCCTGGGTGACCGTCTTCCTGGTTTCGGTGGGGATCCACCGGAAGATCTTGCGCAGCATGCGTAGGATGTTGAAGCAAGACGAGGAGACGGCGTTGACTTGTCGGGTCATTGAGAGGGAGGAGTCCAGGATGAAGCCCAGGTTGCGTGCGTGGTCCGTTGGTTTGGGTGCGTTGCCCAGGGCAGGGGGCCACCAGGAGTCGTCCCAGGCGGAGGGTGATGATCCTAGGATGAGGACTTCCGTCTTATCTGAGTTCAGTTTCAGGCGGCTGTTCCTCATCCATTCGGCTACGTCCTTCATCCCTTCATGTAGGTTGGTTCTGGCGGTTGTGGGGTCGTTGGTGAGGGAGAGGATCAGCTGGGTGTCGTCGGCGTAGGAGATGATGTTGAGGTTGTGTTGGCGTGCGATGGCTGCGAGGGGGCTCATGTAGACGTTGAAGAGGGTGGGGCTGAGTGATGATCCTTGTGGTACGCCGCAGATGACTTCGGTGGCCTCGGAACTGAACGGGGGAGGCGGACTCTCTGGGTTCTTCCGGTGAGGAAGGAGATGATCCACTCCAGTGCCTTCTCTTGGATTCCGACGTTGTTCAGGCGTTGCACTAGGGTGCGGTGGCAGACTGTGTCGAACACTGCGGAGAGGTCCAGGAGGATGAGGGCCGCAGTTTCCCCGTTGTCGAGCAGGGCTCGGATGTCGTCGGTGGCTGCGATTAGGGCGGTCTCGGTGCTGTGGTTGGCCCGGAAGCCGGACTGCGAGTGGTCGAGGATCCATTCGTCTCGAGGAAGGCGGCCAGTTGTCTGTTGACGGTCTTCTCGATGACTTTGGTAGGAAAAGGAAGGAGCGAGATGGGGCGGTAGTTTTTGAGGTTGGTGGGGTCCGCTGACGGTTTCTTCAGTAGGGCGCTGAGTTCGGCGTGCTTCCAGCTCTCTGGGAAGGTGGCGGTGTCGAAGGAGGTGTTGATGATGTCCTGGAGGTGGGGTGCGATGACGGCGTCGGCCTTGTTGAAGACGTGGTGAGGGCAGGGGTCGGTTGGTGATCCGGAGTGGATGGAGTTCATCGTGCGGATAGTGTCTTCGGTGTTGATCGGGGTCCAGGCTCGGAGGGTGGAGGTGGGGGACGTTGGAACGGTCGTAGGGTACGTCGGCTGTGTGCTGAAACTGTTGTGTATGTCTGCGATCTTGCTGTGGAAGAACGAGGCGAGCGAGTTGCAGAGGTCTTGCGAGGGAGTGATGTCGTTGTTTCCGGCTCTGGGGTTCGAGAGCTCTTTGACGATGATGAAGAGTTCCTTGCTGTTGTGGGCGTTGTTGTCCAGTCGTTCCTTGAATGCGGTTTTCTTGGTGGTGTGGATCAGCTGGTGGTGTTTTCGGGTGGCGTGCTTGAGGGTGGTCATGTTGTCTGCAGTCGGGTCTCTGCGCCATGCTTTCTCGAGGGCCCGGCAGTTCTTCTTGGATTTCTTGAGTTCGTCGGTGAACCAGGATGCTTTCTTGTTGCCGGGTCTGACTGGGGGTCTTCAATGGGGCGAGGTCGTCTGCGCAGTTGGTGATCCAACTTGTGAGGTTGCTGGCGGCTTGGTTGGGGTTCGTTGAGCTGGCGGGAGGGTTCTGGCTCAGGGATGTGGTGAGTTGGTCGGTGGTGATCTTGTTCCAGCTTCTGCGCGGAAACTGTTGCGGGTGGTGGTGCGTGGTGGTCCAGCTGAAGTGGACGCAGCTGTGGTCTGTCCAGTGGAGTCCGGTGGTGTGGCTGAAGGAGATGTCCTTGCTGGAAGAGAAGACGGGGTCAAGCGTGTGGCCGGCGTGGTGTGTGGGGGTGGTCACCAGTTGCTTGAGTCCGAGGTTGGCGAGGTTGTCCAGCAGGGTGGTGGTGTTGCGATCGTTGTTGTTCTCTAGGTGGAAGTTGAGGTACCCAAGGAGGATGTAGTCAGCCGAGGGGAGGGCGTGCGGGCTGATGAGGTCGGCAATGTCTTCGCTGAATTGTGTGCGTGGTCCTGGAGGTCTGTAGATGAGGGTGCCTCTGAGGGTGGTCTTGGGGTCGGTGTGTATCTGGAAGTGCAGGTGTTCGCCGGCTGTGAAGGTGTCGTCGGAGTTGGTCGTGATGCGGATGGTGTTCTTGTGGACGATGGCGATGCCTCCTCCGGTTTGGTTGGCGCGGTCCCTTCGGGTGATCTTGTATCCGTCCGGGATGGCGATGGCGATGTCTGGCGCTGAGGAGGCGTTCATCCATGTTTCCGTGAGGAATGCGACGTCTGGTGATGTGGAGTCGAGCAGGTTCCAAAGTTCCACGGCGTGTCTGTGGACGGAGCGGGTGTTAATATTTCAATCACTTATTGAAGATGTTAGAACACACAATAAGAAAAATATTTCATCACATGTGCATAAAAATAAGTTTGCACTGGAAAGTGGGTTTTATTTACATTATTGCTGCACTAAAACATATTCTGAGATTAAATAGGCGAGAAAAGGAATGCCTGGGCAAATATTTGCTTGGGGAAAAATACAAAATAAGAGTAACTGTGTGATGCTAATAAAAGAATCCATTATTTTCTAAATCATTCATTTATTACTGAGGATTGTATAACCTGCTGTTTATACTGGCAGTTTATACATCCATGTGTATTAATAAGACAGATTTCAGCATGGAACCTAGCACCCTGATACACTGACAAAAGACAAAGATAATATAAAGTTACAAAGACCAAGAGCATTTTTACACTGAATGGGGTGTTGTTGGAGTTAATGTTTAATCCGGGCTCCATGTACACTTATTGTTCCCAAGCATTTATTTGAAAGAAAGTGGCTAAATACTAAATTATAAGACTGTGATATTATACCTAAGGGGTATAGTGGTGAAACCATTTATTTAGAGGGTTTTGTGGAGACTAATTTTGAATTCAAAGGGAGAACAGCATGGGAAAGATGTATGTATCGCTGAAGGGACCAGCTATTTTGGGTTGGGTTCAACAACATGATTTGCAAGTGTTAGTGGTGCAAAACTTTGAAGGTATAGAAAAGATATTATATGAATATGACAATGTATTTAGTAACAAGTTAGGTAAACTAAAGGGTTATGTACATGAAGTAAGAGTAAAGGAAGATGCCACACCCATCAGACATGGGGTAAGAAAAATTCCCATTGCTATTCGCAATGAGGTGAAAGAGATGCTGAAGGACATGCAGGGAGAAGGTGTTATTGAGCCAGTGGAGGTGTCGAAATGGCTTTCTCCTGCTGTAATCACTAAAAAAAAGATGGCAAAATAAGGTTCTTTGTGGACCGTAGATTGTTAAATCATTGAATAGTGGTTTTCCACTGCCCAACATTTCAGAAATGGCATTGTTAATGAATAAGGCTACATTTTTCACTATGCTGGATTTAAAGTCAGCATACCACCAAATAGCGTTGCATCCCAATTCAAAGAAATATACTGATTTTGTAACAATGGAAGGTGTGTTCCAGTTTAAAAGACTTCCTTTCCAACTGGCATCCTCTGCTAGTGTATTTCAATGTATGATGCATAGCTTGTTTAGTGAGTTTGAAAATGTTCATCTCTTCTAGGATGGCATTTTAATTACAAGCGAGACAGAAGGTGACCATAATAATACATTGGTAAACATACTTAAACTGTTAAGTGAAGCAGGATTAGCACTGAGAAAAGAAAAGTGTACATTTTTATTGAAGGAAATTGATTACTTGGGTTACACCATCTCAGAGCATGGAGTTAAACCGAAAGAAGATTTGCTGAAATCAATAAGATTAGCTGCCACACCCACAGGAAAGGATCAGTTAATATAATTTATGGGTTTAGTAGAATATTACGCTGTTTGTTAATGACTTTGCTGACAAAAGGGAACCTCTGAGAGAGATACTAAGGAAGGGTAAGCAATGTGAGTGGGTAGAGAAGCAAGACAAAGCATTTAAAGGGATTAAGGATGAGATATCAAACTAAGGAATATTAACCTCATTTGAGCCTGGAAATAAGACCATTCTCACGGTTGAAGCCAGTGCTCATTGTGTTCGAGAGGTTCTTTCTCAGGTGAAAAGTGGGGAGGAAAAAACAGTGGCATTTGCTTCACGGATACTTAATTGAGCTGAACGAAACTATGCTGTGATTGAGAGGGAAGCCTTGGCTTCTGCATGGGGAGTTCAGTATTTCCACACATACTTGTGAGGGGGGGGGAATTGTATTGAAAACAAATCATAAACCATTAGCAAAAATTTTGAGTCCAGGAGGGGCAGACAAGGGTTCTTCTCGTTTGATGCGGTTTGCTTCAAGATTACAAGACTACAGGTGTAAAGTTGAACATGTTTCAGGATGAAGGAATATGCAAGCTGACTGCTTATCAAGACTATCGCTTGAGGTAGGAGGTGAAGTTGTGGAAGGAGAAGATGTAGTGTGTATGGTGGCAAGTGTAGAGGATGTGTTGGAAGAAGGGTTTACTTCAGTTACCAAAGAGGAGTGGCAACGAGCAGCCGGTGAGGATGATATTTTTAAAGATTTAGTATGCAGTATTCATGAGAGTTGGAGGTGAGAAAGTGATGTAAGGCCTGCTTTAAGGAGTTGCTTTAAGTTACAAGAAGAACCTAAAATAGGAAGAACAGATTGTTTAGTCTTGAGCATTGAGAGATACGTTCCACCGGAAGATGTAAGGAAAAAATTGATTTTGTTGGTGCATGACGGCTACTTAGGACAAACCGTCACTAAAAAATGTCTTAAGGAAAGTATTGGTGGCCTGGAATGGAAGGGGATATAAAAGATTGGGTGAAGAATTGTTTGTTGTATAGAGAGAGTGAGAAAAGATAGAAGGTTGAAACACAAAGTATGGGTTCATGGAGTGGAAGTGACAGTGGTAGTGCATGGGAAAAAGTATGTTTGGATTTTATAGGTCCCATGGACTACTTAAGTGAGAATAAAAAGTTTGCCAAGGTTTTGGAAGATGTCTATTTCAGGTGGGTAATAGTAGAATGTTTAAGGAACATCACAACCGAGAATGTTATAAGAAATTTGAGAAAATATTTTATGAAAGGTTTTCCAGGAATACTAATAACAGACAGTGGTACACAATTAACATCCCACACTATGCAAAATTTCTTGAAGAGAAATGGCATAGACACATACATACATCACTTTACAATCCCCAGGGAAATGGGATGGGCGAGCACATGAATCGAGTAATAAAAGGTAACATGCAAATGGCAATACAAGGTAAACAGGATGTTATGAAAATTGTAGAGAATGTGGTGTGGGCATACAATACTGCTGTGAATGGTGTTACAGGTGAGACTCCCTTCAAAAGGAGGAGAGGGAGAGAAGCAAAAACCAAATTGCCACCTTAATAGTTAACTGAAAGCGAGATTAACAAGGAGATAGGAACCAACAAGAGTGTGGGAAAGATAGAAGTGGGATATTTAGTTAAGATTGAATTTGGCGTGAATAAGTTCTCAAACCCTATGGAAGTGAAAGAAGTGCATGGGGGGCACGTTGTTTTGATGAATGGTCAAAAATGGAACAGAAGAAGAGTAGCTCTACACTGTAAGAAAAGGGAAGCACTGAAGTGGAATGGGGAAGGTAAAGATGTAGAAGCACAAGAAACGAATGGTAATGAGTTCATGTTGAGGGAAGATGTGAGGACCAATGGTGGTACGGGAGCTAAAAGTAATGACTCAAGAAGAAAGAGGATTTTTGCTGCTCGTGGTGAAGTTGCGGTACGCACAGGTGTAAATGAACATTATTTAAATATCCTCTGAAAGACAACATCAACAACATTGTATGCCAGTCAAGTTTTCTGATTATGTAATAAAGTAGATGTATTGCATATGTTTGGTCCTCATCATGATGTTATAGAGTGTTTAAATAATGTGTTGCACCCTATTGGTGAATTTAGAGTTGACTTTGTATCGACTCTATCTATATTTTTTTTTGCTATGTTTTCAATTAGTATTTTGTTTTCATCCTCATTGAATGATGTTTTATCTTGTATTATTGTTTGTGTATAAAGAAAGGAGATATGTCACGCCTTGTACCATTGTAAGCTCGTGCCTTGGACATCGCGTGACACTCATGGAGCGTGCATGTTGTGCGTTCGATGAGAGCCGGCTGACAGTTGATTGAGGGTAGTTGGAAATCTGAGCAGGCAGGCTAGGGAGACTCACATTTGTGATGGTAGAGCAATAAAGCTTTGGGAAGCACTTGATTTTGTGTGACATTTCACTACACATACACTGGTAAAAATCCATATTGGTTTGAGTGTGCCACAGTATTCAACTTTTTAATGCAAGATAAAGAAAATGTGAAAGGTGATAAAGTGCATTTGGGTAACAGTGCATAGAAATACACAGTATTTTAACTGGTCACAATCTAAACATTTACAATTTAAAGTAAATAAACTGCTGATGCATTAAATAATCTACATCTTACTACACTCAGTCATGTCAACACCTTAAACATAATAGCCCACTCCACGTTCCTCTTTTAGTTTCAGGCAATGTATTTCTGGCTCGTATCCAAATTCTTGCTTTCTGTTGCATTGACAACAGAAAGCACAGTGTGCTTTGAGCAAACATTCCTGAAGCTTCTGCATTGTACCAGCTTCACAAAAAACAATGCGTCAATTGGCAAGATTTTTGTATTTATGGAGTTTCAGGATTATTTACATAAACAGAAATACATCTTGTGTTCCTATGTCATATATGTCAGTGTTAGACAGTTAGGCCAAAAGTTGAACTAGGAGAAAAGAGAGAAGGGCTTGGCTTGAAAGATGACAGAGAAGAGTATGTGCCTCGGAATTGGGCCCGATCTGATTGACTTGGGGCGTGATTTAAAGTTCCGCAGGAGGGTTCATCTGTCACAAACTTGACGGATATCCTGTCCGCCGAATTACAAGTGCCATTGGATATAAGGCACTTGTAATATGGCAGACAGGATATCTGTCATGTTCGTGATGCAGTAACCCACCTGCCGAACTCTAAATCTGGCCCATTTTTTGGTCTTGAAGAAGCTGTGTTGATTCCGATGAGCCTGGTATATCATGAGAAGTAGGAATTATTTCAGTACTATTGGCAACATATACAGCCTTGGCAGAGGGATATATGATGTTAGGAGGTCTAAGAGATTGGAAGTGGAGTCATCCATTTCAAGATTGCCGTCAAAGCTTGGATCATGATACCATGTTGTGAAAATGGAAATAGGTTGTTTGAAGGAATTTTTTATACCTTTGATGCAAAAAAGTCTTCTTTTAGAATATTCAACAAACAATTAGTATTATTATAGAAGAAATGGTAAGTCCTAAGGTATCAATTATGAAGGCAATAATACTGATCAGAGTTAAGAGTCACCAGGTAACCTTTAATCAGCCTGTAGTTTAGTAAATGGGGTTCTGATTATTAGATGCAGGCTCAGAAGAAAAAACAACATACATGGGATACTGCAACAATCAGGGAAGAGACGTGGAAAGCAATGGAGAGTTCAGTTGCGAATCCCCAAATTGGGACACTGATCTTCCTGCTAATATAGCCACACATTGCTGACTCATGCACCAACTCTCTACCTCCTGTTCCCTTTGTCCTCCTGTTCTCCCTTTTTCTCCACAGTATGTAACATAGCACTCTACAAAACAGAATTGGATGGACAGATTACAAACCAAATGAGGCATTACTGGGCTACATATTACACAAATAAAGTGTAGAAAGCACTAATATCCCACAGAATGTAATCACACCATGTCTAACCATGGCATGCTGCCAGTACATGATACTCCTCCTTAGGTACCTGTAGACAAATAGGGCTGCACCCGCCTTAGCTTGTAGTATTCATCAGTCCAGCATAGGAATTGGGAAATTCCATCCTCTTGTTCTTTGTTTCAGCTGGCACCACTAGTATGCTGCTTGGGCTTCCAGTTAATCTGGTGTGTGTGTGTGCACGGTTCAGCTGGTCTGAGGGTGCCTGTACATCTTGTCAGAGAGCATCACGTAGTGGGATATGGCATATCTGTGCACACACAACCAGTTGTAAGCTGCTCATCCAGGCATGTCCTGAGGCAGGCTTGTTGCATTCACTGATGCAGTTCCTATGTACTGCACCATCACACCCTGCCAGAAGCAAGGACATCAGAAGTCTGAAGCGGGGCGGCACACCACAAGCCAAATCCTCTTCTACGACAGTGTTGATATAAGCCTAACCACTGGCTAAATTATCTGGCAATTCATTCACTCAATCACTTATCCAGACATTTGCTTTTTAAGAGACGTTTTCTACATTACTAGTTATTAGGTTACGAGTTGAACCCATTCCTGTAGGTCCTTAGGCCCTATGGTAGCTTACTTTAAGTCTATATAGGAAATCTGTTTTCTTCAATACCTTGTTCCCTTACTTTGGCAGTGATTGAAAAACTGTTGAATGCCTTATGGTGTTGAAGTTCATGTATATAATGCCCTGTCCCTTACATGGTCACTTAGTAGCAAAGAGGCTCCTGTGGTGCAGAAAGGCGGTACATTGGTGGCATTTCTTTTCTATGTTTTTTTTAGCAGTCTCCGACTGGAAACAAGGGATAAAGGGAAAGGTATTGAACAATGTCCTCTTTCTGCTATATCACTAGGGTGTGGCAGTGGGGGGAGGGGCAATAATATGACAGAAATCATTGATATTTATGCTGGCCAAGAAATGCTTTCTTGTCGTCAGAAGCTATGGGAAACAATAGTCACAATGCAGCAGCACTCACTGCTGCCGGGCTAAATTGTCCTGAACACTGGTTTACAAGGCAAGAGGTGGCATAGCTAGCTTTGCATAAGTGTACTAGTCTCGACATATGCATTTTCTGTTCAAGATATTTTATTGGTTTTTGCAAACGAAAAGACAATACAAAAAAAATATGCAATGTTGGTATATCTAAAAATAGATACATAACTTTATATACTCTTATTGCATTATATATATATATATATATATATATATCTACCAAATCCTCTTTCCAGAAGAAAAACGGTCCGCACTCATGCAGGTTTTGCGATTTTTATTTTCTATCTCCTCCATTAGATGTTCATATTTGCAAAACAAGATACAGGTGAAACAAAAAGATCTACGCGTTTCGGTATTACAAATACCTTGCTCAGAAAAATAAAAATCGCAAAACCTGCATGAGTGCGGACCGTTTTTCTTCTGGAAAGAGGATTTGGTAGATGTATTTAGCGGCGTGGTTCAGCCGCGGGAGCTCGCACCCATACTGAGCGTTATCGTGTCTGGCGAAAGGATGAACCAAACTGGGACAATATATATATATATATATATATATATATATATATATATATATATATATATATATATTCACTGAAAAAACCATAGGTTTTAGGGACAGTTATAGTTAGTTGGACATTGCACCCGTACAAAACCCGTGAAATTCCCCCGTTATAGTTAGTTCAGCTAACTATAACTCGCGCCCCCGCAATGCACTGCTGATGACGTCACATATTACATCACTCATGACATGGTCAGTGACATCACGGATGACATCACTGATGACATCTCAAATGACATCACTGATGACATCATCCAGTGACTGTGTGTTTCTGTAAAGTTTAAATACTTTTAATATATATAGGGAAAGGCGTATTGAAGAATGAGTGGGTGTATAAGTGTCTGTATGGATGATTTAGTAGGTGCGTGACTAACTCTATAAGTGAGTGATTAAACGTATCTTACTGAATGCATGGGTTAGTGACTAAACTGGGTGAATGTCTGTATCCGTCTGTCTATTGCTGTGTAAGTGGCTGCATGGGTTTGTGAATAGCTACATGAGTGTCTATATGAGTTATTGATTGGTTGTCTGAGTATCTGTATGGGTGCCTGAGTGTTTGTGTGGGTGGGGTGTGTGCGACTCTGTGCATAGATGTGTGAGTGGGTGATTCACTGGGTGGATGGTTTCAAGAGTGCATCTGTGATAGACTGTATGGGTGGGTAAGTGTGTGTAAGAGTGTGTTAGTGAGTGAATGTATGTCCCAGTGGTACATGTGTGAGTAACTACATATGTGAAAGGCAGTATATATGTGAGTATATAAATAGGTATAAGCGAGAGTGTGTGATTGTGAGAGTGACTGTATGGATGAGTGTGTGCTTGTATCAGTGATTGTATAAGAGCGTAAGAATGTGCTAGTATTTGTATGAGTAAGTGAGCTGGTGTGTGTATAACTATATAGGTGAGTAAATGGCAGTGTGTTTAATTATTTACATGACTGACTAGGTGTGTGAGTACCTCTATGGATGAGTGGCGGTGTTTGAGTGTCTATATAGGAGTATGAGTGCATATGATAGTCCTGTACTGAGTGACCGTAAGTATGAGTGACTGTACGGGTGAGTGAGTGGATGTGTGTGTAGACCTAAGAATCAGTGAGTGGGTATGTAGTTATTGGTGTTGGAGTGTCTATGGTTTTGCGAATGGCAGTATGTAATTTAGAGTGAGTGTATCAAAGGTTATATTAGGGTGTGAGGAGGTGCATCAGATTATCACGTGGATGATGTCATCAGTGATGTCATCAGTGATGTCATTTGAGATGTCATCAGTGATGTCATCAGTGATGTCACTGACCATGTCATGAGTGATGTAATATGTGACGTCATCAGCAGTGCATTGCGGGGCGCGAGTTATAGTTAGCTGAACTAACTATAACGGGGAATTTCACGGGTTTTGTACGAGTGCAATGTCCAACTAACTATAACTGTCCCTAAAACCTATGGTTTTTTCAGTGAATTTGTAAGGTTTTTTAAATGCTAATTTCTAACTATAACGTGCCTGAAACCTATGGTTTTTTCAGTGAATTTCAAAGGTTTTTTAAATGCAAATTCCTAACTATAACATGTCTGAAACCTATGGTTTTTTTCAGTGAATTTCAAAGGTTTTGTAAATGACAATTTTTAAATGTATTAATTGTTATATTTATTTTTTTGATACTGATTTACTACATTTTTTTAAACTATTTATTTTTACATATTTTATTTTTTAAATTACATTGTAATTACATTATACATTACATTACAAAATATACTTTCTCAGAATGAATTACTTTAGTTTAAATACTTTGCAAATAGGCAATAGACTTTTAAGTACAGTAGTTATAGTTGTTGCAATGGGCAACACAATTTCAAACACAATGCAACATTGAGCTCAATGTGAATTTCTAGTTAAATGCAATTAGTTACTTTATGGATTACTTTTCTAACCACAGGACTGGATCCTAGATTCAGTCCTGGGACATCTCCTGTAAACAGTTGAGTAAAAGCGTTTTGGTTACAGTAGTGATTTTTAAGGAATATTATTGTATTTTAAAAGTTGACACTTAGAAACTTTTTCACATAGAATCAACAATGTTATCCTATGGGAGGAAATTCACTTAGCAGGAAAGTAGTGTTATCGTTACTTGTTCTTATCTCAGTGGTGGATCCTGGATCCAGCACTGGTGCATCTCCTGTAAACAGTTGAAAGAATGCGTTTAAGTCATACAGGCGATTTTTAAGGAATATTTGTAGTTTGTGAAAATCGACACTGAAACTTTTCTGCTGAAAACCAGACAATGGATTCCAATGGAAGGAAATACAAGTTACTGGTAAGTACGGTTAGAATTACTTTTCAGGGTCAGTGCTGGGCTAAAAGATGCAGCACTGGGTTCTCTCCTGATAACAGGTGAGTAAATCGGAATTCGTAGTTCGGCTGATTTTAGAGGAATATTATAAAGTTCCAAAACTCCACACACAGAAGAATTTCCAAGTGAAACCAGTCAATGTTAGCCTATGGAAGGAAATTCAAGTTACTGGTAAGTACGGTTAAAATTACTTTTCAGGATCAGTACTGGGCTCAAAGATGCAGCACTGAGGTCTCTCCTGATAACCGGTGAGTAAATCGGAATTCGTAGTTCGGCTGATTTTAGAGGAATATTTGTATGTTTCAAAAATCGACACAGAAACTTTTTCAGCAAAAAGCAGGCAATAATATCCTATGGAAGGAAATTCAAGTTACTGGTAAGTACGGTTAAAATTACTTTTCAGGATCAGTACTGGGCTCAAAGATGCAGCACTGAGGTCTCTCCTGATAACAGGTGAGTAAATAGGAATTCGTAGTTCGGCTGATTTTAGAGGAATATTATAAAGTTCCAAAACTCCACACTTAGAAGAATTTCCAAGTGAAACCAGTCAATGTTAGCCTATGGAAGGAAATTCAAGTTACTAGTAAGTACGGTTAAAATTACTTTTCAGGATCAGTACTGGGCTCAAAGATGCAGCACTGAGGTCTCTCCTGATAACAGGTGAGTAAATCGGAATTCGTAGTTCGGCTGATTTTAGAGGAATATTTGCACAATGGTGAAGGAAGGGGTGGGGCCTGAAGTGACATGTCTGCAAACACGCCCTGTGGCGCGTTTTAAGTTGGAGAATTAATTCCTCCTCAATCCCGAGGGTCCCTAGGGGCCAACTGGCCCATCAGATACCTCCAGTATGCGCCAGAGAGCTGCGTTGCAGAGAGGTGTTCAGAGGCCACGCCCCTTTTACAACACTCTGCAACGCAGCTCCGTGGCGCTTACTGGAGGTACCTGGTGGGCTAGTTGGCCCCCAGGGACCCTTAGGATTGAAGAGGATTTAATTCCCCATCTTAAAACGCGCCACGGGCCTGTTTGCACACATGTCACCTGAAGCCACGCCCCTCCCTTCACCACTGTGCAAACGCGCCCGTGGCGCGTTTTAAGTTGGGGGATTAAGTCCCCTTGAATACTGAGGGTCCCTGGAGTCCAACTAGCCCACCATGTACCTCCAAAAGCGCCACAGAGCTGCGTTGCAGAGAGGTGTAAAAGGGGCGTGGCCTCTATACACCTCTCTGCAACGCAGCCCCCTGGCGCATACCGGAGGTTCCTGGTGGGCTAGTTGGCCCCCAGGGACCCCCAGTATTCAAGGGGAATTACTTCCCCTTCTTAAAACGCGCCAGGGGACGTGTTTGCAGACTGCTGCAGGGAGGAGGCGGGGCCTCCAGCACGATGCCGGTCTTTTTTTTTTGTTGCTTTTTTCTGCCCAGGGGGTCCTTGTGGGACCCCCTGAGCAGACCTAGGGGGTCAGGGTGTTTCTACCCTGCCCCCTTTGTGCGTTTTGCGCACTTGTTTCTTGTGTTTTGTTTTTTTAATCGGCAGGATCTGCGCACCCTAAGCACATCCCGCCAATTTAAAAAAAAAAAATGCTTTTTTCTGCCCAGGGGGTCCTTGTGGGACCCCCTGAGCAGACCTAGGGGGTCAGGGTGTTTCTACCCTGCCCCCTTTTTGCGTTTTGCGCACTTGTGTTACTGCTCTCTTGTTCCTCGGTTCTGGCTGCCAACACTTCCTGGTTTGGAGTGTTGACAGCCAATTAGCATGCAGCTCTGGTCGGGAGGGTGCCGGATCCACCGCGGCCATAGATATCGAAACTTTATTTTGGATTTTCTCAGCAACTACTGAACGGATTTACACCATTTTTAAAAAGGGTGCTTTCTGAACCAAGCACTACCTTTTTGCCAAATTTGGTGTAATTCCGTTCAGCAGTTTTTGCTGTAGCCTTGCATAAATTTTCCTATGGGAAATTGATTTTTTCACTCTTATTTTTTTAATTTCTCCGCAACTACTGAACGGATTTACACCATTTAAAAAAAAGGTCGCTTTCTGAACCAAGCGCTACCTTTTTGCCAAATTTGGTGTAATTCCGTTCAGCAGTTCGGGCTGTAGCCGTGGCTAAAATTTCCTATGGGAATTAACATGGAGAAAACATGTTTTGGGACCCCCCTTTTTTCTCGGCCTCGCTTGATGAATCACCCCGAAACTTTCAAGACAGGAGCGGACCGGAGCGCCCCACTAGTTTTGAAAATTTCGCGATGATTCGTCAAACGACGCCAAAGTTATTGGGAATAGAATGTTACGGATTTCCTATGGACAATAGGTCCTAACTATAACTATCTACTGGCGACCGCCAGTAGATAATATATATATATACATACATATATATATATTCTTAAAATGTGTAATTGTCTTAAAGATAATAGAAAATAAATGTGGCTACTTCCCAAAGCATTAGGCTTTCAACTACATCTATAAAAAATAATAGATGAAATTACTAAATACTTTACATTTAAGTATTTATATAATCATCAATTGGTCTCCATAGCTGTTGAAATGAAAAAGGTATTTTTACACATTCCCTTAAAGGATAGTTGGGCACCAGATCTAACAGAAGTAACATAGGACCACCAATCCTGGATTGATACTGCATCAGCTGACTTCTAATTAGATGTAATGGATTTGATGGTGATAGAAATAAGACAATCAAAAAGTTTAGAATAGGGCTCAGATAAGTTAGAAGATAATGCATGGGATTTGCAAATAAGCATGCTATATGTGAGAGCATCAGTGATAGGAAGTATTTTAACAATAATTCCCCAAACATTTATCCAAAACTGAAATATTGCTGCACACTCAAAAAGAACATGCTTTAAGGAGCCCTCATAATGTTTGCAATATCAGCAAAAAGGTGAATCAACAAGTTTAGTCTTATATAATTTATATGGAGTCCATAAACAATCAAATAAAATAAAAGCATTAGTTTGTGATAAAGATACAGGAAACCAAGCAGAAATGTTAGTTGTCCATATTTGTCTCCAGTCATTTGAGGAAAGATTTGTAGAGAATTCTGCATTTCAATGGGGGGTTAACAAATGTAAGTTACTTGCACGAGTACAATTTATTTGTTTGTAAAATTTAGAGACAGTATGCTGGGAAGCTGAGAAGGCCTTAACGCAAAGTACCGAGTCAGGGGTAGTAGTTTGGGGTAACACATTTGGAGAAGAATTAAGTAAGACATTACAAAGAGTTTCATATTTAGGAGCTTCAGTATCAGGTAACATTAATTTAGTTTGCAATTCAGAGAATGATAACAAAACTCCCTTATCATAGATGTCCTGAAGGAACAAAATACCAGCATTTATCCATTATATCCAAAATTTGATAGTACAATAAACTTTAGTTTAGGATTGTGCCAAAGGGATAGCATGCTTGAATCTGAAATATGTGAAGAAAATGAAGCATCAAAGTCAGTAATAATCATTTTAGTAGAGGCCATAACGAAGGGTGACTTAAGAAGTTTATTAGAATTAGACATAGATAATAATGACGGAAGAGGAAATGATGAAACTAAATTTTGTTCTATCAAAAGCCATTATGGGGATTACCTAGAATCAAAGCAAGTAAAAGGGAATCTTGTTTTAAAATGAACGCTTTGTGATATTTGAAAACATCTGGCAAACCAAATCCCCCATTAAGTTTGGAAAGCTTAGTATGACAAGTATGTGGTGGTTTATGATTCCAAAGAAATTTGGAGATAAGTCTATCTATTTTTTAATAGAATAGGAGAGGTAACTGTAATGGGGTCATAGATATAGTGTAAAAAATAATAGGGGTAAATACCATTTTGATTGCCTCAAGTTTTCCCCACTATGATAAGTGTAATGGGGAGAATTGGCAAATTTTATCTGTGACTTTAGTAATAAAAATATCACAGTTGAGTGTAATGGAATGTTTTAAAGAGTGCGAGAACTGCACTGTTAAATAATTTTAATTTCTCCTTCTGCCAAATATTATCAGTATTATCTAGTATAGTAGGTGTGCAATGGACATTTATGGAAAATAATTCTGTTTTATTAGTATTCAAAGTATAATCAGAAACAATAGAGTAGTCACGTACAATATTTAAAACTGCAGATATAGAAGCAACCAGATTGCTGAGGTATAGAAGGACACCATAGGCATAAGCTGATGTTTTAAGTGTAATGTTAGTTAAATCTACTCCTGCGATATTGTTGGAGTTACGAATATGAGAGAGGAAAGGTTCAATTGCTAATAAAAAAGAAGAAGTGATAATGGGCATCCTTGTTGGGTTCCTTTATAAAGAAAAAAGAGTTAGACAACTGGCCATTGTGAGGATTGGCTTCAGGCGCTTGCCGTCCACGTATGTGGCTGTGCGTTTGGCGGCTTGGCGATTTCCATTGTGTTTCTGTTTTGGCTCTACCCCGCGGCCGCGTCTGAACTTTGAAACACCCCGGGTCATGGCTCCGCCGAAGCTCTCAGCCAGAGGTACTCGGGCAGCTAATCGACTGCCGGTGAGTACAGCAGTGACTTCAGTGGGCGATCGGGTGGTGGGGGATATGGAGGTTCTGAGGGTGGATCCCTCTAAGCATGCTACAGGGCTTGGCAAGCCAGTATTGCGTTTTCTACAGTCAAGAAAGTCAGCGGAGCTATTTTCCTTTGAACCTGCTATCGAAACAATTACCGGCAACAAGTTAGCAGAAATGGTTACTAATGCAATTTATGAGCAACAAAGCGATACGGAGCTCGTTTCCCCTGGCTCTCTTAAAGTAAACATTTCACAGAAGCCTCATCAGTTTCAGGCTGCAGAAATGGACAGGTCTGATAGCAGTGGGAATTCTGCTAGGATATCGGAGGTCATTGAGAAGGAGGCTTCTGATAGCTCCGTAGGCAGAGGGGAAAGTTTGGACATTACATTGAATCATAAGGATCAGTCTGCCAACTCTGATGCTGCTAATGAAGGGAAAAATGAGGTGTCATCTTCAGCTGTTATGTCAGGGGAATCGGGTCTGAAGGAGATGATGTTACCTACTGCCGTGTTAACAGAGTCTGCATCACAGCCTGTTTCTCTGAAAGATGGTGTAATAGAATCTCGACATATAGGGGGCAATACCAACAATACAAGGTGCCGGCCTTCAGAGCAGAGCGGGGTGCTGTCTGGGGTTGAGCACAATTCTTCCATTATTTCTGGGGAAAGTATTGCCCCTAATGGTGCTGACTTAATGTTGGGTATCGATAATAACTTGCTGTTTAACCCTGTGATTCCCGCTGCGGATCAAGAACAACAGAAGGTTCAGAGCCCCCCAGTACCACAAGTTGGTCGGCAAAATCCAACAGGAACAGGGGAAAAGCAAACTGTGCGACCAGCGGTTGTTAGAAAGAAGAACTTTAAACCTAAAATAATGAAGGATGTGAAGAAGGCTTATAACGGGCTTAACCAGTCGTCAGGCAATGGGAGGTCGACACAGCCCAAAGATGTATTAGCTGACAGTCCCATGCGGCGGTGGTTTCAAGCCAAAGGCAGGATTAAAACTATGATATCTAGGTTATCGGATGTTGGCTTAACGGATGATGTCTGCGGTGCTATTAGGACGGCAGTGGCCGGGGCAGATGACACGGAATCCGGTTCGGAGTCAGCGTTAGGAATATCGCCTGATAAAACATGTACCTCGGGTCATTATGGGCTATCCCCGGCAACTGGGCCCTTTCAAATATTTCATATGCCACATCTGGTAGAAGATCTTCAAGGCAAAAGGGTCCAGGAAGGCGAAGCCCCGATGCTATCTTTGATTCTTCAAACTTTGAAAGACCAAAGAGAAGAAACACGAGAGCTCTTTGCTCAAGTTAGGGCAGACAACCATAATATCCAGCAGTCTCTGAGAGAAGTGACGTCAAAAGTCGGGACTCTGACAAATGAGATAACGGAATTACAGCAAAGAGTAGTCTCTACAGAGGAAGCTACTTCTAAAGTAACCAGCTCAGTCTAGCAGCATGATGACCAGCTAATAGCAATGCAATTTACGCTTGAAGATTTAGAGAACCGACAGAGGAGGCAAAATTTTAAAATGTTTGGAATTCCGGAAGGGCAAGAAGGGTCAGACCCCAGAGCCTTTATAGTACAGATATTACAGAAGGCTTTCCCGGACCTTGGGGACTGGGATTGGGATTGCCAGGTACAAAGGGCTCAAAGATTACCGCTGGTGCAACGCAGGCAAGATACTCGTTACCCTAGGCCATTTCTGATTTATTTTGGTAATTTTTTGCTGCGACAAGCTGTTTCACTGAAGGCTAGTCCTAGATCACCGGTTGCTATCGAATCTTTTTCCGTTCGGACTTTTGCAAAGCAACAATGGACAGGCGCTGGCAGTTAAGGCAGTTGATTGATCCACTAAAAGCCACTGGGGCTCAAGTATTCTTGCAGGAACCAGCACGCCTGAAGGCTATACGGGGGGGCAATCATATCTTTTTTTATCTGAATCAGAAGTGAAGGAAGCACTTCATAGATGGCAGAAAGGTGGGGCGGCATAAAGCTTGAGGTGTTGGGCCTCAGCTGAGGGGAAAAGTGGAAAGGAGAAAGCTGATTTTCCTCTTCCTTGTTTTCTATTTTTTCATATTAGTTTTGTAGGTATGTCAAAATACTTCTTCTCTTTACTGTCCTCTTTTCTCTTTTCTCTGAAGATAGTTGAGGGGGCGGATCTGCCTCGGGAGCTGCTGTGGTGTCTGGGATCCAGTTAGCTGCCAATCCAGCGGCAGCTGTGAGAAAGGGTTGATTCCTCCTTCCAGATGCAGGGGGGTGGGTAAGTTTGTTAGGGGGGGAGGGGGTGTGGGAGGTTATGGGAGGGGGCAAAAGAAGGAAAAGGTCAACATGAGGGTATCAGGAAGTAAAAGTAAAAATAGAGTTGATGAAAGTTGTATTAAGTTAATTAAGTTAGACATTAAAAAGGCGGCAGGAAATCATTATCGAGATGGAGTGGATTAAATGTTTAGCGTGAAATGTGGCAGGTTTGAATAGCAGGATTAAGAGACAATTAGTCGCTGAAGAGTTAAAAATGTATAACCCTCAGATAGTTATGCTAACGGAGACACATCTCTCCTATAAGGATCGTGGACTGTTAAGACAATTAGGATTCGAAATGGTAGTGTGTTCAGCACAAAGTGCCTCCATACGGGGGTCGCTATATTGAAGCATAAACGGTTTTCAGGTGCAGTCTGTAAGACAATGTCTGATAAAGGTGGGAGATGGGCTACAGCACAGATGGCGATAAAGGGAAAGAAATATGTATTTTGCTCACTGTATGGTCCCAATACAGATGATCCTACTATTATTGATGTAATAAATATTGAAATGCTGAATTGGGAGTGGGAACGGGTTGTGATGGGAGATTTTAATTGCATTATGGATTATGAGTTAGACACAACAAGACGAGGTGCTTCACATAGGATGCGGAGGACACGGGCTGCTATCGGGGAGCTGGGTCGGCTACAGGCTATTAGGGATGTTTGGAGAACGTTATACCCAAACGTATCGGGCTATACGTATTATTCCGCTCCACACAAGTTGTACTCTCGAATTGATATGGCTTGGGCATCAGATCAAATCTTATGGTCAGCCGATATGGAAATTTGTCCGAGAGTTACCTCCGATCACAACCCTATCCTCCTTTCATTTAAGACTTTTGCCGAGAATAAGGTGCCTAGATCCTTTTCGTTTCCCAGGTATTTATTGTCAGACGAGGAGTATGTGGCTAGGATCAGGGAACAACTTAAAGTATTTTTTAAGGAAAATACAGGGTCGGCTTCTCCTATAGTGGTCTGGGACACATGTAAGGCAATTATTAGGGGCTCCACCCAACAATATATTTGGCGGCAAAATAAAGATCGAAAAAACGCGACTAAAGAGACCACTCTGCAAAAACAACAGTTGATGGACAGAATGCAGAACAATGTCATACATTCACCCAAGTACAGAGATCTGGGCCTAAATCCATTGTTTTTTTGCTCATCATGCCATTCCAGTTTGAACCCAGCCATATGCAAATCAGTCTTGACCCTGTGCCTCATGGGAACAGTCCAGCCCGAACTGCCAAGCCAGGTCCTCCCTGGACTGGAAACAAGCATCCTAGGACCGGTTTCGGGGTTTCACCCCTCTTCAGCCAGGATAGCTTGATTCCAGTGGCATGGAGAGCACAGGACCCACGTCTGGGCATACCCGTCCCATTCGGGGTGACAAATGCAAAAACAACAGTTGATGGACAGAATGCAGAACAATGTCATACATTCACCCCAGTACAGCGATCTGGGCCTAAATCCATAGTTTTTTTGCTCACCATGCCATTCCAGTTTGAACCCAGCCATATGCAAATCAGTCTTGACCCTGTGCCTCATGGGAACAGTCCAGCCCGAACTGCCAAGCCAGGTCCTCCCTGGACTGGAAACAAGCATCCTAGGACCGGTTTCGGGGTTTCACCCCTCTTCAGCCAGGATAGCTTGATACCAGTGGCATGGAGAGCACGGGACCCACGTCTGGGCATACCCGTCCCACTCGGGGTGACAAATGCAAAAACAACAGTTGAGGACAGAATGCAGAACAATGTCAAACATAGACTACTCTAGCTATACGTGTAGTAGAAGAACAACATGCAGAGGCAGCTTTGTGGGGCACTGATGACATGGAGCAATTGGGGCTTGTTTTAATTGATCTTAGATCAGCCTTGAAGAAGACATTTAGGGAGAAAAGTATGGTAAGATTCAGTAAATATCGTCTATCACAATATGAATACGGGGAGAAAATAGGCAAGATCCTCGCCTTTAAGGTAGCAGATGATAGGGCTAAGACTCATGTTAGATTTGGGGGTCTCTAGTTGGCAGAGGTATGTACCCTTGTCCAAATAGGGACCCTTGCGTCTAGTCAGGGAAAGTAGGTACACTCCTGAAATAACCCCTGCTCACCCTCTTGGTAGCTTGGCACGAGCAGACAGGCTTAGTTCAGAGGCAGTGTGTAAAGCATTTGTGAACACATACAGTAATCAAGTGACAACACTACAAATGGACACCACACAGGTTATATATTTATAAAAATAGGTATACTTTATATAGATTTATCACAAGACCATAAACGACAAAAATAATCCACAATACTGTTAAGAATACTTAGTTCTGATCAAAAAGGCTTAATTCAAGGTTCTGTGCGAGTCGGTAGCCTCCTCCGGCTACGGCGATGTCGAGAACAAACAGAGTCTAACAAATCCAGCTGACCGCGTCGAGACGGGCCAACACAGCGTAGACAGACTCGGTCACAGTACCTTTTACTTGAAGCGGCAGGCACGGGCGTGCGAGCCGGATGGCTGTTCGTCGCGATGCAAAAGTGGAAGCGTTGCAGGACGCGTTGTCCCTCGATGCGGTGCAGGCAGCGGCTCGTTGACGTCGTCGAGACGGAGTCGGTGAGACCAGGGCCGTGCGTTGCAGGGCGAGACGGTGCTTCGATGCGGTGCTGGCAGGTTGCGGTGCGGCGACGGAGCCGGATTCAGGAGCTGGCGTCGATCAGTCCGGACAGCGGTGCGAGTCGGGCGGTGCGTCGCAAAGCGTGCGAGCGGTGCCCAACTCCGGTGCGGTCACAGGACTCGAACTCAGCAGCAGTGACCGTGTCGGTCGGACCAGTTCGATTCGGCGTAGCGAAGCGTTGCAGGACGCGTTGTCCCTCGATGCGGTGCAGGCAGCGGCTCGTTGACGGAGTCGGTGAGACCAGGGCCGTGCGTTGCAGGGCGAGACGGTGCTTCGATGCGGTGCTTGCAGGACACCGAGTCGGTCGTGAGAGTCGGTCACAGCTCCCTACCTCTGTAGCCACTGAAACAGAGTTTCCAGCAGCAATTCACAAAGGGGGTGAAGTCCAATGGTCCTGGGACTTCGGTCAGGGGGCAAGCTCTCTTCCAAGCCCTTGGAGATCCTTCACAAGTTGATGAAAGTCACAGCAAAGCAAAAGTTCCTTTCTCCTCTCTTTGGCAGTCAGGCAAACCACTGCAGGCCAATCCCCCAAGCAGCACTTCAGGCTTAGGGATAGTTTCTCCTCAGTTTCTTCTTGGTTCCGCTCCTCAGTAAAGGTTTCTTCTTGTTCCCAAAAGTGATCTAATCTTCCTGGGGTCTGGGTGCCCCTCTTATACCCTGATTCTCTTTGTTCTCTGGAGGCAGAGAGGCCTCTGCCTAGTCCAAAACCAGTTCTGGTCAGTTCTGGAGCACTTTGTTTTTCTGACTCCTTCTTTCCTTTCAGAATGTGGGGCAGAGTGCTCAGCCGCCCGGCAGGAGGTGGAGCCAGCATTGTGGAAGGCAGGCACAGCCCTATTCAGACCTGCGCTGACTCACCCTGTCTCCTGTAGCCACCCCCAGCCCCTGTCACTCAATCTCCAGACAAGGAATACACAACCTAGCAGAGGCAGGCTTGGATAGTTAGGCAAGAAAATACCCACTTTCTAAAAGTGGTATTTTCGAACACAGAATGTTAAAACCAACTTCACTAAAAGATGTATTTTATCATCCTGAGTTCAGGCATACTAAATTCGTTTTTCTACCAGGTTCCCTGGGTCAGTTCTGACTATAAGGTGTAATAGTCAGTCTGCCCATTCTGGCCTATGGGGAGCAGGTAGCCTTGCAATAGTGAAAAACGAAAATGGCTGTAATTCACTATTAGGACATGCCACACACACCAGGGCATGTCCTACCTTATACTTACAATGCACCCTGCCCTAGGGCCTACTTTAGGGGTGACCAACATGCAGTAAAGGGAAGGTTTAGGGACTGGTAAGTGGGTGTACTCACCAAGTCGACATGGCAGCCCGAGGCTGCACACAGGCTCTGCGATGGCAGGCCCGAGACATATTTTACAGGCCGCTTCTGTGGGTGGCACAACCAGTGCTGCGAGCCCACCAGCGGCATTGGATTTACAAGCCCTGGGCACACTGAGTGCACTGTACTAGGGACTGACAAGTAAACCAATCATCCAATCATGGAGTCACTAATACATGTATCAATTAACGATAGGGAGCACTTGCACTTTGGCACTCATTAGCAGCGGCAAAGTGCCCATGAGCATCTAGTCCAGCAAAAACATATCGGCAACCGTGGAGGCATTATGAAAAAATGGAAGGGAGACCCACGCCAAGGATGCCAGGTCTAACACGTGTCCCCTCCAGCTGAAATGTGGGGAGAACTATCCTACCCCTAGGGAGTTCTCATCGCTAAGGCGGAAAAATCTGGACAGTCCATCAGCATTGGCGTGTTCTGTACCAGGGCGGTGTTCCACCGTAAAGTCCATCCCCTGTAGGGAAATGGACCACCTCAACAGCTTTGGATTCTCACCCCTCATCTGCATCAACCATCTGAGGGGCCTGTGGTCTGTCTGAACCCGGAAGTGAGTCCCAAACAGGTATGGTCTCAGCTTCTTCAGTGCCCAGACCACAGCAAATGCCTCACGCTCAATAGCACTCCATCTCTGTTCCCGGGGAAGTAACCTCCTACTGATGAAGGCTACAGGTTGGTCTAGGCCCTCCTCATTGATCTGTGATAGAACAGCCCCTACACCATGCTCTGAAGCGTCGGTCTGAACAATGAACTCATTGGAGAAGTTGGGTGCCTGGAGCACAGGCGCCGTGCACATGGCAGTCTTCAAGGTGTCAAAAGCTTTTTGACAGGCGTCAGTCCAAATCACTTTCCTGGGCTGCTTCTTGGAAGTCAGCTCGGTCAAGGGGGCAACAATGCTGCCATACCCCTTGACGAATCTCCGGTAATACCCGGTGAGTCCTAGGAAGGCTCTCACCTCTGTCTGGGTCTTGGGGGCTCCCAAGCCAGAATGGTATCAATTTTCGGTTGGAGGGGCGCCACCTGGCCGCTCCCAACCTGGTGTCCCAAGTACACCACAGAACCCTGCCCAATCTGGCACTTACTCGCCTTGATTGTGAGGCCTGCCCTCCGCAGCGCCATCAACACTTCCCAGAGGTGGCGCAGATGCTCTTCCCAACGGGCACTGAACACTGCGATGTCATCCAGGTAGGCGGCACTGAAATCCTCCAGTCCAACCAACACCTGGTTGACCAACCTCTGAAAGGTGGCAGGGGCATTCTTCATCCCAAAGGGCATCACCCGGAACTGGTAGTGCCCATCTGGTGTGGAGAATGCTGACCTCTCTTTTGCCCCATCAGTCAAGGCGATCTGCCAGTATCCAGACGTTAAGTCAAACGTGCTGAGGTACCGCGCAGCCCCTAACCGATCTATGAGCTCATCAGCTCTGGGGATGGGGTGGGCGTCAGTCCTGGTGACGGAATTGAGTCCCCTGTAGTCCACACAGAACCGGAGTTCTGGTGTGGCACCAGGCGCGGCAGCTTTTGGAACCAAGACCACGGGGCTGGCCCAAGGGCTGTTAGAGGACTCAATCACCCCTAGCGCAAACATCTTGGAGACCTCCTCCTTGATGCAGGCTCTGACCCTGTCAGTCACCCTGTAAGCCTTGTGCTTCACAGGAAGACTGTCCCCAGTGTCCACATCATGGACGCACCAATGGGTGACACTGGGAACCAGGGAGAACAGGTCAGGGAACTGTCCCAACAGTTGGCGACAGTCACCCTGCTGCTCAGGTGTCAGGGAGGTAGAGAGGTTTACTCCCTCCACTGATCCATCTTGCTCTCGGGCTGACAGGAGGTCAGGAAGAGGCTCGGTCTCCTCCTCCATTCCATCATCTGTAGCTAAGAGCATGCCCACTTGGGACCTCTCCAAGTGGGGCTTCAGGCGGTTCACATGCAGGACCCGCAAGGGGTTCCTGGGAGACTGCAAGTCCACCAAATAGGTAACTGGACTCTTGCGCTCCACCACCGTAAAAGGGCCGGTCCACCTGTCCTGGAGCGCACAGGGCTCCACAGGGGCCATGACCCACACTTTCTGACCAGGCTGAAGCTCTACCAGAGTGGCATTCTGGTCGTACCACCGCTTCATCTCCTCCTGGCTGGCTTCCAGATTTGCCTCAGCAAGCTCTCTGAAACGCCTAGTCTGGTTCCTGAAGGCCAGCATGTAACTGTATACATCCTGGGGAGGTTTCCTGGGAGATTGCTCCCAGCCTTCCTTGACCAAACTCAGAGGTCCTCGCACCGGGTGTCCATAGAGGAGCTCAAAGGGACTGAACCCTAGAGACTTCTGTGGCACCTCCCGGTATGCAAACAACAGGCATGGTAAGAGGACGTCCCATTTACGCCTCATGGGTTCTTCCAGACCCATAATCATGCCCTTGAGGGTCCGGTTGAATCTCTCAACCAGACCATTTCCTTGAGGGTGGTAAGGAGTGGTGAACTTGTAAGTTACACCGCACTCCTGCCACAGGGACTTCATGTACTTGGACACGAAGTTGGTACCTCTGTCAGACACCACCTCTTGAGGGAATCCCACACGTGAGAAAATTCCCATCAGTGCCCGTCCCACCACGGGGGCCGTCACTGTCCTCAGAGGGATGGCTTCAGGGTACCGGGTGGCATGGTCCACCAAGACCAGGATAAACCTGTTGCCCATGGCTGTCTTGGGGTCCAGTGGCCCCACAATGTCAATACCCACCCGTTCAAAGGGGGTGCTGACCACAGGGAATGGCTGGAGAGGAGCCTTGTGCTTCCTCCCACTTTTTCCACTTGCCTGGCAAGTCTGGCATGTCCTGCAGTGAGTGGCGGCACTCCTGCGCATCTGGGGCCAATAGAAATGGGTAACAAGCCTGTCAAAGGTCTTGTCCTGCCCCAGATGTCCCGCTAATGGTACATCATGAGCCAACCCCAGTAGGAAGGCTCTGAAGCGCTGGGGTACCACCAGCACACGGGCTGACCCAGGCTCAGCAACCTTAGGCTCTGAATACAGGAGACCATTCTCCCAGTAAACCCAATGTGATCCAGACTGATCACCTGCTGCCTGGTCTGTGGCCTGTTGCCTCAGACCCACGAGAGAAGGGCATGTGTTCTGCTCCTTGCAGAACTCTTCCCTGGAGGGTCCTCCTTCTTGCTGCCAATGGGTCAGCTCAGGTAGGTCCCCCAGTTCAGCTACCTGTTCCCCTGTAGGCTCCAGGGCATCCCCCTCAGGGTCTGCCTCCTCCTGGACCGTGGGAACCTCGGGGGCCGGTTTCCCGCGCCCCCTGCCTCCTCTCTCTCCGGCAGGCACCTGGGCCTCCCTCTCAGGCTCCAGGTCCTCTTGAACACCTTTAGCTGCCATTGACCGGGTGGTCACACATGCCCAATCAGGCAAGCCCAACATTTCTAAATGCGCACTCCGCTCCACCTTAGCCCAAGGTGAGCTCTCCAAATCGTTCCCTAACAAACAGTCAACAGGCATGGCTGGCCTCACAGCTACTTGAAGAGTACCCGAGACCCCCCCACTCAAAGGGAACCTGAGCCACCTTGCAGTGACTCTCTGTGTTGTCAGCGGCAACAACCGGATAGAATGCATCAGGGATAACCTGCTCTTTAGACACCAGGTGACACTTGACAGCTGTCACACTGGCTCCTGTGTCTCTCAGAGCCTCCACCCTATGGCCATTGATGGTCACCCACTGCCTGTATTTCTTAGTGTTCTCAGGCAGCGGGGTCCTAGGGACCATCTCAGAGTCTCCTAATGAGACAAGGGAAAACACTGTGGGATCCCCCCACCTTGGGCACCCAACTCCTCCCCCAGGGCTACACTAGCCAACTGCCGGGGGACTGCACTGGTGGGTGCTGGTTTTCCATGCAAAGGGCAACGAGGATCGTTTGCCTTGTGGCCAGGGGCGCCACACTTGTAACATACCAGTGGTCCCTGGTGAACAGGGGGGCCTGTCAGGGCCACTGGCTTCTTCTCAGGGGGAGGCTGGGAACCTTTCCCTTGGTTCCCTTGGGGTCTACTTTGGGGCCCTTTATGGAACTCCTTCTGTTTACCCTTGTCCCCCCACTCTTCTGCTGGGGACCCTGCCCACTCTTGGCGGAGTCTCCCACGTGACCCTTGTGGACCCGGGTACTCACCCAGCGGTCCGCTCTCCTCAGCAAGCTGCCTAGGGTTAGTCAGCTTACTATCAATCAGGTGCTGGCGTAGCTCAGGAAAACAATTACCGGACAAGTGCTCCCAGGCAATCAAATCAAAGAGCGCCTGAAAATCAGTCGCTTTGCTACCCTTTACCCAACCATCCAAGGCTCTGCAAAAGAAGGTCACATATTCAACCCAGGTACTGCTTTCAATCTTACTACAGTTCCTGAACCTTTGCCTATAAAGCTCAGGGGTCAAACCATATCTAGTCATTAAGGCATCCTTCATGTGGCTGTACGAATTATAGACTTCAGAGGGCAAATCCAACAAGGTATCCCGCCCTTCACTGAGGAACCGTCCCCACAACCCCGCTCCCCAATCCTTCTCAGGGACCCGGTGGGAAGACATGGCTACCTCATAGGCTTTGAACCACTGCCCTATGTCGTCATTTTTAAAAAACTCCTTCACCACATCTTTGGGAATATACACCCTAGCTTCAACAGGCACAGGCGGTACACTGCCACCAGAGGGAGTAATCTCTAAGCTCTTGGCCTTCAATTCCAACTCCCTCAAAACTTTCTCATGTTCAAACTGCATTTTCTTTTCCTCTAGGGCTAATTTCCTTGTTTGCATTTCGAATTCTAACTGCTTATTCAGCTTGAGTTTGGTCAGCTCTATTTCGTGCATCCTACTCTCTTTCCTGTCCTCCAACTCCTCTGGAGACAGTCCTCTGGCAGAAACACTGCTACCTACTGGGGAAGGTGGTCTTCTAGCCCCTAGACCCAATAGCCCCTCCAGCTGCCCTTCTGCATTCTCAGCCCCCTCCACAGGGGCACTCCTTGATTCGACCCAGGCCCTCAGCGCCTTTTGGAGGTCCTCCTTCCTGGAGATCCCGGTCATGGACACTTTAAACTTTTTGCAGAATTGCTTGAGCTGCTTAAGGGTGTAGCATTCTAGCCTCTCTTCTTCCCAATCACATTCAACAGAGGCTACTGATGCTGGTTTCTCCATAGTGACTGAACTTGGCATTTGCAAAAATAGGAAATCCCAGAAAAAATGCTATTAAAGTATGTGGTTGCGTTTTGGTCTGCACTCACTAAGTAGTGTTCACCAATCACTGTACATGAGTCACAAATGCAAGTCCAGAATCCCCACCGCTGACCACCAATGTTAGATTTGGGGGTCTCTAGTTGGCAGAGGTATGTACCCTTGTCCAAATAGGGACCCTTGCGTCTAGTCAGGGAAAGTAGGTACACTCCTGAAATAACCCCTGCTCACCCTCTTGGTAGCTTGGCACGAGCAGACAGGCTTAGTTCAGAGGCAGTGTGTAAAGCATTTGTGAACACATACAGTAATCAAGTGACAACACTACAAATGGACACCACACAGGTTATATATTTATAAAAATAGGTATACTTTATATAGATTTATCACAAGACCATAAACGACAAAAATAATCCACAATACTGTTAAGAATACTTAGTTCTGATCAAAAAGGCTTAATTCAAGGTTCTGTGCGAGTCGGTAGCCTCCTCCGGCTACGGCGATGTCGAGAACAAACAGAGTCTAACAAATCCAGCTGACCGCGTCGAGACGGGCCAACACAGCGTAGACAGACTCGGTCACAGTACCTTTTACTTGAAGCGGCAGGCACGGGCGTGCGAGCCGGATGGCTGTTCGTCGCGATGCAAAAGTGGAAGCGTTGCAGGACGCGTTGTCCCTCGATGCGGTGCAGGCAGCGGCTCGTTGACGTCGTCGAGACGGAGTCGGTGAGACCAGGGCCGTGCGTTGCAGGGCGAGACGGTGCTTCGATGCGGTGCTGGCAGGTTGCGGTGCGGCGACGGAGCCGGATTCAGGAGCTGGCGTCGATCAGTCCGGACAGCGGTGCGAGTCGGGCGGTGCGTCGCAAAGCGTGCGAGCGGTGCCCAACTCCGGTGCGGTCACAGGACTCGAACTCAGCAGCAGTGACCGTGTCGGTCGGACCAGTTCGATTCGGCGTAGCGAAGCGTTGCAGGACGCGTTGTCCCTCGATGCGGTGCAGGCAGCGGCTCGTTGACGGAGTCGGTGAGACCAGGGCCGTGCGTTGCAGGGCGAGACGGTGTTTCGATGCGGTGCTTGCAGGACACCGAGTCGGTCGTGAGAGTCGGTCACAGCTCCCTACCTCTGTAGCCACTGAAACAGAGTTTCCAGCAGCAATTCACAAAGGGGGTGAAGTCCAATGGTCCTGGGACTTCGGTCAGGGGGCAAGCTCTCTTCCAAGCCCTTGGAGATCCTTCACAAGTTGATGAAAGTCACAGCAAAGCAAAAGTTCCTTTCTCCTCTCTTTGGCAGTCAGGCAAACCACTGCAGGCCAATCCCCCAAGCAGCACTTCAGGCTTAGGGATAGTTTCTCCTCAGTTTCTTCTTGGTTCCGCTCCTCAGTAAAGGTTTCTTCTTGTTCCCAAAAGTGATCTAATCTTCCTGGGGTCTGGGTGCCCCTCTTATACCCTGATTCTCTTTGTTCTCTGGAGGCAGAGAGGCCTCTGCCTAGTCCAAAACCAGTTCTGGTCAGTTCTGGAGCACTTTGTTTTTCTGACTCCTTCTTTCCTTTCAGAATGTGGGGCAGAGTGCTCAGCCGCCCGGCAGGAGGTGGAGCCAGCATTGTGGAAGGCAGGCACAGCCCTATTCAGACCTGCGCTGACTCACCCTGTCTCCTGTAGCCACCCCCAGCCCCTGTCACTCAATCTCCAGACAAGGAATACACAACCTAGCAGAGGCAGGCTTGGATAGTTAGGCAAGAAAATACCCACTTTCTAAAAGTGGTATTTTCGAACACAGAATGTTAAAACCAACTTCACTAAAAGATGTATTTTATCATCCTGAGTTCAGGCATACTAAATTCGTTTTTCTACCAGGTTCCCTGGGTCAGTTCTGACTATAAGGTGTAATAGTCAGTCTGCCCATTCTGGCCTATGGGGAGCAGGTAGCCTTGCAATAGTGAAAAACGAAAATGGCTGTAATTCACTATTAGGACATGCCACACACACCAGGGCATGTCCTACCTTATACTTACAATGCACCCTGCCCTAGGGCCTACTTTAGGGGTGACCAACATGCAGTAAAGGGAAGGTTTAGGGACTGGTAAGTGGGTGTACTCACCAAGTCGACATGGCAGCCCGAGGCTGCACACAGGCTCTGCGATGGCAGGCCCGAGACATATTTTACAGGCCGCTTCTGTGGGTGGCACAACCAGTGCTGCGAGCCCACCAGCGGCATTGGATTTACAAGCCCTGGGCACACTGAGTGCACTGTACTAGGGACTGACAAGTAAACCAATCATCCAATCATGGAGTCACTAATACATGTATCAATTAACGATAGGGAGCACTTGCACTTTGGCACTCATTAGCAGCGGCAAAGTGCCCATGAGCATCTAGTCCAGCAAAAACATATCGGCAACCGTGGAGGCATTATGAAAAAATGGAAGGGAGACCCACGCCAAGGATGCCAGGTCTAACAACTCATATAAAGGCTATTAAGGGGCCTAATGATATACTGTATGAGCACCCACAACAGATATTGGAACAATTTGCTCTATATTCTCAAGAGTTGTATACCCCAACGATTCAACCAAAACAGGAAGATATTTTTAATTATATTCATAACAGCTCTCTGGCGAGTATGGGGGGAGAAACAATCGACTCTCTGGCAATGGATAGCTCAAAGGAGGAGATAGAACTGGCGATTAGTGCTTTACCATCAGGGAAGGCGGTGGGGGATGATTCCATACCTCTAGAATTTTATAAGACCTTTAAAAATGTCTTGTTGTTACCATTTAGTCAGGTAATAAGGTTTATTGGGACAAATGGCAAGGTCCCCGAGTCATGGAATGTGACGCAAATTGTCTTTTTCTTGAAAAAGGTAAACCAGCGGATGAGTGTGGGTCGTATCGGCCAATTTCACTCATTAATACCGATGCAAACATTTTTGCAAAGATCCTGGCGAATCGCCTTGCCTCAGTAATGCCTAGTCTGGTATCCCCTCATCAGCATGGGTTAATTCAAGGGAGAGACACAACTGCCCACGTTAATATGGCAGTGGCTGCCTTTGATGTGGCAAATACAAGGTCAACCCCACTCGGTATGATTTTGCTAGACGCTGAAAAAGCGTTTGATCGAGTGGGGTGGGACTTTCTTTGGGCCACACTTTCAGCTTTTGGAATCAAGTGCCAATTTAAGAAATGGCTACAAGCCTTATATGATAAGCCCTGCGCTAAATTAGTATATTCGGGTTTGTGGTCTCCTATCTTCCCGATCCTCTGTGGTACCCGTCAGGGATGCCCCCTTTCACCTTTGCTATTCGCTTTATATATAGAGCCATTTATTTCTGATTTGCAAAGTCATCCCCTAATCTGTCCTTTTACGTCCGGAGCAAACTCTCTCAAGGTCATCACATACGCAGATGATATTGCGGTCTTTTCAACGGAACCTGGGGATGCATTGAAAGTGATAGTGGAAGAAGCTGGTGGGTTTGGTTCAATCTCAGGCTACAAATTAAACGTCAATAAGACCCAAGTTCTTCTTAATTATAAACCTCTAGCTTCAATGCATGGGGTTTGCTCTGTTGCTACTTATTTGGGGGTCAGGATGTCGGCACAGATAGACAGGATATTTTCTTTAAATTATGAAGCTCTGTTGAAAGAGACAGCTAAGTCATTAAAGAACTGGCATAAGTTGCCTTTAGGTATTATTGGGCGAATCAATATTATAAAAATGAAGATTCTGCCTAAATTCCTTTATCTGTCCCGTTCCATTCCATTACGGGTTCCTAATTTATTTTTCAAGCGATTAGAGGGAACATTAAGCAGTTTTATATGGGGTTACAGAAAAGCGCGACGAGCTATCGATTCGTTAAAACTTCCTTTTAGTCAAGGCGGCCTTGAGTTTCCTGACCTTAAAATATATTTTTGGTCAGCTTTCATTGGCCGTCTTCGTAGTCTCATTAATCCTGCTAGCACTATCTTTTGTCACAAGTTTATGTTGGGAAAGGAGAGCAATATGTTTCTTTATAGAATTAATGACCCGAATTATTTTAAAAGGGTTAAGTTCAAGACTGTACGAGATAGCATATTCATCTGGCGTGCTATTTTGCTCAGGTGCAATATATCGCTTTTTCATGATAAGTTTCCCCTTTGGTATAACCCAGACCTGCCGGAGATATTCCACGATGCTGTGGGCAAATGCTGCGGTGTCGTATGCTTAGGGGATTTGTATGACTACAGTGGCTTTGTTTCTTTTGAGAAACTACAGATACTGCACAAACTACCAGATCATATGCTGTTTAAGTACTATCAGATCCAGGATTATTTTTTACGGCATTTAAATTTAACGAATATATCTGGTTCTGACTTCTGGGATTGTCTACATGCTGTAAATGTAAAATCTCTGATCAGCAGGGTGTATAAATGTTTAAGTACTAATAGATCAGATAACTGTGTGAGATTAGCTGATCGTTGGAGTAAGGTTTTGGGGACGCCGGTTATGGCTACTACCATATCGCAAGCTCTTAGCACTATAGATAAGGTAGTGCACTCTACTAATTTGCGACTGCAGCAACATCGCACAATATGTCTACTATACTATACGCCAGAAAGAATTGCTAAATGGTCATCTAACAACTTAGGGGCCGATTCCGATCTCGGTCGGAGGCGCACCCAATACCATTCGGTCGGGAAAAAAGCCATGCGAATGCCTGTTTCCCGACCGATCCGTACAGCACACCGAACGAGTAAGTACGATGCGCACAACAGCAAAGAATCCGGCCGAGCCGTACTCACCCAATCCAGGTCCTGTACTCCGACCGAGGCGAATCCGGAAACGCAGAATCGAGTCGCACGGAAGGGAAAATGCAGCTCCGTCCGGCCGAACAAGTACGATGCGCTTCCCGTACGCGCCGAACCTGTCGCTACGCACGGCACGTCAAAGCATCCGGGAGAGGCGCACATAAGCTCCGATTCGCGCCACAACACAATCCACGGCTACGAGACGAACACGCCAGCGACGAGGACGAGGCGAAGCGACGAGGACGACGCGAAGCAACGAGAAGGACGAACGACACGAACCAACCATGAATCCCTTCATCCCGATCATACCAATATTCTACATTTACTACCGGAACAGGCACGGACGCGTACGGCGCAGAAGGTAAGTCAGACACCAACCACAAAACACATACAACACGTACACGACACATCACACACACACAGAGGGATGCAGAATATACTTACACCAGCAACAGCAGCACCATAGGGGCGGGATGCCCATCACCAATGCCACATATGCACACAGGGGCCTGAATGCGCACCACCACCCCTACCCAGGGGGGCTGGATGCCTACCACTACTACCACCCTCACCCAGGGGGGCTGGATGCCTACCACTACTACCACCCTCACCCAGGGGGGCTGGATGCCTACCACTACTACCACCCTCAGTCAGGGGGGCTGGATGCCTACCACTACTACCACCCTTAGCCAGGGGGGCTGGATGCCTACCACTACTACCACCCTTAGCCAGGGGGGCTGGATGCCTACCACTACTACCACCCTTAGCCAGGGGGCTGGATGCCTACCACTACTACCACCCTTAGCCAGGGGGGCTAGATGCCTACCACTACTACCACCCTTAGCCAGGGGGGCTGGATGCCTACCACTACTACCACCCTTAGCCAGGGGGGCTGGATGCCTACCACTACTACCACTCTCACCCAGGGGGGGCTGGATGCCTACCACTACTACCACCCTTAGCCAGGGAGGGCTGGATGCCTACCACTACTACCACCCTCACCCAGGGGGGCTGGATGCCTACCACTACTACCACCCTTAGCCAGGGGGGCTGGATGCCTACCACTACTACCACCCTTAGCCAGGGGGCTGGATGCCTACCACTACTACCACCCTTAGCCAGGGGGCTGGATGCCTACCACTACTACCACCCTCACCCAGGGGGGCTGGATGCCTACCACTACTACCACCCTTAGCCAGGGGGGGCTGGATGCCTACCACTACTACCACCCTCACCCAGGGGGGGCTGGATGCCTACCACTACTACCACCCTCAGCCAGGGGGGGCTGGATTACTACCACCCTTAGCCAGGGGGGCTGGATGCCTACCACTACTACCACCCTTAGCCAGGGGGGGCTGGATGCCTACTACCACCCTCACCCAGGGGGGGCTGGATGCCTACCACTACTACCACCCTTAGCCAGGGGGGCTGGATGCCTACCACTACTACCACCCTCACCCAGGGGGGCTGGATGCCTACCACTACTACCACCCTTAGCCAGGGGGGGCTGGATGCCTACCACTACTACCACCCTTAGCCAGGGGGGGCTGGATGCCTACTACCACCCTCACCCAGGGGGGCTGGATGCCTACCACTACTACCACCCTTAGCCAGGGGGGCTGGATGCCTACCACTACTACCACCCTCACCCAGGGGGGCTGGATGCCTACCACTACTACCACCCTCACCCAGGGGGGCTGGATGCCTACCACCACTACCACCCCCACTCATAGGATGGACAATGCATGACACAACCAGCACACCACAACCTAGGGAATGCAAGAAAAAGACATCCCCCAACACCATGACAAGCGTGTGTAGACTGTGTCAAATGCCTACAACACCGAACATGACTTTGAACATACAATGTGACCCCCTAGCACATGTGCCACACATATATGTGTGTGGCCCCCACAATGCAAGCAGGCCATGACCATTGTGGCAATGGGGTCCAAACCCCCATCATCACAGTGACCAAAATGTAAGTGTGGGGTCCATAGCTGAAGCACCTTTGAACATTGTGGCAATGGAGTCTAAACCCCCATCATCACTGTGACCAAAAGGTAAGTGTGGGGTCCATAGCTGAAGCACCTTTTGAACATTGTGGCAATGGGGTCTAAACCCCCATCATCACAGTGACCAAAATGTAAGTGTGGGGTCCATAGCTGAAGCACCTTTTGAACATTGTGGCAATGGGGTCTAACCCCCATCATCACAGTGACCAAAAGGTAAGTGTGGGGTCCATAGCTGAAGCACCTTTTGAACATTGTGGCAATGGGGTCTAAACCCCCATCATCACAGTGACCAAAATGTAAGTGTGGAGTCCATAGCTGAAGCACCTTTTGAACATTGTGGCAATGGAGTCTAAACCCCCATCATCACTGTGACCAAAAGGTAAGTGTGGGGTCCATAGCTGAAGCACCTTTTGAACATTGTGGCAATGGGGTCTAAACCCCCATCATCACAGTGACCAAAATGTAAGTGTGGGGTCCATAGCTGAAGCACCTTTTGAACATTGTGGCAATGGGGTCTAAACCCCCATCATCACAGTGACCAAAAGGTAAGTGTTGACAAAGAAAGAGCTGCAACTGCCAAACTGCATGGATGATTCCTGGTCACAGAACAAAAAACACATCAGTGGCAAAGTAGTGTATGTGTCCCATTGCAACATAAATTGGGTGAGCCAAATACTGCAGTGCAAATAAGACATACCTTTGGCCATGTGCAGACAAACAACACCCATGGGGGCTGACACTGTCAACATTCATCAATGACACAATGACAGAAGTGACCATCAGAATGCAGACCCACATATTCGCACCAATGGGCACACAAATGCAGATACCCTGTGGAGACTGCAGATGTGAGGTGAACAGATACCATACCATGGCAGCAATGGGACACACAAACCATGATCATTGTGCTGACCGATGACCTAGGAGTCCCAGGGACAGCAGGGGAAACCCACCAAACTACATACAGCCAATGGCACACCCAAGATATGCCAATGCAGTGGTGCAGATGCACAAACACAAACAGGCAGACCCACACTGCACATCATACACAACAGGTGAGGGGGGTGCCAGTGTCCCCAGGCAACCACACAACACATGAGGAGACCTGAATACCAATCATACAGATGTGCATACAGTGCCACACAAAGGTAACTCATGGATCCAAATCCCCTATGTGGGCAAGCAGGCATTGTCAGATGAGAGGGAGCACAAATCACACATGTCACACAGGCACGTAGGAACAGCAACTGACACAGCAAGACACAGACACACCACAGCACCACCCCCAGGGCCCCCACAATGTGGTGACCCTGGGCTGCATTACAATCCCACTGTGATGACAAAGCTAAATGTGGTTCACACTGTGAACCACAGTCATGTGTCCTGAGCAACAAACTACCATCACACCTACACAAGCACAAATCAATCAGCATGGCCAGTAAGCCAAGGCCAACATGGAGGCAGGGGCCTAGCCGGGCAACAACTCTCATCTGCACACACTCAACACCACACCCCTCGACCTCCAACAATGTGCAGCAGTGAAGCACACATGCACTGGTGACATTGCACATGCACCCATGACTATTCCAGGGTGGTGGGTGGGAACCAAGGTGCAGAAACACATCACACATGGCCACTCAACAAGACTCCTGAATGTCTGACACACTGCACACTACGCTGTACATGGACCTGACGGCAATACCACACCAACCAATGGGATCCCAGCCACAGTCGCACACCAATGAAGAAGCCAAGGTCACCCACAAAGAACACACATAGACAACAACCAACATTGCAGCCCGGACCCTGAGGAGTGCCAGCAGTCACACACACAACGTGTCACAATCACTGAAAGATAACACAAACTGGAAATCACATGACAGGGGCAAACAACAAGTGCCAAGGGGAAACCTGACTGTGACCCATCTGCGTCTGCACACAAACTCAGCCCTGACAGCAAACACACCTATGAGTGACACCCTGATGACCAGTAATGTGCCATGCACCCACATCACAGAGAACCCAGGGAAAAGACTTTGGGGGAACATAGGTCAACTCAGCAAGCATCACAAACAGGTACAACACTAGGGAACACAGCATGCACAGCTAAACGGAAGTGAACACACAGACATGCACATACAACACACACCTTGGGCGCAGGCAATGTCACAGGAGTACACACTGCCATGAGGGGACTCCACTCCTGTGTGAGGAAAGCTGTGCCATATGTTGCCTCAGTAGGGCCCCATCATGTCAGCTGAGCACTTGGTCACACAATCAACAATTAGCACCAAATGAGGGCTCCCGTCACATCAGCCTGGTCATGGAAGTGCCAACGGAATCATCAGCACAGATCCAACACACTTGTATAGCAATGTTGCACTGACTACACGGATGAGTCCTTCCCCATTGATGCCCAAACCTGCATGTCCAGTGGAGATGGCCACACGGTCAGGGAAGTAGACAAATTGAACAATGGCAGGCACAACAGATGTGCAGGGGTGGAAGCCACAGATGTGAAATAGCCAATCTAAGTAGGAAATCCCATTGCCAAATACTGAACACATGACACCCTCAGATGCTGCTATGGATGACATGGATACACCACAGGATAGGACACATTCCCCCTGGACCACATGGGTTCCTGCACAGTAACACTTCATTATCATGAGACCAAATATCACCATCACTGCAGCAAGGGCATGGTTAGCATCATCAACAACATGTACATCAGAAGCATAAGCACTAGAGAACAGAAAGTTGCTTTATTCAGCATATGTGTGGAATGAAAACAAAGTCCAGGAAAAACACAAAGACCAATGGCCAGTCCATTGTCAAAGTCCAAACTTGGTGACAGTGGCAGATGTCACCCTACGCATGCCTGCACAAAACCAGGGACAATCCACTAGGAGGGGCAACCGGGGGCAGGCCAGGCACCGCAGGGACAGGATCAGGGCTCACCAGGAGGAAGCAGGGAAGGGGTGGTGGGTGCTGGAGAGCCACTGACAACTGCAGTGGAGGTGTCTGACATGGTGTGTGCCGGCACAACTGGGGGGCATGACTCAGATGTTGTGGGTGCCGGCACGACTGCAGTGGACCCTGCAGATGGAGTGGACAGGTCCGCCACTGCAGTGCCCAAGTCAGACAGGGTGGTAGTGGACTCCACTGCAGTGCCTACCACCAGGGGAGGAGAATGGGGAACAGGCAAGGTGGGCTGGACAGAGGGGGAGGACACCCTCACCACATCAGTGGCACAGACAAGCGCAGCGGGGGTGTGGTGCCGGGAGAGCAAGTGGCAGGGGGAGAAGGCCGGATCCTCTTGGGGATGGTATATCTGTGGGTGGGGGAACCTGGGGCAGGGTGTGGTGGGGGCACCTGTGGAGTGGGGGCCTGAGGGATGGAGGAAGGAGACCTGGTGCCTGAGCTGCAGGGCGGCGGCGGGGTCTTGCTCTTACGACTCCGGGGGGACTTGCGGGTGGGGGCCTCAGTCTGTCTGCGCCTGGGGGAGGGTGTCCGGGGGCGAGGGGCACTCTGCTCCGTGTGGGTGGGCTTCCTCTTCCCCCTGGATGCTGGAGCAGCTGGATCGGAGGGGAAGAGGCCGAGGTCACTGAGGAAGAGGCGCTGGGTCTTTGGGGTTGCAGGTGAGGCAAGGGAGGGTGTTTTGGAGGGAGAGGCAACTGAGGACTGCGCAGTGCTCGTGGATGCGTGTGTGTGTTCCAGGGCCCCATCCCCTGTGAGTCTGGTTTCAGTCCCCTGACTGTGCGTGCGTGTGCGTTTTGTTTGTGGCGTGTGTGTCTGTGTGCTGGATGTGTGTGTGCTGGTGTGTGCCTGTGCCGGTGTGTGTGTGCTTGGGACGGGTAAGGTGCTGGGGAGTGTGGATGGAGCAGAGGCAGGAGGGGTGAGGGACTGTCTGAGGAGGGACACTGCTGCCGTCAGGGAGGAGTCCATGGACCTATTGCCCCTCTGTAGGTCAGACATGCCCGATGAGATGCCCTCCATGAACGACACCAGCTGAGTCAACAGAGCGGTGTGCGCATGGAGGACACTCAGCATGGCTGTCTGCCCTACATGGAGCTGGCGAAGGAGGTACACAGACTCCTCACTCAGGGCAGCAGGGGACACAGGGGCAGGGGTGCGGTGCCTGGCCCAAAGGAGACACGCTCCAGAACATGGGAGCGTCCACGGACCTGGGGAATGGGAGCCGATGGGAGGGCGGTGGTGGTGCTGGTGGTGGCGGGGACAGCAACACTAGCTGGGGTGTGGTGGCTGCTGACACCCGCCTCCATAAGGGAGTCATCCTCCGAGTTGCTCTGGTCCTCAGCTGAGGTGGATGGTGCTGAGGACTCCTCGGTGTGGCTCCCCTCGCCCTCCGTGCCACTGGGTCCCTCCGACCACTCCTCGGCTGCTGACCCAGTCTGGCTCTCCGGCTCCTCCTGGTCCGTGGAGCTGTCCCCTTCTGTGGCCGTGGATGTATCTGCAAACAATGGGGAAACAGACAGACATCAGTCACCTGCACCAAACGCACACACCACTGTGAGCACAGCACATTACAGAGCAAGCCCTGGCATCATTAGTTGTACATTGCTAAAAGTGCCCTAACTGAACAGGAGAAGCCAATTGTCAGTCTGATGCCAACCATGGGACTCACATCCCACATGGCCTTGCACCCATCTGTCTGGTGTCTGTTGGATTGCAACACCCCAGTGTGGACACATGCACCAACTACACAGTAGTTGGACAGTGTAGAGGACACGGTGTAGCATGTGGACATGCACACATCACAACTCTTGCCACTGAGTCAGTACAGGTTTCCGGATGAAAGGGATGCCCAGAGTCAAATAGGAAATGCATGTGATGCATACCAGCGACAGACACCATGATGCACCCATGTCCTGATAGCCATCGCCACAATGGTGTGCATGTAGCACATGTCACTCCCCTGCAGGATCACCAATAAGTAGACACATGCCATGGCGGAGGCATGACTGCTAAGTCATACATCACTGTCTCAGTGATGTATGACTTGGCAGCCAGACAACAACACTCTGCACTGTGTCACAATAGTAGGTCATGGGGAATGCAAGTCCTGGATCTGCACAAGTGCACATGTACATCCCCCACACAACACATCATCTTAACCCTCATCTGTCCAGGTCATACCGATTGGACATATGGGAGACCTGTGACACTACCCTCTGAACCTGAGCCCCTCACAATCTGCTGTGAATGGGGAACAGCTGCCTGAACTTCACATTCGCATACCCCAGTCTGCACGGGCAGCTGATCAAACACCTATGTGACACACAAGTATCGTCTCCTATGGTCACATCTCCAGTGGCATGCTGAGCCCCTACCAAGAAACACCCCATCAGTCCTGGCAAGTAATCCACAGCACACTGACACAGAGGCAGACACCTGAGGGGTCAAATCACTGCGCACAATGTGTCAGCTGATACACGGGAGTGGGAGTACAGAGTGCATTGCATGGCCTGGAGTAGGCATGACTGTCCTGCCCCACATGAATGAGGGATGAGCCCTGGACAGTGGATAGCTGGCTATGTATGTGTGACACACGTAATCTGCACACTCCTGGGGCCCAAACATTGTTCCCACCCACTGCATGGGCGTGTGCCACATACCCCAGGCACATGTGGTGGCTCAGCTCAGCAAGTGGACCGCATATCAAAGCAACACGCAGATTACATGTCCGAACACAGGCGTTGTGTGAACAATGGACCCACCCATGATGCCCACAACAGAGTTAGGGAAACAGATGCTGTCCCCCACCTTTAGTGAAGCAAACTGCAAGGACACAGTCCCAAGTGACACAATTCCCTGAATGTAAGGGCCACACCTGGGTATCAGATGAAGAGTGGGCAGTGCACAATAGAGGGACATGGCTCCTGGACAACATGACAGCTGCACTGTGGCAGTTGAACCAGGCCAGAGGAGGGCACAAAGCATGTAATACAGAGTTCACAGTGCAGTCTTTGACTCACCCCCTCCTTGCTGCTGTCTGGCCTTCAGCTGCCCATCCAGGTCTGGAAACACCACCGCCAGGATCTGGAGCATGTGGGGGTCAGGGTCCGTGTTCCGCCCCTCCTGCGAGGAGGCGACAGCTTCAGCTGGACCCGTGCAATCCTCCGGGTCCAGCCCCGAAGGTCCTGCCACCTCTTCTGGCAGTTGCGGATCCGGCGCTTGTAGACCCCCACGGACCGGACAGCCCGGACGATGTCCTTCCAGATCTCCTGCTTCCGATGGGCATTAACCTGTCAGGATGACAAAGTGAAAAGGCCATTACTACACATGCAACATATCCGTGCATGACATAGTTGTATATACATGTCTCAATCACAGGGGCACATGATGTACACAGGCAGTGCAAAGCTGCCCATGGACAGTTTGCCAGACGTCACTACATGGTATCATTGCATGGGAAGTAAAACCTTGTTCAAATGCACTGTCACTGCACCATACCTGTCCAGTGCATGTCACTACACACTATGGGGGGTGACAACTACTCAGTGAGCCTGCTAGCCAGTGGCGTGCAGACTTTCAGCCTTGCTAGTCAGACAAAATGCACATTCAGAAAGGCAGTGCACAGAACACTCACCTGCTCCCCTGGTGTCCCATACAGCTTGCTGTACTGTGGAAGTAGGCTGTCCAGCAGGGCCTGGTTCTCCTCAAGGCTGAAGGCTGGGGCTCTCTCCACAGTACGTGCCATTGCAGGGTCCAGAGGGGCAGAGACAGCAGCAGTGCAGTGGCAGATGTCGTCCTGGAGCATGTAGTGCAGGCAAGTGAGCTCTCAGGGGAACAGCCAGCAATATATATGTGCTGGAGAGGCAGATACTGTCCCTTGTGTCCAAAGTGATAGGTCCAAGTCGTTTGCATCTTCTGAAACTGGACAATCCATGGAATAGCAGCACCAATACACGCCCACAGCATCCTTCAAATCTTCAACTTCATGACATACATGATTTTGCAACATTGTTGTGGGTGACCAACTGAATTTCCAGCAACCGACTCGTTCGAAATTCGAAAACGCGTCCGTTGCCAGGCAAGGCCATTGTCAATGGGTGCGCACCGATCGGTCCATTGCTGTACAACGCGTACAGGGGTACAACGCGTACCCGCACACATTGAATGCAATGGGCCGGCCGGGGGCACCGATCGGTCCATTGCTGTTCAACGCGTACAGGGGTACAACGCGTACCCGCACACATTGAATGCAATGGGCCGGCCGGGGGCACCGATCGGTCCATTGCTGATCAACGCGTACAGGGGTACAACGCGTACCCGCACACATTGAATGCAATGGGCCGGCCGGGGGCACCGATCGGTCCATTGCAGTACAACGCGTACAGGGGTACAACGCGTACCCGCACACATTGAATGCAATGGGCCGGCCGGGGGCACCGATCGGTCCATTGCTGTTCAACGCGTACAGGGGTACAACGCGTACCCGACACATTGAATGCAATGGGCCGGCCGGGGCACCGATCGGTCCATTGCTGTTCAACGCGTACAGGGGTACAACGCGTACCCGCACACATTGAATGCAATGGGCCGGCCGGGGCACCGATCGGTCCATTGCTGATCAACGCGTACAGGGGTACAACGCGTACCCGCACACATTGAATGCAATGGGCCGGCCGGGGGCACCGATCGGTCCATTGCAGTACAACGCGTACAGGGGTACAACGCGTACCCGCACACATTGAATGCAATGGGCCGGCCGGGGGCACCGATCGGTCCATTGCTGTTCAACGCATCCCTGTACAAGTGACTGGCATATGTCACCATGCCTGTCTCAGATGGACATATGCCAGCCACAGATAGCTCCCAGGGAGTGAGGGGCACACCTACAACACGACAGCCTGTCCAAACTGTATCATAAGGCATGTAAGGCTGCATTTCCTATTGTGTGTATGTTGGTGTACATGTTGTCCTGTGGGTGTCACCTGGGGGCAGCCACCCCCAGGCTGTGCACGTGTTCATGGGGACAGGATCCTGGGTGTTACGTGTACATGACCACTGTGATGTGCAACTGTTCATATCTGTGCATGTGCCATGGTCACATTTCACGGTGGTGTATGTGTATGTCATGTCACATACCCCGTGAGTCCCATGTGGGACGGTATGTTTGAGCCAGGGTGTCCCAGTGGCACAATAGTGATGGTCCTCCACAGTCTGTGTGCATGTAGTGTTTACAATGTCTCTGATTTCATGTGCACAATGGGAGACAGTCTCCACATCCACGTTGTGTGTGCATGGACTTTGATGTTGTGCGTGTGTGTGTCACAGACGTCCATGTCTGTCCTGCCGTGGCAAGTGGGACCACTACCTGTGGGGGTCATGGTTGTTTTGCTGTGGTGTATACATGATACTCCATGTAATGCCAGTGTCCATGTGGCAATACAGGGTCCCTGGGAATGTACCTGTCGTTGAGCTGTGATGCCTGGGGCACATCTGTCCTCACATGTCACTGTGGGGGGTGATTGTGACACGGCAGCAGGAGATGGGAACTGTGACACGGCCTCATGATATCCAAGGGGCCAACCTGGGACTAATTGATGCCACTTGTTGGACCGTGATGACAGATGTTGGCCATGTATGTACCATACATGTCCTTACGACACTGCACACTTCATGTAGTTGTGCCTCATAATGATGTATGTTGGGATATTGAGTGTGTTCAATGCCGCATATGTGGGCTGACTGACAATCTTGCTTACTTCTCCTCTGCACTGCAGGGCTCCTGCTGTCCATCGACCATTCCCAGACCTGGCAACGATGGTGGAACGGGACAGCATCCGACGGTACCGCTTCACCAGGCAGCTGATTGAGGATTTGGCAGTGCAGTTGGCCCCACATTTGCAGCCTGGCCGGCCGTATCCTACAGCGCTGACCCCCAAGGTGAAGGTGATGGCAGCCCTACACTTCTTTGCCACCGGTACCTTCCAACATACTGTGGCGACTGCTGGTGGGATGTCACAGACCATGTTGAGCCGTGTGCTCACGCGATGTTTTGGCGGCAATGTTGCTATTCCTGAACCGGTACATCTATTTCCCTAGACTGCGACGACTCACTGACGTGAAGAGTGACTTTTATGCCCTGGGGAGGATGCCGCATGTCATTGGCTCCATTGATGGGACACATGTGGCTTTGGTACCACCACAGACCCAGGAGCAGGCCTACAGGAACCGCAAGCACTACCACTCGGTCAATGCACTGGTGGTGTGTCTTGCAGATATGACCATCACACACGTGTGTGCCCGTTTCCCTGGTTCAGCACACAATGCCTTTGTGATGAGGAGTAGTCACATCCCCAGGATGATGGCACAGATGCAGAACCAGCGTGCCTGGCTTGTCGGTGTGTACTGACTTTGTGCCATTGTGTGTGATCTGATCTGTAGTATTCCGCCCACTTTTCCAAGTCAGCTAATGTGCACTTGTCTGTCCGTAGGTGACTCGGGATACCCCAACATGCCGTGGTTGCTGACACCCCTCAGGAACCCTGTGACACCAGCCCAGATGCGCTACAATGAGGCACATGGTCGGACCAGGAGAGTGATTGAGCGGACATTTGGTCTCCTGAAGAGCCGCTTCCGCTGCCTGGACAAGACCGGCGGGTCCCTCCCATATGCCCCTGCGAAAGTGTGCAAGATTATCATCGACTGCTGCATGCTCCACAACCTGGCAGTGCGGAAGGAGTTGCCTCTCATCCAGGATGACAATGACCAACATCCGCCACCTGTGGAGGATCCTGGCCTGGACCACGATGCCAGTGACGATGATGATGATGATGATGAGGGTGATGTCCGCACACAGCTCATCACCAACTTCTTTAGCTGAATGTGAGTATCCTGAGGTGTCATGTCAATGATGTGAGTTGGCATGATATGTGTAGGTGGTGCTCTGGTGCTGTTGGAGTGTGTCCATGGGCTACTTGACTGGATGTGTGTTGCGATGTGTGCTTACAGGTGGGCTGTACTCCCCAACAGTGTTGACATGCTAACTTGGTTCTGGGTGGGTATCTTGTAACATGTATTGTGCATGAGTTTTGCTGTTCTGTCCTGTTCTCCATTGCTTTTGACTGTGTGTCATTTCTGTCCTTCACAGGGTACTTTCAGATTCGTTTGGTCAACTGTGTCCACCGACGACGTGTTTGCACTTCCAGGGTGGTAGCTGTTGTGTCCCTACAGGTGATGTGCGCCACACCCATGGACTTCCTTCTGTCTACAGTTGTTGACTGTGTGCCCGCTGCCAGGTGGGATTACCTTGCATCTGTAGTGGTTACGACATGTTGCAACTGTGTAATAAACCTGTGCTTCACTTTGTGATGTGCGTTGTCTGTGGTCACACATTTGACTGCCATTTGCTTACTGCACCTGTGGGCTACTTGACTACAACTGGGAATGGGTGTGGTGTCTGTGCATTGCACCGTCTTCCCTGGCAACATCAGTGTAGGCAATGAGTCAGATGGCCTAGGTGTGTATGTGTTGTGTAGCCCTGGTGGTGTGTCTCACTCATATGTGTCACGTTGCCTTTACTCACATGCCTGTGTTGTACTTGCTGTTGCAGTTCGCTTACACAGTGTAATTTTGCAGTTCATCATCCCCATAACAGCACCCACGTTGGAATCACAACAGAGGCAAGTATGGTGTATTAGTGTGTTTATTGTGATACATTTGTGTGAATAGTGCATAGGATGGGTAGTGCTGTACATAAATCTTGCAATCAGAAGTTCCTAGGTGAATTGAAAGTCCTGGTAGACAAAATACCCAGTATCGGGGCCACAGTTGTCTGAGACATTGGTCCAACTTGTACTCCCCATGCAATGTGTGGGAGTAGTGTTGCCGTCAACAGGGTGAACAGTCTGTGCACAAAGGTGAACATCCAGAACAGGTTCAGGCTTCCTGGGAGTTGTGCTTGGCCATCGGCCTCTCACTTGCCCCTCTTCGGACGACCCCTCTTCTTGGGGGGGGGGCCCTCAAGTACAGGCTGCTGCAGTGCAGGGGACTCTCCGCCAGAGTCATCCTCCCTCCCTGTGGCAGTTGCAGTTTGGGCAGCACCAGATGTTGTTGGCACACAGGGAGGTGTGGACTGGTTGCTGTTCATCTGGCGGAGGCATTGTAAAATGTCCCTGTGCACCGCCGTCATCTCATGCAGTGCATCCCACTTGGACTCCACGCGGGACATGTGTGAGTCCACGCGGGACATGTGTGACTCCACGTGGGACATGTGAGAGTCCAAGCGGGCATGATGGGCAGCCTGCTGCTGTTTCATGTCTCTGAGGAGCCCCACTACCTGGCTGAGGTCTCCGGTGCTGGACTGGAACAAATCAGCTATGCGTACCAGTTGTGGGTCATCATGCACACCAGCAACCTCTGCAAGCAGCGACCTCTGTCTCCCACCCCTCCCACCACCCCTGCTGACATGTGCAGTGCGTGCAGTGGCACGCACAGATGTCCCTGGTCCACCTTGGGGGTTGGTGGTGGTGGTGGTGTCCATGGCCCCAGGTTGGTCCAGGGTCCCTGTGCTGGTGTTGCTCCTTGTTCTGTCCATGTCGGCAGGGATGGTATTTGTGGTGACAGTCGTTGGAGGGGTGGGTGCAGGGGGTGCAGCTGGTGGTCCTGCTGGTGCTGCAGCTGGTGGTCCTGCTGGTGCTGCATGTAGACTTGCACCGGATGTGCCAGGTTGGTCTTCTTCGTCCGAGGAGGGCAGAGGCTGTACGACACCAGTGAGCTCCGCATCCTCTTGAGCCTGGGACTGGGACTCCTCAGCGTCTGCTGCTGTGTCCCCATCATCACCTGTTTTTGGGAGACACACACAATGTATGTTATGTTTCTGCAGGCATCAATGGTTGACACACCTGACAGTTGTGACTGTGCCTCTGGGTGCGGGCCTGTACATTGCATTGTCCTAAGTCGTCACAGCCAGGGGTTGATTTTGGTGTGGCACATTGTCCTGCATTATTTGGGCATTTCTATGTATTTGTTGGGGTGTGCACATGGTCTGCATTGGTTGTATTTGGTTGACAGCCGGCCCTCCTTCCCACCCACCCAGCCAGTCAGTTATCCCACCATGGACTGTGCTTGCATTGCAGGGAGTGGAAGTTGTCTCTCAGGATGTCAGTCAGTGGTGTCCTGCTGTTTGTTGGTGCACAGTTCCCAGCATGCCCTTGTGCTCCCCACAGCAGTAGCCAGTGTCAGCCATCTTGTGAGTCCTTCTCCACTCCCTGTGATGTGAGCATGGTTCAGGGTGGTGTTGATGGGCCAGTTGTGGGGGTGAGCTATGTCTGTGACTGTGACTCCCATCATGCTATTGCCTCCACCCTCCTTCACAGCATGCCCATGCTTCCTTCCTTTTGACTCTGCTTCCCTGTGGGGTGGGCTGGCTGTGCTGACAGGATGGCTGGGAGTGTTGTCCTGGCAGTTGTTTGGCTAAAAGTCCCAAGAGTGTCCCTGTGCTTCACACAACATAACCCAGGGGGGCGGTTCTTTGTGGGATCTTGAGTTAGGATGGGAGGCATTGCATTCTACCAGGTGGGTTCTGTGGAGTTTGTGTTGAGGGGGTGTGTGAGGGGAGGTGCTTGTGACTATGGTCAGTGCTGCAAGTCCTCCTTCCCACCCAGCCAGCCAGATATCCCACCATGGAACGTGCTTGCATTGCAGGGAGTGGAAGTTGTCTCTCAGGATGTCAGTCAGTGGTGTCCTGCTGTTTGTTGGTGCACAGTTCCCAGCAGGGCCTTGTGCTCCCGCAGCAGTAGCCAGTGTCAGCCATCTTGTGAGTCCTTCTCCACTCCCTGTGATGTGAGCATGGTTCAGGGTGGTGTTGATGGGCCAGTTGTGGGGGTGACCAATATCTGTGACTGCCACTCCCATCATGCTATTGCCTCCACCCCACTTGCCAGCATTCCCATACTTACTTGCTTTTGTGGGGAGTTCAGTGTGTGTGGGTGTGAGGGCAATGGCAAGATGGCTGACAGTGGTGTCCTGCTGTTGGTTGGTGTGCAGTTCCCAGCATGCCCTTGTGCTCCCCACAGCAGTAGCCAGTGTCAGCCATCTTGTGAGTCCTTCTCCACTCCCTGTGATGTGAGCATGGTTCAGGGTGGTGTTGATGGGACAGTTGTGGGGGTGACCAATATCTGTGACTGCCACTCCCATCATGCTATTGCCTCCACCCCACTTGCCAGCATTCCCATACTTACTTGCTTTTGTGGGGAGTTCAGTGTGTGTGGGTGTGAGGGCAATGGCAAGATGGCTGACAGTGGTGTCCTGCTGTTGGTTGGTGTGCAGTTCCCAGCATGCCCTTGTGCTCCCCACAGCAGTAGCCAGTGTCAGCCATCTTGTGAGTCCTTCTCCACTCCCTGTGATGTGAGAATGGTTCAGGGTGGTGTTGATGGGCCAGTTGTGAGGGTGACCAATATCTGTGACTGCCACTCCCATCATGCTATTGCCTCCACCCCACTTGCCAGCATTCCCATACTTACTTGCTTTTGTGGGGAGTTCAGTATGTGTGGGTGTGAGAGCAATGGCAAGATGGCTGACAGTGGTGTCCTGCTGTTGGTTGGTGTGCAGTTCCCAGCATGCCCTTGTGCTCCACACGACACAGCAACAGTGTCAGACATCTTTGATGGGCCTTTCCACTCTCTGTGGGATGTGCATGCGTGAGTGTGAGCTTGCTGGGCCATGTGGTGGGGGATGTAGAGCTGTGACTACGACTCCCATCATGCTATTGCCTCCACCCCCTTCCCAGCATGCCCATGCTTCCTTCCTTTTGACTCTGCTTCCCTGTGGGGTGGGCTGGCTGTGCTGACAGGATGGCTGGAAGTGTTGTCCTGGCAGTTGTTTGGCTAAAAGTCCCAAGAGTGTCCCTGTGCTTCACACAACATAACCCAGGGTGGTGGTTCTTTGTGGGATCTTGAGTTAGGATGGGAGGCATTGCATTCTACCAGGTGGGTTCTGTGGAGTTTGTGTTGAGGGGGTGTGTGAGGGGAGGTGCTTGTGACTATGGTCAGTGCTGCAAGTCCTCCTTCCCACCCAGCCAGCCAGATATCCCACCATGGAACGTGCTTGCATTGCAGGGAGTGGAAGTTGTCTCTCAGGATGTCAGTCAGTGGTGTCCTGCTGTTTGTTGGTGCACAGTTCCCAGCAGGGCCTTGTGCTCCCCACAGCAGTTGCCAGTGTCAGCCATCTTGTGAGTCCTTCTCCACTCCCTATGATGTGCGCATGGTTCATGGTGGTGTTGATGGGACAGTTGTGGGGGGGGGCAATATGTGTGACTGCGACTCCCATGATGCTATTGGCTACACTGACTTGGCCAGCATACACAGAATTCCTTCCTTTCAGTGGTCTTCACTGTGTGTTGGTGTTGTTGTGGTGGCTACATGTCTGGATGTGTTTGTTAGTTCTATTTTTGCCACTGCCTAGCTGTAGTTGTAGTTGTGTTTGTACATGTGATGGCACGGTTGGATGTAACTTTTTTGATGGCATGTGTTGTATTTATCTGACTGACATACACATTTTGGGATGATTCTGTTCTGGTTGCTGTGTAATTGTTATGAGTGCATGGTTTGACTCTCCCCTTGACAGTGATGTGTGTGTGTTTTGTGGCAGAATATTGTGTACATTTGTTGTGTACTCACCAGGCTCTGGGATGTTCTCTAGTCCATATACGCTCACTGGCGGAAGGATGGTCCGCACCTTCTCCTCCCAGGGCCTGAGGTATACTGGCTTGGCAGGAGGGCCACTGCCGGTGTATTGGCTCAGGAGGTAGTCTTTCTTGAGCAGCTCCCGGACCCTCCTGCGCATGTCATACCACCTGTTCTGGATGTCGGTCTTTGTGCGCAGACATGGTGATTGTGCGTTCACCCTGTTGATGATCCTCTCCCACATCTTGGTTTTCTGGGAGATGGGGGTCTGTTGGACCAGTGCGCCAAACAGCTGTGGCTCTACCCTGAGGATCTCGTCTACCAGGACTTCCAATTCACAATCTAGGAACTTGTGATTCTTCTTGGGGGCAAGGTGATGGGTGGTGATGGTGAGTGATGTGTGTGTTGGTGTGCAGGTGAGGGTGTGTGAGTGTGTGTTTTGCTGGGTGTATGTGAGGTAGGTATTTGTTGGTGTGCTGATGGTGTGTGGCTTGTGTGAGGGATGAGCTGTGGGTGTGTGGTTGCTGTCTCTTGGGTGCTGGCATTGGAATGGCATTTGCAAAGGATCATGGTTGTGATTTGTGTCCTTTATATGGGTGGAGTTGTGGGTGTGTCTTTGTTCTCTGTCCCCCCCCCCCCAGTATTTATTGGCTTTGTAATTGCTTGTTTGGCCTTTTTTTGTGTGATTTTTCCTTTGTACTGTCTGTGCATGTTGGAAACGTTGTTGTGACCGAGTCGGACCCTGCATTTGTCTCGTACGGTGTTCTCCGTTTCGTTCACGCTGTGTTTGTGCAGTTTTCTATGCTGCGTACGCGTCGGTCGCGGTGTTTTGTGTTGCTTCGGCTCGGTTTTGTATGCGTGTCGGTCGTGCGGCTTGTCCTCCGTCCGACTCGGTCGTGGTTTTCGCGCCTTGCATCGTACTTTGCGGTTTGGAGTTCGCGTGTACGTTTCGGTCGGATTTGTTCCGGGTGCGTGTCGGTCGGTTCGATTCGCGTGTTTTTCCGTCCGGATTGCTGTTTTCCGTGCGGCTCGGTCGTTCGGCTTAGGTTCTGTACGTGTCGGTCGGATTTTGCACGCTTTGCATCGTACTTGGCATGTCGGGCGCCACAGGTACGTGTCGGTCGGTATAATTTCCGGCTCCGAGTCGGTCGGTGCTTTTTCCGGCCCGAATCGGAATCGACCCCTAAGTCAGTGATCGGACAAAATGCCCAAGGTGTGATCTGTATGCGGCCGACATAAAACACATGTTCATAACGTGCCCAGAATTGTCAACATTTTGGCAGAAGGTCGGTCAAGTACTGTCTCAGAAGTTGGGGATGGAATTACCTCTTACGACTGGAAATTATGATGGGTTGTAGGAATTTGAGCTCCAGATCTAATGGCTTACTTGCTATTTTATTGGTTTCCGCAAGACTAACAATTGCCCGGGTTTGGATCTCACCAAAACCCCCTTCTGTCACTGACTGGTGGTTGTTAGTAAGACAGACGTACGATATGGAACTAGCGCTGGCTAAGTCAAGGGGCATTCGCTCTGTAGTCAAATGTAATGCAATCTGGGGGTCTCTGTTTTAATTTATAATCAGGTTTACATGGAGTTCATCGCGGTTTAATTATGCTCTCTGTTTTACGAATTATTTTTCTGTAATTTTAATTTGTTTGGGTTTTTTTTTCTTTTTTTTTCCTTCTCTTGTTTATGTGTGTAATCATTTTCTTTGATATCTGTATGCATTTAATATTGTGTTCTCTTTATTATTACCCTCTTGTTGACAAATAAAAAATAATAAAAAAAAAAAAAAACAACTGCCCATTAATAAAAAGTCGCCCCGAAGGGGAACCATATAATGTTGAAACTATTTTTATAAAATGATTTCCAGTATTAAAATGAGGATAGTGTTTGAAACAAAAATTGCCAATGAACTGTATCAAATGCTTTCTCAGCATCTAAAGCAAGAAGACCAACGGGTGAAGTAAAGGTGGAAATGTTATCAATGACATGAAATAGGAGTTGTGTGTTCTTGACAAAGAATCTTTTTTTCATAAAGCCAGATTGATCTATGTGAATAAGTGACGATAAAATGTGAGTTAGCCTAGTGGTTAAAATGTTTGCAAACATTTTACAATCTTGATTTATGAGAGATTTATGAGAGAGATAGGGTGATAATTGGAAACCTTAGTCTGATCATTATCTGGTTTAGGCAAAACTATAATTAAAGCTTTTATAAACGAAACCTTCAATTAAACCAGATAGGCCGAAATTAGTAAATAAATGATGTGAATGAGGAGTAAGAACATTAGCGAATGTTTTATAAAATTCTGAAAGGATACCATCAGGTCCAGGGGACTTTTGAGATTTGAGTGAATGAATAGCTGTTAAATTTTATTCTTTAGAGATAGAATTTAGAGATAGGATTATCCAATTTGGATTCATCAGATTGAGAAAGTTGTGGAAGGTTAGCAGATTCTAAAAAAGCGTCTGTAATTTCAGGGTCAAGGAGATTTGGCTTGTTGTATAATGATGAATAAAATGTAAGGACTTCATCTAGAATTTCTGGGGTAGACACAGCAATTGTACCATAATCCCTTTGGATAGCATGAATTAGATTTCTATCTTTTTTAATGTGAAGATATTTAGACAAAAGTTTCCCAGACCTATCAGGGTTAAAAGTAAATTTAGCTTTCTGATTGGCAAGCTGAATTCCAGCTCTTATACTTAGCATTAAATTATATTCATATCTAAGTTTTTGTCACATGGGTTTAAAAGTAATATTGTGGGAAGAAATAAATAATATTTCAAATTTAGCAATTTGCTTCTCTAAATCTAATAATTTGGTATTAAATGTCTTATTTTCCTGGACCATTATAGAAATGACCATCCCTCGTAAATATTCTTTAAAAGCATCCTATTTTATGATAGGGGAGGTTACACCATCAGGACTGAGGGAAAATACTCATGAGTTGCTGCTAAAATTGTGTCTTTATGAACATCTTGAAGGACAATATCTACATTCATGCACCTTCGGGAGTGAGAAACAGAAACATTATTAACTAGTAGGTAAAGTGAAATAATTGCATGATCAGAAATCTCGATATTCCCAATAGAGGGTTGAGCTATAGATTTTACTAAATCGCTGGATGGTAACAGATAATCTGGGAGTGAGTGAGAATTATGAGGATTGGAGTAAAAGGTGAAGTCAAATGTCAACAAGCTTAGAGTTTTTAAACAAAGTTTTGAGTAGGTGAAATGCTTTTGGAGGTGAATATTTAGTAGAGGAGAGTCTATCTAAAAGGGGGTCACTTATCAAATTGAAATCTCCACCTACAATGAGTAAAACATTTCCAAGTTGAAGAATTTCAGAAGTAGTACGATTCCAAAAATTAGGGTCATCCACTGTTGGTCCATAAGTACTATTACCAAGTTTTATTTTAACCACTAGAAATGGGCCATCTGAGTTAGATTGGTTATCTAAAATTTGTAATTGATGATTTTTAGGAAAGAGAATAGCCAAACCATTTTTTTACCCAGTGCTGGAGAAGAGAGAATCTGACCCACTCATTTCTTTTGTATATAGGCTAAGATGTTGTCATCAATATGTGTGTCTTGCAATAAACAAATGTCAGCTTTATGTCTAAACAGGTAATCTAAAATCTTCAGGGCTTAACCAGATGTCGTAATCCCTTAACATTCAAGGACATTTTTTTTATTCTGTGAGCAGTATCCATAGTTTAAGAAGTGAAGCAAGGAGGGTAGATAGAAAACAGTGTGAAAAAAGATATGAAATAAGAAGTAGCAGAGACCATTGAAGTAGCTTTAGAACAACGAAGAACATAAAACAAAGAACACATACACAAACATACATTCAAAACAATAAAGAACATACATACAATTGATGAGACACACACGTGCATATGAGAAGAATAGCTAAAGGAGCGGCCTGTAGCAAGTAAAATATCAAATATGATAACAGGGTTAATAAACACCTATAATCTGTATCAGATAGGAACTCTACTTTGAACAATTTGTATAATAAACTGTAATACAGTCAAAACATTTTCAGATTGAAGGGTCTTGCATATCCATTGAGAGAGGGAAATGTTATCTAGAAATGCTTGAAGGTCTTCCGGATGATGAAATGACTTGGAAACGTAATTCTTTCCAAATTTGCATGGTGGATGGGTCAAACAGTCCATATTTAAAGCCAGAATATTTCAGTTGTGAACTCAAAGCTGCAAAATCTCTTTGAATGGCGACCATCTCTTATGCAAAATCATGATGAATGAAGATTTTAGTACCATTAATCAGGAGAAAAGGAATCTCTCGTGCTGCTTTTCGAATAAGGACAAGATGGTGGTGACGATGAAGCTTGAAGATGACTTGGCATGGTTCGGTGTGGCAAGGCTTAAGATGTGATGGAATTCTATGTGCTTTATCAATCTCAAATTTTTCTGGAATTTTAGATTTAAGAGACTAGGCAATAGGTTCTCAATGTAGCGTCCACAGTCATTTCCTCTACATCTTCAGGCAAATTTAAAATTTGCAATTTATATTGCCTTTTTCTATTTTCGAACTCAATCATTCTAGCATTGATAGAGGGAATTTTTGTGGGAAGCGGCATTAGCTTGTCAGCCTTTGTTTTAATGTAATTTATTTTAATTTTCTTATCCCCAACTTTCATTGAAAGACCTGCCATATCCTTACGTATATTTTTAATTTCCATGGCAATAATATCCGTATTAGAGCTGACAGCCTGCAGTTCCTCCAAAATGGCAGTAAGTGAGGGTTCAGATGAATCTACAATTTTAGACTTAACAGGTGGAGGAGATGCTGCTTGTTTACGCTTAGGCACTGATAAAGTTGAAGCTTTCCTTTCCATATTAATAAAACAGTATGAAATATATATATGATAAATAGTAAAAAAATTGAAATGTACGTAAATATGCCAAACCGGTGTAGAAATGAAGTAAAGATCGAGGTGCAGCAGCTAAAACTGTGGGAGGACTTTCAGGCCGAAGCTGCACCCTTTCTAGAAGAAAACCCCGCCTTGCTGACAGGAACTCCAAAGGCAGCCTGAGAGAAGCCTCGGTGCAGGAACAGTAGAGTGCCAGAGAACACCAGGAACAGTCACAGCCACCAAAAGAAACCCCCGAGCTCCTCAACGGGCTAAGGAAAATGGCAAACAGGAATAATATTACCCTGTTAAATTGGCAGAAAAAGCTTGTCATAAACACAGGCGCATTAGAGCTTAGCGGCGAACTGCCATTTTGAATCACATGCTCGTGCGTCTCCTACATATGCATTTGAGACTATGCTGGGTATATGTGGCTATTCATGAACAAATTAACCTACAGATGTGCATGATAAGCATGTGTTAGACATGAGGTGTAAGTATATGAGCCTCAATCAATGTGTTATAAGCCTGCAGTGGGATTATGAGGCTGCACCTTCGCATTACAAAGCTTCAAGTGGGATTTAGGCTATACCTGCCCATATGAGATTACACCTGCACATTAAGAGGCAGCTCTATAATATGAAGTTATACCTGCTCCTGTGTGCTGTGCCCACACAATATGAGGCAGAACTGGGCATGTGTTACTTTTTTAACATAGGAGACTACATCTGACTCTTATGGCACCGATTCGGAGGGCCCCGGGTGAAGGGGTGCCCTCTACAGCCCCCGAAGTCTGATTCCCACAGCCGTTTTGTCTCACTGAGACCGAGTTGATACAGCTGTCCGAATCGTGCATCGTACTCGCTCGTTCGGAAGCCGGCTCCATTGTGCGGCACGATTCGGCTGCGAACGAGTCGGACTGACAGGATCGGGTTGGGAATCGATTCGGTCGACATGGACGAGATCTTTGCATCATACTTGGTCGTTCGGAACAGGGGAAGATTCGGTCAGAAACATAGGCTCCGAATCGGATTTGCTCGTTCCGGAACCCGCCTGGAGGCCTTCCTAACGTGATCGTAATCGGCCCCTTGGTGGTAGAAGGGACCAGGAGGAGTTGATGGAAACAGGGGCATGCTTACTACTAAATGAGAGGGCTTTAGGGAAGATTAAGGAAGAGTTTCAGGGGTGTTAGGGGGTGGATTGGAGTGGGGTGGGAGATGTACCCACCCTCAAAAGAGTAAGCCTATTCCTATTCCCATACGGCACTTATAAATTTACTGCAGGAATAACAGTGACCCAAAACAGTAGTAAAAGATTCGAGCTCAGAATTGTGCAAAAGTACCCAATAATTGTGATAAGGAACCATTCAGTGTCAGAGTTCACCATATGGTAATGTATAGGGAAAACGTAGAAAGTTGATTAAACTTTATAATAAATAAGTACAAAAATGTTTATGTTAAATATTAATGACAATTAATTTTAGATATTTATTTTAAATATAGAACAAAATTAAAAATATTAATTCATGCTACAGCACTATTCACTTAATTTTTATTAAATGTCTAATTAATCTAAATGTATTAAATGCAATTATTTTTCTGTAGTTTAAGTTAAAAATACTGGTGACCTTTGGTGGTTTTAAGTTTTTGAAATTGTGCCTATAAAATCACTTAAGTTTAGTTTTTTTAAAGAATAGTTAGGGGTACATCTCGCATCACAGGGAGAAAAGGGCCTAGTCAAGCACCTGTGGTGATCAGGTGGAACATGTAGAAAACTGGAGGTGAACTTGGTGTGAAAGACAGTGTGGTCAAGATCCACCTGCTTGATCTGGTTACTGCCTCAGGTTGGAAATGGGTACATGACCCAATGCCAAGCTAGACTGTTGCTCATGGGGAAGAGGCAGTTCATACAATGATTTCAGCTGTAGACGCAGGATCCAGTTTAGGACTAGATAATAGTGCATGTGGTGGAAGACACTGCCTCAACAATGATAGAAACAGGGGAGCACTGGACCAGGCTCCACACAATGACTCCATGGTGCCAGAAGGAAAGGAGAAATTTCTCTAGGAGTACTGGGGTGGAGACCGGCCAAGTGCCAGAGTTGACAATTTGAAACAATATGAGCTCGGATCAAACCAAATTGTATAGGTAAAAGTCTAACAGCATTTAGCATTTGTTTGTTGCTTGCTCACATAGCTTATGTTTTTTGTGGCTGGTATATCTTGAAAAAGGGTGTGCACAACTGCCATCAGGTTAGGAGACTATGGGGAAAATAAAAAGGAAAATCGTTGGACAGGTAGGATTGGGAGGAGCTCAGAAGAGAAAATTTGCATGTATATGGTCCCGTGGTATAGAGTGAGCTGGCTCTAGAAATAGTGTATGAAAGATAGTCAGAAGTACCAAAACCCGTAGCAGACACCCTTGTAGGATGAATTTTCAAGAGAAAGAGGACCTCTGATCTAGCCGCCACAGCCCCTTGACGAGCCCCTCCTGGTGTAGACTGAAGGTTCATTGAAAAAAAGGGGATCTTTGGGTGTGAATGCACAAAGCCTTCCCTACACCCGCTACAATAACATTTTGAAGAAATGTAACTCCCCCCTCCCCCTCCTGCCCCTCTCCATTAATTGAGCTGTGGGCACAAGGCCTGCAGACCATTCTCTCTTTACTCAGTGCAAGTGGAGTATATGTAAATCATGATGGGAGCCGCACAATCTAAACATAGCAACCCGCACAAAAGTTCACTCATATTGTGTTGTGTACAAAGAATATGGAAAAACACATGTGCAAATACTTAAAAGAGTAGGTGAGACTCACTCATAAGGATGGGAAGAAGACCCTTCTAGAGCATGGTATCCTTGATATATTGATATTAGCTAATTTACAAAAGATGCTGAAAGGCCCCGAAAATAATATATATGCCGAATATTAGCCAGTTTTCATTCAGTGGAACAAGTAGGCACAAACGGGTATGAAAGATACTCAGGATGAAAGTTGGGATGCCAAATAAGTCAACTTAGGGACAGGGTCTGCACATTTATTCCAAATGCTCTGTCTCCTCCCTGTCTATTCCCCTAGACCACCATGCTGCAAGAGAAAAAGGAGAATGAGGATATAAGAGAAGAGGATTTGTTGGACATATTTGAAATACCAGCTAATAGGGCTGAGGGTGCAGCCGGAGTAGCGCCTGCAGGACAGTTGGGGGCCGAAGCACAAGGTGGTAACACACCAGTAAGTGCTGTGATGCAGTAAGTTGGCAGTAAAGTGATCAGATTGGATGCCAATTCCACTGCAGTGGATTAGTATAGAGCATGCATGTGTCCTGCCCTGGGGAGTAGGGAACAGTCAAAGCAAAGTCCTCTGCTCACCCTCAAAAGCTTGAGACAAACTGCAGGACAGCTGTCGATGGCCTCCCCCATTTACCCATTTAAGTGATGCTGATAATGTGGGTTCGCCCTCTTCTGCCTATCTCTTACTTTGGGACTACCCAGGGGGTGGTGGTATAGTTATAGTCCACATTTCTTTGCCCTTCTTTGACTTAATGTTCAGAAAGAAGCAAGTCCCCAAATGTCAGGAAAATCCTACTCAATTCCAGAAAGAACTGCAGTGTGTATGAGGTGTACAGACCTAACTGGGCTAATGTGAATAAATAATTGTGACTGATAGTGCCAAGTGAAGTGAGAGAATGACTTGTGGAGAAAGCGGCATGTTGGAGTGTGGATCCCAGGAATGATGGGGAGTTAAATGCGGCAAAAGATTCATTGTTTTTTTTTTTTAAAATCTTTATTAAGAGAAAAGGCATGTTACAAAAACAACACATTTGCAGTCAGTGCGGTTCATACAATGGACAGGCTCTACCCTCTCCTAGAGCACCTAGTACAATAACTAGATAGTGACCTTGTCAAACAACATCTAGACCCTCAGCGACATCCTCTCTGGTCCGTGGCGATGCACAAATCTCTCCTCTGTAAGAGTTCCACTGACCCCAGACTTGTGTCCATTTGTTCGGGCATCCCCTGGACTCGTAGATGGGTTTCTCAGTCACCATGCACCAATCCATATCGTTAGACCAGTCCACTAGTTTCGGCGGGTTTGGAGCCCTCCAAAGCCGGGCAATATTTCGTTTAGCGATCATGAACCCATGCGTCACCCACAATTGCTCTTTAGAGTTCAAGTCAGTAGGGTCCCAAATATTTAACAGTGCTAACTTTATGTTACAATGAATCTGTTGCCCCAGCGCCTCCTCCATCCGGCCCGCCACCCGTTCCCAATACCCCTGGATTACCGCACACTCCCAAATAATATGAATAAACGTGCCTTCCTGCCCACATTGCCTCGCACAGCTGCCCTCTGGGACGTAACCCATGCGAACCAGCAAAGGTCCCGACAGGTAGGATCTGTGAAGCAGCTTAAGTTGGACCAGTCTGAGCCGGAAGGAAATGGCCACCTCACGAGGGGAGGCCACCGCCGCCCGCCATTCCTCGTCATCCAGACCTGCGACATTGTGATCCCACTTAGCCCGCAAGCTGGTCAGAGGGTCCGCCATATTGTAAATGAGTTTTTTGTAAACAAGGGAGATGGCCTTCTCCGGTAGATCACCATCAAGTATCCTATCCTCAAGCGGGGAGGAGTCGGAAAGAACGCTACCTCTGGGGAGAACCGCAAGCAGGGCATGCCTAATCTGAAGATATCGAAAGTATTCAGGTTTAGCTAGATCGTATACTTGTTGCAGTCGGGAAAAGGGCACCACATTTCCAGACTTCCAGAGTTCGCCAACCCTGGATATGCCAATTAGGTCCCATTTGTCAAAGCCCTTGGACCGGATCAGTCTACCGGAGTTGTTCGCTGTACCATAGTGGCGTGGCCTGCGTGAGTTTGCCCTTCCAGCCCAGACTCTTGTTGGCCGCCTTCCATATAGCCACCGCGTGCCCTGTCGGGCCGTTAAGGACGGGCCGCAGGGGTCGCGCATAGATCGCACCACTGAAGCCGCCCCCCGGAAGGAGCCATCTATCAATTTGGAAGGCTGGATCGTTATGCGACCGATATGTGTACTGATTAATCGCCGCTAAGTGCGCCGCCCAGTAATATCTCTTAATATCTGGGAACCCTATACCCCCATCGAACCATCCAAGCGTAAGTTTATGAGTGGCGATACGTGGTGGTCTACCCTCCCACAAGAGATCACGAACAGCACCGTCAAGGTCTCTAAAGTACGATGCTGGGACTGGAAGTGTAGTGTTTTGTAATGCATATAAGAATCTAGGAAGGGACATCATCTTGAACAGGGCTGCGTGCCCTAGGAGTGTCAGCGGAAGTGACTTCCAATGGAGAACGTCTGCTTTAAAACGCTCCAATGGCGGTCGAAGATTCTTGTCATAAGATCCAGGGAGGTCTTTCGAGGCCCAGATTCCCAGGTATTTGAAGCCGTCAGCTGCAGCCGCTAGCTGACAGCCCCGGGGGAGCAAGGGCCGAAAAGATTCATTGTTGAATGTGATTCCAGACATATTTCCAGACTCAGCATGTGTTTGTGAGGTACTCAATCATAGCCCGTCCTATGGAGAAGGCTCAGGAATCTGTAGGTGCTGCTTTTGTGCAGGGATTGTTATTAAATGTACCACTATATGTATTGGATGGCAAACTACAAAGTTAGCAGAGTCAGTGAACCACTGTGTTGCATCCCAAGAGAAAAAAAAGGATTAGAGTGCTTAATCAAAATTGATAGAAAGTAAATAAACAACGGTGCCTAATTCAGTGATTTCAACAAACAATAATTCAAGTCAAGTGGCAATTGTAATTGAATTTAATTCAAGTTATGACTTGCAACTGTCCATGCAGTTCTTTGTTACATGATACAGACACTAATCACTTTCATCACTTGTGTGTATCATACTTAAGAGAGCACAAAGCACATTTGTCACTGGCACCCACTTCGTCATGTATTTTGTTATAGCATATTTTGAATTAAAATTGCCACGTGAATTAAATTATTGTTTGTTTAAATCATTGAATTAGGGAGTATTTTTTTTTTACTTTCTTACATACCCCGGGTCCATAGTGATTATAGGGTTTCCCTTGTAACAAATAAAAATGTATGTCACTGACATTGCAAAACATGCAGGAAGTGATGAAAGGAGGGGGGCAAGGAGAGGCCAAGGAGGTCAGGGAGGTGGGACAGTTGGAAGAGAAAATGGAAGGGTCCGAAACAGCAGATCCAGTTCTTTTCTGTTGTTCTGTAGTACAGAAAGTGTTCCAAGAAAGGCTGTGCGAGGGTCAAGGCTCATATGGCGAGGGAGGCTTCTAGGCATTGTTTAAACAATGGGGTAAAAGTTCCCAGGGGCATCCCTACTCACATTTTTAGTTGTTCCTATGTGCCTGACTGCAAACAATCCCACAGTGCCCTTCACTTCCAAAATCCAAGATGGGAAAACCCTTCTCCATCTCCCCTTGTGCAGATCCTGTGTGCCCACTCAGAGGTGTGGATGGGGTAATGAGTAGCCCCTTCTTTATGATCACTCAAAAACGGTTTTGGGGTAGCTTTCCTTCCACTGAGTTTGGTGCCAGACAGACTAAGGGGACAACAGTTGGGCCCTTCCTAGGCGTTAAATGTAATTACTTGTCACAAAAAAGGACACCTTGAAGTAAATTAAGGTCCTGGGCCCACCCAAACTGATCTTCCTGCCAGGTCATTGACTCTGCTCCAGGAGCACTTTTCACACCTCTTTCACACCAAATTCAGGCAAAGCACTGTCTGGGCAGTTGTTGGAGAGCTAAAGCAAATTGCCTTCAGCAGCTTCTGGCAGGGTAAAGGTAAATTTCTAAGTGCTATATTTCCCATATATTTAATATAAAAACAATGTTACCATTACATTGGATATTTAATAAAGATAAAAAAATATTTGAATGGAGTCTAGGTGGTACAGGTCAAAAGTTATAGATTAAAGTTTATAATCTATGCTTTGACTTTTCCTATGTGCCAGCTACAGCTTGACCAGTGAACATTTAGTTTTGGGTATTTCCACTGAGGGAACATGCCATTTTTAATGTCACACATGTTCTTCTCTTAATACCATACACCATACATTTGGGAAAGAAGTCACACTTAAGGGTGACATTTAATATTTATTTTGACAAGTCTGTTGTGGTAAATATAGATGCAGGGTAGCCAGTGGTAAGGTGAAACAGGATCAGGTTTATTCATAAGGTAGGAGTCTCAGGTTACAGGTAAAGTAGGTATGAAGGAAGCCCTACCGGGAGCAGCATCCTTGCTGCTCAGCCCTTGCATTCAACTGACACTCTTTCAATCCACTCACAGACCAGCATTCTAATTACATCACAGTCACTCTGGCTGAGCAGCAGGAGACATAACACTAAGAGGAGAATGCATGGCAAAGATGAAGGTATCACATCTGTGTAGCAGAGTTCAAGCTGCTACTCTCCGGCCACACAGGCTAGGCCTGAAGACAGTTTTCATTGTAACTGTAGTGGATGGCACAATAGGTGCTGTAGTCCGAAAGTAGCATTTAACTTTCCTTGCCATGGAAGTATTTCTGCACCATATACATGGCCTTATAGAAAAGGTGAATGTGCCAATCAGGTTTTAGTCCAAATTTGACATGTTTTAGGGGTCAGAGCACTTGCATTGGACAATGGATTGCAGTGTCCCAGTATTAGAGTTCAAGATTACAGCAGATGGGTCCCCAAAAAAGTGAAAAACTGTAACGGTTTGCTTCCTGAGCAAGAAAGCTTGGGCTGTTCGGAGGAAGCAAACCGTGTTGTCATGTCCCCTGATTTGACAGAATTACTTTTACAGTTATCATCCACATGGTGGTCAACAAGGGCTAATGATGTGAGATTAATCTCCTCAATGGAACCTGTATAGGTGAAGGTCGATACACATATAAAGTTGCCCAGAATACCTCAATATAGCCTTACAGCCTGCTGGCAAGCAATTAGAAAAATCCACCCACTGAGGGTAGAATGTTCTAAATTAAAAAGGGAGAAACAGAAAGACAAACATTGGAATGTTGGAGCAGAAGGTTAATATCAGTCATTATTATCCCTGAGTTACTTCATAGTCTTCAAAGGAGCCCCTAACATTCACATTTTCTAATATCCAGTAATAACCTGAGGTGGAAGAAGGCATCTGTCCTGTAATAGCTGATTTGATTAAGCAAGGGACTCTAGTACCTATTGTTAGTAGATGTAACACCCCAATTCTGCCTATATGAAAGACGGGGAAAGCCAATGTATAAAGTTTTGTCCAAGATCCTAGGGCTATAAATAATGTAGTATTCCCAAGCAACCACGTAACCATACTCTCCTGCATGTCTGCAAATGCCTAATTGCTCACTGTGCTTGAAATTTGTTCCACTTTCTTTTGAATACCCATAAATGAGAAAAGTATCTATTCTTATTCACATTTAGAAGGGTCCCACCTTTCATGGACTTGTCTCCCACAGGGATTTACAAATTTCCCATTGGTCTTCTTACAAGCCATAAAGAAGGATTTGGATGCATTGGTTTTCCCCCCCGGGGTATACTCTATCCAATATGTTGATGATTTACTGTAGGCATCTTTTACTCTGAATCAGCAGAAGCAATCATGAGTCTTTCTCTTTACTGAATTGACTGAGTAGGAGGATAAGACTTCAAGGGAAAAATGCAATTTTACCTCACTCAAGTGTGATATGTTGCCCGTGAGATTTCTTCTGGCAAGCACCATCGGGTCTTTGAAAGAGTTGAAACCGTCAGAAAGTTGCCAGACACTATATTTCTCAGATATATACTTTTTGAGAATGGTGGGTTGTTGCCCACAATGAATTTTGAGGTATGCTGAAATGGCCAAGCCTTTAAACGAATTTGCCTGAAAAGACATCTCTTAACCCTTGCACAGATGTGGGTAAACCGGAAATGCATTAGTAAAAATTAAGCAAGCATTGACTTCCGCACCGCCTTGGGACTCCTTGATTAAGCCAAACCCTTTTCGCTGTACAGTTATGAACTAAATGGATTGGCTCGTGGATTGTTGGTAAAAAGCCACGTGGATCAGAAAAAACCAACACCCACTTTGGACCCTGTTGTGACTGCACTTCACCTTGTATCTGGTCTGTTGCAGCTGCTGTAAATCTTGTTGAAGCCTCTAAAAACATTGTGTTAAGTTCCCCACTAACTGTAACTGTGCCCCATTCTGTGGTTTCGCTCCACGTCACTACAAATAATCAGCATCTCTCTATGGCACGATTATCCATCCGCCTCTCATATTACTCGGATCCACTGCTCTGCTCTGAGCCCTATATCTTTGATGCGTACAAATAAGGATGGATATCCACATGATTGCGTTTTAATCACTGCCCAGGTTGCTAGGCCACTTATTGATTTAACTAATGTGCTCCTCAATTAATGTGATTAATTTATTTTGTGGTACTGATCTTGTCTTTGAAATTATGATGGTACTCTAGTTGCTGGCTATATGGTTTGCATTGTATTTCAAGTGGTGGAAAGCTGCAATCTACCTGCAGTAAAATCAGCCCATGTTGCATAACTCATAGCTTTTGCCAGAGCTTGCATCTTTGCCAAAGAAAATACTGTTAGTATATGCACTGACTCAAAGTACATGTGACTTTGGGCTATACTATGATTGCCACAATGTTTCCTGACCTCGACGGGTACCCCAAGAAAATGGACAGTATATTCTGAATCTTTCAAATACCTTGCAATTGCCAGAAATGGTGGCAGTAATTAAGTGGGATGCTCACCAGCGATGATTGAGAGGCAAGGGCCTAGCTCGTTCAGCTGCTAATAAGGCTGCTTAGTGTAAAACTGCTGATGAAGCAATTTATATTGTGAAAGTTGATTTATTTCCTGTCCTGATGTTAAAATATTTGTCTCAATTGCTGGAGCAGGCCTCAGAAGACAAAAAGCAATCCTGGATCAAGTACCAATGTAAAAGACACACTGAGGGGTGGTGAAGAAACAACACCGGGCATGTGGTTGCACCACAATTTGTACTCCCTAGCATCACCAGGTTCTATCATGGAGCAGTCCATGTAGGTGGGGCAGCATGATACGTGCCACTCCAACTGATTGGATTGCGCCCTTCTTTTCTTCTATAGCCCACAGTTATTGCCAATTCTGTGCCACATACCAATCATAAATACTGGAAAAGGGTTAAGGCCACACCTGCTGCTCCCTCTCCCCCTTTGGGCCCCTTTGCTCATATACAGATTGACTTTATTCAACTACCTAAATGTGCGAACTACTCCTGTGTCCTCAACATGTTGTGTATGTTTTCAGGCTGAGTGGAAGCGTACCCCTGTGCCTGTGCAGATGCCATTACTGTAGCCAAGCTATTACTCAGAGACTCATCCCTAGGTTCGGGCACCAAGCTTTCCATTGTGCCTATCATCAAGGGTCAGTGGGTTATGTGGAAAGGAATATTGGTACCTTGAAGAATAAGATAGCTAATATATGTTCAGACACACAAATAAAATGTCCTAATTCTTTCCCATTAGCCTTTTGGTCTCCGAGAGAATCTCTTTCCAAAAGACAAAATTAACACCCTATGAAATAGTAACAGGCCACCACATGATGTTCCCCTCAAATCCCTCTGTCTCTTCTGCTAAGCTGGAACTGCAGGTAAATAATTATGCTGTTTTACAATATAGAAGAAAGCTTACACAATATCTCTAGTTTCCATTCTCAGGCGTGAGGTACCTTACCTGAGCATCTATATGAACCCTGCCATTTCCTTCAGCCAAATGACTTGGTATAAACTGTAAATATACCATAAGAAGACTGTCCTATTGCCTCTCTGGTGTGGACCCTATCAGATCCTGCTCATGTTTACCACAGGTGTTCAATGTCAAGAGCTGATGACTTAAATCCAATCTTCTCACTGTAAATGACTCGTTCCTACCCAAGGCAACGGTGCCCCTACCACTGCTTCAAGGCATGTGCCAATCCCCAAATTATCTGCTGAAACTGTTTCTGCCACATCTTTTTCACCTGTTGGTGGGTAGAAGTCTCTGTGCCCACTTCCTTTTCCTGCTCCTCCACCATGTGATATTGACAGACAGCCTCCCGGTGTTACTGCCTTGATCCAAGGTGAGCAACCCTCTCTTTCTGGATATCAGTTCCCTCTGTGGGGCTGGCCTGATATCTTACTTGTTGCTTTGAGCATCTGGCTGTTGATGGGCTACATCCTCACCATAGATTGGGAATTATTCCAAAATTGAACTGTGCTAGACTTTCCCTTTTATGGAGTTGCTGCTCAGCTTATAAGGGTAACTCCTACCTGTTGCGAAATACAGGCAGACCATTAACTTTTCCTCCTGCTGATCTGTACGCATATGCTTGTTGATGTAGGAGAAAGCATTCCTTTGATCGGTGTGCCCTTACATTTTAATGACACTTACCTTTAGCTTTTCTATCTCAGACATAGACTGCCAGAATGTGCTGGCATCTCCTCCTCTTCTTTCCTGGGCCTTCAATGTTCAATAATCCTTTTAACCATAACATGCTAGATGTGACTCATCTTGCAATGACTGAGCATGAATTTATTTGTGAACTCTAGGGAGCAAATGTATCCAATATGCTTATTGGACACAGAAAATGTGATTTAACAGTAGAAAATGTTTCTTTGAGTTGCCTCCCTTTGAGTAACACCTTTTCATGGACAGTTGTTTTTCAAAGATTATACCCCTCAGCGGTTATGCATATTTCAGATGCCAATTGGGAGCCAACCCCTGACTACCCCCTAGACCAGGCTAGAACTTGCTATCCAGGCATAAGACACTTTGAGGATCATCCCTCATAGCGCAAAATAAGTTAGGCTATTTCAAGTAAGGCTGGGCGTAGTTCGCGAAGTAATGCTTCGCGAAGCTACGCAAAGTGCAGTTCGCACTACGCAAGCTTCGCGTAGCACTACGCGAACTGCGTAGCGCACTGTTCGCAATGATTGCACAGTGCCGGATGCTTGTCCGCACTGTGCAATCATTGAAAACGGCAACTTGCACAGTGCGAGCTGTCTTTACTGCCGCTCGAGTAGATTTTTACTCGAGCGGCAGCTTTCTCAACGCGGACTGGTAGTTTCTCATCGCGAGCGGTCGCGAGCATACGCGACCACTCGCAATGAGAAACCTGACCTCCCCGCGTTGAGAATCTCGCCGGGAGGTTTATTTTCCACGCTCGCGATCGGCAACTTGATGTTGCTGATCGCGAACGAGGAAAAAGTCTCGCCAGGATGTCATTTTGCTTGCTCACGGTCGCCAACTTGACGTTGAGGACCGCGAGCAAGCAAAAAATGACCGCGGCACTACGCTACGCTACGCTACGCGTGTTTGCACTGTGCTACGTGCAATTCGCGTTGTGCGAAGTAGCGCAAACTTCGCAAACTACGCGAGCGTAGCGTAGCACTTCGCCCAGGGTTAATTTCAAGTACCTTCAGGTTCCTCTCCGCTCTAATCCCCATGTACGGATTGAATGTTGACTTAGATGAGTTAAGAAGGAATGCAGAAGAAATAGCACATTTTACCACAATAGCTTTTGGGTTAGTAACAAAAGACTTAGATACCCAGGCCAAGATGCTGATCCAAAATGTAACGACTTTAGATTATCTTTTAGTGGCCAATGGGGGGGTCTGCGTTGACGTTTTGGAAGAAATAGCAAATTCTAACGCAATAATTTTTAGATTAGTATGGAAACAGTTAGATACCTATGCCAAAATGCTGATTCAAAATAGAACAGCTTTAGATGATCTTTTAGAGGGTCTGATTAATTGTAGGGACCAAATGTTGCACTCATCTTACCATCACTTCTCGTAGAATATACAAACATGTAGATTACATTCAGGAGAGTGTAAAGAAATTACACAAGATACAAAGCAGAGCTCACTTGAGCCTCAACAGGATCTGGGCATGGTTGGAGGTAGTTTTCGGCCCTTTGGGAATGAAGATATTTGAATCTATTATTGGACTTTTACTGATTGTGGTTGTTTTCAATATTGCTATTAGATTAATTTTGTGAAACATCCACCACTCTTATAAAAATAAAGGCACTGCCAAACCTTTTACACTTTTAATCTGTCTGTATCTTGTTAATATATTTCCTGTGTAATGCAGTGTTAGTAACTGTATACTTAATCATGAATGTATTTAACCAGATATGAATGTTGTTTTATATTAGCTTGAAGCTTCTTGTGACTCTGACTATGTTTGCAAACTTTCATGGCTATAGTAAACCCAGATTTCATAGGTCTCTGGATTGTACCCTGCACATTTTCTAACAGCGTAACCTCATTTTCAAAACCTGGCAAAGGAAGCAAAATTTAGTGACAATAATAAGGTCAGTATTGTGTATATAAATTATATTTTCTCCTCAAGGCCTTTTGAACTTCCTTGAGGGAAAGATCCTTCCAGCTGCAGCTCAGGTGAGTATTAGCCATCATTACTACCATCACAGATACAACTTCCTTAGCTGTAGAAAGCATGCATTTTGTGCAACGTTCACTCTATACCATATACTTTACAGCTAATATAGTTCACATTAACAATCAACCACAGATATGTGGGAAGCCCTGATTGAGTATGGTGTTCAATCTGTATACAACTGTTCAAAGAAAGCCAAAATAGTGAATGCCAATTCCAAAACAATTGTGCTACTACGGACAGCTTTTATTTGTATTAAGTCGCTGACAAGCACCAAAGCTACATAAAGAAATAAAGTTGATATCAGTAGAGAATTGAGTACTGTAAAAAGTTTTTGCTCTATGGAGAAAGTTAATTCTTAGCACACTATTTGAAAACAGTGAAACTCTCATGAGAAATACACCACAGAGTATTCAAAAGAATCTCCTAAGAACAATGTACATTCTATGCAACAGTTGTCATAAAAGACACTTAATAACCAAAATCTGAAGGTGCTAAAGGGTATACTACCTGCACCCTTCATACTGTGGAGAAATCTTTACACATCTTCTGAAGCAAAACAAGCACACATACATAGGTTAGTACTTGGTGCACACACTCTTCTATGTTAAATATAAATTATCATGCTGACAACTCAAGGCTGTTCAGAAAAGTTAGCATCTACTGTGTGGAATCTTTATACTGTTGAAATATTTTACTGCAGAACTAAAACGTTGTGTGGAGCACAGCTATGGTCCTTTAGTAGTACATGTGTTATGTAAACAATCCCATCAGCTGGATCCAGGTTGAACACAATCAGGTAGAAATGTATTATGGTAGTTACCTGCCATTATTTAACTGTTAAACAAACTAGCATACTCATTGGATGACGTCATCAGTGATGCCATCAATGGTATCATTTGAGATGTCATCAGTGATGCCAATAATTATGTCATAGAACATGTCGAGTGATGTCATATGTGAGGTCATAAGCAGTGCATAGGCTCAAGTTATAGTTAGCGCTGCTACCTATAGCTGGCAAATTTCTGTGTTTTTTTAGTTCAAAACGTTAATGTTGCCACTGAGAAATTCACCTAACTAAAATGTTACTTTAACCTTTGATTTTTTTCAGCGAATTTCTAGTACTTTTTCAAAGTAAATTAATTATTTTTTGAGTGTATCTATGGTAGAATACCTTTGTATTGTAACCTAACAGGTGTTCGTAGTAGGGTGTGAAGATGGACTGGCCTCTCCTTCCAGACCTCTCTCTCAGATGGCGGTTGTGTGTAGTAGGGCATGGGCATTGTAGGAAAGTGCCCCTTTTGACATGGTTACCACTCACATTTTGCCTAGTATCTGGTGCAACTTTGAATGAGAGTGTACTAGGTTCCTGCTAACCAGGTCCCCAGTAACAGTGTTCTTTCCCTAAAACTGTACATTTGTTCCACAATAGGCACCCCTTTGGGTTCCCTTTAAGTGCCTAGTAAGTGGTACCCCTGGTACCTAGGGCCATGAAACTAAAGAGGTCCCCTAACGGCTGCAGACAAATTGTGCCACCCTAAGGGACCCCTAACCAAGCTAATGCAAATTGTCATTGCAGCCTGCGTGTCTTGTTGCAGAGAAATTCTAAGAGTCGACATGGCACACATCCCTGTGTGCTATGCCTGCCAGCACTACATGTGGCATAGGTACAGCCCTAAGGCAGGATGCACTATGTCCATTTGAGGGCATATCTGCGGGAGTAGATATGTTGCGGTGATATGTAAGTTCACCCTTAGATATTACCAGTGCACAGGGAAGCCCTACCGAGTACATGGGCTGGACACTCTTCATTATGAGTTCCTCAGCTGCATGATGGCTTTACTGTACCCCAAGTTATTTGATTCCAAACACCTCGTCTTAATCAACCCACACTGATGCCAGTGCTGGATTTATTAATAAATGCACCCAGAGGGCACCTTAGAGGTGCCCACTGAAAATCTACTGACTACTAGTGTGTTGACTGATTGGTCTGAACCAGCCAGTCACCATAGACAGATTTCTGACCTTCTGAGGTGAGAGCCTTCACTCTCAGAAGTCAGGAACAAAGCTTGCTTGTTACAAGCAGGATGCACTGCCCTGTCCTGACCCTACTTTTTGAGGTCAAGACAGACAGGATAATTTGTAAGATTAGGAGGCGTGCCCACATTCAGCCAGCACCACCCTACGGCGGGCCAGCTGATGTGGACCCTACTTTTCAGATTCCTCCATGTTGTTTTGGATGGAATTAGCATTCTAGGGTTATGCCCACTTCCTAAAGGAAGTGGTCATATAGTGAGTGTAGACACCCTGAGGGTAGGTGGCCCATTGGCTACTATTTGTCACTCCCCAAAAACATCCCTAAATTGAGTATTTAGGTGGCACCCCTGAACCCAGAAACTCAGATTCAAAGGATCAACAGAAAAAGGATGAAGAATAGTCACTGCCTGGCAAGAACTGCAGCAAAACTTTGGACTTTGGCGCGAAACCCTGCCGCCCTAAGCCCTTTCTCATCAATCATGACAGAGTGACGTGCCCTGCAAGTCAGAGAACTACCAAAGCCTTGGGTAGCCTGCCAGCACTTTGAAAATCGCCTACAGTCTCCCTTGGAGTAGAGGAGCTACACTCGGGCAGTCTGTAGGCACCGACAAGCAGAGTCAGGTCCACCGCATTGCAACTCCCTGCCTGACCGATGCCGCAGATGACCAGGAGAAGGCACACATGCTCTGAAAGGTCAGGTCTGTCTCCCCACCGAGTGTGAAGACACCAAGACCAACCGAAGCTGTGCAGTACCAACCCCCCGGGTACCGGACACCCTGCACCAAACACCAACAGTGAGAGTCCAATCCGGATTCTCACTGCACCAGGACTAAGCAGCCATTGAGGGATGTCAGCATCACTGAGACCCACTTCACGAGTGGTCCACCTGCCTTGATTCTCCCCTGACAGCTATTTGTCCCTTACTGTGAGGCAACTTTGCTCGCCCACTCCAGCAGACCAAGCCACTCCGCTCCTGAGCCCCCGGGTCTGGGTCCTGGCAAACCGGCTGAACCCCCGTGCTTCAAGACCCCTTGCGAACTGAGCCCTCATTTGGGAGCCCTCTGACTTGCCCGCAAGTTGCTCTGTGCTGCCTCTCTTCAGGTGGCCTCCCTTCTCTGTAGGGCACCAGCTACCAGCCTCGCCTTGCTCCAGGTAGAACCCAGGCAGTTCCTGAAGAACTGCTGGTAGTACTTATAACCTTGGGCCACTACTATTCCGAACCCAGAGGTTGAACCCCAGAAACCGAATGTACCTACCTTTATGCATCTTTGACTTTTCCTTCCATAAGATTGTATTGTGTGTAAAGGCGCACAACTTAGAAAGCTTTATTTACCTGCACGATTTGTTATTGAGAAAAGTACTTACCGTTGAACAAGGTTCTTGGTTTCAAACGATATATATAAAAAGAAGTGTTATTTTTCTAAATTAGTCTCAAATATATTCTTTGAGTGTGTGTCTTATTTATTGCCTCTGTGAGTACAACAAATGCTTAGCACTATCCTCTGATAAGCCTAGCCTAACTGCTCGCCCACACTACCACAAAAGAGAGCGTTGGTATTATCTTCTTTACCTCTGTAAACCAATTGGGGACCCACTGGACTCTCTGCACAGTGTACTTCATTTTAGTACACTATATAAAGAGCCAGCTTCTTACAGGGATGGACTGACCTCTCTTTTCAGACCTCTCTCTCAGATGATGGGTGTGCACAGTAGTGAGTGGGGATGGACTAGCTCTCCTGTCACACCTCTCTCTCAAATGGCGGGTGTGCTTGGTTGGATGTGTGGATGGACTGGCCTCTCCTTTGAGACCTCTCTTTCACAGATGGGTGTGCGTGGTAGGGTGAGTGGAAAGACTGCCCTCTCCTTTCAGACCTATCCCTCAGATGATTGGTGTGCGCAGTAGGGTGTGTGGCGGGACTGACCTCTCTGCAGACACCTCTCTCTGTAATGATGGGTGTGCATAGTAGGGTGTTGGGAGGAACTGGCCTTTCCTTTTAGACCTCTTTCTCAGATGGCGGGTGTGCCCTGTAGGATGTGGGGAGAGACTAGTCTCTCCTTTCAGACCCCTCTCTCAGATGGCAGATGTGCATAGTAGGGTGTGTGGAGGGACTGGACTCTCTGGTGAGACCTCTCTCTGTAATGATGGGTGTGCATAGAAAGGTGTGGAGAGGGACTGGCCTCTCCTTTCAGACCTCTCTCCTAGATGACGGGTGTACATAGTAGGGTGTTGGGAGGGGCTGCCCTCTCCTTTCAGACCTCTCTCTCAAATGATGGGTGTGCATAGTAGGGTATGTGGAGGGACTGGCCTCTCTGCTGAGACCCCTCTCTGTAATGATGGGTGTGCGTAGTAGGATGTGGGGAGGGACTGGGCTCTCCTTTCAGACCTCTCTCTCAAATGCGGGTGTGCATAGTAGCGTGTGTGGAGGGACTGACCTCTCTGCTGAGACCTCTCTCTCAGATGGCAGGCGTGCGCTGTAGGATGTGGGGAGGGACTGGGCTCTCCTTTCAGACTTCTCTCTCAGATGACGGGTGTGTGTAGTAGGGTGTGCGGAGGGATTGGGCTCTCTGCTGAGCCCTCTCTCTCTCTGCAATGATGGGTGCGCATAGTAGGGTGTGGGGAGGGACTGGCTCTCCTTTCAGACCTCTCTCTCAGATGACGGGTGTGCGTAGTAGTGCGTTGAGAATTACAGGCTGTCCTTTCAGACCTCTCCCTCAAATGATGAAAGTGCATAGTAGGGTGTGTTCAGAGAGACTGGCCTCTCTGCTGACACCTCTATCTCAAATGATGGGTGTATGTAGAAGTTAGTAGAGAGGAACTGTCCTCCTTGCTAACACCCCTCTCTCTGATAAAAGGTGTGCATAATAGGGTGTGGGAAAAGACTGTACTCCACGCACAACTCTTACCAAGCCGATGGGTGTAAATAGTAGACTCTCCTTCTTATAGTAGCAAGTGTGCATACTACAGTGTACTCAAAGATCGGCTACTCCTTTCTACATTTCATGATCTTGTGAAATCGTGATGTTTTAAAAAAAAAAGAATTAACATTTCAATCATCACAGTACATGTCTCTTACACACTTCCTCTTAGAAGCAAGGACCACAATATGCATTCCTACCAATAGAGTGTATTGAGAACTCATCTACTCCTTTTTACTATTCACGATCCCACGAGAGTCCGGTGAGATCGTAAATATTACTTAAAACAACATACATTTATTTTCTTCACAGTAGTTATCCCTTAGACAGCTCCTCTCTAAATCTAGGGGGACAGTATGCCTTTGTGCTGCCCCCTTATATATCTTTTTTACTTCATTTCCACAACACCTCTAATTTTTCACAGTAAAGAGTAATGACAGTCATTTCATTTCTAACATTCTAACAGGCAGCCAATCAGAGCGCTCACTCTTGCGGGACTCGCAGGAATCTCTTGCTGCAGGGGAGAGTGAAGGCTCACGAGAAAAACATGCCTCTCGACCATTCACAGGGCTCCATTTTTTATTTTAAAAATATCTTTAAAACTACTGAACAGATTTACAACAAATCACAAAAGGAACAATCTGCGTACCAATATCTAAGTTCCTGACGAATTTGGTGTAATTCCGTTCAGCAGTTCTTGCTGTAGCCTTATCTAAATAAGTCTCTAGAAAATGCATGAGGATTTTGTGTTTTGGGACACCCCTTTTTTTCTCCCCCCGCTTGACGGATCACCCCGAAACTTTTAAGGAAGAAGCTGAGGTGGATTAACTTTTTAAGAAAAAGTTTTGTGAATTTCGTCAAATGGTGCCAAAGTTATTAGCAAACCAAAAAAAGCTCCATCCATGGAAAAGCAGACCTAATTATAACAACCTGGCAGGTAATATCTATTTGTGAAATTCAGCAGTTATAGTTACCTGAGCTAACTATAACTTATGCCCCCACAATGCACTGCTTATGACCTCACCTATTACATCACTCATGACATGATCAGTGACATCACTGATGACATCACTGATGGCATCTCAAATAACATCACTGATGACATTACTGATGACATCATCCACAGAACAACTCACACACCCACTCGCACCCCCTTACAACCTCTCATATGCCCACTCACATCGCCACCTCCCGGGGGCAAATACAACAAAAGAATGAAGGGGGTCCGTCGTGGACCCCCAGCCCCGGGGACCACCACCTGCCGTTGGCTAAAGCAAACATTGGAGGGGGGCCGCGTGGCCCCCCTCCTAGAGCTTCCCGCAAGCCACAGCAAATGCACCGCTTTCAGCAAGCGAGAGGTGACAAATGCTCTTGCTTGCTGAAAGCAGAGCATTTATCTTTTTCCCCTGCCCGCTGTCAAGTGAGCAGGGAAACAGAAAAATTGATTTGAGATCTAGAAAGCTGCATATTTAGCAGCTTCCTGGGTCTCAAAGAAATGCTGGCTCCTGAAGGAGGCGGGGAGCCGGCGGGGACCGCGGTGGCCATGAGGATCCCTCCGCGGTCCCTAATGGAAAGGGCAGGCCCTAGGAGATGTGGTCCCCGGGTCAAAATCGGGCTAGGAGGGGGGCCGCTCTGCCCCCTCCCTTTAAGGTTACATTTTTTTTTAAAGAGGCTGGGCCCTGGGGCATGGGGTCCCCGGGCCCGAAATCGGCCCAGGGAGGGAGGATACGCGGCCCCCTCCCCCTTTTAAAAAAAATCTATAAATAAAGGCCAGGCCCTAAGGAATGGGGCCCCCAGGGCTGAAATCGGCCCCCCTCCCTTTAAGTTTTTTGTTTTTTTAAAAAAGGCCGGGCCCTGAGGGATGGACTCCCCGGGTCCAAAATCGGCCAGCGTAGGGGGGCTCCACGGCCGCCTCCCCTTTAAAAAAAAATATAAATAAAGGCCAGGACCTGGGGAATGGGGTCCCCAGGGCCGAATTCGGCCCAGGACTGTGGAGGGGGGTGCTCTGCTCCCCTCTCTTTAAGTTTTTAAAAATATTTTTTAAATATATCAATAAAGGCCAGGCCCTGGGGAATGGGGTCCCCGGGGCTGAAATTGGCCCGAGAGGGAGGCAGCTTGGCTCCCCTCTCATTAAGGTTGAAAAAAGAATGCCGGGGCCCTGGAGATGGGGTTCTTGGGTCTAAAATCAGCCCCGGGAAGGGGGGGCTAAATGGCTCCCCTCTGTTAATACATTAAAAAAAAGCAGACTGGAAAGTCGCCAAAGCCCCACCTCTTTTCTCCACCACTCTGCACTGCTGGTTGGGGGATGAAGTTCCCTTGGATGCTGAGGGTCCTTGGGGGCCAACAAGCCCTGCTGTTACCTCCAGTAAGTCCCACACAGTGGGATTGCTGAGAGGTCTTGGGAGGCCACGCCCCCTTTCTCCACCACTCTGCAAACATGCCTCCTGGTGCACTGCTGGTTGTGGAATGAAGTTCCCTTGGCTCCAGATAGTCCTTGGGGGCCAACAAGCCCTGCTGTTATTTCCAATAAGTCCCACACAGTCCTGTTGCTGAGAGGCCTTCAGGGGCCATGCCCCCTTTCTCCAGCACTCTGCAAACACGCCTCCTGGTGCACTGCTGGTTGTGGAATGAAATCCCATTAGATGCTGAGTGTCCTTGGGGGCCAACAAGCCCTCCTATTACCTCCAGTAAGTCCCACACAGTGGTATTGATGAGAGGTCCTCAAAGGCCACGCCCCCTTTCTCCACCACTCTGCAAACATGCCTCCTGGTGCACTGCTGGTTGGGGGATGAAGTCCTCTTGGATGCAGAGGGTTCCTGGTGACCCAGAAGCCCTCCAGTTTTCTCCAGCGAGTCCGACACAGCAGGATTCCTGAGAACTGGTCGGAAGCCCCGCCCCCTTTTCCCACCACTCTGCAAACGCGGCTACTACTTAAACATCAAAATTCACTTTAAAAAACCAAAGGTTACAGGTACGTTATAGTTAGGAAATAGAATTTAAAAAACCTTAGAAATTCACTGAAAAAAACAAAGGTCATAGGGACGTTATAGTTAGGGTCAGATTTCCCTTGTAGACACACCTTTGGTTGGGTTTGAATGTTCACGTCTGTACCGAAGAAAAACTGCATTTACAAAATTGGCACAGTGTCGGATTTATTCGCACCGGAGTGCGCATCTACACGCTGTGTTGTGCTGGAAAGTGTGCCCTATATGTATATTCCATTTTATGTATTTTATCTTTTCAGCTCCAACCAACCATTTTCTAGCAAGAGCCTTGGTCAGCTGAAATGACAATTGTCTTTGATCTATAGTCTTCTGGGCATTTGGTGTGTTATTTTTAACACTAGGGATGAAAGGTAAAAAAAACAACAGGCACAGCCGCACCAGCTTTAACTCTGCACATACAAGAGCGTGTCACAACGCATCACCATTGTTGAACTGAACACAAATTGTGTGACTAATTGAATTATTGCTATTTTTCAATATGTTGTGCTGAGTGCTGGTAATTTCTTTCTGTAAATATGGCCGTGTCCCTGTACTCTGGAAGAAGGTCATGTCGGCATGATCAGGGCAAACATGTCATTGTGCGTATTAGGTCAAAAGATATTGGCTTAAAGAAGATACAAAGACGAACATTAATCTAGACGTGGCTGTTTGTAAGTGCAACCGATTTATGAGTCATAATTGGACTAATGTATTTTTCACTTCAAGAGAGCGAAAACTACGTCTAGAAATATAGCACCTGGGTAAAGGGCGAACAATGTGTTTGCTTGTGGAAAGAATTCTGCGCGCTTGAGCCTTACAGCAAGTGAAGATGTGTAAAATAGCACAGCTAATGCTCGGATGCGTCATTAGGCCCGCGTAAACTCCCCAAAGATGTCTATCGTGTGCGCAGGGCAGTGAGTCATTCTCAAAGGTTGCCTGCCTCAACTAGCCACGTAGTAGTTCTTCAGCAGTGTGTTTGTCTGTCTCCAGCCTAGCACACTGAACACACGGCGAATAATGCACACACCCTTCGCAAATGTCCAGCTTTATGTATTGACCCATAATTATGGCCTCCTGGTCACCGTCGCAACAGAGTGCGCGCCACGCACGCGGCCACGGCGCCATCCCTGCGAGGAAGAAGGTGAAACAGGTTAGTATTCCCAAGAATCTCTGACTTCACTGAGGTTATTTTTAAAGACAAGCGAACTGAGTGTTCCAAACTCTTCTGGTTGCCAAGGAAACCTCTCTGATGACTGAATAGGTTAACACGATTTTATTCTGTTGTTCGGCTTGACAAATACTAAGAGAAGAACCGATCACGGCTCTGAATTAATAATCACCTTGTATGTTTCTTTCAACGGAGATTAATTAGCACCGTCTTGAATTTGGTTTCTGTTCTTTGACTAAGATATCAACGAATCAACAAACAGATTGACTGGCGGGCGGAGCCTTTTCGATTTTTATTGCATTACATCTCGAACAGAAAACATAAGGTGCAGTTAATATATTAATCAAATCAACTTATAAGATGTCGCCCATAAATTGCCATTGGTGCCAGCTAACACTTTATTTTCTTCATCATAATCCCCACGGCAGGAGGAAAGTCTCATAAGAGGAGACCCACCTTTCACCTCCACCGTATTTTTCTTTCTCTATATTAGTTTTCAAACTACATCTGAACAGCTAAAACCAATAAAGCATCACTGGCCATTGAACAAACAGGGTTATGGGCTTGGAACAGAAACAAGGGCTGTGGGGCTTCGCTGCCATAGATGTTTTTCCCTTTGTGCTGCACTACTGCTAACTTAAACTAACCCTCAACACTTTTTTCCCACTTTCTTTAACGCCGAATTCTATTTTTTCACCATCTATATATGAATTCGAATAAGTACTGGTCCAGTGAGCCCATTATTTGTTGGATAAAAAACAGGCATCACATTTACTGGTTGCATATCATGGAATCTTTTTTAAGTCTGAGGCTCTTTAAAAATAGTCATGGACATCGGTCGTAGTCTTGAAGCTCTTGGATGCCTCCATGCGGCCTCCTTCTTCTTTTAGCTCTTTTAAATCTGCCTCTTGATTTGGATTCCTGGCTCCTGGTGGTTCACAAGGTTATCCAAGTTTCTTTTGACTACTTCTTGTTAGAAATGGGGGTCTCTAGTTGGCAGAGGTAGGTACCTTTGTCCACGTAGGGACCCTTCTTCCTAGTCAGGGTAAGGGGGATACACTTCTAAAATAACCCCTGCTCACCCCCGTGGTAGCTTGGCACGAGCAGACAGGTTTATCTCAGAGGCAGTGTGTAAAGTATTTGTGCATGCATACAGTAACACAGTGAAAACACTACAAATGGACACCACACCAGTTTAGAAAAATAAGCAAACTTTATCTAAACTAACAGGACCAAAAACAACAAAAATCCAACATACAATACTCTTAAAAATAGTTACTGTGCAAATAACCTTTAAATTGCAGGAAAAACGTGAAAATACAGTTCCTCTGACTCGGTAGCTCCGTCCTGGGCTACCGCGATACTGAATACGACAAAGTCTAACAATTCCAGCCAACCGTGTCGATACAGGTTAGCTAAAGCGGGGCAACCGTCGCGAAGTGAGATTGAAGCGTTGCAGCGTGCGGTGTCCTCACGGCTCGGTGCAGGCAGCGACTCGTTGACAGAGTCGGTGAGACCAAGGCTTGCGTTGCAGGGTGAGACGGTGCTCGATGCAGTGCTGGCAGGTCATGATGCGGCGATGGAGCCGGTCGATGTTCGAGTCGGGCAGCGACGGAACCGATGATGTCAGTGCAGCATGTAGCAAAGCGGTGCTGAGTGCGATGCCCACAGGACGTGGTGCAAGCAGCGGCTCGTTGACGGAGTCGGTGAGACCAGGGTTGCATTGCGAAACGAGGCGGTGCTCTCTACGGTGCCTTCAGGACACGGAATCCTACGACGGACTCGGTGACAGTTGGTTACCCTTTTCTTCTCCAGGCAACTGAAACCAGCGGTTCCAGAGACGGTGCCCAGAAGCTTGGTGAGGCCTTTGATGTTCCTGAGACCTCGTGAACAGGGGGCAAGTTCCACTTCAAACCCTTGGAGATCTTCCTCAAGCAGGGGACACAGCACACAGCAAAGTCCTTCTCATTTCCTTGGCAGAAACAGCCACTGCAGGCCAACCCCAGACAGCACACAGCAAAGAGGCAGTACTCCTCCTCCAGTTTCTCCAGCTCTTCTCCTTGGCAAAGGTTCCTCTTGATTTCCCAGAAGTGATCTAAAAGTCTGGGGCCTGGGCCCCTCTTTTTATACAGCAAAATCCTTTGATCTCTGATGGCAGAGAAGCCCTGTGCTTGGTCAAAACCGGTTCTGCTCTCTCTGGTGCAGCTTCCTGGCAGGAGGTGGAGACAGCATTGTAGCAGGCAGACCAGGCCCATTCAGGTGAAAGGAAATCTCCTCCCCCCTACTCTAAATGCAGCCCAGGTCAATTCAGCCCAGCCCTGACTCATCAGGCTCTCTGGAGCCACTGCTCCTCCCCCAGCTCCTCCCCAGCCCCTGTCATCCAAAAGCCAGACATGCAATACACAGACCTAGCAGAGGCACACTGGATGGCTAAGCAAGAAAATACATACTTTCTAAAAGTGGTATTTTCAAACACAGAATGTAAAAATCGCCCTCACTAAAAGATGCATTTTAACATTCTGAGGTCAGGCATACTAAACTTTATTTTCCTACCTTGTTCCCAGGGGTAGTTATGTTTATAAGATGATATAAGCAAACTCCCCATTCTGTCCTATGGGAACAGGTAGCCTTGCAATAGTGAAAAACTAAATTGGCAGTAATTTACTATCAGGACATGCCACACATATCAGGGCATGTCCTACCTCTCACATACACTGCACCCTGCCCACAGGGGTACCTTGGGCCTACCTTAGGGGTGACTAACATGTAAGAAAAGGGAAGGTTAGGGCCTGGCAAGTGGGTGCACTTGCCAAGTCGACATAGCACTACCAGACTGCACACAGGCTCTGCAAAGGCAGGCCAGAGTTACATTTACAGGCTGTTTATGTGGGTGGCACAATCAGTGCTGCAGCCCACTAGCAGCATTTGATTTACAGGCCTTGGGCACACACAGTGCACTGTACTAGGGACTGACTGGTAAATCAAATCAGCCAATCATGGAAACACCAATCCATAACAACAATTTACAAAGGGAGCACTTGCACTTTGGCACTGAACAGCAGTGGCAAAGTGTCCAAAGCATCTAGACCAGCAAAACGGAGTCCAACACACAGCAAACACACAGGAGGCAAAGGCAAAAAATGCAAGGGAGAACCACGCCAATGGTGCCAGGTCTAACACTTCTTAACTCAGACCTCATTGAGATTGTCTCTTTGCTGTTGGAATTCTTTAAGATCAAGGGCCAGGAGATACAATTGAGGCCATATTAACAATCTGCCATGGGAAGGTCTGCAGCAAGAACAAGGGGACCCTACTCACTAAGGAAACAGGGTCGGTAAAGTGCTTTCAGAAACAATGGTTCCTGTGGACTGATACTGTCTATATTGATATTAATATTTTGTGCAATAGCAATGTAAGGGGTTAATGTGTTGTCAGAAGGCAAAGAAACCACCAATACCAATGATTTAAGTATATCACAGTAGATTTTATAATATAGAACGAAGGAAGGAATATATACAATATCAGAAAATGAAACACAATGAAAAACAATTGTGCGTAGTGTCCCCAGTGAAAACAGGAACCTCAAATAAATTCAGATCTGATCCCAGAGTAGCACGACACTCGTGCGCTCTTCTGGTATCCTTAGGGATGCCTGCCACGCCGCTCCAAACATGGCCGGTAGAGCGCGCTTTAAGTCAATAAATTGTTACCGCAGCCAGCGGTGCCTCCTTGTCACTCTGCAAGTGGAGGCGGACCAAGGTGGTTCTCCCACATCATACTCGTATCTAATTGCAAAGCTGACTCACGGGGCTTTTCGGACAGGATATCGAAGAGTAATTCTTTACTCACATGTTTTGGGTAAGACCACTGAGATCTTTTCGTATAATTTAACTTACATTGCTGCCACACATAGGCCATAGCACATCACACCGTATACTTATCTTGTGCCATCCTTTTTTAGATAAGTACCCTCAAATACGGATTGTCGTTCTTCCATGATAATGGACAAGGCAATTTATAACCAGCACGCCTATAAGACCATCAGTTCCCCTCCCCTCACTGGGGTAAGTCTTAATATATTCAGTTCTGGTCTAACTCATTTCCACAGCATCCTTATATGGCTAATCTGTAAATTACCCTTATTTTTCATTCCCTTCCTAACAGTGCCCGGCTGGGCCCCATGTGAGTACCCTCCTTTTAAACTCACTTCCTTATGGTGTACACTTAACACTCTGACAGTGATTCTTAATCTCAGGTAGGACACCTGTCCTAAATGAGCGATTTTGACCTTTTTGGCGTGATTTTCTCCATGACCCCTGTACTGATTTTTCGGTTACCATTCTTTCAGGTGTCCCTCCATTGTTAGGTCCTAAAGAGACACCCTATTGAAGGTGGGCTCGAAACGCCATCGACAACCCAAAGCGAACCATTTCCGAGCCCCTACCATTGTATTAGGAGGCTGTGTTCATTTATTGCATATTTCTGTTATGGTCGTCTTTGTATTCCTGAAACCTTGTTTTATGTCACAAAAAGTCACAACTTTGATATGTAGGTTCTACGTTCACTTGGGACACCATGCACTTGATTTTGAATAATATGAATACGCATTTCCATAAACAACCTGAATTTATAAGTATTTCATGATATATGTTCTTTTCTCACTCTGACATCTCCTCGGCCTCGATTACTGCCATTGTGCTGTTTATTATTGTTTATTATATTTGATCGTCCACAGGAACCACTGTTCCTTGTTACACTATATATAACTTGGTTCCATGTGAGTAGGGTGGCCCTTGTGTCCTAATACTTGAGCACAGCACACTCACCGCTTTGGAATCCCATTCTATCAAGGTCATCGCACCCAGCAGTCGCTTCTGTTTCCCCACAAAGGTTCTAAGGGATTCACCTCATCCTCACTCTCAGAAGCTGAGACCTCCTGGGAGGAGCACTCTAGCTCTCCTGGGTTATTATACACTTCAAGCACTTCTTTCCACAATGGTGCAATAGGGCATGTCAGGTCTAACACATGTCCCACCACCAGAAAGCGGGGCGCGGGGGTTCTACCCAGCTTCTAGGTAGTCCTTCTCACTAAGGTGGAAAACCTAGATTGACCGTCAGCATTGAAGTGGTCTATTCATGGTGGGTGCTCCACCCTAAAGTCCATCCCCTGTAATGAAATGGACCACCTCAACAGCTTTGGATTTCATTACAAGACCGGAGGCTACCATTATGCAAAGGCTTTTATTGCCGCTTCCAACTGCAGCCCTTTAAAGAATATTAATACATCATAAGGATAAGAATGTTCATGAAAGAGTATAAGTATCTGGTGCACAATGTCATCTTCCTTTTTTAGTAGCTGCTTCCAACAAGATAAGTACTCTTCCTTACTTTCTTGACGATTGTCTCTTAGAAGAGTTATGTGATGGTTTTATGATGGTTGTTGGGAGATGTATGACTGATTGTTCATATAGTGGTGTTTGGATGGTTTATCTTGATTGCTGTGCTATTCTTATAATGTGAATATTCAATTATCCAGCCAATTTATGGCTGGTTCAGGTAAGTTTATTTAGAATATCATTCGCCTGTTACCTCATATTTCAGGGTAATATGAAAAAAAAGGATGAGTGCAAGCAGAGCATGGGGGTTAATTCATGCCGATACTACCAGTTGTCTGTGCCGATACTACTGCCACAATCTATTGAAAGTGGTGTGTGGGAATGACCGCCTCGCTGTTTGGAAGCAGCATTGTTCACGACTAGTGTTAAATAAACATAAAAAGAAAAAAAGAGAGCCTCACCTTTTCTAGGCGAAACCGGCTGAACAGCATCGCATCTCCCTCATGCGCTGCTGGACGCAGGTCCCGCTTTGAGCATCAACAAGGGAAGGGCAGTGATAGTCCTTCCTTCTTGTTGACGCCAGAGCGTGTTACCATAACAACAGCTTATTTGTCGAGCTGCAACGTACGGATCGAGCCGAGGGAAACAATGCCCTATTTTTAGAGAGAAAAAAATGAATAAAATAGTATGTTTTCATTACCTACTGGCCAAAAGCGTTAGAACATTTCAGAGATCTTTTCCTTTACTCCAACAAAAGGTTGAAATAACCTCGGTTTGACTCCTTTGCTACCAAGCAAGGACATTTATCCATTTCAACAAACTGTGAGTAATCTGAAGGGCATACATATTATTTAACATCCAAAATAATAATAAAAAATAAAAAAATATGGGAGATAACAACCCCGCAACCCAGAATACTCCTGATCTGATGGAAGACAGTATTAAAAAATTCCTTGAAGTGGAACTTAGGTCCTCTGTTAGAGAGGCGGTGAACGCTGCACTGAATAAGAGGAAGAGGGGATCGATCCCCTGTATAGGAGAACTACTTCTCCCTTTCAGATGGAGAATCCCCTACTACCTCTGAGCCTCAAAGAGGGGAAAAGGTTTCCCAAAAGAGGAAACACATTGAAAAGGCATCCAACGACGCATACGGCAATGGTAGCCCTCGCGCTACAATAGAAATTGGTGCTCGTAGCGACACACGAGAATTTGCCCACAGCGGCATAACAAGAAAGAGTTACCTTCTTGGCACAAGAGACACTAGGGACAGCTGCACATCGGCAGACAACATATTTTACGATGAAATGGATATAGACAAATTCATATTCGACCCCCAAGATAAATATCTTCAGGGAAATAGCTTTGTCCTTTCAAATGTAGGACCATTTAGTTGTTCTGACGTGTAGGAGAGAGTATTGTTATCACATCCAACAGGATTCCTGGCCCCTGGCGCTGGGCGAGCGCGGACGGGCACAGACGGGCTTGCCTTTGGCGCGCCTTTGGCGCGCCAGCGGTGCGCCCGCTGCGCGCGTCCGCTGCGCGGTCGCTCAGCGCCCATGCTTTTATCCCCCAACCAGAGTTCCCGTCCGCTCTAAGTCCCGCCCCTACTCTTCCTGCTGGGAAGGAAGTGCAGCAGTGATTGTGGTCCCCGTAACCAGTGCGTGGCTCCGGAGAACGAAAGCAATGAAGGTAGGCTACACGCTACCAAATGTGCAAAATGCAAAATTAGATCAGTCAATTTCAGGTCAAATAACAGAGTAGGTTCCTTTTTCTAATATCAAATTCAACATCGGCATTTAAACGAATTACAATAAAAACGCTAAAATTTTAAAAATGAGCAGCTTAGTCACTCGTATCCCCCAACTCACAGTTAAAGTATGTGCAGGCTGCGCGGTCGCTCAGCGCCCATGCTTTTATCCCCCAACCAGAGTTCCCGTCCGCTCTAAGTCCCGCCCCTACTCTTCCTGCTGGGAAGGAAGTGCAGCAGTGATTGTGGTCCCCGTAACCAGTGCGTGGCTCCGGAGAACGAAAGCAATGAAGGTAGGCTACACGCTACCAAATGTGCAAAATGCAAAATTAGATCAGTCAATTTCAGGTCAAATAACAGAGTAGGTTCCTTTTTCTAATATCAAATTCAACATCGGCATTTAAACGAATTACAATAAAAACGCTAAAATTTTAAAAATGAGCAGCTTAGTCACTCGTATCCCCCAACTCACAGTTAAAGTATGTGCAGGCTGCGCGGTCGCTCAGCGCCCATGCTTTTATCCCCCAACCAGAGTTCCCGTCCGCTCTAAGTCCCGCCCCTACTCTTCCTGCTGGGAAGGAAGTGCAGCAGTGATTGTGGTCCCCGTAACCAGTGCGTGGCTCCGGAGAACGAAAGCAATGAAGGTAGGCTACACGCTACCAAATGTGCAAAATGCAAAATTAGATCAGTCAATTTCAGGTCAAATAACAGAGTAGGTTCCTTTTTCTAATATCAAATTCAACATCGGCATTTAAACGAATTACAATAAAAACGCTAACATTTTAAAAATGAGCAGCTTAGTCACTCGTATCCCCCAACTCACAGTTAAAGTATGTGCAGTCACCAATCACAATTTGGGGCTCAAAATGTTTTTAGTTAATTGCCGATCTATGTCAAAACATGCATTAGAAATTCACCTTCTACTTGAGGAAGAGAGCCCAGATGTGCTGTTTTTATCTGAAACTTGGCTCAATAGTGAGGCTAATTTCCCTATTGTCCAAGCACTCCCAGCCGGTTACGCTATCCAAAGGCTGGACAGGTGTATAGGAAGGGAAGGTGGTCTTGCGATTATTCATAAAATGGAATTTAATTGTCGCACCACCGCAAGTCCGTTAACCGATTGCGAAAGCCTTGCCTTCGCAATTCGTATCTCCCATGTCTGTACATTCTCGGGGATACTGATCTATAGACCTCCAGGACCCCTCAATCGATTTAATAATGAGCTCCTTGAGGCAGCAGCTAAACTGGCCAATAGTAGTGCTAACCTTACGCTGTTAGGGGATCTTAATCTCCATTTTGAGAACATCCTTCATTCAGATGTACATGACCTAACTGAGGGACTAGCTGTTTTTCAACTTACACAAAAGGTAGCAGGTCCCACCCATATAAAAGGCCACTTATTGGACCCCATTTTCTCCAATTTGGAGAATCTTTTAGTTGGAGATCCTGTTAGGCTACCTTGGTCTGACCATTTCTTAATCCCTTTTACTTGGATTCCGCAAGTGATTTCCACAGCGACCATGGGGCACAGGAAATGCTCACGCATATGGTCCAAACTACCAATTGATTCATGGGTAACAACGTTGGAATTGTCTAGGCCCACTTTCGATCCTGACCCTGTAACTGCCTACAATAAATTTAACTATTGGGTAGAATCCTCATTGAACTCTGTCCTTCCAAATAAAACGACATTTAATAAGGCAGAAACCAAGCGTAATCCGTGGTATTCCCCAAAACTTCGCGAACTTAAAAAAACTTGTAAGAGAGTTGAAAGGAAATGGAGGAAGGATTTTTCTACCAGCAACAAACAAATTTATAGAGAGGCCATTAAAACTTATAAAATTGAAATTCAACTGGCCCAAACTCTATATTATGAAGAGAGAATTCTGGCAGCTGCTAACTCTCCTCGCGAAATCTTCCGCATCACTAAGGGCTTGCTTACCATCTCCACTCCCCCATTGTATCTGAAGATACTTCAGCACGATGCAATGCCATGGCAGAATTCTTTTCGGACAAAATCCAAGCTATTTACTCCTCCTTCCCTCAAAGAATATCTCAACAACTTATCAGAGATCAGGAAAACTTGGTCAAAGGGAGAGTCAGCCTAATTGAGGAAATTCCCCCACTTAATACGTCCACGTTGTTTGATATTTTGAGCAAATTAAAATCCGGTTCCCCCACTGATCCTGCCCCCCAACATCTTAAATCAGGCCTCTGAAATCCTTTCCCCAGTAATCCTTGACCTGATAAATGCCTCTCTTTCCTCAGGGATAGTCCCTCCACTGTGGAAACAGGCTATGGTTAAAGCCTTATTGAAAAAGCCTACCCTGGACCCTGAAGTCTGGAGTAACTATCGCCCCATCTCTCTGCTGCCGGCTATCAGTAAGATCGCCGAGAAATATGTGAATTCTGTTCTATCTACCTTCCTGGAGAGCAATAACTGTTTCCATTCCTCCCAGATGGGTTTTAGACCTCAACATGGTACAGAGACGGCTCTTCTGGTGGTAGTGGAAGAGGCGAGAAAAATCCTAGACGCAGGAGGCTGCGCAGCTATTATCCTTCTAGATTTAAGCGCAGCCTTCGACACGGTTAACCACCAGCTTTTGATAGAGAGACTGGGCGAGGTAGGGATTGCGGGGACTATGCTCAACTGGCTCCAATCTTTTTTAGAAGACCGATCTTTCAAAGTTTTTGAAGACGGCATTTCTTCTAAATCTATACCGCTGACTTGTGGGGTGCCTCAGGGCTCCTCCCTCAGCCCCACACTTTTTAACGTGTATTTGAGGTCCTTGGCAGAGATTGTGCTACCATTTGGGATTCGGATAATTACGTATGCTGATGACACCCAGTTGGTTGTCTCTGTCAACCAGCGGGATCCCTCCAGTCCCTGTCTTGCCCTCTGTCTAGAAAAAGTTTCAAGGTGGATGGAAGAGTCTTTCTTGAAACTCAATGGATCAAAAACAGAATTAATGCTCCTAGGGAACAAAGAAAATATAAACTTTGAGCTACTCTGGCCCAGCTCCTTTGGTCCTGCCCCTACCCCCAAACATCAAATTAAAAGTCTGGGTGTCTGGCTCGACCAGAACCTTGATTTTAAAGAACAAGGGCAAAAGGTAGCGGCAAGCTGTTACGGGATCCTACGAATGATCTGTAAAGTGCTCCCACTACTCCCTTTCCCTGCAAGAAGAGTCCTAATTCAGGCTCTCATTTTGTCACGACTTGACTATGCCAATGCTCTTTATCTTGGAGCCCCTGGCTCCTCGATACGGAAGCTACAAATTGTTCAAAACTGCGCCGCCCACATGCTTATGAACATCCCAAAGCGGTCTTCCGCTAAACCAGCTTTGGCATCTTTACATTGGCTCCTATCCGTGAGCGCATAGAGTTTAAGGCTCTATGTATAGCCCACAGGTCACTTTCAGGTAAGGGACCTGTGGTCATTCAGTCCCTTATCCATCGATACCGTCCTAACAGAGCCCTCAGGTCAGAAACTAAACATCTACTGGCAACTCCAAGAATAACGAGAGCACGAAGTGGCGGCCGCCTTTACTCGTATAATGTGGCCAAGATCTGGAATGGCTTGCCTCCGCAGATCCGTGACCAACCTAACTACCTCATCTTTCGGAAGCAGATTAAAACATTACTCTTCCCTAAATGAATAGCTTTCAGCTTAGTGTGTTAGCAGGCACCAGCGCGGGGATGCCCATGGGTAACCAGGCGCTTTATAAATCTTGTTTTCATTTCATTTCATTTCATTAGTTAATGATACACACACACTGACCATAGACATAAATAGTAACTCAAGAATGACAAAGACTCAATTCAATTAGAAAAATTTGAAGTATGATATATTAAACTTCATATATCATAAGTGATTAAAGACATATCATTATTAATATAAGCCAGGACTGATACACATTGTACAATACATACCACTACAGATACACAAATGTTTGTGACATAGAAGTGTGACTGAAAGAAAACACAATGTTACACATGAATTACAAGTAAACAGACACTTATTGCAGCATCCCAAAAACTTAGAGAGCCCTAAATATACATGCGATTTTCATTTTGTTCAACTTTGTGTCCAGATGTCCTGCCAGGAGAATGCCATGGGCCAATTCCAGTAGGAAGGCCCGATAACACTGGGGGACCACCAGGGCCCTGTGGGCACCCTGGCCAGGAGCCTTAGACTCACTGTACAGAAGTTTGCCCTCCCAGTAAAGGTTATCAGTCCCAGATTCATCACCGGCAGCTTGGGCCTCAGCTTGCCGCCTCAGGCCCTTGAGGGTTAGGCCCTTTCTCTGTGCCCTACAGAACTCCTCCCTGGTGGGGCCTCCCTCCACTTGCCAACCGGCAAGCTTGGGCAGGACACCAGGAGGAGCAATGTCCTCTTCAGTGAGCTATGGGGTGGTCCCTTCTAGTTCCCCATACATCTCACCAGAGGTACATTCCGAGGTGGGTTTCCCTCGTCCTCTCCCCATCTTAGCAGGGGGCTGGGCCATTGTTCCAGACAGCATCCTCTTCTGGCTCCCTTCTCGGGTAGCCATGGACCATGTGGTAGCACAGATCCAGTTGAATAAACCCAACATCTCCACCTGAGCCCGGAGCTCCACTTCCTTCTAGATAGTGTGCTCCAAGTCATTACACAACAGACAAACCACTGGCATGGCAGGGCTCACGGCAACCTTCAACAAGCCCGAAACTCCCCTCTATCCAAATGGCACCTGGGCCACCGGGATACAACCCACTCTGTTGTCAGCCACCACCTGGTGGATGGCGTAGGGAATTACCTGCTCTGGGGAGGCCAGATGACTCCTTACCATAGTCATGATGCCCCCTGTATCCCTCAAAGCCCCTACTCCCTGTCCATTGATGGTGACCCTCTGCCTATACTTTGCTGTATTATCAGGCACTTGGATTTGGGAACCTTCTCTAGTCACCCAGGGACACTAGAGTAACACCACTAAACTCCCCTCCAGCAGGCGGGGGCACTTGCTTTGGACACTTAGGATCTCCTTTGTAGTGTCTGTACCCGTAACACTCATAGCACTTAGGGGTCTTCGGCGGCAGACTTTTGTCCGGGTTAGTTTTCTTCTGGGGGCCGGATTGGGAATTTGAGCAAGACCCTTTTCCCGGTGAATGTTTTCGGGGGCTGACAGAAGACTCCTTCTTTTTATCACCCCTCCTATTTTTGGTGGGGACCCTAGCCCCCCTTTTTGGAGTCCTCCAGTTATCTTTTTGGAATCTCTGGTGCTGGTCCAGAGGTATGTTTCCTCAGCAACCTTCCAGTAATCAACCAGCTTGCTGTCTACCAGGTGTTGGCGCAGGTAGGCGAAAAAGGTGTGAGGAAGTGCTCCTTCAAGACTAAGTTGTACAATCCCTCATAATCATTGACCTTACTGCCCAACACCTAACCCTTCAGTGCCTTACCCGCATGGTCTAAGAAGTCTGCAGAGTTTTGTGTGGTCAGTTTGTGGCTGGCCCAAAATATCTTGGTATCTCTAAGGGGTCAGTCCAAACTTATTGACCAAGACGGTCTTCATGGCAGGGTAGTTAGCCTGGTCCCCCACGTCCAGTGTAAGGAGGGGGTCCCTTCCTATGGGGGCCATGTATCGCCATAAACTAGCTCTCTTCGGGGGCCCTGTGTACCTTCAAAGCCACCTCATAGACTGCAACCCATTTGTCGATGTCATCCCCCACCTGGCAATCCTGTACCATATCCTTAGCGATTCAACCTCTACTCTCACTGCTAAACACTGCAGGGGCGCTTCCACCATTACTTTTGTTGGACCCTATTTGTAGGGCTCTAATGTCCAACTCTCTGAGGCAAAGTTCATGGGCCATCTTTTTCTTTTCCATGGCTAGTCTCTTTTCAGTGAGAGCTTGCTCTCTGTCCAATTTGGCCCGGACTTGCTCCATTTTTAGTTTAGCAAGGGCTAGGGCCTGCTCCTTGGCAGTCATGGCAAGCTCTAACTTTAGCTACCTTTCTTCCCTCCTGTCCTCTAGCTCCTCGGAGGACAGGCTCCTTGAGGGTATACAGCTGCTGGTTCTAGAGTGGCCCCCCCAGGTCAGAGAGACGAGGGTCCTCCCCCTCTGTAGGTTGTCCGTCAAGGCCCCTCTGGCTCTGCTCTGACTCTTCTCTAAACTCAAATTCTCCACTATTCACTTCCCACTTGGGGTAGGCCTCTGCCCAAGCCCTCGAGGCTTCCTGCAGCTTCGTCTTCTTGGCTCTTCCCTTGTAAGCCATTCCCTTTGCCAACATATAGGTTTCCAGATCAGCCAGCCCCAAATCTACCTCAGGTAGACCCTCAGACATGTTAGCGACCTAGTGGAAGTAGAAGTAGAGATCTATGAGGAACACAAAATAATTCACTACTTCCCAGATATCTCTCTGTCTCTTTTAGAGACACCTTAGGAACACAGGAACACTTTGCCTACATCAAGTTGTGGTGCACAATTAGTTACTGTGCTATGCTGTGGAAATGCAAGTCCTATCCGCACCGCTGACCAACAAATGTTGGAACTGGCACTTTCTGGTTGTGATTTGTTGCGCTTTATCAAACGAATGTAACATAACATTACACAACCTTCAACTTTGTGATGTCACAATGCAAAGTTTCATAAGCAGCTCAGCATGAGAGCAGACTAACTAATGATGACCTTGGCGAGTCCGTGCAATTACACAATTTGTTGAATAAACAGCATTGCGAGGGACTTAGCAGCGGGTATTTATTTTAGGGAAATAAAATGCACCATCCTGGAAAAAGATCTACTACCATCCAAATGGTAGTATAGACATTGGAGTTGAGGAGGTTAGTAATAAGGTCCATGCTTATGGTATGCCAAGGTTGTGGATGCAGTGGCAAGGTTCTTATATAGACTGATGGGGCAGAATGGGAAGTTTTGTTTTGAGAACATATTGGGCGGGTCTGAACGTAGTCATTCACATCCTTGGGCAATGTGGGCCACCAAACCCATTGCTGTCTGTTTGTTAATGCCTTTTTGATTTCTGGATGACCTGCTAATTAAGTATCATGAAACCAGTTTAAGACTTCCTGTCTTAATTCTTTCATAGGGACATATAAAGTGGTACCATGGTAGGAAAGCTCATTGTGCACATGAGTATCCTCTCCAGACACCCAAGAGTCCATTTCTTCTTGACTCTTACTCTGCCTAACTCTTTCCAAGAAGAACTCTGGGTCTCAGAGACCAATGATGTGCTTTGAGTTCACAATGTTCTGTGGTTTCTGTCCTAGAGTGTCCTGATTTATGTAACCCAATCTAGCTAGGAGATTGGCCTTAATCTGTTGTGTGTCTGCCCGAAGGTAGTGTTGCTATTCTTGAATGCATAATTTAATGGACAATAACTTGTTTGGCAGCTGAGTAATTCTGCTCTGTAGGCAATAATCTTTTGATAAAATGGAGAACTAGGTGCATGTGTTCTGTTGTGCTATCACATTGTGATAATATATCACCCACAGAAACCTGGGAGGCATTTGCCCGCACAAGAGAAGACTGCATGGGGTCTGGATGTCTGAGTGCTGGGGCCATGGTGCATCTTTCCTTAACTAAGTGAAAGGCATCATTGGCCACCTCGGACCATTCAAAAGGTACCTTCTTTCTATCCAATTTGGTAAAAAGAGAATGTTCTGTCTCAGGCTCTGAGGGCGCGTTATTATAGCAATATGTCTGACAGTAACGGGATCCCAAGGTGACTAGATGGAGGGAACAGTCAATAGAGGGATTGTGCAACTGAAGCTATGGGAGTTCTAAAATAGAGCCAAAGCGTGTCAATGAGTACAAAGGCCAAGGTCTCAGTATGCCCTTTCTCTTACACTAAGGATAGCGGAGTAGTTTGGTATACAATCATCCCAGAAGAGGGCTCAGAGCTATCTATGGCTCTTACAGGCTCTGGTTCACTTTTTCTAACCTGAGGAATATGTAAAGAACTGGCCAATGCTAGATCTAAGAAATTTTCTGTGGCCCCGGAATCTACAAGCATGGGTAAAACCGGCCTCTTTTGGCATGCAATGATGAGGGTGACTGGTATAGTTAAATGTTGTGGAATTCTATAGGAGAGATCAGCCAGCTAGGGGTCAGTTCAAGAACCACACCCAACTGAGTGACCCCTATGTTAACTGGGCACTCTAACATTTTCAGCATTGTGTCAGTAGTCAAAGCGCTAGCCTTCCAAATTCCCTTTGGTTTGGCAGGGCATTCTCGTGCAAAATGCCCTGCTTTGCTCCAATACAAACACAGATTTATTTTCATTCTTCGTTCTTTTTTCTCAGCAGTCAAAGGACCACGCAAGCTCCTGATCTACATGGGTGTTGTGTTATTCTGATACTTACACTCTGACTTTTTCCACCCAGACCGCACAACTGGGAGTCTTGGCTCCCCTCACGAACATTCCATTAAACTTTGGTCAAGCCTGACAAATAAATTACTGAACTCCGAACAATCTGAGGGTAAATCTACAATGTGCGCCAGGAATTCCTTTGAGTCGTCCATTAACCTCCTATAAAAGAGGGAAGCCCTATTTTCCTTTGGCCACTGGGTTTCCGTAACTAGCTTACAAAAAACAGTAATGTAGGAAAGGAGGTCCTTACTGTCCTGATGGAGTTTTAGCAACTCGATTTTACTGGCCTTGACAAAAATGTTCATAGCAAAGAGACGATGTGTCACCTCTTTAAACTTTCCAAAATAATGCAAAACCAGGTCATTACTTTCAATGAGTGAAATAGCCCAACCAGTAGCTGTACCCCTGAGACAGGATATGATCAAGGCTATTCTAGCAGTATCAGAGGGAAAGGCTTCTGGTCTACAAAGAAACTGCACTGGCACTAACTCCAAAATGCATCAAAATTGTGACAATCCCCAAGAAATCATTCTGGAGGGGCCAAGGGCAATGGGACTGGAGTGGTAACTGTGACGTGAACAGGATTAGCGTTCCCAGTAGTGGAGGTGCCTGTTAGATTTCCCAAATTGCTAAGGTGTGGGTATTGTGGAACGGGAAGTGTGCTCTTGGGAACCGCCCCGGTCCCCACCTTAAATGACCATGGTGAAGGGCAAGGGTGACACCTGACCAGTTCATCCTTAAGTGGCTGATTTTCCTGTTACAAGTACAGAACTTTGTGCTGTACAGCCCCTAAAGCACTTGCTAAGTCTAAAACACTTGGGGTGTCCTCGGGCAGGGCCTGAACCAGGCCCTGAATGTGTCTCAGATCATCCATGTCTTCCGGGCGGTGTAAGCATGCAAGGCTTGGCCTTGTCATGCACTCACCTGGTTCCAACCATGGAGACAACACTGGAACGGATGCTGGACCTCCTATCCCTCTCGAGGACAATATAGGCCAAGGAACTGAAACCTTCCATCCCACACAGTCCCCTGGGATAAAGGGGTGGGATAAAATAAGAAAATAGTGACTTGTGGTACTGGATCTGCTCAGCACCTGCGCAACACTGCATAGCAGGATTTGTCACTTCTGAGACCTTCTACATTTGTGAGGTAGATTTGCAGTGGACCAGAACTCTGGCTATGCGATGTCACAATGCAAGTTTTCATCAGCAGGTCGGCATTACAGCAGAATAACCAAAATCACAGATTGGAGTGTGGCACTCCTAGGAATAAACTTGAAATACAGATTGGAGTTACTGGCAGTCCCAGAGTTAAACTCGGAACATAGGTTGGAGCTACATGCACTCCCCAGGATACACTCAGAACAAAGGTTGGAGTTACTTGCACTCCTAGTGATATACTCAGAGCAAGGTTGGAGGTACTTTCACCACTAGTGATACACTTGGAGCAAAGGTTGGAGTTACTTGCACTCCTAGGGATACACTCACAGCAAAGATTACAATTACTTACACTCCTAGGGATACAATTGAAACACAGGGTGGGGTACAAGGTTGATGCATATATCAAAGACTCTGAAGTGCTTTCTTTTGGCACTTCTGTTCATCAGACGAACACAGGACTAAAGTCTTTAATCCTTGTGCAGTAACAGTTCTAGCATCAAAGTTGGAGGAAGAGTCTGGAGGATAAACACACAAGAAGCACTGGAGTGAATCACAAAGAGGACATGGAGGAAAAGTCCATAGTCTTTGAAGACGGGTCCTGTTTATTATTATACACACTAACCTGATATCAAGTACATAGTCTAGTTCTTCCACTTGACTGAAGTTCGAAGAAGATCTCGAGGCTTTGACTCAGTCACAGTGAGTCCAGAGTAGCTGCGCAGGAGGGAGCGAGGTGATGGAGCAAGAACTCAAAATGAGACTTGCTCGTAAGCAATCCTCTCACAGTATTAATTAATTAAACTTTGTAATGTCTTTACTAATAAATGCATACACGAACACCGTATCTGAGAGAAGCTTGCCTATGTGTTTAAACTAATGAGTAATCCTTGTCTAATCCAAAATGGCCATTAAGCACGGGAAACTCTATTACGCATGTGTCAACCATATCACGTGGTATGACGTCTTTCTTTGCTTGGAGGGAAACTTTGCTTCTGCGCAGTGTGTGCTAAAATGGCTGCTTAATGTTCTCACGTGCTAAAGCTTACGCATTTGCTGCAATTAACACTGTGGTATTCTAACGCTACTAATGCGGGATAGATTTTTAATTAAATAGGGGATAGAGTAGAAATAGGGAGTATACAGTGAAAACATTTATTTTTGATTTTAATATGTTTCTTCTTTGATTTCTATTAGTTCGTAAATTGGGGCCTGGGTTAACGAAACAGCAGCTCGAGATCTATGGGATGTGCGCATGCGCTCTGAAAATAACAAGACAAAGCGATGAAGTCAACTTGGAAGACATCCAAGGCCACGACTTTGTTGGTCAACTCCACTACATCTGCGATGTTCTCTCAAATGCAACATATTTGGTGCATTGATACCTTCAGTGGGAATAATTCTGAACTCAAGGAAAATATGTAAATTATCTACAGTGGTGGATCGTTTATCAACGGATACTGCTGGAGGGTTTCTAATGATTAATGCGGAGATGGTTGCGATTAGATCAATGGTTATGCAAAATCGACTTGCTCTTGATATAATATTAGCAAAAGAGGGCGGAGTCTGTAAATTGTTGAAAACAAAACATTGTTGCACGTATATTCCTGACAAAAGTGCAGAAATCGGAACGTATATAAAGAATATCACAAAACTTGAGAATGAACTAAAACCACTGGAAGTTGATAGTGTATGGGAAAGATTGACAAATAGCATTGTGTTAATTGGTACCTGGTTTACTAATGTAGGAAAAGGACTTATAGGTCAAATATTAGTACCTCTTAGTAGGGATAGCAATAATAGTATTGTCAATAATGATATGGTGCAAATGTTGTAGAAAGAATAAGACAAATAGAGTGACAAGGAAAGGAAAGAAACTAAAGTTTGATGAAATAGAATTAGAAGATCTGAAAAGTGAATTATACAAGAAACTGAAAGGAGAAGATAAGAATAGAAAATTTAAAAATGAGATTGATACAAAATTATGCTAAGAAGTTGGCATCTGGTTGTGGGTAGTATTTGATGGCTCAGAAACGCCATCAGAGAGGGGATTGATGGAGCAAGAACTCAAAATGAGACTTGCTCATAAGCAATCCTCTCACATTATTAATTAATTAAACTTTGTAATGTCTTTACTAATAAATGCATACACGAACACCGTATCTGAGAGAAGCTTGCCTATGTGTTTAAACTAATGAGTAATCCTTGTCTAATCCAAAATGGCCGCTAAGCGCGGGAAACTCTATTACGCATGTGTCAACCATATCACGTGGTATGACGTCTTTCTTTGCTTGGAGGGAAACTTTGCTTCTGCGCAGTGTGTGCTAAAATGGCTGCTTAATGTTCTCACGTGCTAAAGCTTACGCATTTGCTGCAATTAACACTGTGGTATTCTAACGCTACTAATGCGGGATAGATTTTTAATTAAATAGGGGATAGAGTAGAAATAGGGGGTATACAGTGAAAACATTTATTTTTGACTTTAATATGTTTCTTCTTTGATTTCTATTAGTTCGTAAATTGGGGCCTGGGTTAAAAAAACAGCAGCTCGAGATCTATGGGATGTGCGCATGCGCTCTGAAAATAACAAGACAAAGCGATGAAGTCAACTTGGAAGACATCCAAGGCCACGACCTGTTGGTCAACTCCACTACATCTGCGATGTTCTCTCAAATGCAACATTGAATATACATTTTGTATTAAACTTTGTCGTGAGACGGGTGGGAAATAAAGCAAATGTATTAATTGTGAGGGGCGGTATTTATAAGCAATGGGCTTAAAGAAATTGAACTAAATTGTCATGGTGTGAGGATCAACCCCCTGTCCCCGTCCAATCAGAAGTAGTGGGCCCATAATTTTGAAACATTAATGGGAGGTACCTGGGTGTAGAAGGGTATAATAGATATAGAATTAGCTAATTAGTTGGCTCAGACACGAGAGATCAGGCTTTGGTGCTCGACGAGCTGATCGATTGCAGACTGAACCGCTGTCCAGAGAAGCCCTGAGGTGGGGGCGGCGGATTCCATTAGAAAGAAGACACGGAAGAAATCGAGAAGGAGTGAAGCGACAGAGAGGGGAACGACGCAGGCGTCGTTGGTAGAGAGGTCACCTATCCTGTCCTGAACCTGGTCCGGAGGTCTTTGGTCTTCATCCTTCTTAGGACCTATCTTTCCAACTCCTTGGCCAAGGGGTTTGAGTCTCACACCTTTAGGTAAATATAAATGCAACCTTTAGCTGTGCTGCTGTCTCTATCTTCTTCTTTCTGAGGGACCGTCATTGATAATAAATAATTATTTAGTATGCTTCCTCCTTGATATACGATTAAGCATTATGAGGTTTTGTAATTTACTCTGCTAAAGATTTAGATAAACATTTTAAAACTTCCTGACTCAGTGATTATTTCAGATTTATGAATTGTATTGTATGTTTCTCATTTTAAATTTCCCAATTATCAAAGGGTCCATTGGTAAGTCATTACTCTTCAATCAGAAAGGTAATTGGTAGCAGGGATATTGATAAAGAGTACAACTGACCCACCAGCGGAAAATGCTAGCGTAGTATGAATGAATAGGGCCCAGGTGAGTATTCGGTGTATGAATGCTTGTTGCTAGTAACCCGCTGGATCAGTTTTCTGGTTAACAGAGGATGGTTGCGCTTTGTTAATTGGGTAATGAGAATTTATTTTTTTATAAACTAACATCCGTTTGTTAAAAGTTTTGTTTTATGTTGTCTAGAATCCCCGGGGAAATTTGAATAGCGGATGGTAAGTGGAAGCCATACTGCAGTGAGGTTATCTGTCAGGCAGAATTAGTACTGAAAAGTTAAGCAGGGCTATCAGTACTTGTTAGGGACTCTATGTGTGTGAGTGATAGCAAAGGAATACGCTGGTAAAAATTTGATGTTATATCACCTAGAAAGGGTAACATTGAAGAAGTAGCAGGTATTTCTGAAGCTTACGTGAAGAGTAAATGGAAGGGTTTTACTCGTCGTGTATGTTTAGTAAACGGAAAGGTTTTACTAAGTGTGAGAGAAACTATCTTTTCCAATTTAGAGAAACTGGCACGATAGCGAATGTTTATGTTGTTACTGAAATTTTAATATGAAGCGTTGAGAAAATAAAGTTTTGCGTATGATTTTTGTAAAGGGAAGGTCAGCTGAGGGAGTAAAGCTGACGTCACAAAAGCCGCGCTGGGATTGGACGACACAGCGGGCGTGGAACGAGTCTTGTAAAAGAGGGGTCAGTAGTCAGGAGTAATACTGACGTCACAGGTGTCGCGCTGGGATTGGTTGAAACAGCAAAGGATCGAGAAGCGCAGATTGTAAAGGAGGGGTCGTCAGACAGACGTCACAGAAAAGCCGCGCTAGGATTGGTCCGAGACAAATGTTAGCTGGAAATTGATTAGTTGTCAGCATAGAAGTTGAAATCTTAGTGGATAGTGGAGATTATATGTGGAGACGTGATCCGACTTTAACAGGAACCCGACCAGACAGGAGATTCCTAGGTTTTGCAGAATATGATTCAATACATAGATATTTACCCAAAATGTACGGAGAAAAGAGAAAAATGTCATTTTTACAAAAGATTAAGAATTATTTTAAGAAGGATAAACCCATCAAAACTAGGGAAGGAATTATCATTCCACCAGCAAAACGCCCGCCTCATTCATGATGATGGAGAGGGGTTATCATACTTGCGTATGGTTGGAAAATTGGATAGAATATACCAAAGATGACGGAATACTAGCTTTCCCAGAGAATGGTACTTTCAATGGGAGAGTTCTACAAAACTTAAGAATAAGAATGAATGACTTAGAACCCAGACCAAGATTAACGCAATACGAAGCCCTAGAAGAATGGGAAACAGAGGCATTTGAACGTGACCGACCGAGAAGCAATAGGGGTTATAGGGGATTTTTCCCTCGACACCAAAATGAGTCAAGAGACAGTCAGATGAAACAGTGGAGAAGAGCGATGCTTACCGAGGGTTTGTATCCAGTTTTCATGACAGATGAACCATTAGGGAGCAAATGCACAGAAAAGACAAAACATTTGACAGGGTTTGGAGATTCTGAAGACGAATTTATGGAAGAAATATTAAAGAACCCGCCATCATATCAGGAAGGGACAAGTGGATGTACCCCAAGTGCACCAATTTTAAGAACACCATTGGTACCGCAAGTATTGCATAATCCACCAATTAATAGGGTACTTCAGGATAAGGAAAGAGAGGCTATAGACAGGAACAGAGCAGAATTGATACAGAAAATAACACAGCTGAATGTACATCCTGATTCCCTGACCATACCTGTAACCATTGGTCCAGTGGTTCCCTTATATGGTGACAAAGTAAATTGTCCAAAGCCTTTAACTATGCCTATACCTGTAGAGACTCCAAAACATGAAGCAGTAATAATTGATGACCATATCAGTGATTGTGAATCTATGATTTCACTAATGGATTTACCTAATCGAGACTCTGTAAATAGCACCCCCAGAAGAGTTCCACCTGGTTGCTCAAGAGATGTAAACATAATAACATCTTCCGGAACTAAGAGTGCTGCCATAGTGACACCGGAAGATTTAGAAAGGTGGGCACAGGGATCAGACAGACAAAGTTCACCCCCAAAGATTATGGACATTTACAAATTAAAAGTCGAGTTAGAAGGAATGATAGCAGGCAACATAGGAGTAGATCGTTTAAATACATATAGTGAAGAAGAACTATTGTTCGTATGTAGAAGCATAACAAGAAATGTAAAGATATTCCATGACAAATTGGCGGATTTGGCCTTAGAAATGGGAATTGAAATAGGAAAGTCAAAAGTACTACAGAAACCCTATAGAGCAGACTTTACTGACAAAGATTTAGAAAATATGAATGCATCTGGTAGGAAATTACAAGTGAAAGAATTAATGTCAGTATTACAGAAATGGGGAGAACTAGATAAATGGAAAACTAGATGGACAAAGAAAAAGGAAGAGGCACGGTACAGTAGATCGACTTCTGAATATTTATTGAAGGAAACAGGGAAAGTAGATCAGATGTACCCGATGCAGGAAGTACCCGGAGGAGGTTACGTTCATGTCCCATGGAGCAGACAAGACATTTTATCTTTTACAAATGATTTTCCAAAATTGAGAGAAAAGCCAATTGAATGGTACAAGCAGGTTGAGAGGTTTGTGAAAGTGTCAAAGGTATTGTTAAAGGACTTGGATGGTCTGTTTGACATAGTGGTACCTGCCGATTTGTGGACAGATTGTAAAATTACAATTGACTGGCCAAGTGAAGAGTATCCTAGAGATGCAAAGACAGGTGCCCCATCAAATGATGTGATGAAAAAGTATCACCAGGTAATAACTTATCTGAAAGGGAAAATACCTCCAAAAGAAACAGATTGGGTGAAGATAGACAGGACTACCCAAGAAGCCAGTGAATCGGTACATGCCTATTATAAACGTCTATTACAGGTGTTCAAACAGTATAGTGGATTTGAGGATATTGGAGATAAAAATATGAGTCAGTTTGTCTACCGATTTGTTTATGGTCTAAAGCCAGAGATTTGTCAGATGATTAAGCAGCAAATGTTGTGCTGGCAGGGGAAGCCTATTGACGAGATTTTGAAATATGCTAAATATTGTGTAGACGACATTGAAAATAGGCATAAGAAACTACAAGAAAAGGTAATGTGGGCTCAGGTGAAAATGGCTGAGCGACAGGGAATTAATTTGGATAATCCAACTGAAAGTCAGGGAAAATATTCTGGAATGAATGGTGACACAGGAAATGGTGGAAAAGTGAGAGGACGAATGAGTAGAGAAGAGGCTAAAAAGAAATTTCCTTGTCATGGATGCGGAAAGTTGGGACATTGGAAGAACGAATGTAGGAAGATTCAAAATAATAATGGCCCAAATCATAATTTAAATCCACAGACGCAGAATGACTCACAGCAGGGTGTAAACCCTCAGAGTCAGTTGCCACCTGCCCCTATACAGGGTAATGTAAGCAGAGCAAAGCACGGTACAGACGTCGGATATCAAGAAGGAAGTGGTAAGAAGGAATATGTAACTTCACAGTTTCTTTTACAGGACGAATTTGATCCATATAGACATCAATGACGGTGCCTAAGAGAGGGGGAGAAGGAGTGCGTACCTGGCGCATCCTTACCGGTAGATCAGTCAGGTCCATATATTGAAGGGAAAGTAAGAGGTAATGATATCACTTTTCTTTTGGACACTGGTGCTACCCGTTCTACTGTAAGATCAGCAGACATCCCAGACCTCCCTCTGGAGAAGCTATCCAAGTTGTAGGTGTAGCTAATCAAAAGATCAGAACACCCCTTACCGAGCCAATGGAAGTAAAAATAGGAAACTTCCGAGAAATGCACCAATTTATGGTGTGTGATTCCAGGCCAGTAAACTTATTGGGTAGAGATTTACTGTGTAAAATGAATTGCACTATTTTCTGCACACCGGATGGTGTTGCAATACAGACCCCGGATGAAGATCATGTTTATAAGTTCATGATAGCCAAGCAAGGTACGGAAATAGATGAGATGTTCTCCTTGATAACAAAAGACGAATTACCAGAGGAATTAAGAACTACAGTGAGTTCCAAAGTATGGGATTTTACAGGGAAAGAAGTAGGTCTTATGGCAAAAATAGACCCAGTAAAGATCACTGTAAAAGAAGGTGCAATTTTCCCAAATACTAGACATTACAAAATGAGTGCAGAAGTAAAGGCAGGAGTTGTTGAGGAAATTAACAGAATGGTGAAACAAGGCATATTAAAAGAAGTTATGAGTAGTCCTTGTAATTCACCAATCATGGGTTTGAAAAAGCCTAGTGGAAAGTATAGGATTGTTCAGTATTTGCGGAAAATTAATAAAATTGTGGTACCTTGTTGTCCTATAGTACCAAATCCTGCAGTAATCCTATACCAGATACCCTGGAGTGCAGAATGGTTCACTGTGATTGATCTTTGCCAAGGCTTCTTTTCGATACCGTTGCACCCAGATAGCCAATATCTCTTTTCGTTTAAATTCGAAAATCATGTCTATGTATGGAATCGTGTTCCTCAAGGATACACAGAAAGTCCCTCCATTTTTAATCAAATACTGAAAGGGTGTCTAGAAAAATGAGTACTGCCCCGGAGTTCAGTCCTGGTGCAGTACATTGATGACTTATTGGTAGCATCCAAAACTCATGATGATTGTGTTGAAGATTCAATTGCGTTACTGAACCATTTGGCTGAAGAAGGACACAAAGTGTCACCTGAGAAGCTGCAGTTTTGTACAACGGCAGTTAAATATTTGGGACACCAGATTGAAAGGGGAACAAGAAGAATAACATCTGATAGAATAAAAATAATCAAGAAAATGAAAATGCCAGAAACACAAAGGGAAGTGAGAATATTTCTTGGAATAGTAGGATACTGTCGACAATGGATTATAGGGTTTTCACTACTAGCAAAGCCTTTAATTCAGCTAACCAAAAAGAAAGCCAAAGATCCAGTTGAATGGGATGATGAAAGTGCCGGTGCATTTGTAAAATTAAGAAATGCTTTGTGTGAGGCACCTGCCTTGGGTATGCCTGACTAAACAAGAGAATTCACACTATTTTGCTATGAAAGAGAAAATTGTGCACTTTCAGTGTTAACTCAAAGACATGGACTAGACAGGTGTCCTATAGCCTATTTTTCTGCTACATTGGACCCAGTGGCGGCAGCATTGCCAGGCTATTTAAAAGCAGTCGCTGCTACCTGTATGAGCATTGAACAAAGTGAGTCAATAGTAATGGGATATCCTGTAACAGTGTTTGTCCTACATGCAGTTGTGATCCTGTTGACAAGAACTAGAACTCAGCATCTCACACTTAGTCGGATGACAAGGTATGAACGAATTATTCTTGGAGCTGAAAATGTGACCATAGTTAGGTACACAGTTGTGAATCCTGCTACACTATTGCCAGATCCAATTTGTGAAGAAGTTAAGGATGATCCAGAACATGACTGTCTAAAAGTCACAGAATTATGTACAAAACCGCGTCCTGACATACAGGAAATGCCCCTAAAAGATCCAGACAGGGAGCTGTTTGTGGACGGCTCATGCCTAAGGCATGAGGATGGTAAATTGAGCGCAGCCTACGCTGTGTGTGAACTATCTGGAATAGTCGAAGCATCCTAGTTACCAGGAGTCAAGTCTGCACAAGTAGCTGAATTAATTGCTCTGATCAAAGCTTCCAAAATTGGGAAAAATCTAAGAGTAACCATATTTACGGACAGTCAATATGGGTACGGGGTTGTGCATGACTTTGGCCAACTGTGGATGCAGAGGGATTTCATGACTTCTTCAGGATCCCCAATAAAAAATGGGCAGTATGTAAAAGAATTATTTGAAGCAATACAATCACCAAAAGAATTGGCAGTGGTGAAATGTGCCGCACACCAGTCAGGAGATGACTGGGTGGTAGTCGGTAACAGATACGCAGATCTAGTTGCTCAACACTGTGCCAGAAACAGGTTGGCTGTAAACAAAAAGGTTGAAAGGATGGGAATCAGCTGCCAACTTATGCTATGTTCACCACCTGAAACATGGAATGATGTGAAAAGACTGCAAGACGATGCTGAGGAGAGTGAAAGAGATGTTTGGATAAAAATAGGATGTACCCGAAGAACAGATGATGATGTATGGGTATATACAGATGGCAGACCAGTCATGCCCGACTGTTTGATTTCACAAATGGCCAGAATGTATCATGGAGATACACATGTAGGGAGAGATGCCATGATTAGACTTTTCAGGCAAAGTTGGTACAATCCAAAGTTTAGGGCCGCAGCAGAGAGTCTTTGCCAAAGGTGTTTAACTTGCCAAATGAATAATCCAGGAAGGAGAACAGTAATTGGTTTGGGAAAAAATTGGAAAGGCTGAAGGTCCCTTTGTAAGATTGCAGCTAGATTTCATACAGTTACCACCATGTAAAGGACTGAAATATGTACTTGTCCTAGTATGTCTGTTTTCAAGATGGATGGAGGCTTACCCTACCAGAAGGAATGATAGCATTACAGTTGCAAAACTGTTATTACGAGAACTCATTCCTAGGTTCGGTTTCCCAGTAACTTTGGAATCAGATAGAGGAAGTCACTTCAATAACGATGTAATTCGAATAATCTGTGAAGCATTCCAAATTGAACAAAAATTGCACTGTGCGTACCGCCCAGAGGCTTCTGGAGTGGTTGAACAAATGAATGGCACGATAAAGTCAAGACTGTCAAAGATGTGTTCATCCACATCGTTAGATTGGCCAGATGCATTGCCTCTTGTTTTAATGGGACTCAGAAGCATTCCTGATAGAAATACAGGATTGAGTCCACATGAAATCATCATGGGAAGAGCAATGAGATAAGCACAGGTACCTACAAATAAACTGCTGAACATAACTGATGATATGGTTCTAGATTATTGCAAGGCATTGGCTGACCTAGTGCGTTCTGTCTCTCACCAGGTTGGAGAAGACGCAGTTTCCAGGCAGCCTGAACAAGAGCATGATCTGAACCCCGGAGACTGGGTGGTTGTGAAGCATCACACCAGAGAAACATGTTTATCACCCAGGTGGGGCGAACCTTATCAGGTTATATTAGTTACAAACACAGCAGTGAAATGTGCAGGATTGCCTAATTGGATTCACGTAAGCCACACCAAAAGGGTGCCAGCTCCTGAAGGAAACGATCCTCAGTCAGCATCAATAACTGAGGAAGCTGAAGGTTGGCCAGCTGAAGAATCCCAGGTGAGAGATTCGGGAGAAGCTGAAGAAGAACAACCGAGCACAAGTCAGGACTGGATACCAGTGGTTGATATACCAGAAGTTTACAACAGAACAAGAAGCCAAGCTAAATTAAAGGAAATTAGTGAGGACCAGATAGGTGAAGAAGAAGCAGCTCAGGATAAGGAAAATGAAACAATAAGAGAACCTGAGCAGGACCAGATAGGGAGAGGAAATTGGGCTCAAATCGACAACGAAACAGCAAATTTTGAGCAGGGACAGACAGGTTTAGAAGAACACGGTCAGGCTGCAGAAGTACAAAGTGCAATAAGGCCTGATCAGAACCAGTTAGAACAAGAAAAATACGTTCAGGGAGAAGAAAACCAAGAAAACAACAAGCAAGAAAGCCTCAAGCACGAAGACGTAAATCCTGAACAGGGTCAGTTAGTAGAAACTCACATTGAAGCAACTGAAGTAAAACAAATAAGACCTGAACAAGAACAAATGGAAGAAAATACTGAAAACGAGGAAAAACAAATTGTGCAACAGCTTGAAATTAAAAGAACTTTTGGAAAGGACTCAAGAGGTGAAGAGACAGTGCAAACAAAGAAGGTCAGAAAAGGTGATCATTGGCCTAGTGTCATTAAAAGAGTAAAATACCATATAGAAACCAGAAGTGAAGATCCGGAACAAGTAAATGAAGTAACAAGCTTATCTGGACAAACAAGTGGAACTGAAAAACGAAAAAGCAAAAGACTGAAACTTGTGAACAATAAGTTTAAGGGTCCTGATTGGACTTATATAATCCTTGAAGACTACGAGAGTTCAGAGTCAAGTGAAAGTGGTGACGAAAGAACAAGTGCAGACTTATGAAAAAGAAGTAAAGCCACCTTGATAACGTTAAAGTCTTAAAAGAAAAAAAAAGAAGAGAAATCTTCTTTGTCAAAATGCCTGACGACAGAGTTTCTGGGAGACCGAAATGGAAATGTTGTAAAAGATGCTGTGCTATATGCATATGCAGTCTGGTAGTGGTGCTTGTAGTATGGTTAGTTGTGATTGTAGCAATTCCTTACCTTATGATAATGGATAAAAAGATTTACAATGAAACAAAGGGAAGGATAGATAACTTGAAAAGTGATAGCGTAAGAATAGAAGCAGAAGATGAACCAGAATTTCATCATGTGGTAACAGCTAACGATACTGGTTTAAATGTGTTCACAAAATTATTGTTTCAATATGTAGATACCATGGAAGTTAGTGACTGTTATGTTTGTATGAAGTTACCAGAATCAGTAGCAGAAGGGTTAACATACCATCATTTGCCATTAACCTATGGCATATCATGTAGTGTATTAACTAGTTTATTTTATAGAACAGGGAGACTTCAGTATTATTATTCAGATATAGATGTGATATTTTCAGAGGTTCCGATTCGAAAGAATATGAACCCAGTGCTTAGTAGTCAAGATGCACAATTTATGGGAGAATTTTTCCTAACAATGAAGATGATAGACATAACACATGCACATAGAAGCAATCTAACATGCTCGTTACATGAAGAAGAAAAGATATTTTTGAATTTAGTAGAAAATAGAAGACAATATTTCCAAAAGAAAGCGTCTGAGCATAAGACTCATCTTCCACCTTGGGCTGAGAAAGAGGGTATTTACACACCTGGCAAGGCTCAAGCTGCTATGGCACTAGATTTTGTAAAGACAGGGAAAATTTGTCTACATAGGTTGAAAAGTGATTATAACAATATTTTCATCGGTACCAGTGAATGTGAACATAATTTCTTAATTCTGGGAGGTTGGGGATTAAAAGGAGGAACAGATTCAGTTTTTCCTGGAATTTATTATGTGTGTGGGAATAAGGCTTACTTTAGGCTTCCTGCACGGTGGTATGGAAGTTGTTATTTTGGAATAGTTTTTCCAAAAGTATACCACGTAAAAAGAAACACTGGAAGGAATGAAAATAATAGTGAATTAAAACATAGTAAAAGAGCTAGTGTTTCTGAAATTGTAGGTGACATATTTGGTGCATTGATACCTTCAGTGGGAATAATTCTGAACTCAAGGAAAATATGTAAATTATCTACAGTGGTGGATCGTTTATCAACGGATACTGCTGGAGGGTTTCTAATGATTAATGCGGAGATGGTTGCGATTGGATCAATGGTTATGCAAAATCGACTTGCTCTTGATATAATATTAGCAAAAGAGGGCGGAGTCTGTAAATTGTTGAAAACGAAACATTGTTGCATGTATATTCCTGACAAAAGTGCAGAAATCGGAACGTATATAAAGAATATCACAAAACTTGAGAATGAACTAAAACCACTGGAAGTTGATAGTGTATGGGAAAGATTGACAAATAGCATTGTGTCAATTGGTACCTGGTTTACTAATGTAGGAAAAGGACTTATAGGTCAAATATTAGTACCCTTAGTAGGGATAGCAATAATAGTATTGTCAATAATGATATGGTGCAAATGTTGTAGAAAGAATAAGACATATAGAGTGACAGGGAAAGGAAAGAAACTAAAGTTTGATTAAATAGAATTAGAAGATCTGAAAAGTGAATTATACAAGAAACTGAAAGGAGAAGATAAGAATAGAAAATGTAAAAATGAGATTGAGACAAAATTATGCTAAGAAGTTGGCATCTGGTTGTGGGTAGTATTTGATGGGTCAGAAACGCCATCAGAGAGGGGATTGATGGAGCAAGAACTCAAAATGAGACTTGCTCGTAAGCAATCCTCTCACAGTATTAATTAATTAAACTTTGTAATGTCTTTACTAATAAATGCATACACGAACACCGTATCTGAGAGAAGCTTGCCTATGTGTTTAAACTAATGAGTAATCCTTGTCTAATCCAAAATGGCCGCTAAGCGCGGGAAACTCTATTATGCATGTGTCAACCATATCAAGTGGTATGACGTCTTTCTTTGCTTGGAGGGAAACTTTGCTTCTGCGCAGTGTGTGCTAAAATGGCTGCTTAATGTTCTCACGTGCTAAAGCTTACGCATTTGCTGCAATTAATACTGTGGTATTCTAATGCTACTAATGCGGGATAGATTTTTAATTAAATAGGGGATAGAGTAGAAATAGGGGGTATACAGTGAAAACATTTATTTTTGACTTTAATATGTTTCTTCTTTGATTTCTATTAGTTCGTGAATTGGGGCCTGGGTTAACAGAACAGCAGCTCGAGATCTATGGGATGTGCGCATGCGCTCTGAAAATAACAAGACAAAGCGATGAAGTCAACTTGGAAGACATCCAAGGCCACGACCTGTTGGTCAACTCCACTACATCTGCGATGTTCTCTCAAATGCAACATTGAATATACATTTTGTATTAAACCTTGTCGTGAGACGGGTGGGAAATAAAGCAAATGTATTAATTGTGAGGGGCGGTATTTATAAACAATGGGCTTAAAGAAATTGAACTAAATTGTCATGGTGTGAGGATCAACCCCCTGTCCCCGTCCAATCAGAAGTAGTGGGCCCATAATTTTGAAACATTAATGGGAGGTACCTGGGTGTAGAAGGGTATAATAGATATAGAATTAGCTAATTAGTTGGCTCAGACACGAGAGATCAGGCTTTGGTGCTCGACGAGCTGATCGATTGCAGACTGAACCGCTGTCCAGAGAAGTCCTGAGGTGGGGGCGGCGGATTCCATTAGAAAGAAGACACAGAAGAAATCGAGGAGGAGTGAAGCGACAGAGAGGGGAACGACGCATGCGTCGTTGGTAGAGAGGTCACCTATCCTGTCCTGAACCTGGTCCGGAGGTCTTTGGTCTTCATCCTTCTTAGGACCTATCTTTCCAACTCCTTGGCCAAGGGGTTTGAGTCTCACACCTTTAGGTAAATATAAATGCAACCTTTAGCTGTGCTGCTGTCTCTATCTTCTTCTTTCTGAGGGACCGTCATTGATTAATAAATAATTATTTAGTATGCTTCCTCCTTGATATACGATTAAGCATTATGAGGTTTTGTAATTTACTCTGCTAAAGATTTAGATAAACATTTTAAAACTTCCTGACTCAGTGATTATTTCAGATTTATGAATTGTATTGTATGTTTCTCATTTTAAATTTCCCAATTATCAAAGGGTCCATTGGTAAGTCATTACTCTTCAATCAGAAAGGTAATTGGTAGCAGGGATATTGATAAAGAGTACAACTGACCCACCAGCGGAAAATACTAGCGTAGTATGAATGAATAGGGCCCAGGTGAGTATTCGGTGTATGAATGCTTGTTGCTAGTAACCCGCTGGATCAGAGGGGAAGACATCAAGGGAGTGGGTGCCCTGGGAACCACAGGTTCAGATGGACTTCAAGGATACCAGAGCGCTTCTTGGTTCCGACAGGAATCTTGAGGTGAGCAGGAAGGATGAAACTTGTACCACAGGGAGCGAGGCCAAGCCACGATTCGTGGTTGGGCAGGGTCTGTATACCCTCTTGAAGGTTCAATGGATGTAGCTAGGTCACGTGTGGCAGCAGATGGGGCACATGGTCGTCTGGAAGGTTCTCAAACTTCTGGGAAAACATGTGTTAATACACTCTCTTTGACCTTACAGAATGGGCAGGTGCAACTTGTTGATCGGAACCAAATAACAGGAAACAAATTAATCCTTTTCGCTCGAATGTGCATAATGGAAAACCACACCAAGGCCCTAGGAACAGCGAGAGCAGGTGATCCATTGGTTCACGGGATTTGGGGAATGGATGCAGGGGTTCAAGTGTAATGGAAATTATGGGTGCTGGCGAAGCATCGGCCATGAGGGTGCTGGGGGAGCATCAGTGATAAGGGCGCTGGAGAAATAGCAGTTATAAGGGTGCTGAGGGAAACATCGGTCATGAGGGTTTTGGGGGACTTCAGTTATAAGGGTGTTGGGGGAACATCGGTCATGAGGATGCTGAGGAACATCAGTCATAAGGATATTGAGGAAACTTCAGTTATGAGGATGATAAGGAAACATCAGTCATAAAAACATAGCGTGCCATAGGGCGCCATAGGGATAAAGTAACATGAGCCCTGCTCACTAGCCCACTACGTAGAGGATTCAAGAGGGGTCTGTGACAGAAAGTGAGCAGGAGGGGGTCATGACAGTCTGCACCTTCAGTGCCCTCGGGCAAACCCACAATACGCATGTTGTTTCTTTTGTTGTGGCCTTCAGCATCTAGAACCCTGTGTTTCCAGGGTCTTCACTCGAGCAGTAAGGTCTGCCAACTGTGTCCGCAATAACTGTTGTGCCGATTCAAGGTCCCCCACAGCTACCTCTGTCTCTTTGACTCTATCTGCACATTTGCAGTGGTCGTCCCTCGAGAGGCCTACTTCTTCCGCAACAGATCTGATCTCTAATTGGAGTGAGGCCTTTGAATCCGCGATCGCCATCAGGATTTTGTCTAGTGTCTGCTGAAGTGCAGGAGGCACGCTGTCAGCATTGCTCCCCGATAGTGCACCTTCCGATGTGAAGGACCCCTGTGGGTTAAGGGTCTCGTCCGTGTCTTCGCCCTTTTTCTTGCCCATCTCAGCAGTGTTATTGGGGTGCAATGGGTCCTTCTTTCCACTGCGGTTTATTCTCCATGATTTGATTTGATTTTGAGTTTTGTAAGCGCGAACGAATACACCGAGGCATCTCGGCTCTGAGGAGCAAAGAAACATAAAGAACACAATTAAGATTTAATGAAAAGCCAAGTTTTTAGGAGCTTGTGGAAACTCTAAAGATAGGGGGCAGATTTTTTCCATGGAAAGCAGATTCCAGTTCTGAGTAGTGCAGACCACAAAACTTCTACCTCCCCAGGAGAAGAGTTTGTAGGGTGGCACCACCAGGTTCGTGGCTGCACTGGACCTAAGAGTCCTGTTGGGAATGTACCTTCTAAGTTTTTCTTTTAGAAAGGCTGGACCTAGTCCTTGAAGTGCTTTGTGAGTGATACAAAGAGCTTTAAAAATAATTCTTGGATGCACCGGGAGCCAGTGTAGCTTTACCAATGCCTGTGAGGCCGACTGCAACCTCAGAATTTTCATGAGCATCCTAGCCGCTGTATTCTGTAAAATCTGAAGTTTTTTTCAAGAGAGCTTTAGACATATTAACATATAGCCTATTGCAATAGTCCAACCTGGACATTACAAGGCACAGGACCACTGTTTTCAGCAAGTTTGGTGGAAGAAACTCTGCAATTTTCCTAATCGTTCGTAGCATAAAAAAGGATATGGAAATTACCTTGTTTACTTGCTCTTTGTTGGCAACCTTGTCATCTATCAGGATTTACAAATTTTTCACTATTTTCACCGGCACTGGAAGAGAGCCCAATTCGTCCGGCCACCAGGAGGGATTCCAAAAGGAGGTGCTTTTCCCAAATAGGATGACCTCCGTTTTCGAAGAATTCAACCTACGGCAGTTCACATCCATCCAAGTGCCTACGTCCCACATACAATTACGGAACGTCTCTTTTGTGTCATGTCCTTTCCTGGAGAGAGAGATGACAATTTGTGTGTTGTCTGTGTGTGAAACAAATGACAGACCAAAAGACTTCACCAGGGCCACCAACAATGTTACATAAATGTTGAAAAGAGTTAGACTCACCGAAGAGCCCTGGGGCACTCCACACGGTAAAGAAAACGGTTTGGTTGTAAAATTGCCCATGGATACGGTTTGGATTCGTTCAGTCAGAAAGGATCTAAACAGGTCCAAAACTGCCCCTTCTATACCCAGGTCTACCAACCTGTCAATCAGGAGGTCATGATTGACTGTGTCAAGGCCGCAGTTAGATTGAGAAGGATGAGAGCAGCATTGCCCCCACCATCAACTGTGGCCCTGACCATCTCTATAGCTACAATAAGAGCAGAATCAGTGGAATGGCCCTTGCAAAACCCATATTAGGAGTCATCCAGCAGCTGATTATTATCCAGGAAAGCCGATAGTTGAAAATTAATTTCTTTCTCCAACAGTTTTGCTGCTTTTAGGATCAAGAGTATTCATATTAGCTTTCTTAAGTAGCCAAAGGATTGATGGGTATTTCCAATCTTTTGGAAAGACACCGGTCCTAAATCCCTCATTAAAAATGAGAGTCAGTTGATCAGCTACCAAATTAGGAATGAGCTGCAAACGTTTTGGAGGACAGGGACCGTGAGGTGAGCCATAATTAGTAGAGAGAACCAGCTGTCTAACTTGGCCGACTGAGAGAAGATTAAATTCAGAGAAATAAGCCTTCCTGCTATCTCTGAGACAGATATCCTTCCTAATAGATGGTATTGATATATTGAAGTAAATTTGTTAAAAATAAACTCTACTTTATTCATGAAAAACAACACTAAGGAGTTACAGAAATCCTGGTTACCTCCTTCCAAATTCTTAACTGCAGGGGAGGAGAGTTTAGAGACAGCTTGAAAGAGGGGCTTAGAGGAGCAGCTGCCTGCTTCAATGGAATTAATAAAGTACTCAGATTTTTCCTTTAATATAAGCTTTTTATATTCTGCCAGCAATGATTTGTATTTTTCTTTTTATTATCGTAATAACTTTTCTTCCAAGTACGTTCTTGTTTACGACACTCTTTCTTAGGAGCCCGAAGCGATTCACCAAACCATGGGGACGTAGGTTTGCTTCTCCTTGATGAAATCTGTTTGACTGGAGCCAGCAAATTGACAGATGCAGTCACCCACGAGAAATAATTGAATAGCATCTTATCTGGGTTGTCTGATTTGGTCGGTTGAGAGTTGAGCAGGATCAAATTACGTTCCTGCACATCAATCCGGTTCCATGCCCTGGAACAGATTGCTTTCCCAGAAGCCTTCTCAGGGATCAACCCAAGATGTGGAGGGATTTCCCAACTATCTACACAGTGATCCGACCACGTAACTGGCTAAATTGGCAATATAACTTCAGTTGGAAAAAATACCATCTAAGGTATGACCAGCATGATGAGTTGGTCCCACCACACATTGCCCTAAACCGAAACCTGACATTAAGTCAAGCAGAGCTTCAGTGTCAGGGGCACTACGATTCTCTAGATGGAAATTGAGCTCGCCCAACAAAGTAAAATCTGTAGTAAATAAGGAGGATTCTAAGGTCTGACTGATAGCTTAAAAAAATGGCCATTAGGTCCTGGTGGTCTATACAACAAGAGCCCATTGAATGACTGGATCTTAGAAAGCTCTAATTTAAAAACCAAACCATCCGACTCTATATTAGGAACAGAGGTGTAAATAGCCGAATAGGTGTTACGGTATATCATAGCAAGCCCCCCTCCTTTCCTATCCTCTCTATCCCACCAGTGAATTATGTAACTGGACGGGACTAATTAACTCATCTCTGGTCCCGAAGATTGAGCCGCCCAGGTTTCCATCACAAAAATGATATCCAGCTGATGTGTGTCTATTAACTCAGCCACTTCCATATGGTGCTTAACTAAAGACCTGGCATTTATTAAGACACATTTTACTTTAAGGCTGAGTTCAGGAGGGGTGACCAGCTGGCCTGGACCCACAGGTGCAGACACCAGCAACCCCTGCGTATGAATAAAATGGGTCTTACTCTTTCCAGCTATCAACTCGGGTGCCGTCGGGAAGAGTTCAGGGCAAATCCGGCTTTTACCTGGAGTATTTAAAGCCAACAGCCCCTCCCTCAAGTAATTAGTCTGTGCTGACGAGCACAGACAGGCTTGCCTTTGGCGTGACTTCGGCATGCCGCCGGCACACAAGCTGCACATCCGTGCAAGCATCTGCTTATATAGAGGCCAGCAGCACCACTAGACTGCCTTCGGCAGCTGGACTGGCAGAGAGCACTTTAATGGTCTGTCTCCTCTTATCCCGCTGGTGGGAGAGTAACAGCTATGCCTCCTCTTCTGTAGGGGATCAAATAGTACTCTTCAAGCCTAGGTCTAGTAACATATATCCAGTCTTTATGGACGGAGCAACATTATGCAAGACAAGGCATCTCTTGTAAGTCTCAAGCTGACATATCAGGGTGGGGAGGGATGTGTAGGGCCCTGCAGATCGATGGCCAGTAGCGACTGCGGCTCCATTAGTGAATGATAGCATCTCCAGTGCCCCAATCTGTCCACAGGCAGTCCCCACTGTAAGTCACATGGGGCAAACGGGGGTAAAAGTTCTCCGGTCCACCCCATTGCACGGGATGGCCAGGTGTGTGTTCAGGAGCCCGGTGTCCTGGCACTCTCCTCCTTGCCTCCTCCTTACTTAATGGGCTTCAGGGGCGTAACACAAGCCCCCGCAGCCCCCGCGGTGTGGGGGGCCCCCGAGCTGCAGGGGGCCCCTCAGCACAATACTTAGGTTTGAGTGCTCCGGATTAAATCCGGAGCGAGCGGGCCCCCTCAACTTTTTTTACACCACTGCTCAAAAAGAAGCATTGCACTCACTGTTTATTTGGCTGCATACTCTGAGAATAATTTGATAAAATGGCCATCATGATCCTAGAACTATATGCTTCAGGTGCTCCTTGCGACTTCAGCCTAGAGCGAAGCATAAAGTAGCTCGGCCCAAAGAGTGACGTCGAAGGGAAATTCAATTTTCGTAGTTAAGTGTTCACAAAAGGAAATGGTTTTAACCCATGCCATGCTAGCGTAAGCTACTAACCAACCAAAGAGCCCTTGTCATGTGCACATTCTGTAAAGTATGTTGCGAGTCCGATTTTGTGAAGTATTTTTGTGGCAAAGAAGGAAAAGAAGAAATTAACTACATTTCCTGTAACTTTAGGTCTAAGCAGTGCTTTTGTGTGAGAACAAAAGTAATGCATCTAAGCGGCTAGGGGGCGTTAAGTAGTTGGGGTACACCAGGTAGCCAACGGGCATGGCTAACGGTTGGGCATTTAATGGAATTTAAAAGTTTTTCTGTGAGTGTATGCTCTTTCTTACCGCTTGTAAAAGACTTGTGAACCTAGAGTTAGTCGTCTTTTTGGCCTTGAGTGTTCAAAATGACCAATTTAATATTCGTTTACCCTCCTCTGCACAGGGGCTCACGTGCGCAGTATACCTCGTTTCTCTGCCTGCAGCCATCTTCCTTCATCATTACCAGCCTCCTTTATAAATCATTCATTCACCCATTCCTCAGTGGCCCCAACTGAGTTGTGTACTAGGTACAAAATAAAAGAAACATACAGCGAATCTGAAACGAAGATTCTCCAACAAAAGAATAGATGAGAAAAATGGCATAAACGTAACACACCAGAAGAGAATGTAAAAATATCCTCGTGGAGATGGTGAATAACAGGTTTATTGGATAGCTGAACCTAGTTCTAGGGAAAACCACGATTCAGCGGATGCCAGGTGAATCCTTTGCTTATGTGGAGGTATGTTAAATATTTGGTACACTAGCACACCAGGGGCCATGTCACGTGCATTGCCTGCTAACTTCTGAGCTGATGAAAGAGCACGTTTGGACTAGCATTTGCACCAATCAAACTGTGCAAAATGACATTTACCTTGACCAATCCCTGCAAACGTGACATAAGCACAGTGCGAAAATAGCACTTTCACCGAGTCAGCTGTGTGGTTGCTTGCACCTGAGGGTGCTTGTGTATTGTGCTATCTAATTTTTGCCATCATTTCACAGATATGAAGGTGCGCTGCCTCTGCCACATGCCTTCAAACCATCAGACCCTCCTGGTACAGGAGATAATTGGCACAAGTCTTCTGGCAACTGCTTTAACATAATTATATTGTGCTGCTCACTAGAAGAATTCCAGACTGTTGTGGCTTTGTGGTGACAACAGTGGTACTCCTTTTAATGCAGGTGACTGCTGTCCCCATGCCCAAGCATTGACAGTACTAATGATTGGTGGCAGATGATTCCAGTCTTAGAGTACAGTCTTTTTTATCGTTTTAGCTGAACCTACCTTAGTTAGGGGTGTTGTCTTCTAGCTACATTTGTGAAGAAGGTCATTACTAGAACCCACACTCTGCCTGAGTGCAAGTTAGTGCTTGCCTACATGTGAGGAGGCCATTCAATATAATGGGGTTACCCTGTGTCCCTCAGAACCTGGGTTTACAGTTATAAACTTGTAGTTTATACATGTCAGGAGGGACAGTGGCGTAACAATAGCCCCCGCAGCCTGGGGGGCCCTGAGCTCCAGGAGGCCCACTCTGGCACTGTGCACCGGCAGGCCTGAGAGCTCCTCACTGGTTCTGGATCCTGGGGGGCCCCCTCCATGCACTTTGCAGGGGGGCCCCCGCAAGTTTCGTTACACCACTGATGGGCTTCGGCTGTGGGTGCTGTGTCAGACTCCTGCCGGTCGCTTCGCCTTCACCACCACTGGCCCGCTGCGTAGTGCCTAACTGACTTATTCTCCTGTGCCATCGGTTTCCTCTTCCAGGCTCTTTACAAGTCCAGGCATGGGCTCCTCTCACAGCAAGGCCCAGCGTCCCAGGCTGGCCCCACCCTTGCTCGCTCTGTGGAGGCCTAAGGGAGTGGCTATGTCTTCTCCCCATAGGCTCCCCAGAGGCTCCGCCGCTCAGTCCTCGGCGTCCAGGCCCTCCGGTCATCTGTGCAGCGGCCCGCTACCCCACAGGAAGTCACTACTCCATCGGCAATCCTGCTGGACCGTTCGGCTTTTCTCCACTCTCAGTGAGGAGGAACGCTAGTCCCAGCATGCGATTGGTGCAGCCTCAGTTGCTAGGCTGGAAGGCAGGGGTAGCGGGCCAAGCACCTTTTACTCCCCCCGCCCCCCCAGGGTTTTCAGTGTGCATCTCCCTTGCGGCTCCCCATTTACGGGTCCAAAGACGGTCAGTGGCTAAATATGAGTCCAGGATTATGCAGGATAACAGCGTGGTGCGAGGGAACTTCCCTCTAGCACGTCCACTCCGCCATCTTACTTAGCCATGCCCCCCTTTATTTGTTCACTTAACAGCAATCATAAAAGATACAGATGCATAAATAAAACACCATTAGCACATTAAAGACCCAGAAATACAGGATCTACCATAGAATAGTTACAACATTTAAATATGAGCAATATATACGCACATTGTCAATCAATGAAACAGACATCCAATTAAAAATTCCATTACATTACTTGAGCGTATTGCAGACTTTAAAAAGGAACCCGCAGCTGAACAAACTTCAAGGCAATCAAGTTGCTGCAAATAAAGCAATGCCACTCTACACTTGGTGAATTTACACTTCCATAAGAGAGGTATTAAAAAATGTTGAGTAAATGGAAGTTAAAATTTACGAAAAAAGACAAAGTGCAGCAAAGTCTGGGTAGAGGCCTTGTCACATGAACAAATACATATATTGGAGGACTCAAATTGACGTTGAGGAAAACATAATATCCATCTAATGGATACTAGCCTAAACCAGGTCAGCAGCATAGGTTTCCAAGAACCCGGAACAAGGTCCAAATAGGGTGTTAGCCCCAACGAAGTTTGTACCAGGCAATAGTCTCTCATGGAGGGCTTCATTAATTTATTGCCCTCCCTATTGGCCCTCCTATCTGACAGGAAATGTTCCCTTAGCCACCCTTTATCCTTCTTGCAAAGATAAGAAGGTCTCTTGAAAATAGAAGGGCAGTCAAGGGCAATGGCTGTATCTGTGATATAGTTGAGCCAAGGAATTCTATTCCCATAGGAACATGACAGGCAGTCTAAGATTATCTCTTTATTTAAGCTTGCCTGTTCATTGCACCAGATTGAGTACCAGAAGACGATAATAATATATAATCCAGACCCAGTTCCTGGTGAGTAGCAAAGTGTGATGCTGTCAAGGGAACCCCAAGAATATGTCGGCACACTCTGTTTTCTTCAACTTGGATGCACCCCACATCACTACAATCCCATACACCCGCACCATAAATTAGGATGGAATACATTTTTTCTTAGAAATCTCAAGTAAGGGGCATACAGGATAACTCTCAATAGAGGAAACAACTGCCTGCAAGAAACTATTTTACCTATCAGAAGACAGGGGGCCCAAGTACAGGAGCTATCAAAAATTAGGCCAAGATAAGGAAACTGAATTGCTTTCTCAATATTCCTATTGTTGATGCTCATACAGCTGGTTTTCACATTTTTGGGGATACAGACCACAATAAATGTTTTGGAAATGTTTGTCTCCAAATCAAGATGTTTCATGAAGGAGACAAAAGAGGAAAGCATTGAACTAAGGCTGTTTGCTGTTCTGGCAAGCAAAACAGCATCATCTGCAAACAAAAGTGCAGGAATGGCTTTTTTATTAACAACCGGGACATACGACCCTAAGTTCACAAGAATAGATTCTAACCTTTTTATGAGAGCAGAAACAAATTGGGAGCCATCACACATCCCTGGAGGACCCCCTGCCTTAGGGAAAAAGTGTCAGAACATGTCCCTCCCCATATCTCACAGAAGCAACTAGATCTAGAAGCAACAATCTCAAGAAGGCCACCAGTCCTCCTTCAAGACCCATGGTTGTTAAAGAGTCCCACAGTTTTGACCTATTGACATAATCAAAAGCCATGGCTAGGTCCATAACTATTTGCTAGATGGAGAGAGCTGCGTTTTGCAAACTTATATTTACTGACAAGGAGATGCAGATTTAAACATTGCTCAGTTGTTCGAGTCCTTTCCTAAACCCGTATTGAACTAAGGACAGGGTATTATTCTCTGAAGTCCAGAACAGCAATCTATCCAAGACAATTCTGACAATGTTCTTTACAGTGGAATCAAGTAGGGAGATGGGGCAGTAAAACTTCAGCTCCTGCACATTCACCTTTTTAAATGCCGGTACAATTATAGAGGTGCGCCCGAAAGTTGGAATACCAGCCTTGCACTGTGGAATTTATAATATTAGCAAGTAGGGGGAATTTATAATGTTAGCAAGTAGTGGGTCTCCAAAACTCAGACGCTTCCTTATACCGATCCACAGGGACCCCGTCTGGCCCAGGGGCCTTTTTGGAGGTATTATTAAGTGAGGCTTCGAACACGTGCTCAGTAAAAAATAAGGGGGCATATTATCAAGGGCAGTATCGCCACTTTAGCGGCACTTTTTGCCGATAAAGTGGCGATATTTTTATCGCCCTATTAGCAACCTGTCGCTAACAGCTGTTAGCGACAGCTTAATGGCGATAACGGCCGTTTTGTTGCCGCTTTGCATGTCAGCGATAATTATCGCTAATGACATGCAAAGTAGGCATTCCCAACTAAAAGCAACTGCAAACAGTCGCAAACCCAACTTCCCCCTATTATCAATGCCCGCGAAGCGATAAAAATAGTCGCGCTAACCGCGATTATCGCTGGAATTTAACACCTGCTAAAAACTTGATTTACCTATTTTCACAATGGGAGGTGGATTGTGAGGCTAAGTCCACCATGGCCTATCATCAAGGATTCCCCTATCGCTGGTGTTTTATCGCAGGATTTCCTGCAATATTCTCGCATTTGGCCGCTATCGCTGGATTTTTTATCGCCTTGGAGATAAGCGTTGCTAATAACGCGCTATCTCGGCGATGAAATCCAGCAATAAAAAAAACAGCGCTGAGCACGCTTTGCGATAATTATCGCAAATCGTTGCTAATATGCCCCAAGATGTCTAAGGGAAATACAAGAGAATCTCGATTTTCAAAGGGCTGGGTGCAATCATCAGGACAATACATTTTCTTAAAGTGATGCGTCCATGTCTCAGAGCCAATATGCAAGCACGCCGTATTTGTGGTAATACATGAGGAGAAACAACCAAGTACTAGCTTCCAAAAAGCCTGGGAATCTTTGGTTTTACAATAATACACTAGTTTTTCCCAGCATTTGGTCTTTAAATCAACCTTTCTCTTTTTTAGCACCATTGTATATTCCTTCCTGCTAATTCGTATTGCTTCTCTGTTTTTGGAAATATGCTTCAGCTCCCTCCTAAGTCCATTGTTTACTGCTCCTCATGCCTTATCAAACCATGATGGATTATGATCATATCTATTACCAACAGACCTAGTAAACAGGGCCCTAATATTAGAGTTTAGCTTACAAAAGTTCCTTGAAATAGCAGCTGGGTTGCTATCGTTAGAGAGACAGGAATTTATTAAGTTCCTATTTGCAGCCATAGTTTTGTGCAAAATTAAGGCCATGTTCGCTGACTGCCATACCTTCAGAATCATTTGTTAGAACAGCCTGCTTGGGACCAGCTACAATTCGAATATAAGACCCTTTTGCAAATCTGATAGTGATCTCTTCATATATCATTCCACAAGTCCCTAGATCCACCTCTGAAAGTTCTGCCCAGTGATAAAAAATTACGCAGGCTTTTCTCTGGATTTTTTAAAAATAACCTGTTATGTTATGTCTAATTTGTGCCTGTTGATTAATCCTAAAGACTCGATCAAGAGTATATTTAGGTTTCGATAATGCAATAAACGATTAACTCTGTCACACCATTGAAGGTGAAGGATAGCCAACCAGATTAAGAGTTCCTCCGACAGAGGCAGGACATTTTCGCACCCTCAGGAAGCTACTGCTGGCATAGCCAGTGCCACTTCTGGTAAAAAAATAGTCTTGGAAAATTTACAATGCTTGTTCAGCATGGTGGAATTGTTGTACTGGAAATGTAACTCCAAAGTGGTTGTACATTTGTAGAAGCCACTTTATAATTGTTCCTTGAGGCATCTCTGCCATCATAAACATGCCCTTTCTCCCATCTATGAATAATCCGGGGCGGGTGGAATGGACCTTCACAATTTTTCAAGCTATCCCAAAAGTAACCCCTATAAGTCAATACCTAGATTGAGCCTTGCCAAAAAAGTTAAGCACCTGCTGAAAACTGCTCATTTGAAGATATTTAATGAGTTCTAGTGTGTCCAGCAATAGCGTGGAAAATTAGAAAACATCTAAAAGTCTACAAAATGAATGAGTTCCTGAATCATTTAAAAAACACTATTTCTAGAAATACAAAATCTGTGGATCCACAGGTATCAGATATGTAGCCTGCTTGCCATGACCAGTAGGGTGCCTTCAAATATCAGCAAATGTCATATTATAATCAAGACCACACCATTTTGTTTCAACTTATCGTAATAGTTTTACCCTTCTAATTAACACAGTTAATGATATACTGAATTTGTTATAAAACACAAGAAAAATAAATTAACAGGCAAACCTCAAACCAAGAAAGAAACTTTGAACATTTTGATTTCGCTAGGTTAAGTGCTAAGGATTAACAGCAGACCACCTTGCTTCTTGAGATGTGAGAAAGCTTTATTAACTTATGGGCATTAATACTTGCAATGTCCCTACATTTGTATGTTATGACCATTCTCAAATATCTAAAATGACCTTTGCCTGAGACCTGAAATCGGCGGTCTTCATTTTCCATTTCATATTGTTGGTTTTTACATGGTTAATACTGTACCTAAGTGTTAGCCCTGGCATCATTAGGGAGGTCTAACCACAGACCTTTTGCCTGCTTAACTCCTCTTTTTGTCTTCTTGTCGGTTCATTTTGTTGGCCTTAGGACTCTGAGCACTTTCTCACTGCCAACCTGTGCTAAAGTGCATGTGCTTCTCCCCTAAAACATGGTGTTATTGATGTATCCACAATTGGCATATTTGATTTACCTGCAAGTCCTTAGTACAGTGTACTACATATGCTCAGGGCCTGTAAATTAAATGCTACTAGTGTACCTGCAGCACTGATTGTGCCACCCACACAAGTAGCACTTTAAACATGCCTCAGGCCTGCCACTGCGGAGTCTGTGTGTGCAGTTTGCACTGCCTCTTCGGCCTTGCCATTTTAAATTCATTGTCAAACCTTAAACGCCTCTTTTATTACATATAAGTCACCCCTAATGTAGGCTGTAGGTAGCTCGAGGTAGCCCAGAGGGCAGGGTGCTATGTAGTTAAAGGAAGGACATATACTTTAAAATTGTGCATGTCCTGGTAGTGATAAACTCTCAAACTCGTTTTTCACTACTGAGGGGCCTACCCCACTCATAGGTTAACAATGGGAATTCCTCATTACACTTAATAAGCTGTAATTTTTAATTGAGAGAAGGTAAGGATATCATCTTTAATACCTCTGAAATGCTAATGACAAATCCTCTTTAATGGTAAATGTGGATTTGTAGTTACTTTTCTGAAAATGCCACTTTTTGAAAGCTGGACATTTTTCTGTTCTTAACTCTTTGGTGTCTGCAGTCTGTCTCTGATCACTGGCTCGGCTGGGTGACAGTTTACTTTGTGTAATACCTCTAGACAGTCCCACCTAAAGGAAGGGCTGGATGTGACTTCATGCATCTTCCTGGGAGGAAGGAGGGGAGGGGCTGGGCACAGTGTTAGAAATGGGATTTCTGGTTGGGTAGGGCATGCGCCTAAGCCAGGCAGAAACCACCACGCTAGTCAGGGCAAGGGAGTTACACACTGAAGATAACCCCTGCTCACCCCCTTGGTAGCTTGGCAGAGCAGTCAGGCTTATCTCAGAGGCAATGTATAAAGCGTTTGCGCAACACACTCACACAGCAGCGACACACTAGGCACACCACAAAAGTAACTCCACACAAGGTTATGTAAAAGTAGCCTTTGTATTATCCATACAACACATTAGAACATATCACATATATGCACTGTGCCACCAGACACTTGTCATGTATTTACAGGGATCACATAATCATCAGGACAATCGTGCCACTGTCATCATATCACAACTCACAGTTAGTGAAGACAACCAGTAACTACTGGTAAGGGTACAATTAGCCCAATAGGCATATAATTACAGGTGCACCATAGTAGCAACCAGTGACATCAGCTGTGCAGTATAGCACATTACATCACCTCAACAGTGCGCCAAAGTAAGCACTTGCAGCTGTGTTCATATTACAAGACCATAGGCATAACATAATTTTCTACCATCACTGTACATATCCTGCAGGGCCTGGAAAAGGACTCATTACCCTAGGAGGGCAGTAACTCTCCACTCAACGTGGAGTACAGGAATCTCCTCTCCCCCCGTTGGGAAATACGATAATGTTGCAGAGATCCTTTCTTCTTTGGGATGCGGGGACCTCCGTCGAGGCTTCCTTCCGTTCCTGTCTAACAAGAATGGCCCCAGTCACTCGTTATCCTCCCGCTACTGGGCCAGGACGTCCTATCCTCCTAGACATTGAAAGGGAGCAATGGATTGAATCGGGATGGATGCACCTACTTCCCAACGGTGGCGGGAAGACTTCACTCAGTCCCCTCCGCCGGAGGGATGGCCGCAACAGCCCCACAGGTATGCGGCGCAGCTGCCGGCCTCACACACGGCGTCAGTAATACAGGGAAGACCTACCCTCGTCTCTTCGCTCCGCTGACCTGGAAACACCATTCGTTCTCGGCTGCCAGCAGGCCTCGCTCTGCTCTTGGCCACTGGCGGATGCACCAAGGTCGGGCGCTTTCAGGATAGGCGACCCGAGCCGGCTCCTCCGCCCTCACTCACCACTGTCTGGCAACACATGGAGCTCTCCTCTGCCTCTCGTGAACCCCACCCAAAACCAGGCTCCTGGAGCACGCGGGGCTCTCCTCTTCCTTACGGGAGCCCCGCCTACAGTCATGCGTCTTCTGCCTGACTTCCGGTCACACGCCAGGCGCTTCCTTCATGGCGCGACGGTGCCCTGACACGAACAAGGTTGGAGCCCACTTCTTGGGCTTCTAACAATTAAATTATAAGCGCCCACCACACACTTCCCCGGCCAGAGCGCTCCTGGCAGATGGCTCAACACAGCACGGGGCCACGGGGGAACAACACAGCGCTCGCCACGTGCTTTCATAAATCCTGGTAAGGAAGCCACAAAGTCCTGGGGGACCACAGGGGCACACCAGCAAAGTGTCCTCCTAGAGGCCAGCACATGGAGTCCTTTAGGTAGAGTGGCAGTCCCCCCCAGTCCCAAAACGGCAGCAGGTCAGCGACCCAGTCCCATGGCGGTTACTCCAGGTCCCACACAGTCTTCTGTTCCAAGCAAGCACCAGTTCAGTAAGTTTAACAGACATGGGGTCACAGTCCCAATATTTTTACTACTAAGTGTCTTTGTTCTTCCCCCTGGCACAGGGCTCTGTGCCCAGTCCAAACCAGTTCTGGGGGGCACTTATCAAGTGCACAACACTCCTCATTGAAAGTGTAGGCTCTGGTGCCAGACACACCACAAGGGGCGGAGCCGTTTTTGTGGAAGGCAGGCACAACCCTATTCAGGTTCAGGTGCTACTCCTCCCACTACTCAAAATGCAGATCAGGCCTATTCAGCCTAGCGCTGACTCACCCAGACCCTCTGGACCCACTGCACCTCCCCAGCCCCTGTCACTCCAAGGCCAGACAGTTAATACACATCAGGCAGGCACAAAGACACATAGCACACAGAAATGCCTACTTCTAAAAGTGGCATTTCTAAAATAGTGATAATAAATCTGCGAACACCAGTACGCAGCATTTATCACCACTATTCCAAACATACCAAAGTTGATCACGCTACTCCTCTCATGTCAGTAATTACCACTGAAGCACATATCAGGGAATCCCCATTGCATTCCTATGAGAGGGCAGCCTCACAGCAGTGAGAAACCAAATAGGCTGTTTGTCACTTCTAGGACATGCCACACAGTTAAGGCATATGTCCTACCTTTTACCTACACCACACCCTGCCCATAGGGCTAGCTAGGGCCTACCTTAGGGGTGACTGATATGTAGTAAAAGGGGAGTCACGGACTTGGCAACCACTTTATGTGCCACGTCACAGCGGGAGTAAACTGCGCGTGCAGGCCCTGCAATGGCAGAGGCCTGAGACTGGTTTGAAAGGCCACTTTGGTGGGTGGCGCAAGCAGCGCTGCAAGCCCACCAGTAGCAGTTAATTTACGCCAAACAGGTGTAGACCAATCTTACCAAGTTTACCATAGAGAGCACATGCACTTTAACACTGAACAGCAGTGATAGAGTGCCCAGAGTCCTAAAACCACCAACAACAGGTCAGAAAAAAATACCGGAGGAAGGCAAAAAGTTCCGGGAAGACCCTGCAAAAAGGGCCAAGTCCAACACACAACCTCACACTTAAACCTGAATAGGCAGTGCTCTGACCGCACACAAAGATCTGCATACCCCCCTGTGAAACATTGTGTGGTGAGTTTGAAGCCAGGGCAGGATGAAAGGACCTGTGTGCACTTCAAAGACCCTTCTTTGAAGTCACCCCAGTTCAAAGGAACAACTGGGTATAAGTAATGGCCCTTTGACCCTACCAGCTCAGTACACTTCTGGACTTGAAACCACTTTTGACAAAAAGAAGGACTGCTGTGCTGAAGATTGCTGCTTGCTGGACTGCTGCTCTGGAAGACTGCTGCCTTGCTGTGCTCTCTTCTGCCTGCTTGCTTCCTCTGACTGTCCCAGAGTGTCTCCCAGGTCTAGCTGATTAGCCTCCTGTTCTTCAAAGATTCAGGAACATCAAAGTCTTTAACCTTCCACCTGTACCTGGTTCATTAGAAGTGACTCCGGGTGTTTGCTCCAGTTAAATTACCTCATCTTCTGTTGCGAAGGGCAGAATTGACTCATCGCTGCTGAAGGGGGAGCAGAGTTGACGCATCGCATTTGAGGCCTGAGCAGCATCATCAGAACTGCTTATCGACTGCTGTTTTGCCGACACCATTGAAGGACAATTGCCGCATCCCTTCGACAAGCATGTAGAAACCCGGCACATCGGCTACAGAATCAAGGCATTGCAGAACCAACGCTCTTCTTCGGGAACCAGTCCATTGTCATCAACGCGTAGAGAAAATCAATGCATCTCTTCAACTGCGGAACTGATCTCGACACATCGATTGACCCATCTGCAATCTCGTGTTTGTGATCAATGATTAAAGTACTTTTTCTCAGCAGGCTCTGCATGGGTCCTGTAGCCGGCCTGCACTCCATTGTGGGCAGCCTGAACTATTGACTTTGTCCCGGTCCAGCACAACTAGATAACCCCTTTAAGCGCTATTTGCTTGTAAGCACTAGAACTGCATTTAATCTTTAAAAAATAATATCTCAACTTCTACTTATTGGATTTTTGTCGTTTTGGTCTTGTTTTGTTTATAAAGTCATAATCTTTTTCTCTACCTGAATGGAGTCTTTTTGTGGTGTTTTCACTGTTTCACTGATGTGGTATTGCACAAATACTTTACACATTGCCTCTTAAGTTAAGCCTGACTGCTCTGTGCCAAGCTACCAGAGAATGAGCACAGGTTAATTAAAAGTGTGTATCTGACTCACTCTGACTAGGATTGTGGTTCCTGCTTGGACAGGGTGCATACTCTGCCAACCAGAAACCCAATTTCTAACAATAAGAGTCTCCCAAATGCTGGGTAATATTTTCAAAAGCTGATAAAGAATATTAGGATGTGAACCAGGATGTGGCTTGCATCGAGAGCCTCTGACTTCATTCAGATTTAAACCAGAAAGGGATGGATCTTGAAACACACTGGAATTGGCTTGACTGAATGTTCAATCACAATACTGAAAAACAATGTTGATAGAAACAAATTTACTGTGTACCTGTACAAATGGGAAACGAAGGGGTTCTTGTCCTCCAACATAAAAAATGCAAACAGCTGATTCCAAAGTGTTAAGTCACTTGATGGAAATTGAAGATTAATGGTGGTGTTGCAGTTTTTAAGTCTCAGACTCCAAGAGGCTAGAAAGAGGTGAAGCTACGGTGAGGTAGTGTTGAACAGTGAGTTGAACTTCAAATGGTAATTGGGAGAGGCAAAATAGATCCCTGGTGCAGGCAGTTTCAAGACTCAGTGATCCAGGCAGTGCTGTCTGGAGATATCAGAGTGATTGACAGTACATTTAATGGCTGCGGATGAATGCTCATTTGAAGAGCTGGGTTTGTTAAAGTAATGGTTTGACATGAAAGACATCCATAGCTAAAAGATTTAAATGTTTATGGAACAACCTGCAAAATTCACCATACAATTTACAAATTTCATTAAGGCTCATTCCACTAAACCAAGACTCATTACCCTTCTATCTGTGCATCTTTCTTTTGGCACAGGGTCTCCTCAGCTACCCCAGGATACAGACTCCTCAGGGAAAGTTTGTCCCAGGCAGGGCAGCTGTACTGTGCTGAGGATTCATTCAGCATTTTCGTACAGCAGAATGGTTCTTCTTAGAAAAGGGGTCTAACAATTTCTGTGGATGCCAGGAGGAGAAACTGGTGCTAAATGCTCTAGTAAATAGTGTGGCAAGCAAAGGTCTAGGCTAGATTTAGACACTTTTCGCCAAAGTTTCTGGGAGCCAAGAGGACTATTTCAGTACATCCAGAGGAGAAGTATTTTTTACTTCTTTAGCAAAGTATGTTTTTTCTTAAGCAGGGAGTTTTAATTAGCTATAAGTGTGAATCCCTAAGTCACTTGTAATAAAGCTACAACTCTCCCTGCTGCAACATTGAAAATGATAAATATCCTATTCTTTGAATAGCAACCTAGCATTAAATCCTTCACATACTCCATGTATTTAAAAACCAAGATGGTGAAGCCTTGTCTCAGCAGCACAAAGCTCATCTCCGCCCCTCAGCTGTATCCATGATCCCAGTTCACCTCCCTGAACTGGAAAGGCAAACAAGATTTTAATAATAATTCTATATTATTAGAATACCAAAAATCATATCTCAGTTTAGTAATTGTTTAGGTATGGTTTATAGTGGTTATTTGTGCATCCTGATGATTCACCCTGTTTCCATCGGCTAAAGAATGGCTCATGAATTCGATTTAATGCAAATTATGCTGAAATGCCATTAGAGACCATCTATAAATCAGGCTAGCCAATCAATAATATCAATAATCAAAGTAACTAGTTCATATTTGATATATTCTTAATCACTGTCTCTCTGATTGACTGAAACTCTCCATGCTCAAATTAAAGTACCAAACACGACCAACAACTTTTTGTATCGTAGACTGGACTTTTTCAAGTCTGTCAAAGTGAATATACGTATTTTTACTAAATGCTATATTTCGGGTACAATCATCATGGTTAGCATATCATGGAATTTTGCATACACAATGTGTGTAACCACATTATTTAATACTACTGAGACCTGGTGTTATCATAGTAAGATCCATGCTTTCAGTGCTGTCAACATTCAGAAAAAATAATGGATTTGGTGAGATGCAATGGGCTGGATAGTCCTTTAGCCTCTGTGAGTAAAGAAGTCTCATTGATCCATTTTTGGCAGCATCTCTTTAGAATCATCTGAAGTTCCTGCTTGCTGGAAGAGGGCATAAGTCATTCCTCACCTTAAAGCGCCATTGGCTGACCCATCAATTTTATCCACTTAGCTCCCTATCTCCTTGCTACCTGCTGTTACTAAAATGTTGGAAAGTTTTCTTAACATGCAGTTATCCACATACCTGGAGGCAAATAATCTTTTGCATCGCACTCAGTTGAGCTTTTGCCCTCAGCATAGCACAGAAACTGCCCTTCTTGACGTTTCAGAATTGACTACATTTGCTCTGGATGAAGGTAAAAGTACTTCGCTGATCCTGCTCGATTTGTCTGTGGCCTTACCGTGTCTCAGTCTCTTCCATTGCATTGTATGTCTAAGCTTGCTATCGGTGGCACAGCTTGGCACTGGTTTAAACATCTTTTGGAAGGAAGAGAGCAAGAGATCTGGCTTGCACCACTTTCCTTGCTTAGTAAGCAGTTAGCTCTTGGGGTGCTACAGGGCTCCTCCTCGAGCCCCACTTTGTTAATCATCTACATGGCCCCCTTAGCCAAAATCATTGTATCATATGGGCAGGTGACCATCTCATTTGCTGAAGATACTCATTTGCTCCTTACCTCCGGCCCCTTTGCCAGCCACAGATATGGCCACAACCTTTGTAGCATGTCTGAAAGAAGTCCTGCATTAGATGTATAAAAGTCATCTACAATGTAATGCAGATAAAATGAAGATTTTGTTGGTTGGGCAAGTCAGAGAACACCTGCTCCTCCTCCTCCCACTCCAGTTACTAAGAATTTAGGAGTAAAATTCGATTCAAAGTTATCGCTGCAATCTCAGATATTGTCAGTGACTAGAACCTGTTCTTCCTTACTCCATTCAGTTAGAACATTTCTTAATATATACTATCTTTTGAGGCATGCAGAACGGTTGTCCATGCGTTGTTAACATCTAGACTGGATTATGCTAATAGCTAATACCTTGGCCTCCTAGAGTGCAGGATTAGGAAACTTCAGGTTGTGAAGAATGCAGCTGCCCAACTCATCGTGGATATACTTCAGAGAGAGTCTGTTTCACTTATTCTCAGGGATCTGCATTGGATCCCCAGCAAGAAAAGGGTCCTGTTTATGTCTCTTACTGTTATCCACTGGGCCTTCTACAAGTGCGGCACCCTGAATTTGATTAATAGGATTGTACACTTTAATCCCTCTAGAACTCTTCACTCTGCCGCGGTGCTGCTTGTTCAGATACCTTGATTTTGTTAGGTTAGGAACAGCAGGCACTCTTTTTTGGTAGTTGCCAGCAAAGCATGGAACCCGCTTCTGCTATCACTTCGGGCCATTTCTCAAGAATCCATATTCAGAAAGGCCCTAAAAACCCTCCTTTTTCTTCCATCTTGTAGATCAGCTTGTGATCATGCCCTTTGCAGGTCTAGCACTAGGATACTCTTTTGAGTAGCTGTGCAATTCAAAAATTTTTCATTCATTCGTTCATTCATCTGTGGGCAATAAAGTATATTTACAGTCCCCATTTGAGATGCTAGTCAGCCATTAATGAAAGAGTGTACAGTTCACTGCCCATGGAACAGGAAATATAGATGAGAGCTACAAATCAAAGAAGTAAAGACTGCACACTTAGATGCACCTCCAAATTGAAGATAGATGTACATATTCAGTAATCTACTAAGTCTTACTTTATCTAATCGATTCACATAGGGATTTTTATTAAAAGAGGAATCTCTCAAATGAGTGCATCCATCAACCTGAAGCAGTCTCAAAGGGCGCTAAGCCGTTAAAAATGTACCTAATTGCCCTGGGCTGACATTTTACTTTGTCAAATCAGCAATTGATCAATACTTCTTTTAATCCCTGTAGTAATGAAAGCCCTGTAAATGGGAGTAGGTGCCACTTAATCCCCTTTTCTGTTAATATAGCAAAGGAAACAAATAATCGGCATCGTGTGTCATCAATCCAGATTCAAAGAATAATTTGTGATGTCACAATGTAGTTGCATGTTCAATATTATTACCTATAATAGCTGTCAAATGCTTTCCATGGTAAATGTTAGTCATCAGAGATGGGCACAATACGTAGTTCAGCTGCATGTAGTTGCGCCTCTAAAGGTTGCTGAAACATACAGAGCTTATGAAAACAGGGAATTAGGGCATAGGTCTTCAAACTGGGGGGCAGTCCCCCCTGAGGGCACTTAAATTGATCTCCAGGGGTGGGGGAGGGTGGCAGGCACTGGCTAAAAGGGCACTTATTATGCCCTATGGAACAGAGACATAGTTCATTCTTTAAAGAGTGCTGTGCTTTTAGTGAAAAAAAGAGTGCCAGTAAGTCACACTGTAATGGGCCATCAGTAATGCCTTTTTTTCACTCTTGCCCTGGCTGGAAGTATGTATCTAAGTGTTTGGGTGAGGAGATGGAGGTTTCCAAATATCCCTGAAAGTCCCTTCCATTATTTTTTTATAAAGGATTACACTGGATACTCTTACACTTTTTGAGAGTTCAGGATGCCATTAACATGGAGGCAATCAAGTGTTTGCATTGTAAATGGGTTAAGTAAGCATAACTATAATGTTTGAATTGCTAAATATGTTCAAAGCTGCCAATTGTATATAATAATTATGAGAAAATATGTTTGTCATTCTGAAAGGCCACTAAGATATTTTTTAATCCAGGGGGGGATGGGAGACGCAATTTTCTAAATGGCTAATCACTCTGAAGATTACACATAGCCTCAATAAACATGTACAACTGCTCTGAGAGCAGCGGGGACACCAGATATTGTATTAGCTGGGTGGTTAAAACTGATCATAACTGTTTGGTTAAATGAGATTTCATTAAATAATAAAAGGACCTCAGCAGTAAGCTGAAAATTTAAACTTCCAAATTACTAAACCACTGTATTCCTACTCTTCCGGGAGCCCCTGCGATCTTTAACTTGTCTGCAAAGTAAGCAAGTTAACTAAAAGTAAGAGTCTCAAAGGATGTGAGGAAAAGATTTGAACTAAATACTAAAGTGCAAAGGCAACCGTAAACATTGAACCCTATCAGGGTAATGTTAGTACATTTTCTTTGACAGAAATTAAACAACAAGCAGATTGCAAAACAGATTTAAAAGGAAAAAAAGTTTATAAAAACAAAAGATCTGACAATACATCTATCCAGGCAATAGAAAAAAGGAGACTGGGTGGTGGTTCTGAGCAATGTGGTTTCAAAGATATGTTTGAATCAATTGTTGGGACCTATACCCAATGGTAAAAGTAGAGTAGCCACATTTTAACAGAGGTGGTAGGTGTGTATCCTGAATATCAAACTCACAATATTGGTGAGACAGAATATCAATGACAAAAAATTGAAAGAAATTCCAGGTAAGGAAGTCTAGGTTTTTTATACCTAACTCCACATATATATACATGTGCAGTAAATATATCTTCAAGGTATGTAGATGTGGAGTTACGAATAGTATATCTATATAGTTCCGAATCTGCACTTACCTTTTGATATCTTTTCCCTCGATATACTGTCCTTGATATTCCTGTATCATGATATTGTTGGTGTCAGTATTCAGTAGTACAACTGAGGTGGCAAGGCAGTGGCTCTAAACAAAATAAATCAAGTCCTCAATTGCCCCAGAGCAGTCCAATATATGATTGACACTTCCAGAAAGCGTTTTGTGTCAACATTGTTCTAGTGTACAGAGACACCGGAGCCATCCAACACCTCTCCCAGTGGCTTCTTGTAGATGTTAAACTACAGAGGCCCCTAGTAATTTAGGAGTACTGTAGGAAATTGGGCTATTAGTTGTGTGGACAGCACAAGTCATAGGTCCACAATTCCTGTTACTGGGAACCAAATACCCCATTGTAGTGCTTGACTCTCTCAGATTAGGGAAGCAGAGCAGTCTAAGGCCTACTCAGGGGCAGCCGTGGTCCATGCAGGTAACAGCGGTGGGGCCGGGGGAATTTCGAGGGATGATGCAGAGGGAAAATTAAATAAATAATTAATTTTCCCTCTGCATCATCCCTCGAAATCCCCCCTCACGTGGTCCCACCGCTCCACCGTTGTTACCTGCACGGACTGCGGCTGCTCAGGGGAGGTAGTGTGGGCTAGTAATCACTGTTCACTGGCACGTAATATAACACTCCATAAATGATTGTCCAGTCAGTGCTTTTTCTTTACAAAAAGGCAAAGTGCATTTATTACACACACACTACAAAATATTACATAGAAATGTACAAATATATACACTGGTAGATGGAAAATAAAACAGATGACATTAGATAATCACCATTGACACCCTAAAGGGGTCATATAAACATATAAGGTGAGTCTGCTGGTTTTCTCAAAGGTTCAAGAACAAAAACACATGTTAAAGACATAATTTTGTACATAAATGCAATCAGCAATAGTTATAATCATGTGTAAATGCGCTTGTTAATGTTAATTAAGCATATGCACTTTGATCAGTATTCACTGTCATCAATATTATCTGAACAAAGCATTTTAAATTAGCAAAACGTGTCTGTGTAATTTCTATACCTTTTCAACTGTGAAAAATGCAATCATAAAAACAGCAGCTAGAAGGCATCATATTTGAATTACATTACATGCAACCATAGACATAGCCCCTAGAGGGTGCTGTACAAAATGTACATTCTTTTAGACACCTTCAGGCCACAATAACTGTAACCATAAGGTTAATCCCTACAGAGCGCTACACTCCAAACTGTAAAGCACATGCTCCAGCCTGGGAAGTGCTTTGAAACTAAAGAGAATCCTGGCTTGGTCCTTCTTTTGGGGACCCTGTAAACTTTGAGTCAGTATTTTTAGAGCTTGGCTGTAGACAGTGCATGTGCTGTCTCAAAGAGACATGCTATATCTACTTTGTGAGCTTCAGCCCACCCATAGGCTTCCTATGTGCTGGCTCCATCGTCGCTCTCCTTTTTTTCCTCCCAATTTGTCCCTGGCATGCATTTGTCATGCCTCTTCCTGTGTTTACCCCTCCCCGAGAGCAGGGACCAAGTACACTATCCCTCATTTTATGACCATTGTAGGAACTTATTTTTTCTTGGTTTACGAGCCCTCCTCAGGAGCGTTGGTGTGTTTATTCACTCCGAGCGCAGTATTTTTTCTTATCCCGTCCTGCTTTTCATTCTCTCTGTAAATGTTGAAAAGGTAAGAAGGGTGGGCGGAATTCAAGTGTCTCTGTACCTTGCTCATCACCCAGTCGAAGTCGGGTGGTCTCCACATGGCATTCATTGCCTGTCACAGGGCAATGGCGCACAATGTGCCGCTCATGGTCTCCAGCTGATCCTCACTGCCACTTGCTGAAAGGCCTCCTTCATCCTGTGCAAGGATTAGTAAGGTTATAAGTCATCTTTGAGAAGCTCAGGTTACAAGAAGGCAACCTGAGCCAAGGCAAAGCTTAGTCCAAACTCACACCGAACTGCCAACTTGGAATTGTGCTACTTTCCATTCATTACGACAGCAATAGATGTAGTCAGTGCAATTTGTAAGGAAAATAAAATCCACATTCACATACAGCTACATATTTTTTTCATATTTTCATCTACCATTCATCCATGAAAGCTTTTAATTTAGTAACAATTATATGCTTATTTCTCTAATAGAACTACAATCGAAGATAGCCACTCAGAGAGAGAACCTGTCGCTGAATTCAGAAAGGCGCCGCATGGCTGCGTCTTCATTGTTTAGCAGTTCCTGTTATGTCTGGACATTTCCAATCATTTGTATTACTCCACTGTGGCGCCACTGAGGCGGGTCTTTGCAGATTCTGAAAATTGGTATTTTTACTTGCAACGGGGCTGTTGTTCTTTCCAGCCTGCCCAATATGTAGATAGATGGTAATATGAAATATGAGCTTGATCAAAATTTAGGCCAAATGCACACTAAGACGTCATCCTGAAATGATGCTGTTTTCCATTAATTACAAAGGAAACCTATGTAGTTAATGTAATTATCAATGGACATAAACTCCAGAAGCTTACCACAGAAGGTTATCTAGCAAATATATATATAAAAGATGTATAGTGACACGTTTTATTGTACAGTTCCTTGACTTTCTTTCTCAATTAGCAGTTGACCATGAACATTATTACTTCCGCAAACTCCTATAGTGGCGCTATGTTGAAAATGGCCACCTCATTTTATTTTATTTTACTGCAGTGGCGGCTCCACCATGGGGGCGTCGCCCCACTGCTTTCTCGCAGTGCGAGAAGGCAGAAACATAAAATGGTAAAACTACCATTTTATGTTTCTGCTTCTCGCATTGCGAGAAAGCAGAAGTGCCTGGTTGTGGGAGGGCGGGTGGGTGGTCTCGCTCGAGGGCAGTGGGGGAGTGGCTTGCCCACTGTTGTGGGTACGGACTGTTTGGTCGGCCCCAGGGCCGAACAAAGCAGTCATGCGCACTCCCCCTTTTTCTCTATGTAGGCTGCTGCATGCAGCCTACATAGAGAAAATGGCCCGGCTGGGGCGCTCTCCGCTGCGCCTCACCAATCACAACGCTGCTATTGCAGCGCTGTGATTGGCTTAGGGGAGCAGGAAGAGGGAGGCTGCCTACAACGTGCCAGGACTCCAGAGCGGCAGGAGCTGAGGCGGCGGCGCGGTCACGGAGAAAGGTAAGTTTTACTTTTTTTATTATATATAGATCCCCCGCCCGTGACTGCTCGCCCCATGCGGTCTTCCACTCTTAGAATCCACAGAGGTGTGTGGCGTAGTAGAGGTTCTGTGTGTGAGGTTCTAAGGGTTCCATGAGAGACTGTTCTAGAAGTTTAGAGGTTGAAGGCAGCGGTTTTAGGACTGTCACCAGAGTCACAACAGGGTTATGTCTATTTCATATTTACGCCAAGGGTACCTGGAATAAATAATCTGTTGTCAGTGTACATTAAGTGGTGATTTTTATCTGCTTTCAAGCGCTGTATATCTAAAGTAGGAGCGGGGGAGGGCGCGGCTCAGAAAAACAGAGTAACGGCTCATGTGTAGTGGGTTCAAACCCCGCCGGTAACAGAGTTCACTGCCTGAATAACTCAGAATCTACATTCCACAGGCGGGCTTGGCAGCAATGCAAGATGTTTGACCAAAAGATAAGTATTTTTGATAGTTGCGCCATGGCAGCCGTCTGCCCCCAAGCTGACACAAGGTGACTGGATGCGGACCTGTCTCGCCCTTACCACTCACGGAAAGGTGCTGTAATAGGAAGGGTGTGGCTCTCACCACTGTGTCCGTTACTCACTGAGTGATGCATCAAATTGTCTGGCATTGCTCATACCCAGAGCCTGGTTCCTCCATCCCGTGCTCTTTCTTGAAGTCTTGATGCCACCTGGGGGTGCAGTAAGCTGAGGCTCTCACCTCAATGTGCCATGCAATACCCACCTCACCCTACCCCGTGGTGTAGCGACGTGTTTGGTATTGCTATTACCACCGAAGGCCCTACTGCAACACCAACAGCCACCAAAGGTGCTGGTGCAGCTGTTATTCTAGTGGCAGTGCCGCACCCTAGCCTTCACCCAGAGGCGGAATAACATGTTTGTCAATTTAGGCATGCGCTGAGTACTGTAGAAACCTACGCTTTCTGTGTCCAATTTGTGAGCAAAGGCAGGCACTAGACATTCTATACAACAAGGCATGCGCTGAGCAAAATTGTACCTTGTCTGTTTCTGGGGCACTGATGGACCTGAACTTGTACTTGACATTCTATGTATTTGGGCATGCACCAGAATCGATAAACCAAAACCGAGGTATGCTTTGTGAACTTAGATAGGTGCTGTGGGTTACCGTGACCATGGACATGCACTGGAACTCTAATAACAAGCAGATTTTAATCCAAGCATGCGTCCTGGACTCTATTAACCTAGACGTGAAGCGCGTGCTCAATTAATCTGGACACCCATTGGCATTCTATAAGTATAGAAACTGTACATGCAAGGGGCACTCTACAATCGCTGGATTTCACGGGGCCGTGGGCGAACGTAGACATGCACTGGGTCTTTTAGAACCCAGCCATTCTGACTGTCACTGCCCGTCAATATGACGCAGTTCCTGTCGCAGCTTGCCGCTTATTTTGTTAGCGTCTCATAACTCCTGAGCCCGATAGAGATACGGAGAGACAGGTAATGACCAGTGATGGGAGAGAGAATGGAGGGGGAGAGGCAAAGGTAACAGCTGGGAGGATAAGTCTGTACTGCGCCGGCAGGAGCCAGTGAGGGATGTTTACACCTGAGTGAGTATTGTTACCACCGGCTGTCTGCGATAAGATGCATAATGCCGCATGCATCCATGTATGGAACCTGTTCATTTTAAATGAAAATATGTGTGTCCTTGTCTTTTTAACGCTGTTTCTGTCTGGAACCACTTGCATATTCCTTCGTTTTTATCGTTTTGACATGATGCTCTGTGCCACAGATAGGCTGTTTCTGAGCCGAGCATCTCACCATAGTCCTTCTTCACGGGCCTTGAATGTGGACGAGGGGATCCTAGTTTGGACCGAAGTGTTTTACTGATGAGCCAGTTTTGTTAGACTCTGTTGTAATGGTGGGCAGCCTGGAAAGGTGGGCCTGTCTGGAATCACTTGTGAACTGTGTGTGCCAGAGAGTAGCGTCATGCACAGAAAAAGCACAGAGGATTGGTAGACATGTGAGGTGTGGTGTTTGGGGTGAGGTGCAAGTGCAGAATCGGTTTATGGCTCAGCAAAGTCAGAATCTAGCTGCTATAGAACCTGAGCACATAACCTGCTTGACAAGAAGCAACCTTATAATTACCCTTCTTTCCTTGTAATAAGAGTGTTAAAGTGGTTTATACAAAACTGTGATGAACTGTAACACGTTTTTGCTTATATGAATTGTGATTATGTAATAATTATGAAAGCGTGTCTTTTTGTAACTGATAATTTAGTTTTAATACTGATTATTGAGGGAATGTAGAGAAATTGATTGCTTTTGTGATTGCAAAAAGAGAAGAAAATGGCACCAGGCACAGGTATGGAAAAAAGGATCAGTTGTGAGGTGTAGTTAGGCACAGAGGTAATGGAATACAGGAGGGCGGTATGAATCAATAAATGTGTGTAAGTAGGGATACATGTAATAGCTGGGATGTGCCATAGACCCCCGCTGAAATCCAAAATGCTGAGTCTCTCTAGCAGTGATGCAGTATTGTGCCGCAGAGTGAGTGACATCATGTTCGAGCTGCCTGATAAAGTTGGTTTGGTCAAGGACACGTACTGTTTGCAGTGCTTTGCCTGCTGTCTGGCTCTGGTGCCTTGTCATCAGACCTCAGAGTGGTTGACACCTTCCTGCTTTCTCAAATTTGCTTGAAAATGCACCATTTGCCCACTCTTTTTTCAAAATTTTCTCGGAGGGAGAACCTCCCTGAACCCCCCGTAGGTGGTTCAGGCTCGCTCTCTACGCTCGCTCGCCGCACTGAAGTACCACAATTGTTTTACACCACACCACTTTCAAATGTCACCAGCCGCCACTGTTTTACTGATAAGCCACAGCAGTTCTACATATGCTATAGTCTTGCACTGTCTACGTCCGCATTTTGTAGTTTCTATTCTCAGCTGTCAGTCATTTCTGTACTCAACTGTGATGCACTGTGGGTGAGTCTTTGTCCTCCTGGAGTTTACAATGTTACCAGCGGCCGGAGGCGGGGCCTTTGCTGTATCCTGTAGAGTTTCTCCTGAGCTCGCATGCAGCTTTAGGCGATGTCTGAAGAGAGTGCGGCTGTGGAGGATGATGGTGGCGTCCCTGCGCCTGAAGGTATGGATGAAGAGGTTGCAGAGAGCCGTTTGGCCAAGGACCGAGTCCAGCAGTGTGATGAGTTTGCAGCAATCACAAGCTGTGACCAGGCTGTGGCTCAGTGCTACCTGGCTGAGAACGACTGGCACATGGAAGTACGTGCACCTTTCTAACTCTGGCAGCCAAATAATCTTATTGAATATCCTCCAATTATTTTGCTCTTTTTTTAGTGAAACAAAAAGTAATATTTCTCAACATTTTTTTACTTTACTGCAAAGCCGCAAAACCTATTCCGTCAGCTGTTGTCAGCATTTATTATATAAAATGTTGCTTGACAGCTCACTTTGACGGATACCTTATTGCATCATTGGTGCTAGTGGTTGTCATCCAGCCCTGTGCCCCTTTGCATTCCTACTGATGATTTGATTGTCCATTAAAAGTCTATGCTTGCTTGATACAAACACACCACCTATCTTAACTATAGTCCACGTCACTATTCTGTAAAGCTGGCATGATGCCTATCAATTTCTGTTGCGGTGTTTGGCCAAAAGATACTATGACAAATTAAAAATAGGTGTCTGAACCCTGTGTTGTTTTGCTTGATATTTTTAGGTCCTGTTTCCTTGTTGGTGGTGACTCTGCTGTCCAAGGTCCACTACAAGCAGCAGAAATGCTTTTGCAGCATCAAGCCCGACAGGGCATTATGTGATGCTCCACCTGGAGTAGTGAATACCTTAGTATCGGCTCTCCCGCTGTGTCTGGGAGAGCGCAAAGCTTTTCTTTAGTTTTTCTGACACGTGCAACTCTTTTAACTCCCTTTATTTTTGTCTTTTTGGGTGTGCTTAGTCCCACACAGGCACCCTACATGCTCCCGACATTTGGGGCAGCCCAGAGAGCCCACCCGTGGCTGCTCCGCAGCAGCTACTCTCCCTCACTGTCACGGGAGCTGGCAGCTCTCTTCTCCCCTGCCTGCTCCATGCGGGCAGGAAGTGTGTGATGTGGTGACTCCTTGCACCTGCCAGACATGGGGAGCGGCTGCAGGGCCACTGCTATTGGTGGTGGTGCAACAGCGCACCCCTGATACTGTTGCGTCAACCCTCCGGGGAGATGGGAGACCCCGGAAGCAAAGGTGAAGACAAAGAGGGGACTCCATTCATGCCTCCTTCCTGGAGTATTTAAATAAATAAATCCTGCACCAACTTTCGGGGCTCTGGGCCACCCCAGGGGTAAATTAAGAAACGGCGGCAAAACCCCATGTGCTCCATCAACTTAATGGTCTCCAAAATTTTAAATGCCATAACTCCCACCCTGTTGGGTCGATTTTGACAATCTTAGACTCATTTTACTCCTGGTGGCACGCTGTAGCTACCAGGGGCAGTAGCCCTCCTCACCTCCAAAGTGGTGCTGTCCTCAGGGAGCTGGTTGTATTGGCTCCCTGTGCCAGCCTTCCTCTTGGTCTTGGTTTCCGGATGCAGGAGTCCTGGGCTTTCCCCCAACTGGTCCTTAGGGGGAGTTAGGGGGCCAGCTTCACTGGCCCTTCGGGAAGCCCACTGGTCCTGAGGTCAACTGGGAAGAGTCCTTAGTCCTTTCTGGGCATCATGGGGCAGCCCCAGGATCCAGCAGCAAAGCAGAAAGAAATCACCAGGCACGAGCAAGTCTCCCCCTAGTGCAAGAGTTTTTAAAGGGGAGAGGAAGGTTCCAGAAGCCAGACACCTCTGGCCAATCCTAGGGTGCTAAGTCACTGCTCTAACCCTGTCCCAACTATCCTTCACAGCATGATGGGACAGTACAAAATGGTGTCAACCAGGAGTCACTAGACACATCTCCTTTGGGGCGTCAGCTTCACCTCTCACTGGCATCACTGCCAGGGCCTTTCTCGCTAAATTTTCAAAGGGAACCCCCCTCCTGTGTTGGCTCAAGAGGCCTGGGCAGTGGGCTTGGGCAGGTCCATCCCTGGTACAGTGTGACAGCTGAGTGATTGATGCAGATCCTTCAACCCCATCCCTTTTCTCCTCAGGAGCTAGGAGAATCACTGTTAATTGCTCCCTTTGTGTGGGGATGCCTTTGCTCCTGCTGCTGGAGAGAAATGTAATTAACCTGGCACAGCAGGGTGGCAAAGGGCCTGGGCTATGATCCTGAGCTGAGCAAGAGAAATATGACAATTCTGTATGACCCATAATTTGTACAGATATATTTTTGGAACTTGCAGATTTGACTTTGTTGCACAGGTTAAACCCCATTTCGATACATCAATGGTCCCTGTAGGCCAAATGGGAGCGAAACTGCACTCTAAGGCAGTTTTCTACTATGAGTATAATAAAGTGTCACTGCAGACAAAACAGTAAATCATACTGACTTTCCCTATTAGTTTACGCTAACATTATAAGGCCTTCCCCAGGTCAATATCTAATGCATCAGAGTCCCCTATGCTCCAGGCTACCTTTCCAGAGTTACCGGCCAGCACACAATGCTAGTCTCCCAAGCGCAGCCGGCACACATGTGCACATGACAGTGTACACACGTTCATGTGTAACCAGTCAAATGCCCCTTACCTTTGTTGCATCGCAGCGGCCATAACTTAAAAGGCAGACACTGGCGGTAAACATGCACATTGGCCAGGTGATTACTGTGGGTGAGACACATGTAGTGAGATTCACCCACAGTAAGAAGTCCAAAACTAGGTGATCCAAACAGCACAAATCCGGATGTACTGAATGGGTGGCATCCTATTCCAACCAGGACCATGTGTATTTATGAATAAGAATGGTGAAGAAAGTACTATATGTTTCCACTTAATTATGTGTTAGTATATAATAGTTGATGTGATTTGGAGAACAGGATGCTGTTGCTTGAGTCACAACAACATGTTTTTTCTGCCTCTTTCATACAATGGGGTGCACAAGTTATGATTAATTTACCTCCATATGACTGGATTGTGAGTCTTGTCCATTAGCTATGTGCATTAACAGGTAGGTTTAACTGTTTATTCAGGTTATTGTGCAGATCTAAGTAGAGAAGAGAACCTAAAATGTCTAGATGTCATTTTGAAGGAGTGAGTTGAAATCATGTTTGATTTTCCAAATGCAGAGGCACTGTGAAGATTTACAATGTTGGCCCTCATTCAGGTGTTTTGGAATTCCCTATTCGGCTGGTAACAGGAAGGCAAATCAAGATTTTAATGTGTGTGGTCATTTTCATACAGTTACCTCTTCCAGAGGTTTATCTAAGGATACATTAGCCAGGCAAAATCTTGTGAAGTACGTCTGCTGCAAATGGCCTGGAATCATTGTCATAAATCGATGAATTAATGGGGAATTACAGCTTAATTCCCCCTTTGATAGGTGAAAAAGGGTAATGCTGTGGAAATTCTACACTCTGGAAATACAGTACCCCCAGATATTATAAATTCTGGGTGCAGAATTACTTATGCAGGGCTTCCGCAAAGCTTAAAATGTGAACTTAAATGTCTTTTTTACAGAAGGACAAGATGCAGACACGAAAAGTTTCAGATTTATGTTATTCTAATGTAGTCCCATCCAGGGCTGGATTTAGTGCTGGTGGCGCCCGGTGCAACAATCTTTTTTGGCGCACCCCCATGACCTCCTTCTCCACGGATCCCCATACTACCACCTGCCAGCATTGCCCCACATCTCTCTGTTGCCCCTCTCTCATGCGTTTCATTTGTTGTATAGTGCTACCCATACCAGTGTAGGGTATCAGATCATTTTAAATCAGACACACAATATAGAGTCAACGAACCATATGTGTGTAAAACAGTCTATGAGAAATGTTAAATAAGACAATGAGGATTACAAGGTGTAGGAATCACAGGCCATCCATGCTACTAGCCAGTATACTTTAAAAGTGTTTGGTCTGGAGAAGCACAAACTCAGCATTTAAAATATACCACAGTGGTTGGGGTTGGCTTTACTAATAAGGATGTATTTCAACCCAAATAAACCCTACTTAGCAACATTGAGATAATGAAAGATTGGTGAAAAAAACATAATGCTCTAATCTATAACATGCAGTTTCCATGCAGCCCTTTGATGACAGTTTACAGGTCACTGTGCTGTGTTAGGATTGTAACTTATGAACTGCAAGTAACTAGAGGATCTCTGTGTCAAAACAAGTAGCTCACTGACCTATCCACATACAATACAATTATGTGATCTGTATGGTACACAGTCTTTGCAGCAGACATATTAACCCTCTGTGCTATTTTTTGATGAGTGAAACCTGCCACTACACAAAACTCCATCTCTCTCCAGCAATAACATTAATCACCAGAGATATCTTGACATTTTTATTGTTGCCTGCAAACTGCAGGGCACACAAGAAACTCTGCAGCAGGTGATTTAAACCCATAAGTTATTTCTTAGCACAGCACCCCAAAGCCCCTCCTCCCCCCAGTTCAGCACCGACCCTGGGCCCAGCTCCCCTAATTTTAGCACTATGTCAAATTTGTAGCTGTAGGGTTCAGATATTCTAACTAGGAAATATGACAAATATGTTTTTCTTTACCTAAATGTAAAAATGAAGCTGTCAAAAAGGTAGGTAAGTAACATTGTTGGGTTTTAATTGATTTCCCCCTTAATTCATGTGTTCATTCTTTTATTATTTTTTCATTGTGGGCCTTCCTTCTTTCACCATCCATATTATGACACGATTCTTCATTATGTAAAGAAGAGCTGTCACTCTCCTGTAATTAAAACGCCCGTTGGCAGACGGGAAGAATGACATGCGAATGTAGTGAGCTGCTTAAGTATCCTGTCTCCTTCCTCCACTCCCTTTTCTACACCTTTATTTCTGGTGCCAACTTGACACATTGCCTTGTAGGCATGCTTCCCATAAAAGGAAAATGCCATGGGAAATGGGTGTTCATTTAAGGATGACACATGGAGAATGAGACAGATGTTTGATTCTGGTGATTAGGGCCAGAATTTCTATACATAATTCTTGAAAAATTCTTACCAGCTTTGACATTTCCATTAGAAAGAAATTAAAGCGAGAGAGCTACGTGTAGGGGTGCAGAGGAGTTTAATGCAGTAACCTTTCCTTCCTTCAGAACAAATCTATTTTTGATCACTCTGTGATGAATTCTTGAAACAATCTGATGAGAGACCTATTACTAAGCTAGGTGAAGTCTTCATGCTTTACTGTGCTCTGCTATGATCGACAAGGGAGTGTATGCTTCTTCCAATGAACAATCCATCTCTAGCCAAGACTCATCTGAGATTTGGGTATGTTTGCATATGCATATTATGTGTGCATGTCTGTGTTTGTGGAGTGTGAAAGTGTGAATCTTACATGGTTGCATCAGAGCACAGTACAATAGATGACATCAGAGTGCCGTGGGCATATGATTGATGATCATATGCGTAGTCAAAAGGGGTGGTAGGGAAGGGCCCAGGATGGGAGGCTATTGTATGCAGCTTGAAGAGATTTGAATTTAACATTTACACACCTATAGAGATACATGTTGTGCAAAATGGAGCTTTATTAGGTTCCTGTTACCAGATAGAGTTCAGCAGAACGTCAAAAATACAGGTGCACTCTCTCCAGTCTCTCAACTGACATCTCACTCAAGCCAAAGTACCAAGACGCACACACACATACGCGCACGGAAGCACACACACACACACACACCACAACTCAAATACACTGTAGGTAAGTGCTTCTTTTTTACACGGTCACCCCTACCTTTTCCCTGGTATTTGATGCAATTTTGACTGATGTGCACTGGGTTCTTGCTAACCAGGTCCCCAGTACCAGTGCTCTTTCCCTAAAACAAGGTAATTGCTCAATTATTCCCCAATTGGCAAGACCTTTGGCATCTCTGTAAGTGTGCAGTAAATGGTACCTCTGGTACCTGGGCATTGGTACTAAAGAGGGTCACCCAAATGTGAAAACACGACATGGCACGCACCCTGGGTGCCATGCCCACAGACACTGTACAATATATGTAAGTCACCCCTACAGCAGACCTTATAGTCCTAAGACAGGGTAAGTTATATTACATGTGAGGACATATCTGCATGAGCAGATATATCCCTGTGCTGTCTAGTTCAATTTGCTTGATAGTACAAGTGAACGGGGAAGCCACTTTAAGTACATGCACTGGGCACTGGTTCTCCAGCTACATGATGTCTTCCCTGAAACCTGTGGTGTTTAGTATCAAACACCTTGTCTTAACAAATCCATACTGTTGCCAGTAGTGGATTTATTAAGTTATGCACCCAGAGGGCACCTTAGAGGCACCCCTGAAAAAATACCAGCCTCTTAGTGTGCTGGCTGACTGGTATTTTCCAGCCTGCCACCACAGACGAGTTTCTGACACCCTGGAAGTGAGAGACTGCGCTCTCAGCGGTCAGAAACAATGCCTGCTCTGGCAGAAGGTGTTTACACCTCCTCCAGCAGGATGGCTAGTGAATCTGCATACCGAGGCCAGAGACTTCAAAAGCCTCTGCCACCTTTGACATGTGACCCCGGCTTCCCCCAGACCTGGGAGATGCCACCCCCCTGCCCTGAGACTCATCTGCCACTAGGACACGTGGGAAATTAGATATGCAAGTAGGCTTGTTGCACCACCATGCTAGCCACACCCCTAATGTGACCTGCCTGATATGCTCCATGAAGGAAGGGTTCCACCATCTTGATTTTAGTGGAATTGAGAACTCTGGGACAGAAAGTCGTCATATAGTGGGTGTAGTGACGCCAAGGAGAGTAAACCATTGGCTACTACACATTAACTCCCTTTAACACCCCTATATTGAGTATTTAGGTGGCCCCCTAACACCAAGAACTCAGATTCACCTGATAACAGAAGAAGAATCACAAAGAAGAGCAGAAGAGGAAGGGAGAACTGAGGACTACCTGTGGACTTTGGAGCCAAACCCGGCTGCTTTTGTCCTGACAATCGAGACAACCCGACTCGTCCTGCAGCTGTGCATCCTTCAAAAGCCTTGAAGGGCCACCAGCACTTTGCCAAGCCATCAGCATCTCCCTTGAAGTAGAGGAGCAACTTCCCTGCAACCTGCAGGCTTCAACCGCAACATCTGGTTCACCGTTCTGCTGACCACTGGGTCCACCAACATAGCAGCCACCCAGGAGGAGGTCACCATTCTCCCAGAGATCAGGTCCATCTCCCCACCAGGATTGGAGATGCCAGGACCCCCAGAAGCCTCCCTCCACCAATACCTGGGGTACCAGACCCCTGGCAGCAACCAATGCTTGTTTGAAGTCCAATTCAGACTCCAACCCCGCAAAGACCGACCAGCCAATGAGGGAGATCAGCATCACAGAGGCCAGGACTAAGAGTGGCCAAGCTGTCCTGTTTTATCCCCCTTTACAGGTCTGACCAAGAACCGTGAGTGCCTTTGAAACATAGGCCCAGCTGACAGTCTACACACGAGCTCCCTGGCCCGGGTCCAGGAACACCGACTGTGCCCCCTGCTCCCAAGACCCTCACAAACTGAGCCCCCAGTTGGGAGTTCCCGCATTGTCCACAAGCCCCCCTCTGCAGTCTGTTTCTAGGTGGCCTCTCTCTTTGCCTACAGTGTAGGGCGCAAGGCTACCAACCCCTCCAGCACCTCTGCACCCAGACACTCCAGGGCAGGCAAACTCGAACTGCTGGTGGATCTTGCGACCTTGACCACCTAGCACCTTAAGTCCTAAGGGGGACCCAAAGATACAGCTGCAAGTACCTGTATGCAGTGTATGTTTCTTTCTCCATAGGAAAGCATTACCTTGCAAAATCGCGCCTGTGTGACATTTTTACATACCTGTGAAAACTGATAACTTGAAAAGTACTTACCCAATTATAAAGTTCTTAGTGTTAACATATATATAAAAATACCTGTTATTTTTCTAAATTGGTCTCGAGTTTCTTCTTGAGTTCAACAAATGCTTAACACTACCCTCTGATATGCCAAAACTACTCGCCCACACTATCACAAAAGAGAGCATTTGGGATTATTAAATGAATCCCTGTAAGACAATAAGGGTCGTCTGAACATTTTACATAGTGTTCCTCATTTTGGTACACAACATAAAAAGCCAGCTTCCTACACCCACATACACACACACCGCCACAACACACACACATACACAACATAACATACCTCTTATCATGAGGACCGGCCATTGACCGTAATGAAGTATGTAATTCCTATTCTAACTCCACATGCGCTTAGATAGTAGGATAGGCTATAAAGCAGACCAACTCAAGTCCCACTGAGCTTTTACTGTTTTTATATACTCGCTCCAAAGTACCTAAACTTTGACCGGTCCTCCTAATGTACCGGTCCTCACAAATAATAGTGTTTGTCTGGTCCTGACAAGGTTAACCCATGCTGTGAGGATCAAGCCGGTCCCCACAGCATGGTTATACATGCCCACACACACACACACACACACACACACACACACACACGCACACACACACACACACACACACGTGCACACACATACACACACACACAATAAACCACAAGCATGCTGTTAGGCAGTGAAAAGCATGATATCCATATCTGTATTCTCTACCATTACAGAACCAGCTGTTTGGCTATTTTCCTTTCTCCATTGCATGAAACATCCTTTTCCAATTTCACTTTCTCCCTCAGTACTTTAAATTAGACCCATTCGGAAAATAAATTTGCAAAACAAATACATATCGAGTATAAACACACAGTTTTCAATGAGTGTGCATTAAGGTATTCTAGAAAATATTCTACAGTCTCCTACAAGAATATTGTATCCACAATATTGACTATCAAGACATCATGAAAGTAAATATATATGGGTAAGTATAATTTACTATTCAAAACTCCACATTTATGTATATATCGAGGTAGTGAAAAACTTGATGAGTGGAATGTTCAAATTAATCTCAACCACTGGCAATTGCTTGTGCCAAATCCCAGTCCTTTGTTATTTTGCACGCTATGCCCCGTCAGTTTGGACCAAGACATATGCTAATCAGTCTTAACACTGCTCCAATAGGAGCAGTCCAGCCCGAACTGTCAGGACAGGTCCTTTCTGAACTGAAACACAAGCAACCCAAGACCGATTTCATACTGGCTGGGGCTCTTCAGTAGAGTGTAGCCTAGTTCCAGTGGCAAGGTAAACATGGGACCCACACCTAGGCATACCTGTTGAACTAAAAGTGTAGCACTTAAGTATACAAAAAAGTGATGGGTGGAATGCTTGAATTAATCTCAGTCACTGGTAATTACCCAGGCCGCATCCAGTCCATCCTTATTGTGCACACCATGTCACCTCAGTTTGGACCCAGCCATATACAAATCAGTCTTGACCCTGCTCAAATAGGAGCAGTCCAGTCCAAACTGGTAAGTCAGGTAGTCTCTGAATGGAACACAAGCAACTCAAGACTGGTTTTGCCCTGGTTGGTACTCTTCAGTCAGGTGTAGCTAGGTTCCAATGGCTACTGGGGACTGAATGTCTGAGCGATTGCTAGTGGCTGAGACTAATTTGAGCATTCCATCGTTCACGTGGTTGATGCAGATGATGCTCTAAGTTTGACAGATATGCCCAGACATGGGTCCCGTGCTCACTGTGCCATAGGATTCAAGCTTCGCCCTATTGACTAGCCCTAAGTATGGCGAAACAGGTCTGGCATTCTGGAGGTGCCTCTCCTTGCAGTTTGGGACAGACTGTACCCATGAGGAGCATGGTTGATACTGATTTGCATTAGGCAGGCCTTTGTCTAGTGTGCCATGGGAGGGGGGGGGGGAATGATGGACAGCAATGTGGCCAGAATGATTGCCAGTGGGTAAGATCAATTAAATTATTCCTCCATTACTTTGTTGTTGTTGCAGATGTAAACTTAAGTGTAACAGGTATGCTCAGTCAGTGGGTCTCGTGCTCATTGTGCCATAGGAATCAGGCTACACCCTTTCTGATGATCCCCAAGTAGGACAAATGGGTTTGCTTATGGTCCCTTCCGGAGGGGGCCTCACCCGGCAGTACAGTACAGACTGTTCCCATGAGGTACAGGGTCAATATTGATTTGCATATGTCGGGTCTTTGTCTAAAGTGCCATGGTGGGTGCAAAAATATGGACTGGAATGTGGCCCGAGTGATTGCCTGTGGCTGAGATTAATCCAAGCATTTTATGCATCACTTTGTGGTTGTTGCAGATGACAACCTTGGTGTGATGGGAATGGCCAGTTGTGGGTCCCATGTTCTCTGTGCCATAGGACTCAAGCTGCATCCTACTGACAAGCTACAACTAGGGTGAAACATGTATGGGATTGCCTGCGGTACCTTCTAAAGGGGGACTCGCCAGGCAGTTTGGGATGGACTGTTCCCATGAGGAGCACGGTCAGTACTGATTTGTATAGGCGGGCCTTTGTCTAGAGTGCATGGTTGGCAAAAAACAATGTGCTAGAAAGCAGAACCCAAGCATACCATATGTCACTTTGTTAAACAAAACAGGCCAAAAAAGACACAGGGAAAATACAACATTGTGCAACAGACTAAAACAACATCATTAAAAAAGAAAAGGCCACAGTTCGGACATCGATATAATCAAAAATCGGTAGTGGAACAAGATAATTCATCAACAAATATCAGCAGACAGAGATAAATACATAGCATACTCATATAAATAATTAAGCATACAAATTATCAATGTTAAAAGCCCTAAAAAACAACATAAAAAACAATTATCAGTCAAAAAAGAATTGCATAAATCAGGAGTACCAAACATGAAAGAAGAATTAATCACAACCTTGAATAATAAATTAGCCCTCCATTGTTCTCCTGGCTCTGATAGCAGCTTTTAAAAAAGAGCATATTCTAAAACAGATAATCGAGGTTTTTAGCAAGTGCTGTAATGCTTCATTGCATTTGCGAAACCCAAGATTTTTAAACAAAGGCTTGAGAAAGTGCATGCGTGTATGTTTATAATAGGGACAAATAACATATATTGTAACAAGGATTGTTCAAAGAGGTTATCACATTGGCAAAGTGTTGCAGAACTACCCAAATTAAAACAAGAGCCAGCAAAACACAAAAGACGCCATACAGTGTTAGACCTAAATCGAAAAAGCAGAGATCGCTCCCAATGAGTTAGTTCGAGGCCAAGATAAAAAACTGGCTCAGGAGAAGCGAGCAATTTGTATTATTGTAACACTGTGCTTTTTGTACTCTCCAAGACAAATCTTCTTTCCTCACAAAACTGGAGATATGAGCGCCTAACCAGCAATTTATCCTCTTTCTTTATGGCTGTGGGCGAGAAAAAGAGAGAAGACAACCCCACGGCCTTCAAAGTATCAGATACATACTTCAGCCAGGGAATGGCGTGACCTTTGTCCAAGGCGAGACAGTCCATGATAATGTCCCTTCTTAATTTGGCATGGGGATTTCCCAGATACTTCGCCAAAGCAACAAAGGAGGCAAAAGGACTGTGTCCTCGATGTATTGCTGATCAAACTCTGCACGAATAATATAACTAGAAGCTGTTGGGGAAGATGTAAAATCCTGCGACAAATGCGATTTTCCTCAGTCTGAAGTAAAAAAGATTTGTGGTAACCCCAGACCCATGCCGAGTATACTTCTCCAGGGATACATTGACCATTGTACACCGGTATTTATTGATCACATCCTGCAAGCGCATTAACATGGCCAATATGTTTCGGCTGATGCCTTCATGATCCATGATTTCACTTCCTGATTCAAGTACATAAGGTGCATAGCCAGTCCCTCCTCACTTTCTCCCTCATCACTTTAAATCACAAACAACTAGATAGTGCACTTTCCAAGCATGAAATGCACTATAATGTCCACCATTTTCTATCATTATGCTACTTATCATCTACATCCATTCAACTTTGTGCTCAATTTTTTTTACTGTATGCACAGATTGTATCTCTAAAAATAATATTGCAGAGTCTCTTAAAGGCGTTTTTACTTGATTCATATGGATTTGTTTTTCCAGTTTTATCCAAATATCATAGATCTCATAGCTACAACTATTAGCTCCTACACTTTCACTTACATCTATAAAAATATTCTTCTTAAATCCTCATAACTTGTTTGCTTATCCTCAGAAGTGCTATACATTCTGTTAATGACTCTCCAAATTACTCCTTACGGTCTTTTCCAACATTCATTCTAATTAAAGTACTGGTGCATCGTGCAAACAACTGCAACAGATCTCCTCGTCCCCTTTCTCAATTTGAAAAGGAGCAATAAAGTGACAGTGCATTATGCCTTCAGCCAAATTATAGCCATAATGAGCAATAACATGTTATACATACTCTTTCTATGGTTAGTCTATTAAATCCTTTTTAATTAAAGTGCTAATTAAAGTGCTAATGCATCGTGCAAACAACTGCAACTGACTTCCTCATTCTTTTTCTCAATTTGAAGAAGAACAGTAAAGTGACAGTGCATTGTGCATTCAGTCACACTGAGATCATTATCAGGACCATTTCAAACGCATAAACAATACTGCTTTTCCTCTGCCTTGTTCATCCATTTGCAAGACATTTCTTATTCCAAACCTTTGTTTAATTATACTCGGATTGAAAGTGCATGGTGCATAGTGAAAAATATATTAACAAATTTATAAATATGTTTACAACCACAGCCATAGCAACACGCAAAATGGCAATAAATAATTTCATTCAAAACTTGTGCATGATTAAAAATGATGTTCAAATCTTTTCAATGAAAGCACCTCCCAAAAGGCTTCAAAGTTCAGTAGATTCCATTCCAACCACACCATATTGATGGCTACTGTACACCGTATGATTTCATCATCCCTCTCTAATGTAATCAGAGGGTTTCAACCAATAATTAGGAAGTCATTTTTATCTTCCTGTTTCACAATAATGTTCTGTATAATGCACAGCTTGATACTCTGTGGGAGCTCTTCAATCAAGGCTAATCCATATCCCAAAGTTGAACTGATACCATAATTAGCAGTATCATAAAGTGATTAAATGCTACATCCACTGAACGTATTGTGTTATAAATGTACTTGCATCTCAGCATCCAAATTATGTCCCCAAGGGTGTTCTGTTCCCAATAGAAGTATTAGGGTGGATTCTTGTCCCTTCAATTGTAATTCCAGAACATAAATAACAAACTCTGTGTTGCATGTGATTGTTTCTTTTATTGGTAGCCTTTTACCTTATAAAGTGGTGTACTCCTTCAAATTTTGTCCCATTTTACATGCTTTGCAGGTCCCACATTTCCAACACCCACCACTTTCCTTGTTTAACTAGGCGGTCTGCTGTTTAATTTGATATAAATGACTTGTCAGTAAATCTCACAAGTTCGGTGGTCTTCTATATGTTATATGTGGGCGGGATCCTGACATTTGTCTTTCATCAATACATTCCAGTTTTTTAATAAAATCCTTCTTATAGTTTGATGTTCTATATCATAGTTCATAAAGAGTCTACAGACTTCAACACCTTCTTTGGGTATGATTGTTTCACATTTCCCTGTTACAATTGATATGAACAACAATTCCTCTCCGCTCTTTTATTTGACCTTATACGCATTGGACAACCCACTCTTAGGATACCCCGTCACGTGGAACCTAGATATCATATGTTTAGCTTCTACATCAAAGTCTACGTACGATAAGCAGATTCTTCTTGCATGTAATATCTGGCCACAGGGAATGCTCTACTTTATATTCTTGGGGTGCCCATTATTTGCATGTAAAAAGGAATTTCCCACAGTATCCTTTCTATATATTTCTGTATGCAACATATCATCCTCCACACATAGAGCATCAACCAAGAATTCAACATTTGTCCTACTCCAGGTAGTTATCAACTGTATGATATTGCCATTCCTGTTGAACTTTTCAAAAATGGTTTTAGAACATCCTCCTTACCATCCCAGATCACAAAGAGATCGTCGATGAATCTCATCTACAGTATTATATGATTCATATACATGTTATTCTCTTCAGACCGGGCCACCCACTTCTCACCACCCCATGAACATGTTTGTGTAGGTGGGAGAGAAGGAGGCCCCCAAGGATGTACCTTGTTTTTGCAAGTAGATCTCATTGTTGAATAGGAATACATTGTGAGTCAAACAATATCTAACATCCTAATGATGATCTGTGTATGTTGTAGATAAATTAACAAACATGCTCATGGGAAATATTGACACACATGTATTCCTGCCTGATGGTCAATTGATGAATACAAAGAAGTGACATCCATTGTTACCATAATATATGTCGATTACCATGGTATGCTATTGAGTTTCTGTAGAAACTCTGATGTATCCTTGATATATGATGGTACCATCGTGGCAAATTCTGCCAGGAATGAATTGGCAACATGGGGACATATTGTGCCAGGAATAAATCCAAATATAATGAGGTATTCTCCGACAAAGTCCCTATAGAGCTCACAATAGGTCTACCAGGTGGAATCACTAGAAACTTATAGATCTTAGAGAGGACGTAAATGGTGGATGTCCTTGCATGAGTCATTCTCAAATAATTATACTTCTCCATTTCCATAAAACCATTATGCCTTCATTGGGGTAAAATCTGATGTTATTCTCCTTCAATACCTTTAAGGGATTCACTTTCAGGAACTTGTAGTGCTGTTTATTCTTTGTTACTTTTTGCTTCCATCAAGTATTGTGATCTATCCATTATTATGTTTTTCCACCTTTATCAGAGTCTTTTATTATAATAGTATCATTTGTTCTTAGCTCGTTTAACTCATAGCATTCCTGCCTCGTCATATTGTTAAAATGTCAATGATTCCTTGCACTCAGATTCTCATTTTTGTTTTTATTGTTCCATCACTTTTGAGTCTTGCTTACATCCTTTTCCATTGTTTTGTAGAAAACATCAATCTTGTTGCCCGGAGGCAGATCTTACACGTTTATTTTAAGTTGCTAGGGAATAGAGACTCTTTTTCAAATCCCATTCTCTCCTAAGTATGGGCCACATCTTCAGTGTTGCCCCTTGCATCCTGCTCATTGCATGCTAACTTATCTAGTGCCATTAGTTCCGGTATATCGACTATGGTGAAGGGGGATCTGATCCTAACTGAGCTTTATCCTTTAAAGTTCGTGTATTAATATCAAAATATGCTTTCAATTTCAATTTCTGGAGAATAAATACAGCTCAATCCGGAAATCCACAAAATCGGGTTGATGGTGAGACCGAAGCTTAAGACACAGTTTAAGACTCGTAATTGTGTATTAGACAATCCATACGATGAGATGTTAATTACTAAGTTTGTGTTTTGCTGCAGATTCTATTTCTCCTGGGTCTGTCTACTTTTTCCTCTTCCCTCTCGTCTTCCTGCATTTACTCTTTGTTAATTTCCTCATTTTCCACAGGCACTTTGTCTCGTGGTCATATGGAACAATTTCATCTTCTCAAAAAAAGTCAGCTGCTGACCTGCTGGATAATAGTACAGCTAAAGCTCAAAGTGCTTCACTTAATATCTCGTTTCATAGATTAATCAGAGAAGAAAGTGTCATGAGCATTACCAGTAGTTCATTTGGGACCATAAAGGGTGTTTGTTTGCTTTGTGTGTTGCCTCCTTTTCACACCATTTGCTGGCTGGCCCTCCTGGAAAGCTCCTTCTTTTCAGTGGAGTGCATGGCCTCGCTGTGACTTAGTTTGCAAACCCCTTGTTCCTTTCATTGTGGAAAAGGATGAGGAAATAGATGCTGCAGAAGCCATAGTAGTTACACCACTGATTCTTGCGGCTTTGCCCAACAGGCTGATTCGCTTACCTCTGCTTATTGGGAGGAATGCTGGCTTTGTGTATGCTTTATCCAAAAGTTTCTATATGGGTTCATCGCTGGGTCAAGACTCACATTTCAGAATACAGAATTTCTTTTTTTGTTTGGAGATTAACAGCTGATAAATGCATTGGGTAGGTAGAGGTTGGTCCTAAAAGTAGAGACCATGCAGCCTTCATGTGCCTATCTGCCACATGAGCCACTTCCCTTTGCCCTTGAGATATAAGGGGAGCAGCGAGATCTCCTTCCTCTAGATAATTCTTGTTTTTAATGATGCACTTGTTCTATTAATTATCTTTAATTGTAAGTTTACTATATTGGCATTACATTTATTTTGAAATTTTATAAGCACTGTGTGTTACCTTTTGAATACTTTAAAGAGCTGCAGGTGGGCAAAGACTCATATTATTGAGTTTGTTACAGGGTGCCTGGAAAAACCTCTTTAAACAGAAAAAAGAGCTGAGAAGTTTGCTGAGACTGTTGTAATACACTCAATTGATGGACTGGGAAGTACCTTGAAGAACTGCGTGTACATTTCTTATCTATTATGTACCAAGGCGCATGCCTTCTTCAGACAACGCCGAGAGCAGTAGAGAAAACAAGGAAGATATTAGGTGGTTAGCAAGCAAGGGGAAACGTTACACCAAACCTGCTCATGCTGAGCCATCCCTAGGAAGCAAGGCTAGCCTTTCCTTGTAGAGTGTTGCCACTGTCTGCAGAGGAGCTTTGGATCTCTGGTCAGGGACCTGCTCTGTCTCCTAGCAGCTCCGCTGTTGTGCCGCTGCCGCTGAGAGGTGGCTGGTAGGTGTTCGAGCCTTGCCTCTGCTGTGTCCACTGTTGCCCGTCTGCCTCGTTGTGCCCATCTTATCCTTGTGACTTGGCTGTCTTTTTGTAATTATTTGTAAATTGTGGTTGCTGTGCCTCGTTTTGCCCGTTTTATCCTTGAGACTTTGGCTGTCTTTTTGGTAGTTATCTGTAATTGTAATTGTTCCTGTGCCTCGTATTGCCCGTTTTATCCTTTTATCCTTGTGCTTTATCCTTGTGACTTTGGCTGTCTTGGCTGTCTTTATTTTAGTTATTTGTAATTCTAACTGCTGTGCCTGTTATCTGTGCCCTTGCTTTTCCATGCCCGTTCTCTTGCTGCCCTTTCCCGCCGCTGCTCCCCCACGGCCCCTCCCCCCTGCCATCCCCGTTCCCGCCTCCCAGCTGAGCTTCCCTCCCCCTTCCCTTTTTAATGGCAGCTGCGCAAAGCGGGCGTGCCGCTGGCGCGCCGAAGGCATGCCAAAGGCAAGCCCGTCTGCGCCAGGGACCCTGGATCTCCGAGCATCCACTGCTACGACCCAGCTGCCCTCCTCGCACTCAACCCCGGAAGAAACAACAACTGTGAGCTGTCCACACTGCACATCACCCACGGCCAGTTCTCCTGCCGTCACTGCAGCCAGACCTTCACCACACTCCCACGGGCACCACCCCCAAGCAGACGCCAACACCACGAAGCCCTGAAATGCATCCTCCTCAATGTGTGCTCCCAGCACAGACACGTCGTAGAGATCTGGGACCTCCTCGACACCCTCTCGCCAGACGTCGCCTTCTTCACAGAAACCTGGACCAATGCCGCCTCCGCCCCTGACATCACCACCGCCATCCCTGACGGATACAAGATCCAGAGGAAGGACTGCCCCAACCGCCCAGGAGGATGAATCGCCATCACACACAAGAGCTCCCTCCGACTCACCACCTCCGCTACGAGCGACTCCCCATCCACCACAGAGCACCTCCACTTCCAGATACAGACCAGCCCCAGATCCACACTAAGCGGCATGCTCACCTACAGACCCCCCGGACCTCGTACTGCGTTTGCCACTACCATCGCCAACCTCGTTGCACCCCATCGCCTCCACAGACAACATACTCATCGGAGACCTCAACTTCCACCTTGACAAACTCAACGACCCCAACTCCTCCACCCTCCTGGACAACCTCGCAAACCTCGGACTGAAACAGCTCGTCACCACCCCCACACCCTTGACCCCCATCGTCGCAGGAGGGAACAACATCCACTTCAGCCATACCATGCAATCCCTCTACATGGACCACCACCGTGTACACTTCCACATCGACAAACCCACCGCCCCCAAACCTGGTGACTTTGCTCCAGTTCCTTTGCGGTGGGCGGGGTGCCCACCGCGAAGGAACTGGAGCAAAGTCACAGAGGAGCACCTCAACTCCACCCTCAAACGCAATGCCCCCTCCACTTCGACCAACGCCAAATTCGCTGCCAAAGAACTACACAGATGGATCTCCAACTGCACAGACGAACTCGACCCCCTCCGCAACCCCGACAGACAATGCCCCAGGAAGGCCACCTGGTTCACTGCCCATCTCCAAGAATCCAGGCGCACATGCAGACGTCTAGAGAAGAATTGGCGAAACAGCAAAACACTGGAAGACCGCAGCACATACAGGAATGCCATGACGGAATACCACCATCTCATCAGGTCAACCAGACAAACCTTCATCCAGAACAAAATCTCCGCCAATGCCGGCAACTCAAAAGAACTCTTCAGCATCATCCAAGAATTCACCAAACCCCCCAGCGAGGTCACAGACATCACCCCTTCCCAGGTCCACTGCAACAAGCTCAGCTCCTACTTCCATCTGAAAATCAAGTCTCTCTATGACAACTTCAACGAACGAATCCCGGACTACGAAACCACCCCCCCTCCAACAACGTCAGCCAACCCACCATCTCTGCCTGGACCCCCAACCACCACCGAAAACCCCGAATCGACCATGAAAGGCATCCACTCAGGAGCAGCCACGGACCCCTGCCCTCCGCACATCTTCCACAGAACCGCCGCCACCATCGAACCGGAACTATGACGCACCATCAACACCACCTTCGAAACCGGCACCTTCCCCCATGACTGGAAATGCGCAGAAGTCAAGCCCTTGCTCAAGAAGCCCTTTGCAGACCCTTCGGACCTCAAGAACTACGGACCCATCTCCCTCCTTCCCTTCGCGGCCAAAGTCTCCAAAAAAGACCATCAACGCCCAACTAATGAAATTCATTGAGGAGAACTCCATCCTCGACCAATCCCAATCTGGATTCCGCAGCAACCATAGCACTGAGACCGCCCTACTCACTGCCACAGATGACATCCGCACTCTCCTCGACCAAGGCCACAGCGCTGCCCTTATCCTACTCGACCTCTCCGCAGTCTTCGACACCGTCTCCCACCGCACACTCACTGCCAGACTCCACGACACCGGCATACGGGGAACCGCCCTCAAATGGCTCCGCTCCTTCCTCACCGGCAGGACCCAAAGTATCAGACTGCCACCCTTCCTCTCAGAACCCACAGAGATCAACTGCGGAGTGCCCCAAGGATCATCACTCAGCCCAACGCTCTTCATCATCTACATGGCCTCCCTCGCCGCCTTCGTCAGACAGCACGGACTCAACATAGTCTCCTACGCTGATGACACCCAGCTCATCCTCTCCCTCACCAAAGACCCCATCACCACCAGACTCCACTTTCAGGAAGGTATGAAGGACGTTGCATCCTGGATGTGCAGCAGCTGCCTGAAGCTTAACTCGTAGAAGACAGAGGTCCTCGTTCTTGGACCCTCCCCCACCGCCTGGGACAGCACCTGGTGGCCCACCGCCAACTGGTGGCCCACCGCCCTCGGCAGCCCGCCCACACCCACCGACCATGCCCGGAACCTGGGCATCGTACTCAACTCCTCCCTCTCCATGACCCGACAGGTCAATGTCGTCGCCTCCACCTGCTTCAACACCCTCTGCATCCTTCGCAAGACCTTCAAATGGATCCCCCCCGAATCAAGAAAAACCGTCACCCCCGCACTCATAACCAGCAGACTAGACTACGGAAACGCCCTCAACGCCGGAATCAAGTCTCTGCTTGGTAAACTACAGACCATACAGAACACCGCAGCCAGACTCGTCCTCGGCATCCCTCGACAAGAGCACATCTCCCAACACCTGCAAGACCTCCACTGCTTCCCTGTCGAGAAGAGAATAACCTCCAAGATAGTAACCCACGCCTTCAAATGCCTCCACAACACCGGACCCCATTACCTCAACGAGAGAATCTCCTTCCACATACCCAAGAGAAACCTCCGATCCGCCGACCTCACCGAAACCCCGCACCTCCGCAGAGCCAGAACGGGCGGAAGGGCCTTCTCCTACATCACGGCCAGGACCTGGAACGAGCTCCCGGTCGACATCAGACGTGACCCCTCTCTGAACATCTTCAGGAAGACACTCAAGACCTGGCTCTTCGACTGAACGGAGCTGCTTACCCCCTCCCCCCCAGCGCCTTGAGATCCTCACAGGTGAGTAGCGCGCTTACAATTCCCTGATTGATTGATTGGATGTGTGGAGAATGCACTATGCAACAATGCCCCAACAATGAACTACGGGCATATTTAAGAGAAAATGTCAGAGCACGGAGCTGTGCCAAATTTGGCAGCGATGCGCTCCAACATTTTCAAAGTTCAGGGATGCACTGTATTCACAAAAATATGGTGCACCCCGTGTTTTTGCCTTAGCTGGCTCTAAATTTAGCTGCCTAGTGCCAAAACAGGCAGCCTTGCAGCATAGTGCAAGGGTGCCTGTGTTTCAGGGATTGATTGTTTATGTGCAGGAAAGTGTCCCTTCCTGCACATAAACAATCACTAATGGTGATTTGTTACTTCTATCTGTGCTGCAGAATTCAGCACACATAGAAGTAGCAAATCTTCATTATTTAATGATAGTTTATGTGCAGGAAGGGACACCTTCCTGAACATAAGCTATCATTAATGTTATTTTGCTTTTTCTATGTGTGCTGCAGCACAAGAAGAAAAAGCAAAAACAAGGAGCAATAAAAGTATTTCTCCTCCTTTTGCCATTCTAACGCCTGCTCTTGCATGGCTTTAGTTTTGGCGCTGCCCCAGATTTACACCTCCTTGTAAATCTGGGGCATTGTCAAAAGCAATGGGTGTTGTGGTGGAATGCCCACAGCAATACCCACTGCAATCCCCTTTCATGCTAAGTGATGCGTGTAAAGGTGCATTATTTACAAGATGGCGTTAAGCCACAAAAAGTGGCTTAATGCCACTTTGTGAAAATGGAGAAGGGCATATCGCCACCGGATGGTGGCGATACCCCCTTGTAAAGTTTCCTCCCTGTTGTTGCAGCCTAGGCCTTGCCACGTGGATCTAGCATTTGCTTTACAAAGAAGAGGTGCGTCCATTGGAGTTGTATGTCCGACATTGGGAATACAGAGAAAACACACTGAAAGTTGAGTTGTGTAGCAAACACAGACTTATAGTATTATTGAACATTTTAGTTATGTTAGTGATTATCCTATAATTGAATAACAGAGTCTTAATTCAGAATTATTTTACTCATTCTATATATACAAGTCAAAGCACAATGCACTGGAATTCTAGTAATATTTATAAGAGCTGCTAAGATAGGAATTACAAAATATTAATGTTTTCTAATTATCTTGCAGTGGCATATGAGTCAACTAACAACAATAACTCATCTTCCATAGTGAATGCATAATGACAAAGCTTGAGGACGTTAACCTACTCTTGGAGAGAAGTGTAAATGAACATATATTTGGGATACTTATTGCTTGTATGCAATTCAGGAATTAAAAGTTCCACATCAAAATTAAAGAGTAAATTACACAGAAATATCACTAAAATATATCTATTTACTGTTACAGTAGGAACTCTCATGACAAATCACTTTATATATCTTTTTGACTTTAGAGATTCACTACATGGGAGCAGGTCCCAGACCCAGATTTCCCTTGTGCTGCTGCATCGCTCTTGCTTCAGTAGTCTGCTTGCCTCCTGTTCTCATTTGCTTTTCTCCTTGTTAAACTGCTCATCCCTTGTTTTCTATTGCAGTTCTCCTTGCTTTTCTTTCCTGTGTAATCTGCTTTTCTCTTGTTTTCTATTGCTTTTCTCTCCTGTTTTCTCAGCTTTTTTTGTGTTTTCTACTGCTTTTCTGCTTGCTTGTTTCCCCTCCCGCTCTTCTGCTGCCCGTTGTCCCACCTGCTGCAAATTTTCCTCGCCTCCCACTAAGCCCCGCCCACCGCCTCTCAGCGCCCCTTCCTCCTCCCAGGACCTACTTAATGGAGGCCCCAGCGCGACCCCATTGAGCAGGTCCCAGACCCAGCTCTCCCTCATGCTGCTGCATTGCTCTTCCTTCAGTAGTCTGCTTGTCTCCTGTTCTATTTTGCTTGACTCCTTGTTAGACTGCTTTTCTATTGGTTTCTTTTGCTTTTCTTCTTGTTTTTCTCTCCTGTTCAATCTGCTTTTCTTTCCTTTTCTATTGCTTTTTCCTTGCTTTTCTCTCCTGGGTAATCTGCTTTTCTCTTATTTTTTATTGCTTTTTTCCTTGCTTTTCTTTTCTGTTTAATCTGCTTTTCCCTCGTTTTCTATTGCTTTTCTCCTTGTTTGTTTCTCCTCCCGCTCCTCTGCTGCTTGTTATCCCTCCTGCCGCCCATTTATTCCACCTCCCACCAAGCCCCACCCATTGCCTCTCAGCACCCCTTCCTCTTCTCAGGACCTACTTAATGAAGGCCACAGTGCGGCCAAGCTGCCAATGCGCCAAAGGGGCACCAAAGGCAAGTCAGTTTGCCCCCGTCACTGCCTGTACCGCACTGCTGCAATGCACTGTACGGTAGGAAGTTCTCTTATGCCAGTTGCACCTTCTCCTGCATCAGCACAACCACCGTTAACCAGCAAAGCACCACGTAGACCTCTTACCACACCACACCAGAAGCAAGCCACCAACTTCACGGCCTACTCTTCAACACATGCTTGATATGCAAGTAGTCTACCAAGTAATGGTTCCTCATTGCCACCCTTGCACCTGACATTATCTTCCTCATCGAAACCTGGCTCAAGCATCTCCACTGGCATCCCTGACCGATACAAATCACTCTCCAGGAATGCACCAACAAGCCGGGAGGTGGAAATGTCATCATCCACAAAGAGGCCATAAAGTGTACCACTACCAATGACAATACCACCAACCCCATGGAACACCTCCACACGGATGACAAGACGTCCATCAGAGACGCCCTAACATACTGACCCCTAGGCCCACACTCCAGCTTCTGCAACACCATCGCAGACTTCATTGCACCCCTAGCCCTGGACTCAAGGACTACATCTTGCTCAGTGACCTCTACTTCCACATCAATGACTCCACGTCTACAACACCGCCCATCTCATTGACAGTATGAGCTGACTTGGACTGATCCAGATTGTCCGCCCCCCCACACACACTGCAGGACACATGCTGGACCCCATATTCACCTCCAGCAAACATGTAAAATACAGCCACGTCACAGAACTCGCATGACTCAATCAGTTGATCATCCACTTCAGCAACTCCAGCCACTGCACCGCCACCCCCAAGATGGCCAGCGCCCTCCAGTGCAGATGGAGCAAAAGTGCAGAGACAAGCTGGGTGCGCGCCCTCAACATCTCCAACGCAGATGCCGCCATCAACCTGGAACATGGAATTAAGAACTTCAATGTCTGGATCACCAACTGCGCCAACAACATTGCCCCATCAAGAACAACAAACATAGAAGATCTTCCAAAATGACCAGCTAGTACCGCCAAGAACTCAGAACATCGAAGCATGACAGCAAACAGCAGGAGAGGAGATAGCACGCCAGCAAGGACACCTCTGACAGATCAGCCTTCAACTCCTCCCTCAACATCTACCACTGCCTGCTGAGGGCAACAAAGAAGACAGCCCTAGCCGCACGCATTAAAACCAGCGCCAACAACAGCAAGGAACTTTTCAGCATTATTAAGGCATCCTCCAACCTGGCTGCCAGCAAAAATAACATCACACCCTCACCAGAGCTGTGCAACAACCTCGCCTTCTTCCACGACAAGATCGCAACTATAAACAGAAATTTTAAACTCATCCCACACCCACGGACTTTCTCGACATACACGCCCCCACCGCAATCGACTCAAACCACCGACTGACCACCTGGAACCACCTCTTCATCCAGGATACCACCTCCATTATGAAGTCCATCCACTCGGGGCCCCCACAGACCCATGTCCACACCACATCTTCAACCTTGGAAATCAAAGGATTGGCCAGGAACTCACCACCCTGCTCAACACCTAAATCACCACTGCAACATTTCCTGATGCCTGGAAACAAGCCGAAGTCAGACCACTACTCAAAAAACCCTCCATTGATCCCAGCAAACTCAGAAACTACCAGCCAATTGCCTTGCTCCCATTCCCAGCCAAGGTACTGGAAAGTCAGTAGTCAACTCACAACACACCTGGAGCACAACCAGCTACTCAACACCTCCCAATTTGGATTTTGCAGCAATCACAGCATCGAGACCTCCCTAATCCCAGCCACCCACAACATTTGAACCCTCTTCGACCGCTCAGCACCCTTCGATACCGTATAATGCCACATGCTGATCGAAAGAGTCCACCACATCGGCATCCAAGGGAATGCACTCAGATGGATCACCTGCTTCCTCACCGGAAGCACTCAGAGTGTCCGCCTACCACCTCAGAACCCAAGGAGATCATCTGCACTGTCCCTCAGGGCTCAATCCCTCAGCCCCGTGCTCTTCAATGTATATATGACCCAACTGTCCAACATCGTCAGATCTCATGGCTTCAACATAATATCCTATGCATGTGACACCCAACTCATCCAACTCATCCTCCCCCTCACTGACGACCCTACCACCACCAGGACCAACTTCCACAGAAGCATGACAAGCGTTGCTGCCTGGATGAAGAACAACTGCTTGAAGCTGAACACAGACAAGACAGAAGTACTGATTTTCAACAACAACAGCAACCTCAGACCTGGGACCTGCACCCATTCACACCAAACACGCCTGAAACATTGAAGTCATCATGATAACAATCTCAGTGTTAGACCTGGCATCCTTGGACGGTTTTCCCCTGACGTTATGCCTTCTGACCTCATGGTTTGTTGACTACATTTTTGCTGGCTTTAGGATACTGGCACTTTACCACTGCTATCCAGCACCAAAGTGCATGTGCTCTGTACTCTAAACATGGTAACATTGGCTTAACCTCAATTGGCTTATTTAATTTTCATGTAAGTCCCCAGTAAAGTGCACTGTATGTAATTTAAATGCTACCAGTGGGTCTGCAGCACTGGTTGTGCCACCCACTTTAGTAGACCTGTAAACATGCCTTAGGCCTGCCATTGCAGAGCCTGTGTGTGCAGTTATAAACTGCTATTTAGACCTGGCATGTTAATCTACTTGCCAGGCCCAAACCCTACCTTTTATTACATATGTCACCCCACCCCTAAGGTAGGCCCTAGGCAGCCCTATGGGCAGGGTGCAGTGTATTTAAAAGGTATGACATGTACCTCTGAGTTTTACATGTCTGGTAGTGAAAAACTGCTATATTCATTTTTCACTACTGAAGGCCTATCTCTCCCATAGTTTAGCATTGGGATTGCCCAATCTTTTACGTGTAATTTCCAATTGGGAAAAGATAGAGATTTGGAGTTTGGTATCTCTGGACTCACAATTTAAAATCACAATTGATGATGAAGTCGGATTTTAAATTGCAAGTCTGAAAATGCAAAATGTTTTTCAATAGGAGGCAATACCTTATCCATTAATTAATGACACAAACAAGAAAACAAATCCATCCAGGCTTCTATTATTGGTAGCTGTAAACCCTTTTGATCCAAGTTTTTTTTAATGTAAAGTCTGTCTTTCTCTTTCTTTTCTCTCAATCAATCTCCAAATACTTGAATTTTTTCATATATAATTCTTTATTATTTCAATTTCCAGACATCTTTTGGTAGACTAAGCCAATGCGTTTCATCCCTTATATGGACTTCATCAGGGCATTTATACACGATTTTATTTGTCTGATGTTATTCTTGCTCTATTCACAGTTTTCAATTACTTCAAACCACGTCTTGCTTCCTCCGGTCGAGTCGCATACGTTCCCGTCTTCCATTTGAATCCTAAGTCTCAAAATGGCACTTTTAGAAAGTTGACATTTTCTTACTTTAACCATTCTGTGCTTCTGCCTGCCTCTGAATACACGTCTGGGTTGGGGGACAGCTGGGCTTTGTGCTTTACCTCTAGACAGTAACAAACAAAGGGAGCTGGGGTGTGACATTTGCATACTGCTGGACCATCACTACGCTGATGGGCCTTCCTGAATAGGGCTGTGCCTGTCACCACACAAGGAGCGGCATACGCCACTGTCGTGAGTCTGGAGCCAGGGCAGGAAAGGCAGGGACCTTTTGATCTTCAAAGTCCACTTTGAAGTCTCCCCCACTTCAAAGGCACAACTTGGTATAAGTATTGGACCCCTGACACAGCCAAATCAGAACTTTGCTAGAACTGTAGGAGGGACTGCCACTCTGCTAACTGCTTTGCTGAGCTTGCTTGCTGCCTGCTGATTCTTGCCTGGGAATGGGAAGGACTGGACCTGCGCTCTACATCCCTGCGCCCAAGTTTCTCCAAGAGCTTGCTGGCTTGCCCCCTGTTTTGAAGTCTCAGGGCCATCAAAGACTACCTTCAACTCTGCTTCAGCTGCTGGACTCTGCCAACTGTGAGACCTACCCTGCCAAGAGGTGCCAATTGAGTCCTGTGCCTTGAAAGAGGGTTCTGCAACTGTTTTCCTGCAAGAATCGATGCGCCTACCAGAACCAATGCAGTGCCCTTCGATGTTGAGCTGATCCAACGACATCCCTGCAAGGCTCGAACATGACGCGGGTCCATTCTGCGAGGTTGGACGTAGTGCCAATCCAAAGACATCACTGCGAGCCTTGATGATGATGCAGTGCCTGCATCATAAGGGGTTCAACAATGACACAAGGCCCAACTGCAAGGCTTGAATTCGACACATCAACCCGACTGTTTGAATCGGAACCTACGCATCGAGTCTCCGATGCTTGCTCTAGCCAAGGTACTTTGTCAGCGAACCCTGCATGGGACTTGTAGCCAGCCTGCCCTCCATTGCGATGGACCTCAAACTTTGGATTTACCCCGGTCTAGCGCGACCTCAAGTAACCCCTAAACGCTATTGACTTATAAGCACTACATTGCAGTTTATTCTTTAAAAAATCATATCTAAAGTTCTACTTATTGGAGTTTTGTCATTGTCATCTTGTCTTACTCAGAGAAATATTCTCTATGTTTCTAAACTGGTGTGGAGTCTTTTTGTGGTGTTTCCACTGAGTTACTGCAATTTAAGTGTTGGACAAATACTTTACACATTTCCCCTTGAGTTAAGCCTGACTGCTCTATGTCAAGCTACCAGAGGGTGAGCACAGGTTAATTTAGGTTGTGTATCTGACTTTCCCTGACTATGACTGACGACTCTACTTGGACAGGGTGCATACCTCTGCCAACTAGAGGCCCAATTTTTAACACTCACCATGAAATCACAGATCAACGCCGTCTCCTCTGCCTGCTTCCTCACTCTGTGCATACTACACAAGATCTTCAAGTGGCTACCCCTGCACAGCAGACGCACCATGTCACAGGCACTCATCAACAGCCGACTGGACTATGGCAATGCTCTCTATGTAGGAATCGCCACACACCTCCTACAGAGACTCCAAACCATACAGAACGCCACAGTCAGACACGTTACCGACCTCCCATGACAAACCCACATCACATCCCACTGCATGCAGTCCGTTGGCTCCCCGTACAAAAGAGAAGCTAATTCAAGCTGCTGACCCATGCTCACAAGGCTCTACAAAACCAAGGGCCCCCATTCCGCGCATCTACTGAAGCAGAAGTGGAGGACGTGCCTTCTCCTACATTACAGCAAAGACCTCGAATAGCCTCGCCACACAGCTTCAGACTATCACCTCACTGCCGAATTCCGAAGGGCTCTCATAACCTGGCTGTTCGAATGAGCTTCCCGGGACCTGCAAGGCCCTGGATACCCTACCAGGTGAATAGCAACACAATACAAATCCTGATTGATTGATTAATGGATTGAGTACAACGTACAGAAATTAGTACCCAGCAAAAGTGAAGAGTCAGTGTGGTGAATTCCAGTGCTGTTATTTTCTCTCCTAACCTATATCCCTTCCACAGTTTCTACTGCTGGCCCTCGTATTCTTGTGTATGTGGTCAATGGAGGCAGCATGAGATGGAAGAGTGCATCGCTTCCATTGGATCTAGAGTACAAGGTTAGTGCTTCCTGACAAGGTGGAGGTGGCATTGACAGTCAAGGTGTCAAATGCTAAGGTAAGGGGTATCATTGTGCACTGCATTGTGCAACAGAAAAGGAGTCCGTTGGCAGCATGTCAAAAAACAACCAGGCACAGGCATGATATCTATTGTTATCATCCTATTACAATGGATTTGAATAAGTTACATTTTCCATTATTGTAAGTAGGGTTTGCTACAAGTACATCATTGCGTCACTTGACAAATGTTTTATTAGCTTTTAAATAAATTATCAAAGCCAATATGATTGTGCTATAGAAACAAAATCATAATTACAGCCTGTTAGAACTGGGGGTCTCTAGTAGGCAGAGGTAGGTACCTTTGTCCAAATAGGGACCCTTGCTTCTAGTCAGGGTAAGGGGGATACACTACTAAAATAACCCCTGCTCACCCCGTTGGTAGCTTGGCACAAGCAGGCAGGCTTATCTCAGAGGCAGTGTGTAAAGCATTTGTGAATACATACAGTAATACAGTGACAACACTACAGATGGACACCACACAGGTTGTAGTATAAAAATAAGTATTTTTATATAGACTTAACACAAGACCCAAAACGACAAAAATCCCCAATACACTATGAAAAATATGACTGTCAATGGTAGAAAATAGTTCAGTTCAAATGCAGGTGATAAATGCGACACTCTACGTTCAATGTACCTTTGGATGCATAACGCGATACAAACAAAAGAGTTGCAGGGAAGGTGATGCGTCGGTTCCTTACACGCAAGAACGGTGATGCGTCGGTTCCTTGCTCCGGGGGAGGTGATGCGTCGGTTCCCTACTGCTGCGTAGGGGACGGTGATGTGTCGGTTTCTTACCGGAGAGGAGGTGATGCATCGGTTCTTCACTGCGTGGGGGGGTGATGCGTCGGTTTCTTACTGCGCTTCTGTGGCGATGCGACCAGCAGCGCCTCGATGCGATGACGACCCGGTGCAATGAAACAAAATGGCATCTTCTTCTCGATACGACAACGAAGGGGCGATGCGTGCATGCCCGACGGCCGTGCGGCAACTCAGTGAATTTTCTGAGCCGCGACAGGCCCTGCGACACGCTTCTCCGATGATGCGGCACGCTTTCTCGGCGATGCGATGACAACTGCTGCGGCGGCGACACTCTTCTCCGGTTATGCGGCACGCTTTCTCGGCGATGCAATGACAACTGCTGCGGCGGCGACACGCTTCTTCTTCGTGAGTCGTGCTTCCAGCTCCCAGCGACACGCAGTCTCTCAGAAGGCCCAACACAACAGTAGGCACTTCAAATTCCCAGCAAGGGAATTCAGGGGAGCTGGTTGGTGAAGTCTTGTATCCCTGAGACTTCAGCAGGAGGCAAGCTCAATCTTCAAGCCCTTGGAGATTTTCTGCAAGATGATGAAAGTAGGCACAAAGTTCCTTTCTCCTTTCTTTGGCAATCAGGCAACCACTGCAGGCCAATCCCTCAAACAGCACATAGCATAGGGATAGTCTCCTCCTTCAGTTTCTCTGGTTCCTCTCCTCAGCAAAGGTTCTTCTTGTTTCCCAGAAGTGATCTAAAGTCTTGGGGTCTGGGCCCCAATATTTATACTAGCAAATCCTTTGTCCTCTGAAGGCAGAGGGTCCTGTACCTAGTCCAAACCAGTTCTGGGTGCATTTTGCCAGTGCACACCTTCTTCCTTTGTCAATGTGGGCCAGGGACATCAGACGCACCACAGGAGCTACTCCTCCCACCACTCTACATGCAGATAGGTCCACCAGCCCCTGTCACTCACAAACCCAGACATACAATACACAAGCTAGCAGAGGCAGGCTGGATGGTGAGGCAAGAAAATACCTACTTTCTAAAAGTGGTATTTTCAAACACAGAATGTTAAAACCAACTTCACTAAAAGATGTATTTTATCATTCTGAGTTCAGGCATACTAAATTCGTTTTTATACCATGTTCCCTGGGTCAGTTAGGATTATAAGATGTTATAATCAAACTGCCCATTCTCGCCTATGGGAACAGGTAGCCTTGCAATAGTGAAAAACGAAATTGGCTGTAATTCACTATCAGGACATGACACACACACCAGGGCATGTCCTACCTCTTACATACAATGCACCCTGCCCACAGGCCTACCTTAGGGGTGACTAACATGCAGAAAAGGGAAGGTTTGGGGACTGGTAAGTGGGTGCACTTACCAAGTCGGCATAGCAGTACCAGACTGCACACAGGCTCTGCAATGGCAGGCCTGAGACACACTTTACAAGCTGCTCCTGTGGGTGGCACAACCAGTGCTGCAAGCCCACCAGCAGCATTTGATTCACAGGCCCTGGGCACAAACAGTGCACTGTACTAGGGTCTGACAGAGAATCAAATAGGCCAAACATGGAGTCACTAATCCATACATCAATTTACCATAGGGAGCACTTGCACTTTGGCACTGAATAGCAGTGGCAAAGTGCCCAAAGCATCTACACCAGCAAAAACATATCAACAACAGTAGAGGCATAGTGAAAAAATGGAAGGGAGACCCTCGCCAAGGATGCCAGGTCTAACACAGCTAATTTTTAACATTTCCACTAAAAATAAAGCGCCTCCTTACTCAATTAATTCTCTTTTTATTAAAGTAGTGTCAGTAGAATAGAATAAGTTAATTAGCAATATTCAAGTTATACGTTTCTGTTACTAGAAAATAAATAATGTAGAAAACAAATAGTTTCAGGTAATTTGGAATTCTGAACGGGCTGCAAATCGGTGTAATCTTTGTACAAACACAATAAATAAATGCATGAATATAGAGATTAATTAACAGATTAGGGGAGATCAAAGTAGGTAATACGGAAAAGAAAAGTCTAGGTCAATAATAAACTCTTAGGACAAATGGCATGAAATAGATTCCTGGTGAGAAAGTGTTAAGCTGTTTTTGGTGGGTTGAGCTACTCGTGGTCTCCACACCTTGAAATGGACTGGTTGATTTACAATCAAATAGTCATTTGTTTTCAATTATTGCATTTCCTTTTAATTGTACTGCATTGTTCAACAGGGGATTGGCCCTGTATTGCCAGTTTTCTTGGCAACTCTGTGTTTGCATCATGAAAAAGGAGAGACCAGTTGTCTCTTACCAACGAGCATCCCTTTCAGAGTGCCCATGCCAGAAAACTGCCAACAAATTGGTATTATCCGGGTAAAATTCAAGATATGACTGTAGTAGGAAATTGAGTTACTGGTTGACAAGGGTGGAACCCTACTTAAGTAGAAACTGCAATTCCTGCCAAGGTGAAGTCACAATCAAACCCCAAATTAACCTGTGCTTAACCCTCTGGCAGCTTGGCACAAAAGCAGTCAGGCTTGACTTGAAGGGAATGTAAAGTATTTATGCAGCACTTCAAACAGTAATAAAGTGAAAACAAAACACAAAAAATATCCCACACCAATTTAGAACAGTAGAGTGACATTTAATAAATATTTTGAGACCAAAATGATAAACATCCAATCAGTAGAACCAGAGATGTGCAATTTCAAAGATTTAAGATAAGTCAAGCGCATAAAAGCACAATTTGGCACTCTCTGTTACCTGGTCATGCACAACCGGGTGAAAGCCAGAAGGTTAGTCCCGCTGAAAAAGTTACAGTCAAAAGTCCAGCGCTAGGAGTTTTGTTCGCAGTGGAGACTGCAGTGAGGAGCAGGGAGAGAGGGGCAGGTGTTTGTTGCTGTAGTGCAAAGAGCAGGCCGGGAGTCACAGACGGTCGTTGCTGTAGCTCAAAGATCCTGTCGGTTATCGCTGAAGGTCGGTGCTGGAGATTTGCATTGGCGGTCACCGCGGGCTGTCGATGCTGTAGCGCGAAGTGCTGATCTCTCGTTGTCAGGTGTCGCTGACCAAATTGAAACTTAATACTTATTAAATGTAATGCAGCAACCCAATGTTATACTATGAGAGAGGTGGGCCTTGCAGTAGTGAAAGACAAAATTAAGAGTTTTTCTCTACAAGGACATGTAAAAGTTAGAAGTGCATGTCCTTCTTTTTAAATACAATGAACTCTACCCTATGGACTTTTTAGGGCCTACTCTAGGGGTGCAATGGCAGGCCTGAGACATGCCTAAAAGGCTACTTAAGCGGGTGGCACAATCAGTGCTCCTGGCTCGCTAGTAGCATTTAATTTACAGGCCCTGAGTACCTGTAGTACGCCATCACTGGGGACTTACAAGTAAATTAAATGTGCCAATTCGGTATAAGCCAAATTCACCATGTTTGAAGGAGCGAGCACAAGCACTTTAGCATTGGTTAGCACTAGTGAAGTGCACAGAGCCCTCAAAGCCAATAAAAACGGGTTCAGTAAACAGGAGGGTGAAAACAAAAAGTTTGGGGATGGCCTTGCAGAAAGGGCAAAGCCCAACAACTATTAATTAACAGGTTGCAGTAGAAGATCTCTGCACCTTAACTCGTCACCCTTTCAATTTCAGGTATTTATTGCAGTGACTGTGCATCTGGAGCAATGGTCGTGATTTGGCTCAGCCAGTGCATCTCCTGACTACCTGTATGGCCATGTGCCCACATTTGGAATATGCCAGGTAATTAAGGCATTCCCTCATTTAGATGGGTCCACACCACCATGAAAATAAGGGCTCAGCCCCTGAATTTAAAAAAGGTTAATTCCAGCGCCAAACTCCAAGCCCAAACAATAGACCAATGTAAAAGAAGGTGAGGTTGAACATAGCAGTTAAAAAACAGCTTGAAGCCAAAACCAGTACATCATTCCAAAATCAGTGCGCCAGGGCTGATGGGAGAGAGTGAACGGGAAAGTACAGCAAGCATTCAAAACATTCCACAGCCAGTACGTAACAATTCCACAGCCAGTACGTAACCAACAGCTTTCCTCGAAAAGTGCTCATGCTTATAATAGACAGCCACAACTATTAATATAGCATGTTTACACCTCAGAAACAAATATGCAATAACTGACATAGACAATGATTTATATTTCATCACGAATTTAATTGTAAAAAATTAGGGAGAGTATTAAAAACGCAATGTGCTACTTTATGGAGAAACACTTCAAAAGTCCTATCTGTATAAATACTTAGCTTGTCTAATGCTTGTAAATTACAGAAGCGAATGACTATCGATACTGAGTGTAGTAGTAGGAAACTCCTATTTTTGGGTTTCTTCCTGAAGACTTTCTGCCCCTGATTAAGGAGGAGGTTCAAAGAAAAGCACATTGGGGCTACGTTTTTTATAGCCTGATGTGTCAACAAATCGAATGCTTTCTCCGACGTAATATTCCATACAGTGCTTGGATCCACAATGGTGGTTAGGTCTCTTCCGGCAGCCATCTTTGAATAATGGTTTATCAAGAACTAAAGAAGAACAAAGAAACCAGGATCTCTAACATTGGTGAAAATATTGGAGCTGCAGTACCAACATTGCTAACTTCTGCGCTTTGTAACTGAATCCAAATAGTAAAGATGTTCTATGACATGATGAATGATTGGTCAAGATGAAGAGAAGAGCTGAACGAGGGTAATGGAAAAAGGGCTGGCACTATTTCATTATTCACGTTTTAGTGCAGAATAAAGTGTTCAGAAATTGTTCAGCCGAAAATGATTATGCAAAAAGGTACTCTCTGGTATCAGTGAAAAGAGTTGATATGCCGAGTATCCTCAGTTTACAATGAGGACTCTGAAGAACCAAATGCATGTATTCAAATAGTAAACCGCAAACAGGAGGAAACCAATACTTAAGTCTTTCTACCCACATCTCCAAAGGTCGGTGAACCCAGGGTTTATCGTGTATGTCCCATAAGGAAATTGTATCCTAACCATTATCTGCAAAACATCACTTACCATAAACAAACAAATGCACAATAAATTCCATATTGCAGTAGCTGAATCACAGGTAGACAGCAGGTGACCACAAGTGCCTTAAAACGTGAGACAGGGCTTCATTTACAGTTTGACGGGTGCGAACTCCATAAACTTTTGACAGATGTCTAGTCCGCCATATTATAAGTACCAAAGAATATAATGCAATTGTGATAAGGGGGATGGGACATCCGTCATGTTTGTGATGTATTATCTCATCTGACAAACTGTAAATCAGCCTCAAAATAAGGTATGGTGTCAAGAGGGAGAGCAATCAATAATGAAAGTTTGAGAATATGCCCACCTTGGCAGCATGGTTTTGAAAATGTTGACAAGATTTTTGTCTAACTAAGGAAAGAGCCAACCCATTGCAGAGTGTTTGTTTTGCTTTCAATGTACCTCATTGCTCGTCTGTACATGTATTTGTGTGTGTAAGGAACTGGTTTTAAGGTTACAAGTGCATTCAAGAGGACAGTAAAGTTTCCTCCTGGCGGGGGTCAGTTTTAAAGTGTCATTTCAGTTAACAAGCTGGTAGCAGGAATCTGGAAACCTTGGGGGCAGGAGTTGTGTATTTCTGTAGGTTGAAAAAAAAGTGATTAATGCAGCCAAGTGACTGGATTTTAGGATGATAACTTCCAGGGCGGCCTTTAGCATGGGCGAGCAGGGCCAATCCCGGGGCACCACCCCCTTTAGAGCGGTGCAGGAGCAGTCTGCAGCAGTCTACCCCCAACCTGGCTCTACAGAAAATAGTAGCAAACACTGTTCTGAAGTCTGTTTTCTCTTTTCTCTTGCCCTTTCTTCCCCCCTTGCCTCCCCTATTTCCGCAACACACTGACAATTAAAGAAGACAAGTGGGGTGGGGGGGCAAAGTTTGTTTCGCCTAGGGCACTATCTGAGCAAAGACTAGCTCTGATAATAGCTACAGCTACTAACAAGCATGGGCATAGCCAATAGGTCTCGCCTTTAGGACCATATAAGTGTTTAGCCATGCAGCACATTATCCTGGGTGCTGTGCCACCAGGGCTTGCAGAACTATACAATTACTACACACTGGGTCATGCAGTGTGATTCAGGAATGCATGCTTGCCTCAGGAAACATTTATGGACATGTTCCAAGGCTTTTAAATGCACAGAGAGGAAGACAAGTGCCTCAATGCAAGTCAACAGCACTGCAACATTCTGTGTGCGACTGCATCACTAGATTATTGAACAGCCTATGAAAAAAAGCAGCAAAGTACTTTCTAATGGCGGGGACATCACATCCCTCCTCCCCCAGGCCTCTATTCACTAGGCACCCTTCTCCAGAGTTTTCCATTCAAAATACTGCTCGCACCATCTGTTTACTAGCATACCCCCTTCCCCGCCCTCTGTCCGAGCCCCCTGGGTATAGGAGCACTAGACATAATGACAACAACAAAATGCTTCCATTTGTCAGGTAGAGGGGAAATAATTAATAAACAGGGGCGGTGGCGGCGTCCCTTAATCTCAGTGCACCTAAAAATAAAAAAATTAACCTGGCCTTGTCTAATGTAACTGGCGCTTTTGTAAAGTGCTTCAATATCTTTGGGTCAGTCAAGTTCGCGCTCTATAAAAACGTCCCCAAAAATGTATCTGACCTTGTGTAATGTAACTAGCGCTCATGTAAAGCTCAAGCTCACATTATATAACAAAAAATGCCTCACAGTCCCTGGGGAGCTGCCATGAATGCACAGACAGGCCATGAGATACCTTAAATTAGAGCTCTGAGAGAAGGCTGACAGGAAGAGGCAGCAGGCGGGCATGCAGCAACATGGGAGGAGGAGGGAGGGACAAATGGTGCTCCCATTTGTCAGTGAGAGGGGAAATAATTAATAAACATGGACGGCATCGGCATCACCTAATCTCCACGCACCTAAAAACAAAAAAATTTACCTGACCTTGTGTACTGTAACTGGCGCTTTTGTTAAGCGCTTCAATACCTTTGGGGCAGTTAAATTTGCGCTCTAGAAAAAGGCCCCCAAAAATTAATCTGACATGTAATGTAATTAACGCTCATGTAAAGCTCTCCAACACCTTTGGGTCGCTCGACTTCACATTAAATAAACAAGCGTTAGAGAAAATGCGACGGGAGTTGCCTAAGCCTTGCCCTTAACTGTGCTGCAGGGTTGGGCAGCTGAAGGTCTAGTGACAGAGTCTCACTAAAGCAACAAGGAGCAAAGCGGGATGGGTTTGGGGGAAATCCTCACACTTTGATGTCAGAGAAATTTAAAGAGGCGATTTGCAAACAGTGTCTGACATTTCATCTCGGTATTTGAACGAGACGAGGAGATTAAGTGACAAGGGCCAAAGCTGAACCACCGAAGGAGGGCAAACAGTAGCACAAGCAGGAATCAAAGAAAAAAATTGTCCCCCAAATGAACAGATAAACACAGAAGCCTAATGTTAACAGTAATTGGTGCTCTGTGGGAGGAAACCAAACAAAACAAGCATTGGCATAGCCAATAGGTCTCGCCTTTGGGACCTTATGTGTTTAGCCAGAACTTTTGGCTATGTTGTAGAGCATTGTGGCTGCTGTGCATTATGTTGAAAAGTTATAATAAAAAGTGTTAAGCATTTTTGTTACCTTTATACAAACGAAGACGACATTATACACAACTGAACAACCTGATTAAAAAAAAATATGAACATAAAAAATGTCTTCTACTTTTTTTGTACTTGCACTGCTGGCAACTTCTTCCTGCCTGTTCTCATGCTTGTTTGTTATAATTTTTTTGTTATGGGGGAGCGGGACATAAATAACGGGGGAGTGGAGGTTGGAAAACAGTAATTTAATTAGAACACGAGCAGCGGACGGACACTAGGGGAGAATCAACAGATGCCAGATTCCAAGGGCAGACTGACGTGATGCTTAGGTGGTGCGCTGATGCAAAATGGTGGTGGTGAATGATGTTTGGTGCTCAGGTGGTGACACTATATGGTGTGGATTGGAGGTACGTTGTGGATTGTGGAGTTGTGGAGTTGAAATATGTTGTTTGGTGTGTAATTATGCGGTGTGTATTGGAAATGTGTGGAGTTGAATTGTGTGGTCTGGAACTGTGGTGTTGAGTGAAATTATGCTTAGTGAAATTGTGTCATGGTGCGGAGTGCATTTATGTTGATTGGTGGTATGTGGTATAGAGTGCATTTATGTGGAGTGTATTTATGTTGCATTGAGTACAGTGCAATTATGTGGCGTGTAATTAGGTGGCACTGAGTGGTATTATGTGGAGTGTATTTATGTTGCATTGAGTAGAGTGTTATTATGTGGTGTGTAATTATGTGGCACTGAGTGGTAATATGTGGAGTGTATTTATGTTGCATTGAGTAGAGTGTAATTATGTGTCTTGTAATTATGTGGTACTGAATGGTATGTGGGGTGTATTTGTTGCATTGAGTAGAGTGTAATTATGTGGCGTGTAACTATGTCACACTCAGTGGTATTATGTGGAGAACATTTATGTTGCATTGAGTACAGTGTAATTATGTGGCATGTAATTATGTGGCACAGTGTTATAATGTGGAGTGTGTTTATGTTGCATTGAATAGAGTGTAATTATGTGACGTGTAATTATGTGGTACTGAGTGGTATTATGTGGAGTGTATTTATGTTGCATTGAGTAGAGTAATTATGTGGTGTGTAATTATGTGGCACTGAGTGGTATTATGTGGAGTGTATTTATGTTGCATTGAATAGAGTAATTGTAACGTGTGATTATGTGGTACTGAGTGGTATTATGTGGAGTGTATTTATGTTGCATTGAGTAGAGTGTAATTATGTGGCATGTAATTATGTGGCACTGAGTGGTATTATGGGGAGTGTATGTTGTATTCAGTAGAGTGTAATTGTGGCGTGTAATTATGTGGCACTGAGTGGTATTATTTGGAGTGTATGTTGCATTGAGTGCAGTGTAATTATGTGGCATGTAATTATGTGGCATTGAGTGGTATTTGGAGTGTATGTTGCATTGAGTGCAGTGTAATTATGTTTCATATAATTATGTGGCACTGTGTGGTATTATGTGGAGTGTATTTAGGTTGCATTGAGTAGAGTGTAAGTATGAGGCGTGTAATTATATGGCACTGAGTGCTATTATGTGGCGTGTAATTATGTGGCACTGAGTGGTATTATAGGGAGTGTATGTTGTATTCAATAGAGTAATTAAGTGGCGTGTAATTATGTGGCACTGAGTGGTATTATTTGGAGTGTATGTTGCATTAAGTGCAGTGTAATTATGTAGCATATAATTATGTGGCACTGAGTGGTATTGTGTGGAGTGTATGTTGCATTCAGTAGAGTGTAATTATGTGGTGTGCAATTATGTGGCACTGAGCGGTATTTGGAGTGTATGTTGCATTGAGTGCAGTGTAATTATGTAGCATATAATTATGTGACACTGAGTGGTATTGTGTGGAGTGTATGTTGCATACAGTAGAGTAATTATGTGGCGTGTAATTATGTGGCACCAAGTGCTATTATTTGGAGTGTATGTTGCATTGGGTGCAGTGTAATTATGTAGCATATAATTATGTGGCACTGAGTGGTATTGTGTGGAGTGTATGTTGCATTCAGTAGAGTGTAATTATGTGGTGTGCAATTATGTGGCACTGAGTGGTATTTGGAGTGTATGTTGCATTGAGTGCAGTGTAATTATGTAGCATATAATTATGTGGCACTGAGTGGTATTGTGTGGAGTGTATGTTTTATTCAGTAGAGTGTAATTATGTGGCGTGTAATTATGTGGCACTAAGTGCTATTATTTGGAGTGTATGTTGCATTGAGTGCAGTGTAATTATGTAGCATGTTTTGTGGTAATTATCGTGATACCCCAAAGCGCACTCCATCTATGCATGCACCCAGGATCTGGGGACAACACCCTTAATTCTGCTCGAGTTTAGCATAGTGCAGAACACAAGTCACCTTAAAAAATAACACTATATCACAACGCAGTAACAATAGACTTCTGTTCCCTGAACCCAGACACCCCTCCGATCACTCATGGACTTTCCTTTACCATTGCCCGTGTATAGTGCTCCGCTGCCTTTAGGGTAGGTTTGCGCTCTACAGATACCACATATGTACATAAATATTGTACCAAAGCCATGAGGGAGATTCAGTGCTAGGTATGTCATACACACGTGCACTGAGTGCATTTCACTTGCACGAGCATTGTGCGCAGCCTCTCGTCGGGTGGATGCGGTGACCTGCACTGCACAAGTAAACAGAACACTTAAGGAGCAAAGACGCAGCCCAACCAAAAAAAAAAGGAGTTCTCTCTATGAATAAATAACCTGAACAGTACGAACACATGTAAGAGGGCCAGTCCACAAAGGAGGATACAAAATTCCAAAAGAAAGGACTACTAAGTGTATTCACCAATGAAAAGCCAGCAGTTCTAAAGGACAGCAACAGGGCCCAATGAAAAAGATGGGCGTTTTTTCAAGCTCATATCATGGATACAGCATGTCTTGAAGAGACAGCGCTGCCTAGGCGAGACCTAATGAACAGAGTTTCAAGTAAAACGACGGTGTACAAAGTAGCCCAGCTTAGACAACTGTTTAAAATAGCTTGGGAGTACTAAACATACTGCCCCATATATGAATGAAGTATCAGGATCATCTAAGAGTGAATTTGGGGTGATGTTTGTACTGTGGAAGTCATAAGTAGTAGTATCGAACAAGGAAGCAAAGTATGACAAAAGTGAACATCAGATTAAGGACAGAAGTAAGTTTCAGGGAGGAATGTGTAGAATTGTCCCGCTTTGTATCAAGTGCAACAGGAACGGTCCCTTTGCTCTTGTGTACAAAGATGCTGTTAGCGGAAAGAGAGGTGGAAATGTTTTAAGGAAAAGCAATGAAGAAAATGAGAATTAGGTAGGTCAATTGTGCACCTTATTGTAACTTAGGGCTGAATAGAGTTGAGAGTAATGGGATGTTTCTCGTGGTCAGGGGAGAGCAAAAGCAATTAACCTCATATTAGACCCAAATCAGCCTGACCAAGTTCTATGCATCAAGGAGGCAAGAAGGTATGCAAAGCCAGGTGGGAAGATTCACTAAAGTTTCTCAAGAAAACCGAAAAAGGTTTTTCTCACAGGATAAAATGCAAAAAAAGTGTCACGTCCTGTGTGCACAATGCGCATGGGGGTCTGTGTGATAAAGAAGGAAACTTAGAGAAGAACTTTCTAAGTTGTCTAAGCAAGGTACTGTTCTGGAAAATGAAACTTTTGAGAGGTTGGCACTGGTAACCTTGGCATACATACCAAATGGTATGGTGAAGATATGCGTCTGTTTGCATAACCTCAATTCCAGCATCTAGTTGGATCACCACCCACTTCCTAATATCTCTGAGATACTAGTGCCAGCTGAAGGGTGCTTCCGTATTTACTACCTTTAGACATGTCCTTGGTGTAACATAAAATATTGCTCTGCAAAAAATCGCATCACCTCACCTCATTTGAGACTCGAGAGGGAACTCATTAATTTAGAAGAATGCTGTTCAGACTAGCATCAGGGTGTGCAGTCTTTCAAAGAGATTTGCACTTTCTAGTAACCATGGGGCGAGTATCTTATGTCCCAGGCAATATTCCTGTGTCTAGGGCAAGTATGTAGTAACAAAACAAATTGCTGATATGAGTGCTGAGCACCCTGAAGGCCTATAGAAGGACACTAAAAAGTGAGACATGCAAGATATCTGTAGAAAGTGTTGATTATCTGGGACATCTTTGGTCAGGAAAGAGGGTGGAGAGCCAAGTAAGTGTGCTAACAGCAGTAAAGGATGAGCTGATCTCCAGAACAAGGACCAGTTCTTGGACTTTGTCAAATGTTGTGCTCAATTTGTATCACATTTTACAAAAAAGACAACACTATTCATGTGCTGCTCAAGAAGAATGAGAGGTCCCGATGGGAATGAACGAATAACAAATGTAAGGAAGCATTTATGCAAGTCGCAAGTGACAAAAGCGGTAAGTTTGAAACATTCAACATATATTAGGTGTGTTGTCATGAGAGATGAAAATGAATATAGACCGGGTGCTGTCTTTAAGCAGTAGAGACAGGGACAAGAAGAGGTTGTGGTGTTTGCATGCAGGTTGCTGAGGGGAGAAGAGATCACTTATTTTGTAAATGACCAGGAAGCTCTGACATGCTTGCGGGCTGTGAATTAATTTGCGGCCTATCTGCAGAGAAGTGAAATCACACCGAGGGTGCACCACAAGCTGTTATTTGTTTAGCACCAGCATACCACTCCAAGATGGCCAGGTTACAGTATATGCTGCAGGAGTGCATTATGGAGTATATGTTAAGGGTGTGAGACACATGGCTTTTGACTTTTTATCTCGTGATTGACGATAGGAGGAGGGGAAGGGCTGGTGATGATTGTGTGGGGCCACTCAGGAGGTCACTGTGATGAAAGGGGTCTGGAATGACGAAGAATGGGTTAAAAGTATAGATAAGCATGTGAGGTCATCAAGTATAATAATTAAATTAGGGCGGGATGTCCTCGGCAGGGAAATTTAGATGAAAGTGCCTACGGTCATTTAGCCAATGAACTGAATATAGTTAAGGGATTGAACGAGACTGGAGTTGTTAATAGGGACTGCTTGTAGGAGGAGCAGATTGCTAGAATTCACCCATGTGGGTCAGATGGAAATGCAAGCAATGAAACACTGAATGTGTGAGGATTTGTGCTGGGGCGCCTTAGAAAAAGCGGTGAAGTACTTTTTGAGGGCATGCATGACTTGAGAAATTACTGACAAGTTTTCATATGAAGGTTCCCAGTTTTATAAGAGTTGCTGAAGTACTGCAGGGACTGTGATGCAAATTTGCTCTGGATGTGACCGCTGCATTTAGTGTGCTCTCTGGGGGTTCAAATACATCATGATTATGGTGGATTAGGATTCTGGATGGCCTGACATGACATATGCGGATATTGTGTGTTCAAAAGCTAACATAGATTTTACGGGGGTATTTTAAATTGAGAAGAGATTCCAGAAGAACTTGTGCAGAGAATGGCAAACCTCTTGTACCAAGGCGATGGAGCAGTTTTTGAGGTTGTGTGGGATTAGACATGTTGAGACTTCCTTGTACCACTTGAGAAGTAATGGGTTGTTCGAACGAAATTAAAGGTAATTTGCAGTTAGCTTCACTGAAAGGCTTATACTAGCAGGAAATGGTGAGAGACAGGTTGTGAGTTGTGCGTGCAGACCTCAAATCAATACAAGCATAGCCTTTTTTGTACTTTTGAGGATTAGTGTTGCTGGTACCAGGTAGACCAAATAATAGATTAATTGGAAGCATGTAAACAAGGACAATATGGAAGGGGAGAGAGACATAACATATATGGTGCACAGGAAGTAGGCAATGTGAAAAGCAGCGTCGAAAAGGTGAGCATAAGTGAAGCAGTGGGGGTGAAAACAATTATGATTCTTTGCAAGAGCAAATGTATATTCTCTGCACCTAGAAAGTTGGTTAGAGTAAAGGATGATGTTTTTGGTTGAGTGTGGAACAAAAGCAAGTTATCCGAGTCGCCAACCATGGTCTGGGATGGAATAAGTGAAAGGTTAGGGAACAAGAAAGTGACTGGGGACAACCAATGAAAGGATAGACAGCAGACCTCGGTACTTGAAGGATTACATATCTACAGACATGAGTTAAAATTTAGCTTCAGCGCATGTGCTGGTGTAGTCGTTTTGTCATTCTGTTTATCATTTGTTGCATATTTGTTGTCTGTTTATCATTTGTTGGGTGGATATGAAAGGTATGAATATGATTGTGCTTTCTTGTACAAATGGAATGTGGAATCTTGAAAAGGTCTGTTTGTAAAAGGAATGCACTTTTCAGAATAGTAATGAGAGAAAACAATTGAAAAACGTTAATGGTTGACGACACACATTTCGACTTTATGGAACAACATAAGAGGGATCTTCATCGGGATAGGTGGTCAGAACCATAGCACCACAGTTCCAAAAGTACGGTGTAATTCAGGTTTGTAAAGAACCAATGAATGGGTGAAAAAGGCAAAGTGAGATGATGGTGGTGGTGAAAAGCATCCACCAGAGCGAGGGTGTCTGCCGGCAGCAGCAGAGTGACCTGCCATATCGGTACTGACAGAAATTGTCTTCTTACTACAGCTGTGCCCCGAGCTGCTCCCTGATGATCTTGGCCTGCTTGCTGTTGGTCTTTAATACCCACCAGCTCTCTGGTGCACCACACACCGCTTTATGACGTTATCGCTGCACCAACCTACCTACTCCCTAATAACCACGTGATCCCACTGACATTACCTTATTTGTGTTCTTCTTGTCCTCTCCAGGGTGCTCAGTTATGCCCATTGCTATATCTCAATATCCCAACATGCTTCCTGTTGTCAGATATCCTTGCCTGCTTCCCATTCCTCATCACTTTTGTCACCTGATATGGGGGGCGGGGTCACTTGACAGACATGACTAAGAGACATGGCCTCACCAGCAATTGTATGTAGGACCCTGCAACGCCATCCTTTAGCCAATGAAGACTGCTGGATGGAACCAGCGCGCTCCAATGCCGAGACGTGTTCATGAGGCAACGAGCCAGCGCTGTACAAGATATATGAATAAACAGGTCCGTTTTTTACCATAAATGACTGCAAAATGAGAGCCACTCTCTCCATAAAAAGCAGGCCAAGGTGACATTTTGGTAATGCCAGGGTAATCCTGCATATTTTTGGGCATTTCACATTATGCTTGTTGCGTAAAATTCCCGAAAGTATGCCATTATGTCATGTTGCATAATTTCAAGTCTGTTCGGTTAAAAATCCTACTGTGGGAGCACGAGCATAACATGAACGAACAAAACGCGAGCGGCTGCTGTTTGCGCCACTTATGGATTTGGCACTATTTTCTGGGCGCGAAATGCAGTCACAATGGACAAGAGGGCGCATTTAAAGCACTAAATGCCAGATTTCCATTATGCATAATTTTTCTAAAATGTTGTGCCATTAAGCAGTCTAAATTGTGTGAATTTCGCACACCCCTTCCTGATCACATAAGTGCCCTCCGACACTGCTTCTTTCTCATTTCCCCCTTTCGCCTGTCTCCTTTCATCTGTTCTCTGATATAATCGCACTGCCCTCAAGATTCGCCCTCCATCAGGCTTCTACAACTCGTTTACCCTCAGGTCACCCGATGCCTCTCCTTACCTCTGGTAAACCCCTCGCCCACGTTTCCTGGACCAGCCAACACTCGACCCCTAGTCTGCTTAATAATAGTTGACAAGCGGCCTCGAATCATGTGATACCTTCAGCCACTGCAGGATTTGTAATCAAAGACAGACTGCATTCTGGGACTTGTAGTTGAGCCTTTACTATTACAACTTTGTGAGTAAATAGTCAAGGTTGCAATACTGAACGACAGTGTGGCCTAACGCCAGAGATGCCTACTCTGCTGACTTTGGAATTGGGGAACCAGTATCGAGTCTCGGCGTCGGTGCAGCATCCTGTGATTCCGGGCAAATCACTTTTTATCCCGTGCCTACAAAAATGAATATGTGCGTAACTGGTGCTCGTGTAAAGCGCTCCAATACCTTTGCCTCGAGTTCACGCTATATAAAAACTGCAACAACAAATAATATGCTGCAGGCTACAAAGTCTTCTAATTCTGAAGGCGTAAGCAGGGCATGGGACCACTCGAGAGCTAAAGGGAGCAGGTGCCCCAGTCCCCTCCCCAGGTCGCTGTAACCCCCAACCATGTTTGTCACCTTCTCTCCGGACTGCAGGCGGCTGCCCCTCACCTGCTCCCCGTCCCATACAAGATCCTCTTCACCTCCCGCAGCTCCCGCTCCAGAAGGTGCTTCTCCAGGGCCCGTTCCACCGACTCTAGCTCTGCAGCCATGGCGAGGCGCTCCGGGGGCTCAGTACCCCTACAGCCAAGAGTGAGAGTCGAGGGCAGGGGGCGGAGCCACGGGAGGGAAACGGAGAACCCCTGGGAGGGCGCTCGGGGAGAGGCGGGCCCGGGGAAGAGAGGGGTGACAACACGAGAGCTGAAGAGAGAGAGAGACGGGGACCAGGGTCAGAAAGCCTCGCGCTGAAAGTAAAAAAAAAAAAGTAAACAGTAAAGGAAGCTGCATTCTGAAGGGGTCGTTGCGATTTTCCTGTTTACTTTCTGCTTAATTTCTCCTTTCTTGTCAGTCCTTCACGCCTGGGTCGGGTGTTATGTTCTAATTCTGTAAAAGGCTGCTTCAAAACATGGCTCCCAGCTAAGTAAACAAGCGCACGCGCCTCGCGCTCAAAGTTAAAAACAAAATACAAGTTTGACGAGAGGCAGCAGGGGGAGGGGAGAGAGGAGGGGGCCTGCGCCTGTTTCCCTTGCGGGAGCGAGCAGGAACCATCTGTTAATTACAAACAGATGGTTTGAAAGCTCGCTCACGCAAGGGAATCGCCAAACGTGCACGCGTTGCCATTCAAAGCAATGCAATGCATGCACGTTTTTCACTGCAAAACTGAATCGATTTCAAGAGGTCTTTTTCCTAAGCAGCGCATGCGCGCTGTGTAGGCGAGACCTAAAAAGGGGGAACAAAGAGAAAGGATTAACCACTAGCAAGCAAGCATTTTTGAACGACAACCGAAGGGACGAATAAAAAGGCAATGGGCGAGCTGTAAGCCAACAGAGTGAATACAGCATGTCTCTAAGGGACAGCACATGCGCTGCCTAGGCTCAATCTAAAAAGAGTTTGCACAGGGATCGTATTTCAGAGCTGTACTATAATTTTAACTTCCCCTCTGTTTTCCCACAACAGATTGTGACAGGAAAAATATGGCCAATTTATCAGGACATCTTGTGGATTTTGGTGCAATAACTACTAAAGTCACGTTATAACTTACTTCCTGCACCAGAATTCAGAATAGGAGTATGTATGGCAAACAATAGATACCTCACCCCTAGGTGTCAGTGTTTAAATGGTGCACTAAGTACCATGCCCCTCTTCTGACATACTCGGAGTCAAAGCCCTAAATTCTATTGTGCAACGCCAGTTGTAGTTCTTACATATGCAGTTTTTCAGTACAATATCGCTCACTGGATTTATGTTTTTATATATTTAGGTTTTACTAAACTCTTGTAGGCTAGTACCACATCTCCAATCCGTTGTTCCCCATATCAGAAAGTGAACAATACAATAAACCCCCGGTGCTCTGGAGTAGAATTTTTGTTTCATTATTCTGAAAAAGTTCAGCAGTTCAAGTCATGCCTACTGAGAATAGGTATTTTAGCAAATGCTTCCCGTGTATTTTGTAATCCATTAATCTTAATGGCTGTCACATTTTTAAAACAGGACGTCCGTACATGTTCAGATTTTAGGACTCCTAACTGCTTAAGTGTGAGAAAAATGAAAAATAGACTTGCAGCTGTTAACGTCAAACAGAACATTTTTATGAAGCTTTTTTTTCGGTAGAAGCCGGGAATAAAGGAATGAGCAAAGTAATTTCTTGTAACACAGCCCTTTAGTCTGGTTGACGATAGCACTTAGGAACCGTAAGCGACCGCCTGAAGTCAGGGAATTAATTGCAAAACTGATGCAGGTTTTGAGGTTAAGCAGCTAAGTAGCCTGAGGTTCAGGATGAAATAAGCAGAAAGCATAACCTAGAGCTGAATTGTCGTTTTAATTAATCCACGTCCTTCAAAGTGCCTGCACTCTTCCACCGGGTTTACGGCGGTCAGTGTGGTGTGAGTGAAATAGTGTGCGCTATCTTATGTAAAGGAGCTAAAGTGGAAGAAACCCAATGAAACGGTTTCTTCCATGACTGACAGGCTACGACCGCTGCAATATTATTAAAAGTGCCATTTTAATCCGCCTGGAGCTGATAGCTGGAGTTCCCATCACACAGGAATAATGTGTCCTGTAGTAACTTCATGCTCTCGAAAGTAGGAGAAGTCTCTGAGTAAAATAAAGGAGACACATGAGGGCTAACCAGGGGAATTGAGATCGGACTTACTGATTCCACTGCTAATTCTTCATTTTCAAATGGACCAATAGGGTCTTACTCATCTCTGACCCATAACTCTGCACCTCCAAGTCAGTACCCCTGGGGAAGCGGACAGAGTTACTAGGCGATTCAGCAGCACACTCGTAGTGTTGCCTTAAGTCGGGAGTTGAGGAAAAATTGTTAATTACCCTGTCATTTTCTAGAAAAAAAACACTGTATTCCAAAATATCTTAAGGGTAATGTTTAAAAACATAGGGGCATATTATCTAGAAAGTGGCGGTGAGAGGCGTTAGCCTCCTTGGCTTAACGCCTCTCATCGCCACTTCGGAAACGCAAGGCTGCACCATATTACCAAGGATATGGTGCAGCCTGGCGTTTCCCCCTGCGATTGCGCTAAGTCTCACGACTTAACGCCAACGCAGGCACCCTTGCACCAGAGTGCAAGGGTGTCTGCGAGCAGGGAGGTTTGTTTATGTACAGGAAGGTGTCCCTTCCTGTACATAAACAAACCTTGGCATTTTGCTTTTTCCATGTGTGCTGCACAAGGCAGCACACATAGAAAAAGCAAAAACGAGGAGAAATGAAGCATTTCTCCTCGTATCGCCACGGCGCTGCCACCTATTATCGCCTCTCTTGATAATAGGTGGCAGCGTCGAAGTGAATGGGTGTTGCGGTGGAACGCCCACCGCAACACCCACTGCACGCCCCTTTCACGCTAAGTTTAGCGTGAAAGGGTACTATTACTAAGGCAGCGTTAAGCCACTTAACGTGGCTTTTAGCCACGTTATGTGGTTAACGCTGCCTTGGTAATAGGGCGCTGACCCTATCCCCACCACAACGTCACAAAAAGTGACGTTGTGGTGGCGATAGGGGCTTGGTAATATGCCCCTTACTCTCCTTTGTTTTTGTAATTTAAGTAGAATAAATACGTTACAGCACCGAAGTTTCATTTTAAACTGTGCAAGCAGGATTATAAAGATCTTGGATGTGAACCATGATTTAGGGAGATGAGTAGAGCTCGGGGAGATAATACTTTTAATCGGCATCTAGCCTCACACTGTCACTCGCAGGATGCGAATAACTTGAAGCACAGGACTGAAACCCAGAGAGGGCTCGCCCAGGGACGGGGTGATTCACTCTTCTAAGCATTCAAGAGAATTGGAGAGGGCCTCGGTCGGAGACTACGGATTTTTAACCCAAGTGAAAACCCAGGATTTGAGGATCTGAAAGTGCTATATTACGTTAGGCATGGATTTTATCATCTTCAGAAACAGCAATATTCTTGGTTAGTGTACACTCTGGTGGATAGAGGCATGGAGCACCAGATTTATTTGACACTGTAAACCAAGTTGTTGGCCAGGCAGCTTAGGTCTCAACTACAGACAGTTGTGTTTCCGATACATAACATATACTGAGAGTGGATTTTGGGTCAACCTATTGCTCATGATTACACAGCTTTGTTGTCTATATTAGGTTTCTGCTTTTGATTTGATGTCTTTCCTTACTATTATTGTGCTTATCCCATCAGGAACATTTCAGTTGAACAGTGTTCTAATTGCATGCGTTGTATCTTTCCACTGCTAAATAGTTTTTTCTTCTATATTTAGCAAGGGCCCCTCAAAGTTGGATATCTTGTCATCGATCTCCCTTTGAAAACTTAAGTTTTGGTGGCAAAAGCTCAGAGAAGAACAAAGTCAGAGTTTGTAGCCACTGAGATTGTTTCAGATTAGGGGTCAATTCACTACTTTACCACAGCCCCAACATTTACCTTCAGACTTAGGGGCTGGTTTTGAGTTTGGCGCTGAGGGTACTCCATCGCAATAGTGACAAAGTATCCTCTCTCCCAAATTGAAGGTTATCCCAGCAGATTTAAATACGACCGGATATTAAATATGCCAGTGACAGAGACTACTCCATCATTGAAATACTCCTCTGGTGGACCAACAGAGTAAGGGTCAACAGAGTGACTGCCGCCAGAGGTTTCCCCTTTAGATTGCCCGCCTGATTTTGAGAAGGCAATCAAATGGCCAGTTTTTACTCTCCCACACCACTGTGAAAATCATGGTGCTAAAGAACAGTTAAAACGGGCAAATGACCACACAGCATGGGAGAGAACTGCCTTGGAATGGGGGGTCAATAGGGTTTGTTTTGTCCCTATTTGCAATTTTGTTTTTGAAAAAAGAAAACATGATAAAAGTTTGACAGAGGGTACCATAATTTTGATGGTACCTGTTGGACCTGGCCCTGTTTGAAGGTTTATCCCCTGACTTCTTGCCTTTTGCCTTCTATTTTTCTGACCCTCTTTTTGTTGGCTTTAGGACTCTGGCCACTTTACCACTGCTGATCAGTGCTAAAATGAATATGCTCTCTGTCTAAATTGTATTGGTAATTGGTTATCCATGATTGACGTATTTGACTTACTAGTAAGCTCCTAGTAAAGTGCACTATATATGCCCAGGGCCTGTAAACCAAATGCTACTAGTGAGCCTGCAGCACTGGTTGTGCCACCCACATGAGTAGCCCTGTAAACGTGTCTCAGGCCTGCCGTTGCAGCGTCTTTGAGTGCAGTTTTAAGTGCACCCATTTGCCAGGCCCTACCTAACCTTCCCTTTTACTACATGTAAGGTACCCCTAAGGTAGGCCCAAGGTACCCCCATGGGCAAGGTGCAGTGTATATGAAAAGTAGGACACCTGTGTGTTTTGCATGTCCTGATGGTGAAAGCCTGCCAATTTCGTTTTTCACTATTACAAGGACTAGCCCTCCCATAGGCTATCATTAGAGATGCCTTGTAACAATTTGGAACTGTAATTTTCAATAGGGAAGAGATAGAGATTTGGAGTTTGGGCTCCCTGGGCTCAGAATTTAAAAACACATCGTTTAGTAAAGATTGTTTTTAAACTGTGTGTTTGAAAATGCCACTGCCTTTGGAATCAATGTCTGGTTTAGACTGACCGGGGACTGTTTGTGCATTCACTCTAGACAGTCACACAAAGGGGGTTGAGATGTGCCCCCTGCATATCCTGATGGCCCATCACCAGGCTAATGGGCCTTCCTGATGTACACTGGTGGGAGGAGCTTTCACCTGCACTTGAATAGGGCTGTGCCTGGCCTTTCACAATGCTATCTCCACCCCCCTTGAATGTGTCTGGAGCCAAGACCAGGCAGGACAAGAACTTGTGCAATACAAAAACAATCCTTTGAAGACTACCTACTTCAAAGACCAAAAGGGGTATAAGCACTGGACCTAAAACCCTAGACTTTTAGAACACTTCTGGATCAAGAGAAACCTCAGCCAAGGAGAAAAGCTGAAGATCTTTGAGGAGCAGTACTGCCTCTTTGCTGTGTGTTGCTTTGCTGGGTTGGCCTGCAGTTGCTGCTTCTGCTTTGGAAAGGAAAAGGACTGGACTTTGCTTTGTATACTGCTTGTGAAGTTTCTCCAAGGGCTTGTGTGTGCTTGCCTCCTGTTGGAAGTCTCCGGGCCAACAAAGACTTCACCTGCAGCATCCCTGAACTCCACTGCTAGGAGTTCTAACCTTCCAAATCCAGTTCTGGGCCCTTGGATTTGTTCCTGGTGCAAAGAGCTGCTTGAAACCATCAAAATCGATGCATCGCCCTTCCAGTGCCTGTTTTTCCGACACAGCACCACCGTGTGGGAGACATTTCCACACACCGTCGCCATGTGGGGATGAAGAAGTCGATGCAGCACCTGTCAGCGGCGAAGAAACCGCCGCAGCCTGAGTTCAGGGCACCATGTCTCCGAAGTCTGAGACCCCCGCAGTGACTCTGACGCAGGCCCTTCTGTGCGGCTGACAGAATTGACGCATCGTGGAACCACGGCTGAAGAAATCGGCGCTGCGCCTGTTTGCTGGCGCCACATCGACCTCCAGCACGTCTGGATTTACGCGCATTGCACCTGTGTGCCACGCTTTTCTGAAGCATCTCCTGCAGACCCGAACCGGCTTGGATTTCAACGCATCGGTTCCCCCTACAGTCCGATTCGACTCAACACTTCTCCTGCGTGTAGCAGAACTGACGCATCGCCTCCCCGTGGACTCAGGAACCAAAGCATCATTGTGTTTTACTATGCTTCCTCCTCTGTGGCTGTTTTGCCTTGTAGATTTTGATGCATCTGAGGTACTTTGTGTAAAATCACCACATCCATAGAGTTCTATGGACAGAATTGCTTGAAACCTATAAAAAGTCATATTTTGAGTTCTGTATGTTGGATTTTTTTGTTTTGGTCTTGTTTGGATTAGCTAACGATACTTTATTTTTCTAAACTGGTGTGGTGTCCCTTTGTAGTGTTTTCACTGTGTTACTGTCTGTGTTATGTACAAATACTTTACGCATTGCCTCTGAGATAAGCCTGACTGCTTGTGCCAACTTATTAAGGGGATGAGCAGAGGTTTTCTGGGTGTGCAACTCCCTTTTCCTTGCTAGAAGGAAGGGTCCCTACTTGGACAGGGAGTAAACCACTGCCAACTAGAGACCCCCATTTCTAACAGTGTCAAAGTTGAGATGTCCACGGGGCAAACAGACATCTATAAATTTGAAGTACGGTTACTCCATCAGTATTTTACCCCATCGCCCTGATGGAATAAAAAAAGCTCTTGGAACTCCAAATCAGGCCCTTAATCACTTTTTGGTTCTCAAAATCCTCCAGTGGGACATGGCTGGATACTGTAGTTTGGGCAAGAGTTCACAAGGCAGGATAACTTCCCTGCAAGGTTGTTTTAAAGCCTTTTTATTGTGGCAAAATATTCTGAGAAGATCAGACTTAGAACCCTTGTCAGTAAAGTGTGCTCCTGCCTGGGGTAACCTCAATAGTTTCTTCGGTACGCTAGAGGATGAAAAATATTACTATGTTCTAAAAGAATGTTTTTGTTGGGAAACTCTCCCATAACCCCTAGGCTCTTATGGCGCACATCTAGGAACAAATTGTCTCTCCAGGGAAGGCTTTCCTAGGGTCCAGTCTCCTCGAGCCATATGAGTCTTTCATAGAACAGGAAGCCCTTCTACATCTGTAGTAGCAACAGCGGACCAACCAAATGAGCGTTTGAAGAACAATTTTAATCACTAGGCAGAAGCAGGAATGAGGAGTCCTTTAGCCTTCTTTCCCTAGAAGTCAAACAGAATCTTCTTTTTTCAGATGTTCTTCTATGCACGTCCTTTTCATATCTGGCAGCCACTGCTTGGAATGCCCTCCCTGTTCATACACGTGCTTTAAAAGATGAACTCTGCTTTTGGCATAATTTGAAAACTTGACTGTTTCGTGCTGCTTCTGAGTAGGTACTTTTCTTGTTTATGGGTCATTTAGTCGGTTTTTAGTGCCGGGACACTTCTGGAGTAGCTGTACGCTCTATAAAACTTTTATTATTATCATTGTTATTATTATTATCATTTTTATCAATGAAGCACAATTTTTAATTCTGAAGTGTAATGGAAACAAAGACAGGACCAAAACAAGTCAAGACTCTTTACTTGGTTGTACAATTGATAAATGTTCGCTGACACTCGTTTTTCTCGCATTACAGTTTGTTCGCTTTTTCATTTTTTTCATTGTAAAATTGTACATCTTTGCAGATTTAGAGGGCATTTCACTTGAAAGTGTGTTGTCTGTAAATGACAGTTGGCCTCCACACCATTCTTTAGTAATATATTTGTGACAATGTGCTTCAAAATGAACCACCAGCTACATACTACATCCTCGACACTCTCTTGATGAATACATTTGCTACACTTGTTCTTTGAGGGATTTGGATTTTTTACAATCTCTATGATTTTCATGGTGTAAAATTGATGTCAGATTCCTCACTCTGAAAATTGTTCCAGCACCACTGAGTGAGTGAACAACAGAATCGACAAAAGCAAAGTTCTCATCACATGGCTGAACCGTTATTTTTTTTAATTGACGATGGAGACAGTGAATTTGTCATTATAGAGAGGGGAGCTGAAAGTATAGGATAAGCGTATATCCATAGGGACGTTTAGATAAATTGAAGACAGGCAGTTCATTAGTTTTGTTTTTAACCCAATGGTCAGTATCATGCTTGAAAACCAGTGGTGATCAGTTTTAAGACTCCCTTTCGGAGCGCAAAGGTACTGGCCGGTAACAAGTGTGGCAGAGAGGTTTCTCAGCATAATACATTTGTATTGTTTGCTGCATATTTAGATAAGTTGAGTGGGAAAATAAGTTTGAAAGACTTGGGGACGACTTTGGGCAAATCCTTGGTGAGAGATGGGAGGACAGGAGGATCAATGTGGAAATAATAAGTATGACTGACAGTGGACAGGAGGGGCAATGACTGTAAGTGAATACAGTTGAAGGCAGGCATGTTACTTGAAATACAGAGACACAGTGTCTAGGTAACACATCTAAGTCAAGCACCTTGCATGTATACAGGTGATAAGGAGCATAAGTAACATAAAAGATACTGGGCGAGAAAGAGAGAAGTCACACAGATTAATTTGGGTTCCATTATTATCTAGAATTTAGCAGTAAACCAAGCATTTTCACAAACTAATATTCAAAAGATAGGATTGTTCGAATCACAAACACTCTTTTATCAGGGAGAGCAAACGTTTACCCTAAATGAAGTGAGGAGAAACAGAATGGATTCAGATAGGGCAGCACTGCAGCAATGCCCACTCCTTCTGTTGGAAACACTGTGAAGTATGAGCAGCAGTCAGAAGGCTCAATTCAAACAAGACAACACTGAAAAGGTGCCACAGGAGAATCCACTGATGGAAGAGTAGGGCAAGACGAGAGTAGGAGAAGAATAGAGAGAGAATTCTCTGCAGAAGCAGAAAAGCCTTTTCCTTGTCTCTGATTATATGATGCACTGAAACAAGCTACAGAGAACAGTTTGCAGGGCCACTGGTCGTGGAAATCATTGGCATGGACCTGAAACAGCTGAAAGATTGCATATAGATGTCAAAGATGGCGGCTGCTTCAGTAGTCAAGAGCTCATAGCCACCACTCCCCGGTCCCTTCGCGCATCATGCTGACTTTCCATTGCTGCCTCTGTCCAGCACTAGGCAGCCCTGCTTCACTTAGTTCACGATGGCTCAAGTTTCACAGAAAGGTGCACTGGAGGGGCATTGGAAGCCACCTGCAGCATGGCCAGAAACTGCTGATGCTAAGTGGACAAGAAGGGTTTAAAGCATGGCTCATCTCACAACTCTATAGGTCCACAGACTCACTCTTATCGGTGTCATGAAGTCCATCCTCCCTGCATCCCTGTACATATCCAGGCGTGGAAGAGGGAGGGGTTTGTGATGGATGAATTCTACACATCTGGACAGTTTGACACATAATGTATTGCGCTTTCTGCTTCTCTGCCTAACACACCTTTGTCCTGGCATATCTACCCAGCTCAATATCTCTCACATACTTTTTATTGTATAGTAAATTGAGAGGTTCACCCAATTTCGCCTGCGTTATTTGTACAAAACCGACAACTGCAATGGGAAGCCAACTTTGAAGGGCGTCAGCGAGGAACAAATAGTAAAAAGAAAAGCAAATCAACATACTTTTGTAAATATCAAACTGTCAGTGTACGGGATTGGTTAAATTGAAATAGTGTAGTAAAAAGAGCAGTCAAGGGTAGGAACACCACGGTCGTGCCATCGCAAAAATAGACCCATTTCCCAAGAGTTTCACGAGTGAATGAAGTTGTCACTGAATTCTTATACTAATTTCATTGTGGAATGAAGTGTCTTTGTCAGAAGGGAATTTAAGCTGAAGTGTTCGAATTTAATTGCCATTATTAAATCCTGGATTGGTTAGTGGGAGACAGCCTTGACTGAACACCATTTTGAGAGACAAAATAGCGAAGGCGTTCTCTTATCGTGCGTTTGTGCGTTTGTGCGTGCGTGCGTGCGTGCGACTTCCACATCACAGGTAACCCAGTGACGCTGAGTGAAGCCCAGCAGGTATATTCTATTATGCTTTGCACCACCTTGAATCACATAGCGATATGTTACACTCACCTCTGCATAACATATGAGGCATAACTTCCCAGACATGATCAAGAGAGGGGGGGCACTCAGAAATATTAAACTTTGATTTACTGCATCTTACGGTTGTCCTGCTGCCTGGCCAGGCCTGCCCTTAAGCACTCAACACCATTGTTCGGAGCTAACATGCGGACATTTTAACCACTGACTCGGACAGAAATTGTAAATTTTCAACACATAGAGAACCTATAAAAAAGCACTCCAAAAATCAAGGTTAATTATTTGCATAAAGCGACCTTTTGAAGGCTTGGGTAAAGTGAGATTTTAAAGCGATAGCATGAAAAAAGCTATGGTATCCATCAAGACAGACTCAGTCTTCCATCCTTCCAAGGTAGTTGACTGTATTTATTAATTTATATATTTATTTGAAAGTTTTGAATCAGTGGTGCTGGAACAATTTTCAGAGTGGTAGTGCTGCTATTAATGTTATATCACTGAAGTCACATAGATTGAGAAAAATTCATGCGTCACACAAAAAACAAGTGAAACAAATGTGCCACGCCCATTCAGAAGGAGAGTGGTAAGGATGCGGCATGTAGCCAATGATGCATTTTGGAGCACTGGAGTGGTAGTGCGTTGTCATTTACAGACAGCACATTTTCTGTTGAAATGGTCACTGAATTTGCATAGACATGAAGTTTTACTGGTAAACCTATACAGCTCACAAATCATAATGTGTCGATATTGTGTTTCAGCGAATATTTATAATTTGTGCATCACTAAGTAGTGTCTTGATTTGTTTTGATCCTATTAAAATCTTTATTTCCATCACAGTTTGATTTTCAAAAAATTTGCTATATTGGTCCTTTCCTGGTTGATTATATATTTTGAAATATGTGTATAGATCATTTACAATTGCTTAAATGTTGTTGTGTGTTAGAAGAAAAACTGACATCCTACAGCCTTTCCTTTCATTTTCTGTACCCCTGTAAGATTGTCACGTAGGTCACTTTTACGAAATCCTTTCACTGTCAGGGAAAGACATTTAAACATCAGTTTCCAAATGAGCAGCAATTTGTCAGAAGACATAGCCTGATATTTGACCAATGTCTTTGAACACACAGCAAATGTGACAAGATAAACACAAAATTTAAAGGCATCTTTATTTCTCATTCAGCTTCTGAACTCTAGCATACTTATTTATGGGGGTGGTGCAGCAGCCCCCCTCCCCTCCGCACCTCCTTTTCCAGCGCCTATGTTTTGGAGGCCAATGGACACAGCTTGTCAGTTACTTCAGAGCACTGATGGAGAGGACAAAGACACAGCTTATCAGGGAAAGAAGGAGCTGTTAGAGTCCAATTGGAGCGGGAGAGTAACCATGCCTAACATTCTTCAAAAGAGACCACTGATTTGGCGATTCAGTTGAAAACAAATGCCAATAAATACCATTAAATTAGATAGTAGTAACATCTGTTATTTACAAGGTGGAGAAACGACCCAGTGCAATATGGAAAGTGATGCAAATCAAGTTATCAAGACCGTTATTATTCCCATTATTGTATTATTATAACAATTATTATTATTAGTACTAATAGTATTATAATTACTACTACTACTATTTCAAAATATAGATCGACAGCCTACTCCAAACAATTTATTATAAAATATGCGTAATTCACAGAGGTAATTTTTTTGAGCGGAGAAGTATTAGTATGTTTACTAGTCTGAGTACTTCTCAAATCGAGTAGAATGCGTCACCCCACTGCCTCAGCCAGCAGACAAAAACATGTAAAATAAAATGATAATAAAGCAGTTTTATTATCAATTTGTTTTTCATGACGGAGCTAAAGCCGAGTCATGTGGGCGGGCCATCCCCTGACAGCAGCATGGAGAAGGAATGGTGGGCACTGCAAGTTTGCATGACGGTTTGGCCGGCTGTCTTAGAACAGCCAAACCGTCATGCTCACTTAGATATCGCCAAGCTATTGCATGGAGAATAGCAGGCACAGGCTCCCAGTCCCTCTGGGAGCATAAAACCAGCCAGGTCCGCCCAATCCCAGCACTTCTCTCATGCAGGGTAATAGTATTACCAGAATGAGAGCAACGTCTGGATTGGGGCAGGGAGTCTGGGAATCTGTGATCAGGAGCAGAAGAGCAGAAGAGCACAGAGGCACCTTGATTATTGTCCCCCACGCTGACACACCACTTTTCCGTGCTGGCAGCTGCCACTGCAAATAAAGTTGCCTAGTGATATGTATTGTGTCTCCACCTGTTTCTAAACTTGTAAATAAGAGAGAGAGAGAGGGAAGACAAAACTTCAAAATATAATCTTAATGTTAGACGAAGTGAAAATACAATTGTATATAGGCTTATCTCCCACTCAGGTGCCTAGACAAACCTGCTTTGTAGACCTCTGAATGCCCCAAAATATAGAAGGAGCTAACACCCGAGCAGAATCACACAACATGCAAAAAGTTGTAGTACAGAAATAAAGGTTATACCTTGGGCCCTGTCCTTTTCCTGCTGTGCTGGGTGACGTCATTGAGCCAGGCCTTTCACCAGGCTCAAAGGTGCAGGCTGTCTCACTCAAGATTAACAGGACTTTAACAGAGCATGAGACAGACCAGTTGTCAACTAAGTAGAATATTGCTACGGGGAACTACACAGGATGTCACTGGTAGGGTCAATTTATAAGGGGAGGTGAGATACACTTATTCCAGATATCAAAAGAAAATGTAAGGATGAAAAAGCCTGGTGATGGGTAAGTTTGCGCAGATAGAGATGACAAAGGCAGCGCCTATCAATGGACTTGGATAACACCTCTATCTCTCCTTAATGGGCCAGCATACCCTTCCTATCGTGCATCCTGACCAGCTGCATGGAATACCTATTTTGGGGCACCCCAGTTTCAAGCCAGGTAAGATCCACACAAATTCACATGTACCTAATCCACACCCTCCCTGTTAATGTGACTATGCCCTTAAATTGCACACATGTGAGAAATGAGATATACTGCCAAACATTTCAGATGCTAGAGCAATTCAACACCCCTGAAGCCTTAGGCAAGAACCACATATATTCACATGTCTAGCCTTTAGCCCCCTAGACCCCGTGTGTGCAACAGAACAATTAGCAGATGGCCCTTGGGTGTCAGGGTCACAAACAAGCCTAGCACAACACCTTGTTCCTATCACCCAGCCAGGCATGTGTGACTGAAATTTCTGCCCCAAATATACTGCAGTAAAACTTGCAACTTACATTGTTCAATGCCACTATGATTACACCAATGTAGTATGCCCATTCACAGGCAACCTAGATAGAAAATATTTCATTCAGTTGTCCCCACTGACATACATATTCATTATGTCACTGCCTCCCTTGCGGACCCTGGGTTGCAAGCCCCTGAACCACCTGCCACCACTTGCACTATTCTCCCCCTGCTTGCAGAGCCATGTGGTCTGGCCACTCACAGCAGATGCATGACTAAGTCTGGTCACCCTCATTGTCAGTTCACATCTTATTTTGCACAATGAACATTTGTAATCCATTTGGTAGATGTGTCAAAATATTCAATGTCTGTTACCTTAACATACCACATAAACCCATGTCGAATGACACTTGCACCATGGATGTCATGAAACCCTAGACTGGACTAACACTTGTGCTCAACAGGTTTTCCACAGTATGTAACTGACAACGTTGATATGTTCTATAAACATTAAGATTTTCCATTACATATGTTACATATGTTAGGAAAGACTGAGCACCAATTCCTAACATGCCACAATATTATGGCTAGAGCATGGATGACTGTTATGTATGGCTCTAAGGCAATTGACAACCTGTGTTTATGGCATCAGTTTTGTGCTGACTCATAAGTAAATGCCTCATATGGTCCGAACTACCAATATATCATGTCTGTTACACCCAGCTAATCAGTGGCCCCCACTAAAGCAGCATCTAGTAACTAGATCACAGCTCTGAGAAGGTTAAAATGACTACAATTTAAGGACATGTGTTCCTAACAAGCACACGAAGTATCTTGTGAAAATAACATGTGGCTATGTGTCCCTCTTCACATTTACAATTATTTAACATCTTAACACCACACTATTCCGCAGACGTCATCTAAACATCAAGGGATGCTCTGCAAATAATATTGTGCCCCTCTGTAAGCTGTCAGGGTGGTTCTTCTGTTGGCCCAGAATTTGCACTGTATTATGATACCTTCTTTTCACAATGTCTCACCAATAAATCACTGCAGTGTGTGTGCATTTATAGTGGCTATGATTTTGCACTTTACTGCTACCCTTCTGTTGGACCTGGCCATTTTTACAGTCTTGTCCAGGTTTTTGCCTCCTGTTGCTGAACCCTTTTCTATTGGCATTAGAACTCCGTGCAATTTTCCCTTGCTAACCAGTGGAAAAGTACTTGTGCTCTTTCCCTAAAGCATGCTAGCTTTTGGCCTACACCTTGTTGGCACATTTAATTTAATTACAGGTCTCTAGAATGTAGTACTACATGCACCCAGGCCCTGTAAATTAAATGATACTATTGGACCTACAGCACTCATTGTGCCACCCACTAAAAAGGCTACTTTAAAACATGTCTAAGGCCTACCACTGCAGCCTGTAGTGCAGTATTAAACTGCTCTTTCGATCTGGCAAAATAACCCTTTTGCCATGCCTAAAACCTCCTTTTTAATACTTAAAGGTCACCCCTAAGGTAGGTCCTAAAGGCTCATGGGTAAGTGTACATGGTATTTAAAAAGTAGGACATGTGGGTTTACGTTGTACATATCTTAGTGGTGAAAAACTCCTGAAACAATTTTTCACTACTGTAAGGCCTATCCCTCCCATAGGCTAACATTGTATTGCCTTATTAGATTTAATAAGTGCTTACTTTGCATTGGGAGCAGATAGAGGTATACTGTTTAAACATAAATGAATTGTAATTTAAAATCCTCTTCAATGGTAAAGTTGTATTTAAAGTCACAATTCTGAAAAATCCTCTTTTACAACATTAGCATTTCTTGTCATAACCATTTGTGCCTCTTGCCAGTGTCCTGGGTCACATCACTGTGAATGGTTACGCTGTTGGGGGTTTTGTACTACTCCCAGACAGTGACTCAAAGGAGACTTGTTGTGGGAAGGATGAGCCAACCTGCCGGGGAGGCTGGGACCGAGCTGTGCCCTTCCCCACTTAAACTTTAAAGGGCATGTCTCCAGCACACACATAGGAACTTGACAGAGGACGGAAAGAACTTTCCAGGAACAGATGTGGAGGTATGAGAGGAAATTCCCTCACACAAAGGTGGACACCAGATATAAATATTAGACCTTCAGAAGATACCTGGACCTGTAGAAGTTAGAAAACAAGGTTGTCCCTGCTACCAGAGGACTGTTGCTTTAAGGACTGCCTTGCTGCCTGAGAAGGAAGACTAACCTGCTTGCCTTCATTCCAGTCTAACCAGAGTGACTACAAGGGTCAGGGTTTTTTTGGTATACATTTTTATTGGAATTTAGTACAAATTATTACAGATCACAATTAGCACCATATGTACATCCAAACCCCCCACACCTCTCTGCCCCCGCTCTAGCGATACGGTTAGTGCAAATGATTCTGGAGCAATATCCAATATAACATAGAAGGTAGCTTTTGAGCTTACATTTCCAACACAGTCATTCTAACTCCTACGACTCTCGTGGGCTTTCCCACAGGGAGCACTTTTTACCTTGATGAACCATTGCTCTGATCCCTCTCTTAACGTAACACAGTATTTGACTCATTCACTCCGCGCAGAGGCAGTACGCAAGCCTAGGCGGGTCAAGTAGGTCTGCAAGCATCGCTGTACATGCACGCAGATCATCTTCTAGTTTACCATCACTACTACATTTACGCATCCGGCACTCTTCAGCCAATGCCCACTCAGTCAAGTCTCTCACACATTCACGCATCACCGGTGGGGCAGGGGACAACCACTGAATAGCCACTCTCCGCTTAGCTAGGACCAACCCCAACAGCAGGAACCACCTTTTGAGGCCCTTTTTTAACATATTGGTATCTGCCCCAGCAGGCACGCTCTGCGATCCCTGAAACCTCCCACTATGGAGCTGTGTTTAACCTGTCAAATACTGTCTGCCAGTACATAGCCAGCACGGGAAACCACCACAGTATATGCAGGAAGTCCACTCCGTTCCACCAAGCAATGGGTACAGGTGGGTGCCCTTTCTGGTAAAAAGCATGCAGTGTAAATAGTGTAGGGTATGCCTGATTTACAACATTATAGTAGATTAATTTGAATCTCTAGTTTACTAAGATCGTCTGCAACCCCGTATGTATGTTCTCCCATTCTTTATCTGTGCCTCTTGCCATCTGCACTGCACCGGCAGCACGCTTAACAGGATATCTTCCCTGAGTGCCCTGTAAATGTGGGATATTAGTTTGAGGCCCCTAGCTATATTAAGTAGGGTTACTAATGTTTGGGACTCCTCAGGAGCACTTGGGAATGAAGGCCATATACCGCGAGCCGTGCCCGTCATTTTCACAAACTGAAGAAATTGTCCACGTCCTAAGTTAAAGGTTTCAATTGCATCGGGCAGCGTGATAAACCTGTCATTTGGGTATATATCCTTCAGGGTGTTGCAAACCCCAGCTCTCCACTGATCCATCGCCATTGATTTTGCTATTTGTGCAAATGGACGCAGGGACCACACAGATAAATTTGGTGCACAGCGGGTGCAACATAGCACCCGCTGGACAACCCCCTGCCAAACACAGCACACTTGCCTCACCACATATGGGACTGAAGTGAGCACCTGCATCCCTATCATCTGAAGTTCAGGCAGAGTCATCACACCACATGTGCCTCTCAACAGTCTCTGACTCCAAGGGTCAGTTGGCTGGCCTACTGTGTGAGCTACAAGGACACAAGAAGCTCCAGAGGCCTCTCTGCAACTGCCCAGTTTACCTGCTGCAACTGGACTAGTCTGAGCTCTGTTGGCCTCTGCTGAAGTGAGCAACTGATCTAGGTGAGGTGCCTACCCAGGTCCTTGTCCCTTGACTGGAGTGTACTCCTCCCTACCTAACTGTGAGCTACAGAAAACCTGACGCAGTGCGACACAGCTCAACACAGCACCTTGCATGGCAGTCCCTTGCAGCCCCTGATCAGCAGTCTCATCAGAATCGACGCAGCGTGACGCAACTGGACACCGGACTTCGCATCAACGCCCTCACAGCTCTTTATTGGAACTGATGCAGCATGACGCAACTCGATGTGGAAGTTCACATCACAGCACAGCTCCTGATTGGAACTGATGCTGAGCCACGCAAGGCCTCGCATCAAGGACAAAAAGTACGACTATCAGTGAGACTAACCTGGCTCCTGTGTCTGGCCCGCACTCCATTGCATTCGGCCTGAACTTGTGACTTTGTCTCTATCAGGTGCAACCAGAGAACCAAAGTTGGCATTTTGCTCTTTTAGTGGCTATGTTTGCTTAAAACTTACAAAAGACAATGGGCAAGATGTACGACCATTCATTTTTGCGAGTCGCAAATTGCGTCAACTTGCGACTTGCAATTTGTGACTCCCAAAAATGAATGTACAACAGTGTCTCAGACACTGTTTGCGATTCCCAATGGGGTCGCAAATTGCATGCCTCAGAAATATTCATGAGGCTGTCGCAATGTGCGACCCCATTGGGAATGACTCGCACTCAGAGGGATGGTGGCCTGCTGGGGTCAGCAGACCACCATGTCTCTGACTGCTTTTTTAATATTTATAATACTAACAGAGGTTCAGGTATATAATTATACAAACTAAGAAAGTACAGTAGAGAATTAAGAACTACAGACATTTTTTTTTTTTACATATTCCAGAAAAAATCACGTCTGAAATAAATGTGGCTATCAAAGAGATATTTATAAAAAATCAGCAAAACGCCAAAACTTGTGCTTATAGTTAAAAAAGTTTTGTAATAAAACTGGGAAATGTGAAAGAAGGAAAATTAGGAAAAGCTTAATCAAAATGTCAGACTTATATAACAGCACCAGCTGGTAAGTGAGTATATTCCCCATGTCATATAACAAGAAATAAAGAAAGTGAAAACCCGGAAGATTATTCACCCATGGAGACCCCATGCAACTTAATTAACATAGAGCCCTATAGAGGTCACCCTCCAATATGAAGGCTACTCAATACATAGTCATTTCACAGAGGCTCGGGATTTTAATAAAGCAGTTTTTTTAAAAAATGCATCCCGTTTTCTTTAAAGGAAAATGGGATGCATTTAAAAAAGAAAAATTAAACTTTTCAGTTTCATTTTTTAAGGGCGGGCAGTGGTCCCTGGGACCACTGCCTACTCTTAAAAATATTTACGCACCCATTCACAAAGGGGAAGGGGCTCCCCTGGGGACCCCTTCCCATTTGCGAATGGCTTACCACCCTTTTGAAAAGGGTGGTAAACTGCGAGTGTTTTGCGACCGCCAACGCGGTCGCAAAACAATCTTACATGCCATTTGCACTCGCTATTAGGAAGGGACGCCCTTGGCATGCCCCTTCCTAATAGCGAGTCGCAAACCATATTTTGCGAGTCGCTAATAGGTTAGCGACTCGCAAACTAGGGTTTGTACATGGGGCTGACCGTTTTTGCGGTCGCAAACGGGCCGAATTCCCGTTTGCGACTACAAAAAATGGTCGTACATCTGCCCCAATATGTCCAGCTCTAATGATTTTGATTTTTGTTGTTCAGGTACAATGTTATTTATTGAAATTTACTCTATTTTTCTAAATTGTCTTCGGATTTTTCTTGTATTATGTTTCCACTTTATTATTGTCTGTGTGCTGCATAAGTACTTTACACATTGCCTCTAAGTTAAGCGTAACTGTTTTTGTGCCAAGCTGTTATATGGCTTCCACTGAAAAAAGTAGGACTGGGTATAAGTACAACAGGACTTCATAATGTAGGGACTGAGTTCATCTACACCATCAGAGACTGTTGGCCCAATTCCTAGCTAGCTCGCAGTGCCTCACCCGAACCCCTAACACTTCTGGTGGCACGTGATTTTCGCAACTTCAACCATGACACTCTGATCCCCAAGGGAATCATGGAAACAGATCTTACCCCTTTTGTTGTTTACTCATGCCTGCCCTTGATAAACATAAGAAAGATACAAATAAAGTTTTCAAAACATGTATTGAAGTAATCGTAATCTTGAATAGAAAGAATGAACTGTGAATATTTAGCAGATAACACAAAGCAGAGTAACCAGCATTACGAACATGGTGATTAGAATAAACAGTCCAAACATGGCAGTCTAATTTCTATGTATCCTACCTATCACTATCCCTACTCTGAGATCATAGTGGGTGTACCCTCTGCCTGATCTCTTAGGTTAGGTTGAGAGCCCATGCCCGAATTACTTGGTCTGAAGTAGGATTGGTAATTCTTCTCTGCAGGGTGCAGCGTTAGCAGAGCTCTGCAGCATTAGCACAGCTGCATGTCGAAAAAGCATTCGCTCCAGCACCATTGTGGCTGGAAAGCCCCTCTGACCCGTAAAAAGTATACTGTTTATATAATAAAAACACTGTATCAGAGATATAGCTTTGACAAAATGATGTGTCTAGATGTTAGAAGCTGATTCTGTGTGGACAACACAAGCACTAGCATATCTTGTTCTGTTCCTAGCCTTGAATGGAGTGTACAGATTATGTTGCAGGAAAGGCTTCCTAAAAACAAGCAGCATGTACAGAGTCTTCTCAGAATAAGATAGTGTAAGTAAAATTTGTTAGAATAACATAGCTAAAACAAAGTCTGCTAAACGTGTAAAATGTAAAACTAAAATGGAGAACCAAAGTGGGCCTGGAAGGCCTCACCACAACCCCCACTTAAGCAAACATAAAACCATTTAAAAATATGTCAACTAAAAATAAGCTATATAAAAAAATAAAAATAAAAACAAATTATAAAAACAAGGGCCGGATTAAAATGAAAAATTACTGGAGGCTCCAAAGATGATATCCATATTTCCACTGTCAAAAGAATCCAAGATGGATTCTGCATCCGCAGACAATATTTACACAATGGCCCAGTAACCACTGAAGGTGTGTTATCCTGCAGTGCACGTGCAGTTGAAGAGTTGGGATCCAAGAACTCAGGGGCCGAACCATCCATATTCCAGGCAAAAAGCATCCTGAAGCAATGGCAGTCTCATGGGACAACTCCAAAAATGGGTCCTCATCAGATGCATCAGCAGATCCATGTCCATAGATTGTACCAATTGCATTGCAAGACAGATGTCGATTGCACACTCAAAAGAGCACCACAGACAGCGGAACACAGGCTGCACACAGATAAACCACACAGATCTAAAGGACAGGAATCGGTCTCAGTTCAATTCCTGAAGCAAAGACACTCCAAAAAACAGTATCATGTATTCACGACACAGCTGGACATGTGGTAGATCCATCATCATTTGACCTTGAGGTGGAGCAGCAAAAATACGACCAAAATACCACAAATTAGATATAACACAAGTGGTATGCCTCCAAAAAACTAGAAAATATAGAATGTATAAAGGACAGAATCACTCTAAAAATCGTCTGAAACATGCTAACAAAGCCAGACCCCACTGCTTTAAAAAAAAAACATGCACCACACCAGGGGTTTTGGAAGCATTAAATATGCATTGCACAAGTTCACCAAAATGCAGAGGAAGGTTTGTGCATAGTAGCGATTGAAATTCAGAGGATAAACTTGCTACTTGAAGCTCAAGGGTTTCACATGGAGATGTAAGTGCCATGATACACCCCCACATACACTTTGCAATGCTGCAAGAAACAACTCACATTAGCAGAGCTGCATAAAGTTTGCACAAAATGTAGGGGGCAAGTTTACGGCACATCTGCATATGTTTGCGGAGTACTCATATGGTCCCATATGTAGTAGCCAATCACAGGGAGAACAATTTGTAATAACGGAAAGACACCTCAGTGGTGCTCCCCTCACACTGTGGCAGTACATGCACCCAACACCAACCAATCAGGCTTTTTGGACACCCTCAGTCCTGCACTTATCCGTGACCCACACTCCCTGGGGTTATGGGGCGACGATTTCAACTGTTTGCTGGACATAGACCGCGACTACTCTGTCCCCCCTCCACGTAACACAGCATGCGTTTGCACGACACAAAATTTCAGTAATGGCTTACCCAGCGAGGCTTGCATGATGCGTGGAGGCTCAGGCACCTGCTGGACTGCAAATTTTTGTTCTATTCTCCGGTCTACGACATGCATACCAGGCTAGACCATTTTTTATGCACTGAGCAACTAAGTACGCAGATGATTTGGTCGGAGTCCTTGGAACACACACTCTTGGATCACTGCCCCCTGCAGGAGGCCCTACAGTGGGGTAGGTCATGCCCCAGGATACCCATCTGGAGGCTGCAAACAGAAATGCTTCTAGATCTCCCATTTAGGGAAGACCTGGCGAACTGCATCACCCAATATGTTGACCAAGATAAAGGATCTACCCTGTCCCGGGCTTTAGAGTGGGAAACACATTAAGTGGTCACACGGGGTCACTGCATGGCAGCCACATGGGGGATATGCCGACACTTGCAAGGGGAGCTGGTGGCCCTTGAACAGCAGCTGCGCCCTTTAGAAACAGGGTTGGCAGACTGGACTGCTACAGTCGAACAACTCCAACAGCTGTGTAAACAGCACAGAGGCACAGAAATGCACCTGGGGAAGCACGTTTATAAGTGGTGCCTAACCATGATACACACCGAGGGGGATTGCTCGGGAAGGCTATTGGCCTGGCTGGTAAGGGAAGACCAGCAGCGGTCCCTAATAGGAGCTATTAATACAGACTACGACACCCTGATCACAACACAGATGGCTATCAATGTCACATTCAGGGATTATTACCAATCGCTGTACAGTGCAGTGGGTTCTCCTCCACTGGAACAATGCATGGGTCCTTACGAGACCTACCACTGTCCAAAGTGTCCCTGCTGCAGCGGGCTGACCTGGATGAGCCTCTTCAACTGGAAGAAATATGGGCAGCTATTGCCCGAATTGCCCGGAACTAAACACCGGGCACAGATGGGCTGCAATTCAATATTATGGCACTTTCTCTGCCCAAATTATGAAACACTTATTGGGGATGTTCAACGAAGCTAGAGCAACAGGATACCTCCCAAACTCGCTTCTGGAAGCCCTAATTGTGGTTTTGCCCAAACCAGGCCGAGACCCGCTAGATATCCACTCTTACTGGCCATTATTGCTCCTAAACCCAGATTATAAAAATCTAGGCAGGGTATCAGCGAACAGGCTGCTCCCCATAATCGGCACCCTTGTGCATGAAGATCAATCAGTTCTTATATGGGCACAGCACCTTCCTCAACATCCAATGCTTGTTAAGCCTCATACAGGACACCACCCCCCTGGCCAACGGCCGGGTAGCGATGTCACTCGACATCGATAAAGCATTGGATACCCTGAGCTGAGATTTCTTACTGCTGACCCTTGAACACATGGGGTATGGTTTGGGGTGCCTAAGTCAAATCTCCACACTGTACAAGAGCCCATCTATGATAGTCCAGACAGGTCAGTTGATATCAGACAGTTTCACAATCCAGAGGGGCACCTGTTAGGGGTGTCCTCTCTCTCTGCTGCTCTTTGCTCTGGTAATGGAGCCGCTGGCCTGCCAGCTACGACAACGTGCGCCCCAGTGAGGGATCCCAGAACTGGGTGCACACCACGCTACATGTGGATGGCACCCTGATTTTCTTGCGGGAGTGTGGGGCCTCCCTACCAGGCTTTATGGATAGTTTGGAGATATTTCAGGGCTTAAGGTAAACTGGCCCAAACCATGCCTGTTCCGTCTGGCACCAACCCCTGACCCAAACAGGATTTCCCCAATAGGATTCTGATTTCAGTGGTGCTACAACACCTTTAAATATTAAGGTGACCAGAAATACCACTCAGATAGAGACATCAAGGAGGTCAACATGGTCAAAACATTGTGATCCATCTGAAAATCTTTACCCTTTTCATGATTGCTTCCCCCCTCACCACTAGGCCAAGTGGAAATATTAAAGGCCCTGCCTACTTTACATCTTCGCAGCACTCCTGATCATCCTACCCAGATGCTTCTTCCGTGACCTCCATAGCCTCCTGTTGGAACTGATATGGGGTGACTCTCACCACTCTACAACAACACCTACTCGAGGGCGGACTCGGTGCACCCAATTTTGAATTTTATTATGCAGCGGCACAGCTGCAGTGGTCAATGTGCTGGCTACAGTCCAACTGCATGCCCTGAAAAGGCAGCCATCAGCAGGATCCTAGGGGGAACGAGCATCTACACATGGTTGACAGACCCAGACAGTCACCCACAATGAGAAACACGCCAGATGACAGCGGCTTGACTGTGCTGGTGCAGATTTGTGCAAGGCAAAGGTCCCAAATTCCATACTCCCCATCCATAGTGATATGGCGCTTGCCGAGGCTCCACACAGCGGTGCAGGGATATGATACGGACCCATGGAGGGAGGCGGTGGTCAACCAACTGGGGGATCTTTACCAAGAAGGCACCCTCATGTCATTTCAAGATATTATGGACACTTATGGCACAGGGACTGGCCCCTTCCTGATATTTCATGCCACACAACACAAGTTGCACACCAAATGGAAAGATGGGGAAGCAGAACCACCTTCATCCCCCACATTACATGCTCTCCTAACCTACAGAACCATGCCATCATCACATTATACACATCCCTCAATTCCAGCACAACAGGGTACATGGAGGGGGTGCGAGCCAGATGGAACAGCGTCCTTCCGCAACCGTTATCAGACAAGGTTTGATCCAAAGAGCTTCAGCATGTTAAAGAAGTGTCCTGCAAATAGAGATTCCACTTGACGCAATTTAACTACGCCCACCTTTCCCTGCAATGTATTAAGCATACTTTTCCAGTGCTGACCCCAAAGGGCCCCAGGTGTAAGTTATTGGACACTGGATTTTATCACATGTAATGGGAGTGCCCGATGTTACAAGCGGTCTGGCATGATGTCACAAATATCATTGTCGAACTCGCGGAACACAACCTCACACCAGCACCTGAGTCCTGTCTGTTGTGTCTTTGCCACAAAGCCAGAGTTGACAAACATTTACACAGGTTCATCAATCTCACTTTTGTCCTGTTTAAGAGGCAGAAAGCAATGTTGTGGAAGGTTCCAATGGCCCTGAATCTCAAACGTTGGCTAGCCACATTATTGACATGGGTGCGCACAGAAGCGAATACCCTCAAGCTTTAAGATGAGGGGGGACACTAGAACAGGTGGCAAATGTTGGGAGACCTACCCCACCAACATTTATGCAAAAAACTACACATGTCCACCATGAAGCACACAATGTTTTCAGCAGTTAAGGATCACATTTACACACCAGGATGCAGGCAGCTTAGCCATGGGAGCATGGGCACATTGCAAATAATAATAATTCCACATTTGTAAAGTGCAAACTTATAACCCCTAAGGGTACCCAGGCGCTGGGGGGCTGTCAGGGAGATTAAGTGAGCTATTGCCCAGAGTCACATGATGCTGAGCTGAGCTGAGCTGAGCTGCTGCTGGATCAAACCGTGAGCCCCGTGTTCCGGAGTCAGCTGCTCTGGCCTCTGTGCCACACCTCTCCCACTCCCACTCTCAAATCCATACGATGGGAAGATGCCGCTTCAGTCACAGTGAACAAGCAGAGGCCCAAGAGACAGCAGGCAACACACTAGATAGAGACGAACCCTAACCTGGTGACCGGCAAGCACAGTAATCCCCTACACTGATGTCCTGCATCGGCCCACAGGCACTAGTGCCCACGTTGGTGATACAGCGTCTGTGACACACCCTTGCAATACTGCCCTAGCCCGAGACTTGCCAGCATTACTGAGTGATACCCCACAGAACGAAGCACCTACGTCCTGAACAGACTCCATTGTTGCAGTTGTTACAGTGTAGTTGGCTTAGACTTTTTTTTCTTTTTGTATTCGACGTATGATGTTAATGTATCAAGGTGCACTGTCTTTTCTACTGTACCACAAATTACTATATTGTCGTGACCATGAATTATTATTGTTTCATTTCACGTAAAAACTCAATAAAATACATTTTTTTTTAAATGCAGAAATGTTCACTAGTGACAGGTCTCTCCGCACTTTGTGTGAAGACAAATGAGGTTTGAGCACCCAAACTACCAGTACTGCGTTAGAGTGTTCTGGAAGATAATGTGCCCTGATTTGCAAGAAGAAAACAGTCACAAATCCAATTCAAAGAAGCAGAAAAAGCAATGAGATGACAATCCAAGTGTAAAGCAATGAAAGGATCAGATAAGTGCATTTCAGCCAAAGAAGAAAACCACGTACACCATGTACTGAAGTGTGAGAAGAGTCAAAAGAAAAGTCATCAACATCGAAAAAATAACCAGAAGCTGTCTGTTGAGAAGCAGGAGCCGCAGTTGGCAGCAGGGAACTGGTATACACCTCCAAAGGTGGTTCATCATAAACAACACTGTGGTCAGCAGTAGCAGAAGCAAGATGCATATTCACATCCAATGTATTGCTTGTATTAGTAGTGGTAACAGGAATCAACAATAGTTCATTCTCTTCCCTTCCCATTCGGGGAGAAACAACATTGGTGGTGTTCAAAACTTGTAGAGAAAGTTCCTGTAGGGTAGTGAGAGGAGTCAGGGAAGTACCCAGGAGTCCTCGTGGCCTATTATGTAGAACTGCAAATTTACTTGATCAATGGCGACAAGTCGTTTGTCCTTACAATCAACAAGTGGAGGCAGAATCACAGTTCTTGTACATTAAATTCCGAGGATTGGCACGATATTCAGGGCCAAACTCGTTTTTTACTACAATCTTCTTTAGATCTAGACCCCAACCTTTGGAATTCAGCCGAAGGTGCTGGTTGCTCCTGCACTGACGCAGTGGTAGGCTGTTTAGAAAGGCCATTAGATTGCTAGTACCAGAAGTCTTGTAATTCCTGTAAGACAGCGAAATGCTCATTTATGTCTGAAGGTGTATCTGCCATCACTGTGCTAGGACTGTCAAGATCTGGAACGTACATCTGGATGCCAAACCTCATATGGGGTCCTGCCACACAAAGGTCATCTAGGCAGATTATTTAATGATCTATGGACACCATACTGGTGATGGATCCAACTATGACCTGAACCTAATATATTTAAAGAATTTCCCTTTGAGTCTCTGAATCCATTCAGCCACTGAGTATTGGTGTTTGGTACCTATAGCAAGCTGGGCTAAACCGTCAGTGTATATGATCTGTTTATACTGACCAAGAGGCAAAATATTACTGGGCATGGGGTACTCATGTTCATATTGGAGAAATTCTTGAGTTTGTAAAGTAGGGTCAAACACATAGGGGCCGATTCCGATTCGGGCCGGAAATCTCTCCGACCGAGCCGGACCCGGAGAGATTTCCGACCGAATCGGACCCGTGCAGCCCGACCGAACGAGTACGATGCGCACATATGCCATCGGACTCAAGTCGGTCGGACTCCCATTGAAGTCAATGGGAGCCGGTCGTACAACGCGTACGCGGGCTCCCATTGACTCAATGGGTGCGAGGCGGACAAGGGCGCCCCTACAGCGTGTACGCGGCGAAGCGACTTGCGCCCGAACACGCACAGGTAGGGGGACCCATGGGTCCCCCCTGTGTGCGACTCGCGTGGCTACGCATACAGGGGGTCCGACACGGACCCCCAAAGTACGGCTCCGACTGCTCTTTCATGCCGGAGTGCGTGGCTCGGTCGGACTGCCCGCGGCGCGCATCGTACTTACCCGGCCGGGGAACGTCTCCATTGCGCGGTGCGAGTCGAGTCCGAGCGAGTCGGTCGGTGCGGTTAGACCCGGGAACGAGTCGGTCGGAGCGGTCGGGACGCCCGGACGAGTCGGTCGGCGATTTCGCGATCGTACTCGCTCGCCCGGACGCGCGTACGAATCGGTCGGGAAATAGGGCTCCGAATCGGATCCGGTTAAGCCGAATCCGATTCGGAGCCCTACCGGCCGAGATCGGAATCGGCCCCATAGTCTACGTCAGTAGACGTCAGGGAAATGGCCATTGTATCTATATAGGTTGTAAGGCTTTCAAGTTAGGAACGCTGGCCTTTGTAACAGCCTGTAAGGTTGGGATGGGGGTCACGACAATTATTCGTTTCCCTTGAGCCAGTGGTCTTTCCTTAATGACAGCCATCTGAACTGCAGTCAGCATATTTTCGGTGGATAAAAAATGCATTTCAGCATTGGAATATAGATGCAATTTATATAGAACTGGCACTGTGTCACCCTCACTGAATGTGATGTAGGTGAAGCCAATGGCACCCGCAATTATAACGATGACCAAGTTTGTTTTGTTGACACGTGTGGGCAAGTGTCTTTATGCAAGCATGTCAGTCTGTAGTGATCGGAGTATTTGTGTATGATCTGATGTCCAATGTGTACTGGAAAAATCAAGAAGAATGACATTGTATAAAGGTTTTTTGGGTTGTGCATAATTTGGTATGTATTTTCTGCCAAAGTAAGGATTGCAATGTCTTTATTGTGTTTGGTGGTTGTAGAAGAGCACATTTTTTAGGAAATGTGGCACCAGGCTCTTAGCATGACTTGATAGCTCATATCCTAAGACTAGGACATTGAGAAAAGCAATTTTTGTTTTTTTAATTGAATTTTTAGCCTTGTTCGGCAAATTCCAATACACTGCGATCTACTCTGGCTAAAAGCGGGTTTAAGTCATCGTCAGTCAGATATATGCCATTGACATAGGACAATGCTTCTGGGTCAATATCATGTAGTATTGACGTTACTCAGGCAGCAAACTGCCCTGGACTGTTCTTATAACCCTGAGGGAGTCAGCATAAACAGTGTTGAGAGCAGAAAGTGAAGAATACTGTCAGATCTCTGCTTTCTGGCACTATGTTTTGACAGGAAAAACCATTGGAAATATCCAAGGTTGTTTTGTATTTTTTACATACAGTGTTGTTCATTAGAGCTGTACTGTGTGAGTTTTGGATTGCAAATGTATGTGTATGACTGTTTAAATGTCTGTAGTCTAAGACTATGCTGTATGAATGATCTGGTTTAGCTACCGGAAACAAGGTATTATTCATAGGAGATATGCAGGTTTCAACTAATCCCTGGTACTCAAGTTGTGTGAGAATCTCTCTCACAGGAGCTTTTGCTTCATGTTTAATGGGGTATTTTGGTTGCATTTGCGGGCGGGACCTTATGAGTATGATGTAGTAAAGGAACTCCTTATCCCAACCTACATGTTATGTTATGTTATGTTATATGGGAATTTATGTAAGCGCACGTTCACCTACAGGTCTCTTGGCGCTGATGAGTTTGAGCAGAAAAAGAACGGGAAGAACAGATAGAGGATCCGCTAATTATAGGCCAGGGAGAACAGCCAGGTTTTTAGAGATTTCCTGAACCGCATGTAGTCAGCCTCCAGCCTAATAGAAGTAGGCAAAGAGTTCCAAAACTTCGGGCCCAGATAAGAAAACCGGGTCCCTCCAATGCGTTTCCGTCTAATTCTAGGCACCGTCAAAAGATTCAGATGCTTCGATCTCAGATTACGCTGAGGCAGGTGCTTGCTGATGCGTGAGAGAATGAAACTTGGGCCGGTTTCTTGAGTGGCTTTGAAAAGGATACAGCCGATTTTAAACATCACGCGCTGCTCCACTGGGAGCCAGTGGAGATCTTCTACATGGTTGCAGTATAATGCCCGGGCTTGTGCAAGAGCCCATACGGCATACGCTTGATTAACCTCTCCGGGGACAAGCGCTGAGAATGATAGCAAAATTGCCTCCTCTCCTTGTGGGGCTGTTCTTACAAACTATGGTGGCCAATAAACTTCTGCTAAGAGAATATCATAACTAAGTGTTAAATTTTCCCAGATTATTACTCTAACGGTCCACATTATATCATCCTCAATTTGTAGGTTTAATTTATAAAGTCTTTCTGGAGGGCTGAGGAGCTGATTTGTGGTTCCGACTTCTATGAAGTTGTCAGTTGCTATCACATCCAAAAACTCTTGAAGATTCTGGTGAACTATCATGCGTCTGCCGTGCTGTCTAGCAGAGTCACTGCTCACGCCTTGCTCTGAAGGAGAGTTCTCAATATGTGTGGCATGTTTAGCTGAAATTCCCACAACTTTCTTGTTCTTGAATTGGGGTTTTTGTTGTAGAAGTTTCTCTTCCTTTTTTATGCTGACGTCAGATGATCATTGTGAGTTCTTTTTCGATTTCACAGACTCTTCTTGTCTGCGCTCTGATAACCCCCTCTCTCTGATCGTTTGTCCGATGAGTCCTGAAAGTAACGAGAAGGACGTGTATCAGTGTACTGATACCTATCATGTTGTTTCATTGTATCACAGTTACGCAAATTATAACGTCTACCAGAGGTCTCTGATTGGGTACATCCACCCATTGATTTTGTTTTTTCTTTATTTTATTTTTGTTCCAGCATTTTTTAGAATACTCTGGTGCTTGGTTGGTATTGTCCTTCTCAGAACTATCCTTTAGCTGTGGCTTATTTGGTCTGGCTCCCAAATTATCTCAACCTATGGACATAAAGGTGTTTGCAATAATTGTTGGTAACTCGTGCTCCTGGTCTATTGAGCTACTTTCGTTAGAAGCTGGCATAGCGCAAGTGCTGCTGTACAGCTTTTATATTAGTTAATATGATTGAGGATACTGTAGAAAAATTGTCAATTATTTCATACCCAAATCCAGGGCAGAGTACGCCCCGTATTTGTTTTGAACCTGTTTTAGCAACTCCGGCACAACAGCTAGTGATGGTGTACCATGAGTTATGGTATAAATTGCAGCAAAGGCTGTACCCCAAGTGGCACAGTCTTCAATGGGGGGAACCATCCCAAGTGGCAAGCACATTGTGATAATTCTATTTTTATCCCGGGGTCCTGTATAGGAAATACTGCTCAAACTGATTTCTTTTTTGTGCAATTCAGAAAGGAATTTCATCCCATCTGGTGGGAATCTTACTCATAATAGCATTGATAGTTACAGGACTAATTGCAGACACAGCTAACTGTGACTGAACAGTTGAACAGCCTTTGCTGTGGCAGTTGTTACTGTGCACATAACAAATTGTGTTAAACATCTATATGGTCTAACTAGACCAATATAGAGAGTGATAGTTCACCCACATTTAGTGGTCCTAAATTTGGATATGATGTATGGGTTGATAGGATTGGCCATGCAGCCCGTCATTGCTGAGTGGATCCAGTTGTATGTTATGTAATGTATGTGGTAAGGATGCCATGGAACCAATTTGGATGTTCCTGTTATGTTAATGGCATTTCTAAGTCATTATATGCTCTGTATTAGCTTGGTAAGGCAGCTTAATCACATTTGTGAAATGTTAGTGTATTAGCGTATATTGCTGAAAAAGTAACCGATGTGTAGAATACTTCAGTTTCATAAGCTTTGTGAGCCTCAACCACGAAGGTAACACCTCCACCCCCATTTTGCAGCCCATGTAATAATAAACGTGCTGTAACAGCAGGTCTGCAATTAGCAGCAATATTGATTACATTAGTCAATGTAGTGAATGGAATTAAGAGAGGGAATAACAATAGTGGGAGATCCTTTTAAACGTTCAAGCTTGAACAGCCTACAGACAAAGGTGCTTCCTATAATGCTGAGAAGGATTTATCCCTAACACCACGGACGCCTCAATTTAGAGGTGACAAGGGTACCTTGGACACACATGAGAACTACCGAGTACACGCGTTAAATAACAACCTGACCTAAGAACTTTGGTGGTGCCATGTTATACGGTTCCCACTAAAAAAGTAGGATTGAGTATTAAGAGAGCAGGACTTCAGAATGTAGGGATTGAGTCTATCTACATCATCAGAGACTGTTGTCCCAATTCATAGCTAGCACATAGTGCCTCACCCAAACCCTTCCTTCCTGGGGTGGCAGGTGATTTTGGCAATCTTGACCATGACACTCTGATCCCCATGGGAATCGTGGAAACAGATTTTGTTGTTTACTCATGCAAGCCCTTGGTAAACATAAGAAAGATATGAATAAAAGTTTCAATACATTTATTGAAACAATCATAATCTTGGATAGAAAGAATGAGTTGAGGTTTTTAGGCAGATAACACAAAGCAGCGTAACTAGCATTACAAACATGGTGAAAAAAAAAACAGTCCAACCATGGCAGTCTAATTTCTATGTATCACTACCCATTCTCTGAGAGCATACGGGGCGTACTTATTTGCCTGATCTCTTAGGTGAGCCTAAGACCTCATACCTAGATGGCTTCGTCTATAGTAGAATTGGCAATCCTTCTCTGCAGGATGGAAGATCAGCGTTAGCAGAGCTGCAAATCAAACACAGCATTCGTTCCAGGACTGTCATGGTTGGAGTGCCCCTCAGACCCATAAAGGGACAATATACTGTTTATATAATAAAATCACTGTGTCAGAGGTACAGCGATGACGTAATGATGTGCCTAGATGTTAGAAGCTGTCTCCGAGCGGGCAACGCAAGCACTACAATATCTTGTTATGTTCCCAGCCTTGAATGGAGTGTCCAGATTATGTTGCAGGAAAGGCTTTCTAAAAAGAAGGAGCATGTACAAGGTCTTCGCAGAATAAAATTGCACAAGTAAAATATGTAAAAACTACATTGCTAAAACAAAGTCCGCTAAAACGTGTAAAATGTAAAACCAAAATGGAGAACCAAAGTAGGCCCAGGAAGGCCTCACTATAAAGCTACCAGAGGGTTAGGTACCAGTTTATTTACTGACTTTTGTGTTTCTCCTTGGCAAGGATTGTGGTTACTGCCTGAGTGGGGCTTCCATCCCCTCAACCAATAACCCAGTTTCTTAAACCTTCATTTCAGACACATGTCACCACAACAATGATAGTTGGCAACAGTCACACTGTGATCCATAACTCTTAAGTTGCTTATTTTGCTAATTCACAGCTGTACCATCAAAGTCTACATTCCACCAACATTCTGGGTGCAGTGATCGACATAAACTGACATCTAAGGGTCTAAAAACACATGAAGCACCCAGGGTACGAGCATTTAAAATGCCATGCCTTTCTGATGTTATTGGGTCCATTCTAAGCCTGTGGGCCTGTTCAAAAACTTCACTTTGTAGTATGTTTTAAAGTACCACAAAATGTAAGTTTTACCTATACTTATGTGTGCAGTGTTCTGTCTCAATTGAGGAGTCACTGCATACTTAAGTAAATGATTTAGTTGACGGCCGGATGGAGAGGCGGCGTCCTTTCATCTCTGTTCCTGCTGCGCAGCACAGATTCTGGCATCGGAAGGTGGGTGTTTTCTAACTATGCCTTCTTCAATGCTATGCAAGTATTTTTCAAGCTAAAAAATATATTTATTAATATGGGACTAAGCTCCTCAGAAGTTCTGGCCGCCATTTTAGTTCTACACTGTACTCTGAGGTAAGATTCAGCACCTCAGCAGTGGTAGACTCTGCTGCTCTACTCTTCAATGTATAAACTCTTGGCAGTGTCTATATCTCATCTAAGTTGCATTTGTTTCATCAAACGTTCCTATAATAAGGCTGGTTAAACTGCATTGATACCCTTTGAATGGGTTAAAGCTATCTGCTGCTATTCAGCAAGACGCGGGTAATACTCAATTGCTTACTCAGGCATTCACTGAGTTTTGCATCGCCTATGTTTGCCTATTTTTCAGGTCGAGCCTGAGCCAGCGCGCAAGCGTTGCTCTGGGGATGATCTGTGGTAGCTCAGTAAGGGAGAGAAGCCCCGCCCACTCCCCCGCCCATATTTGTCATTGGCTTGTGTCTTTGTCCTTCGTAAATGCTGGCCTCTGATTCCTTAATAGGCTTGTTAGTCCCTCCTTAGTACGGCCATGTTGTCATTTGTAACCTCCCATGGCTACTGGCCCCTTTACTTATTGTTACACGGAGGTGTACTATTTTATTTATTGAGCATTGCAGCATGCTCCTCATTGCTATCCACCCCCCCCCTCCCGGCTCGCCCTGAACTTTCATCATTAGCACGTTCAAGTGCTTGTCTTTGCGCGCTCTTGTGTGCTAATTTGTGTGAGTGTATGTGAGCGTGTGTAAATGTGTGAGCATGCCGTTGTGTTGTTTGTGTTTATATGTGTGTATGTGTATATATATCCCCCCACGTCTTGTGAATTGAAAAACCAAGCAGATTCAGGTTAAATCTTTAAAAACATTCCAGTTTCTTTTGGTTTGTCGATGTAATTGTGTTTTCAGTTACGCCTTCGGTTGTATGGCGAAGGCTGCATACCAGTAAAAATGGAATAATCAGTGAACAGAGCGCGAGCGCGCTCTTTGACTCGTCCCCCATCCGCGGCAGCCTGGACCCCTCGCAGTCACTGAGCCCGGGTGGAGTGAAGACACGTGGAAGCTTTCCCTGGCTGCCACCGGTGCTCTGCCAGCCCCGGGAGTCTGGCGTGGCGGAGGGCTGTTGCTCTAATCTGGGATCAAACGCAGGAAGGTGCGAACTGGCTTTGCTTGCCCCGGACGCCTCATTCCCTCTCCAGAGTGCAATAAATCTACACTGGCGCCGGCTGCGCGCACCGTGATTCATTTGCAGGCAAACAAAAGAAGATCTGATGGCCAAGCATCTGAGTTAAATATTGACTAGTGCTTCCAGCTACTTGGGGGCCACTACATGCATGCTTTTTTTTGTGCATGCAAGAAAAAGTAAATGAACATCGCAGTTTGCGAAGGCCGGACGAGGGGGGGAGGGGTGCTTGCTCGTTACATGGGAGTGGATGGAGCGCCATCCTTTCCAGAGGTCAGAGACTTGTTTGTATGCAACAACGTAGTTTATTTTGCTTTTTTGAAACCTGGTACACTGTTACACACAGCGCGTGGACACAGATAACTTGCGACACTGGATAATTGCTCCTTAGGCCCCCCCACCCCATGGAGTTGGAGGTGACACTACTTCGCTGCACCAACCACAACTCTGCACCGCACAACACCCGAACAATGTATTATTTATTCAGAGAGAACACAGTATGCCTGCAGTGTTTTAAATCTTCAGTCATGCCAGATAACTCATATGTTTCAAGTTTGGCTTGTCTCTCCTTCCGTTTATTGAACGTCTCTGTCAATTTACTGAAGTGCCTCTATCATCTCTCAGTGCTTCTATTCATCCATCCACCTGTTCACCAGCCAATCCTTTATCCACCCACCCACCCCTGCCATCCATCCATGCATCCATCCATCTATCCCTGGGACCATCCATCCATCCATCAATGCATCCATCTATGTATCTATCTAACTATCCCTGGGACCATCAATCAATCCATCCATCCACCCCAGGGAGCGACCATCCATCTTTCCTGTCAGACACATTACTACATCTTTCTACTGTCCACCCCTCAGTCCGTCCATGGGCTTCTCTTCGATTCCACCAAGTACGCCAATCCACCTCTTCCCTCATACTTCTGTTTCTGTGCGTCCGAATTCATACAACCTTTCCTCTTCATCCTCCACTCATCCACAAACGAACCCATCCCTCTCCCTGCTTCTCCTTCTCTGGCCTCACCAAACTTGCCAATCTATCCACCAACCAGCCTCTCTCGCCCTCATCTATCTCGGTCTCTTCCAAATTCATCACATCCACTTCGATTCTTCCGAATTCGTTCACTCATCTGTCCATCCGCAGTGTGTTCGTCCACCCAGGCCTATTTATTTATTTATTTTATTTATATATTTATATAGCGCCTGAATCGACCCCCGAAGGGGTATCTCTGCGCTTTAGGCGGGCGGCCTATTGTCCCGTTCACCTGTTCTTACAGCCCACCCAAGCAAAAGTCTATCGAAGAATCCAGGCATTCGTTGTTTCACACCTTCCACCCACTAAGCCAAACATATAACCATCCAACCACTCATCCATTTGCCCGTCTAGCCCTCCCTTGGGTCCCTCTGCATCTTCCAGTACTCTCGCGCCTTCCTCTATCGCCTCATGTACTATGTGTCACTCCACACCACCCCGGCTCTTCTCGTTTCCCTCTCTGCTGCATCTCTGAGCTCCACTGCTGCTGAAATGATCCTCAGAGGTGGCGCTATTACTGCTCCAAGTGCCCAGATTATATCGTTTTTTAAGTGACAGCTCCAAGTACTACGGGGAAGGGATTATTGTGAATACGGCGAGGAGAGGGGGCGGATAATTAAAAAAAAGGCTGCAGCACTGACTCTTCCATTTTCACAAAGAGGGTTCGAGGTACTAGATTTCGAACTCTACTATTATTGTGCACAAGCACACTACGCCAAGTACTGGTTCCACTCTCCCCCTTTTATGCCACACTTAGCTGTAGAGATGGGTTACACGGACCCTACTCCCCTGTCGGGGGTTCATCTCCTTGCACCTTAAAAGACTTGATGCAGATCCCACCACAGTCGCATGCACCAACTCGGCCTGGAGGTACATAGCTACTAGACTGGACAGGCAGATGTTATACTCTCCCCGATTACCCTTGGCACGCCAACCGGACTTACAGGTCACCTACGAGTGGCATTGCAGCCAAATGTTAGAAAAACTCCAAATAGAGACATGGGGTGATCTGTACGTTCATGGGAAATTTCTGACGAGGGAACAATTCTTCCGTGACAGAGTACCCACAACTATGGAACTCTTTATGTTTGTTAGACTTAGGCAAAGCGTTAGGGCCGCCACGCCAGAATTCCCACACGAACCACCAGTTATTCCACCATTACATGAACTATTATAAGCCGAACCACCCCAACATGTAACTTTGCTAATTTACCATAAAACACAAAAAGCAACTAAACCTTGCAAATTAGCATCACATGCAGAGTGGGAGATGGACCTTGGTATGCCAATATCAGAGAAGCAGTGGGAATTCTGCTGTAAGCAAATAGAGGCCATCACACCCAATAGTAGGCTGAGTCTGATCCATTATAAATTTTTACATAGGTTATGCTATACCCCTGTCAAACTGCATAAATTCCGACTTAGGATAACGACAAATGTGTTAGGTGTGGCTAGGACGGGGCTGGATTTATGCATCTAGCATGGGAGTGTCCAGCTATATATGAATACTGGCAACACGTATTTGAAGCTATGTCACAGATGGTCGGTACAGCACTCCAGATGTCCCTAGATGTCGCCTTACTAGGGCACATCCACGAAGTAGAAACTGTACACAAGAAATATCTAGCGTTGGGGTTCCTCATCGCAAAACGCAAAGTAGCCTGCAGATGGGGTAGAGGACGGGCCCCTAAATTCAAAGAATGGCTGCAAGATCTCATAACATGGTAGGAACAGTCATTTGCGTATGCAGAACTGCTCCCGCCTACTTCCAGGCCAAAAACATATGGGATCCCCTGAAAACCTACCTTCTGTACTCATCAGTTGATACAGTTGATACAGAAGATACCACAAGCAGACAAGATGAAACAGGGTCTTAAAGACACAAAGGATAACAGTTGAACCTCCCCCTATCACATACTAAAGGTATTCACGGGCCCCCGTCACAGAACATTCAATGGCACAAGACGAGGCTGGTGGTGTAGGAATTTTAACCATCATACGTATATAATATACATTATCTTACAACTTCGAAAAGATTTAGTATTAACGCTGATGGCAATCTGGACGATACAAAAGTGTAACATACAATGCTTAGAAATGTAATAATTTAATACTGTGAATATACGCCGAAAGTACTGTTCAGTGCTGTGTATGACTGGGGAATCTTGTTGTTTCTTTGTGTATTTTTTGTCACAAAAAGTACAATAAAACAAATTTAAATAAAAAAAAAGTTTTATGTATTAGTGGGCCCTTGAATTACATTATGTTTTTAAGTACTGTATATAATGTATACATGTAATTGAATCCGAAATTGAGATGTTTTAATGTATTTAATACATGTTTTTGCTCTTATGTACTTTTATGGCAGTTTATAATAGCCAAATAAAGTTTTATGAATCGGAAAAAAAAAAAAAGGCTGCGGCACGCAGGAAAGTTAAAACGCATTGCTGTTGTTGTGTGTGGGTGGGTGTGTGTGTGGAGGGGTTGTTTAATGTCTGGTAGAGGCATGTGAGTGAGTGCATGTCTGAGTGCATGTGTGTCTCCACTGGGGCCAGCATGTTTATTTATGTGGGTAAGGGAAAGTGTGTAATGGTGTCTGTCACCCCCCACAGGGCAGTATCCCCCACCAGTGACCCCAGCATGTTGAGCCAGCTCGGTACCAGCATGTTTGTGTATTTGGGTAAGGGAGAGTGTATGATTGAGTCTGTCACCTTCCACATGCCCGTACCTCTCACCAGTGACCCTGGCATCTTGAGTCAGCTAGGCGCCAGCATGTTTGTGTATGTGGGTAAGGGAGAGTGTGTGGGTGTGTCTGTCACCCTCCACATGGCAGTATCTCCCACCAGTGGCCCTGGCATCTTGAACCAGCTCGGTATAAGCATGTTTATGTATGTGGGTAAGGGAAAGTGTGTAAATGTGTCTGTCACCCCCACTTGCCAGTATCTCCCGCCAGTGGCCCTGGCATCTTGAGCCAGCTCCATTTAAAAAATGTAAGACTAGCTGACAGTCTGTCTGAATTTTTGGCATTCTGGGACTTGTAGTCTTTTTTTATAATGTTAAAAAAAGATTACAAGCACAGAAATCAAATGAAACAAGCATTTGCAATGTAATAGGTCTCGCATTTACGGAAGTTTGAGTTATTGGCATTGTAAATGACAATGCCTTTATTTATGTTTTAAAAACCAAAACATAAATAAAAGGCATTGTCATTTACAATGCCAATAGCTCAAGCTCGCGTAAATGCGAGACCTATTGCATTGCAAATGCTTGTTTTTATGAGTGGATATTCAGCCTTTTAGGTCTATCACTCAATAAAGTACATTCGTAATTTAAAGTTAGAGCTGCAGTGATTTGAAGTGATTTATTAACTGCTTCCCTAATGGCGTGCTCATATTTTCAAGGATGAACTGTGATAAAACCAAGGGCCATATTCTCAAGAACGGCGATAACATTATCGCCGCTTTAGCGGCAGGAAACTGTCGCTAAAGCGGCGATAAAGCCCCTTATCGCCGATTTAGCGGCAGTTTCCTGCCGCTAAAGCGGCGATAATGTTATCGCCGTTCTTGAGAATATGGCCCCAAGTCTATTATTCTTTGGTGCAATTACTACTATCTCTCTTTAAGGGCAAGCCTCATAGACTGCAAGGTTTAACTAAGAAATCTTTTTCTACTGCCAAGCCTGTTATTTGGAGACCTCGTCCTCAAAATGACCTTGGTCCAGACTACTTGACTGCTATTATTAAGGGTGAATGTGAATATAAAGAAACTCCATCAATATCTGCAACAGGAGCCATCCCAAAGAAGCATTCTTGGTCAGTTCAAAAAAGATACTGAATCTCCTTCCAAGTCACCTTCTCCTTTCACCCTGGAGGACATAATGAAAGATATTAGAGCCTTGAAGCTGTTTGTTTTTGAGACAAGCACTTCTATTCAGCACATTGAGGAAAAGTGGTCTTCTCATGATCAGCTCATCTCTGCTCTTGAACAACAAGTTAGCGATGTGGAAGACTCTACACCTACTAAAAGAAATTACACAACTTAAGAAAACTGCAGCGGATGGGGAAAACAGAAGCCACAGGAACAATCTAAGACTATATGGCATACCAGAGAACTCAGACGGATCTAACATGATTGCATTCCTGCAAAAATCAATTCCTGCAATAGTTAAAATGCAAAACTTAACTCCTCTTAGTGTTCAAAGAGCACATCGTTTGGGGCCCAAGCCTACTACTTCCTCCAATTCCAAACCCAGTGGGATTATCATTCCCTTTTTACAGTTTACAGAACCGATGAAAATCTTATCAGCAGCTAAAGAACTCAGTACCCTTCTATGGTCTGGAAATAGAGTTCGCTTTACACAGGATGTCTCTAATGCCACTGCTGCTAAAGGAAACATTTCCTTGTGATGTGACCTCAGTTGAAATCCTTAAATTTAAGATATGGTCTGTTACATCCTTTTTTTTTTTTAAATCACATACAATGACAGTCAATTTACTTTTGAGGAACCAGAGGATTTGCAAGCTTTCTTTCGACAACGAGGTCACAGAGATATGGAAACTGCTATGAATGCTATAACATGACTTTGCCTCATCTTTTCTTTTTTTGTGACTTCCACAATGTTCTTGATTAATTAATTCTTTTTTTTTTTACAGGTAATGTTCCACAAGATAATGTTGCTGATCCTTGTCTCCTTTTCCTTTATGTTTCAGTTTTGGTTCGTGACAGATGTTACCATGCCCATATGTGCTTACCTCGTGTATGTTTCTTTCATTGACATCATGTCTCTTGTTCATTAATGACAAGTTTGTAATGCATTTCACTATGTCTCTTCTCTATCCCCCCTTCCTACATGTATCCGTCTCTGTTTATTAATGTTTAATATACAGTGTTACATTTGTGCCTGTTTGGAGCCTAGTTAGACACATCTTCATTAGGTGCTCCGCCTCCTCTCGTCCTTTGGGATGTGCCTTTCTGTTATTGTTCTTTCACCTGCAATTAAGGAACTTTTCTTTCCTGTACTGCCCTTTTTAGCTCTTATTTTGAGTCTTTTCTTTCCTCCTTCTCATCTTTTCTTTCCCATGTTCCTATCTTTCCTCTATCCCTTATTTTCCTTCTCTTCTCATTTTGTCTCGTTTTGATATGTTCTTTACATACCTTCACATATGTTGATCCGTTATTGTTATGTCTGTTCCAGCGGTAAACTTGAGAGTTGTTGCTTGGAAAGGTCTAAAGAACCCGGTCAAACATCAGCAAATATTGTCACGCTTGTCTAATCTTAAATGTCAAAATAGATTCCTTTAGGAAACACATCTTACAGATACAGAGGCTGTTTGGTTGAAGAAATGCTGGGTTGGTGATGTATATTTTTCCCCATCTATACATCAACAAAATGGAGTCATAATACTATGCCACAACCATCTAAATATTAATTTTGTATCACAAGAATCTGATGGAGATGATAGATGGATTCTAGTTAAACTTAATATTGATAATATTCCTTTTACACTTTTTAATGTCTATGGTCAAACACATCCAGACCCTGAGTTTTGGACATCCATTTCTCATAAAATCACACAACACAGCACTCTTAACAGAACTTCATACTGGGTAGAGATTGCAACCAGGTACTGGACCTCTTACTAGATCACTCTAACTCTACTAAATTTTTACCTCATAAAGCATGTAAAGCTTTCCAACGTACTATCTCTCACCACTCCTTGTCTGATTCCTAAAGAATATCTAACCCAGACCGTAAATAATATTCCTTTTACTCCCCCTATCAATCCAAAACAAGGGTTGATTATATTTTTAAGTAAGAATATGCTTCAACATCTGACACACTCTAAAATAGAGTCAATTTTAATTTAAGCTCATGCCCCTGTTATAACTGATATTGAAATTTTCAACATGCATAATAACAAATCTAGAAATAAATTCAATAATTCATTGCTTCCTGATCAAGGTTTCCTCACCGCATTTGAATCCTTCATTTCAAACTTTTTTAAAAGAATGACAAAAGCGATATCTCTTTCAATTTTTTATGGGATGCTTTTAAGGCTGCAGCTAGGGGTTTATAACTAGCTATGTTTCATCAAGGAAAAAACTTAAGGAAAAAGAGACTTTGGCTCTATTAACTAACATTAAACACTTAGAACATGCCTTTTATACATAAAAATAATAAGACATATCTAAAAGTGCTGATCGCAGCAATTATACAGTTTAATAGATTATGTTCATATGTTACTCCAATGTCAAGTGGTTTTTGATTTCTGGATTCAGGTAAGGGATAGAATTGTACACATTACTGAGATTTATGCACCATTTTCGTTAGACAAGATATTCCTCGATGGACTACACACACTATAAACAACTTACAAGAAATAAAGTAAATTTGTAGATTTGTTGCCTGCAATATGTTTACAAGTCATTTCGTCTCAATGGAAATCTACAGAAAATCTTAACATTAAACAATGGTGGAACTTAGTCTGCCATAACCATAGACTTGAGAGACACAATTTACAAACTCCCAATGTTGGGTAAAAGAGATATTTTGCGGTCACCTCTCACTACTTATCTCTCTCAGGTTGCTTGTACTTAAGCTTGCTTTTTTCTTATTTTTTTAACATTGTAAAAGGGTTCTTATATGCCTATTAGTATAGATTTGAGAGTCATAGACCTGTTGTTGTAATTCCTGTTCTTTGACATTTTGTATATGTTAGATATTGACTTTGTACGTGTATATATTTTCTTTTTTCCCTTCTTTTCTTTCTTTTCTATTGTTCTATCCTTTATTTGCTTGACTTTTTTCCATTGCCATCCATTTCATTACCTTCATGATTGTACTTGTTTTTTTAATTATATATTGTTTCCATTTTCCCTGTTTGCTATATTCTTCTATTGGTATGCAGTTGATTATATATTCACCTATATTCTTAATTAAAAATACAAATATTTAAACTAAAAATAAGACTTGCTTTGCATTAGAGGACCTGAGAAGGAAGCTACTTTTCCAGGATGGTGGGTAATTACAGGATAGAACCACATCCTCAAGCAGATCACCATCCCAGCTGCCAACACCATTGCAGAGGAGAAGGAGACTGCTAACCTCATGCATTCTAACACATATACCCCATTGTCATTTCCAGTCATCAATCTCCCTTGCCATGAGGACAAAGGCCATCGATGTTTTCCTGGTTATGCAGAACTCACAGAGCCTTACCAAGTACAATGCAGGTACCCCAGTGAGTCCACAGTAAGCATCCAACTCTTCTGAGTCCTATTTCTTGCCACATTGACTGCTTTTCTGAGGTGAGCAATGGGGTTCTTAAATATAACAGCCTTCATTTGGCAATCTCCCAGGAATCAGGCATCCAAATCACCAACAAGATCACAAATGAAATAGCTATGTATGCCTAGAGGATTGGCTTTGCAAGGCCTTCTCTGGCAAGAAGAGTCCTGTAAACAGCAGGACTCCATCCAACATAGTCTACAAAACATGGAGAGGCCCATGTGCTCAATCAAAACACACCTGGGAGACAAAACTCTGGAGATGTAGAAACACAACCTTGAGAATATCAACCACATGATCTAGACCCATCTTTCAATGCATAGCAAGGTGGGATAATGTAGCATTATGATGTCCTGAACCTTATATAAACTGTGTATTGCATAGCTGAGGAAATTGATGGCACCCCTAGTGGACTTATACAACATCTAGTACCGCTCACTGATCCCATCTTCATTCTTCGCAACCCTCATGTACAACTTTCTTGCACACTTAAACAATAAACACCTCTTACAAATGGGGGCAAGAATAATTTTTCATGTGTATGTCAAATTTTAAATAGCTCCTCACCACCTTTTTGGTGACTTTGTTTATGTTGGACAGTCATTGTTGTGGGAGCTGCCAATCTGGGAATCCCATTTCTACTGTAGTTATTTCATAGCATGCATTAACATTTCTTATCATATTCCCACCTCCTATTTTTCAACAGAACTCAACCTTGCTCAATGTATTTATTAATTTACCTCCAGTGTTGAGTACAATTTTATTCATCAACACTAAATGGGACTGTTAACATAAATGTGCTTACACTGACTTTATCCTTCTTTGTAATAACTCTAAACCACAAGTCTACTAGTTTCCCCACCCTATTTGAACACTCTGTCAAGCAATTTTATCAGTACTGAAAGGTTGGGTTAGAAAAACGTTTGTAAAAAATCAAATATAACTCACAGCCAATTTGAGTTCTTATGTATTTGGAATCCTTTCATCTTACCCAGATTTTCAGATGGTAAACACAGTCTTAATCGATATGCTCCATTATCGCATCAAAGCATGAGAGAACCTCAGTCAATCATCATTATTGCCGGTGACACCATACGTTTTATGTTTTTTATTATTATGATTTGGAACTCCAGAGAATTCCACATAAAAAATACACAACAAAGTACAAACAACAAATCTTACATTTATTAGTAAACAAGATAAAATGCATTCCAGAAGCTCACAGTAGAGGAGTCTCACAATTAATTATATACAAAACAGAATACATAGCAGCAGCAATCAGGATAAAAACACACTCCACGTATAATGGAAGTCCTCAAGTTGTAAAGTGCAAGTGCGCTAAAATATTTGGGAAAGATACAAAACCTGACCAACAATCAAAATACAATGGGAACAATTGTGCAATTCTAATATAGTACATGAGAATAATTCAATGCAATCAGCATTAGGCATTATTAATACTATAACAACTTTGACAATGCAATTATTATTACCCTAAAGATCTGCTGATGTTATGCAAATTTTTTTGTCATGAAGGACCATATCAACATGCCCAAAACTGCAAACAGTATAGTAATCCTATCTAAAAAATGTTTGAAAATTGTTTACAAAAGGTAAAAACTTTGGAACATGCTTATTCAGAGGGACTGGCCAAAAGACAACTCCGGACCTCCACTGCCGAAGTAATGTTGTACTGTAAGAACACTGGTCTTAACGGCCTGCATTGTAGAGGCTGTAATAGAGGACAGACAAATAACACATGGTTTAAATCTTGCACCTGGTTTCCACAAAGGTCATAGAGCCTATCTTCCCTAGCTAAACATTCCAATGCTCCTGTTATAATTCATAAGGGGAGCAAATTCAGCCTTAACAGCAAGATGGTTCTACGCACTCCATGGGGAAGGTTCCATAAAACATATGATTGTGCTTTTTTGCACATGCTACTCTCTACTATCATGGCATTCCTAGTGTGCCGAGAACACAGTGCAATATCTCTTTTATGACTAACTTCGTAGATTGCTTTTTTAATTAAAATTTTCAAAGCCTGCTTTGGAAGAGGGCCTGCTTCAACTTGCCCAATACCAAATATGGCTAATGCCTTCTCATAGTTTCTAAAAACAGCCCTTTTTCCCTTCAAGCAAGAGAAGATTTCATGTTTTAAAGCAGCCCGTATGGAACTCACATCACTGTTCAATATACTATTACACCACCTTAGGCTTGCTGCCATTGCCAGCATGTTGGTCGAGAGAAGCGCAAATTCCATCCAGAGGGCTGCTGCAGCAACTACATGATTCAAATTACATATTTGGTGCCAAGTCTCGAAGAAATCCCAGTGTTGCTCATCCACTGATTCACAAGAGTAACTCAATGAGAGCGGAATTTTAATCTGATAAACTGCTAAAACATGAGCAAAGTGTCTTTGCCTGCAATATTTATATAGCCTGCCAATTGCAAAGGGCTGAGATAGTGCCTTACTTCTGCACTGACTAATGTGATCACTGCTAGAGCAGTTGCTTGAGAAAATTCTACATAAATACGGGTACAACTTCACTGCTTCCAGCTTATCTTTCTCCAAAAACCAGTGCAAATTTTTCCTAACCCTACATTCCTGTGACCTAAAAACCATGGTTTTACTCTTGGAATTGTTTATTTTTAGGAAATATTCATCAGCATATTTGCCTAACTTGATAAGACGCCTGTGTAAGCCTATCGGAGATAAATCTAACAGAATGGCATCATCCGCATACAGTAAACAACCAAGTTTCATTGTTGCTAGCTTTGGTGGGTCCCCCTTGCAATGTCCCACCCTACTAGGCAAGTCATTGATATAAAGGGAAAAAAGAAGAGGTGCTAATAAGCACCCTTGCTTCAACCTATTATGGGTTTCTACTTTGTTCAACGAACCCTGGTTCCCTCCCATCAGCATGAGCAAATGTGCGGGATTTTAAGACCCTTTTTGTATAAAGGTACCACTATGCTTCCTTTCCATGACGACAGAATAGTCCCATGTACATAGCAGTATTGAAATGCCGGATGGAGAAAGGAGGCCCATGCGGGGATACCTTGCTTAGTAAGGGATATCAGGAGGTTGTCCAGGCCCATTGCCCCAAATACCTTGCTTCCTTAATAAAACACTCTATCTCCTCAAGAGAGGGAGGGCCATAAACAATCCCTAAAGGAGACTCATCTATTCACTCCAAAGGAAACCTGCCTCTAGAATTTAATGCATATAACTGTGAAATATATTGAATCCGCTCTGCATCAGATAGAGGGATTTTCTGCAGTCACAGTATTCGGCTATTAAAGCCCAGTATTCACGCGAGTCACCTGAAAGTACAACCTCTCTCAGTTTAATCTATTTTTGATCCTCCACTCTTCTACGTTCATACGCCTTTTATCTCATTCTTACCTGCTTCAATCAGCTGATTTCCCTGTGCCTCATTAATGATGACTGCTTAAATTGTTCCCTTACTAAGGAGTTCAGCTCCCCATTTAGCTTTTTTACCTCCCAAGAGGTAGCCACCAAGGGTGAGTGCCCTTAGCTAGTTTCTTACTCCCACAACATCTAAATAAAATCAAATGCTTCTCAAACCAAGCAATGGGATTTTCTTATGTGGGACCAGAACTCGCCTTTTTAACCAGTCCTGCCAAGTTTAGCAAATTTTATTTGACCAAAAGGTATGCCCATTTGTTTTATTATACACTATAGTATCATCTCTGTTATTCCAAGACTCAAGTGTCTTGAGTTTAAGATCAATATCCACAGAGAGAATACTTTGATCGCTCATATTTGTCTTCAGTACCTTAAACTGTGTACATGCTCCAAACAATTGGTAAGATACCACAATGTAATCAATTAGAGACTGCCCTCGAGAGGAGCTAAAAGAAAAGGAAGCAGGAGAATCCTCTTGGAATCTCCAATTTAAAATAACAAGGCCATTGGTTCTTGGGCAATCCCAGAAACTAAATCCTCGCCTGTCTAATCTAATATGACCAGGCAAGGTTGTCTCAGGGATGCTCCATACAGCTTCCAACTCCTGATTACCAAACATAAAAGAGGAACAATTTGAGATTTTAGCGTTAAAGAGTCTCCAACCATGATTATCAATGTGCATTCTTCTAGAATACTAATATTGAGCACAAAAGCAAGCATGGATTCAACTAGAGAGTAAGACGCCCTCCCGGGGAGAATATATGCATTTACCAGTAAAAAAGTTGAATAATGTCCTCCTATAGCATTACCCAAAGCCAGCTTTATACACATGATACTGTCCTCCTATGGCATTATCCAAAGCCAGCTTTATACACATGCAGAGATTTGACGTAGGGACAAAGACTGGAGGATTCCAGTTTATGCTACCACTAAGTAAAATAGCTAAACCTCCACTTGCATGACCTTTTACTGAAGGATTGGCTGCACAACAGAAAACAAAGTCGTTTTCTTAATTAAAATCTGCACAACTCCACGTTTCCTGTAAACAGATTATAGATGGATGGAATTACATTAAGGAACTTAACTTTGATTTAGGGTGTCCTAAAGCTGCCATATTCCAGGACAGAATTTTACCCAAGGGGCTACATCTGCAGCATAGGGAGTTTTATATTTTCTTTGAAAGCATTCAAAGAACCAGCTACCCAACTCCAGTGGGCCAACTCATCTTCTCCTCTGGATTCACTGGCCATTATGCCATTGTATCCTGTGATATTAATCAATCTTTTCTCTGTAATACTGCCAACCGAGATTATGATGTCCTTCAGTTTTACAACCCCCCTGCTGTTAGATACAGCTCTACCTGAACCCTGAATGTCTTCCTTACAAGAGTGTAACAGCACAGCAACCGGCTCCTCATACTGGAAGACATCAAGCCCCTTTTTCCTCAAATGATCAACCTTAGCCAGGATTAGCATTAAAATGATCCTAGAACAAAATGTCACTCTAGAATTCGGAAGTCTGCTTTGAGGAACCAGATATACCTGATCAATATCTCTACTTGCTACCAGTCTCAGATCCTTGAGATCAGACAATAACAGCATAAGAAAGCTCCTATTAAATGGGCCCAATTCCCCATCAAACAATGAAAAAAAGATCATGGTATTGGATACTTGTCCGGACCCAGATCCTGTAACTAGCTTATGACTCTGCTTTTGCTCAGCCCCCAGTTTCAATATTTGTACTGGAGAAGAAGAAGACGGAGAAGCAGTCCCCCCATTGAAAGACCTCCCGTGATATAGATCAATTTGTACAGGGAGAGAATCCGCACGAGAGAGGATTGGGGGAAATCTGGCCATGGTCCGTCCTACAGTTTTGTGAGCTCCATTTACTTTTGCTGCTGTACTCACCAGATCAACCAAACCTATCCCTGCTTCATCATTCTCTAAACCAATGCTCATCCCTCCTCGATTGTTATGGACATGTCCGTAAGCCCTTTCTCTTGCCATTGCCTGCCTAATACTGATGCTTCTGTTATGATAGGGAGGGGGAGAGGATTCATTTCTAAAAACCCCGACTCCCGATCAGCCTCAGGAGCAACTATCTTCAACTCATTTACTTTTTAAGGCTGAGTAATAAAGTCAGGCTTGTCAGGGACATTGGGAAACCTCCATTTTTTTGCCTTACGTTTTGTAATGCGTTGGATCCTTTTCTTTTTCTTCTTCTGAGATTTTAACCCTTTGCATTCCGGGGGAGAGGCGCCCTTCCCAGGAGAGTCATCATCTGGTTTAACTCTTGGCAGTTTAACAATGGGAGGGACATTTTGTAAGACTGAATCCTGATGTGTAAGGGTACCCCCTTTATTGAATATCAGAAAAAACAGAGGAGAATTCTTGAGTACTGATGCATTTACATTCTCCCCTTGAGCGGCAAGACAATAGTCCCTGGGTACCTGATTTAGGGAGGAGGAACAAAGCACATTGTCGGCGCCAGGGAACTCATCCGAGTGCCCAGTGGGGGAAGCCCCCGGGCCACCATAGGTTCCCACTTGAACTCCCATTTCTACCACCCCATATGTTACCACTTTATTAGTCTGGGTAGCCTGTGATTTCAATTCAATACCCATTTCTTCCTTCCCTAGACAGATTCCGGCATAAGTGAGGTGCTGCACCCCACTTAGGATAGGGGACAATACATCCAACACATGATCAGAATTAACAATTGATTTATCTAGCAAGGCCAAAATTGAGATAAGAATCCCTTCTAATGCATAAAGAATATCAGAATTGGCCCTCCCTCCACCATTCTTATTAATTCCCTCATTCGATAGTAGCCATGAGGCTTTTGCCCCTACATTTGGAGAGACATTTAATTTCATCTGGTCCAATGAACCTAAAATGATATACTTGAGGAAGGCGTACCACTGTACAAAGCTGAAAGTGGAGGACAACTGCCAGAACAGTCCGAAGACAGACTCAAGGTTGTTTCTGGGGCAACTGACGATTTTAAATTAGCCTCCAGAACTCGATTTTTATACAATGAATAGCAAGGTCTGGCAAAGAAAAGTCCTCCAAATCACCAGAGTTGAAGCTACATGCATCCTCACAAAACCCATTGTAAGTCACTCGAGAGACCCCTTTGGGTGACAACACTACTGCTACTGACTCAGCAATTGGAGTGCCAGACGGAACCACAGAACTCACAGGCTCAGACATAAACACAGGCTCAGAGTTCGACTTGGTGCTAACTCCAATTGTTTCAGGACCAGCCTTAACATCCTCCATATCCATTTCTTCTGCTGCTTCCGCTGAGTGACATTGGTCAATGAGCTGAGGTTCAAAAATAAGCTGCAGTGGGTTGTGTATGGAGAGATTGTGGAAGTGTGGAACTGCACCCTGAGAGAGGACCGTAACAATACCCAGCTCTTCTTCTTTGATTGTGCCTATGGGCACCCCCATTTCTTTATTTCCTACCCCTCTGTCCCTTAGAAAGCATGTACAATATGGTAGGATGGGGCTTCAAAAGGGACAGATGGGCTTGAGGCTTCTTTCTCCAGATGTTTTTCAACAATTTGGGGGAGCTGGTGTGATTAGCTATGGAGCCAGCTGAGCCTGGGGGCGCAATTAAACAACCAGAACGCAGGCACCTTAAAGGCATCTTCAAACTCGACCTTAAAAAGCCTAAAGTGACTAACCACAGATATTCACAAGGTGGCCACTTATCTACTTCACCACAGATGCCAAAGACGCCCAATGCCTAGCAGGCTTCCCTCTTCCTTCTATCCTTTGCTCTGAGTCTCTTCCAGACCCACAGTAAGTGCTACCTCTCCCTAGACGATAGAGCAGAGGCTCACGAGAGACACAAGGAGGGGCATAAAGCTTATGGACATAAAGCTTATGTGGATAGAATAAGTGGGTGTACTGGGAGTGGGTCCCCCACCATGGGGCACAAACCACACCAACCTAACGCTGCCCGCTTCCCCACCACCAGGGAGGGGCTGAGGCCTAGGCCAGTCTCAACTTCTCCTCCGTCCACCAGCCAGCCAGCTTAACTTTGCTTAACAATTGGGCAAAGAAACCCAAAACGTAACTAAGAGTCACCAAGGAAGAGACAAGGGTGCAAACACTCCACTCCCTTGTGAGGCAATAAATGTGATGAGTGCAGGAAGTGCATTTAAAAATATAATATATATTTTTTTTTCCTCCACCCACAAGTATAAGGCGGTGGACTAAAGGGCAGCTCTGCAAAGTTATTCCCCCTGATGCAAAGGGGGAGGAACAAGGAGGGGGAGCGGCAGGGGTTGCGGTGGAAGAGGCAGGCAGGCAATGCAGGCAATACTTGCAAAAAGGAACTAAATGAAATGGGAGCGGTCCTTACTGACATGCAAATCGCACCGGCCTAACACTGGCCTCTTCCATGCAGCCAGAAGGAACCACGGCTCTAGCCTCGCCCATCCGTTTCGCTCACACTTGCCTTGCCTCACAGAGTGCTCCCAGCAAGCAATCCCCCCACCTTCTGGCTCCTCTATGGCTCTAAGGCTCTTCGGCTGTTGCTTGCCTCATCCACAGCCACATCCCCAGCCAGGACCTGCAGAACACGGAGCCGACACGCCCCTCGCCGCTCACTCACGTCACGTCACTTCCTCAGACCGCAGGAAGTGAATCGTATAAAAAAAAAACACCATACTAGAATGACAGTGATCGGAAGGACCTCACAAATGTCATGGAAAAACAAGTTGTAATGGACAGAGGGGGACTGATGAAGACAGCAGACGGGATCGAATGGGTTGGCGTAGGGCAAGACATGCCAGCAGCCCTGAGGCTAGCAAGCAGGTCGTCTCCTAATGGTGGGCAGAGTAGCCATCGAGCAGGTACTTCAACCCACGCTCACTCATGGCAGATAGAGCATACAAGGAGGCACTTCACTTACTCAAGCCATGTCTGTAACATGGCAATGTCTCTGGGCAGTAAAATAGCAAGCATTTGGTATTTGTTTAGTTTCAATATTGATAGAGACATGGAAATATTGTTTTTTAGGAGTCACTGGTTACACCAGCCTCCTTAGTTTTCTGCCTATTGCCTATACATAGCATCTAGCTTTTCTTTCTTGCCCATAGCCAAGGAGCTGCTCTGTCTGGAACATGTGGGCTTGAATTTAGTTTTGCTTTTAGTCCTTACTTCTACTGACTGCATTAACAATTAAGACATGTTAATATCTCTTTCCTTTATGTGTCACTCTGTTCTATTGCATCAACATCATGTGGCAAATGTAACAAGAATTAGCATAGCTGATTGGTTCGGCTTTAAATATACTAGCCCATGCAAACACAGGTATGAACAAACCTTACAAACATAGCAATTTACTAAAATGAAAAATATAATGATTGAAGATTGAAAAAGACCTAAGACTTACAGAGCGCTTGGGGGCTTTCTGTGGTATCAGGATACAGCGAGCAATTGGGAGAGGATCAAACACATTCTCTAGCCAAGGATTCCAGTACGAATCCCAGTTCGAAGTGGTATGCTGGTTCTACCCCCATGATGCTCTTCTTTTGCCATTTATCTCCCTGTAGCTACAGGAGGCCACCTAGTCTCCTACTTGAGAAGCCCTTTCAGAGCTTCAGTTTAAGCGGAACTACTAGCAAAGTATCAGTCATTTCCCAGAAAGACACAACAATATGTTTGGCCTTTTCTGTTATTCCTCCGGATCCAGTTTGGTCTAGGGTGCTGGTGAGGGTCAGCTGTTCTGATATGGTTCTCTAGCCATTAATATAGCCTTATAGCCCACTGCCTTTAACAACTGGTTTAGCCAGAGGCCGAAGGGAAGTAAAGCTATTAGAACATACCACTCACTGAGGGTGAAATGTTCTCAATTAAAAAGGGAAAAACAGAAGACAAACATTGAAATGTTGGAGATGAAGGCTTGTACCAGCCATTATAAGCCCTGAGCCCTTAATTGTCTTCAATGCAGCTCTCAACATTCCAATGTCCTAATATAGCCTTATAGCTTGCTTCTGAGGGCTAGACTGGTTGTTAAAGGCCCTGCAGGCCTATAACGAGGGAGGGGGCCTTTAACAACTGGTGTAGCCCTTGGCAGAAGGGCTATAAGGCTATTACAACATTCCACCCATTAAAGGTAGAATGCTATAAATTAAAAAGGGAAAAACATGAAGACAAATATTGGAATGTTGGAACTCCGAGCTTATACCAGCCATTTTATGCCCTTGAGCCACTCATTGTCTACAATGGAGCTCTCAACATTCCAATGTTCTAATTGGTAATGGATCCTATTCCAATCCTAAGTAAAATACCACAGGTAAACAAAGCTTCTTTTGCAGTGTTCCCTGATGTTGTACTGCAAAGGTCTTTCAAAATGACAGAATAGTAGAGTCAGTGTGTGAAGCCTTTAATTATAACAGACTGTAAACGTATTCAGATGAGACAACTCCCCATGAAAACATCCTTTCCTGGTTTTGGGGCAAGGTCTCCTCCTACTGAGAGCAGAGATTGGTTGACTGGAAAAAGACTATCCTCAAAGGCCTTCTTCACACTATGGTGTTGTTTACTATCAACATATTACGTTTCCAGACCCCAGTCTGGTCTTTGTGAGGTCATCTGTTGTTTCTGTCCAGTCCTTTCTCCTCATTCCAAGACAGCTAGCAGCTGATGGCTTGTAATTACTTTATAGATGACCCCTTGCCAGAACACCAAGATTATCCTTCTCTTCCAGGAAAAGTATTTCACACCTCATGAAAGTGTTAATTACTCACTCTGAGGAAGACAGAACCTGATCAGAACTACATTAATTACTATGAGACTTTCGGGGACAGAAAAGTAAGCTTCCATAAAAGTAGAGTTAAATCATATTTAACAAGAATCTATGGGGCATATTATCAACGGCCAGCGATAATTATCGCTGGCCGTTCACAGCGTGAGAATAGTTATCGCCGGCTACCGCAGATAATTATCGCCATGCTAGCGCTGTATTAACAACGCATAGCGCAATGGCGATAATTATTCCTGCGATAGCTTGTTTTCCATGGAACATCGCTGGTTTTCCAGCGATGTTCCATGGAAAACGGCGATAACCTTGCTGATACGACCCTGTGGTCGTATCAGCAGAATCCATCTCCCATGTAAAGTATGCTTAAGTCAGGAATTTAACAGACGTTAAATTCCTGAGTTAAAGCTGAGGTAGCGCGATTTCTTTTATCGCTGCACCTCCTTGTTAATATCGCGAAGCTGCCTTCGCGATATTAACTTGTGTTGTTTTCACAGCCACGCCTTCTTTGCATCTCATTAGCGATGCAAGGCGAGGCTGTGAAAAACGGGCTCTACATCAAGGAAACACGCGCTAGCGTGTCCTTGATGATATTGCGATATAATTATCGCCGCTTTTCGCCCGAAAACGGACGCTAAAGCGGCGATAATTATATCGCCAGCCCTTGATAATATGCCCCTATGTTTTTCACAGAATTGCGTTTTTATAAACAGTGCAATGATTGGGTGTTTTCTTTAGCTAGCGCAATTTATTGAAATTCTGACTTTTATTTCCAAGTGGAGTTTTAGTAGGAAAAAGCTACCACTAGCTAATACCGTGAAAAGGAACTTCTGTGTCCTGCACCTGTAGAGGCATATCAACCTAAGCAGTGGGACGTCTCACCTGTGCACGTTATGCATCTAGTCCACTACAGTTAAAAATCTGCAGAAGCCATGAACTAAGTTTAATTTCCCTACAGCATTTCGATATTTTAGAGTACGCTACGGTTATCAAATCTGTCTACATTTGACCATTTCATTTGTGAAAATTACTTCTCCATTACCCCAAATATCCAAAGTAAAACTTCATAAATAGTTTGAAGAACAACCTGCCACTTCCGTGCCACGCGCACATATTTTATTCCTGAAAATGCAGTCATGAACAGAAATACATTTACATTTGATCTGGACAAAATGAAAAATTCACTTGGACTTTATTGTGGAGAAGTGGGTACTGGGTTGGCAGTGACTCTGCACACCATGTTTAGGCAAATGAAGGGTAAATCATTCATTGAGGATAGACTCCTTTTAAATAAACGTTTTTCAAGAAATCACAGATATACTCTACAAATATGCTTATTTACAGAGCGAGGTGACTCCAACATCAAATCCCACTGGCACAGCCAGTGGTCTATTTCGCCGCAGGAAGTCCCTTCTGCAAGCGTCACGTTTTTTAAATAATCAGGTACCGTTTCTTAGGTAAATGAAACCAGCGTTGGAATAAGCATTTTAAATATTTAAGTGGAGCTGAGCTCGCCCTGCGTCAGCTCAGACGGACGAGGAGCCAGATGAGAGCCGCCGCAGACACAGTGGGAAGCGCTTGCCCATTTTAATTCCTCTGAAGACAATCTTTCAGATGTTGGAATCACACGCGAAGCCGCAATGCGTTGAACAAGTAGACATTGCCAGACCTATTTCCACTGGTCGAGTGAAACAGCATGCCACTCTTCCCGATTACACACGCTTCACTGACACAATGTATAATGAAAGCTGCTAACAGCGTAATAGATGTCGGCGCCCGTCTGCGCATCGGTTGCACGTTACAGAAACATGCGCACTCGTTGTCCGTGCCTTTATGCTTGTGTCGGCCGTGCTGTCTGAAGGCAGGCTCCCGGCAGGGCCTTCCCAAGGCACTGCCATGGATTTCATTTACCAATACATATTTAAGGTCCTCTTCATTATACGCCGCCATTTAGGGAGGTGCTCAGAATGTCGCGGTGTGATGCAGCTATGCAGAAGGTTTTCCGAGCTCGGAAAATGCGCGTACTGTGAGACGAATGTCTTTAATCACAAAAGATTCCTTGCATTCGCATTTTATTTTGTATTTTAAAGATAATTGAATGCATATGCCACAGCAAGGCAAATAACACGAACAGCGGGACCCCCTTCGATTACTACAGTGCTTGCAAGAAGTGCATCCAGCAAATGTGTCCTGCTGCCTCTCCTCGTCCCACGCTACAGTATATACAACGGTTTGCGGCTGATTCAGAATGCGTTTGCTATGCCTTTCTCCTATAGTACTCCGGGAGTAAGGCAGAAATCACACAGGAGTAAATTACAGCAAGATCTTTGTGAGTCATTCCTCGTGTGTGAGGGGTGGCCATTATTAGTGCAGGCATGAGGCATCCCTGCTTTAAGCCAACATGGCCACCATTATCTCAAGCGATGAACACGAGTGGGCAGTGATGAGAACCGTTATGTGAGGCCTCCTCACTGTCATGCAAGAGATGATAGTCTGGGGGTGCCTACTGCTATGCCACTGATGACCACCACAATGACCATAATATGCTAGGAATGGCTGCCATTTTGCAAAGATGTCCACAATATATCAGGGGTGGCCATTATAATACCAGACACAGCTACTAATGGCCCTCTTTAGAACCGTAATGGCCACATTATATACTGTCGGGAGTGCAGTTTTGCTTTGTTACTGATGTGGAAGGAAGTAGAACGCATTATTTTTAAATATAACTTTTTTATTTTCTCCAAGTTGTAAACAATTTTGTGTCATTATTTATGACATTGGAGTGGTATGTTTTGTCACTATTCCAATGTTCCTGCTTCAATAATTGTATTTGATTCAACGCTCAGAATGCATTTCTATGAACCAAGTATGACAAAACAATGCTAGAGATAATATGGACTGGTCTGAGGGATGGCAAGGGAATGCCCAGAAAACCCAGGAGAACAGTGTGCAGCTGTGTGGGTGCAACAGTAGCCATACCGCAAAGGGGATGTCAGTGCAACGCTCTAGTCAGCTGGTAGATCCAAGGACTCTATGTAATAAACACACCGAACACCTGCATGAAAGAATATAATGTTGGGCTAATCTTTGCATTGCTTTTTCACTATCCATCTGATCAAACGTGACATCAAGAGACGCTCGTGCGCATTTGTTTAGCTCATTTGGCTACCTATTGCCACACCTTGTGACCCTGCATATTCCTCTGTTTAGTTCTGGCTCTGTCCCCCAAATGTTACTGTCCTAAGTATGCTATGCTTTTGATGCTCTTTTCTTTTGTTGCTCGCAATTTTCAGATGTGGAGTATTTTCAATCATATCTGAGTTTCATCCAGTGTCTATTGCCAAGGAGTCTTATGCGAGCGAGTTATATCACACGGACCCCTCGTCATTCCGTGTACCCAGCATCACTGCTGAAATGGCACCAGTGGATCTCCCTCAAAGTTTTGATAATCAAGGGCCTGCACATACAGTCAAACACACACACACACACACATATTCCAGCACACATACGAACATAAAAGTTAGCTCGGAGAGACGCATGCAAAGTTACTGGCATGTACAGAATACCTGCTATAGTATGCCTGCTATAGATTATGCTACAGATTATGCCTGGTGATGCCCTGCACCTCTCATACCAGCATATTCCTGCCATCTGTCCACAGAAAGGACAACAGTGTCCCTAGATTGGGGCCTTTATCATTATTTTGTGCTCTGACATAAGCATTCATAACAAAGGATTGCCCAGTCTGCCAGACCATTTGTTTTCTAGCACCAATCAGACAGCAGCCATTTGTGTCTGTCCATGAGGTGGGCCCCTGGGGCATCCCATGCACCAACATGACTGCGGGGACGCTTGAACGAAGGAGGTCTGAGGGCCAAAGTCGTCTACTTCCTTCGTAGTAGAAGCTGCATCAACTTGACTGAAGTTTGTCTGTAATAATTATTCGATGCAGCTTTGATCATTCCAAGAGAGTTGTTATTAGCACAGGATGTGAATTCATGGCCTTAAGTCTAGGGTGAAACCATGAGTGGACGCATTTCCGAGTAGTTAGAGTAAACCTAAATAGTCCACGTCCTCAATTAATCGCTGACCATGGGTGTCAGATGGATAGTTCACCAAAATATGCCGGTGCCTTGAGATGCTGTGAGGTTGGGATCTGCTACTTTCAGGATGCTAGAGGAAACGTGCTACCTTTTGGGCGGTGGAAGCCTAGTGTTCATATGAAGAGTGTAGAAGGGCTGGTGTGCTTCTTATTAGTAGGTATTCATAATATTAGAATTGTAGACTTTAGACTTCCTTCTGGTTATTGAACTAGGGCAGAGGGTGGCTGCTCCATCTCTCCTGTCTGTGATCCTGTTTTACACACAATGTTATAATTTGCAGAGTTGGACTACAATATAATTTGCTTTTTTGAAAATATTAACATCAGCTTTCAAAGTTTGGTTCGTGTTGCTGTTATTTTTTAGGCTCTGCTGTTGAAATAATTCCTACAATATTTGATGTCCTACATCCAGGGCTCATATCAGCACTAAACACGGTGTAACTGCCTTTCCATGAATGATGACATTCGTAAGGTCTTTTAGCAAAGATAATGCATCTTTTATTGCACTTATCGCTTTGATGTTAAGTTGCCACTATATGTCTCAGACATTAGTTTAAGGTCTCATTGGTACAAGCTGTTTTTGAACGGATTGTATGAGCCCACAGCTCTTGATCGGAAAGTACACCTGTTGCTGTCATAAAACTTGGCAATTTTTGCCTTTTATATATACTATGTAAAGAAGATAATATATCTGATCTTTCAACACATGTATAATCTCTCGTTTAAAAGGACAGAAAACACGAAACATAGAAAAATCATTAATGTCTTGGCAAATGTTAGATTTAATTTCAACTTTAGAAACAAATTTAGCTGGTGAAATATAATGACACTATGTTGGTGGCAGGTGGTGACTGTAATCACGTTTGCTGTGTTCTTTTGTAAATGACCCCTGCTTGAAGAGATTGATCTTACAAATTGTACTTGCATCTCTTATACCTCATCAGATTATTCTCAGCTCCTAACTGGAATCGCTAAAGCTAATCACACATGAGCCCCAGTTAAACAGTAGAACCTTAAAGCTTCTGCTTGGGCTTTAACAAGGGTCTGTCAGCCCTTTGTGAATAGCTTCACAGGAAATGGTTCTTGAGGGTTCTTGAGTGAAAACCCCATAGATTGCATTGATACTGGGTACACTTCCAGTGATATTTGCACAATCCACCCCCGTCAGAATATACAAGACATAGCAGGGCCAACAGGGACATTATGGGGCTTATTTACAAGCCCCTTGCGCCACTTTTGCGTCACTTTTCCCATGTTAAAAATGACGCAAAAGTGGCGCAAGGGGCTTGTAAATCTGCCCCTATGTTTTTATTAATTGGCGCAGTTCAGGACCAAACACTAATTAAACCTCCGTTCGTCAAGACCAGGTTGACTTTGTATTGCATCGCTCCTCTGCATCCCACCTGAGATCGCTTGCACAGTCTCTGACAAGTAGAAAATTATACTGACAAAAAGGGGGCTCTCTCATTGGACGCAGAAAAAGCCTTTGATTAAGTGGAGTGGCCTTACATATTCTGAATCCTTGCACAATTTGGGCTTGGTGGAAAGTTCCACACCACTATCAAATAGCTGTATGCTGACCCGATGGCAGTAATAGGATTCACGTAACACGCCTCCATTTAGTTCCAGATTCATATAGGAATGCGGCAGAGATGCTCGCTATACCCGTTGCTGTTCATCCTGGCACTTGGACCTCTAGCAATAGCTATTAGGCAACATAAGGCTATTGAGTAAATTAAGACACCACTGGGGGAACTTGAGGCACTTCTCTATGTGGATGACATCCTGGTCATTCTGTCTAGCCCACTTACATCCATACACAGCCTTACCTAAACTATTACACACTTCTCATCATTTCCAGGATACAAAATAAATTAGGAGAAATGGGAAGCACTGCCTCTCATTCACAATACCACCATTGCATTGATAGGAGAACACCAGTTTCAATGGAAACAATCCAACCTAAAATTTAATAATTCACTTAAGCACGGGTCTTAACCTTTGATCTCAAAAATTAAAATCGATTTACTGCGTTGGTTCTCACTTCATCTATCAATAAGGGGAAAAGTCCAAGTCTTCAAAATGAATGTGATGCCACACTTGGACTATATTTTTGCATTACAACCAATTCGTGTTCCAGCCTGTATGATCTGTGAACTAACCAAGGTGATGAAGACGTTCATGTGGGAAGGACAGAAGTCACGTCTAAAGATGGCAAAGCTTCATGCTGCTACAGAAAGTGGTGGGCTGTGACTACTCCATATAGAATATTATTGGTTTTCATTTCAATTTGCGCAAATACGATACATGATACAAAATACCCTTGCCACACAGCAGTGGGTCCATATAGAGAAGTCCCTGTAAGGGACTGCTAAATCCACACATTCTGTACACCTGGAGTAAAATGAGGCTTATATCCTCCAACCCGATGTTACAGGTCTTGACATATGCAGACACAAAGCCCATGCTAGTCTGGGGAAAAAGCCAGCTGCACCTAGGTGCCCCATATGAATTAACAGCTGCATTAAAGTTGGAGGTACAGAACCTTTATGGAAGAGATTTATTTCAACATGGTTACAGGTGATAAATTAACTAATAAAAGAGGCTAAACTAAAAAGGTTTGCACAAACCTTTTTGGGGGACTTCCAGAAGCTTAATCACTGCATCCATAAACAGCTTGAGCCTCCCTTCATTGTATTGCAAAATTCAACAATACTTAATTTCCTTCACACCTGGAGTACATTTAAGGGTGTGGTGTCTGGGCTAGGTAAACTTCTCACGAACCACGTGCTCTCTGCCTCAACATGTAACCAATTGAAAGAATGGTAGACCCATCTGCTGCAAATCAACTATACAGATGAGGATTGGGCAGATATTATCTAATAATATCTTCAGTCTGGAATAACTAACTGCTCACCTCACTTCAACGTGGTTCAGATCCTCCGTGCTGACATACGGCCATTGGGCGTCTGGTGTGCTCTTCCTCGGCAGCACACGATCAGGCGCCATTTTGGAGGGGTCGGCGGTCTAGTTTTCAGACCGGCTGACCCTCTCCATCTATTTAATGGGAACTGCAGCGCGGAGGCGCCGCTGGCGCGCCAAAGGCAAGCCCACCTGCGCCCGTCCGCCCTCTGGGCGTGACCAGCCCCAGCCCCCCTGCTGGCTTGGGTCCCCAGAACCATGATAACCTGACATATAGCAGGGAAGAGCTACTCTCCTTCAACACTGAAGCATGTTATGTTATGTTATGTTAAGGATATTTATTGAGCGCTCGATTACCCGAAGGTGTCCTGGCGTTAGTTACCACTCCGTCGGCCAAAGCAAGAACAGGCAGGTTATTTATCAAACAGCCATGTCTTCAGGCCCCTCCTGAAGACCAGCAGGTCTGTTGTATTTCTGAGATGGGCTGGAAGGTCATTCCAGGCCTTGGCTGCCCCCGCAGTGAAGCCTCGGCCACCCCACCTCGCCCTTTTTGTGGCTGGGACATTGACCAACCTAGCCCCAGATGACCGTAAATTTCTATTTGGTAGATACCATTTAAACTGTTGTTGTAGGTAGGCTGGTCCTCTTCCCTGAAGTGCTTTGAAGACCGTGCACAGGGATTTAAAACGCACACGGTTCCTCACCGGGAGCCAATGTAGTTTTCTGATTTCATTGGAAATTGGGGCAAACTTAGGGGTACCCGTAAGTAGCCTTGCAGCGGCATTCTGAAGCCTCTGTAGTTTGTTCATAGAGCGTTCCATAATGTTAAGGTAGAGGCTATTGCAGTAATCAAGCCTTGACAGGACTAGTGCGGAGACCACCGTTTGCCTTCTGTCAACTGGTAGAAATGGTAGTATTTTTTTTACTGTTCTAATCACATGCGCTGTGGAAGAGGCAACTGCATTGACTTGGTCCCCAAAGTTCAGATTCTCATCAACTATCACTCCCAAGTTTTTTGCCTTCTTCACAGGGACAGGGAGGGGACCCATAGATGATGGCCACCAGATCGGAGTCCAGAAGTTAACATCATTTCCGAATAGCACCACTTCCGTCTTCCCTGCATTCAATTTGAGGCAGTTTTCTTCCATCCAACTGCCCACCGATTTCATGCAGAGTTGGAAGCGGCTGTCTATGCCCGTCTCCTGTCCTGGGAGCAGGGACACCACAATTTGGGTGTCGTCCGCATAGGAGGTGAGCTCGAACCCAAAGCATGGCTTTGAACAGGCCCCACACTATCCCCTGGTGATACACAATTAAGCCAAATCTGCCCAGTCTGCGCCCTCAGACTCAATTGTGTCAAGATAAAATCACGGGACCATGCTAGGATCAGTACTCAAAACTGGACAGCAGAAACGATAAAATGATGCACCATGGTAAATGCCCGATCACTCATTAAACATGCAATGGAAATGGCTGACTTTCTAGATAGTTCAAAAATTGATATTGCTTTTTATTACTGAGACCTGGGCTGACGCCGCCTCATGCCCAGACCTGGTTACTGCCACCCCTCCTGGCTACTCGTTAATCAGGCTGGACTGCATTGGGAACAGAGGCGGGGGTCTAGCAATTATCTTTAAAGCCAACTTTAAAGTCAGATTCGACCCACTACTCCACCCGGGTTGTGAAGCCCTGACCTTCAAAATTGGTCTCACAAATCACCACTCCTTTAATGGGGCCTTGATCTATAGACCTCCCGGCCCTAGAAACCTTTTTCTAGATATGGACAAGTCCCCATGGGACATTAAAGCCAATTCTCCTGACTTCATGATTCTTGGTGGTTTTAATTTCCACCTAGAGAATAAGGAGGATCCGGACACCAAGGATCTCTTAGCATCCTTTTCTCTTATAGGTTTAGCGCAACTTGTCTGCGGTCCCACGCATTCGGGTGGCCACACCCTAGATGGCATCTTTTCAGACTGTTCTCTTATTCAGGTCTCTCCTTCTCTACCGTTAACCTGGTCAGACCATAAAGCAGTGATGTTTCATCTGAACCTAGTGGGACACAGTTCGGTGAGCACATGAGCTCGCCTAGCTTTAACTATCGACCTTGGCACTTGATCTCGGAAGGTCTACTTACAAAGACCCTGCTTGAATCTAGTATATCAATATCTTCCAATTTGGATCAACAACCGACGAGTATCACAAATGGATTAGTGATTCCATTAACAGTCTAGCTCCAGCTAAACGAGGAAATAATAATAGATCTACTCCATCTGAACCTTGGTTTAACGAAGAGCTTAGACTGGCCAAACAATTGTGCAGAAGGCTAGAAAGAAAATGGAGGTCAAATTATTGCTTGGAAGACAAAGACTCCTATAAGGCAGAACTATTACAATACAAAAAACTTCTAACCAAAACCAAAGCTAAGTTCTTTATAGAGAAGATTAACTCAGCTATGAATACCCCTAAAGAGTTATTCTCTACAGTGGTCAAGCTAAGCAACCCGCCACCAGCCAGTAACCCTACCGCAGATGCCTCCTTCTGCAATAAATTTGCTACCTTTTTCAAAAGCAAGGTTGAAGTGATCTTTAATGCCTTAACCTCAAGCCCAAGCGCCGGGGGACTGTGCTTGAATGACAACCCACTGGCAGCAGGGGGTTACGACAAACCACAGTCAGTGGAGGGCAATGGGTTCAAGGCAGGAAAGGTTATCAGGAAAGCCACTATTCCTGGGACCGATTTAACAACACCTTCCCAATCCAATAATTCGATTCTCTCGGCTTTCTCCCCTCTTACAATAGACCAAGTATCCAACTGGTTTAAGCAGATTAAGTCAGGGTCACCTTTTGATCCATGTCCACCGAGAGTTATGCAGCTAGGTTCAGCCGTAGTTCCTGAACATCTCCTAGGGATCTTTAATCAAATGCTACAGTCCGGATATTTCCCTAAAAATTGGAAAGTTGCATCAATCCTTCCTCTCTTAAAAAACCCCAATCTGGATGCTGATGATCCCAACAATTACAGGCCAATCTCACGACTTCCCTTCCCGGCCAAACTGATAGCGAAAGCTATAAATACTGAGCTCTCTCTATTCATCCAGGCTCACAACTTACTGGATCCCTCTCAGTTTGGCTTTAGAAGCCAACATAGCACTGAGACAGCCCTGATCACAGCCGCAGAATATGGCAGAACAACTTCTTTCTAATATCATGTTGTCCCTATCAGCGACATGTATATACTCTTGCATATAGCACAAGCGCACTCTTTATTCACTATATATCACTTTCACTGCACCATCCCTTTTTAGGAGCACCTTGTTTTTTTGAGAAATGTAAATACGGTCTTATACTGTTGAAATCTTATTTTGCATTATGTGAACAGTGTTTCGTAAAATAAATGCACTAAACGCATAACAAAAACTTACTCGCAGTAGAGGTTTTTGACACTATTGCCATGGAAGGTACAGGCTACACTTCCAACTTTTTTTTATATCAATAGTCCAGCCCAGGTCCCTGGTTACTGGGTTGCCCCTTTTGTTCTAGAAGAGGAATCTCAGGACATCAGAGCAATAGATGGTTTGCCACTGCGCTAGCCGCAGCAAAGCAAAGTATTCTTAGATTATGGAGGACTAACCACAATCCTGACATACATTCCTGGAAGCATGAAATGTACACAATGGCGATATAAGAAGAAGTGATTTATTGCTTAAATGATCAGTCGGAGATTTCTGACTTTTTTTTGCATACCTCTAATGATCAATAGTGATGCCTGCAGAGTCCTTCATTAACACCACTTTCTCTGTTCATCACTGATCCAACAAGATATCATTCTGACAGCCATGCTACAAAAACCGGAGACATTTGTTGGCACCGCGAAGAGCCGCATACACCTCTCATAAGTACTGATAGATGGACGTAGGGAGCCTGATACCTGTGCAAGGTTACATAATTGGGCTGCAATAAAAAATGACCGGCACCATAGTGAGCACTAACAGTGGAGAAAGACATTCAGAGACACAAAAACAAATTATGTTTCAGTTCCCTAAACCACCTGGCTTATTTAGAGGGGTATATTGCTTACACTCAATGTTTATTGTGTCATACGTTTGGCTACCAATCATGGCAGAACATAATAACTACTTGCTATGCAATATGCCTAGAGAGGGAGGGAGTATAGGATTTGATGGCACATAGTGCTGGAGATAACCCTTGTTTTTGAGATCTTGATTGCTCTTCACAAATAGTGTATTGAGTACCAATGTGTCGTAAAACATAATAAAGAATTGTTAACAAATAAATGAAATGCAGTACTGGTTTGATTTAATTTTTTGTTTATTTTAATTACTGGGTATTGGTACCGGGGATGCTTCAATTAATACGTAAGACATTTTTTTGTACCTCACATCCACTACATTTTGGTCTAGATGAGCATTTTGGTCTAGATGAACAATTTGGTCTGATTATTACAAAATATTGTATCTCGGCATTCTCCAAATTCAAATTAACGTTTATTATATGGCTGTAAGCCTAAAAGATACATAGAGAACTAAATGTGACAACTCCCAGGAAACACTAGTCAGGAAGCATGAATTAAAAAAAGATCAGGTTTAATATAAGATAACCTTAGAAAAGCCGTGTTCCACTAGAATTCTATAGTCATATCTAGGACACCAATGTCTAAACAGTAATATAAATATGGTTAATACAGTCCTGTTGATTATTGTTACAAAAACGAAGAGATGGTTGATGTTTGGAGGTCCTGTTCTTAAAGCCTCCTAGTTGGTGGCAGATGATGGCAGCCGACACGTGTTTCATTACTTTCTGTAACTTTCTCAAGGCTTCAGCTAAGAGAGAATACTCCAAGTTTAGGAGATCCGTCCAAGGTGAGCGGACTGCGAACCTTTCGGCGAAAAAGTCAGGAGACCATTAATCTGTAAGGATCCTTAATCAGGTATCCAACCTCCAAAACTCTAGTCAAGTAAAGAGGTTTCATTTATGGAACTATTGGTTATGCTCCACATCTAATGTGGTCAGTTTGAGGTCTCACTTTAGGAAGTTTTGAAAGCCGATATAGAACTCTGTGTCTGTAACCAATAAACTCACTTTTTGAGAACGGTATTTACTATGTAACCTCGTCAATAATAATGAGCTGTAAAATGCCCTTGATATTAAGTCAGAAGTTCATTTAAGAAAGAGAGATGTGTCCCTGTATCGCGGACGGAAGCCGTCTCGATCTGGAATCTTGATAAATCCGGATTTATCAAGATGCTTAGATGTGGAGCATAACCAATAGTTCCATAAATTAAACCTCTTTACTTGACTAGAGTTTTGGAGGTTGGATACCTGACTAAGGATCCTTACTGATTAATGGTCTCCTGACTTTTTCGCCGAAAGGTTCGCAGTCCGCTCACCGTGGACGGATCTCCTACACTTGGAGTATTCTCTCTTAGCTGAAGCCTTGAGAAAGTTACAGAAAGTAACGAAACACGTGTCGGCTGCCATCATCTGCCACCAACTAGGAGGCTTTAAGAACAGGACCTCCAAACATCAACCATCTCTTCGTTTTTGTAACAATAATCAACAGGACTGTATTAACCATATTTATATTACTGTTTAGACATTGGTGTCCTAGATATGACTGTAGAATTCTAGTGGAACACGGCTTTTCTAAGGTTATCTTATATTAAACCTGATCTTTTTTGAATTCATGCTTCCTGACTAGTGTTTCCTGGGAGTTATCACATTTAGTTCTCTATGTATCTTTTAGGCTTACAGCCATATAATAAACGTTAATTTGAATTTGGAGAGTGCCGAGGTACAATCTTTTGTAATAATCCTTATAATATGGGAGTTCGGCAGAAGTTCCGTTAGGTGACATCCTGGGTAGTGGGGTGTCGTATTTGTCACCTTGAGGGGCACCTTGACTGTGGATCTAATATTGTCAAAAATGTTCACTAAACAGAATTGCTATAGGACTGATGTGCTACTGTTTTGACCCCCACTACCTCGTATATTCATTGAACAATTTGGTCTAGTTAGGCACAGAAGCAGGCACACACCTCTGTTAATAAGTTTTGCACCCTTTTCTTCACCTCAACATCCACAGCCATGCATCTGGCCTTCAGTGTTAAAGGAAAAATGTCTGATGCAGAAATAATTTCCTTGAATCAAATTTGCACTGATTATTAAACTGCAAATAAGAAACAAATGTAATGTTAAATTAAAAAGGAAAGGTACTCATGACTTCATTACATACATTTATATATGGGATAAATTATCCCAGCAGTGCATTATAATGATATTGCAGGTCTCTGAGGAGTTCCATTACTATATAGAATGCCTTCCTAAGGTCAAGGAACTCCAAGGTGACTAGCAATACTGTTTTAGTGTGTGGCAGATAATATTTTCTTCCTTATAATACGTGATCACACTATTACCTTTGCCTCAAACTGCCTAAATCCATGGTGTATTGCTCTTTCCTGTTCAGTGTAGACAAGAAGAATAAAAGCAGAATCTGGAGTGTGAAATTACATACACCAAAAAGCAGTCAGTAATTCATGCAAAAAGATATTAGAATCAGTTTAATTTAAGTCAGATTTAAAAAATGATGTACATCAGAACATATATGTATATGTGAAAACATGCAGAAATTATATCTTTCCTGTAATGATCCATGGTGTGGAAGGAATGAAAATATTGCCATAAATATCTCCTTTCTGCAGCCATTTTTTCCTTATTTTACCTGGAGCTGCAAATAAACTCCATCACCTACCTTTCACTCTGGCTGCTGGTTGTTGACATTAGAACTCAAGTGTAATACCTTACTACAGTTGAGCAACTATGTCATTTCTTTATTACAGGTGACTAGAGTTGTCACAAGTCGCCTATAATAAGTAAATTAGAGATAGGCTTTTATACAGAGATACCAGGCTCCCATGTATTTTGCTGCTGATTGTCACTTTAAAGCATTACTTCACATAAAAAAAAAAAAAAAATGTAAGTCCGTTTTTATATAGTGCAGCTACTCACCCTTACAGGTCTCAAGGTGCTGGGGGCCGTCGTGGAAATTAAGTGAGCTATTGCCCAGAGTCACATGGTGCTGAGCTGAGCTGCCGCCGGAGATCGAACCGTGAACCCTGTGCTCTGAAGTCAGCTGCCCTGGCCGCTGCACCACACCTCTCCACATAATGGGCAGCATGTATCATAGACTAGAGTTTTATAGAGTGGGTTACATTAAATGGAGTGCTCTTAAGTGATATCAAAAGTCATAGGGCTCAGCTTATTTCAAAATAATTACAAGAGAACATTTCATAGTTGGTAACATTTTGTCCTTGGATGTGGTTAGGATGATGCACTTTGTATGCAATTGGTGACTATTATGTGTTCCAACAACAATTTGAGATGGATTTTGAACTTTTTTCTAAATGCTATAACTTCCATTGCATTCGTAGTAAAAAGCCAGTGTACCTCACATAGGCCCTTCTTATGAGTGACCTGGTAAATGGTCTGGATTTTCCCCACCCCAGGAGATGTTGATACCGGCCCATTACTAAGCCCAGCCCATTACTAAGAAATGAGGAATTACTGGGGGATTTGTAATTCATGGTCAGAATTGCTGGTAATCTATAATTTTGGGCCAAATTGTGGCCCAGTGATTTTGCCTGCTTTCCACTATATCTTGCAGATCTCATAATTCAGATGAGGCTGGTAACAGCCCCATGGGGATTTAAAAGCCTACTCATAACGAGGGCCTTAGGTAAAGACACAATCTCTGCCTGAAGGTCCATGGCTGTGTGGTTTTATATGAGTTTAGTTGTATTTGTTCATATTTAAGGTTGGTTGTGGTGAATTTTGTTGTACAAATTCAGTCTGTAAAAAAACACAGGTCGGTCAAATATCTTCTGCAAATACCCCAGCCCTTGCCCTCCCCTCCAAACAGCACCATGAAATGGAAGATTCCAATAGGAGAAGTGGCAGTGCCAGTGGAAGAAGTCAGTGGCATTCTCCTAAGAAAAGTTTGGACACTTGCATTTATTTATTTACTTTTTAAATGCTTTTTTTTACAACGGAAGCACTGACTCCCTTCCAACTAAGATATGCATGTCCACTTCCCTTCCATTGTTCAAGATTAGCATGAAGAATCACCTAATGGCCACAAAACTCTCTTAGGCAATTCTCTGCAATATCTGAAGGACAAATTATGCTACTACCGGCCGGTTCGGACACTGAGGTCTTGCGACAAGGCTTTTTTAGTGACCCCTCGGATTCGTGCTTCAAGATATGGAGGCTCGGCTTTTTCTTATACTGCTGCGAGCACCTGAAATCAGCTTCCTGAGGTTATGCGAAATTGTTCAGACTTCACCCGATTTAAGAGAATATTGAAAACCAGGCTATTTTACGAATGGGTTGCATTACCTGGAAAGTCCTAGCGCCGAGATATACCTTCGGGTATGATTCATTGCGCTTTATAAGTGGATATAACAATGGCTACCTGATATAACATTGCTCTTGCAACATGTGTCCAACATCTATTGCTGACATGCTTGATCTACAATATAAATGTAACGCTATATCCAGCCGTGGTCCGTGCAGGTAACAACGGTGGGGCGGTGGGGCCGCGTGGGGTGGGATTTTGATGGACGATGCCGAGGGAAAATTAAATAAATAATTAATTTTCCCTTGGCATCGTCCCTCAAAATACCCCTCCCCCCCCCCCGCGGCCCCACCACCCCACCGCTGTTACCTGGACGGACCTCGGCTGGCTATAACTGGCTTTTCTACCATTAGCACCTACGTGGTAGAACTTAAAGGTTCATTATAACAATGTATAACACTGCAAGTTCCAGAATGCAATGTGCTATTGTTTAAAAATATGGAATATAAGGAGGGTGTCATAACACCACTGGGTCAAATGGTAGGAATGGGTGCATCACACTTGCTAGAAAATTAAATCTGGTGGCTCGCAGAGCAGACTGGGCGTGGCTTACAGTGTATTTAAACTGGTCTCAGACAGGAGTGCTATCAGGTAAAGAAAGAACATAACGGCCTTGTCAGTATTTACTAAATACTAATCGATTGCTGATCTTATATAGACTGTCACATGCACATTAAATGCAGTCGGCATCTCTAGCGCTAACATAATTTTTAAACTGACAGGTTTCGATAATTGTTTTCTGCTGTTAACGTGTCTGACTGGGTTCATTGACACTCGAAGAAACGTCTTCATTAAACCTTCCACACGCACGCTCTGTTAACTAATAAACCGAATTTGTTTCTTGCAAATGCATGTAAAGCTTGATTAATCTGGCACAGCAGGCTAAAAGGGCACATCGTAACTGACGCCATGGAATGTCAGGTGATCTGCCTCTGAGCGTGATCTCAGCACGTTCCTGCTTCAGTACAGTAGTGACAACGTGCACTGCATTTGAACGACTCTAAGCTTCGCGAACGTGTGTTTTAGCCACAAGTAGTTTTCTCACAGTTTTCCCAAAAACAAAGAAGGTTTCTTTATTAACTATGATTCCGAAATCATTTAAAAAAAAACAAAAAAACAATTACAGGTTTGTTCTTCCATAAAGTGGTAGGCAGGCCAACTAAATATGGATCCAGCGAAGTTACTTTTTGAAGTAGTGATAACAAAATAGAATTATGTTTCTCTTTTTTTGTACTGCATACTGTTCCTTCATCAGGCAGGTCTGGCCAATCTTTTCAAAAGCCTCGTTGCCTTACTGTTATAAACTACGAGTAGTCAGTGATTCTGAATACTCTTGCTAATTTGAGATGGCTGTTCTCGTGGACTTACAGGGACTTGCAGGTTGTTTGAGCACAGCACTGTAGGCAGGCGGGTCAAATCATGCACCCATTGCCCTCTGGCATGTAAGCATGGCAGTTTTTTGAATTCACATTCCTACTAGATGGAAGCTGGTTCTCATCAAAATAATCTTCTATGCTCCACCAAATTCGAAACAGTTGTTTAAGCACATTGAAGGAGATTCTGTGCCACACTGCAAAATGTGATCACTAGTTTGCATCACAAGTTTGGTTCTACTCCAAAAGTAACTTCACCGCATTAGTGGTGCAAAACATAGCAAGGTATCCTACTCATGTTTTAAATATGGCAGGCATCCGTAATTCTAGGGATGATATACAATAGGATCATACTTCTGTCCTTAAGTGTCCCCTGAGAAATGGGATATTATCCAGGAGACTAGGACGTTCCCAACCTGTTCCTGAGTTTATTCCCCATGTGCAGCAGAAACGAATAATACTGGCCCCCTGATATACCTCCGTAAAAAATTATTCTCCAGAGATTTTCATTTTTGATTTGTGTTTTTGGATCACTAGCGAAGTAATTTAGCTTGGCTATACATTGCTGATCCGGGCCGAATTGTTCTGGACAACATTTTTAAAAATGGTAGATGTGTTGTATTGATGATGTAACATTTCAGGAACCATGAAAACCTCATCTTGGAAGAAACTAGCTGCAGATAAAAACATGTTTGCCCTTTGAGACTCACATACTCTGTACTTTGTTCTTTCGTCAATCCCTTTGGTCCTTGTTCTGGCTAAACCACAGTTTATTCAGCACGGAGGATGCAGAAAGGAAGTAAAAAATTGAATTTTTTCTAAGAAGACCCCTCACTCACCAACCTAGTTGGTGACATGCTTCATCATTGGGGTCCCACCCGAATAGCCGAATGCTACCCGGGTGTGCTGCGACACCTGATTACAGTGGAGCGGGTTGGTTTGAACAGCAGTGATAGTGCAAAGTGAGTGCCAAAAGGTGGTGAATATTAAAAATTGTCAAAGTTTGACTCCCTACAGGAATTTAATATGGAGTAACTGGACAATATTAAAAAAAAGTATGAGACCCTAATCAGGCTAAATTGACCTGTAGTGTCTAAGTGAGAATAAAGGTGATGGTCTACATGTTTCAACCTGTAATGGAATTGCAAGGTTTTCGTCAGGACCGGAAAAAAGCCCGGGTGGTCTACACGCTCTAAGGTGTACCCAACCCAGGGCCCATGGATAAAAAGCCACACCAGTATTACTCACTGTATGGCATTCCCTCATCAAGTCAAATCTAGGGAGAAATCTGAAAGAGAAAAAAATGTCACAAGTACATTTTACGCTTTAATCATGTGTTAATGCATGAACCAAAATGCTCCTCTCACACACGAGGTAACACCAGTGAAAGAATGATGCATACCCAAGTGTAACGTGCTGTCTCACAGGCACAACCAACAAATTCATGCGGTGTCACTGTGATAAATGAATGTGAGAAATAACTGGATCTGGTTTGTTCGAAAGGTCGCTAAGACCGGAAAGGGAACAATCAATAAACATGCTTATTAGCAGAAAAACGGGTGCTTACAAATAAGCATACCGCAGTAACCCTCACACTATCAGTTGTGGGGAAAAGTATGACCGTGCCTATTCGCAAACGGCGAGTGCTTAGATATAAGCAAGCCGAAGTGACTGCAAAACTATGTACAAGGGAGAGAGAAAAAGGTTAAAATCTTACTAGCGGCTCGAATCGGCCATGCCCCATGAGAACCGGGGGAAGGCGCTGGCTCTTAGTCAAACACTGAGGAAATAAAAAGGTATTACAAATGGGGCGCCCCTGCCTGCGAAGGAAATCATGGAGCAGCGGAGTCCACCCGCAGATTGAGAGGTCACTTACTTCATCAAACCATGCCACCTGTGTCTACACCTACTTGGTTGTCCCTAGCGGATCTCCGAGGTTAACCGGGTAAGCGGCATGGTGGCTTATGAGCGTTTGAGTGGTGTTTCCGGGTACGCCCACAACAACGCGCGGCGCGCGGTGACGTCAGCCCGCCGCGTTGATGTTAGGAAAAAAAAACGATGTGGATGCTAGCAGCCGATATGTTCGTTACAGCACGTTACACTTGAGTATGCATCATTCTTTCACTGGTGTTACCTCGTGTGTGAGAGGAGCATTTTGGTTCATGCATTAACACATGATTAAAGCGTAAAATGTACTTGTGACATTTTTTCTCTTTCAGATTTCTCCCTAGATTTGACTTGATGAGGGAATGCCATACAGTGAGTAATACTGGTGTGGCTTTTTATCCATGGGCCCTGGGTTGGGTACACCTTAGAGCGTGTAGACCACCCGGGCTTTTTTCCGGTCCTGACGAAAACCTTGCAATTCCATTACAGGTTGAAACATGTAGACCATCACCTTTATTTTCACTTAGACACTACAGGTCAATATAGCCTGATTAGGGTCTCATACTGTTTTTAATATTGTCGAGTTACTCCATATTAAATTCCTGTAGGGAGTCAAACTTTGACAATTTTTAATATTCACCACCTTTTGGCACTCACTTTGCACTATCACTGCTGTTCAAACCAACCCGCTCCACTGTAATCAGGTGTCGCAGCACACCCGGGTAGCATTCGGCTATTCGGGTGGGACCCCAATGATGAAGCATGTCACCAACTAGGTTGGTGAGTGAGGGGTCTTCTTAGAAAAAATTCTATTTTTACTTCCTTTCTGCATCCTCCGTGCTGAATAAGCAGATTTCTCTGTTCTTGAGAGTAGACTCCTCCTTGTTGTTGATTTATCATTACCTTTTGGGAATTAGGAGTACTCCCTTTATATATTATTTCTAATATATAAAAATACCCTACCTCTCTTTTTTGTTTCGCTTTTTAAACCACAGTTAACACATTGAAGATCCTCTGCTTTCTGATCAGTTGTTGGAGGTGGGCGAGGGGTAGCCATTGATCTTCTAAGTGGATGGGCATTGGGTTAGGTTGTCGTTGCTTTCTCAGAAGAATGGGATTCTTTTTGTAATTCTGTGGTTTCTGCTATTTTTTGACACATTTTTTCCAGGCTTTTTTCATTGTACATGACTTGTAGCACTTGTTGTTACAATGACAAAATATTTGATCCTTTCCACCCATCACTTTAAAGCTTTTGTGAACATCTTGCAATATTTCTGCAGCATCTCAAACTTTCTTCAGTCCAGCCGCAGTTGATGGTAGCCTTTATTTTGGATTAGTTTGGCATATGACACATTTTTCTTTGTTGAAGGAGTCCTCAGATTTTGTAGTTAGCAACACTCTGTCAGGAGGTAAAGAACTTCTGCTACCACCGGCTTCGCTCATGATTACGAATTTGAATCAACAGAAAACAGAAAACTGGAAACAGCAAATACAATGACAGCCGAACAACGCGTTGCCTTTGTAACATGGGCGAAATAACGAATGCATCTGAACCACGCATTACATTTACAACGCAAGTCGTTACAATGACATGCGTTGGGTCAAGCGGCGTTGGACTTTAGAATCCAATGCTTTCCCTACTGTTACGGTGATTAGAGTTGGAATAGTAAATTATACTATTTTTAAAGTCCAGCATCTCCCCAAGGCAAGTAGTTGTAACGACTTGCGTTGTAAATGGAATTCGTGGTTCAGACGCATTCGTTGTTCCGCTTATGTTGTTAAGGAACGCGTGGAAAATGAATGCATGGTTGTGTCATACAACCACAGAAAACATGAAACAAAAGCAATATTAAAATAAACTACCAATATGATGGCTAAAACACATCATTATAGAGCCACCATTTTGTAAAATGGCGGAAGGGTTGCTCTGAGGAGTTATTTTCTGTCTCTATAAGACTACTTAACCCCCAAAACCTATGTTATGACACCAAAATGAAGTATATAGGCCTCATGGTTCCTGAAATATTACATCATCACTGAAGCACATCTGCCATTTTTAAAAATGTCGTCCAGAAAAATTCAGCCCAGATTAGCAATGTCTACTCAAGCTAAATTACTTCTCTAATGATACAAAAATTGAAATCCAGAACGTAAATTTCTGGACAACATTTTTTTTACGGAGGTACATCAAGGGGCCTGGACTAGAAGTGATGCTGGTATTCTTGGCCATTTCAAACCTGGAAAAATAATATTTCACCCACCACCCAGGCCTGCAATGTGACCATGTCCCTTGAATGTTTCTGCTGTTTTGTTGATTCAGTTGAGATTTTGGATGAGCCATTTTGGAAAAAGAATTAGTCCATTCCAATTCAATTCATAAATCTTCTGCATTACTTTCCACTGATGCCTGGCCCAACAGTCACATGACTAGTGCATTTTATTTGAACTAGTTCTTTAAAAGTTGCGAAAATGTGTTACCTGTGAAAAAGTTCACTTGCAGCTGACATTTTGCAAGATGACATTCGCAGAATTATTTTCTAGGAAAAACTATTTATGTCTCAAGCAAAAAATGGTTTGATTATTTTTTTATTTAATGTTTTCTTAAATAATCTTTTAAAAAAAATAATCATTGTTATCTTCATGGCCCTTGTGACAAAACTCACAAAGATACGGACTTTAGAGAAAAACTTTACAATTGCATACACACATTGTCCCAATCAATGTTTACAATAAAATTCAGTTCCTCTCATACACAAATTTGTTTCACATTCTTCCAACTTGTGGCTTACATTCAACTTATTTGCACATAACAGGAACTACATTGCAGTTTGACCCGTGATCATACCTATGCTTTGCTAGAGCTAGACTGAGAGGGGCAGATTTATGAAGATTTTGCATTGGGGTTGCATCATATTTGTGGCACAACCCTGATGCAAAATCATTTTAGAGATTTACTAAGCTATGCAAAGCCACTTCACATGGTTTAATAAATACAAAGTAACGCAACGCAGTGTGCAGAGCTGCCTTGCTGTACTGTATCAGGGAGGTGTTTCATGGGTGGAGTTCTGATGGCATTTCCATGCACCCACCCATGGATTTTGATGCAATCCCATATTTACTAAGGTGAGTAAACCTGGGATTGTGCCAAAATGCTACATCTCCCTGAACCAGCTGTAACAAGGAGAAATTTATATATATTTCTTCTTCTTACTTCCTCTTTCTATGCGTGCTGCATTTTGCACCACACGTTGAAAGAGGAAAATGCCTTTAAGGATTGTTTCTGTGCAGGAAGGGTGCCTGTGTTGGCGCTAGGCAGCACACAGTGTGCCAGCGCTAGGAGACAGCAGAAATGTGCCATATCTTAAAAGATATGGCACATTTCTGTCGTGTCCCTTTTACGCAATGTAACGTAGCACAGCAACTTTGCTTGTTGCCCTCCGTTGCATGACAAATTAGTAAATATTCCCTAGAATGTTATTCCACAAGTTTAGTAGAAGAGTAACAGAATTAGGAATTCAGTAAATTCTTATGATCTTCTATCCAGCAACTAAATTGTTGAGTGAATACCTGCATTCTTTATGGAGCAATTTTTGTTACTAAGATTAAATTCAGCTGTGAGAAACCAGGACCTGTTTGCAGTGTCCCTCCACTTTATTCCCCCATTTTGACTACTAGATGCTGGTTTTCTGACTCTGCTAACCAGACCCAGGGCCTGTGCTCTGATTAAAAGTACAAGGTAATACGTTACAATTTCAATTGGTACTGTCAACCTGCCTGTAAGTCACTAGTATATGGTAGGGCATGTAGGTTTAGAGGCCCAGTAGATTTAATGTATTTAAGTGTGCACCCTGCTGTCATTTTTAATTCCAGCCCTACCTTGCAGGCTGCTTTTGTAAATAAAGTTATATGCAAATTTGACTTTGGATTTAAAGGTCTTCAACGACCTTATTTTTACACGTCACCCCTAAGATCTTCCCTAGGTGCCCCAGGGGTAGGGTGCCTTGTAATTATAAGCAGGGACGTTATAACATATGTTTTATATACCCTGGTGAGGGAAAAACTGCCACTTTTGTTTTTCCTCATTGTAGCACAATGGCTCCACAGGCTAACATGTGAATAATTCATTAACCTCTTCGATACTCATGACGGCACCACACCGTCATGAGTCACGGTTGAGCTGTGCTCATGACGGCGTGGTGCCGTCACAACCACGCCCGCGATTGGAATGTCCAGCACCTGGCTGGAATTCCTGCCGCAGGCAAGCGGTTAAAGTATAACTATTGACAGGAGGAGCTAAAAATATACTTCAAAGTATTATCATGATAGTTAGAATAAATCCAACAACTTGCCACTGTTAGATTTATTATAACTATAACAGAAAAGGAGGTATAAAACTTTGTTTCCTCTGAGCCAAAATCCAGCCTTTCAGCAGCCCTTCTCTGATTGGCCAGCCTCTGCCAGGATGAGCAAAGCTGTCTTAATGAGGTGTGAAATGGCCGGACAAGAGACAAAGGATTTCCTGTGGGAGGGGAACTGCAAGCTGCAGAGCAAAAGGCAGGTTAGGGGTGGAGTAGAAAAACTGGTCTTCACAGGGGGAATACGCAGGACAGGCTCACCCCTACATCCTGCACCCCACAGCCAGACAGGAGCCCTTGTAATTAAATTAGCAGAGGAACTGGAAGGGGAGTGTTAGGGAAACTTAGCCACACCAGTGGGTTGGCTTAGCTAGATCTAACCCTCCAGTAGAGTGTTTCTCCATTTTGGATTTTGGAAGAATAGTGCTTTCTGGGACAAGAATATGCCATACTTTGGAAGACGTTGCCATACTTCTGGGTGTCACCCTGTACCCCATTGGTCAGTGGTGCCCCATTCCTTGTCGCCCAGGACCCATGAATAAATAAGGGAGAGCTGCACAGCAATTCAGATGCCTACCTGGAAAAATCAAGAGAAGAAGGACTGCTCTGCCAGAGCCCTTGGTCTGCATCCCAAGAGGACTGCACTCATAAGGACTGCACCTGCTGCACACTTTAGAACTACATCCCTAAGGTCTTTGCCTTGCTTCAAAATAATTAAAGAGGAACCCACTGAAAGCAACAGGTACAAAAGAGCTACAAGAGATCCCTGCCTGAAACTGCAAGAAGAAGAAGGACTACCCTGCTGGAAACCTGGCTTGCACAAAGAGGACTGCACTCTGGATGACTGCACCTGCTGCACATTTTGGAACTACAGCCTTAAGGACTTTGCCTTGCTATCAGAAAGTGGAAGGAGTGGACTCCCCAAAAGCAACAAGTTAAAAGAGCTCCACCTGCATCATATCCACCAAGGCGAGCCCAGCTGGATTGCGCCAAGGGCACGTTAAAGGATTTGCCCCGATGCATTGTGGGAAATGTAGTCCCAACATCGCAAGGATCCTCTCAGAGCTTCTAGACCCTTGGATTGGTGTTTTGGACACTCTGAACCCACAACAGGAACTTCAGGAAGAAGTTCCAGAGGTTTGGAGAAGTTTGGAGCAACTTTTGTAAAAAGGTCCATAAGTTGACCAGGTGCATTGTGGGAGTTGTAGTTCGAGACACCAAGAGGCAAACCAGAGCATCTGAAACCTTGACTGGTGCTGTGGACCACTTTCGTGCATCAAGATACACTTCTGGAAGTAAGTGTAAAAGTGTTACATTATGGCTAGCCTGAACTTTTGACTTTGTCCCGGTCCAGCGCAACTGTTTTTTATACTTTAACTTTTACATGTCCTGGGAGTGAAAAACTCTTAAATTCATTTCTCACTGTAGCAAGGCCTGCCTCTCCCATAGGATAACATTGGGTTACCTTATTACATTTAATAAGTGATAACTTCCAATTGGGAGCAGGCAGAAATATCGAGTTTTGTGTTTAAAGGAGTATTTTTTATATATGTACAAAATCAACTCATGCTCAGGGCCTCAGTATCTGCAAAATCTTGTCACCCCCTACCATCCTTACCGCACTCTGCGTTCAAGCAATCAATCTCTTTTTACAGTTCCTAGAGTCAACCGAGTTCGGATTGGCGGCTGCTCCTTCTCAGCACGCAGTCCCAGATTGTGGAACACTTTCCAGAATCCATTTGCCAATTTCTTCTCTACTTGCCTTCCATAGGAAGCTAAAAAAATGGCTATTTCAATCCTCCACTTCATGCTGATGTGCCTCAAACCTGAATAACTCCAGTACCACTCCTGAAGATGTTTAGTCTTCCACCCAGGCACTGTAAACCCTATGGGCAGCTAAGCAATATATAAGACTGCAATAATAATAAACCTTTTTAATGGTAAAGTAAGATTTTAAGTAACAATTCTGAAAATGCCACTTTAAGAATACTGGCATTTTCTTGCCCCAACCATTTGGTGCCTCTGTCTTGGGTCACATGACTAGGTGTAGCTGGCAGTTGGCCTTTGAGTATTGCTCCCAGAAAATGAGACAAAGGGGGAATAGGTGTTGGCAGGATGGGCCATCTCTGACTTGATAGGGGAGAAGAGCTGTCACCTACCACACTTTCACATCACAAAGGCTCTGCCTCATCACACTCACAAAGGGTTTCACACTAGTCTTTTGTGCCCTCACACAAGCTGGGACCTTGGCAGGGAGGCAGGAAATTCCAAACACCCCTGGGGGTGGAAACCTTCAGAACCTTCTCCTACTTCAAAGCTGGCACCAAGTAAAAATATTGAACCCTCAGAACCATCTATTCAGATCACTTCTGGACCTGTGGGCTCTACCAAGAAAAGGAATGCCCAGCTGTGAAGTCTGCTCTGCTGACCTGCTTGCTGACCAAGGACTGCTTTGTTGCCAAGGCCTACTGTTTGGGTTTGCTTGTGACTACAGCCTGACAGGAAGTGTGATTGCTGCTTGAGTAGGGTTTCACCCCACTTAACCAGTAACCAAATTTCCTACAGAGCGGACTTGGAATAAGTGTCAGTGGAGTTCCATCCGAGTGGGGGTGATGTATTCATAGGTCACGAATAGCTGTGAATTGAGAATAGCAAATGATGATATTGCCTATTTCTAGTCCTAAAACTCCTTCATCCATCAAGATGTTTATCATATAGCAGACTATACTGTGAAAATGAGAGTATGATACCATATTCATGCCTGTTAAATGGCTTTACCTTCAGAAATCTTCTACCTCATTCAATGTATTGTTCTTTTATACCTTCTGGTGTGGGTTTAGTATGTAGTGCCCTCCCAGATAAGCATTCTTGTGGTCAGAAAATCACTAAATTAAAGTTGTCTACTATCATCATTGAACTTTTGTTAAATGAATGTAACAGACAACCTCTCAAATTTGTGCTTGTCCCTGCTTTGTGGTGAAGTGGTTGGGACGGTAGAATTCGTCAATCATCTTTGTTGTACTTCAGTGTCAACACAGTCCACCTATTTCTCATGGGAAAAATTGAAAATATTGATAAAATTACTGGCACTGGGGCTCTCTTTGGTAAAATACAAGAAGAAACACTATATGTTAGTGGCATGCCCACTGCACAAACGTGCTGTGCATTCAGGCTGCAGCCGCCATTAAGTAGGAGCGGGAGTGAGGAGGGGCTTAAGAGGCAGTGGGCAGTGGGAAGCAGGTGCAGCATGGAAGAGGAGGCAGGAGAGGCCAAAGTAGGAAACAAAGGGCATGAAGGGGAACAAAAGAGCAGGAAAAGGATGAAGAAGGAGGAGGAAAGGACAGCAGAAGTACTAGAGAGTGCGACATTAGAGCAAAGGAGCAAAAGGGGCAAAGGATGAGAGTGACCAAAGAAGCAAGGCAAAGAATGAGTGCACGGCCAAGAAGCCAAAGAGGCAAAGAATGAGTAGGAAAAGCTGCAAAGAGCAAGTGTGGAAGGCAAAGAAAAGCGGAAAAAAATGGGTGTGAAAGGCAAAGAAAAGTGATGAAGAATGATTGTGAAACACATATCAATCAATCAATCAATTAGGGGAATTGTAAGCGCGCTACTCACCCGTGAGGGTCTGAAGGCGCTGGGGGGGTGGGGGTTTAGCAGCTCCGTTCAGTCGAAGAGCCAGGTCTTGAGTGTCTTCCTGAAGATGTTCAGGGAGGGGGTGCGTCTGATGTCGATCGGGAGCTCGTTCCAGGTCTTGGCCGTGATGTAGGAGAAGGCACTTCCCCCTGTTCTGGCTCTGCGGATGCGTGGGGTTTTGGCAAGGGCGAGGTTGGTGGATCGGAGGTTTTTCTTGGGTGCGAGGAAGGAGATTCTCTCGTTGAGGTATTGGGGTCCGGTGTTGTGGAAGCATTTGTAGGCGTGGGTGAGTATCTTGAAAGTAACTCTCATCTCATTGGGGAGCCAGTGGAGGTTCCGCAGGTGTTGGGTGATGTGTTCGCGTCGGGGGTGCCGAGGACGAGTCTGGCTGCGGTGTTCTATATGGTCTGGAGTTTGCGGAGCAGAGACTTGTTGATCCCGGCGTAGAGGGCGTTTCATTAGTCCAGTCTGCTGGTTATGAGTACGTGGGTGACGGTCTTCCTTGATTCGAGGGGGATCCATTTGAAGGTCTTTCGGAGGATGCGGAGGGTGTTGAAGCAGCTGGAGGTGACGGCGTTGACCTGTCAGGTCATGGAAAGGGAGGAGTTGAGTACGATACCAAGGTTTCTGGCATGGTCTGTGAGGGTGGGAGGGCAGCCGAGGGTGGTGGGCCACCAGGTGCTGTCCCATGCAGAGGGGGAGGGTCCGAGGACGAGGACCTCTGTCTTCTCTGAGTTGAGCTTCAGGCAGCTTCTGCTCATCCAGGATGCGACGTCCTTCATGGGTCGGTAATTCTTGAGGTCCGTCGGATCTGCTGAGGGCTTCTTGAGCAGGGGTCTGACTTCTGCGCATTTCTAGTCGCTCGGAAAGATGCCGGTCTTGAAGGTGGCGTTGACGGTGCGTCGTAGTTCTGGAACGATGGCGGTGGCGGCTCAGTGGAATATGTGCGGCAAGCAGGGGTCCATGGGGGCTCCTGAGTGGATGCCTTTCATGGTCGAAGCGGTGTCTTCGGTGGTGACTGGGGTCCAGGAGGAGATGGTGGGCTGGCTGGCGTTGCTGGAGAGGGAATTGGTTTCAGAGTCAGGTGTTTGGTCGTTGAAGTTGTCGTAGAGGCCCTTGATTTTCAGATGGAAGTAGGATCCGAGCTAGTTGCAGAGGTCCAGGGAAGGGGTGATGTCTGTGGTTTCGCTGGGGTGCTTGGTGAATTCCTGGATGATGCTGAAGAGTTCCTTGGAGTTGCTGGAGTTGGCGAGGATCTTGTTTTGGATGAAGGTGGATCTGATGCGTTGGTGGTATTCTGTCACGGCGTTCTTGTAGGTGGTGCGATCTTCTGATGTTTTGCTGTTTCTCAGTTCTTCTCGAGACGTCTGCAGGAGCGTCTGGATTCTTGGAGATTGGCGGTGAACCAGGTGGCCTTCTTGGGGCGCTGTCTGTCGGGGTTACGTAGGGGTGCGAGCTTGTCTGCGCAGTTGGAGATCCGTCTGTGGAGTTCTTTGGCCTCAAGGTTGGCGTTGGTCGAGGTGGTGGGGGGTCGTGGTTGAGGGTGGAGTTGAGCTGCTCCTCAGTGATTTTGCTCCAGTTTCTTCGTGGAGGGCGGGGTGCAGGTTTGGGCGGCGTGGGTTTGCTGACAAAGAAGTGTACACAGTGGTGGTCTGTTCATGGGGGTTGCATGGTGTGGCTGAAGCGGATGTTGTTCCCACCTGTGAAGATGGGGTCAAGGGTGTGTCCTGCCTTGTGGGTAGGCGTGGTGACGAGCTGTTTCAGTCCGATGTTGGCGAGGTTGTCCAGGAGGGTGGTGGAGTTGGGGTCGCTGGGGGTGTCGAGGTGGAAGTTCAGGTCTCCGATGAGTATGTAGTCCATGGAGGCGATGGCGTGGGGTGCGATGAGGTCAGTGATGATAGTGGCGAACGAAGCACGAGGTCTGGGGGGTCTGTAGGCAAGGGTGCAGCGTAGTGTGGTTCTAGGGCTGGTCTGGACCTGGAAGTGAAGGTGTTCGGTGGTGGAGAAGGAGTCACTCGTGGTGGAGGGGGAGAGTCGGAGGGAGCTCTTGTGTGCGATGGCGAGTCCTCCTTCTGGGCGGTTGGGCGGTCCTTCCTCTGGATCTTGTTTACGTCAGGGATGGCGGTGGTGAGGTCGGGGGCAGAGGAGGCGTTGGTCCAGGTTTCTGTAAGGAAGGCGACGTCAGGTGAGAGGGTGTCGAGGAGGTCCCAGATCTCTACGGCGTGTCTGTGCAGGGAGCGCACGTTGAGGAGGATGCACCTCAGGGCTTCGGAGGTGTTGGCGTTCGGTGTGGTGGCCGTGTGGGTGCGGGCAGTGGTGAAGGTCTGGCGGCAGTGATGGCAGCAGAACTGTCCGTGGGTGGTGGTCGGCGTGGACAGCTGGCAGTTGTTGTTCCTTCCGGGGTTGAGTGCGAGGAGGGCAGCTGAGTCGTAGTGGTGGATGGCCGGAGTCCAGGGTCCCTGGCGCTGGTCACGGTCTGGTCACGGACGGGGCAGACAGGCTTGCCAATGGTGCGCCTTTGGCGTGCCAGCGGCGCGCCCGCTGCACTGCCGTGCAGCGGCTCACATTAAGTAGGGAAGGGGGAGGGAAGCTTTGCTGGGAGGCGGGAGCAGGAACCGGCAGGAGCCTCGGGGGCAGCTGCGGCAGGGAGGGAAAAAGGGTGCGAAACTACAACAACAGGAAACGAAAAACAAGTGCAGATGAACAAGGGTACAATTAGGAAATAAAGAAAACGGGCACAACAATAAATAAAGAAAACCAAAAATAAAGAATTAAGAAACAGGCACAAGCAGAGCACAACAATCGGAAAACGAAAACAGCGAAGATGGGCAAGGATACAATTAGAGAAAATAAAGAAGAAAACAGGCACAAGACAGGGCCCAACGATATGAAAAGTGAAGATGAGCGAGGCTGAACAAGGATGCCATTGACGAAAATAATAGAGTAACACAGACAGGCAAGGGTACAGTTAGCGGAGGGGGGTCTCGAACTCCTACCAGCCACGGGAGATCTGGGTCAGCTGTAGGCAGCGCAACAGCGGAGCTGCTGGGGGAGAGAGGAGGAGAGCGCAGGTCTCTGACCAGGAGGTCAGAGGTCTTGCTCCTAACACATAACAAATGGAAAGCAAGAGTGTGACAGGCAAAGAAAAGAAAGAGTATGAAAGGCAAAAAAGAATGGTAAAAAGAGAGTGAGGGGTCAAGAAAAAGGCAAAAGCTAGACAGATTAAGCAAGGGAAAAAACTCCAAAGGGCCCAGAGCAAAAGGTCAAAAAGGCAAAAGCACAAGGAGCGAGAATGAGGCAAAGTGTAAAAAAGCAGAGAAAGTGATGAAACGAGAGAGAGGGCAGGAGTGCAAGAGAGAGCAGAGGTTGGAAAGGAGACAGAGAGGAAGTTGAGGCGAGGCACCTTATGTCAGTGCTGGAGCTGCGTCTGAAAGGGCTATGCCCATTAGGAGGACTAGACACAGATAAGTATGCAGGCACAGGCAGAGGCCATGCTCTTATGAGCAAAGTAAATAGCACCCATGAGTGAAAAAAGAAAATATAGGGCAATATGGACATCTAGTTCATGACAGAGACTCCCACCAAACAAAACAATCCATTTCCATTTTTCATTTAATTAAAAAGAAGCCTCTAAAACCTGGGCGTAGGTGTATCGACAGCAGGATAAATACGCTATATACAATATACAATTGATAGATAAATGTAAAAAAGACAGAATATGACAATAAAAACAAGGTAGAACAAAAATGCTATTTAAAGGGTGAAGATCTGTTCAAATGTGGGGGACCCGACATGGAGGAAGGACCCATGGAATCCAGTCATATTGCTTTTCAGCTGATAGCTTTCTAGGCTGTTTCATTGCTGAGCAATGTACATCCAGCTCACTTCAATCGTTGGAAAGATGAAAAGAGATTACTCTTGCGACTGGCGTCAGCTATTAAAGGGTAAGTTTAATGAAACAGAATTGGAACGTTAGCTAATTAGCTGAATATATTACGTTTTTAAAGAAAGAAAATATGAATGTTATGGTTGGGAAATTGAAGAAAATATAGCCCACACTGTAAAATGCAGATTAAAGAATGACACTCTTACATGCCTTGGGTAAAGTCCTTTGCTTCAATTTTTTTATCCGATACTTTTCTTGCCAACACTACATTTCAACGAAAGGTTGCAGGAAGATTTACGTCTCCACATCCAGGCAGGATAGAATGATTTTCTGTACTCCAGCCTTGGAGCCGAATTATTCCTAAAATCTTCAAAACGTTATGCTAGTTCAGGCCTGGACTGATCTTCTTCAGGCAGGCCAACACCCAATTGTGTGAGGCCTCCCACAGTTTATGTCTCTGTGGCTTAGTGCCATTTGGTATTATGATATTAAAATGATCAACTGCAATAAACATCTGTTATTGAATGTCAAGATATCAGTCTGAGTGAACATGCTGTTTGCAAATACATTTGTTATGTTGCCTGTTCATTACATTCACTTTGGATCAAACTCATAATTTGAGCATGATACTGGTGGACAGATGTGGGTAAATGCATATTTTAAATGATTGTGGTTGTGGAGACATGCAATGGCCGTTTCACTGAAGCCATCTCTTTTGAGGACCTGCTTGATGCCTACAGGGACTTTGTCTGTTCTTGCAGATGAAGACAGGGTTGAGTGAGTGGAATGTTAAAGGCCATGTGTTTTTTATTGAGCTAGTTCTGGACATTCTTTCCATTTCTATCTCGGCCTGCAAACCAACTACGGTTGCCTTTTAGGCATCTACAATGCTTGAAAGGTCAGCTTATGATGAGTCTTTCAAAATGTTGCAATCCTCAGATATTCCTCTTTTCTCTTGTACACTATCAGTTTCTAGTGTTGAAACGCTATGGATTTATCCCCTTCAGGTGTTATTTCCTTTCCACTTGAGCATGGGATTATGAAGGTTGCACAAAAAACATCAAACAGGGAATGGTTGGGAGACGCTGAACATTCAGCAGTATTTTTTCTGTGGTGCAGGTGCTGAAGCAATGTGCTGATTTGTCACTTGGCGCAGGCTTTGCTTCTCTCAGGGAGCCTTGCTCTCTGTTCCTAAGTCTCAATCTTCATCCTTTTACTCTGCCTTTGGCTCCTTTCAGGGAATGATTGGATATGTCCCAAGCCACTGTCGTCCACTTTGACTGGGAAAATTATCTATGTGAGCTGTACTTTGTGGGTTGCTTTCCAAACAGATCTGGCGTCCTTCGATCTCTTGTTTGGGTGGATATTGCATAAATGTTGTGCCTGATGGTATATGGAGAGGAGGATCCCCATGGCACCATTTGGGTTGTAGCTGCCATTGAGTTGCAAGTGAGCAAATTGAGGACATTTTGTTCCAATGTTTCCTGCTCTATCCTTTATTTTCATCCCTTTTCATCTCTTTTTAAATTGATACACTATAACGAGGTTGAAATGGACTGTAGATGGAAGCACAGTATGTACTACTGCAAATGTGTGCTGTGGTGAAAAGGCAGGAAACAAATCAAATAATAAAACAATCAGTATGTGAGAATGAAGAGAATCACCAATGGTGCTCCGAGTTGCACTGACATAACACCAAACAAGGTATAACAAAGCAACAGCATAAGCATCACTTCTAAGGCTATCCTTTCGTTAGTGGCTTCCTACACATTTAAAGGCCTTCAAAAGCTTCAGACCCTGATACATTGCTGGAACTTTGAGAGACTCATCTGATAACACCACATCGCCATGAACGAGCTGGAAGTATGCTATGAAGGTGTTGGACTTAGCCCTTTTTGCAGGGTCATCCCAGAACTTTTTGCCTTCCTCCTGTATTTTTTAGGTCGAGCCTAGACAGCGCTTGCGCTGTCTGGAAGATCTGTTGTATGTATTTTGTGGGATCTGGAGATCAGCCCTAGGACTTGTCTGCTTCCGTCTTTGCTTAGGGACTTTTTTTTATGTTCAACTGCCTCTATTTAACTGTCTTGATAGAAAACGACCAGTAGAGGTAATTAAAATACCAGAATTGCTTTCTGCTTGTTCAACTGCCTCTAATTAACTGCCTTGATAGAAAACGACCAGTAGAGGTCAGTAAAATACCAGAATTGCTTTCTGCTTAGGACTTTCTTTTTTTAATTTTTCTGGCAACTGCCTCAATTTAACTTTCTTGATAGGAAACGACCAGCAGAGGTCAGTAAAATACTAGAATCCATTTAGCATTCCCTGGCTTCCAGGCCATAGAAACTTGTATTCAACGAGCACCAGTAGACAATAATATTTTTTTCAAACCTTGTATTTGCAGTGATATGACCACCGAAGGGGCTGATTTTATATTAAAAACAGAGCTTTGGACAAAACAATTTCCCGCTGATAGGCAGTATTTCTCTTCATGTGTTCCCATACCTGTAGTGTTCCGCAGTTTGGTACTTTCAGCACCCAGGCTAATGCGCTGCATAGCTAAATACATATAAGGTCCCAAAGGCGAGACCAATTGCATTGAAAATGCTTGTTCTGACCTGTTGTTGGTGCTTTTATGACTCTGGGCACTTTATCACTGCTGATCAGTGCTAAAATGCATGTGGTCTCTATTGTAAACTTGGTAAGATTGGTCTACACCTGTTTGGCATATTTAATTTACCTGTCAGTCCCTTGTAGAGTGGTATCCCATATACCCAGAGCCAGTAAATTAAATGCTACTGGTGGGCTTGCAGCGCTGCTTGCGCCACCCACCAAAGTAACCTTTCAAACCTGTCTCAGGCCTCTGCCACTGCAAGGCATGCGCGTGCAGTGTATTGCTGCTGTGAAGTGGCACATAAAGTGGTTGCCACGTCTACAACTCCCCTTTTACTACATATCAGTCACCCCTAAGGTAGGCCCTATCTAGCCCTATGGGCAGGGTGCGGTGTAGGTAAAAGGTAGGACATGTGCCTTAACTGTGTGGCATGTCCTGGTAGTGACAAACAGCCTACTTGGTTTCTCACTTCTGTGGGGATTCCCTGATATGTGCTTCAGTGGTAATTCCTGACATGAGAGGGGTAGCGTAACCATGTGTGGAATGTTTGGAATAGTAGTGATAAATCCTGCTTATTGGTGAAAGCGGATTTATTATTACTATTTTAGAAATGCCACTTTTAGAAGAGGGAATTTCTTTGTGCTATGTGTCTTTGTGCCTGCCTGATGTGTATTGACCGTCTGGTTCTGACTGACAGGAGAGAGGGGATGTGCATTCACTCCAGCCAGGCCTTGGGGGGTTGAGGTGTGTCCTGCCCTGCCTGGGTGACTCAGCGCTAGGCTGAATAGGCCTGGTCTGCATTTGGAGTGGTGGGAGGAGAAGCACCTGCACTTGAATAGGGCTGTGCGTGCCTTCCACAATGATGGCTCTACCCCCCTGTGGTGTGTCTAGGGCCAAGGCTTACACTAAGAATGGAGGTTGTTGTGCACTTGCAAATGTAATTGTAAAGTGCCCCCAGAACTGGTTTGGACTGGGCTCAGAGCCCTGTGCCAGGGGAGAACAGAGACTTGTGGACTATAAGTACTGGGGCTGTGACCCCATGTTGCTTGAACTGGAACTGAAGAAGAAGAAGACAGTGTGGGGGACTTGTGTCCGGCAGGCTGCTGGACTGCCAGGAGGAACCGCGTAGGGACTGGACTATTCTTGGGGCCTGGGAGAAGGACTGCCCCCCTGTGTTGAGGCCCCTTGTGATGGTCTGACTGGCTGCGCCCTGCTGGTGTGTCCCCAGCACTCTTCCAGGAGTGCTGCTGTGCCCCTGGTCTGGGCAGACTCGAGTGCTTTGCTTTCTTTGGGCTCTTGGCCCTGGGCCGGGGCTTGGAGCGAGCTGCAAGTAGTTGCCTGAGCCCCAAGTGTGGGATCCTGCCACAATAGAGCACGAGGAGCACTTCCTTGATTCTGTGCCCTGAAATACGGAGCCCACACACCAGAAGCGTGAGGTGGGCACTTTCAACTTGTTTTCTGAGCCCGAGAAGTGGGCTCAACCTACAAAGATGCGGCGGGCGCAGAGTGTGCTTGCGCCGTGAGGAGACCGCCATTTCTTTAAATGGATTGTGCCCGCAGCAGCGCGGCTTCGTAAGCTGCTGAGGGAGCCAGGAAGGAAGAGCAAGGATTCCTGGGCCGGAGAGTCCTCTAAGTTACCTGGCAATGCCGGCGCCATCGAGGGGCAAGGCCGAAGGCAGCGAAGCCGGCGGAGACTTCGCTCCGCGTGTGACCGGCTGCTTCCTCCTCTTACTGGCTGCCGCAGGGAAGAGGGTCCAGATGGGAGGCCCTAGCCCAGGAGGCTTCTCGCCGTGTGAGGCCCGCAAGTACACACCCGTAAAGGTACACGGAGGCGGGTTGGGTCTAGGTGAGGAGAGAGGGGAGCCGCCGAGAGGTAGGAATCCTTGCGGCTCCCGTGTATCACAGTCGACGGCGGGCCCAGGAGCTTTTGTTGGTTCTCGAAGTGAGCGGGTGAGTGGCGTGCAGAGCCTGCACGCGCGGGCCCCGAGTCGAGTGGCTGCACGAGACCCAGGAGGGGTGTCGCCACCAGCCGTGACTGCAGCCACAGCCCCTTAGTGTCGCCACAGGCTGCGCTCCTGCCATCTCATCCAGGATGCGAGGAGGGCCGGATCAAGCCTCCCTGCCGATTTAGCCATATCTTGGGGACAACATGGGCGGAATCCTCGACGGAGGCCCCCACTTCATGGGATACCAAAAGTCGTAAAGTTAGGATTTTTCTCAGTTTAGGAGAAGTACAGTTAGGAATCCTAACTTTAGTACTCCTAAATGCCTTTTGTGAATACCAAAAGTCGTAAAGTTAGGATTTTGTCTCAGATTACTTTTGTGAATCGGGCCCAGGAGTCGTAAGTGATTTCTGTGAATACCAAAAACCGTAAGTGCCTTCTGTGAATACCAGAAGTAGTAAGTTTAGGATTTTGTCTCAGATTAGTTCTGTGAATCGGCCCCCTGATCTTTATATTCTGCTTGAGCATGACATGTTGTAAAATATATATTTTAACTTTAGTTGCAAGATTTGGATGGAAATGCAGTATCACAGTACTGGTTTCTTAACTAACCGCATTTCAACAAAAGTGTAATAAATAAAGTAGCTCATTCAAATTTGTTTCCTATTTCTGGCTAGATACAGCAATATTTCTTTCGAATGCCTGCAAAGTTACATGCCTAAACTTTTCTTATCTGCGTTCACTTTTCAGAATATAAAAGTCACATAACTGAAATTTGTAGGACTGAAATTGCCTTTTCTAAACCCGCTCGCACAAAAATAAACGCAGTGATACATATATAATAGCTCACACACAGGAACATATAATGAGCCTGCAGCAACTGCGCGATACCAAACTCATAATAAGAACAAAAAGGAAAAATGGTCCTGCAGCCTAACTGGTATGAATTGCATGATAAATACTTGAAGGTTATGGCTGCCTTCTATGTTCTGGATATTAAGGGGACTCAGAATTATCCTCTTTATATTGTTCACATACAACTGTATTGCCTCCCGCGTAAAAAAAAATGAATGCTACATAATATGTGGATATGATTTATGCGTGTAGGATTTGTTGTAATGTGAATATAATAGCTTTACAACTTATATCCAGGCCTGTTATGGCTACGTTAATGCAGTTAAATCTCGAGAACTGCCTACGCCTTGTAGCTAAAGTATTTATCACACATTGGCTATTACACTTCTCAAATAATAGGCGCAAATGTCAGTCTATTGCCAGTTCAGTGGTAACACATGCATAGCTCTATTTGGAAACATTACTAAATATCTTGAAGGTTATGAGGGTGTTTAGTTAAACTAACTGAAAAGAACTGTGTAAACGAATTATGATTAACATTGAGGATTCCTCATGAAATAACGTTCAAACATACTACTGTGTGTATCAAGAACACGTAATACAAAAAAAAATACTATTTAAGAGAGGAATGCGTTACATTAGTAAGTGATGGGGTACATTTTTGACAATAGATTATCATTAAGATTTGATGCAAAGACATTAACCTTAACATCAGTAGTTAATTTATGCCGGTGAGTGCTGGTGGACCTCATCAGAATTATTTTCAGGGACTGGAACTCTTTCAGTACCTTTCATGAGTGGTGACCCATTGAAACATTTCCTTGGCCTTGCCCGCTCATGTTTCCTGTTCTTTCAGGCCTGCACAAGCCAGACAATCACGCATCTTGCCATTAACACTGATTGAACGCATGTGGAAACCACATCGCCAATGTGACCATCAAGACTGTTTCAATGGTGCTGGTCGCATGTACCTCCCATCATTTTTTGCTGCTCACCTGGCTTCCCATTAGTTTGCATCTGCTCACCTACAGCACAGACAGGTGCGCAATTCAGGCACAGAAAAGCAGAATAGCTGGGCATTGTGGCTTAGCCCTATTATTATTAGCTTCCTTTCTCACAGAAAGAGTGCAACCAGTGTATATGGATGGCTACTGCTAAGATTCTTTCTCTCTCCCTTGTGGGGTTCTGCAGGGATCATCTTTGAGCCTGACCCTGTTTAATCTTTACGCCACTCCGCTAGCCATATTGATCAGAAATTTGGGGTTTTCGGTTGTCAGCTATGCTGACGACACTCAAATTGTCGTCTCAGTTGCTGGCAACCACAAAGAGTCAGCGGCCGCCTTCAGCAATTGCATGCAACAAGTTAATAAGTGGATGACGTGCAATTGTTTGAAGTTGAACTCCAATAAAACCGAGGTTCTACTGCTGGGAAACAATACCTTGTTGTGGTCTCCAGACTGGTGGCCGGAGGAGCTTGTTTCCGTTCCAACCCCAGTCACAAAGGTGAAAAATTTGGGGGCGACATTTGATAACCATCAGTCGTTTGACAAACAGGTGAACGCCATTACCTCAAGTGCCTTTCTTACGCTAACATTTCTGAGAAAGATCTTACCTTTTATTCCTTTGGAGCTGAGGAAACTAGTAGTAATTCCCCTTACCTTGTCCAAAATAGACTACTGTAATGGTCTATATATTAACTTACAGAAATGGCTCCTGAACAAACTACAAATTTTGCAGAACTCAGCAGCACGTCTATTGTTTGGAATACCTAGACAAAGCTCAGTGGCTAAGACATTAGTGGAGCTTCACTGGCTGCCAGTTGAGAAGAGGATAGACTTCAATGTGCTTTGTTTTGCCTTTAAGGCATACATGGCGCAGGCCCAGACTACTTCAAAAATAAACTGGTCAGATACATTCACACTAGGCCACTTCAATCCTCCTCAGCAGCCAACATTAAAGTGCCCAAGTTTAGAAGAACGTGTTGGGGGGGAAGAAGCTTTGTGTATGGTACAACCAAACGGTGGAATGCCTTACCCCTCCATGGTTGCAGCTCCCTCTGGCCAAAAGCAATGCCAGCTCCCACAGGAGGCGGGGAGCCGGCAGGGACCGCGGGGGCGTACATCCCTGTCAGTTTTTAGAAAGAATCTCAAAACCTGGCTTTTTAAATCATAGCTCCATAACTAGTTGTCCTAATCTCCCTTTTGTTGTGCTACCAGCGTCAAGACGCCCTAGGGCACTGGAGCGCTTTATAAAACGTATTTTCATTTCATTTCATTCCAAGAATGAACCTCCAGGCTTCATCCTCTTGCCATGGACTGGAAATGCAGTCAAGCATTGTCCCACTTCAGCAGAACAAACATGATCTCACTGGTTTATGGGCTAATTAAGGTATATTTAACTGACTTGCCATCATTTTCTTAGATGCCGCACATTCTCAGGACTGCTGCAGGCTGCCTATCTTCGAATTGGAACCCAGGTCCCTCACAAAAATGAGTGACGGAGTAGCACAGACCCCAGGATACCTTAGACTATTTTCTAAGTATATCCTAGCCATTACAGGAGTCTCAGTTCACTTCTTTTTGGATAACGAGCTAGGACACACACACACAACACACACACACACACACTCTTTCTCTCTCTCACCTCCTCCCTTTTCCAGGCGGAAGAGAAAGGACCTGGAAAATGCTGCAATAGGTGTGAAGGACTTTGCTAACCTCAAAAAAGCATGCTTAGCCTAGGGAGCCTTGTGGGTATATGAGGCTCACCACAAAATCAGCCCTCGCAGCCTTGGAGGAAGTCTAACAGCACAGATGACTCTCCATGTGCTATTCTTATGTGCCATTTGGCTGGCCCTGGGGCTTTTTCTATTTCTCTCCATCTCATCATTTTTGTTGCAGAATAAATGGACAAAAAAATGTATTTGTTAAAAATAACTCATTTCTGTTAGCCATTTATCCCAAGAAGGCCTGTTTCTAAGCCCTGCACCCAAATCACCAAAGTCAGTGGTATTGATCTTGTCAACTGCAGCAGAATGAAAGGCTGAATTAACATGATGGGATTTTGACTTGTGACCTCCTGCAGGTGAGAAACAGCCATTACGATGCCTTTACCACTCAATGCCTTTACAATAAAGCCTTTACCATGCATGGTAAGTATAGCTAAGGTAAGTATATCTATAAATGTATCTACATCTATTTCTATATGTTTCTCTCTATATAGATATATATATATACATGTGATCAAGGCCCTCCGGGGCTGAAACGCGTTATGGCTGCCATGTAACCTGGTGGAATTAAACAATTTTCAAGCACTTACTCTGTGGTCCGTGCTCTATTCTTCTCAACAACAGAATCGCCAGTGGCGGGTGGAGTGCTCTGGATATATATATATATATATATATATATATATATATATATATATATATATATATATATCCACAGCGTAGTTCGGCTAAACCCAAGCCTCTTATCCACGTTGGGCGACACGGCAGGGGAAGCCAACCCCTAATATCCACACAAATCCAATGCCGAAAAGTATAGAAAAACACTGGAGCCGCGGCCACTATTCAAAGACGTGTTTAATGCAACACTAGGTCCCGACGCGTTTCGGAGTTGCGTCACTCCTTTCTTACGGGCAAAAGCTTAGTGCATCATTATTTTCTTTTAAAGCAGCAAGTGCTCGTATTCGTGCCAAACAACATAAAAGACATACTGGTTTTTGTCATTTAGGTCAATAAAGTTATACATGTTGATATACATGGTATTGGCGAAATGCAGATAAATAAATAGATATCCTTGACGATACATGCAAGTGAAATATATAACAAATATACGAAAATCATAACTCAGGATTTCATCAAATAATTGCTGCAAGCACGCACTGACACAACTGTATAATACCCTGTGGTATACTGCCTTAAATTGAGCAGTGTTGATACAATCTAATACTGAGGTCAGTTTCTACTGCATCTACGCAATATTGCGTCCGCATGAGTAGCGTGAAACACTGCAATAAATTTAAGCAATGTCATTCATTTGACCAAACTTGGCTGAAATATTGATAACTTAGCTCCAAGCTGTCAAACTACATAAAGTTAAATAAACATCAATGTAATCAGAAATACAGCCCCAGTGGAGCAACCAATCACAAAGAGAACACATGCTATTCAAGTCTTGCTCAAGTGAGCATAAAATCCCAAACATGATTCAATTCACAAAGAGACAAATAACCACTCTTTGACCACTTCAGTATCAGATATTAAAGCTCTTCTGCATTTCCGTTCGCCACCTGCAAAAAACCAGACAAAAATGACGATTTTTAAAATTCATGTGAAAAATGTGCACAAAAGAAAAATTATAACTAAACAAAAAACTTTAAAAGACATCGACGGAGAGCATGAAACAATCTATACAGTAAGGACATGTTAAAGATGAACGGCCATTTCTTCATCAAGGTTCAAACCTGCGGGAACTAAAGTGTTATATTTAACAATCATTTTTGATTCCAACCTTCTTAATTCAACAATTCTATTGCCTCCTCTTGTTCTAGGCGGTACACAATCTAAGATGCAGAATCTAAGGAGGTTGGCATTTTGATTATGACTTACGTTGAAAAGGCGGGCGACAGGATATTGTTTGTCATTTTTCTTGATTGCCCGTAGGTGCTCAAGTACCCTCTTTTTCCCTTTGTGGATTGTACTCCCTATGTAATATCTATCACATGGGCATTTTAACGCATACACCACAAATTCGGTGTTACAATTCAGATATTTGTTAATGTAATATGGGGGTTTATCTTTACTCAATTTCACAGATTTACAGCTAGTACTAAATTTACACGCCTTGCACTGGTTACAAGTAAAAAACCCTCTGATATCCATGCATTTTTTAGCTTGATTAACTAGATTTCTACTCAGTGTATCACGTAGTGATCTAGGTTTTCTAAAAGTAAGAGAGGGGTATTCTCCAACATATTCCCTTAGATCATCATCGGTTTTAAGGACCTCCCACATTTTTATGAGGCTTCTCTTGAGCTCCCATGATTGATTGTTGTATTTGGTGATAAACCTAATGGGTTCTTTATCTGACATACTAACTTTATCTTTCGGAGTCAGTAATTCTTCCCTTTTAAGTTTATCAACTTTAACAACTGCTTGCTTTATAGTCTTTAGACTATACCCACGTGCCAGAAATCTCTGGATCATGGTCTCTTTTTCCATGTGATACCCGTCTTCGGTACTACAATTCCTTTTAGCCCTCAACAATTCGCCAAAAGGAATACTCTGGATGAGGTTTTTAGGATGACAGCTGTTGGCATGAAGCAAACTGTTGCCAGCGGTGGTTTTTCTGAATAATCTAGTGGTAATCTTACTGTCCTTGATCTCTAAATTTAGATCTAAGAATTGTATATTCTTGCTGTTAGTTTCACTGGTAAAGTGCAAGTTTAAACTGTTTTTATTGAGGACATCAACAAACTCACGCACCTGGTTTTCAGTACCCCTCCAGATGCAAAAGATATCGTCGATGTATCTCACCCAGAGGACGACGTGGTCAACAAACTGTCCGATGTTACTGACAACCTGCTTCTCCCACCACCCGAGGTACAATCCTGCAAAACTGGGGGCGAAGCAAGTTCCCATCGCCGTCCCCTGGGTTTGTCTGTACATCTTATTATCGAAAAGAAAGAAGTTGTTACTCAGGCATAACTGGATCATTTCTAGGATCATTTCCTAAGCTGGCTGAGTGGAGGGACAGTGGGCTTTTAAATCAAGAGGAATTTTCATTTTTAGTTTGTAAATACCCTAAAATTCCAGCTATGTACCTTCTCCCGAAAATTCATAAAGACGCCACTAATCCACCAGGTAGACCCATTGTGTCATCAAGAGAGAGTGCACTTGAGAACATATCTAAATATGTGGACCATTTTTTACAGCCATTAGTTCAAGCACTACCATCATTTGTCAAAGATACTGGTGATTTTTTGAGAATTATTGACAAAATCACCTGGGAACAAAACTATTTACTAATGAGTATGGATGTTAGTAGCTTATACACTTGCATTCCTCAAGATCTTGGTATAGAGGCCTGTAGGTTCTTTTTGAAAAATAGATCCCTATCTTTTCCATACGGAAATGATCCTAGAAATGATCCAGTTATGCCTGAGTAACAACTTCTTTCTTTTCGATAATAAGATGTACAGACAAACCCAGGGGTCGGCGATGGGAACTTGCTTCGCCCCCAGTTTTGCAGGATTGTACCTCGGGTGGTGGGAGAAGCAGGTTGTCAGTAACATCGGACAGTTTGTTGACCACGTCGTCCTCTGGGTGAGATACATCGACGATATCTTTTGCATCTGGAGAGGTACTGAAAACCAGGTGCGTGAGTTTGTTGATGTCCTCAATAAAAACAGTTTAAACTTGCACTTTACCAGTGAAACTAACAGCAAGAATATACAATTCTTAGATCTAAATTTAGAGATCAAGGACAGTAAGATTACCACTAGATTATTCAGAAAAACTACCGCTGGCAACAGTTTGCTTCATGCCAACAGCTGTCATCCTAAAAACCTCATCCAGAGTATTCCTTTTAGCGAATTGTTGAGGGCTAAAAGGAATTGTAGTACCGAAGACGGGTATCACATGGAAAAGAGACCATGATCCAGAGATTTCTGGCACGTGGGTATAGTCTAAAGACTATAAAGCAAGCAGTTGTTAAAGTTGATAAACTTAAAAGGGAAGAATTACTGACTCCGAAAGATAAAGTTAGTATGTCAGATAAAGAACCCATTAGGTTTATCACCAAATACAACAATCAATCATAGGAGCTCAAGAGAAGCCTCATAAAAATGTGGGAGGTCCTTAAAACCGATGTTGATCTAAGGGAATATGTTGGAGAATACCCCTCTCTTACTTTTAGAAAACCTAGATCACTACGTGATACACTGAGTAGAAATCTAGTTAATCAAGCTAAAAAATGCATGGATATCAGAGGGTTTTTACTTGTAACCAGTGCAAGGCGTGTAAATTTAGTACTAGCTGTAAATCTGTGAAATTGAGTAAAGATAAACCCCCATATTACATTAACAAATATCTGAATTGTAACACCGAATTTGTGGTGTATGCGTTAAAATGCCCATGTGATAGATATTACATAGGGAGTACAATCCACAAAGGGAAAAAGAGGGTACTTGAGCACCTACGGGCAATCAAGAAAAATGACAAACAATATCCTGTCAGCCCGCCATTTCAACGTAAGTCATAATCAAAATGCCAACCTCCTTAGATTCTGCATCTTAGATTGTGTACCGCCTAGAACAAGAGGAGGCAATAGAATTGTTGAATTAAGAAGGTTGGAATCAAAAATGATTGTTAAATATAACACTTTAGTTCCCGCAGGTTTGAACCTTGATGAAGAAATGGCCGTTCATCTTTAACATGTCCTTACTGTATAGATTGTTTCATGCTCTCCGTCAATGTCTTTTAAAGTTTTTTGTTTAGTTATAATTTTTCTTTTGTGCACATTTTTCACATGAATTTTAAAAATCGTCATTTTTGTCTGGTTTTTTGCAGGTGGCGAACGGAAATGCAGAAGAGCTTTAATATCTGATACTGAAGTGGTCAAAGAGTGGTTATTTGTCTCTTTGTGAATTGAATCATGTTTGGGATTTTATGCTCACTTGAGCAAGACTTGAATAGCATGTGTTCTCTTTGTGATTGGTTGCCCACTGGGGCTGTATTTCTGATTACATTGATGTTTATTTAACTTATGTAGTTTGACAGCTTGGAGCTAAGTTATCAATATTTCAGCCAAGTTTGGTCAAATGAATGACATTGCTTAAATTTATTGCAGTGTTTCACGCTACCATGCGGACGCAATATTGCGTAGATGCAGTAGAAACTGACCTCAGTATTAGATTGTATCAACACTGCTCAATTTAAGGCAGTATACCACAGGGTATTATACAGTTGTGTCAGTGCGTGCTTGCAGCAATTATTTGATGAAATCCTGAGTTATGATTTTCGTATATTTGTTATATATTTCACTTGCATGTATCGTCAAGGATATCTATTTATTTATCTGCATTTCGCCAATACCATGTATATCAACATGTATAACTTTATTGACCTAAATGACAAAAACCAGTATGTCTTTTATGTTGTTTGGCACGAATACGAGCACTTGCTGCTTTAAAAGAAACTAATGATGCACTAAGCTTTTGCCCGTGAGAAAGGAGTGACGCAACTCCGAAACGCGTCGGGACCTAGTGTTGCATTAAACACGTCTTTGAATAGTGGCCGCGGCTCCAGTGTTTTTCTATACTTTTCGGCATTGGATTTGTGTGGATATATATATATATATACATGTATTTTTATATATATACATATATATATATATATACACACACACATATATATACACACACACACACACACACACACATATATATATATATATATTTTTTCACTAAAAAAACCAAAGGTTACAGGTTACTCATACAAAACCAGAGAAATTCAGCCGTTATAGTTAGCTGAGCTAACTATAACTCGCGCCCCCGCAATGCACTGCTTATAACCTCACATGTAACATCACTCATGACATGGTCAGTGACATCACTAATGACATCTCAAATTACATCACTGATGACATCAGTGATGACATCATCTAGTGACTGTGAGTTTAAAAAAAAAGTTTGAGTGTTAAATATATATACTAAGGTGTATTGGTGAATCAGTGGGTGTATGAGTGACTGTATGGATGAATCAGTGGGTGCACGACTGACTGTATAAGTGAGTGATTAGGTGTCTCCGTGAATGTATGGATGAGTGACTGGTTGTGTGAATGTGCATATCTGTCTGTCAATTGATATCTATGTGGGTGTATGAGTGTGTTAGCGGGTACATGAATGGCTATATGGGTGATTGATTGGTTGTCTGACTACCTCTATGGTTGTCTGGGTGTCTGTGTTTGTGAGTGAGGAGGTGTGTGCCTGCCTGTATTGATGAGTGAGTGAGTGGGTGAGTCAGTGGCTGTATGGGGTACTGTTGCCTGTGTGAGAAGTTGTAAGGGTGAGTGAGTGTCGGTATGTCTGTGTCAGTGATTGAGTGCATGTGTCAGTATGGGTGAGTAACTGAGTATGTGAAAAGCAGTATATATGAGTGATGGGGTATATGAGTGACTGTATGCATGAGGTAGTGAATGTGAGAGTGGCTATATGGATGAGTGCATGCTTCTGTCAGTTACTGTATAGCTGAGTGAGTATGTGTTACTATTTGTATGAGTAAGTAAGTGGGTGGGTGTGTAACTGTTTGGGTGAATACATGGCTGTGTGATTGACTGTATGGGTGAGTGTCTCACTCAGTGTGTGAGTGCCTGTATGGGTGTATGAGTGGATATGTCAATGGCTGTATTAGTGAGTGAGTGGGTCTATGACTGGCAGTATGGGTGAGCGAGTGGATGTGTGTGTGGATCAATGAATCAGTGAGTGGGTGTGTAAGTACTTGTATGGCTCTGTGAATGGGTTTGTGAATGGTTGTGTGGGAGTGGCAGTGGGTGCATAAAAAATTCTATAGGGGTGTGAGTGGGTACGTCAGAGATGCTGTGGATGATGTCATCACTGACATCATCAGTGATGTCATTTGAGATGTCATCAGTGATGTCACTGACCATGTCATGAGTGATGTAATATGTGAGGTCATAAGCAGTGCATTGCGGGGCGCAAGTTATAGTGAGCTCAGCTAACTATAACGGCTGAATTTCTCTGGTTTTGTATGAGTAAAATCTGACCCTAACTATAACGTCCCTGTAACCTTTGGTTTTTTAGTGAATTTCTAAGGTTTTTTAAATTCTATTTGCTAACTATAAGGTCATTGTAACCTTTGTTTTTTTAGGGACTTTCTAAGGTTTTTGAAACTCTATTTGCTAACTATAACGTCACTGTAACCTTTGTTTTTTTAAGTAAATTTCTAAGGTTTTTTAAAATTCGCCCGCATTTCTGCCCCAGGGACCCCATCCTCTGAGGCTAGGCCTATTTTTATATTTTTTATTCAAAAGGGGAGGGGGGCTGTGTGGCCCCCCTCCCCAAGCTGATTTTGGCCCCTGGGACCCAATCTCCCGAGGCCCGGCCAATTGTTTTATTTTAAGGGATGGGGCAGAAGGGCCCCCCTCCCCAGGCCATTTACGGCCCTTGGGACCCATCCCCTGGGCCCAGGCCATTTCTTTAAAAAATATATATTTTATTTTAAGGGAGGGGGCCGCCTCTCCCGAGCCATTTTCGGCCTTGGGGACCCCATCCGCAGGGCTTGGCCAAGTCATTGGGGACCGGGGGGGAGCCTCAAGGACCCCGCAGTCCCTGCCGGCTCCTCGCCTCCTGTGGGAGCTGGCATTGCTTTTGGGCAGAGAGAGCTGCAACAATGCAGCTCCCTCTGCCCAAAAGCAATTATGCTTCGCTTCATGGAAGCGAGAGCATTTTTCAATGCTCTCGCTTCCATGAAATGAACCAGTGTTTGCTATGGCATGGCGGTGCAGTGCTCCCGTCATGCCCATGCCATAGCAAACTGCAATGTCCTGGGTGTGGGCACCCCGGGACATTGCTGGAGCTGGCTCCGGGGGGTGGTGGTCCCCAGGGCCATCTACGGCTCCAGGAGGCAGGCCATGTGTCTTTGAATAGGCCTAGGGGAGGTGGTGGTCCCCGGGTCTGAGTGGGAGGGCTGGAGCCCCTCCACGCATTTTTGTACATTTAGCCCCGGGGAGGTGGCGGTCCGCGGGGCTGCAGGGGGGCTGCGTGCCCCCCGCATTTCCAAAAATGAGCCCTGGGGAGGTGGCTGTCCCCTATTTTTGATTGCCCCCGGCACCTGGCTCACCCGGGGGCCTAAAGTAAAGGAAGCACAGCAAATCATGCCGATTTTTATTTATTTTTTTAATTCTTTTTTTTGGCCCTCCCCTGAACAGGCCTAGGGGGTCAGGGTGTTTCTACCCTGCCCCCTTTTCTTGTTTTTTTAACCTTTTTTCTTGTGACTCGGTTGAACTGAGTGGCTGCCAACACTTCCTGGTTTGAAATGTTGGCAGACAATCAGATCTCAGCCACGAGATCGGGAGGGTTCGCGGATCCACCGCGGCCACAGTTGTATATCTGAGAAATGTTTACAATTCTCAGGAGCTACTGAACAGATTTACACCATTTAACAAAAAGAGTGCTTTCTGAACCAAGAGCTACCTTTTGCCAAATTTGGTGTAATTCCGTACAGCAGTTCAGGCTGTAGCCGTGTCTAAAGTTTCCTATGGAAATTAACAAGCAGAAAAAGCATTTTGGGACCCCCCTTTTTCTCTGCCCCCGCTTGACGAATCACTCTGACATTTTTAGGACAGCAGCTGACGTGACCACCCCATTAGTTTTGAAAATGTCATGAAGATTCGTCAAACAGCCCCAAAGTTATTGGCAAATTAAAAAACGCTTTTATATATATAAAGAATCTCCACTAAACTTTCCAAAAAAGTGCTACCTTTTGATTAGTTTGCGCAGTAACCAAAAGAATGGAGGGGGGGCACAGTAAACAAAAAAAGAGAGGGGTGCCATCCCCGGGGCCAATTCATTAAATGAAGCGAGGGGACATGTGACCTCCCTCCCTGAGCCTAATTAGATCCCAAGGACACCCTCCCCCCAGGGCCAACATCTAAATAAAAGTATGGGCTCTGTGGCCCCTGTCCTCAAGCCTTAAAAAATCCCCAGGGACCCAATCCCTGGAGTCGTCACAGAGGGGCATGCAGCCATCCTCCCTGAGCTTTAAAATCCCCAGGGACCCCATCCATTGGGACCCGCTCAGTGACTGTGTCCTTGGAGCCCAACCCCAGGATGCAGCAGTTTCCCTGCCCGCACCGGCACGGGCAGGAAAACATATGCTTGCTCCCGTCTGGTGGGAGCATTTTTAAACTCCCACCAAACGTGAGCAATTATGCAAGCCTTCTCTAACCTGGCAGTAAATTTAAGCATGCTCCCACTGGCTGGGAGCAGACTTCTATTCTGTCTCCCTGTCTGCACTCCTGCGGGCAGGGAAATAGAACACATATTGCTCGCTCCTGGAGGGAGCAAGCATAAGTAGCTTCTCTCTCTGGGTGGGGCCAGTACTGACTACCGCACTATGTAGAGGCAGCTGGCTGGGGCAGTGGGGGCCCTGGGGCTTCCCCCGCAGCCCCCAACATGTTGCTTGGTGGGAGCCCCTGGTAGGCACCTGGGTACCCACCTATAATAAAGAGAAGGGTTGGGAGGGAGGCTGCGTGGCCCTTTTCCCCTTTCACTTAAAATACAGCCCCAGGAATGGGGTCCTAGGGGCCCAAGAAGGCTAAGGGATGGGGCAGCAGGGCCCCCTCCCCTTTTCAATTAAATTTAGCCCTGGGGGATGGGGTCCCCTGGGCCTAATGAGGCTTGTGGAAGGGAGCCACATGCCCCATCCCCTTTTTAATTCAGTTTGGTGTTGGGGATGGGGTCCCCAGGGCGTAATGAGGCTCAGAGAGGGGGGCTGCACGTCCCCTCCCCTTAATCTAGGTGTTGTTTGGTGGGTGACCCAAGTGGGCGCTGGGGCACCCACTTATAATTTAGAGAGGCCCTAGAATTCGGCCCTAGGTATGGGGTCCTATCAATGCTTGAAAAGGGGGCTGCATGCCCCTCCCCTCTTTTTTGCAATTCGGCCCGGGAGATGGGATCCATGAGGCCTATTAAAACTTGGGGTAGGGCGCTGCACCACTCACTCCTCCTTTGTATATATGTCTTGTCAATGGGGGATGGGGTCCCCGTGCCTGAAGGCCAACCCTGCTCTGCGCATGCCAAAGACTGTGCATGGCGTGGGGTTGTCAGCCTATGGGTGTTGGCTGCCTTTGGGTGGGTTGGCCACAGGGCCCGGCTGCAGGATGTGTGTAGTGTGGGGTTAGCTGCCCGCAGGGGGGCTTGGAACGTTAATGGCTTGCTGACACTGGAGACATTGTTCCTGGAGGAAAATCCAACTTTGAGTTCGAATTTAGAACTGAAAGACATTTAATTGAATTTGGGGCTTGATGTGAATACTCGTAGCAAAAGTGGTTTTAAACCTAAATCCAAAATGATTCCTAATACACGACATGATAACATTGATGTGTTTCATGAAATTATGCCAAGAGAATTGATGTCATTGAGGGATAAAACTTTGGGATGGTAACATAATCTGTCTGGACAACAAAGGGATGCAATAAAATCATTGAAATCAGATAATTCCACTGTAATCAAACCCTCAGATAAAGGGGGGAATGTGGTTATTATGGATACAATAATGTTTGAAAAGGAAGTCCTCAGACAACTGGGCCAAACTAATTGTTATGAAGTAATTTCATTTGAAGTATATAAGGCATCAGTCAGAAATTACTATGATCACCTCCTTGAATTGCGTGATCAGGGAAATTTGGACTTTGGTGAGTATGCTTTCCTAAAGAATGATCATCTGAAAGTGCCTTGTTTTTATCTTTTGCCCAAGGTGCATAGAAACCTAAATAATCCCCTAGGAATCTCTATAGTGAGAGATTATGTGAGGACACGGCAATTTAAATTAAGCATTTCCTTTTTCCCTCAGTATTGGCTTTTCCTTCGTATTGTAGGAATAGCACTGATTTTCGGACCAAGTTACAGGATATGAGCTTGGAGGATACATATATAATGATTACCATGGCTGCTACCTCCCTTTACACATGTATTCACCATCACCTAGGAGTAGGAGCATGTGAGCATTTCTTGAAAACTAGATCTGTTTGCTATTATGAACACAATACAATGCTACTGTCTATGATCAGATATTGCTCGAAGGAAAACACCTTTCTATTTGATGGGATGTATTTCAGGCAGCTCACAGGGACCGCAATCAGCACCTGTTTTGACCCCAGCTTCGCAAATCTCGTGATGGGCTTGTGAGAGGAGCAGGTGGTCTGTACAGATTCCTATAACAAATTCACCAATAATATGGTCCTATGGACCAGATACATTGATGATTTGTTTCTGATCTGGAGAGGTCTACATGATAGGGCAGAGCACTTTATCGACATACTTAATGACAACCCCTACAACTTACAATTCACTGCCAAGATGAGCAACACCAAGATTGTTTTCTTAGATGTGAAATTACGGGTTGAGGATGGTCTGATGTCCCCAGGCCTATATAGAAAGGATACAGCTGGAAAGAGCGTTCTTCACTTTAATAGCCACCATCCAAATAACCTCAACAATAACACACCCTATGTGGAGATGTTAAGAGCCTGATGTCTATGTAATACTGATAGTGAGTTTGGAAAAGAGAAAAACAATGTGGTCAATAGGTTTAGGATGATCGGCTATTTCAATAAAACTCTGAACATAGCTAATAAGAAGGTTATCCCAACAAGGAGAGATCAACTCCTATTCCATAATGCTATCAAAACTGGAAAGGAATGTGTCTGCATGATAATTACATTCTATGTTGCGCCCCATAAGCTTAGATCTATTATGAATAAATATTGGAGGGTCTTAAAAACTGATGTCATCATAGCCCTGGAACTACCCACTAGACCTTCAAGTACTTACAGAAGGGGAAGGTCATTAGGGGACGTCCTCACCCATAGTTATTACACAAAAGATGGCACCTGGCCAGGCATCATAAAGGGCTTTCATAAATGTGGTCAGTGTAAAGTTTGTACACTGTCAATCAAAAAGAATACCTATTACCCACGGGTAAAAAAATACACTAATCAGGTCCCAATGTGTACATCTTATCATTGTATATATGTACTTGTATGCCCTTGTGATGTTAAAGACATAAAAAACACTATTATTCCCTTGAAAAAAATAATTTTAGACCCTCAAAGACCAATCAGAAATGCAGACGCCACTTATCTGGAGACATTTTGGACAAGTACATCGAAAGGATGTTTCGAAATTCAAAGTCTTCGGGATCAACAGGACACGTAAAAATATAAGGGGTGGTAACAGGATAAAACAATTGAGTCAATTGGAGTCTAGATACATCCTGGACCCACAGATTAAACATCCTACAGGTTTAACTAAGAAAGAAGAATTGAAAATACAAGAAGGCTAAAACATTGTCCATTATGAGCAGTGGACCTAATTAGTGGTTTTAACGAGACATGAGTATTTGTTTGATGTGAGGTATTGAGTTTTCTGTTGAATTGGGTGAAGTGTGTTTACCTTCCTGTATGTTTCCTGTTTTTTCATTTTACCTTCGATCTATAATGTTATGGATTGTCAGTATTCGTTGTGTTCAGTTATTATTATGGACTGCAAATTGCCCACTGGGGCGATAATACACATATTCATATCAGGGGGATATTGCAACTCCTAACATGACATTACCCATGTGGGTCTTTCTTAATGCAAATTAATATTAATATGCTTTTCTTATCATAAATGTGCTTCCACACTATTGTCTACGCAGATCCTTGACCTTTCTTTCTTTTTATTGTTGGAAATCACATTTCTCGCATCAGCTGTAAGGAATTTTTGGTTGGTTTTATTATATTTTATTGGTTGCATTTCCCTTTTGATGATGTATATATAGAATATTTATTCATTCTCTAGATTTCATAGATTAATTGAGGTGGGGCTGAATTTAGGGTTTAAGGGTGAGTAGTGGAAAAGGGTGGTACTGGAAAATGAAGGTTAGGAGTAAATGAAAAAAAAGATTTTGGGGGAGTTTCCTCCCCAAAAAAGAAAAAACATTACATTAAATATAAAATTTTGGGTTTGGGGACGGGTAGTGGTAAATGGAGGTAAGCGTAAATTTAGCATTTAGGGGTGGGTAGTGGAAAATGGAGGTATGGGTAATTTAAAGCTTAGGGGTGGATAGTGAAAAAGGAAGGTTAGGTGTAAATTAAAAAGGGGGGTTTGAGTGGTTTCACCCCAAAAAAAGAAAAAATTAATTTAATATTAAATGACAACACACACACACATATATATGGGTGTGTGTGTGTGTGTGTAAATATATATATATATTCATTCACTGAAAAAAAACAAAGGTTACAGGGACATTATAGTTAGGAAATAGAATAAAAAAAAACCTTAGATATTCACTGAAAAAACAAAGGTTACAGGGAGGTTATAGTTAGGCTCAGATTTCACTCGTACAAAACCAGTGAAATTCAGCTGTTATAGGTACCTGAGCTAGATATAACTTATGCCCCCACAATGCACTGCTTACCACCTCACATATTATATCACTCATGACATAGTCAGTGACATCAATGATGACACATCAAATGACATCACTCATGAAATCACTTATGACATCATCCACTGAACGACTCACACAGCAACTAACACCCCCATATAACTGCTCATACATCCACTCACACAACCACTCACATACTCATTTACAAACCCATTCAATGACTCCCACACTCCCCCTCACTCAGACAGTCCCTAGCACAGCCAAATCACCCACAAATATAGCCACTCACTCACCCATATAGCCACTCACACACCACTCACTCATCCATACAACTACTTACACAATATTTCACTCACCCATAGAGCCACTCACAAAGCCACTCACTGATACAGCCACTCACATTACCACTAACTCACTCACACAGCCACTCATACTAGCACTCACTCACCCATACAGCTACTCACACAGCCACTCACTTGCCCATACAGCTACTCACACATCCATTCACTAATCTAGTTAACCACTTACATACCTATTCACACATCCATCCAAGCAGTCACATACCCATTCACTCACCTATACAGCCAGTCACACAGACACTTACTGTGCAAAACAGCCACTCACACACTCACACACTCACGTACCCATACATCCATTCAAACAGCCACTGACATGCCCATACAGCCACTAACAAACCCACTCATCTACCCATAGAGCCACTCACACAGCCACTCAGCTACCAAAACAACCACTCACAGGGGCCTGATTCACAGAACTAACTTACGTGAAATACGTAAAGTTAGTAATTTTCGGTATTCACAGAATACACTTACCACTACTAACTTTATGTCCGCTCCCGGGCCGGAGATTCCGGCCCTGTCTCGGAATTTCCGCCTCTGGGCCGGAATCTCCGCCTCCGGACCGGCATACCCTCATTTAGGCCGTTTCAATGCTCAAACGGCCTAAATGAGGGTATTCCGGCCCGGAGGCAGAGATTCCGGCCCAGAGGCGGAAATTCCGCCACAGGGCCGGAATCTCCGGCCCGGGAGCGGACATAAAGTTAGTAGTGGTAAGTGTATTCTGTGAATACCGAAAATTACTAACTTTACGTATTTCACGTAAGTTAGTTCTGTGAATCAGGCCCACACAGTCCTCCACCCATATATTCACTAAGGCAGCTGCTCACTCACCCATTGATCCAATCACACTGAATCAATCACCAATACAGCCACTCACACAGTCATTCACACACCCATACTGTTACTCACATACACACACCCTTATTCACCTATAAGTCCACTCACACACCCACTCACACACATACAGCACTTAGACACCCACTCCCACACTGATGCAGACAGTCACACACCCACTCACATGACATGTATTAGAAACAGTATCACTCATTACTAGTTTAGAAAGAATACTCGTTTAACTTATGCAGTAGCCTACTATATATCTTTAAGTCTCAGAATCATTTACAATACTCTTTCACTCACTGGATGATGTCATGAGTGATGTCAAAAGTGAAGTTGTTCGAGATGTCATCAGTGATGTCACTGACCATTTCATGAGTGATATAATATGTGAGGTCATAAGCAGTGCATTGCCAGGGCTTAAGTTATAGTTAGCTCAGTTAACTATAACTGCTGAATTGCAATGGTTATGTACAAGTGAAATCTGAGCCTAACTATAAAGTCCCTGTCACCTTAGTTTTTTTCAGCGAATTTCAAATAAAAAAAAAAAATCTATTTCTTAGCTATAACTTCCCTGTAACCTTTGGTTTTTTCAGTGAAAAAAATATATACAAATACACATGCATATATGCAGACATGTATATGTATGTGTGTATGTATATATACATATATATATACTATATATATATGTATATATATATATATATATATATATATATATATATATATATATATATATATATATATTTCCAAATCCAAATTGCGGTAAAACTGGTGTGCTGCCAAATCGCTGGTGGTGCTTGGAAGGTGGCGCTACCGCTAGCGCTCATTATGTACAAAAATAATCCCCAACCTTATCCGATTGAAGAGCCAGCACTCGCTATCGTGGGGTTTTCTCGTTTATTGTGCAGGCTTCAATAAACCCATGGACAAAACAGGAACGCGTTTCGGCAGTCAAGCTGCCTTTCTCAACCTGGTATGCGCCATATTGGTTCTTCCATTTAAAGAAAACATTAGTTAAAACTAAAGATGCACTGCACTTCACTGCAATTGGGTGGATACGAGCATGTGGGATAATGACCAGTGATTCTTAACAGAGCACACATACAAATATTCAAAAAAACGCAACAGCATCAGTCCTGCAAACTAAATTGCTTTTAGGATTGTTCATGATTGTTCATGATTGTTCAGGATTGTTCATGTTCTGTGCAAAGCACAGAACATGAACAATCCTAAAAGCAATTTAGTTTGCAGGACTGATGCTGTTGCGTTTTTTTGAATATTTGTATGTGTGCTCTGTTAAGAATCACTGGTCATTATCCCACATGCTCGTATCCACCCAATTGCAGTGAAGTGCAGTGCATCTTTAGTTTTAACTAATGTTTTCTTTAAATGGAAGAACCAATATGGCGCATACCAGGTTGAGAAAGGCAGCTTGACTGCCGAAACGCGTTCCTGTTTTGTCCATGGGTTTATTGAAGCCTGCACAATAAACGAGAGAACTCCCACGATAGCGAGTGCTGGCTCTTCAATCGGATAAGGTTGGGGATTATTTTGTACATAATGAGCGCTAGCGGTAGCGCCACCTTCCAAGCACCACCAGCGATTTGGCAGCACACCAGTTTTACCGCAATTTGGATTTGGAAACATAGAGACAGGCGTGCCCCCATGAAAGGAGTGTGGCGATGGAGAAGAGGAGAAGGCATTTGTGGATGAGCTGGTTCATACGCTGGGAGCCTAAGCTCCTTGGCGGGGACTGTAGCATCTCTACTTATTTGGCACATCCTCACCCTGGTATAACCTCTCCTACTATGGAGCTGGGCATCGCTGATGGCACTGGCCAAGAAAAGCGATGGCCTCGTGGGTCCGTACTGTTGCTTGTCGGGACCGGCTTCATGTAACCCGAGGATTTGAAGCTTTGAAGAAAGTTACCACCGTGAGTCTTCCTTTTTATTATTGGAACAATGGTCATTAATCAGTGGGACATCTCCGAGTATAAAGCGGGCTGCGCTCGGAGATGCGTGCACTTCGAAGGAGTTGACAGATTAATGAGGTGGAACATCTTTGCTTAAAGCAAATGACTTTGAAAAATGCGTGCTAAATGGATTTTAAAAAAGACACTATAAAGATGCCTGTAAATGTAATTAGAGGACGTGCATAAATCCAGTCCGGGTTTTGGATAGAACTGAATGAGGCATGATGGGTGCTTTTTTTGAAAAAAACGAACTGGAGGGCAGACATACGGAATAGCACAGAACATGAACAATCCTAAAAGCAATTTAGTTTGCAGGACTGATGCTGTTGCGTTTTTTTGAATATTTGTATGTGTGCTCTGTTAAGAATCACTGGTCATTATCCCACATGCTCGTATCCACCCAATTGCAGTGAAGTGCAGTGCATCTTTAGTTTTAACTAATGTTTTCTTTAAATGGAAGAACCAATATGGCGCATACCAGGTTGAGAAAGGCAGCTTGACTGCCGAAACGCGTTCCTGTTTTGTCCATGGGTTTATTGAAGCCTGCACAATAAACGAGAGAACCCCCACGATAGCGAGTGCTGGCTCTTCAATCGGATAAGGTTGGGGATTATTTTTGTACATAATGAGCGCTAGCGGTAGCGCCACCTTCCAAGCACCACCAGCGATTTGGCAGCACACCAGTTTTACCGCAATTTGGATTTGGAAACATAGAGACAGGCGTGCCCCCATGAAAGGAGTGTGGCGATGGAGAAGAGGAGAAGGCATTTGTGGATGAGCTGGTTCATACGCTGGGAGCCTAAGCTCCCTTGGCGGGGACTGTAGCATCTCTACTTATTTGGCACATCCTCACCCTGGTATAACCTCTCCTACTATGGAGCTGGGCATCGCTGATGGCACTGGCCAAGAAAAGCGATGGCCTCGTGGGTCCGTACTGTTGCTTGTCGGGACCGGCTTCATGTAACCCGAGGATTTGAAGCTTTGAAGAAAGTTACCACCGTGAGTCTTCCTTTTTATTATTGGAACAATGGTCATTAATCAGTGGGACCTCTCCGAGTATAAAGCGGGCTGCGCTCGGAGATGCGTGCACTTCGAAGGAGTTGACAGATTAATGAGGTGGAACATCTTTGCTTAAAGCAAATGACTTTGAAAAATGCGTGCTAAATGGATTTTAAAAAGACACTATAAAGATGCCTGTAAATGTAATTAGAGGACGTGCATAAATCCAGTCCGGGTTTTGGATAGAACTGAATGAGGCATGATGGGTGCTTTTTTGAAAAAAACGAACTGGAGGGCAAACATACGGAATAGCACAGAACATGAACAATCCTAAAAGCAATTTAGTTTGCAGGACTGATGCTGTTGCGTTTTTTGAATATTTGTATGTGTGCTCTGTTAAGAATCACTGGTCATTATCCCACATGCTCGTATCCACCCAATTGCAGTGAAGTGCAGTGCATCTTTAGTTTTAACTAATGTTTTCTTTAAATGGAAGAACCAATATGGCGCATACCAGGTTGAGAAAGGCAGCTTGACTGCCGAAACGCGTTCCTGTTTTGTCCATGGGTTTATTGAAGCCTGCACAATAAACGAGAGAACCCCCACGATAGCGAGTGCTGGCTCTTCAATCGGATAAGGTTGGGGATTATTTTTGTATATATATATATATAAAAATATATATATATAAATAAATATATATATATACACTAAAGAACCAATCCCAAGTATACCAAGTCATGAGTCCCAAGATGGCTGGTTGAAGTGGTGGCAGCCAATCAGATCACATTATGAGATCTGTCGGATCCGCGGAGCCTCCGCGTCCCTGGATATACATAATGTTTTTTTCTTTCATAACTCCAAAACTACTGAACGGATTTACGCCAAATTACAAAAAGGGACCTTTCTGCCAAACTTGGTATAATTCCATTCAGTGGTTCGGGCAGTAGTTGTGTCTACAATCCCTATGTGAAATTGCATGGAGAAAAAGTGTTTTGGGACCCCATTTTTCTCGGCCCCTGATTGATGAATCACCGCACAACTTTCTAGATAGCAGCTGAAGTGACTTGCAAACTAGTTTTGAAAATTCGGGAAGATTTGTCAAGCCTCGCCAAAGTTATCAGCAAAACTAAAAACGCCCTTCCTGTGGAAACTAGGTCCTCACTATAACTACCTACTAGCGACCGCCAGTAGGTAATAAGTATATATATACATTCCCTACAGGTGATATTCATAATTTCGTAGTTCTGTGTTATCTTACTGGAGCAGTCTTCAATTATCAGATGGAATCAGCCCTTACACTCAAAATCACCCACAACGTTTTGATTCCTCCTTGAAAGTACTGGCCCGTACCTTTTGTTAGTTTGAAGGTGTCCCAGTAACTAAAATGGATGGTGACTGTTTTGATCTCATTGGTCACAAGGACTCTCGCAATCCATTTAGTTTCACTGTGGTAAAAGAAAGAATCCAATCTCAGCATTTCTGGTTGCCTTTATGATGCCTCTTGGTCTCCCTGGTTGCCTAGATAGTGCCTCCCTCAGTCTTCTGCATAGATAAAGTTTCCCTACATCTATCTAGTTGCATTAATGCTGTCTCCTAGTTTCTCTGCCTGCCTGAATGGTGCCTCTATCGTATCTTTAATTTCATGGATGGTATTTCCCTCAGTTTTCATGGTTGCATGGATGGTGCCTAATTCAGCCTCCCTGGTTTGATGAATGCTATCTTGCTCCCTTATACTTGTGAATGTGATATTTTCCTTCAGTCTCCTTGGTAGCTTGGAGGATTTCTTGCTTATTTATTCTGGCCGCATACGATGTTCTTACTTGTTCTCTTGGTTGCTAGGAAAATAGCTTTTGGCTGGTCCTAGACCTCTTTGGCTTCATGGCCATCTATCCAAGGAAAGCCTGTTAAAAACCTCTGTAATGCCAGGTAGGTAGGACCCTGGGTTTCCTGAAATATGTTTTCCTCACTCTTATGGTCTTAAGAAAGAAATATCCCCTAGTTTCTTAAATTATATGGAAATAGCTTCAGCATCCCCCTGGAACAAGTAAATGTATTGTATTAATGATATCTCTCTCACTTACCTGAAAGGTGTTTCCCCATTAGCTGATATCTCATAGAAGCATGTCTCTTCCTCCCTCTGGTTGTATGGAAGGTATCAACGGCTCCCTATTGCACTATAGAAGGAGATGCTCTCTTTCATTCAGATTGCATGGAAGGTGTCTGACCATCCCTTTTTGTATCACAGATTAGGCCTGTCCTCTTCCCTTCCAGTGCATAGAAGGTGTTTCACCACCACCTCTGTATCACAGAAGGAGCCCCTCTTCATCTTTCTAGTTGCATGGACGGTGTCTCAGAACCCCCTGTTCTATCATATAAAGAGTCTTTCTTTTTCTTTCTGGTTGCATGGAAGGAGCCTCTTCAGACATTTATTGGCATGGAAGGTGCTTCTCACATTCTCCTTGGTAATGCGGTATTTGCTTTATTATGGTTGCATGGACAATGTCTTCTTGGTTGCATTGAAGGCATCTTCCTTCCTCTCTTTCCTTTCCATGGCAGAAGTGACCATGATTTCCTATGGCAGCTCTGTCAATTTGGTGCATACGCCAGCCTGTCAACATCCAATCATGTAACTATACTTTAAGAAATTGGGGTATTAATAGAGGGGGGTGAGTACCCACCTCAAGTAATAACTACAACCCTGGTCAGGATGAATTTATAAATTCGCTAAATTAACCTGAGCTCAGTCCCCTGGTTTGTATGCCACTGAGTAGACATCCTTAATTTGGAGGCAATGCTTAAAGTATTTATGCAGTACCAAAACAGTAATAAAGGCAGAACACAACAAAGTAAAAATCGCATACCAATTTAGAAAAATAGAGAATGTTGTAATAGATAAAAAGACACTAAAATGATAAAACTCCAATAAGGGAAACTAGAGTTATGCCTTCTTAAAGTTTAACATTCACAATAGCACCAAAGAATGTTAAGCAGGAACCACATTAATTTGGTTGAGCTTGACCAGTACCTAGGCTCAAGTTAAGGCTAACTGCAATGATTAGATACAGAAACCAGGTTCAACCCAGTTGGATATTTACCTTTGGACTTTGAAATGAATGTCAAAAATTCTCAGTGGGCAAAACAGTAGGAAGGCAGCAGAGAGTGCCATGTTGATGGATAACCACTGGACATGGTATCTGCCATTTATTTTTATCAGGAAAGCTCTGAGTGGGAGAAATTTCAATTTCACGCCCAAGGAAGGTGCCTTGCCTGCGGGATACTTTTTGCACCTTCGCCCAGTAAAGATTTCTAGCTTCAGACTTATCACTTTTTTGAAGTTCGGATTGTTTCAATGGGACAAGGCTGCAGGCGAATAGAGCTCTATGAGGCTGGATATCTTCCATGCAAGGTCCCACAGAATCAGATTTGGTGGAGTGGATAGGCTCTGAGCTGGAGCAACCTGGCAATGCACCTTTGCCTAATTGGCTTGGCAGGTTAGGTCCTGGTTTTGAAACCAAACACTTTCCAAGCCCCAAGTTTCAGGATATGTTAGGAGTACACTTTGACACTGGCCATAGGCCCAGGTCCTTGGGGATAGCACTTGGGAGGTCAAGACTCAATCTAGTAGAGGCTAATAGCAGGGTCGAGGGTAGGTCCAGTTGGAAATGATCAGATGGGCAGTTGCAGAAAAATTCTCTTGTAGTTTGTTGTGTCCCTATAGCTTGAGCAAGAGGTAAGCCATATGACCCGTGAAGTCTACTTCTTTGTCCTGGGTACCAGAGGTATAGCAGGTCCAGTCTTCTAGACTCTTCTCAGATCACAGACAGCAGGTGCAGTCCTCTTCTGACCTTCTATAGGTCCAGAAAGTATTCTGAGGAAGATACTGTGAGTGCCATATTTATGTATGACACCTGCTTGTGGGTGGGGGTAATACCAGGCTCTTTCCTAACCAATAGGGTAAAGGTCCCAGGAGTAATTCTACCCACTTTTACAGCACTACATGCTTGTGTGCTCTACTGAAAACAATCCCACAGTGGCCCTCTCTTCCTAAATCCAATATGATTAAACACTTTTCCCCTTGTGCAGTGCATGTGTGCCCACTCTAGAGGTGTGTCAAGGGAAATAAGCAACTCCCAACTCTGAGGCTACTCTAAACCAGTTTTGGGGGTAGATCCTCACATACTGGTATTGGTGCCTCCCTGACTGGGAAGACAATGTGAAGGGACAGACATATGTGTTAGCTACATCTGCTTGTGACAAGTTAGGCCTCTTTGAAGTTAATTAAGTTCATCGGCACATCCCAGATGATCATCCTGACAATTGAAGAGAACACTTTACCATGCTCAAGGCCTTTGCTTTAGCTCTAGAAGCAAGTTCACACCTCATCAAGGGAGCTATTCAGCTGCCATGTGACATTTGGGCTCAAGCAAATGGGCATCTTGAGGCTTAAGTCCGTGAAAAGGTAACTTTCTCAAAGTACCTTTTCCCAAAATATTAATCACAAATCTGATATCACTAATAAATTGGGCTTGTAATAGACATTTCAAAAAGTCCAAGAATGAAATCTGTAGAAGCTTCCTAGCTGCAGATAACATTATTAAATGTAATATTGTATCCTAATGCTTTTCTATGAAGCAGCCAACCCTGCTACAGTGAGAATACAAGAATATCTTTTAAATCATGTTCACTGTGAGGCCATGTTTAACATTACACTTTTACATGTCCTACTTTTAAATATGCAATCTGCCTGATGAACAGAGAAGCCTACTTTATGGTGATGTATTGATATTTAAAAGGAAGGTTATTTTGACAGGTCAAATGTGCAGTTTAAACCTGCAGAGCCAGGCTACACTTGGCAGGCCTCCAGTCATGTTTACACTGTCACTGTAGTGGATGGCACAATGCAAGCTACAGTCAACTTATGACATTTAACTTACAGGCCCTGGATACACTTTTGTAAAATTTACTAGGGACTTACAAGTAGGTTAAATATGCCAATCAGATGTATGTAATTTCTTCATGGTGAAAGGGGGAGGACAGGCCCTTTACCTCTGATTAGCAGGGGTAAAGTGCACAGGGCTAAACAGTCAAGAAATACAGTTAAGGCAAACACCTAGGGAGATAATAAGACCACACATATGCCCAACCAATTAAGGCTGTGAACTAAATCAGAGTTTCCAATGAGATGCATCTATTGGTACAGATAGGCGTTATTGCTACATGCATTGATGCCATGTGGGAGGTATCCCATAGGTAAGAAGACCAATAAGGCATATGCAAAGCTGTCAGACTGCACTGTACATTGTCAAGTAGTGCAAAAGTGTTGTATGGATGTCAAATGCATAAGCAGATCCCTAAAGGCATATCCAATGAGATGTCCAGTGGGTAAGCACGCCCTGTGAGACATATTTGATGCTACCAGATCAAACTGTGGGATGCCCATTATTGGAAGAGTGTCATATCCCATCACCTCATCAGGGGCAGAAAAACTATATAAATACAACAAATATTAAACACCTAGGGGCCGATTCACAGAACTATTCTGAGATAAAATCCTAAACGTACTACTTTTGGTATTGACAGAAGGCATTTAGTAGTAGTACAGTTAGGACTCCTAACTTTAGTACTACTAAACTGAGACAAAATCCTAACTTTACGACTTTCGGTATTCACAAAAGGCATTTAGTAGTAGTAAAGTTAGGAGTCCTAACTTTACTACTACTAAATGCCTTCTGTGAATACCAAAAGTAGGTCTGGTGGCGCAGTGGACTAATGCATCCACTGTAGGGGCATGTGTTCGACCTCATGGTCACAGATTCTAATCCCGGCGGGTCCACTCATCCTTTCATCCATCTGAGGTCGATAAAATGAGTACCGTTGGGTAACAATATACATCTGTTATTCAGTACCTTGAGACCCTTGGGTGATACGTGCGCTTTACAAATACACATGTTATGTAGTAAGTTTAGGATTTTATCTCAGTTTAGTAGTAGTAAAGTTAGGAGTCCTAACTTTACTACTACTAAATGCCTTCTGTGAATACCAAAAGTAGTACGTTTAGGATTTTATCTCAGATTAGTTCTGTGAATCGGCCCCCTAGTGCTGAAGCAGGCCCCTTGATGCACACACTCATGTTGGAATGTACTGTGAGGGTGTCTAGTCGTGTTAGAATGTCATATGGGATATCCAGTGAGTAAGGATGTCCCATGTGTCCAGTGGGTAAGAAGATTCAATGAGGCACATCAAATTCTACAAAAACATGCTGTGGGGGCAATTGTTTGACATCGTCATATGTCAAGGGTACTGGTTCCATGAGGCACCCCTGTTTCCACTGTATGTCAATTTAAAAACATAGCCCTAATGCTAATAAGGATTTGTACTTTTCTATTAAAAATACCTGGAGTGCATGCACAACTGAACTCTAACAGACCATGTGGAAGCATATTAGTATTTTACGAGTGGCCTTTCAGTGCCAGTGGCTTTTTGACAAATTTAATAGTAAATTGTTTTCTAAAATGCACTGTTAAGCCCCATTTTTTCAAAATGTTTATGGGGGAAGAACACAGGCTCAGCAGCAATCCTCTTAGGCTGTTGGCCATACAGGCAGCGGACGATGGCAGTGGGCAGCGCCAGTGGTGGAAGTGAACAGTGCAAGTGGACAATGCTAGTGAGGTAAGTTGGGGATGGCTTCCTGCACACTTGTTTTCAAATAATGCTGAAATTTAATCATGAGAGATTTTTGATATTCAATTCTAGGATTTTCCTGATTTAGGAAAGGCTGTCTTAGCTTTATTGTGGGATGCGATTGTCACAAAATTTACTGAAGGCATCAGAAGTCAGCCAAGCAGCAGAACAGTAGATGAGGCGGGCAGGGATAAGACTACACAGCAACAAAAAGACATGTCCAACTTTGCAATGTAATCTGAATTATCAAAAGCCATTAGTGACGATCGACATGAAGAGATCATAAATTAGCTCAGCATCAGCACTGCAAAGAGTGGGAGTAGAGGAGTATGTACCAAGCCATGAACGGCAATGAAAACTGGCTTTTCTGCACATACAGAGCCAACCCCATGAAAACTGAGGAGGTGATCACATCCTGTTAATACTGTTTAGGACCATTTTTAGGGGTGGGGGGTGCAACGTTAAAATCCGTTGGCCTTTTAGCCAGCTCGGTATGCTGAGATCCAAGCATCTATTTATTTAGGAGTCTACGCTGCAGTATGTTATACAATCTGTAGTTTTTGTGGCATGTCATACAATTGACCATTGTAAAATCTAGCACTTATGATTCAAATTCTTGGATCTGTTTGCATGTGCAGGAGGTCAGATTATGTTTAACCTTGAGCATGTGAGCTGAGATTGACCACCTTTTTAAATGAGTTCAGTTAAATGTACTCTTTCTTTCTCACCAGTCCAGCATCAATGTAAGTCTATCCCAAGCTGAAGACAAAGCACATGGAGTACTTATATTTATTTTGAACTTTATGTATCCATTGATTGCCTTTTCAGAGTGCTTATTTACTCACCTAAAACATTTACCCAGCAGATCTTGATGCTTAGTTATGCTCTGAGTGGAGAGAACCATCGACTGGAGTATGGAGCATAGTAGACAGATGCAGTGAGCAATTCAATAGGCATTAGATTGCATTTATTGAATCAGAGGGAACAACTTTAATTATCATATCTTGTAGGAGAGTGGACTACTTTTGTGCAGACCTGAAAGAAGGGAACCAATGCAGTCTGAAAAAGATAGAGCCTGTTTATGAGATAATCTAGCAATCTGAGATGCCACGAGTTTCCATAGTGAAGACAAGAAGAAATAGAGACAGTAACCATGGAGACCTGCTTTGGTGACGACAGGATTGAAAGAAGGAAAAATACCAGGGATGGCAGAAGTGAAAGAAGTTAGTTCTAAAATAAATATTCGACATGCAGGCTATATTAGAATTGTGCTTTAGAAACACATTTAAGCTGCTTCAGACATTTTTTCACTTAGAAATGACACGCAAACCAAATGTGCCCACCCCAAAATGTGAAGAAATCCTTATTAATGCTACAAACAGATATATTAATCCAACATACATATATATTGAAAAGCGTGTTTATAAAATGTTTATGAAATAGTATAATTAACATTTGTTTTACTAAGCTATCATTCTTAAATGTGCTTATTTTATTTAGGCCTTAAAGCCTTTTCTTATTGACTCTTGCTCGCTATTTAATAGACGTGTATTAGAATATTTTCTCTAGCACTAGCCACTTACTTAGAAAGTGCTGACTCCATATCTATATTCCATTTAGTTCCCTCACCCCATGTTAGGTCATTGACTATAATACAATGAGACTTGCTGTGTTTGTTATAATAAATAATGATTTAGACATTTATGAATGCTTCATCAGCATATATTATTTGTTAGTTTGCCTCCGCATCTCTGAAAAGTCTTTGTCTTCATATTGAAACCCATATCACATCTTCTAGCTTAGGGAAGAAGGTTCTCATGAGAACTTTCCTTTGTGTAGCAACATTTGCAACAGTGTTTTACTAATGTACCAGCATGAACGTTTACCGTGGGAATCAAATGAAGAGACATTAAAAGTTGACAACACCATCGGATGAGCAGATCCTATTGGTTGGACGAACTGATGCCCAATAAAGTATTGATACAGTCTTTTGTGGATTTATAATAATGAGTGTTCCTAGCTAGTTAAGGAGAATTAGGATTGAGGAGGAGCAGAGAAGAATAGCCCTTGGAGTTCGACCGAGAGAAATACTCCAGACTCTCATCCCTGCCATACGACTCTTCTCCTGAAGAGTTGATCTTTGCTTTGTTACCAAAAGCTGCTGCTTGAGGTGACTATTTCTTTTATCTAATGGCTATACTCTGATCCATGCTACTGCAGAGATCATTCTCTTATTGACAAGTGCTACTGCAGCTGTGGGGAACTCGACTGAGTTTCCAGAACGACTCTTTATGGGAAGTTCATCTTTTATTCTCACTCTTGCCCCCTCCAGAAAAAGGACTCTTTATGGGTTCTATTTAGAATAAGTCTTTTGGCTAGTTTAGTGACGGTTTCCTTTATGGAACAATGTGTAAAAATGTATGCTGTCACTAATCAATCTTTTATTGATATGTCTGTAAACTGACCATTCTGGATTAAGATGACAGAATTAATATTAATCTTTAAAGACAAATAAAGGTATTGAAACTTCAACAACCTCTCATCATTGACTGAACATCTAAAATTCTATTGTCGATGATATATGCATAGTTCATGTTTTGTTCTAGCTCCATTCATATTATGGTGGCAAATGTCCATTGACCTTTTTCAAGAGCATTGGATTTACCAAGGATGAAGTTTGTAAGGTGGGCGTTTTTAAATTTTGAAGCCATGCTTGGCTAATCCTTAGGGTCCCCGCAGTTTTTGGTAGCAGAGGATGGTTTCAACACCCTGAATGAGGCATTTCAAAATTAGTACCCAAGCTATTTTAAAATATTTTCCGATTACAGTTTCCAGTGTCCAGATCCAGACAGTGTGGCAAAAAAGCGGCTGCGGTTTGGCGATTGCAGTTTTGAAGGTGTGAGCATTAATAGGGTGAATATGTTGTGGTTGTGAGTGTAGTGGTTGCATGAGTTTTTCCTTGCAGGTTGTATGAGTGAGTAATAAGAAACATCGAAAACTTGTTGCAGAGAAGAAGTTGATTTCAAGCTCATTGAAGTCGAAAGATCCCTGGAAAATAGCAAATGTTATAAACTTGTTTGCAGGTAGAGTTGATGTGGGGTGTGAGGTACCATCACTTCCATCAGTAGTATTAGGTACAAGCTGTTGTGTTTGATTAATCTCTGTTAATATTAGTGGAGCCTTATTTGTGAAACGTGTGAAGCTGCATTCATTTGTGTGAAATTTTGTGGGTAGAGAAGTCACTTGCAAGTGTAGAATATTCTTGAGTGAATGAGATACTTACATTTTCCATAGTAGAGCAAACAAGAAGTTATTTTAAAGGTTATTTGAAAAAGTTTGTGAAAGGGAAGAAAATTGTGAAGGAGGGTGAGCTGCTGCGAAGATTGATTTCAAAGTCATAGTGTTTCACGCTGGGATTGGTCGGTTGGTGTACTTTTGTGCTGTCATTGGCCAGAAGGTTTCTTGTGCTGCGCTATGGTTGGACATTAGTGTTTGAGATCTGTTTTTGGATTTGGTAAAGAATCATGTGAAATTGAAACTGTCATTTATTTCAAAATCTGTTTATTGAAATTTTTTCCAGGGAGAGCGATACAAAGCATTACATAGGCACCATCAGTTGCAAAAACATTCAGCCCGGATGTACAGATTGCTCATGACGGTTACAGCTTGTCCACAAGGACCGTGGCGAGTGCCTCTTGCAACATTTCACAATGTCCATATCATTTATTGTAGTCAGGCCCATGTTGCTGAGCAACAATCTACCCTCCCATGATAATAACATAGAAAGGAAACTTATCTAAACCTAAAAAACGAACACAACTGTGATGCCATGGTGCAAATTAACATAACGTGAGCAGGAAGGCTGGGTCACCAGGTCTGCCAATCAAGTGCCCTGTGCGATGTTCCGCGGCCTCATCGCTTTGATATGGTTAAAGAAGGAACAAGTGTAAGGCCCTAAGCCGGGGGCTGCATGCAGTCAGGGGGAGCCCCTCAGATAAATAGCCTACCAACGGAGCCCATATGTAGTCAAAGCTTTTCCTCTGGTCCTCAACTACATCCGCCATGCGTTCCAGCGCCAGAACTCTCCACAGTCTCGCGTGCCATTGGGTCAGTGATGGAGCCTCTTGTTTTTCCACGCAGCCGCAATGGCCATTTTTGCTGCCCCCAGACAAAGCCACATCACTGATTTATCTCCCTGTGTTTGACGCTTCAGTATGGGATCACGGACCTCCAACAGGACCTGTTCCATGGAACTAGGAATAGGATAGCCTAGAATAAGCTTGATGTGGGACAAAATTTCCTTCCAAAACGGTTGTATGTAGGGGCAGTCCCACCAAATATGCCTGAAATCGCCCAACATCCCGCATCCTCTCCAACACCTGTCGGATGAACTGGGAAAAATTGTGTGTAGTTTTTGAGGATATAGGTACCAGTCGTACATAATTTTATAGTGTGCCTCCCTGGGTACATGGAACGATTGAATTTCGCTATATCCCTGCCTAGATGCACCCATTGCTTGTCTTCCAAGGGAGTAGCCACGAGTGCGTCCCAAAAGCGTCTGAAACGCGGGGTCGATCTGGGACTCATCGCTTGTATGAGAGCATACAGGTAGGAGATACAACCCTTGGAGGAGGACCCCGATTGCGCAAACTTCTCTATGGGGAGCAGCTCCCTGGTAGCGGCCAGCCGTACCAGGGGCTGCTGCACCCAGTGTTTCAACTGCAAGTAGTGATATTCCTCTTTAGCAGTTAAAGCAAATTGCTCCTTGCAATCTTGGAAAGTGAGGAGCTCGCCCCTGTCAAACAAGTGTGAAATCATATGGCATCCACCCTCCCTCCATGCTTCAAAGGGACCCTCTTGCAGCGCAGGGGAAATGCCGCATTGAAATGTATGGGCGTGCGAGGAGAGGGAAAGTCGTGAGGTGCAGTCTTTTGGTAAGTATATCCCAGACTTTGAGAGTGGTGGACGTAGGCGTGCTAATGTAGGCATTGAGTGGTCTGTCCTGCTTTGGTTTCCATAGGAGATCCCAAATGGTGCGACCAGTTATTTGTCTGTCTATATGTAGCCAGTGCTTCTCCGAAGCCCGCAGAGACCACTCCGTAATTACCCGCAGTTGTGCTGCCCTGTAGTAGGCCTGAAAGTCCGGTAGTGCTAGACCACCGTCTTTGCGCGGTCGAATGAGCAACTTGTAAGGAAGGCGTGCCCTTTTTCCCTGCCAAATAAATTTGGTAAGCATCTGTCGTAACTCCCGAAAAGACCTCCCTCCACGGGAATGGGCAAACCCTGAAAAAGGTAGAGCAGCCGGGGGAGAACATTCATCTTGGTAACGTTAATCCTACCCAGCCAGGTAATATATGCCCGCTCCATTTACTCAAATCCGACCTCAACTGTTGCAAGAGGGGGGGGAAATTAGCTTTATACAGATCTCGTACTTTAGGAGTAAGCTTAATACCTAAGTAGGTGATGTCTTTAGTGGTGCAGCGAAAAGGAGACACCTCTTCGACCCTTCGCCAATCGACTTTGGATACTGTCAAGTTTAGTAAGAAGGACTTGTTCAAATTAATCTTAAAACCCGCTACCCGCTCAAACTCCGTCAGCTCCTCCTGTATAGCTGGAAGAGAGACAATAGGGTCTGACACTGGGAGAAGCACGTCATCCGCAAAGAGCGAAATTTTATGCTCGTCTCTGCCAAAACGGATTCCCTGAATCTCTCGGTTGCCTCTGATCCTGTGCGCCAAGGGTTCTATGCTCAGGGCGAAAAGAAGGGGGATAGGGGGCATCCCTGTCTCGTCCCGCGAGCCAGATTAAAGGGAGGAGATGCTACACCATTAACAAGGACCCGGGAGCTTGGAGAGTGATAGTTAGCGTGAACCATTCCTATAAAGGTTTCATTGAAGCCAAAACGCTGAAGCACCCTAAATAAAAAGACCATTCCACGCGATCAAAGGCTTTCTCCGCGTCTAGCGAGAGAAGCGCTGTTGGGATGTTTTTCTTTCGGGCTTTTTCAATAATATGGATGATGCGTCGCAAATTATCATGGGTTTGACGTCCCTTAATAAAACCGGATTGATCCGGATCAATAAGACCGGGAAGAACGGATTCGAGGCGGGTGGCTAGTATTTTGGAGTAAATTTTGGCATCTAGGTTTAGGAGAGCTATCGGGCGATAAGACGAGCAGGCAGAGGGATCCTTGCCAGGCTTAGGAAGCACCGCCACTATCGCCTCTCCCATGGAGGGAGTAACCTGTTGCGTGGAAGCTATGACATTAAATAGAGTAGTGAGGAAGGGCACTAGCTCCGGAGCAAAGGTACGATAGAAGTGGGCTGAGAAGCCATCAGGCCCGGGAGCCTTCTGAAGCTTAAGGAGTCAATCGCCCTCTGAACTTCCTCAGCGGATATAGGTTTCGCCAACTCTTCATTCGCGTTAGCCCCTACCTGAGGGAGCTCCAGAGGCTCCAAATATTTTGAGGAATCCCGATCCCCCGGAAGCTCCGATGTATAAAGCGTTTTGTAAAATTGTTCAAAAGCCCGCGCCTTCCCCTCCTCTGACCTGTGAGTAGTGCCTCCCTCATCAATGATAATTTTAATGTACTCCTTTTCTTGCTTGGCCCGCAGTTGTCGCGCCAACAAGGACCCCACTTTATTCCCGCCCTCGTATCCCTTGGTTTGTAAACGTAGGATGGTTTTCTCCGCTCTATTAGTATAAATAGCTTGCAGTTTCCCCTTTAGGGCCGTGACTTTCCGCAATACCGGCATAGAGGGATTGGCCTTGTGGGCCTGCTCTGTAGCCGTTAATTCTTTTTCCAACTTAAGGCGCTCTTCACGTTGTTGAGCACGCAGAGTTGTGGCCAGTTCTATACACTTGCCCCGGACTACTGCTTTGAGAGCGTCCCAGGTAGTGGCATGTGAAGTAGCTTCAGGGTCATTGAGATTAAAAATTCCCTAATAGTCCTTCTAAGGTCATCACGTAGAAGTCTGTCCCTGCATAAGAAGTTAGGGAAATACCAACGCGCTTGTTTTGGGCGCGGGTTTGGCCACTTAATTGTCATCTCCAGGGGTGCATGATCTGAGAGGCAAATCGGGTGAAACTGAGTTTGCAGCACTGAGGGGAGCAGGGATTGACTCATGAAAATGTGATCAATGCGGGAATACGTTCTGTGGGAATGAGAAAAGAATGAGTAGTCGCGTAACGTGGGGTTAGTATCTCTCCAAGCATCTACTAGCCCCATTAGCTGAAACTGTGAGCGCAGCGCCTTTCCAAATGCCCCTCCTGTTGCCCTTTGTGTGTGTGTTGTGTCCATGCTCAGGTCCCATACTAGATTAAAATCCCCCAAAAGCAAAATGTCCCCTTGCGCAAAGTTCTCCAGGGTCATAAGGAAGGAGAGAATGAAGTCCTGTTGCCCCGTATTGGGAGCATAAAGAACTGCGAATGTACATGGGCGACCTCTAAGTGTTCCCCGGACCATAAGGTACCTCCCCTGTTTGTCTGTTTTAGTATCCTGGGCCTGAAAGGAAACTCCCGAGTGGAACAGCAACGCCACCCCATTTTGTTTCGTGGATTGTGAAGAACGGAATATAAGGGGATACGCCCTGTGGCGAAGTCGGTGCTCCTCCGACTTTTTGAGGTGCGTCTCCTGAAGGGCCGCCACCTGGACATCGTGATCTAACAGGTATTTCCAAAAGCGTTGGCGCTTATTAGGGAATTCAATCCCCGGGCGTTCCAGGTAAGAGTTCTAACTGCCATCGTCTCCTATTGGGTGGTTGCGCCCTCGAGGAAGGGCTCTGCTGAAAAACCCGCTCGGGAAGCCCCGTTCCCCCTTCCTCCCGCCCAGAAACAATGCTAAAAGAAAAAGCACCATGACATCAAAATAACCAAAAAAACCAAAACAGATATACAAATTGAGTGCGCGGAATCCCCTCCCAGAGGAAAATCCCAACAATAAAATACACTCAAGGAACGTTACCATTTCCATTCCTCCTGCCCTTAACATAATAACTAACTAGGCGTCTTTTCCATAGATCTTCCCTCCTAGAAACAATTAACCCGGGAGATTAGCTCCTCATAAGAGGTATAGATATTAACGGACTCCCGTTTCCACTCAAGATGACCAGAGAGAAAAAAAAAAAAATGCAAGTCGTTTGCCGCCTATACTTCCCGCCCGGAACTCTCCACCCATATTGTGGTTATAACAGACCCCTGACCTTTCACTGCAGACGTAGTGTCCTCACATGGTGCCCGTGCCAAACCCTGAGTTCAAGGCAGTGTGTATCGTCTAGGCATCCGGGCCCTACTTAGAGAGCAGCAGTGCAAGTCTTCCGCTCCATCCAGCTCTCCACTTCTTCACTGTGCTGCCCCCCTAGGGTGAAGAGGGGGGGTCCCACCTCCCCCATTGTAACAGAGTGATCCGGCAAAGAAGCGTCCTGCCTAATGTGCCTCTGGCTAGGTCAGTTGAAGTGGCCTCTCGTGGGACTTTATGCAATAACCTTATTCCGGTGCCTTCGTGTGTCTTTTACCCACTCTGCGCCATTGACCTCCAGAGCTCCGACGTGATCGATTCCAACCCCTCCTGACCGGACGAAGTAGCAGGGAGCTCCAAACCCAATAGATCTGTCGCCTCCGAGAGTTCCACACAATGATGTTGTTTGTTGAGCCATTCGAAAGTGATCCCAAAGGGATATGTCCATCGGTATCTTACTTTCTTTTCCCGCAGAAAATCAGTGACTGGGCGGAACTGCTGGCGTCGCATGAGTGTGGCCTGCGCAACATCTTGAAAGAGCGTGCATGTGGCATTTTGGAAGGTGACTGTTTCTGTAACCCTAGCCTTTTGCAGAACCAACTCTTTGACCTTAAATGAGCTGAATTTCGCCAAGATATCTCTAGGGCGACGATTCTCCCCCAGCAGACGCGGACCCACTCTATGTACTCTCTCCAACCGTACTTCAGGGCCATCCTCCCCCAAAGCTGAAGAGAAGAGGCCTATCATAAATGCTTCCAAATCCGGGCCTTCACAGTCCTCCGATAAGCCTCGGACTCTGATGTTATCGCGTCGCGAGCGGTTTTCCAAATCTTCACACTTAAGTATGGTATCTCGCAGTTGGCCACGCAGCTCCGCCGTTCCGTCCTCCAAGGACTTAATCTTGGCACATACTTCCTGCTGTTGCGCCTCTAGGTCGAGAGTGCGCGTACCCACCGAGTCGACATCTGACTGCACGGCCGCCATCTTGTCTCTCACCTCTGCACAAAATGTTTCAAAAGAGGCCTCCATATCAGCTTTAATGTCCGCTCTGAGCTCCGTCCGCAGCTCCTGCTTGAACTCTCGAAGGGAAGCCATTAGATCATCCCGTGTCAGCGCCATGGTAGCCAATCTTGGCGTCGACCCCTCCTCCGTCGCCCCTGCTCCTGTCGATGCAAAGTAGTTGGAGACCTTGTTGCTGGGAGTCTTCTTGGGTGGCATAGGGGATCCTCCACCCGGGCCGCACCCGGGCGTTCCTTCCGACGCGTAGAATCAGACCACCTCAATGGACCCTAAGTGGGGAGTCCCTCACTTGCTCTCGCGCTCTCACAGCCCCTCTCCTCGTCGCCACCAAGCGCTTAAACGCAGCTGACCTCCTTGATCCCCCTGCCGAGTGACATAGAGGGTATCCCACAAATGATCATGTGCCCAGACGTTGCCGCCTCCTGTTTGCTCACTCGGGGATTAGTGGGCCTCTCTCGCGGCGCCAAGTCCCCCATGCGAGTGTCCTGTGCTAGCTGTGCGACAGATGAAATTGTCACTGCGGCGGCCATGTCAGGGCCAGGCATCGGCCATTCCTCCAGCACTCAAGGCCTCCACCCCAGCCCGTCCGGGTACCTGATTGCTAGACCTCAGGGGGAGGGAAGGCGCACACCTCCTCAGCAACACCACCGGATCTGCAGCGCCGCCAGGAGGGCCCGCGGCAGATTGAAAGCCGTCAGTCCTGCAAGCTGGACCGTAGCAGGACGAACGGAATCAACGGAGCCGGAGCAGTGCGTCGGGATCCCCCCGGCAGGTCCGCCCCAGACCCCGATGAGCGGCCGCGGGAGAAGACGCGAGGGCCTCCTGTCCGTCCCCGGTATGTCAGTGCTCAGGCGGCCGCCATGTTCTTCGCCGCGCGAGCGCGCATCTCCCCTTCCTCAGCGCTCCTCCGTTTCGGATCCGGGGCCTGTGTCCGAGCAGGGTGGCACCTTAATGACTCCGCCACCTCTACACTGCCGGGAAATGCTCCAAAGCCGCTGCAATACTCTTATCTCATGATTATTTCAGGGCCTGGGAAGGAGCCGATCGGAATCACGTCCGATCGGCCATAATGGTTGGCCACGCCCCGAAACTGTCATTTAATTGGTAAACAAAAAATGTACGTATATGGAACAGAATAAAAACATTTGGGTTTACGTGAAAATATGGACAATTCAACTGCCGTTATGAAATGTTGTAAGGATTTTAAGACTTTTGTTAAGGGTGATGTCACTATTCCTGTATGAAAAGGTGAGGAGGCACCTCCTGAGGGTACAAAGGAAAGAATCACGGAGAATGAGGTTGCTTTGAGATTTCCGACATATGGGACATTTAGCACCAGAATCCTAGATTATTTGAAGGGAAAATTGTACAAAATAAAGCCACAACTTCGACCTATACAGTATGAGGCATTTAATGCTTGGAAAAAGGTTGCAAGGGAAAAAGAGAAGGAAAGGTATCAGAGATGGACAGGAAGATCAATGCAAAATAATGGAAATGCTTTGTGGGATGAAGAACAGCGTAGATGGAGGAAAGCAATTATTAAAGGAACCAGGTGATATTCGGTTCTTACCTCAGAAAGTACGTGAAAGGGTTTGGATTTGGCTAAGCAAGAAGGGGATGACTCAGATACAGACTCGGGAGACCAGCTATTGGAACAGATGTTGTCTTCCCAACCACCACCTGAGAGATTTACTGACCCAGGAGAGATAAGTGCTAGTGAAAGTCAGACAATAGCTACAGCTTCAGTGGAGTTAGACCCACTCCCTAAAAAGATTACCCTTACAGGTTTTACAAATTGCCCCATCAATTGCGAGGAGAACAATTGCTGTGATTCCTATTGATACTGATCCAGTGGTACCACGGGTGGTTCCTACTGCACCATACCAATGTGAAAGAAGACCAGAAGTCTTAACAGCACCAGTTGCTGAAAATTTACTAATAACCCAAAGTACACAGCCAGTTCTATGGAGACCCGACAAAATTTGCAGCCTCTAGTAGATGGAGGAGGAACCTTGGTTTTCATGACTCCTTTAGCTTTGAATGAACTGACTGGTGATAGAGATGGAGGTTTACCAGCATGGCTTGAAAAAGTTAGAAGAGAGGGAAGGGTAGAAGCAACAGAGCCCCAAAAAGAATTAGAGATAAGAAAAGAAAACCAATTCGACATTTCCAAATTAAGAATAGAAATGGAAGAATTGATCAAGGGTTGCTAGGAGTTTCATTACCTAGAGCAGTACCAGAGACATGAATTAACCTACGTGTGTAAAGAGATTACTTGGAGGGCTGCAATGATACATGACAAGTTGGCAGGGATAACAAAGGAATACAGTAAGATAATGGATCTTTCTAATAGTGTGAACCTGCATCATAGCTATAGAGTCGAGTTGGATGATGAAGCAATAGAAAACATGAGGATTACAGGAATATGTTTGCACATCACTGACTTAGTTAAGTGCATACGCAGGTGGAAGGATATAGAAAAGTTGGAAATTTGATGGGCAGAGAAACATGAAAAGAAAAAGAGAGAAGCAGAGGGAAAACAGGACGAATTAGATGAGACAGCGGCATATCCATTGAGAAAAGTAGTTGGAGGTACCTATGTACATGTCCCATTGAATAGAGGTAATTTGACAGCATTTACAAACAATTTTCCAAAATCGAGAGACAAGCCTGTGCAGTGGTACGCACAAGTTGAGTGGTTTATAATGATTTCGAAGGTGTTGTGGAGAGACCTGGATACGTTCCTTGACATTGTGGTTCTAGCTGACTTATGGGCAGAATGTAAGGTAGCAGTACAGTCGCCAAAAGCAGAACCCAGGAGGGAGAAAGGAACTGGTGCACCATCGCCTGCAGTGATGGAAAAATATAAATCAGCAATGACCTTTTCGAAAGGAAAAAGACCTCCCAGAGATACTGATTGGTTAAAACTTAAGAGAACTACCCATGAGTTGAAGGAGACAGTTCATGAGTATTATGAAAGGTTGTTGCAGGTGTTGTGGATGTGAATATCCTGAAAAAAAGGATATGGGGATCTTTGTGTCTCAGTTTGTTTTAGGGTTGAAACCTGAAATTAGTGCTCACATTATGCAAAGAGTTATCTGCTGACAGACAGACGCAAACACTAGATGAGATCTTGCATTGTGTGAATTATTGCAGTGATGAACTGGACATGAAGCAGAGGAAAATAAAGGAGAGATTCATGTTGGCCCAGACAAAATTCGCACAGAAAGGTTTTAAGAAGACTTCCTCGGCAGGAAATCAGGGAATGATGCAAGGAGTGGTTGCCCCACAAGTTGGCTTCACAGGAAATCAGAATGGAGTGTGAATGCCCTACGGCCAAGGTAGACGTGTTCCTGCAGCTGTAGGATCTGGAACAGATATTGCTGCTATGAAAAAGGTTATTGCTTGTCACGTCTGCCATCGTGTGGGGCATTGGAGATGAGAATGTCGATCTAATCCTGAAAATGCTGGTGGGATGGACAAAATCCACAAGATATGACAGGTGAGAGAATACTTGCACAGCAAATGCAGACTCCCATGCAAAATTAAGCACAAATGTTGCCCGTTGCTTCTACGCAAATGGGAAATCCCAAACTAAATTTGAATCAAATGCCAAGGTTTAATGCAAATCAATTCCAGACCGCAATGCTACAATTTTAAAATCAGAACCGAGATATTTTAGGCCAAATCCCATTTTTCTAAACTGATGAGTTTGCCTCTGATAATTCCCAATGACGGTGCCTAAGAGAGGAAGGAGATTGCGTACTTGGTGCAGTCTTAGAGGTAGATCAAAGTTGCCCCTACGTAGATGCAAACGTCTATGATCACGATGTGTCCTTTTTGATTGACACAGGAGCTACTCGTTCCACAGTTAGAACAGTGGAAGTACCAGACTTACCTCTCTCTGGGAAAACAATCCAAGTATGTGGGGTTATAAACAAATAGATGGGAAATCCTATCTCAAAAGACGTTTCTGTAAAAATAGGAAACTTTGAAGAAAAGCACCAATTTGTGGTTTTTGACACTAGTGATGTAATATGTGATGTCATCAGCAGTGCATTGCGGGGGCGCGAGTTATAGTTAGCTCAACTAACTATAACGGCCGAATTTCTCTGGTTTTGTACGAGTGAAATGTCCATCTCACTATAACGTCCCTGAAACCTGTGGTTTTTTCAGTGAATTTCTATGGTTTTTTAAATGCTAATTTCTAACTATAAAGTCCCTGAAACCTATGGTTTTTTCAGTGAATTTCAAAGGTTTTTTAAATGCTAATTTCTGACTATAACGTCCCTGAAACCTATGTTTTTTTCAGTGAATTTCAAAGGTTTTTTAAATGCTAATTTCTAACTCTAACGTCCCTGAAACCTGTGTTTTTTTCAGTGAATTTCAAAGGTTTTTTAAATGCTAATTTCTAAGTATAATCTCCCCCCAAAAATTTTTCTTAATTCAAATTTTTGTAAAAATAATGTAATGTTTTCTCTTTTCTAAAATATAAATTTACATTTTTAAAAATGTTTTTTTAAAGTGGATTCGCGTACCCATCGTGTATCAGTCTCGGTGGGTGCGCGAATCCAAGAATTTTGCCTCCATATAACTTAAGTCGTATACGATGCGCGTCTGGTATGCGAAGGGTGCACAGTTCTCGGCCCGCGTAACGTCACGTACATATTTCCGGGGGTCGCGTCAGGTGCGCGAATCCACCACAAATTTTTAAGTTTTAAACGTATATGTATATAACTTTCATATGTATATTTTACCAAGAGATTATTTAACATAATTGTAAATATCATATATTTGGAACTGGAATAAAGATATATTATTGTTAAATATATTTTTCGGGAATTGCGGCTGGTGCGCGCCGGTTGTGCGTCGGGTGCGCGAATCCCATGTGACTTCAAAAGAAAGTATTTCATTGGTTAAGAAGCTTTTGATTCTAGAACTTGAAGGACCCCACCCAATTTTTCCATTCTTTCAACTGCATCTCAGGAGACACAGCTCTTGTGTTTTGCTCTTTTTCTTTGGGTTTTTTTTGGTGTTTTTTTTCTTCATCAGAAAATGGCTGCTTCCAATCCAGCACAGCAGCTTCCACCTGAAGATGAAGAACAGTTGGAAGAACCGGTGAAGGTGAGATATGAAAGTATCGTTTGGGCTTTCTTCTCAATTCCACCTGGGGAGAAGAAGGTATATGCATGAAAGGTTACGTGCACCATATGTCAGAATGTCCTGTCACGAGGATCTGACAAGAAGTATTCTTGCGGCACCTCTTCAATGCTCAAGCATTTACAAACAATGCATCCATGGCGTCTCACGAGGGAACAGCAGCAACGAGACCTACAGAAGCAGGCAAGTGCGGACGACGCTGCTGGACCAAGCACTTCATCTGGTTCCTCCACAACATCAAGACCTCACATCATACCTGAATCTGCCAGAGTGGAGCAGCAATGTCTAAAATGCAAAAAAAGTTATGTTTTGGGGGAACAATCAGTGTATGCCATCGTGGATGCCAATAAAAACCACCATTGCTACATTTTCTTTTTGCAATGACTTTGTGTTTGCATAATGTTTTGTAACTTTTCACCGTTGGTTCTGTTAATTTTTTCATTTTTATAAAAAAAACACACAAAAAATACAAAAAAGAGTTGAAAAAACACAAAAAAATATAAAAGAAAAAAAGAAGAAAAAAATGTTTTTTTTAGAACCGCCTATTTGGTTAAAAATAGACACATTTGTAAGTGATGTATGAACTGTGGCAAGTGTAATATGGAAAAGTGTATGGGTAGTGCATGTGTGATTGCATGAGTGCATGTGTAGTGCCTGGGTGATTGGAGACGTGTATGTGTACTACCTGAGTGATTGCATGAGTACATGGCTAATACCTGGGTGATTGTAAGAGTGCATGGGTAGTGGCTGGATGATTGCATGAGTGCAGGGGTAGTGCCTGCGTGATTAGAGGAGTGCATAGATAGTGCCTGAGTGATTAAAGGAGTGCATGGGTAATGTTTTGGTGATTGCAAGAGTGCATGGGTAGTGCCTGAATGATTGGATGAGTGCAAGGGTAGTGCCTGGGTGATTGGAGGAGTGCATGGATAGTGCTTGGGTGATTGGAGGAGTGTATGGATAGTGCTTGGGTGATTGGAGCAGTGCAAGAGTAGTGCCTGGGTGATTGGAGGAGTGCATAGATAGTGCCTAGGTGATTGCATGAGTGCAGGGGTAATGCCTGCATGATTGCATGAGTGCAGGGATAATGTCTGGGTGATTGGAGGAGTGCATGGATACTGCCAGAGTGATTGAATGAGCCCATGGGTAATGCCTGGGTGATTGCAAGACTGCATGGGTAGTGCCTGGGTGATTGGAGGAGTGCATGGGTACTGCATGAGTGATTGAAAAAGTGCATGGGTAGTGCCTGCGTGATTGCATGAGTGCAGGGGTAATGTCTAGGTGATTGGAGGAGTGCATGGGTACTGCCTAAGTGATTAAAGGAGTGCATGGGTAATGCCTGGGTAATTGCATGAAGGCAGGAGTAATGCCTGGGTGATTGGAGGAGTGCATGGGTACTGCCTGAGTGATTGAAGGAGTGCATAGGTAATGCCTGGGTGATTACATGAGTGCATGGGTAGTGTCTGGGTGATTGGAGGAATGCATGGGTACTGCCTGAGTGATTGAAAAAGTGCATGGGTAGTGCCTGGGTAATTGCATAAGTGCAGGGGTAATTTCTGGGTGATTAAAGGAGTGCATGGGTACTGCCTCAGTGATTGAAGGAGTACATGGGTAATGCCTGAGTAATTGAAGAAGTGCATGGGTAATGCCTGGGTGATTGCATGAGTGCATGGGTAGTGCCTGGGTGATTGCAAGAGTGCAGGAGTAATGTCTGGGTGATTGGAGGAGTGCATGGGTACTGCCTGGGTGATTGCATAAGAGCATGGGTAGTGCCAGGGTGATTGGAGGAGTGGATGGATTCTGCCTGAGTGATTGAAGGAGTGCATGGGTAATGCTTGGGTGATTGAATGAGTGCAGGTGTAATGTCTGGGTGATTGGAGGAGTGCATGGGTACTGCCAGAGTAATTGAAGGAGTGGTTGGGTAATGCCTGGGTGATTGCATGAGTGCATAGGTAGTGCCTGGGTAATTGGAGGAGTGCATGGGTACTGCCTGAATGATTGAAAGAGTCCATAGGTAATGCCTGGGTGATGCATGAGTGCAGGGGTAATGCCTGGGTGATTGAAGGAGTGCATGGGTACTGCCTGAGGGATTGAAGGAGTGCATGGGTACTGCCTGAGTAATTGAAGGAGTGCATGGGTAATGCCTAGGTGATTCCATGAGGGCAGGAGTAATGTGTGGGTGATTGAAGGAGTGCATGGGTACTGCCTGAATTATTGAAGGAGTGCATGGGTAATGCTGGGTGATTGCAAGAGTGCAGGAGTAATGTCTGGGTGATTGGAGGAGTGGATGCGTACTGCCTGAGTGATTGAAGAAGTGCATAGGTAATGCCTGGATGATTGCATAGGTGCATAGGTAGTACCTGGGTGATTGGAGGAGTGCATAGGTAGTGCCTGACTGATTGAAGGAGTGCATGGGTAATGCCTGGGTGATTGCATGAGTGCAGGGGTAATGTCTGGGTGATTAGAGGAGTGCATGAGTACTGCCTGAGTGATTAAAGGAGTGCATCAATAATGCCTGGGTGATTTTGTAAGTACATGGGTAATGCCTTGGTGATTTCGTAAGTGCATGGGTAATGCCTGGGTGATTGCATAAGTGCAGAGGTAATGTCTGGGTGATTGGAGGAGTGCATGGGTACTGCCTGAGTGATTTAAGGAGTGCATGGGTAATGCCTGGGTGATTGCATGAGTGCAGGAGTAATGTCTAGGTGATTGGAGGAGTGCATGGGTACTGCCTGAGTGATTGAAGGAGTGCATCAATAATGACTGGGTGGTTTTGTAAGTGCATGGGTAATGCCTGGGTGATTGCATGAGTGCAGAGGTAATGCCTGGGTGATTGCAGGAGTACATGGGTACTGCCTGAGTGATTGTAGGAGAGCATGGGTAATGCCTGGGTGATTGCAAGACTGCATGGGTAGTGCCTGGGTGATTGGAGGAGTGCATGGGTACTGCCTGAGTGATTGAAGAAGTACATGGGTAGTGCCTGCGTGATTGTATGAGTGCCGGGGTAATGTCTGGGTGATTGAAGGAGTGCATGGGTACTGCCTGGGTGATTCCATAAGTGCATGGGTAATGCCTGGGTGATTGGAAGAGTGCATGGGTACTGCCTGGGTGATTGCAAGAGTGCAGGAGTAATGTCAGGGTGATTGGAGGAGTGCATTGGTACTGCCTGAGTGATTGAAGGAGTGCATAGGTAATGCCTGGGTGATTGGATAAGTGCATGGGTAGATTCAGGGTGATTGGAGGAGTGCATGGATTCTGCCTGAGTGATTGAAGGAGTGCATGGGTAATGCCTGAGTGATTGAAGGAGTGGTTGGGTAATGCCTGGGTGATTGCATGAGTGCATGGGTAGTGCCTGGGTGATTGGAGGAGTGCATGGGTACTGCCTGAATGATTGAAGGAGTGCATGGGTAATGCCTGGGTGATTGCAAGAGTGCAGGAGTAATGTCTGGGTGATTGGAGGAGTGGATGGGTACTGCCTGAGTGATTGAAGAAGTGCACAGGTAATGCCTGGATGATTGCATAGGTGCATAGGTAGTACCTGGGTGATTGGAGGAGTGCATAGGTAGTGCCTGACTGATTGAAGGAGTGCATGGGTAATGCCTGGGTGATTGCATGAGTGCAGGGGTAATGTCTGGGTGATTAGAGGAGTGCACGAGTACTGCCTGAGTGATTAAAGGAGTGCATCAATAATGCCTGGGTGATTTTGTAAGTACATGGGTAATGCCTGGGTGATTTTGTAAGTGCATGGGTAATGCCTGGGTGATTGCATAAGTGCATGGGTACTGCCTGAGTGATTGAAGGAGTGCATGGGTAATGCCTGGGTGATTGCATGAGTGCAGGAGTAATGTCTAGGTGATTGGAGGAGTGCATGGGTACTGCCTGAGTGATTGAAGGAGTGCATCAATAATGCCTGGGTGATTTTGTAAGTGAATGGGTAATGCCTGGGTGATTTTGTAAGTGCATGGGTAATGCCTGGGTGATTGCATGAGTGCAGAGGTAATGCCTGGGTGATTGCAGGAGTGCATGGGTACTGCCTGAGTGATTGTAGGAGCACATGGGTAATGCCTGGGTGATTGCAAGACTGCATGGGTAGTGCCTGGGTGATTGGAGGAGTGCATGGGTACTGCCTGAGTGATTGAAGAAGTGCATGGGTAGTGCCTGTGTGATTGCATGAGTGCCGGGGTAATGTCTTGGTGATTGAAGGAGTGCATGGGTACTGCCTAAGTGATTGAAGGAGTGCATGGGTAATACCTGGGCGATTCCATGAATGCAAGAGTAATGTCTGGGTGATTAGAGGAGTGCATGGGTACTGCCTGAATTATTCAAGGAGTGCATGGGTAATGCCTGGGTGATTCTATGAGTGCAGGAGTAATGTTTGGGTGATTGGAGGAGTGCATAGGTACTGCCTGAATGATTCAAGGAGTGCATGGGTAATGCCTGGGTGATTGCAAGAGTTCAGGAGTAATGTCTGGGTGATTGGAGGAGTGCATGGGTACTGCTTGAGTGAGTGAAGGAGTACATAGGTAATGCCTGGGTGATTGCATAAGTGCATGGATAGTACCTGTGTGATTGGAGGAGTGCATGGGTACTGCCTGAGTGCACGAAGGAGTGCTTGGGTAGTGCCTGCATGATTCCATGAGTGCAGGGGTAATGTCTGGGTGATTGGAGGAGTGCATGGGTACTGCCTAAGTGATTGAAGGAGTGCATGGGTAATGCCTGGGAGATTCCATGAGTGCAGGAGTAATGTATGGGTGATCGAAGGAGTGCATGGGTAGTACCAAAGTGAATGGATGAGTACATGAGTAATGCCTGGGTGATTGCATGAGTGTACAGATAGTGCCTGGGTGATTGGAGGAGTACATAGGTAGTGTCTGGGTGATATTATAAGTGTATGGGTACTGCCTAGGTGATTGGAGAAGTGCCTGGGTGATGGGAGGAGTGTGGGAATAGTGCCTAACTGTATAGATAAGTGCATGGGTAGTGTTTGAAAAAATGAATGAGTGCAGTAAAAACGACTGTAAACATTAGTACATATTATCATGCTTATTACATTATTTCATCTTACCTTTTTTATTAAAGAAGATACAAAACTTAGTGGAACTATTTTATCGTAGTTTTGTTGTAAACTGAATTTAAAATCTTTTCAAACTTTAATATTACCTTCTGTAAAAAAAAGAAAAACTGTTATTGCATATAATATTATAGTTTTAAGAACACAACATAAATTTAGAATTATATAACATATTCAGTTTCCCTTTTTGCTGTTCTCAGATTCTACTGAATTTCACCATACACAGTGATTTCAAGGTAGATCATCATATAACAGCGGGGAAAAAATACAATCAATGAGATTGTAAAAAGAAATCCAAATCTGCGTTGAAAATATTTACAAGTGCAACTATCTGTTTACCTGTCTACAGTTTGTAAATTACATTCTTCAACCACATTAAATCTTTTATTTCTCTCAAGTACATTTTGTACATCATGTATAATATAAATATCAAATATATAAACTACTTCTTTCACACAATTTTGCAAATGCAATAAGAATTAGCACAAACAATAATCCAAACAGTAATTGTTCACATCTTCCCAATTGACCGAATAATGTTTCCAAAACCATTTGCATTGAAAATATCCAAAATAAACTCGTTAATTTGTGTTCACATCTTCCCAATAGGCCGAATGATGTTTTCAAAACTTTGGCATCAAAAATATCAGATATGAATTTGGTAATTCGTAAGGCAACCTACATTTGAATTCCAAATGGGCATCATTACAATGTGTCCATCCTTTATTGCACTTTAAATACACAGTATAGTGTCCAGATGTTGTAGTAGGTCCATCATGAAAAATAATAGCAACTGCTTTAAAAGTTCTTCCTGAAATTGATACTTGACTTGCCACAAAATTTAAAAATTTGGTTTCCAATTTTCTTTCATCTGCTCTACAACGTTGTAGCATTAAAAAGACATATTGTCCAAATCTTTCTATAGATAATGTTGACAACATTTCTGATTTACAATGAGAACATTTTATATCTTGATTAGCTGTTTTTACTAATTTGTTAAAAGACACTGATTTGCAATCTGGTATCTTCAAGTATATGAATCGTTCAGTGTCTATTTCAGTGATAGAAGAAAATGAACACTCTTCACATTTATGATTCCAGCTGTAACTTAGTCCAAACAAATTTTCAATTTCTATTCCTTCATCTTCCAATACTGCAAGCATAAACATAAGAAATTCTTGTGCATCTTGTTGTACATTAAGTGTAAATTGCGAAGAACCAGTACATATATCCAAAAGATGCCATATGCCAGAAGCAGTATGGATTTTAGTTCTATCAGTTATCAACTTTTCAAAAATATAATTTAGTAAAGAACAGAATCTTTTTTCTTGAGTTTCCATAATTTCATGATGAAGATCCTCTAGATAAAACACAACATTCACAATTACATTAGCATAGCAATTGATACGTGAACTATTTTCTAACTGGTATCCTACAATATCATCAACTGTGTCCATTTTCATTTTCTTTTCAGTTTCATCTTTTTCTTTTAAATTCTTTTTTTTTTTTTGATTCTCAGTGAAATATTTGTCATATTTCCGTTTTGGGCACCCTATACGTTTCTCATATATGGGATATTCACCTAAGTTAGGAGTATAAAGTCTTCTTAACCAATTGTACTCTTTTGTACAATTTACATTAGCACTAATCTTTTTCTCATCAAAATCAATCAGATACAAACCAGATAATGTCCTTACTCGACACAATGCAACATATGCCATGCCTTCTTTAAACACTGTACTTCCAATATTTACCAAAGCACTGTCTACACTTAAACCTTGAGATTTATGAATGGTTACAGCATATGCTAAAGAAAGAGGAAACTGTTTTCTACGAACATACAAGTCTTTTACAAGCAAAAAACAAACAGTACAACGTCCAATCTGTTTCACCTCTTCAATCTGATCAAATTTAATCTTCAAAAATTCAATTCCATCTCTGTTCTGAAAATTTACAAAATCAACAACTTTTCCCATTGCTCCATTTACTATACCTTCTTCTACATTCAAATTACGCCGTAAAATTACCCGGCAGTTCACACATACATATAAAGTCTTTTCTAAACCTGCAGTCTTAGACACCGACTTTTCCAAAGAATCCAATTTTGACTGTAATTTCTCTGAGAGAAGAATAGTATCTCCTTCGTGCTCCATTTTATCGATAGCTTCCATTTTCAGTACAGGTTGTTTTTCCAATTTCAAAAGTTCTTGATTAAATGTAGAACACTCTTGCAGGGTAGGCATTAGGCAAACTATAGACTTCTTTTCTCCAATTTTTTTGTATATTATTTCAGGTGCCATGTTTTCATTTGGAAACAAGTTCATTAAAAGTCGACTTTGTAAAGCTTCTTTTCCATCTTTTGTTAAAACACCAATTCTTATCTCTTGAAGAATGTTTCCATAATGTTCATCACTTGCTTGTCGCATATTCTCAATAAGTTCTTTATATTCAAAATAAGACCAAATGTTGACATTTCCAATACTTCCCAAAGATTTCTTAGTGTCTTCATGAAGAAGTGTTTTAAAAACAGGTTGTCCTTTTACAGGAGTAAGTTGTAGTAGGTCGCCGAATAGAATTACATGTTTTCCTCCAAATAGAACATCATAATCTGTTTTTAAAATCTGTTGCATTCTTAAATAAACAAAGGCAAGCATTAAGGTTGAGACCATGCTCACCTCATCAATGATTAGAAGTTTCATTTTCTTAAGTACTCTTGAAACTTCATAACAAGCTTCTCCAGATAACTTGTGATATTCCAACTTATTCTCATGTTCAACTGGTAGCATAAGTAATCGATGTAATGTAATCCCTTTAATGTTCTGTGCAGCTAACCTAGTTGGAGCGGTTACAACACAAGATAAATGTGATTCAGTGGTTTTATGTAGATAACTGGTCAAAGCTTTAATTAAGAAACCTTTTCCTGTTCTAGTTTGCCCACTGATGTACATTTGAATAGGTTGAAATGATGTGCATTGGCATTCTTTTTTTTCATGCAGTAAACCATGCTGTATCTGTTGTGTCACTTGCTGATATATTTCGTTTTGTTCAATAGTCAGTTTTTCTTCTAGGTTTCCCAACTCAATAATATCCTGTTGTGCTTGTTGCATTGCCATTTCTACTTCATTCATGGCTACTGCTGCTTCATTTTTAAGAATTGGTTGACCTAGTGGATCTTGACTTAGTGGAGCAGAACTTTGACTATCTTGAGAACTGTCTCTAGCTATTTCAGCTGCAATAGTAGTTTCTTGTTCAATCTCTTCATTTAACAGTTGTAGATAAGTTGGAAAAATTGTGCATTGAATGCTATCTTTACATGCATTAAAAGAATCTGCATAGCACTCAAAATCTCCAAGTAATTCCATTTCACTACGCCAAGGCTTGAAGAGTTGCAGAAGTGCTAAATAGAAAAATTCCCTTTTATTTGGAGTTTCACAACTGAGTTTCCTGTGGTTAATAAGATTTCCTTTGGCATGTTTTACCAAACATCCATTACATCCAATTACTCCATATTTTTCTTCATTTATATTTTCTGTAACATTTCTCTTAAAACTGTAATGTTGCAGTACTTCATAGAGACATATGTTTTCCAGATGTGGACTCCTTTTCGGATAGTATGTATCCAACATATTTGTTTTAACAATATCTATACTTTCCGGTTCATTCAATGCTAAGTATTCAATTTCTTGTAGAGATTTCAATACTCGATTTCATGTTGCAGCAAGACCTAGACTTACCCAAATGATTCTTCTTGACTTTAAGTATAAACTTGCAGAGGTCAACCGATCCGAACATTCGTAGGATCCAATTTCTCGATGGGAAAGCATCTTCAAACTAAAGCTGTACAATTTGTTACTGAGAGTCTTCTCTTGTGAAATTTCTTCCCACATTTCTTTCAACTCCGTCTTTTCAGATTTTGTTATATATGACGTAACATACCGAGCAACAGCAATTGAATTATCTGCAACATACTGGAAATCCATATTTGCGTTCCACATTGTCAAAATCACTGGATTGTAGTCATTAATACACTTTGATTCTTCAGTTCTTTTTATGTTGTAAGTATTCTTTGGAGATTTTCGAGTGACAGTATGCCTTACTGCTGACATGAAACTATTGACTCTTCCTTTTGAAATTACTGGACGTGGGAATGCAAAACAACATTTTGTATAAAATTTTCCCTTTGACATGTATTTTCGTAGACAATATTTTCCACATCGATGACTTTGAAACCGTAAAACTTGTTGTCTTAAGCTATTTTCTCCTCCTTTTTTTGGAATAGCACAGGTAACATAGTCTTCAATGAAAGACAAAACAGTTTCATCAGAATCGGTTCCAAATTTAGGTGCATCCTTGATCCATAATAGCATGTGTATATGAGGAGCACCTCTGGCTTAGTACTCCTTTCTTCAAAAGAAATCAATAACTTCTCCAAGAGGTGGATATTTTTTATTGCAGATAAAAGACATCATAGCTTGAAACCTATGATAAAATATCTGCACACATTTACAGGATCCAAGGAACACAGTTCCCTCTTCAATTCAATGTTTTTTACATCTGAATTTGCATGTCGCAGAAATTCAAGTAAATCGTCCCATGCGTATTCAGCACAGCTAAGCGCAACAAACCACGTAGGGGTTCCTAAGTTTCTTAACATACATTTAAGTTCTCCGTGACGACGATACCAATACTCATTAGTACCACGTTGACACGCCATCAAATTAATTAACTGAGATTCTAAATGATCATCTCTTTGTTGAACTTTGTCCAAAAAATCCTTTGCAGAAACATGTGTAAGATGAACTCCCGTTTTTAATATGTGGTTCACTGCATATGAAAGTCCTGACAAGTCACTTTCAAACAGAAGATGAAATAAATATGGAATACACTGTCAAAATCTTGGATCTTCTGAGTACAAACTTGTTGTACGATATTCTGAAGCTGCAATCTGTACTGGCCGTTCATCACATGGTCCACCTTTTCCAGTGGGGAAGAGCTGGGGAAAACAACGAGCTTCTAAACTTTTTCCCATACACTCATGGGAGTTCCCTTTGCTTTCTTCATTTGGAATCATTCAATAGTGTTTCCTATAACTTCTTTTGAATGTAGAGGATGTATACTGTAATGTTCATACATTTTTTCACTCCTGGAGTTGTCCACTTTTTCTATTTGCCCAGTTGAAATTTCTCTATCATCTTCTAAAGATAATTCTTGTTCTTCCACATATACATTTTTATAATAAATATTGTTTTGTACAAGATATAATGTAGCCTTTTGAAGTTTGGTGACATCTACTAACTCTTGCCATATTTTCCGACTCTTTGTTGGTACACCATTAACTAGAATAGCTACAAGTTCACTTTCCTCTCTCTCTATACCAACAATTTGAATATTTTTCTTAAAATCTAAAGGTAAATACACAACTCTCCCTTTTAAACCTCTTTGTAAATCTGTTGGAGGCAGCTTACCTGTTTTAGGCTCCATACGAACTATAGCCTGAAACGGATGCACAGATTGAACAAGAATGGACTCATAAGTATTTAAATCTACCAGTTCCGGAGGAATAGCTACAAACTCTAGGTTGCTATGTGCAGCTCTAGCTGGCATTTTATTCTCTTCTAATTTGTTGTAACAATATTTACAAATACGTTGATCACTACCCAACTCAAAACGACCTTCCACCAACAAATAAGGACCAAATTGCTCCCACTTATCATTGTTTTCCTTTTCACTTTTTAAATACACATCAACATTCCTAGTTTGACATCTATAGTGAGTACGTCGACAACAAATACAAACATAGTTGGATTTTTCACAAGAAACTACCTTAAACTTTGTAATTTCTTCTGCAAACTTCTCAGTAGTACTATCTTCCACCTCTTCTTCAACACCTACACTTATCAAACTCTCACTTTCTCTACACTCCTCTTCAGTACCAAGGAAACAAAACTGTATATCATCAGAAACTTTTTTTACATCCAAAACTGAACCATGCAAAAGAGCTGTGTTTTTTTCACTTAAAGATAATGCAGGACTTTTTACATAGTACAATCTTCTTACTAACGTTCGCATTTCTGAGTGATGTACTGTTAACATTCTTAAATGATGAAAAGTACTTCGACACACTTTTCTAGAAAGACAAGCCAGAGAATGACCCTGCAAGTTAGTATATTTTCTCACCTTACAAGGATCTAGTTCTTGCAACATCTTAATCTTTTGTTTAACACTTTTTTTTACCATAATCTCGTGAGAAATTTCGTAATATATCAATATATTCCTGTCTTACACTACAAATACTACTACAATCCCACTTATACACTGGAGCTTGTGTACGTCTCCCTTGAACTTCTTCAGCTATTACTTCTTCCACATTTCTAGGAACCATCTTTTCTTTTTCAATTGGAAAACCGCTTTTAACCTCATAACAACAACCACTGGTATCAACTGCATGAACTAATGTATTTTGTTGAAAATAGCTTTCTTCATTAAAAAAATGTTTGGTATTAGAAGTGTGCTTCCATTCACCCGATTTTTTTTTGCAAAAGTTAGTTCTAATACCAGCCTTTTTCTTTTACTTTTCTCCTTCATAAAGTGCATTTTTTTATTCAATGACTTCATTCTCTTCAATACTAATATAAACAATCTTCTTTTCAATTCAAAAGCCTTTTCGACTACACTTTCAATCTGTTGTTTTTTCTTGTAAAATGCTGATCTTCTTTTATATTTTTTGCAATCTTTCAATAAATTTTGTAGTACTCTACTTTTATACATTCTCTTCCTAATGTCTTTATATTCTCTAATCCTTCTTTTAACATAGATTGTTTTCCCATAACCTGATTTTCCATTAATTTGTCCTTTTTCGTTTCTTTCTGATTGGTTGTAGTACTTTTCTTTCTCTTTTCCCCATTTTGAAAATTCATTACATTCTTTAAAACTCTTTTAACAAATTCTTTAGTTCTCTTACCAGAAGACTTTTTCTTCAATGTCACATGTTGTACTTCATGTAATTTCTGCTTTTCGATCTCCTTTAAATAGTAGTTTTTTTGTTGTCTTTTCTTTTGCACTTTTCTTGTCATACTGAATCTCTCTTAATAATTATGGAGAATATCTGAAAAAAAAAAAGTTTAAATAGTTTCATTAAATAATTTACTATTATCAAAATAATTATATACAAATATTCTCATGTATAAATAAAGAAATATTTTGAATTGCACTCCAAAGCTATGTCAGACACTGCACAATTCCTACAATTAGAAGACATCACAACATATACAACAGAATCACAGAGCACAACTAAAGGATTTCTCTACTGCTACTCAAATCAAATCTAAAGTGCAGTCTGTCAACTTTTAAGGCCTGCATAATGTTGTGATTGAGGTATGACTCTACTTGCACATGTATTCTCATATGAGTCATACATTTTAAGATGCTTTATAGATAAAACAGAAGTATACATATATTTGTATGCTTCTTTTATATATAGTACACTAGCAAAAAGTGCAGACTCATGCATGCATGGTTTCAGAAAGATAATGAAACTTACAGCACAAACATGTGAAGGGTTGCTGCTTTGTTCTTACTTATACTCAACACCTAACTATTACCCCTTTCTTTATCCTTCTTCCCTTTTTCTACACCTCTCTTCCCTCTTTCTCTACCCTGTTCTCTCTTTCTGCACTTTTCTTCACTCTTTCTACACCCTTCTTGAATGTTTCTGCACTACTTTTATCTATTTCTACAACTCTCTTGCCTCTTTCTGCACCCCTCTTGCCTCTTTGTGCACCTCTGTTTCTTCTTTCTGCACTTCTCTTCCTTCTTTCTGCACCTCTCTTGCTTCTTTCTGTACCCCTGTTGCCTCTTTCTGCACCCTTCTTCCGTCTTTGTGCATCTCTGTTGCCTCTTTCTGCACCCCTCTTATCTCTTTCTGCACCTCTGTTGCTTCCTTCTCAACTTCTCTTGCTTATTTCTGCAGCTCTCTTGCTTTTTTCTGTACCCCTGTTGCGTCTTTCTGCATCCTTCTTCCCTCTTTGTGCACCTCTGTTGCCTCTTTCTGCACCCCTCTACCTTCTTTGTACACCTATGTTGCCTCTTTCTACACCTCTGTTCCCTCTTTCTGCACCCCTCAAGCCTCTCTCTGCACTTCTGCCGCTTCCGTAGTTCTCTTGCCTGTTTCTCCACCTCTCTTGTCTCTTTCTACACCCCTGTTCCCTTTTCTGCACCCCTCTTGTCTGTTTGTACACCTCTGTTGATTCTTTCTGCACTAGTCTTGCTTCTTTTTGTACCTTTCTTACAAATTTTGACACTCCTCTTGCTTCTTTCAGCATACCTGTTTTGTCCTTCTCTCCCGCTATTGATTCTTTCTACACTACTCTTGCTTCTTTATACACCCCTCTTGCTTCTTTCTGCACCACTCTTCCCTCTTTCCGTACCTCTCTTGTCTCTTTCTGCACCTCTGTTGCTTCTTTCTGCACTTTTCTTGCCTCTTTCTCTACCCCACTAGACTTTTTCTGCACCTCTCTTCTTTCTTTCTGCATGTCTTTTGCTTCTTTGTACACTTTTAATACTCATTCTGCACCGCTCTTGCCTCTTTTTACATCCTTTTTCCCTCTTTCTGAACCTGTCTTGACTCTTTCTGCAACCATCTCGCCTCTTTCTGCACCTCTTTTGCTTGTTTATGTACTTCTCTTGCTTCTTTCTGTACCTTTCTTGCTTCTTTCTGTACCCTTGTTGCCTCTTTCTACACCCTTCTTCCCTCTTTGTGCACCTCTGCTGTCTCTTTCTCCACTCCTCTTCCCTCTTTCTGTACCTCTCTTGTCTCTTTCTGCACCTCTATTACTTCTTTCTACACTTCCCTTGCTCTTTCTTTACCCCACTTGCCTCTTTTTCCACCTCTCTTCCCTCTTTCTCCACCCCTGTTGTCTCTTTCTGCACTTTTCTCCACTCTTTCTTCGCCCCTCTTGAATGTTTCTGCACTACTTTTATCTGTTTCTACAACTCTCTTGCCTCTTTCTGCACCCCTCTTGCCTCTTTCTGCACCTCTGTTGCTTCTTTCTGCACTTCTCTTGCTTCTTTCTGCACCTCTCTTGCTTCTTTCTGTACCCCTGTTGCCTCTTTCTGCACCCTTCTTCTGTCTTTGTACATCTCTGTTGCCTCTTTCTGCACCCCTCTTACCTCTTTCTGCACCTCTGTTGCTTCCTTCTCAACTTCTCTTGCTTCTTTCTGCAACTCTCTTGCTTTTTTCTATACCTCTGTTGCCTCTTTCTGCACCCCTCTACCTTCTTTGTACACCCATCTTGCCTCTTTCTGCACCTCTGTTCCCTCTTTCTGCACCCCTCAAGCCACTTTCTGCACTTCTGTCGTTTCTTTCTGTAGTTCTCTTGCCTGTTTCTCCACTTCTCTTGTCTCTTTCTCCACCCCTGTTCCCTTTTTCTGTACCCCTCTTGTCTGTTAGTGCACCTCTGTTCATTCTTTCTGCACTGGTCTTGCTTCTTTTTGCGCCTTTCTTACAAATTTTGACACTCCTCTTGCTCCTTTCAGCATACCTGTTTCTCCTTCTCCCCCTCTATTGGTTCTTTCTACACTACTCTTGCTTCTTTATACACCCCTCTTGCTTCTTTCTGCACCCCTCTTCCCTCTTTCTGTACCTCTCTTGTCTCTTTCTGCACCTCTGTTGCTTCTTTCTGTACTTCTGTTGCCTCTTTCTCTACCTCAGTTGCCTCTTTTTTCACCTCTCTTCCTGCTTTCTACACTTCTCTTACTTCTCTTCTTTGTACACTTTTAATACTCCTTCTGCACCGCTCTTGCCTCTTTTTACATCCTTCTTCCCTCTTACAGAACATCTCTTGCCTCTTTCTGCAACTGTCTTGCCTCTTTCTGCACCTCTGTTACTTTTGGTGTACTTCTCTTGCTTCTTTCTGTATCTTTCTTGCTTCTTTCTGTACACTTGTTACCTATTTTAACACCCTTCTTCCCTCTTTGTACACCTCTCTGCCTCTTTCTGCACCCATCAACATAAACTAAAGTTTTACATAGACTCTTTTAAACCACCACAATCAGTAATTTCTCACCCAACATATCTTAAACATCACTTTACTGCTCCTGCTGCTTTACCATCCTACTACTACTACTCAGATGTAGAGCCTACCAAAATACAAAGCAATAACCCTTCACATATCTCTATTGTAAGTCAACCCATATTTAAAAAAGCATGGATGCATGAGTCTCTACCTTTCCCTAGTACCATCATAAATAAAAGAAACATACAAATAGATATATACCTGTATTTTATACATCAACCATCTTTAGATACGTAACATACATACAAATACATCTGCAAATACAAACATACCTCAGTCACGAGATGATGCACACCTTAACACTTAAGAAGCTGCACTTTTCATTTCAAGTAGAGACCTAAAACATATATTATATTTCAAGCACTTCTCAGTGCAGAGGTAGTGCCTGGGTGATTGGAGGAGTGCAAGAGTAGCGCCTAGGTGATTTTATAAGTGCATGGGTAGTGGCTGGGTGATTGAAAGAGTGCATGAGTAATGCCTGGGTGATTGCATGAGTGCAGGGGTAATGTCTCAATGATTAGAAGAGTGCATGAGTATTGCCTGAATGATTAAAGAAGTGCATGGCTAATACCTGGGTGATTGCATGAGTGCACAATAGTACCTGGGTGATTGGAGCACTGCATAGGTAGTGCCTGGGTGATTTTGTAAGTGAATGGGTACTGACTGGTGATTGAAAAAGTGCATGAGTACTGCCTGGGTGATAAGAGGAGTGCAAGGGTACTGCCTGGGTTATTGCATGACTGCACAGGTAGTCCCTGGGTGATTGCATGAGTGCAGAGGTAGTGCCTGGGTGATTGGAGGAGTGCATAGGTAGTGCCTGGGTGATTTTATAACTGCATGGATAGCGCCTGGGATATTGAAGGACTGCATGCGCAAAGCATGACTGATTGCACAAGCGCAAGGGTAGTGCCTGGCTAATTGAAGGACTGCATACATAGTGCCTCAGTGTATGGATGAGTGCATCAGTCGTGGCTATGTGATTGTAGACAAACAGGTGAGACATATAATTGATTGCTGCTTTATATTTGACTACGCCCAACATCCTGAGTAGTAGCAGAATAGTTCTAATCTAAGTGTCTCTTTGAAATATGAAGTGCACTCTCTCAACTTTTAACGTCTTCTGCTTAAGATATGTATGAACTTGCACATGTATTGTGATATGTCCAGTAGCGGCTCCTGGACGGAGTGCTGCGGGGCGGTGGTGTGGGGCGGGGGAGGGGGTAGTAAACTCCGGCATATGGCCGAACGAAGGTAAGTACAGAAATAAATAAATAAAACAAATTACATTGCGCGCGTTGCAACGCCAAATGGCACAGGTACAGAAATATGTATAAATGATTTCCGCAATACGTTAACACTTACAGCTAAGATATATGATAGCTGTATCTCAGTGATTACAGTACTCCATGGGTAGTGCCTAGATGATTGTATGAGTGCAAGGGTAATGCCTGTGTAATTGCAGCAGACATTAGATACTAATTAACTGAATGCATAAGTGCAGACGTAGAGATTGTGTGCATGGATAAGGGCATGAATAGACCCTGAATACATAGATGAGTGTATAAGTAGTGCCTACATGAATGAATAAGTACAACAGTAGCGTCTAGGTGTTTGTATGAGTGCAACAATACTAGTTGGGTAATTACAAAAAAGGATGAATACTAACTGGCTGATTACATGAGTGCATAAGTACTGCCTGAGTGATTTAATGAGTGCATCAGTAAATGAAATGAATGCATAAGTCGTGACTGACAGCATTGATAACTGCATGGATAGTGCCTGAGTGATTATATGAGTGCAGGGGTAGTGTCTATGAAATTAGAGGACTGCATGAGTACTACCTGAGTGATTAAAGAACTGCATAGGTAATGCTTGCATGATTGCATGACTGCATGGGTAGTGCCTGGGTGATTGGAGGAGTGCATGGGTACTGTCTGAGTGATTTAAGAACTGCATAGGTAATACCTGGGTGATTATATGAGTGCAAAGATAATGCCAGCGTGATTAGAGTAATACACAGATGCTGCATTGGTACATTGAAGAATGCATGGATAATGCTTGACTGATTGGAACAATGCATTGATAGTACCTGGGTGATTGCATGAGTGCAAGGGTTCTACCTGGGTCATTACATAAGTGCATGTGTAGTGGCTGGCTGATCGAAGGAGTGCTTTGGTAATGCCCGTCTGATTTCATGAGTGCAGGGATAATGCCTAGGTGATTGCATGAGTGTAGGGATAATGCCTGGGTAATTGCATGAGTGCAGAGGTAGTGTCTAAGTCAATGCATGACTGCAGGGATAGTGCCTGTGTGATTCTATGAGAACAAGAGTAGTGACTTGGTGATTGCAAGAGTACTAAGGTAGTGCCTGGGTGATTGCATAAGTGCATAGGTAGTGCCTGAGTGATTTTATAAGGGCATGGGTACTGGCTGAGTGATTGGAGTAGTGCATAGATACTGACAGGGTTAAGGAATGCAAGGGTATTGCCTGAGTGATAGAACCAGTGTATAGCTAATACATTGGTGATTGCATGAGTGCAGAGGTAATGTTTGGGGGATTAGAGAAGTACATAGGTAATGTCTGGGTGATTGCGTGAGTTCAGGGGTAATATCTGGGGGACTACATGAGTACATAGAAAGTGCCTGGGTGATTTTATAAGTGTATCGATACTGTCTAGGTGATTAGAGTACTATTGTGGTAGTGCCTCAGTGATTGAAGGAGAGTAAAGGTAGTGTCTGCGTGATTTTATAAGTGCACAGTACTGCCTGGGTGATTGGAATAATACTGTGGTAGTGCCTCAGTGATTGGAAGAGTGTAAAGGTAGTACCTGTGTGATTTTATAAGTGCTTAGGCACTGGCTAAGTGATTGGAGGAGTGCATACATCCTGAGAGGATAATTGGAGGAGTGCAAGGGTATTGCATGGGATATTGAACCAGTGTATAGCTAATGCATTGGTTATTGCATGAGTTCAGAGGTAGTATCTGGAGCACAACAGGAGTACATAGAAAGTGCCTGGGTGATTTTATAAGTGCATCAGTACTGCCTGGGTGATTGGAGTAATACTGTGGTAGTGCCTCAGTGATTGGAAGAGTTTAAAAGTAGCGCCTGGGTGATTTTATAAGTGCTTAGGCACTGGCTAAGTGATTGGAGGAGTGCATAGATCCTGACAGGGTGATTGGAAGAGTGCAAGGGTAGTGCCTGCGTGATTAAACCAGTGCATAGCTAATGCATTGGTGATTGCATGATTGCAGGAGTTATGTCTGGGGGATTAGAGGAGTACATAGGTAATGCCTGGTGATTCCATGATTGCAGGAGTAATATCTGGGAGATTACAGGAGTACATAGGAAGTGCCTGGGTGATTTTATAAGTGCATGTGTACTGCCTGGGTCATTGCAGTAGTACTGCGGTACTGCCTGAATGATTGGAGGAGTGCAACATCCTGAGTAGTAGCAGAATACAGGGGTAGTGCTTATGAAATTAGAGGACTGCATGAGTACTACCCGAGTGATTGAAGAAGTGCATAGGTAATACTTGGGTGATTGCATGAGTGCATGCCTAGTGCCTGGGTGATTGCAAGAGCGCATGGGTACTCTCAGAGTGATTGAAAAGCGGCATAGGTAATACCTGGGTGATTGCATGAGCGCTAAAATAATGCCTGTGTGATTAGAGCAATGCACAGATGCTGCCTTGGTACATCAAGGAATGCTTGGGTAGTGCCTGACTGATTAGAACAATGCATAGGTAGTACCTAGATGATTGCATGAGTGTAAAGGTTGTGCCTGGATGATTGGAGAACTGCATGGGTAGTGCTTGGGTGATTGCATGAGTGCAGAGGAAGTGGCTGAGTGCATCTATCAGTGCATCGGTAGTGCCTCAGTGAATGCATCAGTGCATCTGTACTGCCTGAGTGATTGGAGGAGTTCAGAGATAATGCCTGACTGATTGCATAAGTGGCAGAGTAGTGCCTGACTGATTGAAGAACTGTATATATAGTGGCTTAGTGCATGGATGAGTGCATGGGTAGTACCTGGGTCATTGCAGACTTACAGCTGAGAGATCTCTTCATGTTGTTGCTTTATATTTGACTACACCCAACATCCTGAGTAGTAGAAGAATAGTGAAATAGCAACACAAAAGTGGGGTTTATGACATGGTGTACACTTTTCTAGTACAGCTTCACCATTCTCTAACTGCTCAGGATATTGGGCCTACCCAAATATAAAACATCAAACATACACATAGCTCTGTTATAAATCTCACCGTATTCCTGAAAGCATGTATGCATGTGTCTCTACCTTTTACTAGTACTACCATACATAATAGAAACATACAAATAAAAATAAATCTCTCTTTTATACATGTAGCATCTTCAGATGCATAACACATATGAGAATACATATGCAACTAGAAAATTCATCAATTATACGACCATGCAGACCTTAAAACTTGACACACTACACTTAACATTTCAAACAGACACTTAGATTTATCTGGCATACATCAAGTAAAGTTTTACATAGACTCTTTTAAACCACCATAATCAGTAATTCCTCACCCAACATATATTAAACATCACTTTACTGCTTCTGCTGCTTTACCATTCTACTACTACTACTCAGATGAACAGCCTACCAAAATACAAAGCAACAACCCTTCACATATCTTTATTGTAAGTCAACCCATATTTAAAAAAGCATGGATGCATGAGTCTATACCTTTCCCTAGTACCATCATATATAAAAGAAACATACAAATAGATATATACCTGTATGTTATACATCAACCATCTTTAGATACGTAACACATATAAAAATACATCTGCAAATACAAACATACCTCAGTCACAAGAGGATGCACACATTAACACTAAAGAAGCTGCACTTTTCATTTCAAGTAGAGACCTAAAACATATGGTATATTTCAAGCACTTCTCAGTGCAGAGGTAGTGCCTGGGTGATTGGAGGAGTGCAAGGGTAGTGCCTAGGTGATTTTGTAAGTGCATGGGTACAGACTGGGTGATTGAAAAAGTGCATGAGTACTGCCTGGGTGATAAGAGGAGTGCAAGGGTACTGCATGGGTTATTGCGTGACTACAGCGGTAGTCCCTGGGTGATTGCATGAATGCAGAGGTAGGGCCTGGGTGATTGGAGGAGTGCATAGGTAGTGCCTAGGTGAATTTATTACTGCTTGGATAGTGCCTGGGATATTGAAGGACTGCATGCGTAAAGCATGACTGATTGCACAAGCGCAAGGGTAGTGCCTGGCTAATTGAAGGACTGCATACATAGTGCCTCAGTGTATGGATGAGTGCATCAGTCGTGGCTATGTGATTGCAGACTTACAGGTGAGACATATAATTTATTGCTGCTTTATATTTGACTACACCCAACATCCTGAGTAGTAGCAGAATAGTGAATTTGCAGCACAAAAGTGAGGTGTATGACATGGTGTACACTTTTGAACTGCAGCTTCACCATTCTGTAACTACTGAGGCTGTTGAGTGTACCCAAATATAAAGCATCAAACCTACAGATATGTCTGTTATAAATCTCACTATATTCCTGAAAGCATGCATGCATATGTGTCTACCTTTTGAAATCATCATCATATATAAAAGAAATAAACAAATAGACTGCACTTTACATTTGAAAGACACACCTACATTTCTACAGTGTATTTCAAGTGTACCTTTCCCCAGACTCATAGAAAGTAGCCTAATCAGTAATACCTCTGCCAACATCTCTTAAAACTCACTTTTGTTCTGCAGCTTGACTGAGAGCATGGATAACTGCATGCATAGTGCCTGAGTGATTACATGAGTGCAGGGGTAGTGCCTATGAAATTAGAGGACTGCATGACTACTAATATACATATAGATGTATACCTGTGTTTTATACATCTATCATCTTCAGACACATAACACATACCATAATACATGTGCAAGTACAAACATACCTCAGTCACAACACCATCCACAGCTCAAAACTTCACAGACTACACTTTAAATTTCAAACTAACACTGAAAATTATGCGGTATATATGAAATGTAGCTTTCCATACATCATACAAATTACTCAAATAAATAATATCTCTACAAACATATCTCAAACCTCACTTTTGTGTTGCTGCTTTACCATTCTACAACTACTTATAATGTTACACCTACCCAAATACAAAGCAGAAACCCTTCACATGTCTCTGCTAAAACTCTCACCATATTCCTAAAAGCATGCATGCATAGGTCTGTACCACAACATTATCCACACCTCAGAAGTTCACAGAACAAACTTACAATTTCAAGCAAACACCCAAAATTATGTGGCATATTTTAACTGTACCTCTCTAGAGACTTAAAAAAAGTAGCCTAATCACTAATACCTTATGTCAACATCTTTTAAATCAAACTTTTATGCTGCATCTTCACCATTCTACTACTACTCACAGTCTTGTGCCTACCACATAAAGAGCAACAACACCTTTTTATTATACATCATGCACCTTCAAATGTATAAGACATATGAACATACATATACAAATAGAGACATACTTTAGACACAAGTCCATGCACACCTTAAAACTTGACAGACTGCACTTCCAATTTGAAAGCAACACCTAAAATTATGCGGTATACTACAAATGTACATATCCACACACTAAAACAAACTACCATAATCGCTAATCCATCTTCCAATATACACATATTACTATACAGAATATATTTCAAACAACATTTAACTACAATAAAACAAACTACACAACACATCTCTACATTTAATAATATATTTCAAACATCACAGTTCTTGAATAATTTTTAAAGTTTGAAAATAAAGCTAATACATAATACACCTCAGAAATTTATAACTCACCTTCCAAATTGATTTGTAGAATATGAAATATCACAAACTCATAAAAGATTTTCTTATGCACACAATCAATGGAATGCACCACTCTCAACAAGGTAAAACCAGTAATGGCAAACTTTCCCTCTTTTTCTCCACACAAATAAATGTAAGTAACATATCACATTGCTTCCTACATAACTTCAAATTGTAAAACACATTTCTATTGGTTAGACATTACCCTTACCAACCCTTACGTAACCCTTACCAACTGACTTCTAAAAGTGCCCAAACTGGTTCTGGAATTTTTTAGAGTCGCGTCTCCACCGTGCACCAACGCGATGGAGCCGTGAATCCATACGGGAGTTCAAAAATATATTACAAATAAAAATACCACTATTTTTTAAGAACACACCACTTCTAAAGATAGTACCGACTTGGAAAATCTTACTTTAATAACATATCACTTATATATAAATTACAATTCCATATTTTAAAACCACAGATAACATTCAACCCTTCCCCCATTCTGCTTAATGCCAGTTTCCATAGTAACAGTTCATGGAACATTCAACTGAACTAACAGGTCACAAGTTCACCATATTTTCAAATTCAGCACACAAGGTTACAAATGCAAACAGCAGGTGTGGTTGACGTTTGCAAAATATAACCTTATCCAATCTACTGTACCTTTCAAACATTTTTTACTAACCAATAAGAAACATGCTTTTTAAAGAAAGTAGCATGCACCCTATTTTTGAGTTTTCAATGTTCATAAACAACCAATCAATTCTCTACTTTTTAAAAAACAGCATCTTGTCCACCATTTTAGATACCTCTCATTCTACCAACTGACTACCTCAGCTACAGACATCTTTTCATTTCTTCCAGACATCCCTTCAAGATGCTTACAGTGTGGATTGTTGGACACAGCTATGTTTTCTGGTGCAAAAGGTATGCTGAACGCAGAGGTATTGACAAAGACCTAGCTTTGCAAAATGTTGATATTAAATGGATTGTACAAAGAGGATTAAAGTGGCACCAATTGATGCCTTTGGTTAAAACCTTTTTGCATCTCCAACCCCCTGACCTCATGGTTGTACACTGTGGTGGCAATGACCTAGGCACATTGACTAGGGTAGGTCTGGAAATGCTAATGAAGGACACCTTTGCACAATTGACGTTGCTTTTACCTCAAACTGTTTTTGTATACTCTAATATATGCCAAAGACAGAAATGGAAGTGGTCAAATCAATTCTGTCCACAGATTGACAAAAGCTAGAAAAAATGTCAATAAAGCTGTTTCTGCTTACCTCAGAGACCATAGAATGGGCTCCATCTATAACAACAATCTACGTTTTGATATGGATGACATCTACAGAAGTGATGGAGTACACTTCACAGATCAAGGAAACAGAGTCTTTCTCAACAACCTAAAGCTGTGCATCCGCACTTACATGTAGCTACAACAAACTCATAATGAAAACTAGGGCTCTTTTTAGAGCCACCCTATAACATAATAGTGAATGTAAAACATTTTTACGCATACATATATTTTAAAAAGTTTTTGTAGATTTGCGCAACCGATGCGAATCTGCAAAAGCATGAATTCAATGTACTACAACACAATACACTTTTCATACTAAACTATTAATTTTTAATTTGATATATTTTAAACAACTCTATCAATTGTAATCTTGTCATTAACTTCAATCACAGTACCTCTTTAAAACAACTTCACAAATACAGCACTACCTTCTAATTTATATACTACTAAATTATTTATTTAAGGTGAATTCGCAAATCCAATGCGACGTTACACGGGGGGGCTCGCTGAGAGCCACGTTGGGATCGTGACTCCAAACTCGAAAGAAAAAAAAATGCCCCACTTACATTATTTGGTATTCGCCCCGTGGACCTCATCCCCCGGGGCCTGCCAGCATTTATTTCTTTAAAAAAAATTATGGAGGGGGACCGCGTGGCCCCCCCTCCTGAGGCCAATAATGGCCCAGGGACCCCATACCCCGGGGCATTGCCTCTTTTTAAATAATTTTTTGTTTAATGAATACTACGGAAGGGGGGCCACATGGCACCCTTTCCCAAGGCCACTTTAGGCCCTGGGGACCCCATCCCCCGGGGCCAGGCCGTATTTTTTTCTTTTCTTTTTTTATTATTACAAAAGGGAGGGGGGCTGCGTGGCCCCCCTTCCCTGGGCCACTTCTAGCCCCGGGTACCCCATCCCCCGGGGCCTGACCTCAGTGTTGGGGACCGTGGGGGAGCCCCAATGCCCCCACGGTCCCTGCCAGCTCCCCGCCTCCTGCGGGAGCCTGCATAGCTTTTGGGCAAGGGAGCTGCTAACATGCAGCTCCCCTTGCCCAAAAGCAATTCTGCTTCGCTTCTTGGAAGCGAGAGCAGGTTTCCTGCTCTCTCTTCCAAGAAGCGAAGCAGTGTTTGCTATGGCAGGGTGGGAGCCGTGCTCCTGCCCTGTCATAGCAAACAGCAATGTGTCAGGGGTGGGCACCCCGGGACATTGCAGGGGCTGGCCCTGGGGGGTGGCAGTCCCCAGGGCCATTGAGGGCTCCAGGAGGTGGTGGTCCCCAGGGCTTGGGGGGCCTGCGAGGCCCCCCCACAAATAATTAATGAAAGCCCCGGGGAGGTGGCGGTCCCCGGGGCATAGGAGGGCCCGCGAGGCCCCCCCGCACAAAGATGTAAATGCCCCAGGGAGGTGGCAGTCTCCAGGGCTGTGGGGGCCCCCGCGGGCCCCAGCTAAGTAATGAGCATTGCCCCCGGGACCTGGCCCACCCAGGGGCTTATAGAAAATGAAGCGCAGGAGACCGCGCTTCATTTTTTTAAAATGTTCTCAGCGGGATTCGCGCACCCAGCGCAACTTCCGCCAAAAAAATGCTTTTTTTGGCCCTGGGGGTCCCTGTGGGACCCTCTGACCAGCCCTAGGGGGTCAGGGTGTTTCTACCCTGACCCCTTTCCTACATTTACAACCTTTTTTTACCCTTTTGATGTGACTCAGTTCAACCGAGTCACAAAATGGCTGCCAACACATTCTGGTTTGGAGTGTTGGCAGCCAATCAGAATGAAGCTTGTGCTCGGGAGGATTCGTGGCTCCTCCTCGGTGCTCAGATATCGATATTTTTATTTTTTGAATTTCTCACCAACTATTGAATGGATTTACACCATTTAAAAAAAAGGTCGCTTTCTGGACCAAGAGCTACATTTTTGCCAAATTTGGTGTAATTCCGTTCAGCAGTTTAGGCTGTAGCTGTGTCTAAAGTTCCTATGGAAATTAACATGGGGAAAACGCATTTTGGGACCCCCCTTTTTTCACGGCCCCCACTTGACAAATCACCCCGAAACTTTCAAGACAGGAGCTGACCTGAGTGAACCATTAGTTTTGAAAATTTCGTGAAGATTCGTCAAACGGCACCAAAGATATTGGCAAAAGAAAAAACGCTTTTGAATAGAAACAAGGTCCTAACTATAACTACCTACTGGCGACTGCCAGTAGGTAATATATATATATATATATATATATATTACAGATATTACATCGGGTTTTCAAGCAAGATTTCGCATCAATCCACTTGGATAACTATTATGCCATTTTTACCGCTCCCTTAACAGACTCACTTGAGACAATTTTTTTCGGCACTACCAGAACCAGAAGGCCGCGGGAAGAGGCCCCGCCCACTAGGGCATTCTGGGAATAAAATTGATGGGCGAAAAGCTGCTCTTTGTGAAGCGGAACATGCCTTTGAAGAAGGGAACAGGATCCCGAAACGCGTCGGCATTGCTTGAACTTTTTAGATGACTTGTCTTGGTTGATCCCTTGATGTTTGCTGCCATCATTAAAGAACTGAAAATATGCACGTACCTGTTGGCGTTCTTCCATGGGGGATAAACCTTTCTGTTGGATTATAGCGGCTGTGGCCCAGCCGCGGGAGAACGCCCACCGCGAGAGAGCGTGCCCGTGATGGAGCCAGGGCGGCTTCATCTGTACAACGGGAGGCAGTGCTCAGAATGACAGCTGGGATATTACATCGGGTTTTCAAGCAAGATTTCGCATCAATCCACTTGGATAACTATTATGCCATTTTTACCGCTCACTTAACAGACTCACTTGAGACAATTATTTTCGGCACTACCAGAACCAGAAGGCCGCGGGAAGAGGCCCCGCCCACTAGGGCGTTCTGGGACTAAAATTGATGCGCGAAAAGCTGCTCTTTGTGAAGCGGAACATGCCTTTGAAGAAGGGAACAGGATCCCAAAACGCGTCGGCATTGCTTGAACTTTTTAGATGACTTGTCTTGGTTGAGCCCTTGATGTTTGCTGCCATCATTAAAGAACTGAAAATATGCACGTACCTGTTGGCGTTCTTCCATGGGGGCTAAACCTTTCTGTTGGATTATAGCGGCTGTGACCCAGCCGCGGGAGAATGCCCACCGCGAGAGAGCGGGCCCGTGATGGAGCCAGGGCGGCTTCATCTGTACAACGGGAGGCAGTGCTCAGAATGACAGCTGGGATATTACATAGGGTTTTCAAGCAAGATTTCACATAATTCCACTTGGATAACTATTATGCCATTTTTACCGCTCACTTAACAGACTCACTTGAGACAATTTTGTTCGGCACTACCAGAACCAGAAGGCCGCGGGAAGAGGCCCCGCCCACTAGGGCGTTCTGGGAATAAAATTGATGCGTGAAAAGCTGCTCGTTGTGAAGCGGAACATGCCTTTGAAGAAGGGGACAGGATCCCGAAACGCGTCGGCATTGCTTGAACTTTTAAGATGACTTGTCTTGGTTGAGCCCTTGATGTTTGCTGCCATCATTAAAGAACTGAAAATATGCACGTACCTGTTGGCGTTCTTCCATGGGGGCTAAACCTTTCTGTTGGATTATAGCGGCTGTTGCCCAGCCGCGGGAGAACGGCCACCGCGAGAGAGCGGGCCCGTGATGGAGCCAGGGCGGCTTCATCTGTACAACGGGAGGCAGTGCTCAGAATGACAGCTGGGATATTACATCGGGTTTTCAAGCAAGATTTCGCATCAATCCACTTGGATAACTATTATGCCATTTTTACCACTCACTTAACAGACTCACTTGAGACAATTTTTTTCGGCACTACCAGAACCAGAAGGCCGCGGGAAGAGGCCCCGCCCACTAGGGCGTTCTGGGAATAAAATTGATGCGCGAAAAGCTGCTCTTTGTGAAGCGGAACATGCCTTTGAAGAAGGGAACAGGATCCCAAAACGCGTCGGCATTGCTTGAACTTTTTAGATGACTTGTCTTGGTTGAGCCCTTGATGTTTGCTGCCATCATTAAAGAACTGAAAATATGCACGTACCTGTTGGCGTTCTTCCATGGGGGCTAAACCTTTCTGTTGGATATATATATATATAGCTTCTCAAGTTAAATACAATGCAAAGCAACATGCCTCCAGCTGTTTCTTATCACTGACATGTCATGCAGATAATTACATGGGCAACATATGCCTTGCTACTTGCATTAACTAATACATTTCCCTCCTCCCAATCGACCATTACTTCACGTGCAGACCCACATCTGGCTTATTCAACAGGTAGATCGTTAGCGGACCCCATATGTCCCTCAGGCATGAGGATGGTGGCAGCTCCTCCGCATATTCCTCAAGGTTAGCAATAGGTCATGTCCATTATCCAACGATGGAGTTTAAGAGCAGTTTGCTTACCCCAGTTCATTGCCACACACCTCTTGGCTAGTAATAATGCTATCGCTATGAATTTCCCGTTAGATGGTTGTATGTTTTTGACCAGTCCAAACAGGCAAATCTTGGGGATACAGGTCACCAGGTCAGACATCATATCCTTCAGGGCCTGTACTACCCTCACCCAGTACTCCTGCACCGGGCCACAGCTCCAATCCAAGAGTAAAATGTCTTCCTCTGCCATCCCGCATCTAGTGCAGCAGATATCTACCCACAGCCCATAACAAAACAGTCTGAGCAGTGAGTAATGTATTTGCTGTAAGTATTTGAAATTGATGATACGCAAGTTGCAATTTGATGTTAGCATCCCTGTCAATATACAGCAAAAACCCCAGTCTTTCAATGATAATGGTAGCACTAGGCAGTTTTCCAGCGGCAATCACCAGAGGCTCTTGTATCGGTTTGTCCCTTTGTGCTGTACTGTAGAGTCTAGTGACCAAGTGTCTGTGAGATTAGTTAACTATTTGTGCCTGCAAGGCACTTAGTGCAGGAGGTTTTTCTGGAAATGTAGGTCATTGTTTAATTCATAATTGTTGGGTGTCTTATTAGGTTTTTGTCCTTCTCTGGAAAACACATAGGTCAGTTGGACCTCTTGTTGTACATACCATAATTGGCCCAGGTCCAACTGTATACTGGGTATCCCCTATTGTTATGTAATAATATATAGAAAGTAAGGCAGTTCATTTCTTATCCACTCACCACAGCTTTGTGATCATTAGGCCGGGTTCTGGGGCCCTGTAATTTATCCGCCTTTACCAGGTAACTGAAAAATAAAAAGGTAAATGTGAAATAGTGGCAAATGTCTCAAATTGCTATATGGTTCCAGGCTCAGTCTACATCCATGTTTTCACCTTGGGCCTGTTGGGCTCTTCTTCAGGCTGGGAGTTTGCTAACATACTCCAACGCTGCTTTGGGCATCTAGAAGGCTTTCATTTTACCTTGGTAGTCGATGCGCAGCCTGGCCGGGTATAGCATTGCACATGGAATTTCCACTGCTTCCAGTTTCTTTGTCACTGGTAGATTTTAGGGCAGCTTGAACAGTAGCTGTGAAGTCTGGGAAGAACGACACAGCATTTCCCTGATATGTGATATTGTGGATTTGAGTACCAGCCAGAGGACTCTGTCTCTGTAATTTAATAGCTTAGCAATTATCAGCCTCGGAGTAGCACCTGGGAAAGGTTGCGCTGCCAGGGATCGGTGGGCACGCTCCACCACCAGCACATGTGAGAGGTTATCGGAACTGAACACTTCCATCAGCATGCACTTGACGTACTACTCTATTTTGCCTGCGTTCGTCGATTCCGGTATCCCTGTAATGCTTAGGTTACTCCTCCTGGATCGACCCTCCACGTCTTCAGTTTTTGCTTGTATCACCACAAGCTTCCATAAGGCGCGTTGCATGGTTATCTAGCTTGATGGGGAGGTGGTCTATGCTAAAGTTTAGATGGTCTATTTTGCCATCTATGAAAGCTTTGTTCCATTGCCAGCAAAGTGCATTCTAGCGACAAAGCACCCTAGCTGGAGTCCTCCCTGCAGTGCTCATTTGCAATTTCTGGCAACACTCTCATACTTTTCCTGCTTCCGAATGTCAGTCTAGGCTGTGATTTGTCTGTTTTCCCAATTGGTGCCATGGGGCCTGCGCAGCACAGCGATGTCCACGATGTGTTGGCTGCGTTTGCCGGTTTGCGTCTGGCTTAGTCCACGATGTGCTGTGGGTGAGCGCTCTTTATTGCCTGTTGCGACTGTCTCAGAATGGGAGGGCATCCCACTTTCCGCTGTGGTCACAGGGTGCTTTATACGCTACAGTTCAGGTCTGTTGGTACCATCTCAAAGGTGATAACATCAGGCTCATGCGAGCCAGAGGCCAGCGTGTCCCCTCTCACTTAGTGTGAGCTATTGCACAGATGGTCTCAATGATTTACAATGGCATAGGAGGAACTTGTGGGCCCATGAGTGTTTCCACAGCCCACCGTGTTCTCTCTGGCCCAACCCCGCCAGAGCACAATCAGTGATGCCTCCAAGATATCAGCAGCTTACTCCAGGGACGATCAAGCCACATCTGCTAATTAAGGAGCGGGCACGGGCCGCTCCTCCTCGCCTCCACTACTTACAGCTGAGCCATAAGGCCAGCACACCTCTGCTTTTCATTTAGTGTCTCTATGGTCTTTTCTACATTTTGCAGCCTCACTGGCAGTGTCGTTTACATTGTGCACCGAATGGGAGCCTTTCTGCCAGGTTTTTGTCACCCCACACAGCATCTGCAGCATCTGCCTAGCCCCAGACCACTGGACTGCACAGGCCGTTCATCAAACCGTAGCCTTCTTTCTTCGTGAGGATCGCCGGCACCCAGTCCCAACATGTCAGCTCCTCACTCACCAACTTTAGGCTGCCATCACCTGCCCCGCCAGGGTGCCACCTCTGGGAGCTCTGTCAGGTCCTCTCCACTTTCCCCCGGTCACCGATGTGCCCCGTATCGGGCCTGCAGTGCGAACAACAAATAGATCGCCCAGACCTGGTCGCACACCACTTCAGGACTCACCAGCAGGTTCCATGCCTTGTACTGATGATTTTTTGTTTTCCAGATGCTTCTCTCTGTTACAGGGCTTGTCTTCCCCACCCCTTGCAGCATAGCGGCTGCCATCTTGTCAGTCACGGCCTAATTATTCTGTTTAATGACTCCGCTCTTCCCCAGGACTTCTCAGCTATTATTCTCACTGCATTCTATGCCTCACCTGTTCACTACGTCGTGTCGATCGCGTTACCTCTCAATGGCGACCAGATTGCAGGATATTGACTCATGGTCAATGGATCTGCACAAGGGTGCAGCCATATCGCCATGGGCTCTCTAGCATCCCCCGGGCATTGGACTTATAAAAGGCGTAGAACCAGTCCAAATCAAATTGAAACAGAATGCTGTTTTCCCCAAAACACCATCTTATCATTTGTCCCCAGAGACCATTGAAGGAATACAGCCAGTAATTGAAGATATGCTTCAGAAAGGCATACTGAAAGAGCTGATTGGAAGTCCAAGTAATTCACATATAATGGGGTTACAGAAACCTAATGGTAAGTATAGGATTGTTCAAGACCTAAGGCGGATCAACAAAATAGTGGTGCCTTGTTGTCCCATGGTGCCAAATCCAGCTGCCGTACTTTTCCAAATTCCATGTACTGCAGATTTGTTTACAGTTATTGATTTGTGCCAAGCTTTCTTCTCAGTGCCCTTGCATGAAGATAGCCAGTACGTGTTCTCTTTTGTCTTCTAACAGAAGACAGTCACATGGTGTCACATTCCTCAAGGGTATACAGATGATCCCTCAATATTTAATCAGACCTTAAAGACAAATCTTGAGTCCCTGCAGATGCCCTGGGAGACTACCCTTATCCAATATATTTTGACCTGTTGGTAGCCTCAGAGACCTGTGATGCCTGTAAATACGATACCATTGCATATTTACCTGGCGGAAAATAGAAACAAAGTGTATCCAAGTAAACTGCTGTACTGTCAAAAGGAAGTTCAATATCTGGGACACATTATTATGAAAGGAGTCAGGAAGGTGTCACCAGAGTGGAAACCATCTTGCAGATGAATCCACCACAAACACAGAGGGAGATCAAGATGTTTCTAGGAATGGTTGGCTACTGTAGACAGTGGATACCAATTTTTACATTAATGGCAAAGTCCCCACTGAGGCTAATACATTGAAATGTGCCTGATCCACTTCCCTGGGACAACGAATGCACCAAAGCCTTCCTAGAGTTGAAAGAGAAATTGTGTCGCGGAATGCCAGATTATACAAAATAATTTACTTTGTTTTGCAGTGAAAGAGATGGATGCACGCTCTCAGATGTGACACAGAAACATGGAGAAGCCCAAAAACCTGTGGCTTATTTCTCTATTGAACTTGACCCTGTAGTAGCAGGACTCCTCGGTTGCCTGAAGGCAGTAGCCGTGGTGAGTGTTAGTCTGGAAAAGAGTGAGAACATAGTGATGGGACATCATTTAATTGTCATGGTCCCACAGTCAGTTGAATTACTGCTAGCGAAGACCAAAGCAGAGTACATAACCCACAATAGACTTACGCGATATGAGCAAAGTTTACTCGGGTCTAGCAATATTACAATAAAACATTGCAATGTTTTAAATGTTTTTTCCATTAATTCCTATAGTTGAACAAAATGATAAATGGGAAGAGATTGATCATGAGTGTCACAGATCTATGCACAAAGCCAAGACCCGACGCTAAGGATAAACAACTAAATGAGCCTGATCATGTCCGTTTTGTTGATGGTTCATGCCTCAGAGGAAATGATGGTACAGTAAGAGCAGTATATGCAGTGTGACCCATAACTGATGTAATCGAAGCTTCCTGGCTTCAGTCTGTTTTCTCCGCACAAGTTGGGAGGTAATTGCCTTTACTCGAGCTTGCAGTCTAAACTGCGCAAATGAGAGTCACCATCTTCACTGACAGCCAATATGGTTTTGGTGTAGTTCAAGATTTTGGGCAATTATGATCACAAAGTGGCTTTCTTACATCCACAGGAATACCGATCAGGAATGGACAAAATGTAATGGATTTGCTCGAGGCTTTGCTGTTACCTAGTGAAATTGCTGTTATAAAATGTCCAGGACACCAAACAGGCAGTGGATATGTTGCCACGGACAACATAAATGCTGACTCTGTAGCCAGGTATTGTGCATTGCTAGCATTCACTTTCAATGGAGGTTTCACAAACAAATCTGAGGAAGAAGGTACTTTCGCAATGATGATGGAAATAACTGACACTTGGGGAGAATTAAAATGGGTGTAGGAAAGTGTGTCTGAAGCAGAGCAAAACGGGTGGATCAGATCAGGCTGTGTAAAAAATGCAAAGGACATCTGGATGTCAGCTGATGGAAGGCCAGTGTTGCCTGATAGCTTGTTGTTTCTAATTACCAGATATTATCATAGATACACACCATCATCATCATCATAAAACTTTATTCAAATCTTTTTTGATTCATAAAAGTACGAACAGTTTAAACTCATTTTCAATATGATAAAATATAATATAATCGGTAATATTGTATTTTAAAAATTTCATGTAATTTCATTAAAATCTTCATCAATACACATCATTTGGTTGTCCCAATTAATAATACCACTTTGCGGCCCAGGGCCATCCTTCATTCGGTTTCATAGACTAGTTGGTCTAAGACTATAAGAGATTTCCTTCTTTGTATGGCCCGGGTTATGAAACCAACAACAGCACTACAAGCTAATTCATTCTCGAGGGTACATATAAATTTCATAGCGTCTTTATAGAAAAATAATTTCTCTGCAATAAAAATTGGGCGTAACATTTTTTTTCTAATATCTTGGTGAAACTTACAAAACAGCATAAAGTGCATCGTGGTCTGGTTAGCTTTTCCCTCACATGGGCATTTATGTTCTATTTTCTGCCACTTATTACATTTTGGGAAAGCCACCAGTTCATGGACTGTACCCAGGCACATTCTTGTCAGATAGAATCTATCTTGGGCGTTTGTAACTTTTACCAAATAATTTGGGAGGCCAGTTAGCTCAATATTAGCCACATATCTTGATACGCTAATTTTTTCTTCCTCCCTCCTGGCTCTTACTTGGTTTTCTTTCTCCATATACAGTTTTGTTTTTTAACAACACAATTTATTGAATTTTCAGCGTACCAGAAGGGCGAAGTCCAGCAAGGAGAGTACAAAGGAAATGCATAAAGTAAAGTCTCTAGGTACATCGTATAAACCCCAAATAGTCTGCAGAACAACAGACCGAGAAAACAAAAGACACCCCACCTCCCCAAGACGCACCAACCATACTTAAAAAACATTACAAGTACAAGATTTGCAAATTTCCAGCCACATATCATCAACAATAGCGCACTAAACAGGTGAATTGCACATAACCAATTGTTCAATGGGGTCATGTGAGGCAGACTGCGACAATGGGGTCAGATCTATACCTCTGTAGGCAGCCCACCGAGACCATATCTTTCTGTGTTTCTGCGGGTACCCTCTCGCCTGAAATACCACTATCTCAGCAGACATGCATCTGTCCATTGCCGTTTTCCAGTCAGTGATGCTGGGTGGGGATGGGTCCTTCCACTGCTGTGCTATGTCCTGCTTAGCTAAGGTGAGGCCCAGAAATAAAAGGTTCAAGAAAGAACAGGGGAACCCTACTCACTAAGGAACCAGGGTAATAGTTATATAGGAAAAACAATGGTTCCTGTGGAATAATATACTATGAGGTTATGATACATAAGCACAATCGCGATATAGAGGGTTAGATAATGGCAGAGCGTGAAGAAACCACTAACACACCGATTCCAGTGTAGTATATTTTATGGATGTTTTAAACAATAAAGTTAGGAGTAAACATTATACATCAAAACAACATTTGTGCATAGTGTCCCAAGTGACAAAGGGAACCTAAACCTAAGTGACAACGTAAATATTAAATACAAGGTTTCCACAGTTTGTACAAGTCGACCATTATCAAAATGATTCCATGTGAACAGCAGCTATATACAATGATATGTGCTGGGGAAATGGTTCGCTTCTTCTGTTTGTCTACGGCGTTTCGACCCTCAAAACAATGTGGGGTCTCTTCAGGACTATTGATGAAGGGACATCTGAATATATGGTTGCGCAGCCTTGTGAAAATGACGTGCCACACGTGAAGCAAAGAGGAAAAGGTTTACTCACATGAGGACCCGTCCGGGTACTCAATGTGAGGACAGGCTGTCAATCCAATGGGGTATGTAGGTGGGCCAGAGGGGCTCAATTAGTTTTACGCCACAGCCGTAGCTTTGTAGAATCCCTTTGTGGATTAACAGTGACAATGCACTGAGAGAAAAAGCCGCGTCAGTCAGCTTGATCGGGTACAATTACCCGATCAAGCTGACTGACCCGGCTTTTTCAGAATCTACACGCGGAGCGCTGTCCCGCTTTTCCATTCTTCTACCGAGAAATACTCTCAGTGCATTATCACTGTTAATCCACAAAGGGATTCTACAACGCTACGGCTGTGGCGTAAAACTAATTGAGCCCCTCTGGCCCACCTACATACCCCATTGGATTGACAGCCTGTCCTCACATTGAGTACCCGGACGGGTCCTCATGTGAGTAAACCTTTCCTCTTTTCTTCACATGTGGCACATCATTTTCACAAGGCTGCGCAACCATATATTCAGATGTCCCTTCATCAATAGTCCTGAAGAGACCCCACATTGTTTTGAGGGTCGAAACGCCGTCGACAAACAGAAGAAGCGAACCATTTCCCCAGCACATATCATTGTATATAGCTGCTGTTCACATGGAATTATTTTGATAATGGTCGACTTGTACAAACTGTGGAAACCTTGTATTTAATATTAACGTTGTCACTTAGGTTTAGGTTCCCTTTGTCACTTGGGACACTATGCACAAATGTTGTTTTGATGTATAATGTTTACTCCTAACTTTATTGTTTAAAAATCCATAAAATATACTACACTGGAATCGGTGTGTTAGTGGTTCCTTCGCGCTCTGCCATTATCTAACCCTCTATATCGCGATTGTGCTTATGTATCATAACCTCATAGTATATTATTCCACAGGAACCATTGTTTTTCCTATATAACAGGAATAAAAGGTGTCTCTTATAACGGTTCCCCCCAATGTTGTCTGTGCTATGTAGAAGCGCCAATCTGGGGTCCAGCGGAATATCCCACGCCAGGACGCGGCCCAGACAACACGACACACTGGACCAGAACGACTGAATTGCCAGGCAGCTCCACACCATGTGTAGAAATGACCCATCATCCACACGGCAGCGGAGACACATAGGAGACTGGATCGCTCCCATTTTCCACAGCCTATGATGCGTGTAGTACACCCTATGGAGGTATTTAAACTGAATAAGTCTATCTAGTGGACACCGCCACGTACTGAGGGCTAGCCAGGGCCTCGGCCCAGTCGTCATTTGTGAGGGCCGGCAGATCAGCAGCCCACGCTTCTCTGGTTTTGTGGATGGTTGTCGAGGTGTGGGTATTAAATGTCTGATAAATTTGCCTAATTTTGTGATCCCCAATGTCTCCCATCAGTAAACGGCCCTCTAGCGGATTGAACTCCGGCAGGGACTCCAGCTGACGAATCTGTGGGACTAAGGCATGTCGAAGCTGCAAATAGCGATGAAACTGTGATTTGTGTAGGTCATAATCCGTTTGCAGCCTTTGAAAGGATTTGAGAGTGGTCCCCTGCATGATATCTCCTAACGCGGAAATACCTATAAGGTCCCATTTGCGGAACCCACAGAGTGCCGAAACCGGCCGTAAATAGGTACCCTGCCAGAGGGGAATAGAGCCTGTCAACCTACCCCACCAACCCATGGACCGGACTATCCGCCTCCATATCTGTATGACTGTCTGGCATGCCAGAGGGAGTGTATCTAAGGACACAGTGCTGTACAGGAAATGGAGCAAAGGGGTGCCGGCCGTGGCAATCCGCTGGACGGTGTAGGTCGGGTCTGTCTGGGACCCATACCACCATTCATTGATCACCAGGAGATGCGAGGCGGAGTAGTACGTGTGAACATCTGCTGCCGCAATACCCCCGCAATATGTGGATTGCGTACACGTAGAAAGCGCCACCCGAATCGCGCCCCCCTGCCAGAGGAATCTATTCAGAAGTGCGTTGAGCTGGGTGAACCACGACGGGGGGATAGGGTAGGGATAGTTCTGGAGCCGATAGAGCAGGCGTGGTAGGGACACCATCTTGAAAATCGCGGACCTACCGTACAAGGATAGGGGTAACTGGGACCATATCGTCGTCTCATTACGAATAGCCGGGAGCAGTGGAGCAATATTGTGCATCCAGGAGATTGTGGGACACCGGGAAATATAGACCCCCAGGTACTTAAAGCCTGTTTCTGCAATGATCAACTCCGAGGCCCAGGCCTGATTCCTCTGGTCCCCGTGGATAGGAAAAAGTATAGACTTGGCCAGATTAGCGTACAGACCAGTGGTCTCGCCGAAGATGCGAAGGATTTGGAGGACTCAGGGCCCTGAGAACCACGGGTCAGACATAAAGAAAAGGGCGTCGTCTGCGTAGAGCGCGATTCTATCGGAGTGTTCCTGTGACCAGTCCATCCCCCTGATTAGGGGGTCCCAGCGCACCCACGCCTCCAAGGGCTCTATCGCTAAGGCGAATAGGAGCGGGGACAGGGGGCATCCCTGCCGTGTGCCCCTGCAGATGGGAAAGGGGGCTGAGCAGCAACCTGCCGCTCGAACTGAGGCGGTGAGGTCTGTGTACAGCAACCGCACATAAGCCAGGAACCGGGGACCCAGATTTATAGCCTCCAGAAGCTTAAAGAGGTAAGTCCAACTCAAAGAGTTGAACGCCTTGTCTATGTCGGCCAATAGAACAGCTGCCGGGCGACCCAGGCCGGGGGCACCCGCGATGGCATTATGGGCTCGCCTAATATTGTGTCTGGTGGAGCGCTGTGGCATAAATCCTGAATGGTCGGGGTGTATGAGGTCCTGAATACAGGAACGGAGGCGATCTGTCAGAACTTTCCCCCAGAAGCTTGGGTTCAAAGTTCAGCAGTGAGATGGGACGGTAGGAGGCTGGGTCTTCGGGAGGACGGCCAGGTTTAAGGAACACTACAATTTCGGCGTGCCCATATACAGTTTTTTAATATCGTTTTTACCAAATTGCAGTATAGCTGTAGGATCTTTTACCGTTAGGTCTCTGTCGATATTCATTAATAAGCTGTCCATGTATACTAGCCAGGGAATCTTATTAGTGTGTTCCGAAGCTAAGCAGTCCTTGATAATATCCCTGGTGAGCTTTGGTCCCTCCTTACACCAGATGTTATGCCAAGAGCAGAGCGCTCTTACTTGGATTAGGTCAGTGACATATGAGACATCCAGTTCTTTGTGTAAGAGTAATGTTGATGTAGATCTTGGTACGGCCAGCGTACGACAAAGAAAATAATTTTCACAGGATTGCAGTGCATTAAGATTAGCATTGCCCCACACTGCAGAGCCGTAGGTAGCTATGGGTAGGCATTTACTGCCATAGATTTTTAGCACATCACGGATTGGTTTGCTGCCTATCTTATTACAAAATCTAAAAATCGCCTCTAAGGTTCTAATGAGTTTGAATCTGGTCTCGTCTAGATGAGAGGCCCAATTACAGTTAAAAGAAAATAAAACACCCAAATAAGAAAAACTCTTAACTTCAGTTAGCTTATGGTCCCTTACATAATGAGACTTTTTCTTAGCCCTACCTTTGCCACATATCATCACAAATGTTTTGGAGAGGTTTAATTTCAGGTCTCTCTGCTCCATATATGAATTAAAAGCTTCAATCAATTCTTGTAGACCATTTGCAGTTCTCGAGATTAGGGCTGCATCGTCTGCATAGAGGAGCAGCGGGGTTGGTCTCGCACCTATTTTCAGGGCATCTGTATTTAGGTTCTGGAGGGTTTTATCAATTCCGTTTATATACAATGAAAATAGGAGTGGTGCAATGACACAACCCTGTCTTATTCCTCTGGACACCTTGAAGTTTGTTGTGCATTCGCCTCCCCTTCCATACCTTACTCTAGATGTCAATCTCGAGTATAATTGTGATAGGAATGATATAATATCGTCATGGGCGCCCATCTCCATCATAACTTCCCATAATTTGGCGTGATTTACACAGTCAAAAGCAGAGCTTGGGTCTGCAAAGCATAGGTGGATGTGTTCTTCCTTTGCCATAGTGTATTTATTTATGATTAGATGTAGGTTTATGCACTGCTCTACCGTCCCCATCTCCCCTCTAAAGCCATATTGAGTTTCCGTCAAGATATTGTTATCATTTACTCAGTTCTCCAGTCTTTCCAGAACTATACGCCCCATAATCTTGACGGATGAATCTAGAAGGGATATGGGACGGTAGCATCTCGCGTCTCCTCTGCTCCCCTTTTTGAAAATTGGGACGATAATACTGTCAGTCCAGGTCTTGGGGACGCAACCTTTGGCAGCTGCATTGCAGACCTGAGTTAAAATAGGTGCCCATAACTGTATATTTTTAGTATGCTTCAGCTGGGACCCCATTGGGTCCAGGAGCCTTACCCTGTTTCATCTTATTTATTGCTATAGTTACCTCCTCCAGTCTAAATTGTTGAAGAGGTATCACAACTATAGGGGGCTGTTCTATATTATTAGTGGGTGCATTAAAAATCCCACTAAAATAGGTAAGCCAGTCATTTGGGACAATGACTGTTTCAACGATGGGGTCTTGATCGTCTTTCCACATAGGTGAATTTATCACTTTCCAGAAGAGGATGGAATCCCTAGTCTCTGCGGCTTGATTCAATTTTGACCATGCCTCCTCTTGTACTTCCCTCTTCCTATTTTTTAAAACTTGCTTATATAATAGTCTGAGTCGCTTGGTTTCTATCCTGTCTCTAGGTATTGTGTGTAGGGCCTTATTTAGGTCTTGTTTTACCCGCGTACAATCATGATTAAACCAGCCATTTACATGTCTCTTTTTCATTATAATTTCCTTTCTTAAGTTGCTAGATATCGCCACAGTGATTCTCTCGTAAGCGGTCATAATTATTTCGGGTGGGGAATTGATATCGGTACAGATGGAAAAACTTTCCATGTTATCATTTACAACCTTATGTAACATGGTGTCTTCATTGATACCTGTCCATTTAATAGTGACTGTATTTTTTCCGGCTGCCACTACATTTGCCAGCATTAACTTATCCACGAGCCCATTTGTGGTGATATATAAGGACAGGGACAGCGAAGCATCGTCACTAAATCTAGTAAATTCACTGATTGGTAAGCCACAATAAGTAAGGCCAGAGGTGGACACTATAATATGGTCAATGCATGATGAATTTCCACTTCCTTGGAAGGTTGAATATGTGCTTGCTCCATCTTCTCCTCTTGATACTAATATTTCCAGGCTAATCTTACAAAGGGCTTCAATTAGCGCTTCCCCATAGCGATCATGTGGGAAGTGTTGTAAATTGGTCCCTGTAATATCTGAAAAACCACAGACATTAGTTCCAGAGAGGCTGCATTTACTAATGTTAAAATCCGCCACCCAAATGCAAGTATATGAGGGATCCACCCCCTTTATAAAGGTAGCCAGTGCTCTCTCCAACTCATTCACAACTTTATAGCGGGTAGCATTAAAAATATTGTTATACAAATTCACCACTAAAAAGGGTTGGTTCTTCCCCATTATCAATAGAACTATTTGGAAATAAGGAGAACCATTATACAGCTTTCTGAGTTCTATTGGCGCTGTGGTTGAGATAAATATTGCCAAGCCCCCCTTTGCTCGTCCAGAGACTGATGGTATAGCCGGGGTTGAGATGGTGGCAAAGCCATCAATATATGGCTCTTGGGTGTACCTGGTCTCCTGGAGGCATAGTAATTGGAGTGGTTTAATGCTTTCTAACCATTCTTTGTATTTTAGCTTCCTTTTAATCCCAGCAATGTTCCATGACCTGAACTTTATTTGTGATGATATTTCGGTGGCTATTTTTGGTTGCTGTTCGACTAAGCTAGACAATGGTGCATAGCGATTAAAGCAGGAGTAGGTCTCCTACTGGGTGTATGTACCAAATTTGATCTTCTATCAGCGAATGGGTTGACGAGTGGGGGGGTTTATAGAAAAAACCTAACGGGACAGCAGCCACTTGTTCATCAAAATTGGTTATGTACTGTTGTCTAGATTGGATCTTACTAAGCATAGAGCTTACCATCTCTGGATGTCGAAAGTTAACAACTATGCAATCCCCAGTACCCTTTTTTCTGTGGGTCCCACCCAGTTCACGCATCTCACCATAATAATTTCCTCACAGAGGAGACTGATGTTTAAGTTAAAACCAGCCATCCAATGTACCACTTTGTTTCTTAGTTCTGTCCAGGATTCTTTCGCTTGGGGGCTAATTTTGGTGCTCCTTTTAAGATTATAACATATGGAGTTATATCAAGGGGGAGATATAATCTCTCTGGTGTTTGACTCCTTGCTCTAGTTATATTTGGGCTTTGATGCCCATTCATAACTGTCTTCTTTAATATGGGCTCTATACTGTATGCTAGGGGTGCAAGGGATTGATTAGATCTAGGGTGCGATGTTTCCTTAATACGCTGCTTATCCGAGGGTTGTCCGTCAGATGCCATATTCCTCTTAGCAGTTCCCTCTGTCAGTGCCCTCCCTGTATATGTAGGGGTGCTTTCTAATGTCTTTAATCTGTCTTTAATATCAGCAAGCTCACCTATGACTCTCTGCTCTACTTTCTCCAATTTAACATACAATTTATTTAAAAGACCCTCCAGGATACCCAGATTATTTAATTCTTTTACTCTGGCCACTTTTTTCTTTTTAGCTGTTGTTCTTCTCCCAGAGGCACTATCACCTATTTTGTGGTTTACAGGGGATACCATGGTCGTATCTCCTGGTTGTTTACTTTTCTTGGTTGGTGGTGGGCTTATATCTTGTGAGGTGGATAATTCTAATAGCTCTAAAGATTTATTAGAGACACATGGTTGTTCCTCACGTTGAGGGCATTTCTTCCCAGGTTTCCCTTTTCTAAGGTCATCAGAACAGGCTGCCTACTCAACTTGTATCACTCCTTTGTGTAAAGCTCTGCTCACAATCTGTTTGGTGGCCGCTAGCCTTTCCTCCACATTGCTTATTTCATTTTCTATCAGCCCCACTGCATTTGCTAGATAATTTGTTATTGCGTTTGATGTTTTCAGCCGTGGTTTCCCTTGTGGAGCTTCCATTTGTTTTCTTTTACCCATTCCCACTCAGAAAAACCTCTACCTGATTACTAATTTCATAGATACACACATTTAGGGAGGGATGCCATGGTGAAACTCTTTCAACAAAGTTGGTTTAATCCCAGGTTCAGAGTAATTGCTGATGAAAATTGCAGAAGGTGTGTCACATGTCAACAACTGAACGTAGGGAGGAAAACATGTTAGAAGCACACACATAGGGAGATCGAATGGTCCTTTCAACAGACAACAGATGCATTTTATCGAGATGCCTGTGTACAACGTGTTGAGATATATCCTGGTGATCATTTGCGTATTCTCAAGATGAGTGAAAGCCTACTCAATGAGAAGAAATGACAGTCTCACTGTAGCTAAGTTATTATTACGATTGATCATACCAAGATTCGGGATACCAGTCCTTCTTGAGTCAGATAGAGGAACACACTTTAACAATAGAAGTGACGAATATGCTATGTGCTGCACTACAGATTTTGTTTTAATTTTATATAGCGAGAACCACACCCGAAGGTATCAAAGTGCTTTACATGAGCACCAGTTGTGTTACAGACAGACACATTCTTTTTTGTTAGGCACAGGAAGATTAAGTGATTTGCCCAGAATCACAGGATGTTGAGCGTCCCTGCCGAGACTTGAACCAGATTCCCCAGCTTTGAGGCCATTAGGCCACATCCACCAGAAACTACACTGCAGTTACAGACCAGAAGCGTGAGGCATAGTTGAGCAGATGAATGGAACCATAAAGTCCAGATTGGCAAAAGTTTGTGCTTCAACCTATTTGAAATGGCCAGATGCTTTACCCTTGGTGCTGATGAGCGTCAAAAGTATTCCAGACAGGAAGACAGGATTATCCCTTCATGAGATTCTGATGGGGGAGGGCAATGAGACTACCAACAGTGCTTCTGGATGCCCTAATGAACATCACAGATGAGATGATTTTGGACTACTGCAAGACACTGACCGATGTGGTTTGTTCTGTCTCTCATCAGGTATCAGCTGCTACATAAGACCCTCATCAAGAACAGTGCCCCGACTTCAGCCCAGGAGACTGGGTCATGATCAAGAAGCATATTTGGAAGACTTGCCTTGAACCTAGAAGGAAAGGACCCAACCAAATTATACTAACAATGAACTCTGCTGTTTAATGTGCTGGGATTCCGAACTGGATTCATGCCTCACATACCAGAAGAGTGAGTAATCCAGAGGAAGCGTCTTTGGTCTATGATCCAGGGAGAAGACCACTAATGGTTGCACCACCAGTCGAGAGACTGCCTAGACCTGCAGCATCGATACCAGTTGAAGTGCAAGCTGAAGTGCAAAGAGAAATACAAAGAGTAAAATGGGGTGTAGGTCAAGAAGTTGAAAAACAAGTACAAAGGCCTGAATTATCGCTAAGTGGCATTGAGGTCTCAGAAAGTGATATAGCAGAGACTGAACTGCATGCTGAAGAGATCTGTGAAATTGAACAAGGAGGAGACTCAGATCCTGGTGAAGGAACGAGCTCTGGGACAAGAAGAATCTGTTGTCAGGCAAAGTGGCCAAGAAATCACTTAAAGGAGAGACTAAAGAGAAGGTCATCAATAGCACAAATTTCAGAAACAGTTCCTGAAGAGAGTGAAACAAAGGATGAAGACTCTCTTGATCTGAATCATCAAGTTCTAAGAAGACTAAGAAGAACTTGAGTACCTTGCTGAAGATATTCTGCACCTGAATGGTCTTATTTCGTAAATGCAGCATTAAATATGACTTTGGAAAACCTATGCAACGTGAATCCTGAAGTGCTAGAACCCCCTTGAAATAACAGAGACATTATTATTTGAAACATTCATTGATAAACCAAAAACGAACTTACGGTAAAAAGAAAAACAACTATGAACTGTGCGTATTAGATGTTTATTGCTTCAGTTATTTGTTTTACAGAAGACTAACCTAGGTCCGAGAAGAAAGTTACAGAAGAATAGGGATAACACTTTAAAAGAACACTGAGTAGGATTAAGGATTGTCTGTTAGGGAACTGCACTAACAAGAAGAAAAACTGAAAAAGAAGCTTTAAAAAGAAAAGCTCTTTTCAGCTTGTAAGAAGATTGTCTGCTAATCCTCTACAGCAAATTAACAAAGTACTGACTTAAGAACGATGTGTTGCATCAGAAATCAATGCAAGTGTATCATGTGTGTGGATTTTGTAATAACAGAGATAATAATCACAATAGTATTAGTTGGATTTTACTTAACCTGTTAATTAGAACACCCTAGTGTCAATGTTACAAATGCACACACACAACATTTTAGGGATAACATTTTTACTAAAACATTTGTGAGTTATAAGAAGAAAGATTACTTTACCAATGTTTACTCTAGACTGGTGCAGTAATACACTAATGCTTTCATTGTTAAGGATTGCTATGTGTGTACACACTTGTTGACTTCTGTTTCTGAGGAAGTCAAATACTATCATATTCCTTTGTCTTACACAGCCTCTTGTAGTATTTTGCTTTCATTAGTTTATAGGCAAGGACACTGAATATTTTTACTCAAATTATGATCTAGTGCTATCTTGAGTGCCTTTAATAGAAAGCATGAAATTACACCCACAAGCAAAATCCATGGATACAGCTTGGTATTATTTCTTTTCACACTTACCCATTTATAGTGTAAAAACGTATAAGCATAACCTAACATGCTTAATGCGACCTGCAGAGAAGGCTTACATTATGACTTTAGAAGAAAGGTACATGAACATGACAAAGACAGCAGACAGAAAGGGAGATGTTTTAGAAAATGCATGGAAAAAGGAGGAAAATGAATTTATAAAGAAAATGGGTTATCATAAATTTAGACTAGACAGCCAACACAAGAGAAAGATTTGGTTTTACAGGACACCTACCTTAAAAAGGACTAGACTTGTAGGAATCAGTAGTGGTAAACACACATTTTAGCTGATGGGAGGGTCATGGCAACTTTTACAGGGAAACAAAAATGCAATACCAGGAGATTATTAGATTTGTGGACTGAATGCTTACTTCCTGTTGCCTGCTGATTGGGAGGGAGCCTGCTATTTAGGCATACTAATTCCAAAAAGGTATCACGTAAATAGCATAGAAGCATTGACATTAGCACCATCAAATAGGTAAAAAAGCAATGCAGACACAGGAGTTGCTTTTGTAGGAGACATATTTGGGGCAGGGATACCACCAGTATGGATAGTACTAAATTAAGCAAAGATCAGAAAGCTTGCCTCTGTAGTTGATAAAATTAAAACAAGCACATCAGGAGCTTTACTCTTAATTAACACTGAGCTAATTGCGATACGGTCTATGGTTTTACAAGACTGTCTTGCTTTAGACATCTTACTCGCTGAGAAAGGAGAAGTCTGTCACATGCTGAAACTAACTCACCGCAGTGCGTTTATTCTAGACAAAAGCAAGCAGTTTGAAAGCTTTGCAAAGAACATTGCAGATCTAGAACCTGAATTACATGAATTGGAAACACCAAGTTTGTACAAGAATTTTAGGAAAGGATTGAGCACAATTGGCAATCGGTTTTCAACTGCTTGGAAGGATATAATTAAAGCTATATTAATGCCTATACTGATAATAGGACTTTGCTTAATGTTTCTTTACGTCCTTTAATTGAGCTGTAAATACATTATGCACAAAAGACATGAAAAGTTTCTGAGAAAAAGGTATGAGAAAGACAATGGATTACGGGGAATAATGAATGACGATTACATAAAATCACTTTAACTCCATAGGGGAATAAAAAAAAATAGACAAGACACATCTGAAGATGAAAGTGCTTTCTAAACTTGAATTTGAGTGTGAAACATAATTGTGTAATTATTTAAAAATCATCAATAGGGAAGAAGTTGAAAGAAATTTGTTCTAAAATAAAAATTGGACTTGCAGGCGATGTTAGAATTGTGCTTTAGAAACACTTTTAAGCTGTTGTAGAAATGTTTTCACTTAGAAATGACACGCAAACCAAATGTGCCTACCCCATAATGTGAATGGATCCTTATTAATTCTGCAAACAGATATATTAATCCTACATATATATATTGAAAAGTGTGCTTGCAAAATGTTTATGAAATAGTATTATTAAAAATATTTTTGTACTAAGCTATCATTCTTAAATGTGCTCATTTAGTTTAGGGCTCAAAGCCTTTTCCTATCGACTCTTGCTCACTATTTAATAGAAGTGTATTAGAATATTTTCTCTAGCACCAGTCACTTAGAATGTGCTGACTTGATACCTATATTCCATTTAGTTCCCTCACCTCATGTTAGATTATTGACTATAATACAATGAGACTTGTTGTGTTAGTTAAAATAAATAAGGATTTAGACATTTATGAATGCTTCATCAGAATATTATTGTTAGTTTTCCCCAGCATCTCTGAAAAGTCCTTGTCTTCATATTTAAACTCATGCACATCTTTTAGCTTAAGTAAGAAGGTTCTCATGAGAACTTTCTTCCATGTAGCAACATTTGCAACAGTGTTTTACTAATGTACTAGCATGAAGGTTTACCGTGAGAATCGACTGAAGAGACATTGGAAGTTGATGACACCATCAGATGAGCAAATCCCATTGGTTGGACGAGCTGACGCCTAAGAGAGTACTGATACAGTATTTTGTGGATTTATAACAATGTGTGTTCCTAGCTAGTTAAGGAGAATTAGGATTGAGGAGAAGTAGAGAAAAATTGCCCTTGGAGTTCGACCGAGAGAGAGACTCCAAACCCAGATCCATCATCCCTGTCTTGCGACTCTTCTCCTGAAGAGTTGGTCTTTTGCTTTGTTACCAACAGCTACAGCTAAAGGTGACTGTTTCTTTTATCTAACGGCTATACACTGATCAATGGTATTGCAGAGATCATTCTCTTATTGACAGTTGCTACTGCAGCTGTGGGAAACTTGGTCGAGTTTCCAGAACGACTCTTTATGGGAAGCTCGTCTTTTATTCTCACTCTTGTACCCTTGAGAAAAAGGGCTTCACCAACCTCTTATCATTGACTGAACATCTAAAATTCTATTGTCAATGATATATGCATAGTTCACGTTTTGTTCTAGCTCCATTCATACTACGGTTGCAAACATTGACCTTTTTCAAGGCCCATAAGGATTTACCAAGGACAAAGTCTGTAAGTTGGGTGTTTTTACATTTTGAAACAAAGCTTGGCTAATCCTCAGGCTCTTGCAGTCTGAAAAAGATAGAGTCTGTTTATGAGATAATCTGCCAACCTGAGATGCCATGAGTTTCCATAGTGAAGCCAAGAAGAAATAGAGATAGTAACCATGGATACCTTCTTTGAGGACGACAGGGTTGAAAGAAGAAAAAATACCAGGGATGGCAGAAGCGTGCTCAGAAACTTTATGTGGAAAGAAAGTGAACCAGCTACTGCATTCCCAGAGTGACATACAAGAGCCCAGACTAAATCACAGGTGCCAGCGAGACCAACACCTTGCTCTATCAGCCTCCATGAGGCAAAGGCACATGCAATTGCTTGAGCATGAATTTTACAAAGCTTAGTATGTAAGCAAATACATAACTGGCAAAATGAATTTGGAAATTACACGTTGCACACATTAGATAGCAAATTGTTGTGATAAAGGAATGAGAGTAGTAGAAGCACCGTAAAAGTGTGCGTTAAAAGAGAAATATAGGAATACATACAAATTTACACGTTGACATATAAAAAGGAGATGAAAACCGTGCAAGAGAAACATGGCCTAGTCTCATAGAAGAGTATGATGGAGAGAATTGCATTAAGTAGAAAACTAAGTGGTATAACAAGTAAACAATGAGTTATAGACTTCAAACTTCACGGACTAACATTAAATGTGATACAGATTTTGAAAATGTTGAAAAGATTTTGATAATCTGTAAGTAGAAAAACATGCATATTATAGAATTATTGAATTTCTGCAGTAATTGAACATTCCTAGAGGCAACTAGTGTACTATGATGATAATTAAAGAATATTAACATTGATTTTTTATAGTTATTATGATGTTACCTCATATTAGTAATATCTTAGAATACAGTACATGCAGTGAATGTGAAGTCAAGTTAAAGGCTTTGTGTTAGGATATGTCTAGTTTTGACCTTTACTCTACAAATTAACAGCGGATTTAGTGATCTAGAGTAATTGGGAATGGCATAACCGTGAACGAAGACATTCACTATTCTTTGCGTTGCTATTATGTTTCTTTTCACAGCTGGTGTTGACTTATGAATTTATCCATTCTCAATGTAAGCATGGGAAATTATGCCGATGTTTCTATTCTTTAGCTGACTTAATGCACATGATGGTTTTTCGATGGTGGTGTGACACCACATGACACGGACATTTAATTATGAACTCATAAGAGAAGAAATACCGGAAGAGGGACATTATTCATATGGGGTGTATAGCATGTTCTATTCTTTTGTTTATTTTCCTATGCTGACGGACTTTGAGGATTCATATTACTATGGATTCTGGATTATTTTTCAATGCTACTGTTTTTTGCAGAAGGACTGAGAACTTTCTTGCCGAACCTGAACAAAACCCTTTCCCTTTACTTAAGCTTTATGGACTTGCACTAGAGACTTTAAAACTTCTTTTTCCTGCATCAGAGTAGGTTATTTCTGTTAGTTAAAGAGCTATCCTACATGCGTAGAAGGACCTTGTGGCCAGGTCACATGCAATATTACTCTGAGGGTGCACAAGTTGTCTTTTGCGCTGTTAGCATGGCTCATCTTAGCCTGAAGTGAACCCATAGATGATTCCAGGACTGAGAGACACAAGAAAATTTGAGATAGGACCATAGTTAAGCTCACAGTTTGCTTCACTGAGACATGTCAGTTGAAGTGAAAGGACCTGTGGTGTCTTGGTTTACTATGTATTCATGGGCTACCTATGTCAGAGTGATGTTACAGTAAAGTAATGATATTCATTGGTCACCTATGTGTTCACTATTAGAATGTATAATTGGAGTTCACGCTCTGGACCCTTTGCTTGTATTCTGATCTGTTGCTTGATAAAATAAAGCTTAAGAAGATAACAGCTATGAATCAACATTCAACTTTCACAGGACCATTAAGTGCTGAAAAAGAGAAATAAAGAGGACAGTCACAACTTCATTGCAGTCGTAATTGCTTTGGCTGCGTCATTCTTTTTCCTCTTCCAGAATGGGTAGCCTCTTACAGACACCAGCAAGCCATGGTTGACTCTGCACCATCCACACCAGCCTCTGACAAGTGAAAGATGCCTCTACATATAAACTTGGAAAGTGAAAGACTAAAAGAAAAACTGACTTTGTCCACAACCTGCATTTTGTATGTTCCAGTGTGCTTATGCAAACATTTCCTAAGACTGTATCTTTGTGTTTTGCATTTTAGAACTAATATATTGCTCCAGATCATCATGATTTGTTTTAGAATGCAGCATAGATGAACTGGAAAATGCATTTTCTCTCTCTCTCTTGTCCTTGCATGGGATCTCAGTTTAAAAGATGAAACTCTGAATACGATTACACATTGTAATGTTACGCCAGGTTTGGGTGACTGAAATTCGTCTGACTAGAGAAGTTAAATCTTTACATGAAAACTTGCACATGAGGTATTTTGATAGACACACTTATTTTCACACAAACTATTTTTGTTTTATATGTTTATATCTCTGTCTTTCACTCATTCTTTCTATTTTTCTCTCTCTTGTTCATCCTCTTTTTTCGATACAGTACATTCATGGCAGTGGTGTGGCATTAACACAACATTAACAGAAAAAAAATTGAACAGCTAAGAAAACGTACTACAATGAACGCGAAACACTCCCACATAAAGGTGTTCAAGATGTACGAAAAGCTTGTATTCCCAAACACTAAAAAAAGCCCCAAAATTCTATGTGATGCTCTAGCTACCCTCTTAGCATACAAAATCCAGGACGTCTAAAAAATCAACAACGTTATCTAATTTATCCCAGTCTCTTGCCATCTCTGCTCAAACACTTCAAAGATAAACTTTCTGCTTTCAACATAATATGAAATGAATAAATCACACTTACTACTGAGTCAAACAGTCAGATCAAATTTTATGTATCACAAATGCTTTCATAATATATTTACAAAACACCTAGAGATTATTATATAGTGGTTGCTCCAAAAAGGGTGAACAGAAAAGTGTTCATAGAAGTGCTCATGTGCGCAGGGATCAGAAAGGAAAGTAAAAAAGGAATTAATAACGATTCTCCAAATAAACATAGTTCAACAACCATGGTGATGGGAAACTCAAGTTAGCCAAGGCAGAAGAGCCTGTCTGAGGAATGTAGACAATCCTATTCTTGCCTCTTGTTCAAAAATGGGTGGCGACTTGATCAAACCCACACCCCACAAGGGTATAAATAGTCAGTCCAAAGTGAGATGGTTAATATTGTAGTCGTTTCGACCAGACTGTTGCATGAGGTAAATAAGGTCCTTGCCCGCGGGTCTTCATCAGGATGGTAAGGAGTGGAGTGATTTATAAAGGGCAACCTCACAATGGTGCAGCCTCACCGTGTGTTGGGGAAGGGTTTGCTTCACTGTCCACCCTTCCCTCTCGATCAAAGGTAAGTATAGTTAAGTCTTCAATGTCTCAATCTCAACATGTAAGTGATCGCATGAAGGATTGAGTAAGATAATTGGCAGATGTCCATGTGTGACAACAGGTAGTTCAGGACACGTGAGGGATAAACTATTAGAAACGACCGCATAGAGGACAGGAAATGAATTCCCATGAGGCCGCGTCTCGACGAATGAATCGTACCGAGACCTCTCCTGTGTATTCAGGTAGAGTGACTGTGCAAACCCAAACTCTACCTGAATCCACAGGAGAGGTCTCGGCCTTGGCTAACTTGAATTTTCCATCACCATGGTTGTTGAACTACGTTTATTTTGAGAATTGTTATTAATTCCTTTTTTACTTTCCTTTCTGATCCCTGCGCACATGAGCACTTCTACAAACACTTTTCTTTTCACCCTTTTTGAAGCAATCACTATATAATAAACTTTAAGAATTTTGTAAATATATTATGAATGAATTTGTGATACATAAAATTTGATCCGACTGTTTGACTCAGTAGTAAGAGTGATTTATTCAATAAATCGTTATTTTTCGCTCACCTACATTGCAAATTGATTATTGGATTACGTGCATGTAGGACCACATTGTTTTAACGCACCATATGCTACCCAGGTCCTGTGGCCTTCTTGGGTTACCCCAGCAATTTGTAACTATTTAATATAATTTGAGGCAGAGAGTAGTCAAATGAGTCCCTCTGGCTCTACGAAAGACACATGACCTGCTAAGTGTGAGAAGCTGGCTCAGTATATGATGTACACTTATGTAAGTGGACACCTTGCACTGACCCAGGCAACCCTTATGGTGATTTTAGTGGTCTTAGACAACCTTAGAAAGCTCTCTAAGTGGTAGCTGTGGAGAGAAGCCTTCAGGCTTAGTCCAGAAGGAGTGTAAAGCAGCTTGTTTCATCAGAAAACAATCTTAGAGGAATAGATTAAGTGAAAAAGAACCACACAGTGTATTTATAAAAATATGTATTTATTTTAAGACCCTCACTAACACATGCAGATATCTCCTAGCTGGAGATATACACAATGCACACAATACTTTTCAATAGAAACAGGTAAGTAGCACAAAATACACAGTGGTCCCCAGGGGGAGACCAACCATATACTAAAATAGTGGTATGAGAACCACAACTCGAGTCAAGACAACAGTCAGAGGACGTAGAAGTGCCAGGGACTCAAGGAACCACCCAAGGTGAGTATCTAGGAGCCCCACAGAGGTCGTGTGCAGTGTAGGAACACGACTGCGTTCTCCGTACAAATCAATGTGTAAGTCGCGGTTGCAATTTTAAAGAAAGAGGACCCTTCCCAGGGTACCCTGAAGAAACCCTGAGGAAGACGAGAGGTTGGAGAGACACCCCACCCGTGGATACCTTAGGAACTAAGATACCTGCATCAGGAAAGCCGGGTGCATAGGTGTGAAGTGGCATTGGAAACAGTTGGCGAACTCAATGGGAGACTTCAGAAAGATGCCACTGCTGGACAAGGTGAAAGTGTCCAGTGGAATCCAAAGGTGGATTCAAGATGTGAAGAACCTGCAAGCAGAGGGTACAGAGTCTATGCCACTCAGGAGTGACCAAGAGGCACGGAAGACAAATGCCCACCGATGTCGGGTGTTGCAGGAGAGCTGATGCTGACCTTGAAACTGCAGCTGTGTGGACCAGGAGATGCTGTGGAAGACCAGGAGCTGCACACAAACTCTCCCACATCGTATGTCGAGAGTTGAGGGGATGGTGTCCGGCGGGAGCACCAACAAGCCTTGGCAACTGCAACCAATGAAGGAGTAGAAGAAGGTGTAATGTCAGGACCAGCAAGGTCCAGGAGTCTCACCAGACGCAGGGGAGTTAAGGCAGGCCCTGAGAAATCAGGGGAGCCCAGAAGAATTCAAATGTGACCCTCAACAGGACCTGGAGGCACTGGAGACGCAAGAGGACCTCGAGCAGCTACCAAAGAAGCAGGCCCATGGTGCAAGCAATGCGGTGTGGTCAAAGATTCTGGTCACTGGAGATGCTTGAGGTTGGGGCTACTTGGAGCCCAAAGATCTTGGTGGAAGGAAACCAACAAGCCTTTGCAACTGCAAGTCCAAGCGGTGCACAGGGGTTCGGTTCCTGCGTCTCCGACGAGGGATACCGGCCTCAAACTTGGTGAGAGGACAGGGCAGGCCTCGAGGGATGTGGAGAACCACCACCTGTGTTGCTGAGCCTTTCAGAGTCCGTAGGAGCTTAGGTACAGCAGACCGGTCAGCTTAGTTGCAGTGCCTGCAGATGCAGGGAAGTGACTCTTTACTTCAAGGGAGATTCCTTCAGGTGTCTTGGATGTCCACAGACCCTGGACGGAATCTTGTATGAATCACAGGCACAGACGTTGCAACAGACAAGCAGGGCGACGAGGTCAGGAGCAGCAGGAGTCTTCCCGGTTGCAGCCTTGATGGCCAGAGCAAAGTCCAGCGAAGTCCAGACTGCCCTGAAGGTCGAAGTTGAAGTGGTGTCTGAATTGTACAGTGTCCATGACGAATCTAGGGACTCAGCCACAAGTAAGCCCTTAAATACCCTAAGGGAAGGTTTGGGACGATACAGGTGTCCCTCCCTAAGGAGTGCTGGACAAGGGGGAGGGTACTCCCCTGTCCTTGTCCAGTATCGGGCCAGAGCGGGAGCCAACGGCTCCCTGAACTGGTTTGAGCTGGACTATGCATGGAGGACACCAAATGTGCCCTGCCTGCAGACTATGTGGCGCTGGCAAGCGCTCCCACCCTCCCCAATACACTAAACCCTGTCTGGGAGGTGGTCACACCTCCCTGTGACAGGATGCCTATTGTTCTGCCTTCCCCTGATCAAGCTTGGCTTAGCAGCAGGAGGGCAGAATCGTGTCTCAGGTCGGCAGCAGCCATGTTGTGCTGTCCGGGTCTAGAAGACTGGTACCGGGAGCACTGAGGGCCTAACGGAGGGCCTTCACAGTGCTTGGAATCATACCTCCCACACCGTTTATGGTGTGGGGGCATGATTCCAACATGTTTGATACCAAACAAGACAGGGTTCGTTACAACCAGTTTCGAGATGGTCATCGTGTAATGACGCGGTGCCCCTCTATATATGTTATATGGCTGTCTGACTTACAACCCAGGAGAATGGACTTCAAAGGCTGTAGGGGTGTCCTGCTCATGCAGGGGCCACCTCACACTTAGAACCAAGCACCCTGCCTTCAGGATTGAAAAGGCCTGCTGTAGGGGTGACTTATAGGTTTTAATTGCAGTGACCTTAGATATAGGGAAACCTATATATGTCGTAAGTGGTGCTAGCACCAGCTTACAAAGGCTGCAATGGCAGGCCTGTAGAGATAGTTTGAATGGTCTTCTATAGGTGGCATAATACATGCTTCAGCCTATAGGGGACCTCAGGAGTACCTATGCCCTGGGTACCTTAGTACCATATACTAGGGACTGACAAGGGTACCCCAGTATACAATCTGGGATGTACCTAAGTACTTGCCATAACAATTTAGGGGAGAAAGCAGAGAGACTAGGGTCCTGATTAGCAGGATCCCAGTCAGACTTAGTCAGAAACAGTATTACATCAAGCAAAAATTGGGGGTAACCATAGAAGCAGATCCTACTTTCCTACACTAAGCTACTGAATGAAAATATGTATGGCAGATCATATCTCTTGCATCATCCTTCCTTTCCTACAAAATGGTTATTTCCCTGCTGCTCTGAATCATGTGAGGAGGCTCCCCTGCTCTAGGCACCAAATCCAATCCATCTACCGCCCTATCTCCACACTTCCAATCCTTGCATAAATCCTGGAAGCCAAAGCAGTCGAGCACCTTAAAAACTGAGGGGCATATTAGCAAGAACCTCGTTAAAATTATCGCCGTTTTAGCGGCAGGAAACTGCCGCTAAAACGGCGATAATGGGCTTGATAATATGCGTTATAGAATTCCAATAGAAGCCCAGGTTAGATGTCCTGCACATCTAACCTGGGTTTCTATTGAAATTCTATAACGTATATTAGCAAGTCCATTATTGCCGTTTTAGCGGCAGTTTCCTGCCGCTAAAACAGTGATAATTTTAACGAGGTTCTTGCTAATATGCCCCTGAGTTTAATCAAATAACTTGCTCTCTGGTGCTCAACCAGGCTTCCGTCTCTTAAGAGAAAGAGAATAAACTATTATAAATATCAGTGAGAAAGCACTGGATCAAAGGGACCAGGGACAGCTCATAGCTAAACCCTTTTAGACCGCTCAAAAGCTTTCTACAATATGCACCATGACACTCTTCGAAACAACCTGGAAAACTGGTACATTTCTTGTCGAGACAGGAAATAAAAAATAGATCACTTCTTCTCGGAGCCCATTACTGCACACTGTTGAGCTTTCTAGGGCTCAACTATGTCACCTCTTCTTTTCAACTTCTACATGCTTCCCTCAGCCTATCTGATTAATATGAGAGGAAATTACAGTTGGACGTATGCAGGCAACACCTAGTTTCTACTTGACAAAAGTAACAAATCCAAATTACTACACTAACAGACTGTCTACTGGCTACCAAACGTGATCTCTGTTTAAATAGTGATAAAACCCAAAACCTGATCATAAATGATAACCACAACCTTCCACAAGAAGCTGCTTGCTGGCCCACTGAATTTACATCCCGAGTATAAGTGGTGTAAAAACTTGAGTTCCTTTACAACTCCTTTCAATGCACACATACTGTATACTTCCAAATCTGCAAACTTTCCCCTATATGCCCTAAAAAAGATTTGTCCCCTGCTGACTATCCAACACTGCAAACGTCTTGCATGGGCAATTACAATGTGCAGACTTTACTCCTGTATCGTATTATTCCTAAATCTATTCCGCAAAGCTATCCAGAATCATCAACATGCACAGAACAGGGCCAGCCCCATCCTCACTCTACTGAAGAAAACAAGTTTGCTCACACCTTCAGAAAAAAATTATTGCGCTAACCAGAGAACACCAGATACAACTCAGATACCTCTACCTAACTTGAAATTAACGCACACAAAGACACCTAAATACCGATCAAGCATCTTCCATTTCATAACCAGCTACACCCCTGCGCTCCAGCACTGACAGCAAAATGATCATCCCTAAATTGTGCTTATTCAAATTTGGTGTCAGATCACTGAAAGTGGCAGGAGTGAAGCTACAGAACACCATCCTAAAGGGATGAAGGACCTGATTTAGAGTTTGGCAGATGGGTTACTCCTTCACAAATGTGTCTACCTTATTTCAAGAGCCATTAGATATAATTCACTTGTAATATGGAGCACAGGATATCCGTCATCTTTGTGACAAAGTAGCCCATTCGACAAACTCTATATCAGGCCCTTGGACTGATCAAAAACCTCACCAGTTCTAGGTGTAACGTAAACAAACATTCCTTTCTAATTAGCAAACTAGAACAAGTTGATGAGATCAGTTGCCATTGCCCTCTTGGACTGTATTTTAATCCCCATTCCTCTTCTTTCTTCTTTATCGTGATTAATGCACATTTCACCCCTCTTTTTTACATCAAGATTTTCTTACCTTCTTTATTCTGGTCACTATGCTTTATCCGCCATTGTGCCATTACTCTTTGTTTTATGTGCTCCGCACTTGCTTTACTTTATGCTTATCTTCCTTTCTGCTTGTTTTATTTCTCTGTGCTATATGCTGAACCTAGAATCTGGACCACTGGCATTTTTTGCAAATTTCAAATAATAAACAATAAAATGCTGACAGGAACAGCGGCAGGAAGAGAGGACAAAGGTGAACCTTAAACAAATTGACGGTTTCTCATTTTTCCCTATCTTTTTCAGGTTCTAACTGTGTAAATTCATGACTGCAAAGGGAAGCGAAATATAATCAGGCATAGGGCTAGGGGCAGGGTTGTGGTCATCTTGGATTTTTATCCCAGTAATAGTAAAAGTTGGTGAAGGCCCACAAGCTTGCACATTTCTGAATGTGCATCAACAATCTGCAGACTGATTACCACTAATAAAATGTAGCTGGGTAGAACCAAGAGTAATAGAGTTTTCAGGGTGGGAATGAGAATGGAACACCCACCAATCCATCTTGATTGAGCTGAAAAAGATGTCTGGACCAGGAAATACATTTTCTAACTGATTTTATATTAAAAAGGTTGCATTTGCACTTTTGTTACTTTCGCTTTGTGTAGGAAACGGATGTATATAAGCTTTCTAGAAATTATTTGTGATTTGCAAAACATTTTGTACTTTGCTCAAAATGTAAATGTAAACATAATGGAGAGGGTTTCACACATTGAAAACCTTGTGTGATTCAGGCGCTATATAAGTCACATATAAAAAGCTATGAAAATATTTTTTTAAGAACATTCATACATTTCTCCTAGGTGAGGACAATAGCCTTTCTATTCTTAACCCCAAAAGTATGGTTCTGTTTGTTTCTTGCTTCTCTTAACTAGGAAAATGAATCAAGAGGACAAGAAAACGAATATCAACCTGCTTTATAGGTTCACCACTATAAACCAATGATTATCCTTTATCACAGCTAATTAATGTACCTGGGGTAAATTACATTTGTTCAGCCCTGTTAAAGAGCACCTGCGTCTTTAGATGGGTTCAATGCTGTTATTTTAATAGAGACACTGGTCAGAAAAGTGAGTTCTTGTATTATAAAAGTAGGTTAGTTATTTGTATGTCAAATAAATGCACATCAGTCTCCTGATTAAAAAAAACAGGCCAGCTTTAAACAGCATAATGATCTGGGACTTTAACAGAGAGGGATAGTTGCAGAAATCGCTGTACATAGTTATTTCAGTAAGTTTGAGAGAGTCCTTTCACTTTCTCATTGGAGGGAAGTTGGGAATCAATCGACCAAACCTAAACCATTAATAGCTCAGTGATAATGGTTGAACGTTCAAGCACTTTTCACCGAAGGAAAATCCGTAATTAATGGTTTCGTTCCAGAAAATGTCCATAAAACGCAGTATGAAATCTGGTAATTTTTACAATAGATTAGGTTTCATTTTATTCTCATAGATCGCCTCCCAGCCATGTTTTGATGGATGTTACAACGGATGCCCTTCAAAATATGTCTCCATGTACCTTCATCCATTTGTTAGAGGAGATTCCACTGTTAGAGCCTCTCTCTAATGGGCCGTCTGGTGAAAGGGGTTCAGCGGAAGTGTTGTAAAACCGATGGATGAACGAAGCCTGATAAAAAGCTAAGTTGGATTTAATTGAGGCATTTAACACTGCGTTCTCTTTGGAGCATCCTGCTGCGTGAAACCGCATCAATGTTGTCACAGAGGTTTTTTTCTCTAATCCTTTTCCACAGTTTCGCTCGCCTTCGTTCCGGTGAAACAGCAAGGGAGATCTGAAGACTGCCTTCTTGACAACATAACTTTTTAAAATAATAAAAAAGGAATGCAATAGTAGAGCTTCAACTTCATAGATGTTGTTAACGCTCAGAATGGTGGCTCTCATTTCTGTCAGTCCTCCTGCAGCCACCAGAAATCAATAGTCACACACTTGCAGCTGGTGCCACACTGTATGGCGGCTTGCCAAGTTCCAAGCCAATTCTTTCCATCGTGAAGGAAACAATTTGGGGCCATCAGTGAACATATCAGCAAACACTGCTCAGTAGTTGTTAAGCCTGTCAGCCTTAGGGTAGTCTTTCTCCCAAACTTTTGGCCTTCTCCAATCTTGTTTTGCTGAATTATTATTATTATTCTTTTTTGCCTTAGCCGGTAAGCATAGCCCGGGTCCAATCCACTTGGTGTATCTGAACCCTGCTCCATCATGGTCAACCATAACTTTCAACTTTCACCCGTCTTGCATGACTAGATGTCCGTAGTTGGAGTTTAGATCTTTTAGGTGCTATTTTAAAACGTAAACTTTAAAATTCATAACTGAGGATGTACTGATTGGACTTTTGGCATTTCAGTAGCAAATAATGTATTAAAATTCACTCCATTTTTCTAAATTAGTATGGGATTTTTCTTGTGTTGTGTTTTCACTGTATTACTGTGTAAGTGCTGCATAAACGGTTTACACATTGCCTCTAAGTTAAGCCTGACTGCTTGGTGCCGAGCTACCAGAGGGTTAAGCACAGGTTAATTTAGTGACTTTTTGTGGTTCACCCTGACAAAGATTGTTGTTGTTGCTTGAGTAGGATTTCACCCCCCTCAACCAACAACCCAATTTCTCTCAGTAATTATGCCATTATATTTGTAGACTGACTTAAGAGTCATTGCCCAAAGGCGAAAATCATCTCACTTGTATGCATGTAGTATTTCTATAGCGTAACCTAGCCAAAAGGCAGCAGAGGCTGTACAGGGTGAAAAACAAGCATACACTAAACAAGTAATGGTTAATGCATTATGATGTTGTGTTCTCAAAAGAGGCAAGTCTTCGACTCTTTTCCAAATTGAATCAGGGTTGGGGCGGTCCTGATGGATTCAAGAATGTTGTTCCAGATACTGGGTGCGTAGATTAAAAAGGTCCTGTTGCCTTGGTTTTTATCTTTTTTGCACTCTCTAGTCTGGAGTTTGATGGTGTCCTGACTGTGGGTGTGCTGAGAACCATCAGAGATGGTGGCTTAAGTGATAGATAAGTCGGGGTGCTGGTCGTGATGGTTTTGGTTTAAGTATTCTTCTTTAAGTCTTATGATTTGCTCTAGCCAGAGATAACCCTATGGGAGATATCATTGGTTTCCTTTGTTCTCTGCTTCACCCTCAAGGCCTTCCCAAGATTTCAGTTGAGCATTAGACAATACCTATTAAAATATTACATTATTACAGTTAAATCTTTCCAAACTCAAAAAATGTACTACATTCTTCTTCATGAAATAACCCAATATATGCAGTTATTATTAACTGTTAATGGATTCACTTTTTTTAGAGTTTTACATAGCGCGAACTCGACCCGAACATATCAGGTATCAGAGCACTTTACATGAGCACCAGTTTCATTACAGATGGACACATTAATTTTTGTTAGGCACAGGGAGATTAAGTGATTTGTCCAGAATTACAGGATGTTGAGCGTCCCTGCCGAGGCTCGAACCTGGTTCCCCAGCTTCAAGGTTGACGGCTCTAGCCGTAAGGCTACATCCTCTCCCCTTCAATAATTTGTGTGTGTTGCTTGAATCACAGAGCATCTGAGAGTATGAATAATATGATGATCACAAAAATATATTAAAATATTTTACTGAGTCTTAATTGTATAGCAAATCCCCCATCCCTATAGGATTGGACAATGCCTCTGGTATTCAATTACTGACCCTAGTCTGTTAAAGATAACTAATGAGTGAACATACTTTAACCGAATTACTGAAAATGAAGTTTGAAATTGGGGAGCTTCCAAAGACCACACAAAAGTGATAAATGAGGGAAGAATATTTCTAAACCTTTAAGGGATTGCCTTAAATAAAAAAATAATACACGTAAGATAGATTGGTCTTCATATCACATTTTTTGAAAAAAATATTTAACATTTTGTCTAGTGTCTATATCACTTACACACTAAACTCTCAATTAGGTCCCTTATCTGTTCAGTACCATAAATTGCTTTACACAGTGCTTTCGTTAGCTGCACCCCATCCTTTTTGTGATAAATAATTGCATAAAGAGACACAGATCAGTAGTGCCACTGCTATAGATAAAGTTATGTAGCCAGTCTTTAGTTGTTGGCCCAGGTTGCTGCCCCATCACCTTACCACCCTCCTTTTTTAATCACATTTAAACTGCACACCGTTTTAATCTCCTGGGAAACTTGACCATAATTCACCTTTAATAACTATTCCCAGTCTTTGGTAAGACACAGTCTCAAGTTCTGTAGCTGTTCTTTAAGAGGGAGAGGATGTGGCGTAACAACCAGAGCTGCCTACTTTGGAACTGGGGAACCGGATTCGAGTCTTGGCCTCGGCTCAACATCCTGTGATTCTGGGCAAACCACTTAGTGGCTTATTTATGAGAGGCTTGCGCCACCAGCAGCATAAGCCTCTCAATCATATCTATGAGGCGACGCAAAGCCACCCTGCATGGCTTTGCATTTCTTCATAGATATGGAGTAAGAGACAAAGCAGCTCAAGTCGCTGTGTTGCCTTACTCTACAACAAGGAGGCGTTCCATGGGTGTTGCAGTGGGTGTTTCTACGCTATACCCATGGATTTTGTCGCTGCCCCAGATTTACTTAACCATTTAAACCTGGGGCAGCACCAAAACCTTATGCCTCCCCAGAGCAGGCGTAATGAGGAGAAATATTTTTATTTCTCCTTGTTTTTTCCTCTTTCCTTGTGTGCTGCATTCTGCAGCACACAAGGAAAGAGGAACACGCCTCTCTGGTGTGTTTTTGTGCAGGAAGGTGCCCCTTCCTGCACAAAACAATCCTGCCTGCAATGGAGGCACCCTTGCTCCATTTTGCAAGGGTGCCTACGTTAGCGCTAGACAGCAAATTGCATGCCAGTGCAGGGTTATAGGACAGGAATGCACTGTATTTCATAAATAAGGTGCATTCCTGCCATTTCACATTGGCTTAGGGCAGCGAGAAGACTTGCAGCTCTGCTCTATGCCAATTCCTCATAAATGAGGCCCTGAATCTCTGTCTACAAAAAAAAAATGTGTTTCTGTGTAATGCAACTAGTTCTCATGAAGAGTGCTACAATACGTTTGAGTCGAGCTTGCGCTATATAAAACTGTAAAGAAATGTAAAAAAAATAAAAAAAATATATATATATAGTGCAGTGTTTTCAGTGTTCCATGATGTCAGACTGATCTGCATTTATAATGAATCATGATAACTTGGTAAATCTACCAGTTTGGTGCAAACGAAATGGGAAAGAGGTCATGAGAATACATTTATGAAATTAAAAACCATTGGTAGAAACAGCTATGTTACCCAGGCATGTTTCAACTAAAAGGTAATATTTTCATATTAGCAATGAATTCGTGTGCATTGGGTTGAATGTAAATATTGAAAAACGGGACAATACTGAGTTGTTCTGTGTTCTTTTGAAAACTATTATTTTGATTCCCATAAACATTCATTTTGATCTTTAAAGAGCTGTATAAGATTTCCACCATTCTAAATGTCCTTGTCCTAAATTAAATATTTCTCAAGAACGCAGAAAGATAGTTTTTTATAACCATTTCATTCAGTTTTTTTGTTTTGTTAATTGATTTATATAGCGCATAATGCCTGAAAACATGCTTGAGAGCACATATTGGATTCACCACCAGGGTCGTCTGTCATTATGTCATGTCAGCTACCCCAATCAGATTGTAATTTTTGCAGATAACTCTTACCTATTCACTGGTTATGGTCGTGAGTTTAGATATTAGAGAATATATTCTCAAAAGCTATTCTTTTTTAAAGAATTTTGACTTTCGTCTGTAATCTTCAAACTTCTGCAACTATTTTCTACGATATAGCTGCATTCGACCAGGACATCACATTTCCTACTTACATATAATTGGACAGTTTCAATGTAGCACCCCTCAGACAAAATCTTGCAGCCTTCAGTCAGCAAGCTGTTGGACATGTTGTCTTCCTCCTTTTCAAGTTCCTTAACACCGCCAGTACTTTCTTTTCTAAATACTAAGGGCCAGATTACGATGACGGTGGGACCGCCACCGACAGCCCGACGGAGGCGGTCCCATCGCCATCGCACCATGTAATCCGTCCGCCATATTACGATGGTGACGGTTGGTTGGTGGTCGGAAACACCGACCACCACTCATGAGACCCAGTGTGGTGGAGGAAAGTAGGATCTGCTTTTATGGTTACCCCCACATTTTGCCTGGTGCTATGCTGTTTCTGACTAGTATGACTGGGATCATTCCAGATTGGACACTGGTGTACACTTATCAGTCCCTAGTATATGGTACTAAGGTACCCAGGGCATAGGTACACCAGGGGTTCCCCATGGGCTGAAGCATGTATTATGCCACCCATGGGAGACCACTCAATATGTAACTACAGGCCTGCCATTGCAGCATGTGCAAGCTGGTGCTAGCACCACTTACGAAAGACATAGGTTTCCCTGTAACTAGGGTCACTGCACTTAAAACCTATGTCACCCCTACAGCAGACCTTTCCAATCCTGAAGGCAGGGTGCTCGGTTCTAAATGGGAGGGTGCCCCTGCATGAGTAGGGCACCCCTAGAGCTTTCGTAGTCCGTTCTCCCAGGTTGTAAGTGAGACAGCTGTATAACATATAGAGGGGCACCACGTCATTACGCGATGACCATCTCGAAACTGGCTGTAAAGAACCCTGTCCTGTTTGGTATCAAACATGTTGGAATCATACACCCACACCATAAACAGTGTGAGAGGTATGATTCCAAGCACTGTAAAGTCCCTCCGTTAGGCTGCCGGTGCTCCTGGCACCAGTCTTCTAAACCCGGACAGCACAACATGGCTGCTGCCGACCAGAAACACGATTCTGCCCTCCTCCTGCTGAGCCAAGCTAGAGCAGGGGAAGGCAGAACAATAGATATACTGTCACAGGGAGGTGTGACCACCTCCCAGACAGGGTTTAGTGTATTGGGGCCAGGGGGGGAGCGCTTGCCAGCGCCATTCAGTCTGCTTGAAGGGCACATTTGGTGCCCTCCTTGCATAGTCCAGTTCAAACCAGCTCAGGGAGCCATTGGCTCCCGCTCTGGCGCGAAACTGGACAAAGGACATGGGAATATCCGCCCCACTGTCCAACCCCTCCCCTGGGAGGGAACCTTGAAACGTCCAAACCCTTTCCTAGTGTACTTAAGGGCTTACCTGAGGGTGGGTCCCTAGATTAGTCTTGGAACACGATTCAATTCAGACACCACTTCAACTTTGACCGTCTGGACACTCTGGACTTCGCTGGACTTCGCTCTGGGCATCAAGGCTGCAACCGGGAAGACTCCTGCTGCTCTTGATCTCTTCTCCCTGCTCGTCTGCTGCAACGTCCGTGCCTGTGCTCCACACAGGAAACCATCTAAGGCCTGTGGGCATCCAAGACACCTGAAGGAATCTCCCTTGAAGTGAAGGAGTCGCTTCCCTGCATCTGCAGGCACTGCAACTAAGCTGAACGGTCTGCTGATCCTGGACTCTCACGGACTCTGAAAGGTGCAGCAACACAGGTGGTAGTTCTCCACATCCCTCGAAGTCTGCCCTGTCCTCTCACCAAGTTTGAGGCCAGTATCCCTCATCGGAGCCGCAGGAACTGAACCCATGTGCACCGTGTTGACTTGCCATTGCAAAGGCTTGTTGGGTTCCTTCCATCAAGATCTTCGGGCTCCAAGTAGCCCCAACCTCAAGCATCTCCAGTGACGAGAATCTTCGACCACAACACATTGCTTGCACCGTGGGCCTGCTTCTTTGTTAAGCTGCTTGAGGTCCTCTTGCGACACAAGTGCCTCCATCCTGTGGGTTCTGTTGAGGGTCACCTTTGAATTCTTTGGGCTCCCCTGATTGCTCGTGGCCTGTCCTGACTCCCCTGCTTGTGGTGAGTCTCCTGGACCTTGCTGGTCCCGACATTGCACCTTCTTCAACTTCCACATTGGTTGCAGTTGCAAAGGCTTGTTGGTGCTCCCGCTGGACACTGACCCCTCAATTCTCGACATCCAACATGGGACAGCTTGTGTGTGGCTCCTGGTCTTCCACAACATTGCCTGGTCCACACAGCTGTAGTTTCAAGGTCACCATCAGCTCTCCTGCAGCACCCAACATCGGTGGGTATTCGTCTTCCATGCCTCCTGGTCGCTCCTGAGTGGCATAGACTCTGTCCCCTCTGCTTCCAGGTTCTTCACATCTTGAATCTACGTTTGGGTTCCACCAAACATTTTCACCTTCTCCAGCAGCGGCATCTTTCTGAAGTCCTCCATTGGATTTGACGGCGGTTTCTGACGCACCGGCTTCCCTGATGCAGGTATCCTGGTTCCTAAGGTATCCATGGGTGGGGTGGCTCTCCAACCTCTTGTCTTCCACTGGGTTTCTTCAGGGTCCACTGGGAAGGGACCTCTTTCTTTAAAATTGCAACTGCGACTTACACGTTGATTTGTACGGAAAACGGGGTCGTGTTCCTACACTGCACACGAACTCCGTGGGTCTACAAGATACTCACCTTGGGTGGTTCCTTGGGTCCCCAGCACTTCTATGTTCTCTGAGTATTGTCTTGACGTGAGTTGTGGTTCGCATACCACTATTTTAGTATATGATTTGGTCTTCCCCAGGGGACCACTGTATATTCTGTGCTACTAACCTGTTTCTATAGCAAAGTATTGTGAGCATTGTGTATATCTTCGGCTAGAAGATATCTGTATGTGTTAGTGAGTGTCTTATAATAAATACATATTTTTATAAATACACTGTGTGGTTCTTTTTCACTTACTCTATACTTATAAGATAATGTTCTGTTAAAACAATCTGCTTTACACTCCTTCTGGACTGAGCCTGAAGGCTGCTCTCCACAGCTACCACTTAGAGAGCTTTCTAAGGTTGTCTAAGACCACTAAAATCACCATAAGGGTTGTCTGGATCAGTGCAAGGTGTCCACTCACATAAGTTTACTTCATATACTGAGCCGGCCTCTCACACCCTGCCAGGCACCACTGTAGGGATTACAATGTCCCTTTCGCCTGTCTGTCAGCGGCGGTTAACCTGCCGTGACCAGGCAGACAGGCAGGAAAGGGACTTTGGGGGCACCTTCGCCCCTGACTCTGAGCTGTGGGTTTTGGGGGGCACCTAAGGTGCCCCTACATATCCCTGTAGCATGTGACAGGCACAGCATTGTGCCTGTCACATAGTGCAGGGATATGTAATGTTTCCCCATTTTGTATTGCAGCGGGTGCTGCAGCCAGCAGCACGCGGTGCAATTCAAAACATAGGCATTGCGACTGCTGTGGTGGCGGTCACATTGTAATGCCTCTGTCGGGACCGCTGATAGCCTGGTGGCAGTCCTGTTCCCGATAGGGTGGCGGGCAGACAAAAGTCCTTCTGCCATCCTAATCAGACCCTTAGATTTCATTCAGTGTCGTAAAGTGCCAACATTTGCTGCGCTTTGAAAGGGAAAACGCAGCACAGCACAATATCAGCAAAGATTGGCCTACTGTTTGTGATATGCCCGGTACTAGTAAAAAGCAGGCTGCCTTGTGCAACACACTGCACATCCCTCTAGTGATAACACTTGTGCTTAGACAAACGCAGAAGGTTCTGATGCATTGCATATGTGCTGCGCACAGCGGCACACGTGCAATGAATTGGTTAGTGGGAGAGATAACCACATTCCTTCTTGTTTCTAACTCTTTCCAGTAGCTGTTACCTTTTGGTGTAAAGCCTGATCTGGCTTTCTTAGTAGATCTGGCTTTGAATTAAGACATATGGGAATTTGCTTTGCACTCGTCTGTCCTCAGTAGTGCCCCTGATGCAAAGTAGTAAACGGTTTTTACGCTGGGAAAGGTGCAACTTTGCAGCACTAAACACCTTTCTCACTAAACAAATTGCAGCGGCCACTTTGAGTCCCATTGCGTCATTCTAGTGTTAGAGCTTCCTTTAACTTTGCAATATATGTGCTTAAAAATATGAGTCATTTGCAATTGAAACAAAAAAGTTGTGATACATAAAGTTTCTTTTATGGCCTAATGCTGCCTAGGCCACAGTTAGGCCCCGACTCCATCTTTATATATAAGGCTGCAGACTTTATAATATTCATTGTGTAGTTTTATCAATAATTGACATTACATGCAGCAAAATGTGCCCTGGTTATTTTGTATGACATGTTTTTCTTGTAGGACTCTCTGGAGTAAGACTTTCATTACTTTCCAAGGCTCTACCTGCTAGTACGCTGTATTGCATTCATTCATGATTCTTTTCTGTTTTTAATGTAACTAGTTTGTTCTGACAGCTCCAGACGACATCAGGTCAGAAGGGGTGAATCAATATTCATGTAGTGGGATAGTGTGAAGATGGTAGGGTTATATGACGTTTGAAAATGTTGAAACGTCATATGTCAAAATAATAATTTTTGCTCGCATCATGCTGATAGGCATGGTCTGTATTTTTTTAAATAGAGAAATTGACTATATAAACTCTGAATTTGCAAGTGAACTAGAGACATTTGAGTTTCAACCAGGGATGCTTTCTGATTCTCTATTAATTTGCTGCACTATGGGACTTAGTCTACTTTTCAGATTTTGCTTACTGCTATATTTTACCCAAACCCTGAAAGTCTTCATGGCAATTACTTTCTGCATCCCTTACCTGATTCAAACAGTCTGCTGCTTAATTTGCATTTTTCCTTTTCATGTTTTGCACTTGAATATCTTAATAAACTTTTATGGTTTTTCTAAAATTGGTGAGATCAAAACTCACTTTTTGAGTCATTCTTCATTATTGACTGTATTTTGAAATGCTGATTTGAATCTTCTCTTTGGGGACATTTTGCCTCATCTATTCTTGAGGACAACAATGTTTCCGACCCAGCATTTGGGCTCTATGAGTGTTATAACTATCATGCAGATTAAATTAAGCAATAGCTCTCACACTGGGACTAAGCCTTCCTAATTGTAGGACCTCATGCCCTGCAACCCATTTATTATCTCCTTTTATCCACAAGATTTTGAATTTGGAGTCTTTATCCTTTAAATAGTCCGATGCACACTAAATTCCACTGCTATAATAAAAAGGTAAATATAATTGGACAGAGCCACTCAAAACTAGTGTCACCGACATTAGGATCACAGACAACAACGCTGTGTACTGGATATTTTTAATTTGAATACTTGCTGAAACTCATCTTCTTTGCTCATACATTTTATTATGAATTTAACGGCAGTGAGACATATCATCTCCTATGATAAAAGTCTCCAGTTTTTTCACTATTTAGACATATTGACTGGGAAGAATAGGGGCAACTGATCCCTGAAGGTGAGACCCAGGTCTTGCCTGGCGTGTGTTAAATGGACGTGCCTTTCGCTTTCATTGTAACCTCCATAGCCTGTTGTAGACCTGAAGTGACAGTATTGGAGGATGATCAAGACTAATTTGCATATGGCAGATTCCTGTATGAGGTAAATTGGCGGACTAAAAAATTATGACCTAAGATGCGTCCCAATTAATTAGCAGTGGGTGAATATTTTCATTCCAGGAGAGAAAAGTTAGGAACATTAGTGGTATCATAGATGAATATTGTAGGTGTGTTTGGCTGTTGTGTCTCTAAAGGGAATTTTGGGGGGCACACATTGGACCAAAGATAAAGTCACAGATAAAACTGTATGTACATGTATATGTACAAGTTGGCTTAAAATGTTCAAATATAACTTTGTATGTATATATCTATACATGTATGTTTAGCAATAGATGCACATTTATGCTCAAACAAACAAAGTCAGATTTAAACATTTTAACCAAACAACACTGCTTTGCAATGAGTTGTAGTTGTGAAAGGCAGGATGTTTCTGTTTGTTTTTCTGTGTCAAAACCTGGCACATACAGAAGCTCCAGCAGTGGCCAGAAAGAGGGCCAGGACAAATGCTGATGGGGCAAGGACACCATCAGCCCCCTTCTAGAGATGTCAGTGTGTTCTGGGCGTAAATTACTTTACCTTGGCTAGATTAGCTGGTACAACAGTGTGGGTAGATTTGTCTTCACAAAATCATATACTCCTATTGCTCTTTTTTCATGATTTGACACACAAGACACAGTGGAAAAGTTTTGGCCTAAATAAGCAAATTTTGAGTAGTTGCCCTGCCTTTGCACCTGGTTCATCTGCTGGAAATGATTTGTGGCCTTAGAGTAGTAACAGGATGCCCATGTAGCTTAGAAAGGCAATCCTTTATTCAACTGGCAACATGGGTACTTACTAACAATAAAAAAACAAAAGTTCTACCTGAAAGTAATTTTAATAATATTATGTATTTCATCAATGTTTCCAAATCAGAAATAGACCTTAGTGGTGTCTAGAATGTAAGAAGTCATCTTTTATGTGTAAGCTATAAGTAAAAATGTAACAAGTTTAAAAAGACTCAGAACGGAATTACCATGGAAATATTTGTATTGTTATAAAATTCTAATTATATAAAAATTACAGATATTTTTGGATTTCAGTCAGGTGATAGGATAGGGGCTCCAGCAAAAGTGAAGAATCCCATTATTTATAAGTAGGGAAATTCAGTGACATTGAATTAGCTTTGATGCAAAGATGCTGATAGCTTTTTAGTAAAAAGGTGTATGGCATTATATTATTACCAGAGTGTGCTTTTAAAGCAGCTAGATCCGCATCAAAACCATTGAGCTTTCTGGTCCTATGACAAGAAATCAATAAAGTAGAATCAAATAATGTAAACAAACATTTGCATTGTGATCTAGTCTTCTAATCGTGATTACAGAAGCTTATCAGTTGTCATGAGAAATAAAGTCATTAAAAATTAGTAGCAAATCCAGTTTAACTATAAACAGAAATTATACAGATTACTGTATTGTGTTGATTATTTTTATATGAGTAAAAATGTATATCCTCTATTCAGCATCTGCAAAAGGATCACAGAGAATTCCTCTAGAGAATACATTGAATAATACATGTGGTAACATTCTGAAACAAAATCTTAATGCACTTGGACTTACAAAAATATGAAAAACCCTAGAAAAATAGAACAAATCCTCAATAACCTTCCTAATTCAGAGTGACTGGAGGTGACCTGACAGTGCTGTAGGACAGCTGTCAAAAATGAAGTGTGCCTCTACACAGAGGTTGTCAACCCAAAGGCGAATAGTTGGAAAATAGGGAACAGAAATCCTCCTGCAGTGTTAAACAGTTGACATGTGAGAGACTTACCAAAACCTACTTCAATATAGGCAAGAGTGGATGTAAAGAAATTCTACCTGTTAAATCCTTTGTAGTGTTTAAGTACCAATGAAATGCAAAACAAAGGTGCGTTAGAACTAATAGAGCATAGGATGAAATGAATCTTAAGAGATGAATTCGGAGGAAACTGCAAAGAACAGGATAAAAGTGCACAACACACCTCTTAGAACCCCAGGTAGGTCAGCTCTAAAGCTGATAAAGATGATTTTACAAAAACCTGACATTGCTTATATATTACAGATAGAAATAATTTAGAGTGAGAATTAAGGATCCAGGAGTGCAAAATGTGTTTCTGGCATTGCAAAGTTCAGCAAATACTAGTAGTGTCAGTCAAATGAAAGCTGACTGACAGAAGTCTGAAAAATTACAGAGGCTTTTTTGAAAGTTCAAAGAAGGCAATAACGTAAGGGTATTAGAAAACAAATTTAATTTATTCAATAATGGCTGGGCCCTTAGGGGAAATCAGAAACAAAATCAGACAGAACGGAAACTCAACAGGGATACTTTGTCTTCATCCCACACACTTTTTCAGAGAGCATAGCATCAGTCGCCAAAGGTAATATTTTTGGAATTATGTTCGGCTCCTTTTTGAAGAAATTATGTCATAGCTTTAAAAATTGCCAGAATTGCTGATGTTTTTAAGCTTAGTAGGCTGAAGGCTTCAATATTGAAGTGATGCATTCTTCTTAAACAGTGTTTAAATGAGTAATGCGTGTAAAGTGATTTGATTTGGCACAAATTGGAGGTCTAAAATTGGAAGATTTGTTTTCATTCTTTATTGTAGATTTTAGGTGATTGTTTCTTTTTTTTAAATAATAACTTGGAATGTAACTCCAATAAGAGTGCAGTGTTGCCTCTACATGTCCCAAGCACATCATTAATACAGTGATATAATAGCACTAAACTTTTCATGAAAGTATTAGAATTGCCATAGTCTTATGGAAGTGTTTTCACTATCATAGATAGTGTTAACCTCAAACTATGCTACAAATTAATTTGCTAGGATCTGTGCACATCATGTGCCCAACCCAGTTCCATTCAGGTAAAATTGCATCCTTGAAGTGACTGATAAACATTCTTATTTAAGGCTATTTTGGAACATTTCGTAATGTTAGATATGAGTACTTTATGAGGTTGATAACATAAGTTTAGTTCTCTTTTAATAACTTTAAAGGCCTGCTCCTTTGGGATGTTTGCTTACAGGCTCTCTGTTTCCATAGTATAAAGTAGCTAAGAAGCAATATTAGAGGCATGGAATTTATATCAGACAAGCTATCCCTAGAATAGGTCTGAGGAAAGAAAGCTTTAATAAATACATCTGCAAATATGTAAAGTGGTTATAAGACTGGCACTGTGCAAATGCTGGCTTACCTTTGGGTTTAGCCATATTCCTATGAAAGCGACATACATTTTATTGTCAGGATTGTTCGTATATAGTCTGGGTATTTTATCTACCCCAACGGTGTCCAAATATCTGAAGTCTTTCATCATTTGTCCTATGCCCATTGTCTTTTCTCTAACGAAGGAGCCAAGTATGCAATCTCAATATTTGTGCCACTATTTTAATGTAAAGACTGTTGTTAGGATACTCTACTTTAATGCAAAACTAAAACAAATCATTAATGGTATTTGCATTCAGGATTCATTTCAGCACAAAGTATCTATATGTCTCTGTTATTTGACACTTCAACCTTTAACAAACAAACATTTTACATGACACCCCAGCATGGCTCATCCAGAGATATTCCAAACCTTGTAGTTTTTCCTCACTTACCCACCAAAGCAAACCAAACAAAGTTTTTTTCCTACCTTCTAAATGGACTGACTAGACTGTGGCAATTAGTGTACACATGTTGCATTTCCCATATAATAAAATGTATCTAATAATGAATATATGGATGTTTCATGAAGGAAGGAAACATTGTATGGCTACATAACAGATGAAAGATTGGAAGCTATTGGATGCTATTAAGAATTACATAATATCAAATCTAGGGACAAATGTTTGTACACTGCATGGCAATGAGAGGGAAAAGGTCAGGCATGTCCAAATGTTATTTCTTACATACTAGAATAAAATCTTCAGTCAATTTTTTTTAAATATATCTCAAATTGCCTCTTGTTTAAAAACATTCCAAAATAGGAAATGTTATTGTTAAGGTACCAATACCTTCCTTAGTCTCGGTAACAATACATAAAGCACCACATCATGTAAGCCGGTGGTTTATAGTTAACTGCAGGTACTTCAGGGCGATTCTCCCTTTGCCAGTCAAGAGCTATCTGTGTAATTCAGTATACCATTTTTCTGCAGAACAGCTCCACTTGCAGTGGCACAGCAGAATCCTCTGCATGCTTTGACAAAGTGCTTGTCACTGCTTGTTACTGTTTCATTGTGGGTATCTAGGCCCTTTCAGAATATGATGAAGGACTGAGGGGACCATTGAGGAACCCTGCATCACTGACTACACCCAGCTTTCTGCCTCCGCCCCAATCCAGTCCAATAAGGTAATGTAAGAAATTGGGTTATTATTTGTGCAGGATGTGAGGCCTGAACAAGTAATCGTCCATAATTGGCACCTTACTGGGAACCAAGCACCTCATTGTAGTGCTTGACACTTTCAGGGTGGTGAAGCAGAACAGCCCAATGCCTTCTCAGGGGAGGTGGTGTGGCTAGTAATCTCCATTTGCTCACACGCAATAACAACACTCAATAAATGATTTTCCAGTCAGTGCTTTTTTATTAAAAAAGGAAACGTACATTTACTACACACACACACTACTAAATGCATTCATTTATAAAAATATAAATTAAGCCGATTGAAAGATCTTTGTTAATAATATGAAACCATATTTGACCCCTAATGGGCCATGACACCCAAAATTACAATACCCCCTACCTACACCAAATAGAATAATCACAATATAGAGAGTTGTCCTTTTAAATAAAAAAAGGTCTATTGGCTTTGTCAAGGGGCCACCACATTAATATATAAGACTCGTCTATTGGCTTTGTCAGGGGTTCACCACATTATAATATAAGGGAAGCCTATTTGTTTTCTCAAGAAGTCAGCACATTTTAAGAACAATAATCACGCATTAAAAAATCACCATCATCAGTATTACAATGTTTAGAAAAGACTCAGTCAGCATTATATTTTCAATAAAGCATTAAAATTCAACACAACATGTGTCTAAGTCTTTATTTATACTCTTTAGGCCACATAAAATGCAACCATATAACCAACTTCCAGAGATCCCTGTACTCCCAAGCTGTAGAACAAATGCTTGCTTGGGAGTCATTGATTACCTGACTACAGAAACTTAACATACGTTTTTCAAATATTCCTGAGAGGGGGCTGCTGCAAATCCTGCAACCCCCACAAAACGTTTACAGATTGTTGGTGGTGTCCCTGCCACTCTTGAGAGACAACGAGGTTGAGAAATATGCAAATTGAAGCCCTGCAGGGCATTATGGGGCGCTCCCAGGCATGGCGCCTTGAATATTTTATGAGCGGCTCTCCCGCTGAGGCCTCGCAGTTTCACATTGCATTCTTTTATCTTAGCCGCCTCCTTCTGCATTTTATAATCTTTTGTGATGGTCCAGTCCCACCTGGGAGGGAGGGGGCCCCACGCATGCCCTCCCTCATACATATAGTATAAAAATGAATTTGCCCCAACCCTGCAGGTTTAGACCTTTCCAGAGGAATTGAGAGAAATAGAGGGGGCCCATGTGCTCCATGCCTTGGAAAAGATCAAAGGTCAAATACTTTAAACAGCCATATCTCGGTTCCAGTTGGAACGATTATATTGATCTTTGGCTTATTTTGCTCCTGGTGGTGAGCTCTAGCCATCAGGAGCAGATTCAACAGACCTGCTGGCCTCTACAAGGGCTTACTTTGGAGGAAGCTGGATTCACAGGCTCCCTTTGTCAGCCTTGCTCTCTCCCTGCCCTCCCCTAGTCATCTTGCAGGGCAGCTCTGGGGTAGTGGAGTCCAAGTCTAACCCCAACTGGTCTTTAGGGGGTGTAAAGGGGCCATCGGCTCCTGGTGTCATATGCTATCAATGGCAATGTCCTAAGTCCATTTTTGTGGGGCATCGGGGGCTTTTTTACCAGTTACCCATGGTTTTGCTGCCACTGCCTTCCAGTTTCAAAGTCTTGCTCACTTTCATGTTTTGGGGATGCCACATTTATGCCCAGTTCCAGCTTGGGTGTGGGGGACACTACTATGTCTAACCCTAGAACTGGTTCTGGTCAGTTCCTCCCTTTCTCCTGCATTAAGCTCCAGCTTGGCTAGTGAAACAAAGGCAAGGGCAGTCTTGGTGTCAGGTTTCTTTGTGTATGCTGGAAGCAGGTTCCTTTGAAGTGTAATCAGGGTAAGGCATGGCTCCTCCCTAGTCATCCTGTCAGGAAGACCCACTCCCCTCTACACCAGGCCCTTTTGTCCACTGTCTGGCTCCAATACACATTTCCAAGTTTGAAAGCAGTCACCTGCCCAGGTAACAGACTGCTCACATAAATATAATTTAAAATCTGACCTCATCATTAAAGAGGGTTTTAAATTACAATTGAAATGAGTGGAAGAAGTATTTCTCTAGCTGCTGTCAATCCAACTTTAGCATTTAATAAAGGTAACAATGTATCCTCATGATGTTCTATGTCAGCAGCCAGCCTTGATACAGTTAAAGTTGTTTTTGTGGATAGTTCACTGTAAGGACATGTTCAACATGAATTCCTACATGTCCTACTTGTGAAGATAACTCATCCTGACACCATGGGCACGTTCATGGGACTACACCATAGGCAATTGAGCTCTTCACCATGCATTGACAAATGCAAAGACCCTTTGGATCTCATAAAAGGGTCATACACTCTTCGGTCCTGGAACTGAGCTGCCTTAAGAACCACCAGGACACATCCTTAAATTGTGCCTAGATGAAGGCTTGTTCCAGTGTGTCAGAAGAGAGTGTATGTGGCCCATGTAGTTAGGGTATGTGTTCAATGACTGAGGGCTAGATGTACAAAGTTTTTCGGTCACATACCCTTCAATTCAGAGTTATCTATCACTTAATTGGGCCTGGACAAAATTCTAATCACGTAGGTATAATTCATGAAATTTTGGTAATTTGGAAAAACAATATTTACATGAAATTACCCAGATTATACCAGTACGCTACATTGTGTCATTTTGGAGAGAAATGTTTATGCAAGATATACCATTCAGGTAATTTATGAATGCATGTGGAAGTTCAGGTATGTTTTTTACCTGAGCGGACTGTTCAGGTAATTTTTGAGAGTGAAACTATAAATCCGAATGAGAGCAGAGGTTTTAAACGTGAGCAGTGGTTCCTTTAATGTAGGCAGCCAACTAACTTTTCAGGTAGATTTTTTACCCTAGCCGACCGCTCTGGATATTTTAAAGTGCAAAACTTCAAATCCGAATATAAGTAGCAGTGCTTTGAACGCGAGCAACAGGAAATCAACTTGAAATAAGATTTTCAAGTTGAATTTTTACCCGAACTGACTATTCGAGCAATTTTCTGTGTGAGAGATGCATTTTGCATAATTTCACGTAATTTTTGTGGCAACTATGCGTAATTACGCTACAGCAAATCACACTTGTTTCACACACCTCTACCCTAAATACCTTTGACAAGGACAATATAAACACATCATCCACCATCACCACCTAGGCCATTTAGTATTATTCACCTCCTATCTCTTGTCGTTTGAAGAACAAACAATGCCAGGCAGACATATAGCAGGTGAATTTGAACCATACACTGCAGCTATCTGTATATTTGTCTCTGATTCTCACTCCTCTCCCTGTCTTTCTTAAACAGAGAGTTTTGAGATTCTGGAAATACAGTGATGTAAATCACATATGTGAAATATATATGGCATTATAATTTAATCTTAATATTTCTTCCTGTAATCAGAAAAGCATTTTTCTCAGTGGTGATATATAACACTGCAATATAATTGTCCAAAGCTAATAAAAAATAACTTGACTTCAACCTCAATATTATTTTAACTCAATTGGTAAACCCCATTTTAGATGGCTCTAGGTAACATGTGTCAATATGAAAGGGTCTTGAGGCTTTTTAGACTTGTCTTACATGTATGGCCCAGGGCTCAAGAGTAAGATTGTTGACAAACCACATTCACTAAACAAACACCCTGCACAGACTGTGAACCTTGACCAATTTAGGTGTGTCTGTGTGTTCACGATTGTGTGCGCATTCATGAATGGGTGTGAGTATATATGTCTGCATATGTGTTTTTGCATGCAAGTTTTTGTGTGTGTGTGTGTGTGTGTGTGTACATCTTCCTGTGGTGTATGTGTATGTATTTCGGTGCATGTGTTAATGAATAGCTGTGCATGTGTGCTTGTGTGTGTGTGGACCTTCCCTTCTCTAGAGCACCATCGCTTCAGAAATGCAGCACAAATGTTGCTTTTATAGCTGGATTAATCAGCCAAACATAATTGAACAAGAAATTAAAAGACTCTTTTCGTAAACGACAGCGACTGATTTGCATGGCATAAACACCTGTGTACCTGCTGATGCTGCCTAGCTCCGTGTGCCACTTAAAGTATGAGTGAAGATTTGTGCAGTACAAACTCTGAGCTCAATTCACAAAATCTTTCTGCAAGTAGTTGTACCTCACTCAAGACTTAGATGTGGCTTACCCCATGAACTTCCAGGAGAAAACACTTCCTCGCAGAAGAAAGCTTTATAACTCAAACTCTGTGATAGTAATTTAAAGTCTTTGGTGTCCTATAATCCTGAGTGGTAGGAGACAGTTTCCTTAAGGTGAAACAGAGTCTGGCTGCTTGGTTTTGTAATCTCTGATGTTTTTTTCTTTCAATTGGGAGGATGGGGGGGGATAATTGCACGGACAATGTTATAATAATTACATTTTGACAAGACTACGGTCCTGGTGACATTAGAATGGTAATATTGTTTTTAATTAGTTTAGGATAGGCTGAGTCTGTTCAATCTCATTTAGGTTCAGTGCATATGATTTCTCAAAGTTAAACTTGAAATCAGATACAGTTGTAGTGAGCATGTTGGATCTGTAACAGACTAGTATATTCAGAACACAGTAGTCTTCACTTAACCCATCAGTGATCTTTATTCCTCATTTGTACATACGCTTATGGTTGTATGAAAAATGCAAAGAGCTACCACAACAACGAACACGCCTATCTGGTGCCAATGTGCAATTGGATTGTGCCCAATCTTTTACCATTTGTTTTCAGTGCTGCTAGTGATCTCTTAAGATTAGCCAAAATTAGTATTGAGTAATCCGCTGTGATACCAAAGTTAACTAGATCTCTATTCAGGAATAGCCAATCCCTAGCCTATTTCCTGGCACTTTTCTGTTTCACTTTTTCAGACTGTCCAAAGCGAACTTTATATTATCAAACGTTTGCCTACCCTTGATGATGCCAAAGTGGTCACAGTTGATAAGTGGGTGATGGAGTGTTCCCATACCTATGAATGTGAGCCATCTAAGTCTATTTTTCTGTTGGCCTGTACAAAGATCATGCTGTTGATTTTTACCCAGTTTAAGGATAAAAAATATGATGATTCTGTAAACTGACCTGTTTATATTCCATTGTTTTATGTCCAGATCATAGCACAATTAGTTCAATTGTAGTGAAAGTAAATCTACCCAGTCAGTTGAAATCCATCTTCCCTATTACAAAATAAATCATCCTTCCAGAAATTGTAATCATACTGTATTCAAGCCTACACCTTTAAAAGTGCCAATCAAAGAGGAATATGAAGTTTGTGAACTTTTGGATTCTGCCTGGTGAGGCTGGCAACTTTCCATTTTGTGGACTGGAAGTCGTGTGGGCCAGTGGAGCATACCTAGGAATTGTATGTGTATATTTGTGGCAGAAAGTTGATAAGTGCCTTTCATCTTGGATATTCTGATGAATATGGCCCTGGAAGCGGACCTGGAAGGATAGCATTATTAGGAAAGTCCAGAAAGGTCATATAAGATACTTTACTCTGAATGAGGTATCATGTTATCCCCAATATTATTAGTATCCTGCTGCCCAGATCATGTCACATTTAGACCAAGAGCTTCAACAGCATTTGAGAATAAACCCAAGGATGTCATGTTTGATGGATTATTTGTATTAGGATGGCATGCTCCATGTTTGAGCGATCCCAATCTAAAATGTGTATACATTAAAAACACCTTATTCAAGATGGTATTTTGAAGCTCTTGCAATGAGGGAAGTTAACTGGATGTGATAGCAATAAGGTTACAGTATGAGGCATCAATAGAGAGAGGACTGTACATCCTTGTACGTTTTCCAGTAATTATTTTATCAAGACATCAGTGTCCTAACTCCACTTGCTTGTCATTTGCCATTGCTCTAGTTATTTCTTATGTCATGTAACACTTTCCTTTATGTAATAGTGTTGTTTGCTATATTCTCCAGTAATGCTAATATCCTTTACAGTGTGGGTGCTTGGTTCATATGAATCAGGGTCAAACAAATTAGCATCCTATGTAAGAGTTTTCTTTCTGTGCCTTAAGAAATGGTATAGTCTTTTTCCCATGTCATATTTGTCCTTTTGGTTCCCATGCAGGCTATTGTAAGTATCACTCTTTGTTAGCACTGTCACTTGTGCTGGACATTCTGACTGACTGTTGTCACTTCCTGTGCTTCTATACATCACAAGTGCTAGTCTTCTCTAAATGTCTTAATGGTCAAAATCAACAGTATGAGCATCATGACAAGGAAGCAACCTCAGTCAGTTTTGATCACACTATAACCCAGATTCAGGTGTAGAGTTTGCTCAGCTGCTAGAATTCACTAGTCAGTTTTCTAATTGGTTCATAATAAAAAAGATTTACACAAGCCAATAAGTGATAGCAAAATAAATGGTTTTCCATTGCTAGTATTTCAACCAACTCTAGTGCCAAAGAGCTGAATTCATGGCAACATTTGAGGACAACACAGAATGCACTTACTTAGAAATATAGACAGCCCAGAGGCCAGGGTGCAGTATATTTTAAAAGCAGGACATGTACTTTTACGTTTTACATGTCCTGGTACTGAAAAAACTCTTAAACTTGTTTTTCACTACTGCAAAGCCTACCTCTACCATAGGATAACATTGAGTTAACTTATTACATTTAATAAGTGATAACTTTCAATTTGGAGCAGGTAGGAACATAGAATTTGGTATCTAAAGAATTGTGATTAAAAGCCATCTTTAATGGTAAATTCGAATTTCTAGACACACTTCAAAAAATGCCACTTTTTAAAAGTTGTCATTTTCTTGTCCTAACCATTTGGTGCCTCAAGCCTACCCAGCCCACTCCCCCCACCAGGAGCCCAATTTCTTACAAGCACCCTTTGAAATAATCTAAATAGATAGAATTTACATTGTTGGTAATCCAGAAAAACATGATGTGTGACCTGCCTCTTGGATGTCCAAGTATTCGCGGGTAGTGCAAGTTCAGCAGCTTTCTTCCTCTGTCCAGAGCCATGACCCACTATGGACTGTGTTCACACTTTGACGAGTTTTATGAAAATATTTCACACACCTGAGAGTTTAATGACCCTCAAAATGAATACCTATTACCAGACCCAATCCACGAACCTTTATTGGATTGTTAATGTTTTTCTTATCTATATTTGACCATTATTATCTTCATTGAGGCATTGTTGTTTTTTTTGCACATTTACATTTTTGGTAATAAATAGTTAATGGATTTAGGCATCTTAGTCCCAATTCCTAAACGTCCTTTGTGTGTGAGTGTAACTTAGAAATGGAAAAAGTGTCAAAGGGCACATAAAGTCTAAACCTTATTCACAAAGTTGGCACAAAGTCAGCGTGAACATTTCAACAAATGCAGATGTTATTTATAATAATGGAAATCAGCAAGCTATGCAGATTTTCCACCGTACACTTACTATTTGTTCACTTAGGAGGCTGTGAGTTGGATAAAAGTTGGAAATGTTTGCTGACTGTAGGTCTACGTCACATCTGCAGAGATTTTCAATTGCACTTTGTACACCATGATCCTGAAGGGAGACAACATTTTTTGTATATTTATTTTTGATAGCAACCGAACACACTAGGCCTATGCTCGTCTCCATGGAATGAAATTATCATTTTCCAATTGGTGGGTTTCCTAACTCACTTATTTATGTTATCCTCAGCCACCTGGAAAGCGATATGTCCAGGGGCTTACTAAATCTTCTGAAAAGTTTTCTTTCTTATAGCTTTATTTGTTACTTCCTCTGCCAGTTTTTAGTCTAACGTTTTAAATTACCAGGCTGCCTTGTCCTGGAGTAGCAATCATGTTTTATCAAACAGTCCTTTGGATTGGCACGCTCACATTACCCTGCTGCCACTTTGTTTACTCATTTGCTCGGATCATCACCTCATTCCGTTTTTTCTACGAATTCTGCAATGCCCACATTTTTTAATCCTGAATTATTCACAGCTAGTATTATGTTTTACTATCAGTGTTTCGTTTTCTAATTAATTTGTTGGTTAGCATCATACCCTTAGGATTAATCGGCCTAACTTCCAATATGGTTTTCCCTATTATACCAGTCGGCATTTGATTCTCTTATGCCACGCTATTTAATTATATATTTTTCATTGTAATTTAAGTGACAAACTATGTGAAACGGTTTAGCACAATATACAGAGCTACATATAACAAATAAACTTCATTTTATCACTGCAAGCAAAATACATTCAAATCGCCAGCTCAGGTGCACTGTTTTCATCCACATCCTGAAATATGTTCTAAAGAGTCAAGATGTTTGCCAGAATAAAATCCATCTTTTAGTTAATCCCAGGCTGTATGCTGAAAGGTAAAAGAGGGATGTAGGTAATTAGATAAAGGTCGTCGACACTTCATGTGATGTGCCAGAGAATGCAAATTTGTGAAATTGCTCTGCCAAGAGAACAGATAATTTCCTTGCGGGCGACTGGATTTGGAGTGAATTATTATCATCCACGGTAATTACCTTTTTGGGTGGTAAGTGTTTCCACTATGTAGCGAGTGAGCGTGGTTATTGCATGGATTAGTCGCACCAGGTTTTATTTGTTCTGTTGAGGCACTGCTTTGTTAAGCACACGCTTCTTATGGATGCACGCACTGCTGGTTTATGGTGACAATGAAAGATAACAGTAGTACAGGATATTAGGGTGTTAAAAATGAGAGTAGTGTCATATTTGCTAGGACACTCCAGGCTAGGCAATCTTTTTTTTATTTTCTTGTGCCACTTTCCGTGCAAATACTGAATTAATTCGGGTACCCAAGGCCATTGCCCCCGAGCGCATCTTTAAAAAGGATTGAATAAATGAGCGTGCATCGCTGACACCTGCACTGCTCCACTCTATCTGCATCTGGAAATGCATACAAAGCAATAACGCTTCAGGGAATATGGAAGGGTCACACAAGAAAAGGCCAAACTATGATGATTGAATCAGCCGCGGTCCGTGCAGGTAACAGCAGTGGGCTGTTACCTGCACGGACCGCACCTGGATTGAATATTGCAAGAAAAACATCAAAATGGTGTTGTTGGAACTGTCACTTTCTGGTTGGCTGAGGCGATGCCCTAGCCAGGCAGAACCTACCACTCCTGTCAGGGGCGGGTGATTACACACACTGTATAACCTGCGTTCACCCTTGGGTAGCTTGGCACTGAGCAGCATTGCCGGCTAGCAGGGAACGGTGGCCCGGGCGGGTGGGGCAGGGGGGTGGAGGGTTTAGAAAAAAGAAAAAGAAAACTTACCTGCTGGACCCAGGTCGCCAGCTGCAGCTTCTCCTTCAACGCAGGAACCAGAAAGCACACAGGCTCCCAGACTCCCCTAGTCAATCACAACGCTGCGTTACAGCAGCGTTGTGATTGGTCTGAGCGCCGTGGTTCGGCGCTCAGAGAAGGACTGGGAGGCTGTGCAATACAGCCGGTGGAGATCATGCAAAGTGCGCATGACGGTTTGGTTGGCCCAAGACGGCCGGCCAAACCGTCATGTGCACTTAAGGTGCAGCAACCACTCCTCCTCCCTCTGGGTCAAGGGAGCCCAGCCCTAACCTAACCTAACCTGGCTGCAGTGCAACTGCAATACTAAAAATAAAATGATAATAACATTCTGTTATTATCATTTTATTTTTCCTCTGCACTGCTCTTAAAGCAGTGGGGCGACACTCCTCCGCCTTAGCGGAGGAGCCGTCACTGCTGAGCAGTCAGGCTTTTCACAGAGGCAATTTGTAAAGCATTGGCACAGCACTCACAATAAATACACTGAGTGTCACAAAAGAGACAGAGTTATGTAAATAACGTTTGTATTCAACACACACAATAATCAACAGAACATGAACATCATGTATTTTGGGGCATAAATCACACTTGGAAATATTACGAGCAGTACTAGGCCCAACTGTGTTGAAATGACATCAATAATATTCACACTTGGGACAGGTCCTTTTCTAACCCCCTCAGCACCTTCATGCGGTGCATCACATTGTCAACCCCAGGCCCACTCTAGCAATTCTTATAATTCAATACCACACAGTTATAGGGTGCACCCAGGGTCACAACGATATCAGAAATATGTACATACAAAAAATTATAACACTTTTTAGCAGTACTGTGGGCTGAGGCTGCATGGGCAAAAACAATGTCAAACGTAGTGTTCTTCTGGCAAGAAATCAACGTTTAAAGCAACACCGCTGGCCAGTGTCGTGAATCACAGGCGGCCCGCAGACTGTCACTCCCACACACACACTAACTCCTCACCGATATGTGGTGCAATGGATATCAGGCAGGTCGGTACGAAACATGCTCCCACACATACGCACTCAGCACCTTAATGTGATGCAACTGATACCCAGAAGGTCAATTGATAGCACACTGCAGACACTGTGGCCCCAGCCTCCCTTCACCCTCCAGCTAACCCCGACTGTCCTATGCCCACAAGTGGAAGATAACCAGTCCTCCCCCGGATACTAGGTCACTCGTGGCCAAAGTCACACTTAGTTACACCTCCCTGAAAATAAGGTGCAACATCCGGTGCGCATTGATATGGGTCGCACCAGACAATTCTGGCCACACACAATGAAGAGTTGCAAATTCTGTACCTCCCTGGAGATGAGGCACAACGTCCAATGCACATTGATATGGGTCACACCAGGCAATCCTGGTCACACAGACAGGCGCAAGTTGAGCAATGCCTCCAGAGGAAGAATAAGGCACTAATACGGTTACACCCCCACCTCTGAGGGTCGCAACCTATGAATCAGACACCGCACGCAAAGAGCATGCAGTCGGCGTGTCGCAAGAGAGAGATGCGGCACGATCGACGAAGCGGGCAACACTAGATCCCTCAACTGGTGAATCCACTCACCACCAAGACACGTATGCATGTCGAGGTCCCCATGATGCAGGGCCACACAACTTAGATGAGGGCAAGACTTCTGGGGCTCCGCAACAAGGCTATCCGGTCTCCAGGCACAATTCTTAGTTCCACGCTCACGCCACGCTACCATTTGGGATCCAGCAGAAGATGTGGGTACTAAAGCGAGCACCACTCTCCAGGTGTCACAAGTAGACAATGTGGGTCCCTTGGAGGAGATCTTTGATGTTCCTGAGACCTCTGAAAGAACAGGGGGCAAGACAACAAGCTTTTACAGAGCACACTTCAGGGTGCCACATAGCACCAGGTAGTCAGCCCGGGCCAGCCACTATTCAGGAAGGGCACCTGGTCCCTTCCAATGGCAGTAATCCTCCTTGTGCACAACAGATTCCTTTGGCAGTGGTCACCACGCAGTGCCAGGTTCTCTAGTCCCACGTCCCCACAAGAGTATCTCTGCCCTGCTGAAATATGGCACCAGTAGTTATACTGTAGTGTGCCTTGGACGTGGGGGTGGTTCAAAGGGTCTCCCTTTGAATCACAGATGTCTCCCCTAAATTTCAGTCCTGTCTGCCAATAGGTCATGGAATGCAGATCTTAATCTTTAGTGGAGCCATGATCTTGCTCTAGAGGCCAAGTGTCACAACCTTTTCCTCAAATCTATCCAGCCAGGCCCTCAAATGGCAGAGGTCTGTTGCTCCAGTTGCATGCTCAATGTTTTATAGCTGTTGCTGGGGAATGCCCAGATGCCACTCCCCCAGCCTCCAGTGTGAACTAAAAGGCACACGAAGGGCCTCATCTACAAGAAAATGATGCACCGTGGCGCTGCAAGCCATTTAGCTGCGCCGTGCTGTGTCATTTTCCAAGTACAGGGATATATTGTATGAACAAAAATACGATGCATCCTTATGCTTTCCCCTGTGCTGGTGCACAATTGGCTGCCAGGCACCAGCGCAGGCACCCTTGCGTCATTTTGCAAGGGTGCCTGCGCTGCGGGGATGATTGTTTTTGAGCAGGAAGGACACCTTCATTAATGGTATTTTCCTTTTTTTTCTATGCATGTTGCAGTATGCAGCATGCATAGAAAGAGGAAAAAACAAGGATAAATAAAAGTATTTCTCCTCATTGCGCCATTCCTATGCTTCCCACAGGGAGGCGTAGGATTTTGATGCATTCCCAGTTTTACAAAAGAGTAATGCGTAAAAGGGGCCCCTATTTACAAGGCCATGGAAAGTCACACAGGGTGACTTTACGTGTCATTGTAAATATGGGCAAGCCCACTGTGCCGCCGGTGCATCATAAAAAGTGACGCACCGGTGGTGCAATGGGCTTGTAAATGAGCCCCACAGAGTTTCAGAGCAGAGAAATGCCCAATTTCTAGAAGTGGTATTTCTAAGCTAGTAATAACAAAGCCACCTTTACCACAGGAAAGGGTTTGTCATTGGAAATCCAATGATAGGAAACATTATGAGGCTGCTCCACTGCAATTCACTATTGCAGCTTGAAGTAATTTCAACCATATCCCTATGTTAGCCTATGGAAAGTGCAAACCTCATGGGTAGTGAAAACACACATGGGTATTTCTCACTGTACCTGCTCGGCCTTTCACCTACCACTCGCTTCACCCCTTAAGACGTACCCTCAGAATGCTCTAGTGGTAGTGAAAGGTCCTTTCAGGTTGACTTGTGATTTATAAAGGCCAGCCTGAGTAGAAGGGAAATCGCACACACACAGACCTGCAATGGCAGGCTGGACGCATGTTCAAGCACATCATTGGTGCAAGTACGCAGACCGGCCTATAATGGCATGCTGGACACATATTTCAAAACATCATAGGCGCAATTGTGCACACCAATGGCAGGCTGGACACATGTTCAAGCACATCATTGGTGCAAGTGCACACACCGGCCTGCAATGGCAGGCTGGTGACCTGTTTCACAAACATGAGGTGAGGTGAGCACCACTTTCTTACATAGGTAGGAAGGGTGTGCACACCTTCACAATACATTTACAGTGGGAAGGTGCCTCAGGCCCTAAGGCCACAACAAAAGAATCATCAAAACCCTGGAGGTGCCCCATGGGGAAAGCCAACCCCCTAGGTAGGGAAAACACACATGGGGGTTGTTCCCTACCCGGGCAGCAAACACACAGGTGTACCTACCCAGCCACTCACCTACCATGACCTTCACCCCGCAGGATTAACATATGGCTGCTCTAGTGACAGTGAAAGGCCCCCTTAGGGTTAGCTAATGAGTGAGAAAGGCCCACCTGAGCATGATACATGTTTGACAGGCAATTCCAGTGGGTGGCACAATCAGTGCTGCATCCCACTACTAGCCAGTGCAGTACCTGCCCTGGGGATGTGGGGCACTCTCAGGTACAACACATAAACCAATCAAATAGCACCCTTTCCTGGCATGTGTAGGAAGGGCGCACACTTTCGACGCTGCAGTACAGTGGGAAAGTGCCCAGAGTCCTAAGGTCATGAAAAGAGATTAGGCAAAAACCAGAAGGACAAAAAGCAAAACGTTGTAGGGAAATGCCCCTAAGAAGGGCCATGTCCAACAGGTGTGGATAGAAAAACAACATAAACTGAAGTAAACTGGAATGAGAATGGTGAGTGAAACCTGGGCCTGAATTGTAAACATTTATAGAGTTCATCTCCATACTCAGATCAGGGATGTTTTCATTGCACCTCATTTGACCCTTCCAGCCCACATAACTCTCCCTTTCCTCTGCAACCTACCCACAATGTTTATAATTTACAACTATATTTTCCTTACTTAAAAAAACTGAAAACACCAGTAACTCTCTTCTCTTTCTATTGTCCATAGTCTCAGCAAACTTTCTTCTGCACAATACTAAAATTCTTAGTTTTCAGACAATTTACTATGTATCTATGTTTGACCCAAACTTTTTGCCTCCCTAGGCCTATTTTTTTGTTTGTTGGCTTTAGGACTCTGGGCACTTTACCACTGTTAATCTGTGCAAAGGTGCATGTGCTGTCTCTAAACATGGTATGATTGGTTTACACCTGTTTGGCATATTTAATTTACATATAAGTCCCTTCTAAAGTGGTATCCCACATACCAAGGGCCTGTAAATAAATGCTATTAGTGGGCCTGCAGCACTGCTTGTGCCACCCACTGACGTAGCCTTTCAAACCTGTCTCAATCCTACCACTTTGTCTGGGCATTTAAAACTACTTGCCAAGTCTTAAACTCCCCTTTTATTACATTTAGTTCACCCCTAAGGTAGGCCCTAGGTAACCCTACTGGCAGGGTGCTGTGTAAGTAAAAGGTAGGACATGTGCCTTTATGTGTGGCATATCCTGGTAGTGACAAACAGTCTATTTTGTTTTTCACTGCTGTGAGGCCCACTCCTCTCATAGGCTAGCATTGGGAATTCCCTTATATATACTTAAGTGGGAATTCCTGATCTGCAAGGAGCAGTGTTGCCATGTTTGGTATGTTTGGAATGATAGTGATACACCCTGCTTACTGGTGTAGTTGGATTTTACATCACTATTTTAGATATTGCCACTTTTAGAAAGTGGGCATTTCTCTGTGCTTATGACTTTTTGTGATTTACAGCCTGACTTCAATGCACGTCTAGGGCTGGGTGACAGCTACACTTGCTGCATACTTTCCAGACAGTCACAACCCAGGAAGGGCTGGTATTGACAGAGGTTACATCTGCATTCATCTGCATACTGATGGTCTTCCTGGGCTGGGAGAGGGCGTTCACACTTTATAATTGTATAGGTTGTGTCCTGCCCTCACACAAGGGCTGATTTACCTCCTACTGATGTCTGGAGCCAGAGCTGGGTTGAAAGGGACTTTTGTGCACTTGAAAGGGTTCCTGTGAAGTCACCCCTCCATCAAGGACATGTTTGAGTATAAGTACAGGAGCACTGACTCCATGATTTTAGACAATGCATGGACTGGTAACCAGATGCTTCTGTTTCTACAAACTTCACATTGCCAGAGGACTGCTTGCTGTGCTGCCAAGAGGAACCCCCATTTGGACTGCTTGCTTTGTTGTGTTGACCTGCTGCCTGCTGGGCTGCAGGAGGTGCCAATTTGTGTTGGCCTGCTGACTGCTCAACTCTTCGTGCACCAGTGATTTTCCAGGGCTTGTAGCTTGCCCTATGTCCTACCAACCAGTTTTGTGTTGAGTGCTTTTGTTCAGAACAAGCAGACTGCTCCAATCTGCAATTAACAGGAACCTTGGTTTTCCACAGCGAGGCCCCCATCCAGGGAAACCGCGATGTGCGACAGCTGTGTGGAAAGTGCTGTGCTGAGGCACTATTCCCCTGCATTTGATCTCACCACGGCTGTCAAGGGCCCCCTGGCGGGGCCCCCTCTGCCGGGAGAGGCACAGAGTGCAAGGATAATCTCTTCTGTGGCTGTATTTTACTCACTGCCTGCAGGGAGAAAAACCCTGTGCTCCTGTAGCCGCTCCAATCGCCCAGAGCGCTCCTGTCCGGCCCGGCGCGACCCTGCTCTACCGAGGGAGTTGGGTACCCAGTGGAGTGAGGACCGTGCACTCTACAGGAAATGTACTATGTCACTTATACGGGGTCTGCTGTGATTGCCAGGCCCTCGTCGTCCCTCATAGGCGTGCGCCGGGTTGAGGCTTTGTGGCATCACGGTACTGCGGGCGCCCTGTACTTTCCACAGTTGCACAGCATGTTCATGGGCAGCTGCTTCTTAGCAATTTTACATGCGGGAGACCCAGCAAGGTCTCCACGCTGAATTCTGAGGTGTGGGTGTCCCCCCCTTTCTTCAGGTCGCACCGAGAGGGCACTTACTTAATGTGGCAAGACGGGGTGAGACCTCGACGGAGGCCCTCAATTACTACTGGAAACTTGCTGCATTCAGGAAGCCTAGAAATTACCTTAATACATATAGTAGGTGTGCAGGTGCTCCTGTGCCCTACGAGGGATGCCTAATACCCATATAAAGTTTAATGGGAGTGCAGGTGCACTGCATTCTACGTGTTTATAGGTGTTATTTAGTGGTCCATCTACTTGTGGTGATACCTGGTGATTTATGTATTTTCCTCTAACCACCAGCTGCATTTCATGTCCCGATGTTATAATGTATGTCATTTTGAATTTTGCACTGTCAGGACAACGAATACTATCTCAGGATTTGCATTGTATGCACCGTATTTATAATTCATGTAATTTTGGTCTTTTGTCATGTACAATATACTATATTTCTATACAATCATGTGTGGAGTCTCTTTTGTGGTGTATTCATTGTGTTTCTGTGTGTGTGTTGTGCAAATACTTTGCAAATTGCCTCTGATGATAAGCCTACCTGCTCTGTGCCAAGCTACCAGATGGAGAGACAGGTTATCCTTGGTGTGTAACTTACTTACCCTAATTAGAGTGGGGTGTTCTGTCTGGCCTAGGTGCATACTCGAACCAACCAGAAGCCCCATTTCTAACAATCTCTTTTCTAAACCCCTTATCAAACTCTGCCAATAAGGCCAACAGTGTCTCCACCCATCCAGCTGAAACTGACTGTTTCAAGTTGTCAACTTTATTTCCACTGCTCAACAATCATCTATCTTCTATTCTTACTCTTGTTGATCTATGGGCTGTAATTGACACTGTAGATAACACTACATTACTCTTCGCCCTCCATTGGCATCGAAGGCTCCCTGCTTCAATCATTCTGATCCTATTAAACAACCCCTTGTCAGTGTCATAAGACTTCAGCCGATCACCTTAAAAAATAATAACAGCTGGGGTCCTTCAAGAGTCAGTCCTAGGTCCACACCTTTTCTCCCCTTACACCATCTCCCTTAGTTGACATCATCTCCTCCTTTGGCAACTACTATCACCCTTATTCAACAACAATGTTCTCCTTTCCCCTTCCCTTTCCTCTGATTATGAATATTTGACTGCCTCATTGCTATCCGATATTGACAGATCTCAGGACTCTTATTTTGAATTACTCCAAAATTGAGGTACACTATTCTTCTCTTACTCTGCACCAATCTCTCCACATAATTCTGTCTACTTTCCTGTGGCCATCTTGACCTTCCCGTAGTTGGCTAGAAACATCGGAGTTCTGTTTAACTCTTTAATTTACATGGAGTCATTTGCCACTGCTGGCGCACCAGTAACATGTCACTATGTACTAAATATAAGAAACATATGCCAATGTCTCCAGTCCCACATTGTCAAAACATTAATTAATTCTTCATTACTTGGTAAATTATATTACTGTAACAGCCTTTCCACTAGAACCTTATTTAACATGCTACCACTACCTTATGCTACAAACCTGGGTGACTCTCAGCTAAAACTAGAACCCTGTACATTTTATTGACAATTGAATAAGCAGTGGTCTTCAGTTCATCTTCAGGCAATATTGTCAACATACTGACCTGCTACACACATCCCAGGATTTTTTGATATGTAAACAAAGCTTGCTGGTTACATCCAAACTACCTTGTGCATCATCTACCTAGTGCAGCATCTAGATTTCAGTTTGTCTACCTGCAAGGCCCCATCCCTGGAAATAACTGCCCCAGAGATCAAAGCATGCCTCATTGTGACCTCCATTAAAGTGAACGGGTATGTTTTTCTACTTCACAGAGATCTGAAGATTTGCTACATTTCATAATTATTACAGGCGTTTTATACAGGTGTTTTCAACAGTTGCACTCATTACTCTTCTCAAAAAGAAGGAAAAATGACTTCAATGTAGCCGCCGCAGGGAAATTGACTTGTGCCCGCGTTTGGCCCGTGGACCCGAGAAGTGCTGGGGAGGCTTCCAACTACAACTCCCACCACCCACTGCTCTTGCTTTGCGCATTTAGGCGTGTCACCACCCCGCGGCCGTTGTAGCCGCCGCAGGGAAATTGACTTGTGTCCGCGTTTGGCCCGTGGACCCAAGAAGTGCTGGGGGCGCTTCCAACTACAACTCCTGCCACCCACTGCTCCTGCTTCGCCCATTTAAGCGCGTCACTGCCCCGCGGCCATTGTAGCCGCCGCAGGGAAAATGACTTGTGCCCGCGTTTGGCCCGTGGAACCGAGAAGTGCTGGAGAGGCTTCCAACAACAACTCCCGCCACCCACTGCTCCTGCTTCGTGCATTTAATCACGTCACCGCCTTAAACACTATTATTGCAAGGCGCTTAAAATATATCCATAATTATTATGAGCAAGCGCAAGGGCCGCACTGACCGCACAGGAGTAGCTGGGACATTGGACGCCTTTATTACAAAGGCTGAATCAATGCTTAGCCACGAGATTGAGCTAACGGAGCGGCGACTCTCACTGGACCCACTGATTTGACAGAAACGCTCCTCTCTTGGCACTTACAACACGGGCAGCACTCTGTTAATTCCCCCGCTAATTTCCTCACAAACCCCGTCTGCGCCTCATCCGGCACCAGATTTGGACGTCGTCCCTCCTTCTGCTACTCCAAATGGGCCCAATATAGGGACGAGGGGCCAGGTTCCTAAAACTCAAGATGAAGATAATACGACAGAACCACCAATAAAACAAAGAAGGGGTGCGGGATCACAAAAACAAAAACCAGTGAAAGGATCTTTGAAAGGGACTCGATCCGCCAAATCTAAAGGGCATGGAGAATCTGATCAGGGGATAAGTCCTGTTTTAACGACCTGGCAATCCTGCCCCCTCAGATCGGCGGAGAGGACTTCTGGAAAAGAATGGAGACCCTGGTTACTGTGCTATTGAATCCTCTTCAGCTTAAATTATCCCAAATTGAAGCGAGACTATCTAGTATTGAGGGCTTGGGCATACCTAGTCACCTTCACATACAACGCTCCCGCCCTGGTACGGAAGAGGGACAATTGATCTATCCAGAGGCAGGGGAGTGCCCACGAGTACCTATTACTGTAGGAGGTCATCCATCTCAGCCACCTCAACAGGAACAATAGTATAACAAGAACGCGAGTACTGTCGTTGCCTCTCTCCCCCCTTGGAGGCAAAACCCTGCTGCGCAAAACAATGACCAATTTATAAATTCTAGGGAATCTATATATACTCCCCACCTCCCTCCCAGTAATGACTCGGACAGGCCGTCAAGTAATTTACAGGCATCATTAACAGCGGGTGGTAATGTTGACATTTTAAGACAGGGGAAAAACACAGAGTGGCAGGCCCATAGTAGGTCTCAATCGCTGCATCTTCCACCTTCAGCGGCACCCCTTGTATTGGTTCTTGGAAACGTCCCACCTTGAGGGAGGGCCAGTCTGAAACAACGATCCAATTAATCGATAAATCTCATCACTGGCTGACTGCCCATACAACAGGTCTGGTTAGGGGGAAACCAGGCTAGCCAGCCAAGTTATCATGGCAAGGAGGGTAGGGTGGGTGGGTTCGACCCCAAAAACACTGAAGGGTGATTGTGTGGTACTAAACTTTAATAATCCTTCCGCATCGAGATCCCTTCTGTTCCAATTATATAGAGTTACACCTAAGGGTACCCAGATTATAGCAGTCCCTCTTGCACATTTCTATACTCCTCCCCGTCAACTGGGTTTAGAACCAATACTCTACCCTAGGGAAGATCAAGTGAATTCTGTCCCTCCGGGCAATCTGGGTTTATCCTTTGTGAACAGATTTGCCCCTCTTTCTGGTATGGATCTCTGTGATTGACTACCTTCATTGCCAACTGAGGGGTCTATAGCAGCGAGTGTTTCACCGCCTGATACCCAAGGGACCCCTAGAAGTAACGAACCGAGGAAGGAGCAGGCCAGTACACTTGTATTAGCATCCTGGAAATGTGGCGGGTATTACAAACAAACTGGGCGATGAGCAATGGGTACAAATCTGGCAGGACCATGACATCATTTGCCTGCAGGAAACTTGGGCAACGGACTCCATTTTTGTAAACGGTTATCGTTTTTTAAAAACTAGGGCAACCCCGTCATTGTCAGGGAGATCCAAGGGGGGTCTTCTAACATTAATCCCAAATATGTCGCGCTTTGAAACCCAAGAAGTTCGTAGAAAAGAGCTCATTCTTCCATATTCTCACCCTTGAGTTGGTTAACCAAGGTACTTGGCTCTTAATAAACTTTTACAATAATAACTTTGGGCCTAATATGTATCTGGCTGTAGATGAGGCAAATAGGGAAATGGATGAGGTCTTAAAAACATAAAGGACAAAGGAACCCATAAATATCATCTGGTTAGGAGATTTTAATATCCACCCTTGTAAGTATAACCTAGAGAGTGTATGTGGCCTGGAGGACCTCATGGGTAATTCGATATATCATTTTTCCTACTCTACTTATGGTAAGAGGCTCAATAGCACCCTCTCGGCTAGGAATATGGTGATTGTGAACAAGCATTCCTCCTTCTCAGACTTCCTAGCAAAAACTTTTCGACGATATGATCATGAAACAACTATAGACTTCATCCTGGTGTCAAACACTCTTAATGATAGCTGCACTCTTGTTGATGCCCAATTCACGACTTTTAGCGACCATGCTATTTTAACTTGTGAGATACTGACCACCCATAGAGAACTGGCCAATCAACAGGAAATAGGTCCACCATTATTAGCAAGGAGAAATGGTTATCAATTAAAGTGGGCTCAAATTGATAAACCTAAACTGCTCTTTGAAACAGTTAGTAACTCCTGTGATAGTATTAAAAACTGCCTGGAATTAAACATCTCTCTCCGCATACTGTTATCAGGTTTTACGGAACTATTAGAACATATAAAAATGGCGCTAACACAGTATAAGTCAGATAAATCCCATAGGGCCCAGGGCTGGTTTGATTCGCCCTGTTCAAAATCGAGGAAGGCCCTTGTAAAAGCCCTAAGGATACAACCTAGAGACGTTGCCCAAATTGCCTCACTACGCAGTGAGTATAAACTGGCAAGAAGGTCTAGGGAGAAGGTAATGAGGGAGGAAATCTGGGCTAGATTAGAGCATTCCTCAGTAACGGGAAACAGCAAAGAGTTCTGGGAGACAATAAATGCACCCTACTTCAAGACCCAAAGAGACCCTACTTTAGACACCTACGTAGGAGAAGATGAATGGGTGGCACATTATTCAAGTATTTTCTCTCTTACTACTTCCCCGCCCTCTTCCCCTAACTCTACAGGCACTAACACACAGGTAAAGCTAGTGTTTTCACTCATAGAGGTGAAGTGCAGGCTAGAGGCCTGTAGTACTGGGAAAGCCCCAGGCCCGGATGGGGTCCCAATAGACTTCTTTCAGGAGAATCAAGATCTGTGGGTCCCCTTGTTGACAAACGTTTTTAATAAGATAGCGCTAATAGGCCCCCCACCCTCGTGGAAGAAGAGCGTAATAGTTCCAATCTATAAAAAGGGCGACAAGGGAAATCCTAAAAATTATAGACCAATTTCCCTTATAGATACAACAGCTAAACTGATCGGTCGTCTCCTTTTGACTAGGCTTGAGTCCTGGGCGCGGGCTAGGATCATCTTAATGCAAACCCAGTATGGATTCCAACAGGGGAAGGGCACTGTTGATCAGTGCCTGAACCTCTCGCTAATCATGGACAAATATACCAGAGCTAAGGGTGGGAAACTCTACCTCGCTTTCATGGATTTTTCAGCAGCGTGCAACTGCGTGTCCCACCCAAAGCTCTGGAATATCATGGTAGAGATGGGAATTGACCAGCCCCTAATCGATTTCATCCGCCAACTGTATTCTGACGCCTCTGCATCTGTCTGGTATGGCAAAAACGGGGAGCGCACCCGCCCCTTTAAGATCTTAATAAGGGTAAGTCAAGGCTGCGTCCTCGCACCATTTCTTTTCTCCATCTACACAAATGGTGTGGAGGAGGCGCTGGCGGGCGCAACCTTGGATGTCCCTGAATTTGACTCTCATCGGCTCCCTATTTTGGCATACGCCGATGACGCCGTATTGATTTCCAGAACGGGTTTGGGCCTCCAACGTCTCATAACAGCAAATGCGGCTTTTATGCACACGTTGGACCTAAAAGTCAAAATCCTTTATAATAATTGCAGGGGCAGGGAAAAAAGACAAAACACCGTACTTCCATATGGACTCAGAAAAAATTGAGGTGGTCAACTCCTTCCCATATTTCGGGGTACTTTTTGATAAAAACAAAACGTGGATACAGCTGGTTGAAGGAAGGGCTATGGCTATGGAGAGGAGTTTAGCTGCATTAAAATCTTTTTCTAGTAGGTTGGGCGCAAGGCCACTCGGCCCTATAAAAAAGATTTATTATGCTAAGACAGAATCAGATGTAATTTATGGGGCAGGCGTATGGGGTATGGTGATCACTGATCCACTGCAAATAATTGAGAATACATTTTTCAAATCGCTAACTTCTCTCCCACAACCCTACTCAAATTACGTCTACCATATAGAACTGGGTCTTCCATACATTACTGATTCCATCCGACTGGCCCCGCTCCTGCTGTGGCTATCGATCTGGCGTAGGGACACTGTTCCCCTTAACCAGAAGATTATAAGAGATATACTAAAAATGGAGAACCACACCAAGATTAGATGGCTAAACTATGTTGAGTGGGAACCGACTGCCTTAGGCTTGAAAAATCTTTTTAAGTACCCAACGACGTGTAAAAAGTTCCCAAGGCAGAGGTTGGCTGATACCTTTAAGTTGAGGGCCCAATACAAGCGTAGAGAGAGGAACTATGGCAAGCAGATGGTCCGGATGTATCAAATAACACCACCGTTGGTAGAGGGAGAGTTCTTTTACTTAGCAGAGGTCCCACTCTCACAACACAAGTTTATACTGCTGAGATTCCGCCTGAATCTGATACCGTTGATGCTAGGGTATCCGGGCAGAAGATTTATGCATTCAGACCTGTCCTTGCGCCCGTGTGATTTTAATTCATCCCAAAATGATTTGCCCTTGTTATTTTTCTGTAGTCTGTACACTCAGGAAGGAAAGAAATTCATTATACCGATTTTAAAGAGGCACAACTTTCAATTATGTCGGGTTGCATTATACTTTTTAAAATCTCTGCCCAACCCGTTTGTTTGTTTTACAGTTGCATCATTCTTATGGGCATACATGCGGAAAAGGAAACAAGTGGACCATTAATGAATTGTGTGGATTTTTTTATTGTTTACCTTTTAACAATATTGAACAACTCCTATTTTAAAGTATATTTTAAATGAACCTAAGTGCGTATTTATACGGGCATGTTTCATGAACTTGATTGGGCCGGGTTCTTTTATACACTGAATTATGATTGGATGTCTTTTCTTTTGTTTTATGTACTTTTATGATCTGATCAAGAAATATTGAATAAAGTTTCTATGATGATGATGATGATGACTTCAGTGGGGAGAATAGCAGGATCTGCCTTTCAAGATAATAATGGTTGCCTTATTTTCTGCACAGATTCCAAGACACTTTGGCCTGCAACTTCCATTTACTGTGGAAAATGATGTTTTGTGATAAACTGTAAGAACTGCATCCTGTTGGCTTCTATTCCAACACAAAATTACTCCATATATCATAAAGAACTTCTTGCCATCAATGATGATTGGCACACTGGAGACATTACCACTGTGTGGACGGACGATATGACTCTGATACATCTGACCCTAATGAAATGCAAGAGTTGCTCACTGATCATTGTTATTTTCCGTTTTCTCACATATAGACCCAGCAGTTGACAAGGAAAAGCTAATGCTCTGTACTTGTGGAGGAAGCAGAGGTGGAGTCAGATCTTCCGTGTATCTTGATCCTCAAAGCACCCCCAAGGATGCTGTTTCTTCATTTTTACAGAAATTTCAACAAGGTCAATCCAGACTTCTGAATACAAGAATGCACAGGAAACAGAAGGAAAGAGGAAACGTTTTTATTTTATAAACAAGCCATTTTTACACTAGAAGACGTTCTTAAAGAACAGATCTTAAATTAGGGTCAAAATTCTCCAGTAGCAGGACATCACCGACAAAGAAAGATAAAGGATTTAGCAGCTCATTACTTTTTGTGGTGAAGACTCACATAAACTTAACACCTATCTTCATCAGTGTGTTACTTGACCTCAAGCTAAGACCTCTAACCCTTGACCTTTATACATTAGGCACCCAGCCTTGTGGAAGTACAAGGCACCACTAGAGCTGATTTTATTAATATCAGGTCCCCTGGAGTCTAAACTTTAGTTATCTCAGGGATGGTGTAAATAAATACTGCAACCCACATATTTCATTGAACTTCCAGGTCACTAGTGCATTTCCTATGCCTATTTTCCATGGCCTTACTAAATAGTAAATATGTCAATTGGGTGCAACCTACTTACAAGTATAAGTTAAAGGGAAAAGCAAATGCATTGTGACACTGATTAGTACTGTGCAATGATTAGCTGCGTCATATTGCACAGAGACCTAATGTACTTGCAGTCAGATCACACATAGGGGCCAGATTACGAGTCTGGCGGTCCTCGGTCCGCCAGACTCATGGTGGCTCAGCGGATCCAGCCACTGCAGCACCCGTGGGCTGACCGCGCGATTATGACATAGGCAGTCGTACTACACTAAGACTGCTGGCTCCACAAGGGAACCGCCGTACCCTGGCGTATGCGCGGCGGTCAGAGGCCACAATGTGTGTGTTGGGACCGCCACGGTCCTGCTAAGCATATTACGACTTTCCTCTCTGCAAGGCTTTTCTTGGCGGTTCCACCACCATGAAAAGCCTGGCGGAGAGGAAACAAAGGGGGCCCTACAGGACCCCCTTGTGCCTCAGACATATCTGGATGCACTCAGGGGGCATAACATGTGCCCCCTGTGTGCATGCACATTGGTTCCTGTAGTACATGGACTTACGAGTCCATGCCGTGCGGGAACCTTGTGAGGCGTTTCCACTGCGGTGCCTTTTTAAAAGGCATCGCCACCCTTTAGAGGGCACCGCAATGGAAACCGCCACACCGCCCACCCACCAGACTACAAATAAGTCATAATCTGGCGGGCGGGCAGTGCGAACTTTGGCAGAGCGGTGACGCAGCGGTTTGCACCACTGCTCCGCCAATTTTGTTTAATTTGGCTCATAGTGTGAGCAAATTGCATGCCAAATCTGTGATTAACCTGCCATTTTTCAATGTGATCTATGTACTAACAAGTTCTAGCACAAAGTGGCCATTCACAGATGGTTGCAAAATAACATGACTAATGAATATTACTTGGGAAGGTTGCTATTTGCTACCTCTTGTGATGGACTACTGTTTACACACACAATTGAACGCTTATATAAATTACTGGTATTTTGTTCCATATGTTTGAACCATAAATGTGATCGATAAATTTGTTGAATGAGTCAGAAAGGGGCTTCAATAAAATTACAGTTCCTGCGTGATATCATTTATAATTTCAAACTTAGTTTGACAATCTAAGTTATCACTATTGGGAAGTAAATCAGAAATGTAAAAAGTGGTGGTCTGGTGGGTGAATAGGCTTTCCATTTTTAAACCTGCTAGCACAGTGTAGCAAATAGAATATTGGCAGCATGTACTTGATGAGAAAACATTATTATTCCCTGGGTGTGTGCAGTGATGAGAGTTGATTGAGGATGTTCGTATTTATGATTTATTATGTCAAGCAGAACTTTTTTAAATTACTTAGCTCCACACTCTTTAAGCAGGGCACCACCAGTGTATATTAATAAACACCTTACAAAGTAGCATTAAAAACCCAGTTATACTGTGTAAGCAAGTTAATATGTTTGACTAAATATAAACTTTCTTTTTCAAAATGAGTACATTTAAGCTTGTTTCTAGATTGGTGTTGGTAGCTCGAATCCAGAATCAACTAAGGATTCTTCTGTCTTCTCTGAAAGGGGTTGACTGGTTTGTAACAGTGAAGTAATAATGCACGTTACAGACAACTGAAGTGAGCTGAAGGTCAAAAGCGAGAACACCTTCGAGGCCTTAAGCTGCATCTTCCATCCTTTCCAGGTGGGTAAATAAGTAGCATTAGCTATGGTAATAGTAGCACCTCTTATTTACGGTTTACAATAAAAGGAAATACAGAGCACCCTATATGTTCTTTTTGTTTTCTTAGTCATCCAGCCATTTGGGCTATCATATGTTATTACTTCTCTATGTGACACGAATTGCTGACTATATGCGATCTGGTCTTGGCTCACTGTACTTGACACATCTTTATAATCAAAATAAAGTTTCATGAAGAGACAAAAAAAAAAGAAAAGAAATACAGAGTGCTATCTTTCATTATTATCATGCCCCTGGAACGTTAGTTACATTCATTATATATTCTATTTTGATGAGGATATACCTGGCTGTTAGAAATTTGGTTTCTGATTGGCAGAGGTATGTACCCTGTCCAAGAAGGAACCACGGTTCTAGTTAGGCGAAGTCCCAACACACCCTATATTATCCTGTGCTCAAACTCTGGTAGCTTGGAACAGAGCAGTTAGGGTCAATTTAAGCGGAAATGTGTAAAGTATTCGTGCAACACATCAAACAGTAACACAGTGAAAACACCACAAAAAGACTTCACACCAGTTGAGAAAAAAGGGAATAATTTTAATAACTAAATAAGAACAAAAAAACAAAAATCCGATTAGTAGAAGTCAAAATGTGAATCTTTGAAGATCAAATGCAAAATTAGCACTTAGAAGCAGTAAGCGCTTGAAAAGTGAATTGGTCGTGCTGGACTGGGACAAAGTCAAGAGCTCAAGCCGACTATGATGGAGCGCAAGCCGGATATAGGACCCACGATGGTCCCACTGAGCAAAAGTACCTTTATCCTGGTTGCAAACAACGAGATGCGGGGTACAGCAGAGCGATGTGTCGGTGAGCCTCACACAGTTGGGTTGATGCTCCGAATGTCTCCGCGCAATGGCGGTGATGCGTCGGTTATTTGAGCGATGCGCTGATTCTGAGGTGCGGAAGTTTTGAATGCTATGTGCTGGGTTCCTCCATGCAGTGTCGGCGATGCGTCAATATGGTTTCTGCAACGGCAGTGATGCGTTGGTTCCAATCGGCGAATCTGTGTCGTTGCATGGGTTCTGGCAGTTGCAGCACTTTATACTCACTTCCAAGGGCCCAGGACTTGGTTGGCACCACTTGGCAGAGCAAGATTTGCAGCAAGCAAAGCCCAGGTGCTGTTTGTAGATTGAAGAGAAGTCTTTGATATCCCTGAGACTTCAGAGCAGGAGGCAAGCTGTTAGGCCTGCGTTCCTTAGAGTGGCCTTCCCCCAACTTTTTGCTGTTTACCTCCACTTTTTGCTGTATCATTTTGTTGGCCTTAGGACTCGAAGCACTTTACCACTGCTTACCAGGGCTAAGGTGCAAGTGCTTCTTCCCTAAACAAGTTGACATTGGTATATACCTGATTGGCATATTTAGTTTACTTATAAATCCCTTGTAAAGTGGTATACTGTGTACCCAGGGCCTGTAATCTAAATGCTACTATCAATCAATCAATCAAGGGTTTATAAAGCGTGACTACTCACCAGTGAGGGTCTCAAGGCTCTGGGGGGGAGGGGGACTGCTGGTCCCTCTAGGTGTGGAGGATCATTTGAAGAGCTAGGTACTGAGGTTCTTCTTGAATTGGGTCAGCGACGCAGATTGCCTGAGGTACAGGGGCATGGAGTTCCAGGTTTTGGCGGTGAGGTAGAAGAATGAACTTTCTCCAGTTCTGGTCCTATTGGATCCTGGGGACAGAGGCTAGGACACATTGGGCGCAATGGAGTTGTCTGGGGGGTACGTGGAATGCGGGGAGGTGGTTCAGGTATGCTGGTCCTATGTTGTGGAGAGCTTTGTAGGCAACTTGTAGGCTAGTGGGCCTGCAGCACTGATTATGCCACCCACACATGTAGCCTTTCAAACATGTCTCAGGCGTGCCATTGCATGGCCTGTGTGTGCAGTTTACTGCCACCTCGACTTTGCATTTAAAAGCACTTGCCAAGTCTTAAACTCCCCTTTTATTACACGTAAGTCACCACTAAGGTAGACCCTAGGTGGCCATAAGGGCAGGGTGCTACGTAACCAAAAGGTAGGACATGTACTTTAAAGTTTTACGTGTCCTGGTAGTGACAAGCAGCTAAATTCGTTTTTCATTACTGTGAGGCCAACTCCTCTCATAGACTAGCATTGGGAATTCCTTTAAAAGCTTTTAAGCTGTAATTCCTGATTAGAAAGGAACAGCTGCATCATGTTTCCTATATTTGAAATGGTAATGATAAATCCTCTTTAATGGTAAATTTGGATTTAACATTACTATTTTAAAATTGCCACTTTTAGAAAGTGGACATTTCTCTGCTCTTAACTAAGCTCTGTGTGCCTGCAGCTTGTCTCCAATACACTTCTGGGCTGGGTGACAGCTACACTTTGTGCATTCCCTCTAGACAGCCACAAACACAGGAAGGGTGGGTGTGACAGAGGACTCATCTGCATTCACCTGCATTTGGATAGCCTTCCTGTGCAGGAAGGGGGAGCTGACACATCTGCATAGGCTGTGTCCTGTCCCCACACAAAGGGCTGGTTACCCCCCCGCCCCCCATATAGCCTGGCAGATAGGGCTGGGATGAAAGGGGTCACCCCCACTTCAAAGGCACATTTGGCAATAAGTACTGGGGCTTTGACCCTACCAAATCAGTACACTACTAGACCTGGGAAGAACTCTGCTGGAGTAAAGACTGTTGTACTGTAAGGATTGCCACTTTCCCTTGACAGACTGTTCTAAGGAACTGTTTCTCTTCTTTGCTGAGCTTTTCTGCTGCCTACTGATCTCTGCCCTGCTGAGGACAAGGACTGGACTATCTCACTTGAGCCCAGAGTGACTCCAAGGCTTGCTGGCTTGCCTCCTATTTTCTGAAATCTCAGGGACACAAAAGACTTCCTGCAATCCTGCTGATGCTGCTGGACTCTGCCATCTGTGATTCCTACCCTTGCCTGAGGTGCCTCCTCTAGTCCTGGGCCTCAGAAGTGGGTTCTGCAACTGTTTTGCTACAAAACTGATACATTGATACCACTGCAACGGTCGGAACCGACACATCGCCCTGCGATGCAGAGGCTGTTCGATGACAGTGGTACTACAGCCTGCGTGGCCTGACGACGACGCTCTGTGCAGCTCGCCGATCACACATTGCCTGCAATTTAAGGGAGCTTGATGATGACGCAGTGACCCGACTGCGTGGAAAAGATGGACGCATCGTGCCATCTGCGTCGCTACTTTGCTCCATCAAAAGATCTTTTTCAGCGGGACCTGTGTGAGTCTCGTAGCCAGCCTGTCCTTCATTGCGGTCAGCCTGAACTTTGGATTTACCCCGCTACTGACTTCCAAGCACTGTTTTTTCATTTATTCTTTCAAATTTCATATCTCCACTTCTACTGATTGGATTTTTATTGTTTTGTTCTTGATTTACTCAGATACATATTCTCTATTTTTCTAAACCTGTGTGGAGTCTTTTTGTGGTGTATCCATTGTGTTATTGTGTGTGTTGCACAAATACTTTACACATTGCCTCTTAAGTTAAGCCTGCCTGCTCTGTGCCAAGCTACCAGAGGGTGAGCACAGGTTAATTTAATGTGTGAATCTAGCTTACCTTGACTAGAATTGGGGTCCCTACTTGGACAGGGTGCAAACCTCTGCCAACTAGAGACCAAATTTCTAACACAAGCCAACAATCTCTTGGAGATACTTTGGTTCTGGGGTGTAGAGATGCAGGTCCAGTCCTTCTCAGGCATGAGGGCAGCAGGCCAGCACAACAAAGCAGCCAAGCAGGTGGCAGTACCTCCAGTAGCATGCAGTCCTTCTTCCTGTTAGAATGTCCTCAGTTCCAGAAGTGTTCTCAGCTGTTGATGTCGGAGGTCCAGTACTTATACCCAGTTGGGCCTTTGAAGTGGGGGAGACTTGAAAGAGATGTCTTTGAATACACAAGTCCCTGCCTTTCCTGCCCTGACTCCAGACTCACTACAGAGGGGTAAGCAGCCCTTTGTTTGGGGACAGGGGACAGCCCTTTCAGGTGTAAGTGTCAGCTCCTCCATGTGGATGCCCCATCAGTCACACCTAAGCTACCTTTGAGTGTGGCTGTCTAGAGGGAATGCAGAAAGCCAGCTGTCACCTACCTCAGGATTGTATTCAGAGACAAGCAGAAGGCACTAAATGGTTACAGTACAAAATTGGCAACTTTCTAAAAGTGCCATTTTCAGAATTGCAATTAAAAATGCAACTCTATCGTAAGTTCTGTTTTTAAATTATGATTCCAGGGTTACCAAATTTGGGAGCCACATCTCTTCCCAATAGGAAATTATACTTATAAAATGTAATAAGGCAATCCCAATGTTATCCTATTGGAGAGATAGGCCTTGCAGCAATGAAAAGAAAATTAAGAGTATTTTACCACCAGGACATGTAAAACTTAATAAGTACATGCCCTACTTTCTAAATGCACTGCACCCTGCCCATGGGCTGCCCAGGGCCTTACTTAGGGGCGACTTATATGTAATACAAAGGAAAGTTTGCACCTGGCAAGTGGGTTAACTTGCCAGGTCGACATGGCAGTTTAAAACTGCACACACATGCTCTGCAGTGGCAGGCCTGAGACATATTTACAGTGCTACTTAAGTGGGTGGCACAATCAATGCTGCAGACCCACTAGCAGCATTTGATTTACAGGCCCTGGGCACATGTAGAGCACTTTACTAGGGACTTATAAGTAAATGAAATATGCCAATTTTGGATAAGTCAATGTTACCATGTTTTAAGTATAGAGCACATGCACTTTAGCACTGATTAACAATGGCGATGGTCCCAGAATCCTAAAACCGGCAAAAACAAAGTCAGCAAAAACAATAAAACAGGAGATCTGAAGTCAAAAAGTCAGGGGAATTCACTCCAAGTATGCCAGGTCTAACACTGGCCATTTAGCTTTTCTCAGAACTTCCAAAGTGAAGAACACCAAAACAACTGCTCTAGACTGGGGAACCTCGTTTTTGGTGAATTTCTTACATTACAAAGCCCTTTCCCTCACAACAATGAAAGAACATCAACAAAACCTAGAGGGAAAAGTGAACAATCAATCAATCAATCAATCATGTCACTTATAAAGCGCACTACATACCCGCGAGGGTCTCAAGGCGCTGGGGGAAGAGGGGGGTGGTGCTGCTACTGATCGAAGAGCCAGGTCTTGAGGAGTCTTCTGAAGGCCAGTAGGTCTTGGGTCTGTCGGAGGTTGGTGGGGAGGGTGTTCCAGGTCTTGGCGGCGAGGTGGGAGAAGGATCTGCCGCCGGCGGTCGTTTTCCGGATGCGGGGGACTGTGGCGAGGGCGAGGCTGGTCGAGCGGAGCTGGCGGGTGGGGGTGTAGAAGCTGAGTCGTCTGTTGAGGTAGGCTGGTCTGGAGTTGTGGAGTGCTTTGTGTGCGTGGGTGAGGAGCTTGAAGGTTATCCTCTTGTTGACAGGGAGCCAGTGCAGGTCTCTCAGGTGGGGTGTGATGTGGCTGCGTCGGGGGATGTCGAGGATAAGACGTGCAGAGGCGTTCTGGATGCGTTGCAGCCGTCTCAGGAGCTTAGCCGTCGTTCCTGCGTAGTCCAGCCTGCTGGTGACGAGGGCCTGGGAGACTGTTTTTCTTGTTTCGGTGGGGATCCACTTGAAGATCCTGCGGAGCATTCGGAGGATGTTGAAGCAGGATGAGGAAACGGCGTTGACCTGCTTAGTCATGGAGAGGGTGGGGTCGAGGATGACCCTTAGGTTGCGTACGTGGTCGGTGGGTGGCGGGGCTGTTCCCAGTGATGTTGGCCACCAGGAGTCGTCCCAGGCTGAAGGGTTGGAACCAAGGATGAGGACCTCCGTCTTGTCCGAGTTCAGCTTCAGGTGGCTGGTCCTCATCCATTCGGCGACGGCCTTCATTCCTTCGTGGAGGTGGGCTTTGGCGGTGTGAGGTACAATACAATGGCAATGGCACAAGAAAAATAGTAGAAATAAAAGCAGGATTACATGAAAGGGAAAGAGATATTGGCATATAGGTATGAGTCAACCTGTTAAGTTATAGCTGAATTTAATTATTATGGTATAGGTAAGGTACCAGAGACTAGGCAGGGGTAGTGTTATAGGGTATACATAAGGGTATGGTATAGACCTTTGTAGAGGTGTGGCGCCGCGGCCAGGGTGACTGACGCTGGAATCTGGGGCTCACGGTTCGATCCCCGGCACCGGCGGCAGGTCAGCCCAGCACCATGTGACTCTGGGCAATAGCTTGCTTAATCTTCCCGACGGCCCCCAGCGCCGGGATGCCTTCGGGTAGCTGTTCGCGCTTTACAAATACTGGATTTACATTTACATTTAGATGTAAAGGGGTCTAGGCAGGGGTAGCGGTACTAAGGTGGGTAGGTTTAGAGGTACTGTGGTCTAGGCAAATGATAGGTTGGGGATAGAGGTGTTAGGTGAGGGACAGTGTTAGAGGCACTGGGCATTAGTAGGAGTAGTGGTACTGGTTTATAGCCAGTGGTAGTGATGCTGGAGTCGTAATATAGGCAAGGATAGATGGAGAAGGTAAGGGGGTAAATTGTCTCCAAGGTAGAGAGGTATTACAGGGTTGGCAGTATGAAGGGGTAGCTGAGTCAGGCGTATGGGTGGACTGCGGAGGGGGACTGCGGAGGGGAACCCAAAGTGGTCTGTATGTAAGTATACTGGTAAAGGTTATACAGCGTGAAGAGGCAATGCCAGGATGGAGGAACTGGAGAACCGGGAGGGTTCTTACAATACATCTATTGGTTATAGAGAGGCAACATGTTGCTTGTAGAGCAGTGTCATGAGATCTTTTCTAAGTGGAGAGTGGATGAGTGTTTAATGAATTCCCGCTGGGATGGAGTTCCAGATCATCAGCTATCCACATTCTCACTGCAGTTCCAAGAAAATATTCTTAGGGAAAATGGGGATAAGGAAGAGAGCATAGACCGCAAATAATTTCTGCTTTAACTCCTGGGGCCGTATTACACATTATCACTGTTTGCGCCCGGCGCACCTTTCAAAAGGTGCGCCGGCCGCAAACAGTGATAATGCGCCCCATTATGGTGTATGCCCTGGGGGGCAGTGCATTCATGTGAAAACACGGAGCAGCCGCTCTGTGTTTTCACAGTGCAGGTGGCACCCGCCTGCACTTTCAAAGGGGTTTAGAGATCCCCTTGCAGGCGGGTGCAGTCAGTGACTGCACCCGCCTGCAAGGGGATGTCTGGGGGGTCCATGGGACCCCTTTTCCCCCTGCAGAGGGCTGCTCTCAGGAGGCGCACTGTCAGTGTGCCTCCTGAGGGCTTCTTTGACTCTGCGCCCGCGTCTGTAATATGGTGCGTGCGCAGAGTCAAAGGAATTCCCTCATTGCATAGGGCATGCCTCTATGCAAATGAGGGAACACCCTCTGTTGATAGCGCTGGCGCTTTAAGTGCGCCAGCGCTATCGGTATTATAGAAGGGGTCGCATAAGCATCTGTGTCCCCTTCTATAATACCAAAGTGCCCCGGGGGTGCGTAAAGTGGGCGCGAACACCCCATGTGCCCCCGGGGCACCATCTGTAATACGACCCCAGGTCTCTATTTTTAGACAGCAGCATATGATCTCAGGTAAGACCATGGCCCACTAACTCCAGCACAAACTTTCTGAGTTTCTTTATAATTGAATCTGACAGCGTGCGTTTTAAAACACAATTACATTTTAACATGTATTTTTTGCATGAGCACCTATAGTTACAAGTGTGAGAGCATACATAGTGCTGTGTCTCTGTTTCGACGTATGTTGCAGGACTCACCAGATAAAACACATTTTCTGTTTTTTTCTGTGGTCTGTGCATCTAAAAGTTATCCAATAGGGAGGGCATCGTCCATTACCTCACCTAGAGAATTATTTTGCTCAGGTGATTAACACAGATAGGCATCATATTCTAAATGTACTAATTATGAAATGATCCTTATAGGCCCATGTTAAGGCTTATGTATTCTTTACAGTAGTAGTAAAGAAAGTGGCCAGGGACGGGTTTATTGTAAGAAACGTATGCAAGTTATCCACAAATTGAAGTGTGAACCATTTATGTCAGACGTTTTTCCTGTATAATTATGTTTTGTGCTTGAGTGAAGCCTAGCCCTTATCTGATATACTCTCTACTACAGCTTTTCAGACTAACCCTTATGTTATAGTTAGCACTGTTACTATAAATATTGTCAAACAACCATTATCCCACATGAGTGAGTTTAGCTCACTGTGAGCTGCCCTACTCAATCTAAGGTCATTGCATATATACATGCCACTTAGGCGAGCTGTCCGCAACTGAGGCCTGTTTAGAAGAATTTAAATTCCCATGACAAGCTGATCTCACGGAGCTTGAAATGCCTGGGTCAAGCTGGAACAACTGGATCGCGTTTTGTCATTTTTGGATAGAGTTCCATTATCCACTATTTACATTTACTTTCCAATTGGTCATTTTCTCTTTTTGCCTAACCTTTGAACACTGTACCAGATGTTCTTCATTTTTACTTTTTGTTTTTTTAAACTTTCACTAATAAACCTGCTGACTCCTCCAAGATCTCTGTGGCGTACAGTGTACTGCTCTTTGGCTGGTTTGTTAAGCAAACTATCTCACATATTTTCTCAGAAAATATCCTTAATACTTAGGACAAGCTACCCAAGGTGAGTTACGGTTACATATTGCCTCTGTGGAACAAACACTCTGACTTTTTCCTCCCATTTCCTCATATCACAGCTAGTATTCCTGCATAAAATTATTTATGGTTTATTAAAATGCTACAGCTTTGAATTGAGGCGCCTGTAGTAAGATATAATACTTGTCAACAAGGCTTTACTTAATGGAAAGAGGCGGTTCTAGAAGTCCTGGTGTGTGAAAATGAAGTAAATCCAAAGTGACAAGTTCTTAACAAGCATTGGCAAAGCCAATAGGTTTCGCCTATGCAAGACCTATTGGTGTTGTCAATGTTATTTAAAGATTTAAATCTTGCATTGGGCGGCTACTAACTTGTCTGATATGCTAGTATTATTTTATGATTTCAGCATTTACTTATACTGTCTGGGGAAAGGTGCACTTAATTAATGCCAGTTTTAACAACTGAATACAGCAATCAGGACTGAAAGGGCCTTCACTGCGCTGGACCACATTTTGGTGCTTTTTTTAGTAACCTTTGGACTGTTTGAGCTAGAAATATTTTTTGTTGTTGAGCACTGCAAATTAAACAGCACTTTATGGGTTATACGGCACATTTTTTAATCATGCAACAACTACTGCAAATAAGAGCAGGCCATCGAGGTGTGTGTGCAACCCTCAGGCCATACGTTCTAATCTGATTGGCTGACTTTTTGTTTGTTCGGCCTTTCAAGCCTGAGATTGATAAATCGAGGCTCTTCTGTTACTTAGAGACATCTTGGCAGTAGCGGTCCGTGGTAGGAGAGCCGGCCGGGCGGTGCCGTGGGGCGGGGGAGGGGCAGGGTGGGGGGTAGTAAACCATGGATTACGGCCGAATACAGGTAAGTAAACATTTAAATAAATAAAACGAATTTCGTTGCGCGCACTGCATCGCATTTGGCGATGCAGCGCTCACAACGAAATTCGCTTTATTTATTTAAATGTTTACTTACCTGTATTCGGCCGTAATCCGTGGTTTACTACCCCCCACACCACGTCACCGCCCGGCCGGCACTCCTACCACGAACCGCTACTGGTCACTAATTTCTTTGTGTGTGTGTTACTTACAGGGAGCCTAGAAAGCTGCTGCTACTGACCTTGCTGAAGGTACTCCTGGGTGGAAAGACAACCCACAGAACACCTTTAACTGTTTCCAGACAAGAGAAAGGAGGTGCCCTGCACAGTAGCGGTCCGTGGTAGGAGTGCCGGCCGGGCGGTGCCGTGGGGCGGTGGAGGGGCAGGGTGGGGGGTAGTAAACCACGGATTATGGCCGAATACAGGTAAGTAAACATTTAAATAAATAAAACGAATTTCGTTGCGCGCACTGCATCGCATTTGGCGATGCAGCGCTCACAACGAAATTCGCTTTATTTATTTAAATGTTTACTTACCTGTATTCAGCCGTAATCCGTGGTTTACTACCCCCCACCCTGCCCCTCCCCCACCCCATGTCACCGCCCGGCCGGCACTCCTACCACGAACCGCTACTGGCCCGGCACCATCCGTATGTAGAGTATTAAAAAAGAACGCTGGAGAGTGGATGGTGGGTAACAAATAACGGAGGGCGGGAGTGGTTTCAAAAACAAGGGAGAGCGTAAGGAAGGCGGAGGGTTGGGTTTAAAAAAAACAACAAAGAACAGGAGGATTTAAAAATAATTGAGATCAGGAGGAGGTGGCTTTAAAAACAACTGAGAGCAGGTGGGGATGGGTTTTACAAAACAAGGGAGGGCGAGGGTGAAGAAGAAGGACTCATAGGCATGCACTCTCCAAGAGAGCATGTGGGAAAGTAAAAAAAGAGAACCTGCCGCCAGTGGAAAGGCACTGGCCACAGGAAGCCATTGACCAATAGGTAGCAAGCAAAGGAGTGACATGGGAGTAAACCAATGGTAAGCAAAGGCAAGTAATGGGCAGGCTCTAAGTCACATTTTGAAGATTTTTTTTATTTACAAGAGATTTCGAAAGCACAGTGCAAGCGCTGTGCAGGTGAAACATAAAAATAATTGGGATGCAGAGAATAAAAGGGAAGCACTTTTTATTAGGAGGCAGATAAGCATGCAGGCTTGTTTTCTGCTGAGTGCCACACTGCATATATTTTACACAAACTAATGTACTCAGGGATGTAGAAAGGCCATTGTTAATGAACTGTATTTCCATGCAAATCATAAACAATATTTGTTGATTGATGACATTTTGAAGAGGATTTGCTGAATGTGTGTAGTTTTCCTTTTATGAAACTTGCATATTTTCAACGGCGTTGGAGCATCCTTTGAATCAAAGCACATCCCAATGTCAAACGAAAATGATGACACTTTCACAGCAAGTGCCAAAATGCGTGTTTTATCACATAATTTGATTTCTTGTTCTACATACTGTGTATTTCCTTTGCTGCATAACATAGTCAATGTATTGTATACTTTGTTTTTCCATCGACACATAATGCAAATTGTATAGATATCAGCCCTTATATTCTATATTGTCACATTTCAGAAAACCCTTCATGTTGAAAAACATCTTTGTGAGTCTGCTGAAGCTTGCTGAAAGAGTAAAGTTAATGGCTCTGACTTGAAATTTAAAAACGTCATAAGAATTGCAATTTTTCCCAAAAACACGAGCAAGGAAAAAGTAGGTTGTGACTGAAATGCTGTTGAAACTTTAACTACCTCTGCACCATTGACCCTAAGAGTAATAGCAGCAGGCTGCCTAGCTGTTTTTCTACAGAACAACATCGATTTTTCCTTTTTATGTACCTGACAATCCCTTTGAGAAAACAGGTTTGTTATGTCTTCTTTAACTCTACTTGGAGTAATACAGAAAATCACTGAAATGCCATGTAGCAAGTGATATCTGGAAAACCGGTTAAGACCAGTGCGAATTAATGCCTGCACTTTTGTTTTTAAGTTAGTGATGAACATATCAGCAATAACAACGAAAAAGAAGTGTTTTATTGTACACAGACAAGTGCCTTTCCCAGCAATAAATGGGTGCTTTAATTATGATGTGAAGAGAGTTAAACGGAGAATGTACGCTATTGTCTCTTATGGGAAATAGCAATATCCATAAATGCACAAGGCATTTAGAGGTCCCTGTGTGCTCCGTATAGAAACAAATACTCAATTAATTTCACATTAAACATTAATCTGTCTATGGTAGTTACTGTTTTTCTTTTTGGACCCTAGACTATATAAATATTTTTTGTTTTTGGACAAAATATCGAGTTCAAAATATCGGAACTCATAAATATTGGAAAATAAATATTGTGATGCAAAAATATTGTGGTATAGAATATTGTTTTCAAGTAATGCGGATTTTTTGGTAATGAATATCGTTTTTAAGAATATATTTGCTTTTAATATAGTTTTCAGTAATATGCTTGCAAATAATATCGTTTTTTGAATATTTCAATGTGTTTTAGTTAATATATTAATTTTTGTTGTTAGTAATGTTGGTAAGCTTATTATTAAGTTTTAGAAATGTAGTTTGTAATTGTAAGTGATTACGCTTTTTTAATGTTGCTAGTGATTTATAGTGTCATAGCAGGTTGTTGGGTTTGTAGTGGGACAAGGTAAGATGTTATTTCAATTAGAAATGATATGTTTAATTTATTGTCAGTTTATTTTTTATGTTTAATTATTTTTTAATGATGATTCATTATACATTTTTTAAGTGTTATGATAAACTTTGAATCTAAAATGTACATTTTAGTTTTCAATTTAGTTTTATTATTATTCATAGTAAATTGTATTTTAGTAGTGGATTGTTGGGTTTGTAGGGGCATAGGCTGAGAAGTTAATTAAGTTATAAAAAAGTAAAATTTCTTGGTAATTAGTTTGCAATTGTTATTTAATTATTTAATAGATTTTTAATTATGTAAATAGTTTAATACTGCTAATAGAAAGGAATACCCCAGCACTCCAACACACAAAATTTCATATGTGGGTAAACTCCAAACAGTAAGGACTAGACTGTAAGTCAGAAGAATTCTTTATTTTATTTGCAGGTCAAATTTATCCAGTTTTCCATATATTGATGACAGCCGACACGTGTTTCGTCACACAGTGACTTTTTCAAGGCCTGAGTAAGACTTGTCCGCATGAAGAAAACACGAAAACCTTTTTGGTAGCAGGTAGGCACTTCTTGTGGTTGCCTTGCACTAATCAAGAAGTCGATGTAAACAAATGACGTGTCCAAATGTAGCCATTCAGGAAAATTACTGGTATTCTATAGTAAGTGACATGTCCTGAACTGGAAGAGTCCAAATGTTTGCCAAATAAACCTGCACACATATAGCAAGTATAGCATCAGATCACATCCATTGAACAATGTAGACGTTTTAAAAGTAAGGTGTCCAGGACCTTGATAAGTCCATATCTTACTACCAAAGGTGTGAGTGCACTTAGCGCCAAAGGCTCCATGTGCCAGTCTAGTAGAAAGGAATACCACAGCACTCCAACACACAAATTTCATATGTGGGTGAAATCCATAAAGTAAGGATTAGTCTTGAAGTCAGAAGATTTCTTTATTTTATTCGCAGGTCAAATTCATCCTGTTTTCCATATATTGATGACAGCCGACGTGTTTCGTCAAACAGTGACTTTTTCAAGGCTTGAGTAAGACTTGTTCACATGAAGAAAACAAAACATTTTGGTAGCAGGTAGGCACTTCTTGTGGTTGCCTCACACTAATCAAGTAGCCGATGTAAACAAATGACTTGTCCAAATGTAGCTATTCAGGAACATTACTGGTATTCTACAGTAAGTGACACGTCCTCAACTGGAAGAGCCCAAATGTTTGCCAAATTAACTGGCACACTTCAGAAACCTTTTGCTGACATTCAGTTCAGTGCCTTCAACTTGTCTTGTAGTCTGTTCAGTGAGAAATTTGCTGGTTCATAATTGATTGATGCAGCTCCCTAATTAACCTGTTCAAAGTTGAGAGCACGTCTTTTGCCAGAAAAGTTTTGAAGAGTTTATCAGTATCCCCGACATTGGTGGACTCCATTTTTTAAGGCTGCACAGTGTTAATTAGCCGGTATGAAAATCTGCAATCTTTTCAGAAATGGTGATGGGAGGTATTTACCAATCAATCAAGAATAGTAAATTTAGCCCCTCCAAAGTTCAAAACTATCCCTACTGTTGCACTGACTGGAGTGGCAATAGAAAATTTAACCTGTCAAAAGGCCAACACTTTCCCTACAGTTGTGCAGGCTGGAGTAAGAATAGTAAATCTAGCCCCTCTGAAGTCTAAAGTTTTTCTTACGGTTGTGCTAACTGAAGTAGGAATAGCGACTCTAACCCATCCTAAGATAATGCTTTCCCTACTGTTGATTAGACTGGAGTGGCAATAGTAAATTTAAACCATCCGAGGGCCAACACTTTCCCAACTCTTGCGCACACTGGAGTAGGAATAGTAAACCTAGCCCCTCTGAAGTCCATCAATGTCCCTACTGTTGTATAAACTGCAGTGGGAATAGTATATTTTATATTCTCAGACTCCATTACTTTTCCTAATATTGGTTAAATAGATTTTATAGTATTATTTGTTGTTTTTTATATTTTACATTATTTGTTTTTGTTTTAATTTTTTTAATGTTTATAGTATTTTTAGTAAATGTGAATTTTACGGTTTACATTTTTAATATTATTAATTTGTGTATATATTTGTTTTAAAAACAATGTGAGTATGTATTATATATATTTATTTATATATATATAGAAATCTATATATATGTGCTTTTTATAGTAATGAATTTAAAGTATAATAAATATTGTAATGTAGAATATACATTTGTATTATTTATGTAACTATTATGTAACTATATATATATATATATTTATATAAACACACATATATATGTGTGGTTATATATGTATATATCAAAATATTGTATTACATTTTAAAGGAACTTATTTAATTTGTGGTATTTTAATGTTATATATTAGAATATTTAACATTTACCACTTTAAACTGTATATATATAAAAAAATTGATATATTTGTATGCTTTTGGACGATATTACTGTCCACAATATTTTTTTCTGATATTTTTGTACTTAATATATTGAGTATATGAACACAATAGTGTGGTAAATTATATTTTTGGCACTATATGTTTGTCAACTATAATGTTTACCATGATATGGTGTCATTGATCTGTTGTCAGATATTGAAAATGAAACATTTTGTAACAGTCCTCAACCATCAAAGACAAGATACATGTATGTAACTTCGGTGCGCAATGGATAATTTTATAATTATCCAAAGAGGCCTCATGTACGCTGCACAAAGCGATGTCTCTTTGGCTAGTCAGACTACCCATTTCCAAATTAGTATTTTGGCATTTTTCTTTTGAATGAGCTTATGGCAGTGATTGATTTGATATTAAATACATATATGAATAGGGTTGAAAAACCTATGTGGTGAAATATGAAGTAACAAATTCAAGCTTATATGTATGCAGACCAATTGGAAATGTGTGAAATATGCATAAATATACTACAATGCATGTATACCATAAGATTTCAAGACAATAAAATAAGGTTTAAAAAAACTGAATCTTACAAACCTGTTTTTTTTTAAATGGAATGCCAATTCCTAAGCATTTAAATCTGGCTTGGCAAATGCTTTTTATTTAATTTATTTCTGCATGTTGATTTTTTGTTATCTGCGTATAGATCCTATATGCCCCCTCTAACTTCTCTTAAAAGGATTCTCTTCTTCCTGTTAAACAACTTTGTAATCCTTTTTCAAATACAGTAATACTAAAACACTGCAGGTGTTGCAATGTTTAGTTTATTCATTTAACCGAGGATTACAATCAAAGCACAGACTCAAGTGAGGAGGCAATTATAACATACAAAAGTGTGATGCACATACTGAGGTAGGTTATCTCAAGTAGTCCTTTCACGTACAGTATATTGTGAACACATTGGGTATTCTGTAAGATTGCATAAAAAGTGCCATTTTAGTAAAGAAATGAGCTGGAACAAAGATAATGAAATTCTCTTATGAGAATCAAAGATGCAAACTAACATGGACAGAAGTGATGTTTAGGGTTTGTAGGTTTGCATAAAACGTTCTAAATATGAAAACTATTTACAGGATTTCACACTTCATATTCTTAATACATATTATACAATATCCTGTTAAAAATATACTGGTTTATGATAAGCACCAATTGCTAACTTCAGGACATGACATGCCAACTCACCTTGAACTTTCCATTTCTTTGTCTATAAAACACTAGATTTCTCTGCAGTAAAACGCATTTTATCAATGAACATTTGAGATCTCACAAACCTACACTTCACTTTACAGCCATTACAGAAACTTGGATTTATCCCATGAACTTTGCCATACCTGCAGTCTTCACATTGACCTTGCATTATTCTCACATATCACTCACATCCACTTGAAAATTGGAGGAGTTGACATTTATCTCAATAAGACACTGATCACTGTCTCAGTCCTCACACCAACAACCACTATTATTAATCGAATACTAGTGCACAGTAATCACCCCACCCTTCAAGGCAAACATTAACACCATCTATTGGTTACCATGAGAAATAGGTCTGTTTTTTGAAGAACTAAATGTAATCATTGACATACTTCCAATCTTCACTCCGAATCTCCTTCTCGGTGACTTCAACCTTATGCTAAGCAACTAGTTACAATAAACTCTTTACTAACTTCTCTCTGACAACTTCTTAATCAATACCCATCTGACATCAACTGGCCAACATGGCAAGTTTCTTGATGGCATGCCTATATTCAAAACACCATCCCTTGCTAAATCCATCATCGTTTTATTACCATCAGATCGCAAAATTATATACAAAGCAATCACTATTCTGTCTATCTCCCCTTACAACAATTCCCATTTCTAAGAGGAAGCACTCTCCTGACTCCTTCCCAAGACTCCTCCACCAAGCCCCAATGACTTTATCCCATTATTGCCACAACACATCATTTAACCCCTTTAATCTCAAGGTCAGACACATTTTCCTTACTCACTATCTATGCATATTTTCACCCAAAAGATATCAAGCCCACAGCCATGGCTCTCATCTTACATGTAGGTTTTTAAAACCAACGTGAAAACCCAGATATACAAACTGCAAATATAAGTCAACTTCAAGCTTAAAGTCATGCAAACAAGTGATATGCATAATATTTACTGCTTTCGACAATGTCAACCACTCCAACATGAAGACCCTCATATTATGCATTCAACCATAACCCTTTATATTGGCCTGAACTATTAAAACACTTTTCTCTTCCTCATACCTACTGATCACAGTTCTAACATTATCTGCTAGTGACTTTGTCATCTGTGTCTGATCGAACATTGCACCATCAAAGTAATCTTAATATATTACCCTTTGTTCCACCACATCTGCTTTGATAACCACCACACCCCAATCCCATCAGGCTTCCCTCAAATAGTTAATGACACTCTCTGCAGATGAATTCACTCCTATAATAAAACCTGCAAATCCAACTTGTGCACAGTATTCTTTTCAGCCCTAAGATTATGAAACATCTGCCACTTATTTCCAACTTCCTATTATGTCTTAAACTCTTTTCAAACACACTCTGTCCTTGGGGACATATTCTACTTCCTTCAAATCAGGTTCTAGTTTTATTAAAAAACAAAAAGCATCAAACCCTCTTCTCCAGATCACTATCACCTGGCATCTCACCCTCGCTTCTTTTAAAAAATATTAGAAAGGTATATTTCATCTTATCATACTCTTCCACTAATAACCAACGTAACCCTCTATAGAGTAGCGGCCCGTGGTGGGAGTGGTGCCGGGCGGTGATGTGGGGCGGGGGAGGGACAGGGTGGGGGGTAGTAAAGTACGGAAGACAGCCGTATAGAGGTAAGTAGACATATAAATAAATAAAACGAATTTCGTTGCGCACGCTGCATCGTCTCAATCCTGAGGTAGATCTCCTCCATAGGAGCCCTCCGAAAAGAGGTATAACCTTAGGAATAGGGATAATATTAGGAAACCTGACAGGTATCAGGATACTGATACACGTTCCTCTCGTTCCTTTCAGGGTTCATCAAAAAACTCAGAGAGGGAAGGACGGTCAGACAGACAAGAAGAGAGTACAAAGTCCAGAGACAAGCAGCACGCTCAAGATTACACTTCTAAAAAAGAAGAGAAACCAAAGCAAAAGCCACAGTTCAAAAAGAAGAAGGTTGCAGGTCTAAAGATCAGACATGCCCAGAATTCTGAGGACTCAACTACTGAATGGGGAATGGGCTCTGACGATGCTAGACAGTGCGACAGAGTAACAATAGCTCGCCAGAACCTGATGGAATTTCTGGTGACAGCGGACTTGAATGATTATATCACGGTAGACACACCCACCCGATACTAGGGTAAGTGTCCCACATAAGTTATATGAAATAACACTCCAAATGGAGGGGGACAAATGTAGGACAGTTAGAGGTCTCTTTTGGGAGAATCTGTCATTTGGCTATGACATTTTGTTAGCTGAACAAGATCGGCCTCCAGCATTCATCATGGATTGCCCTAAAGGAGAAATGATAATTTTACCAGCATTCTCAGACCATATTCCCAGGCACCTAAAACACACATATGCACAGGAGTGGGCGGTAGCCCAAGCCCCTACATTATACAAAAACCATGTTGGATGGGATGAGGATTCAACCCACCACATAATTCCTTTAAAAAATACTCCAACTGCACAGAGGCAGTATCCAATAAAGCAAGAAGCTAAACAACAGGTTAAGGAGATCTTAGATCAACTTGAATACCAAGGGGTGATCGAAAATTTCACCTCATCCATGAATAATCCTTTGTTTCCGGTCATGAAACCTGACAATTCATATCGTTTAGTTTTAGATTATAGACATTTAAATACTTGCACTAAGACAGTTGCAGTCCAAAATGCACACAGTGTCGCATTAATGAATAACACTGTGCGGAAAAAATATAAAACAACACTTGATATCTCAAATGGATTTTTCTGCCAAAATATAGCGCCTGAAAGCAGGTATCTAATGGCATTCTCAGCGCTAGGGTCCCAGCGTCAATTTTGTCGACTCCCCCAGGGGTATAAGAACAGCCCGGGGTTGTTTTCGGCCAGAGTAACTGAGTTACTTCAAAATTTAGATGAAGAGGCATTGTCCTATGTGGATGATATTTATCTAACGGACGATGACCTAGAGGAGCACTTGAATACCATAATTTTGGGATCCTGTCCTGTTTTTAGGATATGAGCTTTCAAGTGAAGGGAGAAGCCTGGCAGCCAATTTTTTAGAAAAATGCGCGCTGCTCCAACCTCCAAATTAATTGAAAAACTTACAATCAATCCTGGGATTCCTGAACTTTGGCAGAACATACATTTTGGATTACGCAGAAAGAGTAAAACCTTTCTACGATTTAATAAAACCTGATTTTTCAGTAAGACAATGAACACAGGAACACACAAATATCCTTTGTTCCTTACAAGCTGACATGCGTAAACGTACGTAACCTGGTAATCCGTATAGTTGCGGGTCAAACTGGGTACACCTATCTAACATATAATGAAGGTGAAACAGTACCAATTGCATACAAATCACATTTGTACACAAATGCTGAGATGCGCTTCGCATCTACAGAAAAGATTCTAACAGCAGTACAGACTGCTGTAGTGAGAGAAAGAGCACTGGCACAAGGGAAACGAATAATAGTAGTGACTACGGTTCCAGCCTTAGAGGCTGCGACAAAGGCAAGCGTTCCTAACGCTAAAGCCTTACATCCAAGATGGATACAATGGGCTAATTCCCTCACTGCAACAGATGTGGAATACAGGTACGACCCAAATTTAAAGACACAAGCATTTCTGCAATCCAAACACGAATATCCTCTACCAAATGAAATAATGCCTCTAGATCAGTATGAATATATAATTTACACTGACCGATCAGCTCAACCGGCCATAGGAAGTAAGCAACAATATAGTGCGGCATGCGTAATGGGTAAAGGTCGCATGCGGGATGGCAAGTTTCACCCAAATTGTACAAAAACGCAATCTCTAGGAGACTGCACGGCACAGCTGGCAGAGTTGAAAGCCTTGATACTGGCACTAGTAAATATGGATCGAGAATTACCCACACTCATTGTGTGCGATTCATTTTACTGTGTACAGTCATATAATGAATATTTGCAGCAATGGGTTCAAAACGGGTTCAAAGATGCAAAAGTTGGCACAATTAGGCATAAAATGCTATGGGAACAGGTAGTGGAGTTGAAAACCGAACTACCGAGAGCTCACGTGATACATACACGGAGTCATCAGCGTGATGGCGTTCACGTTGAAGGGAATTCATTGGCTGATGAAGCGGCAAAGGGGGCTGTACGCACGGCTTCCGTAGCTGCAATCACTCGTTCTAAAACGAGAATAGACGGTGAGATTATGGTGGCTGTGAATGCTTCTCGCAAAAACAGCGGAGCAGTACCAAAAAGGTTTCCACTCAAGTACTCCTACAAGTTAGATGCCAATAACATCCCATTTGCTCAGATTCCTGGAGTGGGGGATAGAGTAATTCCAAACATGGATCGTAGGTTAGGTTTAATTCTAGCAGCACACGAAGGGATAGGTTCTGCACATGCAGGAGTTACGGCGACTGTTTCTTTACTGAAACAACGCTATTTGTGGCCTGGGTTAACTAAGCAGACTAAAGACTAAGGGGCCGATTCCGATGTCGGACGGACCTGAGTCCGTCCGACATCGGTCAGGAGCCGTAACCGACCGACCTGCTGTCGTCGGTTACGGCCCTGCAAGTACGATGCGACCGAACCCTGTTCGGTCGCACTCGTATACTACACATTGGGAGCATGCATTCCGAGCGGAATGCATGCTGTCATTGTGGAAAGCAGGAGTGCAGTTCATCCCTGCACCCTGTGTGCCCGGCACCCCAAGGTGCCTGCCACCGGGTGTAAGGATCAACAGAGGGGCACCATAGGTGCCCCCAGGTCGCTCATTCGGCGGCCTCGCACCCATGGGGGCCCTACTGGGGGCCCCTAAAGACAGTTACTGACTGCCTTTTCGTGCCGGAAAGACCGGCACGAAAAGGCAGTGAAATACTGCCATCGTACTCCCTCGGTCGTGAAGAGGCGGCCGGGGGAGTACTGAAGGAAGCCATCCGGACATCCGAGTCGGATTCCTTTCCGACCGAGCCCATCGGAATGGCTCGGTCGGAAAGGAATCCGGCCGGCACGTTCCGATTCAGTCGGAAGGGCTCCGACCATCGTTCGGTGCCCTTCCGGCCGAAATCGGAATCGGCCCCTATGTCTTAAAATGCGACATCTGCCAGCAGATGAAAGGTTCCACCGTAACACGTCCAGCACAGACACCATTATTTATCTGATAAACCACTAGCATATGTTTACTTGGACCACTGCGGCCCCTTACAAAGAGATGGGGCTTACAGGTATATCATGGTTGCAGTAGATTCCTGCTCAAGATTCCTATGGGTGTGGCCCCAACGCTCGGCTGACGCTCGAACTGTTATAAAAGATTTGTGAGTCTTTATAGGGACATACGCAATTGGCACATTACATTCTGACCAGGGCCCTGCGTTTAGCTCTCGGGCTTACAAGGAGGCCATGCAAGGATTGGGTGTAGCATTGCGATACTCCTCTCCATACCATCCAGAGGGAAATTCAGTCTTGGAGAGGAAAAACAGAGACTTAACAGCTAGAGTATTAGGCACGGGTGAGAGTTGGGTAAAACATCTGTATGGAGTGCAGCGAGCATTGAATAACATGCCAAGAAGTTCTCTAGGGGGGGGTCACTCCATATGAGGTCCTATTTGGGACAAGAATGTGGGTACCTGATCTTGATTATGAAGGCGCAGTGGCGGATGAAAAGCCTTTTGACATCCATAATCGTTTGGCTGTTTTACAAGATCTAAATGAGTCCAGGACACAACAAAGTAATCTCCATATGAAGCAGACCGCCACTGGGGAAGTCAAATCAGTCACGGCAAGACCTGTCTGGATCCCAAAAGTCGGGGATCTGGTCAGAGAGAAAATAGCGGACAAAAAAGAATTTGGGCCATCATACAGAAAGCCTGTACAGGTCCTAGCAGTTGAAGGAACAAGAACTGTACTTCTACGGCCTCTAGCCGGAAAAAAGGAGAAAAGATTTGTCTCAATCGACCTAATCAAACCACACTATGTGGCCGAAACTGAGTAGTAGGTCACGTGGACTCCAAAGTAGCAGACGCCCTCCTCTTGTTACAATTCAAGAAGTTCAAACGGAAAGACTCATCACGTTCAAAGAGTCTTCTGCACGGAATGATGGAATATGCAATAATGCTATGGAACTCGTTCCCCTTGAACCTGAAGTTCAAATTGAGAACCAAAATGAAAGACAAATTTCAATTCGACCAAATACAGATGTCTACATCAACATGCCTCAACAAGAGCAAACTACGATTTCTACAAATCCTGATGCAATACCAACAATTGATCAAACTGCTTCTGGCTACTTCATAAACTTTGATACGTTTTCTTTGTATCCAAGTGAACCGGAAACGATGCCAGCCCAAAAATCGGGCAAGCAGCAAGTTAAAGACTTTTTGAACTTTCTTAAAAAGACTTACCTGGTGTCACCTTGGGTAGAACTATGGGTAATCACGGGGATACTTTTCCTTCTTTTCTGGTTAGGCTTAGTAATAGTTTTTAGCATGCTTGTTAATGGAAAATACCTTCGACAAAGCTCTGCAGCCCAAAAGGTGAACTTAATTTTAAAACCACACCAATCATCTCATCGAGAACAAAGAGACTTGTCATCAGTGAACATTACAGCAGTTCCTATACCTGATGGTATAGTTTGGGACAAGGTTGATTTCGATATATTTGGTCCGACCGAACTTTTGAGAATTTCTCATTTATTTAAAATATCGTTGAGTGATATCATTACCTCAAGTACATTTTCCGATGGTTGGGATTTTGAGACTGTAAATAACATGTTGTCTGATTTGGAAAAATCTGATGCATTTTCTAATAGTGAAACATTGGAAAGCACATCAGATTTCGAAACAATGTATTGTTATAAATACTATGGTCATCACTTTCTGCATAAATCTGCAAATCCTAGAAATGTGTTCACTTACCACCAGTGGGAACATTGTCCAACACCGCCGAAAGGCAGTTCAAAAACATTTACACAAAAGTTTCCATATTTTTCAGGATTTAATATGTCTGACCCAGCATCATATTATTATAAGGTTGCACCAACATCAGCACAGAAAAATATGTTAACAAACACCAAACAGATTTACTCTGCCTCCTTTATTGCCCAGTTGTCTGAACAAGGTTTTGACTTATGGAAAGACACCATAGAATTAAAATCAGTCTGGGGTACTAGAGAATGGCAAGTTCAGGGAACAGAAGCTTTGTTTGGAGCATGCCTTATCCCTCAACAAATCATGTTTTTGAACGAGACAGTGCAACAGACGTCTTGCCTTGGACTAGGTAAGAACAAAGACTTGAACACACCTCGGGTGCCGACTCCATCACACACCGGGGGTAACGAAACATCACACAAAGAGATTACAGTAGATGACATTATACAATACAACAGATCAGACCCCGATTGGAAGAAATGGTTGATTTGGCCCACAGACACGAATAGTTGTCAGGCGAGATTCATGGGTAAAACCGAAGGTTTCGCTATCCATAGACCAGATCCACATTATCTACAGAGACAACATCCAGGGGTAGTGACATCCTACAGTGTTGGGAAGTTGTGCCTTGATTGGCTAAAAACCTCAACACTCACAAAGGTGAAACAACACTTATCCTTACTGTCACAGGATGTGGATCTCAGGGATTTTTTACTTAGTCCCAGGAAGCCACGTCAGAAACGTTTCTATTATGCTGTCTACAATGAAATTTGGAAAATATCCCAACAAGAGGCCGCAGAGAAGTTCCATGAAATAGACCGTATACATCTAGAAAAATCTCTAGCAGTGGTAGACAATGGGTTAACTACATTGACCTCCAGGATATATTCCTTAGGCAACATTGTATCTTCTGCGATAGACATACTAGAACAAGATTTGGCCATATTACAACACAGGCAATCTCAATTACGTTCTATTATGGTATTAAGCTGGATGATGCAATATTTCCGTGCAGGCTATGTGCCTTGGCGTTATATCAACAGTACGTCTCTGTTTTCTGAATACAATCTAACAGATAAACAGATAGAAATGGCACAAAGGGGAGCAAAATATACAATGCTGCGTATCGAAAAACTGGATAGATTAGCATTTACAGTGGCAGAATTACCGTCCACAGAATGGCTAATCCATGGCCACATAACTCTACCGGTCACTACTTTTCAGTTTCAATATTGCCTTGAACGAAAGCAGGCAGGCAGATATGAAGAGATGGGTAAGGAATACATTAAGGAATCATGGGTATTACCATACATATTTCAATGCCGGAGTGGGGATCGAGAAGTGTTTCTAAGCGGTACAAACTGTGCGAACGCTTTAAGTGGATCACTCATATGCCAGGATATAATGCTGCACGTGGCTTGTAATGGTTCTGTAGCAAACCTGTCCTGCCATTTGAGGGGGGCCCCAGCTGCAGTGATTACTCCAGCATTCAGGCTACTTTCAAATTGTTCCATCTAGAAGTAGATACGAAATACGATATATAATGCGGTTTATGCATATATATATCGACATATTGGGAAATGTTCTTATTAATCTGTATTATAAATGTTATTGCAGATGTTCCATCGCATAACATAATAACGAGTGACCAAGCCTCGGATATTCTTGTTGAGCCGCATCATTCTTCAAGTAAGCCTATATTCAGGTTCATTGGAAATTGGTTTTGGGAGTACCGTTTTTGCACTTTATTTATTTATTTATTTCTTATTTTTTCCATTTTCTTTCATGCACTTTATCTATAATTTTTTCTCATTCTGTTTTTTAATTAACTCTATCTATAGGGGCATTTTGGTCTTTGGTCTATTTTCTTTGTAGTTATATTTGAAGGCACATATAAATGTATCACTATTATGATTATTGTAAATGTTGTAGAAAGTATGACAATGAAGGTTCAGTCATGTTTTTATTTATTAATTTACAGGTGGTTGTTTCTTTTCCTGACGAAGGCGCTACGTGCGCTGAAGCGCGTCGAAAATTTATCTGTTGCCACTTTGAAATTTTTATATATGTACTCTGCATTTTATTAAATTTGATGTATGTTTTATGAGTGTATCAGAGTACATGAATGCATATGTCATTTATAATTTGTTTTTTATTGAAAATATCTCCGTGATGTGTTCTCTATATATATGAATATTAATTAAATAAATAATCACAGGTTTTTATCTATGTTGTTATTGTCTGTCCTCATTGTCCTTCTATTGTTCAGCACAATTATTGTGATTTGTTTCTCTATTACCTAGGAACGATACATTTTCTCTCGTCTGTAGCAAACCTGTCCTGCCATTTGAGGGGGGCCCCAGCTGCAGTGATTACTCCAGCATTCAGGCTACTTTCAAATGGGAGTTACTTGATGCTGAACAGTCAAGGCTGCTGCGGAATGCTCCCGGGCATCGCATATCTGGTAACCGTGAGCTCCAGGGTTACTTTTTGTATGCAAGTATTGTTTCCACCACCACATACAGTCAGGGAGACGCCGTTATGGCCTTCACTGAATGTTTCTTTAATACGGTTTGATACTCTAAGCAGAATAAAAGCCATGCTTTTACAAAAGTCTGTGCCCTTAACCTCCGCTCGAGAGACTTTTGATCTCCAGATCACAAGGTTTCGGCAGAGATACAGGCGCTTATTCATACCAACTGCCATTTCAATTTCGCAGAAATGGTAAATCGTATCTTTAACATGTCTGATACGACAGGCATAGTGCACCTATTTAAGACCATAGGTTCTGGACTTCTGAGCACATTTCAGACGGTACTTGGAGTTATACCAAACTCCATACACTCCGTATTCGATAGCATCTTTGAAGGATTTCCGCTCATCCTGTTTATAGTAGCAGGTATACTGATTGTTTTATATTTACTATGCAATGGATGTCCCAGTCACCAAGGAGATGGAAAGAGCACTCCTGGAGCGTAAATACTGTGACCGCATGGTACAACATCTAGGCATGCCTCGCCTAAGAGAACTAAGTGCATCTTGGTTCTTGTCATTTCAACCAGTCTGGATGGACTGCATCTTACCTGTCCTCCGATGCCTGTTTTGCGGAGAAGAATGCGTGTTAGACCTTTGTTTGGCACTCCCATCATGTGCGCAACCGGACGTGAATGCTTTACTGGACCCGATAACGGCCCATGTTCTGCAGTGTCCTCATCGTATTCCGATGTTGATGGTGGCATTCCTTGAGCCCCCACAGGTAGTAACAGCGCCTGTTGGTATGGACACCGTCTCCTCCTCTGACACCCAGGCTTTGGACGGTGCACAGGCTGCCCCAGCACCGGCTGCGGACAGTGTGGAACATCATCTGTGCTCAATTGACGTACTCTGCGAGGTGCTACAGGGGCCGTCTACTGCAGAAGCAAGCAACGAAAATGTTGCGTCTACCAGCCAGGACACATAAACATTTGACTCATTTGGGTCGTCGTGTGCTGGAAGAAATTCGCCAGTTTTTAAAAAACAAGCTCAAATTTGGAACTCAAAACAAAAATTGACATTCCTTTCATTTATTGGGCATACATGGCTTTCTAATGCTTATAGTGCTTCGGACTATAACTAAGGACACTTAAGAGCTATGGCTTGAAAAAATATTTTAGACAGTTTTAAGTTTTTAGAAATTTTTGAAGTTTTAAACGTTTTTAGCTAAACAAATGTTTTCAAACTTTGTGCGTACCAATATCTAGTTAGGCTAGTAGTACGGTGATAAGTTACATATGCCGTCCAGTCGGAAGAGGAGTGGGTGTTATATTCCATATAGGTACCCTATATAGGCGCAGGTAACATTGCAACCTTTCACCTATATTCTTCCCTACATTACATACTTAATGGTTCTTAGGGACTGACCTTTTACCTAGATATTCATGAGGCTTCTTGGAAGCACAGCAGGACTAACATCTCCCGTATAATATCTCTGTATAAAGTTCAGGCCCGACGTCATCCTTTAGGCCGACACAGTAACACAGCCAGGTAGGACCCCTGGGGAGACCTATCGGTATATATACATCACATCTTGCTTAGAAAGATAGAGGAGACCGAGACTTCCCGGCTGACACACTGACCAGAGACGCTGAGGTTCCTGCATGTAAGACACTCCAGCTCGCAGTGGTCTAACACCCTCGCGGGGTGTCCAACTCGAGACCAGGACGGGATCCCATATTCTCTCATTCTCAGGTAATGGGGTTGACTAGATCCTAGAGGGATTCTTGGCATAACACCTACACAGATGCTAGGTGCATTTAGGTACATTTAGGTACATCTAGTTAGGAAGGCATTGTAGGAGTACACACTGTTTATCATGTGTTTTATGTACTGATATATATATATATTCATGATTACTGCAAGATGGTAGAACTTTACCATCCCTTTACTTTCGTAGTACTTCTAATCATATATCTCTGCTACTGTCTAATGGTTGTTGCAGCTCATCTATTCTACACTAGAATAACAACTGTTCAATAAATACTTATTGAGAACGCCCAGCCTGTTTATTCTGTGTAACTCTCTAAGACAAACTAAGTAAGCACGAGTGACTGAGTGAAAGGTAGTATATTGTTTCCACGATTCTGAGGGATCAGGGTTGTCATGTTCTGAGGTTGCCAGAATCTATTCTCTCCTTGGTAAGAGGAGGTTATAGTGGCACTGTGAGCTAGCTGATACAGACAGGCTAACGTATCCAGTGGGGGTGCACGGAATCAGTCCGCCTCCAATCCCACAGTTTATGTTATCCAAACGCCCAGATCCTGTATAGGTTATATAGGAACTACACAACACTGTTACCGTCATTCTATCACAGGGCACTGCTAGAAGAAGTAGAAAGATGCCACCAGGTGCTGCATTGATATTTCACACTCCCTGAATCTCCCACTGACACCCTCTTATAAACGTGACTTAGAGATACATCAATCATCGAGTGAGAGAGAAATCCTACACTACTAAGGGCATTATTTTCATGCAACCGGGGTGTGACTCCTGTCCCCAACCCAAGGGAAACTCTGTTCACCAGGACAGCAACCCACAGTGGCCACTGACAGCTGTCAGTGACAAAAGCCAGGCCCCTGGACATTCAGGGCTCTCTGATCTTTGTGGTTTCTCAGAGTGTGGGGCGGTAGCCCCAGGTGACTGGCCCCCTTTGTTCACTCTCCCTCCCAACAGTTCAGGGGTGGATTCCTGAGACTGATATCCCAGCCCAGGGCCTGTACCCTGACGCTGACCAGGAGACTGAGGTGTTCTCTCCCACACCCTGTCCTCCCCTCGGGTCCTGTACCTTCCACTGTGGAGAGGTACATCCAGACGTCAGAGCACTTGTGGCAAGCGCCCTGCACAATTCTCCCACCAGTTCATGCAAGCTATCCTGCAACTTGTCTCCCAGCCCAGGGTCTGTACCCTTAGGCTGGGCAGGTGCCTGGCAAGCCAGGACTTCTAGGGAGTACACCCACCTCCTAAGGGAAACACTTACTGTAAGTGTTGTGCAAGAGTCTGCTTTGCAATGCACTCCTGCCCTCTGTCCATCTGACAGAACATGGAGCACCCTCAAGCCAGAAGTGGCCTCACCAGGGTCAGTCCTGGGGTGCTCTGATCTCAGAGCTGGCAACCCCTGACCCATGGGTCCTCCCACTGGGGACTGTCTCCCCCTCTCACCCCTCCATCTGGACTTTTGCCCCTACTTCCGGAGTGGTGCTGCCAGATCCTAGAACCAGTGGGACACTTGTGACAGCCACCCCTGAGCACTCCTGACACTACGGGGTCCCCCTCAGGGGATGGCCTCCTGGTACAGACTATGCCCCCCTCCTGGTGCTTCTGCTGGGAACTATCCAGGCCACGGGACTGGGTGTTGGGCAACCTGGGCCTTTGCCTACCCCCACCTCTCCTCCTGCCCTGAGAAGGGACATGGGACCCTCTACCCATCCCACTACACTGGGGCCTATCTGGGCTACTGCACACCTCCTCCACCTCCCTCGGTCTGGGACAACCTGAGCCACCCCCTTCCGGATCACTCCCAAAAGCCTCTTCAGACCCACTGGCATCCACCAAAAGGTCTGCCTCTAGAGCAAGCTCCCTGGGGTCAGAGAACTCACACTCCACAGGGTGTTGGCATAGTTCTGGAAAACCTTGACTGAACATATGCTCTCCAGCAATCAAACTGTCCAGCCCTTCACATGTGTTAACCATACTACCCTTCACTCTACCACTCAGTGCCTTGAACAGGTACCCCACATGCCCCTCCTGAGACAGTATATGGCTGTCCCTGAAACTCAACCCACACTCTTCTGGGGTGTCTCCATACTTCCTTACCAGGGCATCTACCACAGGGGAACCCGTCTCCCTGTCACTCTCTCCTAGAGCCAGTAAAGTGTCCCTCCCATCACTAGGAATATGACTCCCCGTGCCAGTTCCCCAATCCACCTAAGGGTCCATGCGTACCCCTGGAGTACCTCATAAACCTGAACCCCTTAGTGTATGTCATCCCCCTCCTTGAAGTCAGGCACCAAGTCTCTGGGTATGGGAACCTTTTCTGCAATACTGGACATTACATTTTGGCTGCCACCATCTGAGCTGGACTCTGCTCTCATGGCTTCCAGACCCAACTCTCTCATTCGCAGTTCATGAGCCAAAAGCAATTTACTTTCCTCCAGTGCAAGGGTCTTTTTGTTTTCCATTTCCCATTTGAAGTTTTCAAGCTCCAGCTCATGCTCTCGGGCCTGTTGCCTGTCCTCCAGCTCCTCTGGGGACAGACTTATGGATGACAGACTGCTGCCAGTCTTGGAGGGCATTCCCCCCACAGGCAGATCCTGAGCTTCAAACTCCATTTGCTGGTTTTGTACCTCCATATCCACTTCCTCATTCTCAGCCTCCTCAGCTTCTCTTGCTTCCCACCAGTCCCTCAGTACCTTTTACGGCTTCTCTTTCTTAGAGGAGCTTTTAACAGGGCATTAGAAATACTTGCAGAACTGTTTAAGTTGAGGCACCATATAGGATCTCATCCTCTCCATCTCAAACACAACCTCTGCAACTTCAACTTCTGGCTCACCAAGCTGAGACATGATTTGTAGATCAGTAGTGTACTCCTATCACTGTATGTTAAGTACAAACACAAGTCCTATCCCACTGCTTCCACCAATGTTAGAAATGGGGTCTCTAATTGACAGTGGCTTGCACCCTGTTCAAGTAGGGACCCTTCCTTCTAGTCAAGGTAATGGGATTACACAGCTAAGATAAACCCTACTCACCCCCTTTGTAGCTAGACACGAGCAGTCAGGCTTATCTCAGAGGCAATGTGTGAAGCATTTCTACATAAAACAAATAATAACACAGTGAAAACACTACAAATGGACACCACATCTGTTTAGAAAAAATAACCAATCTTTATCTAAACAAAACAAGAACAAAACGACAAAAATACAACATACAGAACTCAAGATATCTCTTTTTCAAGGTTTAAACAATTTTGTCCCTAGAACTCTATGAATGCATCGGTTTTAGCACAAAGATCCTTTGATGTATCAAAATCCAAGATAAAAAACAGCCACAAAGGAGAGAAGTGTCAGAAAACATCATGATGCATCGGTTCTTGAGTCCCAGGGGAATGGAAGCATCAGTTCTGCTGCATGCAGGATAAGTGTTGCGCCAATCCTTTACTGCGAGGAGAAGCGATGCGTTGAAATCCAAACACGTGTCCTTTCTGCAGGTAAATGCGCTGGAAACTTGGAGCACAGGTGCGATGCATGGGTCGATGCTCCCAGCCGCTGCGTTGATTCTTCAGCTGCAGCGCGGTGATGCAATGATTTTCAGCTGCACAGCCGGGCCTGCAGTGGCATCAGAGCAGGTGTCTTGGACGTCGGAGACATGGTGCTCGGGACTAGGGCTGCGCGCAAACTTGGAGCCACAAGAACTGGTCCAGTGTTGATTCTCCAGACGCGAACAGGCGCTGTGTTGATCTTTTGGCCGCAGCACGGCGATGCATTCGTTTTTTAACCACACAGCAAGCTTGCAGAGGGTTAAATAGGTGCTGAGGGTCGCCACATGGATGTTCTTCTTTCTGCAGCAAAGCCACCTCCAAAGACCCAGAACTGAAATTGGCACCACTTGGCAGGTCAGAAATTCCAGCAGATAGATTATGGGGCAGGAGGTGTAGTCTTTGATGGTGCTAAGGCTTCTTAACAGGAGGTAAGCACAAGCAAGCCAATGAAGAATCTTCTCAAGCAAGATACAAAGCAAAGTCCAGTCCTTTTCATCTCCAAGACAGAAGCAGCAACTGCAGGCTAACTCAGCATAGCAACACAGCAAAGGAACAGTACTCCTTCTAACAGCTTTCCAGCTCTTCCTCGTAGCAGAGTCTCCTCTTGACCCAGAAGTGTTCCAAAAATGTGGGGTTACAGGTCTAATACTTATACCTCTTTCTGCCTTTGTAGTAGGCATACTTCAAAGGATAGTCTTTGTAGTGCACAGATACTGCCTTGCCCTGACCTGGTCCAGACACACTTCAGGGGGGTGAAGATAGCATTGTGAGAGGACAGACACAGCCCTATTCAGGTGTCAGTGACCACTCCTCCCACCACTTTAGGTCAGGAAGCCCATCACAAAAACATATAAACGCACGTAAGTGTGTGCTTAATCTTACTTACGGTGTTTTTAAAAAACGGTGGTGATTAGAAAAAAGGAATACCTTCTCATGTTTGTAGGAAGGACAGTGTTCAAAAAGTTGTAAAATGCCCCTCACACACTGAAACCTGATTCAGTGTCATGCTTCATCATTGGGGTCTTCCCGCCCCTCTACGGGACGGGGCGTGCTACTACCTACGTGGACGCGGGAGCACTTACTTTAGTGATTAGTGTATATGTGTAGTGCGTGGGATCGTGAAATATAAATATATGTGATGGTTTAAAAATTCCCTGGCTAGTGGAAAAGAATACACTTTATTAGCTTCCCTAGCTGAGTATGGTAAAAGGGGGGGAAAAAAGTAGATGGTGTACTATAATGGGTCACTTTCTACAAGGTCGACATGTTTCAAAACCCATCCCCTAGGCTTTCTTCTTCAGGACCGAAACGATCCCTATAACGCCTCACTGGGCTGTATAAATGTACATAGGCCTTCTGATCACAAGTACTCTTCTCTGCGCCCCAATTGCGCATTTGATAATTATATCATTAGTATATCCTATGAAAAAGAGAACAAGGTGGATAAATAGTTGCTTGTATCATTTATCACTTTGTATATTCACATCACCATCATGTGTAAAGGAAAAAACTTATCATCACTGTGATATATTTTTCTCATCCTGATATGGGTGTTTTTACTCATATATCAATTGCTACAACACTCCTGATAGTATTAGTACCCAGTTTTACATACATTCAGAACTTTCAAACATCCAGATGGGTGGTAAAAAGTTTTTAATGTTTTTTATTTTAAAGCATTCATTCATTCATACACTGTTTTTAAACATTCATACATTCATATTTACAAAAGTAAAATAATTTAGAATTGTCCTAGTTCTGTGAAAAGCGCATGTGCCTCCGTTTTTCTTGCCTAGCACTTTAGAATGGTAAGTTTTCAGCATGTATGTGCATTTACTCACTTATAAATAAGTGCTCCCCTAGCATGCAGTTAAAGATGGGATTCAAAATCCAAGCTCTCAGAGAGATGTGCCGTTAAAGATGTTTATATATACATACATTCGTATATTAATGTGTCCTCTCCATGAGATGTCACGAGGGGTATAAGGGCGCCTTCATACAGACACTGTAGATTTTAGGAAAACAGATTGAAAAAGCCAAGTTCATACTAAAGTAGTTATTTTCTTTATGCTGAATGTGATCTCTCGGGCTTTTTAAAGACACGCCCTTGTCTTACTTACATGCTGCGGCTGCTAGAACACCTGGGAATACCTTCTCGTGGCTCTCCGGGAACAGAATGATGTGTTCACAAGCCCGGTTTATAAAGGGTGTGCCTTGCTTAGAAATGCCCTCGATTAGATGCAGCTGGTGTTACGACAACTAGACTGAGAAGAAACAAAAATGGCCGCCACTGAATGGCACAAAAAGGAGCTATATTCAGGTCCACTTCCTGTTTGAAGTTTTTGATGAAAAATTCTGGGATCCTTCTTTTTCGTGTTACGATGATTAAAAAACTGGCAGCTACGCCAATTTTTTTTTCAAAAACATTATATATTTATATTGAGATATTTGAAAAATATGAATATATATATATATAATGGCAGAACTTATGAATATTCTAATAGGCTGTTTTCAAGTGGATTCACTAGGTCGATTACAGACCGGTCATTTGCAAAAGCATGTGTAGGTGTGCCTTAGGTTACAGATTTTGCCATATGGCAGGTTCTCAATTTGTTATGTAGTGTATATTTGTAGTATCCTCAATGTCAGAGTAGATTCCAAGGAATATCATCATTTAACCCTCTTTCATTGGTTCTCAGACGGAACACCCAACGCTGTTCCTTTTCAAATAAATACCTTTCATTATCGATTTGTTCGATTATCGTCCAAGAGAGATCCTCCCATTTATGACCTTTTTCCCAAAAATGAGCTGCCATTTTTGTTGTGCTTTTTTTTACATTTTATGTTGCTTTTGTGTTCGCCTATCCTTAGTTTCACTGGGCGTGTGGTCATTCCTACGTACTCCAAGAGGCACGGGCAGGAAATAAGGTAAACCACATTTTTTGAGTTACACGTTGTAAACCTCCTTTGGTCCCATCTGGTTCCATCTTGGAACCATATCTCTTTGCTCTTCTTTGTTAGTTTACATGCATGACACATGCCACAGGGATATTGGCCAGAGACCGGTGGCAATTGGCTAGTTTGTGTGCTGTGTCCATCTTTTGTCTCTTTTGGTCTGGTGTGTACGACAAAATCTCGGATACTCTTCGCTCTTTTGTGTGAGAAGATAGGTTTTGGTAAATTGATGCCTCCACTATTGAGGATTCGCCAATGTTTGTTTACAATTTTTGTAATCCCATTGGAATTGGTGTTGAAGGTTGTTATGCACACTGGGAGGATTTCCTCTTCCTTGCGGATTTTTGGTTCTAAAAGGCCTTCTCTGCTGTTGTTACGCGCCATTTTGTATGCTTTATCAATCACTTTTTAGGGTATTGACGTGTCTCCAATTTCTTTTTCAGGTCATTAGATTGTTTTTTGAAATCCTCAATTTCCGTGCAATTTCTTCTAAGCCGGAGAAATTGCCCATAGGGGAGATTGTCGCGGAGATGTCGGGGGTGGAAGCTGTTGTACAGTAAAAGACAGTTTTTAGAGGTCTCTTTGAAATGGGTGGTAGTTGTCAATTTTCCGTCTGTTGCATAAATATTTAGATCAAGGAAAACTAATTTTTCATTTGAGATGGTACTTGTGAAATTCAAAAATTCATCTTGGCAGTTCAGCCATGTCAAGAAACGTTTTGCGGTCGTCTCATCTCCCTCCCAGATGATCAATATGTCGTCTATGTATCGTTTCCATACATGTATATGGTCACGGAATGGGTTTCTGGGATTCAAGATTCTTTGTTTCTCTAGTTGATGGACATAGAGACCAGCTATACTGGGAGCAAAGGTGCTCCCCATGCTGGTCCCATGTTTTTGTAGGTAAATTGTATCCTGATACTCAAAAAAGTTCTCTTTGAGTGCCAATTGACAGCACTCCATGACCATATTTCTTGGTGTTTGGTAATCCCAATCAGTATCAAAAAGGACGTCTTCTATGATATTCAAAGTCTCATTGTGGGGAAGGCTTGTATATAAGCTCTCCACATCGCAGCTTATCAATAGTTCTCTTTCAGGATTGAAAGGTAGACCTTCTAGCAGTTGTAGGACGTCTTTAGTATCTTTTAGGTACGTAGATGTTTGTTGTACTAGCGGCCTTAGGAAAGCATCTGCAAATTTTGAGACCGGTTCCAGGATTGACCCAATCCCAGATACTATTGGGCGGCCCGGCGGTGAGATCTGGTTTTTGTGAATTTTAGATAGGGTGTTTTTGGTGAACTTGTGGTTAAAAAATCACCTTCCTTTTTGGATATCCACCCATGTGATCGTGCCTCTTCCACCATGCTTGCTATTTTTACTCTTATTTTTTCGGTGGGGTCTTGGTTGAGGATTTCATAGTTTCTTTCATCCCGAAGGAGACGTTTGCACTCTTGGTCGTATTTTTTGGCAGATTGTATTACAATGGCCCCTCCTTTGTCTGCTGGTTTTATTACCAATTCAGTATTGTTCGCTAGTTCTCTGAGAGCCTCGTTTTCTTCTCTGGTTGTGTTGTGAAAGACTTTCTTGGTTTCTGAATCCATTTTCTCTAGGTCTTTCATCACAGCCTTTTCGAAGACGAGCAGTTCTACTGGTAGGTTGGCCTCAGGTGGGGTGAAGGTAGATTTTGGTCTTAACCTTGTGTCCCCATCTTGCTGGTCATCTCTTTGTTTGTCTTTGAAAAAAAATTGAAATTTGAGTCTCCTCATGAATTCCTTCATCTCTTTGCATAATTGGAAATTGTCCAATTTAGCTGTGGGCACAAAGCCTAGTCCCTTTTCCAGGACTTTGATCTGTGCTGATGTTAAAATGTGATCCGAGAGGTTCACCACCAGATTCATTTCTTGCTGGTTGAAGCCCCTGTCATGCTTCTCGTTGCCATCCGAATTTGTTCTTCGTTTTGTGGGGCCCAGTGGACATTGTTCCCTCTCCGGTTTTTTCCTCTGTTTCTCCCTTGGCGTAGCCCTAAAAAATGTGGCTGTTCATAGTAGGGATGGTCTTGTGTGGGGTAGTTCCATTGTGGGTAAGTACCTTGTTGATGTGGGTACATTGGAGGTCCTAGGGGGTATGGTAAATATTGGGGAGGGTCTTGATAGGGTCCCCATCCTCTTTGACCATGGAACCAAGGACGTCTGTAATTGCCCCTCCTGCCCCGATATGGTTGGTATCTACCTTTTCCTGAGTCTGATCCACTGGATCCTGAGTCAGATGAATCGTCATCAGTTGTCATTTCCTGGCGGTTCTCTTGGGGTTTGTAATCATCTCTTATGTAAGGATAAACCCTCTCGTGGCTGAAACGAGAGACGTCTTTTTAAGTTTATCGTACTTGCTTTTTTTCAATGTTATTTCAAAGTCATTGAGAATTTTGTTCAGCTCTTCAAGATGTTTTTTGAGGGCACTCGGTGTTTCATAGCTTTTGAGACGGATTTCTATTTCTTGAATTTCAATTTTGAGTTCTTGTGCTATTCTGCCAGCTGTCTTAATAATCAGCACAAGCCAGTCTCGTGTGCAGTGCCAACTTATTAGTGACCAGTCTTTTTAAAAATGTTGTCATTTTGAAAGATATATGGTTCATTTTTGACTATTAGTCCATTTGGTGCTGCATTTCCTTTAAGATATTCAGTCATAAGAAGACCATGAAGGGCAGTTTTTATCTGGGTGCGTCTTAGTTGTTCTATCTCGTCCCATATTATCGTGCGATAATGAAAGGTATTTATTTGAAAAGGAACAGCGTTGGGTGTTCCGTCTGAGAACCAATGAAAGAGGGTTAAATGATGATATTCCTTGGAATCTACTCTGACATTGAGGATACTACAAATATACACTACATAACAAATTGAGAACCTGCCATATGGCAAAATCTGTAACCTGAGGCACACCTACACATGCTTTTGCAAATGACCGGTCTGTAATCGACGTAGTGAATCTACTTGAAAACAGCCTATTAGAATATTCATAAGTTCCGCCATTATATATATATATATATATTCATATTTTTCAAATATCTCAATATAAATATATAATTTTTTTGAAAATGTTTTTGGCGTCCCTGCCAGTTTTTTAATCATCGTAACACGAAAAAGAAGGATCCCAGAATTTTTCATCAAAAACTTCAAACAGGAAGTGGACCTGAATATAGCTCCTTTTTGTGCCATTCGGTGGCGGCCATTTTTGTTTCTTCTCAGTCTAGTTGTCGTAACACCAGCTGCATCTAATCGAGGGCATTTCTAAGCAAGGCACACCCTTTATAAACCGGGCTTGTGAACACATCATTCTGTTCCCGGAGAGCCACGAGAAGGTATTCCCAGGTGTTCTAGCAGCCGGCAACATGTAAGTAAGACAAGGGCGTGTCTTTAAAAAGCCCGAGAGATCATATTCAGCATAAAGAAAATAACTACTTTAGTATGAACTTGGCTTTTTCAATCTGTTTTCCTAAAATCTACAGTGTCTGTATGAAGGCGCCCCTATACCCCTCGTGACATCTCATGGAGAGGACACATTAATATACGAATGTATGTATATATAAACATCTTTAACGGCACGTCTCTCTGAGAGCTTGGATTTTGAATCCCATGTTTAACTGCATGCTAGGGGAGCACTTATTTATAAGTGAGTGAATGCACATACATGCTGAAAACTTACCATTCTAAAGCGCTAGGCAAGAAAAACGAAGACACATGCGCTTTTTCACAGAACTAGGACAATTCTAAAATATTTTACTTTTGTAAATATGAATGTATGAATGTTTAAAAACAGTGTATGAATGAATGAATGCTTTAAAATAAAAAACATAAAAAAACTTTTTACCACCCATCTGGATGTTTGAAAGTTCTGAATGTATGTAAAACTGGGTACTAATACTATCAGGAGTGTTGTAGCAATTGATATATGAGTAAAAACACCCATATCAGGGTGAGAAAAATATACCACAGTGATGATAAGTTTTTCCTTTACACATGATGGTGATGTGAATATACAAAGTGATAAATGATACAAGCAACTATTTATCCACCTTGTTCTCTTTTTCATATGATATACTAATGATATAATTTTCAAATGCGCAATTGGGGCGCAGAGAAGAGTACTTGTGATCAGAAGGCCTATGTACATTTATACAGCCCAGTGAGGCGTTATAGGGATCGTTTCGGTCCTGAAGAAGAAAGCCTAGGGGATGGTTTCTGAAACATGTCGACCTTGTAGAAAGTGACCCATTATAGTACACCATCTACTTTTTTCCCCCCCTTTTTTTACCATTCTCAGCTAGGGAAGCTAATAAAGTGTATTCTTTTCCACAAGCCAGGGAATTTTTAAACCATCACATATATTTATATTTCACGATCCCACGCTCTACACATATACGCTAATCACTAAAGTAAGTGCTCCCGCGTCCATGTAGGTAGTAGCACGCCCCGTCCCGTAGAGGGCGGGAAGACCCCAATGATGAAGCATGACACTGAATCAGGTTTCAGTGTGTGAGGGTATTTTACAACTTTTTGAACACTGTCCTTCCTACAAACATGAGAAGGTATTCCTTTTTTCTAATCACCACCGTTTTTTAAAAACACCGCAAGTAAGATTAAGCACACACTTACGTGCATTTATATGTTTTTGTAGTAGAATCTCTTTGTTGAATTGCGATACTGAGAGGAGGACGATTCTACCTTTTTCCTCTTCACTCCCCCTCATGATATTTTTGTTCAGGAAGTCCATCAGCCTGGTGATGGCCAATCAGGATATGCAGGGCACACCTCAGTCCCCTTTGTGTGACTGTCTAGAATGAATACACAAACAGCCAAACTGTCAGTCTAAACGAGACGTGGATTCCATAGGCAGGAAGAGGCACAGGTAAAGCAAAATAAAATGCCCAATTTCTAAAAGTGGCATTTTCAAACACACAATTTTAAAACCAACTTCACTAAAATCAGTATTTTTAAATTCTGAGTTCAGGGAACCTAAACTCCAAATCTCTATCTGTTCCCAATTGAAGCTACACTTGTAAAGTGTTACAAAGCAGCTCCAATGATAACCTGTGGGAGAGATAGTCCTTGCAATAGTGAAAAATTAAGTTAGCCATATTTCAATATCAGGACATGTAAAACACACAAATACATGCCCTACCTTTCGCATACACTGCACCCTGTCCATGGGGCTACCTTCGGGGTGCCTTACATGTAATAAAAGGGAAGGTTTGGGCCAGGCAAGTGGGTCCACTTGCCAGGTCGACATGGCAGTTTAAACCTGCACTTGCAGACACTGCAGTGGCAGGCCTGAGTCATGTTTGCAGGGCTACTCATGTGGGTGGCACAATCAGTGCTACAGGCTCACTAATAGCATTTGATTTACAGGCCCTGGGCAGACACAGTGCACATTACTAGGGACTTACCAGTAAATTAAATATGCCAATCGTGGATTACCAATTACCAATACAATTCAGACAGAGAGCATATGCACTTTTGCACAGATCAGCAGTGGTAAAGTGCCCAGAGTCCTAGAACCAACAAAAACAGGTCAGTTAAAATTAGTAGGAAGAAGGCAAAAGGTTTGGGGATAACCATGAAAAAAAGGGCCAGGTCCAACACTCGGGAACTTCAACTTGGGTTGCCGAGTGATCCTGTGTAATTATGCAGGTGTTGTCATTTGTGTCTACATGTGATTACTGCAAACACAGTGATGGTAGCCTGCAATAAACAGCAGACCAGAATCCCTGTGTTTGCATTTCCAAATAGGAAACTTTTTTTAAAGTAATCCGTGTTCCTTGAAGGATCTGGAGCAGCTTTAAAAAATGATCCTGCTTGTGAAAACATCATGTGAGCAGACAGTGGTCCCTGAAGTATGCCCTACTCTCTCTGGGGCTGCTAACATGATTTACAAATCAGTTACTAATGCCTATGAGGTGTTGGCAATTGATAAATCATTCGCAAACCACTGATATATACCATACTGAATCACAATTATGAGGAGATGCCCCTTCAACTCTGTCTGAATTATGGTTGAACTACTGAATATCAACACTGACAATAACGAGATACAAGACTATCGATGACAGAATATCGAGGAAGAAAATATGAAGCAAAATATCAAATGGTAAGCATATAAAGGGAAGTATAAATTTACTATTTCTAACTCCACATCTACATACCTTGAAGATATATGTACCATAAAGGTACATTTATGTGGAGCTAGGTATAAAAAATCTAGACTTACTTACATGGCGATATTTTCTTTTTTCTCGATATTTTGTCCTTGATATTCTGTTCCATCGATATTGTGGGTTCGATATTCAGGATGCACACATCTAATTACAATTTAGGGCTTGATTATGATGTCGGTCGGAAAGCATTCCGACTGACTCGGTGTCGGAATGGTTTCCGACCGAATCGGATTCTGGGAGTCCAACCGACTGATTACGATGTTTCTGAACACTGTTCGGTCGGACTCCCATTGAATTCAATGGGAGCCTGTGTTCCGACCGACTACACTGGCTCCCATTGAAGAAAGGGGTGGGTGCGGAAAACCTTGCACCCTGTGGTGGGCACCCCGTGGTGCCTGCCACACTCTGCATGGTTGGAAAGAGGGGACCCATGGGTACCCCCACAGGCCCCAACCGAAGGCCTCTGGGTAAAGGGGGGCCTGCTACGGACCCCCGAAGTTGGTTTCTGACAGCCAATCTGTGTAGGAGAAACCAAGTCGGAAAAGTTGTCCGAATCCGACATTGTAATGCGTCGGTCGGAAACACGGTCCGTAGAGCCGTCCGTACAAATAAGCTGTGACCAACTCGGGTTCTCCGAATACCGTTGGACGCAAGTCGGAACGAGTTGGAAAGTCCGAACGGTTTCTGACCATCGTAATCGGTCAGTAGGAAATGTTTCCAAGTAGGTTGGAAACAAGGCTTCCGACACGGATTCGGACAAATCAAATGCCGTTCAAAGCATTTCCGACCGACATCGTAATGAGGCCCTTAGTATGCATCTGTACACTCATTTTATGAGTTGGAAATGCTCACAAAATGGGTCAAATAAATACTAAAAAGCCATTTTGGGGTTACAAAGTCGTACAACTCATAGGGTATGCAACTACAAAATGGCTTTAGCTACAAATCAGAAACTCTCTGGTCAACAACCCAGCAATTAAATAGCTTATAGAGATGCATCTGAGAGAATCAGTTAGTGACACCTTTCCACCTACCTCGGTTTCATCCATTAAATCAAATCCAAAATCAGAATCAATTTCCCACAGACTGGACTGATGTGTTTGGCACAGGAGTTTTACCCCTCACAGTGCCATATCAAGAAAATAGATAATTAAAACCTATATCAATGCATTTTACATATTGATCTGTCTTGTTGGTTGTAACTGAGTTAGGTGGGCCAAACGCACGTATTTGTCACAGTGATTAATAACTAGGGTTCTTGACAATAAGATGCAGGGAGAAAAAGTACACTGGCTGCACTCGCTGCCAAGTTAATGCTTATTGCTGTGACTCATAGTGCAGATGTTAAGTTCACAATTCTACATCAGAGGATTCTACTTTGGTAGGAAGAACCAGTCATTGATACTCTGGCTTGGAAAAACGTCTTATAAACAAGCAGCCTGGAATGAAGTACAAGAGACCGAGGGGATCGAGGGGGTTGCCTTTGCAGTTTGATAATTTGTTTGCTTCCCTTCTTGTCTGTGGGGTCCATTATGGGAAAACGTATGTTTATACACAGATTAAAAGGGACTTTGTAAGCCGCGTGGACCTGTCCGGTATCTTAAATGCCCAATTTCTCAATAGAATATATTGAGAGAATGTTGGAGTCTCTACCAAAACTCAGTGTGTCTAAAATGCTGACACAAGCTGGCAATACATAGCTAAATTCCAAGCACCCAGTTTCTGCTTAGAACACTTCAACATTTTCCTTGCAATCCTCTAATCGGTGCCTATTATAACTGACTGACAATGGAAGCAAAGGTCTTGCACAACTGGTTCCTGCTGGTGCTGTCAATGACTGACAGGAAATAGCACCAAAGACAAAGGGGAAATGCTACGGGGCTACAAGAGTGCCTGCAGTCATTGTTTTTCCTGGCTAATCTGGCTGATCCCAATTGCACCTCAAATAGTTGAGTTCCTGAATGACAGCCGCAGTTGGATCCAATCATGGCGTGGCTTACGCTGTAACTGTCATGCTCAGACAGGAGGCACTGAGGGCAGGTCAAGAGACATGCCATATTCAATGGTAATACTTTTTACTGAGAGCATAGAGGCTCTCAGTAAAGGGAAAACTAACTTTATCCCGCAGCTTCAGCTGTTACTGAGTGACAACATGGGAAGGATTCATGCATGGAACATGTAGCTCCTGCTCAAGCTGTCATTCATTATCAGTTGGTGCTGCTGGAGGAAGTAAGAAGCAGCAAAATACTCATGTGTTCTTTACATCCAGTAAGGCCCATACAAGCATGTTCTAATACCATTAGTTGGGGTAACGTAGCCATTGCCTTTTCGATAATTGCCGGTCATCCCATTAGGTGCCCTCATCTTTGGCTCAGTTAACCTAACTTGGTCATGCATAATTATCCCACAACGATGCCACCATAACTAGCCACTAATACCGTAATGAGTAAACAACTCATTAATAAATTTCATAATTCTTTGAGTTCTCCTGAAATGTGCATGATACAATGATTGCTGAGCATAGTGAGTTTACAGATACAAATTTCTTCTGATCGCTAGAAATAAAATACCATGACTAGCTAACATTGACCTGTTATTAATTTCAAGTCTATCCACTCTTGATCTCAAGCTTATTTCAAGAAAACTTTTGGTATTTTGAATTTGAAATGTTTATCCAGGAATACAGTCGGTTTTTGTACATATTAGAGCAACTACAGTGATCAAGATTCCTGTAGTCAAAGAGTAGAAAAAAAATATTCAAAAGCTCTGATTGTTGGAGTGCCACATCAGATGCTGATGTGTGTGAGTGTATATCACAAACTCTTGAGTCACATTGAAACTGCCAATTATACACCAGCGGGTATGGTTCCTGGCACAGAAGTTACCCATAGGGGAACTGAGTGCACGACTAGAAATGCTGCATAATTAGTGTTTCTCCACAATTATTTCCTCTCCGCATCTGTTAAAGTGGTTTGTTAGCATGATGTTATGTCACCTGAAAACTGCATAAAAACTAATTGAAGAAAGAGCGTGGATAAATTTTAGCTGGAATGTAAGCAGCAGACATGGAGGAAGTCTAGTGCACTGTATTATACTGCCACCTCAGTTACAACAGAACACTACCACCTCAGTTGCAACACCACATTGTCACCACAACTGAACTGAACTCAAAATGACCAGCAAACATCACCTAGGAGGTTTATTTTGGATTCCCCTGACCACCGCTACCTGGTAGTTGAGAAGGGTTGAGCATCTACAGCCCCTTGTATTTTTAACCCTTCCTCTAAACTGTCTTCGCTTTGCTTATGAGCTGAGGGTAAGAACGGAGTTGAGGTAGATTACATTGCGTTTGGTCTCTGCTGGAAACTTTAGTTAATAACCATTCTTGCTTCCTGTTAGAAATGGGGGTCTCTAGTTGGCAGAGGCAGGTACCTGTGTCCAAATAGGGACCCTTGCTTCTAGTCAGGGTAAGGGAGATATACACTTTAGATAACCCCTGCTAACCCCCTTGGTAGCTTGGCACGAGCAGACAGGCTTATCTCAAAGGCAATGTGTTAAGTATTTGTACCAACACACACAGTAACACAGTGAAAACACCACAAAGGGACACCACACTAGTTTAGAAAAATAAAATATCTTTATCTAAACTAAACAAGACCAAAATGACAAAAATCCAACATACTCAGTTAAAAATATGACTTTCAAAAGGTTTCAAGAACTTGTACCATAGAAAACTATGGATGCGTGACTTTTCACCAAAGTACCTGTAGATGCATCAAAGTTCACAAGCCAAACAGCCGTAGCGTCGGAAAACAAAGAGATGCGACACTCTTGAGACCTTGGGGAGGTGATGAGACAGTCCCGCTGCACGCAGAGGAAGGGTTGCGTCGAATCCGGTCTGTACGGGGAGTGATGCATCGATTCTTTGGGATGGTTCGGGTCCGCGGGTGATGCGTCGGAAGAACTTGCCGCACAGGTACGATGCGTGGAAATCCGGGATGCGTCGGCGATCGATGCGGCGGCGTCGAGCGGCACTGCGTCAGTCCTCTTCAGCCGCGATCCCTTGATGCGTCGATTCTTGCAGCAGCGACAGGCGCTGCGGCGGTTTCCGCAGCGGCGCTGCGATGCGTGGAAATTCTTCTCGCGCCGTGGAGATGCGTCGGAAAAACAGCCGCAAGAAGAGCGATGTGTCGATTTCTGTAGTTCTTTGAGTTTCTTCTTTCTTACAGCTCCCAAACAGCAGCAAAAACCTCCAGAGGCCAAAAACTGGCACAGGCACCTCTTGGCAGGTCAGAACTCACAGCAGCAGAGTTCAGGGGAGCTGGGGGTGAAATCTTTGTGTCCCTGAGACTTCAGAACAGGAGGCCAGCTCACTTCAGGCCCTTGGAGATCTCCTTCAAGCAGGGGACACAGCACACAGCAAAGTCCTTCTCCTTTCCTTGGCAGAAACAGCAACTGCAGGCCAACCCCAGACACACAGCAAGGGCAGTACTTCTCCTCAGTCTCTCCAGCTCTACTCCTTGGCAAAGGTTCCTCTTGAATTCCAGGAATGATCTAAAAGTCTGGGGCTTTGGGTCTGATACTTATACCCCAAAATGTCTTTGTTCTCTTTGTGCAAGGGGCTCTGAGCCCAGTTCAAACCAGTTCTGGGGGACACTCTGCAAGTGCACAACAACATCCATTATCAGTGTGCGCCTTGGCTCCAGACACACCACAAGGGGGCGGAGCCAGCATTGTGGAAGGCAGGCACAGCCCTCTTCAGGTACAGGTGCTACTCCTCCCACCACTCCAAATGCAAATCAGGCCTATTCAGACTCCTGGAGCCACTGCACCTCCCCAGCCCCTATCACTCCAAAGCCAGACAGTCAATCCACAAACAGGCAGAGGCACACAGGATGGTTGAACAAGAAAATAGCCACTTTCTAAAAGTGGTATTTTCAAACACACAATTTAAAAACCATCTTTACTAAAAGATGTGTTATTAAATCCTGAGTTCAGGGATACCAAACTCCATTTTTCAATCTTATCCCTATGGGAAGATATGCTTGTAAAATGTTACAAAGCATTCCCCATTCTGTACTATGGGGCAAGATAGCCTTTCAATAGTGAAAAACGAAATTGGCAGTATTTCATTATCAGGACATGTTACACACACCAGTACATGTCCTACCTTTCACATACAGTGCACCCTGCCAAGGGGGGTACCTTGAGCCTACAATAGGGGTGCCCTATATGTAAGAAAAGGGAAGGTTAGGGCCTGGCAAGTGGGTGCACTTGCCAAGTCGACATGATATTTAACAAACTGCGCGCAGGCACCGCGGTAGCAGGCCTGAGACATCTTTTCAGGGCTACTCATGTGGGTGGCACAATCAGTGCTGCAGGCCCACTAGTAGCATTTGACTTACCAGCCCTGGCACACTCAGTGCACTTTACTAGGGACCACTGTTCCCAATAAGGTGCGCGCGAGCGCGCGCGTGCACCATGGTCACCCGGAGCGCGCAGTGTCCTGGATTTACCGCGCACACTACATCCCTGAGAGACCGTTCGCGCCGCCGCTTTTAAAACGCGAGCGGCGCGAAATACGGTCATTTCCTGGTTGCGGGAGGCAGGAAGAGACAATGGTGACACGAGGGAGCTGCAGGTAAGTGTCTCCCTTACCGCCTGTGGGGTTAGGGAGGGCTGGCATTCACTTGCTGTGTTAATTTTCCTAATGGAGCGCAGCTGTGGGGCTGATGTGGGCCTTTGAGATAGTATTCGTGTTAATTGGTGCGCCATTGTGCGCTGCAATTAACATGAATACTATTTCAAAGGCCCACATCAGCCCCACAGCACGCGCACCATTAGGAAGATTAATGCAGCAAATCTAAAGCACGACGTGTGCTTTCAGGATTCTGAAAACACACGTCGTGTTGGTTAACTTTCTGCATTTGTTTTCTTAAGAGTGCGCTGTTGCAGGGGCTGATGTGGACCTTTGAAATAGTATTCATGTTAATTGCAGAGCACAATGGCGCTGCAATTAACACGAATACTATCTCAAAGGCCCACATCAGCCCCACAGCTGCGCTCCATTAGGAAAATTAATGCAGAAAGTTAACTAACACGACGTGTGTTTTCAGAATCCTGAAAGCACACGTCAGTGCTTCTTGACTTTCTGCATTTCTTTTCTTAAGAGTGCGCTGTTGCGGGGCTGATGTGGGCCTTTGATATAGTATTCATGTTAATTGCAGAGCACACGGGCACTGCAATTAACATTAATACTTTTTCAAAAGCCCACAATCAGCCTCGCAGCCGTGCACTATAAGGAAAAGGAATGGAGAAAGTCAACAATCACGACTGCGCATAGCTTCCAAGGTTTCAGATTGCTATGTGTGACATTGTCATATTTTCAGACTAATTATGAGTGACATTTCAATGACTAGGAGTGACACTTTCTTGCGAGCTAAATCAAGCAAAGAAGACGATGAAAATATACAAATATCAGAAACAACATCCATTTGAGTAATGAGAAACTCTATTAATTTAACTGCTGCAAAGCACAAGTAAAATATGCAGCCAGGAAAAAGCATTCTGTGAAATTAAAATACAAACTGCTACTTTGGTTCTTTATTATGTTTGATGGGTGACAGCACAACACGTCTTTAATTAAGATTATTATACCGGCTCAGTCTCTTAGGCACTTACTTTGTTGGTTGACGTTCTCAGGCGTGTCGGGTCCGTGGCAACAGGGGCCCCTGCATGGCCAGACCGCAGCGATTTGGACATCGGCGGGTAACCAACGCCATCTACCTGGTCCGGGTGGGTCTGGCTCATGACTGTGAGACAGCCGCCGTTGACGCTGGTGGGGCCGGGGTCCACTTAGTCCAGGATACATAATGCTCAATATAATACAGGCGCCGCCGCAGTGGTGAGATCAACGCGCCCAGCTGCCATGCTATTACCCATACTGAGCTGAGCAAATGCCGCCGCGTGGTGTTCTTATCACACATGCTGCTACTTCAGGAACGGAGCTGATCACTGGTCCCCCACCTCTCTTTTCATGTTGCGGGCTGTACCTTGTCTCCGGGCGCCAGCAAGGGCTGGCAGTTGAGGCCCGGGCACATTTGGCTTCACCCGCCCGGCGCATTCACCAGGCAGGCTCTATCAAGGCCTCAGCCTGCGCAGATTCTCTTTCCTCTTTACCTTGAGGGCCCACTAGTGACACGGAGGAGACCCAATGAGAGTGTTATCGCCGTGGGCAATAGAGGATTTTGTAGCGCCCCCGACAAGTAATAAGCTTTGAGGCTATTTCAAATGATAAATGTTCCGGCCCAAGGAGCTATCGCAAAGCACTGCAGGATGATTAACTTGCAGATGCCTCCTGCTCTGCTCGCGCCGCGGACTACGCGCCTATTAAAATGAGTCTGACAACTTTAAAAGATTCACACACTGTCTCCACAGTAGCCATTGGGCGCACTGACAGTGACTCCTCTGACGTCAAAGTTATCGTGCGGCTGTAGTGTTACATTGTAGCAACGCTAGCGCAGATGAGCCCAGCCAGCTCCTAAGTATGCCGGGAGCATCGCGCACCACTCTCACAGCTTTCAGCATGGTGTGTATACATCATAGACACTCCGCTTGACAGCTGTGAGAGGCGCTATAATGCGTGACTTTCCATTTCAGTGCGGTGATGCGGACCACCGCACTGAAATGCGATAGTCTCACGCCTGATGCGTGACACTTGGCAGGGCTGACTGCATTTCTTTTATTAGTGCGGGGCTGCGGAGCTGATTGTGGGCCTTTGGCAGTTTTATATAGCGCTAACTCGATCCGAAGGTATCAGAGTGCTTTACATAAGCACCAGTTGCATTACGGATGGACACATTCATTTTTAGGCTACCTATACTCTAGTGCTTCTACACCATCTATTACTTTTCTTCATACTTGTTTTATTGTGCCCTCTTCCCTGTGTCTCCTTTTTATGGTGATTTATTTTTGTAATTCTTTAAATATTCTGTGCCGCACCCTCTCCAATGATAGGCCGAAGCTCTCCTGCCCTGCATGGATTCATTATGGCACCAGCCATCACTGTGTCGTTACCCTGCAGTGACCAGCTATCACCCATCGCAAGCAGGTAACCAAAGGAGAGAGAGAGACCATTATTGGCGCTAGGCTCTTGCTGCTTATTGTCATATGTTTGAAATAGAGATACCTTGAGGCCTTCCATATTTGAGGACGCAAAGGCACGAGCCATTTGTATCATTTTCCAAAAGGTAAAGGATATTTAAATCAGAACCTTTTGGTCTTCTACGTTTCAATCCCAAAACAAAGAAAAAAATGAAAACGCAGGACAGTTTTTATTTAAATGAAGTAGTTGTAAAGTGGATGCTGTCTTTATTAGCTTTGCAGGCAGAATGTGGTTCAATATATTCATCTAATTTTAAAAAGCATGTATGTTAATTTTTTAAGAACAAATAAAATGTGCCTTGAAAATACTATCACATATTTGTCCTGCAATATAAAACACGGGTAAATACAAACATTACTTGTAGTTTGGATTGGGAGCTATAAAATCATCTATGTGAACTGTTTTTCTGTTTTGCCCTAAATCCTGTGCAGCTGGTGGTTTGGATCGTGGCTTGTGCCAACCGCTATACTTTCATAAAGGGGTTGAATTCTGAGGCCAGAACTCATACCTCAAAGTTCTAACCTGAAACTCAATTAGAGCCCTAGCAGAAGGCAACAGACTGTGTTGCTAGTGCTTAATTTGAGCCAGTGGTTGCAGGAGAAGTCTAGGGGTTAAAACGTACTGGAGTGGTTAGGGTTGTCTTTACTAATAAGAATGTATTTCTACCCAAACCAACCCTTTTTACCATCATTAGTATAGTGAAAGATAAGGAAAAAAACATAACTCTTTAACCTATACCATGCAGTTTGCAAGCAGCTCCTTGACACTTCATACACATTTTTGTAACAGCCATATTAACCCTCTGTAGTGTACTACTTTATGATGAGTCAAAACTGCAACTAGACAAACAACTCTCTCTAGCAGAAATATTAATCACGGGAAACCTCCTTTACCTCGCAGTCTCAACAACGACCAGCCTTTGCAAAGCATTCACTACCCCGACTGCGACTTTACCACAAGTTACTTTAACCCAGAAGTTGTTACGACGACTTGCTGTAGGGGGCTTGTTTTTGGACTGGTGACAAACTATCTCTGACGGGAAAGCCAGACATTACTCCGTAGCTTGCACATCAAATTGTAAATATGTTATGTAATTGTGTATATATGTGATCTTGTATAGGCTCCCAACATTCCCCACCCTATGAACAGTGCTCGAGTTGAGGATCTTTAGTAAAATCGTATTACGGTACCACCATTGGAGTCCTGTGCTTTTCTAAACCCAAAGTGTACTTGCCTGTGTAACCAATTCATGTCATTGCGTGTATATCTAAATTGAAAACCTGCCTTAAGACACTTCATGTGGCGCTACATGTGTGGAAATGCACTCTTTTCACTTTTTTAAGTAAAAGTTTGGAGTGATATTTGGCACTGCACCCACACGCGCGGTCTGGTTCCCGGCGCACATAGCCTTAGTTGCAGCGCACAGAGCCCTTATATTGCCGCACACAGAGGAAAAAAATTAGAGGGAACAATGCTAGGGACCTACTGGTAAATCAAATACGTCAATCATGGATAACCAATCACAATAACAATTTACACAGAGAGAATATGCACTTTAGCACTGATCAGCAGTGGTAAAGTACCCAGAGCCCTATAGCCAACAAACACAGGTCAGGAAACAATAGTAGGAAGAAGCAAAAAGTTTGGTTATAACCCTGCAAAAAGGGCCATTTTCAACACTTCCCCTTTTATAATTTTTTTTTTTTCGAGTCACATTGTTTTGATGAATGTACAGGACCGTGAGTTTGAGACACTGGTGCTCACACAATAAATGATCCCAGTAAAGAGCTCAGCTCCTCCTTGGATTAAATATTTGTGTTGTAAGAAACTGAGGGAGACCCTCTAGGAGTAACCCCTTCTACCGGTCCCACTGGTGGCTAAATATTCTTAGAGAATTTATCGATTACATTTCCACATATATAATAATTGGAATTAGTAGGAATAATGATGGTCAGTACTAGGGTTGTGTTCATACAACCCTTTTACAACCCTAGGGCAGACCGCAGTTGGAACATTTGAACAAGACAGCAACAGAATATAAACAGCCTTAGGTAATGAGACTCAGGTGAGACAGCTCTTAGGGAATGAGACACGTGTTGGCAGACGCTGTATAACATGATATGACACAAACACAAGATGGTCAATCTGTATGAATAAAAAAAATCAAATAAAAACAAAGGGGCTTATTTACAAGCCCCTTGTGCCGCAGGTATGCCACTTTTCCCCATATTAAAAATTATGCACCTGCGGTGCAAGGGGCTTGTAAATGAGCCCCTAAATTTCAACCCATCAAGGATGGCGCCATTTAGTCTTACGATCTATGCCTATCTGGCTACCTCAGAGTTCTACAATATTAATAACATTTCTGTTGCCATGTTAGCTACCGCACATCCATTCACAGCACTACAAATCTGCCTCTCACAATTTTATTAAACTCCTTGCGACAAAACCTGCAAAAGACATCCAAGCACATAAGTGTAAGTCTGCTTTGGTACTTTTCAAGTGCACCTCTCCAATGTACAAATAAATGAAAGTATCTTTTTGTGCTGAAAGTAATTTCCGGAAAAGGTAACTTTTGAAGGACATCGTCTTCCCACATCTTGCTCTGCGCTCAGATGCAATGAGAGATTTCTTTTACACTTTGCCTCCGTCTAATAATAGAAAACAGCACTAAAAATAACTCGCATGAAAGGCGTTTTTTCCAATCGGGCTGATGGAGGTGAATTGCTTGTATAGTCTGAAGGCAATTGGAAAGACATATGTCTCCTCATGCTCTGCTTAACAAAACCAAAAACACTTCTGCAAGCCATCAACCATTTCCTAATGGGCGCCTTATTTTTCCTATTTCTTCCTTCCCAGAAAGTGTAGCACCAGCTTTCGCCTCCCAGGACGCATCTATCTCTATCAATGCGCTCTGCTAAGAGAGTGCTTCTCAAGCGATGGCGGCAAACAGTACAGCAACAAGCATTCAGAGGATAGGCATACTGATGAGAAAACAGTTGCTGCTGAGAAATACACAACCATTTCTTGCACAAGTGTAAACATATTTGAGTGTTCAACTTTTAGAAGCTTAAAAATTCTTGCCCTCAAACCTCTTCGTCAATCAAAAACTAGTCTGCTGCGTTATGTTGCTTTGAAGTCTCCTTCCGTCCATCATATATTGCATCACACTGGAGTGACCGGGGCAGTGGTGTTGTCGAGACTTGATTACTGTAAGATTGTGTATGCTGAAGCCCCAAAGAAAGAAATTAGGACGCTACAGAGTCTATAAAACCAGGCTGTCAGGCTCTGCCTCAGCCAAAACAAGCACAGACCATGCCAGTCAGTTTTGCTTGTGTGTAACAGTAAGGATTGGTTTGGTAATACAGTAGGGACAAAAGCCACCGCTAAAGCTATAGGTGCCTGTGAATCCTACATGAGACAAACCTGTAGCTTGACCTGTGGCTTTTGGCACCACTACATTCATATTAACGGGTTATAATTTGCAAGAAATTAAAGATTAGTTTAGTCATGCTACAGCATAACGAGGCCGCACCAGGCTGCATTGACAATCCTTCATAAAATGCATGTGCATGTTTTTTTTATGTGTACAAGCTTTCCACTTGTATCTGTCTTTCTTTCTTTCCGAAATTCAACAAAAATGCAGCATCACTCATGGTCTCTTTATAAATAATGTGCAATCTGCTCTGCTGTCCTGTAAGAAGGGGTAAAGATGTCTTACTGTAGCAATGTCAAGGCCGTTTAGCCAAGCTCTGCTGATAGTTCAATAAACCAATGTATTCCTGTCTTTCAAAGCACATCATTTTATTTCCTTAAATAATTATGTATAGCTTTAAACAATAAGATACTTTAGGAAGTAGGTTTTTCTAGGAGTGTTGTATCAACGAATACATTTATTGGTTGTCATGAATGAAACATTTCTAGTCCAGCCCTCTTACCTAATGTCATGCCATGAAATCTGTGTGCCTACTGTTCATGAAACATTATAAAAGGCATGCTTTTGGGGAACAGCCAACCTTTTGTACATAACGCTTTTTGTTCATTTCATTTTTAGCTAAAGAAGATTGAGCAGTGATTTTTTGGGCTTTTATCTGGAGACAGACCTTATGTCTGTCTGCTTGCAAATTCAATTGATTTTTGACTGACTACTTTGCTTTCTTTAATGATTCATTTTCAACTATAGCAATGCAGTAGTGATTAGTTGTTTTTATGTAGCGCCTCCGCTAATTCAATCTGCTGTAAACACAGGAGTTACAATTACCCAGTTTAGTGGTAGTCAGTCTACTGACCTCAGAATGAGGAGTCAGTCTTTCAGGGATACAAACTCTAGAGATAGAGATTACTGCAATGTCTGCAGCATGACGTAGCTTCCACCTACCTGATTCAGGTGGCGAGGGATGGCCTTGGAAGTGGGGAACTTTCCCCCTTCTCAAGCAGGGAAGGAGTTGTGCATATAGAGAGGCATTGATCTGCAATCAAATTCAGCTTAGACAGGAAGTTTATTTCCTGCTTGTCTTTCATCACAAAGGCAGGCAGAGATGAAATGTAGCACTGAACTGCTCTTCAAATGCTGATCTCCTGTGTGAGAGTCATTAATGCCTAATGCTTCAAATCCCTGATGAAGGCAGGGTGCTGTGATTCTGTTCTCCCCACTGCCTGCATGCATGACACACAGAGGGCTGGTGTGCAGGGTGCTATTTCAGTAGTGCTAGAAAGGACTTATTTTTCTCACATCCCAAGCACGGAAACACTATTGGGTGTGGCAATATGCACTACCAGCCTGCGAGAGGAAGGGGTGAGAAGCAGGTACAAGGAGGATAATTTACTATCACCAGGAGGACAATGAGAGGAGCGGGGGGACAGACCTGGGAAAAAATGAAAACGCATGAACCCTTGTGGAGGGCCCAATGATACAGAAAAAAGTTGTTTCTGAGAGCGAGCAGTGGAAGGCTACATCTTAGCCATTCAAAAGCAGGGGTAAAAGAGCTATGTTACAGGCAAGGACAAATACAGAATAGAGAGGAGAGCCACAAATAAATAGCAGGAGATTAAGATTGACAAGAAGGACAACAAATCATGATTAAGGGCTCACTCAGTGTAGGGGTTCACTAAGTGGAGTATAGTAAACAATGATGTCTGTGACAGACAACTGGAGCTGTCTAGAGCGAGACCGCAAAAATGGCCTCATGTCACACTAGCACTCAAATACCTACCACTGTCCTGTAACGGCTGAGAGAAAAGAATTCAAACTTCTCTGTGCTGTCTTCAAAAATTGGGAGGGTTGGAGTCCAAAATATACAAAGCATGTAGGGCCTGATGTAAGAAGTCCAGGTGGTGTATTTTAAACACTGTGGGCCATATTCTCAAGGAAATGGCGGAGAGAGGCGTTAGCCTTCTTGGCTTAACGCCTCTCTCCGCCACATCGAAAACGCGAGGCTGCACCCTATTCTCAAGGATATGGTGCAGCCTTGCGTTTCCCCATGCGGTCTAAGTTTCACAACTTAGCGCCAACGCAGGCACCCTTTCACCATAGTGCAAGGGTGTCTGCAAGCAGGGAGGTTTGTTTATGTACAGGAAGGTGCCCCTTCCTGCACATAAACAAACCTTAAATACCAGTTTGTAACTTACATGTGTGCTGCTTCATGCAGCACACATGTAAGTTACAAAGCGGCATTTAAAAAAGGTTTGTTCATGTACAGGAAGGGACACCTTCCTGTACATGAACAAAACCATGGCATTTTGCTTTTTCCATGTGTGCTGCACAAGGCAGCACACATGGAAAAAGCAGAAACGAGGAGAGATAAAGCATTTCTCCTCGTTTCCCCACCTTAAGACCATGATTTTTCCTGGTCTTAAGTTTGGCGCTACCTCCTATTTACGCTGCCCTTGTGAATAGGAGGTAGCGTCAAACTCAATGGGTGTTGCGGTGGAACGCCCACCGCAACACCCACTGCACGCCCCTTCACGCTAAAAACAGCGTGAAGGGGGCCCTATTCACAAGGCAGCATTAAGCCACTTAATGTGGCTTAACGCTGCCATGTGAATAGGGCGAAGCCCCTATCGCCACCACAAGTCACTGAAAGTGACGTTGTGGTGGCGATCGGGGCTTGAGAATATGCCCCTGTGTTTTGCTGCCTATGCGTTATTTTACAATTCAATTGATGTGCTAGATCTGTTAGTGCATTGTTGTTGTCCACTTATCCCCAATTTGTTGTGAAGACACTTTTTCAGTTTAACAGTTCTGTGTTGATAGTGACAACCCCGGGCTTGCAGAATAACCGTCTTAATCGAAACATTCCCTGCAACTACCTTCACTACCCTGCATACAACTTTGAACTCACACCATCTCATCATTAACAGGAACACTAACATAGCCGCAGTGATATTATTACAGTGGAACATACTTTAACTTAACTTCAGCAATTACCTTATAAAACGTTATAAGAGCTAATTCTTTTAAATTGTTGCAGGAATTTAGTAAGCAAGTAGCACTATTAAAATACTGGACATTAAAAGAATTGTATATTTCAAATCGGATGACTAAATGTGAAATACTATTCTGAAAATGCCAGTACCACATAAAAGTTTGCCTGAGGTACGTACTTTAAAAACTAGTAATGCATGAGATACTATCCTAAATTTGAAGATAAGCAAGAGCAAGCTTAAGTGTTCTCAAAGAGTTTCAAGAGTGAAAGAAGAAACCAAAATGCAGCCTACCGTAGACCATAAAGCACAGTTCCATCAGGATGCAAGCGAATCATTCTATTTTTCACAGTAACGCCATGAACAAACGACCTTTTGTCATTGAGGAAGTATGTGTCTGGTACCCATAGCTGATCAGCAACCCTGTTGTCCAGCGTGAGGTTCAGCGGTATTCCAGAATAAGAAAGCCTTTTATCCCTCCATGACTGCTGGAAGTACATTGTAAGTGTATAATCCTGAAAGGAAACAGAGACAGGTGCACAATATAGGATGTGTTAAAACCTGCATGACAGTCACAAATTCACAATTTGTTTTATCTTTTTGAAAGTCAGTTTCAATTTCATGCCTGGAATATAGCCCTTCTTCGCCCGTTCAATGAAAGGAAGCTATCTTGTATACTTTGTTCAATTTATCAAGATAAAATGTGGGGATTTGATGAATAAAAGCATTGCAGGTGTAAAGGAGGGGATCATGTTCAGTTGGCATAAAAAGAGTACACCGATGGGATGAGCTTGGAAATCCATCTTTTAAGTCGTGTCCTAAGGTCCAATATTTTTATGTCTTGATGCTCTTTCAGCCTTAGGGTTACATATAAGTAAATTCAGCAGCACTACTACCAGGAAGGACGGCATCTCTGTGCCTTCGGTGGAGTTGCTGGTGTGGCAGCTCCAAGGCGCTCAATTTTGCAAAGAGGGTCCCACCAAGGGCCCAGATGACGTCAATGGCTGGGTCGCATTGCAGTGCATCTATAATGTCAATAGGCACGTCTTCGTAGTGCACTGAATGCATTTAGGACAATGCAAAGAGGCCATTCTCAAGCACTGACTTAATACTACCTAATTAATATTCATGAGGCATGATTCCGGACTGGCCAGACATTTCCCCAGTGGGCTGGAACTACTGGAGGCCGGTTTGAAGAGCACGGTTGCGACTGGTACCTGTCACTCTCCCCAAATCACCCAGATTTATTGCAGCAGACACAGGGGACTTCAGGCAAGAGGGAAAGAGAGGGAGAGACATGGAGAGAGAGTCAAAGAACAGAGAGGAAGAAGAGAGAAGGGGAGAGAGAACGGATGGATGAAGAGAGAGACACAGAGTGGAAAGGAGGGAGCCGGGCTGGTGTGAGTGAGCCTTTCGCCAATGCTTCTTTTGTCTCCCAGTCCAGCCGAGAACCCTTTTGTGAACTGATTGTTAATGCAGAGGTGGAGGCCTGCAAGGAAAAGCAAACCCCAGTGCTTGCACTTGCTTTCACAAAGTGCTTGCATTGCTACCGCACTGCCAAAAATGTGCCACAGTATGAAATGTACCTTGGAAAGAGCGTGCAGTGGTCCGTGTGACTGCTGTGGGCTCCTCCCCACAGCACTGCCCACAGCTGTCACCCGCACAGCGGATGAGTTGCTTCTCCGAAAGTTTCCACTTTGTAAACACTTTTCAACTGACATGGGCAGTCAGTCCGCTTTCAATGACTATTGACACATTTCCTTACATATTGAAAAGAAGGGGGGCCGCCCATTCACAGCCCCCTTTTTAATGCAATTTGCTCGGACTCGCCATGTGTGCATGAGGCTTGGTAACAACTCTTGTAACTGGCACTATATATCATTTCGTGTTTTTTTTATGTACCCTCAGGCTTTGCGAGGGGAATCGAGATTCGCTATATGTCCCTAATAAGTTCCCGATGCTTTATGATCTTTAATAATTCACGTTCTGTCTCCAGCTCGAACGTACACGTAGAAAACATACACCAAGACCACCATTGTGCCATTTAGGTGACTTTGTTTTTCAAACTGCAAAGCAAATGACAAAAAAACCTCAAGAGCCGAGGGAACAGCATGGTAACATAATTACAATCAACTCTACTTCATAATTTATGCTCAAATATTCAAAAACCCAATTTTTCTATTCCGCTCAATCATTTCCACGCCATCTGTATGCATAAATTGTGCAGTTTGTCGAGACTATCTGTGACCCATTAACCTTCTTAACAGTGAATAAATAGGATAATGTAATTGCCTGCGATGCTTCAAACATGTTATCATTTTAAATACTGGCAGCAGTGTAGTCTGCACAGGCATGCAGTTGATAAAGAATTCTAAATCCTTAGGTAATCTAAAGCCACAGTCTAAAAGTCTGACTTCTGCTAATAAAGATGCTCTAAACAATGTTTCACAAGTGAGCTCAGGGGCAAACTTCACAATGTTGAATGATATTCTAAATAGTATCTGTGTTTTGTTGGAGGCCACCATGCAGACACCCCTCCATTTTGTAAAACACTACATACAGACAATAACTAAGATTACAATCCTTCAGTATTTATAAAAGGTAAATATTCTTTGTGTGGAAAGGCAACAGTTGTAGGAGAGGACCAGGTGATAAAACAGATCAAGTGGGTTGAGAAGCAAACAGGATGGTAAAGCATTGAAGGAAAACACAATGGGATTTTAATAGGAAGGCCGACAAGTTGAAAGAATAACACAAAATCCATTTCCAGCAATGAGTCATTTATGTTATTATTTTATTTTTTATTAAGGAGTTATCTGTAGCTTTCCTAACTTCAGAGCACTGGCAGGAAATTAAATACAACGATTTTTTCAAAGAAGGAAATGAGTGTTCAATCATTTGGGGCAAAAGGAACCTTGTTTGATATTTTTCAACACCAGCCTTTCCATGTTGATCTCAATTAAAGGCTAGTCAGAAGAGTCCCATTTTCATGAGCCTCCTGAACTTTATGTTATTGAGTTCGGCTCTTGGTGTTCAAATGTGTATAGTTAGTATTTCTGAGGATTTGCTAAATATCTTCGGAGACCAGCAGGTTCTTCTCATTGGTTTAAATCGTGTTAGATGAATTGTTGTAACTGTTAATTTTGAGTTTCTTGGGGGTGTTTCAATAAATGGTAGCTCCAAGACTATTGCTGTCTTGAATATCTGAAAGCTTAGTTTAGGTGAACTTGAATTAGAAGATGACAACCCAAGAATATGACTAGGGTGCAAAGAAGAAGATGTTGACCATGGTGGCTTCGGCTCTCAGGTTTATAGCGATGTCAGCTATGAACACATCTCTCTTACATCGGATAATGCTGTTTTCATTCTTTTTCTTGCATCTTTCAAGTTTGATGTTAATGGTATAAGGATAAGGTAGTTTCTGGGATCTCTTCACTGTATTTAGGGGCCTATGGTCACTCATTTTTTAATAATCCCATGTTAGGAGATGGTCCAATGTCTTCCTAATTTAGTGTTTGGGCGAGTGCATAGGGGCAAGAATGGCTGGTGATTGTTATGAGCTTGTGCCTTCAATTACAGTAGGAGGGTAATGATAAGAAGAGAGTCTAGTGTGGGGATCATAACTGATTATCTAAAATAAAAGGTGAGTGGTGACAGGTTGTAAGGTTACACTGCTCCCTGTAGGGAATAAAAAGGGTATGGCTCCTGTGTGTGGAAGGGTGGGAGAAAGTCAGAGTTTTCAGGGACAAAGATATATGGTACAGAGGAGATAACGGCTAGCGATAGCGATATGAAAAGCCCATGCTACTGAATATGACTGCCATAATGATGTTCACTGAAACTGACGGCCCAGAGTCCAATTTTGTGACAAGATTGCTAGAAGCATGGGGAAAGATCCAATTGATTTTTTGGGCACCCTGAAAGAGGAGCTGCTTGTGGGTGATCCTGATTATATCAAATATAATAGAAGTCAGCATGGTCAAATTTTTTCTGGGCTGCAAGCCTGTAGAAAAGGAAACACCCTCACCTAAGATGGCCATCCTTGCTATAGTGACATTTGAGGGAAGAGCTCCATGTGTGAGTTTCTTCCCTCAGAGCATTTCGCTGTAGGGCGAATTTGACAATGGATGTCACCTTGGGAAGTATGGAAAAGATTTAAGGACACTGTGATAGCTGGTGAATCGACTTACTGAGGATCTTTTGGCACATTCAACTCAATCCTCCATGGCAGATGGCACCGAACACTGCCGCTTATGCACTGGGCAGCAGAAGGAGAACTTCTCTGGAAAATTTTGGGTTGTGGAGTGGGCTTCACAACATGGAGCAGCAACACCGTAAAGGGGGCTGGCAGGGGTGAGCCCAAAGCATGCCAATCCAAGCACCAAGCTTGGATTGCCAGCAAGATCTTCAGGGTGACAGGAAAGCAGTGGAGATGGAGACACACAGGGAGCCTGAAAAGTTCCCCAACACAGTCAGATAGTTGTATTGTATCCCAGTGATCCAGCGCAAGTGGAGTAAATACCATGGGAGAGATTCAACGAATCACGGAATCTGGAAGTTGGTTAAGCGGTAGAGGTGCTATCTAATCTTAGGAAAATTTGAAGAGCTAGGGTTCTTGGCAGAACATGAAGTTATCTCCTTTTATGTGGAAAGGTTGTTCCAGAGGGTCAAGTTTGTAGGGATCATCTACTAAATATGTTAGATTTAGCTAGTAGGAGGAACGTGTTTTAGGGAAGCAGATCCAAGTTTCCAGTAAATTGCAAATTCTTTCTCATTCTTTATTTATGTATGGGGACTGAGTTGGTGCAGGGGACGAATCTGTCCTCCTCCAAACAATGCAGAGCCCTGCTTCTACTTTCTGATTTTACTGCATATCTACTTAAGGAGTAGGAGGGAAGTCTGTTCATGTCAAGCTTTTATTGTAGCACCGCCAGTCCTACAGGGCAGCGGTTTTGGACAATTCTATGGGCAGAGTTACTGAAGGCATTTAATGCAGGTCATGGGAGCGTCCCATGTGCTTAGCTTTCTTAAGCAGTGAACTATAGCTCATTAGAATGTTTTATTGATGTCTTGCACTGAGACTACACTGTCTATACAGTCATATAATACTTCACGCAATTCTATCTGCACTCATTCAAAATATTAGTTGCTCTTCAGTTTGCGATTTTTTGTCATTTCACTTTAAGGTAACTTGACCCAGTATTTAAACTATCATCCGGACAGGCCCCAGGATATTTCCTTTACTGCTCATTCCACCTGGGCATCAATACTCCCCTTTCAGAGGCAAGAATTTGTGCTGCTCTCCCATGCAGGGTTGTTCCATGTAAGTTAGAGCCATTAACACTGCTAGCTTTTTTTAAAGTTTGTCCCGTCTAACCCTTTTCAGGACTACGCACTTGCAGCTGCATCCATTCCTCATCCTGACAGCTTGTCCTGGCATGTTGGCAAGCAGCTAATTAAGTATTTGTTAGCATATATTTTCTAACAAAAACAATAGGAGAGCAAGGGAAAGGAGGGCTTCGTCCGTATCCCCTGTGTAATTATGGTCAAACAATGATGGACGAACCCAATAGATGTAATCACTGAAAGGCAGTGTTTGGAATCCACTAGGTGTGTTAAAAGACTCCTCACACACCAACCTAGTTGGTGTCATGCTTCATCATTGGGGTCCCAACCGGGTGGCCGAATGCCCCCGGTTGTGCTACGACGCCTGGTTACAGCGGAGCTGGTATGGTGCAAGTGTGTGATGTGACGTGGGTTTAAAAATACCTCTGAGAATCCTTGCCTGTGTATTTATTAGCGGCGGCTCAGGATATGGTTAAAAAGTATGTGTGTAGCAACTAAGAAAGAATTAATTATCTTATAGTTGTTTATGTGATGGGTCTACATGTTTCAGCCCGCAAAAGAAAGTGGGAGGGGCTTTCGTCAGGACCATGAAAAGTGGTGAGTGGCAAAGTGTATAGTGCCACGTGAAAAAGGTGAAAAAATTATTTTAATAGTACCTACACACGCGCTAAGGTGTGTGGACTGAGTGTCTACGTACTTACGGACACTTTTAAGAAAGAACCTGTGGAGAAAGAACAACACAGAACATATATATACACTAGACACCAAGTTTAAGCAACATAAAATGCAATCTTAAGTGCTAAGGTTCTCAGTGCTGTAATCGTCCAAATAGTCATGCCTAGTGATTGGTATGCTCAAAGGCATATATAGACAGGCATATATAGACATATATAAACATATGTATAAGCACGCAGTGGGCATGCTGCATGCAGCGATAATACTGGGACTATATTGGTGGTGTCCAGTTATCTCAATGCTCTTAGGCTGTAAGGTAAAAGGATGACACGTAGGTGGCAACCAAGGGGTGTCATGATGTTGGCTGTGGCCACCGAGTAGTGCAGTGCCGCAGCGCATAGTTGTGGGAATTTGCCACAGTGGTGTAGGTGCCGTGTAGGGCATACTGGTAGTGCGCGCACTCGTTGAAATCAGCACTGTGTAGTCATGCGTGGCAGGTTTTATAAAAGCAAGGGAACTAAAAAACGCTTAAGGTAGCAGCGCTGTGGATCAGCGTGGAATAATTACAGTATGGCTGAGAAATAACAGCTGATCGGGGCTCGGGAGGAGTTCGCTCCTCAATCAGACTCTGAAGGACGAGAAAATAAAATGAAAATAAAGGTCAAGGTGAAAATAAATGGCGTGAGAAGCATTAGGACGTAGCCACTGCTGGTTTGTGGCATTTGGATAGCAGCGCAACCTTACTTGAACTCAGAGCGTAACCCGCTGTGAACCTGATCTGGTCTCCCGTCGTCCCGGATGGAAGTGCGGTCCGGCGCGGGCTCGGTTTAAAAAGCCGGCTGCAGCGGTGGTGTACGTGCCGAGATGGGCATGGGCGCTGTGGGAAAGACTATGCGCGCATGTGCGTGAGCAGAGCGCTATCATGCGCGCATGCGCGGTTGGAAAAATCGGTCCAAGCAGACGCGCATGGGCAGAAAGGCCTGTATTCCAATAGTTCGACCATATTGGAATGATTAAATGGTGCCTTCATGCAGTTGAAAAAGGTGTGTGCACAACTCCCAGATATTACTGAGGCATAGTGCAAGGATGCTCTCTTCTTCACTTCTCCAGCTTCCATCCAAGACCACTTCGCGAAAACCTCCCATATGGTCAATACCTCCGGCTACGCAGAAACTGCAGCGAAATCAAGGATTACAAATCTCAAGCCCTAGATCTTAGCAACAAACTACACCAACGAGGATACCCCAAACACATTACGACCAAAGCCAACAAGAGTGCTCGAAATCAGAACCGCGAAGGACTCATCGAAACACAAGCGCGAGACCCAGAGCCTACACCACTCACGTGTGTTACAACATATAACACAGTCTCTAACAAAGTTTCACAGATCATACGCAAACATTGGAAAATATTGAAAACAGGCAACCTTAACTGGGCACCCCCCCTTCTCTCTAACAAAAGAGCCAGATCCATAAAATACGCCATAGTGTCCACCAGACCCACACCATCAGCAAGACCTGCAAGCACAGTTCTCAATGCCTGGGGGCTCCCGGGCATTACTGGTCACTTTCCGTGCGGCAACTGTAGTGTTTGCCACATCACTGAGACCGTGAAAAACCTCAACTTAGAACCAGGTAAAATGTGGGAGTTGAGAAAACACACCAATTGTAACACTGAACATGTCATATACCGGATCGTATGCCCCTGCAATCTCATATATATCGGCATGACGACACGAAAGATAAGAACAAGGATTTGCGAGCATCGCAGCACCATACGGTGCAAGAAAAACACCACCAGGATGACAAATCACTTCCTCGAGGCTGGCCACACGACTAATGACATGAAATGGGTGGTCATAGAGGCTCTGGACCCTACTTTACCCAATATCCAGAGTCGCCTACTTGAAAAAGAACAGAGGTGGATATATCGCCTTTCGAGTCACATCACAGGCTTGAACGACAATATGCCTTGGAACAGTCTTAGGAGAACATAAAAACTACATGGACGTCTTCCCCTCTGTACCATTGACTACGCAATAGGTACAACCCACTTATGTGAGATTATCAGAGACAGACCTCACGTCGCTCCACAATTCCAGCTGCGCCCCTCTGAGCGACCAGCCACACTCGCTATTGACTCGTTATGCTCAACCTTTCACACAAGCCTGCTTGTGACCTACTCTGTCCCCCGAGACAATGCCAGTGCCAACATACACCTGGAGACTCCTTGTGTTCAGGGACTTGTCTTTCATTATTGTACTCTATTCTATGTGCATCCTTGCACTATGCCTCAGTAATATCTGGGAGTTGTGCACACACCTTTTTCAACTGTATGAAGGCACCATTTAATCATTCCAATATGGTCGAACTATTGGAATACAGGCCTTTCTGCCCATGCACGTCTGCTTGGACCGATTTTTCCAACCGCGCATGCGCGCATGATAGCGCTCTGCTCACGCACATGCGCGCATAGTCTTTCCCACAGCGCCCATGCCCATCTCGGCACATACACCACCGCTGCAGCCGGCTTTTTAAACCGAGCCCGCGCCGGACCGCACTTCCATCCGGGACGACGGGAGACCAGATCAGGTTCACAGCGGGTTACGCTCTGAGTTCAAGTAAGGTTGCGCTGCTATCCAAATGCCACAAACCAGCAGTGGCTACGTCCTAATGCTTCTCACGCCATTTATTTTCACCTTGACCTTGACCTTTATTTTCATTTTATTTTCTCTTCCTTCAGAGTCTGATTGAGGAGCGAACTCCTCCCGAGGCCCGATCAGCTGTTATTTCTCAGCCATACTGTAATTATTCCACGCTGATCCACAGCGCTGCTACCTTAAGCGTTTTTTAGTTCCCTTGCTTTTATAAAACCTGCGCGCCACGCATTAATGCACAGTGCCGATTTCAACGAGTGCGTGCACTACCAGTATGCCCTACACGGCACCTACACCACTGTGACAAATTCCCACAACTATGCGCTGCGGCACTGCACTACTCGGTGGCCACAGCCAACATCATGACACCCCTTGGTTGCCACCTACGTGTCATCCTTTTACCTTACAGCCTAAGAGCATTGAGATAACTGGACACCACCAATATAGTCCCAGTATTATCGCTGCATGCAGCATGCCCACTGCGTGCTTATACATATGTTTATATATGTCTATATATGCCTTTGAGCATACCAATCACTAGGCATGACTATTTGGACGATTACAGCACTGAGAACCTTAGCACTTAAGATTGCATTTTATGTTGCTTAAACTTGCTGTCTAGTGTATATATATATGTTCTGTGTTGTTCTTTCTCCACAGGTTCTTTCTTAAAAGTGTCCGTAAGTACATAGACACTCAGTCCACACACCTTAGCGCGTGTGTAGGAAGTATTAAAATAATTTTTTCACCTTTTTCACGTGGCACTATACACTTTGCCACTCACCACTTTTCACGGTCCTGACGAAAGCCCCTCCCACTTTCTTTTGCGGGCTGAAACATGTAGACCCATCACATAAACAACTATAAGATAATTAATTCTTTCTTAGTTGCTACACACATACTTTTTAACCATATCCTGAGCCGCCGCTAATAAATACACAGGCAAGGATTCTCAGAGGTATTTTTAAACCCACGTCACATCACACACTTGCACCATACCAGCTCCGCTGTAACCAGGCGTCGTAGCACAACCGGGGGGCATTCGGCCACCCGGTTGGGACCCCAATGATGAAGCATGACACCAACTAGGTTGGTGTGTGAGGGGTCTTTTAACACACCTAGTGGATTCCAAACACTGCCTTTCAGTGATTACATCTATTGGGTTCGTCCATCATTGTTTGACCAGCATATATTTTCTATCATCAGCACATAAAGAACCCTTGTTTTTGGGCTTGACCACCTTGTTAACCACTGCTGTAGTTTAAGACTCGTATGAGGTTCACTGACTGATTCCAACTTTTACCACCAGTCATGGAACCGTGTGTCTGCTTTTCAATTATTGTTAATTTATCTCCCTATTTACCTTGGTGATCACTGAAGTTAACGGCCTGCATGCATGTCACTGAGTTAACCATCACAAGGGTAAGATGTGCAGCTAGCACATACCAGCCTTTCTTTCTTTTTAACTGAGCTTTTAATCGTATTGAAATAGATTTCTGCCAATGATAGACTCTTTTTGTTTCAAGTATGGGTAGTACCTGTTCCGCACAGTCTTGAAGAGGCCACTAAGTTAAAGGCCGAAACACGTTGACCTACATCATCCATGATCAGCGCCTAATGAGAAGAACAAGCATATATAAGAAATGTTTCTATAGACCTATGCCATAGTTCTATGCAATTAAGTTGTGTACTACACTAACAGGTCTATTATAATTAGGCGTTTTTACCTGGAGACGGATATTCTTTTGACATTACTAACACAGGTTTATTTACCATCATTGCGGATACACTGTTTACCTAGATGTCTCTGCTTTCTCAGATTATCTCGCATTGGTGTATATTGTAAAGTATGCAAGCCTAACCAGAACAAGTAAATGTTGATAAGAGAATTATTTTTCTTGCTGGTGTCTTCCTTTTCTTCAGTACAACAATGCCTCCACTACAACTTCGACATAGATTATAAGAATAATAAAGATTAAATTCCAAAGTTGTCCTTTGCACCATTGAGGCAACATATAATAAGTCTGTCTATTTTTTTTTTTTATCTCGATCGATTCATCCTGCTAGAGCTTTATTTGTGTTTTTGTTTTCTAGTTGGTTAGCCCAGGCTCTAGAGGGTTATGTAGGCTCTCCCCGTCCTTTCTTATTTTTGCTCATTCAAATTAGAGCAGGAATCATGTCAAAATAAAATCTAATGACCCTTGTGAGGGAGTCACTCATATATGAGTAGCAAGACTAGAGAAGACTTCGACAGATATTTGAACGTAAAGATAATTTTCTTAAGAATTGATACGCATGCACACTGTATAGAAGGTGTCTACCTTGTAATACCAATGAGATTATTCTCTAAGAACGCACTCTTTTCAAACCCCTCTGCTTTTCCCAATACCTAATCTATATATTTAGCCGCTAAATGACATAAAGGCAGAGGTAGTCATCCCTCCCAAAGTCTTACTGGGGTGTTCGGAAATCTATTGAGCTTTTCCATAGTTGGATCATACTAACTACTCAGTGATAAGCGAAGCTTTTCCCCAATTCTTAAGGCTCATTTGCCTGTAGGTATAAAGAGTAGCTGGTGTTCGTTTGGTCACCATCTTTGGTTGTATTGGTGTTGTCTCAGCCCTAATGTCATGAATGATCACTTTCCTTTCTAGAGTGGGCAGGTGGGTGGTTATACTGATCATTCTTTATGGGTAGAAACCAACAGGCTAAACTGGACCCCTTTAAAAAAAAAAAAACTAGCACCTTTGGAATCCAGAGGGTTCTCCCATATAACCGGTTTCATTTAATAAAGTAGCTGGACCCAGTCTCACTCATCAAAAGCCTTGCCTTGGTGTGTCAGTCATAAACCAATGATACACAGCCTTATAAATGAAAAATCAAACTGGACACAAAATTCCACATCCTCCAGTCCTATCTTTTTAACATTAAAGCATGGATGAGTTTAACATTTCTAGATCTCGGTGGAGGCAAAACTGAAGTGAATCTGTATGTCTGTCCCTTCAACAAAAGAAAAAAAGCTTGGGTTAATTATTAATGCTGGATGACCAAGTCAGTGCAGTGGTTCATAGCTGTGTTTTCCAATTCTACACACTGAAACAGTGCTCCCTTTTATCTTGTTACACCATAGGACCTTAGTAGATGGGGTTGAGGTTGAATCCTGCTTTGACTGCGTTAGTGCATTTTACGTGGGAGACCCAAAAAATGCTTATTTAAAGGCTCTGGGCAGTTCAAAATGCTGTGGTGAGGTTAGTATGTGGCTTCTTCTGAAGGTATCATGTCTTTGAAGCCAGTCTGCCACTCTATGTGCTATTCATATAGTACTGAACCACATTTAAAAATAGCATGCCTTATCTTTTAGTGTCTAATAACGTGTATTTGTAAAGCGCACGTTCCCACATAAGTGTATCTTGGCGCTGAATAACAGATGTTTATTGTTATCCAACTCAATGGTACTCATTTTAATCTAATTGCCAATTCTCCTTTAAATATAGTCGCCATCTTCATCTGTGGCCACTTGTAACCAGCAAAGGTAATTTCTTCAGCAAGCCTGGTTTAGACTTGCTACTAAGGGCACAAGCAGTCCTGAATTGCAAGAGCCTTCTGGCACTCAACCGCTCCGGTACCATGCTGTTAACTTGCATTGATGAACAGCCCCCTATATAGTTATATCTAATTATCTATCTATCTATCTATCTATCTATCTATCTATCTATCTATCTATCTATCTATCTATCTATCTATCTACAGACACATATATCTTGTCAGATATTTGTATATTTTTGTGTATATATATATATATATATATATATATATATATATATATATAACCTACTGGCGGTCACCAGTGGGTAGTTATAGTTAGGACCTAGTTTCCATAGGAAAAGTGTTTTTTGTCTTGCTTATAACTTTGGTGCCATTTGACAAATCTTCATGAAATTTTAAAAATAAGTACGCCAGTGATTCTAGTTGTGCATGGAACGTTTTGGCATGATCCATCAAGCGGGGGGGAGAGAAAAAGGGGGTTCAAAAAGTGCATTTCGCATGGTAATTCCCATAGATATTTCAGACACGACTACAGCCCAAACCGCTGGACGGAATTACACCAAATTTGGCAGACAGGTAGCTCTTGGTCGAAAAAGCGACGATTTTGTGATTCGGTGTAAAACCATTCAGTATTTTTAGAGATATCCAGATTTGTAGATCTAGGTGTGTGAAGCCTTCGCAGATATTGCAGATCTCACACAGAAACCTGGCTGGCTGCCAAAACTTCAACCAGGAAGTGTCAGCAGCCATTTTTGGACTCGGCCTCAGTCCCAAAAAGAAGTGAAAAAAATAAAGAAATGGGGCAGGATAGGAATATCCTGACCACCTAGCCCTGGTGCTGGGGTCCCCCAGGGAACTCGCCATGGCAAATAAGCATTTTTTTAAAAAGTTGCTGCAAAACTGTTAGTATTCACTGCAATTTCTTTTTTAAAATGAGTGTGGTCTCCCGTCTTTGTTCTTTTTCAGCCTCCGGGTCAGCCAATTCCTGGGGGCATGGCTAAATTATTAAGAAAAGGGAAGGGGGCACATGCTGCGTCCCGTCCCCAAGGGTAGTTTTAACCCCAGGGACCACAAGCTCCCCGGGCTTATTTTTATAATTGGCAGGGGGCACATGGTCCACCTCCTGAGCCCTTTAAAGGCCCCCGGTAGCACCATGCTCCCGGGGCTTATACAATAAAAAAGAGGTGGGCTGCGTGGCCCCCACTCCTACTTCCTAATTGGCCCAGGGGCCCAGGGGACCACCATGTCCCCAGGGTAGGCCCTCTACATACAAAAAGAGGGGGCCCTCCTGGAACCATTCATGGCCCTGGGGACCGCCATCCCCCAGAGCCAGCTCCTGTGATCTCCCAAGGGGCTCACCCTCAGGAGATAGCAGTTTGCTTTCACTTGGCCGGAGTTGTGACAGCTCCTGCCAAGCAAGAGCAAACACTAACTCCGCTTCCACTGGGCAGGAGCAAGAAAACTGCTCCCACTCGCTGGTAGCGTAGTTTTCATCTGTTTCCCTGCCAACTGTGAAGCGGGCAGGAAAACAGATGACAGAATTGCTCCCATATGATGGGAGCAGCATTCTTTGCTGCTCCCTATGTGTAGCAATGCCGGCTCCTGCTGAAGGCGGGGAGCGAACAGGGACCATGGGGGCATTGAGGTCCCCCCTTGGTCCCCAAAGTAGTACACTGGATGCCATGGATGGGCTCCAGGGCACCCAGGAGCAAGAGGTCAGGCCCCGGGGGATGGGGCCCCCAGAGCCAAAATTGGTTTTGGGATGGGTCATGGCGCAGTCCCCCTCCCCTATTGAATTTTGGCCAGGCCCCGGGGAATGGAGTCCCCAGGTCTGAAATTGGCCCATAGAGGCATTAAGTTTGGACCCGCCGTTCTGGCCCAATGCTCATTTTACAGAATTTAAACCTCAACAGGTAGCACTTACAAATATAAACATAGCAGGTGCCCCAGTTGAAGCTTTACTTCTGTAAAGGACCAAGGATCCTGACTTCCTGGGCTTGGCAAAGGCAATGCAAGAGTGTTTTCTTAGTAATTCCACATTGAAAAACGATCTGAAATCTCTGGTGAAGGTAAATGTATCGTTGATCTATCAGAGTGCAATCTGTAGTGACTGTGACAAGTGGGTTCTTTCTTCGCCTCTCCTGGTGAAAGCAGAGCCCATGGTTCTCTCCTTAAATGTTTACCAGTATTCAAATGTGCAACATCATCTGAAGCTCCGCCCATTTCGCCCTGCCCCATCCACCTTAGTAGCACGAAGGAGTCTTTCCACCTTTTACCAGGATGATGGATACCTTACCAAAAGGCCCCCAGCAAGATTGCCACCAAATTTTGTGATGCCTTCTTGATAACAAAGAATATGAGGATACCTCCTCCAAACAAAGAAGCAATTGCTTCATATAGCTAAGAGAAAGTACGCTTATTTGGTGGAGATTCACCTCTTTGACGTCTACTTGTCTTCATTATAGGAAGAATCATATTATCACAGATTTCTGTATGAAGACGCACAAGGAACAGTCACATTGCCGAAAGGCACACAAGGTCACTGGATACATTTCATCGTGGTCCATTATGCAGCTGTAGTGTGGAATACGCACTAGACATTTACCCAACAAGGTAGCACTTACTAATTAACCAGCAGAAAGTACTCCAGTTGGGTAAACATTTTGTGCAAAGCTGTGGGCTCTTGTTGGATAAAGGGGCAGGTGAGGTTATGTTCTGGTGCAGTCACTCACACAGCTACTGATACACCCATACAGAAACTCACACACCCATTCTGCCATTCTCACATCTACTTACAGACCCAGTCACTCACACACTCATTCACCAACCCATACAGCCACTCACACACCCACAAAACCACTCACACACCCACTCACCCACCCGTCCAGCCACTCACAGACCCATACAACCACTCACACATCCACTGACCTACACAGCCACTCACACACCCACTTTCATAGGTTACAGTTAGAAAAAAAATTAAAAACCTTAGAAATTCAGTAAAAAATCCAAAGGTTATAGGGTTTATTATAGTTAGGAAATAACATTTAAAAAAAACGGTAGAAATTCTCAGAAAAAAACCAAAGGTTACATGTACATTATTGTTAGAAAATAGAATAAAACAAATCTCAGAAATTCACTGAAAAAAAACAAAGGTTACAGGGACGTTATAATTAGGAAGTAGAATAAAAAAACCTTAGAAATTCACTGAAAAAACCAAAGGTTACAGGGACGTTATAGTTAGGAAATAGAATAAAAGCAACCTTAGAAAGTCACTGAAAAAACCAAAGGCTATAGGGGCGTTATAGTTAGGCTCAGATTTCACTCGTACAACACCAATGAAATTCAGCAGTTATAGTTACCTGAGATAACTATAACTTACGCCCCTGCACTGCACTACTTATGACCTCACATATTACATCACTCATGACATGGCCAGTGACATCACTGATGACAATGGGCTCTTAATGCCAAGGGGCATTTTTTCCTTTAGCTGCTACATTTTACATGGTTAGATCTTCTTGTCATTTTCCTGTTGCTCTCCTCATTGCTGATCTATGTGAACAGAGGGAACTTCTCAGTCAAGTGCTGTTTCTGCCTCCTCAGATTTCTAGTGACGCTCCTTTTTGGGCTTGCAACAGGGCAAGTACAGACCAGAGTATGACATGACTGCCTTGTCTAGTAATTTGCCAGTGGTATCCATTGTGGTGGGGTGTGAGAAGCATTCACAAACCTCTATCAATGGCGATTGGAAAGCATGCTTGTTGGAAATTACCATCTTTTGTCTGGCATTACCCCAGATTTTTTTGCCTTATCTAGCAGAACCTCTTTTTTGTTGGTTACAGGACGCTGCGCACTTTACTCCCTCTAACCAGTGATAAAGAATGTTTGCGCTCTCAGGATAAAGATGAAATATACCTAATTGGCCCATTTAAGTTACTGGAAAGCCCCTAGTATACATGGTTCAACATGTAACTAGGGTCGGTAAATTAAATGCTACTAGTGAACTGCAGCACTCATTGTGCCATTCACTAAAGTAGCACTGTAAAAACGTCTACAGGCCTGTCATTGCACCCTGATTGGGCAGTTTTAAATTGGCACTTGGACCTAGCAAGAGAAACATTTTCCTAGGTGTACTCCACCCTTTTTAATAATTAATAATCTAGGTAAGCCCTAAAAGCAGGGTGCATGGTATTTAAGAAGCAGTAGCATTTAGTTTAATGTTTTACATATCCTGGCAATTAAAAACCCTCAAACTCATTTTTCCTATAGCAAGACTGGCTCTTGCATAAAGAAACACTGGGTTATATTATAACAAGGTATAATGCTTAATTGTTGGGTTAGGAACAGCTCGAAAATTGGTTCAAGGACTCATGCTAATAGTAAGTCAAAATCCAAGTCATTGGTAAAGTCAGATTTTATTGTACTAATTTAAAAGTGACAGTTTGTAAAAGTTGTCATTTACCTGCCTAATCCAAATGTACCTTTGTGACGGATCACTGACAGAATATCGATGAGAAGAATATCGACCTACAAAAATATCGAGGTAAAAATATAGAATGCCAAAATATCGAATCCCTATCTACAAACAGGTAAGTACAAAAATATCGAATCCAAAATATAGTTGTAAAAAATATCGTTAGTCAAAATATCAAATTTTTTAAATATCTTAAAATCAATGTAAAATTAATGAAATACTATATATAATTAACTAAAACATACTTAAAAATACTTAAATAACTTTAAAATTAATAAATAATTAATGTAAGTTAAAAAAAAATAAACCTACTTTTTTATTTTTTAATACATATATATATTAACGTAATATTTATAAAAAATATTCAATATTTTTAGCGTAGGATAGCGGGAGGGTAAAATTTACTATTACCACTCCAGTGAGTGCAACAGTAGGGAAAGCATTGGATAGCGGGAGGGTAAAAATTACTATTCCCACTCCAGTGAGTGCAACAGTAGGGAAAGCGTTGGATAGCGGGAGGGTAAAATTACTATTCCCACTCCAGAGAGTGCAACAGTAGGGAAAACGCTGGATAGCGTAGGGGTAAAAATTACTATTCCCACTCCAGAGAGTGCAACAGTAGGGAAAGCATTGGATAGCGGGAGGGTAAAAATTACTATTCCCACTCCAGAGAGTGCAACAGTAGGGAAAGCATTGGATAGCGGGAGGGTAAAAATTACTATTCCCACTCCAGTGAGTGCAACAGTAGGGAAAGCGTTGGATAGCTGGAGGGTAAAAATTACTATTCCCACTCCAGAGAGTGCAACAGTAGGGAAAGCGTTGGATAGCGCAGGGGTAAAAATTACTATTCCCGCTCCAGAGAGTGCAACAGTAGGGAAAGCGTTGGATAGCGTAGGGGTATAAATTACTATTCCCACTCCAGAGAGTGCAACATTAGGGAAAGAGTTGGATAGCGTAGGGGTAAAAATTACTATTCCCACTCCAGTGAGTGCAACAGTAGGGAAAGCGTTGGATAGCGTAGGGGTAAAAATTACTATTCCCACTCCAGAGAGTGCAACAGTAGGGAAAATAATGATTTAATATTTTAATAAAAATAAAATAATTATCAATACCAATAAAAAATTAATTAAAATTACTTACCAATTACAAAATATGTAATAATTAATTCTAAATACCAATAAATATTATTTCTTAAAAATTAATTACCTATTAATTATTAATTAACAAAGAATTAATTTTCAATACCAAAAAATAATAAATAATAAAAAAATACCAAGTAATAATTAATTGACAGTAAATTAATTATCAATACACCAAAATATTTTCAATAATTAATTACAATTAAATTACTTCCCACCCTATTCCCCTATAAACCCACAACCCGCTACAAAGAATAAATTAATACAATTAACATAATTATCAATTAATAAATTAATAAAAATTAATTACCAATTAATAAAAATTAATTACCAATTAATAAAAATTAATTACCAAATAAGAATTAATTAACAATAAATTAATAATCAATACCAATAAATAAAAATAAATAATTACTGAATTACAATTAAATTACTTCCCACCCTATTCCCCTATAAACCCACAACCCGCTCTGAATAATAAATTAATACAATTAATATAATGATCAATTAAAAAATTAATAAAAATTAATTACCAATTAATAAAAATTAATTACCAATTAATACAAATTAATTACCAATTAATAATTAATTAACAATGAATTATTTATCAATAACAATAAATAAAATTAAATAATTACTTAATTACATTTAAATTACTTCCCACCCTATTCCCCTATAAACCCACAGCCCTCTACAGAACTAAAACGCAAAATTAAATTAAATATAATTAATAATTCCTAAAAATTAATATTTAATTTACTATAATTAAATTACTTCCCACCCTATTCCCTATAAACCCACAACCCGCTACAGAATTAAATTACGGAAAAATTAAATAACATAAAATTCATTACTTTAAAAAAATTAAAACATACTTTACAAAAATAATACATACTTTTAACACATATACTAACACTTAAAACACTATAAAAAAATTCGATATTTTTAACAACTATATTATGACTGTCGATATTTTGACAATCGATATTTCTTACCTGAATTTCGATATTCTTAACCACTATATTTTGGCAATTCGATATTCTGTCCATTCTATATTAAAAACTCGATATTTTGGCAATTCGATATTAAAAATTCGATATTATGTCTGTTTACCCTTTGTGACAGTCTCCAATGTCACCATGACTGTTGAATGACTCCCCTGTGGTGAGATGAAGATTTCTCCCAGACAGTGGGAAAAGGCTTGTGGTTGTAGATGTGTTTTTCTTCCTTGAGCAGGATGGACTGTGGGGGGGTTGTGGCCAACAGCCACTTCCTGAGCTTTGAACAGTGCCTACCCTGTCACTGGCAGATGTAGCTCACATCTTAGCCTGCCTTCCTTTGTCTTCTTAGTCTGCTTGGCTCCGAACCCAGTGAGAGGGCAGAGCTGCCCCATAACATTTTTGGAGTGACCACAAGGGAATCTGTGCCTATTATCATAGCCGCACATCATATTGGACACATGGAGGTCTGACATATGGAAGAAAGGTTCTGCCATGCCGGATTTAGGTGGAGAAGGGCATTATGGGATTGTTTATAGGAAAACACGAAGGAGGTGCAGCAAAACTGGGTAAGGTCGCCCCTGAGAACTTTTACTCTATTTGTTAGGTTGCAGGAAGGACTTTCCTCCACCCACAGACTGGCCCTGGCTTAAAACTGGCATCCCCAGTATCCCTTTCATAACACTCCTGGACCTATGAAGAATCAGAAGAAGGATGGTACTGCTGTCTGAAGATCCTGTAAGAAGATTGGACCTGCTTTCTTGAATCCAGGACCCCAGCAGTGACTCCAAGGGGCAGTTTGCAGACCTCTTGTTGAGGTAGAGGGACACAACAAACTTCCAGAGGCCTTTTCCTGTAACTGCCCAGATGGCTGGTTCCAACTGGACCTGCCCTGGACCCTGCTTATGACCTCTGCTGGAGTAGGTATTGACCTCCAAGTGCTGTTCCTAATGTACTGGACCCTTGGATGGTATCAAAGTGTACTTCTAAGGTTTCCTAAAACCTTGGGCTTAGAAACTGAGAACCGATGGGGTACCGGTACAAACCTGTCAAGCCTATCCAATGAATGAAGGTGCATCGCTACTGGGTCACAGGTTAAGGTTGCTCTTGCTACATTATTCACAAATCCCGGAATTTGCAGAGAAGCTGTCCGGCCTTGAGGAACCCTCTTGGGCTAGAGCCTGCAACCTTGCTCTGCTGGAATAATCTGAGCAACATAAAAGTGACTAAGTCCGAAGATAAAAATCTTCACAAGGTGAAGGGACAAATGAGAGATTTTCTCTGGGCACAAAATTCAAATTTCTCCCAATCTGAACGTTCCCGCCAAAAGTCAATGGCTTCACCTAGACGTTGGCCAGTGACTATCCAACGACGTGGAGCCCTCTTCAGCACAGCCTGCTACCTTGCCCTCCTGAGGATTTTTGACTTCTATTCCAGAGACTGGTCCGTGTATCTGAACCATGCTCCACCGTGGTCAGCCTTATCCTTTGACTTTGTCCCAAAAGTTGGTCCTTTTGGCACCATTTTGAACCTTAACATTTTTAAAATTATCAACTGGATGTTTGCCATTTTGGTGTAGTTTTATTTATTTAAATGTATTCAATTTGTCTAAATTTGTTTGGGATTTTGCTTGTGTTGTGTTTTTACTTTATTACCTTTTGAGTACTGCATAAATACTTTACACACTGCCTCCAAGTTAAGCCTGACTTCTTTTGTGCAAAGCTACCGGAAGGTTGAGCACAGATTTATTTAGTGAATTTTATTAATTCATCCTGATGAGGATTGTGATTATTATTTCAGGTGGGTTCTTTTCCCTTAACAAATACTCCCAATTTCTTACAATTCTACTGTGTTAATAGACAGCCTTTTTATAGTGCCCTTTTGTGTTGTAAAAAGATGACATTTGTTTGATTGTACGCATGTATCCGAGGTGGTATCCAAAGTTCACCACACTATTTTATTTGTGAATCTAACGTTGAACAATTTGCTCTAACTTGAGAATCGGATACCAATTAGAGCACTTTACAACTTGATTGTATTCTTCATCCTTCATTTAATCTAATCTAAGTATGCAGAATGGCGTTTATGCATTATATATGGAAAAAACAGGTAGGAATGTTACATTGTTATTACAATTGTTTTATTTTAAATAAATAAAGAATTACAAGAGTATTTTTGCATTTCCTGGAATTTCTTTTACAACATATTTTGGGCTGGGGTGATTTAGTGATGATAATTTGTACCCATGGTGTTGAAAAATGGCCCTCTCGGAAGGGTCATCCCAAACTTTTTGCTTTCCTCTTCCTATTTTTCTGACCTTCTTTTTGTTGGCCTTAGGACTCTGGGCCCTTTACCACTGCTTACCACTGTTGACCAGTGATAACGTGCATGTCTCTCTGCTCTAAACATGATGACATTGGTGTATACCTGATTGGCATATTTGCTGTACTGGTAAGTCCCCTGTAAAGTGGTATAGCATATACACAGGGCCTGTTCTTTAAATGCTACTAGTGGGCTGCAGCACTGATTGTGCCATCCACAGAAGTAGCCTTTCAAACCTGTCTCAGGCCTTCCACTGCAGTGCCTGTATGTCCAGTTTACTGCCACTTTGACTTGGCATTTAAAACTACTTGCCAATCCTTAAACTCCCCTTTTATTACATATAACTCACCCCTAAGGTAGGCCCTAAGTAACCCGAAGGCAAGGGTGCCATGTAAGTAAAAGATAGGACATGTACCTGTATGTTTTGCATGTCCTAGTAGTGACAGCCTATTTTGTTTTTCACTACTGTTAGGCCTACCCTTCTCATAGGCCAGCATTTGGGAATTCCTTAATACACCTTTAAGCTGTCATTCCTGATCAGAGACGAGTAGCTTTTTCATGTTTGATATGTTTGGAATGGTAATGATAAATCCTCCTGACTGGTGAAGATGGATTTAACATTACTGCTTTAGAAATGGCACTTTTTGAAAGTAGACATTTCTCTGTACTTACTGCTCTTTGTGCCTGACAACCTGTCTTCAATACACATCAGGGTTGGGTGACAGTTACACTTTGTGCATTCCCTCTAGACAGCCACAAACACAGGAAAGTGAGGCTCATCTGCATCCTGAGCACTTATCTGCATCCTGATGGGTCTTCCTGGGCAGGGAAGGAATGGGAGGGGCTGATACTTACACTTCAATAGTTAGTGTCCTGTCCACACACAAAGCACTGATTTACCCCCTCAGAGGTAGCCTGGCAGGCAGAACTCAGATAAAAGGGATCCTTGTGCACTTCAGAGAGTTCTTTTGAAGTTACCCCCTACATCAAAGGCACTTTTCAGTATAAGTACTGGGTCTCTGACCCCCTAACATCAGACATTTCTGTATCTTGAACTGAACCTCTGTTAGAACGACTGCTGTGCTGCTTAAAGAACTCAGCTGGACTGCCTTTCTGGAAGGCCTGATTTTCTGCTTGTAGCCTTGCTGCCTGCTGCTCTCTGAGTCTGCTGGAAGGAGATATGTGCTCTACCTTCCCTCCACGTGATCTCCAAGAGCTTGCTGGCTTGCCTCCTGTTCTGCTGAAGTCTCAGGGGCACAAAAGACTTCCAACTCATCATCTACAGCTCCTGGGCCTGTCTTCACCTCGCTTCTCACCCCTAAGAGGCGCCTTTGTAGTTGTGGGCCCTTGGAAGTGGGGTTTGGGCCCCTAAAATCAAGCATTTGTGCTCTTCATGACAGTGAATGGGCCCGTTCACTCTTGGATTGCACCACTTGCTCGAAGGAGTAGCACAAGCCGCCACAGCATCGTTCCCTTACACAGCAAGCATTGTAGATCGGAACCGTGAGGCCCGTCTGCCATCCACGATGCTCGGGCGACTCTTCGCGCCCAGAAGATCATTGCAGCGTTCCTCTACTTGCTCCCAGCGACCGTCTCTCCCGTGGATGGAAGAGGATAAAACTTCAGCAGGACCTGCTTGGCACTGTATCTGACCCACATGCCATTGTGGTCAGCGCGAACTTTGGATTTGTCCTGGTCTAGAGTGACCTACAGTGACCTTTTAGCACTATTGACTTCTAAACACTGTTTTTGGTTTAGTCTTAAAAAAATCATAACTCTGGTTCTACATATTGGGTTTTTGTCATTTTGGCCTTGTTTTTCTCATAACCCTGTGTGGAGTATGTTTGTGGTGTATTCATTGTCTTACTGTGTGTGTGTGTGTTGCAGAAATACTTTACACATTGCATCTTTACATAAGCCTGACTGCTCTGTGCCAAGCTACCAGAGGGTGAGCACAGGTTCTCTTTTAGTGTGTACTCAGCTTACCCTGAGTAGAGTCGTGGTTCCTGCCTAGCTTGGGTGCATACCTCAGTCAACCAAGAATCCCATTTCTAACACAAGGTTTCATTTTAAATTGCTACATTGTATACTCCATTAAATTTACATTTAGGAACTTGTCTTCAGCAGCCTCAGTTGCACATCTGTCTTCTACAAAATCAAAACAGTTGTCCAACATGCCACAATAATTCACTATATAAGGATTTACCTTATATAGGCTGAGGTTTAGCATTCACTTGTGTTGTGAAGCAAAATTTGGGAGTTGTGAAGGGAAATATTGAATATTAAATGGATGTTACGGTGCAATAATTTCAAAACATTTCATGGAAGGAGTCACCTGAGATTTCCTTAGCGCCTTTCCACTCTCACTGCGTCTCATAGGATTATTTTATTGCTCCGAGAATTAGGAACTTGTTTGGCATTCTTTCATGTGCCCAGAACTAGGGCAGCCTAGTTTGAAGGAGAAATATTTCTTTCATATGTGAGTTTGCTGTCAGTCCACCAAATTACTTTTTATCAAAATGTCTGGTATTAAATAATGTTGGCTCCCTTTACAGGTGCGAACAGTTTTAGAAGGCACTTAGAGAATTGTAAAAAGATCTAAGTAGTTAAAGAGGAGGATGTTCAACTATAACGTGAAAGCCTCTGTAGAATTCCCAGTAATGCACTTAATGGAGTAACCATTTAATAGATGGCAGAGGGATATTAATCTTGGTTGAATACACATAGTTTCGTTTTTTAACTAGGCTAGTATGTCTGGGCCTGCAATTAGGAGATATTTCAGTAAGAATGTGCATGAAACAAAATCAACAACATGATGGCAAACTTAGTAGATTTGCCATGATGCATTTTCCTGAGATAGAACGAAAAAAATATTGTTTGTTTGGCATATCCTTACATATGGAAGCTTGTTCTGATTTGGATAATTCAAGCTATTGGTGTTATGAATCTCACAAACCTTTCAGAGATCCATGTCATTGAAGTTCTGAAATGTAGTTGATAGACAACTCCTTGTTTCAATAAAAAAAGTTTATCTGATCAGATCACCTTCAAGAAGTGGTTCTCTGCTCTCAATACAGTAGTGAACCCTCAATTAATCAAACAAAGACATGGAATGATTGCCTCTTTTCTTAAACCTGTGGTCAAACCAGATGGAATTCCAAAGAACTGTTGAGACTCCCCATCTTACAACATGTCATTCCTGTGCGAAGTTGTCTTCACTTTATTCAATCTCAGTTCAGTTCAGGGGTGTGAAGCTGCATTATATTGAAGAAGAGGTTTACAATATCCTTAATGACATTATGCAGTAAAGCACTACTCAAAACAACCATATGGAACGCAACAATGCAGAAACCTATATAAATAATTAATTGAACCCTCTTCCAGTGTTCTGGAACCCCACAAGCCTTCTGCAATTGATTATTGAGATATATAATTGGTTCCTCTTGATCCTCTTTAATTTAGCTTAACATGAATCTAATGGCCTCACCAATGTTATTTGTTTTGAGTTTCATTAGTCAATTTAATTAAAGGAACCTATCACAACAGCCAAACTGCAAGCAGTTTTCCACACCCAAGTGGAATGTAGGTGATCAAAAAGGAAATCTGCAAATGTAAATGCGAAGATCCTGAGTCACAGGATCAGGATTGGCTGAGATTTACACTAAAAAATGAACTTACTATTACAAACTATTCACTACAATAGTAGACTGGCCAGGCTAAGGAGAACATACTTTTCCAGATCTATCAATTAATTCAATTCAATTGTCCTTATTAGATCTTCTGAGGACAGATCATAAAAGATACACACAATAATGAATACCAAAAACAAACAACATTGTAATCAAAACTCATTAAAAAGACAACAATCACATTTTCCATTAAAATAAATAAAATAACAGGCAAAAATACTAATTTGGCCATAGCTAAAGTGGCAGTGCAACAGTGCAGGATCCATAGATGGCAGGGAAGAGGAAGGTAAGTATTAAATATTTAACGTTGGAGGTGAATATATAAAATCATTTTTATAGAAAAATAATAAAAATAGCAGCAGCAATAAACTTTTAATCAGCATTATAAGCACAATAATTTCTGGCACCACGAAAGTGCTTTTAAATTAAAACAACATGCTTCTTCTCTTTGCTAAAACGCACTTCAGAAAGCTTGCGACTGCAAAGCAAACATTACAGTCATTGAGTTGTAGGAGGTAATAGAGGGCCGCTTTGCACTTAGAAAATTTAAGTCTACGCAATAGCGGTAATAAAAATTTCCTGGTAAAGGGGAGATAAAATTGGCAAAAAAAGCCAAAATGTAAAATGGTTTGGCACGATTGCTCATCGCATGGGCAAGTGGCGATAGTTTCAGAAGAATACTGGCCCTGAGGAAAACATATCATCCAACGAAATGAACCCAACCTGAATCTAGTCAGCAAATTTCTTTCGTATACATTGGTCACATATAATAGATATGGGGCAATTGAGGGAGTGACTTGGATAGGGCAATAGTCTCCGACTGAGGGTTTTGACACTTCAGATAATTCCCTAAGGGATTGCTTGTGTTTGCGGAAGCTATCCATAACCCGCTTTCGGTCCCCTTTGCCAATTAGATCTGGATGCTCAGATAATGCGGCACAATCAAGTTCCGTGAAGCAGGTTATGATATATTGAAGCCATGGTATGGAAAGGCCACGGGCACAACTTAAGCAGTCTCTGATAACAGCCCGATTAAAATCAGCTTCTTCATTGGACCAGATTGAACACCAGGTGGCTAAGGGGGCTGCATTTATAGTGTCTTGAACATAGTCAAGACCTAGCTCCAGATGAAGGGAGAAATGCAGAGATAAGGGGGGAACCCATAAGACTCGACGACAAAATCTGTTCTCCTCAGTCTGCATAGCAAGACCATCTCTACAGCCCAAATACCCATTCCATATGTTAGGATCGGTACACATTTACCATTGTAGATCTCTATTATTGGAGCAATGGGCTTTTTACCTATGGTCATTGCAAGTGAGAAAGTGGTCCCTACGGCTTGTGTATATCGAGTTATTCTATTTTTTATACAAGTAAGCCACGTGCAACCTTTATCAAACTCCAAACCTAGGTAAGGGAAGGAGCTAACCCTCTCCAGAAGTTTGCCCTCTATGTTCAAACTACGGGTTTTAGTATTTTTAGAGCCACATATCATAGTAAAGGTTTTCATGTAGTTTGGCTCCAGGCCCAGGTCCTTCATGAAACTAACATAGCTGACAACGAGTTTTTTAAGACCGTTCGGAGTCCTCGCCAGAAGGACTGCATCATCAGCACATAATAACGGGGGCACAGCCTTATTCTCTACTTGAGGAACATCAGCCCCAACTGAAACTAGAGTATTCTCCAGATCGTTGATGTGAAGAATAAATAAGATTGGGGCGAGGACGCAGCCTTGGCGCACTCCGCGCTTGATGCTGAACGACTCTGCATTCGCCAGCACTACCAAACCTGACTGAAGCAGAAAGATCATGATGGAGAAGCCTTAAAAAAGAGACCAAACCCGCATCAACACCCATATTTACTAAAATGTCCCACAACTTAGAGCGGGAAACATAATCAAATGTGCTAGTCAGGTCCATAAATGCCAAGTAAGTGGAAGCGCCCTTCGCTTATTTGTATTTTGCCAAAATAAGATGGAGATTGAGACACTGTTCGATTGTGCCAAGCCCCTTCCTGAACCCATAATGACTAGAGGCCAGAATGTGATTGGCATTAATCCAGTCCAGTAAGCGGTCTAGCACAACTCTCCCAATTATTTTGACGGAAGAATCCAGAAGGGATATCGGGTGGTAGCATTTAGGATCATGCACATTTCCTTTTTTAAATAGAAGCACTATAACAGATGAATGCCACGACCTTGGCACTCCCTTACTGCAAACAGAATTAAAAACTGAAGTAAGCACCGGGGTCCAGAACACTGGATCTTCCTTAAATAGGTCTAGGGGAACACCATCAGGCCCTGAAGCCTTTTTGCCTTTGTTATTAACAATTGCCTTTAGGACCTCCTCTTCTTTAAAAGCAAGATTTGGGCACATTGTATTCACCTGTGCTGGGGCATCAACAACCCCAAGATCAGTAGAATACAAACCAGCATAATGCGTCACCCATATCTCAGCCGAGATATGGCCAGTTCCTTTATCAGCTGGTAAGGTGGGGGATAAAACAGACCATACTGCTTTCCAGAAGGCTTGTGGGTCATTAGAGTGGCATGTGCCCACTATGGAACCCCACTTCTCCTCCTACAGGGCCGAATTTCTTATTCTGATGGCATACTTATATAACTCAAGGGTCCCTATTCACTATATACACTAGTTTGGATCATGGGCATTACACAATATTGTGACTAATAATCACAGTATTCAAACAAAGAAGTCAGTAACACAAAAAAATCAATAACAAACTAAATGGGACATATGAGATTTATTCCATAAAAAACACAAATAAAATTAAAAACATTTCATATTATAATACAATATTGCACTAATATACATCACAAGAAAACAAAAGGTCGACGCTGCGTTTCGGTGAGTTGGTAATAAATCACCTTCTTCAGGACAGTTTTCGAGGTAGGAAAGTGCTCAAATTTAAAATTCACTGGGCACTTATAGAAGCAACGTGCTCGAGTTGAAAATGGGGTTTGAAGATATCCTGCCTCGTATTATAGAGGTTACTGTTACACTCCTTAATTTAAAAGCCTGACCCGGAAGCTGTTCGTTGGTGCAGGGAGGCCGTAATATTTTTAATAGATGTGAAATCTGCGGGAGATTGCTAAATTTTGCTATCCTCAACCACGGCTCATCCATTATTGGTGTATTTGGATTAGTCCATTCATTTTAAAAACTAAATCTTTTTAATAAAACATATATTGGTGGCACCAACGAACCTAAAAATACTTATCGGCTTTTAAATTAAGGAGTGTAACAGTAACCTCTATAATACGAGGCGGGATATCTTCAAACCCCAAATGTGCCCCTTAACACTGCAGTTGGGCTTGTTGCTGGAGATGCACTATGCGTTGGTGGCAGCTTGCGGGAGCTTTGATCAGTAGGTATAAGAGTGTTGTCTTCAGTTGTCAGTGAAAGGCGACGTTCCACCAGCCGAATTTCATTGGTAACCATGTCCACAGTCCGGGTTAGGTAATTGTCAATAGTCGAGCGGGTGCGTGGGGGAGGTATTGTGCTGGAGACGCTTGAGGCACCCTTTCTCTTGCCCATACTGCAAGCCTATTTGGAATGACGTGGACTAATAAAAACAGGCAAAGCTAAACCAGATACACTCAGCTAGCCACAACTCTCAAGGCGTAAGAGGAAGATGAAATACCTTATTGTGAGGAAAACGCTCAGGGGTCGATTCCGATTCGGGCCGGAAATCTCTCCGACCGAGCCGGACCCGGAGAGATTTCCGACCGAATCGGACCCGTGCAGTCCGACCGAACGAGTACGATGCGGCCGTATGTTATCGGACACGAGTCGGTCGGACTCCCATTGAACTCAATGGGAGCCGGTCGTACAACGCGTACGCGGGCTCCCATTGCCTCAATGGGTGCGAGGCGGACAAGGGCGCCCCTACAGCGAGTACGCCGCGAGGCGCTCGCGGCGTACACGCACAGGTAGGGGGGACCCTTGGGTCCCCCTGTGTGCGCCTCGCACGGGTACGCGTACAGGGGGTCCGACACGGACCCCCAAAGTACGGCTCCGACAGCTCTTACGAGCCGGAGTGCGCGGCTCGGTCGGACTGCTCGCGGCGCGCATCGTACTTACCCGGCCGGGAAACGTCTCCATTGCGCGGTGCGAATCGGGTCCGAGCGAGTCGGTCGGAGCGGTTCGAGTCCGAGCGAGTCGGTCGGAGCTGTCGGGACGCCCGGACGAGTCGGTCGGCGAGTCGCATCGTACTCGCTCGGCCGGACCCGCGTACGGTTCGGTCGGGAAACAGGCTTTCGCATGGCTTTTTCCCGACCGAATGGTATTGGGTGCGCCTCCGACCGAGATCGGAATCGGCCCCTCAGAGTGTTGGAGAGCTCCACCAGCAGGTTGGAGTCTAAACAGAAATGAGCAGTGTATAGGTATAAAAGGTTTTATATATACATGATTCTAAAATGCAAACTTGCGTGTGTCTCTAAATATTTCAGCTGTGTATGAGCATTCCCTAATAGGATTCTTTAACCCCACAGTACCCGACCTCTTTTGGCGGAATTAACTTACAAGCTAATTCGACGTCACATGACTCCCACCGGCTGGTGGAAGTCAAGTGTCTGAGCAACTGCCCTTATTTAAGGTATGCTTCACTTCGTTTGGAAATATTTGCATTTTACCTATACACTGCTCATTTCTGTTTAGACTACAACCTGTTGGTGGAGTTCTCCAACGCTCTGAGCGTTTTCCTCACAATAAGGTATGTTGATTGGTCTTAGACCTTTAATATATGGGCATTATCTGGCTGGCATACGATACTGATGGGCATTTCGTTTAATTATAGAATTCTATCGGATGGCTAATGTCTCTTTCTTTTGGAATTGATCACCTTATTACCTTTGGATACCTTTACTGGATCCCCACAACGTCCTGACTCTTTGGTAAGGCCTTTTACCAGATTCATCACCATAGCATTTTGGTCATTTTAACCACCATTAATGGTACACTAAAGTAGTGTTTTCTTCATTTGTTGATCTTCAATTAGGATCACAGCTTTGCGTGAACTCCATTGATTGGATCACAGCTTTCCTTTTACTCCATTCATTGGATTATCGGCCTTGTGGTAAGCCCCACTCCAGCTACTACAATATACACAATAGTCTTTTGACTGTTGGAACACACCTGACCCCCTCTTTATAATTAATCTTATAGGCTGTCCACCCCGCCTCTTTACAGTCCTGAAGAAGACCCGTTTTGACGCACATCACTCTGCGCTGTTTCCAGGGTCGAAACGTCGATGTTATTGTCATACATGTCCATACAGTCTGCTTGACCTTAACCTAAAATCACTATTGGCTCTTGCATTCATGTTAAAAATCAGAGGATAGGACAGGAATTTTGAATTGCATTTATCTACGTCACCAATGTATGTCATGTACATAGTGCACCACTGATTTCACTTGTCACCACATGTCACTTCTTCACAACAGTCACCTTTGTATCACCGTAATACATCTGTGTTTGTGACAGCCATATTTATATTCATTACCTTTTGAAATACCAAAAGAGTAAATCAACTCTGTCTTTGTCAATTCTTCTTCTCCTGGTGTGTTCTTATCAAAACAAAATTGTTTTTCATTCGTTGATAACAAATTGAAATGCATCGTTGCTTTTGTATTTAATACATAAATCACAGCAATTGTATTACCCAATGGAACCAGCTGTTTTCTATATTACTGTCTGCACGAAGAGCAGGTCCCACTGGAGCTTCGTGTTGGTGGTCGATTTGTGGCACAAAGAAGTCACTTCACAGTCTCAAGGACCCCAAAACTTCTGTAACTTTACCTTTACTTCTGAAGTAGTTCTCAATGATGGCAGTCTATGGTCTAGGACCTGGGAGGTACCTCTTTAGGATCAGGACTCCAGCAGAGGCCAGCAGCAGGGTACCGGCAGGTCCAGGCAGGCCCAATTGGTGCCATTCAGCTGGGCCGTTTTAGGGAGGCCTCTAGAAGCTTGTCCTGTCCCTGTAGCTCAAACAGGAGGACAGTCAACTGACCCTTGCAGTCACTCTTGGCAGCCTACGTTCAAGTCAAGCAGGCCCAAACCTTTGTCACTCAGCAGGACAGTCCCGCTTCCTCAGAATGTAGTGCAGTCCTTCTCCTAAATCTTACACAGGTCCAGGAGTGTTCTGATGAGATGATCTGAAGGTCCCATTTTCGTACCTGATGCCAACCTGTGCCTGAGGGAATTCCCTGACCTACCCTCAAAACCTGTTCTGGTCAGTTCTTCCCCTTCCCCTGGTCCAGATCTCTGTACTGGGGTGAATGTATGACATTGTTCTGCATTCTGTCCATCAAATGTTGTTTTTGCTATGTCAGCATGTATGCATGAATTAAGGTGCAGAGCGTCTGATATTAATGCACATTTTAGTTCAAATTCACCTCTCTCACTACTGTCAATAGCAGTCATATTTGAACAGAAATCGCTGTTGTGTGTTGTTTAGATTTTGGCAAACCTGTCGCAAAGCTTAACCATGACTGAGTCTCTACAAAGTGTCTACAAGGTTACGATTTTAACAGAAGATTGTGATCTCCATGTGATACAATATGTTGGGTTTTAATCCATTTTCAAACTATGTGTAACCATAATACCAGCTCAATTCTGCATTTGGTTGGTTTTGCGTTTCTCTTGTATATGTGTGTTCTGAGCCTACTGAGCATTAGACCATTCAAATGATTAGATCTTCAGAATCAATGTATGAGGTGTTTAGCAAGCGGGCTTGGGTTCTTTACTGTACAGCATTACAACCATCTGCTTCACTCAATTTCTTCATGAGGTTACTGTTCTCATTGAGAACTACTGGTTTCATTCTCTAATTCACATGTTACGTCTGTTTGTTGTATTTTATATATGATATATTTTTTTAGGTTACTATTTATACTGTAGCTATATTTAATATATGAGGTAGTATTAAAATGTTAAAACTGTGTTGTACTGTACACAGTTTCGAAATACACCACCACCATTGAGGTAGACCTTGACTGCTTGTCCACATCTAGTCAGGGGGTTAAGAAGGATTGCTTACATCTACTTGTCTCTGTGTTTGGAGCTCTGCTTGTTAGAGACCCATTACTAGCTTACTTTTTAGAGTGATTAATGGCCTCTGAATCCAAAAAGCTCTACAAAATGTTAAAAAACAGAGTCCTAATAAATGCTTCTGTACACTCTGGCACACTACTCTATCAAGACAAATGACTTTGACCTTTCACCTTTGCCACAGAGCCTAAAAAAGGAGTTGAACACCAAACATTGGTAAGCTTCTTGTAAGTGTATCATGTCCAGTGACCATTTTCTCTTCTTTTCTTCATGACTTTCAATCAACTGCTACCTACTCTCCCCAAATCTACATGCCAGAATTGAGAACAATTTTCTATGATTTGCACTTAATTTGTAAAATATTAAGTGCCAGGGCTCTGACCAGGAGGCCACTGTAGCTTGCACCACCCATCGCCCTTGTCATCGCTGCCAAAACAACTACTAACCATCTCTCTCGCATGTAAATGCGACAGTTCAGATTATTCCAGGTCCCTAAAGCTAAAGGAATGGCTGGGGAGGCAGGTATTAGCACTATTTTAATTTATATTGTATTCATAAACAACTGTTGTTCTGCTCATCTCTAAATTAGATGAGCAGCGCCACCATGTGGTAGACTGTTCTAATTATGGTGTTGACAATTAGGTGCCGGTGCCGAGCACCGGAAACCAATTAAGTGCTGGTGCTGAGCACCGGAAAGCACAGGCTCAAATTAAGCACTGCTTGCACCAACCATATAACTGCAGTGCTGAGCTGTTGATATCACTGCTGGACTGGGTAAGGTCATGCATGTTATGTTTGAATATGAAATTTGAAGAATGGGGTCTTAAATCTTCCATAACGAAAAGCTGTTCAAACAATAACACATGCTAAATCAATAACGCCTGCTAACATCTAAATGACTTTCTTAGCTTTTCTGCCCCCCAAAAAATGTGTCTGGGGTAAAATCTATATGCATAAACTCTTGTTAAAAATTAGCACATAGACTTCACCCTCTTTAGTATCAAATAGTGAATGTTAGTTCATTGCCCGTGATTGTTGACCTGTGATTTCAGTGATCATTATGTGACGATGACATGTTATATTTAAGAAGCCACGATGATGATCCTTAGCAGTAATCTCCATGATATGTTCAGAAGGTGAGATCGTTTTTGAAGAAGTGAATTTTATTTTAAGTGTGCATAACAATTATAATTAATAGAGGGTTCAAAAAAGAAATGGAAGCCACAAGTCTCATCTAAATTTTCCTAAGAAGCTTAAAATTCTGCTAAGTTAAAGGCATCTAGTCTAGATGTGAGGTTGGTGTCCAGAGAAGAAGAGACCAGTTTATTGCTCAAAAGTGTGATAATCTGGCAGTTTATTTCATGTCAACATTACTGACAGAATGGCACACTTTATAATAAACTTTATGAATCTGGGAACATATATACAAATATCTGGTTGCAAAATAATGGTTGCAAACTACAGCCAATGTTTTTTGCTAACCATAAATATTTTTAAGAACCAACTTATATACTTCTAGGTCAGGTCTTAAAAATCCGAATCGGGGTGGGTTGGAATCCGACTTACCTCACAAGTATTTGTGAGGTAGATCGCAAATTTCGATTTGCTGCGGCTGGATGCCATCACAGGGATAGTGGTCTGCTGAACATAACTGTGACTGAATTTCATTAAAGTAAACTTGTTTTTTTTAAATTCCAGTTTCCTAAAGGAAACAGGGCTGCATTTAAAAACAAAAATTACTTGTGTTTGTTTGTTTAAGAGTTAGCAGTGGTTTTGTGGACAACTGCCAATCCCAAACTTTTTTTAACATTCACACGGGTGGAGGGGTCAGCAAGGGGCCCCATCCTATTTGCAAATGGGTAACGATCGCAAATTAGCGGCTGGTAACTTGTGAATGATTTAAGATTACTTTATTGGTCCTAAACCATTGATACGTATTGATAGGAAGCGCTATTTGCAAGGGACAACCCAACACACCCTTTCCAAATAGTTACTTCTTATCCATCTCTAAACCTATTTTTTAGAGTTGGTAAAAAGTTACTAACTTCTAAAATGGGTTTAGTACATTGCTAAAAGCATTTTTTCGGTGGGACACTATGAAATAGAGCATTTGAGATTGAAAAACTGCTTTGTACAGCCCTGCCAAGTACCACGCATGAGGCATTAGACTAACGCATTTCAGTGTGGTGGTCCGCATCACCGCACTGAAATGCGAAGTCACCATAATAGCAGCTCCTCAGCGCTAAGTAAATCATGCACCAATACTGAAAAACTAAAGAGCTGGTCTCCCAATCTCGTCTGGAGTGGCAGCGCACTGCTTCCGGCAGGCTTGGGGGCGAGTCTGCAGCAATCAGCTGCTACAAACTAACAGAATTCACCGACACGGGCTGCAGCATGATTAATGACTATACGTTTTGACTCTGCAGCGCAAGTGGTGAGCAGTTGACTTGTGGCTGTAATTGGAACAAACTAGCGGCAGGCTGCAGGCATTCGCAATGGCGATGGCAGCGCTGCTCGTACAATCACCAAGTTGTGCTGCTGTTACTTAATCAAACAAGCAATGGCGGCTCAGCTGACCCCCGCGGTGGCCGCTGGAATTGTTCCTTAGCACACCAGCCATCCTGTGTAGCTGCTGCTGAGCCACACAGTCATGGGCCGGCCGGTATGAAGAGTCACATGTTGGTAAGTGGTACCTCTCTGCAAAACCATGTGCTTTTAAATTGTATTGCTAGCGCGCGCAGTGGTGCCTGTCCGACTACCCGTGTTTTACAAGGATTCAGCAGCTTGGATAACGGCAGCGATTGAGCAGGTCTAGGAAAAAATAGGCCGTTGTAAGTGAGCGATGATCAGTTGCTGTGATGGGACTCTGCAAGAGTGACCGTTCACCCAGCATCGTGTGAACCCGTAACCGCCTCTGACACTAACCATCTGAACGACTGTACCAAGTCCAGTAACAGTACCAAAAACAACAGGCAGGCAGGGAGGAACTTCCCATAAAAAAACCTATTCTGTAAAAGTGACTTTTTCTTTGTTGTAAAAAAAAAAGTGTCAGGGCTCTCGTCAGGAGGCCACAGCAGCTTGCACTACCCGTTGCCCCTACTATGCTGTCAATGATAGTTGCAACGCAACTACTGATCATTACTGAATTATTTGTGTGTCCAAGAGTTTTCATGCAACAATAAAAATGTCAAGCTCACTCTTGTAAATAATGGAGTAAGATCAGCGTTTTGTTTACTAGGTTAGTGCCCATCCATTTCTGGTGCTTTAAAGCAGTTTTAAGATCTTGTTAGAGTTTCTCGTTGCTCAAATGGGTGTGATTTCAGATATTTATATGTTTCCCTTGTCGTCATTTCTTGATTTTGCTCGCAAGAAAATGTCACTCATAGTCGTTGAATGTCACTCATAATTACAATGAAATTATGAAAATGTCACACATAAGCAATCTGAAACCTTGGCAGCTATGTTTGTACATCTGGCTCGTGGTCAATCTTGTTCTTGTGAGACCTATTAAAATATTGTGTATCATGCAACTTGAGAGAAAGGTAACAGCTTTGACAGAGGTCAGCATGAAAGCTGGTTTTATAGCTTCAACACATTTTCCGTCAAACTGTTAGAGTTTGAGGGGTAATAACACACCAGATGAAAAAGGCTGAAAGCACAAATGGTCCCAATGTCATTCAATGCTCCAAAACATGTGACACATTTAGAGAAGACGATTCTTGTGACTAAAATGGGAGCTTCAGAGAAGGAAACGAAACAGCTTTAGTTTCTAAAGGTGTCAAAAAATGTTTGGTATTTATACAATGTCAACAGGTGAGACTACCAATTTTCTAATGTAAACGTTATTGTGCGTTTTGTTCCTTCGTTCCATGTATGTTAATTGGAAGTGCAGGAGCATTCATGCTTCATATAATTCAATTTCAGAAGTATAGAGACAAAATAAAACAAATACACAATCATTACTGAGGATTACAACCTGTGGCTAATGAAATAACAATGCTGTGCTGGTAAAGTAGGACTTCAATATGATTATTGCAAATTGATATCAATTGATTAAACAATGTATACTACTACTGCATATAATATTTGGACGGGTATCATGTTTCTTAGCATAATGCGTCTTCGTTATTTGAGAGCATATCGTTATCAATATTTATGCAAATATAGGGGCATATTTACAAGCAAGTGGCTTATATATATATATAAACGCAGGGTTGCGCCGTATTTACAATAATACGGTTCACCCCTGCGTTTCTCCCTTGCACTGGCGCTAAAATAGGCCACCTAGCGCCAACGCAGGCACCCTTGCAGCATAGTGCAAGGGTGCATGTTTAGAGGGAATGATTATTTATGCGCAGGAAGGTGTCCCTTGCTGCACATAAACAATCCAGAATGGCGATTTGCAACTCCTATCAGTGCTGCATTGTGCAGCACACATAGAAGTTGCAAATCGTAATTTTTTAATTATTGTTTATGTGCAGGAAGGAATACCTCAATCATGTCATTTTACTGTTTCTACATGTGCTGCACAATGCAGCACACATAGAAACAGCACAATGTTACGACCAGGTTTTCCCTGGTCTTAATTTTGGCGTCGCCTCCTATTTACACTACCCTTGTAAATAGGGGCAGTGTCAAAATCAATGGGTGTTGCAGCGGAACGCCCACCGCAACACCCATTGCCCACCCCTTTCACGCTGTAGCGTGAAAGGGGGCCTTATTTACAAGGTGGCGTTAAGCCACGTTAAGTGGCCTAACACCACCTTGTAAATAACGCGAAGCTCCTATCTCAACAGGAACATCGTTAAAAGTGATGTTCCTGTGGTGATAGGGGCTTGTAAATATGCCCCTAAAGTGTCCCAGGTTTGAGTGTGCCTAAACTCCCCTTAGTCAAAAAGTTGTAGGGGTTTGGCAAACAAAATCAGCAATGCACAACAATGAAGCTCAGTTTGTGTCAAAAATGGCTTTCACATTTTAATGCATCATAACATTCTAAAATTTGTTTTTGAAGGGTCTCCAATGGGCGCACCTCCAGTCATCTCTCACCACCAGTATCTGGCATGTTACAGAGTGTAACTTGCTACGGCCTCATTACACAGTAAAAAGCAGGGAATACAAATGGAAGAGTGAAAGGACCGTCCCAGATAATAAATCACGTGACCAACCTGCCACTCACCCCCTGCGTCTAGGATTGAGCTCTGCAGGCTAGTTATTCACCCAACAGAGACCAGGCCTGAGCTGCATCCCAAAATATATATTTCTCATGTACTATGATCATTCATAGTTTTGTGGGAAACATAAGCAATGCTTTGGCTCCAAAATGTAGGAACGTCTTACTCACAAGCTTAGTTCTATTCATCTTTCTTCACCGGGATCATTGTACAATACCTTCCCTTTCATTTCAACCCTGCTCATGATTTGGTTTCCAAGCATGTCATCCATAGGGTTAATGATACTCGTGGGTCCTACAAATTCTCCCTGAGGCCTCACATTCTTAAATCCAATGTGGTGGCCTCTTAGAATTCCCAACTGGAAACCCTTCTGCATCATGGCATATTGTGCCTCCCATCAGCTCTGCAGAAAATATTAGACTTGTGGCCCTTCTCTACTAGCAAACCTGATGATCTGAAGGTAGAGTGCTTTCATGCAGTTTTAGCCTTTCAGTTATACACTTCTTGTTTAAAAATATGACCCAATTATCTAATTTCGTGCTGTCGGGAAGCACCTTACAGCTTATAAACCAGTGAGTCCAATATCAATAGTGCTTCATTCAGCCTATACAGCTTTGCATTTATTTATTTATTTATTTTATTTAAAAGGTTTTATATAGCGCTGGCTAGACCCGAGGGTATCAGAGCGCTTTACAATGGTTAGGCGAGGACAACAATTACAATATAACATTTGTACAAAAAGGTAAAATGCAGGACAGTAAGAACAATATGCATAGGACAATTATAACATGGGCAAGAAAAATAATAAAAATAATTAGGTCATAACAAGTATTGGATAATTCAACTAGGGAGGGAAGTCAAGGATGAGGGGGGGGATATAAAAGAAGGAGGGAACTGAGGAGGGTGATGGGAGAGGAGAAAGCATGCGGGAGTAGACAGTAATTATAGGAGAACTAGGAGGTTATAAATATATGAAAAAAAAGAGTAGAGAGGGGGTAGTAGTGAGTCAGGAATAATGGGGCGGTAACATAGTACAGTCGGGAGCAGGTTGAGACACCATGCTAGGCGGCAGTGGTTAAGGACCCCAGTATTTATTGAGAAGGTGGAGCTTGAGGTCTTTTTTTAAGCTTAGGTAGGAGGGGTTGCAACGAAGATCTTTAGGGAGTGAGTTCCAGATAGTAGGCGCATTTCCGGAGAAGGAGCGTGATTGAGTAGATTTCTTGTTTAACAAAGGAGGAACTAGTATGAGAGCATTGGTGCTCCTCATTTCTCTAGCGCAGCCAGCTTTGTGGAGTTTATCTGAAAGATACAGTGGGGTGTGAAGATGCAAGGCTTTATGCGTAATGCAAGCGGTCTTGTAAGTGGATCTGCCTTCGATGGGAAGCCATTTGAGACCTTTGAGGACGGGGGAGATGTGGTCAAACCGTCTACAATCGGAAATAAGCCTGGCCGCGAGGTTGAGGACTGATTTGATTGGTGCTAAGTGGACTTTCGGTGTTCCAGAGAGAGCGGCATTACCATAGCCCAATTTAGACAATACCAGTGATTGAACAACTAATTTAAAGTCATCAGCAGGGATGAAGGGTTTAATTTTCTTGAGGTGATGAAGAGTGAAGAGAGCTCCTTTAGCAGAATTTTTTATGTGGGGAGTAAGGCTGAGGTTCTGGTCAATGTTAATTCCGAGGGATTTAACTGAGTTAGAAGTGGAAAGAGAGCAGTTGAGAGCTTTAAGGTCGGAGATCCATAGATGAATGGGGAGCCGGTTATTTTTAGGAGCGAAGAGAATGATTTCCGTTTTTTAGGGTTGAGTTTAAGGTGATTGTGATGGAACCAGTGTAGAATCTTAGTCAGGGCATCATTGAGGTGTAGAATGTCAGCTTGGGATTTAATCTTGTAGTAAAGTTGGGTATCATCAGCATAGAGGTGGAAGTTAATTCCTGCTTGCTTAAGAATGAGGGTGAGGGGTTCCATGAAGAGGTTGAATAGGGAAGGTGAGAGAATAGAACCCTGAGGAACACCCAAGGAGACAGGAATGGGTTTAGAGAGGCAATTGCTGATTTTAATTTGTTGGGTTCTGTGTTGAAGGAATGAGGTGAACCATTTGAGGACAGGACCATTGAAGCCGAAACGAACTTTGAGGGTATTGAGTAAGGCGGAGTGGTTAACAGTATCAAAAGCAGCAGAGAGGTCAAGGAGAATGAGAAGGGAGGTCTCACCCTTGTCAAGGGATTGGTGGATGTCATCAATAACGTTGAGCATGGCAGTTTCAGTACTGCAGCCCTTTCTAAAGCCTGACTGGTATGTGTCCAAAAGGTTGTAAGAGTCAATGTGCTTGTCCAATTGTAGCGAGGCACATTTTTCGAGGGCCTTAGATAGAAGCAGAAGATTAGAGATATGTCGCAAGTTGTTGAGGTCGTTGGGGTCGGCAGAAGTGTTTTTAAGGATGGGAGTGATTTGGCTAAGTTGGAGGGAGACCGGGACACAACCAGTGGCCAAGGAGGAGTTGATGATGGTGGTCCAATATGGTGCAATAATGTGTTTTAATTCTTGAACAAGTTTAGCGGGAAGAGGGTCCATGGTATGAGAGGAGGGTTTGAGCTTGGAGATGATGTTGAAGACTTCAAGCTCTGTAACTGGGCGGAAGGTAAGCCAAGAACCATTATTTTTTAGCTGGGGGTTGGCGAAGAAGTGTTCAGGAGGGGCGACAGCAAGTTGGAGATGAACAGAGTCAGGGGGGGCAAAGGCGTGAAAGGAGACTTGGGGGGGAGGTCATGGAGGGGAGATGAGCAATGTGGAGGGGGGGTTAAGCTAAAGAATTGATCGATCTTGGAGATTTTTTCGGAAAAGAAGTTAGCAATTTCTTCACAACTTTCGGTAGAGGCCATCAATTTGGGGGGGGCCGAAGCTGTTTGTTTTTTGATGATGCTAAATAGTTCCCTGGGTCTATTTTTTGCCCGGTCGAGTTGTGCGCGGAAGAAGGAGGCCTTCTCATTAAGGATGTGCTTTTTGTAATTAGCCCTTGCGGCTCTGAGGAGAGCAAGATTTGAGGGGGAAGGGTGTTGTCTCCACATGCGTTCGGTCAGTCTAAGCGAGCGTCTCTCATTGTTGAGTTCAGCATTAATCCAGGATTTGGCGGGGATGTTTTTTGCAGTTTTAGTTTGGCTGGGGCGATTTGGTCAAGGACCTCGATGATGGATTTGTTGTAGTGTTCGGCAAGGTCATTTGCATTTTGTGAGGGAGGTGTCAGTTGAAGTTTTGCTTTAATCTTAGTTTCCAGCTCGCCTGGAGGAATAAGGTGAAGATTTCTGGTTAATTTCCTATGTTTGATGTTTTTAGGGGAAGGGGGAAGCGCGGCGCAATTAATGGTGAAGAGGATGAGGAGGTGGTCAGACCAGTCAATGGGGACAATGTGGGAGAGGGAAGCCAGTTCTTTGCTAGTGATGATAGCGTTGAGAGTAGCCCCTTTGGAATGTGTTGGCGAATGGCAGAGTTGATTCAGGTTATTAATGTCGAGTAGATCCTTGAGGATGTTAACCGAGGGCTCATCCTTTTTGTTCCAGTGAATATTAAAGTCTCCGAGGAAGAGGTTTTTAGAGTTGGAGATCAAGGTTAGGGAGAGAAGGTCCGACAATTCCTCCACAAAGGGCAACGGGTCGGCAGGTGGATGATAGATGTTATGTAACCGAATAGGAGGGGAACCATAAACTTTAAGTTCAGCTCCGATGTATTCAAACGTAGCATAATCAGGGTTCTGTGCAAGGGAGAGTTGGAGTTCATCTTTATAGATAATGGCTATGCCTCCTCCAATTTTGACAGGTCTGTCTTTTCTGAGGATGGAGTAACCCGGGGGAGAGAGCAGGTCAAGAGTAGGTGAAGAGTGAGCTTTGAGCCAGGTTTCCGAAAGAAAAGCAATGTCAATGTCTTCGCCAAGGATGGTTTCCGAGATTTCTGTTGCATGTTGTATAGCCGATCGACAGTAGACCAGCATGCAGTTGAGGGGTTTAGGGTTGTTATTAGGGGGGGAGCAAGAGTGGATAGTGGTGAGTTGCAGAGGAGGTCTAGGCGAGTCTGGGGAGGTAGGGATACGGCTTCTCCCCAGTATCACCGGAATAGCGGAGTGAGGAGTAGGAGAATCAGTAGTCATGGCAGTAGGGGGATAGGTATTATTTGAGTCCAGGGGGTCCGAGGAGGAGAGATCGCTTGAGGCTTGAGATGATCTAAGCGAACAGTTACCAGGAGGTGGTCCACCTAAGGAGATATCGCAAGGGGTGGAACTCCCTAGTTGAGGGAATGTAGTGTTAGTTTGTATGGCGCTTATGGTATGGGTATGCTTGGCGGGATTAGAAGCGAAGAGGGTGTTGAAGTCTTTCCTGAGAGATGAAAGTTCCGACGTCAGGATTGAGAGGTGGAGTTCTATGTTGAGAAGGGAATGAGTGACAAGCGAGGAAGGTGAGGAGGAAAGGAGGTCGGGAGGGAGAGGGGCATGTACTAAATTAGATGGGGAGAGAGGACTAGGAAATGGACGTGGAGGAAACCCCGGTGGTGGGTAGTGAGGGGTGTTCCGGATGGTAGACTGAGGGAGAATTGGAGTGTGAGAGCCAGTATACCCAGGGGCCAGATGGGAGCTATGAGAAGATGAGGGGGCATGGGGCGAGTGAGATGGAGTGCCATCTTGTCTAAGGGGGTGGAGGTCAGTTAGATTGCAGGAGATTGGTGTCCTTATGGAGCAATAGGGGGGTCAATAGGAAGGGGCACAGTGTGCAGGGGAGTCGTTACAGGGGGATCAGAGTGAGGGGGCTGTGAGGAATGGGAGGGAGGAAGGGGGTGGTTAAGATTGAGTAGGAAGGAGCCAAGAGGAGGAGAGAGGGTATGGGAGGCCAAGTGGGATGAAGGAGTATCAGGAGAAGGAGGGGAAACAGAAGAGGCGAGGGGAGAGAGGGTTTGGGTGGCTAAGTATGAGGTGGAAATGTCAAGCGAAGGAGAGGATGCTAAGGGGGCGGAAGGCTCAAAAGTTTGGTATTGGGAAGCTTCATAGGTAGTGGCAGGTTCCGGGAGCAGAGGGGTTGGCGTCAAGAGGAGCGACGCCGGGAGGACTTCCTGTGATTGAGAGGCTGAAGGGGTATGGGAAGGAGAAGATAATAGATAGGATAAGGTGCTGAAGTGGTGCTGAAAGAAGGTGAGGTGGTTATCAGTGGCTTGTATGAGGATATTTCCGGATTTGAAAATGGAGATGTCTATTTCGCCTTGAAAAGTAGAGGAAGGGGTGGTGGACAATTTCAAACCATATGGGATTTTGCAAGATTTCGTTATGGGGAGGAGGCGGAGGAAGATACTTTTCCATTTGGAGGGGCGTTTGGAGTAAAAAATGTAGTTAGTTTTAATAATGGAGGTGAGGCTAAGATAGTTATCAACGAATAAGGTTTCTTGGTGACGTATTAATAGTTTGCGTTTAAAGTTCTTCTTAGCATTTTTAGAGAGGTTGGGAGGGTAAAGGATGGTCCAAGAGTTGGGGCCATGCCTAGTGATGAGTGAATCCGATGCTGTAAGGGTATGATTGAGGGGAGGCATGGTAATTCAGCAAGGATGAACAAGGTGAAGGAGCAGGTTGTGCAGGCGGTAGGATGAAGAGAGGCACAGGGGGGGAAGAGTGGAAGGAGGGGGGCAGAAGAAAAGGTCTGTGGGTGGGAAATAAGCCTCAAAGCCAGGGCAAGGGCCTTGCCTAGATATGGCTAAAGACGGAGGGGTGTTGGGGAGATGAAATAGTGGTCGACGGGTAGGGGAGGCCGATCAATAGAGCGAAATGGGCAGAGGAAGAGAAGAGTAGGAGGGAGGGAAACGATGATGAGAAAATCGATCAGTTTAGTACTAAGAGGCAAAGTGCTACGTGTTATTAAGTGGCTAATTTAGGAGCCAGCAAAATAACATAATCTAAAAGCAGCAGAATGATGTAGATCAAATTGGGTGTACGTAGTGCATAAGATAAAATACCGAAAGTGTAGCAGCAGGCGAAGAAACATTTGAACTATGAAAGCTACAAAATGTGGTAGATCAATTTGGCGGCACAAGTCGCAGTAGGTAAAAAACATCAAGAGGCAATTCAGGAGGCAAATTACAGATTGCCAAGCAGCAGGTACGGAAACATTTAAAATATTAAGGTATCAAAAAGAGGTAGATCGTTTAGGGAGCGTTAAGTTAAAAGCGTCATGGAGCCTTCCAGAAAAGCAATACAGCTTATTTAGCAGCAGGTAAAGAAACGTTTGAGGTAAAAAGCCTCCAGAAGAGGCAATCGGTTTGAGTGAGCTACCTCATCAACTTCGGGCAATTAATTCTGCTTCAGGCGATAAAGAATCACGATGGACATTTGAAGTATAGAAGCATCAAAAAGAGGTAGATCAATTTGGGAACACATAGGGCGTAAGGTAAAAAGATACTGATTGCTTAGCATCAGGCAATGATACAATTGAACTATCAAGGCATAAAAATGAGGTAGATCAATTTGGAGGCACAGATCAGGTTCACAGATCACAATAGGTTTAAAACATCACGTGGCAGTTCAGGAGAAAAATTACAGATTGTCAGGCAGCAGGTAAGGAAACATTAAGAAAAATTAAAGTGTCGAAAAGAGCACAAAGTCAGTCCGCAGAGTTAGGGAGATACAGGATAATAATCAGCAATGTAATGTAAATATAAATATACAATAGGGATCGATAGGGGGTCACTCCAAGATGGCCACCGTGATGGACGGGAGGGGCAAGTCCAGTTTCAGTTTCTCTTCTCCGCCAAGTAACGGGACTCAGGTGCAGGGGGCGTAATCATCCAGCCCGAGGTAGAAGGTTAAGATGGACTCCAAACAGTCCACGAGGGTTACAATTCAACAAAATGGGTGCCCAGAGAGAGACCCATAGCAAAAAGAACAAGTCAGGGACTTAAGGCTGTCAAAGGAGCGGCTACTTGTCGCGTCAGAAAGAGACAGTCATCATTATGAGCAGGACGGGGGCATCAGGGTTCAGTAAACAGGACAAAAGCATCAGTTGGGGGGCTAGTCATCATAGATCTCTAGCGCCTCGAGGACCGAGAGCACGAGTCAATCACCATTTCCCCTAGCAGAGACCAGGACGAGCCTCCAGTTCAATTATGCCATCAGAAATTCTCACTGATAACCCTTACGTATGCACAACGCCTCCAGACTCAAAGGGGAAAACCCTGTTCGCATTAGGGTCCAGAATCACCGACCTGATCAGGGAGAAGCTCGGCAAGCTCCGCCGTCAGTGAGCTCCTCCGTTGTGCCTCCTGCAGGGCGGGCGCTCCGAGACTCCACAAGGCGTTTACCCCGCGAGGTCTCCGGTGGGGACGGGCACTCGGGTATTCAACACCCCCGCCCCACAAGACCTGAGCGACCCTCGGAGATCGCCATTTGTATCCGGCTTCACCAGGAAATCCTCCGGCGGCTGTACGCTCCTCCGTTGCACCTCCTGCAGGGCGGGCGCTCAGAGCCACCACAAGGCGCTACCCCGTGATGTCTCCGGTTGGGGCGGGCACCATCGCTCCTTCAGACCTGAGCGACCCTCAGGATTCAGCAGCGGCAACAGGCACCTCAGATGATACTCCATGAGGCAACAGGCTCATCAGTCGACCCCTTGTGAGCCTGGGCGCCCTGTTCAGCTGCACGGAGGCCCACAGTAGTGCTGCAGGGGCAGAATGAATCTCAGTGCCAGCCCCACATCCCGGGTCACGGCGGTAGGGGATGTGTTCTCCTAGGTTCCCCGGAGAGCGCCGGCCCGATCGTGAGAGCAAGGTGGAGGGAAGCAGCGAGGCTCACCCAGCGGCAGAGGCGACAAGGCACAGCATCAGCTCAAACCAGGACTCGGGAGCAGCTGAGCACCTCATGAGATAAGGGCGGCCCCAGGGAGGAATCCTCTTCGTATCAAGCCCGCAGGTACGTTTCCCGTCCGAATTCTTCGTAGCAGGGGTGTTGAGCTTCGTAGTAGAGGTGAATGCGTGGCAGGCAAGTTACTGGATGCATGGATGTAGAGTAGCAGGGTGGATGAGGGGCATATGCGGAGATTTTCACAATAAGTGATCCCTAGCCCCGGAGCGTCTTAGAAGAGCTCCAGCTCGGCGGCCATCTTGTCACTTTCTCACTAGCCACAGTAGTTTCCTCAAACTGTTTGCAGCATTTGTAGTATGGCAGACTTGGAGGGCGGTACATATCTGTGGGATCTGTCTCTGGAACAATCCTTAATATGATTATATGTCATTACTTGACTTGATACAATACCCGCCCTGTGTGGCGAGGACGTTCATTGTCTCCCTTCTGTTTTTCTTTTTTCATAAATGTCAATAAAAAAAAATAAAAATAAAAAAAAACAATCCTCTTCTCCTTGACCCTTCTGCAAATGTTGTATTTCTTTAATCCTAGTGACATGAAGATAACATATATGATCGTGTAACGAGGGAGTTAAACCAATGCAGAGATGCCCAGCTTACCACAAAGCCTTAATTAAGAGATAGTGTACACATGACCTTCTCAATTTCTCTACATTAGTAAGCTTATCCACCTCACTTCCTCATGTAGCCTGTATTCCTCTCAGCTTTTCAAGCTGCTGAATCCACTGCCTTACACACTCTAAGATGGCAGTCTCAATTCAGACAACAGCTGTCTAGTCTTAAAATGACCTATGTACTTTGATTCTTCTCCTCAAATGCCCCGCTTCTATGGTGCTCTATCCCAAAATTTCTGAAGTCATCTTGCCTGGAAATCCATTCCCAGCTGCCAGTGTGCTGCTATTTTCACTGTAGGCAACGAAATAGCACAGTCCAGAATTTGATGTAGTATTTTCAATGCACATGTTTTTAAGCTAACTACCCAAAAACAAACATGTAAAATAAAAATAAAAATCTAACAAGTAATAAGTATAATATGATCCTATATTGAGAAACATATATTGGTCGGTCCTCCCATACAAATCGGGTTGGATGCAGGCCAAGTCCTGCACCCAACCTGCCACTGGTGTCCAACCCCGACTGTACATGACCATGTTCAGCGAGGGCCGGCTACAGACCATGGCCCCTGGTCAGGGAGAACACCCAAGCCCCACTGCACATAGCTATTGGCTGTGTACTCTTTGTGAATGGGGCGTGGCCATAGCCATAACTCACACAACAGCCATGCAAACCATAGCTCACACAACAAATGCAATCCTCCTAACTGCACCCTAATGTAACAGGTGTAATCACCAATGTTGTAAATAATCTTATAGGTGATATTGCATATTACAGTACTTACCCTTAGCTCTATTATAGAGATGACTACGAATGTAATATTATATATTTGTTTGAGTATGCGTTCTTATTTAATTACATGTTGCTTTTATGTGTTGCTATTTATTTTTATTACTGTGCCTTGCCTTTGATGTCCATGTTATGGTTACAGGGCTGCTATGCAGATTATGGATTGTGGTCCAAGTCATAGCCTGAAAAATTCATCAATGCTTTGGTTTTAATTCATAACCATAATTGAAAGGTTTACTGTGGTTTTTAAGTGTTTTTTTTTAAAACACATGTTGAGGTGTTATAACCAAAGTACACCAAAACCTCATTTGGTCCTTTGGTTTTTCGGGATTTAAAAAAAATCATATTCTACATAGACAGTTTCCTGTGGCCAACCCTCTTGAGCGCTCATCTCCCGCAGCACATGGCCAAAGGCCTAGGACTAACCCTTACACCCAACCTGTCTTTAGCTTTATGAATGAGGGTTGGCCAACCTGTGATGCACATGGCCAAAGGCCATACACAGCATGGATTGGACGGATGCAGCTATAGTGCACCAAATTCTGTTTTACTTATTTATTTTCAGAAATCGTGAATCCTGTTCCTGGCTCATAAATCCTGAAAGACCGGGAGAGTCTGCGGGGCACAGAGAGGGTGTAGGATTTGTAAATCTCACAATTATAATATTTGTTGAGGATTTTATTATACGGCCGGTCCCTTTGGATGGTAAAGACTCCCTTCCACTATATGGCATTTTTGTTTTTAATTTTCTCAACACAGTGCTCAGTGCACCGTGCCAGTTAATGGCGATCCCAACTAAAAATTTCTGTGATGGCCAGCCAATTAGAGCACAGCAGATTTGTCAATCTGCTGTCAGGCTTACGTATCTGCAATGGAGACAGGATAAATGGGTTCCTAGTCCAATGGCATGCCTTTATATTTTTCTAACTTGATTCACAAATTCTTTGTGGTTTCATGAATCCAAGGAGGATCCACTAATTAATGGTCCGGATATCTACTGGACAGTGGAGTGATTTCATCAGTGATGTCACTGACCATGTTATGAGTGATGTAATATGTGAGGTCATGAGCAGTGCATTCTAGGGGCATGAGTTATAGTTAGCTCACTAACTATAACAGCTGAATTTCTCAGGTTTTGTACGAGTGAAATGTCAGCCCAATATAACGTCCATGTAACCTTTTTTTTTTGTAAATATATATATATATACTAAGTATTTTAACACTTATAACTTTAACACTACTTGCACTATTTACACCACTTCCACGTTACATCTGTTTCAAGTACCACACTCCACTCTACGCCACCCTACTCTAAGTCACTTGACTCTACGCCACTTCCCTTAACGCTATTACACTCTATTCCCCTCCACTCTACATCACTACACTTTATGCCACTCCACTCTAGACTAATCCACTGTATGCCACTCCACTACACTCTAAACCACAATACGCTATTACACTCTACGCCACCCCATTCTATAACACTGCAGTGTACCCCACTGCAGTGCTATTCCACACTATGGGCCAGATGTACGACCATTTCATTTAGCACCTTGCAATTTGCGACACATTGCGAGTTGCAAATTGCGAGGCGCTAAATGAAATGTAGAACAGTGTGTTTAACACTGTTTGCGATTCCCAATGGGGTCGCAAATTGCGAGGCTCATCAATATTAATGAGCCTCTCGCAATTTGCGAGCCCACTGGGAATGCCAGCCCTCCCAGGGATGGTGGCCTGCTGGGCTCAGCAGACCACCATGTCTGGGACTGCTTTTCAATAAAGCAGTTTTTTTTAAAATGCAGCCCATTTTCCTTAAAGGAAAACAGGATGCATTTAAAAAAAAAAAATTAAACGTTTTCGTTTCATTTTTAAGGGCAGGCAGTGGTCCCTGGGACCACTGCCTGCCCTTAAAAAATAATTTTGCATGCATTTGCAAAGGGGAAGGGATCCCCTAGGAACCCCTTCCCATTTGCGAATGCATTACCACCTAATTGAAGTAGGTGGTAATTGCGAGTGTTTTGCGACCGCACATTTGTACATGGTTTTGAGACTCGCTATTTGGAAGAGAACGCCCCTTCCAAATAGCGAGTCGCAAAACCTATTTAGCGAGTCGCAAAAAAATTGCGACTCGCTAAATAGGCTATGTACATGGCCCAATACATGGCCCAATACATGGCCCAATAGGTTTTTGCATGCGCAAACGTGTTCGCAAACCCGTTTGCGCATGCAAAAACGGGTCGTACATCTGGCCCTATGACACTCCACTCTATGCCACACCATTCTACGAACTCCACTTTACACCACTTCAGTATACGAACCTCCACTGTACGCTACTCCAATCTACACTATTCCACTGTATGCAACTCCACTCTACTACACTATACTCTATGCTGTTCCACTCTATGACACTCCATTCTATGACAATTCACTCTACACCACTCCACTGTATTCAGTTCCACACTACAACACTACAATGTAGCTCACTCCACTCGATTCTACCCAACTCCACTGTATGCTATTACTCATTACACAACTCCACTCTACATTACTTTACTCTACTACACTACACTGTACGCTATTCCACTGTATGCCAGTACACTCTACCACACTTCACTTTATGCCACTACACTCTACACCACTCCACTTTATGCTATTACACTATACACCACTCCATTATACCCCACTCCAGTCTACGCCATTCTGCTACACACCATTCTACTGTCCACTATTCCACTGTATGCAACTATACTCTATGCCATTCCACTATACACCACTCCAGTCTATGCCACTCTACTGCTCTCCACTCCACTCCACTCTATGCCAATCCACTATATGAGCTTTCATTGTACACAAATACAATCTATGCCACTACACTTTACGGTATTCCACTGTACCACACTCCACAGTACGCTACTGCACTGTACGCCACTAACCTGTATGCCATTCCTGTCTACTGCACTCTAGTCTACTCCACTCTATGGTATTCCACTTTATGCCACTCCACTATACCCCAATACAATGTAAGCCAATCCACTGTACACTACTACACTCTATGCCACTCCACTCTACATCAGTCCACTTTACTCTATTTTACTGTATGGTACTCTGCTGCACACTACTAAACTCTATTCCATTCCAGTTTACGGCATTCCACTCCGTGCTATTCCACCCTTCTACAATACAATTTATGCCACTCCACTCTATGCTATTATACTGTATGCCACTACACTTTACGCCATTCACTCTACGCTATTCCACTCCACTCCATGCCAATCCACTGTATGCTATTTCACCGTATGACACTCCACTGTACCCTACTACACTGTACGCCACTTCAGCTTCCAACACTTCACTCTACCTCATTCCAGACTTTGCTATTGTATTGTATGCCACTCCACTCAATGCCACTAGACTTTACGCTATTCCAAAGTATGCCACTCCACTTTGCACCACTCTAGTGTATACCACTGCACTATACACTATTCCAGTGTATACGACTACACTCTCTGGCACTTCACTCAATGCCACTCCACTAAGTGCTATTCTATTGTATGCTACTCCTCTTTACGCCACTAAACTCTACGCTATTACACTCTACAGCACTCCACTGTACAACACTCCACTCCACTCTACACTATTACACTTTACCCTACTTCACTCTACCCCTCTACAGTGTACCTTGCTGCAGTTCTGTGCTATTCCACTCTACGCTTCTGAACTCTACACCACTCCAGTCCACACCACTCCAGGATTGATATGAATCCTGGAGAGATCCTCCAGAACTGCAGGGGTGGGATCTCAAGCCCACATAGCAGGGACTCAGGTCAACGTGCATGCTGAGTTAGAGATGTCCAATGGATTGCAGTCCTAATAGAAGCTCACCAAGCTTGTGCAGACAGTGTTTTCAGGTTACGTATCAACAGTTCAGAGACACAGTGGTAATCAAAACTATTTGTTCATTGTTCATCTTGCAGAAGACACACTCAAACGGTACATTAAGAAATCGAAATTTGTAGTTTTAAAAGTTTATTTTAAAAGTCTTGATCTTGTACAAATGAAATGAGCGGTAATGACACAGAATGAGAATAAGATTGCAGTTAAAATGGTTCCTATTAATGAGAGGAATATAAACATTTCAAGCATGTTTGCAAGTTAGAGAGCCTCTTAGACCCTAATGCTATTTCCAAACCCTACACTAATTTAGTAGGCTAAAACATTAGATAGCATCCATGCTTGTCAGGCTTTCGGGATGGATCGCTCTGCATAGCTTTTGAAACAGCAAGTCTGGTTGTTTATTATTGGAGTTCTGCCAGGGAAGGATAGGCTCGTGCTTTAGTTAAGGATGAGAGTCCCTGCACGTCTGCTCCCAGCTCCTGAAGCTGACTGTCCCGATGTAGCTCTCTGATTGAGAGTGGACTCTGGATCAGGAATAAGCAAATTGGCAAGACCTCTGGTGATAATCTCTAGAGTGAAGACCTCTCATAATCAATGGTCAAAAAGCCCCAGCTTTTTGTAGGGATTTGGTCACTGATTCAATCGAATGTTTCCAAAACAAATCTAAATTTGAGACATTGATATCACCTTAGTCTAAACTATCACAGCCTAATATACGTAAACTTAACCCCACATATTTACAGTTAAGGGCAGAGCCATGTTAGCCTTGTGCACTCATAGAGATCTCCCATGATGACAGTTGAATAAACATGTACATAATCAGGTAATCATGTTAGTCTACAATGACGAGTTCAATGTGAAGACTAAAATAGAAACGTCTTCCTGCAATGGAGGTGTGCATGTTTATCAGCAGTTTGTATGGAGAAAGATTTTCACACCTTCTAATAGAAGAGATACTGATAGGTTTGAAAGTAAAGCAAACTTAAAACATAAACAAATCTAGATGGAAACTATTGTAGTGTTCACAGCATTCCCCAGATTGTGGGGTAAAAGATCATGTTTAAGGCAAGTTTTTCGAATAAGCATTAAAATGTAAGCATTCATGAAGTTATGTATATGCGTAAAACTTTGGCATAGTAATAAAAGCATGTAAAATGTAAAAAGACATTGTAAATAAAACATGTGCCTAGTATTACATTAAAAATCAAGGTATATTTGCATGATATAAACATGTTCTAGGAATATATGAGTGTTGATAAAGCAAGTTCACCAGGCTGTCTGGTAAAGTCCATTTATGCATGCGGCTTAATGCAAAAAAGATAAAGTTGAAGGTTGATAAAAATCTGTCCAAGTATGCTCTTCGACATTTTATTTCAAAACAGCAACTACAGACCGTTTCCTTTTGTGATAAAGTTTTACACCTATTTCTTTCCAAAAGGTGATGATGTCTTGTAATCCCCATAGTTTAATGAGGCCTTTGCCGGTGTGCAAGAGTAAGTCGCATAGGCTTGATCAATGCAATGATTAATTTCCTTACAAGTGCCAAGTGCCAATGAAGATGATGTGGATGGACAGATGCACTTGAACAAATCCTGTAGTTCAGCAGCGCTTAGAGGTGATGTCATCGCTGCCTCATCAATGGGTTCAAGCATTGAGGAAGCATTTGACTTGAACTGGGAAGTTTATCCTTCATATTGAGCATAGGTCACGATCGGTACATGCAAAGCTGTGTAGTAGGAATGGTGCAGTCTAAAAGGTTTTAGAAGTTGTTGCATTTTATTCATGCCATGGGGTGGCAGCTCCAGTGATAGATCAAGTACTGTCTTCTACAGGCAGCCTTTGCTCTAGAAAATAGGTCTCATTTGGGGAGCGCTCAGTTGGCGAAATGAAATTGTCCAATATTCACTGAATACTGACACCCATACAAAACCCAAATAGAAGGCTAGGGTTTCTGTACATTGATTCTCTGTGTATAAGCATATCCCATCGTATTCCATTGGACTGGTTTATTTCTTTACTAGAAGAAAAACAAGAACGCCTACAGTCAAAGATCAGAAGGATTGTAGGAAATCCACCACATAAGCTTGAGAACAGGGAGTGAAACAGTGTAGGGATAAGTCCAAGCACAGCTTTAAAACCAGTTAGTAGTCCAGACCCCAGATTTCTGAAGGATTGCACTACACCAGAGATGTTGGACGAGTTGAAAATGGCCTGAAAGGGATGAAAGAGGTGAAAGGGGTCCTATGGACCCCCAGACATCCCCTGCTGACAAGTATAGTTACTCACTGCACCTTCATGCTGAGGGACCTCTCTTCCCTCTTCAGAGTACTGAGGGGTTGCCGCCTACACTGTGAAACACGGAGCAGCTTTGAAACAGCCACTCCATATTTCACCAAATGCGCTGCTGCCACTAGGGCAGTGTGAGTTTGCGGTTGCCTTGGGGGTAGAACATTCATTGTAATAGGGCACACCTTTTCCTGTTTGTGCCCTTTGGAAAGGTCTGCCATGGCGCAAACAGGGAAAGTGTGCCCAATGCATAATACTGCCTCTGAATGATTTAGTCTGTCACAAGGCAAACTAAAGACTCGACATTAAGAGGCACAATGAACCATCTTTGAAGACAGCAGCTGCAACTAAAACAGAGTTTGTTTTTAAAAGCATAGTAGTCCTCTTTCATCCAGAATCCTCTGTCTGCAGAATAGCTAGATCACAGTGATGTTCTGGTGATTTCCACAAAGCATTGAAAGGCGGCAGGAGCCTGCCTGCAGTCATAAATATTGGGCCGCATAGGGTGTTGGTTGAAGCAAATGTGAAGTGAGCAGCTGCCAAGCCCTTCAAAGGTACCCCATGGGCACATCCTTCCATTCACAAGAGCCAATTCTGTTTGATAACTGCACCTGTCTAGGACCCTCAAATAAAATTAGTTAGCAAAGTTGAGCTCATTGGATTGGAATTCTACCCCTGCCCAGTGTTCATTCAGTAGGCCAAAGATACCCCCCAGAGTCCAGAACACACAAAACCTACAGAAGAAAATACTACCAAATGCATAGTTTCTATTTATTTACACCAGAAAATAAACCAACGACGTAGAGGTGATGTATGTGTCAAGCAACTACTTGCAAACTCACTACAAGAGTGGGGTCTATACGTCAACTGAACCTCTAGACCTTCCTGCTAAAAAACAAGCATTGGCGGTACCAATACTTTCCATTCATTGTGCTCTTAAGACAGGGTGGCACTGGGTGACAGGTGCTCCATTCAATTTGTTGCTCCCTATAGATGAATTCCTACCAGTGATTGATCAGCAGAAGGCACTGGTGGTTTGACTGCCAAGTTTCTTTTAGGGCATGCCTCTGGCAGGAGTGTCTTGAATATGAAATCCCCCAAAAACATAGAATGGCTCAAGGTTTCCTATCCGCTGAGTGCCTATTAAAAGAAAAAATCACCCACCTCTATTTCCAACCATATCTCTACGGTCAGTAGCAATATCATTCTGCGAATCAGAATTTCCCCATTACTTCACAGGTCAGGGAGGAAAAGAACACCCATCTCCTCAAGGAATACTCCATTTATCACTCCAAAATAGCCTCCTACGTCCTATCAACCAATCAGGCCCCACACAGAAGAGATGCACCTCCTACTCATCTCACATCTTTTCTACTCAGTGATAAATCATCTCCACCTCACCTCGATCTACTGACATTCCCACCAGATCCAGCCAGGCTGCAGATCTAGAGAGACTCCATCGGAAGTGCAGCCCGCTCAGTACTTTATGACGCCCAGACAGAAAAATGGAGACTTAATTCACAGAACCAACTTACTGAACTTTTTCGTTAAAGTGATATTTGTACTTATAGAACCTTACTTAAAATCTTCTGGCGTAAGAAAAGTTACCACCAACAACAATTAAGATTTACTATGATTGTAATGTCTCGGCTGACCATATATTTTCCCTCCTTAATTGATTTTACTAGGAGAACTTAATATTATTTTCACATAGTGCATCCTCCTTACTTTTATCACTTCAACACTGTTCAAGGATGCAAAGGTATGCTCTGTTATTAAATGCCTTTTGTCTTTCAGGCTTAAATGGTACGTGGCAAAATACTGATTGACTACTTACATTATATTACCCTATTACATGAAAGCTTAAAACTGGATGTTTTTTTCCGAATTAGGTTGATAATTGTCCATGCTAATGAAATGACACTGGCTTTGGTCTTAATTTAAATGCTAATGAAGAAATACTCTGCTTCATTATGAAGACATCCCTGGCAAGCGTTTTTACTGTCTTTCTGTCTGACTTTCAATTATTTACGTGATGATATTTTTTTCTCCCAGTGAATAGTGTGTGTACGAACGTTTACTGAGTGTTAGAAAACAACAATACTGTGATAGATTTTATGTTTTACCTGTATATTGTAAATTAATGGCTCCATTACTTACTCGAAATATTGATCATACCAACACCCGCTCTTCCTTATCACAGTTCTACCTCGTTAGAGAGGGAAATCTGACACAAAGTCTGGCAAATACTCTAGGAATTTAAAAATGTAATTTATTTTTAAAAAAAAGGTCCTCTATCTCTGCCACTGGAAGGCACTCTCCTCGATAGATTATGATAACGCTGATCCTTATCTTATCTTTTCTAAGGATCCTCAGGTCGCCAGGATCTTTTTACCTGCTGAATAGTGTGAAGGGAAGAAAATCTTTTCAGTTATACAATCATCTCTTCTTCAGTCTATTTCTCCTACAAAGACCACTGACTCTGAATTTAGTTTTGTGGGTTTATTACAGCCAAGAATAACTGCACGTGCAAGCACCTCAACACGAGGTTAAAGAAATAGATGGGCACTAATACAAATAGCATCCTACGCAGGAGTCTCATCCGACTCAGGATGAGAAGAATCGTTAACTCCAGAAGTATTAGACAAGCAATAACAGCTCCAATCTCTATGTTATTCCTCATTTATCTAAACAAGCAGAAAAATCCCTTTCCTGTCCCTACTCTACTCTAAGATGACATACCTACTTAACGAATTTCCCAGGCAAGAGTACGAAAAAGGTGTCAGCTGTGAAGACTTCCTAAGAAGTGCATTCACTTAGTATTTAAGCTCAGATTTTAGATGCTCCTTCACCAAATCCCTCTGTCCTTCTCTCTGATCTCTCCTACCTCTTCTCTGCTCTCCACCCTCGGGGCACTATCCCTAATACAAAACCCAATACAATTGAACACGCCTTTTGTCACGCCTCTTTGGCCAGGTCTTCTTTCTTGTACTTTTCCATCGAAACGGTTACTTCATCCTGGACTGTTGCGATGACCTTGAGTCCCAGGCACCTTCTCCGCTTAAAGTATCATCCCTAAATTCCATTGCACTCCCATTTCCATGCCTCTCATCGCTCTAACTTATGAAACAAAGAGCCAGTCTTTAACTAACGAGGCATGTGTCCTTGCACCTGCAACAGAAGATATGTTCAACAGAAACCCTCTACTGTGCTAATTAAATCTAATTTCGGTGCCCAGAGAGCCTTTCCAAGAGAACCTTCTCTGTCTGCAAAATAAGCTAACATAAGAACAAAATGGCCTTACACGTTTAAACTACTGCAGCTCGATTACACATGGGCTGATTCATCTTATGCATTGGTTTACACATGATTCAGTTAAGCATTTCATTTGCATGATTAAAATAGCACAATTACATTTCTTATTCATTCTGATAACTGCGGTTTATAACTACATTTTACTAGCCATTCATGGATATATAGCTGGATATATGCGGGTGCGTGCTATCAGTGATTATGATGCACCCCTACAAATTTCACAAGAACATGGCGCTCTATCAGTTATGTTCTCTCCAGCAGTATGCACAAGGTCCTCCATGCAGGAATTGGCAGCAAGACTATGCAGAGGATGAGTACCATCCAGTGTAATCAAGATTACTGATAAGTAGTCAAGACATTGTCACACAATCCTTGTTTCTCAATATGCCATAAGATCAAAGCTATACAATACTAACGAGGCCTAACAAGGTCAAAACCACTCTGGGGTTGCTTGTATTCCCTTCTGGAGGGATCCTCGCGTGGCAGTTCAGAATGGACTGGTCCCATGAGAAAAAGAGTCAGTACTGATTTTCATAAGGCAGACCTTTGTCTAGAGTGGCACGGTGGGTAAAAAAAATGGATTGGAATGCTACATGAGGAATTGCCAGTGGTTAGACTATTTGCAAGCATTCCTCCCATCACTTTTTGTGGGATTGATGTAATGCCCTAAGTGGAAAATGGTATTCCCAGATGTGGATCTGTTGCTCACTGTGCCATGGGATCCAAGCTCTGCCTCACTGACAAAGCCTAACAAGGCCAAAACCATTCTGGGATTGCTTGTGTTCCCTTTTGGAAGGAGTCTCACCTGCAGGGGCGGCTCCTCCTTTAGGGTGGAGGAGCGTCACCCCACTGCTTTCTCACAGTGCGAGAAGCAGAAACATAAATTTTAAATACCATTTTATGTTTCTGCTTCTCGCACTGCGAGAAAGCAGAAGGGTATGCCTGGTTGGTGCGGGTCGGAGTGGCTTGCCTAATGCTGTGGGCCCTGACTGTTTGGTGGGCCCTCTGGGGCCGACCAAACCAGTCATGCGCTATGCAGCCTACATAGAGAAAATGGCCTCCCCATAATCGCCCCGCTGAGCGCCGCCCCCACCAATCACAACCTTGCCATTGCAGCGTTTCGATTGGCTTAGGGGAGAGGAGGGAGGCTGCCTGTGGCTGCTCCATGTTCAGGAGAGCAGCAGGAAAACGCAGGACCATTCAGGAGTTGAGGCGGCGCGCCGCGCGTGACCCAGTAAGGTAAGTTTTAAAAAAGTTTAATTAACCCCCGCGAACCCGTGCGACCCCCCCAACCGCGAGTCATGCCGGCCACGACTACTCACCTGGCAGTTTGGAAAGGACTATTCCCATAAGGAGCAGAGTAAGAACTAATTTACATAAGGGGGTCCTTTGTCCAGTGTGGCACAGTGGGTAGGTTACGATCTGTTGGAATGCTACCCTGAGCAATTGTCAGTGGATTAGTCTACTTGCAATCATTCCTCCCATCCCCTTTTGTGTGATGGACGTTAAAGCCCTAACTCATGAAAAGGCATTTCAGAGCTGTGCCAACCTAGAAAACACTAAGCCATGATTGCAACTTCCATATTCTACCAGAATAGTCATCTCTGCCTGACTACAGACAGTAGAAATAGTGAGTCTCACCCATCAAGAACTAGGGACCATCACTAAGACAGAGTTAAAAGTATGCAGACAAGCTGAAACACTTCTGAAGTAATCTAATAGAGAACATCGCACATCCAATCAATGCAGTGAATGCTCCTCTTGAGAAATTGAGATTTTGGTTCTAGTATAAAGATAAGCAACACAATATCCTAACTGCCTGGGCAAGAATCATACTTTAGCACAATTTATCTGAGAGGATTTGGAGAGACAATGTGCAATATAACAATGTAGATGGTTCTCCCAGCCTGTATCTTGATGACAGTGTGACCAATACATGATTTTTGGCTCACAACAGTGCGAAAGAACGTATGGTGGAATGAATAACTGGGTATCCAAAAGAAAAACTAAAAAGCAAGCTGGAAATCACTAGACTCATCAATCCTGTCTTAACTGCTGATGACTGGCCCTACACCATTGAAACGGACAAACTCAACAAACACATCCCTCAAAATTTCAAAAACAGAAGATGCAAAACACTGCAAGGAGTAGCAAGAATGACAATTTGCCCAACGATGCTTGCCAAACAACTAAGTCTGACATAGGATCACTCGATGGAGTGAAAAAGTAAGGAAGGGGACATAGACACTGGAAGAATCACCAAAATAATCACCAACCAGCGTCCTAAATGAACTCCTTATCCAGGCCACATGATTCTCACAAGAAACCGACAGGCATAGAGAGCTGAGAAGTTATGAGATAACTTCAGGAATATATCGAACGAACACATTCATTCCATGATCACCAGTTAGGATTCAGATCAGCTGAGGGCACAGAACCTACTGTAGTGAACATCAGAAAGGTCTTTCTCATCTCCAAGGGTAAAAACAAAAAGACAGACGTAAAGATACTTCACTTCTAGGCTACCTATGATATTCTGGACCACAAAATGTTCGTGTAAAGCTTGAAACCTACATAGCCACAACTGGATCGACCTCGTCTGTTTCCAACTGCAACCAAAAAATTTGAATCTGTTCAGGTCAATTATTACATTGGTATTATGCTTTGCAGCAGTGGGTCTACTGCTGCATTGCATGCTCTTCAACTTTCAAAAATGCCTTCAGGTTCGGATCCATGAACAACCGCATATAAACACTGCCAAAATTCACTTTAGGCTTGAAAATAATTATGATACTTAAGCCAATACCACCTTTTGTCTTTCCCTGCCATTTGTTGAAAGATGGAGCACCTCCTCTGTAGGATCTGAGCTAAAACAGAAATTCTGTAAATCGAAGGGACTGACTCTTTACTCTTTGTCTGGCCTTCTGGCCTAGAAAACTCACAATGATCTCATCAAAAGTAAGGAATCGAGATACCACCTTCAATGCTGAGCTCTCTTTACCTCCCCAAATTAATGCAGTGGTTAAAGGAGTTAATTTGCAGTTCGCTTGACTTCAACATATGTTTCACCTTCTATAAACTGATTACCATATGAAGCCAACCACAGCAATGGTCATGGCATGCTTTCACTACTTTAAGGTCATCTACTCAGGGCTCCCAAAGAAATTCACTGACGCGCTCCTATGAATACAAATCCAGGCATTCGGACCTTCTGTACCGAAGCAGGTAATAAATATATCAGACCAGCTATGAAAGTGTTTCGTTATCTTCTGGTCGAAGCAGAGATTGTGTCAGAATCCTATGAAATATCTACAAAAACACTGAGAGAAGGTCCAAAATATTTACATGCTTTAGCCCCCATCACGTGTCAACCAGTAATCTGCGTTTCATAACTTCTAACCTCATCAACTAGAAATCCTTTACATACCCAAGCAGATGCTTGGAAGTTAAAGATCTTGGGCTACACCCTGAACCCAAACACGAGAGCCAAATCGAATTGCATTTGGTTCATAAAACAGCTGAAAACTGAATTTTCAAACTTCAACAATAAAGGGGTCAAAATTAAAGAACATTGGCTGGATGTATGCCAAAATATTACAATCAAAAATATCATCTGACATAAGTATAATGTCCAAAATATAATTCCCAAACATATCATCCCACTGGGTATAGATTTTCTTTCATTAACTCTAATGGGGGTAATATTTTTTGTAAACCTTATTTAGGAGACAATATTTATGTCAGACGATATTCTGACCACAATATTCTGGTTCCTCTTCTATTGAACAAGACTCTAATGATTCTCTCAAGGGACCAGTGCTGACCATTTGTCCTCTAAAGAAGCTGAAAGGAGTAATGCAGTGCTTTATAAATTCTATAGCATGCTCACCTGCAGAGAGGATAACACCAGTGCTCGCTGAGCCACTTGGAAGATACCAAAAATATTGCTACCTGATTTGAATGAATTAAAAAGATTTATAAAGTGCAAGCTAATGCCCGGAGGTGTCTAGGCGCTATGAAGATCAGACAGGTAGTGAAGCATTAGATTTTCCTAGTTAGAAGCAAAGAGCCAAGTTTTTAAAGATTTTCTAAAATCTTGTAGACAGGTGGACGACTTAAGCTTCCCTGGCAAGGAATTCCATAGCAAAACAGTTGATCTAAAGAATCTCCCCCCCCACATATCGTTCCTAAAAGGAGCAACTACAAGATTTTCAGCGGAGCTCGAACGAAGAGTCCTGATTGGAGTGTACCATCTAAAGTGTTCCCTGAAATACCTCGAACCATTCGCATGGCGGGCCCTGAAAGCTGTACACAGAACCTTAAACTCTATCCGTCGTTTCACTGGAAGCCAGTGCAGTGCCCTAATGGTTCTCTTTGCAGATTAAAACCTAGACACCTTTAGAACAAAGCGTGCTGATTCATTCTGCAAGGTTTGTAGCTGAGATATTAAGGTAAAAACCTTTGCAATAGTCTATCCTTGTCAGAACTAATAAAATTACCACAGTTTTAAGGAGTTTAAAGGGCAGATATTTCTCAAATTGTATAAGTCTCAGTGAGTAGTAGGAGGCCGAGGTGACTTTAGCGATTTGCTCCTGCAACTTCAGATCTTTATCAATTAGGCCACCAAGAGTGTGCCCAAAAAGAGGGGTTGTTTCCAAACAAAATAACCTCAGTTTTGTAGGAGTTCAGCATCAGAGAGTTATTATTCATCCATTTGTGTACTTCCGGCATGCATTCCCTAAAAGAGTCCCCAGGGTCAGTTGCATTTTTAGCAAGAGACACTATAATCTGCGTGTCATCCACATAGGATGCCATGGAGAATGAGAAGGACTTGATGAGCTTAGCCAATGGAGTGACATACAAATTAAACAATTGGGGCTCAGGGATGAGCCTTGCGCTACCCCACAGGGCAGGAAGTATTGGGAAGTTAAATTCCCCACTGAGACTTTTTGCTGCCTATTTGTCAAAAATGACTGTAGAAGGCTCAGTGCTGTACCCCCTATTCCCATACTCCGTAGACGATAAACCAGCAGTTTACCATGTCAAACGCTGCGGAGAGTTCCGATAATACTAGGGCGGCATTTCCTCCAAGATCAAGAGTAGCTCTTATTTCTTCCGTTGCCGTTACCAGTGCAGATTCAGTACTAGGTTGTTTCCGAAAACCAAACTGGGTATCATCCAATAAGTGATTGCTATCAATGTAGTCCGTTAATTGTTGATTAAGGACTTTTCCTGCCAGTATACCCGGATACGGTAGCCTAGAAATTGGTCTATAATTACTCAACTCTTTAGTGTTGAGATTAGGTTTTTTTAAGAGTGGAAGAACTGACGCTGATTTCCAGTCACTGGGGAAAATTCCCTGCTTGCACATTGCTGCCATAATATCGGATAGTCGAAGTGCGAAGGGTTCTGGTGCCATATGAAATATCTTAGGTGGACACGGATCATTGAGAGAGCCTGATTTAGTAATGGGAATCAATTTTCTTATCTTATCTGTTCTGCTGCTTGTGGATTGAAATTGGTAATATTCGCGCTCTCCAGCTCTAAATTGGGGTATTGCGTTGTATCTATGGGAACATTAGTAAAGGTAGCTAACTGATTATGAATATTAATAACCTTCTCTTGAAAGAAGTAAGCAACTGAGTCACAAAATTCCTGGTTATTGATCGCTACATTAAGGCTAATGGGTACTGTATGTTTTTTATGACCTGAAAAAGCGTTTTATTTGCATCACAAGCTGTTTGTGTTCCGCTTGTTTAATTTTATACTGCTTCCTTACTTTTTCCTCATAATGTTTCTGCCATTTTCGCTCCAGTTTGACATTCTTGTCTCGATTTTTTTAATGACTCCCCATACCAAGGCTGGGAGTGCTTCTTTGAGCTAGGTTTATGTTTTATGGGGGCTAAAATAGTCACTAGATCGTCTATCCAGGACGTGGCTTGCACAGCGCTTCAGGCAGGGCAGAGGACAGTGGAAAATTTAACGGAGCGCTTCTGGGTAATTAAATAACAAGGTTTCCTCTCAACAAGCTGCTATTGAAGGAGACATCGAGCAAGATTCCAGGCAAACGGCACTGGATGCATCTGCAAACCTATCTAGCAATGGACTATCAATCTGACAGATTGTTTACTGAGGAATCTGGAGATGAAGGCAGAGTTCAACTGAGAGATGAAATATCTGACTCGGCCTATTTGCAATCCCTGAAAGTAGGCTGCTGAAATGTTCTAAAGATGAAGCACTGGATTGGTTCCCTCCATAAGGGCTGAAGTGGCATCTTGACACTCGATTTTCCAACCAGATGAGTACTGTAAAAGGAAAGATTGCTGGGAGTTACCTCGAATCCGAGCTGTGCTATCTTTCTGTTCTTGACCACAACCCCTGCAGCAAAAGAGACTCTAGTGGGCAGTTCCATACTTCATAATACTTATCACCACTAGGGTAGGACGGACAAGGTTCAACCAATGGTTGATGGAGCAGGATAAATGAAAATTTTTTAACCTCCTAATAATTTACGTAAAATAATTAATAAACATGTTCGTTTAAGTAAATAACCAACAATGTATGTTACATGTGAAGAGTTAAAGGTAACACGCTATTTTGTGTGCAAATTAATCTACTTATAATTGTTGACGTGGCTAACATAATCTAATATTTGCGTACTAATAAAATAATAAACGCATGATTTGTGCTTTGAAAATAAAACGTGTGGAGGCAAAATAAAGCGATGGTAAGTAAGGGACGGCTTTATATGTTGCTTTTTGCTAGGTAATACCTAATTGGGGTACGTAGAAAGACGGGAGGGAAACGAAAGGGTTTATATTCCTTATTTTAACAATATTCTGTTTATCTTTATAAATAGTGCGCTTAGGCCTGTTGAGCAGCGATATAAAATGGCCGCCATAAACTAGAGTACGCATGTGCGAGAAGCCGTGTGGAAAAGGAGAAAGGCCGTGAACAAAGAATGACCACGTGTTCGTGCTGAGAGCCTAGGATGGAAGTATGGTCAAGGCTATTGTGAACTTACTGAGCAAATGTGTGCCAAGATGATCAGCAAGAAGCGTGAGAAGTCAAAATGAATAAATGGACAAACGGAACTGTTGAACCTAAAAAGTATCAGAAAATGATGAGTAATGTCATGAACTGTGGGAAACGATGCAAGCATGGACATTCCACAAGAACTGGTTAAGACAAGGAAGTTTGATAAAAAAAATGTATATGGACTCGAATGGACCAATGAGAGAGAATCACGCCATAAAGAGGCAACATTTTATTTAGTAAGCGAGAATTAGGGTATAAGAAGACCTACTCCGGGTGGGAGGAAGTAGTATATAGTCATTATTGATGATGATGAGCGAGCGTACTGTTAGGAGAAGAGAGAGAGCTGAGATTGCAGATACATGAGTTGCGGGAGCTGAGTTGCTGTTGCGGATGATCGAAGCTGCTGCTGCTATTTTATTAAGTATAAGATGCTGTTTTTGGAGAACCTTTTTACTCCTGATAGATTTTTCCTTTAGAGCTATTAGATTTTCAAAGAAAGATAGATAGATCTTTTTGGAGTTCTTGCTGTGACATAACTTTATCTTCCATCTAATAGGTATGCATTGTAATTTCAATTTATTCTTATAATGATGATAAATGTAATAATCTGAGTGATAAACTTAAAACTTAATGCTTGTTTCTAAAACTTTATATAAACTTTATTGTCTTTAAACAAATGACTCAGTGATTCTTTAGCTCAACAATTAAGGTAAAATGTTAAAGAGTTTATTGTGATTGAGCTGGTCTTAATCACCATCAACTGATTCCTACTAGTTGGTCCATCGACCAATGAGCGGAATACCTTAAAAGCAATGAGAATTATTATGTCATGTTAAAAAGAGGTATCCCGTCTCCTTCCAGCGAATCGTTTTTACAGTTTTTTTCTCCTAGGTTAAGGACGGAGGTAATCCAGGGAATAAATGAGTAAGTGAATGTATATGCGGTGTTTATGGGCCCCACCGTCATATGGATATAGTTTGTGTATTGGAGGGATAGTTGTACCTGGATGACCGAGTCATATAGGAGAAGAATTTTTATTGTTAGCGCTGGATCAGATTTCTTGGTAGCAGAGTTATGGTTACTATAGATTAGTTTGGTGATTATTGATTATTGATAAATTCATGTCTAACACTTTATGTTGAGTCGCGTTATGTTATATGTAAGTTTTAACGCTTCCGGGAAGTAGAAAGTGGAACACGTGTGGCAAGAGAAGTCACATGGAATAGTGCATTGTCTGAGTTCATATTGGTAATAACACAGGTTGTGTTATGATAGGGACATTTTCCGCATAAAAGGTGTGTAAGTGAAATAGTGACCTGTTTTCTTGTGAAACTCTGGCCTTAATTCTCAGGAGCAGTATAGTCTCCACATGTGTTTTATCCCCAGAGAAATGGGTTTACCGCTTGCTTGAAAGAAGGGTAAGGTAGAGGGAAGTGCTACTTTATCGGCGAAACCGAAACAATTCTGTGGTAGGGTAGAGGTAAGCGCTGCCTACTGGAAAATACAGAATTCTTGTGTAAATGGACAAAGCTATCTCTTTGGTTTAGTGAATCAGACAATGGAAATGTGTTTTAAATGTTGTAACTAACGAAGAATTGTTGAAAAAGAAATTGCCGATAAATTTTGTAAAGGAGGGGTCAGGAGCAGAACTGATGTAGACAAAAGCCGCGCTGGGATTGGACAGTGCGCTAGTCATACAGAGACAGGAGCAGAGCTGACGTAGACAAAAGCCGCGCTGGGATTGGACAGTGCGTTGTAGACAGAAACTGCTGTGATTGGAGTGTTGGTGTGAGTCGCGCTAGTATTGGTCGAATAGACTAGTGACGTGGAAGTTTGTGATTGGAGTGTTGGTGTGAGTCGCGTTAGTATTGGTTGGAATAACGCATAGAGAACAGTGTTGAATTGTGGATCGTTTGAGGAGAGAAAGCGATTGTGAATCATGTCTTATTATGAGTATGGTAGAGAGAAAACGTCGTGGATGTCGAAAGTTAAGAACTTCTTTAAGAAAGACAAAAAGGTAGTGACTAGAGAGGGACAAGTAATTCCTCCGCCGAAATCCCCAGCTTCGCACATGATGCTGAAATATGGATATCATACATGCATATGGTTAGAAGATTGGACAAAATATACCAAGAATGATGGAGCATTGGCTTTCCCTGAGAATGGTTCATTTAATGTAGCAGTACTTCGGAATTTGAGAGAGAAGATGGCAATGTTAGAACCTACACCTAGACCGACACAGTTTGAAACTTTAAGTGAATGGGAAGATGAGATGTATGAACGAGAGAGATTCAGAGGATTAAAGAATCATGAGTTTATGCCTGGAAGGTTATGGGGAGTAAATCATGAGGACAGAATAAAGTGTTGGAGATGTGCTAATATGACAGGAGGTTTGTTTCCAGCTTTTACAGTTGAGGAAGAAGCAAAGAGAAAGTGTACAGAGAAAAAGAAACATGTAGTTATAGAAAAGTATCGGTATGGTGGTAGTGAAACGGACGATGAATTGCTGGAAGATATTTTAAACAGAAACCCACCTCCATACCAACAGACTTCTGCGGTGGTGACACCTAATGCACCACTAATGGAAACTGGGAGGAATAAAATTCCCGAACGAAGTCATGAGATAAATAGGTCACAAGATCAATTAAAAACTTCACAAAATGAAGAGATAGAAAGTGACAATGCAACTGAATTAGCAAAAACCACAAGAGAATTGACTGAAAAAATAAGAGAATTGACAAAGAATATGGAAGCTGTAACTGTACCAGTAACGATAGGTCCAGTAATGCCAATTTTTGAGAATCAGAAAATTGATGAACGTTCTTTAGTGATTCCTATGAATTCACATTTGCAAAGAAAAAGAGAAGGGATGGAACTGAACAATGAAGGTGCACACCATTTGGTTAGTACCTATAGACCAAGCCCACCTACTAATTTGACGATAAATGAGAATGAGTTCAGGAGAATACCTATCGAAATGGAGTCTGCATCAGAGACACCAGAAAGAAGTAACAATTGGATAGAATTAAATAGTACGCCTGTAGGTCCGACTTCAGATGAATTAAATGAATGGATGAAAACGCTAAAAACGAAAGAAACAGAAGTAAAACCATTAGATGTAATTAGGTTAAAAATAGACATGGAAGAATTGATTTTTGGAACGATTGGTACAGAAAAATTGAAAAGTTATCAAGATGATGAGATTATGTTTTTGTGCAAGAGTATTACATGGAGAGCTAGAAATTTACATGACAAATTAGAAGAGACAGCGATTGAACTAGGAGTAGAATTTGTAAAAGTAAGAACGTTGCAGAAACCATATAGAGTAGATTTTTGTGAGAAAGATATAGAGAATCTAAACACATCAGGACGATTGACCCAAATAAAAGAATTAATTGTTTTACTGAGAAAATGGGGTGATGTGGATAGATGGAGAAGTAGATGGACGAAAAGGAATGAGAAAGTAACAGATAAAGCATCTTTGGCTTTTGCAGTGACAGATAAGGAACCAATTGTAAGGGAGTACCCGATGAGAGAAACTCCAGGAGGTAGTTATGTGCATGTTCCATGGACTAGACAGGATATACTGTCATTTACAAATGATTTCCCCAAGTTGAGAGAGAAGCCAGTAGAATGGTATAGACAAGTGGAGAGATTTGTTAAAGTTTCAAAGGTGTTGTGGATAGACTTGGATGGATTGTTTGATATAGTAGTGCCAGCTGATTTGTGGACAGAATGTAAGATTACTATTGATTGGCCAACTGTAGAATATCCAAGGGATGCTAAAACAGGAGCGCCAGGACCAGAAGTGATGAGAAAGTACGATCAAGTAATTACCTTTTTGAAGAATAAGATTCCACCTAAAGAAACAGATTGGGTAAAAATAGATAGAACCATGCAGGAAAGTAAAGAATCAGTGCCTGCTTACTATGAGAGACTGTTGTTAGTTTTCAAACAGTATAGTGGTTATGAGACACTAAAAGAGAAGGATATGAGTCATTTTGTATATAGATTTGTATATGGGTTGAAACCAGAGATAAGTGAGATGATTAAACAGCATATGATTTGTTGGCAGAATAGCACAGTCGATGAAGTTTTGAGATATGCTAAGTATTGCAGTGATGATATTGAGAGTAGACAGCGTAAATTGAAAGAAAAAGCCATGTGGGCACAGGTGAAAGTTGCAGAGAAACAAGAAGCTCAAATGAGTAATACAGGTAATGAAGCAGGACAGGCTAGATTTCGACCAAATATAGGCAAAGGAAAAGGACAAATGAGTATAGATGAGGCAAAGAAAAAGTGGCCATGCCACAACTGCGGAAAGCTAGGGCATTGGAGAAACGAGTGTAAATTTCCTCCAAAACTTAATGTGGAAAATCAATCATTAAATCCACAGGTGCAGAGTGAGGTAGTTACTCAACAGAGTCAGGTGCCACAACCACCACTTCCCAAGAGTGTTAACCAACAGAAATTCAGTGCAGAAACAGGATTCTACGGAGGAGAGCAGGTAACACAGTTGCCGCGTGCAGCTGCCATTTCTCAATATTGGTTACGACAGGATGAGGATGAAACGGATGAAAGCTTCTGACGGTGCCTAGGAGAGGGGGAAGAGTGCGTGCTTGGCGCAACTCTAGAGGTAGATCAGTCTGGTCCATTTGTGGATGGAGAAGTGAATGGTGCAAATGTAACATTCCTTGTGAACACTGGAGCTACCCGTTCTACTGTTAGGTACCGTTCAGATCCGAGGCCACCGAAGTCATCTGCGGCGTTCCACAAGGATCTTCACTCAGTCCAACCCTCTTCAACGTCTACATGAGCCCCCTCGCAGCCATCGCACGCCAACACAACCTCAACATCATCTCCTACGCCGACGACACCCAGCTGATCCTCTCCCTCACCAACGACCCCACCACCGCCAGAGCCAACCTACACGACGGGATGAAAGACGTCGCCGACTGGATGAGGAACAGCCGCCTTAAACTGAACTCAGACAAGACGGAAGTCCTCATCCTGGGCTCATCACCCTCCGCCTGGGACGACTCCTGGTGGCCCCCGGCCCTGGGCACCGCGCCCAAGCCAACGGACCACGCACGAAACCTGGGCTTCATCCTGGACTCCTCCCTGTCGATGACCAGACAAGTCAACGCCGTCTCATCTTCGTGCTTCAACACCCTGCGCATGCTCCGCAAGATCTTCAGATGGATCCCCACTGAAACCAGGAAGACCGTCACCCAGGCACTCGTCACCAGCCGACTGGACTATGGGAACACCCTCTACGCCGGAACCACAGCCAAACTTCAAAAAAGACTCCAGCGCATCCAGAACGCCTCCGCACGACTCATCCTGGACATCCCCCGACACAGCCACATCACCGGACACCTGAAAGACCTGCACTGGCTCCCCGTCAGCAAGAGAATCACGTTCAGACTCCTCATCCACGCACACAAGGCCCTCCACGACCTGGGCCCAAAGTACCTCAACGACCGCATGACCTTCTACACGCCCACCCGCCAGCTACGATCAACCAGCCACGCCCTCGCCACCGTACCACGCATCCGCAGAACCACCGCCGGAGGAAGATCCTTCTCCTACCTGGCAGCCAAGACCTGGAACTCCCTCCCCACTCACCTTCGGCGAACCCAGGACCATCTCTCCTTCAGGAAGCAGCTCAAGACCTGGCTGTTCGAGCAGTAACTTACCCCCTCCCCCAGCGCCTTGAGACCCTCCCGGGTGAGTAGCGCGCTCTATAAATGCCGTGATTGATTGATTGATTGATTAGGTCAGTGGAAATTCCAAACCTTCCTCTCTCAGGTGAACATATCCAAGTAGTTGGAGTATCGAATCAGCAACTTAAGACGCCTCTTACTAAATTAGTGGAGGTAAAGATTGGTCCATTTAGTGAAATGCACCGATTTGTGGTATGTGATTGTAGTCCTGTGAATCTATTAGGACGCGATCTATTGTGCAAAATGAATTGCACTATCTATTGTACTCCAGATGGAATTGCATTTCAGACCCCAGATGAAGATGTATTGTATAAAATGACACTGGTAAATTTAGAACCAGAAGTAAATGATTTGTTTCCTGTATTTGATGCAGAGAAAATCCCAATTGAACTGAAAGAGACAGTGAAAGAGGAAGTGTGGGACTTTACAGGAGAAGATATAGGATTAATGAAAGAAGTAGATCCCGTTAAAATCTCCGTAAAAGAGGGAACGAGTTACCCAAATACACCCCAGTATAAATTGACACCAGAAATAATTGAAGGAATAACGCCAGTAATAAATAAAATGGTTGAACAAGGGATTCTAAAAGAAATCATGAGCAGTCCATGTAATTCGCCAATAATGGGACTGAAAAAGCCAAACGGAACATATAGAATTGTACAGGATTTGAGGAAGGTAAACAAAATTGTAGTGCCTTGTTGCCCAATAGTACCGAACCCTGCTGTGATTCTATACCAGATTCCACGTGAAGCAGAATGGTACACAGTAATTGATTTATGTCATGCATTTTCTCTACTCCATTGCATCCAGATAGCCAGCCATTATTTGCGTTCAGGTTTGGAGAGCGTATTTTGGCATGGTGCCGAATTCCTCAAGGGTACACAGAAAGCCCCTCGATCTTTAATCAGATTCTAAAGAAATCCTTGGAAGATTTAAAAATGCCAGAAAAGTCAGTGATGGTTCAGTATATTGATGACCTACTGGTGGCATCAAAAACGAAGGAAGCATGTGTCAATGATACAATTGCTTTGCTGAATCATTTAGCCAAAAGAGGACATAAAGTGTCCCCATCAAAATTGCAGTTTTGTCAACAAGAAGTCCAATATTTAGGGCATAAAATTGAGAAAGGAGTGCGAAAGGTAACGACTGAGAGAATAAAGATGATTCAAGGAATGAGAGCTCCAATGACGCAAAGAGAGGTAAGAATGTTTCTGGGAATGGTTGGATATTGTCGACAATGGATAAGCGGTTTTTCGATGATCGCCAAACCGTTGCAAAAACTAACAAAGAAGGATGTTAAAGATCCTTTTGAAATGAATGATGAGGAAATGAAAGCATTCAGAGAGCTGAAAAAGAAATTGTGTGAAGCTCCAGCATTGGGAATGCCTGATTATGAGAAAGATTTTGAGTTGTATTGCAGTGAAATAGATGGGTGTGCGTTTTCAGTCTTGGTACAGAGACATGGAACCATGAAAAGACCCATTGCATATTTTTCAGCTGTTTTAGACCCTGTAGCAAAAGCGTTGCCTGGATGTTTGAAAGCAGTTGCTGCTACTTGTGTGAGTCTGGAACAGAGTGAAGGCATAGTGATGGGATATCCACTGAGAGTATATGTTCCCCATTCTGTGGAAATTCTCTTGACAAGAACGAAAACCCAATACATGACACATAGTCGGCTGACTAGGTATGAAAAGGTAATTTTGAGTGCAGATAATGTGACCATTGACAGATGTATGAAGGTGAATCCTTCGACATCATTGCCAGATGAAGAGAGTGTGAATGAAATGGATGAAGTAGATCACGATTGTCTGAATGTGCTTGAATATTGTACAAAACCGAGACCAGATATACGAGATGAGCCCTTAAAGGAATCAGATTATATTCTGTTCGTGGATGGCTCATGTTTGAGAACAAATGATGGAGTTCTAAGTGCAGCGTATGCAGTTTGCACAGTAGCAACTGTAATGGAAGCATCTTGTCTGAAAGGGATACGGTCTGCCCAAGTCGCAGAACTGATAGCTCTGATTCAAGCCTGCAAGTTGGGAAGAAATGTACGGGTTACGATTGTGACAGATAGCCAATACGGTTTTGGAGTGGTGCATGATTTTGGTCAGATTTGGTCACAAAGAGGTTTCTTGACGTCTGCAGGAACGCCAATTAGAAATGGAGATTTTGTGAAAAAGTTGCTTGAGGTGATACAGCTGCCTAAACAGATTGCTGTGGTGAAGTGCAATGCACATAAAAATGGGGAAGACTACATAACTGTCGGCAATAAGTATGCTGATGAGATTGCACAGTACTGTGCAAAGAATATGGTCTCTTTGAACAGGAACCGAGAAAGAGAGCGTATTTCTTGTCCTTTGCTTTTTACTAACCCTGTTGAGACATGGGATGAGGTGAGACAGTTACAGGAAGCAGCAGATGATGAGGAAAAAGATACATGGATAAAAGCAGGATGTAGAAAACATGAGGAAAATGATGTTTGGGTTTACAGAGATGAAAGACCAGTTATGCCTGATAGCATGATTTCTGACATGGCACGGATGTACCATGGACAAGCCCATATTGGGAGAGATTCAATGATCAGACTTTTTAGACAAACATGGTATAATCCAAAATTCAGAGCCATAGCTGAGAGTCTTTGTCAAAGATGTCTTATTTGTCAACAGTTAAATCCAGGAAGGAAGACAGTAGTGAGTCTAGGAACAATAGGATGAGAAGGAGGTCCGTTCACTAGAATGCAAATGGATTTTATAGAAATGCCCCCGAGCAACAGACTAAGGTATGTCCTCGTAGTCGTCTGTTTGTTTTCCCGTTGGGTGGAGGCATACCCGACCAGAAGGAATGATGGAATAACGGTAGCAAAACTTATGCTGCGAGAATTCATTCCGAGGTATGGTTTTCCAGTCACGATTGAAACAGATAGAGGAACACATTTCCAAAACGAATTAATTAAACTGATTTGTGAAGCACTTAGTATTAAACAGAAACTGCATTGTGCATACAGACCAGAGGCTTCTGGAATAGTAGAGCAAGTGAATGGAACAATTAAGAACAGGTTAGGAAAAATGTGTCAAGCCACAGGACTCAAATGGCCAGATGCCTTGCCATTAGTTTTAATGACAATCAGAAGTATTCCGGAAAGAAAAACTGGACTCAGTCCCCATGAGATAATTATGGGACGAGCAATGAGACAAGCACATGTACCTGTCAACAAACTACTGACTATAACTGATGATCTGGTGCTGGATTATTGCAAAGGATTGGCTGATGTGGTGCGTTCTGTGTTTCATCAGGTTGGACCGGATGCTACTACTCTTGAAAGAAAACCAGCTCACGACTTGAATCCAGGAGATTGGGTCCGCATAAAAGTCCACAGGAGAAGAAACTGTTTGGTTCCTCGTTGGGACGAACCACGACAGGTGATCCTGGTGACAACCACTGCAGTCAAATGTGCAGGAGTGAAACACTGGGTGCATGCCAGTCACACCATCAGAGTTCCAGAACCTGAAGATCGACATGTGAGTCGACATCTGGAAGTGTTGGATAACAGTTCAGCATCAGAAGCGGAAGAAGAAACGAACAGGGTGCCAGAATCTGAAGATCGACCTGTAAGTCGACATCTGGAAGACCCAACTACAAGTGCAACGACAGAAGAAGTGGAGGAAATAGCAGAAGTTCCAGAACCTGAAGATCGACATGTGAGTCGACATCTGGAAATATCAGACACCAGTTCAGAATCGGATACAGATCATTCGGATTGTGAGGAAAATCTGAAAAGAAATTGGAAATTTGAAAGCATAAGAGAAGAAACTGAGCACGAAGATAGTAACAGTGAGCAACCAAGTACAAGTTGTGGTAAAAATCCTTCGGAGATAATATTAATAGATGAAGAAGGGAGAGTTTCAAACAAAAAGTTAGAAAAATCGGAAGATCCCCGAGGAGCAATAGGGACAGATAGCCAAACAAAAGAACAGGGAAATTTAGAAGCAGATAGAGATTGACACAAATTCGGAAGAACCTCGAGGAGGGACAGAAGTAGGTGAACGAAGGAAGATAAGAAAAGAACCACAAATAGAGGAAGAAAATGAAATTATAAAATTCAAAATAAGAGACAATAAAGAGAAAAATGAAACAGAGTCTGAAGAAAGTGGAGAAGAAAGAAACCCAAAACTAGAGTCAAGAAAAAGAACTTGGAAAACAGAAAGAGAGGAAAAAGGAAGTGAGGCAAAAAGGTCAAGAAGAGGAGACAATTGGCCCAACGAAGTAAGAAAATTAAGGTACAGGATCATAAGGTTAGATGGAAAAAGTGCTGAACAAGTGAATGAAATAACAAGTCAGAAAGAGCAAGAAAAACAAGGTGGAAAACACTTGCAGAAAACGAAAAGAGTAAAGAAGGTAAATCCGAAGTATAGATCGCCTGAATGGTTGTACATTGCTTTAACTGATATCAAAGAAGAAAAGAACACTCACGAGAACCCAGAACAAAGAAATCTAATGGGTGAAGGTGAAGTGCAACAAACTTGAAGAAATTTAAATGAATTTCTACCGGACTTGACAAAATACTGGATCTGACGAATTTCTACCGGACTTGACAAAATACTGGATTTGACAAAGAAAGAATTCTGAAAAGAATTAAAAGAAAGTACCGAACGAAGACAAAAACATTGAAGTGCAGAGTGGCTAAGAAATCATTTCTGAGGTGTAGTGACACAATTTTCTTGTAAATAAATAAATAGGTTATAAAACAAAATGGAGGATACTAGAGATAGAAAATGTAGATGTGAGTTTTTAAGTAGATGGTGTAAGATGTGCTTCTTTTGTACAGGATTATTAATGACAGTATGGGTGGTTTTAGCAATCACTATTCCAATTAGTTTAGCTGTAGAAGAAACGTCTAATCACACAGAGAAAGAAAAAGGATCTAACACTCAAGAACCAGTTATATTAAAAAGTAGTGCAGAGTTACATAAAGACAAATCAATAACAGATTTTTCAAAGAATGTTTTTACTAAATTATTATATGAGTATGTAGAAACAATGGATGTAAGAGATTGTTATGTTTGTATGCAATTGCCTGCGTCAGTAGCAGAGGGTGTGACTTATCATCACCTTCCTTTGACGTATGGAATAACATGTAGTGTTTTAGCAAGTTTATTTTATAAAACAGGTAGCTTAGAATATTATTACACTGACATAGATAAGATTTTTGCGAAAATTCCTATAGTTCCCGAACTAAACAAAATAAAAGAGGGAAAAACGTTTGGTGAATATTTCATAGAAGATAAGATGTTAACATTAGATAATATAGTTAAAAACAACCTTACCTGTGAGTTAAAGAAGGAAGAAAAAGTATTTTTAGAGATGGTTGAAGAAAGAAGAACGAAATTTGATAGAAGAGACAAAAACACCTCTTTGGGCGTCTGAGGAAGACAATCATGACAAGAAAAAGACAAATGCAGCTATGACTCTGGATTGGCCCCAACAGGGAAGGTTGTGCATTAGAAGAAATAGAACAAGATATGACAATTATTTTGTGGGTTCCAGTGATTGCCATGACAATTATCAAATTTTAGGCGGATGGGGATTCAAAGGGGGAAAAGATCCAATATTTCCAGGGATCTATTATGTTTGCGGTAATAGGGCTTATTACAGGTTGCCGGACCATTGGTATGGGTCATGTTATTTAGGCCTGGTCTTTCCAAAGATTTTTCATATGGATAGAAAAGAGAAAGGAACACACAAAATGATAAATACCTTTACACGTAGAAAAAGGGAAAGTTTTTCAGAAATAGTAGGTGATATTTTTGGTGCATTGATACCAGCAGTGGGAATATCTTTGAATGCATTTAAAATTCGGAAATTATCCACAGTGGTAGATCGTTTATCTACAGATACTGCAGGAGGGTTCTTGATGGTAAATATCGAGATGGTTGCCATGAGAGCTATGGTAATGCAAAATCGACTTGCCCTTGACATTCTTTTGGCCAAAGAGGGTGGAGTCTGTGGAATGCTGAAAGTCCAACATTGTTGCACTTACATTCCAGATAAAAGTGAAAATATACAAAAGTATATAACGAATATTACAAGTTTGCACAAAGAACTTGTTCCACTGGAGAGTTGAAAGTGCGTTTGGAAAACTTGGTAAAGGGTTTTCTTCAGTAATAAATTGGTTAACAAGAATGAGTGGATTAATAATAGGGAAAGTTATAATAATAGCAACCATGATAATCATAATAATTTTGGTGCTGAAGCTTGTAATTACATGTATAAAGAAAAGAAGAAGACAGAATAAAATAGAAAAAGAAAACATGATAAATAAGGAGAGAGAGAAATGAGTGAAATAGAGTTAGAAGAGATAAAAGAGGACATGTACAAGAAGACCAAGAGACAAGTTGAAAGGGATACAGTTGTGTAAACTAACAAAAGCAAAACGGATAAAAGAAACATGCTGTCTGAGAGAATTGTATAACTTGGGTTTTTGTGGTGATATTAAAAATCACCAAAGGGGGGAGTTGATGGAGCAGGATAAATGAATTTTTTTTAACCTCCTAATAATTTACGTAAAATAATTAATAAACATGTTCGTTTAAGTAAATAACCAACAATGTATGTTACATGTGAAGGGTTAAAGGTAACACGCTATTTTGTGTGCAAATTAATCTACTTATAATTGTTGACGTGGCTAACATAATCTAATATTTGCGTACTAATAAAATAATAAACGAATGATTTGTGCTTTGAAAATAAAACGTGTGGTGGCAAAATAAAGCGATGGTAAGTAAGGGACGGCTTTATATGTTGCTTTTTGCTAGGTAATACCTAATTGGGGTACGTAGAAAGACGGGAGGGAAACGAATGGGTTTATATTCCTTATTTTAACAATATTCTGTTTATCTTTATAAATAGTGCGCTTAGGCCTGTTGAGCACCGATATAAAATGGCCGCCATAAACTAGAGTACGCATGTGCGAGAAGCCGTGTGGAAAAGGAGAAAGGCCGTGAACAAAGAATGACCACGTGTTCGTGCTGAGAGCCTAGGATGGAAGTATGGTCAAGGCTATTGTGACCTTACTGAGCAAATGTGTGCCAAGATGATCAGCAAGAAGCGTGAGAAGTCAAAATGAATAAATGGACAAACGGAACTGTTGAACCTAAAAAGTATCAGAAAATGATACAAATTGGACTGAACGAAACTGATGAGTAATGTCATGAACTGTGGGAAACGATGCAAGCATGGACATTCCACAAGAACTGGTTAAGACAAGGAAGTTTGATAAAAAAATGTATATGGACTCGAATGGACCAATGAGAGAGAATCACGCCATAAAGAGGCAACATTTTATTTAGTAAGCGAGAATTAGGGTATAAGAAGACCTACTCCGGGTGGGAGGAAGTAGTATATAGTCATTATTGATGATGATGAGCGAGCGTACTGTTAGGAGAAGAGAGAGAGCTGAGATTGCAGATAGATGAGTTGCGGGAGCTGAGTTGCTGTTGCGGATGATCGAAGCTGCTGCTGCTATTTTATTAAGTATAAGATGCTGTTTTTGGAGAACCTTTTACTCCTGATAGATTTTTCCTTTAGAGCTATTAGATTTTCAAAGAAAGATAGATAGATCTTTTTGGAGTTCTTGCTGTGACATAACTTTATCTTCCATCTAATAGGTATGCATTGTAATTTCAATTTATTCTTATAATGATGATAAATGTAATAATCTGAGTGATAAACTTAAAATTTATGCATTGTTTCTAAAACTTTATATAAACTTTATTGTCTTTAAACAAATGACTCAGTAATTCTTTAGCTCAACAATTAAGGTAAAATGTTAAAGAGTTTATTGTGATTGAGCTGGTCTTAATCACCATCAACTGATTCCTACTAGTTGGTCCATCGACCAATGAGCGGAATACCTTAAAAGCAATGAGAATTATTATGTCATGTTAAAAAGAGGTATCCCGTCTCCTTCCAGCGAATCGTTTTTACTGTTTTTTTCTCCTAGGTTAAGGACGGAGGTAATCCAGGGAATAAATGAGTAAGTGAATGTATATGCGGTGTTTATGGGCCCCACCGTCATATGGATATAGTTTGTGTATTGGAGGGATAGTTGTACCTGGATGACCGAGTCATATAGGAGAAGAATTTTTATTGTTAGCGCTGGATCATGGTCCAGGTAAGTCATTGAAAGCTGACACTGTACAGAGTTCCTTAAATTGTGGACACTGGCAAAGTTTGATTTAATCTGAGGCACAGGGGAAATCAGAAATGAAGCGGGTGCCTCTGTTATGGTTTGTGGTCCAGGCTGGCCAATAACACCATGTGATGTTGCTAATATCTCTCCCTGGACATTAGCCGTGTCTGAACTGTGACTTCTGCAGGAGTGATGCTAGAATATGATGTTTCTTCACCTTTAGCTCATGTAAGAAAACCTATCCTGCTTCTTGTCTGAAGAATATTGTAATAGCACCCGAACTATGTGCCGATAAAAGCTGTGACGTTTCACCTTAGACACACAGGAATGTTCCTGGAGTATGATACACATTTCCTGAATGTTCAGGGTCACATGATTACTAGAGCTTGACAAAATCAAAAAATCATCCTAGTAGGGAAATATACAGACAACCCTGATGTGCAAACGCTCAACAATGGGTGCTGGAAGTGAAAAATAGAGGACGGACTAATAGGACGGCTCTGAACTGGAAACTCCTTGGGGCTTATTTATGAGAAACTAATGCAGTGCGGTGCCGCAAGTTAATTTGCTGCGCTATGCTGCGTTCGCTTCGCGGTACAGGGATGCAACATATTTACAGCAACATGTCACATCTGTGTGCCTTTCCCTGCGCTGGCGCACAAACTGCTGCCATGCGCCAGCGCAGGCACTCTTGCACCATGGCGCAAGGATGCCTGCGTCGTGGGGAGATTGGTTTTGTGCAGGAAGGTGCACCTTCCTGTACAGAAACAATCACTTGAGGTGATTTCCTCTTCCAATGTGTGCTGTAGAATGCAGCATGCATTGAAAGAGGAAAAAACGAGGAGAAATGAAAACATTTCTCCTTGTTGCGCCTTGCTATGCCACCCCTGGGGGTGGCATAGCATTCTGACGCAATTCCAGGTTTACAATTGCTCGTAAATCTGGAAATGCATCAGTGGACATGGGTGTTGCGTGGGAACACTCATGTCACGCCCGTAACATGCAACGTGTTGCTTGAAATGGGGCAATATTTACGAGAACACATAAAGCCACGCAAGGTGGCTTTACGTGTGCTTGTAAATTTCACGCAGCAGGCTATAAATAAGCCCCCTTGTACTTACGAAATACTGAAAGCATTATTTGTCAGGTGTGTGGCTGCATCCTGTAAATTTAGGAATACCAAAAAGACCCTGGTGGCACTGGTCCAATGGTATGCTGGGCAGGCATCCTCTCGAACAGCTGATGATAGCCAAAGTAATTGCCTATTTTAAAACCTATTTAAAAACTCTTTCTCTGATCTCACTCTGGATTAGCATATCAACATCGGAATGGACTAGAACCCTTGCTCTACTAGTTTTTTTGATATCACCACACTGATTAGTTTCTGACTCGAGGGTTCTGTCATTTGCAGAAGGGTCATCATGACTGTCTCCAGATTGATGTTGGATGAATCCAAGACGGCAGCAAATGGCTTGCGTCCTTCCACTGACATGAAATGAGGTTTCTGGTGCCTGGTGTTTGGAATTTTGTCAATTGGTGGGAGCAGGAGTGTTTGGATAGCACTGTGTTGGAATGTTGATTATTAGTTGGGATAAGTAGGCGCCTACCACTAGCAATAAAGCCACCGACGCATTATAAGATCCAGTCAAGGTCTCAATACATTAGCCCCTGGCTCAACCCTTGGTAGCTGGCTCCTAGCAGGCAGACTTAACTCAGGAGACAGGCATGTAAAGCATTTAAAAACACCAATGCATCGAATAAGTAAGACCAACACACAATACAAATCCCACACCAATTTATAAAAATAGGAAATATCTTTGTCTTTAAAATTACCACAAAATGACAAAAATACAATATAGGGAACCGGAGATATTGGGCCTGATTCACAGAACTAACTTACGTCAAAATCCTAAACTTACAACATTTTTGGTATTCACAGAATGCACTTACACATTTGGGTATTCACAGAATGAACTTACACATTTGGGTATTCACAGATTGAACTTACACATATGGGTATTCACAGAATGAACTTACACATATGGGTATTCACAGAATGAACTTACACATATGGGTATTCACAGAATGAACTTACACATCCTAACTTTATGTCCGCACTCGGGCCGGAATTTCCGGCCCTCTGGCGGAGATTCCGGCACAAGAGCGGACTCTCCGCATCCGGCCCGGAATCTCCGTCTCCGGTCCGGAATCTCCGTCTCCGGTCCGGAATCTCCGCCTCCGGGTCGGAATCTCCGCTCCCGGGCCGGAATCTCCGCTCCCGGGCCGGAATCTCCCCATATCGGCCGTTTGAGCATTACCTCAATGCCATACACCTGTCCAACTGCCTACCATCCCCCATGATGAATCATCTGACACACTGCAGCCAATCCCAGCCCTGCTGCACATATGAAAGCAGAGCAGACACACAGAAACACTTTCAACATGTCGCTGAATGTATTTGTTGCTTTGCCCCTTGCCATGCAGCAAGAAGACTTGAGGAGGAGGATGAGGAGAGAGAGGATCTTCAGACAGAGGATCAACATATTTGCGATGTCCACTGAAGAAGTAAGGGCCAGATACCGCTTCCCTCCAGAAGTCATCTTGGAGATGGTATGTGATTGGGAGGAGGAACTTGACTCACATACTTGCTGCTCCCATGCAATCCCAGCCTATCTGAAGGTCCTTTCTGCCCTCCATTTTTTCGCTACGGGGTCATTCCAAAGGGTCACCAGTGATGTTGTGGGCATCTCCCAGGCTAGCCAGTCCCGGTGCCTGCATCAGATACTGCGCTGCATCAATTCTAGAGCCCACCTTCACATACGAATGCCCCATACACTGGCCAGCAGACAAAGGGCAGCTAGGGAATTTTTGGCATCTCCGGCTTCCCACGTGTGCTGGGTGCAATTGACTGTACCCATGTGGCCCTTCAGCCACCCCGCCACATTGCACACATATACTGCAACAGACACCGATGGTATTCCATCAATGTGCAGGCTGTCTGTGATGCCAGTGGGAGATTCTCAGATGTGCATGCAGCGTTTCCAGGCAGTACCCATGACAGCTTCGTATTCCGTATGTCACCTCTTGCCCGGCGGTTGGCTGCGGGAGAATATGGCAACATGTGGTTACTGGGTAAGTACCAAGTACTAAAAAGAGTGATGTGTGCGTATGAAAGGGCTCAGTTACAATACCCTTGCGCTGCCAGTACGTCACTGTATCACATATGAAAAGTGACGCACTTGTGGCACAAGGGGCCTGTCAAGAAGCCCAGTAATGAATGAATGCCACCTCATATCAACAACCATTCTACAATAAGAATCACCAAGCCACATACACGGTCACAACAGACACTGCATGTACTAAGTAAAGATCATGTTCTGTTCAAATTTCATTTGGCAATGTAACCTATTGCCCTATCTTCCCTCCTTAGGTGATGCTGGCTATGCACTCTCCCCTCAACTCCTCACACCGTACAGACATCCAACCACTGTACCTCAGCGTAGGTACAATCGGGCACACATACGAACCCGAGCCATCATAGAGCGCACTTTTGGTCTGTTGAAGTCGCGTTTCAGATGTCTCAGCCGTACAGGGGGTGTGCTGACGTACTCCCCTGAAGTTGTGTGCAAGATCATTATGGCCTGTTGTGTCTTGCACAATATTGCTTTAACACATGGCTTACAGATACCTCTTGAACCTCGGCTAGCTCTGAATCCGGGCAACCGGGCCATTGCACATAACCGAGGTCAGGGTATGCAAGTCCGTGATCAGCTGGTTGCCACGTTTTTCACGTGAGCAACCTGATGTGTCATGGACAAAATGTGGTTTGCTGTCTGTTGTCAATGATGAAAAATGGATATTTACCACTCTGTCCAAAAATCCATCCTGAGACAACTTTGCAAACCACACTAACTGTATGTCAGCCACAACTGTTGACATGAGTCAAAATATTGACCGTGCTTCAGGTCATGTGCCAATGTCAGCAATCAGTGTAGTGGATTTCCCAAGGAGTCTATTGACTCTGAGGATGAGATGTACATGTTCGGAGAGACCCTCCTGTACCTTTTGACAATGGGAGTCTGTATGTAAAAAGTGCATGACTATAGGATTTTTGCTAGTTGGCCCCCAAATGATTAGCATACACCAATTATGTTGGTCCCACAACGTGAGTGATGATGTTGTGGCTGAATATACCACCATGTGTCTGGGAAGTACAGCACTGCTATCAATCAATCAATCAATCACGGCATTTATAGAGCGCGCTACTCACCCGGGAGGGTCTCAAGGCGCTGGGGGAGGGGGTAAGTTACTGCTCGAACAGCCAGGTCTTGAGCTGCTTCCTGAAGGCGAGATGGTCCTGGGTTCGCCGAAGGTGAGTGGGGAGGGAGTTCCAGGTCTTGGCCGCCAGGTAGGAGAAGGATCTTCCTCCGGCGGTGGTTCTGCGGATGCGTGGTACGGTGGCGAGGGCGTGGCTGGTTGATCGTAGCTGGCGTGTGGGCGTGTAGAAGGACATGCGGTCGTTGAGGTACTTTGGGCCCAGGTCGTGGAGGGCCTTGTGTGCGTGGGTGAGGAGTCTGAACGTGATTCTCTTGCTGACGGGGAGCCAGTGCAGGTCTTTCAGGTGTACGGTGATGTGGCTGTGTCGGGGGATGTCCAGGATGAGTCGTGCGGAGGCGTTCTGGATGCGCTGGAGTCTCTTTTGAAGTTTGGCTGTGGTTCCGGCGTAGAGGGTGTTCCCATAGTCCAGTCGGCTGGTGACGAGTGCCTGGGTGACGGTCTTCCTGGTTTCAGTGGGGATCCTTTAGTGGACAGTGTTGTAGAACCTGCACATGTCGCAGTGACATGACACACAGGTCACAACAATGCCATAACTGAGGGTAGGCAGTACAGACGTGCTAACCACCAATGATCTTGTGAGGTGTCCATGTCAGACTCAAATCAGGAGATGTCAGTGAACATGCACGTAATTTAAGTTTGTAAACACACACAACTCGATAGTGTGATCAGAGGAGAACAAAGTCTGACCTTGGCTCATCTTGATATGTGTTTGAAGTTGATTTTATTGTACAGTTAATTAACACCTTTACAATCATGCATCACATCATTTGGCATTATCTATGACTTAAAACAGATCAGTATCAAAACAACATAAAATGTCAATAATATGTGGCCCACAAGTGATGTAAAACAGCTGAAAAAGAAAAATATAAAGTGAAGTGCAGAGTGCAAGGCAGCAGTTGCTGCCTCTGCTTGATTCTTGTTAAAGTCAATAGTGTTCTACTTGTCTAACGGCAAACAAGGAATACTGGTCACTTGCTTGCTGAGGTTTTACTGTGTAGTAAAGCGATGTACGCGTAGGGCCATGGGCTGCTTGGGGGAGCTGAGAGCTGGGCGGCTATGGCTGTGAACTTGCTATGGAGAGAGACAAGGGAGCAGTGCATGCTTTAAAAGGCAGCGTAGGTTGCCTGGCTACGTTGGTCTAGTGCCAGGCAGCGAGTTAGAGTGGAGGGGTGGAGATGGATAAGTTGCTTCGTGCAGATAGAAAGTGCTAGGCATCTGCAATGTGTTGTTGAGGGACGTCAGTTTTCAGCTTAACTAGCAGCAGAGTAAAGTGCTGAGTGCTGGATGAGTGCTGAGAATACTGTTTTCCAGATATCTCACAGTAGGGTAGGAAACAGTGCGTTAATTGGAGATTGTTGGATAATAAATGCTATGATATATACAAGGACTTACAGTAGGATAATGGGACTTTGGGTGTTGGAGGAGGGTGATTTGAGCATCATAAAAGGGAGTTGAAGAGGGCTTTCTGCCTGGTGCAAAACCCTGAAAGTGCATGGTGTGCCAGTCTTTGACATTAATCAAGGTTCCCATTTGCTGCGCCTGCTCAGTTCTTTAAGATGCGTGAAGTACCAATCTTGACATGCTAAAATTCCCCTATAGGGCAGCAGCACAGGCAGTGACTAATAACAATTCCTTCAAAGAACCATAGTCCGTTCAGCTGTAGTGCAGTCTGCTAACTGGATGGCCTGCCTTTTTATGGTAGTTACTGCATCGGATAGGTATTTTACCAGCCGGCAGGGTAGTTGAACATCCTCGCCAGGAAAGGATGCTAACACTGCTTGTCTGCAAGTTCTAATGGATGTCGTATTGAAGAGGGGTCTTAGCAAGATCCGTCATTCCCCTTTTAGGGCCTTGCAAATAGTCAGCAGGTGCACTATATCCTCCTTCCCCTCCCCGCAGAGTCTGCAGATTGCTGGCATCTGTGGGCGTAGCCAGGGCGGCATGTGATATGCAGATGGTAGTATGCCTAGGTGGAATCTCAGGAATTTCTCTTTTGTTGCACTGGAAAAGCTGGTAAGAAGATAGGCTTGCGGTGCTGCCTTGCTGTAAGTCTGCAAGGTGACCCAGCCATGAGCGCGCTCTGTCAGGGCAGCGTTGTCCTGTATGAGTGATTCTTATGTGATCACATCATTTACTATTTTTTGTTAAGCTGAGGATGGTCGCTGGTAGCTACCAAAGTTCCTGCAGTCCAAGTTGGTTAAGTGAGTTGTCCAAGTAGCGTTGGGCTGGACATTCCACCTTACTGTTCAGTTCTTCACACAGATGCATGTTTAGTGTGTCAGGTGGACCCCTTTTGAATCTGATCCAACTTTTGATGAACGGCCCTTTGCTGGTAAGCTCTTGCCTTTGTATCCCGAGCTCCAGACTTCATTGTGTGGGGGATGTGTATCCTGGTAGGCCAAAATTGCATTTGAATTGCTCTTGTTATTGTACGATCCAGATGTTCAGTTTCTCTCCATCGCATAGCTTCGCTTACATAACTGATTGATGGTATAAGTTTTGCCTGATTCACTTTGCTTAAGGGGAGAAGATTTGGACCAGAGATATTAATCTTGAGGTTTCTTAGTGCCACAGCGGTCATTACGCTTTATATGTGTCTTAACCTGATGTGTACACCAACTACATAATGATTTGTCTCACATTTCAGTGGACTCAGCTGGCCAAGAGGACCGGGTTCGGAGCAGGACATCTGTGGTGCGCCGGCGGCTACGACCTCTTTCCAGTACTGAGGAAGAGGACGATGAGGCGGGACCCTCAACATCAGCAGGCATGGGGATTGCGCCCACCCAGACTGACCATGAGGACAACTCTGGTGCCACAGACCGGGTGGAGGCTGAGGACAGTGAAGGGGGGTGATGAACTGGACACCTCTGGCCAGGCTGGGGTGGAGAGCCACTCACCCATGGACCATGCCGAACATATTTATTCTGAGGTGTCCACAGGGCAGGCCACTATGCAACCTGGTCCTACCTTCAGCCCCTCCCCAACTCCTGAGGCCCCCATTCGATGGGGGCCTCCAGCTGCATCCTCTGCAATCTGTCCCCCTCATCATAGCTGCCAGGTCGACACCCACATTGACTCTGAACCTGAGGCACCACACCCCCCACGTGCGACCCAAAACCCTCCCTCTGTTGTTCCGTCTGCGGCTGTACCAGAGGACTTGATATGGGCATGTGAGGGTCAGCCAGACATGTCCTCTCGCATCTTGCTGCAACTGTGTCTAGAGGTGCGCATGATGCGAGAGGAAATATTACGCGCTCTGGCCACCCTCACTGCCGGTTTCACTTCCCTGAGTGCAGTCATGTCTTCTGTTGTGTCCCAACTCTCCTCCCACACCACCGTCAATGTCTCCCCCTGTCCGTTGCCCCACACTCTTTCTCCCCCTACTCCTCATGTATCCCGACCCCGTGTGGTGCCTGTCCATGCACCGGCCAGCCCGGAGCAGGCATGTGATTCACAGGATCTGGACATTGTGGTCCTAGAGGATGACCAGAAGGACAATTGAACAGTTTGACAGACACTCTGTTTTTGGACAATGATTTACTTTTCCCCTTGTAAATAGACTGGTTTCCCTGACGTGTTATATTTATGTTGCTCCATCCTAATCCAAGTTCCCTTCTCCTACTGCAGTAAGGACATCATTTGTTTTCCTTTCTCCCTTCCAGACGGACTGTTGTTTTATTTCTATCCTTACATATTTGTTCTTTAAACCCTTATTTTTATTCATACATTGTCTATCTTGTTTTGCTTCATTGTGAATGTCTTGTACAAACAATGCCAAGGTATTTGGGTACTCATCTGCTCTGCACATGAGGGCTTGCTGCAATGATGGGGTTCAACTTGCAGATGTGTCACACACACACACACACACACATACATCCTCTCATCTCTACGCCAACTCACTTGGTGAACATTAGTCTATCAGGACATGATACACAGAGATTTTACTTGGGATCTGATATTATTTTATTTAAACATATTCACACTGGACAACAAGTTCCTGGGATGTGGTCACTGGGGATTGTGCTTTTGACTTCGCAATTTCCGGGGTGATGATCGCTGTGAGGGATTAAGTCTGGGTTGACGCCGAGGTGCAGGTTGGTCTCCGGCATGTGCCTGTACAGGGTGAAGTCCATGTGCAGGGGCGGATTGTGTCTGTACACTTGGTGTATGTGCATGGACAGGGTGTTGTTGTGCAGGTGGTGGTAGTGCCTGTTCAGGGGGTGGTGGTGGATGTGCATGTGGGGGGGGGCTGGATGGGGGCGGTGGTGGATGTGTACCCATGCTTTGGTCCTGTGCAGTTTGTGGTACAGGTGTGTGGGTGTGATGTGATGTAGGCATATGTGATGGCTCCCCTCCCTGCGTTGCCCGTGAAGGTAGACTTTGGAACACTTTCATCATGCCGTCCATCATCTTCATGGCCAAGGCATGGTGTCTTAAACTCTCTTCCCTTTGGAAAGATATCATGTCTCTGATATTCTTGGACATGTCTTGCCAAGTTCTATCCAACCTATCCAAAACATGGGTCTGTCGGTCCACCACCTGAGGGAATTGGCGCAGGGCCTCAGACATGTCTGACAGGGTGGCCCCTATGGCACGTATGTCCTGCCTCACATCTGCCTGCTGTTGGAAGAAGTCCTGCTGCCACTGGCCACCACGGACATGTGCAGGCCCTCCATGCAGGGCCCGGCCATGGATGAGTCCACCAGGTCCAAGAGCAGGGGGATGTTGGCATGTGGAAGCCTGTGGACATGTGAATGGTGCCCAGGGGATGCCTGCACCACAGCAGGGTTGGTAATTCCCGCATATGGCGAAGATAATGCCTGGGATACACTGTCTGGGGAGGAGTGTGTAGGGTAACCACCATGTCTGTCCCGGATGTGAGGGCTGTGAGGGAGTGAGGTCTGTGTTGGGGCGGGGCTGAACTGTGGCTGGTTATCTCTATGCTGGGGACAGGCAACCTTTTTCATTGCACGAGGCTGACACACTTTGCTGGGGGAGGGTGTGAGACCTTGCTAAATGTAGGCGATCGGTGCAAATTACTGTCCATGGCATCAGATTCTCCATCCCCTGAGTGGATGCGCAGACACTCGCTATCGTCCGATACTTCATCCTCCTCAGGTAGTTCCTCCTCCTCCTCCTCCTCTTGCACATGACTTGCAGCTGACATCACTGCCTGGAGGAGCAGTGGATTCTCACCTCTAATTGCCCGTCGCCCAACACTGGTGGAAGGTCCTTCCTCCTCATCGTCATCATCACCTGGAACACAGAGGTAGCAACAGGATAAGTATTTGACCGAGTATGAGATATCGTGAAACACAAGGGTTGGTTCTACTGTACTTTGCATCGACAGATGATGCACATGTGACCTGGTTTTGGTACCCCTACAAGTGACAGCTCACACAATGGCATTGAGGTGTGAAACGTAGATGTACACTCAAAAAGCACACTTACCAGCTCCATCCACAACTTTGTGTCCTTTTCTGCTCCCCCTGTTGTAGGTTTTGTTGACAAAGTGGTCCCCGATCCAGCAGCTGTAGTGGGAAGTGACACCAATGTCAATCATCTGCATTACCAATTTACAAAGAGGCACATGTGACACTTATGATATGGATGGAACTTTGTTAATTACAACTGCAGGTTATCTGCCGAAGGGGATTTTCAGCTTTGTCATGGTTTACATAGGGTAACACTTCACACCACATTTACCTGATGTACATGTGCGAGCGGGTTTCACTGCTGCAGCCAGGATGTCATGCATTCCCCGGGATGATGTTGTACGCTGCACTGGCGTCATTCTCTCCAAAGCTGTGTTGAGACATACATATCCATATTTCAGTACACCAGATAATAGCTATGAGCTAACATGTATATGTCATTGTCAATGACCACTGATAGGATATTCCTGGACAATGTGCAGCATGTTTACCTCATGGACTTTACATGTGTGCCCCTGCTGACATGCAGCAGTTGCCAGCTGTTACATGCACACAGCACTGACATCAATGAGATGACACAACAACAGACAAACGTATATGAGAAGGTTACTGATATAGGAAGGGAGGGGAAAAATGATCTGGACGCCAGCTTATTGCAATGCTTACACCTTCACCGTTAAGACTAATATGTCTCATGAGTATGATGTGTGTTGACAAGTTGAAAGGAGTGTACATCCACAGGCTGAGCAGTTTCATATTTGCACATCAGTTCAAACATTGCATAGCAGAGTTCATATGTGAGATGTGCAATGATCACGTACATTTTGTGTGTCATTTGTGCTTCCCTACCAATGGATTCACAAAGCTCATTTTGGCTTGAGAGATCACACATTTGTTATGTCCAGCATTTGAGTGTCATCTGTTCCCATTATCCATTTCCTACATTATGGTTGAACTAAGCTGACAACGGATGATGTTTTGTACAGCAGACATCCTTACCTCACATACCATACACTCAATTATATAGGTGGACACAGTAGAAGAGGAGGCAAGCAGAGTGCAACAATTGATTAGGATAACACATTGTGGTTAAGTTGTGAATCTTTCATGGTTGACGCCTACACTGGATTTGGTTTTGGCCTTTCAGCCACGAGATCTTGGACTGTGACTTCCTGATGATTCACCTTGGCAGCCCATACATCCATCAAAAATGTACAGAACTGGCATCATTGCGAGCATCATCCACACCAATTTCAAAATGTTTTTGTCCTTTGGAATTCTGCTACGGAGTTATCATATCATTGATTTACAATCCAGTTGTGTCTAGTACACTTCATGTGACACTATATACTATTTTTATTTCCATTCTACACTCACTTGTCATATGTTTTGTGACATCCTTTCACTAGCCACCATGGTGTGCCCTGGTATATGTTTCAATGCCTTATGGAGGCATTTCAGGCCTGATTCACAGAACTAACTTACGTGACATACGTAAAGTTAGTATTTTTCGGTATTCACAGAATACACTTACCAATACTAACTTTATGTCCGCTCCCGGGCCGGAGATTCCGGCCCTGTGGCGGAATTTCCACTGGGCCGGAATCTCCGCCTCCGGGCCGGAATCTCCGCCTCCGGGCCGGAATCTCCGCCTCTGGGCCGGAATACCCTCATTTAGGCCGTTTGAGCATTGAAACGGCCTAAATGAGGGTATTCTGGTCCGGAGGCGGAGAATCCGGCCCAGAGGCGGAAATTGCGCCACAGGGCCGGAATCTCCGGCCCGGGAGCGGACATAAAGTTAGTATTGGTGGGCCTGATTCACAGAACTAACTTACGTCAAAAACGTAAAGTTAGTACTTTTTGGTATTCACAGAATGAACTTACTCATTTCGGTATTCACAGAAGTTAGTAGTCCTAACTTTAGGACTCCTAAATGCCTTCTGTGAATACCGAAAGTCTTAAAGTTAGGATTTTTCTCAGTTTAGGAGTAGTAAAGTTAGGACTCCTAACTTCAGGACTCCTAAATGCCTTCTGTGAATACCAAAAGTCTTGAAGTTAGGATTTTTCTCAGTTTAGGAGTCGTAAAGTTAGGACTCCTAACTTTAGGACTCCTAAATGCCTTCTGTGAATACCGAAAGTCTTGAAGTTAGGATTTTTCTCAGTTTAGGAGTAGTAAAGTTAGGACTCCTAACTTCAGGACTCCTAAATGCCTTCTGTGAATACCAAAAGTCTTGAAGTTAGGATTTTTCTCAGTTTAGGAGTCGTAAAGTTAGGACTCCTAACTTTAGGACTCCTAAATGCCTTCTGTGAATACCGAAAGTCTTGAAGTTAGGATTTTTCTCAGTTTAGGAGTAGTAAAGTTAGGACTCCTAACTTCAGGACTCCTAAATGCCTTCTGTGAATACCAAAAGTCTTGAAGTTAGGATTTTTCTCAGTTTAGGAGTCGTAAAGTTAGGACTCCTAACTTTAGGACTCCTAAATGCCTTCTGTGACTACCGAAAGTCTTGAAGTTAGGATTTTCTCAGTTTAGGAGTAGTAAAGTTAGGACTCCTAACTTTACTACTCCTAAACTGAGAAAATCCTAACTTTAAGACTTTCGGTATTCACAGAAGGCATTTAGGAGTCCTAAAGTTAGGACTCCTAACTTCAGGACTCCTAAATGCCTTCTGTGAATACCAAAAGTCTTGAAGTTAGGATTTTCTCAGTTAGGAGTCCTAACTTTACTACTCCTAAACTGAGAAAAATCCTAACTTTAAGACTTTCGGTATTCACAGAAGGCATTTAGGAGTCCTAAAGTTAGGACTACTAACTTCTGTGAATACCGAAATGAGTAAGTTCATTCTGTGAATACCAAAATGAGTAAGTGTATTCTGTGAATACCAAAAAGTACTAACTTTACGTTTTTGACGTAAGTTAGTTCTGTGAATCAGGCCCGGTAAGTGTATTCTGTGAATACCGAACATTACTAACTTTACGTATTTCACGTAAGTTAGTTCTGTGAATCAGGCCCATTGTGATGCAGGAAAACAGTTATGTGATACACATACAACATACAGCAGATATTAGAGGCACATTCATGGGCAAGGGCATTCAGGTTCATTGTTCCTGAGTTTCCTTACCATGGCCCCGCACCTGCCTAGTGTGTGGTCCCCGACCAGATGTCACAGGCAACCTTGTAGCAGAAATCAATGTGTGTCTTGGACTCTGGGAGGACATCATTGGACCTACAATGCTAAGTGTGTTTGCAACTTTACATACCGGCTGCCACATGTGAAGCACTCAATTTAAGGCACAAAGGATGAGCACAAGCAGTGTGGGCACTACCGTTGCAGACGTGTCTACCACAAATTATAATGAGTGATCCCATATTCAACTTATTATGGCCCCACTGCCTAGTAGCAACGTCTATCAAATTGACACAACAACAGTTCCAGGCGTAAGGTCCACAATCATGTTTTGTTAATGGACCAGAAGACATACCCTACAATTATGACATCTATGACCAGCTGGTTGGACTTGACAGATTCATGTATGGAAAAGGAACTTTGTAAGTTGGACAGAGGACGCATACTCTATTACTGGTTTATGAATCTCACTTCTTGTTCATCATTGTCATATTTGTTCTCATTGGATTATTTAAATTTGGTCTACTGATATTTTTGCAATGTAGAGGTGGATACATTCAGAGTCGGTCTGGCACTCAATTCCACAATCGAGTTCCCAGTCCTGGAGCAGTTGGTGGAATACATGTGATGTTCATAACACACAATGACATGAAGAGCCTAGATATGTTATAAGTTTTATTTTGCTATTCCCAGATCTATTTTGCTGAAGGTAAATGTCCTTTGAGGATTCCTATAGTTGTAAGGCTAGTTTTACCTCTCCAGTTGTCTTTGAGATGCAGACCACCATGGTCACTCCTAGGAGACTCATCCCTCCTGGCTGGCCCCTGACCCACTGGTTCTTCCACTGGGGACTCTCTCCCCCTCTCACCCCTCAATCTGGACTTCTGCACCCTCCACTTAGGAGTGGCACTGCCAGACACCAGAACTGATGGAGGCCTGCTTACAGACACTCCACGTTCTCCTGACACTAGGAGATCCCCCTCACATGGACTACTAGTACAGCTTAGGCTCCCATACCTGGTGTTCCCTTAAGGAACCATCCAGGCCCTGAGACGGAGGTTGGGCACTATCGGGACGCATCCCAGTCTCACTCCCTCTCCTCGAAGACAGGACGTGAGGCCCTACAACCCTCCCACTACAACGGGACCTAGCTGGGCTACTCTGACCCTCTTCCACCAATCTGGGCTGGAAGATACCCAAGCCACTCCTCTTAGGGTCACTCCCCAATGCCTCTTCAGAACCTCTAGTTACCACCCAGAGGTCTGCCTCCTGTGCAAGCTCCCTGGGATCAGAGAACTCACACTCCAACAGGTGTTGGCTCAACCCCAGAAAAACATTACTGAACATGTGCTCTCTGACAACCAGATTGAACAGCCCTTCACAATCATTTGCCGTGCTACCCATCACCCAATCCTCCAGTGCATCACAACACACATCCACAAACTCCCCCTCCCCCCAAGACTGGTGAGACAGTTTTCTACTGCCCCTGAACCTCAACCTGTACCCCTCTTCCTGGGAACTAGGCACCATACTCTGGGATCTGGGAGTGGGACTTCCTGCACTGGACTCCATATTGCTGCCACCACTGGACCCCACCCTCACTGGTGAATCCAGACAACTAAAACTGTACTCGGGGGATAATCTACCCTCCAGAGCTAGTTTCTCCCTGACGACGGCCCTCTCTGCCTCCGCCATCCTCTCCTGCGCTAAGACCCTCTCAGTCACTAGCTTTTTCTCTTCAAGGCCCAACGCCTTGAGACTCAACTCCTGGCCCAACAAGGCCTTTTCCTCCTCTAAGGCTAACTTCCTTTTCTCCAACTCCAATTTCTGAGCCTCCATATTCTCATGGCTCTCCTTCTGGAGCTTCTCTAAAGCCAGCTGATGCTCCCCTTCTTCCCTCCTATCCACCCACTCCTCTGGGGACAGAGAAAGGGATGTGGCACTCTCCCTGGCACCGGACCCAGCAAGGGACTCCCTATCTATGGGGTCCTCACTCTCTACTGGCGTCCCTGCCCTGTCATTTTCTTCCTCCTCTTCAGACTCTTCTGGCCCTATCTCCAAACCACCACTTTGGTATGCAGAGGGATAATCAGACAGGTCCCCGCCACACGCTAAGGGTTCTCCCCTAAGGAGTGCTTCATAAAGGAAAAGCTTTCTGAGGATGTTACCCACTATTGGTATCCCCCTCTCTCTGCAGAATTCCTCTAACTCCTCCCGGGTGTACTCCCAAAGGTCATCCTCATTATAGATTACTCCCATCTTGGCAGAATACACAACCACAGTGCAACACAAGAGACCTAGGCGTCTGAGCTGAAGCAGGAATACACAATTCAAAAATGACACTTTTAAGAAGAAATAAAACTTGTGATTTCTCTAAATGCAGAGTTTGTAGTGCAACCAGTTGTCGCTGTGGTACTGCGTAAACGCAAGTCCTATCCTCACCGCTCACAACTAATGTTAGAAATGGGATTTCCGGTTGGCTAGAGCTTGCGCCTAAGCCAGGCAGAAACCACCACTCTAGTCAGGCCAAGGGAGTTACACACTGAAGATAACCCCTGCTGACCCCCTTGGTAGCTTGGCACGAGCAGTCAGGCTTATCCCAGAGGCAATGTGTAAATCGTTTGCGCAACACACACATACAGCAGCAACACACTAGGCACACCACCAAAGAAACTCCACACAAGGTTATATGAAAATAGCCTTTGTATTATCCAAAACACATTAGAATCATAATCACACATTTACACTGTGCCAACTGGCACTAGCCAATATTTGCAGGGGATTATATACAGGACAGGGCCAATCGGGCCACTGTCAGAACCTTTAGAACGCACTAGTAGCACACATAAAACACAACCAGTGACTACTGGTAAAATATTGTACTTGGCAATATCTCTAGCAACATAAACGCATTATGACTGCATCACATTAGGCATCAAACTCATATGCATAATCACATTACGCAACCTCTGTAGGCATAAACACACTATGCAATAGGCATCATAAGCATAAACATTATGCAATAACTCACAATTAGGAGGGCACCTTAGTGACACTCCCCAGGTGCATACATCTCCTTAGGGCCTTGCGCCCTATCACCACCATAAAGCTGAACCCAGGCCAACTGCCCTTTCTAGGGGGCCCAATGCCCTTTGTCCATAATGTCAGGGCTTGTACTGGGGCCTTCCACTGGCCCTTTTGCTGCCAATGCAGCCAAAACCACGGTGGCCAATGCACTGGGGCAGGGGGTATGTATCTCACTCCCTCCTTGTTCCTCCAGAAAGGCTAGTTTTTCCTCTCCAGTTGCCTTTGAGATGCAGACACTATGTTTCGCCCTCTGTTCTCTGCTGCCTATGTATGCATTTTGACCATCTCCTGCCACGTTTGACTTACCAGTTAGTGAGGGTGGTCTGCGTTGCTCTGGATGATGTCTCCTCCCAGAAGATGCTGGGACCTCTGCTACTGTGGCTGTCTGTACTGTAGCTGAATGTGTGAATGGGTGAGAAGAGATACACATCAACACATGGAAAATGTACATGTTGCACTTGTCAGACATTTCCTCGTGTCTTCTGCATGCTAACAGTATTGTGAAGTACTGCCACGGCCGGTGCAGGTAGGAGCGGTGGGGTGTTGGTGATGTAATGGCATGGCAGGGTGGGAATTAAACAATGGATTCTGGGACTGACATTTTTGAAATAAGGATTCTCTCACCTTCTGTTTTGGGATTTTGGAAGGGCCAGGGTGAGTTGTTTTTATGTTTATTTGGACTTATTTTCTCCATTCCGTTGTGTGTTGATTTGCCTCTGCACTGCACCCCCACCCCCTTGCGTTCTTGACTGACCCAGCCGTGTCTGGATTAGTGGAAGGGGCACTTTGACAATTGCTACTTAGCACTGTTCGGTATATACGGCTTCAGGCCTGGGCCTTTGTATTTCATAGTGTGTAAGATATTTGCCATTTCTAATACAAGGGATTCTGGGACTTGTGGTGCAACATACAGAGAGAAACACATGAGCCTCTGACTGACTATATTTGTATATGGAATTTGGACAACTTCCTTACTCACAATGGCATGCATACATACATTTTGTATACTTGTTCTTGTCATCCCACTTACCTGTTGCCACATTGCGGACATCACTCACAGGCAGCCCATGGAGCATGTGGGGGTGGATTGTAGTGAGGATATCCTCCTCTTGTGGGGTGAGACGGAGGCGGGATCGTGAGTGTGAGGCAGGGAGAACTCTGTTCAGCTGGATCCTGGAGTACTTCTCCTTTGCACTTAGCTTTTCATCCTGCCACTTCCTCTTTATTTCACGGACTGTGCGCACATCCTCCCCCAATGCTGTGACAGCAGTGGCTAACTGCTGCCAGAGAGCTGCTTTCTGTGTGCCACTGGTGCAGTAAGGTGGGAGACCATATAGGCGTTTGTGGTGCCTCACAACAAACTCCACAATCATGGTGGTCTCCTCAGTTGTGAAGTTCTTCTTCCTCCTCACAAAGTACATTTTGCAGTGGCGATGAACAGCAAAGCAAACAGGAACTCTCTGTGGCCAAAGCTGGGCCCTGAATGTGTGCTGCTTTTATGTGGTACTGGTTTTGCAGTTGGTCTTAATTGACTTCAGCTGGATGGTGGGGGATGGTAGGTACTTGAAATGCTGAAAAGGGAGAAATTGCTTGCTTGCCCGGCCGGAGGCGGAGATTCCGGCCCGGGAGCGGAGATTCCGGCCCGTGAGCGGATATTCCGGCCCGGGAGCGGAGATTCCGGCCCATATGCGGAGATTCCGCTCTTGTGCCGGAATCTCCGCCAGAGGGCCGGAAATTCCGGCCCGAGTGCGGACATAAAGTTAGGATGTGTAAGTTCATTCTGTGAATACCCATATGTGTAAGTTCATTCTGTGAATACCCATATGTGTAAGTTCAATCTGTGAATACCCAAATGTGTAAGTTCATTCTGTGAATACCCATATGTGTAAGTTCAATCTGTGAATACCCAAATGTGTAAGTTCATTCTGTGAATACCAAAATTGTTGTAAGTTTAGGATTTTGACGTAAGTTAGTTCTGTGAATCAGGCCCATTAATTTTTAGAGATTAAACACTTTTGCTTAATAACATTCAGCACCAATTTGGGACATCTGGTCTTGCTTGACTGGGACAAAGTCAAATTTTGAGGCCAACCGCAATCGAGCCTAAGGTTGATGGCTTGACTCTCGACGTCTGGTCAGTCCACTTATGGATATTTTCCCAAAAGTTGCTCCAAACTTATGGAATTTCTTCCTGAGGTTCCTCTTGAGGGTTCAACGTGTTCAAAACACAAATCCAAGGGTCTAGAAGCTCTAAGATGGTCCTTGGAATTTGGAATTACAATTCCCACAATGCACCTGGCCAAATACTTGAAAGTGCACTAGACCCACTGCAGGCTGGGACATCTTGAGGGAGATGGTGCACGGAAGCTCTGTTAATCTATTGCTTTGAGGGAGTCCACTCCCTAATCCTTCTTGAAGCAAGGCAAAGCCCTCAGTGGTGAAGTTCCAAGTGTGCAGCAGGTGCGATCCTTCAGATGGCAATCCTTTTGGGTGCAGACCAGTGTTCCAGCAGAGTAGTTCTTCTTCTGCTTGTAGTTTCAGGCAGCATATCTAAGTTGCTATGCAGCTCTGACATATGTATTCAATGTTCTGGGGTGACCAGCAGGGGGGCACCCCTGTCCAATGAGGTGCAGGGTGCCACCCAAAAGTATGATGGCCCCCCCAGGCCAGTGCAAGACAATTCAGTGGTTGGGTGTCCTATCTTGAGGCTGCTTCAGTCTGGCTCTGCCATTAACCTGCTCCAAGCAACCCCCATGGAGACAGAGACTGACAAAAGAGGGTGACTCTCTCTTTGCAGATAGACTAATGGCAACCGCTACAAAAGGTTCAACTACCCCCCTGATGAAATTATGCTTCCTTCATGTGATATGGTCCCGGAAATCCCTGAAGACATCACTCTCCAGCCACAAGATTGCAATTTGTCTTTTTGTCAAACTATTGGTACCACCAAGGCTACACGTGATCAGTACTCACTGGATGTTGTGGTTCCAGGCCACACTGATCTCAATGTGAGTACTTTAGGGGGGGGGGGTTTGTTTAAGTGCCTTAGCTGGCAAGACAGACACTGTTACCCTACTTAACTACAACCGGACTGCAATTATGCTACCTAATTTTCCCTCCACTCAGCAGGATGGAGTCTCTCCTGTGTGCACACTTGCTCCTACTCAGCTATCTGGTATACCTGTTATAACACCCATGTTCCTCCTCCAATAACATCTAGACATATTGAATCAGGCTGTGCAGAACACAATATGGGCTTACCCGCAGTTAGAGTGGAGGAGAGGAGTGGGGAACATGCGGATGGTAGCGGCTATGCTGCTACAATGAAATATCATAAGGAACCCACCATGGGTACGACTAAGACAGCACAGGGAAGAACAGGAGCTATAAGAAAGCTCAAGGGGACTTCCAAAAAAACACCAGCTGAAAAGTCCGTGCCACTGCAAGGGAGAGGGCAGGTCCTAGCAGCGGTCCAAAAAGCAGTCCTTTACGTGATTGGTTGATGTCAAAGGGAGAGGTTAAAGCATTAATTACGAGACTGTCGTCTGTTCATACTCAAGCTCAAGAAGAAATGCAGACTAATGCAAAAAGAGATAAGCAAGGCAAGTATGGTCACCATGATATAGCATGTCCTGGTGTCTTGTGCCGCTATAAAGACCCAGATTCATCTGAGAACAGCCCCAAGTCTCCAAACAACGTTCCTAATGATATTCCTTGTCACCATACAGTCTCAGAAGTCTCGGAAATTTTACCTGGCCCCCTTTCTGCGGATCACGAGCAGAAGCCTTCACTGCTTACTATCTTGCAGCTTTTACAAGCACAGCAGGCAGCAGAGGCTTTGCAACATTATTCCCAAGTCAGGGAGGACAGTGCCACTATCCAGCAATTACTTGACGAGGTTACCAGCAAGGCCTCCACCATTTCTACAGATATGGCCAAGCTCAAACAACGTGTCTCCAACATAGAAGATGCCAAAGCTGCTGCAAAAAACAAACTAGTGAGGGTCATGATCGGCATCTGGATCAAATTTAATTCAAGATTGAGGACTTGGAAAACGGTCAGAGATGGAACAATCTCCGTGTTTTTGGTATACCAGAGGGAAGAGAGGGTGATGACCCCCAACAATTCATTGTGAAACCTTTTGGAAGTGCATTTCTGGATCTGTCAGTCTGGATCATGGATTCGCAAATTCAAAGGGCACACCGCCTCCCCCTCAGACGGTCCAACAAAAACATGTCCTCCAGCTCCAACCCTAGACAAATAAATGCAAGACCAATTTTGATCCACATTGGTAATTTTTGCCTTAGACAGACAATTTCAATCAAAGCACGTCCATCTTCTCCAGTGGTGATCCAGTCTATGTTAATCACTGTTTGCTCTGATTTTTCCAAATCTACTATGGAAAGACATTGAAAACTCAGGCAATTAATTGATCCCTTGAAAGCTGCTGGAGATCAGGTCTTTCTCCAAGAGCCAGCTAGGCTCAAGATCATCGAATGTGGACAAACACGGTTTTGCTTTTCTGATCACGATGCATCACGGATCCTCGATACCCTGAAGAAGGGGGATTCCTAGACTCTACCAATCTCTCACTGTCCTTTTACAGCGAGGGAAGTTCTTTCTTTTTTTTTTTTTTTACACCTTCCTTGGCTCTCTCTCTTCTTGATAGGCTGATTTGCTCTTGTTGTTAGAAGGGAGTTATCATCATCACCTTTACTTTCTTTTGTCCTTTTATTATTCTTCTGGGGTGGTGGCTTGGTTGAACGGCATGGGATGGTCTTTGGGAGAGCTGGGAGGGGGTTCTACTCTCATGGCTGCCAATTCCAGCGGCAGCTAGGGATGATTCTGCATGCCAGAGCCAGTTGGGTGGGTTTTCTGGGGGGGAGGGGGAGAATGCGGTGGTGGGGTGGGGTGTTGGGAGCTGGCCCCTTGGGTTAAAATAAGTCATAATGGTTGGGAAGTATTACTTATTTCTGAATATGTGTTGTTATATCTTAAAACTGTGGGACAGTTGGTGCAACAGAAACACACTTTCAAGCTGATTACTTTAAATTATATAAATGGTTAGATTCACCTGTCTATGTTGAAATGTGTCAGGTCTTAACTCTACTAGCAAGCAACAATTAGTTTGCGAAGAAATAAGAATGTATAAGTCCCAGACAGTCTTTCTGACAGAAACTCACCTCACCTATAAGGATCAGCACTACTAAAGCATTTAGGATATAACACTATTGTATCTACTTCCCAAGCAGTCTCTATCCGGGGAGTGACCATTCTTGCTGATAGAAAGCTAGAATATAAGGTACTTAAAACAGCTGCCGATCCGTGAGGCAGATGGGCCAGAGCCCAACTATCCGTTTTTGGATCTAAAATTGTGTTTTGCACGGTTTATTGTCCAAACTCGGACAAACCTGGTGTGATTGATGGCTTAACATTACAACTATTGGACTGGCCTGGTGGACTCTTATTTATGGGTGACTTTAACTGCATCCTTGACTACAGTATTGACACCACAAATAATGGCACTACACCTCAGATGGTGAAAACCCAGGCCTCTATTTTAGAGCTGGGCTGTTTGCACCAGCTGACAGACACTTGGAGGGCGCTACATCCGAAGGAGCCAGGCTACACCTACTATTCTGCACCCATCGACATTACTCCAGGATCTATATAATTTTTGCTGGTCGTAACCTCCTACAAGATGCAGTCATGGAAGTATGGCCCAAGGTATCTTATGATCATTACCCTTTACTGTCTCGTTTTAGTCTACATACCGCCACTACCCAGTGGCATCAATTTTCCTTTCCTCGTCATCTCTTCCATAATGTGACATATGTAAATTTCATGTTGAAAGCTCTTTTGGAATTTATACTTATAAATGACAGTACAGCTTCTTCACCAATAATTTGGGACGCGATGAAAGCCTTCACTCGAGGTTCTACTCAGCAGTTTGTTCTTTCTCAAAATAAGGCTAATCAAAACAATATGCAACAACTCCGCCAGTCAATCATATCATTAGAACTTTCACATGCTTCTAATATTATAGCTGGGGGAGATGACCAGAAGACTATATACTTTTCCTTAATCAAAAAGCGGTCAATCTTGGGGCAAGTACTAAAAGATAAGGCTCCTGCGATCTTCAGTAAAAATCGGGCCCTACAATATGAGTATGGGGAGCAGGTAGGACATGTACTAGTCCACCAACTATCAGATAGGAGGTCTAGGAATCTTATCCTTGCTATTAAAGGGAAGGATGGCCGGATTCATACCAACCAGATCTCAATCACAGAACAATTTACAGTTTTTTACCAGGATCTCTATAATCAGCCTGACGATTTTGATGTTGCAGGGTTTGGGTGGTATCTTCAGGGCTCCTGCCTACCCATTTTAGATTCGATCCATTCCATAGCTCTTCAGGGAGAAATCACCCCAGGTGAAATCACTACCGCTCTGGCCATGCTTTCCTCGTGTAAGGCTGCCGGGGCAGATAGCAAACCCTTGGAATTTTATGACTTTCAAGGACATTATTAACTGCCCACTCCTCTGTGTTATTCAGCATATCGATGCTAGTGGCGAAATGCCCGACATTTGGAATATGACCAATATTGTTATATTTTTTTTAAATCCAAACCACCAGAAAATTGTGGTTCACATCGCACGATCTCTCTCATCAATGCTGACGCAAAAATATTTGCAAAGATCTTAGCAGTCCGCTTTGCTCCTCTTATGGCTGGTCTGGTTTCACAGCAGCAGCATTGTTTTATACCTTGGCCGGACACTACCTGTCATCTAAATACTGCAGTCGCCGCATTCGATGTAGCATCAAAATCTGCCATGAATATCGGTATGATTCTTTTAGACGCTGAAAAAGCATTTGACTGGGTGAATTGGTGTCTCTGGGCAACAGTGACGGCTCTAGGCATCGGGGCTCGCTTTATAAAATGGGCACAGGCCCTATATAACAACCCTAGTGCCCAACAACTATGTGTTGGGATATCTCCTACTCCCTTTCGGATCTACAGTGGCACCTGGCAGGGGATCCTGTTAACTCCACTATTATTTGCCTCATACATGGAGCAATATCTATGCTCTCTGCATTTTAATGAAGATATTCAGCCTGTTCTTTCTTGTGACCATAAACTCAAAGTTCCTGCATATGCAGATGATGTTGCAAGTTTTTTTCCCCCAGTCCATCGACCGCTCTTAACCACGTCCTTCATGAAGCAGATAAGTTTGGAGAATTTTCCGGGTACAAGCTTAACACCACCAAAACACAACTTCTCCTTAATTTCAAACCCAACGTTCCGATACCAGGGGTCTGATCGTCAGCCACTTACCTTGGCATTCATTTGACATCACAAATGGCACAGATCATTAAGTTAATCTATGAGATGCTTTTAACATAAGTACGAAAGAAACTCAGGCCTTGGAATATTCTGACCATTTCTATTATTGGTAGATGTAATTTCATTAAAATGAATGTCTTACCAACATTTTTATACCTGTTTCAGTCTATCCCTCTACTGGTTCCTAACTCCTTCTTTAAAAGACTGGATATAATTGTTGTTAGTTTTATCTGGGGCTACCGGCGGGCCAAGTGAGCTAATCGATTTATTAAGCGACAATATAATCAAGGGGGGTTTCTTCTCCCTGATTTTAAGCTCTATTTCTGGGTAACGTTTGCTGGACGACTTCGAAGCATTTTGATCACCAGTAAAACCAACTCAACTGATTTCTTTTTTCGTTTTGCGCTAGGATCAGATTTTAGATTGTTCCTCTATAGATTTGGGGATCCCAACTATTTTAAACGGGCTAGATTTAAGTTCATTCGGTATATAGTGGGAGATTTCCATTAAATATGCCTTTACGCTTATACACTCTGATACACCACTCTGGGATAACCCAATGTTTCCTACGATATTTAGTGACCAGCTGGGCAGAGTCTGGTCCCAGTATGGCATTAATCTTCTTGGCCATATTAATGATCTCAACGGTTTTCATACATTCATGGGGCTTCAGACTTCTTTCAATCTTCCAAGCTGCTCTTTATTCAAATATTCACAGATTAGGAATTACTTGATGAATGGCTGCAAACTTACAACTTTGGCTGTTAGCTCACATGTACTTAATTGCTTACTCAAAGAGCCTCAGAAGTCTCCAATTAATACTGTATACCAAGCCCTTATATGATTCAAGACTAGTGATAGCAGCCTTGCTACCAAGTGGACCCAGGTCTTCTTGGATGAAGTTTTACCATCTTAAATAAATGCAGCATTAGATACTATTTACCACTCTATTCAATCAGTTAGCCTAAAATTGCAACAGTTTAGGACAATATGTTTTTTATACTACACACCCGGTAATATTGCAAAATGGCCCAGGAACTGCCTGCTAGACCAGTCTAAATGCCCTAAGTGTAGCCTCTTAGCTGCAGACATTTTTCATATGTTTGTTGCCTGTCCCCTGCTCCAAGAATTCTGGGCTGGTGTGATCCATCTCTCAAGCTCTGGTACTGGTAATGTTCTACAGCTTACACATAAGGAAATTATGCTAGGCTATTGGACGAGTGATGACGTCGGGCAGAAGCTCGGGCAGAAGCAACTTTTAGCTATAAGTATTGTTACTATCAGGCTATGTATCGCAAGAGCTTGGATCTCCCAAATTCTTCCCAGTGAATAGAATGGTTGAGTAACCTCCATCAAACACATGACTTAGAACTTGCTTTGGCTAAATCGAGGGGGTTCCGATCTATCCAAAAATTTGCCGCATCTGGAGGAGATTTAGTTGGGACTCCTATGTCAATACAAAGCTGCGGACTGTAACTTAACCTGTTTAATCTTTAGGCTCAGGGATGAGTTTATCGTACTGATTTTAGCACAATCTCTGGGAAAAGGGTCATATATTGTATCATATGCTTTTTTCATGTCCCTTTTGCTTTTCTTTTTTCTTTTTTTCCTTATTTTTTTTACAATGTGTGTATTTAACTGTATGTTCATATATCTAGCTCTTTACAATTACGTATTCGAAATGTATTTACGGATGGATTGTTAAACCCCAGTTTTAATATGTCTAATACAGTGATTTAGACTGATTTTATTTTATAGTATGACCATTTCTGACTAAATAAATAAATATGTTTTTTAAAAAAGGAGATAACTTTAGTAAGCGATGTTATGGTTAGGTAAGCTTTGACCTTCACTTTCAAACCTGCCCATATTATGTGATGAAACTATTGGCTGCAGTGAATATTGACTAAATGTTTAGATGTTCTTTATTAAAAAATACAGATATAATAACTATGCAAAATAAATTGTCTTAAAAAAAATTCTCTCCAGGAGAGTAAGACCTAGCTAAACCAACCTACTGGTGCAGCTCATTTCCATTAACATACCCCATCCAGACCTTCTGCAAATTCCATTTCTGGGCCTGACATCTGGCTGGGGAGTACAGGAAGAGGGGGTAGGTCAGGCATTCCTTACTGTCCTGCTCTATTTGAAGCCCTGTCTGATTTACTCATCCTCCCACCCTGGCTTGTTCTCTGCAGCTACAGAGCTACCCCATCCGATAACTTCAGCTCTATGCAGGTCATTTTTCATCACAGCACCTTGGCTAAGCCCATTAAGGCTGATCAATCAGGAGAGGCTGCTAGAAGGCAGGATTTTGGCTCACAGAAAAGAAAGTCCTATAACTTCTCTTCTGTATTAGTTATGATAAACACAACAGTGGCAAGTTGTTAGATTTATCATTACCAATCGTTGAGGTCCTTAATTGACATTTTAGCTCCTTCCTAGCAATATTTATACTTGAAGAAAATATTCCAATGCTAGCCTACGGAGCTAAGTATCTACAATGGGGAAAACGAAATTGGCAGTTTTTTCTTCATCAGGGCCTATAAAACATATTTTATAATGTCTCTGCTTATAGACATGGCATACCATCCCTGGGACGCCTAGGAGAGACTTTGGGGTTCATTATAGGTACAAATAATATAGATTACCACTTTGGATGCACCTTTAATTCCAAAGTCGAATTTGCATACAATTTTCTTTAAAAGGCAGTCTGCAAAGCAGGGCTAACTTTAAAAATGATAGCAGGCAACACAGCAGTGCACACTTCAGTGCAGGAAATCTACTGGGTCTCTAAACCTCCCTGCCCTATTTTATACTAAGGACTTATAGGTATTTTGAATCTCCCTTGCCTTATTATATACTAGGGATCTACAGGGGTCTGTCACTGCCAATTGTAATTCTACCTGATTACCATATATTCCATTTTCATCAGAGCACTGGCCCTGGGCCTCACTAGCAGAGCCCAGGGCACAGTCCCAGTTATTACCACTAGTATCAGTATATAAATGTGGGTGATCAGGGCAAAAAGGGTGACTTTCTCACCCACAGTGACTTTGTTCACTGTCTGGAAAGGTAGAATGGCCACATTAAAGGAATTAGACTCTAGCTGTATTCCTGGTTACAGATGATAAATGCGGTCAAAGGCAAGACTGAAATTTTGATTGTAGAACACCTGCTTTGTCTTATCTACTAACAGCACAGGGAAGGTGTACCAACTCGGTAGAGGTTGGCTTCCTATTTCATAACTCGAGGTTTCGCCTGACTGAGATGGAGAAAAATGTAGCAGATGCCGTTGAACATAGCACGTCAAAGGTGGCATCTGTCAGGATCCACGGATGCAATAAAATCTTCATTAACAGAACCTAGCAACATTGAACCAGGAAATAGGAATTGTTCATCATACCCAACATAAGTGCTGCCCCACAAGCCAGGGTCGATGGTTGCATATGACCGCTTTAGAGGTCTATCTGTCCCATCAGAATGGGAATTAGCCAGTCCATCTACATCAGCACTAACAATTCTGCATCACATCTCCACAAATGGTATCGTTTCACATTGAACCAAGTGTGACCCCTTTCTACTTTTTTCTGCTTGTGAAAAGAAACAAACTTCCAAGTCAATGTAACAATAAGTCTGCAGTAGATGGCAACAAATATCACACAAACAGTTCTGGGTCAATTCCTAATAACAGAACCATATATAACAGTATGAGAGGAGCCAAAATGGTGGTGAATGGTTAGATAGTTCCTTTGGGAGGAGCTCTTAAGTAAACCACAATACTGGAAAAACTTCCAGTCTACTTCCCTCTGCACGCTGGTTTTACATAGTCCCGCCTCCTGCCAGCTACTTACTGACAATGTGGAGCTTGATGTGGTATTGCACAGCAGCACTGCTGCTGTGAAGGTTCTCCTTGAGGTGTTGTTCATGAAACAACCAAGTTGAAATTAGGTCATGTATGATACGATGCCCAAAAGCAGGAAGGATGATTCGTTTTCAAGTTTTGCAACCCCTATGCTCCTGATCTGAATACTGAGTATTGCTGATAAGATTCATAAGTGAACAAGAAACCAGACGTAGAGCCATTGTGATCACATGTGGACTGGAACCAGGAATGATAAGTAGGTTGAGGAGTGGCAGATGGAGACCAACTTCTGTGTTCTGCTTCCCTCTCCTTTGCACACCTGCATCTGCCAAAGCAGCAGTGGAAGACGCTCCTTCTCTTAAATCACAGCAAAATCTTGGTAGACCTCCCCCTTTCACCTCCAGACCTCAAACTCCCTTCTAGAATTCCGGAAAGGACTCAAGACCTGGCTGTTCGACTGATCACACTCGAAGCAACAGGGCCATCAGCGCCTGGATACTCTTGCTGGTGATTAGCCGCGCTTTATTATTCCTGTATGATTGATTGATTGATTGATAGGTATGTAAAAAGCACTAGAATATTGCAACAGCTCTCAGCCACAAAAATGCAAATAATAGCTTTCCAATGTGCAGGAAAGATGAAAGCAGTCATGTAGAGATCAGGAGAGAAGTAGAACAACACTGGAAACTCAATGTGCAGCCATGTTAAGGCAAAGAAAACATAAATATCAACAACGAAGGCCTCATTTTGCTGATTGTATCAATACTAGCTAACAAGGATGCTAAGAATGAATCAAAAGTCAATTCAAGAAAGTAAAGTCAGGCCACACAGCATTTCAAACTTCCTTATTCAGAAACATATTCAAGAATTACACAATTTCACAGAGGCAGATATGAATAAATAAATGTAAAATTGTCAAAAATGAAGTTACTCCAAGTAAATATCAGAACACATCCTTAACATATTAACTTCCTCAATCAGATTACAGACGTCAATAATGTTTACAAACTACGGTACAGCCAACTTCAATACTGCTCTCAACTGTACTCAGATACTGAAGAAGAGTTACCATGTACCTGACTATAGGGATAATTAGCAAGACACTACACTTCACTCTAAGATACCGCAAACTTTTTCACGGTCCCACAGCAATCAACCAAATAATGTATCAGGAACATGATTCACAATGAAATCCTTTGAGTCACTCCATCGCATACCCAACAAGCAATGGATCCAAAAATAAATTTAAAATGTTCACCCTGAAAATGTTCCCTAAAAGTCTAAGTGCAGATGTATACACAAGCCAAACAACTGACGTTACCAATATAGACATTTTAAATTTTTATTAGAACCTGGGATGTGGATAAAACTTCCATGAATCAAAAAGAGGGGGACTAGGAGCCAGATTAAGGTCCAGTACCCGTGCTCCTCACTATAATTGACACGTCTAATCAGTGTGGGTACTTGTTCCTATGTAGAGAGGGCATAGAAAACGTTAAAGAAAAGGTGTGGTTGGAATATATGGTTCCAGGAGGATCTTCCTTATTTGCAAGTGTTGCCCTCACACACCCTTGTGGGTGTCATGCTTCATCATTGGGCATTTTGTTCCTCATGGTGCCTGCGCTGCAATGCCCCTTTGAGTCCCGCGAGAGGGCTCTTTGTCAGAGATATTTTCTTGCATCCGCTGTGACGGTGCATGCAGGTGTGTGAGGCGTAATGTGTAAGGTGGAGAGTGTGATCTTAAAATTACCTAAAGGAGATCAAATTTTATTCAGAGACCATTCAGTAAGGTTAAAAACTATGATGCTGTAGTGTGCACAAGGTTATGATACGCCACTACTCAGTGAGTGTGTTGTAGTGAACTATCGAGGTTTCACTATTCAGGTCACTAAAAACAAAGGCTCTTTCCTCAGTTTGGGGCCTTAAACAATTCAAGCGGAAGTATGGAGGCCCATCTCTGCGGCCAATTCTATCAGCCTTCAATGCTATGGTCCGCCCACAATTCCAATACAGAGTAGAGATTCTATCTTTAGGTGGTAAATTGGATTGGAATTTAGAGGAGGGTAAATGTGTGAAACAGCTCCTTGCTCTCCCACTACCAACTATTATCCAGGCAGTGAGACTAGAATGCCAATTTACAGCCTGGAACTTCCAGGGACTGCAAGCTACATTGAACTTCTGGCAGAGATTGAGTAGAGAATGGACCCCCAAAATATCACACCTTTGTAAAAGAGAAATAGAGAAAAGCAAACTTAATTGGGCATCCCAGGTTAGACATATGCTAGGTAAGATGTGTGTTAAACTTTCTCTAGAACCAGAACAATGGAAACTAGGGCAGTAGATCCCAAATAAGGTGCTACATTCTATTACTAACACAAAGCCTCGTGAAGAAGACTTGTGTTAGCTGGCGAGCAAATCATCCACCCAGTTCTTGGTAATTGGGTGGGGTAATGATCATATGTTCCCCTATATCGAGACCATTCCAAGTCCGAAGCTTAGAAATGTGGAATTGAAATTTAGAGTTGACCTGAACCCATGTAATGCAGACAGGAAGATAAATACCGTAATAAGAAATGAACAGGGTCTGTGTACATGTGGATTACAGGTAAAATGCAGTGTCCCACATATCTTGCTGGACTGTTTGTGGTTTCTAGAAGAACGGAAGGAATTTTTAAAACCTCTTTTTATTACGTATAAAATTAATAATAGGGATCAAGCTCTTAGTCTGTTGATAAATATGAGATTTTTAAATGTTGCATGTGCAATAGGAAGATTTTTAACAGCAATACAGGAGTCCTTGAAAGAATTGGTAATATAATCTAAAAGGGGATACAGGGCAGAAATGTGACTCTATCCGCTCTTTGAGGGCGTTTTGGAGCTCTGGAAGCCCGTACGCATGCAGAAATGTACATTTTATGTATATGTGATTCTTCCTTCATTTAGTTATGCATTAAGAGCTATTTGTTACAGAGTGGCACTGCTTCCACTGTATGTTTTAGTAGGCTTTTATTGCGCTGTATATTGTTTTTATGGCTGCACCTTTTGTATTATCTGTATTTTTAATTGTATGTTGTATTGTGGCACCTTTTATGGCTATATTTGCTGAATAAAGTATATATTGAATTGAATTGACTATTCAGGTCGACATGTTTCACGCTATGTTGGTCCAATACTGGATCCCTAGCGTTTCTTCAGGACCAAAAAATACGTTCCCTACCCCTGAATTAGGGTGGTTATCTAGAGTCTTGTTATACTCAATTCCTGGTAGTGATGACATCTGCAGGCAGGGCGAGAGGTAGGTGACGGGATGCTGACCGCATATGGAACTAAACCACAATAATAATGGGGTCCCTGCCTTGACCTAGGGTACATTATGGCCTATGAGTAGGGGTTGATTTATGGATTCGGACTGGGGTGAGCATGACCTAGATACCTAGGATCTACTGTATCACTATCAGGGATTGAGTATAATAAGACTCTAGATGCACCCGAATTCAGGGGTAGGTAACATATGTTTTGACCCTGATAGTTTCACCGTTTTCCTGCTCACCCACTCTACGGTCCTCTTTCCTCCATAGGAACAGAGAGATTACAGCAACACAGGGTGGATAGGAAGCAAAATGCTGACGTCAACCAAGTTGAGTACTGAGGTGGACAGGGGTACGAACAGAGCGAGCCAGCTCCATGGATGCAGAGCTGGACTGGGGAACCAAAAGCAGCCCTAGCAAAACTGTTTAAAGCAACCCGCTCCCTTCCTCTCCTTGCATAATTGTTCTCCATCCATCCACCCATTCTCTCTCCTTCTCTCCTCTCTCTCTTCTACCTCTCTATTCACTTTCTCTCTACCTGCCCACCTAATATCCAAATCTGTTTCTTTCTCTCTCTATTGAAGCCACCTGTACCTGCTGCAGTTAATCATGGGGACCTGGGGAAAGTAACAAACGCACCAGGAGTGGTCAGAGGCTTTCAAAACTGGCCTCCCAGGGCTCCAGCCCATCAGGGAAATGCCTGGTGAATAAAAGGCCTGTCAGGCCCTGCTTGCAGGCAAGGAAATGTGGACATGGACACAGTCAGAGATCAATACAGTGATAAGAAAAGCCTCTGCAAGCCCTTTACCTTTTTCTCATTAGAAGGAGGTCATTTAGCAACACGGTCGGTGTTATTATAATTATAAATTATGTATATTACTGAAGATCCATTGTTAAACGCTCTTACTTTAACTGATAGAATACCCAGAGCTGCTAACAGTTCGAATAGTCTACTTAAGTTTCAAAGGGCTTGAGTCTGCACATATCTGAGGACATGATGATGCAGATTAATATTTTCTTAATAATATTATGTGTGGTGAAATATTTAAAAAGCCCACATTTCAGAAGTAGGACACAATTATGAAACATGATTTTTTCCCAAGTGCAGAGGCTAAAATGTTTGCATTTACTTTATTTTTTTGAAGCTGATGTAACCTGATTTGTACTACCCCTAACAGGTACCACACAGCTGGGCGCAATTTTCAAGTACAAATGTGGATGCTGCTAGAGAGAGTTCCTGATGTAATTGAAAAAAAACCTCTCTTGGCGTCTCGCAGTTCTGCTATTCTGATTTAATAGCGTCCCCATCTTGTTTATCAGCTTTCATTGATTGCTGTCCTTTATGACAGTAAACACAGGCAATGAACATCATGTTCCATCTAAAGTCTGTGTGGAATAAGTGTTGAATTTTTACCAGTGACTGGGACTTTCTAATGAATCGTTGATGCTCGCATGGGAACAATACAGCGCTGCCCATCAGCACTCAATAAACATTCTATGTGCGCGAATGAAAAAAAAAGTTGCATTACAAATGTACAAGTTGTACTTTAGCGCCCAAAAAATATATCTATAAGTCTTTATTTTATGCCAAGCACAGAACAGAAATGATTTGAAGAAGTTAATTCAATCAGCATACAGAATTCACGGGGTGGACAGTAAAGGAAAAACAATATTTGTAGGAGAGGGTAGTGGATAGGACATTTCACATTTTATTACATAATTTATTTCATGGGAGTGGTTATCTGCACTCATATGAGTGGCATGAACAATCTTCTCGAAAGGGCTTTTTCAAGATCTCCTAGTATCTACTTGTAAGAGCTGGAATATAAGTTAGCTGGAATATAAGTTAAATTAAGTTATGGCTGTAGAAAAGTGGATTATTATTTAGAGTGGACAAGCATCCAACTCAAAGTATAAGGCCATCACCTGCTAGATGTCACACAAAATAAATAAAATAAACCTGTGCTCAATTTCTAGTTAAGAGATATACACAGTCAGGCATAAAGCAAAGGCAATGTGTGAAGTATTTAAGCGGTGAATACACAGTAGAAAAAGTCACACTCAACAAAATGAAAATCCAAAATAAAGAGAAATATTTTATTAGTAAAATAAGACCAAAACATCAACAATCCAATAATGGGACCAGAGAAATGTATTTTTAAAGTTATAAGTAGAAATAGCACAAAAAAGAAATAAGCGCCAATGATAGCCTACTGAAGGGGTTGACCGAGAGCTGGGTGTGATTTGAGGTTGACCTTGATGCAGCCTTGGTCGGATAGACAAAGTAGATTCATCCCAGTGAAATTCTGGAAGTCACAAGTTTGAAGAAATTTATAAGTCTCACGTTAGAAAGTTACTTTGTCACTTTTTAGAAGAAAAGCATTGACATTTATTTTAAATTAAAAGCGCAGAAAGGGACTTTGTCACTTTTTGAGAAAAAAAAAACATCTGTGTGTGGGTCATCACTGAAATTGTAGCTGCCTCCATGGAACTAAAGGCTGGATACCTGAAGGAGCTTGATTCTGTTAGAGCACTGGAACTTTGTCTATTTCTCACTGAAAATATTTCAAGCCTCAACTCAAAATGGGACTTGGGCCTGATTACGAGTTTGGCAGTCTTACTGCCTTCGGATTCACCGCCACCAACTAGGCGGTCGCCCACCTTATTACGATGTTACGATGTTGTCAGATTGCTGTTCAAAAGACCACCAGAGCACGCCGACATGGGAAGCCATTCGTAGACTGCCTCAAAGGCGGTCAGGAAAAAGCAGCTGTCATAGGGCGGTACAGAGAAGTTTCACGCCATCCGAATTACTAGTTGGCTTTTGGATGAGCTGACCATGGTGGTGGAACTGCCTGCTTTGAGTCAACAGAATCAAGGATTGAAGGATTCAGGTGCATACTCACCCATTTCCTTTTCTTCCCTTCTGTCTCCCACGTGGATCCTTTTCTCCAGGTCCCCCCTTCACAGCAGCATCTTGACCCCAAAGAAAAACCTAACAATCAAACAACTGACCTATTGTGCAGCTCCTGGGAGGAATTTCCCATTGCATTCACACTTCATTCAGGTGAAGAACAGTCTGGCCAGCTGTCAGATGCTAATGCTAATTAGCCTCCTGAAGACTCCGGCAGGAAAATGGTAACTTTCTAAAAGTTACTTTTCTTTAATATTTATAAAATATCTAACTTCATTATTGAAATAGATTTTTAATGACGATTAAAAATAGTGGTTAAATTATTTTTCTATCTGGTTCCCATTCCCAAGATAGCAGTAATACTATTTTAATCTGTACTCTGATTTTCAACATACTAGGCCAGCCAAAGTGAAAATAGTTTTTTGGGCCTTGTCATTGAAGAGACATGGTAACATTAATTTGCTACATGTCTCACTTCTAAATACCATGCACCCTGCCTTATGGGCTACAAGGCCTACATAAGAGCAACTTACTAATATTTAAAGAGTAGGTCTTTACCTGTCAAAAAGGGTTATTCTGACAGGTAACACTGCACGTTTTACACTGCAGCAATTAGGCAGCCACATTTTCAGTGCCACTGTAATGGATAGCACAATAGGTTCTGCAGTCCAGAAGTGCTGTTCAACTTTCCATACCATTAGTGTATTTGTGCACCATATACTATGCCCATATCGGAAAGTCAAATATGTCAATCAAGTTTTAAGCCAATTTTGACATGTTTTAGGGGTCGGAGCACATACACTGAGCAGTGGATTACAGTACCCAATTGTTAACATTCAATATTTCCAGCAGGTGAATCCCAACAAAAAATGAAAAATGGGGTGACCACCTAAAAAGGGGTTACTTTGCTACAGAAGACATTCTGTATTCAATGTATAGCTGCCATTAAGTTTTTCATTATGTTTTTCATTCGTGTTAATTTTTATGTTAAAAAATCTGATCTTAGCTATACGAGAGATCTTACCAATGTATGATTTTCACCCTGAAGAAGAGAACATTATTGCTTACACAAATACAGTACCTTGCAACAAAAAAAGGGGAGGGGGTGAACATTTTTTTAATAGACATTAATAGAACTAGTTTTCCCTCCTTTTGTCATCAAGCCATATAAACATAGTTGGTTGCTTTTACTACACTCTCCATAGTTAGCGATGGACATGGTACATATTTGAGATCTCAGTCTCTTTCTAATGTAAACAGGTACATTCATACTGAATAGTGGATTTCATCCTATTTTATACAGCTACTCATGATTTGAATCAATCAATCTATTAATCAGGATTTATATAGTGCTACTCATGATTTCAATCAATCAATCTATTAATCAGGATTTATATAGTGCAGCCAGGTCTTCAGGGCATTTCGGAATTCCAGAAGTGAGGTGATGGACCTTCACCACTTTAACAGTAGAACAAACCACCAAACGTATTGCTGCTACGAAATCTGGCTCTCCTTCTGACCCATGCCCTCCAAATATTCTTCACATTTCCCCACAAATTATAACCATTCCATTAATGATGATTTTTAATTCAATGTTCACCACAGGGCACTTTCCTATAGAATGGAAGAAAGCCTCTATATTTCCTTTGTTAAAGAAATCTAACTTGGATGCTAAGGAGCCCCTCAACTATAGACCGATTTCAAGACTCCCTTTTCCTGCAGAAGTAATTGAAAGGGCGATAAATACTGAACTATCAGTCTTTATTAATGATAACACCATCCAGGATTCCTCCCAGTTTGGATTCTGTGCTCAACACAGCACAGAGTTGGCTCTTACCACCGCCACGGAGGAGCTCAGAGAGATTTTAGACAGCGGGGGAATGCAGCTCTGATTCTCCTGGACCTGTCAGCGGCCTTTGAGACTGTCGATCATGGGCTGCTGCAGGACCGGTTAAGTTCCATTGGTATCAAGGGCAAAGCGCTGTCCCTACTAGGTTCCTTTCTGTCTGAGCGATTTCAGGAAGTTGCTTTGGGGAACATTGTGTCACCCCCTTTCACGCTGCCTTGCGGGGTTCCCCAGGGCTCTTCTTTGAGTCCAACGCTATTTAACCTCTACGTTACTCCTCTTGCCAGCCTAGGAAGAAGTTATGGCTTTGCCATCGTGTCATACGTGGACAACACTCAGATCGTCGTCTCAGTGAGCAGCTCCGCTAGCCAGAGAGCATCAAGGTTCTGCGACTGTATGAGCCGTATAGCAAAATGGATGACAGACAATTGTCTAAAACTGAACTCCTCCAAGACCGAAGTCTTGCTGCTGGGGAACAATCCATCATTTTGGACAGACAATTGGTGGCCGGTTCAACTTGACTCCTTAACTAACCCAGTGCACAAGGCTAAAAACCTAGGTGTCATTTTTGACACCATGTTGTCCTTCGAGGCACAAATCAATTCGGTCACTTCTGCTTGCTTTTTTATCATGAAAATATTGAGGAAAATCCTTCCTGCAATACCCATGGATTTAAGGTAGTGTCAGTGCTGATTTCCTCAAGACTGGACTACTGCAACGCCCTCTTTTCCAGTGCCCAGAGGTGCAGCATTAACAAACTTCAAACAGCTCACAATGTAGCAGCAAGAATACTGTTGGGCATTCCTAAATTCGATTCAGTCTCCACAGCTCTGATCCGACTCCACTGGCTACCTGTAGCCAAGAGGATTCAATTTAAATAACTATGTATGGCTTTCAAATGTCTTAACAACATGGGGCCTACACAGCTGAAGAAATTTCTAAAGCCATACATTCCAACCAGAGCCCTTAGATCTGCTGAACGGGGAAATGTATTTGTTCCTAGAGTTAAGAAGGTTAGATGGGGAGGAAAGAGTTTCTCGGCTACAACTGCCAGCCTATGGAACTCTTTGCCTACCTTGTTGAAGAAAGAATCCAGTCTCCTCAAATTTAGAAAGGGCCTAAAAACGTGGCTGTTTACAGTGTAATTCCACCCCTATGTTGTACTCTGCTCAGTATCTATCAAAGGAGGCGCCTAGGCACCCCAGAGTATTTGTCGCGCTTTACAAATTTCTCATCATCATCATCATCTTTATCATCATCATCAGCTGCATGGGGAGGCCGTTCCAGGCCTTTGCAGCAATGTAGGAGGAGTGTGGGTAAGTGATAGAGAGGCGGAGTATAGTCTTTTCAACAGTTGGTGGAAGTTCAAGCAGTGGTTAATGTAGGCAGATCCTTGGTTGTGTAGAGCCTTGTGTGCATGGGTCAGCAGCTTGAATTGGCATCTCTTCTGTACGGGGAGCCAGTGGTGTTGCCTGAGGTGGAGTGTGATGTGGGTTAGTTGGGGAGGTCAAGGACAGGTCTGGCTGCAGCATTCTGTATGGTTTGAAGTCTCTGTAGGAGGTGTGCTGTGATTCCTACACAGTGAGTGTTGCCATAGTCCAGTCGGCTGGTGATGAGGGCCTGTGTCACGGTGTGTCTCGTGTGCATGGGTAGCCACTTGAAATTCTTACGTAGCATGTGTAAAGTGAGGAAGAAGGCTGAGGAGACAGCGTTGATCTATGATTTCATGGTGAGCTTGTTATCAATTATGATTCTGAGGGTTCTGGCGTGGTCGGTGGGTATGGGTACAGGTCCCAGATCTGGGGGTCACCAAGAGTCGTTCTAGGGGTTGCTGTTGTTGCCAAAGATCAGCACTTTTGTCTTGTCCGTGTTCAGCATCAGGCAGTTGTTTTTCAGCTTCAGGCAGTTGTTTTTTATCCCATCGGCAACACTTGTCATGCATCTGTGGAAGTTGGTCATGGTGGTGGAAGGGTCATTGGTAAGGGAGAGGATGAGTTGGCTGTCGTCTGTGTAGGATATTATGTTGAGACCGTGAGATTTGACGATGTTGGCCAGTGGGGTTATGTATTTGTTGAAGAGCTTAGGGTTGAGGGATGAGCCCTGGGGGGACACCACAAACAAAATCCTTGGGTTTGGAGAAGAAAGGTGTGTCCTTCCAGTGAGGAAGGGGGTAATCCATCTGAGTGCGTCCCCTTGGATGCTGATGATGTGGAATCTTTCGATCATTCTGTGGTGGGACACAGTGCTGAAGGCTGCCGGGAGGTTGATGAGGATCAGAACTTCTATTTCTCCTCAGTCGAGGAGGGTTCTGATGTCATCAGTGGCTGTGATTATGGCGGTTTCGATGCTGTGATTGCTGTGGAAGCAGGATTGTGAGGCGTTGAGTAGCTGGTTCTGCTCCAGGTGTGTCATGAGCTGCCTATTGATAGTCTTTTCCAGTACCTTTGCTGGGAATGGGAGCAATCCCATTGTTAAATACATTCATTAAAAGCTCTAATACCATTAATAATTTAACCAGTACACCATATTGGACCTATTAGTTATATAATCTCTTGATTTCAATATTATAGTATCCATTTAAATGGTGCAGGGAATTAGAAACCCCAATCTGCTACCTTCTAATTAGAGCTGCCTACTTAACAGGTCCATTTCTTAAGCCATTATGCCATTTAGATTGATCCACTTTCAGAATAAATAACTTATGTTCCATATATATGTCACATATTTCTTTACCCTTTCCTCCGATTTTTTTGCATGTCTAACACAGTGTTGCAAGATTTTGAAACCTCTTCCAAGCCCAAAGCAGTTCAAGTGAAAGGTTAATGTAAGCCTGAAGGGGACTGACAACAGCCAGAATAAAGTCTAAAGCTGCAATTCTCTAGTAATACAAACATAGCTGTCGAGAAACATGTTTAAGCATAATTTTAATTTCTATTTTAAGATGAATATATAGGACTCACAGTGCTCAAAATTCCAACTGTAATTTCAATACTAAAAGTGAAAATAGAGAGTCAGGAAAATCGTCACTTCTTCTCAAGATGTGTTGCAGTTTGCAGAAATACATTCTTATATGATTATTATTAATATTATTGTTATTAATAATAATTGTTATAGGCCAAGGACAACTACCTTTGAAGCTTTATTACCAATCCAAGACTCACAATTTCACCAAAAGGAGTAACTTTGGACAGATGTCATGTACTTCAGTTTCCTGATCTTGCAATATTAGAAGCAGTTACACACAAGCAAAATGATTCACTTTACATCACAAGGAATCAACTCACCACAAGCAGTATAGCATTTCAAAGCAGAAACTCAGATTCAGAGTGTCACTGGTGATGTTGGGTGCCCTATACAGGAGCTGCTCTCCACCTAAACTTTGGAACTACCCAGAGTTCTCTGCTTCATTTTTGCATAATTTGTGTGGCACTCTAAGTCTGAAACGGTATTGTTTTGACTTATACTGAGTGCTCCCTTGTGTCTGGACAAAGCTAAACCTCTCTTGAGAGCTATAAGGATAGTGAAACACGTATCAGGGGTTGCTTTTATTCATTCCAGGTTGGCTTGAATATTATTTTTCCAATCTAAAGCTGTAATACTGTGCCAGAAGTGGTAAAAGACTTTTGTAATTTTACAACTCGGCATGGATCGCATTGTACTAATCCTATGCTTAAAGACTTTGCTGTAGAAATGGCAAAATACTTTGTTTTTTTCTAGCTAGGCATGGAGGGCACTGTGCTAATCTTATGCTTAAAAATTTTGATAGAAAATTATACATGTGAGGTGAGCAGATTCAGAGTATCACTGATGTTGCAGGGTGCTTTATACAGGAGCTGCTCTCTACCTAAATTTGGGAACTGCCCAGAGTTCTCTGCTTCCTTTTTGCATAATTTGTGCGGCATTATAAGCCTAAAAGGGTATTGTTTTGATCGGATCACTGACAGAATATCGACGACCACAATATCGAGGTCCCAAAATATCAGGACCTAAATATCGATGTCAAGAATATCGACATCCTATCTACATCATGGTAAGTACAAAACTATCAAAACAAAAATATAGTTGTTAAAAATATCGATGTTAAAAATATCGGGTTTTTTATCTATAAAAAAAAGTAAAATAAATTAAATAATACATATAATTATTAGAAAATGTTAAAAATTATAAGTAATAAATATAATGTAAAAATAAATTAAACATACATAGATAAAATATAATATATATATTTACCTAATAATTAGTAATAAATAATTAATTTAATAAATTATAAAATGTTAGAAATGTATTAAAAATTATAAATACATATATATATATATATATATATATATATATATACACCTGTAACCTAAAAAGAAAAAAATATATATATTATAAATTAAAATATTAAAATATTTATAAATTTTTAAAACTACATTTTAAACAACATTAATTACAACAGTAAGGATAGTGTTAGATAGCGGAGGTGAATACATTACTATTCCCACTCCATCAAATGCAACAGTAGTGAAAATGTTGGATAGCGGAGGGGAATAATTTACTATTCCCACTCCAGCGAGTGCAACAGTAGGGAAAGTGTTGGATAGTGGAGGGAATTAATTTACTGTTCCCACTTTAACGAATGCAACAGTAGGGAAAGTGTTGGATAGCGGAGGGTATTAATTTACTATTCCCACTCCAATGAATGCAACAGTAGGGAAAGTGTTGGATAGCGGAGGGGATAAAATTAATATTCCCACTCCAGCAAGTGCAACAGTAGGGAAAGTGTTAGATAGCGCAGGGTTAAAAATTACTATTCCCACTCCAGAGTACAACAGTAGGGAAAGTGTTAGATAGCGCAGGGTTAAAAATTACTATTCCCACTCCAGAGAGTACAACAGTAGGGAAAGTGTTGGATAGCAGAGGGGAATAAATTACTATTCCCACTCCAATGAGTGCAACAGTAGGGAAAGTGTTGGACAGCGGAGAGGAATAATTTACTATTCCTACTCCAATGACTGCAACAGTAGGGAAAATGTTGGATAGCGAATAGGAAAAAATTACTATTCTCACTCCAGCGACTGCAACAGTAGGGAAAATGTTGGATAGCGAAATTACTATTCCCACGCCAGAGAGTGCAACAGTAGGGAAAGTGTTGGATAGCAGAGGGGAATAATTTACTATTCCCACTCCAGCAAGTGCAACAGTAGGGAAAGTGTTGGATAGAGCAGGGGTAAAAATTACTATTCCCACTCCAGGGAGTGCAACAGTAGAGAAAGTGTTGGATAGCGTAGGGGAATAATTTACTATTCCCACTCCAGCAAGTGCAACAGTAGGGAAAGTGTTGGATAGCGCAGGGGTAAAAATTACTATTCCCACTCCAGGGAGTGCAACAGTAGAGAAAGTGTTGGATAGCGGAGGTGAATAATTTACTATTCCCACTCCAGCAAGTGCAACAATAGGGAAAGTGTTGGATAGCGCAGGGGTAATAATTACCATTCCCACTCCAGAGAGTGCAACAGTAGGGAAAGTGTTGGATAGCAGAGGGGAATAATTTACTATTCCCACTCCAGCAAGTGCAACAGTAGGGAAAGTGTTGGATAGCGCAGGGGCAACAATTACTATTCCCACTCCAGGGAGTGCAACAGTAGGGAAAGTGTTGGATAGCGTAGGGGAATAATTTACTATTCCCACTCCAGCAAGTGCAACAGTAGGGAAAGTGTTGGATAGGGCAGGGGTAAAAATTACTATTCCCACTCCAGGGAGTGCAACAGTAGAGAAAGTGTTGGATAGCGTAGGGGAATAATTTACTATTCCCACTCCAGCAAGTGCAACAGTAGGGAAAGTGTTGGATAGCGCAGGGGTAAAAATTACTATTCCCACTCCAGGGAGTGCAACAGTAGAGAAAGTGTTGGATAGCGGAGGTGAATAATTTACTATTCCCACTCCAGCAAGTGCAACAATAGGGAAAGTGTTGGATAGCGCAGGGGTAAAAATTACCATTCCCACTCCAGAGAGTGCAACAGTAGGGAAAGTGTTGGATAGCAGAGGGGAATAATTTACTATTCCCACTCCAGCAAGTGCAACAGTAGGGAAAGTGTTGGATAGCGCAGGGGCAAAAATTACTATTCCCACTCCACGGAGTGCAACAGTAGGGAAAGTGTTGGATAGCGTAGGGGAATAATTTACTATTCCCACTCCAGCAAGTGCAACAGTAGGGAAAGTGTTGGATAGCGCAGGGGTAAAAATTACTATTCCCAACAGTAGAGAAAGTGTTGGATAGCGGAGGTGAATAATTTACTATTCCCACTCCAGCAAGTGCAACAGTAGGGAAAGTGTGGGATAGCGAAGGGGTAAACATTACTATTCCCACTCCAGGGAGTGCAACAGTAGGGAAAGTGTTGGATAGCTTAGGGGTTAAAAATTACTATTCACACTCCAGTGAGTGCAACAGTAGGGAAACTGTTGGATAGCGGAGGGAAATAATTTACTATTCCCACTCCAGCGAGTGCAACAGTAGAGAAAGTGTTGGATAGCATAGGGATAAAAATTACTATTCCCACTCCAGTGAGTGCAACAATAGGGAAAGTGTTGTATAGCAGAGGGGTAAAAAATTACACAATTAACATAAGTAATTATTAATCAATTAATTAATTAATAACAATTAACAATGAAAATATAATTATATATTAATAAATTAATTCAAACAATTAACACTATAAAATCATAAATAAAAAATATAACATATTAAATATTAATAAATATATTAAAATTAAATTACTTCCCACCCTATTCCCCTATCAACCCACAACCCACTCCTAAAAAATGACACCATTAATATATTTACCAATCAATTAATAATAATGAATAACAAATTACTAAGATGTCCATTACGATGTCGGACGGTAAAAAATCCCCCATCTACCATAGCGGTAAAATTCCGCCCGCCTACACCGTCTGAATACCGACCGAGCAATCACGATGCCGCGAGCCGAAAACAGCAGGCGGCGGAAAATAAACAAAAAATAGCGCCCGCCCATGTCCGAGTCCAAGTCCATCCGCCCTCCACGGACGGAAAGACGCACGACAACCCAAAACCACCCGCACTGACGACTGAGACACCGGCCGTGAAATTAGGATCGCACAGACATGAGCGCGGAAAATACACAAAAACACCGCCCGCCAGCGTAAACAACAGTGACGAAAATGTACACGGCGGAAGCACTGGCGACCACGGCCCTGCACAGAAATCATCCGCGGACAAAAACAAACACACACAACATGGTCAACAAGTCCACACAGCAACCCACGCACAAATACCCAAACACAGTACACATCTCGGAAACACCCCCCCCCCTGGACAAACAAATCAACTACAAATCCCAGAACACCAGCCACAACACACCTGAAAACAACAGACCACCATGACACACCCACATAGGTAAGTACAAAACCAGCCCCTTCACAGACCACAACCCCTTGCAACATTACAAACTGAGGACGAGAGCACACAACACAGCGAGACAGAAAGGACAGCAGCACACCACAGACACGCACCTATCACACCCATCACCACCACCACCAAACACCTGACCCACAAACCCCCTGCACATCACACACCACACACCGCACCAGCACCACAAACACCAAAACACACACCATGGCATCACACAGAATGCCCAAGTTCACTTCCACTGAGCTGACGGTCATGGTCGACGAGATCGTCAAGGTGCACCCACAAATCTATGGCAACCAGGTCCAACAGACACCACTATCCACCAGAAACCGGTTGTGGAGCAGGATCGTAGACCAGGTCAATGCAGTCGGGAACGTGCCACGCAACAGAGGCGAAATCAACAAAAGGTGGAACGACCTGAAAAGCGTGGTCAAGAAGAAGGAAACCAAGAATCGTGAGCTGGCTGCCAGGACTGGCGGAGGTAATCCAGCGCTATTCAAGACCTTCAAGGCGTGGGAGGAGAAGGTGCGAGTCATCATACATCCGGAGATCCTCACCGGATTACCAGGGGGAGTGGAGGCTGGTAAGTACAAACAAACATATACCAGCAAACCGCTATGTACTCACATGCACTACCACAATGCCATAGCTCCTAGGGACAAACACCCCCGTGTCCAGTACACAATACACAAGACAACACTCACACATGCAACAGACACAACCACACACTCAGCCCAAACCAACCAACTAACAAAACCATGGGGGCATGTGTACAGTTAGCCAGCACCGCAACTCCCAACAGGTCCCCTTGTACTCCAGAAGCGCCAGAAGGAGCACTCCCCACACCCATGTGTCAGCCATAGCTGCACTAACCGACAAGTAACAGGTAAGTAGCCGCAACACAAAGGCAGTGGGTCGGTGGGGGGACAGCCAGTGCAGTGCACACCTGCAGCCGACAGGTAGACATCTCACCCCACATGCAGGGGTGTCTGTGGGTGTCAAGCCATCACCACAACTCACAACACCGCCCCCACTCCCACAGACCAGCAACATGGAGCACCCCTCCCGCCCATAACCATGTGGCATCCATTGCATTGCGCACTCAAAAACAACCTGTAGGTGGGAAACTGTATAGGGCGGGGTGTCTGTAGGCATGAGGACTGTACTACGACTGACACATGGGACATGTCACGTAGCAGAGGAACACGCAGCACTGCTCCCTGTCACAATCATGTGACCAATGTGCACACGGACATGTATTACAGAGTCATACCCCACATTACCCATCACAGATACAGCAACACCTAAGGAGCCACGTCTGCATGCACCAGTCCCACTGGAGTACAGACCCACATGGCAGGCACTGTGCCACCCATCACACACATCAGCAACACCATCTAAGTCTTGTCCATGTAGTCCTTACTGCCTGTCACTCACACATCGTACAACAACGCCCATGTAAGACAAACCTTACTAGAAGTAACAGCGTGGAACCACAATATTGCACACAAAAACAACTGGACCCATGAAACACACAGGTACACAATGCACATTCAACATATCATCCATCGCATCTGTCAGCCCCAGTGTCATGAGAGGTATGTCATCCGAACAGCTGTCCCTCATACAGTAGTCATGCAAAGATACCTGCCCATGACAAATCATGTGCCTGCAGTGACTGAAGCGCACGTCACACTGCGAGTAACAACACACATAATATAGTCAACACCCCAAGAGCACTGCATTGATGCACATGTACGAGTGCAGCACGCACACCAAGGAATTGGCCCATCTGCAATACGTCGTGTGGCACACAACAAGCACGAACTCACAACAATGCTACCAATGTAATGTCCATGAATGATAACAGGCAGCAGATATGCCGGGCATGTTAGACAGACACACACCTTAGTCTATGCACTGTCATGTTGCCAGAACACATGTCACGTTCTGCACCCATCACCCACAGTACGTACCCCAAAAGCATATTCCAAGCCAAAAGCGTCCAGGGGGCTGTACCCCTTGTGCCATCTGCGTTTCTAAGCATTCCATCTGTACCCCAAAACCATAGTTCAACCCAACATCGTTGATGGTTCTGGAGCCCGCATACACCCGAGCCACAAAATGTAGGAGCATAGCAACACACACCCATCGGCATTGCTAATCCGTCCCATGCCACATGTCCACATCACACAGTCCCATTGCCTAGCCCACGCATACACACATCGTACATCCACACACGCCTCTGGGAAACCTGTGCACGACAGTGCACGAACTGTGAATGTCAGACAACCAATACATACTTTGCTAGGTGCAACACAATGACCCATCTCATTCTCCCCACAGGTGGCGAACTGCTGGATGCCGGAGAGGGAGACAGCAGCCAGCACAGCCAGTCCGCAAGCCCCCGACCCGGACTCACGGATGTAGAGGAGCTGGACACCTCTCCGGACACGGACCACCCAGCAGGCCCATCTGGAGTGGCAGGGCACACCCGCTCCCCAGGGCCCCTCCTACCCACCAACCCATCATCCAGGGATGCTGACCAGTCACAGACCCCTGCTGCCACGGTCGTTGCGGCCACTGCCACGGCCGTTGCGGCCACTGCCACGGTCGTTGCGGCCACGGTCGTTGCGGCCACCACCACCACCACCACGCCATCCCCGACCACTCAACCAGCGCAAGGGGTGGCCCGGCCGTCTGGGTCCACCCTGGGAGCCAGAGCGAGGACCGTGGTGAGCAATGTGGCTAGTGGGCAGGTCGGTGGCAGCAGTACTGGTAGGAGGAGCAGGGTCAGGCCAACGCCATCTGTGCCTGGGAGCCAAGCCCTGCCGCAAATCGACAGAGTCCTTGGGGCCTATGAAGAGGCCCAAGGAGAATGGGCCAGGTCGGCTACCGACACGCGGGAGGTCCTTGGGGTGTTGAGGTCCATGGACGCCCATATGGGCCAAATCGTGGCCCTCATGGGCCAGCTGGTGGTGGGGGGGAGGGCACAAGCAAGGCCAGCAACACCACCTCCGCCACCACCTGCTGTGGCGCTGGGTCGGGCAGCATCGCGTTCCCCTGCGTCCACAGCGAGTGAGCACTCTTCAGCCACCACCAGCAGCCCACCAACACAACCCCCCCCTCCCAAATGTGGAAGGGGCCGTCCGAAGAGGAAACAGGTGTCCAGAGAAGACTTCGCACGCGACAAACGCCAGTGAGTCAGCCAGCCACCTTGACCACCTCCTGCATTGACTTGGAATACGATCCTACCCCACACTGCCATGTGAATGGCATGTGTCTGTTGGACTGTGGACATAGAACTTCATGGGTACACCTTGACCATCACGCAGCCATGACCGTCTACTCGTTGTCACAGCATGCACCACATTTGACATCACCTTGCACACAATCACATGTCACCGCTGTAAATAAATACACCTTGATCACAATCTGCTTAATGTGTCCTGGGTTTATTCAACGATGTGCAATCGCCACCATGAGCAGAAATGCATCTGCTGTGTGGGATGTCGATGGGACAGGAGAGGCTGTAGGGACCTAGGGGTGAAAAACAGAACAAGAGTACATTCAATGAGTGTGTCACACACTCATCACACAGTACTTGTCACCAACTACAAGCAATGTACACACATCTCACAGAGCAACAGGGCACAATGCTACAGCCACTGTCAGTGGCATACCAACCTGGACATGGACCATTGACACACAGCACTCAGTGAACAAAAGGCCCCCGTGACAGAGCCCACATACACCTGCACAACTACAGCTACATCAGCCGTCGTACATGGACACTCACCGTCAAGTGAAGTAGCGGGCGATGAGCTGCTGACGCACATTCACAGCTTCCTCCTCTCCACTGTCCTCTTCACTTGACCCGTCCTGGTCTGCAGGCTGGGGCCCTGGTTGATCTCCGTCATCCACAATTAGGGGATCTGCTTGCGAATAGCCAGATTGTGCAGCATGCAGCAAGCCACTACTATCTGGCACACCTTCTGTGGGGAGTACGCCAGTGCGCCCCGGTGCGGTCCAGGCATCTGAACCTGGACTTCAGGAGGCCAAAGGTCCGCTCAACCACACGTCTGGTCCTCCCATGTGCCTCATTGTAACGGACATCAGCTGGGCTCAGAGGATGTCGTAATGGGCTGAGCAGCCAGGGCCCATTCGGGTAAGCAGAGTCACCTGGGTGTGAGGGACACAGAGAATCGTTGCTATTCCAACTGGACACAAGACAGCATCGCACCGCCAGCACGCTACACTACTCCACATACTCACCAACAATCCAGCCACGGTCATGTTGCAGATTGGTCATCAGTCGTGGTAGGATGCTGTTGCGCATGATGTGCGCGTCATGTGCCGATCCTGGAAATTTCGCACACACGTGCACATTCAGGGAGTGTGTGTGCTTCCGGTTGCGGTAGAGGTGCTCAGTGGCCTGTGGTGCAACAAGGCCAACATGGGTGCAATCTATTGCACCAACGACGTGGGGGATCCGTCCAAGGGCATAGAAATCACCCTTCACTGCCGCCAATTCACGAGCCCTGGGGAATCTGATGTACCTGTTCCTGTACAGCATCATAGCTGACAGTACATCCCTCAGCACCATGCTGAACATGGGCTGGGACATCCCACCTCCACTGCCCACTGTGTGTTGGAATGACCCAGTGGCGAAGAAATGCAGTGCAGCCATCACCTTAGCCGTGGGGGTGAATGCTGTTGGATACACCCTGCGAGGACGGAGGTGGGGTTCCAACAAGGCACATAGGCGATGCAGGGTGGGTCGGTCCAGACGATATTTACGGATGACCTCCACATCCTCCATGTCTGACAGCAATTGGTAGGGGCGATATATGTTTGGTCTCCGCCTAGGAAAGATGGAAGTGGACACATGTCAAAGCAACACGCCACATGGCAGTTTCACATACACATGACAAAAATGACTGACCAAGCAATTGAATCACAGAACAGCTGACAAGTAGGGACAGCACAGCCACAATACACTTAAACAGGTCCCCTACCAATAGCAATGGGCAGTGACACACACCATTGCTATGAGCATGCACATGGGGAGTTAGGCCTTAACAACTTGTAAGGCATGCTGATGGTAACAGACTGCATATTCGGTAAGCTGCAACACCACGGCAACATGACTAGCTGCTGTGCATCACACTGCTTCCGGGGCTGGGTGTGTAGGGCACACACCAACAACGCTATGGACACAGGCTGAGCGGCCAAAACAAGTGGGACCTGTGGCATGAGGGGATATGAGACAGTCATTGATGTCCCTACTGCACCCTATGTACAGCACTGTACGGATCACACCTCCAGAAACATTGACAGGTGTACACATTGACAGCTCCATGCCAACACGGCTGTGTAATCACACATACACATCACAAGTGACACGTAACGTTGCACGTGCCACGTGGCAGATGTACATAGTGAAAGATGGCATGTGTGTGCATATGCATATCCCATGCTCCCATGCCAATGTGTACATGATGATATGCCAACAGACATGTGGAGGCTGCCCACTGGCCGTCCCTGCCTCTGCACACAGCATGTTCTGGCCCCGTCCATTGTGGACCTGCACCCACACACAAATCATGGCCACACCTGCAGATGCATTGCGCACATTAAACTGTGTGGTGCACATGGCATCAGCGGACTGTACCCGCCATGGGCCAGGCCCTTACGGCCAACTCCAATGACCCTTGCGGTTGCACCCTGCGTGTTCCACTATGGAGGTAAGCGTCCCGGGCCAGCTGGGTGCAGGCCATCATCTGCAATTGAAGCTGGCAGACATGGTACACAAATTGCAGCAGCTTGGACCCACTGAAACTGCCCCAGGGGGCTGTGTGAGTGTGTGAGTGAGACCGGCATTACCACAGCTACCTGGGACTGCAGCCTGGCACCCCTCAACAACACCTGCTGCTGCCACCTCTCCACCTACACGTGGATGACTCTGAGGATATGTCCAGGTCCACTCACCAGCGAGGAGCTGGAGATCCTGGATTCCGAGCTCCACGCACACTGCACATGGCTATTCCTTGCGTAAGTTGTGTGTGAGAGACAACTGCAGTGTGTGTGGGAGTGCATGTGGGGGACACACATGTCGTTGATCCGCAGCACTATGAGTCAGAGCCTGTGGTGATCAGACATGCACTGCTCACCATGCTGACTGCAGGTGGCAGTGGTATGTGAGCTCTCGGGCGCTTTGACATGTCTGTCCCTCCCGAGTGGTGGTACATGGAAACTACATGTCAGACATCCAGTGACACAGACAATTGGCAATGCAGGTCTCAGTGTACTTGTTGCTCGTGTGAATGTCAGGCTGGGGCCATGCTGCCCTTCTCAGTCCCAGCAGGCCTGGCCTGCACATTGACTGCACAATGCCAGTAGGTGACAACACAGAATGACTAGTGGGTTACATGTGTCACCTGTTCAGCACTCTCCGGATGAGCGCAAACTCAGCCCTGTACATTGGTCACACCATGCCTCGTGAAAGGGATGTGTGTGTGAGATAGTGCCACTGAATGTGACCACCGTTGCGGGGTGGGCCATGCGCAGGCCGAGTACGTTGGTTGTTGCGCAGTGTTGGTCACAGTGGGTACACCAACACAGATGTGTTGCCTTGTGATCTGTTGCTAGGTCCGCCTGACAATGGACAGTAGTTGTGGGCAGACTACACATTGGTCGATGTGCTGTCTATATGCATGTGCCTTCACACCAGGCACAGCTGCCCCTGCACATATGACCCCTGCTGCCGTCAGTGCTGGGTCTGTTGAGCTGATGCGCCATCTGTGCGTGGGGCAGACAGCTCTCCTCACTTCCGTCAATGCCCATGACATCACTTTGCCGCAGGTGACATGGATCATGGAGGGCCCACATGTACGCGTGGGTGGACTACACAAGACTGTCCAATGGTTATCACCCCCAGTCAGTGCTTCGAATGGGAAGGATGTGGTGCTGGTACTCATTTTAATGTGTAGAGTGGGCGGGGCTAGGTGCGGGGCTACATGCAAGACATGGAAAGTTCATCGGCTTATCTACTAGTTGCAATACACACGAGACACGTCTTTTCATGTCCACATCAGGGTCATTCCTTGAACTGACTGGAAGTCAGACAGTCATATTTTACCCTGTCCTCATGGCCTCCCTCGTTCACAGAAATATGCGTTTGCACCTGGGAAGCCAGCGCATGCACAAGCAGCTCCAAGCTCGCCCCAGAGAGGCCAAGGAGTGTATGTGTGGGTCCAGTTGAACAAGTGGTCTGTCTCGCGGCATAATAAGTGGCGGGACGCCATCCACCTGTGTGGTGCCCCGACTCGACACCCGGGCAACATTGACAATGCATGACAGGCTCCGCAGTCCGGATACACCACCTGCAACACACAGAGGCTGTAGCTGCCCTAGCGGCCCAGGCCGCGTCCAACTGGCGCTCATGCCCCCACACATTCACTCTTTGGCCTCTCTGGGGCGAGCTTGGAGCTGCTTATGCACACGCTGGCTTCTCTGTTGCAATGGCATGTAACGTGTGTGGGGATATAGGCAATGAGTGAGATGGTGCGAGCCACCTTCCGTGATGTCACTCCTGCTCGTGATGTGTGCGTCCCCCACTACTTCCATTAGACTTGTGCCATACTACTAATTGAGGATGTGTTGCCTGCGTGATGTGTCCAGGAGGAGCGTGCCATGACATCTCACCCACCATGCTCCACTGCCATCCCGTGCCCTGGATTGCCTGTGCAGGTGGACAATGTTGGGGATACACCTGGTCGACAGGGGATGTGAGTGCCTTGGCAAGGGCCTGGCGGACGCACAGCAGTATCCAGCATGTCCACGGAGGGTGGGCTGACGTCTACACCTGATGCAGCATTGATCGTGTGCCCGCCTGTTGTGCACACATGAGTTCACATTCATCCCCAGACAGGTGGTCTTTACAAATTCCCAGGAGAGCAGCAATGTACTGTTCCGGAATCCTCCCAACACAGCGTGTTTCAACATTGCATGTGCGCACCTACCCGTCACACCCACCCACCTGAGCCAAGCGTAACTCCCGCTTCACATGACACATGTGTGTCATCCACAGTTGTGCTACTCTCTCAGGGCCAGACCTGCAACTGTCCCGTAGCACACACACAGCACCAATTCGTACTGGCATCCTGTTAGATTGGTGGGCACACTAACCCATCCCCTTCTGAGACAGTGGTGGCTGTGATGGATATTGTGACTGTCCATGCCACTGGAATCAAGCTATCCTGGCTGAAGAGGGGTGAAACCCCGAAACCGGTCCTAGGATGCTTGTTTCCAGTCCAGGGAGGACCTGGCTTGGCAGTTCGGGCTGGACTTTTCCCATGAGGCACAGGGTCAAGACTGATTTGCATATGGCTGGGTTCAAACTGGAATGGCATGGTGAGCAAAAAACGATGGATTTAGGCCCAGATCTCTGTACTGGGGTGAATGTATGACATTGTTCTGCATTCTGTCCATCAACTGTTGTTTTTGCATTTGTCACCCTGAGTGGGACGGGTATGCCCAGACGTGGGTCCCGTGCTCTCCATGCCACTGGAATCAAGCTATCCTGGCTGAAGAGGGGTGAAACCCCGAAACCGGTCCTAGGATGCTTGTTTCCAGTCCAGGGAGGACCTGGCTTGGCAGTTCGGGCTGGACTGTTCCCATGAGGCACAGGGTCAAGACTGATTTGCATATGGCTGGGTTCAAACTGGAATGGCATGGTGAGCAAAAAACGATGGATTTAGGCCCAGATCTCTGTACTCGGGTGAATGTATGACATTGTTCTGCATTCTGTCCATCAACTGTTGTTTTTGCATTTGTCACCCTGAGTGGGACGGGTATGCCCAGACGTGGGTCCCGTGCTCTCCATGCCACTGGAATCAAGCTATCCTGGCTGAAGAGGGTGAAACCCGAAACCGGTCCTAGGATGCTTGTTTCCAGTCCAGGGAGGACCTGGCTTGGCAGTTCGGGCTGGACTGTTCCCATGAGGCACAGGGTCAAGACTGATTTGCATATGGCTGGGTTCAAACTGGAATGGCATGGTGAGCAAAAAAACGATGGATTTAGGCCCAGATCTCTGTACTGGGGTGAATGTATGACATTGTTCTGCATTCTGTCCATCAACTGTTGTTTTTGCATTTGTCACCCTGAGTGGGACGGGTATGCCCAGACGTGGGTCCCGTGCTCTCCATGCCACTGGAATCAAGCTATCCTGGCTGAAGAGGGGTGAAACCCCGAAACCGGTCCTAGGATGCTTGTTTCCAGTCCAGGGAGGACCTGGCTTGGCAGTTCGGGCTGGACTGTTCCCATGAGGCACAGGGTCAAGACTGATTTGCATATGGCTGGGTTCAAACTGGAATGGGATGGTGAGCAAAAAACGATGGATTTAGGCCCAGATCTCTGTACTGGGGTGAATGTATGACATTGTTCTGCATTCTGTCCATCAACTGTTGTTTTTGCATTTGTCACCCTGAGTGGGACGGGCATGCCCAGACGTGGGTCCCGTGCTCTCCATGCCACTGGAATCAAGCTATCCTGGCTGAAGAGGGGTGAAACCCCGAAACCGGTCCTAGGATGCTTGTTTCCAGTCCAGGGAGGACCTGGCTTGGCAGTTCGGGCTGGACTGTTCCCATGAGGCACAGGGTCAAGACTGATTTGCATATGGCTGGGTTCAAACTGGAATGGCATGGTGAGCAAAAAAACGATGGATTTAGGCCCAGATCTCTGTACTGGGGTGAATGTATGACATTGTTCTGCATTCTGTCCATCAACTTTTGTTTTTGCATTTGTCACCCTGAGTGGGACGGATATGCCCAGACGTGGGTCCTGTGCTCTCCATGCCACTGGAATCAAGCTATCCTGGCTGAAGAGGGGTGAAACCCCGAAACCGGTCCTAGGATGCTTGTTTCCAGTCCAGGGAGGACCTGTCTTGGCAGTTCGGGCTGGACTGTTCCCATGAGGCACAGGGTCAAGACTGATTTGCATATGGCTGGGTTCAAACTGGAATGGCATGGTGAGCAAAAAACGCTGGATTTAGGCCCAGATCTCTGTACTGGGGTGAATGTATGACATTGTTCTGCATTCTGTCCATCAACTGTTGTTTTTGCATTTGTCACCCTGAGTGGGACGGGTATGCCCAGACGTGGGTCCCGTGCTCTCCATGCCACTGGAATCAAGCTATCCTGGCTGAAGAGGGGTGAAACCCCGAAACCGGTCCTAGGATGCTTGTTTCCAGTCCAGGGAGGACCTGGCTTGGCAGTTCGGGCTGGACTGTTCCCATGAGGCACAGGGTCAAGACTGATTTGCATATGGCTGGGTTCAAACTGGAATGGCATGGTGAGCAAAAAAACGATGGATTTAGGCCCAGATCTCTGTACTGGGGTGAATGTATGACATTGTTCTGCATTCTGTCCATCAACTGTTGTTTTTGGATATTGTGACTGGGCACATGGCTTACTTTCAATGTGTGCATTTGGGAGGTGGTGGTGTGTGGTGTGTGATTGTGGTAGCGTTGGTGTGTATGTGTGTGTCGTGTCCCTGTCGACTGCACACATATGTCACCCCGGGACATGGTGGATGTTTGTTACCGTGCTGAGGTCTTTGAATATGATGTGATGGGTGTGTTGTATGTTGCACAGTATGCGGTGTGTGGGTGTGTCCTTGCAGTTCAGGCTGACTCCTACTTGTTATGGTTCAGACGTTGTGTGTGTGCAGGGTGTGTGACTGTCAAGATTGTGTCTAGTCCAATTGTGCATGTCAGCATTTCAGCAGTTCTTGCTCACTGTGCAGTGCTGCCCACCCACTCTGATGTCGTGTGTGTGTTCTGTCAGGCATTGCTGTGGCATGCTTTAGCGTGGCTCCCACTTTTTGTTGCTGAGTGTGTGGTCAGACTGTGTGGGTCATTGTAAACATGTGTAGGACTGTGCTTTGTAGTGAGCAGGCCGTCAGTGTTAATGTGATGATCTTTCGGGTGACTTCAGAGTGTGACAAGTCCTGCTCCACGAGCTGTGGTATTTCCCTGTGGCCACTGTTGCGGCTACTCATTTGCGTTGACATCCAATGACAGTGGACTACATGGTCATCTCACGACTGCCGTGTACTTCACACACTCTCATCCTCTCTCATTCATACTTGTGAAATGAATCAGCAGAGACACATTTTTGCTTCAAGCCATGTATTGGGACTTATGTCCTCTGTGATGCAGTATAGTGGACACTACTGGCAGCGAAATGCATGTGGAGGATATACTCAGCATGATTACACATAGCATAGGGTGTAGGGGTACATGTCATTAGTTGTTGACTGTGGGATGTGTGCTTCAGAGTTACAACTGCTTAGCCGTTGCTGTGCTAATGTACATTTGCTAATTACTGTGGAGCTGCTAACTTTGACACAGACAGTATACATTTCGCCTACCAGACCGCTTGACATCATGGGCACAGTACATCTCAGTTCCATGTTACAGGTTTGCTGCTATGGTTACTCATACACACGTGCGTGGAGGTGACATCAGGGCATGGGCTTACGTGCATGCAACGGCGTCCCACTTGTTGTTGCAATGTGGTGGCTACTGGACATGACACAGTCACTGGGGTCATGTTATTGGGGGATGCACTTGTTGTCCATGCAAAGGTCCTGGCACGGAAGTTCAGAGGGAGGTGAGGTGACAGCTCTCACATACTACAGCCGAACGATTACTGTCCACTGACCGGTGCATATGTTGATGGGCGCAGGATACATATGGCATAGTTGTACGTGCAGTTATGTCCATGTGGTTGCCATGCACATTTCCCATGCCTCTGCCTCCCCTGTTCATGCAGAGTTACTGGATGTGATGAGGTAAAGAGTGCATGTCCCGAAAATATCAGATGTCATGGCACTGTAGTTGATGGTGTGGTGTTAGTTGCAGGTTGTGTGGTATAGTTGTTGTACTGGTAACTGCTCAGTCCGTGCGGATGCCAAGCATGGGTACGGTGTGGGACATCATTGTTCAATTGGGGGTGTTGCGTCGGGGCCCGACGAATTGACAGGTTGTCAGGTATGCGATACCTTCCAGCAGGGCTTCCATGGCATTGGTGGTGAACATGGATGCCATCCAATGTAGCGGATGGTGGCTGTCAAGGTGTTGGTCGTAAGTTGTCCCTTGTAGGAGCATGATGGGACATGTTGAATGACATTCGATGAAACTGTGATCCAGAATCCGTCGTGTGGAGGCACAGTGGTCCCATTGCAGTGTGGGTCCGATTGCAGCCACATACGCCATGCCCCCATAGGCTGAACAGACCCTGTCGTGGACGTCCAGGGGGTTGAACAGTTGTACCAGGTCCGCCATTGGACATGCAGGGTTGGAGAGACATAAATCCACAGGATAGTGGAAAGGACACCTCCGACAGTAGAAGACGGGGATGACGCAGCTGAACAATGCGATGCGGTAAGTTAGTCGGTAACTTACGTTCAGCAAGGCCAGATTTTCACATCCCAATATCTGTATCAGGTAATGTTTGTACAGCTTCATCTGTCCGGCGTAGTTGGGTAGGTGTGGTGCAAGTGCCATTTTGCTGAAGGGCGATGTGATGGCGTGCTCCGGCTGTCTGTGCAGTCTGCAGTGTGCAACCTCCGACGTTGCTGGGAATTCTGTTGTGGTCGTAGGGAGGCAGGGCTTGGGTTATAGTGGCTTGTGCGAAGGACACGGGCCCTCATCCCACATGCTTCTATGAATGGTCAAGGTCAGTGGTGTCTGACTCCTTCCCGATAACTTGCATGTGAACCACATGGGGGAGTGGTATCATTTCTTTTTCCCTTCGGAATGTTCTTTCGTGTTATGCGCTATCTGCCCAGTGGACGGTTCCCTCTGCATGCCTGTGTTGGGCTTTTTTGGTATCATGAATGTGTTGTCCTGCTTGGATAGTTGAGCTGTGGTTTCGGTGTGGGTATGGAAGGCCATTCAGTGCTATCTCCTCTCCCGTGTGTGGGCGGCACGCTGCGTTTCCGCTATACGTTGGGCCTTGTGTGTGGGTGTTGTAATTTGAACCACCTGTTGTCGGTCCCCGGGATCTTTGATGTTACGTATTGCATGTCTTGGTATTGGGTGCAGGGTGGTATCGGTGTTTCTGTGTGGTACTGGCGTACCTTTTTCCGACGGGGTCCATATTCTGCTGGCTGATGTTGCCGCCGCTGTGTGCTTCGCCATGTTTTGCACACAGGGGTGTGTCCTAATTTGGCGTGACATCACTGACATGTTCGGGTCAGTTGTGTGACGTCAGGTTGGCAACAGTGAATTGACGGTTGGCGACATGGCTGTGGCAGGACTGTCATGTGACATGTGCGTTCTGTGTGGGGCTGGTGTGTGTGGTGTTTGGTTGTGACCCTGTGTTGTTTGTGTGCGGCGCATACTTGGCGCTGCCGTTGGCCTATGCGTTGTGCGCATGTGTGGCTGCGTCGTCGCCGCTGCGCTGCGGGGCCGTGACGGGGACGTTAGTTCCTGGTCCCAGGTGGTGTGTCCCCGGTTGTTGCGAGTTGTTACAATTTGCCCGGTGTGACATTTGTGGGTGCAGTGGTGGATGTGTCGCGTCCACGCAGGGGTGTCTGGGGGGGGCCATGTACAGTTTTACCGCACTTGCACTGCGTGAGGTGTTTGCGTGCCCTTGTTGTGTGTCTGCCTACCTGCGTCTCCGCGGTGCGTTGACTCCTAGGTTCTGCATCAGGTAGAGCATGGGAAGGGCCTTCAGTGCTGGATTCATGCTCGGGGGGTCCGCCTCTTTGGTATCCGTACTGTGCGCTCGGGTTTCCGCCTTGCTTTCACGTGCGGTGTCTCTTAGCCGGGGGAGCTGTTTGGTTGTGGCATCGTAATTTGTACGCCGGGCGGTACGTGATTTCGTCGGGCGGTGTGTCTCCATTGGGCGGCGCCGCTACGTGAACGGGCGCACTTTGATGGCGGACGGCGTCGCTGGCTTACGGGCGGTGTTTGGCTGTCTTTTCACATCCTAATTGGGCGGGCGTGTGGGCTGCGGCGGGCGGACGGCAACTCTTGTTTTTTGCATCCGCCAGCACGGCGGTGGTGCTTCCGCCCGCCATCCTAATGGGCCCCTAAATATTTAATTATAATTTATTTCTAACAATTAACACTATTAAATATTAATTAATTAGATATGAATTATGAAAAATATTAATAATTTAATTATAATTAAATTACTTCCCACCCTATTCCCCTATAAACCCACAAACCGCTCCTAAAAAAATTATGCAATTAACATATTTACCAATTAATTAATCAATAAAAATTAGCAACCAATTATTAATTAATTAATAATTAATTAATTACCATAATTAACACTATAAAATAAAATGAAAATAAATACTAATAAATAAAAATTATTATTCAATTAATTATTTTTAAATTACTTCCCACCCTATTCCCCTATAAACCCGCAACCCGCTACGGAACTAAAACGCAAAATATAATTCAAATAAAATTAAAAATCAATTAATTATATTTAAATTACTTCCTACCCTATTCCCCTATAAACCCACAACCCGCTACGGAACTAAAACGCAAAATGTCAATAAAAAATATTAGTAACTTCTAAAAATTTAACACATACATAAAAAATAAATGCAATACTTAGACAAAAAAATATAGCACATACATTTAAAATACACACTAAAATACATAACACTAACTAAAACAACGATATTTTTAACAACTATATTTTTGCAAACGATATTAATAACTTCGATATTTTTTAAAACGATATTAACAACTTCGATATTTTTAAAAACGATATTACTTACCTTAGACTCGATATTCTTGTCCACGGTATTCTGACTGTCGATATTTTTGACAGGCTATATTCTAAACTCGATATTTGTGCTAGTCGATATTTAAAACTCGATATTTAGACTGTTCACCGTTTTGATCTATCTCTAAAATTATTAGGAGGCATAAGTTTATTTGTTGTTCTTTCAAAGTCGATCATAATCCCTACTGTTGTGTAGAGTGGAGTAGGAAGTGAATGTGGCCCCTCAGGAGCCCAAAATTTTCCCTACTGTTGCTTAGACTAGAGTGGTATAGTAAATCTAACCCTTTCGGAGTCCAACACTCTTCCTACTTTTGCTTAGATCGGAGTGGTAATTATAAATCTAACATCTCCGCAGTCCAACACTTTCCCAATTGTTTTATAGGGTGCAGTGGGAATAGTAAATTGAGATATTTCAGGGTACATGCTTTGTATAATGTTTGTAAATTATTAATTATAATAATTTATTTTACCATTGGTAATGTATATTCTATTTTTTAATTTTTTATTAATTTCCATTTTTTTCTATTATTTATTTTCAGGAGAATGATTTTCTTCTAAATTAAATGCATTTATAATTGTATTTTTAAAATTATTTATTACTATTCATACATGTATTTACACTGTGTTTGTGGTTGAAAATATTTCTTTTGTTATAAGAATATGTGGTGTTTACATAAGGCATTGAGATGTAGGGGAGTTTGTAAGGTGTGGAATGTAGAGGGATTAGAACTTGCGTGACGTGATGTAGTGTTCTATTACAGTTTATGGTGACAGCTGTGCTGATAAGTGTCTGGCGGCTCCTATGAATAAACTGACTTAATCTAAGACTGGTGTCTTCTTCCTCATCACTACAACTTCTGTTGGTGATGAGCGAGAGCAGGAGCTGCCAGGATTCACGATGATCCATGTTAGAGGCAGTCTAAACCGCAAGTTATATCTGAAGTGTGCAGTGTGCCCCTTACTCTGAGTCTTCTTGCTGCCTGCTCAAAATGGCTCAATTTTCTTAAAACTAACTTCCAACATATTCAAGAGGCCAGTAGAAGCCTTTTCCAGATGGCAGACCCGATAGTGCACAGCACAGAGAGGCAGTCTGGGGATGTCAGCTTGCGCAGCCATTTTTCTAAAGCTAGTGCGCACTTATTAAAGAATTGGCGTGCGTGCCAGTGACGTCTCCTGAAAGGCATATTGCAAAGATGAAAGCCTACTAGTGAAAGGGCATGTGCGAGTGTGTGTTATGCACTTGTTTCTGTGTAGAAAGGCCGAGTACTGACTTTGGATGAGGTGGCCATCTAGAGCACACTTTACAATTTCAGCACAGCGAGTCGGCAGCCACATTCAAAACTGTTTTTTAACATTTATAGCTGTTCATGCACTTAAAAGATAGTGGCGGTGTTAGAAATGGGGGTCTCAAATTGGCAGAGGTATGCATCTTGTCCAACTAGGGACCCTTGCTTCTAGTAAGGATAAGGGAGTTACACACTTTAGATAACCCCTGCTCACCTCCTTGGTAGCTTGGCATGAGCAGCCAGGTTTATCTCAAAGGCAATGTGTAAAGTATTTGCACCCAGACACACAGTAGCACAGTGAAAACACTACAAATAGACACCACAACAGTTTAGAAAAATAAATTATCTTTATCTAAAGCAAACAAGACCAAAACGACGAAAATCCAACATACACAATTCAAAATATAACTTTTAAAATGATTACTGCAAAAATACAGCACGTAGAAACATATAGCTCCAACTGGGGCTAATACGACGTCGTGACAGGCACAAATCCAAAGTACGGCACCGACAGCGAGGTGCCTGGGCCGGCCACTGAGTCACACGGACACCCAAGCAACAGTACCTTGAAAAACAAAATCAAAAGATGAGGCACGGCGTCCTGGAGGTGAGGCGTCACTGGCCAAGGCAAGGCCGGCTCCTTACTGCCACAGGGGAGGCGAGGCGTTGAGTATGCGAGGAGAGGAGGCGTCAAGTCCATACTGGCAGGGGAGGTGCTGCAGCGTTGATGGCGAGGTATCAGTTTCGTTCAGCAATGGTGTGTCTATGAGTTCAGGAAGTCACCCACATCGATTATTGGCTCAGAGATGTCGAGATGCAGGCGCTGGCGGTGACCGGCGGCGGAGAGGTCGATAACTGGCAGGCGACAGCGGGCATCGGTGGGCATCGTAGCTGACGCCAGCAGAGTGGTGCGTTATGCACTTCAGGAGCGGTGCCCACGGCCTTGGTGCAGTTCACAGCGTCACTGGTAGTGGCGCTGTTTTTCTTGGGTTGCAGCACCAACCACACAATTCCAAGAGCCCAGGAACTTGAATTGGCACCCTTTGGCACTCAGGAGACTAGCAGAGCAGTCCAGGTGCTGTTTAGATAGATGCAGGTCAAGTCTTTGTGTCTCTGAGACTTCAGAACAGTAGGCAAGCTCTACTTCAAGCCCTTAGAGAATCTTCTTAAGCAGGATATCACAACAAGGCAAAGGTCCAGTGCTTTCCACTGCCCAAAGATCACAGCAACTGCAGGCCAACCCAGCAAAGCCTCATACAGTGAAGGGGTAGTACTCTTCCTGACAGCTCTTCAGCTCTTCCTCTTGGAAGGGTCCTCTTAGTCCAGAAGTAATCTAAAGTTCTGGGGTTTAAGGTCTAATATTTACACCCCATTTTGTCTTGTAAGTCTTTGTTGCAAGAGTCTCTGAGCTCAGTAAAAAGCAGTTCTGTCCTCCCTGGTCCAGCTTCACTACAGGAGGGAGTGACAGCATTGTGCCGAGGAGACACAGCCTATTCAGGTGCTAGTAGAAACACCTCACACCACTCTAAATGCAGACCAGGTCTATTCAGCCCAGCTATGAGTCACCCAGGCAAGGCAGGACACACCTCAAACCCCCTTGTGACTGTCTAGAGTAAATGCACATCCCCAGCTCCTGTCACTTCAAAACCACTCAGGGAATACACAAACAGGCAGGGGCACACAGGGTAGTTAAACAAGAAAATGCCCACTTTCTAAAAGTGGCATTTTCAAACACACATTTTAAAAACCACCTTTACTAAAAGATGTGTTATTAAATTCTGAGTTCAAGGAGCCTAAAATCCATTTCCCCATCTTGTCCCAATTGAAAGTTATACTTGTAAAATGTTACAGTACAGCTCCAATGATAGCCAATAGGACAGACAGCCTTTCAACAGTGAAAAACAAACTACACAGTATTTCACTATTAGGACATGTAAAACACATAAGTACCTGTCCTACCTTTCACATACCCTGCACCCTGGCCATGGGTGTGCCTTGGGCCTACCTGAGGGGTACCTTACACTAACAAAAGGGAAGGTTAGGGCATGGCAAGTGGGTGCACTTGCCAGGTCAACATGGCAATTTACAACTGCGCCCGCAGACACTACAGTAGTAGGTCTGAGACACATTTACAGGGCTACTCATGTGGGTGGCACAGCCAGTACTGCAAGCCCACTAGTAGCATTTGATTTACAGGCCCTGGCACACTCAGTGCACTTTACTAGGGACTTATCAGTAAATCAATTATGCCAATCGTGGATAACCATTCATATTCACAATTTACAAAATGTAGCACTTGCACTTTGACACTGATTAGCAGTGGCAAAGTGCACAAAGCATCCAAGCCAGCAAAAGCTCAATCCAGTACACAGTCAAAAATGCAGGAGGGAGAGGCAAAAAGTCTGGGGAAACCACGCCAAGGATGCCAAGTCTAACAGGCGACCCTCTTAAAGTAGCTGTTTGAGTTTTGAGCCTGCTATTAATTGCATGGTTGTACTAGGAACATCTTTATACTGTGGAGGTATATTTTTACATCTAGTAGTATTTCATTGGATCAGCCTGTTAATTGTCTCCATGAGTGTAATATAATCAGTCACACAGTTCCACATTCTATTACTCAAGTGCCACCTTTTGAACATTTGAGGGGAAGAAAGCCAGCCATAAAGATTTTTCCTAGGTGGGTGAAATTTGGATTACATTTGGATAAGTTTGATGACAAAGAAATGGGGCTAATGCCAAATCTAAACAAAAGGAAGCATTTGACAGAAATAATTGAGTTCATGGTTAGAAAATTGTGATTGGAGACAAGGTCCATATCACGAAAGGTATCTATGTTAAAAAAGGAGATAACAAATTTAGCGAACAACGTGTGGTGGACAAAGTATGTGGTAATTCTAACAGGGTTAATCGTACTGATTGGTGGAATGTGGGAAGAGTTGCTAAATGTGAGGGGAATGGTGAGCAAGTAACTACACCTTCAACTCAGGTCCTTCAACCATCTGAAGTTTCAAATATGGTGATTCGGGAATCTGCAGAAGTACCAAAAATAGACAAGTTTTGCTACAATTTAGAAAGTAAACTGTGGTTTACAATCGGAATTTTCCTTTCTGTACTTTATTGTTGACCAGTGATTAGTGTTTTATATATTTACGAAACTGGGTGTATATATCATGTCAATCAAAAGTGTTTATGCATTATTCTAGTAATATATTTAGAATGTTTTGTTTATTTTGTTTTTATTATTTTATATTTTATTTGTAGAAATCCTCCATTGGTAATCTACAGTTTTCTAGTGCCTTATGCGATTTCCCAATGGTTTAGTAATCAAATACTCATGATGCGTTTTAGATGTGTTAGTTTATAATATGAAGTTAATTTTATATTTGTTGTTTGCTTGGGTTTTCCATTCGAAGGGTAAAAGTAATGTGGTCTTTACATAGGGCATTAAAATGTACTAGGATTTGTATGGTGTGGAATGTAGAGAGATTAGAACATGAGTGAGGTGATGTAGTGTTCTATTACAGTTGGTGGCTCCTATGAATAAACTTACTTCGTCTAAGACTGGTGTCTTCTCCCTCATTTATATATATATATATATATATATATATATATACATATATATATATCTATACATATTATTTTATTTCAAGTGTGCAGTATAGATATTTTTATAAGTTTTTGTTAATTTTAAATTTACTATTATATTTGTATTGGGTATATATAAATTAAAGTTTGTGTTTCACTTTTCTGTTAGTGTTTTTACGTAACTATAACTTGCACACTTGCCATGCATGGCTTATGACCTAACATTTTACATCACTCATGACATGTTCTATGATATCATTGATAACATCACTGATGGCATCTGAAATGATATAATTCATGACATCATCACTGTGCATGGCATTTAAGCAAGTTATAGTTACTTCAGTTAACTATGAGTGGTGACTTTCAGCGTTTTTTTAGTTTAAAATGGCATTTTTTTTCATAAACCTTTTTATTAAAGTTTTCATAACAGCGTGCATCAATAAAATCAGTACAGCTCATATCAAATAAAACAGTCATGAATTTCATTCCCAGTTGATCACACATCAATTTCTCCCCCTCCTCCTTGTTCGTCATCGATTTTGTCTGTCGAATGTCTTAACCACGGTGGTACCCCACCCGGAGCGGAGGGCGAAGCACAAATATTGCCCCTGTGTATGTTCCATTTCCCCCATTCCCGGTCCCATTTCTGTAGGCACGCCCTGCTTTTGTAGACGTTTTTTTCTGAGAACATACACCAGTCCATATCCCGCTCCCATTCCTCCCTGGTTGGCAGCTACGGCACCCCCATCTCCGGGCAATGTTCCGTTTAGCGCCCATAAAACCCAGGGCAGCCCAGAGTTGATCCATGTGGGTCATGGTGGAGGCCACCCACACATCAAGTAAGCAAAGTTCTGGTGTCACAGGCACACGTTTTGGAACGTATGGGTCTTGGGAAAACGTTCATCGAATGGATTTGGTTATTATATACCGGACCACTCGCACAAGTACTGATGAACGGCCATACATCAGGTACATTTGCTCTGCCCCGTGGGACAAGACAGGGTTGCACTTTGTCACCTATTATATTTGCACTGATTCTAGAGCCCTTGGCAAGCTGGATACGTGGAGATCCGCTGATACATGGATTAAAATGGACAGACGGATGGGAGGATAGAATCTCACTTTATGCGGACGACATTTTATTATATGTAGCATCCTCTCGAGCCTCCATTGACAGGGTACTTCAGATTTGTTCCAACTTTGGAAGGTATTCTGGCTACACCATCAACTGGTCCAAGTCGGTAATATACTTGTTTCAAGGGCCAGCCCCAGTCCTCCCGGCGGAATGTGGAGCGATCATAGTGACGGAAGGTTTTAGTTATTTAGGAATATTCGTTACTACCTACCCAACAATTTTTCAAGAACAGAATCTTCTAGGCCCGTTGACTCATTTACAAGGTGACTTTCGACACTGGCGAGCACTACCAATATCCCTGCTCGGGTGCACAGCATTATACAAAATGATGGAACTGCCCCGTTTCCTATGTGCCCTACAAAATACGCCATACATTGTCCCTGAAACGTACTTCAAGTCGATAGACGGGGAAGTCAGAACACTACTATGGGATGGGAAACCGTCCCGTATTGCAGCACCTAAGCTGGTCAGGGGGTGGTATGATGGAGGGATATACCGCTACCAAATATTCAAGTCTATTACTGGGCAGCACAGCGGTCGATCATTAAGAAATGGGTGTTCTGCATGCAGCAAGACCCGGCCTGCCGAATGGATAGGTGGTTGAGGCCTTGTATACGAAACCATCTAGACAGCAACTCATGGGCCCAAAGGCCCTTACGGTGGCCCTATGGCACGCCATCACGAGAAAACTAGGCTGGTGTAATAAAGTCACGCTGAGCACACCCCTGTGGCATACTGAGATACTGGGCAAGCTAGTCAGATATCGAGGATTTGATAAATGGGATACCATTGGCCTGTCAACACTGGGGGACCTTGTCAAAAAAGGGAAAATAAGCACGTTTGCCGAGCTACAACAAGAATACGAACTATCTGCTGGGGAGGCGTTTAGATACATACAAATACAGCACGCTTTGAAGTCAGTGCTCCGAACGAAGGGTGAAGTGCCGGAGGCCTCACCTCTGGAGGACAGGTTGCTCACGGAACACATAGACCGTAAAATGATTGCACTCACTTATCGCAAAATAATCAACAACACTCCTGACCCAAAGCAACAGCTACATAAGCGCTGGCAGGCAGACCTGGGGGACCTATAGGAGGCGGACTGTCGCGACAAGTTATCCTCCCCGCGGTAAGTCACCATATCATCATACCTAAAGTTAATCCAGTTAAAGGTCCTCCACAGAACGTGCATCTTATGCACATCGTTGGTTAAGATGGGCAGAAGTGTTGATGCTGAGTGTAGAAGGAGATATGGGGGAATTGGCACCTTCTACCATACACTCTGGGAATGCCCTGTCATCCAGACATACTGGAAAAACGTAGTGGCGGGGGGGTGCGGGGTTAGTGAGGTCTGCATCGAGTACTTGTTGGTCTTCCGTGGTTAATGTCGGGATCTGAATATCTTTTAGTAGTTCCCGCGATTCATCGGTTGTGTACGAGGCCATGGGGGAACACAGTTGTTTAAAATAAAATGGCATTTTTAACTGACATTTTCACCTAACTTTAACATCGCCTTAACATTTGTTTTTGTTTTCAGTTGATTCATGAATATCTATCTATCTATCTATCTATCTATCTATCTATCTATCTATCTATCTATCTATCCATCTATCTATCCATCTATCTATCCCTCTATCTATCTCTCTCTCTCTATCTCTCTATCTATCTATCTTTCTATCTATCTATCTATCTATCTATCTCTCTATCTATCTATCTATCTATCTATCTATCTATCTATCCATCTATCTCTCTATCTGAAGATAGATAGATAGATAGATAGATAGATAGAGAGAGAGATAGATAGATAGAGAGATAGATAGATAGATAGATAGATATAATGTCCCTGTAATCAGTTTTTTTCCCCAGTCAATATATCTATATAGATATGTAGATATAGATATCTATGTATATAGATATCTTCATTGGAGAAAAAAAAGTTAACGGGACATTATAGCTAGGTGAAAATGGCAGTAAAAACATACTATTTTAAATGAACAAAACTACTGAAACTCACCAGATATACTCGTGCCCTAAAGTAACTATAACTCACACCCCACCGACACAGTGTTATTATCAATGATGTAATTTCAGATGTTGCAGTGATGTTATCAATGATGTCATATAACATGTCATAAGAGATGTAATATTTGAGATATTCAACAGTGCATGGAGAGGGTGCTAGTTATTGTTACTTTAGGGCACAAGTTGTTGTTACTTGAGATAACTACTGTGAATTTCAGTGGTTTTGTTCATTTAAAATAGAATGTGTATGTTTTTAATCTCATTTTCACCTAATTATTGGTATTTTCATTGAACTTCTAAGGTCTTTTTTTAATGTAATGTAACATAAACATTACAATTCCAAAATATAATGTCACTTTAAACTTTGTTTTTTCTGTGAATTTCTATGTTTTTTTTAAAACTTAAAGTAAGATGTCCATCGCTGTGTGTGGCATGAGGTTGGACACATGGCTAGGCCATGTGCCCAACCCTCGGTAGCACCTAGTCCCCGGCTGCGCAGTAGGCATGGAGTTGGGCACAGGGCCTGAAAGGCATGCACGGTGGAGAGGGTTATGCGCAGGATGTGGCCTGCGGAAGGGCAGCTTGGGGTTCAGCCCAGGGACTAGCCTGGAGGCTGGCCCTGCATCCAACCCCGTGCTGCTGGCACAGCTGACTATGTGTAACAATATAAAGAGCATCATTTTAAGTAAGGCAGGCCTACTGTCTTTGGCAAAAAATCACCAATAACTGTATATTTCATAAATTTACACATTGATAATAAAAGTGATTGTCATAGCATATTTTCCATTAGACCTGTGAGCCTTTGGGTGGTCTTCCCCCAAAAGTTTTACGTTTCACCTTCATTTATTTGCTGATCTTGTTTTTGTTGGCCTTACGACTCTGTGCACTTTAACAGTGCTAAGGTTTATGTGCTCACTCCCTAAGACATGGTAACATTGGCTTACAGCTAATTGGCACATTTAATTTTCTCATAAGTCCCTAGATAAAGTGGCACTACATGTACCCAGGGCCTGTAACTTAAATACTACGGGGCTTATTTATGAGCCCTTTGCGCCACCGGTGCGTCACTTTTGTGAAGCACGGTGGTGTAAAATATGCACCACACTGTGACATATTTACAAAGTGAAGCATCTAAGCAGATGCGGCCCTTTGTAAACCCCTGCGCTACAGGTATAATGTATGCAGGGTGGGTGAAGTGAAAGCTATCAGATTGCACCACGCCACTTCTAGGACGCCACTGTGTCAAATCCTTATGCCTGCCTCACATCAGGGGTAAGACTGATGCAGGCCCTTTCACATGGGGCTTGCCCCATGTGAAAGGACACATTGCTGGAGTTGCATCTGTTTTCAGACACACTTGGGCAATGCGCCAATTTTGCTCATTCAGATACGTCAGGAACACTGACGTATCTGTAAATCCTTGCAACATGGAGCGCCGTACAGTAAATCCATGGTGTCGCAAGGATGACGGTATGAAAAGTGTTGCATCGCTGGCTTCCCCCAGGGATGTGACACTTTTCATAAATGAGGCCCTGCTAGTGGGCCTGCAGCACTAATTGTGCCCCCCACTTAAGTAGCCTGCCAAACATGTTTCAAGTCTTCCACTGCAGCCTGTGTGTGCAGTTTTAAATTTAAACTGCCATTTCAACCTAGCAAAATAAACCTTTTGCCTATCCCAAACACTCATTCTTAATAAAATAAGTCACCCTGAAGGTAGACCCTGAACAGCCCAGAGGTTTTATATGTCCTGGTAGTGAAACTCTTAACATTTGTTTTTTCTACTGCAAGGCCATTCTGTCTCATAGGATAACATTGAAGTTACCTTATTACATTTAATAAGCTGTAACTTCCAAATGGGAACAGGTAATCAGTTCATGTCTGGTGTCTTTTGCATTGTAATGAAAAATCCTCTCTTATGGTAAAGTCGGATTTTTGGTTACTATTTTGAAAATGCCACAAGCTGGCAATTTCCTGCCTTAGCCATTTAGAGCCTGCAGCCTGTCTCTAGGTCACATGACTGGTTATAGCTGACAGTTGGGCTTCGTGCATTCCTCCTAGACAGCCGCACAAAATAGAGAGCTTATGTCTGGATGGCCCATCACTGCCAGGTTGGAAGGGCAAAGCTGGGCACAGCCCTACTTACACTTGAATAGGCTGTGTCCAAAAAGGGCAAACTACCTACTGTAGGTTGTCTGGAGCTGGAGCAGGGAAGGCAGCAATCATGGCACTTTAAAGGGAAACCTCTAGAAGCATCTCCCACTTCAAATGAAGGCCCAGGTATAAATATTGGACCACAGGCACAAACATTTCAGTACACATATGGACTTGTGCATACCTTGCCAGGAAGATAGACTTCTGTGCTGTTGAAAGGACTGCCACTCTGCTGGGCTGCTGCTCTGAGGGTTTGCTGAGAAAGACTGGGCCTGCAACTTTTGAATCAAGGAACCCAGATTGACTCCAAGTGCCAATTGACTGGCCTCCTGACTACAGCCTAAGGGACAGAAGGCTCCAACAACCTTGAACCTAGCACCTGGACTCTGCCATCTAGGAGTACTAGGAGTCCTACCCTGCCAAGTGGTGCCACCCCAGTCCTGGATTCTTGGAAGTGGGCCTGAAGGTGCTCTGTCTGTCCACCTGTGGATCCAGCAGAAAAGCTGCGTGGTGCAAACCCGATCAGAACTGATGCATCACCTCTACTGTGAGGATTTCCCAGCGCAAGGACTATACATCGGCTTGCAGCCTGCATTGGAACCGCCACTTCACAACGCATGCCTTCTGAGCGCACATCCCCCACCTATGGCAGCCTCGACAATGATAGTTTCTCACATTAGAGCCACACAGCTCATTGGAACCGACACATCACCTCGGCTGCATGAACCAACCTTGATGCTGGACTTCGCATCGCAATCCCTCGTCGACGGGATCCTCAATTATGACCTTGCATCGATGCTCCTCAGAACTGACCCATTGCCTCGGCTGCACAATGCATCCTCGAGGTGGAACATTGCAACACTCAGCAACCAGGATTTAAGGTACTCTTGTTCAGCTGGCCTAACTGGGTCCCTGTAGCTGACCTGTGGTCCATTGCGGTCGGCCTGAACTTATGACTTTGTCTTGGTCCGATGTGACCAGATATCCACAGTTGCCGCTTTGTGCTTTTGGCACTATTTTCACTTAAATCTTTAAACCTGCATATCTCCGGTCCTCTTAGTCCAGAAGTAATCTAAAGTTCTGGGGTTTAAGGTCTAATATTTACACCCCATTTCGTCTTGTAAGTCTTTGTTGCAAGAGTCTCTGAGCTCAGTAAAAAGCAGTTCTGTCCTCCCTGGTCCAGCTTCACTACAGGAGGGAGTGACAGCATTGTACCGAGGAGACACAGCCTATTCAGGCGCTAGTAGAAACACCTCACACCACTCTAAATGCAGACCAGGTCTATTCAGCCCAGCTATGAGTCACCCAGGCAAGGCAGGACACACCTCAACCCCCCTTGTGACTGTCTAGAGTGAATGCACATCCCCAGCTCCTGTCACTTCAAAACCACTCAGGGAATACACAAACAGGCAGGGGCACACAGGGTAGTTAAACAAGAAAATGCCCACTTTCTAAAAGGCATTTTCATTTTAGTCTTGTTTTATTTATTGAAGATGACTATATTTTTCTAATTTGGTGTGGGATCCCTTTTGAGATGCATTTCAATTGTATTACTATTTAAAGTGTTGCACAAATACTTTACACAATGACTCTAAGTTAAGCCTGAGTGATCTGTGGAAAGCTACCGGAGGCTTGAGCAAAGGTTAATTTGGGGTTTGCTTGTGACTTCCCCCTGACAGGGATTGTGGTTACTGCTTGAGTAGGTTTCAGCCCCTCAACCAGTAACCCAATTTTTTTACATGAGTAACACACCAACAGCATGCGCAGATCGAGAACACTAATTTGGATGATGTGACCATACCAGATAATGTGCGAAACTAAGGCATACCATAAAATGCTTGAGCATAATCTCTACATTTCTTATATGAGTTATAGACTTTATTTGAGAGCTGGCTAAGAACTACAATACCTCAACAAGATACAAGATAACAACTTGATTTAGCTATGGATTAGGACAAGCTCCACACGTTTTGGTTTAATAGGTACATGCACCCTGGCACTAAGTATTTATTGAATAGCTACATAAAGTATGAATTGAGAGTATCACTGCGTAATTGGCAAGTTACGGAAATTAACGATGCCAATCTAACTAACAATGTTACTTAAGTTGCTTATAACATTGAAAAGATATGAACAGGGCTGAAAATCCCGATTTTTAATGATATTTTCTAATAGTAATTGGCCTTTGTGTTATTTGATGTTATGCAATATCATAGACCTATTTGTGAAAGAGATGGTACTGGTGGACTAAGATCCTAATGCTGAAACAAAAAACTAGGGGCCACATGGACAACCGTTTTTAGTGGTCGCAAACTGAGGTTCGGGCTGTTTGCGACCGCTAAAAGCAGTTGTAGCATGTAATAACCCTATTTTGCGAGTCAGTAACTTGTTACCGACTCGCAAAATAGGATTTGCAAGTCGCTATTATTAAGGGATGTGCTAAGGGCGTCCCTTCCTAATTGCAAGTTGCAAGCGCATGTTCGATTGTTTTGCAACCGGAATGCAGTTGCAAAACAATCACAGTTTACCGCCTACTTCAAGTAGGTGGTAAGCCACTCACAACCGGGAAGGGGTCTCGAGAGGACCCTTTCCCCTTTGTGACTACCAGCAAAAAGTTTTTTAGGAGCAGGCAGTGGTCCCACGGACCACTGCCTAATCTTAAAAAATTAAACTGAAACGCTTCATTTTTGCTTTTGAAATGCATCCTGTTTTCCTTTAAGGAAAATGGGCTGCATTTCAAAGAAAAAGTTGCTTTATTTAAAAAGCAAACACAGACATGCTGATCTGCTGTCTCCAGCAAGCCACCATCCCTGTGTTATTGCCCATTTCAAATGGGTAGCAAATTGCGACCTGCCTCATGAATTTTTATGATGCAGGTCATTTGAGATCCCATTTGGAATCGCAAAATGTGTCTGAGACACATTAATACATTTCCTTTTGCGAGTCACTAAAAATCACAAGTTGTGAGTTGCCAAAGGAAATGGACGTACATGTGGCTTTAGATCTTGTAGCAGAACTAATCAGCTACAGAGAATGTACTTAAAATTGTTGAATCATTTACTCTCATGAATTGAGTGGCGTTATTTACATGCATATAATTGAATTATTTAACTGTTTATGTACTCCTGATCTTTATCTTAAAATACTCTTTTATTGTCTGTTGGAACAACGCCTTTTAAGTTTGCTTGATTTTGTTACAATTACAACATTTGTGTATACTCCTGATGAAGCACACATAATCACATGAAATGTATTGAGGTACAAAAAATGAACACATGGGCACACATTAATTTGATAATTATAAAAAATGCTTTCATCTTAAAATAAATTTAATTATATCTTAAACTGATGAGTCTGTGGACTCAATATATGCCAAGGATTTAACTGAATTTCAGCACAACGAATAAATGAACTTCGAATATAAACATTTTCACAAGTTATCAAATGAAATATTTTGAGCCCAATCAGCCAGTGAGTGCACAGCAGTATCTGAGTAGATTTCCCAGATCAATCTCTACTGACAAGTATAGTTTAAGAAACAAGTAGAAAAGTGTCAGAAACTAAGGAGTGCTCAAAAAGGGTCATCATCACTGAGTTTGTTGTACCTTTGAACCACAGAACCCCCTCAAATTGCAGACCCAGTGCTCTCCAGGGAGACCCCTTGGTGTGTTCTGAGATGGAGAGACTATCTGTTGGCTTTCCCACCCTCAAGTCAGACTTCTCCAAAAGCGTAGCTCACTGCTTGGTCTGTCTACATAGACCCTGACTGGTGGCAGCCTACCTATAGTTTTTCGGGTTCATGTTTACACCTGGAAAGCATTTTGCAGACCTACCCATGTAAATTAAGCACGGACTGAACCTGGAGGTAGATGGGGGCTCATCTTGTTTATTGTAGTGTCCCTCCAATGCATGAATGAATGTAGTTACACATTCCATCCCCAAGTTCCCACACTAGCATACACTCTAGAGTACTCACCAAGATGGCACCGCACTTCGCTTATCACACCTACCTAAATCTGTGCTATATGCAGTACAACATAACGCACAGAAATCATGGGCTGTGAAAAGCAATACACAGCATTGTGAAGTCTTTAACAGACACATCCAACCTCCTCGATACTGCCCTACCCAACCACCACTGTTAAAGTCAGCTTTCACCTCGTTCTTGTCTATCGAGCCCAATGAGTTGTTGAGTTTGTCCAGCAGGATGAAAGCATCCAATACACCTGGAGATGCCTGCCTCAAACAACTATTCCCCTCTATTGTGTCAAACATATCAAACTCTACACTCTATTATGGAGTAATATCAGGATTTCTTTAATGCAACATCATGTGTTTTCTTGACATAAACATTCAGTGAGCAAATGGTACTGGCTCACAACTGGCCCATTTTTAGACACCCACCATAAGGATCAAGTAAAGGGAGATGACAAGACAAATCCAAGAATATGTGTATTTCTACTACCTTTACCATCAGTCAGGATTCAGACATGCAAGGAGATGAATTAACAAACAAAAACATCAAAGAAAACCTCCTTCTCTCCATGAACTAGAAATAAAAAACACAGCTGTGATATTTATTACTCTTCCCACCTCTTACAAAACTGTGGGCTACACCTTCTTGCAGAACACTTTCAAATAATGGTCAGCCATTATTGGACTGCTCGTGTTTGAATACGATTGTACTATACTAACCACGGTCAACTATAGTAGAAGGTCTGCTGAATCATCCCCATGCCCTGAGATGTAAACCCAAGGATCATGCCTGTTTTGTCTATTGTTAAAATGTACGATGTTACATATGACATCAATTAGGTCATATGAACTTCCAAATGCATGCAGATGACATGCAATGTTGCTTCCAGCTAGTCAAATACGCAGCCAACTCAAACAACAGCTTCAAGTGCCTAAACGAATTGCTCTTCTGGATGAACAAGTGAATTCTACGCATGAATGGACCCATAACTGAGACCTTAGCCATTGGAGCAAAGCAACTGGGGTCTCCATGCTTTGACTGGCTCCCAAGGCTTGAAATCTCCCATCATGAATCAATAAGGAATCTAAGAATACTTTTTGACCCTGATCTTTCATTTGCTCCTCAGGTCAAAGCATCAATTAAGGGTACTAATCCTTACACAAAAGAAGTCTACCACTACTCCACACTGATCCCCAGGTGAAGTAATAACAGCTCCGGTTCTGTCACACCTGGTCTATTATCACTAAATCTACTGATCTCAACAAGAAACTCAATACTAGAGTAAAGTGACAACAAAATCAGAAAGCAAGATTGAGCCAAAACCTATGCAAATGTGGCAACCTCAAATGTGCCCAGAAATCGCTCCACTAGCTCCCAAGTAAAGGTTGGATTAAATTTAGAATGCTTTGCACCATCTAGTTTGTCACCATGTACTCAGTGAAAGAAATGTTAGCTAAAATTTGTTGAACATTGTGATGATTGAACATGTCTTCCATAATTTGACTACCCTCATCTTGTCAAACTGTCTCCCAACATGGGGGCAATGTTGATACATTGACACATAACAGGGGTGAATAACATCTCTCCCGCAATAGACAACCATTTACATCCGAAATTCTTTCTCATAAATGATAAGGATAGACTGAAGAATGTATAGGCATACCATGCCAAGATGGCCGAACAATTAAATTACAATAAGGTGGTTCTCGCCCAGTCCTTCTTTCATGTCGAACACTAGTCATTTTACTAGAACAAATACTTCCGGTAACAACGAGGACATCAGTGCGTACCTCCAGGACAACGAGACATAATCAGAACTAAATTCTATGCCGGTAAGGAAATACAGGGATTATACCATGGAGGACTAAACCTATCGAGGATACGTGCTTAGCGAATATAATAGAGAATGCTTTATCTCTTTATCTAAACTTTAGGATGGGGCATCAGATATAAAATATCACCTCACAGATATTAATAGAGGGATCGAAGAAAAGATACGAAGTCTATGACAACTCCACAGAACCCAATGCGGGCTGGAAATATCACCGAATTAAAGGTAGGTCTAAAATCAGGGCAAACTTCTCCGTAATTTTAATGTATAAATTTTCGTTATTACAACTGCCGACACATTATCACCTTCCTTGGAAACTCTAAAGACAAGTTATTAGGTATCGTATTTCTTGTTTTACCTGACAAAGGAAATATACACTATGACAGCACTTCGCAACTTTATGCACCCAAATTTTTCTTAAACTTGACAACATGAGGCGGCCAAAGGATATAGTCGGAAGACCTTCGCACCCACAATGCACTTTATCACGTCATTAGACGCCATGTAATGTGAAATAATATTTTTTAAGATCTGAGTATACATGTATATAAGTAAAATGTTTTGTTGCTTAAACAGCAGATGGCACAAGAAGTAGGCCTCAATCAAGGAGAGAGGCAATTAGCATGGGTTTCCGCTTAAGTCACACCATATAAGACGACGATTTGATCATGTCACTTTTGTAAACACTCTGGTGTGCATATATAGATGTGACAGCACGATTATATGCAAACAAACATGTAAATTTGTATGTTTCCTTAGCCCTGAAGAAGTCACGGGATTATTCCCTGCTAAGCGACGAAACACGTGTTAACGAATACCAGTGTGATTCATAAACTGTACCATTTATGTCTGTATTTAAACAAATGTGTGCATAGGAACAACATTCACTTTACTGATGGTGCAAAGCATTCTAAATTTAATCCGGCCTGTATCTGTGGCCTTTTGACCACAACGTTTGGGGACTTGGTGGTTACCCCTACCTGATTGCAACGTATTAAATAGGAGCCAGAACTAAATATCAAGCGACAATATCTTGGGGCGCCATATTCCTATCACTCACCACCACTCTGTAAAACCAATCAGTAAAGTGCACTGGATAAAAAGCTCAAGATACCTGACAGCTCATTGTGCACCTACCAAAAGTCTCCATTCAGCAAACGATCATCAATCATCGATGACCAACAATAATCCATAATGATCAATCAACAATCCTTCAAGATAATTAAACATGGACGTATATTCCTTCAAGTTTAAAGACCAAAATTGTACTCCGAAATATCCAAAATAAGAATATTGCAGCACACTAATATCGTAAAAAAAATATCAAGGGACATAATATTGAAAGGTAAGTGCTTATAGGAAAGGTAATATTAACTACTAACTAAGTATAGATTAAACTATTAACTAATCTTCACTCCACATCTATGTGTTGGCTGCGATGTAGGAGAAGGCTCTTCCCCCTGTTCTGAATCTGCGGATGCATGGGGTTTTGGCGAGGGTGAGGTTGGTGGATCGGAGGTTTCATTTGGGTATGTGGAAGGTGATTCTCTCGTTGAGGTATTGGGGTCCAGTGTTGTGGAGGCATTTGTAGGCGTGGGTGAGTATCTTGAAAGTGACACTCTTCTCGACGGGGAGCCAGTGGAGATTCTGTAGGTATTGGCTGATGTGCTCGTGTCGAGGGATGCCGAGGACGAGTCTGGCAGCGGTGTTCTTTATCGTCTGGAGCTTGCGGAGTAGAGATTTGTTGATGCCAGCGTAGAGGGCGTTTCCGTAGTCCATTCTGCTGGTTATGAGTGCGTGGGTGACTGTTTTCCTTGACTCAGAGGGATCCATTTGAAGGTCTTACGGAGGATACGGAGGGTGTTGAAGCAGCTTGAAGCGACGGCCTTGACCTGTCGGGTCATGGAGAGGGAGGAGTCGAGTACGATACCGAGGTTTCTGCCGTAGTCTGTGGGGGTCAGAGGGTTGCCGAGGGCAGTGGGCCACCAGGTGTTGTTCCATGCCGATGGGGTGGTTCCAAGGACGAGGACTTCTGTCTTTTCCAAGTTGAGCTGCAGGCAGCTGTTGCTCATCCAGGATGCAATGTCCTGCATTCATTCCTGGAAGTTGAGTCTGGTGGTGGTCGGTTCCTTGGTGAGGGAGAGGATGAGCTGGGTGTCGTCGGCGTAGGATACTATGTTGAGGCCGTGTTGTCTGACGATATATTTTTACACCAAAAATCACAAACAATTTCTGTGTCAAGGATTCTGTGCTAGAAGTTATTTCAATTGAATTAACATTGCATAGTTTAGTGATGGAAATATATTTGATAAAAAAGAATAATCGTAAAAGACAGCGTTATTTATCTGTGTATGTAATTGTTGCTTGCATTCAACCTCATCTTCTGACACCCATAATTATTTTCTGATAGTAGCACCCCTAAAGAACCTGCTGAAGAGCAGGTGCTTATAGAAATACCTCTGCCTCCCATTAGGGTTTTACTGGTTTTATTAAACAGAAGGTTTGGCAACTATCACTCCATCTTTAAATACAATTAAAACCAACATGTTGAAATCAGTATCATGCCCAAACTCTCTCCCTGTAGTCATCAAATGCAAGAGGAAAAAATGAAATAGGCTTACTTTATTTCTTACTTTTTTTAAATGAAAAAAAAAATGAAATGATTCTTTCTTTGCAAACTACACACTGACCACAAAATATCAAAATATTTTATTTCATATTCTGTACCTGTGTGCCATGTAAGCAGAGTTGGATAAGACGGTTTAGGGTATTGTGATGTCCCCACTGTATTGTTAGATAACAATAGCACTTCTCTGTTGTCATGGTTACAGTCACAGTAAAACTGAGATATTATGGCTGTACCTTTAAAGCGCTAAACTAATTCCCAGACATATCAACTCACTTTTATTATATGCAAAATATATCCGCTTAAGAAATGGTGGAGCATAACTTAGCACAGAAACAAACGAACATACACAAACCTTATAGGGTAATGTCCAATATTGGGCCCATTGAAACTGTAAGAATTCAAGATTCACTGACATCTTACAAAAGAAAGGAGATGCCCACAAACAAATTTACAGGAGTAAGATGAGATGTAGAACTAAAAATGTATTCCCCAACATGAAGCACATCATACAAGCAAATGTAAAAAAGGACCATTTCTTTGGTTAGCATAAAACATACTTCCATGCCCGGAAACATATCACTACTCATACACCAACTAGAGACAAGCCTAGAAGGGCTCTAACAACTAAGAATTCCTACCATAGTCACAGAAATCATTTTCCTTTCTGCACACCTCCAAATTGCAAATACAACGCATTTTGCAGATAGCATGACTACATCCACAAAAATGATGATGTGAATTGATCTGCATGGATTCAGAGAGAGCTAATGTAAATAAGATGCATCTAAGGGCCAGAATTAATGTGTGGTGAGTGCATGTTTTGGGACCAATAGCAACGAGCAAGGAGCTGCATTTTAAGAGCAGACCTTCAACAATGTCTCCATAGAGTCTATTCAATCGCCTTGGGCCATTCATGATCATTAAGGGCTCAATTATGAGTCTGGCGGTCTGAGGACCACCAGACTCCTGGGGGCGCGACGGTGGCACGACGGTGGCGTGACGGTGGCACGGCGGTAGCGATTTCCCCACAGCCCTAATATGAATTGGGTGGTGGGACCCCCACAGCACCGCCGCAGCCGCCAGGGAACCGCTGTTCCCTGGTGGTGTTGCAATGGTGTAGAGGCATTAATATGCTTGGTGGTCCCACCGCGGTCCCGCCAAGCATATTATGAATTTCCTCTCCGCCAGGGTTTTCATGGCGGTTCCTCCTCCATGAAAACTGTGGCAAAGAGGACCCAAAAGAGGCCCTACAGGGCCCCTGTGCCTCTGAGCTCTGTGGATGCACACAGGGGGGCGCAACATGTGTCCCCCTGTGGGCATGCACACCAGTTCCTGCACAGCCTGGACTTTCTAGTCCATGCCGCGCAGGAACTGTTTTTGGCATTCCCATTGCAGTGCCTGTTTATAAAGGCACCGCCGTGGGAACACCAAAAAAAGCCCGCCAAATCTGGTGGGCGGCCTCACCATGGGTTTGGCAGTGCAGCAGTGGGGCAGACGCTGCGCAGCAACACCAAATTCATAATCAGGCCTTAAGCCTTCTTTGCGCGAGCCCCCCGCTACTTCCACCCCAAATTCTATGCTATGTGTATACTGAAATACATATAGTGGTTTACTATAGATAATCTAACAAAATTTAAATATCTAGCACATGAAATCTCTTCCTACCCAAAATGCAGACCATGTGTTTTCACCATGTTTATAATCAAATAGTTGTTAAGACAGTACTTATTAGGAGTTAATTGCCTTTGGAGCCCTATGTTTTTTCATTCAGCCAGAATATCAGTTACACGTAATAATAAACTAATACGAGAATCGCAAATTTTTTATTGAATTTTGTTTACTTTCCTTAATAAATTTGGTAAACCTGTAACAAAGTAGAAAGTTGAAGCTAAGACACAGCCGTGATCCAGGCTGTTTCGAATAGAGATTGAGATCATCAATTCACCCTTAGTCCCATATTGTAATGTTGCCCAAGCAAAAGAACGTCTGCCCTCTAAAACACATTTATAGAAATTTGATCCCTGTCTACATTATTACGGCATTGGGCCTGTTGATTTGCAGACCTTTGGCTTGCCCAAATGTAGCTCACTATTAGAGGTGTTTTATAGCACAAGGGAGACCCTATCTTCCAGAGAGACTAAGGGTATCAGGTAATTTGAGATACACAGCGGTCCCTGGGGTAATACCAATCCTCATTTGCTCGGGCTGTATGTTAGCTGTACAGTGTGATACAGACATTGATTAATTCACACATTTGTATCACTTTAGCTGGAGCACCAAGCACGTCTTTTTCACCTCACTTACACTCTGTGCATATATCTGGTTGTATTTTATTAATTTTCATTGTTTGCTTATACAATAGAATTGAGTTTTGGGGGTATATTCACAAGAACGTGTGATAATTACCGCAAGAGTAGCGCAACGCAACTTTCAGCATCGCAGCCTATCGCGGGAAAATAACCCTGTGACAACGTGGAATTCACAACACGGCGGTAGCATGCGAAAGTTGCCCGACACCGCGGCCAATGATCGCGATACAACCACCTCGACGGAGATAAAAACACAAACCACAACACGAAAAAAAGCTGTGATGGGCCAAAGCGCGATAAGAAAACAGTGACAACCAGCGCGAGGGCAGCAATACTCACGCGCAATGCGGGAAAAAGCACAAGAACAGCATACGGAAAATGCCACAGAACAAAATACATCAACTGCCCTTCGATAAAGAGTGGAATGAGCTTCAGGCCCGGGGTGAGCGGATGGAGGCCCAACTGGATGAGTATGAAGGGCGCTCTAGGCGCAATAACGTCCGCATACTGGGGGTTCCGGAGCAAGCAGAAGGTCCGGCAATGGACTTGTTTGTGGAGGAGCTGGTCACCACCCATCTGAAACCTACTGGACTCTCCAAATTCTTCCCGGTTGAGAGGGCGCACAGAGTGCCCGGGGGCAGACCGAAGCCTGGTGCCCCCTGAGACCCATAGTGGCAAGAATATTCAACTTCAGAGATAGGGACGCCAAACTCCAAGCATCCCGGGTATCACCCCGATTGAGTGGGACAATAGTAAGGTGACCTTCTTTCCGGATTTCACACTCCGTGTACAACGTCAACGGCGCAACTTCCTCGACATCAAATGTGCACTGCAAGAAAAAAATGTGAAATACGCTATGCTTTTTCCAGCTAAGCTGAGAGTGGACGCAGAAGGAAAGGCCTGGTTTTTCAATACGCCTGAAGAAGCGTGGGACTGGCTGGAGGGCTGGCGAGCGGCAGGGAAGGGGAATCGCCAAGCTCAACGAGACAAACCAGGAAGATCCCAAGAGGAGCTGACAGCAGGAACTTCGATGGGGGATACCACGTTGACTGAAGGTGGTGAGTGAGAGTTGGGCTGTATACCTTATGGGCCTGCATAGGTCTCATGGCCTTTCCTGCCCGGGGCCTGCTTATGCCTGGTTATTCCGGATGGTGATGCAGGGGGGGAAACAGTACATGGACACTCATTGCAGGTACAAGATTGGCTTGTAGAGTTTGTGCACATGGTTCTGGTAACGTTGCAATTGGAACGCAACAAGTTTGTAAAATAATGATTGAACGGGGATGGGGTTGGCACACGCACCACAAGTTAGAGGGGTGGGCGATAGGCACTCTGCAAGTTGGGGGTGGCGGGAGGTTTTAAAACCGCCATGCAGGGAGGCAGGGAGGGGGGCACAGTTTAATACAATAAGGGGGTGAGGGTTCCAGTCTCCTAGACTCTTCGTAATGCTCCATGATAGTTTGAAAGGCTGGAAGGGGGGGTGGGGAAGTTTATTGTTTTCTTACAACATGTTGGCTATGATGGACGCTAGATGGCACACTGGAGAGGTTACACAGGGCACTATAGATGCGGTTACATATATGAGAAGCGGGGCTGGAGGGCCTCTTCCGATGGTGAGACACATGGCTATATCCGGAGACTCCCCTTTGAGGGAACGGTTTCATATTCAGGGTGTAGATGGCGACTGCATTTGTACATAAGATTAATATACTGTTGTGGAATGTGAATGGGCTGGGGGACAAAATAAAAAGGAGAATCGTGCTACAATTTATTAAAAGGCACGCCCCAGATGTGATTTTACTGCAGGAAACGCACTTGTTGGGTAATACATGCTACGCACTGTCAAGGTGGGGATTTAAGCTTGTGGCGCACTCCGCATTTGGGTCTGGTTCACGGGGTGTGGGTATCATGACTAGGAAAAATCTGTTGATGTCTGTTGAACGCACGTGGACAGATCACCTGGGTAGATTTGTAGCGATTTCCGGAAGGTGGGAGGGGAATACGCTTAATCTGGTTTCCGCCTATGTACCGCCCGGGCTTCAGGCCCCGACATTCAGGGATCTTGGCGCCCTTATTTTGGGGTTGCCGGAGGGTAGATTGTTAATTGGGGGTGATTTTAATTCCATTGTCTCTGATTCCTTGGATCGGTGGCCCCCTAGGGCCCTGCCATGTGCCCGGACGCAAATTCATAACTTCCTGGGGGCAATGGGGTTGGTGGATACGTGGAGGACACTCCACCCAGTTGAGCAGCAATACACATTCTACTCGGGGGCCCACCGAAGTATGTCAAGAATTGACTATATAGTAACACTGGCGGAACAGATGATAAATGTTAAAGAGGTTAAACATCTTGCCCGTGGTATTTCGGATCATTCGCCCATTTGGTGTCAATTGGAAGTTGGAGAGTCAAACATCGGGAGGACAATCCCAATCAACCCATGGTACCTTAAGAACCCCCAAATCAAGGACAAAGTCATACGGGACACAGAGCTCTATTTTCAGGAGAACGAGGGTTCGGTGGATTCGGCCTTAACTCTGTGGGAGGCATATAAGGTGGTTATCCGGGGGTCAGCTATAGCTCAGATATCGGGGCTTAAAAAGGAGAAGCAGGCAGCGCTAACCCGCTTAGAAACAGATATATTACATTTGGAGGGAAGCCTCCGGAACGACGACACAGACGAGACAAGGCATGATTTGCAAATCAAAAAGAAGGAATATGTAGCTTTAGCTACGGACGCAGCAAAGGTACGACATAGGGCAACACTTAGTCGAATCTATGAAGTGGGCGATAAAGCCAGGAAGCTACTCGCCTGGTTAGATCTTAGGGATCAAGCTAGCAGAGTTGTGGCAGAGCTAGAAGGGGACTCGGGGGTACTACTCATCGAGCCACAGGCTATTGCAGATGCCTTCGGCCAATACTACCAAAACATTTACGCGTCCCAGACAGCTCATACGGAGGAGGAGGCATATTCCTTTTTGAGGGATATATCATTGCCAATGCTTACTGATGAGGAAAGACTGGATTTGGAACAAGACTTAACAGAGACTGAGGTAGAAAAGGCGATACAAGAATTGAACACAGGTAAAGCAATGGGTCCAAATGGCTTACCTATTGAGCTGTACAAGCTTGTCCCGAGTAAAATAGCGCCCCATCTGGTTAATATGTTCCAGGCCGGCAAAGAAAAGGGCCTACTTCCCACTGATCAAAGGTTGGCAACGATTGTGGTCATTCATAAGGAAGGGAAACCCAAAAACAAGTGTCCATCGTACAGACCGATATCGTTGCTGAATGCGGAAGCTAAAATCTTGGCTAAACTGCTCGCCAATTGCCTACTGGGTGTGATTACACGATTAGTGCACCCTGATCAATCAGGCTTTATGCCAGCCAGAAATACTCTTAATTTGCGAAGGCTTCATGGAGTGATGGCCCGAGCGGAGACGATTCAAGAAGATGCTGTGGTGGTGTCCTTGGACGCAACCATGGCGTTCGACACGATCGAATGGCCCTATCTGTTCTCGGTGTTAAGGAAGCTCGAATTTGGCCCCGAGTTTGTGGGGTGGGTTCGCCTTTTATATACAAAACCTCTAGCCCAGATAGTAGTTAATAACAGGAAATCCCCTACTTTCATACTCAACAGAGGTACCAGGCAGGGCTGTCCCCTCTCCCCGTTGCTTTTTTGCCCTAACACTCGAACCATTGGCAATGTGGATACGGAGGGACCCTGTTGTCAGAGGGCTGCGATGGACGGAGGGATGGGAGGACCGAATCTCGTTGTATGCTGATGATATCCTTTTATACTTGGCTTCCCCAGCAGCTTCCTTGAATAGAATATGGCATATCTTTATAGTGTTCGGTGACTTCGCTGGCTATAGAATTAATTGGTCCAAATCTGTCATTTATGTGCTTCATGGGAATAGGCCGGCACTACCAAAGGGGTTTACTATTACAGAAGCGGTGCTAGATTTTAAATATTTAGGAATCCGAGTCTCTAAGGACCCGGCTCTTTTCTATGAGCACAACCTGCAGCCTCCGCTGCAGAAACTTAAGAGTGACGTCTCCCACTGGAAGTCGCTCCCTCTGTCTTTACTGGGGCAGGCAGCCCTCTTTAAAATGATGTCTCTGCCTCGGTTTCTCTACGTCTTACAGAACACACCACACCCAGTGGGATCGAACTACTTCAGAGCCATTGACAGTGCTCTACGGACCTTCTATGGGAGGGGAAACCACCCAGAATCACCACCCAAAAGTTAACGCTGGGATGGTATGATGGAGGGATAGCCTTGCCAGACATAAAAAAATACTACTGGACGACACAACTTGCCGCAATATCCTGGTTTCCTAATGGATAGATGGCTGCTCCTGGCGGGAGGTTTTACTGGGGCATTGTACACCAACCCCGCTAAACTAAAGCCATCAGGGCCCACGAAGCACGTGGTCCAGGTGTGGCGAATAGCCACGAAGAGTCTGGGATGGGAGGGAAAGATTACGCTTGCCACCCCACTCTGGGATATGGATCTACTCGGAAACTTGAGGCGAACCCTTGGATTTGACCGTTGGGACGTGATAGGCATTTCCAGGGTGGGCGACTTATGGAAAGGAGGGGGAGTGATTCCCTTTTCCCAATTGCAGCTGGAATATGATTTGGCCAACTCAGAGTATTATAGAAATTTACAGATCAGACATGCTTTGAGTGCGGTTATACAAAAGGGCGAGACACCGCCAGATTCTTCCCCATTGGAAGACAGGGTCTTGGATGGAAACCTCCCAGAAAAAGCTAAATCACTGATCTATAAGTGTGGGTGAGTCCCAACTTATGAGGCTCTCCCACAGGTAATGAAGTGAAAAACAGTAAAACACACTGACTTTCCCTGGCATGTTCCTTCCCAGTGTATAAAGCCTATTCCATGTCACCACCCAATTCTGCATAAGTCCTGCCACACCATTCACTTTGTAGCTGCTCCTGGACTGCGCACGCCAGGAATCGCCCCTGCGCAGCCCCTACACGTGTGCACACGCATGTACACAGGTGTCTGCATGTAACCAGCCCGGTGCCCCTTACTCCAGCTGCTGCGCAGCGGCCTAGTCAAGCTAGGGGGACACCAGTAAAATCCACATGCAGTCTCTTTCATCATGAGTTCCCTGTGGGTGAGTCCCAACTTATGAGGCTCTCCCACAGTAAAAGCTCAACAAATAGGTGCTCAAAAAGCGAAAAATTCGGGCGGCCCATAGTGTCAGAACCACCTTCTAACACCACGCCGCGCCCAGCTGATTCCTACAGGGAAGAAGTAGCCACTCTACATGGGTACACTTCCCGTAGTCAGCGATAACTAGTTATAAGGGGTTCTGACCAGACCCCCTTACTCACCAGTTATCTGCTCAGACCACCTACTCCTCCCATCCATGAAATCTCCACCCATGACAGGGATCCCAGACTACCCTAAGAACCCTCCAGGCTCTAGGTTAGATACCTCTAGGTCACTCATGGTCTACATGGACTCAGCCTAACTAGGCCCACCTTTGCCCTTGGGCATGCAACACTATGCCTACCACTTCTCTGGACAAGGGTACAGTGCCTCAGCACCGATGCGGTCTCCTGGGATAGGTCTACATCCCACCCCTTGGGTCACTAGCTGGTCTCCCTTCCAGAGTTTGTTCCAACCAGTACCCTCTCTCCGTTTGGTCCATGCACCCCAAAGATGCAACCTCTCTGGACCCTCACCCTCAGCCTGCCACTGAGGTCATTCTGCTGCCACCACCCTTTCGGGATGACTGGCTTCCCTAAAGAAAGCACAGACACTTGTGCTTTCCCCACACAGAAAAGCACCATTTGGCCACTGGCCTGGCTCCCTGATAGGACCTCAGACCGGCCTCACTACCACACTGGCAGTGCCAGGGAGGAACACTGAGGGTGCCTCGTCAGACATCCTACAGCTCATTCCCCCCGCCAGTAGCTCCACACGGAAACTACCCCGGGAACCTAGACCCCTTCTTTGTTCTCCGCTGCGAGAACAGGGCCTATGCACCCTTCCCTCCGAGAGGCGCGCTCTCCTCCCGGAGTACCCTTAGAGAGCCTGTGGGCCCCGAGTTAGCTAGACCCAGGCCCACCTCTCATGGCTCTCCCCGGTCTCCCAGCAGCGCCTTGGGAGACCGTCCAGGGACCTACGTGGTCCCTGAATGGCCTGCACCACCCATTATGAAGAGCAGGGTGCCTTCCCTAAGATAGGCCCCACCAGCCTTCAGGGTAGTACTACCACACCAAGCCAGGGACCCTAAAGTTCCCGGCTAGGCCTGCACCACCCCTTTGAGAAACACAGGGTCCCTTCACTTAAGAGGGGCCCCACCTGTGTCCAGGGTGGTATTACCTTGCAGAAGTCCACCTCCTGCTTCGAGCTAAGGAACACCCTCAGTACTACCGTGAAGGCAGGTGGGGCCTATCTTAGGGAAGGGACCCTGCTCTTCATAATGGGTGGTGCAGGCCATCCAGGGACCATGTAGGTCCCTGGACGGTCTCCCAAGGTGCTGCTGGGAGACCGGTGAGAGCCATGAGAGGTGGGCCTGGGTCTAGCTAACTCGGGGCCCACAGGCTCGCTAAGGGTAGTCCGGGGAGGAGCGCGCCTCTCGGAGGGAAGGGTGCATAGGCCCTGTTCTCGCAGCGGAGAACAAAGAAGGGGTCTAGGTTCCCGGGTAGTTTCCGTGTGGAGCTACTGGCGGGGGAATGAGCTGTAGGATGTCTGACGAGGCACTCTCAGTGTTCCTCCCTGGCACTGCCAGTGTGGTAGTGAGGCGGTCTGAGGTCTATCAGGGAGCCAGGCCAGTGGCCAAATGGTGCTTTCTGTGGGGAAAGCACAAGTGTCTGTGCTTCTTTAGGAAGCCAGTCATCCCGAAAGGTGGTGGCAGCAGAATGACCTCAGTGGCAGGCTGAGGGTGAGGGTCCAGAGAGGTTGCATCTTTAAGTGCATGGACCAAACGGAGAGAGGGTACTGGTTGGAACAGACTCTGGAGGAGACCAGCTAGTGACAGGAGGTGGGATGAGACCTATCCCAGGAGACGCAGCGATGCTGAGGCACTGTACCCTTGTCCAGAGAAGTGGTAGGCATAGTGTTGCATGCCCAAGGGCAAGGTGGGCCTAGTTAGGCTGAGTCCATGTAGACCATGAGTGACCTAGAGGTGTCTAACCTAGAGCCTGGAGGGTTCTTAGGGTAGTCTGGGATCCCTGTCATGGGTGGAGATTTCATGGATGGAAGAGTAGGTGGTCTGAGCAGATAACTGGTGAGTAGGGAGTCTGGTCAGAACCACTTATAACTAGTTATCGCTGACTGCGGGAAGTGTACCCATGTAGAGTGGCTACTTCTTCCCTGTAGGAATCAGCTGGGCGCGGCGTGTGTTAGAAGGTGGTTCTGACACTATGGGCCGCCCGATTTTCAGCTTTGAGCACCTATTTGTTGAGCTTTACTGTGGGAGAGCCTCATAAGTTGGGACTCACCACAGAGAACTCATGATGAAGAGACTACATGTGGATTTTACTGGTGTCCCCTAGCTGACTAGGCCGCTGTGCAGCAGCTGGAGTAAAGGGCACCGAGCTGGTACTGCAGACACCTGTGCACATGCGTGTGCACACGTGTAGAGATGCGCAGGGGCGATTCCTGGCGTGCGCAATCCAGGAGCAGCTACAAGTGAATGGTGTGCAGGACTATGCAGAATTGGGTGGTGACATGGAATAGACTTTATACACTGGGAAGGAACATGCCAGGGAAAGTCAGTGTATTTACTGTTTTCACTTCATTATTCCCCTAAGGGGATGTGGAGCCCATGTGCTAGATTAACTTTCATAAGGCCTACAGATTCCAGACATGCACTAAAGTCCACTGTAGCGGATGTGAAAAGGAGTATTCTGTAGAGTCCAAAGTCATATTTGTACTGCTTTTGGGTCATCCAGAAATGTCACATTTCGCTGAGTCAGTCATAACCAGGGCCAGGCTGAGGGCTGACCTCAGCTGGATGGATTGATAACCTTTCTTCCACAAGCTAAGGCCTCCTCTCCACGAAGAGAAGATGGGTGGGGCTACAGGCACATCCATCAGCAGCTATCACTGGGTGCCAGGCACCAGGCTGCACCAAGGAGGGAAGGCAGGTGGCCAGAGACCCTGGCCGACGCCATTTTTAACAAACCCAGAGGCTGGACAAGAAGGAGGGGGCAGGGAAGTGAGGTGTCGCTGTTTGATAGGACCAACAGAGACTTCCTGCCAGCCCCTACTCAACTTTTAAAAAGTGCTTGCACAGGAAGAGAAGCTCTCTGGGGTGTGGTCTGCTGAGGCGGAAGGTGCTGGAGCCTGGCAATGGGCAGTTGGAAGGAGGAACCCCTGACTGCCCCCAGGGCCCTAACAGCGCCAGAAGAAGAGCCCAGGACCGGTGCGCAGAAGCAGGGGCCTCTGCGCAGGGAGAAGAGAGGCCCAGGAGGAGAGCCAGGCGAAAGGCTGGCGCAGGGAGCCAGAAAGACCGATCCCTGCAGAATGCACCCTCTTGGAGACCCGGAGGGCGAAGGAGAGTGCTCCCAGTGGCTGGGGGGGCGCCACCGGGAGCAAGAAGATGCACAAATGGGGCAGATCGGACCCCCAGGGGCTGAGATATGGCCCCCGGAAGGTAGGCGACCTTTGACCCCTAAGAAGACCGACGACGAAGCACGTGGGGCTCCGCCGCCGGTCTCAGAAATGCCCCCGGGGTGGGTCAGGTCCCGGGGGCTGCCCCCCAAAGAGAAGTAAAGCCAGGGGGGCGCTGTCGCGCTCTCCCCGTGAAGGTGACCCAAGGGGGGCCCGGGACCCCATCCCCGGGCCCCGAAGCAAAGTCGGGGAGCGCCGTCGCGCTCCCCGTGAAGATGCCCCCAAACGGGGTGCCAGGAGCCCACCCTGACCCCCGCCGAACAAGAGGTCGGGATGAGCACCGTCGCGCCCCCCCCCGGCGAGGAGGAGGAGGGGGCCCGGGACCCCATCCCCAGGCCCCGAAGAGACCGGGATGGAGGGGGGCACCATTGCGCCCCCCCCAAAGATGTCTGGGGGCCCGGGACCCCATCCCTGGGCCCAAAGAATGGGAGGAGGCCGGGGGAGTGCCGCCGCACTCCCCCGCGGTCCAGCCGGACCGGAGGACAGAGACGCGTCTGCTCGCTGGAGCGGGCAGACCAGAACTGCTCGGCCGGCTCCCGCGGCAGCACATGAGGGTGCTGGCCACGCGGGGAGCCGGCGGGGGCAGCCGGGGGTGGGCTCCCCAGGCTGCCCTCCAACCAGAGAGGCCGTCGCGGGTCCCGGGTGGGACCGGGACTCACCGAAGAAGAGTTGGGGCATCGCGGGGCCCGGGTGGGACCGTGCCCCTGCCAAAATAAGCCGAGCGGCCGGGGGTGGGCTCCCCGAGCCGTTACCCTCACCTGGGGGTCCGGGTGGGACCGGGCCCCCACCCGAGTAAGGGATGAGGCGCGAAGCGCCAGCACTATCGCAGCTCTCCCCAGCACAGCGGGAGAGCCGCTCATCAAATATGCATCAAGAGGAGCCTGAAGCGCCCCATAATGCCTTGCGAGGCACAAGGGAAACAATCGTTTTGGTGCTTGGTGGCCCCCCAGAGGAGGGGGGTCACCCACAATTGTGAAAAGGTGCTGGGGGAGCTGCTGGAGAAGCGCAGTCTCCCCCCAGCACGAAGAGACGTCCCTCCCTAAGTTTCTTGGGGATTTGAAAGGAATAACCCCTCAAGGGCTCAGCCAGCCTTTAACACCTTCTGGGCTGGAACTTTTGTTCTACAGCTGACGGTGTATTGAGAAATGCATCACGGAGTGAAGGTGCATCACGGAGTGAAGGGCTGAGTTGGGGATGTCTGGAGAAAGGCATCCCCTGGAGGTGAAGAGGTGTAATTGCACCAGAAATGCATTTACTAACGGTTATTTCTTTTAGAGGGACTGAAGGTCACATGTGTAATGTGAAGTACCTGTGTAAGGTGATGTCATAAGCAAAGTGAAGTTATGTTGCCAGACATTCCTGCTAGGGTGTCTGGATGTATATGCGAAATCCTGTGATTTCATCTGTGATGCCTTTAGGGGCTGTAATTGCAACGCATTCTAATGTCCAACAAATGTGATGAGTACTGTCATTCTAAGGTAATGCTTCAACATGTATTCTTGCTGCTGCGCTTAAGTGAGGAACAACCCAGACTGTTAGCCCTGAAGATGTAGGGGTGCATACTGTATGGTCAATATAAGATGCTCAGTCAGGGGTATGTGTCACTAGGGCAGGTGAAACTTTTTTTAATGCGTGTTGAGGTAATGGGGTGTGTCGCCACTGGGATGGTGCCCGTGTGCAGGGCCCTCGCTCCAGGTTATGCTCAACACACTGCATTAGGGGGCAAGATGATGTGCATACATGGGAGTGGTGGTACTAGACCCCACCCCCCTGCGGGAGGGGTGGAGATGTTATGCAATGTCACAAAGTAATTCCAACAGCTTATGTACATTTGTAAATTGGTGCATAGTATTGAGTAGTGTGTGTGTTTAATAAATGTACTCTTACTTTTATAAAGCAAAGTACAGACTGGACAATCAATTATTGAGTGTTATTTCTGCGCACCTGCAAATGGCGATTACTAGCCCACACCACCTCCCTTGAGTAAGCCTCAGACTGCTCTGCAATGCTACACTCTGAGAGTCAGGCGCTACAATTGGGTGTTTGGTTCCCAGTGAAGGACAAATGTAGTCCTGTTATTTGTGCAGGCCTCCCAGATGCTGCCTCGTTTTCCAACAATAAGAAATTAATTAATAACATGGCCGACCCCTTAATGCGGATCCGAGCAAAATGGGACTACGACGTGGCTGGGCTAGATGACGAGGAGTGGCTTGAGGCTTTGGCCTCTCCTAGGGACATTGCAATCTCTGCCAAGCTCAGGCTAGTGCAATTGAAAATACTACACAGACTATATCTAGCGGGATCGGTGCTGGTCAAGATGGGTCTCAGTGTTGAATCTTGTTGTTTTAGGAACTGTGGGCAAGAAGGTACTTTTATCCATGTTCTTTGGGAGTGCGCAATTATCCAGAGATACTGGGCAGCAGTAAAACAATGTTTGGAACGGGTAATGGGGTATAACATTGACTGCAACATCAAATTGAGTCTCTTAAACATTTGGAGCCCCGCAGACCTGAACAATAAAGAAAGACTATGGGTAACATTAGGCCTAATGATAGCGAAAAGAAATATAGCAAGAAATTGGAGAGGACAGACACCACCAACATTACAGGATTGGGGGAAAGACATGGACTGGTGTATGGTGTCAGAAAGAACAGTATATGAATCCAGGGGGTGCCCCGCCAAATGGACACAGATTTGGGGGAAGTGGAATGACTACAGAGGTGGCCTCTGTGATCCCCCGCAGCCCCGAAGACTCACTGTATCAGTTACTTAACAATAGTGCTAACAATAGTGCTAACGTGTGTAACCTATATGAAGCCTTGTAATTGTCAATTGGTTAAAACCGAATGTGATATCCAAGAGTACTAGATTGGATGCCATCTGTTGTATAAACCTTGATCTTAATAAAAAGTTATGTTAAAAAAAAAAGAAACTTTGCGTTATTACCATTTTATGTTTGGTTGTGGGCAGGGCTGCTCTGAGAGCTGCGGAGGGGTGGAGTGGTGTGCCTGCCCACTCCTGAGTGAACAAAGACTGTTGGTCGGCCCCCTGATGCCCACCAAACCAGTCATGCGCACTCTGCCTTTTCTCCATATAGGCTGCATGCAGCCTACATGGAGAAAATGGCCTCCCCATTAGACCCTGGCTGGTCTGCCTCCCGACCAATCACAACGCTGCTTGAGCAGTGTTGTAATTGGCTTGGGGGAGGGAGGGAGCCTGGCTGCCTGCTTCTGCTTCCTTTTCCTGGATAGCAGGAGAGCAGAGAAGACGCGGGACCCGGGACCCGGCCATAGGAAAGGTAAGTTTAATTATCTATATTTTTTCTAATTAAATTAACCCCCCCCCCCCTCCCCGGACGACCCCACCCGCGAGTCATGCCGGGCGCGACTGGAATTTATTAGTCTTTTATTGTGTCATTTCACATTTTTCTTCTGCCCACTAACAGTATTAACAACATGTAGCATGGGGCAGTGGGTCAAGCCACTTCAGCCGATGGCTAACTTCACTGGGAGTGACACATTCTGCCCGAGTGTGATGTGCTTAAGGAGACGTTTTATGGTGTTTTATTTAATATGCACTTTAAAAGACCAATCTGCAACACTTCTGCGCAATCCACTGAGACCGTCCTAAGGCTAAAACAGCCTAAATTCTGCAAAAATAATGGGGAACCTAGGGCGAAAACATGTTCTTTCCTTGCTATTTATTTGCAGCTCCATGTATAACCTTTACACCTACTTGTTACAAAAGTGTGCTGTTATGATCTCAAGCTGATACTGTGGGTTGACTCGCGTATTTCCGTGTAGTGTCACGTTGCATCAACTAAGAATTCCGCAAGATTAATCTTGAATTCCGCTTGAAGAGTAATTCTGGGTTTAGTGCTATTTCTTAGTATAAAAATACCCCCTCGCATCCAAAAGAGACGCAAGGATGCATTTTGCACTAAGAAACAGCTATAAATGCAGAAGATCGCGAATAGCGAGCGCAAGCGGCTGCTTTTGGTCACTAATGTGCTCTCACCGTTGGAGTTTTACCCCCAAATTACTCTTAATTACGCGAGCAGGAGTAATCACGTAATAATTGTTAATTCCATGTCAAAGATTTAGACAGAATTATTGCAATTACTCCAATTACTCCAGTATAATCAAAATTCTGCCCAGGCCGCGCCGATACCTTCTCTTTCCATGTGACGGGATTATCATCTCCTCACCCACAAGAAGCTGTGCCAACCAGTTTTCATTTAATCTACAGACCGAGCCCTCACTTCCCCTGCAGGTCACAATTAAGGAGGCTCACAAAGGTGCCGCTTGATTTTATGAATGCTTCCCTTAGTTTCTTCTGGGGTAATATTTTGGAGATCTGAACTTCCTACAAAGTATATGTGTCATAAATGTTAACTTGAAACACAGTCGAAATACGTTCTCATTCATAGGAAATGTATTATGCAAGCCCCTGAGAGTTAGTTCTCATCTTGCTATGGATATCTTAGCAGAAAGGGCACCTGTTGCTACAGAATTAGAAAAGACGCATCCGGTGGGTAGTGCTAAGACACCCGCATGTTCTCTTGTAGTGCTATAGCATAGTCATTCTTGGTACGAGAGTTTAAGACACATTGCAATGCGTGGCAGATATAATGTTATAATGTTTCGTGTCTGCTCGGGATTGCAATGCCTAAACGACACATCTGCCTTTATTCCTCTGTTAGTACACTGGCATCCACCCGTCGGAAAATGTTCTCATTAAGATTTTGTTTCTGTTCCGCATTATTCATTAATTCCCAATCCATTTTCCTACTAATGACCCTGAGAAGCCCATTATCATTAAGCTCACGTGTAAATCTCTAATATATTTTGTAATAGCGATTGTTGGACGAGTTCCAGAACAGAAAATGGCTTTTCTTAAAGTAACCCAGGCTTCATTTGGCAGATGCTGGACACCCGAAGTGCTCTAGTTGCATCAGTTAGTCTGAATTGCAGCCTAATCTTTAATATATGTATTTGTCTAATATTGCTGTTCGCTGCCTCTATCTGTGGGCTTTAAATTTGAGGTATGCCTTTTTGTTACATTATCAGATACGCAGAATCATACTGCAAACCCAGGGGCCATATCCCCTGGCTGTGGTGTTTATTGTTCTCCTATTGAAACATATTCAACAATAGTCGGAGTTCCCTCCCCTCCAATATAGGAGTCCACCCACCAAATGTTATAGTGGGTCGGACCTTAAGTATAGCCATGGCAGAGACTACTCTATCTGTGTCATGGCCAAACTTTTCCAACGGCCTTGGAGAGTAAACGACGTCAGAGAAAAAGCTACATGTCCGCCCACCCAATTTAGATGGGTGTACATTTAGTAATTGTTTACTGTTTGTACCGCTAAGTTTTAACAGTAAAACCATTCTAATGCTCCCCTCGCCATGGGAGGAGCTGCCTATGGCAAGGGGAGCATTACTTATTTTCTTTTCAAAACGAAAATCATGTTTCAGGACTTTTTTTTTTAAGAAAACAGAATGCTGTTTGCTACAGGGCTGTGTCCTTCTGACGCAGCCCTGTAGCAAACAGTAAAGTTAATTGACAGCGCCAGTCGTGACAGCCGTTCCTGCCAATTCCTTTATTTATGACCACCTGCTAGGCAGTCATTTATAAATCTGATGGGCGGAGTATTCTCAGTGTGGAGCATATAATGTCCTCTACCAGGCCAATGGAGAATACTTCATCTGCTGGAACATAAATGAGACCCGTTATATAGCAGTCGCCTGTAAACCCACTAGTCGTTGCCATCATTCCCAAATACAGGCAAGCTAGCTCCATAGTCCTGGCATGATCTACTGCGCTTTCTATCAGATGATAATATTTGCCATAGCCACAGAAGATTTTCTCATGCCATGGTATTCTCTGCATGGTCTCTCTCCTTTGCAGCTTTGAGTCAGGTACCCTAGTTCTCACAGAAAGAAGAAAAAATGTGGCCCACAAACTTGAAAACATCTTGAATGTTAAGTGTGTTCTTACTATGGAGATCATGGCAGGACTCAGAAAATACTGGAGATATGATAGTCTATTATGTTACGTTACATTGAATTACGTTACTGTTAGCCCTGTCATCCTCAGGGTGGTCTTCCCCCCAAACCTTTTGCCTGCTCGTTTCCTTTTTGCTGCATTTTATGTTGGCCCTATGACGCTGAGCACTTCTCCCCTAAACATGGTGACATTAGTGTATACTCAATTGACATATTTAGTTTACTTATAAGACCCTTGTAAAGTGGTATACAATATACCCAGGACTGGAAATCTAAATGCTACTAGGGGGCCTGCAGCAGTGATTGTGCCACCCACACAAGTAGCCTTTCAAACCTGTCTCAGGCCTGCCATTCCAAGGCCTGTGTCTGCAGTTTACTGCTACTTCGACTTGCATTTAAAACCACTTGCCAAGCCTTAAACTCCTGTTTTATTACACATAAGTCACCTCTAAGATAAGCCCAAGGGCAAGGTGCTATGTAACTAAAAGGAAGGGCATGTACCTTTAAGTTTTACATGTCCTGGTAGTGACAAGACAGCTAAATTCTTTTTACACTACTGTGAGGCCTATTCCTCTCATAGGCTAGCATTGGGAATTCCTAATACACTTTTAAGTTTTAATTCCTGATTAGAAAGGAGTAGCTGCATCAAGTTTCATGTCTTTGAAGTGGTAATGATACATTTTTTTAATGGTAAATTTGGATTTAACATTACTGGTTTAGAATTGCCACTTTTAAAAAGTGGACATTTATCTGCTCTTACTGCTCTGTATGCCTTGCAGCCTGTCGGCAATACATGTCTGGGGTGGGTGACAGCTACACTTTGTGCATTCCCGCTAGGAAGCAACAAACACAAGAAGGGTGGGCTTGACAGAGAACACATCTGCATCCTGATAGCTCTTCCTGGGCAGGAAGAGAGGGGGGGACACTCACACCTAAATAGGCAGTGTCTTGTTTCTAACACACAAAGGGCTGATTACACCTGTGCACTTCAACGTCCTGCTTTGAAGTCACCCCACTTCAAAGGCACAACTGGGTATAAGTACTGGGCCTCTGACCCTACCAAGACAGTACACTACTGGACCTGTGAATAATTCTGCTAGGAGTAAAGACTGCTGTGCTACATGGATTGCCACACCACTTGACTACTACTCTGGAAGAACTGCTTTTCTGTTTTGCTGTGCTTCCCTGCTGCCTGCTGATCTCTGCCCTGCTGAGGACAAAGACTGAACCCATCTCACTTGAATCCAGAGTGACTCCAAAGGCTTGCTGGCTTGCCCCTGTTCTGACGTTGCAGGGCCATCAAAGACTTCCTACAACTCTGCAACAGCACGTGGACTCTGTGTGAGTACTGCAGCACGTGGACTCTGTGTGAGTCCTGCCCTGTCAAGTGGTGCCAATCCAGTCCTGGTCCCTTGAAAGTGGGCTTTTACTGTGCAGAACCATCAAAATCAAATGCAGTGATGACTTTGCTTTGATCGGAATGGACACATTGCCCTTCAACACCGACGCAGGAGCCGATCGACAACATCGCTTCGACGGACTGCACGGCTCGACGAGGATGAACAGCACGACTCGACGATGACGATGACACATCGCCTGCATCGGAACCGATGCCTAGAGTCTTCGACATTGATGATTGCTGCATCCAAGGTACTTTTTCATCGGGACCTGCGTGAGTCCTGTAGCCGGCTTGCCCTCCACCGTGGTCATCCTGAACTTTGAATTTACTCTGGTCCAGCGAGACCTCAAGTAACTCCTAAGCGCTATTTGCTTCTAAGTACTACTTTTTTATTTATTATTTAAAACTCCATATCTCCGGTCTTTTTGGTCTTGTTGTACTCATAAAAATATAATCTATTTGTTTTAACCCTGTATGGAGTATTTTTTAGGTATTTTATAGTGTTACTGTGTGTGTGTGTGTGTGTTGCACAAATACTTTACACATTGCCTCTTTTGATAAGACTGACTGCTCTGTGCCAAGCTACCAGAGGGTGAGTACAGGTCATCGTTTAGTGTGTATCTAGTTTACCCTGACTAGAGTGGTGGTTCTTGCTTGGACAGGGTGCATACCTTTGCAAAACAGAAACCCCAATTCTAACAGTTATGTAATGTTTAGTCAGAGGCATTTTTAAAGTGCATCATTTGCCTGCCACGTGGATTGTTCACCTTACAAGGCTAATTGAGACACAACACAGTGACATCTGCCTCAACTAGAATGGAATTAAAAAGTTGCAGAAAAACTGGTGCTCTGTCAATCTATCCATAAGCGGTATGAAAATATTATAGACTGAGTGGCAAGTATCCCTAACAAACATGAGTATCTACTCTACTATGTATTTTGTTTTACTATTCCTAGTTATTCTTTCTTTTTAGGTAACGTCTGCTTGGATGTTTGTTGTAAATTTCTATTGAAACTTCCCAGACCGTTTTCTCCATCTGCAAACACCATTTGAATCTGATTTGCCTTGGATCATTTGATCGTCCCCGTCCTCAATCCGTCTACCCTTCATATCAGTAGCAGAAGTCAGTATTAACCCCAAAACATTGAAATACATCTTGCCAAATGCTACCTCTGTGGATTTTACAGGCTTTACTTAGTTGCTAAGCAGTTTTTCACCATTTTTGGTTTTACAAAAGGCTTTGACGAGAGCGCAATCTATATTTATCAAATATGGTACCAGTTAATGGAATTGTAAAGAGTACACTTTTTAATAATGTGATGCCCCGAGTTTGGTGGGGAAGATGGCAGCAGAATAAATTAAGAATAGAGGTATTTTTTATGGATAGGGAGTGTATGGCCAAATGCTAAGGGAAAGAAAACAGAAGGTTCAAATAAGGGATTTGGCACAGCAGTCATGAGGAGGGACAAATCAAAATTGAAACTCAGAATGTTGGTTATGAAAACGACATTGCACAGAGACCAGAAGTAAGGCAGAGAGGTGCATGGTTGTGAACACTCTCAAAGTAGACAGTATAAAGGAGGGAGAAGTAATAAGCAGAGGTGTGAGAACCGAAAAATGAGCGTTTTTGTGTCTTCCAAAGATAAAAGATGACACATTTTACATTTACTAATAATATAATATTAGAACACTCACTCTTAAGACTGGAAATGAGGTAAAAATAGTGAAAGATAAGAGCTAAAAATAACACCAAAGGTGTGATCAGCTGGAGAAAGAGAAAAAGAAGGAGCAAAAAGAATGAAGAATTAGGGAGACCGACATAGGATAGCGATACAAAAATAAAATAATTTTGGCTTTAGTGGTGAAGATAATGAAAGGTCATTCAAAGTTACTGGTGGATAAACAATTAGCAACATCCATATTAATTGCAGTCTACTGAGGAAGAAGAGAAACATGTCTTTCAGTCACCAGACAGCAAATTGACAGCTCTGACGAAAGAAAGAAATGCCAGATGTGAAAGTAGTATTGCAAAAGAAGAGTAGGAAAGTGAAGGTTTTCATAATACAATATTGGTGAGGTGGTAGGAGGCGGGATTAAAAGATTAAACAACCCACACTCCACAATAGCTACTGATAGAAAAAAAGGAGACTCATAGGGGCACATGCATCAAGATAAGGAATTACGATTCCTTAATAACGATTTTTAAGGAATCGCTATTTAGGAGTCGCAATTCCTTGTGCATGTAGTCGCAAAAATAATAGCGATTCCTACACATTCCCTAATAGCGAATCGCAAATTGCGATTCGCTATTAGGGAATGCTTTCCCATTCATTCCTAGGGGCCTAGAGGCCCTAGGAATGAATGGGAAAGCATTCGCAATTTGCGATTACCAAATAGGTAATTGCAAATTGCGAATGCAATTGCAAGGGTGCTAGGGGGCCTAAGGCTCCACTGATACACCCCCAAAACAGGTAAGTGTGCACATGTGGCACACACACATGTATGCGCCACATGGCACTTAGAAAAATGAAATTTTGTGCATGTTTCCAAGGATTTGCAAATTACCATCAACTTGAAATTGATGGTAATTTGTGATTCCTTAATGCAAAGTTGCATTTTGAAAATGCTTCATGCATTGCATTTAGGGAATCGCAAATTGCGATTCCCGAAATGCATTCGCAAAATAGGTAATCGCAAAAATTGCGATTACCTATTTTGTGAATGCATTTTGGGTTGATGCATCGGAAATGGCTTTTTGCAGGTCGCAAATGGGCGGATTCGCAGAATCGGCCCGTTTGTGACCGGTAAAAAGCTTGATGCATGTGCCCCATAGTTTCATAGGGTATGGTGAAAAAAGAAAAATGAGTAAATTGACTGTATCAACAGTGGCAGAAAGGTGACGGAAAACAGGAGAATGTGATAGCTTAGAGTAACTAGTGTAAAATTGTGAGACCTGACAGCTTTAGGGTGGTCTTCTCCCAAACGTTTTGACATACTCCTCCATTATTCCTGATCTAATTTTTGTTGGTGATAAGAAACTGTGCACTTTACCACTGCTAATCAGTGCTAAAGTGAGTGTGCTCGCTCTCCTCTAAACACAGTAAAATTGACTTACACCCGAACTACACATTTAATTTACATGTAAGTGCCTAGCAAAGTGGTACTACATGTACCTAGGGCCTGCAAATTCCATGCTAATAGTGGGCTTGCAGCACGTATTGTGCCACCCACTTAAGTAGCCTTTAAACATGTCTCAGACCTGCCATTGCAGTCTGTGTATGCAGTTTTCAACTGCCATTTCGACCTGGAAAATACACCTAAACAGGCCATACTGCAGGGTACAGTATATTTAAAAAGATAGACATTTTTAATTTTACATTTTTACATGCACTGCTACAAGGCCTGCCTCTCCCATAGGATAACATAAGGTTATCTTGTTACATTGAATACATGATAACTTCCAACTGGGAGTAGGTAGGAATGTTGAGTTTGGTGTCTATGGAATTGTAATTTAAAACCCTCCTTAATGGTAAAGTCTGGTTTTAAATCACAGTTCTGAAAATGCCACCATTGGGAAAAGGTAAATGTTTCACAGGCAATAAATATGAGAAATACCACAAACATAAAGTGAGTTGCTCACACAAACATTAAAAAATATAGTGAATTGTTATTGTCTGCAGATTTCACACATAACATAAACACAACACAAACAATGAAATACTCAAGTTCTTGCTGCTTAACATATTGCACAAAAAAATACTTTAGACAGTACATAGTGTGTTACAAATAAACAATCAAGGGCAATGGGACCATGATTTGGTAGAATAGTCCACAAATGAATACTCCCTGACCGGAAATGTAGTTTTACTCCCCCTCAGCCAGTAACCCAATTTCCAACAAGAATTATTCACAGAAAATATGTCATCCACCTTCAAAAGCCACTTGTCCCGGATGTCATGGGTTGTGATAGAAGGAGGAAGCAGACGTTCTCCAAGAGAGAGTTTCAAGAGCTTGCAGAGGAGGATGTTCCGGAGGAGGCCAGGATAACCTTTTAAGTGTGGGTGTCGGCCAATGCCTAACACCTGCACCATCTCCCCTGTGCATCTATCTGCCATTGGTCGACACTGGGGAGGTATTTAAAGGCTCCTCTGATGCTAAGCACCTGAGGGAGTCCTTTATTTTATTTTTATGCCAGGCTGCTTGGGAAGAGTCAGATTGTTTTTTTAGTGTAATGACGAACTGCGCACAGGGCCTGCTGACATCATTACAGAAAAGTGATGGTAAAATGAGCTGATGGGCTTGTTTTACTTTCAATACATCAGTGCTTGGGGGCGTATCTCAGCCCCTGAGCACTGATTGCTTTGGTAGAGGTATCATTGGAAAGGGGAGAATCGCCCCTTTCCAGTGCTACCTCTGCCCAGTTGATCCCTGCTTGGGGTTCGCCAGAGGAGAGCGATCCCCAATCAGGGATCCACCCACTAGGCACCAGGGAGGGGGGCAGAAAGGGTAAGATTTATTTATTAAAATATAGGGATGGGAGCTTCCCAGCATTGGCATGGCCATGTCCCCATGCCAGCTACATAGGGCATCAGTCTTTCTGCCCCCCCTGGGGGGCGGATGGGGTAATTACCCCTGATCTGCCTCCCAGCTGGGGCAGAAACCCCAGTGGACACCAGGGAAAGTTTGTTTGTATAGGGGTGGGTGCTGCCCACCATGGGTATAGCCGTGCCCACCCTGAACTAAATGAGGCATCAGTATTTCTGTCCTGATGGGAAGAAGATACGGTAATTACCCCCAATGCTCCATCCTTTGGGGTGAAAAGCCAACTAGACAATAGGGAAAGATTCTTCAAAAAATATAGATATATATTGGTGGGGCTACATGGGCATGGCCATATTCCCACCCCACCCTTAATGGGGCATCAGTCTTTCTGCCCCCCTTGGAGTGTGAATGGGGGTAATTACCCATGATTTTCCCCCTGGGGGGACAGAAAGCCCACTAGACATCAGGAAAAGCTTTTTTTTAATGATAGGAGTGGGGACGATAGCCATGCCACCTCCCCAACTAAATGGAACATCAGTCTGTTCGTCCGCCCATGGAGCCTATGGGGCGATTACCCCTAATCTGCCCCCGGGGGCAGAAAGCCCACTAGACACTAGTGAATGCATTCATGTAATATTTCTTGGGCCGGCCATGCTCACCTCACCCCAGAGCCCAATAGACTTTCTGCCCCTTGTGGGGAGTGGATACTGTATGCACCCCCAATTTGCCCCCCCCACCCAGGTGGGCAGAAAGCCAACTAGACACCGGCTATTTCGAAATGGCACCAAAACAACCAAAAGGATGAGGTGCCCTACCATGGAATTGAACAATACCCCTGCCCCAGTGGGGTCAATAGTGTCAGTCTGCCCACTCTGGGTGCAGATAGGAGGCTTGTCGCAATTGGGGAGGTTGCCCCAAATTTGCCCCTGAGGTAGAAAATCCAACTGACACATACAATGTTGCCTTTGGGGCAAAAGAAAGTAGTGGGGGGGTTGCACTAAGGCATTAGCCACACCCTAACCCAAAAGAGACAAACCTTCCTCCCCTCCAAGGGACAAACAGGAGGAGTGCTCCCAATTTACCCCTGGTGAGCACAAAGCCCACAGTACGGCAGGAATATATATTTTTTATAAAATATTGGGGTGGGTCTGGCCCATCCTAACATTAGGCCCCACCCTCACTCCTAAAACCTCCACAGTCTTTTTGCTCCCCTGTGGATTAAAGCATACCATTCTAATGGCAAGAAAGAGGACATTTGATTATTTTAGATGTTGTTTTTACATATGTGCCAGGAGAGTGTGGCTAACTCCCAATATCGTCTTACTTGCAATGGTGAGTGGCTGCACTTTTTTGGGCTTTGGCAGGCTGCCACCTGGAAAATCCTACCAGACCTAGAGAGTTCTGAAAACTAGACATCTGGGGGAGTCCAGGGTGGTGTGCTTTGCATGGATACCACACTGTTTTCATACCCACAATGGCCTGCAAACTTCAAACTTTTACCACAAACACACATTTTCCTCCTATTTCTGTGAGGAAAATTTCTGGATTCTGTGGGCAGCCATAAATTTCCTACAACACAGCTTTTAACCAAGTCTCATGATAAAAATGGTACCTCACATGTGTGGGTGGGCCAAGAGACATTGACAAAAACGTGCCTAAAGCGCTACATTGAGAGATTGACAATAGGGGCAGCTGTGGGATTTAGGGCCGTGTTTGGCTGACATCCATGGAAACATACCAACCACAGACATTTTTGAAAACTAGACAACCAGGGGATGCCAGGGTGGTGTGGATGAGGTTTTCTTACCTTCAAAACTTCAACTGTTTCCTGAAATCACACATTATCCTTACATTTCTGTGATGGGAACTTCCGGAATTCACAGGAATCCACAAAATTGCTACCACCCAGCGTGCCACTTGTGTGGTTGGGCCTACTGCCTGCAACAGGAACTGATCAAACATTGACCTTGATTTGATCTGTTCTTGTTGCTGGCACTAGGCCCAGCCACACAAGTGGAGCAGTGGTAACGCTGAAAACCTTGTGGGATCCACACAAGGCACCCCACCCTGAAATTCCCTGGTTGTCTGGTATTCAGAAATGTGCAGGTTTGCTAGGTTTCCTTGGTGCCAACTGAACTAGGGCCCAAAGTACACAGCTAACCACTTTTGAGCGGAGAAATGTGATGTAGCCATATTGCGTTTTGGAACGTTTCCTGTTAGGTACCGTTTTTAACAGGAGACATTGCAAAATGCTGGGTGGAAGGAAGTTTGCCGCCCCTGCAGATGCCATTACTTCGAATCACAGAAATGTAAGGAAAATGTGTTTTTTAAACAAAGTTTGAGGGTTGCAAGGGATTCTGGGTATAAAAAAAAACCTTGCGAGAGGCACACATGTCACCCCTTCCTGCATTCCTCCGGGTGTCAAGTTTACAAAAATGTGAAAGGTTTGCTAGGTTTGATTTCCCAAGATGCTGGCTGAGCTCGGGCCCAAAATCCACAGCTACCCACTTTGCAAAAAAAGGGTCCATTTTGAGTTGAAAAATGTGATGGCTCCATGTTGCATTTTGGTGCGTTTCCTGCTGCGGACACTAGGCTTACTCACACAAATGAGGTACCTTTTTTTTTTATCTCTCAAGAGACGTGTGGGAATGCTGGGTCGAAAGAAGTTCGTGGCTCCCCGCAGATTCCCAAACTTATCATCACAGTAATGTGAGGGAAATTGTTTTTTTAGATAAAGTTTAAGGTTGCTAGGGATTCTGGGTAAAAAAAACCAGGTGAAATCTTTGTAAGTCACCCCATCCTGGATTTCCACAGATATGTAGTTTTACAAAATGTGCAGGTTTGATAGGTTTCCTTAAGTGTTGGCTGAGCTAGGGCCCAAAATTCATAGCTGCCCACTTTGGAAAAAAAGGGACATTTATGTGTAGGCCTCGGCATGAGATTTCACGCTCGCAGATTTTGTGGAGTTATTCCCACTCTGTGCACCTCTTAGAGCGTGGAGTTCTGAAAAACTCCACAGAGCAGAGTTTATTCCTCGCTCGCCAACGTTAAGTTCGGGGAGCGCGAGAGAGGAAAATCTGACTCTAGACCATCTCTCAGCAAGATTTCTCAACGGGGGCGGTCGGTATGGTCACTATTGCTCGTGTTGAGAAACCTACCGTTTGCATTGAGGAAGCTGCCACTCGAGTAGAACATCTACTTGAGTGGCAGAAAGAAGCAGCGCCCTCTTGCGCTGCATGTGGTGCTGTTTGTGTTGATTTTACAGCACTGGACAAAAACCCGGCGCTAAAAATCAGCGCAAACGGTGCTACGTATTGCATTCCAGCTGAATAGCGCAACTGAGTTTTTTGATCACTTTGTGAAGTTCTGCCAGGGCCTAGTTTCGAGTGGAAAAATTAGATGTTGCCATGCTGTTTTTTGGGCCATTTCCTGTTATGGGCACTAGGCCTACCCACACTAGTGAGGTACTATTTTTATCAGGAGACTTGCGGAATGCTGGGTGGAAGGAAGTTTGTGGCTTCAAGACGATTTCAGAACTTTCCATCACAGAAACCTGAGGAAAATATGTTTTTTTAGTTAAAGTATGAGGTTTTCAAGGGCTTCTGGGTAAAAACACCAGGTGAAAGTCACACAAGTCACCCCATCCTGGATTCCCCCAGCTGTAAAGGTTTTAAGAATGTGCAGTTTTGCTATGTTTCCTAATGTGCCAGCTCAGCTTTGGTCCAAAATCTGCATCTTGCATGTAGAGCTTGTACCCAAAGGATTCCATTAGACGTGCTAGTGGTGCCTAAAAAAAAATGCCTCTTTTTGCATGATCACCCTCATTTTTTGGACTGTGTACTGATGCTTCTGATTTTAGCACTCTGTGCACTGGGACTTTTCTTACCAGTTCCCAGTGCATGTGCTCAAAACCCTAAAACATGTCAAAATTGGCTGTACCCTTAATTGGCCTTCAAATTACCTTCAACTCCCAGTATATTGTACAGAGTGTACTCAGGCCTGTAAATTAATTGTCACTAGTGAACTGAAGCACATATTGTGCCACCACTAAAGCAACAAAGCAAAACATGACTGAAGGCCTGCCACCAATAACCTGTCTATGCAGGGTTAAACTTCAAATTTGACCTATCAAAATAAAATTTTTAACAGGCCTAAACCCTCATTTTAAATGTTAACAAGTCACCCTAAGTAAGCCTTCATGCCAAATAAGGCAGGGTGCATGGTATTTAAATTTAGGACATGCACAATTTTAAATGTACTTACAGTGACATGGCCATGATAGCTACTTTCATTGTAGCAGGGTTAGCAGCTCTGTAGGAAATCATTGGGAGTTTATATTAAATAATGTTACCTCTGAATAGGAACCAGATAAAAAGTTAATTCTTTGACTTTTTAAAATATTTATTAAAATTCCAATTCATTGGTTCAGCTGGATTTGTACTAAATATTTGTAGATATACAAAGTCACTTTTTGCCTGCCTAAAGCCTCTGGAAGCCCATTTGCATGATCTTCCAGCTGTTACCCAGGGGCTGAATAGCTCCTTGATGAGGTGTGAACTTGCTCCTAGCGCAGAGACAAAGGTCTTGAGAGGAAAGGTGTTCTGTTCCTCTGACAGAGGGACCATCTGGCAGTGTTAAGGAACTTAATAATCTTCACGGAGGCCTACCCTGTCACAGACAGATGTAGTTATGCCTGGGTGTGCCCCTTTCTTTATCATTTTAACCAGCCAGGCACTAATTCCAGTGGGAGAGGAGCATCCCCAGAATGAGCTTGAGTGACCACAGAGGAGTGCTTGATCACTGAGGTCCTGGAACCCTTGGCTGTTGTCAGAGTTCACACCACTCTTATAACCTAAAAAAACAGAGACTTAGAAACGTTCTGCAAATGTTTTGCCTGGAGAACCATTAAGAAACAGGGATCAACTTGCCAGATGATCCGTCAAGGGAGCATAATCAGTGGGCCTGACTTCACTGTAGCTCCGACTATGCTCTTGTCTTGATGCCAGAATCTGTTGATGCCAAAGTCCTCCTCAGTTCGAAACCGGAGCTTTATCAACACCGCTGTTGAAGGACAACTGATCAACGCCGAAGACCTCCGTTGACGCAGAACACCTTTCCTTGATGCCAAAACACTGCTTACTTCTACTGAAGGCGGTCAACATCGGGGTGTAACTTTTACACCAGAAGGGACCTGGTCCTTGTATCCGACATGCGAGTCATCATGCTCAACCTGAAAACTTACCCATGTCCTGGTCTAGCGCGAACAGCTGACAGTGTATAGTGCTTTGCACTTTTTGTTGCTATTGTTTCTTTAGAATTTAAAATATTCATATCTCGTGTTCCCTTATTGGATTTTTGTTATTTTGGTTTCATTTTGTTCATAACAATCTTCTCTATTTTTCGAACTTGGAGTGTTTTTATTGTGTTGAGCTTTCAAATTGTAACTGATTTAGCACTTCTAAACACATTACACATTTTCTTAAGTTAAGCCTGCTCTTTTCTATAGCTACTAGGGGTTGAGCTCAGGTTTAAATTACTGAAACGTTTCTAGGACCTAACACGAATAGTGACATTATTACTTGTGAGGACTATCATCCACCCCCACTTTCTCACGGTGCCATGTAAAATTTCAAAACAATCAGGGAAAGTGGAGAACCCTGTGGGAGCCACAGGAGTGGAGTGCCAAGCAGCCATATCAAACACATTCAATGATCTATTGTACTCAAACAGGTCTTAAGTCTTTTTGCTGAAAAATCTGTAACATTCCCCACCTTCAACACAATCTGGGATCATCAGTCTACATCTAGAATTTGTATTCAATAGGACGACTCCACCGGGTTTGGTAATGGTAGCATATAAATAATGAAAAAGATTGAAGGAAAGGACAGATCCCCACCTTCATCCCACATGAGAGCGGTGCCAAATTGAAAGGACTGGAGATGGTCAGATAAAACATAAGAAGTCCTTGCTAATGCTGTGTCCTGGAAACTGAATTCATTCAGCATTAGAAGACATAGCTGATGCTCAATGGCATCAAAAGCCACAGAGAGGTCCAAAAGGAGGAGAGCTGTCATCCTGTTTCCATTTGCCTGCATTTGCAACAGATCCAGAATACACACAATAACTGACTCCATCTAATGGCTTCAGCAATTACCTGCAGTAGGTTTTCCATCAGTTTCTCTACTAGTGTTGAGAGAATCCAGAAGTGCCTAACACGCCTTTAAATGTGGGATTGGAAAGTTTAATGAGGCCATTTTTTAGGGGAATAACCTCTTCCGGTTTGATAGGACTAAGCACAAAAAGGTTAATTTAGAACTTCGTGGGTGGCCAGCTGACCTGCCATGTCAGCAGAGGCTATGGCATCTGCTCCCGTGACAGGGTACTGTTCCTCACAGTTTGAGATCCCCACATGTATGTTGATCTCCATAGTCTTCAGTATAATCACTGGTTGCAGTGGATGTAGTGAAGGCAGAGATTCTTACTGAGTGAACACCATGTTTGTTGTTCCTGCTCAGCAAATTTGTTTTATAAATAATAAACTCCCAAACCTGGTGTTTGTTATTAAAAACAAACAAAGTGACTGATGCACTCAAAGTTTTCTCCCTTAAAATGTGAATCAATTTAGGTTTTTCCTACTCAAGACTAACAGCAGTCCAATCAGGAGAAATGTACAACACAAGGAACTTCCCCTTATGAAAGTGGACCTTCTGATGTTATCTATGTATGTTAAGCATAATAAGTCATGAACTTCACAGAACTGTATTGATTTCCTACAATCTACTGCAAGGTCTCCTACATGTCTGCACATCCTATTTTGGTTGACTAACTGGTACCATTCTGGGAGTAGACAGACTATGCAACATCCGCTGTACTCAGCAAACCATGGCCCCATAATCCAAAACACATCATAACCATGGAATGCATTAAGAGTGAGGCAAGCTCTAATGGAGATGATAAGTTGTTTGCCCATGCTGTGTTCTCCTTTTTTTGTAAATTTTGGATCTCCAAGGTTTTAACCCCCAGAGCTCAGTTAAAATAATTTTCCTTTTTACCTCAAATGCAATACCTATTTCTGTGGGTCTCGCCTGATTTCAGTTCCAGAATCTTCCCTAAATCATTTACATCTTACAGGAAACACAAGTCCAATATTTTACCTGGCAACAAACTACCTTCGAGGAAGATGCTTACTAACAATAATATTAAATATGGTGAGTGTGTTGACCCGGCTGTTGTAACATTCAACTAAGTTTTCATGAGAACCACAAATAATATGCACAAAACTTATTCATAAACAATGAATTTCAGTGGAGCTCTTTCACATAATTATTGGTGATTCTGAAAACGTACTTGAACTTTACTACAGTGAGGGGGCGTGTGGGTGTAGGGGAGTAAGTTAAGTCCTAGAATAGAAACTTGCATATGATCACTGAGCAAATATTGATATATAACTTCCTAACAGAATAACATGTGGGCTTGTTGACCCAGTAAATAATAGCAATGAGTGGATGTGCTAAGCACTGAATTGGAAAGAGCAAATTATCAAAAAATTACCTAAAAGGAGAATTACATAGGGGATTATCAATCTTGAGGCATGAATCTATTAAACCATCTCCAATCTGGCAGTACTACAGCATGTTATGCATACTCCACCAGATGGGTGTGAGCGTTTACTTCCTACAAGCAAGTTTTAAATGTGATGGGGTGATGAATAGGGCCTTGTAGGGAGAATGCCCTTCAGTGTAGTGAGGTGGATCCCAGTGCTATCTGGTAGTAGAGTACTGCCTCCTTTGATATGGGAAAAACACCAGAACCTAGATAGCAGTTCTGAAGTCCACTTTTAGTAGGAAGTGCTCCACTATGTAGAGCAGAGTCTGTTAATGACAAGACGTTTTCAGATTGTGGGCGAAGTGAGCCATGCAGCTGATGTTAGTATCAATATGAAAACCCAGGGTGTTGCCACTGTCACTGAGTTAGAGTGAGGCTGTGAAGATTACTCTCAGAGAACAAGCTTCATTCTTGACGTGTATGCAGTTTTCGGCATGATTCAGTTTGACATAGATGTTGGACATCCAGACTTTGATTGTAGCAAGGTAGTCATTTAGCCCAAAAAAAGTCATAGCCAGATGAGACTTTCAGATACAGTTGTGTATCATTTGCTTGTGAATTCTGGCATCCTTGTCAGCCAACAGAGCTCCTTTGACACACACATAAAAAGCATATAAGTATACCTTCCTTAAGCAGCTAATTACGATTGCAAATGGTACACCCTCCTCAGAAAGTTATTTACTTCTATTTCACATACTTACTTCTGTACTAACACTTCTGTAAATTAGGAGTAGCTTACATTTGAATAAATTAGACCTTTTTGAAGCCATAAAAGAGATGTACAACTTTCACTCTTTTGTAAATTGGTCCCTTATGCTTTAAAGGATCCGTACACAAATTTATGCATGTAGATTTACAATTATGCCTTTTGCATATTTCATATTTTTAAAGAAATAATAAAAAATCTAGGAGAACTCTTAGGAATTTGAAAGAGTCACAAATTCCCAAGAGTGCTCAAATGCATAACCATTTACACATACAGAAATGTGCATGCTTATGCTAACGTGCATTAGCTTTCTGGAATTCTTTTGTTTTTCTGTGGGAGCCCACCTTTCTGAAAAAATATATGAAAGCCTTTCCCAACATCCCATCAATTCTGGTGAGAGGGTGTTATATTCCCAATCCCAGTGGGATTTCTCCTGCCCTTAGGAGAAAATGCACATTTGTTTGAGGAAGGAATACTACTTTAAAAATGTTAGGTGAATTTGCACAAAGTGAAAGGCCCACAAACTGAACACACTTTGAGCAGATTTGCTCACATGGAGTTATTACAACATCAAATTTACAAGAGTAAAGTCTTTTCTTCTGGATTCAGTGAAACAGTAGAATTTTGCCTCAGAACTGCAGATATCTGTCCCACTCAGTTAAATCTAGTTTCTCAAATCACTAGTTTACCTTTCTATCGTGAGCGCCTTCATAAAGCAGTCTTAAAGAAAATTCTTCTGTTATATATTTTTGCATATTTCCCTCGAACATTTCTTTATGTCACATGCCGATGAGCAGTGACGAGAGAGCTGTGTCACTAAACTTTAATTTTAGCCTGGCTAATCTTAGTCAAGACCTCATTGCTGCCTTTCTGTGGATTCTTAAGATAAGACTTTTATACCATCCTTTAAGACAAAGTGAATTTCTTTAGAGGATCTGCCTACCCCATTCAAATTTTAGAGCAGTAGAGATGCAAACTTTTGAACCAAATATTCAAATTATGTATAATCTGGAATACATCTTTGAACCACGAGTTGACATAATTTAATTTACAAAATAAGCCCAATTTATTTTACTAAAGTATGTACAACTCAGTCAACGTGAACCAAATAGTGAGGTCTTGAAACTTGAATGGGCTAAGACTAGGGAAGTAGGCGGGTTGCGGCCTCGTAGTTGATGTGTGCCTTTATGTCTCAGCATGTTCAGAAACAACAGTGATCCTTGTGCTGTGTGGGTGGAGATCTGGTCCATGCCATCAAACCTTCTAAAGATGCCACACAATATGGACCCAAAGCTAAATAAAGCCATTCTAGTAAGTGTATGTAAACCTTAATACCTGGGAAAAGCAGTATCACCCTACAACAAAGTGCTGTACAGTATTGTACTGTAAGAAGTATTATACAACATAAAACATAGAATGACTATTTTAAGGTGCTGCAGTTGGAGGACACGGTGTATAGGATTCCAAAATAAAGAAGCAGAAATGTGAGACGTGAGTTGCAATAATTTTTTACTTGCAGAATTGCATACTATGCACAGAAAAGGCTACATCTTTGCTTGTAAATTTCAGTCACTGAAGCACAAGGACAGCATCTTAGGATTTTTCCACGCAAAGATGTCAAAGTGGCAATTGTGGCTCTTCCCAAATGTTTTCAGGGTTTTACGCAATTAGGAGTGTCACCTTGGTGTGCGCAGTTTCATGCTGTCAGGGAGACTAGGCAGTGTCTCTCAAGTCTCAAAGTAATAAAGTTATGGGTATTTACAGACATTTGCATTGCATAGCATACACATGTAAGCTCTTCTAAAACCATCACTTAATTAACTAGGCATACTTATTGCAGTATGTGGGAAAATGTGCAACAACTTGCAGCAGGTGTGCCTGAAAGGACGTCTTCACATGAAAAAATATTTTTGTGCAAAGAATTCAAGAAAAAAAGCATGGTGCCTGAAGATTCGGTGACCAACTAAAATTGTGAAATACCCTGAGTTCTCTGCATGTATATCTATATCTATACCTATCTATTTATGTATATAACTTCCCTGTAACCTTTGGGTTTTTTAGTGAATTTCTAAGTTTAAAAAAAATTCTATTTCCTAACTATAACATCCCTGTAACTTTGTTTTTTTCAGAGAATTTCTATGTTTTTAAAAACATTTTATTCCTACCTGCAACCTGTTAACTTTGAGAGTGGGTGTGTAAGTGGCTGTGTGGGTTTGTGAGTGGGTCTATGCATGCTTGTGGGTATGTGTCTGTGTGGGTCTGTGAGTAGGTGTGTGAGTACCTGTGTGAGTGTGTGTATGAGTGCCTGTGTGTTTCTGTGAGTGGGTCTGTGAGTACCTGTGAGGGTCTGTGAGTGCCTGTGTGGGTCTGTAAGTTGGTCTGTGAGTGCTTGTGTGAGCATCTGAGTGGGTGTGTGAGTGCCTGTGTGGCTCTGTGAGTGGATATGTGAGTGCCTGTGTGGGTCTGTGAGTGGGTATGTAAGTGCCTGTGTATGTCTGTGAGTGGGTGTGTGAGTGGTTCTATGCATTTTGGGCATTTGCATACTTAAAGTATCTAAAAGGGAGAAACATGGACTCTGCTCTCACCAGGCGATGACAAGAAAGAACCCACTCATCTCAGTCACTACACATCAGATTGTGCTCCAATAGATCAATAATGAATTCAACTTCATTAAGCATTTCATATCATTTTTCAACATGGAATACGAGAGGAAGCACACTTGCTTTGCCTTTGCCAAGCCCAAGAAGTAAGGATCGTTTGTGCTTTACTGAAGTGGAGCTTCAACGGGGGCACCTGCTATGTTTATATTTGTAAGTGCTTCCTGTTGAGGTTTAATTTCTGTGAATTCAGCACCAGGGCAAGAATCAAACCTCATTTTTTCTAAGACGAGTCGCCAGTGTTGCCGAAAACTTCTACCCAACTGGAGTACTTTAATTTGGTTAATTAGTAAGTACTGCCTCGTTGGGTGAATATCTTGTGCATATTCTACACTACAGCTGCATGAAGGAAAACAAGGTGTGCATGTAATTTTGGCAATGTGATTGTTCCTCGTGTCTCCATCCACAAATCTGTAATAAGGTGAATCCTTGTCAAGAGAAGACGACCAGATTACAAAGAGGTGAATCTCCACCAAACAGGGGTACTTCCATTTAACTAAATGAAGTAAGTGCTTCTTTGTTTGGTGGAGATTTCCTCATATTCCTCTGCATCAATAATACGCCACCAAAATCAGTGGAAATGTGCTCGAGGGCCTTTTTGTTAAGCTGTCCATCGACAAGGGAAAAGGCAGGAAGAACTTTGCATACTACTAAGGAAAAAGGGGCATGGCCAAACGGGCAGAGCTTGCTTATGATTTTGGGCATTTGCGTACTCAAGGTAATTAAAAGGGAGAATCATGAACTCTGGTCTCACTTGGAGAGGACAAGAATTAATTCACCCCAGATCAGATTTCACTCCAATAGATCAATGATGCAGCCACCTCCATTAAGGATTTCAGATTGTTTTTCAATGTGGAATACGATAGGAAACACATTGCTTTTCCTTCCCCAAGCCCAAGAAGTTAGTATTATTTTTTTAATTAAACAAGGTAGGGGCATGCGGCTCCCCTACGTGGGCCGATTTTGGCCCCATCCCCTGGGGCCCAACCATAATTCAATGGGGTGGGCGGCCATGCAGCCCCCATTCTCTCACCGACTTTGAGCCCAGGGCCCGGCCATGACTCCTTGGGTGCCCTTGAGCATACCCAGGGCACCCAGTGTGCTGTGATGGGGACTGCGGGGGGAGCCTCAAGGCCCCCACAGTCCCAGCCAGCTCCCTGCCTTCTGTGGGAGCCGGCATTGCTACCGCACACAGAAAGCTGCTAGAAATGCAGCTCCCTGTGTGCAGGAGCAATAGTTTCATCTGTTTCTCTGCCCGCATGACAGAGGGCAGAGAAACAGATGAAAACACTGCTGCCAACATGCGGGAGTGGTTTGACAGCTCCTGCTTGCTGGTTGCAGAGTTATGTTTGCTCTCACTGTCAAATCCCGCCAACTAAAAGCAAACTGCTATTTCCCAGGGGTGGGCACCCTGGGACATAACAGGAAATGCCCCTGGGGTGCTGCGATTAACAACTCCAGGAGGGGGGACTGCGTGGTCCTCCTCCTTTACTTTTCACAGACCAGACCTGGGGAGGTGGTGGTCCCTGGGCCGTATATGGCCCAGAGGGGGAGAAATGCAGCCCCCTCACACTTTTTAAAGTTATTTGGCCCCAGGGAGTTGGTGGTCCCCAGGGCCAAGGGGGGGTCTGAGCGGCCCACCCATTACTTTTTATTTAGCCCCAAGGAGGCGGTGGTCTCTGGGGTCCAGGGAGTCCATGCGGCCCCCCATCACTTTTTATTTAGCCCCGGGAAGGTGGTGGTCCCCTGGGCTTCAAAGAGCCCCAGGAGGGGGGTCCATCCAGCCCCCCAACATTTAATAAATCAAGCCCTGGGGAGGTGGTGGTCCCCGGGCCTCAAGGAGCGCAATGAAGAGGTTCCGCGCTATACAGTTTTTTTTAAGCTCATGCTGTGGATTCGTGACTCCGTCGTGATTTCACAGCAAAGTTAAATACATTTTTGCTGTGGTGGGGTCCCAGTGGACCCCAGGACCAGAACTAGGGGTCAGGGTGTTCCTACCCTGCCCCCTTTTTCTTTTTTTAAACTTTTTTTTGGGAACATGGCTGCCAACCCTTTTTGGTTGAATTGTTGGTAGCCAATCAGATTTCATCATGGGAACTGTCAGATCCTCAGAAGAACAGCGTCCCTATATATACAAATTTGTTTTTCCTTTGATATCTCCAAAACTACTGAACGGATTTTCACCAAATAACAAAAAGCACTCTTTCTTGACCAAGAGCTAGCTTTCTGCCAATTACATTGGATGGTTCGGGCGGTAGTCATGTCTAAAATCTCTATAGGAATTAACATTGGAAACACACTTCTTTTACCCCCCCTTTTTCTCACTCCCCGCTTGACAGATCACCCCGAAAATGTCCATGCACAACTAGAATCACAAGCGCACTTTTATGGCAAAATTTGGTGAAGATTCGTCAAACGGCACCAAAGATATAGGCAAGTCAAAAATTGGCCCTAACTACAACTACCTATTGGCTAGCAATATATATATATATATATATATATAGTTCCAATCATGTATGTCGACAAAACACAGGCGCTGACACCGTGGGAGTATATCACGGAACGTTTTAATTCCAAATGAAGACCAAGACGCGTTTCGGCGGCGGACCGCCTTGCTCACTACGCCAGGTAACACATGATTGCACATATATATACACACACATACACCGATTGGTATAGCACACTTAAGGCAGTTGCCATAGTAACCACTTCTGTGTAGTAGAAACAGAAAACATATTCTGTAAATGCAATGACGGTGCGACAACAAAAAAACTAAAAAACTTTTCCATATTTTTTAGAAAAAGCATAAACAGTGTCAATAACGAAATGTTAATTTACCTTCACATTTAACATAACACTCAGGTAAATAGTTATATATTTAATTACAGATAAGTGAGTGTTTAACTTATTCGCTAACAGCAAGCAAGGAGAACTAGCAAAATGACGCTATAATTAAGCTAAGTCATATGTAGACAAATAAGAGTTACAGCATATGATATGTATTACTCATTATGTTAGTGTCATTATTATATGAATCCATACCCAAAGGGTTTATATCTATGAGAATCGAGTTACGTCTCAATTGGGAAGTTTAAGTAATGTCTGCGCCTGGATGTAATTGCGCTTTATTTAGAGACATGAGTTAAAGGTGTCAGTAGGAAAACGGGATACTGCCCAAGTGGGCTTAGATCCTAAACTCCCTATAAATATGATACAACAAGTCATGAACACTAAGGAGTAACACCCACATGGGTCAAATTAATCCACTTATGTTGATATTCCAATAAAGAATGGTGCCCAAACGGGCTTCTTCCTAGACCCAGACTCTTTATAATTATGGCACAGAAAAGGGTATTCACTAAGATATAACGCCCAAGTGGGCAATATCTACTAATGGCAATTAAAGCAAGGGGGGCATCGCTCCGAGCTCGCTGTAGTAACAGAAGGGGTGTGCTAAATAACTAAAAAATGAAATAAAAATAAAAAATTAAAAAGTGCAAAAACCTAAAGTTACAGGAGGGAAAACAGAAGAGAGCGGGACAGGCGGCATATAAGGATTACAGGTGCACATTTAAGGCTTCATCAGCATTCAACCCTTGAGGGATTTTGGAGTTCAACAAAATTATATATTTGGACTCCAATCTTCTGAGTGATAGCTGCCTATTGCCCCCTCTGATGTTTTTGGGGACACTGTCTATCACAAAAAAGGAAAGTTCTTGCGATTTCCCTGCATGGCAGGTGTTAATATGTCGTGCCACGGGGTATGTATGGTCATCATTGGAAATTGCTCTAAGATGCTGCAGTATTCTCACATGCACAGGGTGTATAGTACTCCCTACATATTGCTTGGCACATGAACACTGTAAGACATACACAGCGAAATCCGTTTTGCATGTAAAACAACCGCGGATTTCAAAAGGAGTTTTCCTGAAAGGCAGTGGAACAGACTTGGTGTTAATCCCGTGCTTGCATGCTTTGCATTTATAGCATTTGAAAAATCCCTCCTGCGGTTTCAGCCAGTTAGTACTTCTTTCAAGAGCTGGAGCACTTTTCACAAGTTCCTGGCGCATAGATTTGGCTCTTCTATATGTAATCTGTGGGAGTTTTTTACAAGTTGAGCCAATGACTGGGTCACAACTAACAATACGCCAGTGTCTGTGTAGTATTTTCCTGAGATTAGTGTGGTATGCATTATACCCTGTTATTAATCTTGGGGTACCATTGTGGAAACGTTTATTACACTTGGGGTCCTTTTTAATGGAGAATAATAGATCCTCCCTGTTAGTACTCACACACTTTTTCTCAGCATTAGATAATGTTTTTTCATTATAACCTCTACATCTAAGTCTATCAAAGAGGATCTTTTTAGAGTCTCGCAGCCCCTCTTGAGTGCTACAGTTACGCATCATTCTAAGGCATTCTGCATATGGTATGCTCTCCTTAAGGTTAGTGGGGTGGAAACTGCTAGCATGAAGGATGGCATTTCCAGATGTAGGCTTTCTGTATGTGCGGGATTGGATGTTATTGCCCTCAATGTAGATCTCAAGATCAAGAAAGTGGATAGATTCTTTACTGATAGTACATGTGAAGGTTAGATTGAGGTTGTTGTTATTGATTACTTTAACGAATTCTTCTGCATTTACCTCGGACCCTTGCCACAAGATAAAGATATCATCAATATACCTCACATACAGATTCACATTATTTGTCATAATTTCCTTGTGTTCCCTCATGAGTACTTGCTCCTCCCACCAGCCCATATGCAAATTAGCATAGCTGGGGGCGAAGCAAGTACCCATGGCTGTCCCCTGTATCTGTTTATAATGTAGTCTATCAAACAAGAATATATTGTTTTCAAGACACCATTCCGACATTTGGAGCAGCATCATGGTATGTTGGTGTAGGCTGATCGGTCGTTTACCCAAATAGTGTCTAAGTGCATTGAGACCATCCCTATGTCTGATACTGGTATAAAGAGTCTGTACATCAAGTGTCATTAGTACAAAATTGTCACTCCAATTACAATTATAGATCTTCCTCAAAAAGTCCCCAGTATCTTTTAAATAAGCCGGGAGTTCTTGTACAAAGGGCTGTAAAAAATAATCTATGTAGCTGGACGTGTGTTCAAAAAGACCCCCAATTGCAGATATGATTGGTCTGCCCGGCGGGCATACAGGATTTTTGTGAATCTTAGGGATGAGGTATAGTTGCGGTATCATCGGATAATCATTTTTAAGGAAGCCCAGTTCATATTTGGAGATGAGTCCAAGTCCTCGCCATTTGTACAGTTCCGCATGGAAACGTTCTTTTATTCCCAGGATAGTGGTGTTACTGATACGTGTGTAGCAATCTCTGTCTTGAAGCTGTAAGAGTGCTTCCTGGTTATATTTGTCTAGGGGCCACAGGACTATATTGCCCCCCTTATCAGACCATCTTACTACAATGTCTTGACGTTGTTGTAGTTTATGAATCAGTTTGTCATATGCCACCCTTTGGTTTGAATTGTTTTTGACATAATCAAAGCTGCTGAAAGTCACCAATCTTTTAAGGTCCTTAATCACGTTCTCCGCAAAAATGTCTAAATTATCTTTAGGCATCATAGGTGTAAACACTGACTTAGGTCTGAATGGTGTCCTGACACTTTGATAAATGTCTAGATCTGATCTGAGTGCAGCATCTTGTTCAGATATAGGAAGTTGGTTTGTATCACATTCTAATTGCACCAAGTCTGTCAGAAGACTCATGTCTGCCACACATAGGTCTTCCACATTATCCTGCTCCACAACCTGGACGCACCCAAATTTGTTTGTGTAAAAATAATATTTTTGCAATTTAAGCTTCCGCATGAATTGATAAAAATCTATACGGGTTTGAGTATAGTCAAAATTAGATTTAGTACAGAATGTCAGTCCACGCGATAAAATACATTGCTCTTCTGAAGTCAGCACCATTGAAGAAAGATTTATAACTGTGTTTTCAGTGTCCATAGGTATTTCTACCTCCGTCTGTTCCTTCTGTAAGCTGTATTTGTCGATTTTGGCGCCTCTTTTGCCCCATCGCCTGTCTTTGCGCCTTCTCCTGTTTGATTTTTTCCTTTGCTTATATTTTCTTGCCGATTTGGCCGGGGACGAAGGCTCATTACCCGTTCTAGCCGTAAAAAACTAAATTCCTGCACTGGTGTTGGTACCGTGAGGGTCGGGTTGCTGCTTGAGGCGCCTTCAAGGTCTGACTCTATTTCAGAACTGAGATCTGATTTGCTTGGTGTGGCATTTTGCATTGTTCTGTCCTTAACAGAGGAAAGTTGTTGTCGGCGAATATTATCGAACTTTCTTGAGAAAGTATAGATTCTCCCATTTAGATAATCATTCCTGTCTCTCTGAAACTTAGTTGCCTTTCTCTCTTTAATCGTTTGTTCATATTTTGTTAATCTTGTCTGGATTTCGTGGACTAATTTTTTACTTCATCCTGATTGCTCAGTTTGTGTAATTCATTGTTTATTTCTTCAATTTGCGCAAGCACTTTCTCTCTGTCACTGGTGGCGTACTTAATTAATATTTGTAACATACGTGCAGATGATTGTGCGTTGTTATCGGCCCATTCTTGTAGCATTGCGGGGTCAGGGTTGTCATAAGTTGGTGCAGTTAGTATCCTTAGACCTCTAGGAACGCGTCCCACATCTAAGTATCTTTTCAGCGATTTACACTCCCACCATTTTGACACTTCTGTTTTACGCAGTCTCTCCAAATCTTGGGTAAGTCTCCGTGTATCATTAACTGCCGGTTCAGAGCGTGCCCCTGTGTGTATATATTACAGCTTCAGAGTACAAAGTGTATGTAAGTTGTCCTCTAAATAGAAGCCTAGATCAGACCAGGATTTGGACCTGATAGAGAAATGGTCTGACAGGATAGGAGTGATAAAACCAAAGTACCCCTGTCTTGTCAGAGTTAAACTTCAGGGCATTGAGTCACAGATAGGGGGTAACAGAGGCCATACTCTGATGGAAAATCTCCAAAGGAGCTGAACCTGTTTTATCAAAAGCTATGATTAACTGAGTGTCATTTGCATTGTTCATACATGTGATACCGAAAGACCTGATCAGTTGGGTCAAGGGGTGTATGCAAATATTAAACAGGGTAGGGTTTAAGACAAATCCCAGTGGGGCACCTGGCACCAAGGCCTTGTACGCCGACACATAAGGAAGAAAGTAAACGGCTTGATGCCTATGCTCAAGATAGGCTTTACACCACAGATGTGCTAACCCTATAATCCTGTCCTCCACCAATCTAGTTAAAAGGATAGAATGAAACAGTGTTGAATGCAGTGGACAGATCAAGCAGTACTAAGGCAGCTAGATTTGCCCTGTTCGCTAGCATTCTCATGTCATCAAGGACTGACAACAGAGCAGTTTCAAGGCTGTGTGCCAGTCAAAAATCAGAGAATTGTAACTGCAATTGGTAAGGGAGATATTGCCTGATATATCAAAAGACCAGCCTGATCAGCATTATGTTTTTTCAACAAAAGGACAATAAGTGCACTATTCCACTCTATGGGAACCCATACATTTGAAACGCAGACATTACAGACCACCAGAAGGTGGTGTGAGAATGCTAATTTAGCCAGATTCCAGATGTTTGGGAGAATTGGAGCCAGTGGGGAGCAGACTTGATACTACTATCAACAGAAATGAGCTGTTACAGTGTCAAACGATCAAAATAGTGTAGACCAGGTGTGGTCAGGGCCTCAACCTCAACATTTATCAGTCCCAAGAAGCCACATAAAATTGAGACCTCAGGAGGAAGGCCGAAAAACTCATTGCCCAATCCTGCACCAGGATCAACCGTCTGTTTCGACTGACCCAATGACTCACAGATGGTGTTGATCTTCTCTTCAAATAGTTGGAGAGTTTATAAGCTAAATCTTGGATATTTGTAATGGTTGACACAGCACATTTGGGAGAGGCCAAGAACCTAACTATAGCAAAGATTTCCTTGGAGGAAATCTCTGCAGCTGAGATTTTTTTTCTCTGTATTTCTAACCAAATTTTCCTACAGGAACTAACATAGGAAATCAATGTTTTGGGACACTCCCTTTTTCTTGACCCTCACTTCATGAATCACCTAAAAACATTCAAGGAAAGAGGGGAGTTGCTCACAGGGGTTGGGCTGTGCGTGGTGGAAAGCTATGCTTCATGAGCGAGTTGGAAGAATATGATAAAAAAAGAGAAATTCACTACAAAAAGCAAAGGTTAAAGTGACGTTATAGTTAGGTATGGTAATAAAATCTTACTTTACGTAAAAAAACTCTCAGAAATTCACAGAAAAAAACAAAGGTTAAAGTGATGTTATAGCTAGGCTTTGTAATGATATCCTCATCAAATACTTTATTTAGTGTTTTCGACCATAAAAGTACATAGACAAATACAGTGCATATATAAAACTAAGAACACACAGAGTTAATACAAAACACTGTGCTATGTCATGCCATTAAAAAGTTTAAACAATTGATGCAAATATGCCTTTAGATTGTAATAAATCACATTGTCAAAAACCCCATAAAAACTTCCAATAAATACTTTATAATTAGTTAAAATTAATATTAAAATAGATATTCTTTAAATGCATCAAATAAAAAGCACAGAAGATGAGCTTCATATTTCAAATACATAAGTACTAGAATACTGGGACAAAGAGGGGGCATAATAGGTAAGCCAGTCTTGTCAATCACCCCAGTGCCCTACACCTAATGGACCAGCTCCAATGGAGGTACTCGGTTACCACTCAAACAACTAACTGAGAGGATTCTGTACGGAGGAGCTGTGTCACAAGCTCAAGTTGGTGGCATCCAAGTTGCTTACACATGGGAATAGTCCATGTTTGTCTTGGGCGGGTATAACCTGGGCAGAAGAAAATAAAGTGCACTAGTGATTCCTCTGACTGTTGGCAAACCGGACGTACAGTACTTATTGGGTTAGGCGATTCCATTTAGCTATAAGGACTTTAGTGGTAAAGTGCCATAGCAAAGTTTAAGATAAAGAGACTATGCAGCTAATGGGTTAATACAATCCAAGAAGGGCTCAAATTGAAAGTCAAGTTTGAAATCTAAAAAGAGGGAAGTAAGTGACCTCTCGGGCACACTCGAAATTTGCTGGAATAAACATGGTTCCAGAATGCATCCTTAAGTGTCATCTTGGCTAGATAAGTCATGGGAGCTGAGAAGGACCGGTAGTCCCCTAAGCTGATGTGAACTAGCAACTTTTGGAGTTGTAATGATATAAAAACTTTTTTTTTTTTTTTTTAAAACACTAAAATTAACCAATTACAGTTTATTGAGCTAACTATTACTTGCGCCCCACCATACGTTACATATAAATTCACATGTTAGATCACTCATGACTTTTTAAATTACATCTTCTATTGAAAAATGGTTCTGCAATATGCCTAATTTATTGTTTATCTAATAATGTAGGACTTTTTATGAAGCAAGCATCATACATAACTGGATATCTAGTAACAAAGATTACTGTAACTTAGGGGCTGATTAGCCCGTCGGTGGTGGTCTCACCGCCATCCTAAGGAAGTTTCCCACCTGCCACATTAGGATGGAGAGCGGTTTGTTGGCGGTCGGAAAGACCGACTGCCACGCATCCTATGGGCTCCTTGAGCCCGACGGTGCGGCGGAGGGGGCTGTAGTCCCTACCATGGTGGTGGTGCCTGCCAGGCACTGCTGTAAGGATTACAATGTCCCTTTCTGCCTGCCTTTTCATGGTGGTTAACCTGTAGTGGGCCCCCCTTCCTACCTGACTGTCTGATATGGGCACTGGGGGTCATATATGGTGCCCCCTACATATCCCTGCACCATGTGGCAGGCAACGCATGGTGCCTACCACGTAGTGCAGGGATATGCGCAGTGTCCTTATTTTGCATTGCAGCAGGTGCTGCAGCCAGCAGCACCCGCGGCATTACAAAATATAGGCATTGCGACCACCGTGGTGGCGGTCACGATGTAATGCCTATGTCGGGACCGCCGACATCCTGTCGGGCGGTCCCGATTCCTGATAGGAGTGCCGCAATCCTAATCAGCCCCTATATCTCTGAGGACAAATAGTATGGGTCGGGGATTCAAGTATTAGGACGCAGTTGAAATTCCTGCTAACATGGGGCATATGAAAGATGCATGGTGCTGAACAGTGTTTTGTACCAGTTTTGCCCTTCCAATTATAGAACCACAGAAGAGGTAACACATCCTTGTGTGGCTCTTGCAATAAGAAGAATTCTTACTCAAAATATGGTCATGCATATTGAAGGGTCGTTCCCTCATTAGCTTATGGATGTGCCTCAAGCAATTGAGAGCATACCTTTTCTAAAGCATCTATGCCATGTCACTGAAACAGACACACAGGCAAACAAATACCTTGGGTGAAAATGCCATCTGAGCAACATACATGTACACAAACGTCACAGACCCTTGAACTTACACTAATTTGCGGGTACCCATATATCTAATTATTTGATTTAACTAGGATATATTCATTCAAAAGTGAAAATCGTGGGTTTGATCTCGAAGGTAAAAATAGGGTAGGTAATCCTTCATCTTCAGTCTCTGAATGCATATCCCTTTCTTTTAATTGAAGGGTTTCACAGAACATTGACAATGCTCCATAGAGAATAAGGCTTTCCCTCTGTATTACTCTGCGTCAAGGGCCATCTACCCTATATTCCATAGCAAATTCAAACACATCTCTGACATGAGCTTAAAAACAAAAAAAAAAAGCTTATAAATCAGTTATCATTAAATATGTAAGGATTCCCGTGAGGGCAGCACTCTCAGAATAATGTTGCAGTCTTGATTTCATAAAGGGAATATAATGTGAACAGTCAGCGGCATCACTCACAGAGTGAGCCAAAAGAGAGAAAAGAGACTTTTAATAGCAGTTACAATTAATTTCCAATGTTATTTTGTAAATGCTGAAAAGTAATGTTGGCGTTATAGTGTGTAGTTTGTATAATCTTCTGAAATTCTGCGAAGCTTAGCCTCTGGGCTGATTGACCCTCTTATGAATGCCCAGGTTAAAACATGGGTGCAGGACTGTGGTGTGTGTAAAGAATCAGAGAAGCGTTTGAGAGTGGGTATAGGGGCCTCTGCTCAGGAACAGCATGTGGCTGAAGTAAGGGGGGTCTGGGAGAAGATCTTTTTGGATTTCATTAGTTCGTTTGTTTTCTTACCTAATCAGGAAAACTTTGCCGCAGTTATAGTGGATGCTAAATCCAGATGGGATGAGATAGTTTTCATGAGGTCCATCAGCACTAGTTCCACAATAGCTGTCTTTGGTGAGGTCTTCAGAAGGGAAGGTATTTCTTCAGTCTTTCTTACAGACAATGGTGCCCAGCTCACCTCCTTGGGAATTAATTTTTTTCTGGTTAATTTGTGTGTTAAGTACGTGTGCACATCCCTGTACGATCCCCAAAGTAACGGTTGGTAGAACGGGTCAACAGGTTGTGAAGGGAACAATGGAGATGGTGTAGAGTGCAGTATTGCCAATTCAGGATGCCTTTAGAGATATGCTGTGGGCTTATCGCATCACAGTAAATGCTAGTACTGGTAAAACTCCTTTTGAAATGATGTGGTGGAGGCAGCCTTGTACAAAGTTGGTTTTCTCTTGGATGCAGGTGGTTTCAATCAACAAGGTGGTTGTGGGGGTGTCACAGGTCGAACCCCATTGGCTCATTAAGAATGGGGGGCTGGGTGAAAATCATCCTGGAGGTGTTGATAGACGCTTGTCCTGATTTTGTTGTCCCTTTAAGGTGTTGGAGGTGAGAACTAATTGGGTCTAGTTGGAGAATGGTCAAATGAGGAACCTGAGAAGAGTTCTATTGTATCAGAAGGGTGGTACCTTGAACTTTTACCCTGCAGTGGAACACAAATGCTCTGGATGGTTACTTATGAATTATTGTGAGTTTGAAGAGAGGTGAGGATAACAGTGAATTTGTTCAGGCGGGTGCGGGTGGTGGGGACGTGGGCCTGTCAGTTTCTGGTTATCTGGTGGATTATCTCTGTGGGTGATCCTTACCGTTAGAAGGTTGGTGAGTCCTAGGGATTTTGGTCTTGGAGGTGAAATGTTTATATCTTGTGTCTGTGAGTATTGTAGGGATTTGTTGTTGGTGTTTGTAGTCTCTGTTGCATCATTTTGTGTGTGTATTATGTTACTGTTTGGTTTGGTGTCAGGGCTTGCTATTGAGAAAAAGGGGATATATGTTATGTGTCATAGTTTTGTTCTATGAAGCGAAGGTGGATGTGTTATCGTGTGGAGCACATATATACTTCTAAGCTCTGCGCAGCTCAGCCTCTGGGCTGATAGCATGCTTGCCAGGTGCAGCCCTTATGACATCTTGGGGTTCTGGGTGGTTTGAAATGTGCCAAGGGAGTAGTTGGTTGTCCCTGGCCCGGGATGGTGCAAAAGGGTTTTCTCCTGACAGAAAAAAAGAACTTGGCCAATAACTCTACAGTGTCCAGTGAACTTACTACACTTGGGCTTGTAAGACAAATCTGAGCCATTAGAATATTATGCTTGCTGAGAGGTAGGCTGCACTCACCTCTTCTAAGTGTTCTTACTGTCAACAAACGCTGTGGTTTTCTTTAACATTTGTTTCCTTATTTTAGTCAGCAAATGTATATAAAACATTTAATGTAGTCAATGTGAAGAGCATGACGGTATTTAGGAAACCCAGTGTTTTCGGGTTGTACACTGTTGAATGCAGATTATATTGGTTACCTATTACCTGTGCATGACCAGATGTTAATCATTCTGAAATTGCCCTTTATATTGCCATTATTCTTTCAAGGAGGTAAACGTTTCACCTGATTTAAGTTGTTAATTATAAGTTATCACATGGCTCTTATTAACAAATCAGGTCTTAATCATGGCGGATGTTTGTCCAGGCAATGCCTCTGGGTGTACTTAAGTCCAGAAATACATGCCCATTGTTTGATGAGTACAATTTTAGCCAGCTTGCCCAGTTTCATGATTAAGTTCCGTCAAGTTGGGAAACTCCAAGTCATTGCTATCCATTTTTTTTTTACCAGACTGATAACTATTTCCTTGAAAATACATGTATCTTTTTCTGATTTTCTATGAGGCAAATTTACCTGCTTGCAAACAGTGAGTGAGCACTCTTAGTTCTGAGTATGAAGTCAGCCCTGCCCGATCTACATCTAGGACTCATTCAACATCAGCTATATTTATATATAGTTGAATGTTCTGCAATGCCATCAAAGAGTTTACATTGTTTCTGGACTGTTGGGGTAGAGTATATGAAGAGCAGTAAGTTGTATGGGACTAATCAGGAAGGGACCCATCTTCTGAGTATAATGATATATGTTGCCATGATCATAGAAGTTCAGGAGCATCAGGCCTACTGCTTTCCTGACATAGTGCCAGTGGTGGCTGGTAAGATGCTACCATATGTGCTTTTACAGTTGAAAAATCGTTGAACAGACACTTGGTTCATAGAGGGTATGGTATCTACTTTCCAAAAAGAGATCTGTGCTGTGCTGTTCTTCTTGTCCAGATATCCCATGCAGCTATTACATTTGCATTAACAGAATCTGTGTCTTCTGTGCACCCCCCAAGACATTTCATGGAGACAATTAGGGTAAGTTCAGTGACCTTGTCTTCAATAATTAATACCTACCATCCATGATCATGAATCTGGCACCTACTTTGCAGAGGTCTGACTTCATGAAGCTTACTTCTATTCAATTGCATCAATCCTACTTTGCAGCAAAACACGTGAATCCATGACAGCTCAAAGACACTCATTTAGCAAGGTAGTTGTGAAGAGATTTGCAAGGTTGGTGCCTGCTTGGCTGGGACTATAAAATAATCGCTGTTTAGTGGGTACTACTGCAAAGGTATCCATTTATCTCTACTGCATTGTTTGAATTGGGCTTTCCTTTAAAATGCAATCATGTTGTGGGTATCCATATTCTGTTCAGTAGGAGACAGCAGCTTTATACACTCACATTGTGTTAATCCTATCAACCTTTTTGTGCAAGCACTGCATATTAGCGTTAGTCTAAAACACACATTTTCTAGTCTGTTTTATGAAAAATGACAAGTATTAGGAGCAGCATGATAGAGTTGCATTCATAAGTGAGTTCTAGTGGGGATATCTCCAGCTGAATCCTGTGCTCAATGGTCTCATTAGTGTGTTCATTCAATAGGCATTCCACAGATCCAGCACCAGCATACTGAAGTGTTAACAACCACCATTCTACAACATATTGAGCAGTTTTAGTCTCAGAGTCTGTGTGTGGCAATCTCATTAGTCTGTTCAATTTCATGCACAGCACACCTACACTTCTATCAGGGCTGTGAGCCCATGATCATAGGACACACCAACAAAACATTCCAAAGGCCTCTCATGACTACGAACCATTTGGAACCACTACCAACAGGAAGTATCTCAGCATGCAGAGCTCACACAGGTTTTCTAGAGCATCTGAACCTGCCTTCAACCATAGGCGCCAAGACCATACCACAGACATAGCCACAATGAGCACTGCCATGTGCTTCCCAAGGTATCTATTCTATGAGCCACAAGGTTAAACTCCAGGGTGTTGGTACCATCTTTCCAGGCAGTGCATCCTTGTTCAAGGGAGTCAGTGCAAAGTGCAGGAAATGTATCCATGTTTGGATCAGCAGTTGATTAGTTAGATGCCACTTCAGGTATAACATTGTTTGCTGTTTATTCTCCCTTTGTTATTCAGTAGTACTATTACTATTATATAAGGACATAAGGACATTGCAAAATGTTTGGGCCTTCACCAGTTAGCAATGAGGATGATGAAAAGGTGGATATGAAACTTTTAGTAGAAGATTCCAAAGGTCCCATGTTTTATAAACAACCTGGCAATTGTTAATCTCAAATTACTAAGTGATAGAACTGCTCATCAGGCAGAACACTTGTTGAGCCTGATCTATACTACATCTCAGAAGTTATATACCAGTGAGCTTAGACCCCTTATTTGGAAAGATCACTTTGAGGTCCCTTTTCAAGTTATCCAGTATGCCAATGCTTGATAAAGGCAGAACTTAGCTTGAAACATAGAAGCTAATTCTCAAACAATATACTGAAGATCAGATTGCAGATTCACCAAAATGAGTTGTGCTGGTGAAGAACCCACGCTCCTGATCAAAAATTAATCTACAGTATACAGATGACTTTTTGAATACACAGATTAAATTAGAGAACACTGACATAGTATTGATCCAACAAATATCAAAGCACAAAAATATCAGAATTTAAATATCGAGGGGGAACATGGCGGACAGCTAGGTAGCCGGTCGCGAATCGTCCGCCCTCTAGCCTCCGTTATGGGCTCCCGGGGCTGAATTTCCTCGAGTTTGTGCTTACCTTTTTCACCGACCGCTAGCCGAGGACGGGACCATTGGCTTTTTGCTGAGTGTCGTTTTCTGGCTTTTTTCATTGCTTTTCTACACGGTATGACTACTTGAGGCAGAGCCAGGAGCTGACACGGTCGTTTCACTATGCAGGACGCCTGTAGGCAGCGTGTGGCGCCTCTGGCTCTCCGTAGCTTGGGGAGGCGAGGCACCCTGGGCAGCGTGTGTCGAGAAACGAGAAACGAGAGACTCGAGACTCCAAGAAAAGGATCTGGGAGGCTGCCGCTCCGGTGCGGTGCGGTAAGGGGGGGTAACAATTTTGGCTTGTTATCCGCCTAGTTAACGTAGTCAGTCCCCCATTATACTGTAAGTCTTCCATGACTCTCCGTGACTCTTCGTGACTCTCCGGATCTCGTTGTGGACCTCGTTGTGGACCTTCTTTTTTTTAACTGCTTTGTATAGCTTTGTGTAGTCCCTGGATAGTTTTTCTGTTCTTTCCTCTAGGGCAGGGGTTAAGAGTTCTGGGTTCTGGATGTGTGGTGGCTCAGTATTTGCACTATTTAGGGCAGCGGGGGCACTTGCTGAGTGTCGTCCTGCCTGGTGCTTCTTTCACGACCAGCCTTTTGGTCATTTGGCGGACTACTGTAGGGGCAGCCTCTGTGGTATATTTGATCCTGAAACGAAGTCCTACACCACTTCCAGGTATCATTTAGAGCTGAATACAGAGCTAAGCACTGTGTTTAAAGGTGCCTCAGAAAAGAGCTACTCAGCGGCCAATCTTGTTACATTTAGTGATCAGTCAAGTACAATAAGTAAATTAAGGTATGAGATCACCCCTTACCCTATGGAGTTAGTCACACAGCAATCTGGGCAATTTGAGGAAAAAGGGAATCAGCCTGCCAAGGGGGATCTACCAAAGCCAAATAAAGTTGTAATTGGTGCCCCTACCACTGAGGAATCACTGGGCAAAAGATACAAATTAAGATCACGTACCATTTTGGGAGGAGAACCTTTTGCGCAACAACCTAACCAACCGTGTCAAGCCACTGAGACTTCAGTAAATAATCACAAGCATAAGAAGCCTCTCTATAAATCTCGGAAATCTACTCCCGTGAAGGGCAGGAAGAAAAATAAAAACCAAGTCCTCTCAAAAGTGACTCCCTCACTTAGGTCATACTTTATGGCTAACATTCAGGGCAATATGGAATCGTGAAACAGACTGCGTCAGTGTCAGGTGAATCCCTGGAATTAAATCCTGCCATTTCTTTCTCTAACCGATTTTCTCAGTTAAATGAGACAAGTGAGACAACCACTATGGTAGGGGGGGGGGTTGTCAAGACGAACGAGATGAGTTAGGGGATATGTCTTCGGTGGTAGCAGCACAGAGCCTGGATACATTACACAGGATGTTAAGGCAGTTATCGGTGGAGATTGGAGTTCGCTTCTCCACCTCTGAAACAAATCAGAAGAAGATTCAAGATACTTGCACCAGCTTAGAGGAAAATCTGTCGGCACTGACGCATCGGATGGAGGCCCTTGAGAATAAAGTGGGGGAACTGGGTTTGGAGGTTAAAGATAACACTCAAGAAGTGGTTAGACTGAAAGAAAGAGAGCGGGACTTGGCGGAGAGATTGGAGAGGCTTGAAAATATTTTGAGAAGGAACAATATCAGGATTTTAGACTTAAAAGAAGGGCTGGAAGGTGATAATTTAAAGTCTTATGTTATAGACATTTTGACTAAAGCCTTCCCCCAGGTCGCTGCAGCCCCTGTTTGGGAAACTGAGATTCAGCGAGTCCATAGGGACCCCTTTAAGTTGAATTCCGCACGGAAAAAGCCTAGGAAAATCCTAGTATATATCCAATCCTATCTTCTTAAGGAGCAATTGCTGGGGGCGGCCCTTAAACTTAAGACTATACCGGTCCCAGGATGCTTGTTTCCGGTCCAGGGAAGACATGGCTTGGCAGTTCAGGCTGGACTGTTCCCATGAGGCACAGGGTCAGACTGATTTGCATATGGCCATGTCTGAACTGGGGTGGCGGAGTGAGCTAAAGAATGATGATGGATTAAACCCAGATCAGTTGACTGGGGGTGAGTGCTTGCAATGTTCAACACTCCGTCCATCATCCCCTTTGGTTTTGCCTCCTTCAGAATGTGGTCTGATATCTCTTGGGTTACAGAAGATAGGAGATGGGAATTGGGTAAGCGGATGGATGCATTAAGGGATCAGGGAGCTCAAGTTCAGCTGCGGTTTCCTGCCTTTCTAAAAGTTGTATGGGCTAATAAGATGTATAACTTTAGGTTCCCGGAGGAAGTAGATAGCTTCTTGGCACAAACTAAATCCAACTTATAGCTTATAGATTAAGGGAATTCAGCGTCTATTGTTATTTTTGATTTTTTTCTATTTATGTAGGAGGCTGGAGGGCTCCGGCTCGAAAGGCAATACTTATTGCCGATGGGTAGAAAGGGAGGGTTCCCTTGGGTGGGTCAGAGGGGTTGGGGGGGTTGTGGGGTTTTTCACGTTTTTTGGTGGGGAGCATTGGGAAAAAATAAAAAAAAAGAAGACGTAACAACAATCTTATGTGACATAACATCCTCCAGTAGTTGCAGCAGAGGGTGGAGTCAGGACAATGGCGGGGGATAGACCTGCTCGGGGAGGGAACCAGCATTTTGAATTTTCAAGTTGGAATGTCAATGGTTTAAGAGTTAGAAAAAGACGGCGCCTGATTCTCCAGTACTTAAAAAATAGTTCAGCGAGGATCCTTATGATCCAGGAGACCCATCTCTTACAATCAGAATGTAAAGCATTATTTGGTAAACAAAGATGGGTTGATAGGATTATAGCCTCGGACCAGCAATGTTGCTCAAAGAGGGTTGCTGTTATACTTAAAGCGAATTCAGGAGTCGAGCTCATTAAGTCCGAGGTAGACGATAGAGAACGCTGGGTTATTGTGGAAATTAAATGTCAGGAGTCTAAATACACTCTAGCTAGTTATTATGGTCCTAATGAGGACGACATCACACCTCTGAACAATCTTTGTCTTGCCCTGGCCGATTACGAGGCTCCTCTGATATTGAGAGGAGACTTCAATGTGCTTTTAAACAACACGCTAGATAGGTCCTCCCCTCGAACACAGGTAGCAGTTCCGCGCGTTAAAGCCCATCTTTTGACTATACTAAAAAGTTTTAACCTCTCTGATGTATGGCGGAAAAAAATGGGTGAGACTAGGGAGTACTCCTTTTATAGTAAGAAGAACTCTCATTATTCCAGAATTGATTATATATTCATGGAGCACTCAGAGCTCGATAAAGTAAGTTTAATCGAATATTTGCCCATACATCTTTCTGATCATGGTGCCATAGTTCTCAATCTGGAACTCCCTCTAGAGCTCCCCCTGAGGAGATGGACTTTAAATAGGAGATTCCTTCTGCAATCCTCAACTCCAGGTTTTCTGAGGTTTGAAACAGCTAGCTTCTTTCAAGACAACTTGGGCTCGGCCCCTTTGTATATTGTGTGGGATACCTTTAAGGCCTGGCTGAGAGGGACACTAAAAGGGGCAGTTGTGGGCTGGGCTAGGGCTGAGAGGAAAGAGCTGGCTGACTTAGAACTACAGCTAGCAGGGGCAGAAGCAGATTTAAAGGCTAGGTGTCCTCCCGGAACAGAGAATGATAATTTAACAAAGAGAGTGGAAGACCTGCAGCTGAAGTTCAGACTTAAGTCTGAAGAGATTTTACCTAAAAAATGGGAGGCAAGTAAAATGAGGGATTTTGAGCAAGGGGAGAACTGTGGCAAACTTCTAGCCATGAAGAGTAGAGTAGATAGATCTTATAACTACATTAGTAGGCTTAAAGTTGGTACACATATTACAGAGGATAAAGGGAATATAGAACAGGCTTTTGCGCAATTCTTCCAGGAGTTATATCGAGAAGACCTTCAGGTTGCGGAGGAACACATTGATAGTTGGCTCAAAGAGAAACAGCTTCCAATTATAACCGAGGATAGTCAAAAAATGATTATACTAGAAATAACAGGGAGTGAGATATTAACTGTTTTAGACAGAGCTGAGAAAGGGAAAGCGGCAGGCCCCGATGCGATCCCGATTGAGGTTTATGCCTTATTGCGGGAGGAGGTCATCCCGGTCTGGCTGAAACTGTATAATGAGATCTTAGATGGTACCTCCCCTTTACCTGACTCCTGGAGCAATGCAGTTATTACACTGATTCTGAAGCCCGGTAAGGATCCGACCCAGTGCCAGTCATATCGGCCAATTTCATTATTAAATGCCGACTATAAGATCTTTGCAGGGATTTTGAATAACCGGCTTTGTAAGATCATAGGGCCAATAATTCATGAAGATCAAAAGGGTTTTCTCCCGGGTGGGCAGATGTCGGAACTGGTGCACACTTTAATTGGGGCAGTTGACTTGGCATCGTCACAGGGTCTCCCTCTTTCAATTATTACTGTCGACGCCGCCAAAGCCTTTGACCGTGTGAACTGGCATTTCCTGGATAGGACCTTGAAGGTCTTTGGCTTCGGTGACGGTTTGAGGGAAGTTCTTAAAAAAATATATAAATCCCCTCGGGCTCGGGTCCTGGTCAATGGTAGCCTTTCTCCTCTTGTTAAAATAGGGTGTGGCACTAGGCAGGGCTGCCCATTGTCCCCCATTCTTTTTGATTTATATATTGAGCCTCTAGCCCAGAGTTTAAGACAGAATAAGAAGATTGCTCCTTTTGTAGTGAATGGGTTTGTGAGGAAACTAGCACTATATGCAGATGACTTAATCTTATTATCCTCAAATGTTAACGTTACTCTTCCGGAGCTCCTTGTTGCAGCCCAGATCTTTGGGAAATTCTCCGGTTATGAAATTAATAATGACAAAACTGAGATTATGGCATGGAACATTGCTGATCAGGAGGGGATTTTTGCCAGGGAGCTCAGATATCTTGGAGTTATAATAACTCAGGATCTCAGAGAAATCCCAAAAACCAATTTAGACAGAGTTTCGAAAGAGGTTGATGTTTTATTAAAAAGATGGCAGAATATTCCGCTTTCCCATTACGGACGGGTTAATTTGATTAAAATGTGCGTGCTCCCGAAATATACTTATCTGTTTAATAACATCCCCCTAGAATTTGCAAAAGTTGACCTGCTTAAAATTCAGGGCAAGATATCCTCTTTTATTTGGGCAGGTAAAGGGATCAGACTGTCCTGGAAAAAATTAAGGCGCAAATTAACGCGTGGGGGTATGGGCTTACCAGACCTCCAGTTGTATTGTTGGGCCTACCAATTAAAAAACTGTAGGATGTTACTGCTTACTCCAGATGACTCGCTGATAGGTAGCATGTTTAAAGCTATGTTAGTTGGCGTAGAGGAGCTAGGATTCATGTACAAGTTCGGCTCCTCTAAATGTTTTTAAAAAGTCAGTTTGAAGACGTTGCGTATGGTGGCCAAGCTATGGTCGGACTGTCAAGATTGCTTGGGACTTTCCTATTATAGCGATTGGGCCCCAGTGTGGGGTTCCCCTGGAACACAGGAGTGTCTTTAAGACGCTCTAGCTCAGCCATTAAAAGAGGCCGGAGTCTCACACTGGAAGGACATCGTAGTGGGTAATAAATGTCATTCTTGGGACTTTTGGAGCCACATTACGAGTGGAGCTTTGTCTAGGTTTAAGTTCTATCAGATCTCATCCTGGTGTAAACTTTACAGAAACACACAGTCACTGGATGATGTCATCAGTGATGTCATCAGTGATGTCATATGTGACGTCATCAGCAGTGCATTGCGGGGGCGCGAGTTATAGTTAGCTGAACTAACTATAACGGGGGGATTTCTATGGTTTTGTACGAGTGAAATGTCCAACTAACTATAACTGTCCCTAAAACCTATGGTTTTTTCAGTGAATTTCAAAGGTTTTTTAAATGCTAATTTCTAACTATAACGTGTCTGAAACCTATGGTTTTTTCAGTGAATTTCAAAGGTTTTTTAAATGCTAATTTCTAACTATAACGTGCCTGAAACCTATGATTTTTAAGTGAATTTCAAAGGTTTTTTAAATGCTAGTTTCTAACTATGCCTACAGAGGTAGGACATGTGAAGAAAGAAGAAAAAACGCACAGAAAGAAACAAAAGATGTGCAGAAAGAACCAACAGAGGAGCAGAAAGAGGCCTTGTTGCAAAATCATCCTGTGCCCACAACTTTTCAGACGGGTACTGGTGGTAACTGACTCTGACTAACCAGAGCCAGTGCTATGCTAAAAGACACTTAGAATACAGTGAAAACACCTAGATACACTACGGGAACACTATGCGTTGGGGTACCCCTGTGATTAGCATGACCTCCTCTGCAAGTCCCTAGTACATAATAGGGCAGGGGGATTAAAACTACCTCTTAAAACGCGCTACAGGGCGCGTTTGCACAGTGGTGAAGGGAGGGGGCCTGAGGTGACATGTGTGCAAACGCACCCCGTGGCGCGTTTTAAGTTGCGGGATTAGGTCCCTTGAATTCTGAGGGTCCCTGGGGCCCAACTAGCCCCCAGGTACCTACAGTTAGGACCACAGAGCTGAGTTGCAGAGAGGCGTTCCGAGGCCACGCACCTTTTTCACCTCTCTGCAACGCAACTCTGTTGTGCTTACTGAAGGTACCTGGTGGGCTAGTTGGCCCCCAGGGTCCCTCAGGATTCAAAGGGAATTAATTCCCCAACTTAAAACGCACCACAGGGCGTGTTTGCGCACATGTCACCTGAGGCCCCGCCCCTCCCTTCACCACTGTGCAAACGCGTCCCGTGGTGCGTTTTAAGTTGGGGGATTAGGTCACCTTGAATCCTGAGGGTCCCTGGGGCCCAACTAGCCCACTAGGTACTTCCAGTAAGCACCACAGGCCTGCGTTGCAACGCCTGTAACAAATTGTGCAGTTGTGTTTAGGTAGTGAAGAGGGTCGTGCTGGGGGTAGTGTTTTAGGGTTTAGGGTAGTGCAGTGGTGTTTGTGTAGTGTAGGGGGTCATGCTGGGGGTAGATTTAGGGTTTAGGGTAGTGCAGTGGTGTTTGGGTAGTGTAGGGAGTCGTGCTGGGGGAGTGTTTTAGGGTTTAGGGTAGTGCAGTGGTGTTTGGGTAGTGTAGGGGGTCGTGCTGGGGGTAGTGTTTTAGGGTAGTGCAGTGGTGTTTGGGTAGTGTAGGGGTACTGTTGGGGGTAGTGTTTTAGGGTTTAGGGTAGTGCAGTGGTGTTTGGGTAGTGTAGGGATACTGCTGGGGGTAGTTTTTAGGGTTTAGGGTAGTGCAGTGGTGTTTGGGTAGTGTAGTGGTTCGTGCTGGGGGTCGTTTTTAGGGTTTAGGGTAGTGCAGTGGTGTTTGTGTAGTGTAGGGGTAGTGTTTTAGGGTTTAGGGTAGTGCAGTGGTGTTTGTGTAGTGTAGGAGGTCGTGTTTTAGGGTTTAGGGTAGTGCAGTGGTCTTTGGGTAGTGTAGGGAGTCGTGCGGGGGTAGTGTTTTAGGGTTTAGGGTAGTGTAGGGGTCATGCGGGGGTAGTGTTTTAGGGATTAGGGTAGTGCATTGGTGTTTGAGTAGTGTAGGGGGCATGCGGGGGTAGTGTTTTAGGGTTTAGGGCAGTGCAGTGGTGTTTGGGTAGTGTAGGGGGCCGTGCTGGGGGAGTGTTTTAGGGTTTAGGGCAGTGCAGTGGTGTTCGGGTAGTGTAGGGGGTCGTGCTGGGGGAGTGTTTTAGGCTTTAGGGCAGTGCAGTGGTGTTCGGGTAGTGTAGGGGGTCGTACTGGGGGGAGTGTTTGAGGGTTTAGGGCAGTGTAGTCGTGTTCGGGTAGTATAGGGGGTTGTGCTGGGGGTAGTATTTTAGGGTTTAGGGTAGTGCAGTGGTGTTCGGGTAGTGTAGGGGGTCGTGCTGGGGGTTGTGTTCTAGGGTTTAGGGCAGTGCAGTGGTGTTTGGGCAGTGTATGGGGTAATGCTGGGGGTGGTGTTTTAGGGTTTAGGGCAGTGCAGTGGTGTTCGGGCAGTGTAGGGGGTCGTGCTGGGGGTGGTGTTTCAGGGTTTAGGGCAGTGCAGTGGTGTTCGGGCAGTGTAGGGGGTGGTGTTTCAGGGATTAGGGCAGTGCAGTGGTGTTCGGGCAGTGTAGGGGGTCGTGCAGGGGGTGGTGTTTCAGGGTTTAGGGCAGTGGTGTTCGGGCAGTGTAGGGGGTCGTGCTGGGGGTGGTGTTTCAGGGTTTGGGGCAGTGCAGTGGTGTTCGAGCAGTAAAGGGGGTCGTGCTGGGGGTGGTGTTTCAGGGTTTAGGGCAGTGCAGTGGTGTTCGGGCACTGCAGGGGCGGTGCAGGGGGTGGTGTTTCAGGGTTTAGGGCAGTGCAGTGGTGTTCGGGCAGTGTAGGGGGTCATGCAGGGGGTGGTGTTTCAGGGTTTAGGGCAGTGCAGTGGTGTTCGGGCAGTGTAGGGGGTCGTGCTGGGGCTGGTGTTTCAGGGTTTAGGGCAGTACAGTGGTGTTCGGGCAGTGTAGGGGGTCGTGCTGGGGCTGGTGTTTCAGGGTTTAGGGCAGTGCAGTGGTGTTTGGGCAGTGTAGGGGGTTGTGCTGGGGCTGGTGTTTCAGGGTTTAGGGCAGTGCAGTGGTGTTCGGGCAGTGTAGGTGGTCGTGCTGGGGCTGGTGTTTCAGGGTTTAGGGCAGTGCAGTGGTGTTCGGGCAGTGTAGGGGGTCATGCTGGGGCTGGTGTTTCAGGGTTTAGGGCAGTGCAGTGGTGTTCGGGCAGTGTAGGGGGTCTTGCTGGGGCTGGTGTTTCAGAGTCTAGGGCAGTGCAGTGGTGTTCGGGCACTGTAGGTGGTCTTGCTGGGGCTGGTGTTTCAGGGTTTAGGGCAGTGCAGTGGTGTTCGGGCAGTGTAGGGGGTCGTGCTGGGGGTGGTGTTTCAGGGTTTAGGGCAGTGCAGTGGTGTTTGGGCAGTGTAGGGGGTCGTGCTGGGGCTAGTGTTTCAGGATTTAGGGCAGAGCAATGGTGTTCAGGCAGTGTAGGGGTTTTGCTGGAGGTGGTGTTTCAGGGTTTAGGGCAGTGCAGTGGTGTTCGTGCAGTGTAGGGGTGGTGTTTCAGGGTTTAGGGCAGTGGTGTTCAGGCAGTGTAGGGGGTCTTGCTGGGGTTGATGTTTCAGAGTTTAGGGCAGTGCAGTGGTGTTCAGGCAGTGTAGGGGGTCGCGCTGGGGGTGGTGTTTCAGGGTTTAGGGCAGTGCTGTGGTGTTCCGGCAGTGTAGGAGGTCGTGCAGGGGGTGGTGTTTCAGGGTTTAGGGCAGTGCAGTGGTGTTCGGGCAGTGTAGGGGGTCGTGCTGGGGGTGGTGTTTCAGGGTTTAGGGCAGAGCAGTGGTGTTCGGGCAGTGTAGGGTGTCGTGCTGAGGGGTGCTGTTTCAGGGTTTAGGGCAGTGCAGTGGTGTTCGGGCAGTGTAGGGGGTCGTGCAGGGGTGGTGTTTCAGGGTTTAGGGCAGTGCAGTGGTGTTTGGGCAGTGTAGGGGGTCGTGCAGGGGGTGGTGTTTCAGGGTTTAGGGCAGTGCAGTGGTGTTCGGCCAGTGTAGGTGGTCTTGCTGGGGGTGGTGTTTCAGGCTTTAGTGCAGTGGTGTTCGGGCAGTGTAGGGGGTGTTGCTGGGGGTTGTGTTTCAGGGTTTAGGGCAGTGCAGTGGTGTTCGGGCAGTGTAGGGGGTCTTGCTGGGGCTGGTGTTTCAGGGTTTAGGGCAGTGCAGTGGTGTTCGGGCAGTGTAGGGGGTCGTGCTGGGGCTGGTGTTTGAGGGTTTAGGGTAGTGCAGTGGTGTTCGGGCAGTGTAGGGGGTCGTGCTGGGGCTGGTGTTTCAGGGTTTAGGGCAGTGCAGTGGTTTTCGGGCAGTGTAGGCGGTCGTGCTGGGGCTGGTGTTTCAGGGTTTAGGGCAGTGCAGTGGTGTTCGGACAGTGTACGGGGTCGTGCTGGGGCTGGTGTTTCAGGGTTTAGGGCAGTGCAGTGGTGTTCGGGCAGTGTAGGGGGTCGTGCTGGGGGTGGTGTTTCAGGGTTTAGGGCAGTGCAGTGGTGTTCGGGCAGTGTAGGGGGCGTGCTGGGGCTGGTGTTTCATGGTTTAGGGCAGTGCAGTGGTGTTCGGGCAGTGTAGGGGGTTGTGCTGGGGGTGGTGTTTCAGGGTTTAGGGCAGTGCAGTGGTGTTCGGGCAGTGTAGGGGGTCATGCTGGGGGTGGTGTTTCAGGGTTTAGGGCAGTGCAGTGGTGTACGGGCAGTGTAGGGGGTCTTGCTGGGGGTGGTGTTTCAGGGTTTAGGGCAGTGGTGTTCGGGCAGTGTAGGGGGTCTTCCTGGGGGTAGTGTTTTGGGGTTTAGTGCAGTGGTGTTCGTGCAGTGTAGGGGGTCGTGCTGCGGGTGGTGTTTCAGGGTTTAGGGCAGTGCAGTAGTGTTCCGTCAGTGTAGGGGATCGTGCAGGGGGTGGTGTTTCAGGGTTTAGGGCAGTGCAGTGGTGTTCGGGCAGTGTAGGGGGTCGTGCTGGGGGTGGTGTTTCAGGGTTTAGGGCAGTGCAGTGGTGTTCGGGCAGTGTAGGGGGTCGTGCAGGTGGTGGTGTTTCAGGGTTTAGGGCAGTGCAGTGGTGTTCGGGCAGTGTAGGGGTCGTGCTGGGGCTGGTGTTTCAGGGTTTAGGGCAGTGCAGTGGTGTTCGGGCAGTGTAGGGGTCTTGCTGGGGGTGGTGTTTCAGGGTTTAGGGCAGTGCAGTGGTGTTCGGGCAGTGTAGGGGGTCGTGCAGGGGTGGTGTTTCAGGGTTTAGGGAGTGCAGTGGTGTTTGTGCAGTGTAGGGGGTCGTGCTGGGGATGGTGTTTCAGGGTTTAGGGCAGTGCAGTGGTGTTCGTGCAGTGTAGGGGGTCGTGCAGGGGGTGGTGTTTCAGGGTTTAGGGCAGTGCAGTGGTGTTCGTGCAGTGTAGGGGGTCGTGCTGGGGATGGTGTTTCAGGGTTTAGGGCAGTGCAGTAGTGTTCGGGCAGTGTAGGGGGTTGTGCAGGGGGTGGTGTTTCAGGGTTTAGGGCAGTGGTGTTCGGGCAGTGTAGGGGGTCTTGCTGGGGGTGATGTTTCAGGGTTTAGGGCAGTGCAGTGGTGTTCGGGCAGTGTAGGAGGTCTTGCTGGGGGTAGTGTTTCAGGGTTTAGGGCAGTGCAGTGGTGTTCGGGCAGTGTAGGGGTCATGCTGGGGGTGGTGTTTCAGGGTTTAGGGCAGTGCAGTGGTGTTTGGGCAGTGTAGGGGGTCGTGAAGGGGTGGTGTTTCAGGGTTTAGGGCAGTGCAGTGGTGTTCGGGCAGTGTAGGGGGTCGTGCTAGGGTATGTGTTTCAGGGTTTAGGGCAGTGCAGTGGTGTTCGGGCAGTGTAGGGGGTCGTGCAGGGGCTGGTGTTTCAGGGTTTAGGGCAGTGCAGTGGTGTTCGGGCAGTGTAGGGGGTCGTGCTGGGGGTAGTGTTTTAGGGTTTAGGGTAGTGCAGTGGTGTTTGTGTAGTGTAGGGGGTCATGTTTTAGGGTAGTGCAGTGGTGTTTGGGTAGTGTAGGGGTCGTGCTGGGGGTAGTGTTTTAGGATTTAGGTTAGTGCAGTGGTGTTTGGGTAGTGTAGGGGTCGTGCTGGGGTAGTGTTTTAGGGTTTAAGGTAGTGCAGTGGTGTTTGTGTAGTGTAGGGGTCGTGCTGGGGGTAGTGTTTTAGGGTTTAGGGTAGTGCAGTGGTGCTTGTGTAGTGTGGGGGTTGTGCTGGGGGTAGTGTTTTAGGGTTTAGGGTAGTGCAGTGGTGTTTGTGTAGTGTAGGGGGTCATGTTTTAGGGTAGTGCAGTGGTGTTTGGGTAGTGTAGGGGGTCGTGCTGGGGGTAGTGTTTTAGGATTTAGGTTAGTGCAGTGGTGTTGGGGTAGTGTTTTAGGGTTTAGGGTAGTGCAGTGGTGTTTGTGTAGTGTAGGGGGTCATGCTGGGGGTAGTGTTTTAGGGTTTAGGATAGTGCAGTGGTGCTTGTGTAGTGTAGGAGGTCGTGCTGGGGTAGTGTTTTAGGGTTTAGGGTAGTGCAGTGGTGTTTTTGTAGTATAGGGGGTCATGTTTTAAGATGCAACGTTCCAATACCTGACCAGTCTGCACTACATAAAACTGCAAAAAAACTAAAAATAAAAAGTGGTTTGCACACTTTTGTCATTGGGCTATATGTGGGCTACATCTGGGTAATATTTGTGCTACATTTGGGCTCTTTTTTCACTGGTGGCCATCTTGGAAGACTTCTTTGTTATGAAGTTTCCTAATTTCCTCATTTACTGCAGTCTCCTCAGTAGGAAATGCTTTCAGTTTTTACTTTGTTTCCATCAAGAAGGCATTCAGATGTGTCACACATTTGCCATAAATTCAGAATGTTATTACTCTAGTTGCTCATTAGATCACTGTAGTAAAGCTACTGCTCACCAAGGAGTTAACTGGAAGTCTACTGCTGGTATTGAAAGTGATTGTTTCAGTCTGCATGTCAGAATTTTCTAATGAAATAGAAGAGGATTTGAGATCTCACTTAAAACATGCACTAAATTTTCTTTTTGCAGCACTAACCATAATTTCTATGGCAAAATGAACCCCCTCATTTTGTTCCTTTTTAAATTAAATGTTTTAAGTGTTACCAGTTTATTCCAATCAAGATGGCTTCAGGTGTGCCATACTTTTGTCATAAGTAAGGCTGTTAGCACTCTAGTTGTTCTTTAGAACACTCTGGGAAGCTGCAGTAGAACACAAAGGCATCAACTGACAGGCTGCTCCTGTTGAAATATAACAGGAAGATATTTGAGATCTCACTTAAAACATGTCCTAATTTTTCTTTCTACAGCACTAACCATAATTTCTATGGCAAAATGAACCCCCTCATTTTGTTCCTTTTTAAATTAAATGTTTTAAGTGTTACCAGTTTATTCCAATCAAGATGGCTTCAGGTGTGCCATACTTTTGTCATAAGTAAGACTGTTAGCGCTCTAGTTGTTCTTTAGAACACTCTGGGAAGCTGCAGTAGAACACAAAGGCATCAACTGACAGGCTGCTCCTGTTGAAATATAACAGGAAGATATTTGAGATCACACTTGAAACATGTCCTAATTTTTCTTTCTACAGCACTAACCATAATTTCTATGACAAAATGAACCCCATCATTTTGTTCCTTTTTAAATTAAATGTTTTAAGTGTTACCAGTTTATTCCAATCAAGATGGCTTCAGGTGTGCCATACTTTTGTCATAAGTAAGACTGTTAGCGCTCTAGTTGTTCTTTAGAACACTCTGGGAAGCTGCAGTAGAACACAAAGGCATCAACTGACAGGCTGCTCCTGTTGAAATATAACAGGAAGATATTTGAGATCACACTTGAAACATGTCCTAATTTTTCTTTCCAGAGCACTAACCATAATTTCTATGACAAGATGAACCCCATCATTTTGTTCCTTTTTAAATTAAATGTTTTAAGTGTTACCAGTTTATTCCAATCAAGATGGCTTCAGGTGTGCCATACTTTTGTCATAAGTAAGACTGTTAGCACTCTAGTTGTTCTTTAGAACACTCTGGGAAGCTGCAGTAGAACACAAAGGAATCAACTGACAGTCTGTGCCCTTGTTGGATGTACATGTTTTACTGAGAATGTCAGACTTCATTCTCACATGACTGAGAAAGATAATGTGAATTTACAGAAAATATGCTCTCATTTTAGCTTCTGGAGCACCTTCCAAAACTGTATGGGACAAGCATGTGAAAATAGTTTTCTCTCAAACATGATTCATGATATCCCAGCAGAAGGTTTTTCACAGGGTAAAATCACCTTAGAACACACCACAATTCCTGAAATTAGTATGGTACCATCAACAAATGAATTCTAATGTAACTAAAGTCTGTTATCACCCTTTATAGTTCTCCTTTTGGTAACCCTCAAAATCTTCGATTCACTACAATGCATTTCAATGGGGTACTATCATTTATATTGGTCCCAAGATGGCTGCCAGCAATTCCAGGATGAAGTGCTGACAGCCAATCAGATCTCACGATGACATGTGTGGTTAGGCTCCGCCCAGATATATATGTGTTTTTACTTTTGATTTTCTCAGCAACTACTGAACGGATTTACACCATTTAACAAAAGGGTTCTTTTTGAACCAAGAACTACCTCTTTGCCAAATTTGGTGTAATTCCGTTCAGCAGTTCGGGCTGTAGCCGTGTCTAAAGTTTCCTATGGGAAAATGAATGGGGAAACACGTTTTGGGACCCCCTTTTTCTCGGCCCCGCTTGACGAATCACCCTGAGACTTTCAGGGTAGGAGCGGACCAGAGCGGGCCATAAAGTTTGAAAATTTCGCGAAGATTCGTCAACCGACGCAAGAGTTATTTCAAATAGAATGTCGCGGATTTCCTATGGAAAATAGGTCCTAACTATAACTATCTACTGGCGACCGCCAGTAGATAATATATATATATATCTATATATATATAATTAATGAATTCTAATGTAACTAAAGTCTGTTATCACCCTTTATAGTTCTCCTTTTGGTAACCCTCAAAATCTTCGATTCACTACAATGCATTTCAATGGGGTACTATCATTTATATTGGTCCCAAGATGGCTGCCAGCAATTCCAGGATGAAGTGCTGACAGCCAATCAGCTCTCACGATGACATGTGTGGTTAGGCTCCGCCCAGATATATATGTGTTTTTACTTTTGATTTTCTCAGCAACTACTGAACGGATTTACACCATTTAACAAAAGGGTTCTTTTGAACCAAGAACTACCTCTTTGCCAAATTTGGTGTAATTCCGTTCAGCAGTTCGGGCTGTAGCCGTGTCTAAAGTTTCCTATGGGAAAATGAATGGGGAAACACGTTTTGGGACCCCCCTTTTTCTCGGCCCCCGCTTGACGAATCACCCTGAGACTTTCAGGGTAGGAGCGGACCGGAGCGGGCCATAAAGTTTGAAAATTTCGCGAAGATTCGTCAACCAACGCAAGAGTTATTTCAAATAGAATGTCGCGGATTTCCTATGGAAAATAGGTCCTAACTATAACTATCTACTGGCGACCGCCAGTAGATAATATATATATATATATTTATATATATATGGAACATAAATAGTAAAATACAAATTAGTGTTTACCATAGAAGGATACAACTCAACTGATAAATAAAAATTCAAAACTATGGTAAACTAACCAGTAAAATTCAAATATAAACAACTTTGAACCCAGAAAACATCAACTACTACAAACAAGCAAGAAGAAATAAGAAAGTAGGTATACATATATAAATAACTAATTAAAAACTCACCCACACAGCACACAAAAACGACCCGAATGACCTCAATTCTCAACAAATTACCATTTAAAATGTAACTTATGTTGTTTTTTCAGTCAACAGAAAAGAAAGCACCTGCTGCACATTAAAACACCTCCAAGGACAAAGCTGCAAAACCGGGTGAAACATCTCACCAGAACATATATGTAAGGATACAAAATAGAGGTAAATGCACTTTTAAACATGTTGATGACAAATGCGCAAATGTTAAAACATATTATATATTTATACTATTACAATACTTACGGATACAATGACATAGCCGCCACATTCATCACTTCACCGAAAGGAAAGCAGTTGCTAAATCACATGGGCTACACCTACAGCTAAGAAAGTGCATCATCAGAAACTATACATTGGATATCTACTATATATTATTCTAATGCATGCTATGGGAGGGCAACTACAAAAAATTATGTCATAACTTATTTAAGGGAGTACAACCCCCCCACAAATGTGACAGAAATAGAAGTACGAGAAATATTGCAAAATATAAGAGAGGCAAGCACTAGCTCACAGGAACCCACAAGCAAAATCTTGAAGAATATCTTACCAGAGTCCCCAAACACATAACAGGGCAACTACTACCTATCCCCACTTTAAAAAGATTATTTGCATGAACTAAAAAAGCCAGCAGCGTTACCCCGCCTGCCCCTAGAAGATACCAAGACATAGACATACCTGCACAATTAACATTTACACATAGGGCCTGATTACGATGGCGGTCGGAAGTGTAGTCTGCAGTTCCACCCACCTAATTATGACGCGACTGCCATGTAGGTGGTCAGAAAAATGCCTTTTTCCATTGCGGCTTGAGCAGCACAAGCCGCAATGGAAACAGGCATTTTGCAAACATCCATGCACCGTATGCCAGGCACTTTGTGGTGTCTGGCACACGGTGCATAGATGTTTGGGGGAACACCACAAGTGCCCCCCTGGCTCCATAGAGGAGGCCCACAGGGGATGGGGCCCTGCTAGGGTCCCCAATTACCCTTTCCATCTGCCTCTACATGGCGGTTGGACCACCATGTAAAGGAAGAGCGAAAGGGACATCGGAATCCCTACAGTGGTGCCTCTGCAGGTACCGCCCCCATTGTAGAGATTACGGTTGGATCGACGCCCCGACGGGCTCTTTGAGTCTGTCGGAGGTGTCGGTCGATCCCTCCGACCACAGTGCTCTGACTGACTGCATCATAATGCGGAGGTCGGACCGCTATCCTGGCTGTCAGGCGGACCGCGACCGACGGCCTGTCTGTGGAGGTCCGCCCGATATCCTAATTGGACCCATCGTGAGGAACCTTTCGTTTTACATGACAACCTAAATATTGAGAAACACATTCTAATATTCTCTACAGGAAACAACTTAATGAAATGTAGTCAATGTCAAACCTGGATGATGGATGGGACCTTTAAAATGTGTCCCAAACCATTTATTGAAATATACAGAATCCGTGGTGAATATCAAAACACAAATATCCCTTTTATATATGCCCTACTAACAAATAAACAAAGCAGTACTTACTACAAGCTCTTAAACCATATCAAACTTGCAACAAATAACTACTGCCCCAAAAATAATCATAAACTTTGACCAAGCCATGATTAAAACAATTCTAAAAGAATATCTCCACACAGCTATACCAGCCAGTGGCATCAAGACTGCCTCATTACGACATCAGCACGTGGTGACATGATTTGGCTCTAGGAGAAATATACATTATTAAAACAAAGTGACAAACTAGTGTAAAATACTAATGGGAAGTAAGTAAGTCCGTTTTTATATAGCGCAGCTACTTACCCTTACGGGTCTCAAGGCGCTGGGGGCCGTAGTGGAAATTAAGTGAGCTATTGCCCAGAGTCACACAGTGCTGAGCTGCCGCCGGAGCAGGGGATCGAACCGTGAACCCTGTGCTCCGAAGTCAGCTGCCCTGGCCGCTGCACCACACCTCTCCACATCTAAATATACCAAACACCCACAAACAACACTATAACTAACTTATAAACATTGCTCCTAAATCCCTCCTACCCTCAAAACCCTTAAAAAAGGAATGACCTCTTCTGATGCACAGCAGCACCATACCGTGACCTGGTTCCGTGAAAAAAGACTAAAAATAACGCAAATACATTACAAAATAGAATGTGGCAGTAACGATAAAATGGCCACTAATGAAATATAAATACCATATTCCCAGAGAAATTAATGTGAAATATAGTATAACAGTTAAATAAATAATAAAAAAATTGTTAGAAATTACTAAACATGTAAAACATATCAAACAATGTTATATAAAATTGTGGCTGAATTGTAAAGTATAAATTAATTAATAGCATAAAATATATACATTTAATATATACTTATAAAACATATATAAGAATAATGCTGAAAATATATAAAAAGTGTAGAAAAGTTAACAAAATGTAAAAAATGATTAACCATAAAACATATCAATCAATGTTATAAAAATGATGAAAAATTGTAAAGTATTAATTACATTATAGTTTATAATATATACAATTATTTAATGAATACTAATAAAACATAAATGTGAAAAAACTGTTACCAATTAAAAATAAAAGTCAAAAATATATAACATACAAATGTATATAAATGTGATTTACCTGATTCTTATTAATAAAAATACTGACATTTATTTTTCATTTACTTAATTTTTTTTTTACTTGAAGTATATAATATGCACTTTGCAAAACTATAGAGCAATTTAACATTGTAAACAGTTAAAAACTGAAAAATATGTGACATTATTTTACTGTACAAAACTTGGGAAAGGTGTTGGACACTAATGAGGTAACATTTACTTTTCCCACTTGAATCTAAACCAATTCAGGGAAGGTGTTAGACACTAAAGGGGCGACATTTACTAATCCCACTCCAAACCCCAGCTGGATCTTGACGTACTTGGTAATCTGTGACCTATTTCACTACTTCCTCTACTCGGTAAACTCCTGGAGAAACATGTCAACCATACATTAGTCAACTACCTTGAGGAGAATAATCTACTCCACCCTACGCAGATGGGCTTTCGCGCCCAACATAGCACCGAAGCAGCTCTCCTGGCAGTTACCGAGGAACTTAAAGCCCTACTAGATAACAGAGGGTCTGCCACCATTATTCTGCTTGATCTCAGTGCGGCCTTTGATACCATCAATCATGCTATACTGAAAGACAGATTAAGGGAAATAGGTATCCGGGACAAAGCGATGGACTGGCTTTGTTCCTTTCTGGAAGATCGGTCCTTCTAAGTGATGGAAAAGGACTGTTTCTCGGGCCGCCTGCCAATAAAGTATGGAGTGCCACAGGGCTCTTCTCTCAGCCCCACGCTATTCAATATATACGTAAGACAGATGGCCAATATCATGCAGGAATTTGGCATTTCGGGTGTATCATACGCTGACGACACCCAGTTGATTGTCTCTCTGTCTAATGGCCCCAACAAAGGCATCGAACAACTGGCTCCCTGCCTGAACAAACTGTCTCACTGGATGTTGAACTGCTGCCTAAAACTGAACGGAGAGAAGACTGAACTCATGATATTAGGTAACACGGCCATTCCTAGGCCACTGAATAACTGGCCGTCCTGCAAGGGAAACCCACCCGATCCTAAACCTGTTATAAAAAAATTAGGTATCTGGTTAGATAGCAACCTTGCAATGAACCAACAGGCAAACAAACTCTCTGGTATCTGCTACGGCCTTTTAAGAATGCTCAGAAACGTACTGGAGCTTATCCCAGAGCAGCTAAGAAAACCCGTCCTGCAGTCCCTTATAGTCTCACGCCTGGACTATGGTAACTCTCTTTACCTAGGCTCACCAAATTACGTGATAAAGAGACTTCAGACTGTGCAGAACGCGGCGGCAAGGCTCCTGCTCAAACTCCCCAGACACGTTTCGGTAAGGGAATCCCTGAAACAGCTCCATTGGCTGCCAATTGCAGCGAGAGTCAAGTTTAAATCCCTATGCATTGCCCATAGGGCAGTAAATAATAAAGGCCCGAAAAACTTTGAAATCTGATATCCACTCACGTCCCCACCAGACTATTAAGGTCCTCCTATCTACACCTCCTCTGCACCACCAGAATCAAAAAATCAAGATGGGGAGGAAGGTCCGTTGTACACCTGATACCCAAACTGTGGAACAGGCTCCCTCTTGAACTAAGAGGGCTGCAAAATGAACTGGCTTTAAGAAAAAAAATTAAAACCTGGCTATGTCCCCTAAACCATTAATCAGCTTCGTGCCATGCGCTATACAAATCCCATAATCAAATCAAATCAATCTAACCATGTTGGGGAAGGTGTTGGACACTAAAGGGGTGATATTTACTATTCCCACTCCAATCTAACCATATTGGGGAAGGTGTGGGACACTAAAGGAGTAACATTTACTATTCCCACTCCAATCTAAACCAATTTGGGGAAGGTGGTGTACACTAAATTGGTAACATTTACTATTCTCACTCCAATCTAAACCATGTTGGGAAGGTGTTGGACACTAAAGGGGTGACATTTACTATTCCCACTGCCATCTAAACCATATTGGGGAAGGTATTGGACACTAAGGGGCCGATTCCGATTCGGGTCGGAAATCTCTCCGACCGAGCCGGACCCGGAGAGATTTCCGACCGAATCGGACTCTAGCAGTCCGACCGAACGAGTACGATGCGCACGTATGCTATCGGACTCGATTCGGTCGGACTCCCATTGAAGTCAATGGGAGCCAGTCGTACGACGCGTACACGGGCTCCCATTGACTCAATGGGCACGACGCGAACAAGGGCGCCCCCTACAGCGTGTGCGCGTCGATGCGGGTCGCGCCGTACATGCACGTGTAGGGGGGACCCATGTGTCCCCCTGTGTGCGACTCGCGCGGCTACACGTACAGGGGGGTCCGACACAGACCCCCCGAAGTACGGCTCCGACTGCTCTTTCGAGCCGGACGGCGCATGTCGGTCGGACTGCTCGCGGCGCGCATCGTACTTACCCGGCCGGGGAACGTCTCCATTGCGCGGTGCGAGTCGAGTCCGAGCGAGTCGGTCGGTGCGGTTAGACCCGGGAACGAGTCGGTCCGAGCGGTTGGGACGCCCGGACGAGTCGGTCGGCGATTTCACATCGTACTCCCTCGCCCGGACACGCGTACGAATCGGTCGGGAAATAGGGCTCCGAATTGGATCCGGTTAAGCCGAATCCGATTCGGAGCCCTACCGGCCGAGATCGGAATCGGCCCCTAAATGGTTGAAATTTAAAGCAACCACTTAAAAATAAAACATTTTACATTTGTTGTGTAGTATAAAGTTTAGGAAAATATTATCTAAAAAACACTAATTTACGTGTAAACCTTTATATTCATATCACATTTTAAATGATAAAATTACTATTTTAATTACTATTAACAAGTATAAAATGTAAAAATGTGTATTAACATTCATAAACAAAAAAACACAAAATTAACAAAAATGTATTTTGAAAATATTTTTAAAATGTATAAAGAAATAATTTACATTTAAAAATTATTTTTTATTAAAAAAATAAAGAATAACACAATTTGTTTCATTAATTAATTTTTAATATAAAAACATTTCTAAATAGTCTACTTATTTCAAAAGTAATGTATGGTTTTAATATTTAATGATATTTTTTTAAATATATAAATATGTATCATACCATTAACATATATCTTAATTAACATCATATTAAAATATATTAAAATATTAATATGATAACATTCTTTTCAAAATTCAAAATTATTTATTTGTATATCTTCAAAACAATTACCTCATATTTTAAAATGTAAAATATATTCTTTAAAAATTTCCGCTGAAAATGCCCGCAGCACAAGCTTCCATTGAAAAATGGAAGTTTGTGAACATCCCTGCACCGTGTGGCAGGCACAGTTATGGGGGCACCATAGGTGCCTCCCAGGCCCAAATGTGGAGGCCGCAGAGGGACGGGGGCCCCCCCTGCTGTAGTGTGGTTTGTGGCCTCACTGTCTACATTGCTAAGTTAGCTTAGGCCTGGCTGCCATGATGCCTTTTTTGCACACGTTACTCTGTGACTTTGTTTTTCCAGACTCTGCTTGTGCCCGGCTATATTAGAACTGTCTGCCTTTTTGCCTTTCACCTTTTCTCATGTTCCCTGTGGGTTTCGTCTACACACCATGTACAAGGTCGAAAAACAACGTCCCTTGTTATTGCTGATCTGGTCAGCCCCTCGCACTTAGACATAACCCGACATACAGCTGCACTGGAGAAATTTGTGTGCTTTTAATATTGTGATCTCCCTGTTGGTGACACTTGGAGAAAAACCTTTCCAGGGAGAAGAGCTGTGCTTGTCTGATGATGTAAACCTTGCATCTAGATATTGAGGTATGGGGGTCCGCCTGACAAAGCCCAGAGGTCTTCTATTTTTATAATAAACTAGTTACTAGCACGGGGAGGGTGGTAAGGCAAGTTAGCCCTATGTCCACTGTCTTTATAAAATGCTGTCCCCGTTTGTATTCTATGGAATTGTAACCATGCTTATTATTTTATCGTTATGCATTATGCCTATAGTACTGGCACGTGTACTTTATCTTAGAGCACGATAGTTGAAATAAACATTTTAAACTATACTGTGTCTCTTATTACGCACGTTGTGGACAAGTATGAGTGAGTAATGAAAAAGTGTTCTTGCTCCCGCGAGTCCTGAGAGAGAGACCGTGTTCTGGGTTGTCTAATCATTGGTAGCTTCGCTGTAGTACGGAGAACGAATGAGACGCTAAAGCTAGTCGGATTGGGATTGTGGGTACTAAGGTGCATGTTTGGTTCACCACTATACACCGAGGTCCTATTATCCTGTGCATAGCTCTGTATATGTGCAAAATCCCCGCAACACTGCTAGGGGCCCCCAATATTACTTTCCGACAGCTTTTCCATGTCGGAAAGGCCGACATGGAATGGCTGTTGGAAAACGGCATCATAATCCCGACGGCAGAAACGCTGTCCTTAAGGGATTGTGGTTAGTTTTCTTGAGACCGTCAGAAAGCGTGGGTCGGTCCCTCTGACTGCTGCCTCTGACTGAACGCATTACAATGTATTGGTCAGACCGCAGCAGTAGATGGCGGTCGGACCGCAACTGACAAGCTGCCGGGTGCAGTCCGACCGCCATCGTAATTCGGTAACTTCAACATTTTCATAAATAAAATAATATCTTACTAAAACAAAAGTTAATTAAAAAATAATAAAAACATACAAACACACTACAATACATTACATACTAATGAACACTTGCAATCGATATTACATACAGCGATAATTTCAACATCGATATTTTTTACAACGATATTAAAAACAACATTAAAACTGATATTTTTACCTTCAATATTACTGTTGATGATATTTTTGATGTCCCGATATTCTTGACACAATATTTTTGTATCACAATTGTTTTTTCCAATATACTGTCCATACTCCTTACATTTGTGAAGATTACTTTCTTCTCTAACAGAATTAGCACTGTTTCTCAAATTATCTAAAGGACTGTATAGGGTAGTAGGTGAACTACAAATATCACAAGCTACACTATTACTTGTCACCCACTCAGTCCTGCTGTGCAAAAACCTGTTGATTGTTTTGGATTAAAAAATACAAAATTTCACCCAAAACTATTTCTCATGCCCACACAAGACATAATGGAAGTTGAGATCATGAATTGCAAATTGGAGGCATTTGAGCCTATTAATTAAACGTCCCAGTGGATATCTGTTCTGCTCGTCCGATGAAGTCTACTGGAGTTTATTTGGTGAACTATCTCTGTTTAGTATTTTGCTGAGAAGTCCATATAGCCTGGAAATCTGCAAGTATTAAACCTTTGCTAAATAAACCTTCTTTATCCCCAGCTGAACTGAATAATTTTCATTCTATTTCTCTACTGCCATATTGGGGAAAACAACTTTAGAAACTAGTCTTTAGCTAACTCCAAAAGCACATGAAAAACACAGTTGTACTCAATATGTTTCAGGCAAGTTTAAAACTGGCTAGAGCACAGAGCTGGTTGTCACCTCTATGCTAAACAATTTTAAATATTTATATGCACCCACTACCAAATCTACTTAATCAAGCCATGGTGCAGTTCTATATGGCACCCAGTTGATATTCAAGATGGCTCATAAAACCTTTTCTGCCAAAAGCACTCCTTAATCACTGGCCATGGTTGGCTGTTTTACTATGGTCCACTGCTGCAAATATTCTATATTTCTCAAGCTCAGACCTGTAACTACTGAGCTCCTGAGCACAAGAGAGGTCATCTCCAATTGGTACCTAGAGTCATGGCCCACTGTGATGTGCCCACCTCTTTAGCCCTCCCACTCTGTCTACATACTTGACATCTACATTGATGCCAACCAGTCTATGGAGACACAAGTCACAAAAGTAATTAGAAATGAGTTTTTGTACATAATGATTCTTCATCCAGACCAACCTCTATGCTCTGGCAGTAAATAACACTATGCCATCTAGACTGGAGCACCTTATCTTTTTTAGGTGCTACAACAATCATGTCACCAGCTAACATCTGGTAACAGGAGACTAAGGGCCTGATTACGAGTTTGGCGGTAAGGGAGCAGGATCATCCTGCTCCTGCACCGCCAAACCCGTGGCTGAACCGCCCGCCAAATTAGGAGTTTTCTCTTAGTCTGGCAGGTGGTTCTTTGGTGTTCCCACGGTGGTGTCTATGAATTAGGCTCTGCAATGGAAACATCAAAATCAGTACCTGCACTGCATGGACAGCTGAAGTCCATGCTGTGCAGGTACTGAGGTGCATGCACACGGGGGCACAACATGTGTCCCTGTGCATTAATCTTCAGGCCCAGAGGCAACAGGGGGCCCTTTGTTTCCTCTCCATCATGGCGCAGAGGAAACTTGCAATATGCTTGGCGGGACCGCGGCGATCCTGCCAAGCATATTGCAGCCTCAAGACAGCTGCACCACCGCCAGGGATCTCTGATGCCTGGCGGTTGCGGTGGTTCCAGGGTGGCCCGACCTCCCTAGTCGGAAGACCGCCGCCACTGCGCCCCAGTGAGTCTGGTGGTCCAGGGACTGCCAGATTCGTAATTAGCCTGCAAGATCTTGATGTATCATTTTACTGATCCCAAATACTGGTCATAATTTTAAACTAATATTTTTGTGACCAGTCGGTTATCAAAATTCTGAATTGGAGTTGGTCATAATTTGACCTGCTGACTGAATATTCAATAGGTAAGTTGGAAATCGTGACTCAATCTGATTGCATGCAATCACAGGGATGGTGGCCTGAAAGGGTCAGCAGATCACCATGTCTGTAATTGTTTTTAAATAAAGGAACTTTTTTGAGAGGAGCCAGCGTTCTCTTAGTGAAACAGGGCTGCTTTAAAAAAAAAAAAGAAGTTTCCTGTTTTAAAAATGATTTTCTAAGACTTGGTAGTGGTCCCCTGCACCTCTGACTACTCATCCAGAAACTTCTTCCACTATTCACAAAGGAGAAGGGGTGCAAATAAGTCACCATCCCAACTTGGGAGTCAGTAATTTTTCGATGTTTTAAGATGGGAATTCTAGGTGCAAGCCATTGAAACATTTGGTACTGATTCGCAGTTTGGATGGGATGTATGCAACATGCCCCTTCTAAATTGCAAATTGGGAACCATTCAGAAACCTATTTTAGGAGTCGATAAAAGTTTATCAACTCCCAAAACATGATTTGTGCATGTGAGAAATTGGGTAACTGGTTGGGTGGGGGGTTAAACCCTACTCAATCAGTAACTACAATCCTTGTCAGGGTGAGGCACAAGCAAACTTCAAATTAACCTGTGCTCAACCCTCTGGTAGTTTGGCACAGAGCAGTCAGGCTTAACGTAGAGGCAATGTGTAAGGTAATAATGCAGCATCACAAACAGTAATAAAGTGAAAATGTAACACAGAAAAATCCCACACCAATTTAGACAAATAGAGCAATTTGTAATAAATAAAACAAGACCAAAATGACAAAAATACAAACAGTACAGCCAGAAATTAAAAGATTTCAGTAGATATATACATATATGGCCAAAAAGCACAAAGCACCAATTGTGGTTATCTGGCCGCGTCAGACTGGGACAAAGTCACAAGTTCTGGCAGACCATGATGGAGAGCAGGCTGGATTCAGAGACCCAGTCTGGCCCTCTGAAAAGAATACCTTCAGCCCTGATTTGCAGAGTGTTGTGAGGTCATGCGTCAAGGATACATTGCGCAGCTGAGGTGATGCATTGGTTCCAAGGAGCTGCAAAGCTGCGATGCGAGGTCCTGCATCATCGACGAGTGCTTGCTATACAAAGCCCGGAGTCGGAGGTGCATCGTACAGTCAAGGTGATGCGTTGCTTCTGATGAGATGCGAAGCTGTGATGCGAAAACCTGTGCTGCTGTCGAGGCTGCCGTCGATGAGAGATTTGGGCCTGAGTCAGGGAAGCATCGCACAGCTGCGGTTCTGGTGCGGGCTGCGAGGTCAATATAGAGTCCTTGCACTGGAAGATCCTTCGCAGTAGAGGTGATGCATCAGTTCTGTTTGGGATTGTGCCGCACAGCAGAGGAGAAGCATCGATTCTACTGGATTACAGATGGGCTGGCAGGTCACCTTCAGGCCCACTTCCAAGGGTCCAGGACTGGGGTGGCACCACTTGGCAAGGTAGGACTCACAGATGGCAGATTCCTGGTGCTGGGTTCAACATTGCTGGAGACTTCTGTCCCTGAGACTATAGTCATGAGGCTGGCCAACTGGCTCTTGGAGTCACTCTGGGGTCCTGGGTTCAACACATGTAGGTCCAGTCCTTCTCACCAGGCAAGAGGGCAGCAGTCCTTCAAAGAAGCAGTCTAGCACAGTGGCATTCCTTTCAGCAGCACAGCAGTCCTTCTTCTTGGCATGGTATCCCCAGGTCCAGAAGTGTACTGAAGAGATGGTGTCTGGGGTTCAATATTTATACATGCACCTTGAAGTTGCAGAAGCTTCTAGACGTTTCCCTTTGAAGGCCACAGGCATCCTGCCTTCACTGTCTTGGCTCCAGACTAACTACAAGGAGTATGCAGCCCTTTGTGTGGAGGAAGGACACCGCCTATTCAATTGTTAGTAGGGCTGTGATCAGCTCTGCCCTCCAATCCTGCCAGTGATAGCCCATCCATGCACACCTAAGCTCTGTATTCTGTGTGGCTGTCTAGAAGCAATACTCAAAGCTGAACCATTAGCAACACCCAGCCCTGTGACCCAGAGACAGGCTGCCGGCACTAGATGACAAGGCAGAAAAATGCCAACTTTCTAAAGTGACACTACAGGTTTACATTGTCCATCTACTTTTTATCTGCATGCTAATCTCATGCCAATGGAGCTGATAACATTTGAAAATGTGGTCCTCACTGAAGTGGAGCAGATAGTCAAAAAACCCAAGTATGTAAAATACAACATTTCCAAAACACAGGATGTGCTCTCACCATTCTAGCCAACCATAGGGATATAATAATAAAATGGGCGGATAAAAGGGGTGGCATCACTATACAGGATAAAACAGACTATGACACGGAGGTGATGAGGCGGTTGCAGAATCCTTTTCATTATTTAAGACTAGCCAAAGATCCCACCTCCTCTATTAGAAAAGAAATTACCATTCTTACCACAGTGGGTCTAAATGGCCTATGGCTTAGTCAGAAAGAATTTGACTATCTTAATAAAGAGGATTTCATCATACCAGCATTTTATATGACCCCAAAAATTCATTAGGATGATCAGCACCCTCCGGGGAGACTGATTGTGTGGGCGTTCAATCAGTTTTGCAACCCCTAGAGGAGTATGTGGACTTCTTTGTAAATCGTTTTTTTCACCCTTACCAGTTTTAAACTAGAGACAGTCTTGCTGTGATAACACAAATAAAAGGGATGAAATTCGATGCCCAATGTGACATTATGGTAGCAATGGGCATCGAAAGTCTTTACATGAACCTTCCCCAATTGGAGGCATTGCGGTTATCGAAAGGACCTTAGATTCTAGACCTAGGCCTCAAAAGGTACGACTAGTTTTATTCAGGACTGTGCAAGGATTGCTCTTGAACTTAACTATTTGATTTTTAATGGGGAGTTTTATGCTCAGATAAAAGGAGTTGCAATGGGGGAGATTTTTGCCCCAGCTATTGCTGTTCTCTATGTTGACGCATTTGAAGTAGGAGTCATCTAGAATAACACTAATCCCTTTGATAAGAATGTAAAAAAAATGGCTACGATACACAGATTATATTTTGTTGATTTGGCATGGTTAAATACCTTAATTGTTGGATTTCAGTGAGTGGCTTAAAACTCAGGACAGTAACTTACAGTTTACAGTTGAATATAACAACCACTCAATACATTTCTTGGATTTGAAAATCACCAACGATGAGGGCTCCGTATTCCTATGCCTCTATACTAAGCCCAAGGCCCGAAATACACTTTTGAAATATACAAGCCATCACCCAAGAAATTTGAGGGATAATCTCCCATTTGGATAGTTTTGAAGAATTAAACGTAACTGTACCAGAAGGGATGATTTTTACTGAAGCTAAAGTCATACTTTCAAAGTTGGTGACGAGAGGCTAGCCTTACCGCTTATTTAAGCAGTCATTAAAACAAGCTTGGTACTATGACTAAGATTCATTGTTACAGGTCAAAGAACGGCAAGGCCAGACAAGACTTAGCTATGTAACTACTTTTGGTACAGAGTCCAACAGGATTAAAAAGATCATACTTAAGAACTGGCACTTATTAGATACAGCCCATACACATTGGGAAAGACCCATGTTCGCCTTTAAGAGAGGTAGAAACTTGAGAGATAGATTTATCAAGGCTTATAATGACCCCAAACCTATGTCATTGAATAATCTTTGGGGTTTGAGGCTGGTAGTTGGACATTACCGATTAGAGAACTGTTCAGCGTGTGCTGCGACGACTGTGGTGAAAACATGTGTACTGAATGACATATGTTGGAATTTGAAACATCATTCAATTTGTTGTTCAAAGAATGTCATATACTGTATTGAGTGCCCATGTGCAATGTTTTATATTGGTAAAACCACCAAAGAAGTCAGAAAACGGATTATCCAACATCAATTGCAGATATGTTGTGAAGTGGTGAATGTCCCACTTGTTGACCACTATGTAAGCATGTCACATGCACCCACCCAATGCAATGAAATGATTTTTCCTTGAAGTGGTCAAATGCTCCAGACGCAGGCACAATGTGGATCTCTTGCTCACAATGAGGGAGAATTAATGGATCTGGATGGAGAATACAGCAGATAAGGGTCTGAACCAACATGTTGAGTGGCATACATTGTCCACATTATAAATGCATATTTCAGCATGGTATGCTGGATCATTTGTACTTTTACACTTCTCTTCTGTATTAAGACGTGGTATGTGTTTAATCGTTTTATACACATACTATCTCCTGTTGTGTTTAACAATTTTGTGTGTGGGGGGTTTAGTTGAATTCCCCTGTTAGAGATTCAGTATGAGATTGTGGATTGTTAATTTTCTGTTGTTTTTCCTTTGAGTAATGAGATAATGATCTGACTGCTGCCTGCTGGGTTCATACCACAGTCATTGTATTTTAGGTTAAGTCTTAGAATTCAGGAGTTGTAGTTTCTGTTGGTCATGCCCCCTTTTTAGGATGTTTCTGCCATGGACAGTAATGGCAGTCACTGATTCTTCCCTCGATGGCCCATTACCGTGCGTACATTAAGCTAGTAGTTTGCCATTGTTGTTTGGCCGTGTGACACTTGAGGGTGGTGGATGTTCTTGCTACGTTCTGTTTTAGTAACCACGCTCCGGACACTACCCCGTTTTTAAAGTGTTTGCCAACAACCATCTATTGTTGTTTTTTAGCCATACTAAGATGACCCCCGTAGTCCATTACGGCAAACGTGACCTACTGAGGGTGTGTCACCGTCATTGACACACTTGATTTAAATGTGCCTCAGCACAGCTGTAGCATGGACGCACTGAAAGAGTTGTCGGGCTGTTCTATGTTGGAGTTAAAGTAAGTCCTATGCTTAGGGTGGCAAGTTTGGAGTGTAGCTTATACCAGGAGTCATATGTTTGCATCCTAATACACTGATTGGTATTGTTTTCTTTGTAAGTTGAATTACCCGTTGATACGTTTTTTTCCGGGTACGAGATTAGGCGTCTACACATGACCAGGTGATACAGTGTTCACTGTAGTTGGAAAGGAGTCTCTAAGTAGATTATGTGCTTCTTTCATGTATAGTGAGATTGACTCGATGCATAAGGCACTTACTGAGGATTTTTGCGGGAACTATGGGCCTGATTCACAGAACTAACTTACGTCAAAAACGTAAAGTTAGTACTTTTGGTATTCACAGAATACACTTACTCATTTTGGTATTCACAGAATGAACTTACTCATTTCGGTATTCACAGAAGTTAGTAGTCCTAACTTTAGGACTCCTAAATGCCTTCTGTGAATACCGAAAGTCTTAAAGTTAGGATTTTTCTCAGTTTAGGAGTAGTAAAGTTAGAGTCCTAACTTTAGGAGTCCTAAATGCCTTCTCTGAATACCGAAAGTCTTAAAGTTAGGATTTTTCTCAGTTTAGGAGTAGTAAAGTTAGGACTCCTAACTTTAGGACTCCTAAATGCCTTCTGTGAATACCGAAAGTCTTAAAGTTAGGATTTTTCTCAGTTTAGGAGTAGTAAAGTTACTTTACTACTCCTAAACTGAGAACCCTTGCTCACTTTGCCACTGGATTCAAGCAAGCCTGGCTGATGACGGCTGAAATGCCAGAAACCGGTCCTAGGATGCTTGTTTCCGGTCCAGGGAAGACATGGCTTGGCAGTTCGGGCTGGACTGTTCCCATGAGGCACAGGGTCAGACTGATTTGCATATGGCCATGTCTGAACTGGGGTGGTGGAGTGAGCTAAAGAATGATGATGGATTAAACCCAGATCCGTTGACTGGGGGTGAGTGTTTGATTGGCTCAAGCGTTCCGTCCATCATCCCCTTTTGTATCGCTTTGGTCGCCCTAAGTTGGCGGGGTATGCCCAGACGTGGGTCCCTTGCTCACTTTGCCACTGGATTCAAGCAAGCCTGGCTGATGACGGCTGAAATGCCAGAAACCGGTCCTAGGATGCTTGTTTCCGGTCCAGGGAAGACATGGCTTGGCAGTTCGGGCTGGACTGTTCCCATGAGGCACAGGGTCAGACTGATTTGCATATGGCCATGTCTGAACTGGGGTGGTGGAGTGAGCTAAAGAATGATGATGGATTAAACCCAGATCAGTTGACTGGGGGTGAGTGTTTGATTGGCTCAAGCGTTCCGTCCATCATCCCCTTTTGTATTGCTTTGGTCGCCCTAAGTTGGCAGGGGTATGCCCAGACGTGGGTCCCTTGCTCACTTTGCCACTGGATTCAAGCAAGCCTGTGATGACGGCTGAAATGCCAGAAACCGGTCCTAGGATGCTTGTTTCCGGTCCAGGGAAGACATGGCTTGGCAGTTCGGGCTCGACTGTTCCCATGAGGCACAGGGTCAGACTGATTTGCATATGGCCATGTCTGAACTGGGGTGGTGGAGTGAGCTAAAGAATGATGATGGATTAAACCCAGATCAGTTGACTGGGGGTGAGTGTTTGATTGGCTCAAGCGTTCCGTCCATCATCCCCTTTTGTATCGCTTTGGTCGCCCTAAGTTGGCGGGGTATGCCCAGGCGTGGGTCCCTTGCTCACTTTGCCACTGGATTCAAGCAAGCCTGGCTGATGACGGCTGAAATGCCAGAAACAGGTCCTAGGATGCTTGTTTCCGGTCCAGACAAGACATGGCTTGGCAGTTCGGGCTGGACTGTTCCCATGAGGCACAGGGTCAGACTGATTTGCATATGGCCATGTCTGAACTGGGGTGGTGGAGTGAGCTAAAGAATGATGATGGATTAAACCCAGATCAGTTGACTGGGGGTGAGTGTTTGATTGGCTCAAGCGTTCCGTCCATCATCGCCTTTTGTATCGCTTTGGTCTCCCTAAGTTGGCGGGGGTATGCCCAGACGTGGGTCCCTTGCTCACTTTGCCACTGGATTCAAGCAAGCCTGGCTGATGACGGCTGAAATGCCAGAAACCGGTCCTAGGATGCTTGTTTCCGGTCCAGGGAATACATGGCTTGGCAGTTCGGGCTGGACTGTTCCCATGAGGCACAGGGTCAGACTGATTTGCATATGGCCATGTCTGAACTGGGGTGGTGGAGTGAGCTAAAGAATGATGATGGATTAAACCCAGATCAGTTGACTGGGGGTGAGTGTTTGATTGGCTCAAGCGTTCCGTCCATCATCCCCTTTTGTATCGCTTTGGTCCCCCTAAGTTGGCGGGGGTATGCCCAGACGTTTGTCCCTTGCTCACTTTGCCACTGGATTCAAGCAAGCCTGGCTGATGACGGCTGAAATGCCAGAAACCGGTCCAGGGAAGACATGGCTTGGCAGTTCGGGCTGGACTGTTCCCATGAGGCACAGGGTCAGACTGATTTGCATATGGCCATGTCTGAACTGGGGTGGTGGAGTGAGCTAAAGAATGATGATGGATTAAACCCAGATCAGTTGACTGGGGGTGAGTGTTTGATTGGCTCAAGCGTTCCGTCCATCATTCCCTTTTGTATCGCTTTGGTCGCCCTAAGTTGGCGGGGGTATGCCCAGACGTGGGTCCCTTGCTCACTTTGCCACTGGATTCAAGCAAGCCTGGCTGATGACGGCTGAAATGCCAGAAACCGGTCCTAGGATGCTTGTTTCCGGTCCAGGGAAGACATGACTTGGCAGTTTGGGCTGGACTGTTCCCATGAGGCACAGGGTCAGACTGATTTGCATATGGCCATGTCTGAACTGGGGTGGTGGAGTGACCTAAAGAATGATGATGGATTAATCCCAGATCAGTTGACTGGGGGTGAGAGTTTGATTGGCTCAAGCGTTCCGTCCATCATCCCCTTTTGTATCGCTTTGGTCGCCCTAAGTGGGCGGGGGTATTCCCAAACGTGGGTCCCTTGCTCACTTTGCCACTGGATTCAAGCAAGCCTGGCTGATGACGGCTGAAATGCCAGAAACCGGTCCTAGGATGCTTGTTTCCGGTCCAGGGAAGACATGGCTTGGCAGTTTGGGCTGGACTGTTCCCATGAGGCACAGGGTCAGACTGATTTGCATATGGCCATGTCTGAACTGGGGTGGTGGAGTGAGCTAAAGAATGATGATGGATTAAACCCAGATCAGTTGACTGGGGGTGAGTGTTTGATTGGCTCAAGCGTTCCGTCCATCATCCCCTTTTGTATCGCTTTGGTCGCCCTAAGTTGGCGGGGTATGCCCAGACGTGGGTCCCTTGCTCACTTTGCCACTGGATTCAAGCAAGCCTGGCTGATGACGGCTGAAATGCCAGAAACCGGTCCTAGGATGCTTGTTTCCGGTCCAGGGAAGACATGGCTTGGCAGTTCGGGCTGGACTGTTCCCATGAGGCACAGGGTCAGACTGATTTGCATATGGCCATGTCTGAACTGGGGTGGTGGAGTGAGCTAAAGAATGATGATGGATTAAACCCAGATCAGTTGACTGGGGGTGAGTGTTTGATTGGCTCAAGCGTTCCGTCCATCATCCCCTTTTGTATCGCTTTGGTCGCCCTAAGTTGGCGGGGGTATGCCCAGACGTGGGTCCCTTGCTCACTTTGCCACTGGATTCAAGCAAGCCTGGCTGATGACGGCTGAAATGCCAGAAACCGGTCCTAGGATGCTTGTTTCCGGTCCAGGGAAGACATGGCTTGGCAGTTCGGGCTGGACTGTTCCCATGAGGCACAGGGTCAGACTGATTTGCATATGGCCATGTCTGAACTGGGGTGGTGGAGTGAGCTAAAGAATGATGATGGATTAAACCCAGATCAGTTGACTGGGGTGAGTGTTTGATTGGCTCAAGCGTTCCGTCCATCATCCCCTTTTGTATCGCTTTGGTCGCCCTAAGTTGGCGGGGGTATGCCCAGACGTGGGTCCCTTGCTCACTTTGCCACTGGATTCAAGCAAGCCTGGCTGATGACGGCTGAAATGCCAGAAACCGGTCTTAGGATGCTTGTTTCCGGTCCAGGGAAGACATGGCTTGGCAGTTCGGGCTGGACTGTTCCCATGAGGCACAGGGTCAGACTGATTTGCATATGGCCATGTCTGAACTGGGGTGGTGGAGTGAGCTAAAGAATGATGATGGATTAAACCCAGATCAGTTGACTGGGGGTGAGTGTTTGATTGGCTCAAGCGTTCCGTCCATCATCCCTTTTGTATCGCTTTGGTCGCCCTAAGTTGGCGGGGGTATGCCCTGACGTGGGTCCCTTGCTCACTTTGCCACTGGATTCAAGCAAGCCTGGCTGATGACGGCTGAAATGCCAGAAACCGGTCCTAGGATGCTTGTTTCCGGTCCAGGGAAGACATGGCTTGGCAGTTCGGGCTGGACTGTTCCCATGAGGCACAGGGTCAGACTGATTTGCATATGGCCATGTCTGAACTGGGGTGGTGGAGTGAGCTAAAGAATGATGATGGATTAAACCCAGATCAGTTGACTGGGGGTGAGTGTTTGATTGGCTCAAGCGTTCCGTCCATCATCCCCTTTTGTATCGCTTTGGTCGCCCTAAGTTGGCGGGGTATGCCCAGACGTGGGTCCCTTGCTCACTTTGCCACAGGATTCAAGCAAGCCTGGCTAATGACGGCTGAAATGCCAGAAACCGGTCCTAGGATGCTTGTTTCCGGTCCAGGGAAGACATGGCTTGGCAGTTCGGGCTGGACTGTTCCCATGAGGCACAGGGTCAGACTGATTTGCATATGGCCATGTCTGAACTGGGGTGGTGGAGTGAGCTAAAGAATGATGATGTATTAAACCCAGATCAGTTGACTGGGGGTGAGTGTTTGATTGGCTCAAGCGTTCCGTCCATCATCCCCTTTTGTATCGCTGTGTAATTTGAAAGCAAGGTAATTTCTTTGAGATTTGACCTGCATGTGCACTGGATTATTGTTCAAATGCTGCATAATTTTGGCACCCCACAATTTTTATTTTTTATTTTCTATGGTGTCCTTCAGGCTACATTGGTTTTAGTTTGTGCACTTGGTTTTGGTTTCTTTGTTTTTACCTTAAGTGATACTGCTGAGTTTAGATTGTGGGCAAGCGATGCACATAATTGTTTGGCGTATTGTTTTTATTATTTTGTTTTTATTATGTGTCTCATTGGTATGTTTATGTGGTTTATGTCAGTACTTGCCGGTTTTATACCATTCCAAAACTGAGGCCTGATGATGGTCTTGCGGACCTTTTGGGCCACCTGAGACCGAACGTCGACAGTCTGTTCTCTTTAACACCATTGATTACACCTTGTGGTGCTTCATTCCTTTTCGACCAGTTTAAAGATATAGATTTAAACTACTTGGACTGTGGATTTATGAACCTATATTGTTTAGAGGATCATGTGCTTCCCTAGATCCCTACAATTAATGTATATTACTAGCTTATAGGGAGATCGTGCAGTGGTGCCAGTGTAGCTGTACTGTTGTACTGCTATTTATAATCTCTGATTTTGTACTGCAATTCTTCTCAATGTATATGATGAGATATTGATTCAGTCATATAAAAATACATTTTTGCCAACAACAATATGCCTGTATTATAATACATGAGTTATTTATTTATGGTATGTAGTGGGATCATTTTCATGACCAATTAACTACTGAGTGAAGTATAAACAATTACTCCGGGAACCTTTTTGTAGACTTTCTAAAAGTGGCATTTTCAATACTGATGTTTGAAATTTAAAATCCAACTTCACCACGAGAGAAGATTTTGCATTACAATTCCAAACACACCAAATATAAACTGGTTACCTGCTCCCATTTGGAAATTATCACTTATTAGATTTAATAAGTTAACTCCAATGTTAACCTACGAGAGAAGTAAGCCTTGCAAGTAGGGAAAAACTAAGTTAAGAGTTTTTTTTCTACCAGGACACATAAAACTAAACTGTACATTTCCCACTTTTAAATAGACTGCACCCTGCCCTCTAGGCTGTCCAGGGCCTAACCTAGATTTGACTCACATGTACGAAAAAGAAAGGTTGGGGCCTGGCAAACGTTTTGTTTTGCTAGGTTGATATGACAGTTTAAAATTGCACACACAGGCAACAAAGGCACACCTAAGACATGTTTAAAATGCTACTTAAGTGGAAGGTACAATCAATGCTGCAGGCCCACTAGTAGCATTTTATTTACAAGCACCGGGCGCAGGTAGTACCACTTCACCAGGAACTAACAAGTAAATAAAATATGCCAATTGGGTATAAGTCAATCCTACCATCTTATAGGCATAGAGCACAAGCACTTTAGCACTGGTTAGCAGTGGTAAAGTGTGCAGATTCCTAAAGCCAGCAAAAATTAAGGCCGCAAAACAGGATGGTTGAAAGCAATAAGTTAGAGGGAAAACCACGCCAGGAACACCAGGTTTAACAATATTGCTATTTTTCTTTTTTTCTAAAGCGCCACTATCACTCCACTGGGGTATCCTTTCTCAAGAACAGGTCAAAAGCAGGTTTATAATTAAGGCTCCCAGTTTTCCGTTTAAACGGATTTTTACATATAAATACAGACGGAAAAATATTTTTCTTCCCTCTGTATTTATAAATAGAAGCAGAAAAATACAACCAAATCGGATTCTCGGATTCCGAGAATTGTTCGGCAATCCGTGCTCCAGCCCAGGGTTGGCTGCCACGCCCCTCTTCCTGATTGCGCTGTATGCCTGCCCACATTAACACCTGCTGGGCCATTAATCTCTGGTAGGCGCCTAGTTAACACGTAAATGGTCTTTTAAAGACCTGTGAAGTACTCGGGTGCGGGTGCGATAAGCCCATGTGTGTGTGTGCCCGGGAAGCTGTCCCAGCCCAGCTGACACACAACGGGGGGGGGGGCCGAAGCCCTTTGAGCCCAATGGGCGTTGCGCGCCTGTCTCTTTCAGCACTTCACCCAAAAGAGAGGCTGCCAGGTGTGTGCACACTGCAAGAACTAGTGATTCACACCTGATCTTGCACACACACTCATTGCGTTGCTGCCATGTATTTTATTAAGAGTACACACGTGTGCCCCCACGGGCAGGTGCACGTCTTGCAGCACCTCACCCAAAAATGAGGTGTCCAGGTCTGTGCCCGGCAGCCTTGAAGAGGAACGCCTATTTCACCAGGGCATTCATTTGCGCACCTTGAGGCAAAGCCTGTGCCCTACGATCGTGGCTGGTGGCTCCAGGGTCAATCTGCTGCTACCCACCTAGTAACACCCCGGGCAGCTGCCTCGTAGCGCCTTACAGCAGCACCGTCTCTGGAAGTGCAGTGCTGACAGGCACGCATGTTTGCTGCCAGCATTGCACACTTTCACTGATGCCAGTAGTGAGCAGTGGTGCACACAATTACGTGTTCTCTCCTAATTCAGGGTTTAAATGACATTAAAGTTACGTAAATGTGCCCTCTTGGGTTCATGGGTGCAGAGGTCGAAGCTGCTGATATGAGGGGCCCCCTCAGCTTGGCTCAAGGGGCCCTTGCACTAGTGACAGGCCCCTCGCCTCATGAATGTTCAGCCTTTGTTTTCTGAACGCAGAGACAACCGACGGTGTCAAACGTGAAGGTGATGAATTGAAAGCGCCTTTCAGCAGATCTAATCCGGGCCAAAGTGGGAACACATGTTGTGTGAGTGCTCTGTGCCCCAGAGGGCAGGTGCTTTCCACACTCGTGTGCCAGTAACAAAGGAATTCGGAGGCGAAACTGCAGTCACGTTGTGTCCTCTGCAGGCCACCGTAGTTGGCAGAGGCGCAACTAGAGCCAAATTTTGGGGGTGGGGGCTGATACAAATTTCGGGGGGCTAATTTCAGGTCACTGAAAGTGCATTCTAAATGTGTTTACATTTAATAATCATGGCTAGTGACAGTGTTTTCAATATTGTAACACAGCAGCAGCCCACTAATACTGCAAGTAATCTCTGTGGCAAAGTTTTCAGATGACTGTATTGTGTTTACTTAATTTGGCGCATATATACATATAGCTAAACCTATAACAACCGTGTGCACTGTCTATTTAAATAAAGGTGGAAAAATACTAGCTGCAACGTCCTTTTTTGCTTGCGTCAAAAATAAATACAGATATATACAGATAAAATGACATAAAAATAAATATGGATAAATACAGACGGAAATGTTAAAAAAATAAATACCATAAAACCGGGAGCCCTATTTATAATGCAGCTATTGGCTGGCAACTTTAAATATACGGAAAAAGCCAGGTCTTAAATTGCATCTTAAATCTCAGGAGGTCCAATTCATCCTTGAATGAGTCTGAGAGCAAGTTCCAGTTTTGGGCGGCTATGACCGATAGGGCCCACCTGCCTATTGTCTTTTGTCAGAACCTGGGGATCAGTAGATTCCGATGAGAAGCTTATCTTGGGGTACACATCAGATTCTGATGAGAAGATGATCTCATGGTACTCATTAAATTCTGATGAGTAGCTGATCTCAAGGTACAGATGGTAGAATATAACGTAAAATTGGACCTAAGAAAATAACTTTTAGATGAATAAATCACCTTGTGAGCCAGACAGCTTGATTAAAACATAATTCTCCCCTTCACTGCAACGAGTGCAATTGGACCAGAAATGGAGAGATCTTAAAAATGTGATGAACACCGCTAGCTAACCTGGCCGCAAAATTTTTAATCAGCTGTAATTTCTTAATGAGTAGTGAAGGTAGCCCAAATAAAATGGAGTTACTATAATCCAGACATGATGAAATAAAAACATTTAGAATTATGATTTTTTGGGACTGTGTGAACTGATGGTTTAAGGCAATGTTGATGTGACAAATACCTCGACCACGGCCACCAATTTTTCCACTAGACTTATTTTGACACACAGGTTTTTTTCAACGATGGAGAAAAACCTAGGCTAAGAGGCCAGAGAGTATTCAGGAGTGGTATTACAGTTTTTAAGGGCTAAGAATCTCCTTTTAGAACTGTTTGGCTTAAGAATATTTGAATTCATACAATGCTGTACAGTAACAAAACAATTGCGCAAGTTGGACGATGATTTAATATCATGCTTTTCAAAGCTGGCAATTATTTGGGTGTCATCAGCAGGAAGAAAGAATTTTTGGTCAAATGAGCCAAGAGAATTAAGTGCACGTTAAAAAACGTGGCAAAAGAATAGAACCTTGGAGGTACCATATGAGCACTGCCTGGGAAAGAATATAAATGGGGCTAGTATTAATTACAAAGATCTGTTGGTTAGAAAGTCCTAGAATCTGGTCCCGTCATGTTATGTTTCATATAGGTACCCTGATATAGGCCCGGGTGATATCATACACCTTCACCTACATTACCTCCCCTACACTACACAGTAACGAACCTTTTAGGATTGAACCTTTACCTAGTTCAAGTCCTGGGCGCAGAAGGAGGGTTTCTCCCTGAACAATAGTGTCCTATAACTTCATCAATAGACTCACACAGTATGAATGGATATTCATAAGGGTTCTTGGAAACCAGGCTGGGGCTGCACCACCTGCATAATATCTACGTACAAGGTTCATCCCATACGTCATCCTCAAATCCAACAATGGCTAACACACAAAACAAGGGACAAAGGAACCCTAGATACTTTCTGTATAAATACAGCACATCTTGCTAGTGTTAGTTAGAGGGAACCGAGACTTCCAGGCAGACACACTGACCAGAGACGCTGAGGCTCCTGCATGCAGACGCTCCAGCTGACAGTGGTCTAACACATCCCTCGCAGGATGTCCAACTCGAGACCAGGACGGGGTCCCACAATCTCTCACTTCAGGTAATGGGGTTAGACCAAATCCTAGAGGGATTCTTGGCTTCACACCTACTCACATGCTAGGTACACTTAGGTACATCTAGATAGGCATCGTAGGAGTACGCACACTTTTATCATGCATTTTATATTCATGTATGCATTTATGATTATTGCAAAATGGTAGAACTGTACTATCCATTTATATTCACTATACTGCTGGTTATATATATCTGCTACTGTCTAATGGTTATTGCAGCACATGTATTTTACACTAGAAGAACAACTGTGCAATAAATTCTTATTGTAACACGTCCGACTGTTTCTTCTGTGTAACTCTCTGAGACCGAACAAGTGAGCACGAGTGACTGAGCGAAAAGTAGTATATTGTTTCCACGATCCTGAGGGATCAGGGTTGTCATGTTCTGAGGTTGCCAGAAACTATTCTCTCCCCGATAAGAGGAAACACTAGTGGCACTGTGAGCTAGCTAATGCAAACAGGCTAACATTTTTGGTGGGGGTGTTCAGAGTCAGTCTGCCACCAAGCCCACAGTTCATGCTATCCGAACGCCAGATTCTGTATAGGTTATATATAGGAACTACACGACAGTCAACACCCAGATACCAATGTGCCATGTCTGGTAAAGAGCATAGAATGACTCACGGTGTCAAATGCTGCCAGTAAGCCAAGCAAGATTAGTGCAGTGGGTGTGTCCGAATCTCCCAATAACCTCAGATCGTTCATAACTGAGACGATAGTAAGCTCTGTGATATGACCTTCCCGAAAGCCCATCTGTGCAGCATGGAGAAGGTTATTATTGGTAATAAAACTGGACAGTTGTTGAAACACAGCCATTTTTAGAGCGCATCAAGAATCAGTCTTGATTTTGTTAGTGATGGATAAACCGATGCCATTTTTAATACTTCAGGGATAAAACCTTCTCTCAGAGAAGATTTCACAATGGCTCTAGCTCCATCTTGGGGTTAGCCATTGGATAGTCTTTCTATAAGCCGGCCCAGACAGGTATCGTATTCACAGGTAGAGTTGAACATAAGGTATCATTTACCTACTTGGTAGCATCCAAAAGCAAAACTCCTGTCTGGACTACAAATGCATTCCCCCGCCCCCCCTTAGAGATATGCCCATGTGATCCAGCCCCCCACATAAGGCATGCTCCTGGCCTATTTGGAAGGTAATCATCCTGATGTAGCACAACCATAGGGCAACACTCTTGGACCTGATATGGCATTAACCATATCGGCCTAGACAGGCTCCGAGTGTTTAAGGGGGAGCTCAGGGACAGAACTAAGCAGGCTTTGCAAAGGGCTTAGTAGAACTTCGTACAGACCTGGCCAATCATTGCCGTCCTTAGAGGGGATTTTGACTCAGTGTGGCAACATGTGGTGTAAACTGAGGCGCTCCTGGAATTAGTGGAACGGCCGAGGCCACTATGGCAGTAGCATGCTTTACTGTTGAAGACCACCTCAAGATGGGCCTAGAGGAACTTGAGAACTTAGAAAACAGCTCACAATGGGAAAACCTCAGTCTTAGAGGCCTAAGTGAGGAGATTTCAGATGCCATCCTTGGGACTTTTCGTGGGGTCCTCATTACTGGGGACACCCACCCCGAGATAACGGGGGAACGGGTGCATTGATCAGGCCCCAGGAGACAGTCACAGCCACAATGGCCTGGGCTGTGCTTGTTAAATTTCAGAATAACCAAAGTAACAGTTTTCATGCAGAATAAAATGGTGGTTATTTGGTATGACCTGTGCAGAGGATGCAGCTATAGGTTTTTACCTGTTCTGAAGTAAACATCCACTCCTCGGAGAGAACAATTTGATTTTAAAGGGTATTAAGCACAGGGAATTCAATGGCGAAACACACATGGTCGTGATAGGATAGGATAGGATATCATTTATAAAGAGCACTAATACCCGAGGGTGTCAATGCGCTATAGCAGACCAAGTGCAAACAGGATGAAAGGTGAACAAGCAGCGAACCTAAGACAAAAAAGCCAGGTATTCAAATGTTTTTTTAAATCCAAGAAGGAGTCCGCGTTAGAGATGAAAGTGGGTAGGGAATTCCGTAACTTGGTGGCTGCTACCGAAAAGGAGCAGCCACCGCATCTGGTCCTACGAAATCTGGGGATCACAAGTTTTTTCTGCATGGAGGATCTCAAATGCCTCCTCAGCACATACCATTGAAAAAGGGACTTCAGGTATGAAGTGCCCTTAGTATGCATGGCCTTAAATACCATGCTCAGAGCCTTAAAGCAGATACGTTTCCTGACGGGAAGCCAGTGGAGGGAACCAATCGCATCCCTGGCTGACAGACACTTGGGAATCTTCAGAATAAGACGGGCCGCCTCATTCTGTACTACCTGGAGTTTATTAAGGGAAACACCATTGATGTTTAGGTACAGAGCGTTGCAATAGTCCAGCCGAGATGTGACCAGGGCAATGATGATTGACTGGTGCAGCTCGGCAGGGATAAAAAGCATAACCTTTTTCAACAGAGACAGAGAGAAGGATTTATTCATAGGTGAGGTGATGTCTACTGGGATACACATACGTACAGAAAAAGCCTCATTGATTTCCTCTGCGGGAGGTTATGTATGTCTAACCCACTTATGCACATGGAACCATGCTCTGAGGGTGGAGCAGGGGAAAGGAGAGTCACAGATTCAATTTACATACTAATGAAGGGGGGCGCTAGAGGGCGCCAAGCAAGATGGCCGCACCGATGTGAGGCACATAATGCGACGGCAGCTGCTCCCCAAGACCCGCTACCCTCCAAGACCCATATCGAGCCCACAAAAGTACCTGGCCGCACTCTACAGACTGCGAAATTCACCGCCGACCCTCCCTGACCGCGCTTCCTGTAATGGCGGAACGCCGCGCTGCCTGGATTGACCTGCACGGGAAGGAAGCTGGCTGCTGAGACCGGACGCCTGTGGCTGCGCAGCGGCATGATTCGCGCCCATCACCCGCTCCGCTGACGTCCGGGGTGTGCCTGGGCGCTGCTGCTCCTTTGCCGAGTGCCCGCCGTGGCGTGGTCGGCCAGCTGGCGTGACTGCCGCGGCCTTGCTGGCTGCCGGGCGGAGTGGCGACCGTTCTGGACGAGACACCCGGAGCGGACCGGAGCGATCCTTTCGGCGGAGGCGGAGGTGAGTGCCGCTGTGGCCCCTGCGTGTCTCGACTTATTCCGCTGTCCCGGTGCGGGGGGCCGTGTGCGCCGCCCGAGGCCTTGCCTGAGTGCTCCAAGCCTCGCTACTGAGGCCCCTCGGCTTTACCAACGGCCCTAGGGGCGAAGACTGTGGCGGTGCGGAGCGCGCTGCAAGGCTGCCTGGACCCCGCGGGTGCTCCCCTGCTGTCCCTGCTCGGTTGAGACCGCGCCACGGGGGCGCTGTATAACCCTACCCTCCTTCGCTGCGATCCCCGGCCCATGTGGAGACCCCCAATGACCCGGGGGGTGCAGCGTGAATCTCTGCACCTCGCGCCAGGAGGGGATCCCAAGACAACACCTTCCTCTACGGAGTCCGGCCTCCCTGCGGCCTAGTCGGCGAGTTGGGTGCGCATTCACCAGAGCCTGCATACTCTGCCCTGAAGACGCCATACCCAGGAAGAACTGCGAGGGGCGCCACACTGAGCCTGTGTGTTATCACCCACTGACTGCCCATATACCTCTGTGACTCCGTTGCTGATAACATTGAGAGCTGGAAAATTGGTGCGGCGGCTGTAGGGGCACTGTGCAGGCCCAGCGGGCTGTGGTGCGCCTGCTGGTGTGCCGCGGCGGCCATCCCTGTAACCAACACTCCACACACTGTTCTCCTCAACTGCTGGGCGTGGAGACAGCTGCTACTTGCCGCTTTGGATATCCGGGGACTGCACCGTCGGGGTCGCGCACGGGGGGGACCAACCGGAGATCGCGAGGCCTACTTCCCCCTGCTGTCACCGAGCGACGCTCCTGCTTTGCACCATAATTCGCGAGCCACCTTCACCTGGAGAAAGACGTGGACCCCCCCCGACCTCGACCCAGTCGGGGACTAGTCAACCGACCGACCATGGGTAAACCTGACGGGAGACAGCCGAAACTTACCTTTGACACCCGAAAGACCTCCCGCTCTCAGTCTGAGCCAGATGATGACCACGCAGAGGCTCCGGCAACATCCACGGCGGATCTGAAAGAACTACTGCTTGTTATGCAGTCGAGCCTCACATCGATAGAGTCCAAAATGGATTCTATGTCGGCTAGAATGGATGGCCTTACACATAGAGTTGAAAAACATGACGACCGACTCACAGAGGCTGAATGACGCATATCCGACCTGGAAGATACGGCCAGCGCTACCACCAGTCGCACCCTTGACATGGACAAAGTGTTGAAAGTAATAGCTGCCAAAAATGAAGAATTGGAATCCTGCTCGAGGAGGAACAACCTCCGTATCCTGGGAGTGTCAGAGTCAATGGCCACCAGGAAGATGGAGACGTACGTTGAAAGCCTGCTCATAACCCTGTTCGGCAGAGAGGCATTCTCACCAGTCCTCGTGGTGGAAAGGGCGCATCCTTCGCTGGCGGGCCGCCCTCCTCCGGGGACCCCCCCGCGACCCATCATAGCAAGGATATTAAACTATCGCGACAGGGATACGGCCCTCCGGCTCTCCAGGGAAAAGGGTCGCCTCAACTATGAGGGCATGGAGATCTCTATCTATCCCGACTTCACCATGGCCGTGCAGGAGCAGAGGCGGAAGTTCCTCCAAGTCAAGAAGAAACTCCAACAGCTCAACATCCCATATGCTATGTTATTCCCGGCCCGCCTAAAGATAACCTCCCAGGGTAGTCCACATTTCTTCACCAACCCTCAACACGCTCAGGACTTCATCAAGACTAAACCTAAACCACCGGAAGGCCGATCATCCCCGAGAAACCAGGAAGACGAACACAGAGGCGCATCTGACATTGAATAGCTTCACTCATTATGGACACGAGAACCCGTGCCTCTGCCGCCGATGTCTGCTGCTAGCTTTCCTGATGCATATCCAAGATAAAGAGTTCCAGTCAGGCACATGCATCTCGCAGTTTCTTCCTCGGGGAGTTGTGGCCCGATGAGGGCAGAAGTGCTAGCGCCTGATCAGCAATGGTATGCCTATGGCAGTACCCTTTAGGGTCTATGTGGACTAGTGAACACGGGGAGGTAGTACAGTGTCAATATGGTACGGAGCCAATAAGAGGTGAGTTGCCGCTGCGTGCGTATGAAGCGGCTAGATCCGACAGCCTGTCTTGGCGGTGTAGGAGTGTCCTGGGGTCAGCAGAAAGGCCCGTGCTCTTACAACTTTGTGAGCATCCCGCCCTTTATCCATGGGCCAACACTGACAAAAACTGTGGTCTACACCGAACCCTCGCCATGCCGGACTACCACCGCTACCCCCAAACACCCTCGCCTCTGCGAGGAGCACCTGGTCGCCCTCTGGAAGCTGCCCACCAGGTGAACCCTACACTTTTCTACCTAGTGAAATGGGACTTAGTTTATTGCAAGGCCCCCTGTTGGGACTAAATCGTTTGAGATGGGTTGGGGGGGGTAAATGTCACGGCAGGTTGGGATTGCTGTTGTGGGTGGTGGGCGGGATTGGGAAATGTTTTTATGCTCTTTTTAAGTACTGTTTTAAGCTACTGCGATAGGATGCTGATGCGACACACAATGACACACGCTGATACGCACGACATTGTAACTCACAGAACACACAATGGAGTCCCATCCTAACACACTCAAATATAACTTTTTGACCTGGAATGTGCGCGGGTTGGGGGACCCCCGCAAACGCCGACATATTCTTGCGTATTTGGACCGCCACGACATCCACTGTGCCATGCCATTTGCCTCCTCGCGCATCCCCCTCCTTTGCTACTCGTTGGGCAGGCCACAGAGGCTTCTCGTGCTACTCCTCTTATTCTCGAGGGACCGCGATCCTTATAAAGCATACCCTCCCATACACCCCCATCGGCTCCTACACAGACCCACAGGGCCGATACACTCTTTTGTGGGGTAGGCTCTTAGCGCAAACTATCACGCTGGCGTCTTGTTATGGCCCGAACACAGATGATCCGGAATTCTTTTGGATATTATGGGGCAAAATTCAGGACATTGGCACTACACACTTGATATGGGGGGGATTTTAACGTTACCATCTACCCGCACCTAGATATATCACATCCACAACCACACCACTACACTGCTGCACACCTAGCATTAAAAAATATTGTCGAAGACCAGGACCTGGTAGATCCCTGGAGAGCACACTGCCCACTCACTCGTCAGGGATCTTGTTACTCCACTGTCCACTCTTCCTGGTCACGTATCGATTACTGGTTGATCGATAGGGGCCTGGCAACCTGGATATCACATACCTCATATCTTCCCCGCACCTACTCCGACCATTCCCCAGTCCTGCTATCTCTCAGCCCACCACACGCGGAACCCCCATGCCTTTCCTGGCGCCTCAATCCACAGTCGCTGCTCGATCCAGTTTTCAAGGATGAGATAGAGCAAGAGATAACCGACTTTTTCCTCCGCAACGAAGGCTCAGTCTCACAATATTCTACAATATGGGAGACTTTTAAAGTCACCATGCGGGGTATCTGTATGGCCAAGAGTGGGGGAGTACTCAAAGATATCCGCAATACACTCCGAAAATTGGAGGCAGATATAAAACAGACCGAGCTGTATATACAAGCTACACCCTCCACTGCACTACAGGCGCACCTGCGCGCCCTGCTCACTGACTATCATGCAACAGCGGAGCGCAAATGTAAATTTAGAGGGAAATACCATACGGCTCGCCGATATGGCGAGGGGGATAGACCGGGGCGGGCCCTGGCCTCCACTATTCGACCCCCTCTGTTTGCTAATACAGTGCTTGCTATTGAGGACGAGGATGGTCTGACACATGCAAATTCTTCAGACATACTCGGTGCCTTCAGAAGGTTTTATAGAACATTGTACACCTCTCACCGACAGACCCCGGTGGACTTCGATCCATTTTTCGAGGACACTGCCATAGCCTGGTTGGGCAATGGCCAAAGGGAGCACCTTCTGGCACATCACGAAGATGAGGAGATCACATCTGCAATTATGCAATTACAATCAGGAAAGGCTCCAGGCCCAGACGGCCTCCCAGCCGAATTCTATAAAACATACCGGCACTTGCTACTTCCGAAACTGAGGCATGTATACGAGGAAGCCCGTGAAACTGGCGCTCTTCCCCCCTCCATGCGAGAAGCGCTCATAATCTCTCTGCCTAAGTCAGGCAAACCACCCTCGCACTTAGATTCGTATCGGCCCTTATCCCTTATAAACACCGATGCTAAAATCCTAGCTAAACTCCTCGCTAATCGCATTCGCCCTCTGATGCCGGTGCTGGTCCTCCCGGATCAGTCGGGCTTTGTTCCCACCAGAAGTACGGCCCATAACCTGCGAACCCTGTTTGCACTGCTACATGATATTGACCCGGGCGTTAACGCGGCTGCTATATTCTTAGATGCCACCAAGGCATTCGACTCCCTAGAATGGGACTATCTCTCCTATGTTTTAGTGCGCATGGGCTTTCCGGCCCCCTTTATGGCTTGGATCACCCTGCTATATACAGGCCTGCGCACCACTGTAATGGTGAATGGACTCCGCTCCTCCTCTTTTCCGCTGGGCAGAGGTACCAGACAGGGGTGTCCGCTATCCCCCCTCCTTTTTGCCCTAGCAGTAGAGCCCCTGTCTCCTAAAATTCGGCAACACTACCGCAAACATGCCATAATTTACCCTGAAAGGCAAATACTCATCTCCTTATACGCAGATGATATCACACTATATCTGCGTAATCCTGAGATGAGCCTAAATCCCATTCTTCGTTTGTTTCTTCTGTTTGGGCAACTGGCCGGAGTCAACATCAATTGGAACAAATCCCAGATTTATCCCCTCACTGTTGCCACACAAAAGTTCCACCCGGATTTCCCTCTCGACTGGAGCGATGACACTCTCACTTATTTAGGGATAATCATCTCTCGCAGCCACGAAGAACTCATGCGGGCTAACTATGGGCGGGCACTGGACTCTATCACTAACAAGATAACGAGATGGATTGCAATGCCCCTGTCGATGGCTGGTAGAGCGGCTATTATGAAAATGGTTATTTCACCTAAACTTTTATATCTCTTTGTCAATATCCCGTACGCCCCCAGCCGGCATTTCTTCTCGGCGATAACGACTCAACTCATTAGACTCACATGGGGGGGGAAACAAGCTAGGATACGGTGGGACATACTTACACGTCCATTCGATGCCGGTGGATTCCCCATCCCAGACATCGAATTATACTTTAGCTGTGCACAGGCACATTATGCCGCATATTGGATGAAACCCCCTCCCTTCATGCCACATGTCGCAATAGAAGATGGATATATGACCCCCACCCCAAGCACTGCATATCTCAGCATCCCGGCGGTCCCGCGCCACCTGGCCTCCACCACCGTTCATTGCACCGTCAGCGCGTGGCGCGACCTTGCCAAAGCTACACAAAATACACTAATGTATTCTCCGCTTCTGCCCCTTCCTGGGCGGAAAGATATCCCGGTTACGGAGGAAGGCGGCTGCCGTCGGCTCCTTCGTAACTTTCTATCCACACCTGGGGCCACTTATATACTAGGGGAACATTTAGCACTTGCAAGGAATTCTTTAAGGATACGAATCCCACCCCCTTGGAACGGTTCTATTATATAAGGCTCCGTCAAAAAGTAAGGGCCATCACGCCCACCTTTCCCCTAGAGCCTCCACCCATGCTCCCGCTACATGCGTTATTGCAACAAGACGCCCCTGCACATGTGCTGTCACTTTTATATCGCACGGTCCAGAATGTCAGGGAATATAGTCCCCCTCTGGCTCATCAGCGGTGGGAGGAGGAATTGGGGTACTCCCTAACTGAGGAACAATGGACATATTGCTGTAGACAAACGGGCGATATATCCGCTAGTAGTAGATTCCGTATGATACATTATAAATACGTGCACCGCCTGTATTATACTCCCGGACGCATGCACCGACTGAAGATACGAGATGACGATCGATGTGAACGCTGCGGGTGTGAGGGGGCGGATTTTATGCACTTGGCCTGGGATTTTCCTCCTGTACAAACATTCTAGACGGAAGTCCTGACTGCACTGGACCTCATGACTGGTCTCCACATCCCTACATATCCCCCAACTGTCCTGTTAGGATACACTAAACCCCTAGCAATTAAAATACGCAGGTACGCCTCCCTTGCGCTCCTCCTTGCTAAACGGAGAGTTGCCTGTAGATGGGGCAGGGGAAGAGCGCCGAAATTTAAAGACTGGCTTCACGATTTGATCTACTGCCAAGAGCAACTACATACATATGCAGATCTTCAACCCCCTTCATTGCGTCCAAGAGACATCTGGGGCCCACTACACACTTATCTACTAGAACATACAGCAGATGGGGATGACACGACGCCGCAATAGACGCATAGCACCCTCTTGACGATCCTATTGCTCTCGCCCTCGCACCTACCCCCTAATGACTGTGATAGGACACCGCGGTAGCCACTCCGTTACTATCTGAATATTGCTAGAAACTATGTCTCACATCTGATGATCTTTGTGTATTGGTGTATGCATCTCTCTCCATTGCTCTTATTGTTCTAATGTAATTTAACTGTTAGAATTCAACGCAGCCTGATTATAATGCACTTGCTGTCTGCATACCCTCATATCCCATACAACGCGGCCGGCCCGATAGGGTTGTAGGCGGCTTGCTGTGTATCTCCCCACCCTGTTCAGATATCGCCTACATACAGATGTTATTGCAATGCCGGCCACACTGTGGATGTAGGCAGATTGCTGTGTATCAAGCCTTTTTCTTGATCTCAATAAAGGTTTTTAAAACTTTAAAAAAAAAAAAAAAAATTACATACGAATGAGATAGACTGTCAGTAGTAAATGAGCATATGTATGTTCAGGACACATATATAGCTCACACTATATGTAAATGTCCCTTGGTGCTGGTAACGTCACATTAGTCACAAATATTCCACCTAAAACAAAACATGTTTTGAATAGGATGAAAGGCAGATGGATGAATATATATTTACATTTCAGACCTCATGGCAACAAGCATCCTTGTTTTTGACGACGCCCAGACACATACAAATCAAAGTATTTTATAACAGAAAAGCAGCAATTCAAACATTGACAATGAAATCAAGTTCTAGCAAGCACTTGCAAAGCAAATAGGTTTCGCTTATGTGAGATCTATTGGCTTTGTCAATGTTTTTAGACATGTTGCATTGACACACATCTGATCCCCTCAGTGGAGATGGCCGTTGTTTATAAACAGACACAACATTGGAGGGCCACTTGCAAAATTAAAAGATGCTTTAAAGAGGAGCAGCAACATTTATTTATGCACTGTTTTAGTAACAGTCAGCTACTGATAGCACCACTTATCAGGATAAACATATGTATTAGGCAACCAGCATTTTATTTTGGGGGCGGATGAAGCGCAGTCATGTTAAAGGGGGGTCAGGTGGAACTAATGCTCAGGTAACTGAATGATGCATCCTAATGGTAGGCGAAGTAACTTGTGTAGAATATTGACATACTTCGTCCACATTTTGCTCTAGTGCCGGGGCACATCACTGTTAGGTGGAAGGAGAGAAAACAGGTGTGCCAGCAAGCTGTCAGACAGACACATGTGAGAGGCAAACACACACACTGACACACATACCCGCAGATGCAGACCAGCAGAGAGAGACTGAGACTTGCATTCACTTAGCAGAGGAGAGACATACTGAAAGATGCCACAGAGACACGTACCGACTCAGCGCCTAGAGAAAGTTCTGTATTACTTGATATCAGTGGTGGCTGGTGACATTTGAAAGTGGTGAAGCGTAAAAGTTTGGTATGACTTTTATGTAGTGAGCAACGAGGGCCAGCTTAATGGACAAAAGTGGGGTCCAGGCTGGATCCTCCTCCAGAAGAAAAAATTGAAAAAAGATCTGCACATCTTCAACCACCTCTCTTTCCTCTTCAGCACCCTCTTTTCATTCTTCCCTGAATCACTTCCTTGCATCTCCCTCACTTCACCATGTCCAAACATAATGTTCACTCACTCACATTTAAGCAATTTATTTTACGTTTGCTTTTGCACCGTAAATATTTTGTCATTTGTGCACCCCCTTCACACACATTTTCACTAAATTGCAATTATGACTGGAATACATGACCATTCTAAGGTGTGCTCTGTAGAGAGGCCAACCCACTGACAGGCACTTTGTTATGGCTTCAGTGTCAGTGTCAGAGCTCTCAATCAAAGCCTCTCATAAACACCTGCACAGCTCAAAGTATGCATGGACAAAAATGATTAAATAGCTAACTCTCAAGGGAGGCAAGATCAAGTAAAATTTGACATAAGAGAGGAACTAAATCGCTGACATGCATTGCCTTAACGTTTTTAACACTCATTGTTCATAAATCAATTCATGTTTTTGGCATAAATGTTGTTAAGGGCATGAAAATCAGGCCAGTTTTAATGTCATACAGTAGATAACTGTCTATTGTAGGCACATATTTCGTCTTTGCCCTTGACTCAGATATTTGTATCAACTTCACAAGGGAACAAGAACACTGGCCTGCTCGTCTTCTGCATTCATTTCACGGGGAAACAAATGCTGCAGCTCCACTTCTAACAAAGCTAGCGAAGTACAACCAGGGCCTGGGGTGTCACAGTGGGGGATGTTAGCGTGGCGAGGGGGTCTCAGAACAAAATACATAATAGAAGATTAGCATTCTAACACTTACCATTACTGAGGACAAGGGGCACCAAAACACATGTGCAGGGAGCTTGCCTCCACTCCTATGTGTGACAAATGGGAAAGAGTATGATCTATGTCTGTGAATGACGGATGGCTGCCCTCACGCAGGGAGGGAGACTCCAATGCCCTAAACCATAATGCTGACAGCGTCAGTGGCCTATAGAGAAAACTGCCATTGACTACAATGGCAATGATTCATTATGAAAGGCTTTAGAACAGTAAGCCCTGCGTTGGTTGTCACAGTTCAGAAAGTTGATTTACTGCCTGGCTTCCGTCTCCTGATTCAGAGCGAGGGCGGGGCAGGCAGCCTGGGACAGACAGCCCGGACTTAAATACATCAATTTGTTTAGAGATACGATTGTATCTCTAAATAAATCGATCTATTTAATATTTGTACAGGTATGTGAAGGAAATAATTTCAGGGGGGCACAGCCCCAGAACCCTAATGGAGAATACGCCCTTGCATGCTATATAAATACTGTTACCTATCCGTAAATATACTTGAATAAATTGAAAGGCATAAAGGGTCAAGACACACTCATAGCTACAGAGCAGTGCTCTTCAAACTGTGGGGGGACAAGCCTCCACTGAAGTATGGGCAAGTGAAGGCTGGTGGAGTGCAAGTGTGTGACAAGAAGGGGGACTACCACATTCCCTGCCACATTGCATGTTTTAAAACAAAAACGCATTTTCCAAATATACTTGGCAAATTATCAACATCACAAAATAAAATGATGGACGGAATGTTGAAACTTTTCAAACACTCACCTCCAGTCACAGATCTAGGTTTAATCCATTGTTATTTTGTTCACCCTGTCACCCCAGTTTGGACCCAGCCATATGCAAATGAGTCTTGACCCTGCACCCCATAGGAGCAGTCCAGCCCGAACTGCCAGGCCAGGTCCTCCCTGGACCGAAAACAAGCATCCTGGGTCCAGTTTCAGGGTATCACCCCTCATCTGCTAGGCTAGCTTGAATCCAGTGGCGCAGCAAGTGAGGGATCCACGTCTGGGCATACCTTGACTGGGGGTGAATGTTGGACAATGTTCAGCATTCAGTCCATCATCTTTTTGTGTTGCTATAGTTGTGCTAAGTGGGAAGGGTATGCCCAGACGTGAGTGCCATGCTCAGTGTGCCACTGGATTCCAGCTAGCCTGGCTGATGAGGGGTGATACCCTGAAACCAGTCCCAGGATGCTTGTTTTCAGTCTATGGAGGACCTGACGTGGCAGTTCGGGCTGAACTGTTCCCATGGGGAGCAGGATAAAGACTGATTTGCATATGGCTGGGTACAAACTGGGGTGGTATGGTGAGCAATAAAAAGGATGGACTTAACTCAGATCTGTGACTGAGGGTGAATGTTTGTAATGTTCAACATTCCGTCCATCATCTTTTTGTGCTTCTATAGTCACCCTTAGTGGGAAGGGTATGCCCAGATGTCGGTCGTCTGCTCACTGTGTCACTGGATTCAAGATAGCGTGGCTGATGAGGGGTGATGCTCCGAAACCGGTCAAAGGATGCTTGTTTTCATCCAGGGAGGACTTGGCCTGGCCGCTTAGACTGGACTGTTCCCATGGGGAGCAGGGTCTAGACTGATTTGCATATGGCTGGGTCCAAACTGGGGTGGCATGGTGAGCAAAACAACGATAGACTTAACTCAGATCTGTGACTGGGGGTGAATGTTTGCAATGTTCAGCATTCCGTCCATCTCTTTTTGGGTTACAATACCAGCCACACACAAAGCACTCTGCGAAAGCTGCCTCCCCTAATGCACTGCAAATCAGTGTATTTGCATTGTGATTTGCATATAGTTCGCATTTATAATTACACTAAACACACTAATTATTACAAACAATAGAGCCGGCAGGAGGTGGGGTTTCTGATTAGAGTGTTTCTGTGACAAGCCCATCCAGCTGAGAGAAGGGGGCGGCATGGGGTTAGGCAAATCTGCGTTTTTTATTTTGGGGACAGATGGGATGCGACTAACCCAAGAGAAGGGGGGGCACGGGGATTAGGCACGACTAAAACTGCAAAATCATTGTACTCTTTGAGACACACACACACCAGTATACAACACTGTGTATATTTAACAGGGTTAATAATCTAGATCAAAGAGTGAATGCCTCCCGTGCACCCTTAATTTTTGAGTGGCGCGGCGAGTGCTTAAATAAGTAAAGCACGGGTGCAGGCATGCACATGTGATGGACTACAGATGCACTCGTATGGAGTACTCATTTGTAATGTATAAAAAGTACCTGCAGAGTGAGTAATCATGGAACATATAACATCTACAACAATATATGCACAACTGATAAAATCAATACCGAATGTAGGACATTCAATGGTGTACAGAAGGTACACACTATACACTGAGGCAGAATTCAACCACACATGTCATATCAAAATGGGCAATGCACACAATATGTACCCTGGAGAAGGGGGTGTTAAAAACGGTTTCCATAAGATTGCTACACGAATACAACTGACACTCATTGCCATGCAGCTGATACCAAAATAACACATGCAAACAGGGAAAGGCAATGCAGGCACAGATGAACTCTGCATAGCTATATAAACTCAGAATGCCTACAGATGTAGCATTCAACATGGGCACCATCACAAACATATCCACATAATCAACATCAACATATAGCTGAAAAAGTGGAGCCATGGCTGAATGTCATCTGTGTCCTGCGCTCTGATGCTAGTGCCTTCAAGCAGAACATCATTAGGGACACGTAAGGGATCGTAAAACGACCCATCTGACAGGCACTTAGGTAGGTCAGAGAATCACCTACACCTGATGTGATGCTTTTGTCATCTTCCATGCATCAGACCAGAAGCATAGACCATGGAAAGAGGCCTTTAAGAAGCTTGTAGATTCTACCACCCCAAGTGGGTTACAAACAATATGTTGTTTGCCCTAAAGAAGGCATATAGCATTGTGAGATGCCAACCTGTTTTTGTTTTTTTGTTAGAATATTGTTAGGAAAATTATGATCTGAAACTAATGTGTTCTAAATATCGTTTAAAACTCATATTATGCAGTTGTGTACAGATTTTCAATTATTAACTTTACAGGGTCGAGATACAATATAAGAAGCAAAATAATATAACCAAGACATACTGATGATACAAAAAAACAAAGCTTGACAATAAACTTTACATAATTAGAGATGCATTAAGTTATGAAACCTTGCTGGTTTTCTGTTTACTCTTTTCCTCTGCCATACTCTTGATCATCTCCAGGATGTTTAGGTGATGCAATTCTCCCATCAGACATACCTTGCATGTCTTCACTACCAACAACCGGCGTGTAGTAGTCTTCCGTGACACTCTCACTGTTCACCTTTAGTACTCTACTCAAATTCCACCATTCATGACCCCTGCTCTAACCGCACAATCACCTACTGGTTCAACCATAACAGATTCTCTGTATTTCAACAACCCTTTAGTACATGAGTTGGTTCCTTAATACGCACCCTATCTCCAACTTGGATTTAACTCCATGTTTACCATCAAACCATTGTTTCATTTCATATAAGAAGCTTCAACTTTAGGATGAATATTCATATCCATGCTAGAAACACCATTGGGACTTGTGTGATGAGACAACAACGTACTGTCTACAGCTTTGCGTACATCCACTTTTTTTAACTGCCCATTGAACACACTCAACCAGAGTGCAATTCATTTTTTCCACCAAGCCATTTGCTTGGGATGATATAAATCAACCCTTTTGTGAGTGATACTACATTTTGTCAGCCACTCATTCCTTTCCTTTGACGCAAATTGGACTCCATTTTCAGTAACCAACTCTTTAGGAAAACCTTCTCTAAGAAAAATCTTGTGAAAAAATGTGATGACAGCGTAAGTGTTTGGTTCACTAATAAATTCAACTTCCTACCACTTGGTATAATAATCAACCACAACAAGAGCATACTTGGAGCTGTGGGGAAGCACCCTAAAAGGACCGATGAAATCTACGGTCAACTTTGACCACAGTCCTTCAGGCAACTCAACTGGTTGAAGGGGTGGTGTTCTTGTTTTTAGAGATTTGTCACTGGTTGAACAAATCACACACTCCCTAACAGCTTGAATAATGTCTGTATCCATACTGGGTTGCCAGTATATTGGACATATTTTCCTCTTGGTTGTTGTCTGTACAAATGACCTTCATGTCCAGCATCAATGATTCCGGCTCTCAACAAAGTGGGAGGTACATATTTGTCTCCCCTCATCAACACATAATTTTTTTCTTCCAAAGATAATTCATCCGTAACCTTAAAATAAGGTTAGTGTCTTGGATGCAAAGACTTTTCTTTTGGTCACACTTCCATGACATACTTCAGGACCAAAACCAAATCCTCATGCATCTTCAGACACTTGAACCAATCATCATCATCAAAACCTCCCTTGTTGTACACATCAATCACAGCAATGAGACACTCTTTATCATCTTCCTCTTTCTGTGCACACCACAAGTTCATAAGAAGGGGTGACCTTGACAAGTAATCTGCTCTGATATTCTTCCCCCCGTATATGTTGAATGCCAAAATTGTATTGAAACAATTTCAAACTCAATCTGGCAATCCTCAGAGTATTATCCTTGATAACACCTCCACTCAGAATACTCACCAATGGCTTGTGATCCATTAGCAACGTAAAAGTCCTCCCCCAAACAAAGAACTTGAACCATTCTACTGCCCAGCAACATGCTAGCAGCTCTTTTTCAATTACAGAGAACATTTTCTTTCTGTCACGCAGCATTCTAGATGCAAACCCCTCTGTTCTCTCACCGCCATTGCTCTTCTGGGACAATTTTGCCCCTAACCCACTATTACTGGCATCAACAAAGATTATAAACTGACAGATAGGATCAAACAAAGCCGAACTCTTTGCTGACCCAATGTCTTCTTTGAACCTGACAAATTCTGTTTGACATTTTGCACCCCAAACAAAAACTTTGTTTTTCTTTAACAAAGCCCTCATATTTCCTGTCTTGCTAGAAAAGTCTTTGATGAACTTTGCATAAAATTCATAAACACCCAAGAAGGATGAGACCTGTTATTGGTTATCTGTAAAGGGTGCTTTTCTAATCACTTCCATAAAACCAGGGTGTGGTTCCACCCCATGTTCAGAAATATTCAATGCTTGATATGGCAAACTCACATTTCCTCAAGTTTGCCACAATACTAGCCTGTTCAAGTCTTTTTAACACCACCTGCTTCAAAACATAATGTTATTGAATGTTCTTAGCCGCTACAAGAATGTCATCCTGAAAAGTGACTACTCTATTCATACCATGTAAAACTGACTACATAATGCGTTGGAACACCGAAACGGCGGATGCCAAACCAAATGGCATTTTTTTATACTGAAAGGTACCTACAGGAGCCATAAATGCTCTAAGATGTCTGCATGACTGATCTAATTCAACTTAGTGATATGCAGATGCCAAATCAATTTTTTTACTGAAAATGCGTGCTCCTGAAAAACTCGTCACAATGCCGTCAATGTGAGGCAAAGGGTAGAAATCCACCCAAATAACAGTGTTCAAACTCCTTAACTCGAAGCAAATTCTCAAGTCCCCATTTTTCAATTGTTCTTCCTAGCAATGACCTAAGGAGATAGCCACAATGATGATTCTATAGGCTTGATAACCCCTTCTATGCACATTTTTTTAACATATCCACTAAGTCCTCTCTAATGCTGAAAGGCACATTTCTCAGATTGTGCTTGACAGGCACAAAACCTTCTTGGATCCGGATCTTGTGTTTGAAACCCTTGATCTTACCATGACTGCCATTACAAACTACTTTAAACCCTTCAGTCCATGCTAACCGATGAGTCAGCGTGGGAATTAATTTGCATATCCTCCCTTACCAATGACACTTTTATTTTAAATTCTGGTCTCAAAGTCATACCAGATAAACCTTGGTGATACCAACCCAAAATGTTTAATCCTTTCTTGGCTACATAGACCTTTCTAAAAATGATCTTACCATTAAACTGAAACAAGATTTCAAAGTTACCAACCAAATAAATGTTCTTTCCTTCGTATGATACTGGACATCTATTGGGTGGCAACAACTCTTTCTTTGACCATTTGCTGTTTAATAATTCCTCAGTGATGATGGTCATTTTGGCACCTGAATTCACCAATAAATTTAACATCTTCCCATCCACACACATTTAGTATAGGGATCAACACAATCAGCCTCATCTCCCCCTCTAATAACAAACACCAGGGGGCATATTCACAAGGAGCTATCGCCGAATTAACAGCACTTTATCGCAGCCAAAGTCGTGATAAATTTACCCCCCCACTCACAAGCCTGTGTTAACAGCCCACAGCACCAGTTTACCTGCAATAGCAGCCGCAAAATACATCGCCACAGAGGACCCCCGCAAATATCGCTAATGAGATGCAGAGTAGGCGTTCCCGTGACAAAAGTCGAGACAACATCACACCTCAACATTCACAACGACCAGCCACATCTGCGATAAGAACACAAAACAGGCGATGAGATGCGCTAGCCGCAGGTATTTAACACCTGCCTCAAGCAGGTGTAAAGAAGGACGTCTACCTGCAGTAGGCAACGGAGTCCTGCACACAGCCATACCCAAAGAACAAACGACGCCATGGAGCTACTCTACATGCAGCTCGGAGCCCCAACAGGGCCACAACACCCCCCGCCACCACCCCCTGGACCGCCACCCCCCCCAGGACCCGGACCCGCTCCCCCCCCCGGACCACCACAGAGGCAGCGTAGAGCAAGACAGCGGACCTACCATAAACGCACCACTCTCACAGACCTAACGCCCGCGGAAGTCATTGCCCACTACAGGCTCAAAAGGACAACCATCCTCCGCATCCTGACCCACATTGCCCACAGGCTGACGGCACCAACACAGCGGAGAACAAACATCCCTCCGCAGACAAAGCTGCTGGCAGTGCTGCACCTGTTGGCCTCTGGGACCTTCCAACCAACAACTGCCAGAGTCGGAGGGGTCTCACAGACAGCCCTATCAAAGTTCATCACACCCGTCCTGGATGCCATCATCAGCTTCATACCCCAGTACCTCCACTTCCCCAACACTGCGCAGGAACAGCTGGAGACTAAGCAAGGCTTCTATGCCATAGCCGGATTCCCGGCCGTGTTGGGGGCAATCGACTGCACACATGTCCCACTTGTGCCCCCTGTGGATACTGCACACCACTACCGCAACAGGAAGCACACGCATTCCATCAATGTGCAGGCAATAGTGGACCACCGGGGAATGTTCACCAATGTCGTCGCCAACTACCCAGGCAGTGTGCATGATTCCTTCATCTTCCGACAGTCCATCATCAACCAGCGCTTCCAGGATGGCACATATGGAACGGGACTGCTCGTTGGTAAGTACCAAATCAACACACCACACATCCCACAGCCACCAACGCACAAGGCACAACTATGGGGATGCACACGTGACCTAACCACATCCGACATGTCAAACTACACGACCACCTACCAGACACGACTACACCACTCCATGGTCATCCTGGGCTACCCCTGCACCCAATACAGACTTCACATGGCACCACAGCCACACAACAGCGGAACGTGTGGAGATGCGGAATGCAGCCATGACACGTGAGGCACTGCTCTGCCCTCATGGACCTACCCCAGTCTCCCGCAGGTCAGCGTCCCCTGGTGGTGGGCCCGTGTCGGCCGCTGTGCATCCGGGGCGACTAGCCCTGTGCGCCTCGAGTCATCCCCCTTGTAGATCTGACATTGCATGTCTGTGTGCCTGATGACTGTTGGTGTAGTTGCCAGCACCATCTACTCCCTGAGGGCTGGCTTACACTCACCCCACACACAGCCAGCACAGGCATCACTGAATTGGTGGGCCTGCCATCACATCCTGCCGAACCAAGTATTGACTCTTTTCTCCCTGCACTGTCCCAGGTGATCAAGGATATGCACTCTGCCCTTGGATGATGACACCCCTCCGGGACCCGAACACACCCGCCCAGAGGCAGTACAATGCGGCCCACATACGCACCAGGGGCTTTGTTGAACGCACATTTGGCGTGTTGAAGTCACGTTTCAGGTGCCTGGACGGCACTGGTGGGAAGCTCCTGTACAGCCCGGACGTTGTGTGCAAGATGATCGTTGCATGTCGTGTGTTGCACAACATCTGTGTTCGCACCAGGGCCCCATGGATCCCAGTTCCAGAGGTACCGGACGATGATGGTGGTGATGGGACAGGTGGCCCACATCCCACTGCAGCTGCGGCAGGAATGGCCCGTAGGGAATCCATCATTGACACTTACTTCTCATGAGCACGTCACATTGTGACCCTCCGTGGCATTCATGGGACAGTAGTGGATGTCCAATTGCACTGCATGTGTGAATAAACATGTTTGCAGGTCACAGGTCGGAATTGTACATTGTCATGTTACGTGTCCCTGGGGTTTCAGGTGTGATTTGCCAGGTTGTGCGCTTTTTCCGATCCAGTTGTGTCCTGTGTTCAGTTGTGGAGGTGTTGCTGTTTGTACTGGGATGTTGTCACTGTCCGGGTGCACTTCTGCTTGTGTGCGTATGCTGCATGGCGGGTGTGTCGCTCCTGCGGCTCTGATTTGTCTGCCACTGGTCTCTTTCAAGTGGTGTGCCTGTGGGTTCTGTTCTTCCACGGTGCGTGGATGTTGTGGTGTGCATGTTGTCCTCTGCAGTTGGCCAGGGTGCATCCGTGGCACTCTGCTGTTGATGTATTTTGTTCTGTGGCATTTTCCGTATACTGTTCTTGTGCTTTTTCCCGCATTGCGCGTGCCTATTGCTGCCCTCGCGCTGGTTGTCACTGTTTTCTTATCGCGCTTTGGCCCATCGCGTGTTTTTTGGTGTTGTGGTTTGTGTTTTTATCTCCGTCGTGGTGGTTGTATCGCAGACTTTGTCCGTGGTTTCCGCAGGCTATCGCATGGTACCGCCTTGTTGTGAATCCCACGTTGACACGGGGTTATTTTCCCGTGATAGGCTGCGTTATTGGAAGTTGCGTTACGCTACTCTTGAGGTAGTTATCACACGTTCTTGTGAATATACCCGCAGATCTTTTGTTCTCTCCATAACCTCTAGTGCTCCATTACTGCTTTCACATTCAGCAAGAACATTCACTCATTTTTCTGCTCTAGCACACTTTGGCGAAATGCCCAACTTTACCACAACTTTTACAGGTTGTGTTTTTGCTGGACAAGGGCAGCCCATGGGAGAATGGGACAGAAAACCACATCTAAAACAAATCCTTTTTGTTTGAAAAATTGATTCTTGTCCCTGTTTGTGAAATCATTTTTTTACATCTGACACCCAAACCTAGAAGTATTTTGATCTTTTGTCAGATTGTCTGTCATTGCATGAACCCCCACATTCTCTTTTTTGACTAGTTACTTGGACGCTTTGTGTGAAATCTCAAAGCTTTTGACAATATCAATTGTCTAAGCAATTGACGGGTTCTTTAAAGTAAGCAATTTTTCTTGAACTTTTTATCATATGTGTGCATCCGAAACATATGCAGTCGGTCGAAATGTACACACGCATCGATATATTTGGAAAAGTACTCACCACCGTCGCAAGGTCCCCGCCTCCACACCACTGGCCCCATGGTCAACACATAATACATTGGTCTTTGGACCACCAGTGCCATGGGCTGCTGGTGGACGCTGTTTTACAGCAGTCGGACAGCCAAATTTGTAATATGGCCCTTATTCTATACTCTTTACTCAGTGCTACAAGTTGCTCAGGTTTGGTAGCTCTTGATTACTTATTGATACAAGTATATTAACGATGGCTCTGCCTTGCAGGTGGTGTTTTTTCTTTTTGTTACAGGTTATGGGAGTACAACCCATATAATTTGGATCACTGAAAGAATATCGAGGACAAAAATATTGTGTGGACATGATATTGTGTCAAAAATATTGAGGATCAAAATATCGAGAAGGTAAGTGCAAATAGGTAGATATAGATTCACTATACTTAACTCCACTTCTGAGTCAAGGGACATACAAGTGGAGTTAAGTATAGTAAAACTTTGTGTTCCCATAGAAACTTACCTTCACAATGTTCTTGTCCTCGATATTCTTGATATGATATTTTGTCCACAGGATACTTTAGATTCTATATTTTGTCCAAACACCTGTAATTTATGCCTGATGAAATCATTGATCATGCAAATCATTGGCATCATAGGAAACTAGCATTGCCAAAGGAAACCGGTTTGACTTCTCACAGCATGAAGTTTCAAAATAATGTTTTAAAACTTTGCACTATAGTTATAATATTCTGGATGGTTTTTAGCCTACCAATTTCCTTGATATTTCAACATCAGACTGCAGGCCCGTATTTTATTGCACACTATGATAACCTTATATTTGACTCTTTCAAATACCTAGAAAAGATTATAGATCCAGGGGGAATAAGGATGCAGGTGCCAGCAGGTACCACCTAGGAAAGACTATATAGATTGGGGGAAGAATAGCAGTACTGGTACCAGGAGGTACCAACTAGAAAACATTACAGATCCAGGGAAGAATAATGGTGTAGGTACCTACAGGTACAACCTAGAAAAGATTATAGATCAAGGGAGACAACTGGTTCAGGTTCCAGGAGGTACCACCAAGAAAAGATTATAAATCCAGTGAAAAATGAACAATCCAGGAATGGGAAGAAGACAAAGCTGATGTTAACAATATAGCAAAATCCTGAGAAGTTGTTGCATATTGCTAATGTACTTTAAGCAGTAGCTCACGTTGACACCAGGCTATTTAGTATTTGTTAGACCTGTCAGCCTTAGGTCCGTCTTCCCCCAAAATGTTTGCCTTCACTCCTCCTATTTTGTACTAACTTTGTCTTCTCTGGCCTCAGGACTCTGTGCTCTTTACCTCTGCTAACGAGTGCTAAGGTGCTTGTGCTCTCTCCCCTAAAAATGATTGAATTGGCGTATACCCAATTGGCACATTTAATTTACTTGTAAGTGCCTAGTAGAGTGGCACCACATGTACTCAGGGCCTGTAAATGAAATGCTACTAGTGGGCCTGAAGCACTTATTGTGGTACCCACTTAAGTAGCCCTGCAAATATATGTCAGGCCTGCCATTGCAGTCTGTGTGTGCAGTTTTAAGCTGCCATTTCGACATGGCACAGTAAACCTTTTACCAGGCGCAAACCTTCCTTTTTAATGCATATAAATCCCCCCTACGGTAAGCCCTACACAGCCCAGAGTGCCATGTATTTAAAATGTTGAGCATGTACTTTTAAGTTTTACATGTCCTGATAGTGAAAACCCCATAAATTCCTTTTTCACTACTGCAAGGCCTACCTCTCCCATTGGATAAGAATGGAGTTAACTTATTACATCACATTAACTGTAACTTCCAATAGGGAGCAGGCAATCCAGGTCGAGTTTGATGTCTCAAGAATTGTTTTATTCACAAACCTGAAAATGTCACTTTTAGAAAGATATATCAATGACTTTGGGCAACCCAATATACCCTTGTGGGCTTGGGTGATAAAGGTAAACTGGTAAAGCTGCCAACAAGGGATTCATTCAAAAAATATTTTTCTTCTATATAACAACATATGACACAACATATGACACAACAGAACAAATAACTCGAAGCTTGTATGATTCATTTAGTAAATAAATTACACTAACCGGGTGTATCAAAAATAATTTGATTTATATTCAAAATGCAAAAGACGGGTTCAAAAGCAAACAGTTCTCACATACATTGACAACAGATGAATCAGAGATGGAAATATACTCTTTATTTGTTATGTGGTGTCATATGCTGTCACTTTATAGAAGATATACTAAAAATATTTTAAAGAAAAATATTTTTGAATGAATCCTTTGTTGGCAACTCTTAGAAACCATTTGGCATCTATTGCCTTTATCCTGGGTCACGTGACTAGGTGTAATTGGCAGTTGGTTTTTGTGTGTTGCTCCCAGACAGTGATTCAAAGGGAAACTAGGCATCGGCAGGATGGGCCACTGACTTGAATGAATGAATGAAGCAACATTTATAAAGCGCATAGCTACCCGTAGGCATCCCAGCGCTGGCGGATAACTGAAGCTTCAAGGAATCACTTAGGGAAGAGCCATGTTTTCAGCAGCTTGCGGAAGACAAGGTGATTAGGTTCCCCACGTAGCTGAAGAGGAAGGGAGTTCCAAAGTTTGGCAGCATTATATGAGAATAGCCGACCACCACTTCTGACTCTCTGAATTCGGGGGACGACTGCCAGGTGTTGCTCGTTTGAGCGTAGTCGTCTGTTAGCTCGATAGGGCTTGACCATAGAGGAGATAATCTCTGGTCCTTTCCCTCCTATCAGTTTGTGGGTAATGCATAAGGCCTTAAAGTGGACTCTCTCCCGGATGGGGAGCCAGTGGAGAGCCTTCATGTCTGGTTTTGCCGACTGCCGGTTCTGAGTCCCCATGAGGATCCTTGCGGCGCAGTTCTGTACTGTTTGCAGTTTGACAAGGAGCGAACTCGGGGCTCCAAGGTATACGGCGTTGCCGTAGTCCAGGCGTGAAAGAATAAGCGCCTGGACCATGAGCTTTCTTGCCTGAAAGGGGAGCATGGGGAGCACTTTACGAAGCATCCTTATGATGCCAAAGCAAGAGGCCACCACCTTTCTGGCCTGGACTTTAAAGCTGAGGTCAGAGTCCAGCCAAAAGCCCAGGCTTTTTATTTCTGACTTGGGGACAGGTGCTGCGCCCATCGAGGCTGGCCACATAGTGTCTGCCTTGAAAAGAGAGAGGTTGCCAAGGAGCATAAGCTCGGTTTTATCACCATTCAATTTCAGATAAGAGTGTTTCATCCACCTGGCTACTTCCTCAAGGCAGGTACATAGGGAGGTGGAGGCCCTGTCTGAGTGGTTAAGTGCAACAACCAGTTGGGTGTCAGCGGCATAGGTCACAATGTGCACCCGTAGGGAAGGACAATTTCCGCTAGGGGGGCCATGTAGGCATTAAAAAGTGTGGGACTCAGGGAAGATCCCTGAGGGACTCCGCAGTGGAGGGGCCAGGATTTAGAAATGGCCTCACCCTCGAACACCTGAAAAGATCTTCCCTCCAGGAAGGATTGCAGCCACGTTAAGGCTACTCCGGACACACCCAGGTTTCTGAGTCATTGAACCAAAATGAGGTGGTTCACCGTGTCGAAGGCCGCGCTGAGATCCAAAAGGATCACGGCAGAGGAGCCTCCTGCATCGAGAATCTTTCTGGATTCTTCCATGACTGCTAATAAAGCAGTTTCTGTGCCTTGGCGGGGGCGAAAGCCAGACTGAGAGGGATGAAGAAGATTATTAGATTCAAGATGAGCAGAGAGCGCCAAATTGACATGTTTCTCCAATATTTTACTAATTCCTGGGAGGAGCGAGATAGGTTGATAGTTGCCCAGACAGTCTGGGTCCAAGCTAGGTTTCTTCAGAAGGGACCTGACCATGGCTTTTTTCCATAGGGGGGGGGACCACCCCTGCGGCTATGGAGGAGTTCAACAAATCCAGAATGACTGGAGCAACTGATTCTGCCACCTGGTTCAGCATCTTAGGTGGAGCAGGGTCTCTGGGCGACCCGCTCTTAATGAGTGCAGAGATTGTCTGAAGTGATTCATAGTTCATTAAGGGGAAGGTCTTTAAAGAGTGTTCCTTACTCCCTATATGTGGGTCCTCTGAGTGGGGGATAGTGTGGCTATCGGGTGGGGCGAAGGATTCATAAATAGATTGAATTTTATTATAAAAATATTCCGCAAGTTCGTTACAACGTTGGTCCGTGGCTAAGGGAGTATCAGGGAGAGAAGCAGCTCTTAGTAATTTCTTTGCAATTCGAAATGTTTCACGGGGGGAGTTGGCTGCTAAGGAAATTTTTTCCTCGAAATAAGAGGCCTGGGCTTTTTTAATTTCGAGCTTGTAGGTTTTGATAGCCTCCCTATATTTCTTTTTCTTGGTCGGGGAGAAGTCCTTTCTCCAGACTCTTTCAATTTTTTTACATGTTTGTTTTAGTTCTCGGAGTTTAGGGTTATACCAGGCCGATCTATTGGGCCCTTTATGCGACTGATTGGTTGTTTTTGGAAGGACCTGGTCTAGCGTCCCATCAATCCACTTGTTGAATCTCTCATTAGCCACCACCGGATTGGTGTCAGGGAGAGGCTTGGAGTTTTCCAGTGCCGGTACCCACTTTTCTATGGAAAGTTTTGACCAGCGGCGGGATTTAATTTGCGTTGGCCGGGTAGCATGGGTGGGAGACCAGCTGACTGAGATAAGGAAGTGATCCGACCAGGGGATAGGGGTCGGTTTCTGACAGGGAAACTCCTCCAGATTAGAAAAAATTGGATCTAGGAGGTGCCCTTTTGAGTGTGTTACATGTAGCACCTTCTGAGTGAGCTGAAAGGCCGCTAGGTCCAGGGACAGCACAGATGCAACTTTCAATGTTGGATCATCAAAGTGGATATTGAAGTCGCCCAGAATAGTAAAATTCGCGGCGGTGCTAGTCAGTTTGGGGACCATTTCAGAAAGTGACTGGCAGAATTGGCCTATAGGTCCAGGGGGGCGATAAATTAGGATGCCTGATAGAGTGAGCGTAGGCGTAAATCCTATTGTGAAATGGAGGTTCTCACAACCAAGTAAGGGGCTCCCAAGAGATCGACAAGTGAGGTGGCTTTTCAAGACTTAATGAGGGGAAGGTGCTGTCAACTACAACACTTGCACATCACAAAGGGCACTCTCAATGAAGGTTCGCCACTAGTCTATTGTGATCCCCCAGACAATCGGGGGCCAGTGCAGGAAGGCAAGAAATTCCAAGCACCTCTGGGGGTAAAATCGTCCGTAAGCTTCTTCCACTTCAAAGTCGGCACCAAGTATAAATATTGAACCCCAGACACCAACTCTTGACTACACTTCTAGACCTGTGGACACTGCCAGGAAGAAGGAATGGTGTGCTGCTGAAAGGGCTGCCACTCTGATGGACTGCCCGGCTGAAGGACTGCTGCCCTGCTATGCAGACCTGCTGCCCTCTTGCCTGGGTGAGAAGGACTGGACCTGCAAATCTAAATCCAGGACCCCCAGGGTGACTCCAACGGCTAGTTGGCTGCTTTCCTGATCAAAAGCCTCAGGGACATAACAGGCTTCCAACAACCTTGAATCTAGCACCTCAACTCTGCCAACTGTGAGTCCTGCCCTGTCAAATGGTGTCAGCCTAGTCCTAGACCCTTTGATGTGAGCCTGAAGATGCTCTGTCAGCTTGTATTGTGGACCCAGAAGAACCAACGTATCTCCTCTGCTGTGTGGCACAACCCAAGAAGAACTGACACATTGCCTCTGGTGTGTGGATTTTCCCACCACCAGAACTTCGCATCACCCTTGCAGCCCACAGATGAACCGGAGCTCAGCTGCGCGATGCATCTTTGATTCAGGAATTTGCATTGCAAGCCCCCTTGTTGATAGCCTCCTCGATGATATTGCAGCCTCTCAGCTCCTCAGAACTGACAATGCATCCCTGACCCCGACCGTGCATTACCTCGGCTGAGTAACGCATCCTTGATGAAGGACTCTACAACTCTTTGCAAGCAGGATTCAATGTATTCTTGTTCAATGGGCCTAGCAGGTTCCCTATAGCCGGCCCACGATCCATAAAGGTCAGCCTAAAACCTATCCATTTGTTCCCGTCTAGTGTGACAAAATGTCCACAGTTGGGGCTTTCTGCTTTTTGGTGTGATTTTCACTTAAATCTTTAAAATTGCAGACCTCCGATTCTACTGATTGGATTTCTTTGTCGTTTTGGGCTTAAATTATGTATTGAATTTTACTCTATTTTTCTAAATTGTGAGGGATTTTTCTTGTGTTGTGTTTCACTTCATTACTGTTAGAAGTGCTGAACAAATACTTTACACATTGCCTCTAAGTTAAGCCTGACTGCTCTGTGCCAAGCTACCAGAGGGCTGACCACAGGTTAATTTAGGGTTTGCTTGTGGCTTTACCGTGACAAGGATTGTGGTTTCTGCTTGAGTAGGGTTTCATCCCCCCTCAACCAGTGACCCAATTTCTCACAGTATCCTTTACACATTACACTGAAGGATATTTATCCCTCTCATCTTCTTTTTTCTTTTATCTGTCGGATGATAGAAAAACGAATTAGATCACAAAACCAGCAAGGCCTGACCTCCAGCTTCGAGTTCTCCTAATTGTGTCACATATTAGGCAACTGGAGCTTTTATCTAATTTACCATTTGGGCCAGATGTACGACTGTTTTTTGCAGTCGCAAACGGGTAATCAGCCCATTTGCAACTGCAAAATAGGTCTGCCCTATGTACAAACCCTATTTTGCGACTCAGTAACCTATTTCCGACTCGCAAAATAGAGTTTGCAACTCACTTTTAGGAAGGGACTTCCTAGTCATTCACAATGGAGTCTTAAATTGTACCTGCCAAATGAATATTAATGAGGCAGGTAATTTGCGATACCATTAGAAAACACAAACAGTGTCTGAGACACTGTTGTAAATTCCATTTTGCGAGTCGTAAATTGCGAGTCGCAAAACGATGCAATTTGCGACTCGCGAATTGGAAGGGTCGTACATCTGGCCCTTGGTTCCTTGTATAGCTCCTTATTGACGGCTCACTGGGTAGAAAGTGTGCCTTAAATATGTAACATTATTCATCATATTTATCCACAAAATATAACAGGATTCTTTTTTCATCTTAATTCTCAAAGACAAATGTGTTCTCACCCTCTAGGGATTTTTCTCTTAGTGATGTGCAGGAACAGAAACATTTTCAACTTCTGAAGTTATGTTTTTCAGCTGGCTCTGAAGCTGTCAGATAAATAGGATCTTGTTTCTTGAATATTATCTGCTGCTTAACAATATTTCTCTTGAGTGAAATGCTTTTTGGAGAATTTAGTGTCTTCAATGCTAAGGAACGGCAAACTACCATTTTTAAGACAGAGAGTTTATAATAACTATCAGGATAGATATTTCTTTCAGTACACAATTCTTAAGCCATCATATCGATTGAAATGAGGGTAAGATGAAAACTTGCAGGATGGCACATTTGGTTTGCACTATTACAATCAAAATTGTCAGAGGGTGTTAGAAATGGGGGTCTCTAATTGGCAGACATATGCACCTTTGTCCAAGTAGGGACCCTTGCTTCTATTCAGGGTAAGGGAGTTACACACTTTAGATAACCCCTGCTCACCCCCTTGGTAGCTTGGCACAAACAGATAGGCTTATCCCAAAGTCAATGTGTAAAGTACCACAGTGAAAATACCACAAATAGACACCACACCAGTTTAGAAAAATTATGTATCTTTATCTAACCCAAACAAGACCAAAAAGACAAAAATCCAACATACATGTATGAAAATATGACTTTTAAAGCAGTTATCTCAACAATAGCAATTGTAGAAACAAATAGCTTCACCTGGGCCTATTACGACATTGTGACAGGCCTAAATCCAAAGTACTGCGCCGACGGCAGGGGCGCAGCGTCGGGCACGGAGTCACACGGACCCCTAAACAACAATACCTGGAAAACAATCTCTATAGACAATGTACGTCGTCTTGGAGGTGAGGAGTCGTGCCGAGGTCGAGGCCGGTTCCCTGGTTGCCACAGAGGGGGCAAGGTGTTGTGTTTGTGAGGAGGCAATGCGTCGAGCCCAGGACAGGGGAAGTGAGGTGGCTTCAGGGATGACGTGTCAGTTCCAGTTCCAGTGAGGTGATGCAAGGTCGAAGAATTTGTGAAGTCACCCTCATCGGTTATTGGCTCTGCAATAACGTGATGCTGGCGCTAGCGGTGATGGCATCTTTGTGAGCGCTGGCGTCAGGAAGGCCGATAACTGCAGGCGTTGGCAGGCGTTGAAGGGCATCGGAGCTGTGGTGCATGTAGGGCAGTGCATTGTGCACTTTACGAGGATTGCCCCCGGCCTCAGTGCAGGTCGTGGCATCACTGGCTGTGTCGCTGATGCGTTGGAGTTGTTTTTCTTGCTTTTGCAGCACCAACCACACAATTCTCAGGGCCCAGCAACTAGAATCGGCACCCTTTTGAATGCAGGAGTCCCCACAGGAGTCCAGTAGCTGGTCAGTGGGTTGCAGGTGAAGTCTTTGTGTCCCTGAGACTTCAGAACAGGAGGCCAGCACATGCAACCCCTTGGAGATTCTTCTCCAAGAAGGTTCAAAGCAAAGTTCCAGTCTTTGTCCTCTTCTTGGCAGAAGCAGCAACTGCAGGCTAGCCCAGCAAAGCACACAGCAAAGGGAAAGTGCCCCTTCTTACAGCTCTCCAGCTCTTCTCCTTGGCAACTTTCCTCTTGAGTCCAGAAGTGATCTAATTCTCTGGTGTTGAAGGTCCAATACTTATACCCAATTTTCTCTTTGTTCTCTTTGTGGCAAGGGTCTCTGAGCCCAGTCCAAACCAGTTCTGTCCTCTCTGGTGCAGCATCACTACAGGAGGTGGAGAAAGCATTGTGCAGAGGAGACACTGCCTATTCAGGCGCTGGTGAAACTCCTCCCACAACTCTAAATGCAGCCAAGGTCTATTCAGCTCAGCTATGAGCCACCCAGGAAAGGCAGGACACACCTCAACCCACCTTGTGGCTGTCTAGAGTGAATGCACATCCCCAGCCCCTGTCACCCCAAAGTCAATACAAAACAGCAGAGGCACACAGAATGTTTAAATAAGAAAATGCATACTTTCTAAAAGTGGCATTTTCAAACACTCAATTTAAAAACCATCTCCCTAGAAAGATGTGTTATTAAATTCTGAGTTTAGAGAGCCTGAACCCCACTTCTCGATCCTGTCCTAATGGAAAGTTATACTTTTTAGATGTTGCAAAGCAACTACCATGTTAGCCTATGGGACAGATAGCCTTTTAACCACTTAACCGCGGCGGCAATTCCGCCGCGGTGCGGCGGTTTAGCGGAGTGGGCGGGGCCGCGTCGGCCAACGGACGTGCGCAGCACTACAGAGGTAGTGCTCGCGACGGCCGTTGGCCGACAGAAGCACGCAACGGGTTAATAGTGAAAAACAAAATTGGTAGTATTTCACTATCAGGACATGTCAAACACACCAGTACATATCCTACCCTTTACATACATTGCACCCTGCCGATAGGGCTACCTTGGACCTACTTGGGGGGTGCCCTACATGTAAGAAAAGGGAAGGTTAGGGCCTGGCAAGTGGGTGCACTTGCCTGGTCGACATGGCAGTTACAAACTGTGAACAGGCACTACAGTGGTAGGCCTGAAACAGATTTACAGGGCTACTCCTGTGGGTGGCACAACCAGTGCTGCAAGTCCATTGGTACAAAACACACAAGATGATGGATGGAATGATGCACATTGGCAAACATTCACCCCCAGTCACAGATCTGGGTTTAATCCATCGTTATTTTGCTTCACCACGCCACCCCAGTTCAGACATAGCCATATGCAAATCAGTCTTGACCCTGTGCCTCATGGGAACAGTCCAGACCAAACTGCCAGGCCATGTCTTCCCTGGACCGGAATCAAGCATCTTAGGACCGGTTTCGGGCTTTCATCCCTCATCAGCCAGGATAGCTTGACTCCAGTGGCGTAGTGAGCACGGGACCCACGTCTGGGCATACCCTCCCCACTTAGGGCGAAATGCAAAACACACAAGATGATGGACGGAATGTTGCACATTGGCAAACATTCACCCCCAGTCACAGATCTGGGTTTAATCCATCGTTATTTTGCTTCACCACGCCACCCCAGTTCAGACATAGCCATATGCAAATCAGTCTTGACCCTGTGCCTCATGGGAACAGTCCAGACCGAACTGCCAGGCCAAGTCTTCCCTGGACCGGAATCAAGCATCCTAGGACCGGTTTCGGGCTTTCAGCCCTCATCAGCCAGGATAGCTTGACTCCAGTGGCGTAGTGAGCACGGGACCCACGTCTGGGCATACCCTCCCCACTTAGGGCGAAATGCAAAACACACAAGATGATGGACGGAATGTTGCACATTGGCAAACATTCACCCCCAGTCACAGATCTGGGTTTAATCCATCGTTATTTTGCTTCACCACGCCACCCCAGTTCAGACATAGCCATATGCAAATCAGTCTTGACCCTGTGCCTCATGGGAACAGTCCAGACCGAACTGCCAGGCCATGTCTTCCCTGGACCGGAATCAAGCATCCTAGGACCGGTTTCGGGCATTCAGCCCTCATCAGCCAGGATAGCTTGACTCCAGTGGCGTAGTGAGCACGGGACCCACGTCTGGGCATACCCTCCCCACTTAGGGCGAAATGCAAAACACACAAGATGATGGACGGAATGTTGCTTGTTTCCAGTCCAGGGAGGACCTGGCTTGGCAGTTCGGGCTGGACTGTTCCCATGAGGCACAGGGTCAAGACTGATTTGCATATGGCTGGGTTCAAACTGGAATGGCATGGTGAGCAAAAAAACGATGGATTTAGGCCCAGATCTCTGTACTGGGGTGAATGTATGACATTGTTCTGCATTCTGTCCATCAATTGTTGTTTTTGCATTTGTCACCCTGAGTGGGACGGGTATGCCCAGACGTGGGTCCCGTGCTCTCCATGCCACTGGAATCAAGCTATCCTGACTGAAGAGGGTGAAACCCCGAAACCGGTCCTAGGATGCTTGTTTCCAGTCCAGGGAGGACCTGGCTTGGCAGTTCGGGCTGGACTGTTCCCATGAGGCACAGGGTCAAGACTGATTTGCATATGGCTGGGTTCAAACTGGAATGGCATGGTGAGCAAAAAAACGATGGATTTAGGCCCAGATCTCTGTACTGGGGTGAATGTATGACATTGTTCTGCATCCTGTCCATCAATTGTTGTTTTTGCATATGTCACCCGAGTGGGACGGGTATGCCCAGACGTGGGTCCCGTGCTCTCCATGCCACTGGAATCAAGCTATCCTGGATGAAGAGGGGTGAAACTCCGAAACCGGTCCTAGGATGCTTGTTTCCAGTCCAGGGAGGACCTGGCTTGGCAGTTCGGGCTGGACTGTTCCCATGAGGCACAGGGTCAAGACTGATTTGCATATGGCTGGGTTCAAACTGGAATGGCATGGTGAGCAAAAAACGATGGATTTAGGCCCAGATCTCTGTACTGGGGTGAATGTATGACATTGTTCTGCATTCTGTCCATCAATTGTTGTTTTTGCATTTGTCACCCCGAGTGGGAAGGGTATGCCCAGACGTGGGTCCCGTGATCTCCATTCCACTGGAATCAAGCTATCCTGGCTGAAGAGGGTGAAACCCCGAAACCGGTCCTAGGATGCTTGTTTCCAGTCCAGGGAGGACCTGGCTTGGCAGTTCGGGCTGGACTGTTCCCATGAGGCACAGGGTCAAGACTGATTTGCATATGGCTGGGTTCAAACTGGAATGGGATGGTGAGCAAAAAAGCGATGGATTTAGGCCCAGATCTCTGTACTGGGGTGAATGTATGACATTGTTCTGCATTCTGTCCATCAATTGTTGTTTTTGCATTTGTCACCCGAGTGGGACGGGTATGCCCAGACGTGGGTCCCGTGCTCTCCATGCCACTGGAATCAAGCTATCCTGGCTGAAGAGGGGTGAAACCCCGAAACCGGTCCTAGGATGCTTGTTTCCAGTCCAGGGAGGACCTGGCTTGGCAGTTCGGGCTGGACTGTTCCCATGAGGCACAGGGTCAAGACTGATTTGCATATGGCTGGGTTCAAACTGGAATGGCATGGTGAGCAAAAAGACGATGGATTTAGGCCCAGATCTCTGTACTGGGGTGAATGTATGACATTGTTCTGCATTCTGTCCATCAATTGTTGTTTTTGCATTTGTCACCCCGAGTGGGACGGGTATGCCCAGACGTGGGTCCCGTGCTCTCCATGGCACTGGAATCAAGCTATCCTGGCTGGAGAGGGGTGAAACCCCGAAACCGGTCCTAGGATGCTTGTTTCCAGTCCAGGGAGGACCTGGCTTGGCAGTTCGGGCTGGACTGTTCCCATGAGGCACAGGGTCAAGACTGATTTGCATATGGCTGGGTTCAAACTGGAATGGCATGGTGAGCAAAAAAACAATGGATTTAGGCCCAGATCTCTGTACTGGGGTGAATGTATGACATTGTTCTGCATTCTGTCCATCAATTGTTGTTTTCGCAAGTCCATTGGTAGCATTTGTTTTACAGGCAATGGCACATACTGTGACTTTACTAGGGACCAGTAAATCAAATATGCCAATCATGGATAACCAATTAGAACAACAATTTATACAGGGAACACTTTCACGGAATCCAGCATACCATAAAAAATGCAGGGGGTAGAGGCAAAAAGTCAGGGAAAACCACGCAAAGGATGCCAAGTCTAATACATGGTAATGAAAAATAAAATAACATTTTACAAACTAGAAACTCCTCATTGTTTTTTATATTATGCTTTAGAGGTGGAATATCAGTGAGGATAATACTGTATTCTTGACATTCTTGATAGTTATGTTGAATTTACTCATTAAAAGCAATCTGAGATGGATTTAAACCATCCTAGAAGATGATCGCTTGTTTTGACTTTTTTAAAGTAATGAATACTAAATACAAGAAATATCACCAGTGAGTAAAAAGGGTGACTAGGCGTATGAAGATATATAGGGGTGATGATGATTATAAAATTAGATTGTGATTATGTCACTACCTGGGTAAGAGGAGTAGAGAATATACCAGTTTAGGCCTGGATTACAATTATAGGTGGTATTTATCCCACGTGATAAATAATGATACCATAAGGTACGTTATTTATCAAGTGTGATAAACAACACCTATTATGAGTTGTTGGGGAATAACACATGGATTTTGGTGTTTAACGCACCAAAATCTGCATGATACGGTAAATACTGCATGGTTTCCCCCTCTAAATTTTGATAGGTTAGTCCTGCTAAAATGTAAATATGGTTGAGTTATTAACTCATCCAATAATTATCTGATGCATTAAATACCTAACAACTTGCAATTCCAACATGTGATTAAACAGGGTTTTTCTTACGGGACAGAATAACTAGCAACTCGTAATCAGACCCTTACTGTACTTCATCTGAACTTTCACAAGACTCTAATCAATACATTCACAGACAGACGTAAAACAAGCTCTTGCTAAGGTATTATTGTCTACTTTTCAGATAGACCAGCCATGCTCAAGTCTTAACTTTACAAAATGTGTTTTGGCTATGTGAACAAAAAAAACACAATTCAAAACATTTACATGTTAAATATCATAGAGTCCAGAAAAAAGATGATATGAAAACAAGTTTACTTGTGTTACCTAAATAACACTAAGGGCCTGAATAGGAGTCTGGCGGTCTAAGGACCACCAGTCTTGTGGTGATGCGGCGGTGGCAGATCCAGCCACTGTTGCACTGGCGGTCCAACCGCCCTATTATGAGTTGGCCGGTTGGACCACCATGGGACTGCCAACTCTGCCAGGGAACCACCATTCCCTGGTGTTGGAGCAGTGATCAGAGGCCACAATATGCTTGGCGGGAGCACCGTGGTCCCTCCAAGCATATTATGAGTTTCCTCTCCTCCAGGGTTTACATGGAAGGGTTTACATGGAGGTTCTTCCTCCATGTAAACCTTGGTGGAGAGGAAACAAAGGGGGCCTTACAAGGCCCCCCTGTGCTTCAACCGCATGTGTCACCTCATTACAAGTCCCATAGTATAAAATGCACTTTTAATAATGCGGAAAGTATATCCATCATGTTGTAACAAAGTAAACCACCTGCCAAACTCTAAATTAGGACCTTAGTTATCCCATAGCAGCAACACAACTGACAAAGTACTGATAATCAGACAGTGAGGAGGCAGATCCACTCTTGTAATTCCTCATTTTGTATTCTTGACAAGTACATATTGTTTAGCTGGCAAACCGTTAGGAACAATTGCTTCTGTAAGCTGTTAACTGGAGATGGCCCTGTAATTCAAAAGGGAGCTGATAGCTCCTAAGGAAACATTTACCTGTGTGAGGAGTGAACTGGGCCTGTTTCGCCTGACCTCTTGCTAAGTAACACTTCAAGATTTAACCCAAGCTGACAGGGTCAGAGAAGGCCTGTTCTTAAAATGTCTTTATGTTCTGGTGTGAGGACGAATGCCTTTACCTATTTTTTTTTAAATTTAGAAACAAGAACCCTAATTCTCTTACTGGGACATGGCTTGCCATTAAGACTGGTGAACATGCTTCAAGCTGTCTTTTCTGTAAATATGTTCTACTGCCCGGAACCCAAGGTTTCCTAAAAGGCATGTATGACCTCTTAGAACCCCAATCGTATTTAACCTGCAGGCTGCTCGCATTAATTATTGTTAAGGTCCATATTTCCTTCCCAATGTTAATGTAAAAGAACTGAGTAGGAGGAATCACTTACTTCTAGCTGAATGCATGTCTCACTGGTCTTCCCATTTTTGCATTTGAGAGGTTATTTTTAAAAGAGGCCTCACAATAGAGGTACCTGGCTTTCTGAGAGCTTATATAAAATACTCTCTCAAGGCTGGTCTCATTTGACATTTATTTCCGCACAAGATTGAAACCTTCATTGAGCTAACTCTCCACGCCATATCAGACTGTGTGCTTAGGTCCTGGTCAACCTCAGGATGATATTTAGAAACCTTTGGTTTTTGCACTATTTTTTGCAATGCTGTTAATTGCAACACGCTTGTATTGCTGATGGTAATGTTTTACATTGCTTCTTGGTTTTCATAGATTTTTAATGTGGTGTTTATTCCTATTGTCTCATATGAGTGATATTGTACCTCCCCATAACATTTGTATCCCTTAATATTATTTCCTATTCTTTTTAATTATTTCAATAAATGTTACATATTTTTACTTAATGCTGGTGTGTGCCCAGAGAATCTGTGTTGTCTTGTTGCTTGTTGAACCTGATGTACCTATGTGCTCAGTAACTGATTTAAGTAGGTGAAATGGACTACCAAGCATTTCCAGACTGGTCAGTTTTGCAGAAGGTCTTGAAAAGTTCCAATAACTACTATACATTTATTTCATTTTGCTTACTGTTCTCTAAATTCTGAAATGTTTTCCTGTTAATTATCGAGCATTCCAATAAAATCACTTGTAACGCCTAATATACCTGTTCTTTGGCATTTTACTTAACAAAGCCGCAGGTTAACTTTACCATATACTTTCATTGAGAGATCAGGATTTAAGAAGGGACATCTTTTGTATCAAACATGGTGAAGGTAGTAGGACCAGAAACTCAACATGGCCGGACAAAAGAAAGTTCAATTAAAGAGAACATGAAAAAGAAATATAAACCGCCCTTCATAAAATATCACAAAAGTCGCTTGATGAGACTATCATGCAAATGAATGCAGATCTAGTAATACTATATCTGAGATGTAATACTCGCTTGAGTCTACAAGCTATACACAAAAGTATAAGCTAGACATCATTGATGCCAAATCTCAGTTTCTGCAATAAACGATACAGAGTTCTCTCAATTAAACCACCAAAGTTTGTATTTATTTTTGAAGGTATTTATATGTGCTCATTTGGTAAACAGCGTTTAGTACGCAGCGTTTACTTCGCATGCAATAACAACGCAGTCATTAAAACGACTGCGTTGTTATTTCGCGTACCGTTACAACGCAAGTCGAAACAACGACTTGCGTTAGGGGGCGGAAGGTGTTGGATTTAAAATCCAACACCTTCCCTAGTGTCCACAAAGACTGGAGTTGGAATAGTAAATTATACTATTCCAACATCCAGCGCCCCTTACAACGCAAGTCGTTGTTCCGACTTGCGTTGTAACGGTATGCGAAATAACAACGCGGTCGTTGTAACAACCGCGTTGTAACGGCATGCGAACTAAAGGCATGCGAAATAACGTGGCATATTCGCTCATTTGACTGAATTGTCTTGCACTGACAGAGAAAGGATTAGAGCAGCTAAAAGTTGAGCTCAAATAATAATAATTCTACTATCTTTGATTTAGGATAAGCTACAGGCATAATTCATCCACGATTTTTAATGCTTATTAAAAATCCAATTAAACCACTCATGAAGTCAGATTTCTAAAATATTAGTAGGAAATGCAACTTTTAAACAGTTATACTTTGTCTTCGTTAAATTGAAAGGGACCAGGATAAGGCTACAAGTTCATACTTAAGTGTAAAGTGAGACCTGGGAAGGAGATGCCTTTGTTTCCTGGGCCACCTGTAGCCAACCTGGCGCCAGCCCAGATGGAGGGAGAGCTGATCCCTGAAACATTAGTTGAGGGAACTGCTCATTTCCCTAAACACACCCCTGACTGGCATACCAGTAGCTTCCAAGGGCAGAAAGGTTTTGCATCTTGGATTTCACTCAGAAAATTGCACTGTGGGATAGCTATCAGTAATGCAAACAGAACGTGCAGCAAGAGTGGTTTCGCCTTATGGAAACTTTTTGTTTAGAGAGTGTTTAGGAGTCACCCTCACCCACTAACTAATGAATGCTACATTAGTGGCACCTCACCCAAAACTCATCAGACCACTCTCTGGAAATGTGGATCAACGGAAGAAGTCAGAACTTGCTGTTTCAGACCTGTGCAGAGACCTGAGTACTAAACATGCTCCTACTTGTACCCAAGGCTCCAAGGGTCAGCTAGCTGACCACCTGTGCGATAACAGAGACACAACAAGCTGCAGGAGGCCTTTTTCTGATGTGTATAGCTGACCAGTAGCAACTGGACCTGGGCTGGGTCCTGCTTGTGGCCTCTACTGAAGTGATTCCTAGCCCCTAGGTGCTGTCCCTGAGCTCTTGGGAGCCTTAGAAGTGACCAGGAGGAGCTGCTAGAGAAAGTCTGAAAACTTGGAACTTACAAGACCTCTGGAGTGTCAGTGAGATCTTGTGGCAAAGGTGTCTGATGTCAGGTTGACTTTTTTAGACACAGGTTCAGGCTTGCCCTACTGGTGGATTTAGCTCACCATAAAAAGACTAAGGGCCTGATTTAGATATCGGCAGATGGGTTACTGGATATCCAGTCCACCACAATCTACATCCCATAATATCCTATGGGATTTAGATTTCGGCAGGCGGGATAATCGTCCCCGTTGAATTTTGTTGCTCAAAGGTTTTCCCAGCAAAACCAGCATGCTTTCGCGGGACCTCATCCAATGGCTATCCGACTTTCAGAGGACTTCACCAGATAGGGCCTGCAGCCTTGCCCCACTTGAGAATTTCGACTACCATTTCAGAGGCTAAGTACGAAGGTAAAAACTTTCACTGGGATGACCTGCTTGGTGTATCCAACCCGCATTCACTGTGATTGGCCTGATATCGCACCTCAGACCTTGTCAACCATAAACAGTAACTTCTGACAGGTGATTTGCTATTTCTTCCCAATTTTAGCCTTAAAAAAATCATATATCTATTTAGACTTTTGTCATGTGGTGTCCTTTTGCTCATCAAATGTTTCTCTATTTTTAGAAATTGCTTTTGGGATTTTTATTGAGTTTTGTGCTATGACTTTTAACTTTTAACTTTTTTTTGCTGCTAAATCTATTTTTACGTTAAGCCTGTCTGCTTTGTTGAGTTCAGGTTTAAATTATTGAACATGTGTTTTATCCTGGCAAATAATTGGTCTTATTCATTGTGGTGGACTCACCACCTCAATTAATAACCTACTTATTTTACAAACATCAACAGTATTAGATTCAATAAGCTCTAGTCATGTCCAATTTGAACATGCTAAAGTCCTCTTTTGCATGACTCTAAGCCCTTTTCTATTATATTACCCAGCTCATATAAGGAATGAAAAATCTTTCATTCAATCACCCTAATACTGACAGAGCTGCAATGAGGATCTTGTAAAGCCATATTCCAATTTAACAGTAACTGCTTCATATTTAAAGCATTTAAATATGTCTTAAGTCTAGAATCTAAAAACTGTAACATCACTGGAGCACAGTCCTTTTAAGTGCTGTCCCCATACTTCGGAATTCACTTCTCAAAAGACATACAATACCTAATAAGCCTGCTAAAATTCTAGAAAATTAATAATAATTTATTAGCCACCAATAGAGTACTGCACTGCCGTTCCACTAATACAGTACTGAATTGCTTTTTTGTTTGCTTGATAAAAAAGGTTTTCTGTCAGTCCTAACTCATCCAGATTTTAATGTAGGTTAACGTGGTTACTATGGCATTTGTGCCCCTAAGTTCAACTATGGCTGCAAATACCTTGATTTTGAAGTACAAAATATTGTTTCAATTCAGAAACTATGAATTTGCAATTGTAAATTGATTTATTCACATGTAAAAATGTAATATAACACCATTCAATGTGTAATATTACCTAAAACTGGTCCCCTTGACATTCCATGTAATTCCACAGAAGTTTGATGAGTGCTGTGGCAACAAATGATGGACGGCAGGCTGAATGAATCGAACATTCACCCCCAGTCAAGAGTACTGGGTTAAATCCATTGTTCTTTTGCTCACTACGACACCCCAGTTTGGACCCAGCCATATGCAAATCAGTCTGCACCCTGCTCCTCATGAGAACAGTCCAGCCTGAACTGCCAAGCTGGGTCTTTCCTGGACCAGAAACAAGCATTCTGGGACCGGTTTCGGGGTAACACCCCTCATCAGCCAGGCTAGCTTGAACCCGGTGGCACAGTGAGCACGGGACCCACGTCGGGGCATACCCATCCCACTTAGGGCAGAAAGTGCTGCGGCAACAAATGATGGACGGAATGCTGAATGATTCAAACATTCACCCCCAGTCAAGAGATCTGGGTTAAGTCCATCATTCTTTGTTTGATAAGCACCCACAAACACATAATTTATTCAGAAACTTCATAAAGTCATGTTTGTACCCCAGATCAGATTGTGGGAGGAGAGTTACTCTTGCCAAGTGCTTGAACTGGGGAGTCACCCCCCACAGAACTGGTGGTAGTGTAGGGAAATGAGTTTCACCAAAGGCAAAAATAAAGGCATGCTCAAATACAATTTTGGTAATCATTCACACATGCAAAATTAAGCACCATGTACAGTTGATCACTGGTAAGTGCATAGGATTGAGAGTACTTGTGGAAAGTTGCATCCCTAAAATCTTTGAAAAGCTAAAATATTTGCAAATCTACACCCAAACTCAACTGTACACCTGTGTACATGTGTGGATTTATATATTATGACATTTCAGTAGGGCTACTATCTCACTGATTATAGTTCCCAAGTATCTGAAAATATGAAGATGTTTTCACACATTTGGGATCATGTCAGAGATGAATCTGAACAAAATAGTTAATCAAACAGTTGTCTGGCTTTACTTTATATTCATAACCTAATGTGAGTGTTTGGTTGTGTGTGACATGTCTCAGAGATCGCCCTAACCGTGGGTTGCAGACTATATTGGTCGCATTAGCGAAACTTTACTAGAAGTTATTTTACTGTATTTTTCTTTTCTTTTTTAAACAGCTTTTTGACAGACAGAAGGACATTTCAAATTCCTTTGAAGGGGCGAGGGTAGGGTTACAGATAGACAGGTGGGGTCATCCCATCCTTACCAACTTTATATTTAGAGTAGGTCTAGGAGCAGACAGTGATAACAAGTTTGGAAATCTGTTTGAACAGGTGTGACTTGAACCACAGAAGGTCCATTTTGAGGCATACTGGTGTGCGGGGGAGGATTCTAAGGATAAAGCTTTTTGTGCAGTTTTATGCGGAATACATATTTTTGTCTCACAAGTCGAAAGTATAGCCAAATAAGTCTGATATGTGATGCTCATGTCTGTTTCTGATTTAAGCCTAAAATAAAAATGCCTAATGGCTGCTTGCAGCTGCTTTTAGGAGAATCCTGGGGTCAAGGCATGGTTTCACATTTAAAATGAATGACGAGACTTTGAAGTATTATTTATGCCACTAGAATGAACCCATGGGAACCTGACCACATACAGATTTTTCAAAAACAATGGTTCTCATTGGTATCATTGATATCCTTGTCAAGCAATGAACAGTGAAATCAGTAATGATATTCCTTATCAAAATCAATGAACCATCATTGCTGAGAAACCAACCAAAAGCGTGTGCACTGTACCCCAAGTGAAAAGAAAACCACACCAAAGAGACATTACCAAACAAATAAAAAGTGAATAAGACTTTGTGTATTTTGTCACAAATAACTTATGTATTTCCCGGGTCCTTTGAATCTCGATAGTGTATTGTTACTTCATGCTCTTGATGATGTTTCAACCCTTTCTGTGTTACAAGGTTCTCATCAGGACTCTAGAGACCGTGACGGTCATTGTTACTGCACTGTGAAGTTGAAGGAGGATGGCTGATTGAACTTGCAATTCGGATTGTATTTTTGTGCGCTCTGTTAGACAACTGACAGCAGAATGCACTGCAAAATACCACTTTGTAGAAAGGATATTGTAGTTTCCACCAGGTCCGCTATGTGGGACGCTTGAGTTTACCTGGTGCCCTACACAGCAACCCTTACTAGCGGGCAGAAACTAAGAGGTATTAACCATTCACCCTCTGGCCCATTGCTTTTTTAGTTGAGGAATTTAGGATTCACGCATTCGAATCTCACTGACTAAGCTACATCCCTGACTAAGATATAGGATGTGAGAATGGGAGCGGGAACTTCATTGACAACAACTCTAGCAATAGCGAAAACAAGGGGATAGCTACATATGGATACATGGGCAGAGGCTCTCACAAAGATAGAAACCATCAGGTCAGAATGGTGAATATGGGGGCGTGGCTTGACGCCAATCAAAGATGGCCGCTCCTTGAGGTGACTCCGCGGCGGCTCGGGAGAGGTGCGTATTTCTCCGGCGGACCCTTTCCTTGTGGCTGCGCTCCAACAATGGTTTCCGGGACGCGAAGCACTCCAGCACCGTTTGCTGCCCTTTTCCAGCTCTGGTGAGCTTTCTTTTTCCTCAAAATACGGCCGGCGCTTTTTCCTCACGGAACTCGCGCACGCCATTTTGCCTTCCTGTGCTCACCCTGCTTCCTCGCTAGCGGCGTGACGGCATGCTCAAGTGAGAAACTTCCGCTCCAGCAGACTTCTCTTTGTTCAACTCGCTGTCCCTCATGTATCCACCCGGTGATTACATTTTTAAAAAAAAAATTCTACATTACTTATTTCATTTGAGCTTTAGAGACTGGTGTTGATTAAACATTACTTACTTCATTTGCGCTGCAGACACTGGAAATAATTCTGCTGTGTTCTCATGAGGTCTGTATTTATTTATGGCTGCAATTGGGGTGCTACTGGAGATACGCCACAGTGTTGCTTGACGGAGCAAGGACTATAATATTGATGTTCTTGGTAGACATTCACTGGATATAGATATTTATCTGTGCAACAGAGTCTAGAATAATCCTGCCACCGCTTTTCATTATTTTATGGGGAGAATGAAATCTTCTCGTCGTGTCACTGGTTCTCTCATACCTTTTTCATCTTTGGCAGACCATAACCCTTATTCTATTCTTTCATCGAATATGGAAAGCTCTGAAAGTATGGCTTCGCCTCCCGCCAAGGAATCTTTGGTAGCTTTGTCCAAATTCCGCTACCCACCAACAAACTTACTCCTAAATTGACCACTCCATCTATCTCATCGTCTGGCAAACACCTAAAAAAAGATCCTCCTTCACCTACTGCATCTCCTCCATCTGACACCTTGGCAGTACTTCTGGAAGAAATACGAGCCCTTCGACCCTACATGGAAGACACAAATACAAGGCTTCAAGCTCTAGAGGATAAGTGGTCTACTATGGAGACTAGAGTTATGCAGATTGAATATCAAGTAGGCTCTGTTCATGCTGTGACGAATCAGGTTCCTTCAATGAAATCCGAAATTGGGCAACTCAAAAAACACGTGGAAAATTTGGAAAATCGCAACAGGTGTAATAACTTATGCATTTATGGTCTGGCAGAGGGTTTGGAAGGCTCGGATGCCATTTCCTTTTTCAAATCCTTCATTCCATAAGTTCTTGGCTTGCCTAACTCTCCTGTTTTAAATATTCAAAGAGCACACCGTTTAGGTCGTGCTCTAACCATGGCAACTTCTTCAACCAAACCTCGAGGAGTTATTTTATACTTCTTGGACTACACAGATTTATTGAAGACTTTACAAGCAGCTAAACTCAAAGGCCGTATTTCATGGCAAGGTTCAAATCTCTTCTTTGCACAGGATTACGCCAAAGATACAGCGGATCGTAGAAAGAAATTCCTAGATATGAGACCTGCACTTCGTTCTATCAACGCCAGATTTGGCCTCTTTCACCTCTGTCTATTCAAAGTGACATACAAAAATAGAATAACGAACTATGAAGATCCTGCTTTACTACAACAATTTTTGGATCAATGTAGAGAAGAAGACATGGATGTCTCCAGATATGCTACTGTTTAATTTTATGCTGTTGTTGATCTAATATGTTCTGCCGTTCAAGTTATGTCGTTTTTGCTCTGTTTTAGTTTTGTCTCTTGTATTTCCCTATGTTATACTTACCTATTATGTTTCCTCTTTTCATTAGGTGCAGTATTTCCTTCATCCATATTATTTGTTTTCCTGGTCTGCTTGGATGGTGTCCTTCCCTCCCCGGTCTGCCCTGGGTTGCCTGGTTAGTTGTGCCATTTTCGTTATGTGGCTTCACCACCCTCATTTTGTTTATGTCTTTTGTAATTGGTGATTGTATTTTTGGAATCTATGGTACATGTTTTTTATCTGTTCTATTTCTTTCTTCTTTCTTTCACCATTTTATCTATCCTTCCTCGATTCCCTCTCTTCCTTTGCTACTGTTTTTTCCTTTCCATTCCTTTTCCTTTTCTATCCCTCCTCCTCCTTACCTGCATATACTTCTTTTTCTCATTTTCTCCTTTTTCATAACCACTCATCTACTTCTTTTTGCTACTCATCTTTGTTGGTTTGGTATTGCAAATTTTCTGCTGAACATTGTTATGTATAGCCTATTATTAAGTTTCTGTTGTTTTCTTTATTAACGTTTTTATCTTAAATCTCATTGATTACTGTAGATGGCTTTAAGAGTTGTTTCATGGAATGTTAAGGGTTTGGGTTCTCCCATAAAACGTCAACGGGTACTCTCTCATTTATCTAACTTAAAATGCGATATAGCCTTCTTACAGGAAATCCATATCTTAGAAAAAGAAATTGCTAAACTTAAACGACAATGGGTTGGCCATGTTTTTGCCTCTCCGGGTACAGGTGCTCATAATGGTGTAGCTATTTTATGTCACAAACGTCTTACCTTACAACTTCTCTCACACGATTCTGACGATGCGGGTAGATGGACGTCTGTTTCACTGCTATTGAATAACATTCCTTTAACTTTTCTTAACTTATATGCACCCACTGCCCCAGATGCTACTTTTTGGCCTACAATACTAGCTACATTCATGTCTTTTCATGATGATTATTTGTTGGTTGGTGGGGATTGTAATTTGGTTATGGACCCTATTATTGACCGCAACTCCCATTCTAGATTTATTCCTTCTCCTATGAACTCTCAATTTCTGTCCACTATTCAACAAAGATCTCTCGTAGATGCCTGGCGATTATGTAATCCTACACTCCGAGAATACTCTTTCTTTTCTCCAATACACTCTTCCCAATCTCGCTTAGATTACCTATTCACTTCAAAAGCACTCACGCAACATATTACCCATTCAAATATTGGTACAATATTGATTTCCGACCATGCCCCTGTTTCTTTAGATCTTGATCTTCTTTCTCCTATTCAAGGTGCCCGCAGATGGAGATTTAATAACTCTCTCCTTTTAGATTCCAAGTTTACCCAACAATTTGAGTATTTTATCACCACTTTTTTCCGTGAAAACGAAACTCCATGCATGTCTCCACAGATTATCTGGGATGCTTTTAAGGCAGCCTTTAGAGACTTTATTATTTCCTTTGTATCCCAACAAAAGAAATCCTCTTTACTCACTTTATAATCTCTCATGACACGCGTTAAACGGTTGGAGCATTCTTTTTCCCATACGAATTCTAAACCCTGCTTGGACGAGCTAATTAAAGCTAAGTTTGAATTCAACAAAATATCTACTGAAAATGCTAGCTCATTTTTGCTCAAATCCTCAGCCAAGTATTATGTGGGACAAATCAAATTGGGGAAACTTTTAGCCAATTATCTTAAAGTTAAAAGAATGTACCAACATTGGTTCTATTCTTCTAACAATCTATTAGTTTATAGAAATGAAGATATTCTATCAGAATTCACTCAATTTTTTCAAACCCTCTATACTCCTGAAAATCCGGTACCTCAGGAGCTTTTACTCCAATATTTATCCTCTATTAATCCCCCCTCTTCTTCTGACCTAGATTTTTCGGTGTTAGATGATGATATCCGAGAGTTAGATATCCTTTCTGCTATTCGATCCATTAAACGCGGTAAAGCTCCAGGACCTGATGGTTTCACGATTGAATTTTATTCTTATTTTTCTCGTATCCTTACTCCGAAGTTACTTCAACTATTTCACTTCTTTATTTCCTCCAAAAAGTCCAGTGGCTCTTTTCAAGACGCTTTGATCTGCCTTCTTCCCAAAGAAAGTAAAGACCATACTCTTTGTAGCCACTACCGGCCTATCTCTTTAATTAATTTGGATTATAAAATCTTTGCAAAAATCCTAGCTTTACGCTTAGAGAAATTTTTACCCCTACTAATTGGACGAGAACAATGTGGTTTTATCAAAGGTAGGTGTCTCACAGATAATAATAGACTTTTCTATAACGTCCTTACCAAAGACAAACTGTGTAAAGATTCTTTAGCGGCTATTTCTCTAGACGCTGAAAAAGCTTTTGATAGCATCGGTTGGTCTTTTATTTTTTCCACTTTGTCCTGGTTTGGCTTTGGTCATAAATTTATAAATTATGTTTCTATCCTTTACTCTTCTCCTGTTTCCTCTATTTTAGCTAATGGTCTTCTGTCCTCTTCCTTTCCTTTACATCGTGGGGTACGACAGGGTTGTCCTCTTTCTCCTCTTCTTTTTATATTAGCCCCTGAACCCTTTTTAATTAAGATCCGCTTAAACTCTCACATTACTGGTTTTAAATATGGCTCCAATCAATTAAAACTATCTGTTTACGCGGATGATATTTTGCTCTTTTTATCACATCCCCAGACCTCTCTACCAGCTTTTTTATCGGAGGTACATTCTTTTGCCTCTGTGTCTGGGTATAAACTTAATACTGACAAGTGTGAAATTCTCCCATTAACCAAACTATGTTTTTCCGTGGACTACATTTCTTCGGGTTTTCGTTGGAACTCGGATAAAATTAAGTACTTGGGTTTATGGTTTAAATCTTCTATTAAAGAATCCATTGTCACTAATTTAAAGGAACTACAGACATCATTGCAAAACGCCACGTCTAGGTGGAATCCCTTGTTTTTATCTTGGTGGGGCCGTCTTGACACGATTAAAATGATGTTGGTTCCTATCGTACTTTTTTATCTTTCTAATCTTCCCATAAATGTTCCTAAATCACATTTTAAAACAATTGAATCTATTCTATCAAACTTCCTATGGAATAATAAGAAACCTCGAATGTCTTTTCACAAACTTAAAAGACCAAAGCAATCAGGCGGTGTTAATTTCCCGGACTTTCAAGCTTACCATACTGTGTTTTCTCTTAAATAAGCTGCTCTATTACTTCATGACGACAACGAGGATTTGCCATTACCATTGTGGACTGTTATTGAGAAACAATTTCTTCAACCTTTCTCCTTCCATGAATTTTTATCCTTTACTCATCGACCTTTGTCCCTTTCTCTTCCCATTTTCAATAATAATTGCAAAATTCTTCAGCCTTTGCTTACTACTCATCTCTCTCCCAGAGATCGTTTTCTGCAATCTTCATTATGGTACAATAAACATCTTAAAATTAATAATAGAACTATTTTTTGGAAAGATTGGCATGTTAAGGGGCTTCATTGGGTTCATCAACTTTACCAAGGCGACACTTGTATACCTTTTTCAGTCGCCCAAAAACGTTTTTCTTTGCACACTTCAGGTGCATCTAAATATTCATCCCTGATTTCGCGCATTCAATCTACGTATAACGATTTATCACCCAATAATTCTTCGTCATATTCATCCCCTACTCTTCTCTCTATCCTGCCTCATTCTCCATCTGCATCCCAAATTTATAAACACTTATCCTTTTCTCCAACTACTCGTGATAAAACAGAGGTGGAACTCCTATGGGAAATTGATCTCCAATTGTCTTTGTCTATCCCTACCTGGAATAAAGTCTGGATTAAAATTAGGAAATCTTCTAGGGCTGCTAACACTACTCAAACCTTATTTTATATTTACAACAGACTTTTACTAACTCCTGTTTCATTACATAAAATATCTCCTACCTTATCTCCCTCTTGCTGGTCCTGTAATGCATCCCCTGCTGACTTATACCACATGCTATTTACTTGCCCTCATGTCCATAATTTTTGGAAACTAGTTTGGAAACAAATTAATACTATTTTTTATACAGATCCCCTTCACTTTTGCTAACATATTTTTAGGTAGTGTTTCTGCCGATTGGGAATCATATCCGTCCACTTTCCATATTATAGACCTTCTTCTTGCGGTTGCTTTTCAACAAATCACTAGAGCTTGGAAAAACACTACTCATATCTCTTATCAAGCCTGGTGGTATGGGATTTGTTATAACCACAGGTTGGATAGAGCATATGTCCATCCCATTTCCCTTGCTATAAAACGAGAATACTTATGGTCACCTATTACTCATTTTCTTGATATGTCTGCAAATGTAACACACACCCATAACCCTCGAATTGAAGAAGTCACTAAACCTCCATGAATTTTATTTCTGTTGTCTATTTCTCTTTTTCACACGACTTTCCATTTTTTCCTATGCGATTTTGTAGTTATTCATATTTATTTAAGTGGTTATGTTGATAATAATATCTTATAAATGTTATTTTCCTCCCCTCTCCCTTCCCTTCTTTTTCCCCTTTCCCTCCCTTTCCATATTCCCTAACAGATTATATAGTTAAGATTATTTCCTCTTTCTGTATTTATTATGATGTTTCATACTATATTAATAAACTTCCTTTTCAACTAAAAAAAAAAGAATGGTGAATATGATTTCAGACATTTTCAGAATACAGGGAGGCAGTGAAAAATGTTACAGCAACATTGGGTCAATTAAAACTAGAATTCAGATCGATACACCCTGGACAAGAAAAGAAAATAGTCATAAACATTGCACTATGAAAACTCTTACATGGTCACACAAAGGTTGCTTGGAGGAACACAACATCTATTGCACATACAGAGAGGCTTTAGGACTATAAAATGGCAGACTATACCACCACAGATTAGTTGAACGTTGTATGAATTGTATGTCATAGAACAGTGCAATAGGAAAAACAATCAGCCTACAAACATGATCACCCATGCTTACTTGGGTCAGGGGAAAGATTAGATTAGATCCCACACCCACTGCAGGGAAAATCCAAGACCATGTATTTATTTATTAAAAATGTTTGCATTAACACAACATTAATGCAGAAAAAAGGCTATTTGCACAATGAAATTATGTTTATTCATGCTTAGCTTGAAAATAGCTAATGAAGGCCTGAATTTTGAAATGTCTAATGTTGTTTGTCATCTTGTTTTGTGTCACATGAACATTTTATTTCTAGGCAAGCTGGAGTTCTAATTGTCGAACACAATGCTATTTTTTCTTTTTCCCGTGTAAAAAAAATGCTTCCTTTTCTTTGTGATTATCGTGGAATGTTGTTTAATGAATAGCGCATTCAAGAGACACTTGCAGACTAGTGCATGTATCTTATTTTTTTTACAGATAGTGAAACCTGGAAGGACAAAGAGGGCACCTTGTATTGTGAGAAACCTCGAGAACCTATAGAGTATATACTTATATCATTTCACTTTAACCTGATTGGACAGCCTTATGAGAACTGTGTGTAAGTGTGTAAAATGTTAGAGTTTGTATTTCTTTTAGAGCAGAACAGAGCGTAAGATTTTACAGTGGTCTCTCTGGGATAGGACTGACTTTTCTTTGGCCCTTTTTCTTTGAGGGGACCCTATGCTCATTTCTCCTCTGGTTTGTTAGATTTGATATAATTTGATTGCCAGTTAATTGAAGCATATGTATTCTGATTCTAAATTACTGCTGACCTGATTTTTGCCTTCTGTAAATCATTAACCCTTAAAAATTATTAATGGTTTGATACTAAAATATTCTCTGTCCTTTTTGTGGAGCCTAATGTGCTTCACATAATATTGAATGCATTGATTTGTTGACCAGGCAAATGTGTGGAACCACAAAATCCTTAGGGGATTAACACTGCTCCAGGTCCATTGAGAGAGGCACTTTATAGTCTCCAAATTTGTCATACAAAAAGCGCTAACAAACCTGGTAGCAGATGATGGTTGTCAACTGGGCCTGGATGACTTAGAATTCATTCCTGAACTTAAGATCTTCCCTGATTTAACCTGCGTTCTTGGTTTCCCACTGTGCCATCTGGATTATTGGTAGTGTTCCAGCATTGGGAGTGTTTGTGATTTTGATAATTTGGCTTATTTTTTGAGTCGAGGTGTCCAACAGTATCCAAGAGGATTTGACGATTTGAGTGACCTTCCATGTTTATCACTTTTGCTTATTATGATTAGTGTACTTATTGTTCAAAATTGTGGTTTAGGTTATCGGAGCCATCAAAATCCAAGATCCCATGACAGATATAATTAACTGGTATTTGACTTGTATGTTTAGGTGTTGGACTGTGAGGAGCCACAGCCACATCAAAGGTACTGCCCTATTAACTTTTACTGCAAGATTGTACCAATTGAGATTTGTCTTTGGTTGATCTTTTGCACACAGGAGTAGGATCCTGATGGTTGAGAACTTGCTTTGTGTGTTTGCTTGTACCAAGAGGGTGCTATTCCCTATTTTCCTAGAGTGATTGCTGATTCCATTCCTCTTTAGATAAGAGCGGACGATTGTTGTGAAATTTTTCTATTCTGTTTATGTGAAGCAGATCAGAGAGAATTGAGAATTGCTGTGTGTTGTGCTTTGAGCTACATCACTAGGTGACACGCGAATACTAAGGACGAGTATTCTTGAATGCTGAGGCAATGACAGGATTTATGCCTGTCATCAAATCCATGTTAGAACAGGGCATCATGAAGAAAGCGCAAGGGAGTCTTTGCAACTCACCAGTGATGAGTTTGCAGAAATTGAACAAGGAATGGAGGATAGTTCATGACCTCAGAAAGGTGAATCAAATTGTAATCCTATGCTGTACAATGGTACTGAATTCTGTTGTGATTCTCTTTCAGGTTCCAAGTGAATTTTAGGGGTTCTAAGTAATTGATCTGTGTCAAGCATTATTTTCCATTCCCTTTTATGAGGAGAGCCAATTTCTCTTTGCTATCTAATTTTTAGGTGAAATATTTGTAAGATGTTAAATCCTTTAAGGGTATACAGAGAGTCTTGCCTTGCAATTCAGTTCTAGGGGAGAATATAGCTGACTTATTGTTAGTGTCTATACAACGAGGGGCCTGCAAGCAAGACACAAGTGCTTTGCTGAATCACCTTCCAGAGAATGGACACAAGGTGTCCCCTACAAAACCTCAGTACTGCCAGAGAGAGGTTCTTTGCTTGAGACACCACACAGGGAAGAGAGCAAGGAGAGTGTCCAAATAACGTGTTCTGTGATCCTGTAGATGAATCTCCCTATGAGGCACAGAGAAATTAGGTTGTTTTTGGGAAAGATGCACTACTGTCGTCAGTGAGTTCCCAACTTTTCCCTACGACCAAGCCTATACAGGCACTTACATACAATGATATGAATGATCCGCTACCCTGGGACAACAAATGCAAGAATACCTTCCTAGAGCTCAGAGAAAAACTCTGTGGTGTACCAGCACTAGGAATGCCCAATTACGACAAGGAATTTGGGCCATATATACAAAAAGATGGAATTGTGATTTCCAAATTGTGATACTTAATGAATCACAATTCCTAATGTCAGAAATGTTACTTCTATTAAATATCAATTCCTAGTATGCCACAAATCAACCTACCTCATGAATAATAATGAGGTAGGTCACAGTTCACATTTTGAGACTCATTAGAAATGATAACCACAACAGGGATGGTAGCTTCCTGGGGCAAGCAGGCGACCATGTTTGTGATTTCTTTTTAATGAAGCAATCTTTTAAAAACAAATTGTAGCCCATTTTCCTTAAACGAAAACAGGATGGATTTAAAAAATAGAAAATGAAACTTTCAAGTTATATTTTTTCAGAGTAGGCAATGGTTTGTAAGACCACTGCCTGCTCTAAAAAAACAATTGTTTGCATTCTCAAAGAGATAGGAGTCCCTTGGGGGCCCCTTCCTATTTACAAATAGTTATCACTACCTTTTAGTAGTCAGTAAAAAATTAACGTTTTGCGATTGTAGTATGGTTGCAAAACATCATTACATACCACTGTGATTCGGTAGTTGGAAAGAACACCCTAAACAGGTCCCTTCAAAATACCGAAACGCTCAACCAAATTGCGATTCGGTAATAAGGTACTGAATTGTAATTTGTCATTTGTATACAAAAAAAAAAAAAATTGCAGTTGCAAAAGGTAGATTCTGTGATTGACCGGTGGCCCTTCATTCTTTATTGTCATGAGAGAAAACGGTGCTCATTGTCCATGTTTACTCAGACCCATGAGGAAGCAAAACAGCTGGTGGCTTTTTCTCTGCCACACTCGATCCAGTGGCCGCAATGCTTCCTGGATGCCTCAATACTATAGCCACTGAAGGTGCTAGTATTGTAACAGTCATAGAGATGAGGTATTCACTTATTGTGATGTTTCCACATTCATTTGAGATCTCCCTGACCCCCACTCACATTCAGCATATGATAAACAGTAGGCTCACTAAATATGAACAGGTGATTTTGGAAGCAGAACATTTTTCTATCAGGAGGTGTAATGCCTTAAATCCAGATACTCTTTTGCCCCTCCCAAAGAGTGATCCAGATAGTAATGATGTTGACCATGACTGCCTCGATGTTACGATGCAAAGATCTGCTATTCAAGCTATCCTCCTGAAAGAGCCAAACCGTACCTTGTTTGTGGATAGCTCTTGTTTAAGAGAAAGACATGGAATTTTGAGAGTAGCATAAGCTGTGTGTACCATGGATGGATTTGTGGAAGCCTCCAATTTGTACAATGTAAATTCCGCACAACCATTCGAACCTGGAATGGACGCTATATCATGGATTTGTTAGAAGAGTTGCAGCTGCTGAGAGAGATATCAACTGTAAAATGTGCAGCACACGAGAGAGGATGTGATTTTGTTACCTCAGGAAACCACTATGCAGATGAAATGGTCAGGTATTGCACTTTTGAGTCATGTACAATTAATCAGGATAAACAATATAAACTTGACAATGACCCCATTTCAAACATGTTGAATAATGCCAGTAGTTATGGTGAATTGAGAGTTCCAGAAGGAAGTGCAGAAGCAGAGAATGAATCGTGGGTAAGATTTTGATGTTTAAAGAATCAGAGTGGGATTAGGGTTTTGAGGGATGAGGCACCTGTTTTACCTGAAGTTAAGCTTTCCCTATTGGTACACACTTCCATGCTCATGTACACACAGGGAGAGATGCAACTTTCAGAATTATTGGTGCAATCCCCATTTTCATTTCATTGCTGAAAATTTGTGTCAAAGGTGCATCACTTGCCAGTAGTTTAGTGTGCGAAAAAGAACAGTTATAACCATGGATCAAAAAGGGAAGTCTGATGGTCCCTTTAATCACATGCAGTTGAACTTTATTGAAATGCCAATAAGCAATGGACTTCATAATTTTTTAGTAATAGTGTGTCTCTTCTCCCATTGGGTTGAAGCACGCCTAACCAGGAGGTGTGACAGTCTCACTGTTGCCAAACTATTATTGAGGGAATTGATTGCTCAATGGGGTCTACCAGTTTCTCCGATCGGAGCACTCATTTTAAAAACTAAATCATGAAGTTGCTGTGTGTAGCTTTACAAATCGACCAGAGATTCCATTGAGGTGACAGAGCAGAAGTTTCCGGCATAGTGGAACAAAATAATGGCACTCAGAAATCTAATATAGGAAAGGTGTGTGCCTCTACCTCTTTGAAACGGTTCAATGCTCTTCTCCTTGTTCAAAGCATTCCCAATTGAAAGACCAGACTATCCCCACATGAAGTGCTTATAGGGAGAGCCATGAGAGTTCGGTCAGTCCCTGCAGCTGCAAGAACATAACAGATGATATGGTTCTTGACCACTACAAAGGACTGGTGTGTTGTGTTTCTCAAGAGGTTGGTTTGAAGACCCCACCCGGAAGACAAAAGCTGTGCCATGACCTCAGTACAGCAATTGGGTGTTGGTGAAGAAACACATCAGAAAAACCTGCTTATAACCACATTGAATGGGAACTTTTCAGGTGCTTCTTGTTACAAACACTGCTGTTAAGTGTGGCATATTACCCCACTGGATACATGCCTCCCATACCAAGAGAATGAGACAAGCCAGTGATGAAGTGGTGACAATAGTCACTGATTTGCCGAGTCAAACTGAACTTCAGTGCAAATGTTCAGAGGGAGAAGAAGACAATACACAAGGGTCAGACTGTGGGGAATGAACTGGGAATAATAACGACAATAAATCAAACAGCTATGGAAAAGAGTGTGCACCACGAACTGAAAGAAAGTGCAAGCACTTCAGATGGAAGAGAACAGAGGGAAGAGATGTAGATGAAAAGTGGAGAGAGACTGAAAAATGTCATGACAGAAGAACGGATACCAGAAACAATCAGGGAAGTACTAGAGTCAACCGAACACACATTGAACAACCGGAAGTCAGTAGAACTTAAATACAAAGAGTGTCAACCTGAAAATATCCAGCTCCTGAGTGGACCTACTTCATGCAAAGTGATCCGGATCTGTGCATTTATGCAACTGAAAATCAATCGAAATGTATTTGGAAACCCCCATGAATGATGTTATTACAGTATTACAGTTATGGATGGAATTCAATTTTGATTAACAAACTCAAGTGGCATACATCCTTATGTTGAAAGTTCATATTTTGCACACTAGGTAACCAGATAAAGAAATTAGGTTCCCATAAGTATTCAGCTGAAGAGTAGAATTTCCTTTTAAGTATCCAGTCAACTTTGTAGGCTCCTTAATCCTAATATTAATCTGAACTAACAGATTTAAAGTGAAAAGAACTAAATGGTTTTTCTGATTTGCACAGCAGCGTCCACAAGTAGATTTGATTTTTCTTTTCATTTATTTATGGAGTGCAAAGACTCCCTGAAAAGCTAAGCGTAGTGGTTCACAAGTAGTAGGAGATATATTTGGAGCTATGATGCCTTCTGTAGGTGTAGTTTTAGATGATTTGAAGATCAGAAAGGTTCTCCAATGTGGTAAAATGGCTACTAACACAGCTGGTGCTTGAACCGCATTAGATACAGAATGTAGGGCCATACGGTCTATGGTATTGCAAATTAGGCTTGCTTTAGACATCTTATTGGCAAAAGAAGGCAGAGTCTGTCACATACTTTGTGCCCAGCAATGTTATACATAGATGCCTGATGCAAGTAACTGGATTAACATGACAGACATTTCTCAAGAGGTGAAGGATTTAGAAGAGACAGATGCTAGGAAGTGATAGGGAGAGAATTTTTTAAGATTGGCGAGTGATCTGGTAGAATTAGGGACACCCTAATTTTAAAACAAAGGCAACCGTAATAAGAACCATGTAGGACACTAATAGTAGTCACAGCAGTCTTCGCCACACAAAAAGGGTGACATTTGCTTGGAAAATATTACATGGAGAGCAAATGCGGTCAAGGGCCAGGTGCGAAAATGCGGCCACAATACAACCAAGAAGCAGGGTGGGAGGAGGAGAGAATGAATCCACAACCCAGTGTACAGCAATCTGAAAAGGCCTCCTCAGAGACTTGGTTTAGGCCTCATCTGGTTGTAAAGCCCTAGGCACTTTACACATGCACTCCCTTAAGCCCCTTTCAGGGTGTGGCATTATTTGACTTAATGTGCTTGTACGCAAAGACATCATTTAGGTGGCACTAACTTTCTTCTCTTCTTTCTTCCTTTTCTCCTTCCTTTTTCTTTCAGTTATTCCATCCTTACCTTTGAGTAATATTCTCAGGCATCATTCTGTAATGTCCTGATGATGATCCTGATATTTTTATAGGATGAAAATGTCGTTGACTCTTGCACACTGACCCTGTACTGTGTATACAATATTTAACAGAGGGCAAATTTGCCACTATATATTTATTTGTGACGAAAAGGATTTTGGGGTTTACGTCACACATTATTGCCTAAGTCTGCCTATATGATTTTTTTGTCTTCTGTGTTTTCTGTTTCTATTTTGCCATGAAAATGTATTTTCCCTGATAACATCTTGCTCTTCTGCTATGTGAGGCTTAAATATCATTTAGAATTAGGAAGTGGCTATTTACCTGGCTGCTGGGTTTACCCAGTGGCCAACATAATAGTACATTGTCTCTGCTGTTTAGCCGGCTGCAGGCTAAATAGTATAGATGATGTATTATTTGACTGGCTTCCAGATATACTGTGTGATAAATAGTGTGAAGAGAGTCTTTAGTTTCCTGGGCATGAAGAAAAAGGAACTCCAGACAATGGTAGTGCGGTGGTCATCTTGTAATGGGGGTGCAGCATGTGTAAAGCATTTGAAAGTAAGTGCATACACAAATGTACAATAGCATATATAAAGGTAATTGCATGAATTAAGCTAAGCTGTTTTCAGTTAAAAATCAATAAAATTAATCTTGAACATAACATTTATGTTACTTAATATTAAGATAAGAAATCTAGGAATCAAACTTTTGTTTCAACATCTTTGGTTATGGCACACGGATATTTTGAAAATAGTCTTAAAGCATCTTACATAAAAGTTTTATTCACTCATGAGAATACATTTTTTTTTTAATGTTCATGTTCCTCTTTTTGATGCCAATTGATGTCTGGGCTCTTTTTGGGCTTCTTTTGGAAAGCCCAGTGCTGGGTGTAGGCTACTAATTAAGGAGGATTGTGCTTGCTTACTATTTCAGATCTGGCAGCACAACAGCAGTCGACGGGTACCAGCAAACACTGAATGCAGAGACTGGTGGAATCTTGGCCACTGAGATGGTGACACTCACAGCAGGCAAATGTTTCTTGGGGCACAGCGCCTTGGAACACTTGCAGGAGGTAAATTGAGTAACCTACAGTAATGGGGCTTCTATCGAATGTGGAATTGAAAACTGGAGACAGGTAAGTAATGCGTCTGGGTAATTCACAGGAGGAGTTCATTCAGTTGCCTGCTGAATAAACACACTTTTTCATATTATTAACCCTTCAGAGTGGATTTCAGGCATGGATGCTTATTGGACCGATGTTATGAGTGGCCCCTTCAGCCACACTGACATTTTAATCACCTACACACACTGCATCTTGAGAATGGTAGTTTTGATCCTTCATTTCTGTCCTTGACAGTGCTGTCTTGACAAAAGAAATCTGGGAGCAAAAAAAAAATCCTCTGAGTGGTAGGCTTGGAGGCTGTAGCTACCTAAAGTCATTGTGGAGGGGGGCAAAAGAAGGAGGGACTAGGACCAGTTGGAGTAGGATGAAGGCCTGAAGGAGAATAGGTGCCAGTTGGCGGATCACAAGAAGGGCTAGGACAACCAGAGCCATGAGGAGCAGGACAGGAAGAACTATGCCCAGAGAGACTTAATACACAGAGACCAGGGTTATTAATGCTACAGGGGGGCAGGAACAAATACACAAAGAGAAACAGGACAAGGAAAAAAGGGCTATGAGTACCAGGACAAAAGTGAGAAAGATCAGGAGGGCCCTGAGCCTGTGGAACAGGGAAATCAGGAGCCAGTGGACAAGTGTCTAAAGGAAAAGAAGGACCAATGGTAAAAGGAACAGAAATCCCTGGACCATAATGATGAGGAGAGGTAGGAGGGCCTGCAAGCAATGACCAAGGCCAAGAGTAGTAGACCCAGGAAGACAGACCAAAGAGGACTAGTACAGGATACTAATAGAAAATGGGCCAGAAATTGGAGGACCAAGACCCCAGAGATCAGATCAAGGAGGGCCAAGAGGGGAGAAGCAATTACAACAGTAGCAATATAATGCACCAAGAAGTCTAGGCCCAGAGGGACCAGGATCAGAAGATCCATGAGGGTCAGACTCTTGGGAATCCTAAACCAGAGTGAGATGGATTACATGAACCAGGATGATCTGAAATATGCATACTAGAGGGACCCGTGCCACAGGGATGAGGAAGACCAGACTCAGGAGGACCACTACTTGGAGGATCATGATAGAGGAAACCAGGGTTAGATGGACAAAACAAGGTAGTACAGGAAAACCAAGAGACCAGGAGAACTAGAAGGATTAGGATTGGGCATGAGGACTGGTGGACTAAGAGGGCTATGGAAACAAAGGCCAATAGGACTAGCACTAGAAGACCTGATATATGAAGACCAGATGAAAGAGTACCAGAGTTAAGTCCAGGAATACATGGACCAGGGGTCCAGGAATATAAGGATTAGGTGTTACGGTTTGCTCCCTGTGATCTCGTGCCTACCACCAGGGGGCCGAATTGTGGAACTTTCCACTGTCATAATAAGCTTCTGAACCCTCCCCTTCATGCATATTCTGACTTCCAGCCATTTGGACACTATTTGGGAATTGACATCCATTCCCAATCCATACTGGGTTTTGTGGAAGCCAGCCAGCTCATGCCTGAAACTCCATTATCTAGAATTCCCTTCTCACTGCTTCGTCTCCACCCCTACAGGCCAAGGATGGGTGGAGGAATTCAGCTCACCTGTGGCTGGCTGCTGCTAGCCTGCTCACACCAGATGCATGTGATTACTGTGAGCTCATTTAAGCCCCAGCTCCCTTCAGTCCAGCATTGGTCATTGTAGCTGTGTACCGGTGAGACCAACCCTTGTTTCTTGAACTTTTGTTGTCCTTGTTTCCAGAATTCCTGAGCTATATCTATTCCTTGTGCCTGAATTCGCACTCCCTGCAGTGCTACCTTGTTTCCTGAGCTATAGTTATTTGTTCCTATTCCTGAGCTGCAGCTATTTCTTGTTCCTGAGTTGCACTGCTTGCAGCGGTCTCTTGACTCTTTGTTTCCTGAGCTGTAGCTATTTCCTGTTTCCAGAACTAGCACTGCCTGCCAGTGCAACTTAGATTCCAGAGCTATAGCTATTCATTGTTCCTGAAATAGCACTGCTTGCAGTGTTTCCTAGATTACTTGATTCCAGAGCTATTGCTATTCCTTATTCCTGAACTAGCACTTCCTTCAGTGCTACCTTTTTTCCTTGATTTCTGATCCAGTACTACTTTAGTGCTCCCATGAGCCTCTCTCCTTCTGTATTTACCTTCCCAGACCCTGCCTTTCTTCCCATAACCTTTGTTCCAGTTCCTAGTTTGCTGTCTTTCTATTCCTGCTGTCTTGCTTCTATTGGCTTGTATGTTTGTTACTTGCTTTCTGCCAAGTGTGTCCTGTGATTTCCTTCTTTTCCTGTTAAGAACTCCTCCATGGTAGCTCCTTGTCTATCGTGCTTGTGTTTAGTTCTACCCCCTTGCTGTTACTGCCTTGCGTGTTCCTGTTTGATCACCAGGATCCGTGGACACAGCTGACAACATAGGTAGTGTTTCTTGTTCATTGTGAATATTGTCTTTGAGTTACATTTATAACATCACCATAGGTATCAGCTCCACATACCCTGCCTTTGCATGCATATCCTATATGTGGGTATTTGCAGTCAGTATCTGTAACAGCAAGTGTGGGTGAGGAACTTACTGAGCTTCAGTCTTACCATGTGGAGCTCTTTACCCCACATTCCCTTTATTGTTAATGTTGTTTGATATATATGTCTTGCACATCCGTCCTTGGTGTAGTTATTGTGAATGCTAAATAACCTCGAGTGTCTATTCTTTCTGAGTTCTAGCTATCTGGTTCCTTTGTGCAGGCTTCCCCATTGGATCTCTTTTCTCCTCTGACTTCTTGTGTGATCCTGGGCAGCGCTGGGCTCATCTTTCTGCTTATATTTTCTGCTGAGTCACCAGTCCTTGCCCAAGTCCCTGACTGTGTCCCAGACAGCCCCGGATAGTCCTTGGCATTAGGAGCAGGCAAACAAGTGGACTAGATAAACCAGTTGGGCTGGACCAGGAGAACTGATGGACAAGAACCAGGGTAAGGATGATGAAAAGGTCAAGGACTGGGAGCCTGTGAAACAGGAGACCTAGGATCCAGACGACCATGGCAGAGTACATGAGAATGACGATTAGAGAGACCAGGACCAGGAGGTACAGGGCCAGGAAGTTTTAAGGCTAGCATGAACCAGTGAGGAAAAAACATTAGAACTAGGAAACAGTGGGATGATTTGTGGTGGGCCAGGACAAGTTATTGCAGAAATATAAGAACAAAGAGCAGGAAGGCAAGGGCCAGGAGACGAACGTGTGATGGTAAATCATGCTTTATTTAAACTGATTCCCACTACAGCACATTTGGTAGCAGAGGGAAGGTTTATGTCCTGAGGAGAGCAGCTATAAATACTTGCCCAAGTTAGAGTAATGCCTGTGTCCCATAGCCCAATGCCCAGAAGTTGAAGACTAACAGGGTGTGATATTCTGAAAGCAGTTCCTGTATCGGAAGTGTGAGTATTAATAGGGTGATGCATCTTGAATTTTGGTTATTGTCGTCTTTATTGATTGAAATTGGAATATGTGTGCTAAATGAGTTGGTGATGTTTATGTAATTATTGTGAAGAGGTTAAAGAGGTTATCAGGCTCAGCACAGCCTAAGTTCCTGGGATATTGAAATAAGTGTAGAAGATACTTATATGGTTTTCTTGTCTGCCAAAATTTTGTGATGTAGATATTTTCACGTACCGTCGACTACACAAATTGAGATAGGGATCAAAATGATCGGTTGTCTAATATCGATTGATGTAGGCAGAACCTAATGGCGCATCAGGTGAAGCTACGTTGAATAGGGTGATTTCCAGCTGGTCGAGATTTCCAGCTGGTCGAGATTTCATTCATTTGTGTGAAAAATCTTTTGTGTGAAAAGTCGACTGTTGTAAAAACCTTCATATTTCGAATGTTGAGTTGCCTTTTTGTTTTTTTTAGTGGAGCAGACAAAGATTTGTTCATCTAAGTTGTTTAAGATTGAAGAATTGTGTGTACGAGAGAATTTGTAAAGGAGGCTGATCCGCTGCAGGGAGTAAGATCATACGTCAAAGTGTGCTGCACTGAGACTGGTTGGTTAGTGTGCTGTTGCGCTGTGATTGGTTGATGATGACACAGAGTGCTGTACTGTGATAGGTCATTTGTTGTATGTATGCCGCATTGAGATTGGTTAAGAAGTTTTTATCAATTAAAACTGTGACAGGACTGGGGAAAGAGATTTGACTTTTACCCAAAAGAATCAAAACATTGAATAATTTGAATTGCATTATTGAACCATGTATTTTTAAATTTTGTGAGAATCATGAAATGTCCTAAGACATTTAAGAACTTTGTGACAGGTGATACTACAATTCTGATATGGGAAGGTGAAGAGGCACCTCCCAAGGATACACCTGCACATTATATGACAATGAAACTGGGATTGCATACATGTTTATGGCTTTCCAAGCTCTGGTACATTTGAGTTGAGAATTATTGACAAATTGATAAAGAAGCTGTACAAAATGAAGCCACCCCCGAGACCTGCACAAAATGAAGCTTTAAATATGTGGGAAAAGATAGCATGAGATAGTGAAAGAAAGAAAAACCACAGTAAGACTAGAAGAGCAGTCTGAAATTATGCAGATGCTCGATGGGATGAGGAACGACAGGGGTGGAGATAGGCTATAGGCAAGGGAGCCCGACTATAGCCAGGTGTTACTATTGTGACACCTGATACATAAAAAAAAAAAAAAACAGGGGAAAGATGATTAAAAGGACGAGACAAAAACAGATACCAATAGTGGTTCAGGAGATGATATAATGGATCCAATGTTAGCTGAGCATCCACTGCCTTATGTGAACCCTGTAACAATTGATGAGAGTACTTTGACATCTGAAGTAACAGTGGCTACTGCCCCTATAGACCCAAGTTTGGTTCAAACTTAAAGATCTTTACAGAAGACACAGCCTGTTGTGCTACCTACATAACAAACATAACGTCCACACAAATTGAGAATGGTCCTACAGTGATGCCTCAAGGTATTACTGCTTCAATTGTAACCATACCAACACCCATTACTAGGGTTGTGACATCACAACCATTATAGATTTGCACAATGACTGGTCCGACCCATACTGTCTCAAATGCAGTAGTCCAAGGAGCTACTGGAGGAGCATCTGTAACAGGATTTGTTCCGACATCACAGTATCCACAGATTATTTCATGGAATCCACTACAAATGAATCAATCACTGAGAGAAGGGCAAAGGATAGTCTTAATTACACCAATAGCCCAGGAAGAGACTGGTTTATTCGAAGATGGGATTTTTACGCCATGGTTTGAGGAAGCTGCAGGATTTAAGAAGATAGAGAGTGCAGAAGAAAAAGTTACCCCAGAACCTTATAGGGAGAGACCACTTGATGTTTCCAGACTAAAAGGGGAAATAGAGGAGAGTATTAGGGGATGCTCACAACTTGAACATTTAAACCAGTATCATGAGAGAATTGATTTACATGAGTAAAGAAATCACAAGACGTGCAGTAATTACACATGACAAATTAACTGATTTGGCTGCGAAATATGATGCCGATTTTTTAAAAAGTTTTGCTTAACAAAGAAGTTACAGAGTGCAATTAGATAATGGAGCTATTGAGAAAATGCATTTTCAGGAATGCGATTACACATAACTGAATTAGTGAAGTGTATTCATTAATGGAGTGATTTTGAAATATTTTAAAGTAAATGGTCAAAGAAACATGAAAAGAAAAAGAAACAATCAAAGGAAGTTCTGGAAAATAAAAAGATATCAGCAGGTTTGCAAGATGAAGAGGGAGCTTTGGCTTATCCATTGAGAGAGATTGCAAGAGGGGTATACGTTAATGTACCATGGAGCAGAGGTGATCTTGCAGCATTTACAAACAATTTTCCAAAATTGAGACACAAGCCGGTACAGTGGTACACATAGGTTGACAGATTTGTCTGAATTCCAAAAGTGTTGTGTATTGATTTGAATACATTCTTGGACACTGCAGTGCCAAATGATTAGTGGGCCGAATGTAAGGTTGTACAATGGCCTCGTGAGGAGCCGATGAGAGATGCTCGCACAAATGCACCATCTCCTGTAGTCATGGAAAAATCTGAAGCTGTGATTACCCTCCTGAAAGGCAAGGTACTTCCAAAAGATATTAATTGGGTCAAGAATAAAATAACTTTACAGGAGCCAAAGGAATCAGTGCATGATTACTATGAATGGTTATTACAAGTATTCCAAAAACACATTGGGAGGGAGTATCCCATAACTAGTTTTATGGGGTTCTTTGTGTCTCAATTTGTCATTGGGTTAAGACCAGAAATCAGTGTGCATATACAGCAAAATGTGATTTGTCGGCAGACAAAGTCATTGGATGAGATTCTGAGGTATGCAAAATACTGTAGTGATCAACAAGAAATAAAGCAGAGAAAACTTAAGGAGAAATTCATGTTAGCCCGGACAATGTGTGATCAGTGGGGTTTTCAGAATCAATTGACAGCAGTAAATAAAGGCGGTATGCAAGGGGTTGGTTTACAAGCAGGAGTACAAGGTATTAAAGGGAATTTTGGTAGCGGGAGAGGTTTTCCGGTTGACACAAATACTGGTATGGATGTTACAACACTGAAGAAAATGACTCCTTGTCATCTTTTTAATGAAATCAGGCATCGAAGAGGGAGTGTAGACTTAACCCACACAGATTAAACAGAAATGTACCAATGCAGGGAGGAAATCAAATGCAGATGCAAAATGTGCCAGTTCAGCAAATGCAAGAGCCAGTGCAGAAACAAGTCCCAATGATGCAAGTCCTACAAGCCTCAATGGTCCCAAAAAATATGGGAAATCCCAAATGTAATTTGAACCAGTTACCCAAAGCAAAACTGAACCCACTCCAGAACCAAAATCAGAATCCATTTAGACAATTGCCTATGTTTGAAAATGATGGTTTCAGGTCTGATATTCCCAATGACAGTGCCTGAGGGGGGAGAAAGAATGCATGCTTGGTGCAGTCTTAGAGCTAGACCAGAGAGGACCATTTGTGGAGGGAGAAGTAAATGTCCACCCAGTGTAATTCCCTATTGACACCGATGCTACCAGATCCACTGTGAGAACAGCAGAATTCCGAGCCCTACCTTTCTTGGAAATGAAGATCCAAGCTGTGGGAGTTTCAAAAAAACAGATTACAAACCCAATTTCAGTACAAGTCCCAGTAAAAATTTGGGAAATTTAAGGAAAGACATCAATCTGTTATTTGTGATTCAAGTCCCATAAACATGTTAGGGAGAGATATGTTGTGTAACCTAAATTGCACAATTGACTGTACTCCAAACGGAGTACAGTTTCAAAGACATGACGAGGACATCGAGTTTGAATTGGTTCAACAAGATGCAGCTGTAGGGTTGTTCCCAGTGAGAACTATTGAAGAATTGCCTTCTAAACTGAAAGCAACAGCGAACCCAGAAGTGTGGGATGTCACAAGGAAAGATATCGGGCTGATTAAAAGTGTAGAACCTGTCCGAGTCACATTGAAACAAAATGCGGTGTGTCCAATAACACCACCATATAATTTAACACCAGCAACAATTGCTGGAATAACTGACATTACTGAAGATATGCCGCAAAAAGGGATTTTGAGGGAAATCATTGGGAGTCCATGATCATGGCCTTCCAGAAACCTAATGGTAAATATCAGATTGTGCAGGATCTGCAAAAGAGTAACAGCATTGTTGTCCCATGTTGCCCCATGGTACCAAATCCTGCCACCATACTTTTTCAGATCCCACACACTGACGAATGCTTCGCAGTCGTGGACCTCTGTCAAGCATTCTTTTCAGTGCAACTGCATGAAGATTCATTGTTTTCTTTCCCTTGTATTTCAACAGAGAATTTTGGCATGGTGCTGAGACCCACAAGGGTATACAGAGAGTCCTTCCATTTTCAACCAGATCGTGAAAAGTATCTGGAATCATTACAGATGCCTTACAATTCAGTTATCGTTCAATACATTGATGACCTCCTTGTTGCATCAGAGACATGAAAAGCTTGTAAACAAGATATGATTGCTCTGTTGAATAACATGGCTGAGAATGCAATACTGTCACAGTCTTTTGCATCCATAGCTTGTGTGTATTGTTGTACTAATCTAGAATAAATGTTAGTTGTGTAATCATCTCTTATGAAGTTTGCAAATGATGTTTTCAATTGTTCCTCATCTGTCGTGTGTGTAAATGTTGCAGTTACCTTTGTAGATCTAATCTCCTTATTGGGTGTAAAATAAAACCCTACTCATACTATTGTAATTACTAATACTGCTACTAACCCATAATAAGTTTGCATCTATTTCTAAGGCAACACATGTTTATCTTTAGTCAGAGCATCTCAGTCCTGACCTGCACACCCCTTTAACGCCCCTAAATTTAGTATTCAGGGACGACCGTCCTTTCCCGTCTACGACCTGCCTACAGCAAGAACCCAGGCGAGTCCAGCATCCAGCAACCCGCAGAGACTGGAGGGACCTGCCTTGCGATCTTCCTACAGACTCTGGGGCATATTATCAAGACCCTATCGCCACCACAACATCACTTTTTGTGACGTTGTGGTGGCGATAGGGTCAGCGCCCTATTATCAAGGCAGCGTTAAGCCACTTAACGTGGCTTAAAGCCACATTAAGTGGCTTAACACTGCCTTGATAATAGGGCCCCTTTCACGCTAAACTTAGCGTGAAAGGGGGCGTGCAGTGGGTGTTGCAGTGGGCGTTCCACCGCAACACCCATTAAAGTCGAAGCTGCCACCTATTATCAAGTTTGACGATAATAGGTGGCAGCGCCAACTTAAGACCAGAAAATCCTGGTCTTAAGGTGGCGAAACGAGGAGAAATGCTTTATTTTTCCTTGTTTTTGCTTTTCCATGTGTGCTGCCTTGTGCAGCACACATGGAAAAAGCAAAATGCCATGGTTTGTTCATGTACAGGAAGGTGTCCCTTCCTGTACATGAACAAACCGTTTTTCAAAATGCCATTTTCTAACTTCCATGTGTGCTGCACGAACCAGCACACATGAAAGTTACAAAATGGCATTTTAGGTTTGTTTATGTGCAGGAAGGAACTCCTTCCTACACATAAACAAACCTCCCTAGCTCATGAACACCCTTGCACTCTGGTGCAAGGGTGCCTGCGCTGGCGCTAAGTTGTGTAACTTAGCGCCATCGCAGGGGGAAACGCCAGGCTGCACCATATCCTTGATAATATTGTGCAGCCTGGCGTTTCTGAAGTGGCGGAGAGAGGCGTTAAGCCAAGACGGCTAACGCCTCTCTCCGCCACTTCCTTGGTAATATGCCCCTCTGTCTTCCATGAGCACCGGATTTGCTCAAACAAAGACTCACCCCCAGAATCCGGATTCCGGCGAATCTGCGATTATGCACCACTCTGTACGCGACGCCCACGACCAAGTTCGAGTGGCCCAGCACCCCAGGGAGGTCTCCCCAGTGATCCTGACCTGGGATCTGGTGATCCCAACCTGCCTCAAGACTACGCCTGCAGCCTTAACCTGAATGGTCCCCCTCCCTGACCGCAGCTGGTAAGAAAACCCGAAACCAGAAGACACCACTGCACTTGCCTCCCCACGGACTTGGGTGGCCCAACTGATGGTGCCCAGGCATCCCTCAGATCCTAACTTACCTCTCCAGCTGGTGGTCGCCTTCAGGAAACCTCTGTACCCAAGTCTGCTGCAGCTTTTCGAAACCAAGGTCACCATTGAAAAGCACAGGGGCCCATGTCCGTTTTGCACCCTGCACCCGGCCACCCGAGTGCCGCTGGTGGTGCTGCTCCTGTGCTGGTCATTGGCCCCTGCAGTGCTGACCTTCACCCTAGGAGCTTTGCTCCCACAACCGAGTGGCCTGCTCGTCAGCATTACCTAACCGAAGGCCGCCTTAGCCCAATTGGCTAACACTGGGCCCCTGCACTCTGCACCCGGCCGCCCAGTGCTGCTGGTGGTACAACTGGAGTGTCCATCTACACCTTCGGGAACATTAGTCCTCACCCCCAAAACTCACCACCGTTAGTCATGTACTTACCTGTAAAACCGCTAACACTTTTCCCCCATATGAACCTATGTAAAGATTGGGCCTACAAAATGTCTGTTGAACTGTGTTGTATGAAGAAAAATAGAACTCCATTGCAAAGTATAAAAAGTCGTAGGGATCCTAAGGTGTGGTATCTAGACATACCACCCCAGTACTCAAAGTAATCTAAAAGTAATCCAAAAGTATTTAAAAGTAATCACTGTATAATTGAAACCATTTCCACAGCATCGACAAACCTGTAACCATTGCAATTTCAAGCACATCTGCATTTCCTTGAACAGTCTTGCATTTGAGAGTATATTTTACTCACCTGTGCCAAGTCCTGCTTGGTTCTAAAATAAAACTTAAGTATACATTGTTATCCTTACCTAATTGGTCTGGATTCTGTCTCTGAATCTGTTTATCAGTCGTTGATTGAGTGAATACAATAAATGCTTAACACACCCACTGGATAAGCCTAGCTGCTCGCCCACACTACCACAAAGAGAGCTGTTAGTCCTTACCTAATTTAGACTCTGCTATACCTCTGGGGACTCCCTGGACTCTGTGCACACTGTACCTTACTTTTGTATAGTATATACGGAGCCAGCTTCCTACAATATCCCTCTGTATATAAGCATTTATTTGGACTAGAGATGTGTACCTACATATATTATCACTTTGTATAAAAGTGTATATTCATTGTTTTTAAATATTTAGATTTTCGTTAGTTCTGCTTAACAAATTTACATATTACATAGTTATAATCTATGTTTAACATGTATATAGGTGACTGCATAAATAAGTAAATCTTATCATAACTATTTATCTACAATTGCTTCACTATTGAATAACAACAAAAACTTAAATTACAGCAGCATTTGAAAATCTGAGTTTAATAAATACAACTTAAATCTATATATATTACCTTCCTTATACATATTTACCTTCCATGTACTTATGTATCGTTATATTTATTTCTTTGCTTCTAAATCAGCATCTCCAATTCACTACCCTATATCTCACCCTATACTTCTCGCAATATATCCTCTACCACCACTCTGACTCATCTCAAACCTCATTCCACTACTCTCTCCAATGCACTACCCTATTTATCACCCTATACCTCTCTCAATATATCCTCTACCTCAACTCTGACTCATCTTAAACCTCATTCTAATACTGGTTCCAATGCACTACCCTATTTATCATCCTATATCTCTTTCAAAATATCCTCTACCTCCAATCTCACTCATCCCAAACCCCATTCCACGATAATCCCTGAAATAACCCCTTCTAGACTCCTCCCATCTCTACCCCTCCTTGCATCATCTCACATCTTTTACTATTCAAACTCCCAAACAAGCCTTTCTAAACCCTTCCCTCTGACTCTTCCCCCTCTACTCCCCTTTACTCATCCCAAACCTCCTCCTACTGCTATGAACTCCCAAGAAATAATAATAATAATAATAATAATTCTTTTAGACTCTTCCATCCCTCCACTATCCTTTTCAATCCAAATAACAGACTAACATGTCCACTACTCAAATGAATTTCATATTTCACTATACTACTTCACCACTAATCCTTTTTGGGTTCAGGAGTAGCATGCTACTCGCCAAAAAAGCGCTTCAACGCCTCGTCAGGTGTAGTAAGCGCTATATAAATGCAATTACAGTTACAGTTACATACCATTGTCATGCGCAATTACATGTAGTATTCAGCTTACATTAATATATAGACGAGACCACTTTGAATATTTTTACTCAAATTATGATTTAATTCTTTCTAGAGTACCAATGCCACGAAGTCTGAATTTACCCCTATAAGCAAAAGAAATGGACACAGCTTCGTATTATTTCAGACCATATATGCCTATTAATAGTGTTAAGGCTAATGCACACAATCTAATGAGGCCTTTGGAGAAAGTATTCATTATGATCTTAGAGGGAAGAAACACTAACATTACATGCAGGAAGAATAGGGAGGAAGATGTTTTGAAAAATGTTTGGAAGAAAAAGAGGACGAGTTTAGGAAGAAAATGGTTTACCCAAGCCTTCAATTAGACAGAAGACAAAAGGGAAAATCTGTGTTTTTAAAAGAACACATAGTAGAACCAGACATGTAGAAATTTGTAGTTGCGAACACACATTTGAAATAATGGGAGGTACATAGCAAATTTTACAGGGCGAAGAAACAGACATTCCAGGAGTTTATTTTATTTGTGGACAGGATGCATATTTCCAATTACCTGCTGATTGGAAGGGAATTTGCTATTTAGCTATATTTTTTCCTAAAATGTATCACATATATAGTATAGATGCTGTAACAATGACACCAACACACAGACACACACATTGCGCAGAAGATGGAGCTCAATTCATGGGAGACATTTTTGGTGCAATCATACCACTGGTAGGAGTCATAATAAATGCTGTAAATATTAGAAAATGTTCAACTATGTTGACAAACTGGCAACCAGTGCTTCTGGAACTTTATTAGTGGTAAACACAGAATAAGTAGCTATTAAATCCATGGTTTTACAAGACCGATTAGTTTTAGACATCTTCCTTTATGGAACATACTTAAGACATTGTATTTTGATTGACTTAACCATTATTTCTTTATTAATTCTGAAAAATGATTGATTATTCTGAGACTAATATGAATAAGATTTATGATCTTAAATAAAGAACTACTAAACTTTGGGAAATAATAAAACCCTTGAAAATCTATAAAATGTTCATTATTAACTGAACTTAGATAGAGACTGTGATTTATAGTATGCGATGATTTGCTCCTGATTCTCTCAGATTCGACGTCCAAAGTCCATTGGCCTATTGGATGAAGTACAGCGGGGATCAGCCCTAAATGTGATGGTAAACCGTATTTTATTTAAGCTGATTACGCTACAGCAAGCAGGAGGGCTGGAAACAGAACTAGGAGGGTCAAGAAGCTCAGGACAGAAGGGTGCAGGGCTCGGATTACCAAGTGGGGAAGAGCAATCATTACAATTCGCAGGGTCAGTAGAAGGAGGATCAAATGTAAGAACAACAACCAGAATCTGGAAGGCCAAAGAGACTAGACAGTGGTGGGCAGGAGGACCAGGATCAAAATGACCAGGTTTAGGAGGACCCAGACAAGGAAAATCTAGATAAAAAAGGCCAGGATCAATAGCTGAAGTCCCAATAGTATTAAGAGGACATGGAACAGATACAGGAGGACCAGGGCAACTTAAACAAAGAGGAGAAACACTAAGAGGTCACAACATGAGAGCCCAGATGGACAGGGCTAGGAAGTGCAGAGTGAGAAGAACCAGGACAAGTTGACCAGGGTTAAGAAGAACAGAAAGGAACAGGTTCAGATTGGCAAAGACTAGAGGAATCAAATAGAGCCAGGATAGCCAAAAGGTGTGGTTTATGGGAATGAGAACAACATGCAGAAGAGGGATCAGGATGACCAGGACCAAGGAGAACCCAAACTATAAGGACAATGACCAAGAATATCAGAACCATTGGGCACAAAATCTTGAAAAGGAAAGGACTATATAAAAAAATGAATAGCACAGCCATGGCCAGGAGGACCAGGGAGGAGTGACCAGGGACACATACAACCAGAGCCAAGAGGACCAGGAAACAAAAGACCAGGGGGACTAGAAAGATCAGGGCAAAGAGGATCAGGACCTTGAGTAACATGGTCACGAGGACCAGGGTGAAAAGGAGGATCAAGACCACAAATATTAGGTCCAGTAAGATCACAACCAGGAGGACCAGGCCACAGGGCTAGTGACAAGAGGGCCAGAAGGATGAGAAACAAGATGCCCATGCCAAGGAGGCCCAGAGCAAGGAGGGCCATGATCAGTTGTTGTAGAACCACAAGGACAAGGAGCAGGAGGAGTTAAGTACATAGGGCAGTGGAATGCATTTGCATCACATGATGAAGAGTAGATACAGCTTTACTAGACAGTGGGAGTGTATTGACTGCATCCCTGTGGCTGGAGCGTGGAGTCCTACAACTGAAGTGAGGATGGAGAAAAGGCTACCCACAGAACTTCTGTTAGGTCCTTGTTAACAAAAGGCTGCTGATTAGTTCTTCCTGAGTGATGACATAGAGTAGATGTAAGAGTGAGGGGTAGGTCACAGGCTTCTCTTGTGAAAGGTGGCAAAGTTTCTAAGTAGGGCCTGCCCTTATGTCTGTGCCTAATGACTGCTCAGGAAGGCTGATGACAGCCAGGTGGAGCTGAGGTCTCATGCTTCATTGTGTCCCTGCTTTCTATACACTTGCTTGGAGCCAGCACTATTGCTACTGCTGTAAGCACCATCATCTACAACGAGCCAGAAAATGACACTTGAAAAAAAATCACCCAATGTCCGTTCTGAAACCTCAACAGTGAATCAACATCTTCTGTCTGGAAAATTAGTAATTAGGTGGAACTGTGTAATGATCGATCAGCTAGACACAAGAATTGAAGTAACAAAATCTCTGTTTATTCAGTGTCTTATTTCTTGCAATATTTGTAATAAAGTCAATGAATAAATATCTTTCTCAGTTTTGTTTGCTTTGTGTCTTGTTCATATTTACTGGGAATATTCATTGTTATTCCAATGCCATTCAGATCAATTAATTAAGTCCCATGCCTTTGCGTGTGTCTCTGATGATGGAATACTTCCAGTGATGCCTGACAGAGTAGTTGGCCACCGGAGGAAGGACTAAAAAAAGAATGACCCACAGTCACTGAGAGAGAACTTCCTGCATGTGAGGGCCAATAGTTTTTTGTTTTTGAAAAACAAAAAACTTTTTTAAAGTTTTCCAGCTGGCCATCATGTATTACAGTATTGTCTGCCAAACCTTTCCTGCATAGACAGGAACCGCCATGACAGTAGTTCCCGTCAATGTAGAGAGTTGACCCCCCCCGGACAAGAATACAAGTCTAAATTTTAGAGGGTGGTCGTTCCTCAGAATGTCAGACTGCCATTCCTGTGGAGTTAACTCTGTCCCCCAAACTCTAAATCAAACCCATAGTTTTTCTTTCTTCTGTCATATGATTGAAATGTAGCCTCTCACTTATACTGTCCTGATGACATCATAAGGGGCCCTATGTAATTGTTTGTATCTTGATAAGATCACCCTAAAAACCTGATGACACTATGTCACTGACCTTTGCTTTTACAAGTCATTGTTTTCAGGTGTTTTAGTCTGAATTGTTTCATTGAACAGAACCAGAAATAATAATTCCAGAATGCATTGATCTGCTGCAGAAAAAAGGTGTTCTGATAACATGGAGCATTTTGGTACTGGCCCTAGTACATACCCCTGGCTTTGTGAGTAAGAGTGAGTACATAATTGTAGTCTTGCAAAGGTTCTAATCTTATTTACTACCAGCCACGTCTGCAGGTAAACTTAAAGGAGTAGGACCATTTGTGCAGCACAAAACAGTTCCATAAAGGGGTAGCCAAGTCACTGCGTCTTGGCCCACAGTGTAATGGAGTGGCATAGTGAGCCATGTCTATCAAAATACCTTAGAAACAGTCAAATATTTCTGGCCTTTAGACCAAGTTAGTGCTTGCATCTAAGACAGTTTTATCACTAAGTTCCTCATGTCGCAAAATCAAAGGGTTTGTGGCGACAAAAGTGCTCTGCCAGCGTTGTTTCAGGCGTTCCCTAATAATAAAACATCAGGACTCTAACTTGCAAATGGGAATGGAAGCCATTTGTGTTGCCTCCTTGTTTGCAGTTCTACCTGGTGGTAAGTGTCTGTAGAAATCTGAATAATGTATAATAACAAAACATGTAAGCTGTTTAAACAATCCCTCGGTAAATTGTGGTGTTTCTCTGCTATTTGCAAGGCTACTGGCCAAACAGTTCATCATTTCCGAAATTCACCCATCAGCTGGTTAAATAGTGAAATGTCTTTGCTATTTGCCAGACTACTGGTCGAATAGTACATAATTTGTACTATTAACTAGCAGCCAGGCGAGTAATGAAGTATATTTGCTATTTGCATGGCTACTGGCCAAATTGCACATAATGTGTATTGATTTTCAAGCAGTCGGGGAATGAGCGAAGGCTCTTTGCTGTCCGGTTGACTTCTCACTGAACAGTACATAATGTCTGTTATTTTTGCAGTTTTATATAGCCAAAACTCATCTCAAAGGCATTGGAGAGCTTTACATGCCGAGAATCACAGGATGTTGAGCCGAAGCCAGGACTCACAACCTGGTTCAACAGTTACAAAGTCAGCAGCGTGGCAGTTACTCCACATCCTATCCCTTCCCTCTCCCTAGATAGCCACAGATCAGGTAAATCTCAAAGTTTCTTTGCTATTTCAATGGCTGCTTGCCAAATAGTGCATAACTTCTCCTATTAAGTCAGTGGCCTGGATATAGCGAAGTTCCTTGTTATTTTCATGGCAGCTGGCCAAACAGTGCAGAATCTCCACTATTTAGCCACTGGATGACTAAATATTTATGTTTTCCTGCCATTTGCACGGCTGCTAGCCAAACATTGTAGAACCTCTATAACTTAGCTAGCGGCCTGGTAAATAATGAGGTTTCCCTGCTATTTACACTGCCACTGGCAAACATTGCAGGCTCCCTATAATTAGCTAGTGACCAGGTAAATTATGAAATTTCTCTGCTATTTTCAAGCTCACCTATCAAAGAGTAAATATTTTCTACTATTTAACCAGTGGCCAAGTAAATAGCCAAAAAAGCTCGATCTTTTACCCAGCGGCCGGATAAATAGCTTCTACCTTGGAAATAATGCTCTTTTGGAATAGATACAGCCATTCTCTGAAGAGACAATATTTAATCAATCAAGGTATTGCTAGTAGTTTGAAGATTTTACAAATTGCTGAATAATTTTGCATAGGTTTGAACAGCAAATATGACACAAGTGACGCTAAAGAACACATCGTACTGATTGGACATATAAAATGGCAGTGATACATAACAGGAAGAAAGCAATGATTCCAGATTCATCGTTTCGAATCCATCTACTGTCTCATTAGTAAAGAGAAAGGTAACGATCTAATTGGGAAATCGTCGGCTAATCTTACGGGTACAAAGTGGGTTCATTCTTGACCCCAGCTGCTTTACTTAAAAAACACTAAGAGAGATATTACAACTTCCATGCATTTTACATATTTTTTGGTTTAGACTCGGGACACAGTTTAACAAAGATGAAAAGATTTGTGCTGAGAAGAATACGAAAAACATTTTCATAGGAGGCATTTTAAGGGATGCATTTTTTCCTATGTATTTCCGAAAAAGGAGAAGACAGAAAAACTGAGTTGCTCTCATATCTTGCCACGTGATAGCAGACATCCCTTTCAGATCAATGAGGCAGCCCGCATACATTGTATTCAGTGTGCACCACCATGCAGCCTGAGAAATGTCCTTTCTCTCGTACCTTTGATGTTAGGGAAGGAAAAGAACTATGTTTCATCAAAATGGCTCTTCCTCACGGCTAGCATTTCAAGGACTACTTTGAGCTTAGACAAAGGAAATCACTCGACTATAATAATGACATTTCACTGTCCTACCACTCTCCCAAAAATCTGATACATTATTCATACTAGAAAGACCACTTTGCATAAATTTCCTTGCGTGGCACCATAATACAATGACAATACCAGCAGACTGGCTAACTATTTTGCAATGATTGTTCTACATTTATTACAATCACACGCGCCTGTCGCTAAAAAAACAAACGAAAATACAAACAGATCAAAAGAAAACGACGCTGCGTACAATTCTCAAAAAGTACTGCTAGGTGTGCAATACATTTTTAAGCATATTTTGCAATTCACACAGGATTCTACGAAAACTCATGCAAAGCCGTTACAGTCACTGTTTCCCAGGAGTAGTTCTGGAATTTTTAGTGAATTCCAATTTTCACACTTTAAAGTATTTTCACATGCATAAATGTAACAGATGTACATTTATGCATATGTAAATATGTTGCAAATATGCATTTGCACTTTAAAAGGGTTTCTTCTTTTTTTTCCTATGAGATGAAAATATTTTTGACCATAGAGAAACAGATCGCACACCCACCAAACTTGGGGGTGTGCAAACTCCTTCCCACAGTGGCAACGGATCTTCTTGTACCTTTGACACAAGTCAGGGGGTTATTTACAAGCCCCTTGTTCCGCCGGTGCGTCACCTTTTGTGATGCACCGGCGGCACATTTTGCAGCCCCATGTTTACAAGGACACGAAAAGCCACCCTGCATGGCTTTTCATGTCCTTGTAAATATGGCCCCTTTACAGGCAGCACTTTGAATGAAAGGGTGTTGCTGTGGGTGTTCCCACGCAACACCCATGCAACCTGACACATTTCCAGATTTACAATAAATCGTAAACCTGGAAATGCGTCTGAATGCTACGCCTACCCAGGGGAGGAGTTGGGAGGCGCAACGAGGAAAATGTATTAATTTCTCCTCGTTTTTTCCCTCTTTCTATGCGATTACCACACATAGAACGAGGAAATCACCTCTTGTGATTGTTTATGTGCAGGAAGGTGTCCCTTCCTGCACATAAACAATTATTGAAAAAAAAATCAGTTTTTGAACTTCTATGTGTGCTGCATTAAGCAGCACACATGGAAATTTAAAAACGCCCTTTCAGATTGTTTATCACATAAACAATCATCCCTGTGACATAGGCATCCTTGCACCATAGTGCAACGGTGCTTGTGTCAGCGCATGGCAGCTAATTGTGCGTCAGCGCAGGGGAGAGCAAAGGGATCCGTCAAATCATTGTAGATTTGATCCATCCCTGTGCTTTGGAATTAACGCAGCGCAGCCAAATGGCTTGAGGCACCGCGCTGCGTTAATTCTTTGTAAATAAATCCCTCAATGTTCAAACATGTCAACGATAGAAATGTTTATTGGTATGCATCTACATTTCAAGGCTCTCTGCCACTGTAAGTAGATTTTACTCACACATCAAGTTGCACCCTAGGCCTTGATTATGAGTTAGACGATACTGGTTAACAGTAAATCTGCATGCAACTGTAACATTATCATGCAATAAATCAGCCCCAGTGCCCTCTATTTATGAATGAAACCTCTTGTAAAGAAGAAATACTGCATAAGACTGAATTCCCAGTTCCGTGGGGTTTAACACATACATGTACTAGGTGCTCTGAGCAGGTGATACTTGTAGAAGTGGACCTCTGGGCGGGGTGCGGAGTGAAACTGAGGGTCGGAGGGAGAAGGGAAGGGGAAGATCATTTCTGGTAGTGGGGAGCATTGAAGTCTTCCCCCATCAGAAAGAAATGGGGAACGAGTCTTGGCTGCTACAGCATCCAGTCTCGTCTATGTGAATTTTCAAGCCAGATTTACTGACCAGTAAAATCCAGAAAAAACGGTTGTCGAAAATCCCACCAATTTATAATCGGGCATAGCGGAATTTTCTGCATTCATTCAGCTCAGCCTGACTTGGAAACAGGGCCTTAATAGTGCAATCTTATGCATGAGTAGATCACTTTGTGAATACAAAACATGAATTTAAGCTAGCAAAGGAATCCATTTGCACACGTTAGGGGGACGTAAGAGTTTGAGAATTGTGACTTCTGTGTCTAATTTTTCACTTTGGCTTTATTTACAATCCTTACTCACAAGAGTAGGTGTAACTTAATTCAGGAAATTCAAGAGTAAAACAGAAGTAAGTCTAGATTAAACCACATCTACTCACATTAAAATATTTGTGAATCAGACAGTTACTGACTATGCATTTATAATTACAACTCCTCTTAGGCTGCATTTAAATGCAATTGTACACTGTGGGCCTGATTCACAAAGGTAAACTGAGACAAAAGTCTAACTTTACTACTCGTAAATGCTCTTTGTGAATACAGAAAGTCGTAAAGTTAGACTTTCATCTTAGTTTACCTTTGTGAATGTGACACGTTCTTCACAAACAAATAAATGCATTTTATGGTCTGTTTGCCACACAGAAGCTACTTGATTACCAATGTGTGCAACTTCCAGAGGCAAGTGGTTTGCTCTAGTGACAAGAGGACAGATGTAGAAAGCAGTATTTTGGTCACAAATGATCTGATTTGGAGTTTGCAACAGAGAAACTGAGTTTAGCAATGTACTAAACCCATATGTGGAGTCTTTTTGTTTGACTTCTAAAATGGGTTTATAGATGGCATGTTGTAGTCATCCCCTCCAAATAGTATTTATTATCCATACGTATCAAAATAGCTGTTGTAAAATATTGAAAATGTGGGAAACCCAAGTTGGGGTGGTATACCACTTACCCATTCCCTTAGGGGCCCTTTCCCATTCGTAAATGTTAAAAAAAAACTTTGTTCTTTTAAAACACAGCCCAGTTTCTTTCAGGGAAAATGGGCTGCATTTAACAAGTTTACTTTATTGCAATTTGGTTCAAATAAAATAATTTGGAAGGTCTTACCCTGATGAGCATGGGTCCCACACTTTGAATCAAATTCCTGCCTCCCCTAATGAAGAAACAAAATTACAACAGCTTCAGGATTATATTGAAGACTGATGGGTTGACTTAGACTTTGGAAAGTGTCTCATATGTGTGCCAAGTCCGCAGAGGCCCAGGCCTCTACTACTCTTGCTAATAACCACCCACCATAATTAGAAATCTCCATATGCCTATGGTGTTTACACCTTTAGTGCATTCAGTAGTGCGGTAGTTGCACTGCAAGGAGGCATGCATTCACTTTTATCTTACAAAACAAACTTCTAGTATGGGAGTTGGCATGAAATAAAACAATAATCAATGACCATGATATACAGGAATCTCATCCCCCAGATGGGGGCAATTGTAAGTTTTTTCTGCCTATGTCCACCCAGCCTCACATAGCAGACCAGGTCATGTTTAATGATTCATGGTCACCTTGCTCTAAATAGGGGGAGGAGACATTGCTGTGACCTGGCAGTCCAGGGGCAAAGGGCCCATCAGGTCAAGGGTTTCTGATGACAGGGATAGCTAAGGCTTCGTCTTCAGCGACCCTGGCATGCCTCCACCTCTATATGGAAAGACACATTGCGTGTTTGGTGGGTGGGGCAGAAGCTATTTTTTAGAAGATGTCAGACATCTGACAACCAGTAAATGAGACACTGAACGTTCCCAAGACTAGGCTGAGACCTTAATGTCAGCTTCCCTGGTTTGGTTGGGATGTGTGACAATTCAAAGGCTTTGAAATGACCCTAACGGTTCCAAGCAGCTCAAATTGTATAAAGACTCAAATCACATATTGCTAAACAAAATGCAATAAAATGACCTAAAATAAAATAACAGTGATATCACCCATCCATCCATCGTCAGTTTGTTCAGATGGATAGCTTAAGTTATCTTGAACATTTCAAGAGCCCATGGGCCCCAATTGACAAACACTGACATCAAAAATCCTTCAGAAAAGCAATACACAAAAGTACCTGAAAGCCCCAACCACCAACTATGTTAAAAGAATCAAGATCCTGCTTGCACACATTTAGAATTATATACAAACCAAAATCATTGACAATGAGACTGAACCTCCATTTGTATATGATGTCACATGTAATCCTGCAATACAAAAGCCAGTGTTGAGGAATATTGTATCTAAAATGTTATGTAGTATATAGTAACTGTTGTTCCTGGACCTCTGCAGGTTCACCTCCAAACATTTTGCCTTTTTCCCTCCAGTTGTTGTTGAATTTGATTTTGTTGGCCTTAGAACTATGTGCACGTTATAACTGCTAACCAGTCCTAAGTGCTTGTTCTCCCTCCCCTAAAACAAGTTTAAATTCCAATATCAAATTGACATATTTCATTTACCTATAGAGTGGTATACCTCATACCCAGGGCCTGTAAATTAAATGCTACTAGTGGGCATGCAGCACTTATTGTGCCACCCACTTAAGCAGCCATTGCAGCCCGAATGCAGTGTTACATTGCTATGGTGACTTCCCATTTAAATACCCTTACCAAGCCTTAAACTCCACTTTTGTTACATATAAGTCACCCCTAATGTAGGCTCTAGGTAGCCCATAGGGCAGGGTGCATTGTAATTAAAGAGTTGACTGTGCACTTTTAAGGTTTATATGTCCTGGTAGTGAAAAAGTCCAAAATTCATTTTTCACTATTGTGAGGCCTACCTGTCCCATAGGATAACATTGGGTTTCCTTATTACATTTAATACGTGCTAAGGTTTCATTGGGGACAGATGAGTATTCATGTTTGGTATCTATAAAATTATCATTAAAAATTCTCTTTAATGGTAAAGTCGGATTGTGAGTTACTTTTTAGAAAATGCCACTTTTTGAAAGTTGGCATTTTCCTGTCCTAAACTATTTGATGCCTGCAGCCTCCCCTGGGTCATATGACTGGGTGTAGTTGTCAGTTAGACTCTGCAAATTCCTGCCAGACAGTCGCACAATAGAGGGATTAAGTGTGCCTGAATGGGCCATCTGCTGGCAGGATGGGAGGGCAAAGGTGGGCAGAGCCCACTTGCGACTGAATAGGCTGTGCTTGGTGCCTGGGCAGGGGAGTTGGGAAATTCCAAGAACTTCAAAGAGAAACCTCTAGAAACTGCTCCCAACTTCAAAGAAGTCACTGGGTATAAAAATGGGGCCCTCACACCCACTCTTCAAATCAGTTTCTGGACCTGAAGAATGACTCTCAGAGGACCTCCTGCTGCTTTGGTCTGCTGTGTACTCCACAAGACTGCTTTGCTGTACCTGGATGGACTGAATTGCTGCATGGAGCCTGCTGTGAATCCAGAGGCCAGCCCTGCTGTTTGAGCGGTGCTTCTCCACCTGAATCCAGGAGTGCCAAAGTGACTACAAGTGCTAGTCTGCTAGCCTCCTGTTCAGATCCACAGAGAAATAAAAGGCTCCCACCATCTTGAGCCCACACCTGGCGTTAGCCGTAGTGAGTCCTGAAATCCCAATTGGCATCCCTCCAGTCTTGGACCTTTGGTGGTGGCGCTAAAGGTGCCCAGATACCCAAAATCCAAAACATAGGACTTGGACTTTTTTTGTCTAAAAACTGCTCTGGGAACCGAGGAAAGACCGGGACCAAGGTGCATGCATAGTCACTAGGCCTGACGTCACGACTGCTCCTGCTACGTTCTTCTCCACAGCAGCAAATCCTGTTCAGTGGTCCTTCTCCAAAGATGTATTCCATCTCCTGGAACTGTCTTCAGCTACAGCCTCCTCCCTCGTCCCTCTGGTTATTTTCAGCTTCAATAATAGTGATTAGGTCCAAATGTAGAAATCTTCACCACAGCTTCGCGTCCAGTGACTTCCCAAAGATGACACTTTGTTCTCGTACACCACCTGCAGCCTTGCCCTGCAAAACTTTGCCTTCTCAGAACATTTTTCTTAGAAATTCTTCTAAGTCGGAAGGTAGGGACCGACCGGGCCCAATCTATTTCTTATATACGACCCATACTCCATACCGGTCAACCATATTTTTCGACTTTGAGCGAGTCTCCTGCAACTAGTTGTTCATTGTTGTCATTTGATCTTTTTGTGCTAGTTCTTACAAAAAACTGATTGGGTTTTTATCATGGGTTTTTATCATTTTGATGTTAAATATTTTTATTCAAATTTGCTCTATTTGTCTAAATTAGTGTGTGATTTTTCTTGTGTTGTGTTTTCACTTTGTTATTGTTTGTGAGCTGCACAAATACTTTACACATTGCCTCTAAGGTGAGCCTGACTGCTTCTGTGCCTTACGACCACAGGGTTAATCCTGGGTTAATTTAGAGTGACTTTTATGGTTCACCCTGCCAGGAATTGCGGCTGTTGCTTGAACAGGGGTCAACCCCCATCTAACCAACAACCAAATTTCTCACAGAAACTTAACTCTTTAAGATGATCCCATGGATGAGCTCTACAGGGGGGGAGAAATCAAGGCACATCCTTGCATAGCATGGCCTCTCTCACACCTCCCACCACCTTATGTGGCCATATATTAAAAATGTTTTGGATATCCTGTGACTAACATCCTTTCCCATTTGACCTCCATCACATTTTAAACACATTAAGACCTGGTGTCCTGCCCCTCTCCCTCACTTTCCTCAGCAATATCCTTTATAAAAAACAAAAACAATATGCACCTGGCATACTGTCATCCTTCTCAATCTGTCTCTGTGCTTTTCCTCTCCATCCCACTTTCAGTGTCATGACACTGAAGATATCTGTGTTGACAGTGGCATTGACGGACTCATTGCCAGGATGGAATATTGAAAAGGGGAAAACATGTGTTGAAATGACAATTTTGTGAAAAATTGTAAGGGGGATTGGTTTTGAGCAGGAAGGGACACCTTCCTTTACAAAAGCAATCCCCTGAGTCATATTGCTCTTTCTATGTGTGCTGCAGAATGCCCCACCTGAGAACGTGTATGTTTTTGGTGCATTACTAGGGCTACCCCTTTTGGTAAATCTGGGTATGCGTCAAAACCCATGAGAGTTGTGTGAGAATCCCCCCTCAAGCCCATGGAACATCTTCGCAAGACAGAGTAACACAATGAGGTGATTTGCGTTGTGTTGCATTGCTCCTGATTTATGAAACCACTCAGGGCCACGCAATGTGGCTTTGCATGACTTCATAAATTGCAGTTTGGACTGGCGTTGCTCTTGCACCACATTGTGTGGTGCAACAGTGATGCAACTCCTCTCATAAATATGCCCCCAGATGGCTATGATAAGTGCCTGTATACTATTTAGCACACGTTACTTGTCGAGCAAAGAAGACAGAAGTGACTGCAGGCTAATGATATTTAAATAAGCAGAATACATTATTAAGGCATACATCTATAGCCCTAACAACTAGACATATTCTTCTATGGGTTGCATATAAAAAGGGAAAATACAAATTGTAAGGAGGATTGTTTTTGTGCAGGAAGGCACCCCTTTCTGCACAACAAGCAATCCCTCGAGGCATACATATAATTTTTTCCAATATCTGTATATTAAAAAAAGCTTGTTTTTAAGATGCATGTAGAGAAGTATTTGTTGTAGAATCCTTGCACACCCTTATATTACAATTATTAATCAGCATAAACACATGTAATCCAGTATTAGGTACTGTATTTATCAACTTTTGTTATCAATGTAGTACAGTGTAACACACTTCAAATACGTTGTCTCATTACATGCTAATCCCTAATGGTATTACATTTAACATTCAGTTTAAAATATTGAAATTGAATTAGATGGAGATATGTTATTTAATACACAAATCTGCATGTACCTCGTGCTTGTTTTAAGCTCTTTTAATTATTTTGCAACAACGTTTGCTCATTAGGCACTCACTGAATATGTATATTCACATTTGACAAAATCAAGGAAGTGGAATTTCTAGAAGACATGTGGCAACAGACGAGCCAGGCTCATAACGAATCAACTTAATGCATCTAATTATTTTGAATATAAGGAAATATATTAAATTTGAGTATTGCTGCATGTAACAAGTATGTTTACTTTGACAGCACACATCAAAGCACACTCTGTTGGTATGATAAGTGCGCTGTGAAATCCGTTGGTGACCCTATGAAGATATATATTTCTCAAAAGAAATGAAAGTTTGAATGCAGCAAGGGGTCATTTGTGTAGATGTCTCATGGTGTTCCCAAACATGAAATTAAAAAAAGCTAAAAATAAGTAGGAAAAGTAGAAACTGGTGACAACGTTTCTGTGATTATTTTCTGCTCCAATGGATGAGTTGCCATCATTTTAATCAGATCCATCTGGTCACAGAGATATATAGTGTTTGTTGGTTGCCCAAAAATATGCGCTGATCAGAGTTAACAACTGAGTGGCAGCTTATAATGATATTTCATTGCGCACTTACCATGCAGCAATTCGTCTGATAAAATCTAATGAATAAAAATGGGTATGAAGGAAACGTATTCTTTTTTTACTTGTGCTGAAAATACTGAGTTTATGAATAGCGTTTATTTGTACAATTCTGAATTTGGGGTGATCCATGCTGTCATGTGATTCAGAGGCCTTTTATCTAGTATGCTCTTTCTTCTTCAAACTGTCCAAGATGCAGATGTCAAAAATGGAGACAAAATTTAATTGATAATACCAAATGTTTTTTCAATTCTGTATTACCACACTTCTCCCCCAAAAATCAGTACCCCTCTTGTGTGTGTGGGCATATAGGCTCCAAAATGGAAGGCCCTTAAAAGCAATGTGGAGTCATTCAAATTTGAATCTTGTAATTTCAACCATTTTGGAGATGTAGCTACCTGAGGTATTTGGGTCCAAACTCAGCCACCACAAAAGGAAAACTAATAAACACAGACATTTCTGTTACCTAGATATGCAGGGAAGACCAGAGTGGTGCGATTTGCATGAATCATGCTAAGATTTCTTGCCCAAAATGTCCTCAAACTTTGGCTAAAATTCAATATTAAACTTGCATTTCTCAGAGGGAAAGTGCAATGGGGATCCACAAAATTCCTAATTCCCATTTTCCCCAATAAAAACAGTACCCCACTTGTGTGGCTGAGTCTATTGCCACTGACACAATAAGCCCCACAATGCAACATTGAGAGATCAAGTTTTCATCATGGAACCTGACCCATTTTGGCAAGGTTTGTAGTTGCTTTATTTGTGCCCATGCTCAACTGCCACCAAGGGAAAGCTATTAAAATCAGACATTTCTATAAACTAGACAACCAGTTGAGCCCAGATTGGTGTGACTTGCATGGTTCTCTCAATGTTTGTTTTGTAAGAATGCCCTGAAAACCTCAAACATTGGTAGAATCACACAGTTCACTCACACGTTGGTGAGGGAAAGTTCTGCAACCTGCAGGGATCCACAAAATTCCTACCACCCAACGTTCCCATACATTTCTTAATAAAATATTTATTTTTTGCCACTTATGTGGCTAGGTCCATGAAAGGAAAGGATTAAAACTATGACTGGTCAATCTTGTCTTTGAATGATCCCTGGTTTTGCCCATCCTTGTCCCAGGTAATTGGTGCAGTCACATAAGTGGAGTACCGTTTTTATTGAGGCACCATACTGACCAAAGACAATGTCTCAGGACGTGAGGGAAACTCTTCCTTCATATCTTGACACCATTTTTTACAAAAGAAAATGCTTTGGTTTTTGCACCCGAAAGATTTTCCTCTTTAGTGTAGGGGATGAACTGTTCAGGTTCAGCACACTACAAAAGTAATGCAGTGGGCGTGACTGGTTTGTCCACAAGATTATAGGGGTTACATTTAATTTTCAGCTGAGTTTGTTGGCCCAGGCCCAGCTGATGGTCACATCCTGCTATTGAGATTTCAGTCTCTTAAAAACATTTTTCCCCTTTATTTCTTATGATTATCACCACACTCTAAGCTGTGATTTCACAATCTAGGTTAGATTACAAAAACACAATCTAGCCTGGCCTCCAGACAATATTCAGAGGATACTAAAGATAGAAATTAGGTTTGTTTCTGTCTTCAACAGATTTTATACTGTGACTAAGGCTCACCAATGTTGAAAATAACTCCTAATTGTGAAATGCACTGAACTTAAAACAATTTCCTTGCCTCATCGCTATGCCTGGCCCTCATTCCTGGCTGACAAAATGAGCTTAGACCATCAACAGTAAATACATATTTTTTTTGCTCACCATGCCATTCCAGTTTGGACCCAGCCATATGCAAATCAGTCTTGACCCTGATCCCGATGGATTTAGGCCCAGATCTCTGACTGGGGGTGAGTGTTTGACATTGTTCAGCATTCTGTCCTTCAATTGTTCTTTTTGTAACTTTCTAAAAGTGGCACTTTAAAAAATGTAATAAAAAATTCAACATTACCATTAAAGAGGGATTATCATTACAATTTTGTTGACACCAAACATGATATAACTACCTTCTCCCAATTGGAAATTACAGCTTATTACATGTAATAAGGAATCCTCAATGTTATCCTATGGGAGGGGTGGGCCTCACAGTAGTGAAAATCTAATTTAGGAGTTTTTCACTAACAGGACATGCAAACCTTACCAGTACATGTCCAACCTTTTAATTACACAGCACCTTACCCTATGGGCCACCTAGGGCCTTCCTTAGGGGTAACATATGTAATAAAAGGGGAGTTTAAGGCTTGCATGGGGGTTTAGATGCCAAGGTAACATAGCAGTTTAACACTGCATTCAGGCTGCAATGGCAGGGCTGGGACATGTTTTAAAATGCTACTTAAGTGGGTGACACAGAAAAAGTGCTGCATGCCCACTAGTAGCATTTCATTTATAGGCACTGGGTACATGGTATACCACTCTACAAGGGATTTTCAGGTACATGAAATAAGCCAATTGTGTATAAGCCAATATAACAATGTTTTAGGCGAGTGAGTACAAGCAATTTAGCACTGAATAGCAGTGGTAAAGTGCACAAAGTCTGAATGCCAACAAAAATAATTTCAGGAAATTTGAGGCAGACAGGCAAAACGCTTGGGAGAAGAGCACCCTAAGGCTGACAGGTCTAACACACACCATTATGCTGTTTCACATTATGGATAATTGGAAATAGCATTCCATTAAGAATAATGCACTTTCTGTAAAATGCAGACTGCAAGTTGACTAGAAGAGTTAATTTACATCTGAAATTACTGTATGTGCTTTCATTATATTTCTGAGCAACATCTTGCTGCTCGCCATTGTGTATACCTCTCTTGGAATCCTTTAAATTACATCTGAAGAATAGCTATTTAACCATAGTGTTCACATTGCCTCTTTACTTCTGTCAGTTGCAATGCTCTTAGGTGCAAATTCGTTCACAGGTTAATTTTTGTGTCCATGGCCGCATCATCTCTCGATAAAAAGACTTTGAAAAAGTAATGGTGATTATTGTGAAGCTACAACTAAATACTCTTTATTTTAATAATGCAAAAATATCAGCACCACTTTTAGTTGAGGGCTTCTTGCATCCAACTGTTATCCACAATGATCAGCCTTAAAAAGTCCAAAGTTGCCCACTTGCCAAGAAATGACTTGATGATAAAGAAGTTAATACTACAAAGAAATCTGAAGACCACGAGGAGACTTGAGCACAATACTTTGCGTTCTGTTCATGATCAATTGATAACAGGAGATATAGAGAGTGAGACCAAAGTAATACAAGACATGAAAAATGAATATCACCTTAACATTTTTTACTTTATGGACAGACAACCAGTGAGAAAAGACTGGTCACACAAGATGAGAGTTCTTAAGGCCACAAAGCAGATGCGTAGCCACATTTTCCGTCTGTTCTCTCCAACTTAGCAACAGATCAAGATGCAAGATCTATATAAATTAAAATATGATATTGCAGATGGGAAAGAATTAAAGCCTGCAGTAGATGTGATTAGTTCACTTGAATGTGTTATTTGACATCCACCATCTAATCTTAATCATAGGTAATACCAGGAAAATGTTAGCTATTGACCCTTATGATCCTCTTATAGATGAGATTTTATCACTGTTTGAAAGTGGCCTCTGAAAAAGATATGGGATTTAATTCAGCACACTTTTACCAGCATTGTACTTTAAGAGACACTTGAGTATAAGAGGGTGGTTAACAGTGTTGAATGGGGCAGACAAATCTAGCAGGATTATGACCTAGCAAAGCTGCCATTCACCTCTCCTGTGCAGAGACACCCACAGCTTCGCTGATCAGTCCCAGATGGAATTGTTGGAAAATGTAATGTGCTTCAGAGAAGGTCCGTGTTTCAGTCAAGAAGGAATGTTCAATGTTTTGGTAGGAAAAGGCAATCACAAAATTGGCAAAGTAAATGGAGTAAGTTGGATCCATTCACACCTTCTTTCACAGTGAGGTAATCCTTGGGGCCGTGCCCATTGATCAATTTTTATATTCTGGTGCCAACCATGTATGTCACTACGAAGTCTTCAATAGGGGTGGGGGGTAAACTCCACTCCACCGGTGGAGTTCACAGAGTTTTGCCACCCTGCACTCCGCTTAGAGAACGGAGTTTGGCAAAAAACTCCACCAACCACTGCGTGGTCGAGTTAACCGGCACCCACCCCTATAGCAAGTGTCCAATATCAGTAGTGGTTGGGGTATTGTGTAAGCCACCCACACTCTGCAGAGAAGGGCATGTTAAAGATATAGATAAGGTTATAGTCCCTTCTGCCAGCGGGTCTTACCCCATTTGTAGCTCCCCAGGTGGCAGCCCAGTGCACAGGTCGTTTGTGTAGAAGTTGGAGGGGAGACAATCCAGGAAGAAGTCAACCAGAGCATTCCACACACCCAGCAGCTGAGAGGACAGGAGTGTAAGCAAAAAAATGTCTTTGTGACTTTCAACAGATCGGGTGGTTCGTGGCAGCGGTTTGCGAACTGAAGCTGCTGCATGGTAGAGCAAGAAGCTCAGTTGAAGATAAGCTCGTTTGAGAGACAATGTATAATCCATAGCACCCACCTCCTGGAGGCTGGTCACACCTGAAAGAAATTCATGATACCGATCATAGTCATCAAGCCCCATCACCTTCGCTGGCTAGGTTGAATCTGACTTCATTGACAAAGTCAAAAAGCCCGGCCATGGTAAGCAGGCAATGGTTTATTTTCATTTTTTTTTTGCAAACCTTTTGAATAGATTAGAAGCAAAAAAAAGACGTAGGCCCCCCAGCATTGTCGTCGAAGTGTGCATCTTTTGTATAACTATTCTTATTGCTGTTTTAATGGAATAAAAACCAACAAAAAGAATGACAGCCACATTCATTACATCACCCCTGTATGGGGAACTATATGCAGCTTAATTTGATACAGCTCCAAAATAACAAAAGTACGTAGCAATCGAACTGATACCATGTCATAGATGTGGTCTCAGTCTAATGTTTCAGATCTCCAACTAGAACGACCAAGAGAACCACGTGTGCTTTTGTCAGTTTCGTTATTGCGTGGGTCACATGACTTCATAGTGTCCCGAAAGAGAAATCATCTGTTGTTCCTCAGTGGCTCCAAGATCCAACACTTTCTTGTTTGCAGCACAGACCCAAAACTGAAGCCAGCGACTGAGCAGCTCCTATAAAGGACACAGGGACTGGTGTTTACAGCGGAACGGATAACTGTGTAAGAGGAAGAAAGAAATGAATATATTGTTATGGAGTCACATCTGTCGGGTGGCTCGGTCCTGCAAGGCCCAAAAACATCCCTCCTCTCCTGGACCAGGGTTTCTAACATTTACCTTGTGCATGGGGGCTTTAAAGTAACCAACAGACCACCAGGCCCCTATTTGAGTTTGATGAAAAGTACTCTTCACCCCTGCTGCTGTGGGATACAAGGCACTACTTAAGTATTGCATGCTAGGCCATATTGTCTGGCCCTTTCAGATTCTTCTTCTTCTAAAACATTTATGCTTGTGACTCTGAGGCAAGGCAAAGCCCTTGTTCATTGTTTGCCCTGTAAGATCAAACACCCAATGGCCATAAAGCAAGTTGCCCGTTAGCTGTCTAACTCCCAGGTTCACACTGAACACAAGGAACAGCCCCTCCATGGGACATCAAACCTTGCTGAAAACAGCAGGTGAGCACCAGGTGGTGAAAGCTTAGTGTCACCATAAATAAATCAATATTTTGCATCCTACTCAGGTCCCTTAGCAAAGGTGCACAGTGACATGCTGGTGCTGCGGTTTTATGTCCTGGGCTCCCCAGTCTCTGATGAGTACTTAGCTATATGTATTTCTTTTTGCTAAAAATAGTTTATTCATTACTACCAGATATAAGAAGAGGGAAACATGTGGCTATGAGGTTCTCTTCAGATTAGACCAATGTCTTAAATTCTGATATCCCTTTCTGTGCTTTTCTTTGAGTGCAAACTTTGTAAGTATACATTGGACACCGTGCCTAGAAGTGAGCTGAGCTGGCACATGCCACCTACCACCTACTCCACGCGTCAGCCTCAGCACTTTCTGTGCCCTTTCACTGCGTGGGGCTGCAAGTAATTTAAAGTGAAGTGAGATGCAGAGAGAAAAAATCAGAACGAAAGCAGCCTCGCTTTGGTGACTTGCATCTGTCACAAATGCGAACTGACAAAATGTAAGGGGGATCGGCTGGGGGGACAGAGGCTGCTGGTTCATAGGCAAGTGATTCAGGTTCCTTCACAGAGACAAATGTAACTTACAATGCGAAGATGACATCGGACAAATGATCAGTAGCAAAGTATCAGATGTGCGGCTGTGAAGACTAGGTGGGCAGAACTCAGTGGAATCTCACCGAGTTATGTAACTACGCAGCATTCCGCTGAGTAAAACTCCATGAGTTCCACACAGCCCTAGTCTTTAACACATCTTTGTTTTAATGAATGCCTTACATGCTGGAGCAATTACTTCATGCAAGGAATTTCAAAAGATCACTTCAGATGGAGGTTGCAATTTGATGAACATATTGCCACAGATTTTATCCCAGTACTCAATGCTTGCATTTGCCAGGCTTTTCCACATGCCCAGGTAATCGCATAGACAACCAAGTCCTATCAAAGATGAAGGTTGTATGGCTGCCCAATAACCAGAACACTAGAGGCCTCATTTATGAGGCACCTTGTGCTGCCGGAAGGTCACTTTTTGTGACTTTCCATGGTGCAGGAGCCTGCTTCATAGTTACGAGGCAGCACTAAGCCACTTTTTTTGGTTTAACCCCTTCGATGCTCATGACGGAATGGTTCCGTCATGAGCATTGGTGCCCCTGTACTCATGACGGAACCATTAGCCCCCAATCTGCACCCCTGGGGGGGGGGCAAAAAGCCCACTAGTCGCCAGGGATTTTTTCTGTGCAAATTTTAATTAGGGTGGGGGCCGCCCAAAACTGGCATGCCCATGCCCCCCCCTCCCCCGCAAAAATTACAGCCTTCCTGCCCCCCCTGGGGGGCAGATGGGGCAGTAGCCCCCAATCTGCCCCCTCGGGGGGCAAAAAGCCCACTAGACACCAGGGATTTTTTTGGGCAAATTTTAATTAGGGTGGGGGCTGCTCAAAACGGGCATGCCAATGCCACCACCCACAAAAATTACAGCCTTTATGCCCCCCTGGGGGGAAGATGGGGGCTGTAGCCCCCAATCTGCCCCCCCGGGGGGGCAAAAAGCCCACTAGACGCCAACGATTATGCTGGCTTTTTTTATGCGTGGGGGTGGGGGCTGCCCAGAATGGGCATACCAATGCCCCAACCCCACAAAAAAATAGCCACAGTGTTTCTGCCCCCCTTGGGGGCATATCGGGGCAACCCCACCCAGGATATCCCCCCCCAGGGCGGCAATTTGCCGACTAGGCACGGATTTGTTTTTAGCAATATGCCTACCTGTGGATTTTGGGCCCTAGCGCAGCCGGCACATAGGGAAACCTAGCAAACCTGTACATTTTTGAAAACTAGACACCCAGGGGAATCCAGGATGGGGTGACTTGACTGGCTCTCACCAGGTTCTGTTACCCAGAATCCCTTGCAAACCTAAAAATGTGTCACAAAAAACACATTTTCCTCACATGTCTGTGGTGGAAAGTTCTGGAATCTGCGTGGATCCGCAAAATTCCACCCACCCCGTGTTCTCCAAAGTCTTCCGAGAAAAATGGCACCTCACTTGCGTGAGTACGCCTAGTGCCCGCGACAGGAAACGGCCCAAAACGCAACGTGGACACACCACATTTTCACAGTGAAAACTGACCCTTTTTTTGCAAAGTGCCTAGCTGTAGATTTTGAACCCTAGCTCTGCCGGCACCTAGGGAAACCTAGCAAACCTATACATTTTTTAAAACTAGACACCCAGGGGAATCCAGGATGGGGTGACTTGACTGGCTCTCACCAGGTTCTGTTACCCAGAATCCCTTGCAAACCTGAAAATTTGTCCAAAAAAACACATTTTCCTCACATTTCTGTGGTGGAAAGTTGTGGAATCTGCGTGGATCCACAAAATTCCACCCACCCCACGTTCCCCAAAGCCTTCCGAGAAAAATGGTACCTCACTTGTGTTGGTAGGCCTAGTGCCCGCGCCAGGCAAGGGCCCAAAACCTATTGAGGCGACATCAAAATTACCTATCACAAAACAACCTGGTTTTGCAAGGGAGGTCCCATGAGTTTTGGCCCCGGGCTCGGCGGCCATCTAGGGAAACCTACCAAACCCACACATTTCTGAAAACTAGACACCCGGGGAGTCCAGCGAGGTATGGCTTGCGTGGGTCCCCCAACGTTTTCCTACCCAGAATCCCCTGCAAACCTCAAATTTAGCTGAAAAAATCACTTTCTTCTCAAATTTCTGTGTGGGAAAGTTCTGGAATCTACGTGGATCCACAAATTTCCTCCCACCCAGCGTTCCCCCAGGTCTCCTGATAAAAATGATACCTCACTCACGTGGGTGGGTCAAGTACCCGCGACAGGCAAGGGCCCAAAACCTATTGAGGCGACATCAAAATGTCCTATCACAAAACAACCTGGTTTTGCAAGGGGGGTCCCATGAGTTTTTGGCCCCGGGCTCGGCGGCCATCTAAGTAAACCCACCAAACTCATACATTTCTGAAAACTAGACACCCGGGGGAGTCCAGCGAGGTATGGCTTGCGTGGGTCCCCTAACGTTTTCCTACCCACAATCCCCTGCAAACCTCAAATTTAGCTGAAAAAATCACTTTTTTCTCAAATTTCTGTGTGGGAAAGTTCTGGAATCTACGTGGATCCACAAATTTCCTCACGCCCAGCATTTACCCAGGTCTCCCGATAAAAATGATACCTCACCCGCGTGGGTGGGTCAAGTTCAAGTTCATTTTATTTGATCTAGTTCTCTACTGAGAACAACAAATATCATACATCACGAATACTATTAATTATACACATAAAATAATCAATACAAATTTAAAAACGATTTTAAAAATTTAAACAAATTATAGCATACAAATTCATCTGGGGGAGAATTAAAAGCGTAATCAAATTCAGCACAGATGCACTATTATATCTAAATTGTATTGGTTTTAAGTAACGCCTTCGAGCTTCAACCAATATCGGGTTTGGGCAAACCGACAGTACATGCTTCATATCTTGCACACCACCATTGCAAAGATCACAGATGCAGGTAACATTTTCTTTGTCAGTCCATTTAAAAGTCAATGAATTAAAGGGAGTAACCCAAACCTCAATAAAATTATACACCGCCGAATTCCATGCCTTAAGGAAAAGCGAATATATTGTTGAGCCTGTTTATATATGATGGCTTCTGCGTACTGTTCATAATGATGTAATTTAGAGCAGTGCAAGATATCCAGGTCATAGCTGATCCTCGGCGTCAAATATTTCAAGAAGAGCTTCAATTGTGCTGGTGACCATGATTTCAAGAGTGCAATTGAGCAATTGGATAATTTAAAAGCAATGGTCAAATTCTGGTTTAGGGTATATTTTGTAAAATCACTCTCAAATGTCTCTTTTTAATAAGAATCTTAAAGTGCCTTGGTCTGCGTGTAGAAGATTATACGCCCATCTAAGTATGTTGGTGATCGCTCTAGCAAAGGAACTAACTAGAGAAAATTCTAAACGCAGAGCTTGTACTGGGACTGATTGTTGAACCTTTGCCAATTTACGTAAAATGTTCCCTTCTTTCGTTTGTATTTGATGCCACTGAGGAATTGGGATATATTCCAGGGCGTACGATAAAATTGGGGGAATTTTTGAGCTATATACCTGTAATAAGGATTGAAAGTGTCTTTGACCGGAAGAAAGATATAATCGTTGGAGCGCTCCCTCATGAATGTCTGCTTTACGATTTAAATGCTGAAAATGGGTAGAATTTCCTAATGATTGATTAAAAATCCGTCCCAAATAAGTGTATTCTTTTACCACTTCTATGGTTTCTCCTCCCAGTGTCCAGTTATAGTTTGTATAATTCTTTCTCCCTATAAATGGGACGATTTTTGTTTTAGATGAATTAGGAACCAAGAAATTTTCCTTTGTATATTTTGTTAGTACATCTAGGTTCCTTTGTAATCCAAAGGGGGTAAGATCGAAAATTACGACATCGTCGGCATACAACATGATGTGTATATTACTTAATGCGATCTTCGGGGGGAAATTTAGGGTGGGTCAAGTACCCGCGACAGGCAAGGGCCCAAAACCTATTGAGGCGACATCAAAATTACCTATCACAAAACAACCTGGTTTTGCAAGGGGGTCCCATGAGTTTTTGGCCCCGGGCTCGGCGGCCATCTAGGGAAACCTACCAAACCCACACATTTCTGAAAACTAGCCACCCGGGGGAGTCCAGCGAGGTATGGCTTGCGTGGGTCCCCTAACGTTTTCCTACCCACAATCCCCTGAAAACCTCAAATTTACCTGAAAAAATCACTTTTTTCTCAAATTTCTATGTGGGAAAGCTCTGGAATCTACGTGGATCCACAAATTTCCTCCCACTCAGTGTTCCCCCAGGTCTCCCGATAAAAATGATACCTCACCCGCGTGGGTGGGTCAAGTACCCGCGACAGGCAAGGGCCCAAAACCTATTGAGGCGACATCAAAATTACCTATCACAAAACAACCTGGTTTTGCAAGGGGGTCCCATGAGTTTTTGGCCCCGGGCTCGGCGGCCATCTTGGGAAACTACCAAACCCAAACATTTCTGAAAACTAGACACCCGGGGGAGTCCAGCGAGGTATGGCTTGCGTGGGTCCCCCAACGTTTTCCTACCCAGAATCCCCTGCAAACCTCAAATTTAGCTGAAAAAATCACTTTTTCCATACATTTTTGCGTGGGATCACCATGCCGGCACAAATGTCCTACCACCCAGCGTTCCCCTTGTTCTCCCGAGTAAAATGATACCTCACTTGTGTGGGTGGGCCAAAGGCCTGTGACTAGGAAGAGCCCAAAACATAGGGATTTAGAGTATAGCACCGAGTATTCTAAGCGCTACATTTTTAAAAAAATACGTTTTTAGCCAATTCTGCTTTGGACACCCACACAAGTGAGGTATCATTTTACTCGGGAGAACAAGGGGAACGCTGGGTGGTAGGACATTTGTGCCAGCATGGTGATTCCATGCAAAAATATGTGGAAAATATGTTTTTTTCAGCTAAATTTGAGGTTTGCAGGGGATTCTGGGTAGGGAAACATTGGGGGATTCACGCAAGCCATACCTCATTGGACTCCCCAGGGTGTCTAGTTTTCAGAAACGTGTGGATTTGGTAGGTTTCCCTAGATTGTGGCGAGCCCGGGCCCAAAACCAGGGGCCCCCAAACCAGGTAGTTTTGTTATAGGTAATTTTGAAGTCTCCACAATACGATTTGGGCCATATCCTGTTTCAGCCACTTTGCCTACCCACACAAGTGAGGTACCATTTTTATCCGGAGACCGGGGGACGCTGGGTGGAAGGAAATTTGTGGATCCACGGAGATCCCAGAACTTTCCCACACAGAAATTTGAGAAAAAATGATTTTTTCAGCTAAATTTGAGGTTTGCAGGGGATTCTGGGTAGGAAAATGTTGGGGGACCCACGCAAGCCATACCTCGCTGGACTCCCCTGGGTGTCTACTTTTCAGAAATGTTTGGGTTTGGAAGTTTCCCAAGATGGCCGCCGAGCCCGGGGCCAAAAACGCAGGTGACCCCCTTGCAAATCCAGGTTGTTTTGTGATAGGTAATTTTGATGTCTCCTCAATACGTTTTGGGCCCTTGCCTGTCGCGGGTACTTGACCCACCCACGTGAGTAAGGTACCATTTTTATCAGGAGACCTGGGCAAACACTGGGTGGTAGGAAATTTGTGGATCCACGTAGATTCCTGAACTTTCCCACACAGAAATGTGAGAAAAAAGTGATTTTTTCAGCAAAATTTGAGGTTTGTAGGGGATTCTAGATAGAAAAACGTTAGGGGACCCACGCAAGCCATACCTCGCTGGACTCCCCCGGGTGTCTAGTTTTCAGAAATGTGTGGGTTTGGTAGGTTTCCCTAGATGGCCGCCGAGCCCGGGGCCAAAAACCCAGGTGACCCCCTTGCAAATCCAGGTTGTTTTGTGATAGGTAATTTTGATGTCTCCTCAATATGTTTTGGGCCCTTGCCTGTCACGGGTCCTTGACCCACCCACGCAAGTGAGGTACCATTTTTCTCGGAAGACTTTGGGAAACGCGGGGTGAGTGGAAATTTGTGGATCTACGCAGATTCCAGAACTTTTCACCACAGAGATGTGAGGAAAATGTGTTTTTTTTGACAATTTGTTAGGTTTGCAAGGGATTCTGGGTAACAGAACCTGGTGAGAGGCAGTCAAGTCACCCCATCCTGTATTCCCCTGGGTGTCTAGTTTTCAAAAATATATAGGTTTGCTAGGTTTCCCTAGGTGCCGGCAGAGCTAGGGTTCAAAATATACAGCTAGGCACTTTGCCAAAAAAGGGTCATTTTTCACTGTGAAATTGTGGTGTGTCCACGTTGCGTTTTGCGCCGTTTCCTTTCGCGGGCACTAGGCCTACCCACACAAGTGAGGTACCATTTTTCTCGGTAGACTTTGGGGAACGCGGGCTGGGTGTAAATTTGTGGATCCACACAGATTCCAGAACTTTCCACCACAGAAATGTGAGGAAAATGTGTTTTTTTGGATAATGTTTTAGGTTTGCAAGGGATTCTGGGTAACAGAACCTGGTGAGAGGCAGTCAAGTCACCCCATCCTGGATTCCCCTGGGTGTCTAGTTTTCAAAAATGTATAGGTTTGCTAGGTTACCCTAGGTGCCGGCAGAGCTAGGGTTCAAGAAATACAGCTAGGCACTTTGCCAAAAAAGGGTCATTTTTCACTGTGAAATCGTGGTGTGTCCACGTTGCGTTTTGCGCAGTTTCCTGTCGCGGGCACTAGTCCTACCCACACAAGTGAGGTACCGTTTTTCTCGGAAGACTTTGGGGAACGCGGGGTGGGTGGAAATTTGTGGATCCATGCAGATTCTAGAACTTTCCACCACAGAAATGTGAGGAAAATGTGGTTTTTTTGACAATTTTTTAGGTTTGCAAGGGATTCTGGGTTACAACTTGGAGAGAGGCAGTCAAGTCACCCCATCCTATATTCTGCTTGGTGTCTAGTTTTCAAAAATGTATAGGTTTGCTAGGTTTCCCTAAATGCCGGCAGAGCTAGGGTTCAAAAACTACAGCTAGGCACTTTGCCAAAAAAGGGTCATTTTTCACTGTGAAATTGTGGTGTGTCCACGTTGTGTTTTGCGCCGTTTCCTGTCGCGTGCACTAGGCATACCCACACAAGTGAGGTACCGTTTTTCTCGCAAGACTTTGGGGATCGCGGGGTGGGTGGAAATTTGTGGATCCACGCAGATTCCAGAACTTTCCACCACAGAAATGGGAGGAAAATTTGTTTTTTTGGACAATTTGTTAGGTTTGCAAGTGATTCTGGGTAACAGAACCTAGTAAGAGGCAGTCATGTCACCCCATCCTGGATTCCCCTGGGTGTCTAGTTTTCAAAAATGTATAGGTTTGCTAGGTTTCCCTAGGTGCCGGCAGAGCTAGGGTTCAAAAACTACAGCTAGGCACTTTGCCAAAAAAGGGTCATTTTTCACTGTGAAATTGTGGTGTGTCCATGTTGCGTTTTGCGCCGTTTCCTGTTGCGGGCACTAGGCCTACCCACACAAGTGAGGTACCGTTTTTCTCGGAAGACTTTGGGGAACGCGGGGTGGGTGGAAATTTGTGGATCCACGCATATTCCAGAACTTTCCACCACAGAAATGTGAGGAAAATGTTTTTTTGGGACAATTTTTTAGGTTTGCAAGGGATTCTGGGTAACAGAACCTGGTGAGAGGCAGTCAAGTCACCCCATCCTGGATTCCCCTGGGTATCTAGTTTTCAAAAATGTATAGGTTTGCTAGGTTTCCCTTGGTGCCAGAAGAGCTAGGGTTCAAAAAGTACAGCTAGGCACTTTTCCAAAAAAGGGTCATTTTTCACTGTGAAATTGTGGTGTGTCCACGTTGCGTTTTGCACCGTTTCCTGTCACGGGCACTAGGCCTACCCACACAAGTGAGGTACCGTTTTTCTTGGAAGACTTTGGGGAACGCGGGGTGGGTGGAAATTTGTGGATCCACGCAGATTCCAGAACTTTCCACCACAGAAATGTGAGGAAAATGTGTTTTTTTGGACAATTTGTTATGTTTGCAAGGGATTCTGGGTAACAGAACCTGGTGAAGGCAGTCAAGTCACCCCATTCTGGATTTCCCTGGGTGTCTAGTTTTGAAAAATGTATAGGTTTGCTAGGTTTCCCTAGGTGCCGGCAGAGCTAGGGTTCAAAAACTACAGCTAGGCACTTTGCCAAAAAAGGGTCATTTTTCACTGTGAAATTGTGGTGTGTCCACGTTGTGTTTTGCGCCGTTTCCTGTCGCGGGCACTAGGCCTACCCACACAAGTGAGGTACCGTTTTTCTCGGAAGACTTTGGGGAACGCGGGGTTGGTGGAAATTTGTGAATCCACGCAGATTCCAGAACTTTCCACCACAGAAATGTGAGGAAAATGTGTTTTTTTTGACAATTGTTTAGGTTTGCAAGGGATTCTGGGTAACAACCTGGAGAGAGGCAGTCAAGTCACCCCATCCTATATTCTGCTGGGTGTCTAGTTTTCAAAGATGTATAGGTTTGCTAGGTTTTCCTAAATGCCGGCAGAGCTAGGGTTCAAAAACTACAGCTAGGCACTTTGCCAAAAAAGGGTCATTTTTCACTGTGAAATTGTGGTGTGTCCACGTTGTGTTTTGCGCCATTTCCTGTCGCGTGCACTAGGCATACCCACACAAGTGAGGTACCGTTTTTCTCGCAAGACTTTGGGGAACGCGGGGTGGGTGGAAATTTGTGGATCCACGCAGATTCCAGAACTTTCCACCACAGAAATGGGAGGAAAATTTGTTTTTTGGACAATTGTTTAGGTTTGCAAGTGATTCTGGGTAACAGAACCTGGTGAGAGGCAGTCAAGTCACCCCATCCTGGATTCCCCTGGGTGTCTAGTTTTCAAAAATGTATAGGTTTGCTAGGTTTCCCTAGGTGCCGGCAGAGCTAGGGTTCAAAAACTACAGCTAGGCACTTTGCCAAAAAAGGGTCATTTTTCACTGTGAAATTGTGGTGTGTCCATGTTGCGTTTTGTGCCGTTTCCTGTCGCGGGCACTAGGCCCACCCACACAAGTGAGGTACCATTTTTCTTGGAAGACTTTGGGGAACGCGGGGTGGGTGGAAATTTGTGGATCCATGCAGATTCCAGAACTTTCCACCACAGAAATGTGAGGAAAATGTTTTTTTTACAATGTTTTAGGTTTGCAAGGGATTCTGGGTAACAGAACCTGGTGAGAGGCAGTCAAGTCACCCCATCCTGGATTCCCCTGGGTGTCTAGTTTTCAAAAATGTATAGGTTTGCTAGGTTTCCCTTGGTGCCAGAAGAGCTAGTGTTCAAAAAGTACAGCTAGGCACTTTGCCAAAAAAGGGTCATTTTTCACTGTGAAATTGTGGTGTGTCCATGTTGCGTTTTGTGCCGTTTCCTGTCGCGGGCACTAGGCCCACCCACACAAGTGAGGTACCATTTTTCTTGGAAGACTTTGGGGAACGCGGGGTGGGTGGAAATTTGTGGAGCCTTGCAGATTCCAGAACTTTCCACCACAGAAATGTGAGGAAAATGGTTTTTTTTTTACAATGTTTTAGGTTTGCAAGGGATTCTGGGTAACAGAACCTGGTGAGAGGCAGTCAAGTCACCCCATCCTGGATTCCCTGGGTGTCTAGTTTTCAAAAATGTATAGGTTTGCTAGGTTTCCCTTGGTGCCAGAAGAGCTAGGGTTCAAAAAGTACAGCTAGGCACTTTGCCAAAAAAGGGTCATTTTTCACTGTGAAATTGTGGTGTGTCCATGTTGCGTTTTGCGCCGTTTCCTGTCACGGGCACTAGGCCTACCCACACAAGTGAGGTACCACTTTTCTTGGAAGACTTTGGGGAACGCGGGTGGGTGGAAATTTGTGGATCCACGCAGATTCCAGAACTTTCCACCACAGAAGTGTGAGGAAAATGTGTTTTTTTGGACAATTTGTTAGGTTTGCAAGGGATTCTGGGTAACAGAACCTGGTGAGAGGCAGTCAAGTCACCCCATCCTGGATTCCCCTGCGTGTCTAGTTTTGAAAAATGTATAGGTTTGCTAGGTTTCCCTAGGTGCCGGCAGAGCTAGGGTTCAAAAACTACAGCTAGGCACTTTGCCAAAAAAGGATCATTTTTCACTGTAAAATTGTAGTGTGTCCATGTTGCGTTGTGCGCCGTTTCCTGTTGCAGGCACTAGGCCTACCCACACAAGTGAGGTACCGTTTTTCTCGGAAGACTTTGGGGAACGCGGGGTGGGTGGAAATTTGTGGATCCACGCAGATTCCAGAACTTTCCACCACAGAAATGGGAGGAAAATTTGTTTTTTTGGACAATTTTTTAGGTTTGCAAGTGATTCTGGGTAACAGAACCTGGTGAGAGGCAGTCAAGTCACCCCATCCTGGATTCCCCTGGGTGTCTAGTTTTCATTCATTCTTTCAACTTTATTTCGGTCATAAAAGGCCATAAAAAGTAAAAAATACATATACATACATATATAGCTCTTTTAGGAGAAATCATGACATTTCATTGATAACAGATTACAAAATATGGCCAGAGAAACATTTTAGTTTGTCCAATAACTTTACACCAGTTAAAAACAAAGATGGTTAAAACCAGATAAAAAATGTAAATTTTTTAAAAAGTAATAACATTATTGGAGGGGACATTTTTTACAGTTGCTGGGATATATTACAAATGGCCCTACGCCTGTGCCACATAGAATTGAGGAATCGAGACGCGGCAAAAACTATGGGGGGGTGCGTGTCAAATCTTAGAATTCTATACACCTCCAAACACTGTGTACAGCCCAAGTTCCTACATAGTGGTATGAGCCAACGCCGTCTGGCAGATTTGTAGCCGGGGCAAAAGAAAAAAACATGAATATCAGTCTCCTCAGGACTGTTGCAAGCGGGACATCCAGCAAAGAGATCTTTTGACCATTTATTCGTAAAAGCGTTAACCGGGAGGGTCCCTGTTCTAAACTGGATATACAGCTTCCTAGCCATAAGGGGCTGTATATCGTCCAGAAAGGGCTCAAAAGATACTCGGCTTTTATGTTGAAGAAGTCAGCCGTTAGGTGCCCGAGTTTGGTGTTCCCCTGCAGATCGGCTAATTTGAGCGATCTATATGCTCTTACGAGTTGAATTCGGGATATTATTGGGGACACTTCCTCGGGATTGCTCCACAGGTTAGACATGCCTATTCTAGCGCAGGCTTCTTTGATGAACTTGAGCCATGGCAGTTTTCCAGCCCCCGGAAGTCCCAGGACCCCCTTGAGTTCTTTTTGGTAGGATACTAATTCAGGGGTCGCCCACAGTCTGCGCCAGAAGGTCAATGGTCTTAGTCCGATCTCCTCTGCAATGGGTTTGATTCCTAGGTCCAGGCGCAGGGGGATGAGGGGAGTGCTGGGCGGTAGGCCCAAGAGCTTTCTCATAAATTGGTTCTCTATTTTGGCCAATCCGCCAGAGGGGCGGTGACCCCATAATTCCGCCCCGTACATTACAACACTCCTTACTTGAACTTTATATATTTCAGCAACCGGGCCAGGCGGTTTGTATAGGGAATTCCTAAAGGTTTTAGTGATACCCCCCACCATCTGCGCTAGCCTCAAGCCTGCCTTGTCTAATTGTGGGCCCCATTCGAATGTTTCAGACAACGTGACACCAAGGTATTCAAAGACAGTCACCCTCTCTAACAAGGTGCCATTTAAGGAGGGGTTTGGGCGAGATGTTTTGGCCGGGTTGAAGACCATAAATTTGGTTTTTGTGGTGTTAATCTCCAACCCTCGGTTTTTACAAAATAAGGAAAAACTGTCCAAGATCCTTTGAATGCCCATAGGGGACTTGGACAACAGCAAAGTGTCGTCCGCAAACATCATTGCTGGCTCCCTGCCTTGCGCCAGCTTCGGGGCATCATTGTCCGCTACTTCAATTAGTTGGGCCACCAAGGCGTTGATAAAAAGGCAAAACAGGGTAGGGGCCAGCACACACCCCTGTCTCACTCCTCTGTTAACTGGGAAGCGGGGGGTTAATTCTCCATATTTCCCATACCTGACTTGGGCAAAGTTGCCTATATGCAATCGCATAATCAGTGACAACAGGTAGGGCGGGATACCCAGCTGCTCAAGAACCTCCCACAGTTTGGCTCGGGGGACCAGATCGAAGGCCGATTTAAGGTCTACGAATATCAAATAGAGGCTGCCACCCTCTATTGACACCGTCTTCCAGAATAATAGTTGGAGCCTGAAGAGCTGGTCGATGGTGGAAATATTCTTCCGAAACCCGGCCTGATACACACTCAGAACTTCCCGCTCTTCCATCCAAGAGTGAAGTTGCTCAAGGAGGGTCCTGGCGAACAATTTCTGGGTGACATCTATCAGGCTGATTGGCCTGTAGTTGGAGGGCAAGAGGGCTGAGCCTTTCTTAAAGACTGGGAAGATTTCGGCCCCTAACCACGTATCCGGGATCTTCATGCCTAACAGAATGGCGTTGAATATTGCCCAGAGATAGGGTCCCCAAATATTAGGTTCCTCCCCAAATAAGTCCCCGGGGATCTTGTCTAGCCCAGGGGCCTTACCTAGGGGGAGCTTCCCAATTGCATTTAAAACTTCTTTTAGAGTAATCCATTGGGGGTCTTCATTAGGATTTCCTATAGTTGCTAGAGACGCTGCATCTTTGGGCTCTATGGGTTCCTCAGTAGAATAGAGAGCTTGGAAGTGCAGCTTCCATGCGGCTGCAGCGATGTTTGGCTCTAACGCTGAGTTCTCTATACTGCCGTCTGCGCTAACTAGAGACCAAAACTTCTTCATGTCCCTATTAAGAGCGCTGCCTTGATGTCGTCCCACCTTTCAAGCTCCCAGTTCTTCTTGGCTAGCTTGATACTATCTCGATACTGGGCCCTGCTTGATTTTATTAAGGATCTATCCTTGAGTTTAATAGCGTCAATAAGGGCACCCTTTGCCTTGCGGCAAGAGTTATTAAACCAGGTTTGCTTGGCACCCTTGTTGGGCTTAGAATATGTCAAAGGGTTGAAAATGTTAGTCAGGCTTGTTGACAATTCTTCATGCAGTGCCTCTAATCTACTAATGGTTTGTGGAGTGTTAAGTTTTGCGGCAGCCAACTCCATTTCCATTAGGGGCGAGATGATTAGAGAATATAATGCGGCTGCCTTGTCTGGTGACTGCTTGAGTTTTCCCCACCTTATTCTTCTTCGATTGTTGGCAAGAGTTAAGTTGGTACCTACAGGGGTGCCAATAGTCGTGGCATTACAAAATTCTGGGGGCTCCAACTCCACTATCAGGGCGTTATGATCACTGTCAATTCTTGGCATGACGGCGAAGTCAACCACCCACCGCCAAATGCTTGTCTCCACTAGAATATAATCCAGCAGGGAAGATTGTCCTGGTCTATTAAAGGTTAGCTTCCCTGGCTGATCAGAATTGGTACGGCCGTTACACGCCCTCAAAGAGTGGGTTAGGGTTACTGCATTTATCTGGAGTACCAGAGGAGTCCAGGCCTTTACCGGTGGAATTTGAGGATCAGGGATTAGCCAAAGACTATCCTCGTCGCTAGAGGGGGCATCAGTGGGGGCAGCCAAGGGCTCAAATTGGCAATTAAGGTCTCCCCCAATAATCAGTCTAACATTAAGGGGTACTGTGTCGATGAAGGTGTTAAGTAGATCTATGGTTGGGGATTCCTGTGTGATGTTTACAGGAAGGGAATAGATGTTAATGAGAGCATGTTTTAAATTAGAGGGAAAAGTGAGTACAGTACATTGGATATCGTTGGATGCGGTGTTCAACTGAACCGCGGTACAATCCAGGTGGGTAGCAACCCAGGTGCATAAGCCCCCCGAGGGCCTGCCTCTTCTCCCTGAGGTGGCCTGGACGTTGAAGGTTGCATAGCCCCCCCTCACTATATCCTCTCTTGCCCAAGTCTCCTGAAACATACACACATCATGCTTCCCTACGAACTGCCCCCAATCTGGGCAGTGCAGTTTGTTTTTTATTCCAGCGATGTTCCAGGATAGGATCCTTAACTTATGACCGGCGGAAGAATTACCACTGTGTGCATTGTGACAGTTGTTACTAGGACTTCGAATAACATCTGGCTGAGCCATGGGAATTACTTCGGCTTCTTTCGTTGTAGGAACACTCCTAGCTTGGCTAGGGGTTACATAATCCAAAGGAGTTAAAGATGGATTATTATGCATAGATACACCTATCCCGTAATGATCTAAGGCTCCCCAGAGAGATGAGGGTTGTTGGTCCCCTGGTTCGTCTTCGTTGCTATTGTGGATATGCTGTGCCTGTTTCCCACTAGTATTCATCCCAGCTACCCTCTTGAACCCCCCGTCCCAGTGTTGGGGTTGTAGCTGTCTTGCAACCCGAGTCAATCCACCTCCTCGAGGGGCCCATATCTGTTTGCCACTGGGATGTTAAAAAGAGGTCTAAGGGGTTGGGCTGCTATTGGATAAGGTTGGAATCTATTTATTGGGGCCTTGTATACTGGAGTCCAAGGCAGAATGTAGTTGCCTGGATAGAAAACGTCCAAAGTGTAAGCTCGGACATCCTTAAAATTGATAACTATGCAATCTACTTGGATTGTTTTGGGATTTTCGCCCACCCATCCCACTCTTCGAACCATTAAAATTTCCCCAGCCCTGTCATAGGTGAACTGCTTGTGCCTGGTTAACCAAAAGACACTTATTCCTTAGATCTAGCTGCGATTCTTTCTGCCCATTATTGATCTCAGGGACCCCTGTTAATATTATGACATAGGGGAGTGAGGCTGGGGGTAGGTTTATGGTCGGTCTCATCTGTTGCACTGGTCCTGTAACCTCGGCCACTGCTGGATGTAGCCTTTCCCCGCCTTCCCTCTGTTCTATATAGACGGGCCCTCTTCTATGTGGGACCTCCCTAGGAGGGGCAGGGCCGAATGTCGCCCTAGGATCATGGGATGGATATATGGCAGGGTTTTCAGAACGTGCCGGGATGTTAACGGCCGGCACGGCACTAGGAGCCTCTGCCCTTCCGGCACTTGATTGGGCAGCGGGGTTTGGAGCCATCGTGGACCCCTTCTGGCCAGTGAAAGATTGGGCTACGCTGACTGTCTGGGAGCTACAGTCTTTCCTCTTCCCTAGGACAAGAGTGGTTCTACCAGGGGAATTGCCCTTGCTGCTCATCTCAGTCAGTTGCCCTGTACCTACTTGTTTGAGTATGAGCGCAAGCTCTTCCTTTACAATAGCTCTCATCTGGTTCTCCAACTCCACTACCAGGTTCCTCACCCAAGTGGGACAGTCAGAAGCTGTTAAGGGGTTGGTAAAAGGCTCAGCCGTTCTATCACTGTTAACTATTTCAGGTGCGCTGTTTGCTATATCTGGGTTTTTCCTTCTCTTGGTTTCTGCCCCATTTCCAGTCTTGCGTTTGATGGTCTTAAGAGAGGTGGTAAAGATGCCACCTTTACGGGTTTTCGGCTTCACTGGGTGTTGTTTAGGTGATGGTGAGGATGACTCAATTGTTCTAGACAGGGATTCTGTTGGTCTCAGTGGAGAACCAGGAGTTGTTGATTGAGGAATGGGTGATTCAGGCCCTGGTCTGAATAAGTCTGGAGTTAAAGACAGACGCCTCTCCGTTAGTTCTATTTCGGTTGACACCACCCCAATAGCCCTCTGGAGCATCCTATCTATTGAGGTTTGGGGCAAAGGGGCCGGGATGGAGACCTGGGGCCCTTTTTTTACTGCACAAATACGCTTGCCCATATTTAATTCAAGGAAGGGGCACCCCTAGTGCAAGCCAGTGAGGCGTAGAGCCAACTAAAGCACAAGACCAAGATTGGATTTAAAACGAAAGATATTTGATACACGAGGTGTATGCCAAAACAATAACACTGAGGTTATAAGCTAAAAATAATAAAAAACAATATATGCATATGAAATGTGCCTCAGTTAATAAACAACTTAATATGGAGCAGTTCCACGTGTTGTTCCTGTGGGACTCTGGGTTACAAGTTCCCTGTGTTCGCCACCAGGTCCATCTAGGAGTTGCAAGGAACAAGCTAGCGCTTCTGCCGGATGAATTGGGTGTGTTGAGGACAAACGACTAAATTAAGGGTCCCGGACAGTCATACCAGTGCCGATGGAACGATAATTCAGGAACCAAGGGGGGTGGCCCTGCCCTGCCTCTTCCTGGCAATGACGGGCAAGGACGGGCCCGCCCTTGGCCCGGGCTTTGCCCGGGCGCGTCTCGTGCCGCGGGTGGAGAGGCTGCGCTATGTAGCGCGATGGAAGCGCCTCACCTGCGGTAGCGGAAGCGGGAAGGCTGTGACCCTTGGTGCACCCTGGGACTCGTAGTCCCACCAGGGTGGATGGCAACCCCGAGGCGTCTCGGTGAAACGTTCCGACTGTGTGTAGGTGAGGGCTCTGGGCTTGAGCTCCTGCCAGAGTATGGAGCTGAATAACAGGAGCAAGCAGCAAACAAAAAAAAAAAAGATGCCCCCTTCAGTATCCAATTTTGTTCTTTGTATGATTTGCATCGGGGACCTTGTGGAAGTCGGCTTCCTGCCACCTATCGGTATACAGCTACAATGACCAACTGGTGTGTCCACGTTGTGTTTTGCGCTGTTTCCTGTCGCGTGCACTACGCATACCCACACAAGTGAGGTACAGTTTTTCTCGCAAGACTTTGGGGAACGCGGGGTGGGTGGAAATTTGTGGATCCACGCAGATTCCAGAACTCACCACAGAAATGTGAGGAAAATTTGTTTTTTTGGACAATTTTTTAGGTTTGCAAGGGATTCTGTGTAACAGAACCTGGTGAGAGCCAGTCAAGTCACCCCATCCTGGATTCCCCTGGCTGTCTAGTTTTAAAAAATGTATAGGTTTGCTAGGTTTCCCTAGGTGCCGGCAGAGCTAGGGTTCAAAAACTACAGCTAGGCACTTTGCCAAAAAAGGGTAATTTTTCACTGTGAAATTGTGGTGTGTCCACGTTGCGTTTTGAGCCGTTTCCTGTCACAGGCACTAGGCCTACCCACACAAGTGAAGTACCATTTTTCTCTGAAGACTTTGGGGAACGCGGGGTGGGTGGAAATTTGTGGATCCACGCAGATTCCAGAACTTTCCACCACAGAAATGTGAGGAAAATGTGTTTTTTTTTACAATTGTTCAGGTTTGCAAGGGATTCTGGGTAACAGAACCTGGTGAGAGCCAGTCAAGTCACCCCATCCTGGATTCCCCTGGCTGTCTAGTTTTAAAAAATGTATAGGTTGGCTAGGTTTCCCTAGGTGCCGGCAGAGCTAGGGTTCAAAAACTACAGCTAGGCACTTTGCCAAAAAAGGGTCATTTTTCACTGTGAAATTGTGGTGTGTCCACGTTGCGTTTTGCGCCGTTTCCTGTCGCGGGCACTAGTCCTACCCACACAAGTGAGGTACCATTTTTCTCGGACAACTTTGGGGAACGCGGGGTGGGTGGAAATTTGTGGATCCACGCAGATTCCACAACTTTCCACCACAGAAATGTGAGGAAAATGTGTTTTTTTTGACAATTTTTTAGGTTTGCAAGGGATTCTGGGTAACAACCTGGAGAGAGGCAGTCAAGTCACCCCATCCTATATTCTGCTGGGTGTCTAGTTTTCAAAAATGTATAGGTTTGCTAGGTTTCCCTAAATGCCGGCAGAGCTAGTGATCCAGCGCGATATTAGCAAACAGCATTCATACACAAAACACTCACTTGGGCCCATACATTCGTACTACGCTAATACTTACGCTGGGTTTTATCAGTTGTTACTCTTTATCAAAATCCCTGCTACCAATTACCTTCTGAATGAAGAGTAATGACTTACCAATGAATCCTTTGCTAATTGGGAAGTTTAAAATGAGTGACATTCATTATAGTACATAATCCTGAAAAAACCACTGAGTCAGGAAGTTTTAAAATGTTTATCTAAAGATTTAGCAGAGTAAATTACAGAAAACACATGGTACTTAATCGAAATACCCAAGATGAAGCATAGAATAATTATTGCTAATCAATGACGGTTCCTCAGGAAAGGAGAGGATAGAGACAGCAGCGCAACTAAAGGTTGCATTATATTTACCTAGGTGCGAGAACCAAACCCTTGTCCCAGGAGTTGGAAAGAATAGGACCCAGGATGGATGAAGAGCAAAGACCTCCTCCAGGATCAGGACAGGACCGGTGACCTCTCTACAATGACGCCTGCGTCGTTCCCCTCTCTGATACTCGACTTCTCCTCGATTCTCCCGTGCCTTCCTTCTAATGGACTCCGCCGCCCCCTCCTCAGGACCTCTCTGGACAGCGGTTCAGTCTGCAATCGATCAGCTTGGCAAACTGGAGCTAGAAGCGCTCTGACAGCATGGACGCCTGTTCTCTGCAGCATCTCCTTTTCTCTAATTAACTAATGCTATATTCTATTATACCCTTCTACACCCATGTACCTCCCCTTAATGTTGCTAAAATATGGGGCCACTACTTCTGATTGGACAGGGACAGGGGGTGGATTCTCGTACCATATTGATTTGGCTTAAATTGTAAAGCCTATTGTCTATAAATTCCCACCCATTCAATTTAATACATTTGCTTTATTTCCCACCCGTCTCACGACAAAATTGACAATTTATTCATATAAAATGTTGCGTTTTGACAAGAACATTTTGGTATGTAGTGGTGTCGGCCAGCAGGTCATGGCCTTGGGTGATGTCCAAGTTGACTTCATCTTTTTCTTTCTGGTCTGCCACTGCAGGGCGCATGTGCGGAATCTTTGTCACACGAGCTTTCATTGTACCAAACCCAGGCCCAAGTTTGCGAACTAATAAAAGTCAAAGAAGAAAATATTAAAATCACAAATAAAAATGTTTCACTGTATGCCCACCTTTTCTACTCTATTCCCATTTAATTATAATACTGTCCCACATTAGTAGCGTTAAGAAAACGACAAATTAATAATAACATGAGAGCAAGCTGAAGCATGTGAAAACATCAAGCAGCCATTTTAATACACACTGCGCAGAAGCAGAAATTTCCCACCAAGCAAAGAGAGACGTCACACCATGTGATATGGTTGTGACATGCGCAGTGATATTCCCGCGCTTTAGCGGCCATTTTAGATTACAGACAAGCGATATTCATTAGTAAAACACATAGGCAAGCATCCTTTCTATTTGTGTCGTGTATGCAAAGGTTAGTAAGACAATACAAGTTTAATAAATTAATACTATGAGGAGGATTGTATACAAGCAAGTTTCGTTTATGAAACCTTGCTCCATCACTAGGGTTAAAAAACTAAAACTAGGCACTTTGCCAAAAAACGGTCATTTTTCACTGTGAAATTGTGGTGTGTCCACGTTGTGTTTTGCGCCGTTTCCTGTCGCGTGCACTAGGCATACCCACACAAGTGAGGTACCGTTTTTCTCGCAAGACTTTGGGGAACGCGTGGTGGGTGGAAATTTGTGGATCCATGCAGATTCCAGAACTTTCCACCACAGAAATGTGAGGAAAATGTGGTTTTTTTTGACAATTTTTTAGGTTTGCAATGGATTCTGGGTAACAGAACCTGGTGAGAGGCAGTCAAGTCACCCCATCCTGGATTCCCCTGGGTGTCTAGTTTTCAAAAATGTATAGGTTTGCTAGGTTTCCCTAGGTGCCGGCAGAGCTAGGGTTCAAAAACTACAGCTAGGCACTTTGCAAAAAAAGGGTCATTTTTCACTGTGAAATTGTGGTGTGTCCACGTTGAGTTTTGCGCCGTTTCCTGTCGCAGGCACTAGGCCTACCCACATAAGTGAGGTACCATTTTTCTCGGAGGACTTTGGGGAACGTGGGGTGGGTGGAAATTTGTGGATCCACGTAGATTCCAGAACTTTCCACCACAGACATGTGAGGAAAATGTGTTTTTTTGGACAATTTTCTAGGTTTGCAAGGGATTCTGGGTAACAGAACCTGGTGAGAGCCAGTCAAGTCACCCCATCCTGGATTCCCCTGGGTGTCTAGTTTTCAAAAATGTATAGGTTTGCTAGGTTTCCCTAGGTGCCGGCAGAGCTAGGGTTCAAAAACTACAGCTAGGCACTTTGCCAAAAAAGGGTCATTTTTCACTGTGAAATTGTGGTATGTCCACGTTGCGTTTTGCGCCGTTTCCTGTCGCTGGCACTAGGCCTACCCACACAAGTGAGGTACAGTTTTTCTTGGAAGACTTTGGGGAACGCGGGGTGGGTGGAAATTTGTGGATCCACGCAGATTCCAGAACTTTCCACCACAGAAATGTGAGGAAAATTTGTATTTTTTGACAATATTTTAGGTTTGCAAGTGATTCTGAGTAACAGAACCTGGTGAGAGGCAGTCAAGTCACCCCAACCTGGATTCCCCTGGGTGTGTAGTTTTCAAAGATGTATAGGTCTGCTAGGTTTCCCTAGGTGCCGGCAGAGCTAGGGTTCAAAACCTACAGCTAGGCACTTTGCCAAAAAAGGGTCATTTTTCACTGTGAAATTGTGGTGTGTCCATGTTGCGTTTTGCGCCATTTCCTGTTGCGGGCACTAGGCCTACCCACACAAGTGAGGTACCGTTTTCTTGGAAGACTTTGGGGAACGCGGGGTGGGTGGAAATTTGTGGATCCACGCAGATTCCAGAACTTTCCACCACAGAAATGTGAGGAAAATGTGTTTTTTTGGACAATTTGTTAGGTTTGCAAGGGATTCTGGGTAACAGAACCTGGTGAGAGTCAGTCAAGTCACCCCATCCTGGATTCCCCTGGGTGTCTAGTTTTCAAAAATGTATAGGTTTGCTAGGTTTCCCTAGGTGCCGGAAGAGCTAGGGTTCAAAAACTACAGCTAGGCATTTTGCCAAAAAAGGGTCAGTTTTCACTGTGAAATTGTGGTGTGTCCACGTTGCATTTTGCGCCGTTTCCTGTCGCGTGCACTAGGCCTACCCACACAAGTGAGGTACCATTTTTTTCGAAAGACGTTGGGGAACGCGGGGTGGGTGGAAATTTGTGGATCCACGCAGATTCCAGAACTTTCCACCACAGAAATGTGAGGAAAATGTGTTTTTTTTTACAATTGTTTAGGTTTGCAAGGGATTCTGGGTAACAGAACCTGGTGAGAGTCAGTCAAGTCACCCCATCCTGGATTTCCCTGGGTGTCTAGTTTTCAAAAATGTATAGGTTTGCTAAGTTTCCCTAGGTGCCGGCAGAGCTAGGGTTCAAAAACTACAGCTAGGCACTTTGCCAAAAAAGGGTCATTTTTCACTGTGAAATTGTGGTGTGTCCACGTTGCGTTTTGCGCCGTTTCCTGTCGCAGGCACTAGGCCTACCCACACAAGTGAGGTACCGTTTTCTCGGAAGACTTTGGGGAACGCGGGGTGGGTGGAAATTTGTGGATCCACGCAGATTCCAGAACTTTCCACCACAGCAATGTGAGGAAAATGTGTTTTTTTTGACAATTTTTTAGGTTTGCAAGGGATTCTGGGTAACAACCTGGAGAGAGGCAGTCAAGTCACCCCATCCTATATTCTGCTGGGTGTCTAGTTTTCAAAAATGTATAGGTTTGCTAGGTTTTCCTAAATGCCGGCAGAGCTAGGGTTCAAAAACTACAGCTAGGCACTTTGCCAAAAAAGGGTCATTTTTCACTGTGAAATTGTGGTGTGTCCACGTTGTGTTTTGCGCCATTTCCTGTCGCGTGCACTAGGCATACCCACACAAGTGAGCTACCGTTTTTCTCGCAAGACTTTGGGGAACGCGGGGTGGGTGGAAATTTGTGAATCCACGCAGATTCCAGAACTTTCCACCACAGAAATGTGAGGAAAATGTGTTTTTTTGGACAATTTGTTAGGTTTGCAAGGCATTCTGGGTAACAGAAGCTGGTGAGAGGCAGTCAAGTCACCCCATCCTGGATTCCCCTGCGTGTCTAGTTTTAAAAAATGTATAGGTTTGCTAGGTTTCCCTAGGTGCCGGGGGAGCTAGGGTTCAAAAACTACAGCTAGGCACTTTGCCAAAAAGGGTCATTTTTCACTGTAAAATTGTAGTGTGTCCATGTTGCGTTTTGCGCCGTTTCCTGTTGCGGGCACTAGGCCTACCCACACAAGTGAGGTACAGTTTTTCTCGGAAGACTTTGGGGAACGCGGGGTGGGTGGAAATTTGTGGATCCACGCAGATTCCAGAACTTTCTACCACAGAAATGGGAGGAACATTAGTTTTTTTGGACAATTTTTTAGGTTTGCAAGTGATTCTAGGTAACAGAACCTGGTGAGAGGCAGTCAAGTCACCCCATCCTGGATTCCCCTGGGTGTCTAGTTTTCAAAAATGTATAGGTCTGCTAGGTTTCCCTAGGTGCCGGCAGAGCTAGGGTTCAAAACCTACAGCTAGGCACTTTGCCAAAAAAGGGTCATTTTTCACTGTGAAATTGTGGTGTCCATGTTGCGTTTTGCGCCGTTTCCTGTCGCGGGCACTAGGCCTACCCACAAAAGTGAGGTACCGTTTTTCTCGGAAGACTTTGGGGAACGCGGGGTGGGTGGAAATTTGTGGATCCACGCGGATTCCAGAACTTTCCACCACGGAAATATGAGGAAAATGGTTTTTTTTGACAATTGTTTAGGTTTGCAAGGGATTCTGGGTAACAGAACCTGGTGAGAGGCAGTCAAGTCACCCCATCCTGGATTCCCCTGGGTGTCTAGTTTTCAAAAATGTATAGGTTTGCTAGATTTCCCTTGGTGCCAGAAGAGCTAGGGTTCAAAAAGTACAGCTAGGCACTTTGCCAAAAAAGGGTCATTTTTCACTGTGAAATTGTGGTGTGTCCACGTTGCGTTTTGCGCCGTTTCCTGTCACGGGCACTAGGCCTACCCACACAAGTGAGGTACAGTTTTTCTTGGAAGACTTTGGGGAACGCGGGGTGGGTGGAAATTTGTGGATCCACGCAGATTCCAGAACTTTCCACCACAGAAATGTGAGGAAAATGTGTTTTTTTGGACAATTTGTTAGGTTTGCAAGGGATTCTGGGTAACAGAACCTGGTGAGAGGCAGTCAAGTCACCCCATCCTGGATTCCCCTGGGTGTCTAGTTTTCAAAAATGTATAGGTTTGCTAGGTTTCCCTAGGTGCCGGAAGAGCTAGGGTTCAAAAACTACAGCTAGGCACTTTGCCAAAAAAGGGTCAGTTTTCACTGTGAAATTGTGGTGTGTCCACGTTGCATTTTGCGCCGTTTCCTGTCGCGTGCACAAGGCCTACCCACACAAGTGAGGTACCATTTTTTTTTAAAGACTTTGGGGAACGCGGGGTGGGTGGAAATTTGTGGATCCACGCAGATTCCAGAACTTTCCACCACAGAAATGTGAGGAAAATGTGGGTTTTTTTGACAATTTTTTAGGTTTGCAATGGATTCTGGGTAACAGAACCCGGTGAGAGGCAGTCAAGTCACCCCATCCTGGATTCCCCTGGGTGTCTAGTTTTCAAAAATGTATAGGTTTGCTAGGTTTCCCTAGGTGCCGGCAGAGCTAGGGTTCAAAAACTACAGCTAGGCACTTTGCAAAAAAAGGGTAATTTTTCACTGTGAAATTGTGGTGTGTCCATGTTGCGTTTTGCGCCGTTTCCTGTCGCAGGCACTAGGCCTACCCACACAAGTGAGGTACCGTTTTTCTCGGAGGACTTTGGGGAACGCGGGGTGGGTGGAAATTTGTGGATCCACGCAGATTCCAGAACTTTCCACCACAGACATGTGAGGAAAATGTGTTTTTTGGACAATTTTCTAGGTTTGCAAGGGATTCTGGGTAACAGAACCTGGTGAGAGCCAGTGAAGTCACCCCATCCTGGATTCCCCTGGGTGTCTAGTTTTCAAAAATGTATAGGTTTGCTAGGTTTCCCTAGGTGCCGGCAGAGCTAGGGTTCAAAAACTACAGCTAGGCACTTTGCCAAAAAAGGGTCATTTTTCACTGTGAAATTGTGGTATGTCCATGTTGCGTTTTGCGCCGTTTCCTGTCGCTGGCACTAGGCCTACCCACACAAGTGAGGTACCGTTTTTCTCTGAAGACTTTGGGGAACGCGGGGTGGGTGGAAATTTGTGGATCCACGCAGATTCCAGAACTTTCCACCACAGAAATGTGAGGAAAAGTTGTTTTTTTTGACAATATTTTAGGTTTGCAAGGGATTCTGGGTAACAGAACCTGGTGAGAGGCAGTCAAGTCACCCCATCCTGGATTCCCCTGGGTGTCTAGTTTTCAAAAATGTATAGGTTTGCTATGTTTCCCTAGGTGCCGGCAGAGCTAGGGTTCAAAAACTTCAGCTAGGCACTTTGCCAAAAAAGGGTCATTTTTCACTGTGAAATTGTGGTGTGTCCACGTTGCGTTTTGCGCCGTTTCCTGTCGTGGGCACTAGGCCTACCCACACAAGTGAGGTACCGTTTTCTCGGAAGACTTTGGGGAACGCGGGGTGGGTAGAAATTTGTGGATCCACGCAGATTCCAGAACTTTCCACCACAGAAATGTGAGGAAAATGTGGGTTTTTTGACAATTTTTTAGGTTTGCAAGGGATTCTGGGTAACAACCTGGAGAGAGGCAGTCAAGTCACCCCATCCTATATTCTGCTGGGTGTCTAGTTTTCAAAAATGTATAGGTTTGCTAGGTTTCCCTAAATGCCGGCAGAGCTAGAGTTCAAAAACTACAGCTAGGCACTTTGCCAAAAAGGGTCATTTTTCACTGTGAAATTGTGGTGTGTCCACGTTGTGTTTTGTGCCGTTTCCTGTCGCGTGCACTAGGCATACCCACACAAGTGAGGTACTGTTTTTCTCAGAAGACTTTGGGGAACGCGGGGTGGGTGGAAATTTGTGGATCCACGCAGATTCCAGAACTTTCCACCACAGAAATGTGAGGAAAATGTGTAATTTTTTGGACAATTTTTTAGGTTTGCAAGGGATTCTGGGTAACAGAACCTGGTGAGAGGCAGTCAAGTCACCCCATCCTGGATTCCCCTGGGTGTCTAGTTTTCAAAAATGTATAGGTTTGCTAGGTTTCCCTTGGTGCCAGAAGAGCTAGGGTTCAAAAAGTACAGCTAGGCACTTTGCCAAAAAAGGGTCATTTTTCACTGTGAAATTGTGGTGTGTCCACGTTGCGTTTTGCGCCGTTTCCTGTCACGGGCACTAGGCCTACCCACACAAGTGAGGTGCAGTTTTTCTTGGAAGACTTTGGGGAACGCGGGGTGGGTGGAAATTTGTGGATCGACGCAGATTCTAGAACTTTCCACCACAGAAATGTGACTAAAATGTGTTTTTTTGGACAATTTGTTCGGTTTGCAAGGTATTCTGGGTAACAGAACCTGGTGAGAGGCAGTCAAGTCACCCCATCCTGGATTCCCCTGGGTGTCTAGTTTTCAAAAATGTATAGGTTTGCTAGGTTTCCCTAAGTGCCGGAAGAGCTAGGGTTCAAAAACTACAGCTAGGCACTTTGCCAAAAAAGGGTCATTTTTCACTGTGAAATTGTGGTGTGTCCACGTTGCATTTTGCGCCGTTTCCTGTCGCGTGCACTAGGCCTACCCACACAAGTGAGGTACCATTTTTTTCGAAAGACTTTGGGGAACGCGGGGTGGGTGGAAATTTGTGGATCCACGCAGATGCCAGAACTTTCCACCACAGAAATGTGAGGAAAATGTGTTTTTTTACAATTGTTTAGGTTTGCAAGGGATTCTGGGTAACAGAACCTGGTGAGAGTCAGTCAAGTCACCCCATCCTGGATTTCCGTGGGTGTCTAGTTTTCAAAAATGTATAGGTTTGCTAGGTTTCCCTAGGTGCCGGCAGAGCTAGGGTTCAAAAACTACAGCTAGGCACTTTGCCAAAAAAGGGTCATTTTTCACTGTGAAATTGTGGTGTGTCCACGTTGCGTTTTGCGCCGTTTCCTGTCGTGGGCACTAGGCCTACCCACACAAGTGAGGTACCGTTTTCTCGGAAGACTTTGGGGAACGCGGGGTGGGTAGAAATTTGTGGATCCACGCAGATTCCAGAACTTTCCACCACAGAAATGTGAGGAAAATGTGGTTTTTTGACAATTTTTAGGTTTGCAAGGGATTCTGGGTAACAACCTGGAGAGAGGCAGTCAAGTCACCCCATCCTATATTCTGCTGGGTGTCTAGTTTTCAAAAATGTATAGGTTTGCTAGGTTTCCCTAAATGCCGGCAGAGCTAGAGTTCAAAAACTACAGCTAGGCACTTTGCCAAAAAGGGTCATTTTTCACTGTGAAATTGTGGTGTGTCCACGTTGTGTTTTGCGCCGTTTCCTGTTGCGTGCACTAGGCATACCCACACAAGTGTGGTACCGTTTTTCTCGCAAGACTTTAGGGAACGCGGGGTGGGTGGAAATTTGTGGATCCACGCGGATTCCAGAACTTTCCACCACAGAAATGGGAGGAAAATTTGTTTTTTGGACAATTTTTAGGTTTGCAAGTGATTCTGGGTAACAGAACCTGGTGAGAGGCAGTCAAGTCACCCCATCCTGGATTCCCCTGGGAGTCTAGTTTTCAAAAGTGTATAGGTTTGCTAGATTTCCCTTGGTGCCAGAAGAGCTAGGGTTCAAAAAGTACAGCTAGGCACTTTGCCAAAAAAGAGTCATTTTTCACTGTGAAATTGTGGTGTGTCCACGTTGCGTTTTGCGCCGTTTCCTGTCACGGGCACTAGGCCTACCCACACAAGTGAGGTACAGTTTTTCTTGGAAGACTTTGGGGAACGCGGGGTGGGTGGAAATTTGTGGATCCACACAGATTCCAGAACTTTCCACCACAGAAATGTGAGGAAAATGTGTTTTTTTGGACAATTTGTTCGGTTTGCAAGGTATTCTGGGTAACAGAACCTGGTGAGAGGCAGTCAAGTCACCCCATCCTGGATTCCCCTGGGTGTCTAGTTTTCAAAAATGTATAGGTTTGCTAGGTTTCCCTAGGTGCCGGAAGAGCTAGGGTTCAAAAACTACAGCTAGGCACTTTGCCAAAAAAGGGTCATTTTTCACTGTGAAATTGTAGTGTGTCCATGTTGTGTTTTGTGCCGTTTCCTGTCGCGGGCACTAGGCCTACCCACACAAGTGAGGTACCGTTTTTCTCGGAAGACTTTGGGGAACGCGGGGTGGGTGGAAATTTGTGGATCCACGCAGATTCCAGAACTTTCCACCACGGAAATGTGAGGAAAATGGTTTTTTTGGACAATTTGTTTAGGTTTGCAAGGGATTCTGGGTAACAGAACCTGGTGAGAGGCAGTCAAGTCACCCCATCCTGCATTCCCCTGGGAGTCTAGTTTTCAAAAGTGTATAGGTTTGCTAGATTTCCCTTGGTGCCAGAAGAGCTAGGGTTCAAAAAGTACAGCTAGGCACTTTGCCAAAAAAGGGTCATTTTTCACTGTGAAATTGTGGTGTGTCCACGTTGCGTTTTGCGCCGTTTCCTGTCACGGGCACTAGGCCTACCCACACAAGTGAGGTACAGTTTTTCTTGGAAGACTTTGGGGAACACGGGGTGGGTGGAAATTTGTGGATCCACACAGATTCCAGAACTTTCCACCACAGAAATGTGAGGAAAATGTGTTTTTTGGACAATTTGTTCGGTTTGCAAGGTATTCTGGGTAACAGAACCTGGTGAGAGGCAGTCAAGTCACCCCATCCTGGATTCCCCTGGGTGTCTAGTTTTCAAAAATGTATAGGTTTGCTAGGTTTCCCTAGGTGCCGGAAGAGCTAGGGTTCAAAAACTACAGCTAGGCACTTTGCCAAAAAAGGGTCATTTTTCACTGTGAAATTGTGATGTGTCCACGTTGCATTTTGCGCCGTTTCCTGTCGCGTGCACTAGGCCTACCCACACAAGTGAGGTACCATTTTTTTCGAAAGACTTTGGGGAACGCGGGGTGGGTGGAAATTTGTGGATCCACGCAGATGCCAGAACTTTCCACCACAGAAATGTGAGGAAAATGTGTTTTTTTACAATTGTTTAGGTTTGCAAGGGATTCTGGGTAACAGAACCTGGTGAGAGTCAGTCAAGTCACCCCATCCTGGATTTCCGTGGGTGTCTAGTTTTCAAAAATGTATAGGTTTGCTAGGTTTCCCTAGGTGCCGGCAGAGCTAGGGTTCAAAAACTACAGCTAGGCACTTTGCCAAAAAAGGGTCATTTTTCACTGTGAAATTGTGGTGTTTCCACGTTGCGTTTTGCGCCGTTTCCTGTCGTGGGCACTAGGCCTACCCACACAAGTGAGGTACCGTTTTTCTCGGAAGACTTTGGGGAACGCGGGGTGGGTAGAAATTTGTGGATCCACGCAGATTCCAGAACTTTCCACCACAGAAATGTGAGGAAAATGTTTTTTTTGACAATTTTTTAGGTTTGCAAGGGATTCTGGGTAACAGAACCTGGTGAGAGGCAGTCAAGTCACCCCATCCTGGATTCCCCTGGGTGTCTAGTTTTCAAAAATGTATAGGTTTGCTAGGTTTCCCTTGGTGCCAGAAGAGCTAGGGTTCAAAAAGTACAGCTAGGCACTTTGCCAAAAAGGGTCATTTTTCACTGTGAAATTGTGGTGTGTCCACGTTGCGTTTTGCGCCGTTTCCTGTCATGGGCACTAGGCCTACCCACACAAGTGAGGTACAGTTTTTCTTGGAAGACTTTGGGGAACGCGGGGTGGGTGGAAATTTGTGGATCGACGCAGATTCCAGAACTTTCCACCACAGAAATGTGAGGAAAATGTGTTTTTTTGGACAATTTGTTCGGTTTGCAAGGTATTCTGGGTAACAGAACCTGGTGAGAGGCAGTGAAGTCACCCCATCCTGGATTCCCCTGGGTGTCTAGTTTTCATAAATGTATAGGTTTGCTAGGTTTCCCTAGGTGCCGGAAGAGATAGGGTTCAAAAACTACAGCTAGGCACTTTGCCAAAAAAGGGTCATTTTTCACTGTGAAATTGTGGTGTGTCCATGTTGCGTTTTGTGCCGTTTCCTGTCGCGGGCACTAGGCCTACCCACACAAGTGAGATACCGTTTTTCTCGGAAGACTTTGGGGAACGCAGGGTGGGTGGAAATTTGTGGATCCACGCGGATTCCAGATCTTTCCACCACGGAAATGTGAGGAAAATGTTTTTTTTTGATAATTTGTTTAGGTTTGCAAGGGATTCTGGGTAACAGAACCTGGTGAGAGGCAGTCAAGTCACCCCATCCTGGATTCCCCTGGGAGTCTAGTTTTCAAAAGTGTATAGGTTTGCTAGATTTCCCTTGGTGCCAGAAGAGCTAGGGTTCAAAAAGTACAGCTAGGCACTTTGCCAAAAAAGGGTCATTTTTCACTGTGAAATTGTGGTGTGTCCACGTTGCGTTTTGCGCCGTTTCCTGTCACGGGCACGCGGCCTACCCACACAAGTGAGGTACAGTTTTTCTTGGAAGACTTTGGGGGACGCGGGGTGGGTGGAAATTTGTGGATCCACACAGATTCCAGAACTTTCCACCACAGAAATGTGAGGAAAATGTGTTTTTTTGGACAATTTGTTCGGTTTGCAAGGTATTCTGGGTAACAGAACCTGGTGAGAGGCAGTCAAGTCACCCCATCCTGGATTCCCCTGGGTGTCTAGTTTTCAAAAATGTATAGGTTTGCTAGGTTTCCCTAGGTGCCGGAAGAGCTAGGGTTCAAAAACTACAGCTAGGCACTTTGCCAAAAAGGGTCATTTTTCACTGTGAAATTGTGGTGTGTCCATGTTGCGTTTTGTGCCGTTTCCTGTCGCTGGCACTAGGCCTACCCACACAAGTGAGGTACCGTTTTTCTCGGAAGACTTTGGGGAACGCGAGGTGGGTGGAAATTTGTGGATCCACGCGGATTCCAGAACTTTCCACCACGGAAATGTGAGGAAAATGGTTTTTTTGGACAATTTGTTTAGGTTTGCAAGGGATTCTGGGTAACAGAACCTGGTGAGAGGCAGTCAAGTCACCCCATCCTGGATTCCCCTGGGAGTCTAGTTTTCAAAAGTGTATAGGTTTGCTAGATTTCCCTTGGTGCCAGAAGAGCTAGGGTTCAAAAACTACAGCTAGGCACTTTGCCAAAAAAGGGTCAGTTTTCACTGTGAAATTGTGGTGTGTCCACGTTGCGTTTTGCGCCGTTTCCTGTCGCAGGCACTAGGCCTACCCACACAAGTGAGGTACAGTTTTTCTCGGAGGACTTTGGGGAACGCGGGGTGGGTGGAAATTTGTGGATCCACACAGATTCCAGAACTTTCCACCACAGACATGTGAGGAAAATGTGTTTTTTTGGACAATTTTCTAGGTTTGCAAGGGATTCTGGGTAACAGAACCTGGTGAGAGCCAGTGAAGTCACCCCATCCTGGATTCCCCTGGGTGTCTAGTTTTCAAAAATGTATAGGTTTGCTAGGTTTCCCTAGGTGCCGGCAGAGCTAGGGTTCAAAAACTACAGCTAGGCACTTTGCCAAAAAGGGTCATTTTTCACTGTGAAATTGTGGTATGTCCATGTTGCGTTTTGCGCCGTTTCCTGTCGCTGGCACTAGGCCTACCCACACAAGTGAGGTACCGTTTTCTCTGAAGACTTTGGGGAACGCGGGGTGGGTGGAAATTTGTGGATCCACGCAGATTCCAGAACTTTCCACCACAGAAATGTGAGGAAAAGTTGTTTTTTTGACAATATTTTAGGTTTGCAAGGGATTCTGGGTAACAGAACCTGGTGAGAGGCAGTCAAGTCACCCCATCCTGGATTCCCCTGGGTGTCTAGTTTTCAAAAATGTATAGGTTTGCTATGTTTCCCTAGGTGCCGGCAGAGCTAGGGTTCAAAAACTTCAGCTAGGCACTTTGCCAAAAAAGGGTCATTTTTCACTGTGAAATTGTGGTGTGTCCACGTTGCGTTTTGCGCCGTTTCCTGTCGTGGGCACTAGGCCTACCCACACAAGTGAGGTACCGTTTTTCTCGGAAGACTTTGGGGAACGCGGGGTGGGTAGAAATTTGTGGATCCACGCAGATTCCAGAACTTTCCACCACAGAAATGTGAGGAAAATGTGGGTTTTTTGACAATTTTTTAGGTTTGCAAGGGATTCTGGGTAACAACCTGGAGAGAGGCAGTCAAGTCACCCCATCCTATATTCTGCTGGGTGTCTAGTTTTCAAAAATGTATAGGTTTGCTAGGTTTCCCTAAATGCCGGCAGAGCTAGAGTTCAAAAACTACAGCTAGGCACTTTGCCAAAAAGGGTCATTTTTCACTGTGAAATTGTGGTGTGTCCACGTTGTGTTTTGTGCCGTTTCCTGTCGCGTGCACTAGGCATACCCACACAAGTGAGGTACCGTTTTTCTCGCAAGACTTTGGGGAACGCGGGGTGGGTGGAAATTTGTGGATCCACGCAGATTCCAGAACTTTCCACCACAGAAATGGGAGGAAAATTTGTTTTTTTGGACAATTGTTTAGGTTTGCAAGTGATTCTGGGTAACAGAACCTGGTGAGAGGCAGTCAAGTCACCCCATCCTGGATTCCCCTGGGTGTCTAGTTTTCAAAAATGTATAGGTTTGCTATGTTTCCCTAGGTGCCGGCAGAGCTAGGGTTCAAAAACTACAGCTAGGCACTTTGCCAAAAAAGGGTCATTTTTCACTGTGAAATTGTGGTGTGTCCATGTTGCGTTTTGCGCCGTTTCCTGTCGTGGGCACTAGGCCTACCCACACAAGTGAGGTACTGTTTTTCTCAGAAGACTTTGGGGAACGCGGGGTGGGTGGAAATTTGTGGATCCACGCAGATTCCAGAACTTTCCACCACAGAAATGTGAGGAAAATGTGTTTTTTTGGACAATTTGTTAGGTTTGCAAGGGATTCTGGGTAACAGAACCTGGTGAGAGGCAGTCAAGTCACCCCATCCTGGATTCCCCTGGGTGTCTAGTTTTCAAAAATGTATAGGTTTGCTAGGTTTCCCTTGGTGCCAGAAGAGCTAGGGTTCAAAAAGTACAGCTAGGCACTTTGCCAAAAAAGGGTCATTTTTCACTGTGAAATTGTGGTGTGTCCACGTTGCGTTTTGCGCCGTTTCCTGTCACGGGCACTAGGCCTACCCACACAAGTGAGGTACAGTTTTTCTTGGAAGACTTTGGGGAACGCGGGGTGGGTGGAAATTTGTGGATCGACGCAGATTCCAGAACTTTCCACCACAGAAATGTGAGGAAAATGTGTTTTTTTGGACAATTTGTTCGGTTTGCAAGGTATTCTGGGTAACAGAACCTGGTGAGAGGCAGTCAAGTCACCCCATCCTGGATTCCCTGGGTGTCTAGTTTTCAAAAATGTATAGGTTTGCTAGGTTTCCCTAAGTGCCGGAAGAGCTAGGGTTCAAAAACTACAGCTAGGCACTTTGCCAAAAAGGGTCATTTTTCACTGTGAAATTGTGGTGTGTCCACGTTGCATTTTGCGCCGTTTCCTGTCGCGTGCAATAGGCCTACCCACACAAGTGAGGTACCATTTTTTCGAAAGACTTTGGGGAACGCGGGGTGGGTGGAAATTTGTGGATCCACGCAGATGCCAGAACTTTCCACCACAGAAATGTGAGGAAAATGTGTTTTTTTGACAATTGTTTAGGTTTGCAAGGGATTCTGGGTAACAGAACCTGGTGAGAGTCAGTCAAGTCACCCCATCCTGGATTTCCGTGGGTGTCTAGTTTTCAAAAATGTATAGGTTTGCTAGGTTTCCCTAGGTGCCGGCAGAGCTAGGGTTCAAAAACTACAGCTAGGCACTTTGCCAAAAAAGGGTCATTTTTCACTGTGAAATTGTGGTGTGTCCACGTTGCGTTTTGCGCCGTTTCCTGTCGTGGGCACTAGGCCTACCCACACAAGTGAGGTACCGTTTTCTCGGAAGACTTTGGGGAACGCGGGGTGGGTAGAAATTTGTGGATCCACGCAGATTCCAGAACTTTCCACCACAGAAATGTGAGGAAAATGTGGGTTTTTTGACAATTTTTTAGGTTTGCAAGGGATTCTGGGTAACAACCTGGAGAGAGGCAGTCAAGTCACCCCATCCTATATTCTGCTGGGTGTCTAGTTTTCAAAAATGTATAGGTTTGCTAGGTTTCCCTAAATGCCGGCAGAGCTAGAGTTCAAAAACTACAGCTAGGCACTTTGCCAAAAAGGGTCATTTTTCACTGTGAAATTGTGGTGTGTCCACGTTGTGTTTTGCGCCGTTTCCTGTCGCGTGCACTAGGCATACCCACACAAGTGTGGTACCGTTTTTCTCGCAAGACTTTAGGGAACGCGGGGTGGGTGGAAATTTGTGGATCCACGCGGATTCCAGAACTTTCCACCACAGAAATGGGAGGAAAATTTGTTTTTTTGGACAATTTTTTAGGTTTGCAAGTGATTCTGGGTAACAGAACCTGGTGAGAGGCAGTCAAGTCACCCCATCCTGGATTCCCCTGGGAGTCTAGTTTTCAAAAGTGTATAGGTTTGCTAGATTTCCCTTGGTGCCAGAAGAGCTAGGGTTCAAAAAGTACAGCTAGGCACTTTGCCAAAAAAGAGTCATTTTTCACTGTGAAATTGTGGTGTGTCCACGTTGCGTTTTGCGCCGTTTCCTGTCACGGGCACTAGGCCTACCCACACAAGTGAGGTACAGTTTTTCTTGGAAGACTTTGGGGAACGCGGGGTGGGTGGAAATTTGTGGATCCACACAGATTCCAGAACTTTCCACCACAGAAATGTGAGGAAAATGTGTTTTTTGGACAATTTGTTCGGTTTGCAAGGTATTCTGGGTAACAGAACCTGGTGAGAGGCAGTCAAGTCACCCCATCCTGGATTCCCCTGGGTGTCTAGTTTTCAAAAATGTATAGGTTTGCTAGGTTTCCCTAGGTGCCGGAAGAGCTAGGGTTCAAAAACTACAGCTAGGCACTTTGCCAAAAAGGGTCATTTTTCACTGTGAAATTGTGGTGTGTCCATGTTGCGTTTTGTGCCGTTTCCTGTCGCGGGCACTAGGCCTACCCACACAAGTGAGGTACCGTTTTTCTCGGAAGACTTTGGGGAACGCGGGGTGGGTGGAAATTTGTGGATCCACGCAGATTCCAGAACTTTCCACCACGGAAATGTGAGGAAAATGGTTTTTTTGGACAATTTGTTTAGGTTTGCAAGGGATTCTGGGTAACAGAACCTGGTGAGAGGCAGTCAAGTCACCCCATCCTGCATTCCCCTGGGAGTCTAGTTTTCAAAAGTGTATAGGTTTGCTAGATTTCCCTTGGTGCCAGAAGAGCTAGGGTTCAAAAAGTACAGCTAGGCACTTTGCCAAAAAAGGGTCATTTTTCACTGTGAAATTGTGGTGTGTCCACGTTGCGTTTTGCGCCGTTTGCTGTCACGGGCACTAGGCCTACCCACACAAGTGAGGTACAGTTTTTCTTGGAAGACTTTGGGGAACACGGGGTGGGTGGAAATTTGTGGATCCACACAGATTCCAGAACTTTCCACCACAGAAATGTGAGGAAAATGTGTTTTTTTGGACAATTTGTTCGGTTTGCAAGGTATTCTGGGTAACAGAACCTGGTGAGAGGCAGTCAAGTCACCCCATCCTGGATTCCCCTGGGTGTCTAGTTTTCAAAAATGTATAGGTTTGCTAGGTTTCCCTAGGTGCCGGAAGAGCTAGGGTTCAAAAACTACAGCTAGGCACTTTGCCAAAAAAGGGTCATTTTTCACTGTGAAATTGTGGTGTGTCCACGTTGCATTTTGCGCCGTTTCCTGTCGCGTGCACTAGGCCTACCCACACAAGTGAGGTACCATTTTTTTCGAAAGACTTTGGGGAACGCGGGGTGGGTGGAAATTTGTGGATCCACGCAGATGCCAGAACTTTCCACCACAGAAATGTGAGGAAAATGTGTTTTTTTACAATTGTTTAGGTTTGCAAGGGATTCTGGGTAACAGAACCTGGTGAGAGTCAGTCAAGTCACCCCATCCTGGATTTCCGTGGGTGTCTAGTTTTCAAAAATGTATAGGTTTGCTAGGTTTCCCTAGGTGCCGGCAGAGCTAGGGTTCAAAAACTACAGCTAGGCACTTTGCCAAAAAAGGGTCATTTTTCACTGTGAAATTGTGGTGTTTCCACGTTGCGTTTTGCGCCGTTTCCTGTCGTGGGCACTAGGCCTACCCACACAAGTGAGGTACCGTTTTCTCGGAAGACTTTGGGGAACGCGGGGTGGGTAGAAATTTGTGGATCCACACAGATTCCAGAACTTTCCACCACAGAAATGTGAGGAAAATGTTTTTTTTTGACAATTTTTTAGGTTTGCAAGGGATTCTGGGTAACAGAACCTGGTGAGAGGCAGTCAAGTCACCCCATCCTGGATGCCCCTGGGTGTCTAGTTTTCAAAAATGTATAGGTTTGCTAGGTTTCCCTTGGTGCCAGAAGAGCTAGGGTTCAAAAAGTACAGCTAGGCACTTTGCTAAAAAAGGGTCATTTTTCACTGTGAAATTGTGGTGTGTCCACGTTGCGTTTTGCGCCGTTTCCTGTCGCGTGCACTAGGCATACCCACACAAGTGTGGTACCGTTTTTCTCGCAAGACTTTAGGGAACGCGGGGTGGGTGGAAATTTGTGGATCCACGCGGATTCCAGAACTTTCCACCACAGAAATGGGAGGAAAATTTGTTTTTTGGACAATTTTTTAGGTTTGCAAGTGATTCTGGGTAACAGAACCTGGTGAGAGGCAGTCAAGTCACCCCATCCTGGATTCCCCTGGGAGTCTAGTTTTCAAAAGTGTATAGGTTTGCTAGATTTCCCTTGGTGCCAGAAGAGCTAGGGTTCAAAAAGTACAGCTAGGCACTTTGCCAAAAAAGAGTCATTTTTCACTGTGAAATTGTGGTGTGTCCACGTTGCGTTTTGCGCCGTTTCCTGTCACGGGCACTAGGCCTACCCACACAAGTGAGGTACAGTTTTTCTTGGAAGACTTTGGGGAACGCGGGGTGGGTGGAAATTTGTGGATCCACACAGATTCCAGAACTTTCCACCACAGAAATGTGAGGAAAATGTGTTTTTTGGACAATTTGTTCGGTTTGCAAGGTATTCTGGGTAACAGAACCTGGTGAGAGGCAGTCAAGTCACCCCATCCTGGATTCCCCTGGGTGTCTAGTTTTCAAAAATGTATAGGTTTGCTAGGTTTCCCTAGGTGCCGGAAGAGCTAGGGTTCAAAAACTACAGCTAGGCACTTTGCCAAAAAAGGGTCATTTTTCACTGTGAAATTGTGGTGTGTCCATGTTGCGTTTTGTGCCGTTTCCTGTCGCGGGCACTAGGCCTACCCACACAAGTGAGGTACCGTTTTTCTCGGAAGACTTTGGGGAACGCGGGGTGGGTGGAAATTTGTGGATCCACGCAGATTCCAGAACTTTCCACCACGGAAATGTGAGGAAAATGGGTTTTTTGGACAATTTGTTTAGGTTTGCAAGGGATTCTGGGTAACAGAACCTGGTGAGAGGCAGTCAAGTCACCCCATCCTGCATTCCCCTGGGAGTCTAGTTTTCAAAAGTGTATAGGTTTGCTAGATTTCCCTTGGTGCCAGAAGAGCTAGGGTTCAAAAAGTACAGCTAGGCACTTTGCCAAAAAAGGGTCATTTTTCACTGTGAAATTGTGGTGTGTCCACGTTGCGTTTTGCGCCGTTTGCTGTCACGGGCACTAGGCCTACCCACACAAGTGAGGTACAGTTTTTCTTGGAAGACTTTGGGGAACACGGGGTGGGTGGAAATTTGTGGATCCACACAGATTCCAGAACTTTCCACCACAGAAATGTGAGGAAAATGTGTTTTTTGGACAATTTGTTCGGTTTGCAAGGTATTCTGGGTAACAGAACCTGGTGAGAGGCAGTCAAGTCACCCCATCCTGGATTCCCCTGGGTGTCTAGTTTTCAAAAATGTATAGGTTTGCTAGGTTTCCCTAGGTGCCGGAAGAGCTAGGGTTCAAAAACTACAGCTAGGCACTTTGCCAAAAAAGGGTCATTTTTCACTGTGAAATTGTGGTGTGTCCACGTTGCATTTTGCGCCGTTTCCTGTCGCGTGCACTAGGCCTACCCACACAAGTGAGGTACCATTTTTTTCGAAAGACTTTGGGGAACGCGGGGTGGGTGGAAATTTGTGGATCCACGCAGATGCCAGAACTTTCCACCACAGAAATGTGAGGAAAATGTGTTTTTTTTTACAATTGTTTAGGTTTGCAAGGGATTCTGGGTAACAGAACCTGGTGAGAGTCAGTCAAGTCACCCCATCCTGGATTTCCGTGGGTGTCTAGTTTTCAAAAATGTATAGGTTTGCTAGGTTTCCCTAGGTGCCGGCAGAGCTAGGGTTCAAAAACTACAGCTAGGCACTTTGCCAAAAAAGGGTCATTTTTCACTGTGAAATTGTGGTGTTTCCACGTTGCGTTTTGCGCCGTTTCCTGTCGTGGGCACTAGGCCTACCCACACAAGTGAGGTACCGTTTTTCTCGGAAGACTTTGGGGAACGCGGGGTGGGTAGAAATTTGTGGATCCACACAGATTCCAGAACTTTCCACCACAGAAATGTGAGGAAAATGTTTTTTTTGGACAATTTTTTAGGTTTGAAAGGGATTCTGGGTAACAGAACCTGGTGAGAGGCAGTCAAGTCACCCCATCCTGGATGCCCCTGGGTGTCTAGTTTTCAAAAATGTATAGGTTTGCTAGGTTTCCCTTGGTGCCAGAAGAGCTAGGGTTCAAAAAGTACAGCTAGGCACTTTGCCAAAAAAGGGTCATTTTTCACTGTGAAATTGTGGTGTGTCCACGTTGCGTTTTGCGCCGTTTCCTGTCACGGGCACTAGGCCTACCCACACAAGTGAGGTACAGTTTTTCTTGGAAGACTTTGGGGAACGCGGGGTGGGTGGAAATTTGTGGATCGACGCAGATTCCAGAACTTTCCACCACAGAAATGTGAGGAAAATGTGTTTTTTTGGACTATTTGTTCGGTTTGCAAGGTATTCTGGGTAACAGAACCTGGTGAGAGGCAGTGAAGTCACCCCATCCTGGATTCCCCTGGGTGTCTAGTTTTCAAAAATGTATAGGTTTGCTAGGTTTCCCTAGGTGCCGGAAGAGCTAGGGTTCAAAAACTACAGCTAGGCACTTTGCCAAAAAAGGGTCATTTTTCACTGTGAAATTGTGGTGTGTCCATGTTGCGTTTTGTGCCGTTTCCTGTCGCGGGCACTAGGCCTACCCACACAAGTGAGATACCGTTTTTCTCGGAAGACTTTGGGGAACGCAGGGTGGGTGGAAATTTGTGGATCCACGCGGATTCCAGAACTTTCCACCACGGAAATGTGAGGAAAATGTTTTTTTTTGATAATTTGTTTAGGTTTGCAAGGGATTCTGGGTAACAGAACCTGGTGAGAGGCAGTCAAGTCACCCCATCCTGGATTCCCCTGGGAGTCTAGTTTTCAAAAGTGTATAGGTTTGCTAGATTTCCCTTGGTGCCAGAAGAGCTAGGGTTCAAAAAGTACAGCTAGGCACTTTGCCAAAAAAGGGTCATTTTTCACTGTGAAATTTTGGTGTGTCCACGTTGCGTTTTGCGCCGTTTCCTGTCACGGGCACTAGGCCTACCCACACAAGTGAGGTACAGTTTTTCTTGGAAGACTTTGGGGAACGCAGGGTGGGTGGAAATTTGTGGATCCACACAGATTCCAGAACTTTCCACCACAGAAATGTGAGGAAAATGTGTTTTTGGACAATTTGTTCGGTTTGCAAGGTATTCTGGGTAACAGAACCTGGTGAGAGGCAGTCAAGTCACCCCATCCTGGATTCCCCTGGGTGTCTAGTTTTCAAAAATGTATAGGTTTGCTAGGTTTCCCTAGGTGCCGGAAGAGCTAGGGTTCAAAAACTACAGCTAGGCACTTTGCCAAAAAAGGGTCATTTTTCACTGTGAAATTGGCGTGTGTCCATGTTGCGTTTTGTGCCGTTTCCTGTCGCTGGCACTAGGCCTACCCACACAAGTGAGGTACCGTTTTTCTCGGAAGACTTTGGGGAACGCGGGGTGGGTGGAAATTTGTGGATCCACGCGGATTCCAGAACTTTCCACCACGGAAATGTGAGGAAAATGGTTTTTTGGGACAATTTGTTTAGGTTTGCAAGGGATTCTGGGTAACAGAACCTGGTGAGAGGCAGTCAAGTCACCCCATCCTGGATTCCCCTGGGAGTCTAGTTTTCAAAAGTGTATAGGTTTGCTAGATTTCCCTTGGTGCCAGAAGAGCTAGGGTTCAAAAAGTACAGCTAGGCACTTTGCCAAAAAAGGGTCATTTTTCACTGTGAAATTGTGGTGTGTCCACGTTGCGTTTTGCGCCGTTTCCTGTCATGGGCACTAGGCCTACCCACACAAGTGAGGTACAGTTTTTCTTGGAAGACTTTGGGGAACACGGGGTGGGTGAAAATTTGTGGATCCACACAGATTCCAGAACTTTCCACCACAGAAATGTGAGGAAAATTTGTTTTTTGGACAATTTGTTCGGTTTGCAAGGTATTCTGGGTAACAGAACCTGGTGAGAGGCAGTCAAGTCACCCCATCCTGGATTCCCCTGGGTGTCTAGTTTTCAAAAATGTATAGGTTTGCTAGGTTTCCCTAGGTGCCGGAAGAGCTAGGGTTCAAAAACTACAGCTAGGCACTTTGCCAAAAAAGGGTCATTTTTCACTGTGAAATTGTGGTGTGTCCACGTTGCATTTTGCACCGTTTCCTGTAGCGTGCACTAGGCCTACCCACACAAGTGAGGTACCATTTTTTCGAAAGACTTTGGGGAACGCGGGGTGGGTGGAAATTTGTGGATCCACGCAGATGCCAGAACTTTCCACCACAGAAATGTGAGGAAAATGTGTTTTTTTGACAATTGTTTAGGTTTGCAAGGGATTCTGGGTAACAGAACCTGGTGAGAGTCAGTCAAGTCACCCCATCCTGGATTTCCGTGGGTGTCTAGTTTTCAAAAATGTATAGGTTTGCTAGGTTTCCCTAGGTGCCGGCAGAGCTAGGGTTCAAAAACTACAGCTAGGCACTTTGCCAAAAAAGGGTCATTTTTCACTGTGAAATTGTGGTGTTTCCACGTTGCGTTTTGCGCCGTTTCCTGTCGTGGGCACTAGGCCTACCCACACAAGTGAGGTACCGTTTTTCTCGGAAGACTTTGGGGAACGCGGGGTGGGTAGAAATTTGTGGATCCACGCAGATTCCAGAACTTTCCACCACAGAAATGTGAGGAAAATGTGGGTTTTTTGACAATTTTTAGGTTTGCAAGGGATTCTGGGTAACAACCTGGAGAGAGGCAGTCAAGTCACCCCATCCTATATTCTGCTGGGTGTCTAGTTTTCAAAAATGTATAGGTTTGCTAGGTTTCCCTAAATGCCGGCAGAGCTAGAGTTCAAAAACTACAGCTAGGCACTTTGCCAAAAAGGGTCATTTTTCACTGTGAAATTGTGGTGTGTCCACGTTGTGTTTTGCGCCGTTTCCTGTCGCGTGCACTAGGCATACCCACACAAGTGAGGTACCGTTTTTCTCGCAAGACTTTGGGGAACGCGGGGTGGGTGGAAATTTGTGGATCCACGCAGATTCCAGAACTTTCCACCACAGAAATGGGAGGAACATTTGTTTTTTTGGACAATTTTTCAGGTTTGCAAGTGATTCTGGGTAACAGAACCTGGTGAGAGGCAGTCAAGTCACCCCATCCTGGATTCCCCTGGGTGTCTAGTTTTCAAAAATGTATAGGTTTGCTATGTTTCCCTAGGTGCCGGCAGAACTAGGGTTCAAAAACTACAGCTAGGCACTTTGCCAAAAAAGGGTCATTTTTCACTGTGAAATTGTGGTGTGTCCATGTTGCGTTTTGCGCCGTTTCCTGTCGTGGGCACTAGGCCTACCCACACAAGTGAGGTACTGTTTTTCTCAGAAGACTTTGGGGAACGCGGGGTGGGTGGAAATTTGTGGATCCACGCAGATTCCAGAACTTTCCACCACAGAAATGTGAGGAAAATGGTTTTTTTGGACAATTTTTTAGGTTTGCAAGGGATTCTGGGTAACAGAACCTGGTGAGAGGCAGTCAAGTCACCCCATCCTGGATTCCCCTGGGTGTCTAGTTTTCAAAAATGTATAGGTTTGCTAGGTTTCCCTTGGTGCCAGAAGAGCTAGGGTTCAAAAAGTACAGCTAGGCACTTTGCCAAAAAAGGGTCATTTTTCACTGTGAAATTGTGGTGTGTCCACGTTGCGTTTTGTGCCGTTTCCTGTCACGGGCACTAGGCCTACCCACACAAGTGAGGTACCGTTTTTCTCGGAAGACTTTGGGGAACGCGGGGTGGGTAGAAATTTGTGGATCCACGCAGATTCCAGAACTTTCCACCACAGAAATGTAAGGAAAATGTGGGTTTTTTGACAATTTTTTAGGTTTGCAAGGGATTCTGGGTAACAACCTGGAGAGAGGCAGTCAAGTCACCCCATCCTATATTCTGATGGGGGTCTAGTTTTCAAAAATGTATAGTTTGCTAGGTTTCCCTAAATGCCGGCAGAGCTAGAGTTCAAAAACTACAGCTAGGCACTTTGCCAAAAAGGGTCATTTTTCACTGTGAAATTGTGGTGTGTCCACGTTGTGTTTTGCGCCGTTTCCTGTCGCGTGCACTAGGCATACCCACACAAGTGAGGTACCGTTTTCTCGCAAGACTTTGGGGAACGCGGGGTGGGTGGAAATTTGTGGATCCACGCAGATTCCAGAACTTTCCACCACAGAAATGGGAGGAACATTTGTTTTTTTGGACAATTTTTCAGGTTTGCAAGTGATTCTGGGTAACAGAACCTGGTGAGAGGCAGTCAAGTCACCCCATCCTGGATTCCCCTGGGTGTCTAGTTTTCAAAAATGTATAGGTTTGCTATGTTTCCCTAGGTGCCGGCAGAGCTAGGGTTCAAAAACTACAGCTAGGCACTTTGCCAAAAAAGGGTCATTTTTCACTGTGAAATTGTGGTGTGTCCATGTTGCGTTTTGCGCCGTTTCCTGTCGTGGGCACTAGGCCTACCCACACAAGTGAGGTACTGTTTTTCTCAGAAGACTTTGGGGAACGCGGGGTGGGTGGAAATTTGTGGATCCACGCAGATTCCAGAACTTTCCACCACAGAAATGTGAGGAAAATGGTTTTTTTTGACAATGTTTTAGGTTTGCAAGGGATTCTGGGTAACAGAACCTGGTGAGAGGCAGTCAAGTCACCCCATCCTGGATTCCCCTGGGTGTCTAGTTTTCAAAAATGTATAGGTTTGCTAGGTTTCCCTTGGTGCCAGAAGAGCTAGGGTTCAAAAAGTACAGCTAGGCACTTTGCCAAAAAAGGGTCATTTTTCACTGTGAAATTGTGGTGTGTCCACGTTGCGTTTTGCGCCGTTTCCTGTCACGGGCACTAGGCCTACCCACACAAGTGAGGTACCGTTTTTCTCGGAAGACTTTGGGGAACGCGGGGTGGGTAGAAATTTGTGGATCCACGCAGATTCCAGAACTTTCCACCACAGAAATGTGCGGAAAATTTGGGTTTTTGACAATTGTTTAGGTTTGCAAGGGATTCTGGGTAACAACCTGGAGAGAGGCAGTCAAGTCACCCCATCCTATATTCTGCTGGGTGTCTAGTTTTCAAAAATGTATAGGTTTGCTAGGTTTCCCTAAATGCCGGCAGAGCTAGAGTTCAAAAACTACAGCTAGGCACTTTGCCAAAAAGGGTCATTTTTCACTGTGAAATTTTGGTGTGTCCACGTTGTGTTTTGCGCCGTTTCCTGTCGCGTGCACTAGGCATACCCACACAAGTGAGGTACCGTTTTTCTCGCAAGACTTTGGGGAACGCGGGGTGGGTGGAAATTTGTGGATCCACGCAGATTCCAGAACTTTCCACCACAGAAATGGGAGGAACATTTGTTTTTTTGGACAATTTTTCAGGTTTGCAAGTGATTCTGGGTAACAGAACCTGGTGAGAGGCAGTCAAGTCACCCCATCCTGGATTCCCCTGGGTGTCTAGTTTTCAAAAATGTATAGGTTTGCTATGTTTCCCTAGGTGCCGGCAGAGCTAGGGTTCAAAAACTACAGCTAGGCACTTTGCCAAAAAAGGGTCATTTTTCACTGTGAAATTGTGGTGTGTCCATGTTGCGTTTTGCACCGTTTCCTGTCGTGGGCACTAGGCCTACCCACACAAGTGAGGTACTGTTTTTCTCAGAAGACTTTGGGGAACGCGGGGTGGGTGGAAATTTGTGGATCCACGCAGATTCCAGAACTTTCCACCACAGAAATGTGAGGAAAATGTTTTTTTTTGATAATTTGTTTAGGTTTGCAAGGGATTCTGGGTAACAGAACCTGGTGAGAGGCAGTCAAGTCACCCCATCCTGGATTCCCCTGGGAGTCTAGTTTTCAAAAGTGTATAGGTGTGCTAGATTTCCCTTGGTGCCAGAAGAGCTAGGGTTCAAAAAGTACAGCTAGGCACTTTGCCAAAAAAGGGTCATTTTTCACTGTGAAATTGTGGTGTGTCCACGTTGCGTTTTGCGCCGTTTCCTGTCAAGGGCACTAGGCCTACCCACACAAGTGAGGTACAGTTTTTCTTGGAAGACTTTGGGGAACGCGGGGTGGGTGGAAATTTGTGGATCCACACAGATTCCAGAACTTTCCACCACAGAAATGTGAGGAAAATGTGTTTTTTGGGACAATTTGTTCGGTTTGCAAGGTATTCTGGGTAACAGAACCTGGTGAGAGGCAGTCAAGTCACCCCATCCTGGATTCCCCTGGGTGTCTAGTTTTCAAAAATGTATAGGTTTGCTAGGTTTCCCTAGGTGCCGGAAGAGCTAGGGTTCAAAAACTACAGCTAGGCACTTTGCCAAAAAGGGTCATTTTTCACTGTGAAATTGTGGTGTGTCCACGTTGCATTTTGCGCCGTTTCCTGTTGCGTGCACTAGGCCTACCCACACAAGTGAGGTACCATTTTTTCGAAAGACTTTGGGGAACGCGGGGTGGGTGGAAATTTGTGGATCCACGCAGATGCCAGAACTTTCCACCACAGAAATGTGAGGAAAATGTGTTTTTTTTGACAATTGTTTAGGTTTGCAAGGGATTCTGGGTATCAGAACCTAGTGAGAGTCAGTCAAGTCACCCCATCCTGGATTTCCGTGGGTGTCTAGTTTTCAAAAATGTATAGGTTTGCTAGGTTCCCCTAGGTGCCGGCAGAGCTAGGGTTCAAAAACTACAGCTAGGCACTTTGCCAAAATAGGGTCATTTTTCACTGTGAAATTGTGGTGTGTCCACGTTGCGTTTTGCGCCGTTTCCTGTCGTGGGCACTAGGCCTACCCACACAAGTGAGGTACCGTTTTTCTCGGAAGACTTTGGGGACCGCGGGGTGGGTAGAAATTTGTGGATCCACGCAGATTCCAGAACTTTCCACCACAGAAATGTGAGGAAAATGTGGGTTTTTTGACAATTTTTAGGTTTGCAAGGGATTCTGGGTAACAACCTGGAGAGAGGCAGTAAAGTCACCCCATCCTATATTCTGCTGGGTGTCTAGTTTTCAAAAATGTATAGGTTTGCTAGGTTTTCTTAAATGCCGACAGAGCTAGGGTTCAAAAACTACAGCTAGGCACTTTGCCAAAAAGGGTCATTTTTCACTGTGAAATTGTGGTGTGTCCACGTTGAGTTTTGCGCCGTTTCCTGTCGCGTGCACTAGGCATACCCACACAAGTGAGGTACCGTTTTTCTCGCAAGACTTTGGGGAACGCGGGGTGGGTGGAAATTTGTGGATCCACGCAGATTCCAGAACTTTCCACCACAGAAATGGGAGGAAAATTTGTTTTTTGGACAATTTTTTAGGTTTGCAAGTGATTCCGGGTAACAGAACCTGGTGAGAGGCAGTCAAGTCACCCCATCCTGGATTCCCCTGGGTGTCTAGTTTTCAAAAATGTATAGGTTTGCTAGGTTTCCCTAGGTGCCGGCAGAGCTAGGGTTCAAAAACTACAGCTAGGCACTTTGCCAAAAAGGGTCATATTTCACTGTGAAATTGTGGTGTGTCCATGTTGCGTTTTGCGCCGTTTCCTGTCGCGGGCACTAGGCCTACCCACACAAGTGAGGTACTGTTTTTCTCAGAAGACTTTGGGGAACACGGGTTGGGTGGAAATTTGTGGATCCACGCAGATTCCAGAACTTTCCACCACAGAAATGTGAGGAAAATGGTTTTTTGGACAATGTTTTAGGTTTGCAAGGGATTCTGGGTAACAGAACCTGGTGAGAGGCAGTCAAGTCACCCCATCCTGGATTCCCCTGTGAGTCTAGTTTTCAAAAATGTATAGGTTTGCTAGATTTCCCTTGGTGCCAGAAGAGCTAGGGTTCAAAAAGTACAGCTAGGCACTTTGCCAAAAAAGGGTCATTTTTCACTGTGAAATTGTGGTGTGTCCACGCTGCATTTTGCGCCGTTTCCTGTCGCGTGCACTAGGCCTACCCACACAAGTGAGGTACCATTTTTTTCGAAAGACTTTGGGGAACGCGGGGTGGGTGGAAATTTGTGGATCCACGCAGATGCCAGAACTTTCCACCACAGAAATGTGAGGAAAATGTGTTTTGTTTGACAATTTTTAGGTTTGCAAGGGATTCTGGGTAACAGAACCTGGTGAGAGGCAGTCAAGTCACCCCATCCTGGATTCCCCTGGGTGTCTAGTTTTGAAAAATGTATAGGTTTGCTAGGTTTCCCTAGGTGCCGGCAGAGCTAGGGTTCAAAAACTACACCTAGGCACTTTGCCAAAAAGGGTCATTTTTCACTGTGAAATTGTGGTGTGTCCATGTTGCGTTTTGAGCCGTTTCCTGTCACAGGCACTAGGCCTACCCACACAAGTGAAGTACCATTTTTCTCTGAAGACTTTGGGGAACGCGGGGTGGGTGGAAATTTGAGGATCCACGCAGATTCCAGAACTTTCCACCACAGAAATGTGAGGAAAATGTGTTTTTTTACAATTGTTTAGGTTTGAAAGGGATTCTGGCTATCAGAACCTAGTGAGAGTCAGTCAAGTCACCCCATCCTGGATTTCCGTGGGTGTCTAGTTTAAAAAAATGTATAGGTTGGCTAGGTTCCCCTAGGTGCCGGCAGAGCTAGGGTTCAAAAACTACAGCTAGGCACTTTGCCAAAAAAGGGTCATTTTTCACTGTGAAATTGTGGTGTGTCCACGTTGCGTTTTGCGCCGTTTCCTGTCGTGGGCACTAGGCCTACCCACACAAGTGAGGTACCGTTTTTCTCGGAAGACTTTAGGGAACGCGGGGTGGGTAGAAATTTGTGGATCCACGCAGATTCCAGAACTTTCCACCACAGAAATGTGAGGAAAATGTGGGTTTTTTGACAATTTTTTAGGTTTGCAAGGGATTCTGGGTAACAACCTGGAGAGAGGCAGTCAAGTCACCCCATCCTATATTCTGCTGGGTGTCTAGTTTTCAAAAATGTATAGGTTTGCTAGGTTTCCCTAAATGCCGGCAGAGCTAGGGTTCAAAAACTACAGCTAGGCACTTTGCCAAAAGGTCATTTTTCACTGTGAAATTGTGGTGTGTCCACGTTGTGTTTTGCGCCGTTTCCTGTCGCGTGCACTAGGCATACCCACACAAGTGAGGTACCGTTTTTCTCGCAAGACTTTGGGGAACGCGGGGTGGGTGGAAATTTGTGGATCCACGCAGATTCCAGAACTTTCCACCACAGAAATGGGATTAAAATTTGTTTTTTTGGACAATTTCTTAGGTTTGCAAGTGATTCCGGGTAACAGAACCTGGTGAGAGGCAGTCAAGTCACCCCATCCTGGATTCCCCTGGGTGTCTAGTTTTCAAAAATGTATAGGTTTGCTAGGTTTCCCTAGGTGCCGGCAGAGCTAGGGTTCAAAAACTACAGCTAGGCACTTTGCCAAAAAAGGGTCATTTTTCACTGTGAAATTGTGGTGTGTCCATGTTGCGTTTTGCACCGTTTCCTGTCGCGGGCACTAGGCCTACCCACACAAGTGAGGTACTGTTTTTCTCGGAAGACTTTGGGGAACGCGGGGTGGGTGGAAATTTGTGGATCCACGCAGATTCCAGAACTTTCCACCACAGAAATGTGAGGAAAATGGTTTTTTGGACAATGTTTTAGGTTTGCAAGGGATTCTGGGTAACAGAACCTGGTGAGAGGCAGTCAAGTCACCCCATCCTGGATTCCCCAGGAGTCTAGTTTTCAAAAATGTATAGGTTTGCTAGATTTCCCTTGGTGCCAGAAGAGCTAGGGTTCAAAAAGTACAGCTAGGCACTTTGCCAAAAAAGGGTCATTTTCACTGTGAAATTGTGGTGTGTCCACGTTGCATTTTGCGCCGTTTCCTGTCGCGTGCACTAGGCCTACCCACACAAGTGAGGTACCATTTTTTCGAAAGACTTTGGGGAACGCGGGGTGGGTGGAAATTTGTGGATCCACGCAGATTCCAGAACTTTCCACCACAAAAATGTGAGGAAAATGTGTTTTTTGACAATTGTTCAGGTTTGCAAGGGATTCTGGGTAACAGAACCTGGTGAGAGCCAGTCAACTCACCCCATCCTGGATTCCCCTGGCTGTCTAGTTTTAAAAAATGTATAAGTTTGCTAGTTTTCCCTAGGTGCCGGCAGAGCTAGGGTTCAAAAACTACAGCTAGGCACTTTGCCAAAAAAGGGTCATTTTTCACTGTGAAATTGTGGTGTGTCCATGTTGCGTTTTGAGCCGTTTCCTGTCACAGGCACTAGGCCTACCCACACAAGTGAAGTACCATTTTTCTCGGAAGACTTTGGGGAACGCGGGGTGGGTGGAAATTTGAGGTTCCACGCAGATTCCAGAACTTTCCACCACAGAAATGTGAGGAAAATGTGTTTATTTTTACAATTGTTTAGGTTTGCAAGGTATTCTGGGTATTAGAACCTGGTGAGAGTCAGTCAAGTCACCCCATCCTGGATTTCCGTGGGTGTCTAGTTTTCAAAAATGTATAGGTTTGCTAGGTTTCCCTAGGTGCCGGCAGAGCTAGGGTTCAAAAACTACAGCTAGGCACTTTGCCAAAAAAGGGTCATTTTTCACTGTGAAATTGTGGTGTGTCCACGTTGCGTTTTGCGCCGTTTCCTGTCGTGGGCACTAGGCCTACCCACACAAGTGAGGTACCGTTTTCTCGGAAGACTTTGGGGAACGCGGGGTGGGTAGAAATTTGTGGATCCACGCAGATTCCAGAACTTTCCACCACAGAAATGTGAGGAAAATGTGGGTTTTTTGACAATTTTTAGGTTTGCAAGGGATTCTGGGTAACAACCTGGAGAGAGGCAGTCAAGTCACCCCATCCTATATTCTGCTGGGTGTCTAGTTTTCAAAAATTTATAGGTTTGCTAGGTTTCCCTAAATGCCGGCAGAGCTAGGGTTCAAAAACTACAGCTAGGCACTTTGCCAAAAGGGTCATTTTTCACTGTGAAATTGTGGTGTGTCCACGTTGTGTTTTGCGCCGTTTCCTGTCGCGTGCACTAGGCATACCCACACAAGTGAGGTACCGTTTTTCTCGCAAGACTTTGGGGAACGCGGGGTGGGTGGAAATTTGTGGATCCACGCAGATTCCAGAACTTTCCACCACAGAAATGGGAGGAAAATTTGTTTTTTTGGACAATTTTTTAGGTTTGCAAGTGATTCCGGGTAACAGAACCTGGTGAGAGGCAGTCAAGTCACCCCATCCTGGATTCCCCTGGGTGTCTAGTTTTCAAAAATGTATAGGTTTGCTAGGTTTCCCTTGGTGCCAGAAGAGCTAGGGTTCAAAAAGTACAGCTAGGCACTTTGCCAAAAAAGGGTCATTTTTCACTGTGAAATTGTGGTGTGTCCACGTTGCGTTTTGCGCCGTTTCCTGTTGCGTGCACTAGGCCTACCCACACAAGTGAGGTACCGTTTTTTTCGGAAGACTTTGGGGAACGCGGGGTGGGTGGAAATTTGTGGATCCGCGCAGATTCCAGAACTTTCCACCACAGAAATGTGAGGAAAATGTGTTTTTTTTGACAATGTTTTAGGTTTGCAAGGGATTCTGGGTAACAGAACCTGGTGAAGGCAGTCAAGTCACCCCATCCTGGATTCCCCTGGGTGTCTAGTTTTGAAAAATGTATAGGTTTGCTAGGTTTCCCTAGGTGCCGGCAGAGCTAGGGTTCAAAAACTTCAGCTAGGCACTTTGCCAAAAAAGGGTCATTTTTCACTGTGAAATTGTGGTGTGTCCACGTTGCGTTTTGCGCCGTTTCCTGTCGTGGGCACTAGGCCTACCCACACAAGTGAGGTACCGTTTTTCTCGGAAGACTTTGGGAACGCGGGGTGGGTAGAAATTTGTGGATCCACGCAGATTCCAGAACTTTCCACCACAGAAATGTGAGGAAAATGTGGGTTTTTGACAATTTTTTAGGTTTGCAAGGGATTCTGGGTAACAACCTGGAGAGAGGCAGTCAAGTCACCCCATCCTATATTCTGCTGGGTGTCTAGTTTTCAAAAATGTATAGGTTTGCTAGGTTTCCCTAAATGCCGGCAGAGCTAGAGTTCAAAAACTACAGCTAGGCACTTTGCCAAAAAGGGTCATTTTTCACTGTGAAATTGTGGTGTGTCCACGTTGTGTTTTGTGCCGTTTCCTGTCGCGTGCACTAGGCATACCCACACAAGTGAGGTACCGTTTTTCTCGCAAGACTTTGGGGAACGCGGGGTGCATGGAAATTTGTGGATCCACGCAGATTCCAGAACTTTCCACCACAGAAATGGGAGGAAAATTTGTTTTTGGACAATTGTTTAGGTTTGCAAGTGATTCTGGGTAACAGAACCTGGTGAGAGGCAGTCAAGTCACCCCATCCTGGATTCCCCTGGGTGTCTAGTTTTCAAAAATGTATAGGTTTGCTATGTTTCCCTAGGTGCCGGCAGAGCTAGGGTTCAAAAACTACAGCTAGGCACTTTGCCAAAAAGGGTCATTTTCACTGTGAAATTGTGGTGTGTCCATGTTGCGTTTTGCGCCGTTTCCTGTCGTGGGCACTAGGCCTACCCACACAAGTGAGGTACTGTTTTTCTCAGAAGACTTTGGGGAACGCGGGGTGGGTGGAAATTTGTGGATCCACGCAGATTCCAGAACTTTCCACCACAGAAATGTGAGGAAAATGTTTTTTTTGGACAATTTTTTAGGTTTGCAAGGGATTCTGGGTAACAGAACCTGGTGAGAGGCAGTCAAGTCACCCCATCCTGGATTCCCCTGGGTGTCTAGTTTTCAAAAATGTATAGGTTTGCTAGGTTTCCCTTGGTGCCAGAAGAGCTAGGGTTCAAAAAGTACAGCTAGGCACTTTGCCAAAAAGGGTCATTTTTCACTGTGAAATTGTGGTGTGTCCACGTTGCGTTTTGCGCCGTTTCCTGTCACGGGCACTAGGCCTACCCACACAAGTGAGGTACAGTTTTTCTTGGAAGACTTTGGGGAACGCGGGGTGGGTGGAAATTTGTGGATCGACGCAGATTCCAGAACTTTCCACCACAGAAATGTGAGTAAAATGTGTTTTTTTGGACAATTTGTTCGGTTTGCAAGGTATTCTGGGTAACAGAACCTGGTGAGAGGCAGTCAAGTCACCCCATCCTGGATTCCCCTGGGTGTCTAGTTTTCAAAAATGTATTGGTTTGCTAGCTTTCCCTAAGTGCCGGAAGAGCTAGGGTTCAAAAACTACAGCTAGGCACTTTGCCAAAAAGGGTCATTTTTCACTGTGAAATTGTGGTGTGTCCACGTTGCGTTTTGCGCCGTTTCCTGTCGTGGGCACTAGGCCTACCCACACAAGTGAGGTACCGTTTTCTCGGAAGACTTTGGGGAACGCGGGGTGGGTAGAAATTTGTGGATCCACGCAGATGCCAGAACTTTCCACCACAGAAATGTGAGGAAAATGTGGGTTTTTGACAATTTTTAGGTTTGCAAGGGATTCTGGGTAACAACCTGGAGAGAGGCAGTCAAGTCACCCCATCCTATATTCTGCTGGGTGTCTAGTTTTCAAAAATGTATAGGTTTGCTAGGTTTCCCTAAATGCCGGCAGAGCTAGAGTTCAAAAACTACAGCTAGGCACTTTGCCAAAAAGGGTCATTTTTCACTGTGAAATTGTGGTGTGTCCACGTTGTGTTTTGCGCCGTTTCCTGTCGCGTGCACTAGGCATACCCACACAAGTGTGGTACCGTTTTTCTCGCAAGACTTTAGGGAACGCGGGGTGGGTGGAAATTTGTGGATCCACGCGGATTCCAGAACTTTCCACCACAGAAATGGGAGGAAAATTTGTTTTTTTGGACAATTTTTAGGTTTGCAAGTGATTCTGGGTAACAGAACCTGGTGAGAGGCAGTCAAGTCACCCCATCCTGGATTCCCCTGGGAGTCTAGTTTTCAAAAGTGTATAGGTTTGCTAGATTTCCCTTGGTGCCAGAAGAGCTAGGGTTCAAAAAGTACAGCTAGGCACTTTGCCAAAAAGAGTCATTTTTCACTGTGAAATTGTGGTGTGTCCACGTTGCGTTTTGCGCCGTTTCCTGTCACGGGCACTAGGCCTACCCACACAAGTGAGGTACAGTTTTTCTTGGAAGACTTTGGGGAACACGGGGTGGGTGGAAATTTGTGGATCCACACAGATTCCAGAACTTTCCACCACAGAAATGTGAGGAAAATGTGTTTTTTGGACAATTTGTTCGGTTTGCAAGGTATTCTGGGTAACAGAACCTGGTGAGAGGCAGTCAAGTCACCCCATCCTGGATTCCCCTGGGTGTCTAGTTTTCAAAAATGTATAGGTTTGCTAGGTTTCCCTAGGTGCCGGAAGAGCTAGGGTTCAAAAACTACAGCTAGGCACTTTGCCAAAAAAGGGTCATTTTTCACTGTGAAATTGTGGTGTGTCCATGTTGCGTTTTGTGCCGTTTCCTGTCGCGGGCACTAGGCCTACCCACACAAGTGAGGTACCGTTTTTCTCAGAAGACTCTGGGGAACGCGGGGTGGGTAGAAATTTGTGGATCCACGCAGATTCCAGAACTTTCCACCACAGAAATGTGAGGAAAATGTGGGTTTTTTGACAATTTTTTAGGTTTGCAAGGGATTCTGGGTAACAACCTGGAGAGAGGCAGTCAAGTCACCCCATCCTATATTCTGCTGGGTGTCTAGTTTTCAAAAATTTATAGGTTTGCTAGGTTTCCCTAAATGCCGGCAGAGCTAGGGTTCAAAAACTACAGCTAGGCACTTTGCCAAAAAGGGTCATTTTTCACTGTGAAATTGTGGTGTGTCCACGTTGTGTTTTGCGCCGTTTCCTGTCGCGTGCACTAGGCATACCCACACAAGTGAGGTACCGTTTTCTCGCAAGACTTTGGGGAACGCGGGGTGGGTGGAAATTTGTGGATCCACGCAGATTCCAGAACTTTCCACCACAGAAATGGGAGGAAAATTTGTTTTTTTGGACAATTTTTTAGGTTTGCAAGTGATTCCGGGTAACAGAACCTGGTGAGAGGCAGTCAAGTCACCCCATCCTGGATTCCCCTGGGTGTCTAGTTTTAAAAAATGTATAGGTTTGCTAGGTTTCCCTTGGTGCCAGAAGAGCTAGGGTTCAAAAAGTACAGCTAGGCACTTTGCCAAAAAAGGGTCATTTTTCACTGTGAAATTGTGGTGTGTCCACGTTGCGTTTTGCGCCGTTTCCTGTTGCGTGCACTAGGCCTACCCACACAAGTGAGGTACCGTTTTTTTCGGAAGACTTTGGGGAACGCGGGGTGGGTGGAAATTTGTGGATCCGCGCAGATTCCAGAACTTTCCACCACAGAAATGTGAGGAAAATGTGGTTTTTTTTACAATGTTTTAGGTTTGCAAGGGATTCTGGGTAACAGAACCTGGTGAAGGCAGTCAAGTCACCCCATCCTGGATTCCCCTGGGTGTCTAGTTTTGAAAAATGTATAGGTTTGCTAGGTTTCCCTAGGTGCCGGCAGAGCTAGGGTTCAAAAACTTCAGCTAGGCACTTTGCCAAAAAGGGTCATTTTTCACTGTGAAATTGTGGTGTGTCCACGTTGCGTTTTGCGCCGTTTCCTGTCGTGGGCACTAGGCCTACCCACACAAGTGAGGTACCGTTTTTCTCGGAAGACTTTGGGGAACGCGGGGTGGGTAGAAATTTGTGGATCCACGCAGATTCCAGAACTTTCCACCACAGAAATGTGAGGAAAATGTGGGTTTTTTGACAATTTTTAGGTTTGCAAAGGATTCTGGGTAACAACCTGGAGAGAGGCAGTCAAGTCACCCCATCCTATATTCTGCTGGGTGTCTAGTTTTCAAAAATGTATAGGTTTGCTAGGTTTCCCTAAATGCCGGCAGAGCTAGAGTTCAAAAACTACAGCTAGGCACTTTGCCAAAAAGGGTCATTTTTCACTGTGAAATTGTGGTGTGTCCACGTTGTGTTTTGTGCCGTTTCCTGTCGCGTGCACTAGGCATACCCACACAAGTGAGGTACAGTTTTTCTCGCAAGACTTTGGGGAACGCGGGGTGCGTGGAAATTTGTGGATCCACGCAGATTCCAGAACTTTCCACCACAGAAATGGGAGGAAAATTTGTTTTTTGGACAATTGTTTAGGTTTGCAAGTGATTCTGGGTAACAGAACCTGGTGAGAGGCAGTCAAGTCACCCCATCCTGGATTCCCCTGGGTGTCTAGTTTTCAAAAATGTATAGGTTTGCTATGTTTCCCTAGGTGCCGGCAGAGCTAGGGTTCAAAAACTACAGCTAGGCACTTTGCCAAAAAGGGTCATTTTTCACTGTGAAATTGTGGTGTGTCCATGTTGCGTTTTGCGCCGTTTCCTGTCGTGGGCACTAGGCCTACCCACACAAGTGAGGTACTGTTTTTCTCAGAAGACTTTGGGGAACGCGGGGTGGGTGGAAATTTGTGGATCCACGCAGATTCCAGAACTTTCCACCACAGAAATGTGAGGAAAATGTTTTTTTTGGACAATTTTTTAGGTTTGCAAGGGATTCTGGGTAACAGAACCTGGTGAGAGGCAGTCAAGTCACCCCATCCTGGATTCCCCTGGGTGTCTAGTTTACAAAAATGTATAGGTTTGCTAGGTTTCCCTTGGTGCCAGAAGAGCTAGGGTTCAAAAAGTACAGCTAGGCACTTTGCCAAAAAAGGGTCATTTTTCACTGTGAAATTGTGGTGTGTCCACGTTGCGTTTTGCGCCGTTTTCTGTCACGGGCACTAGGCCTACCCACACAAGTGAGGTACAGTTTTTCTTGGAAGACTTTGGGGAACGCGGGGTGGGTGGAAATTTGTGGATCGACGCAGATTCCAGAACTTTCCACCACAGAAATGTGAGTAAAATGTGTTTTTTTGGACAATTTGTTCGGTTTGCAAGGTATTCTGGGTAACAGAACCTGGTGAGAGGCAGTCAAGTCACCCCATCCTGGATTCCCCTGGGTGTCTAGTTTTCAAAAATGTATAGGTTTGCTAGGTTTCCCTAAGTGCCGGAAGAGCTAGGGTTCAAAAACTACAGCTAGGCACTTTGCCAAAAAAGGGTCATTTTTCACTGTGAAATTGTGGTGTGTCCACGTTGCATTTTGCGCCGTTTCCTGTCGCGTGCACTAGGCCTACCCACACAAGTGAGGTACCATTTTTTTCGAAAGACTTTGGGGAACGCGGGGTGGGTGGAAATTTGTGGATCCACGCAGATGCCAGAACTTTCCACCACAGAAATGTGAGGAAAAAGTGTTTTTTTTGACAATTGTTTAGGTTTGCAAGGGATTCTGGGTAACAGAACCTGGTGAGAGTCAGTCAAGTCACCCCATCCTGGATTTCCGTGGGTGTCTAGTTTTCAAAAATGTATAGGTTTGCTAGGTTTCCCTAGGTGCCGGCAGAGCTAGGGTTCAAAAACTACAGCTAGGCACTTTGCCAAAAAAGGGTCATTTTTCACTGTGAAATTGTGGTGTGTCCACGTTGCGTTTTGCGCCGTTTCCTGTCGTGGGCACTAGGCCTACCCACACAAGTGAGGTACCGTTTTTCTCGGAAGACTTTGGGGAACGCGGGGTGGGTAGAAATTTGTGGATCCACGCAGATTCCAGAACTTTCCACCACAGAAATGTGAGGAAAATGTGGGTTTTTTGACAATTTTTTAGGTTTGCAAGGGATTCTGGGTAACAACCTGGAGAGAGGCAGTCAAGTCACCCCATCCTATATTCTGCTGGGTGTCTAGTTTTCAAAAATGTATAGGTTTGCTAGGTTTCCCTAAATGCCGGCAGAGCTAGAGTTCAAAAACTACAGCTAGGCACTTTGCCAAAAAGGGTCATTTTTCACTGTGAAATTGTGGTGTGTCCACGTTGTGTTTTGCGCCGTTTCCTGTCGCGTGCACTAGGCATACCCACACAAGTGTGGTACCGTTTTTCTCGCAAGACTTTAGGGAACGCGGGGTGGGTGGAAATTTGTGGATCCACGCGGATTCCAGAACTTTCCACCACAGAAATGGGAGGAAAATTTGTTTTTTGGACAATTTTTTAGGTTTGCAAGTGATTCTGGGTAACAGAACCTGGTGAGAGGCAGTCAAGTCACCCCATCCTGGATTCCCCTGGGAGTCTAGTTTTCAAAAGTGTATAGGTTTGCTAGATTTCCCTTGGTGCCAGAAGAGCTAGGGTTCAAAAAGTACAGCTAGGCACTTTGCCAAAAAAGAGTCATTTTTCACTGTGAAATTGTGGTGTGTCCACGTTGCGTTTTGCGCCGTTTCCTGTCACGGGCACTAGGCCTACCCACACAAGTGAGGTACAGTTTTTCTTGGAAGACTTTGGGGAACGCGGGGTGGGTGGAAATTTGTGGATCCACACAGATTCCAGAACTTTCCACCACAGAAATGTGAGGAAAATGTGTTTTTTGGACAATTTGTTCGGTTTGCAAGGTATTCTGGGTAACAGAACCTGGTGAGAGGCAGTCAAGTCACCCCATCCTGGATTCCCCTGGGTGTCTAGTTTTCAAAAATGTATAGGTTTGCTAGGTTTCCCTAGGTGCCGGAAGAGCTAGGGTTCAAAAACTACAGCTAGGCACTTTGCCAAAAAAGGGTCATTTTTCACTGTGAAATTGTGGTGTGTCCATGTTGCGTTTTGTGCCGTTTCCTGTCGCGGGCACTAGGCCTACCCACACAAGTGAGGTACCGTTTTTCTCGGAAGACTTTGGGGAACGCGGGGTGGGTGGAAATTTGTGGATCCACGCAGATTCCAGAACTTTCCACCACGGAAATGTGAGGAAAATGGTTTTTTTGGACAATTTGTTTAGGTTTGCAAGGGATTCTGGGTAACAGAACCTGGTGAGAGGCAGTCAAGTCACCCCATCCTGCATTCCCCTGGGAGTCTAGTTTTCAAAAGTGTATAGGTTTGCTAGATTTCCCTTGGTGCCAGAAGAGCTAGGGTTCAAAAAGTACAGCTAGGCACTTTGCCAAAAAGGGTCATTTTTCACTGTGAAATTGTGGTGTGTCCACGTTGTGTTTTGCGCCGTTTCCTGTCACGGGCACTAGGCCTACCCACACAAGTGAGGTACAGTTTTTCTTGGAAGACTTTGGGGAACACGGGGTGGGTGGAAATTTGTGGATCCACACAGATTCCAGAACTTTCCACCACAGAAATGTGAGGAAAATGTGTTTTTTTGGACAATTTGTTCGGTTTGCAAGGTATTCTGGGTAACAGAACCTGGTGAGAGGCAGTCAAGTCACCCCATCCTGGATTCCCCTGGGTGTCTAGTTTTCAAAAATGTATAGGTTTGCTAGGTTTCCCTAGGTGCCGGAAGAGCTAGGGTTCAAAAACTACAGCTAGGCACTTTGCCAAAAAAGGGTCATTTTTCACTGTGAAATTGTGGTGTGTCCACGTTGCATTTTGCGCCGTTTCCTGTCGCGTGCACTAGACCTACCCACACAAGTGAGGTACCATTTTTTTCGAAAGACTTTGGGGAACGCGGGGTGGGTGGAAATTTGTGGATCCACGCAGATGCCAGAACTTTCCACCACAGAAATGTGAGGAAAATGTTTTTTTTTGACAATTTTTTAGGTTTGCAAGGGATTCTGGGTAACAGAACCTGGTGAGAGTCAGTCAAGTCACCCCATCCTGGATTTCCGTGGGTGTCTAGTTTTCAAAAATGTATAGGTTTGCTAGGTTTCCCTAGGTGCCGGCAGAGCTAGGGTTCAAAAACTACAGCTAGGCACTTTGCCAAAAAAGGTCATTTTTCACTGTGAAATTGTGGTGTTTCCACGTTGCGTTTTGCGCCGTTTCCTGTCGTGGGCACTAGGCCTACCCACACAAGTGAGGTACCGTTTTTCTCGGAAGACTTTGGGGAACGCGGGGTGGGTAGAAATTTGTGGATCCACACAGATTCCAGAACTTTCCACCACAGAAATGTGAGGAAAATGTTTTTTTTTGACAATTTTTTAGGTTTGCAAGGGATTCTGGGTAACAGAACCTGGTGAGAGGCAGTCAAGTCACCCCATCCTGGATGCCCCTGGGTGTCTAGTTTTCAAAAATGTATAGGTTTGCTAGGTTTCCCTTGGTGCCAGAAGAGCTAGGGTTCAAAAAGTACAGCTAGGCACTTTGCCAAAAAAGGGTCATTTTTCACTGTGAAATTGTGGTGTGTCCACGTTGCGTTTTGCGCCGTTTCCTGTCACGGGCACTAGGCCTACCCACACAAGTGAGGTACAGTTTTTCTTGGAAGACTTTGGGGAACGCGGGGTGGGTGGAAATTTGTGGATCGACGCAGATTCCAGAACTTTCCACCACAGAAATGTGAGGAAAATGTGTTTTTTTGGACAATTTGTTCGGTTTGCAAGGTATTCTGGGTAACAGAACCTGGTGAGAGGCAGTCAAGTCACCCCATCCTGGATTCCCCTGGGTGTCTAGTTTTCAAAAATGTATAGGTTTGCTAGGTTTCCCTAGGTGCCGGAAGAGCTAGGGTTAAAAAACTACAGCTAGGCACTTTGCCAAAAAGGGTCATTTTTCACTGTGAAATTGTGGTGTGTCCATGTTGCGTTTTGTGCCGTTTCCTGTCGCGGGCACTAGGCCTACCCACACAAGTGAGATACCGTTTTTCTCGGAAGACTTTGGGGAACGCAGGGTGGGTGGAAATTTGTGGATCCACGCGGATTCCAGAACTTTCCACCACGGAAATGTGAGGAAAATGGTTTTTTTTGATAATTTGTTTAGGTTTGCAAGGGATTCTGGGTAACAGAACCTGGTGAGAGGCAGTCAAGTCACCCCATCCTGGATTCCCCTGGGAGTCTAGTTTTCAAAAGTGTATAGGTTTGCTAGATTTCCCTTGGTGCCAGAAGAGCTAGGGTTCAAAAAGTACAGCTAGGCACTTTGCCAAAAAAGGGTCATTTTTCACTGTGAAATTGTGGTGTGTCCACGTTGCGTTTTGCGCCGTTTCCTGTCACGGGCACTAGGCCTACCCACACAAGTGAGGTACAGTTTTCTTGGAAGACTTTGGGGAACGCGGGGTGGGTGGAAATTTGTGGATCCACACAGATTCCAGAACTTTCCACCACAGAAATGTGAGGAAAATGTGTTTTTGGACAATTTGTTCGGTTTGCAAGGTATTCTGGGTAACAGAACCTGGTGAGAGGCAGTCAAGTCACCCCATCCTGGATTCCCCTGGGTGTCTAGTTTTCAAAAATGTATAGGTTTGCTAGGTTTCCCTAGGTGCCGGAAGAGCTAGGGTTCAAAAACTGCAGCTAGGCACTTTGCCAAAAAGGGTCATTTTTCACTGTGAAATTGTGGTGTGTCCATGTTGCGTTTTGTGCCGTTTCCTGTCGCTGGCACTAGGCCTACCCACACAAGTGAGGTACCGTTTTCTCGGAAGACTTTGGGGAACGTGGGGTGGGTGGAAATTTGTGGATCCACGCGGATTCCAGAACTTTCCACCACGGAAATGTGAGGAAAATGGTTTTTTGGACAATTTGTTTAGGTTTGCAAGGGATTCTGGGTAACAGAACCTGGTGAGAGGCAGTCAAGTCACCCCATCCTGGATTCCCCTGGGAGTCTAGTTTTCAAAAGTGTATAGGTTTGCTAGATTTCCCTTGGTGCCAGAAGAGCTAGGGTTCAAAAAGTACAGCTAGGCACTTTGCCAAAAAAGGGTCATTTTTCACTGTGAAATTGTGGTGTGTCCACGTTGCGTTTTGCGCCGTTTCCTGTCATGGGCACTAGGCCTACCCACACAAGTGAGGTACAGTTTTTCTTGGAAGACTTTGGGGAACACGGGGTGGGTGAAAATTTGTGGATCCACACAGATTCCAGAACTTTCCACCACAGAAATGTGAGGAAAATTTGTTTTTTTGGACAATTTGTTCGGTTTGCAAGGTATTCTGGGTAACAGAACCTGGTGAGAGGCAGTCAAGTCACCCCATCCTGGATTCCCCTGGGTGTCTAGTTTTCAAAAATGTATAGGTTTGCTAGGTTTCCCTAGGTGCCGGAAGAGCTAGGGTTCAAAAACTACAGCTAGGCACTTTGCCAAAAAAGGGTCATTTTTCACTGTGAAATTGTGGTGTGTCCACGTTGCATTTTGCACCGTTTCCTGTAGCGTGCACTAGGCCTACCCACACAAGTGAGGTACCATTTTTTTCGAAAGACTTTGGGGAACGCGGGGTGGGTGGAAATTTGTGGATCCACGCAGATGCCAGAACTTTCCACCACAGAAATGTGAGGAAAATGTGTTTTTTTTGACAATTGTTTAGGTTTGCAAGGGATTCTGGGTAACAGAACCTGGTGAGAGTCAGTCAAGTCACCCCATCCTGGATTTCCGTGGGTGTCTAGTTTTCAAAAATGTATAGGTTTGCTAGGTTTCCCTAGGTGCCGGCAGAGCTAGGGTTCAAAAACTACAGCTAGGCACTTTGCCAAAAAAGGGTCATTTTTCACTGTGAAATTGTGGTGTTTCCACGTTGCGTTTTGCGCCGTTTCCTGTCGTGGGCACTAGGCCTACCCACACAAGTGAGGTACCGTTTTTCTCGGAAGACTTTGGGGAACGCGGGGTGGGTAGAAATTTGTGGATCCACGCAGATTCCAGAACTTTCCACCACAGAAATGTGAGGAAAATGTGGGTTTTTTGACAATTTTTTAGGTTTGCAAGGGATTCTGGGTAACAACCTGGAGAGAGGCAGTCAAGTCACCCCATCCTATATTATGCTGGGTGTCTAGTTTTCAAAAATGTATAGGTTTGCTAGGTTTCCCTAAATGCCGGCAGAGCTAGAGTTCAAAAACTACAGCTAGGCACTTTGCCAAAAAGGGTCATTTTTCACTGTGAAATTGTGGTGTGTCCACGTTGTGTTTTGCGCCGTTTCCTGTCGCGTGCACTAGGCATACCCACACAAGTGAGGTACCGTTTTCTCGCAAGACTTTGGGGAACGCGGGGTGGGTGGAAATTTGTGGATCCACGCAGATTCCAGAACTTTCCACCACAGAAATGGGAGGAACATTTGTTTTTTGGACAATTGTTCAGGTTTGCAAGTGATTCTGGGTAACAGAACCTGGTGAGAGGCAGTCAAGTCACCCCATCCTGGATTCCCCTGGGTGTCTAGTTTTCAAAAATGTATAGGTTTGCTATGTTTCCCTAGGTGCCGGCAGAACTAGGGTTCAAAAACTACAGCTAGGCACTTTGCCAAAAAAGGGTCATTTTTCACTGTGAAATTGTGGTGTGTCCATGTTGCGTTTTGCGCCGTTTCCTGTCGTGGGCACTAGGCCTACCCACACAAGTGAGGTACTGTTTTTCTCAGAAGACTTTGGGGAACGCGGGGTGGGTGGAAATTTGTGGATCCACGCAGATTCCAGAACTTTCCACCACAGAAATGTGAGGAAAATGTTTTTTTGACAATTTTTTAGGTTTGCAAGGGATTCTGGGTAACAGAACCTGGTGAGAGGCAGTCAAGTCACCCCATCCTGGATTCCCCTGGGTGTCTAGTTTTCAAAAATGTATAGGTTTGCTAGGTTTCCCTTGGTGCCAGAAGAGCTAGGGTTCAAAAAGTACAGCTAGGCACTTTGCCAAAAAGGGTCATTTTTCACTGTGAAATTGTGGTGTGTCCACGTTGCGTTTTGTGCCGTTTCCTGTCACGGGCACTAGGCCTACCCACACAAGTGAGGTACCGTTTTTCTCGGAAGACTTTGGGGAACGCGGGGTGGGTAGAAATTTGTGGATCCACGCAGATTCCAGAACTTTCCACCACAGAAATGTGAGGAAAATGTGGGTTTTTGACAATTTTTTAGGTTTGCAAGGGATTCTGGGTAACAACCTGGAGAGAGGCAGTCAAGTCACCCCATCCTATATTCTGCTGGGTGTCTAGTTTTCAAAAATGTATAGGTTTGCTAGGTTTCCCTAAATGCCGGCAGAGCTAGAGTTCAAAAACTACAGCTAGGCACTTTGCCAAAAAGGGTCATTTTTCACTGTGAAATTGTGGTGTGTCCACGTTGTGTTTTGCGCCGTTTCCTGTCGCGTGCACTAGGCATACCCACACAAGTGAGGTACCGTTTTTCTCGCAAGACTTTGGGGAACGCGGGGTGGGTGGAAATTTGTGGATCCACGCAGATTCCAGAACTTTCCACCACAGAAATGGGAGGAACATTTGTTTTTTTGGACAATTTTTCAGGTTTGCAAGTGATTCTGGGTAACAGAACCTGGTGAGAGGCAGTCAAGTCACCCCATCCTGGATTCCCCTGGGTGTCTAGTTTTCAAAAATGTATAGGTTTGCTATGTTTCCCTAGGTGCCGGCAGAGCTAGGGTTCAAAAACTACAGCTAGGCACTTTGCCAAAAAAAGGTCATTTTTCACTGTGAAATTGTGGTGTGTCCATGTTGCGTTTTGTGCTGTTTCCTGTCGTGGGCACTAGGCCTACCCACACAAGTGAGGTACTGTTTTTCTCAGAAGACTTTGGGGAACGCGGGGTGGGTGGAAATTTGTGGATCCACGCAGATTCCAGAACTTTCCACCACAGAAATGTGAGGAAAATGGTTTTTTTTGACAATGTTTTAGGTTTGCAAGGGATTCTGGGTAACAGAACATGGTGAGAGGCAGTCAAGTCACCCCATCCTGGATTCCCCTGGGTGTCTAGTTTTCAAAAATGTATAGGTTTGCTAGGTTTCCCTTGGTGCCAGAAGAGCTAGGGTTCAAAAAGTACAGCTAGGCACTTTGCCAAAAAAGGGTCATTTTTCACTGTGAAATTGTGGTGTGTCCACGTTGCGTTTTGCGCCGTTTCCTGTCACGGGCACTAGGCCTACCCACACAAGTGAGGTACCGTTTTTCTCGGAAGACTTTGGGGAACGCGGGGTGGGTAGAAATTTGTGGATCCACGCAGATTCCAGAACTTTCCACCACAGAAATGTGCGGAAAATTTGGGTTTTTTGACAATTGTTTAGGTTTGCAAGGGATTCTGGGTAACAACCTGGAGAGAGGCAGTCAAGTCACCCCATCCTATATTCTGCTGGGTGTCTAGTTTTCAAAAATGTATAGGTTTGCTAGGTTTCCCTAAATGCTGGCAGAGCTAGAGTTCAAAAACTACAGCTAGGCACTTTGCCAAAAAGGGTCATTTTTCACTGTGAAATTGTGGTGTGTCCACGTTGTGTTTTGCGCCGTTTCCTGTCGCGTGCACTAGGCATACCCACACAAGTGAGGTACCGTTTTTCTCGCAAGACTTTGGGGAACGCGGGGTGGGTGGAAATTTGTGGATCCACGCAGATTCCAGAACTTTCCACCACAGAAATGGGAGGAACATTTGTTTTTTTGGACAATTTCTCAGGTTTGCAAGTGATTCTGGGTAACAGAACCTGGTGAGAGGCAGTCAAGTCACCCCATCCTGGATTCCCCTGGGTGTCTAGTTTTCAAAAATGTATAGGTTTGCTATGTTTCCCTAGGTGCCGGCAGAGCTAGGGTTCAAAAACTACAGCTAGGCACTTTGCCAAAAAAGGATCATTTTTCACTGTGAAATTGTGGTGTGTCCATGTTGCGTTTTGCACCGTTTCCTGTCGTGGGCACTAGGCCTACCCACACAAGTGAGGTACTGTTTTTCTCAGAAGACTTTGGGGAACGCGGGGTGGGTGGAAATTTGTGGATCCACGCAGATTCCAGAACTTTCCACCACAGAAATGTGAGGAAAATGGTTTTTTTGATAATTTGTTTAGGTTTGCAAGGGATTCTGGGTAACAGAACCTGGTGAGAGGCAGTCAAGTCACCCCATCCTGGATTCCCCTGGGAGTCTAGTTTTCAAAAGTGTATAGGTGTGCTAGATTTCCCTTGGTGCCAGAAGAGCTAGGGTTCAAAAAGTACAGCTAGGCACTTTGCCAAAAAGGGTCATTTTTCACTGTGAAATTGTGGTGTGTCCACGTTGCGTTTTGCGCCGTTTCCTGTCACGGGCACTAGGCCTACCCACACAAGTGAGGTACAGTTTTTCTTGGAAGACTTTGTGGAACGCGGGGTGGGTGGAAATTTGTGGATCCACACAGATTCCAGAACTTTCCACCACAGAAATGTGAGGAAAATGTGTTTTTTGGGACAATTTGTTCGGTTTGCAAGGTATTCTGGGTAACAGAACCTGGTGAGAGGCAGTCAAGTCACCCCATCCTGGATTCCCCTGGGTGTCTAGTTTTCAAAAATGTATAGGTTTGCTAGGTTTCCCTAGGTGCCGGAAGAGCTAGGGTTCAAAAACTACAGCTAGGCACTTTGCCAAAAAGGGTCATTTTTCACTGTGAAATTGTGGTGTGTCCACGTTGCATTTTGCGCCGTTTCCTGTTGCGTGCACTAGGCCTACCCACACAAGTGAGGTACCATTTTTTCGAAAGACTTTGGGGAACGCGGGGTGGGTGGAAATTTGTGGATCCACACAGATGCCAGAACTTTCCACCACAGAAATGTGAGGAAAATGTGTTTTGTTTGATAATTTTTTAGGTTTGCAAGGGATTCTGGGTTACAGAACCTGGTGAGAGGCAGTCAAGTCACCCCATCCTGGATTCCCCTGGGTGTCTAGTTTTGAAAAATGTATAGGTTTGCTAGGTTTCCCTATGTGCCGGCAGAGCTAGGGTTAAAAAACTACAGCTAGGCACTTTGCCAAAAAAGGGTCATTTTTCACTGTGAAATTGTGGTGTGTCCATGTTTCGTTTTGAGCCGTTTCCTGTCACAGGCACTAGGCCTACCCACACAAGTGAAGTACCATTTTTCTCTGAAGACTTTGGGGAACGCGGGGTGGGTGGAAATTTGAGGATCCACGCAGATTCCAGAACTTTCCACCACAGAAATGTGAGGAAAATGTGTTTTTTTTGACAATTGTTTAGGTTTGCAAGGGATTCTGGGTATCAGAACCTAGTGAGAGTCAGTCAAGTCACCCCATCCTGGATTTCCGTGGGTGTCTAGTTTTCAAAAATGTATAGGTTTGCTAGGTTCCCCTAGGTGCCGGCAGAGCTAGGGTTCAAAAACTACAGCTAGGCACTTTGCCAAAATAGAGTCATTTTTCACTGTGAAATTGTGGTGTGTCCACGTTGCGTTTTGCGCCGTTTCCTGTCGTGGGCACTAGGCCTACCCACACAAGTGAGGTACCGTTTTTCTCGGAAGACTTTGGGGAACGCGGGGTGGGTAGAAATTTGTGGATCCACGCAGATTCCAGAACTTTCCACCACAGAAATGTGAGGAAAATGTGGGTTTTTTGACAATTTTTTAGGTTTGCAAGGGATTCTGGGTAACAACCTGGAGAGAGGCAGTAAAGTCACCCCATCCTATATTCTGCTGGGTGTCTAGTTTTCAAAAATGTATAGGTTTGCTAGGTTTTCTTAAATGCCGACAGAGCTAGGGTTCAAAAACTACAGCTAGGCACTTTGCCAAAAAGGGTCATTTTTCACTGTGAAATTGTGGTGTGTCCACGTTGAGTTTTGCGCCGTTTCCTGTCGCGTGCACTAGGCATACCCACACAAGTGAGGTACCGTTTTTCTCGCAAGACTTTGGGGAACGCGGGGTGGGTGGAAATTTGTGGATCCACGCAGATTCTAGAACTTTCCACCACAGAAATGGGAGGAAAATTTGTTTTTTTGGACAATTGTTTAGGTTTGCAAGTGATTCCGGGTAACAGAACCTGGTGAGAGGCAGTCAAGTCACCCCATCCTGGATTCCCCTGGGTGTCTAGTTTTCAAAAATGTATAGGTTTGCTAGGTTTCCCTAGGTGCCGGCAGAGCTAGGGTTCAAAAACTACAGCTAGGCACTTTGCCAAAAAAGGGTCATATTTCACTGTGAAATTGTGGTGTGTCCATGTTGCGTTTTGCGCCGTTTCCTGTCGCGGGCACTAGGCCTACCCACACAAGTGAGGTACTGTTTTTCTCAGAAGACTTTGGGGAACACGGGTTGGGTGGAAATTTGTGGATCCACGCAGATTCCAGAACTTTCCACCACAGAAATGTGAGGAAAATGGTTTTTTTGGACAATGTTTTAGGTTTGCAAGGGATTCTGGGTAACAGAACCTGGTGAGAGGCAGTCAAGTCACCCCATCCTGGATTCCCCTGTGAGTCTAGTTTTCAAAAATGTATAGGTTTGCTAGATTTCCCTTGGTGCCAGAAGAGCTAGGGTTCAAAAAGTACAGCTAGGCACTTTGCCAAAAAAGGGTCATTTTTCACTGTGAAATTGTGGTGTGTCCACGCTGCATTTTGCGCCGTTTCCTGTCGCGTGCACTAGGCCTACCCACACAAGTGAGGTACCATTTTTTTCGAAAGACTTTGGGGAACGCGGGGTGGGTGGAAATTTGTGGATCCACGCAGATGCCAGAACTTTCCACCACAGAAATGTGAGGAAAATGTGTTTTGTTTGACAATTTTTTAGGTTTGCAAGGGATTCTGGGTAACAGAACATGGTGAGAGGCAGTCAAGTCACCCCATCCTGGATTCCCCTGGGTGTCTAGTTTTGAAAAATGTATAGGTTTGCTAGGTTTCCCTAGGTGCCGGCAGAGCTAGGGTTCAAAAACTACACCTAGGCACTTTGCCAAAAAAGGGTCATTTTTCACTGTGAAATTGTGGTGTGTCCATGTTGCGTTTTGAGCCGTTTCCTGTCACAGGCACTAGGCCTACCCACACAAGTGAAGTACCATTTTTCTCTGAAGACTTTGGGGAACGCGGGGTGGGTGGAAATTTGAGGATCCACGCAGATTCCAGAACTTTCCACCACAGAAATGTGAGGAAAATGTGTTTTTTTTTACAATTGTTTAGGTTTGAAAGGGATTCTGGCTATCAGAACCTAGTGAGAGTCAGTCAAGTCACCCCATCCTGGATTTCCGTGGGTGTCTAGTTTAAAAAAATGTATAGGTTGGCTAGGTTCCCCTAGGTGCCAGCAGAGCTAGGGTTCAAAAACTACAGCTAGGCACTTTGCCAAAAAAGGGTCATTTTTCAGTGTGAAATTGTGGTGTGTCCACGTTGCGTTTTGCGCCGTTTCCTGTCGTGGGCACTAGGCCTACCCACACAAGTGAGGTACCGTTTTTCTCGGAAGACTTTAGGGAACGCGGGGTGGGTAGAAATTTGTGGATCCACGCAGATTCCAGAACTTTCCACCACAGAAATGTGAGGAAAATGTGGGTTTTTTGACAATTTTTTAGGTTTGCAAGGGATTCTGGGTAACAACCTGGAGAGAGGCAGTCAAGTCACCCCATCCTATATTCTGCTGGGTGTCTAGTTTTCAAAAATGTATAGGTTTGCTAGGTTTCCCTAAATGCCGGCAGAGCTAGGGTTCAAAAACTACAGCTAGGCACTTTGCCAAAAAGGGTCATTTTTCACTGTGAAATTGTGGTGTGTCCACGTTGTGTTTTGCGCCGTTTCCTGTCGCGTGCACTAGGCATACCCACACAAGTGAGGTACCGTTTTTCTCGCAAGACTTTGGGGAACGCGGGGTGGGTGGAAATTTGTGGATCCACGCAGATTCCAGAACTTTCCACCACAGAAATGGGATTAAAATTTGTTTTTTTGGACAATTTCTTAGGTTTGCAAGTGATTCCGGGTAACAGAACCTGGTGAGAGGCAGTCAAGTCACCCCATCCTGGATTCCCCTGGGTGTGTAGTTTTCAAAAATGTATAGGTTTGCTAGGTTTCCCTAGGTGCCGGCAGAGCTAGGGTTCAAAAACTACAGCTAGGCACTTTGCCAAAAAAGGGTCATTTTTCACTGTGAAATTGTGGTGTGTCCATGTTGCGTTTTGCGCCGTTTCCTGTCGCGGGCACTAGGCCTACCCACACAAGTGAGGTACTGTTTTTCTCGGAAGACTTTGGGGAACGCGGGGTGGGTGGAAATTTGTGGATCCACGCAGATTCCAGAACTTTCCACCACAGAAATGTGAGGAAAATGGTTTTTTTGGACAATGTTTTAGGTTTGCAAGGGATTCTGGGTAACAGAACCTGGTGAGAGGCAGTCAAGTCACCCCATCCTGGATTCCCCTGGGAGTCTAGTTTTCAAAAATGTATAGGTTTGCTAGATTTCCCTTGGTGCCAGAAGAGCTAGGGTTCAAAAAGTACAGCTAGGCACTTTGCCAAAAAAGGGTCATTTTTCACTGTGAAATTGTGGTGTGTCCACGTTGCATTTTGCGCCGTTTCCTGTCGCGTGCACTAGGCCTACCCACACAAGTGAGGTACCATTTTTTTCGAAAGACTTTGGGGAACGCGGGGTGGGTGGAAATTTGTGGATCCACGCAGATTCCAGAACTTTCCACCACAGAAATGTGAGGAAAATGTGTTTTTTTGACAATTGTTCAGGTTTGCAAGGGATTCTGGGTAACAGAACCTGGTGAGAGCCAGTCAACTCACCCCATCCTGGATTCCCCTGGCTGTCTAGTTTTAAAAAATGTATAAGTTTGCTAGTTTTCCCTAGGTGCCGGCAGAGCTAGGGTTCAAAAACTGCAGCTAGGCACTTTGCCAAAAAAGGGTCATTTTTCACTGTGAAATTGTGGTGTGTCCATGTTGCGTTTTGAGCCGTTTCCTGTCACAGGCACTAGGCCTACCCACACAAGTGAAGTACCATTTTTCTCGGAAGACTTTGGGGAACGCGGGGTGGGTGGAAATTTGAGGATCCACGCAGATTCCAGAACTTTCCACCACAGAAATGTGAGGAAAATGTGTTTATTTTTACAATTGTTTAGGTTTGCAAGGGATTCTGGGTATTAGAACCTGGTGAGAGTCAGTCAAGTCACCCCATCCTGGATTTCCGTGGGTGTCTAGTTTTCAAAAATGTATAGGTTTGCTAGGTTTCCCTAGGTGCCGGCAGAGCTAGGGTTCAAAAACTACAGCTAGGCACTTTGCCAAAAAAGGGTCATTTTTCACTGTGAAATTGTGGTGTGTCCACGTTGCGTTTTGCGCCGTTTCCTGTCGTGGGCACTAGGCCTACCCACACAAGTGAGGTACCGTTTTTCTCGGAAGACTTTGGGGAACGCGGGGTGGGTAGAAATTTGTGGATCCACGCAGATTCCAGAACTTTCCACCACAGAAATGTGAGGAAAATGTGGGTTTTTTGACAATTTTTTAGGTTTGCAAGGGATTCTGGGTAACAACCTGGAGAGAGGCAGTCAAGTCACCCCATCCTATATTCTGCTGGGTGTCTAGTTTTCAAAAATTTATAGGTTTGCTAGGTTTCCCTAAATGCCGGCAGAGCTAGGGTTAAAAAACTACAGCTAGGCACTTTGCCAAAAAGGGTCATTTTTCACTGTGAAATTGTGGTGTGTCCACGTTGTGTTTTGCGCCGTTTCCTGTCGCGTGCACTAGGCATACCCACACAAGTGAGGTACCGTTTTTCTCGCAAGACTTTGGGGAACGCGGGGTGGGTGGAAATTTGTGGATCCACGCAGATTCTAGAACTTTCCACCACAGAAATGGGAGGAAAATTTGTTTTTTTGGACAATTTTTTAGGTTTGCAAGTGATTCCGGGTAACAGAACCTGGTGAGAGGCAGTCAAGTCACCCCATCCTGGATTCCCCTGGGTGTCTAGTTTTCAAAAATGTATAGGTTTGCTAGGTTTCCCTTGGTGCCAGAAGAGCTAGGGTTCAAAAAGTACAGCTAGGCACTTTGCCAAAAAAGGGTCATTTTTCACTGTGAAATTGTGGTGTGTCCACGTTGCGTTTTGCGCCGTTTCCTGTCGTGGGCACTAGGCCTACCCACACAAGTGAGGTACCGTTTTTCTCGGAAGACTTTGGGGAACGCGGGGTGGGTAGAAATTTGTGGATCCACGCAGATTCCAGAACTTTCCACCACAGAAATGTGAGGAAAATGTGGGTTTTTTGACAATTTTTTAGGTTTGCAAGGGATTCTGGGTAACAACCTGGAGAGAGGCAGTCAAGTCACCCCATCCTATATTCTGCTGGGTGTCTAGTTTTCAAAAATTTATAGGTTTGCTAGGTTTCCCTAAATGCCGGCAGAGCTAGGGTTAAAAAACTACAGCTAGGCACTTTGCCAAAAAGGGTCATTTTTCACTGTGAAATTGTGGTGTGTCCACGTTGTGTTTTGCGCCGTTTCCTGTCGCGTGCACTAGGCATACCCACACAAGTGAGGTACCGTTTTTCTCGCAAGACTTTGGGGAACGCGGGGTGGGTGGAAATTTGTGGATCCACGCAGATTCCAGAACTTTCCACCACAGAAATGGGAGGAAAATTTGTTTTTTTGGACAATTGTTTAGGTTTGCAAGTGATTCCGGGTAACAGAACCTGGTGAGAGGCAGTCAAGTCACCCCATCCTGGATTCCCCTGGGTGTCTAGTTTTCAAAAATGTATAGGTTTGCTAGGTTTCCCTTGGTGCCAGAAGAGCTAGGGTTCAAAAAGTACAGCTAGGCACTTTGCCAAAAAAGGGTCATTTTTCACTGTGAAATTGTGGTGTGTCCACGTTGCGTTTTGCGCCGTTTCCTGTTGCGTGCACTAGGCCTACCCACACAAGTGAGGTACTGTTTTTCTCGGAAGACTTTGGGGAACGCGGGGTGGGTGGAAATTTGTGGATCCACGCAGATTCCAGAACTTTCCACCACAGAAATGTGAGGAAAATGGTTTTTTTGGACAATGTTTTAGGTTTGCAAGGGATTCTGGGTAACAGAACCTGGTGAGAGGCAGTCAAGTCACCCCATCCTGGATTCCCCTGGGAGTCTAGTTTTCAAAAATGTATAGGTTTGCTAGATTTCCCTTGGTGCCAGAAGAGCTAGGGTTCAAAAAGTACAGCTAGGCACTTTGCCAAAAAAGGGTCATTTTTCACTGTGAAATTGTGGTGTGTCCACGTTGCATTTTGCGCCGTTTCCTGTCGCGTGCACTAGGCCTACCCACACAAGTGAGGTACCATTTTTTTCGAAAGACTTTGGGGAACGCGGGGTGGGTGGAAATTTGTGGATCCACGCAGATTCCAGAACTTTCCACCACAGAAATGTGAGGAAAATGTGTTTTTTTGACAATTGTTCAGGTTTGCAAGGGATTCTGGGTAACAGAACCTGGTGAGAGCCAGTCAACTCACCCCATCCTGGATTCCCCTGGCTGTCTAGTTTTAAAAAATGTATAAGTTTGCTAGTTTTCCCTAGGTGCCGGCAGAGCTAGGGTTAAAAAACTACAGCTAGGCACTTTGCCAAAAAAGGGTCATTTTTCACTGTGAAATTGTGGTGTGTCCATGTTGCGTTTTGAGCCGTTTCCTGTCACAGGCACTAGGCCTACCCACACAAGTGAAGTACCATTTTTCTCGGAAGACTTTGGGGAACGCGGGGTGGGTGGAAATTTGAGGATCCACGCAGATTCCAGAACTTTCCACCACAGAAATGTGAGGAAAATGTGTTTTTTTTTACAATTGTTTAGGTTTGCAAGGGATTCTGGGTATTAGAACCTGGTGAGAGTCAGTCAAGTCACCCCATCCTGGATTTCCGTGGGTGTCTAGTTTTCAAAAATGTATAGGTTTGCTAGGTTTCCCTAGGTGCCGGCAGAGCTAGGGTTCAAAAACTACAGCTAGGCACTTTGACAAAAAAGGGTCATTTTTCACTGTGAAATTGTGGTGTGTCCACGTTGCGTTTTGCGCCGTTTCCTGTCGTGGGCACTAGGCCTACCCACACAAGTGAGGTACCGTTTTTCTCGGAAGACTTTGGGGAACGCGGGGTGGGTAGAAATTTGTGGATCCACGCAGATTCCAGAACTTTCCACCACAGAAATGTGAGGAAAATGTGGGTTTTTTGACAATTTTTTAGGTTTGCAAGGGATTCTGGGTAACAACCTGGAGAGAGGCAGTCAAGTCACCCCATCCTATATTCTGCTGGGTGTCTAGTTTTCAAAAATTTATAGGTTTGCTAGGTTTCCCTAAATGCCGGCAGAGCTACGTTCAAAAACTACAGCTAGGCACTTTGCCAAAAAGGGTCATTTTTCACTGTGAAATTGTGGTGTGTCCACGTTGTGTTTTGCGCCGTTTCCTGTCGCGTGCACTAGGCATACCCACACAAGTGAGGTACCGTTTTCTCGCAAGACTTTGGGGAACGCGGGGTGGGTGGAAATTTGTGGATCCACGCAGATTCCAGAACTTTCCACCACAGAAATGGGAGGATAATTTGTTTTTTTGGACAATTTTTAGGTTTGCAAGTGATTCCGGGTAACAGAACCTGGTGAGAGGCAGTCAAGTCACCCCATCCTGGATTCCCCTGGGTGTCTAGTTTTCAAAAATGTATAGGTTTGCTAGGTTTCCCTTGGTGCCAGAAGAGCTAGGGTTCAAAAAGTACAGCTAGGCACTTTGCCAAAAAAGGGTCATTTTTCACTGTGAAATTGTGGTGTGTCCACGTTGCGTTTTGCGCCGTTTCCTGTTGCGTGCACTAGGCCTACCCACACAAGTGAGGTACCGTTTTTTCGGAAGACTTTGGGGAACGCGGGGTGGGTAGAAATTTGTGGATCCGTGCAGATTCCAGAACTTTCCACCACAGAAATGTGAGGAAAATGTGTTTTTTTTGACAATGTTTTAGGTTTGCAAGGGATTCTGGGTAACAGAACCTGGTGAAGGCAGTCAAGTCACCCCATCCTGGATTCCCCTGGGTGTCTAGTTTTGAAAAATGTATAGGTTTGCTAGGTTTCCCTAGGTGCCGGCAGAGCTAGGGTTCAAAAACTACAGCTAGGCACTTTGCCAAAAAAGGGTCATTTTTCACTGTGAAATTGTGGTGTGTCCACGTTGTGTTTTGCGCCGTTTCCTGTCGCGGGCACTAGGCCTACCCACACAAGTGAGGTACCGTTTTTCTCGGAAGACTTTGGGGAACGCGGGGTGGGTGGAAATTTGTGAATCCACGCAGATTCCAGAACTTTCCACCACAGAAATGTGAGGAAAATGTGTTTTTTTTGACAATTGTTTAGGTTTGCAAGGGATTCTGGGTAACAACCTGGAGAGAGGCAGTCAAGTCACCCCATCCTATATTCTGCTGGGTGTCTAGTTTTCAAAGATGTATAGGTTTGCTAGGTTTTCCTAAATGCCGGCAGAGCTAGGGTTCAAAAACTACAGCTAGGCACTTTGCCAAAAAAGGGTCATTTTTCACTGTGAAATTGTGGTGTGTCCACGTTGTGTTTTGCGCCATTTCCTGTCGCGTGCACTAGGCATACCCACACAAGTGAGGTACCGTTTTTCTCGCAAGACTTTGGGGAACGCGGGGTGGGTGGAAATTTGTGGATCCACGCAGATTCCAGAACTTTCCACCACAGAAATGGGAGGAAAATTTGTTTTTTTGGACAATTGTTTAGGTTTGCAAGTGATTCTGGGTAACAGAACCTGGTGAGAGGCAGTCAAGTCACCCCATCCTGGATTCCCCTGGGTGTCTAGTTTTGAAAAATGTATAGGTTTGCTAGGTTTCCCTAGGTGCCGGCAGAGCTAGGGTTCAAAAACTACAGCTAGGCACTTTGCCAAAAAAGTGTCATTTTTCACTGTGAAATTGTGGTGTGTCCACGTTGCGTTTTGAGCCGTTTCCTGTCGCAGGCACTAGGCCTACCCACACAAGTGAAGTACCATTTTTCTCGGAAGACTTTGGGGAACGCGGGGTGGGTGGAAATTTGTGGATCCACGCAGATTCCAGAACTTTCCACCACAGAAATGTGAGGAAAATGTGTTTTTTTGACAATTGTTCAGGTTTGCAAGGGATTCTGGGTAACAGAACCTGGTGAGAGCCAGTCAACTCACCCCATCCTGGATTCCCCTGGCTGTCTAGTTTTAAAAAATGTATAAGTTTGCTAGTTTTCCCTAGGTGCCGGCAGAGCTAGGGTTCAAAAACTACAGCTAGGCACTTTGCCAAAAAAGGGTCATTTTTCACTGTGAAATTGTGGTGTGTCTACGTTGCGTTTTGCGCCGTTTCCTGTCGCGGGCACTAGGCCTACCCACATAAGTGAGGTACCGTTTTTCTCGGACAACTTTGGGGAACGCGGGGTGGGTGGAAATTTGTGGATCCACGCAGATTCCACAACTTTCCACCACAGAAATGTGAGGAAAATGTGGTTTTTTTGACAATTTTTTAGGTTTGCAAGGGATTCTGGGTAACAACCTGGAGAGAGGCAGTCAAGTCACCCCATCCTATATTCTGCTGGGTGTCTAGTTTTCAAAAATGTATAGGTTTGCTAGGTTTCCCTAAATGCCGGCAGAGCTAGTAATCCAGCGCGATATTAGCAAACAGCATTCATACACAAAACACTCACTTGGGCCCATACATTCGTACTACGCTAATACTTACGCTGGGTTTTATCAGTTGTTACTCTTTATCAAAATCCCTGCTACCAATTACCTTCTGAATGAAGAGTAATGACTTACCAATGAATCCTTTGCTAATTGGGAAATTTAAAATGAGTGACATTCATTATAGTACATAATCCTGAAAAAACCACTGAGTCAGGAAGTTTTAAAATGTTTATCTAAAGATTTAGCAGAGTAAATTACAGAAAACACATGGTACTTAATCGAAATACCCAAGATGAAGCATAGAATAATTATTGCTAATCAATGACGGTTCCTCAGGAAAGGAGAGGATAGAGACAGCAGCGCAACTAAAGGTTGCATTATATTTACCTAGGTGCGAGAACCAAACCCTTGTCCAAGGAGTTGGAAAGAATAGGACCCAGGAAGGATGAAGAGCAAAGACCTCCTCCAGGATCAGGACAGGACCGGTGACCTCTCTACAACGACGCCTGCGTCGTTCCCCTCTCTGATACTCGACTTCTCCTCGATTCTCCCGTGCCTTCCTTCTAATGGACTCCGCCGCCCCCTCCTCAGGACCTCTCTGGACAGCGGTTCAGTCTGCAATCGATCAGCTTGGCAATCTGGAGCTAGAAGCGCTCTGACAGCATGGACACCTGTTCTCTGCAGCATCTCCTTTTCTCTAATTAACTAATGCTATATTCTATTATACCCTTCTACACCCATGTACCTCCCCTTAATGTTGCTAAAATATGGGGCCACTACTTCTGATTGGACAGGGACAGGGGTGGATTCTCGTACCATATTGATTTGGCTTAAATTGTAAAGCCTATTGTCTCTAAATTCCCACCCATTCAATTTAATACATTTGCTTTATTTCCCACCCGTCTCACGACAAAATTGACAATTTATTCATATAAAATGTTGCGTTTTGACAAGAACATTTTGGTATGTAGTGGTGTCGGCCAGCAGGTCATGGCCTTGGGTGATGTCCAAGTTGACTTCATCTTTTTCTTTCTGGTCTGCCACTGCAGGGCGCATGTGCGGAATCTTTGTCACACGAGCTTTCATTGTACCAAACCCAGGCCCAAGTTTGCGAACTAATAAAAGTCAAAGAAGAAAATATTAAAATCACAAATAAAAATGTTTCACTGTATGCCCACCTTTTCTACTCTATTCCCATTTAATTATAATACTGTCCCGCATTAGTAGCGTTAAGAAAACGACAAATTAATAATAACATGAGAGCAAGCTGAAGCATGTGAAAACATCAAGCAGCCATTTTAATACACACTGCGCAGAAGCAGAAATTTCCCACCAAGCAAAGAGAGACGTCACACCATGTGATATGGTTGTGACATGCGCAGTGATATTACCGCGCTTTAGCGGCCATTTTAGATTACAGACAAGCGTTATTCATTAGTAAAACACATAGGCAAGCATCCTTTCTATTCGTGTCGTGTATGCAAAGGTTAGTAAAACAATACAAGTTTAATAAATTAATACTATGAGGAGGATTGTATACATGCAAGTTTCGTTTATGAAACCTTGCTCCATCAATCCCCTCTCTGATGGCATTTCTGAGCCATCAAAATACTACCCACAATCAGATGCCAACTTCTAGCAAAGTACTTTATTCTCATTCTTACACTTTCCATTTTTGCCATCCCCTTTCAATTTCTTGTATAATTCACTTCTCCATTCTTCAAGTTCTATTTCTTCAAATGTTCGCTTCTTTCCTCTACCTGTTACTTTATATGTTCCACTCTTTCTACAACATTTGCACCATATTGTTATTGCCAAGATTATTATTGCTATCCCTGCTAAGGGTACTAATATTTGACCTATAAGTCCTTTTCCTACATTAGCAAACCAGGTACCAATTGACGCAATACTATTTGTCAATCTTTCCCATACACTATCAACTTCCAGTGGTTTAAGTTCCTTCTCAAGTTTAGTTATATTCTTTATATATACGTTCCAATTTCTGCACTCTTATCAGGAATATAAGTGCAACAATGTTTCGTCTTCAATAATTTACAGACTCCGCCCTCTTTTGCCAATATTATATCAAGAGCAAGTCGATTTTGCATAACCATAGATCTAATCGCAACCATTTCCGCATTAATCATTAGAAAACCTCCAGCAGTATCCGTTGATAAACGATCAACCACTGTAGACAATTTACATATTTTCCTTGAGTTCAGAATTATTCCCACTGAAGGTATCAATGCACCAAATATATCACCTACAATTTCTGAAAAACTAGCTCTTTTACTACGTATTAATTCGCTATTGTTTTCATTGTTCCCAGTGTTTCTTTTTACGTGGTATATCTTTGGAAATACTATTCCAAAATAACAACTACCATACCACCGTGCAGGAAGCCTAAAGTAAGCCTTATTCCCACACACATAATAGATTCCAGGAAAAACTGAATCTGTTCCTCCTTTGAGTCCCCAACCTCCAAAAATAAAAAAATTGTGTTCACATTCACTGGTACCGATGAAAACATTGTTATATTCAGTCTTTAACCTATGAAGACAAATTTTTCCTGTCTTTACAAAAGCCAGAGCCATAGCAGCTTGAGCCTTGCCAGGTGTGTAACTCCCTTCTTTCTCCGCCCAATGTGGCAAATGAGCCTTATGCTCAGAAGCTTTCTTTTGGAAATCTTGTCTTCTATCTTCTACTAAATTCAAAAATATATTTTCTTCTTCAAGTAAAGAACATGTTAGATTGTGTCTATGTGCATGTGTTATGTCTATTGATTTCATTGTTAAGAAAAATTCTCCCATAAACTGTGCGTCTTGACTACTAAGCACTGGGTTCATACTCTTGCGAATCGGAACCTCAGAAAATATCACATCTAAGTTTGAATAATAATACTGAAGTCTCCCTGTTCTATAAAATAAACTAGACAAAACACTACATGATATGCCATATGTCAGTGGTAGATGATGGTATGTTAATCCTTCTGCTACTGATTCAGGTAACTTCATACAGACATAACAATTACTAACTTCCATTGTGTCTACATACTGAAACAATAATTTTGTGAAAACGTTTAAACTAGTGTCGTTGTCAGCTACTTCATGATGAATTTCTGGTTCATTCTCTGCCATTAGTTCTAGTCTATTGCCCTTCATGTTTGCTGTCCTCTCCTTAGTTTCATTATTAATCTTTTTATCTATTATCATAAGGTAAGGAACTGCTACAATCAGGACTAACCATACTATAAGCACCATTACTAGACTACATATGCATATTGCACAGCATCTTCTACAACATCTCTATTTTGGTCTCCCAGCAACTCTATCGTCAGGCATTTTCGACAAGGAAGATCGCTCTTCTTATCTATTTCCTCTTTTTCTTTATATGATTCTTTTGCTTAGTCAAGGTGGTCTTGTTTCTTTTTCGTACGTCAGTTCTGTACTTGTTCCTTCGTCACCACTTTCACTTGACTCTGAGCTTTCGAAATCTTCAAGAATGATGTAAGTCCAGTCAGGACCCTTGAATTTGTTATTCACAAGTTTCAGTCTTTTACTTCTTCTTTTCTCAGTTTTATTTTCTTGTTCAGTTTGACTTGTTACTTCATTCACTTGATCTGGATCTTCACTTCTGGTTGTTATGTGGTATTTTACTCTTTTAATGACACTCGGCCAATGATCTCCTTTTCTTGTTTTCTCTTTTTGCACTGTTTCTTTATCTTTGTCTTCAGAAATCTTTTTAATTTCACTGCTTAGTACTGTTTTGTGTTCTGCAATTACTGTGTTTCTTGTTTGCTCTTTTTCAGGTCTGATTGGTTTCTCCGTAACAGCTCCACTGTGAGTTTCCAATAACTGACCTTGTTCTTTAATTAATTCTTCAAGTTCATGTTTTTCAAGGTTTTCTTCTTCTGTACACTCTTCTTGATCTAACTTGTTCTGATCAGGGCTTAATGCACTGTGAACTTCTGCAGCCTGACCGGATTCTTCTAAACCTGTCTGTCCCTGCTCAAAGTCTATCAGATCTTTGTTGCTTTGAGCCCAGTTTCCTTTCCCTATCTGCTCTTGTTCAGGTTTTCTTATTGTCTCTTCTTCTTGTCCCTGAACTGCTTCTTCTTCACCTATCTGATCTTCTTCAATTTCTTCCAAATTTGTTTGACTTCTTGTTCTGTGGTAAACTTCGGAAACTTCTACCACCGGTATCCAGTCCTGACTTGTGCTCGGTTGTTCTTCTTCAGCTTCTCTTGAATCTCGAGCCTGAGATTCCTCGGCTGGGCAACCTTCAGCTTCCTCAGTGGTTGATGCTGTCTGAGGATTTTCTTCTTCAGGATCTGGTACTCTTTTGGTGTGGCTTACGTGAATCCAGTTAGGAAATCTTGCACACTTCACTGCTGTGTTGGTGGTTAGTATGACTTGACAAGGACTGCTCCATCTGGGTGATAGACACGTTTCTCTGGTGTGATTCTTCACTACCACCCAGTCACCAGGATTCAGATCATGTTCTTGTTCGGGCTGCCTGGAAACTACGTCTTCTCCAACCTGGTGAGAGACAGAACGCACTAGGTCAGCCAGTCCTTTACAATAGTTCAGAACCATATCATCAGATATAGTCAGTAGTTTGTTTGTGGGAACATGTGTTTGTCTCATTCCTCTTCCCATCATTATTTCGTGGGGGCTCAATCCTGTGTTTCTGTCAGGTATGCTTCTGAGTCCCATTAAAACAAGTGGCAATGCATCTGGCCATTCTAATGATGTTGAGGCACACATCTTTCCCAATCTTGACTTTTTAGTGCCATTCAATTGTTCAACCACTCCAGAAGCTTCTGGACGATATGCACAGTGCAGTTTCTGTTGGATTTGGAATGCTTCACAGATTATTTGGATCACTTCACTGTTAAAATGTTTTCCTCTATCTGATTCCAAAGTTACTGGGAAACCAAACCTAGGAATAAGCTCTCGTAGCAACAGTTTTGCAACTGTAATGCTATCATTTTTTCTGGTAGGGTAAGCCTCCACCCACTTTGAAATGAAATGAAAAAGAAATTTATAGAGCGCAAAACTTTCACCCGAAGGCGTCAAGGCGCTAAATTCGTCTTTCATAAGTCAGAGGACGGTCCAGATAGTCATCAAAGATTAAACAGCCAGGTCTTTAACGCTTTTCTAAAAGCCAGCAGATTAGTTTCTTGCTTCAGCCCAAGTGGTAGAGAGTTCCACGGTTTCGTTGTGCCGACCACAAAGCTCCTTCCTCCCCAGGAGCATTTTTTAAACCTGGGAACAACCAGGTTGTGGGCCTGAGATGAACGAAGATGGCGAACCGGAATATAAGGTTTTAGATTCTGTTTAAAGAAGCCGGGCCCTATGTCATGCCTGGCCTTAAAGGCAATGCAAAGAGCCTTAAACTCAATTCGTCTCTTCACTGGTAACCAATGCAATCCTTTCAGTGCCTGTGCTACATGTTTATGTCTTGGAATATTCAGCAAAAGACGTGCCACTGCATTTTGCACAATCTGCAGTTTGGAAAGACACTTCTTACGCAGATTAATAAAGAGCCCATTACAGTAATCAGCTCTGGAAAGAACCAGCGCTGAAACCACCAGTTTCCGCAGCTCAAACGGAATAAATGGAAGAATTCTTCTCAAAAGTTTTAATGTGTAGAAGGAATGGGATGTAACCTGGTTAACGTGGCTTTCAAAGGAAAGCATAGAGTCAAACGTAACTCCCAGGTTTTTCACCTTATTCGTGGGGGTAGGTAATGGACCCATTTCCACCGGCCATAGAGCAAGGGACCAAAAATTAGTTTGGCCGCCAAAAGTAGGACCTCGGTCTTACTAGAATTTAATTTCAAACAATTGGAGGCCATCCATTCACCTATTTGATGAAGACAAGTGTGAAACTGTGCAGCTGTATCTTCAGGCGAGCCTGTCACTGAAACTACAATCTGTGTATCATCGGCGTATGATACTGCCGAGAAGCCCAGGGACTTAATTAATCTGGCCAAAGGTGCAACATAAATATTAAAAAGTGTAGGGCTCAATGAAGAGCCCTGTGGCACTCCACAGGGTAACGTAAAATTCGGTGACTTAAAATTATCCAAGGCCACAAATTGCTCCCGGCCTGACAAATAAGATTCAAGTAATGCATAGGCTTTTCCTATGATACCAATCTCCCTCAAGATTTCCAACAGTTTTTAGTGGTTCACAGTGTCGAACGCGGCAGAGAGGTCAAGCAGCACAAGTGCTGCATTGCCTCCTGCATCAACTGTCTGCCTGATCAGCTCAGAGGCTGTAATTAGAGCTAATTCGGTGCTATGATCCTTCCTGAAACCATACTGAGTGGCATCCAAAAAAGCATGCCTCTCTATATGTTCAGAAATAGCACCATTCATGGCTTTATCTACCATCTTTGCCGGCAAGGGGAGTCTGGAAATTGGACGATAGTTACTGGGGTCTGCCCCATCAAGATTAGGTTTCTTCAAGAGGGGGAGAACCGACGCCAATTTCCAACTGGTAGGAAATATACCAGAGGTAAACATTTTATTAAAAACAAAAGACAAATGCATTGAAAGTAATTCTGGTACAAGATGGAAAATCTTTGGGGGCAAGGGTCCAATGGGGACCCGGATTTAGTGGACCGCAAAAGATTGACAGTCTCTTCCATCGTCAAAGACGGGAAAACAGACAGTTCAGGGAGTCCAAGGAGTCAGGGGAGATTATGGAAACTTCAGTCAATGCCCTAAATGCAGAACAGGGCGCAGCCCTTGATCCTTAGCACTTGAGAAGCCACTATAAACCGCTTTGACTTTATCCTGAAAGGATTTAGCCAGTAAGTTACAGAACGTCTGATCTTTAGGTAATTCAATTACCTCTGAACATTTAGCCAACTTTTTCACTGTTGAAAACAGTTCCTTTGAAGAGTTTTTGCAGTAAGTATGACTGTGGTAAAAAAACAGGTTTTCTCCTGATACACCTGCTTTTTAAAATCAAGGATAGCTTGTTTATAAGCTATTTTATCATTTAAGTCATATGAAGCTCTCCACTTTCTTTCCAGATGGCGACATTTTTGCTTCAGCATCCTGAGCTGTTCAGTATACCAGGGTTCAGAAGGTCTTGATCTATGACTAAGGAGAGATTTGACTGGTAATAACAGATCTAAGGACGTCCTAAGCCATTCCTCAAAGGCAGCAGCTGCTGCATTAGGGTCCTCTGTCAAATTCAGAGGATTCTGAGAAAGAAAATCTTTAAAAGTATCAGTTGCCAACTTGTTCCAGGGCCGAACTTTTTCAATTGTTTATTACTCAGTTTCTCTGTCTGTGGGTTTAGAAGGGAAATGTAAACATAACAGCCTTGTGGTCTGACCAGACTAATGGCAGTGAAGGAAGGCAAAGTAAGTGCCTATTACTGGTAAACAATCCATCAAGCAAATGGCCTCCAGAATGCGTACTGCCGGTCACCAGCTGAGTGAGGCCAAGGCTGTTAGCAATATCAATAAGTTGTACTGCATCTTTATCTGAAGGATCCTCTAGGTGAAGATTGAAGTCGCCCAGAAATGTAAAATCTGGTGACTGGGAAATTACATCCAGAGAGCTGCCAATATCCCTCAAAAAGTCCACCCGGGACCCAGGGGGTCGATAACATAACCCATTAAAAGTGTAATGACTATCAATTAAAATTTTAAACAATAGGGATTCCAAATTTGGTCCATTATTTTGATGAATAAAAGTCCCTTTCCAAGTGTTCCGAAATACAATGGCCAGCCCCCCCCTCTTTTACCTAATCGATCCTGTCTAAAGAGAGTAAAACCAGAAGGGACCGCCATAGCCAGATCTGGGTCCGAGTGAGCCTCTCCCCATGTCTCTGTAATAAAAGCTACATCAACATTATGTGCCTCAACAAACAAGGCGAACTCAGAAGCGTGTTTACACAAGGAGCGTGCATTAATAAGGGTCCCTAATACTGTGTTTGACACAGCCCCTTTACTTGGATTATGGACTGCATTCAGTGGTGCCTACCTTAAGATAGCAAGGCAGATAGACAAACAACACTCCTGGCACTCAAAATGTGTCTCCATAGAACAGGTATCCAAATTAACTATATTTCCACACATACCATTCTCATTGAGGGCACGAAGTTGTCCCCGGAGGAAACAAATCCTAGTGTAGAGTGGGGGTCAACTCCAGCAGCATCCCTGGCCCTAGGCACGGGCCAGGCGCGGACGGGCGCAGACGGGCTTGCCTTTGGCGCGCCGGCGGCGCGCACGCTGCGCACGCCCGCAGCGCGGCCGCCTAGCGGCCGTGCTTTTATCCCCCCGCCGGCTCAGCATCTACAATGATTACCGGCCCAAATTACTTCCGGGAAAAACGGAAGTGCTAGAGGATAGGCAGCCAAACCTTCGTGGCGCCGCCCCCAATTACCCGCCTAGGAGGATGCCAATTCACACAATCAAATTAATAACAGAGTAAAATTAAGAAGTAAGTTTAAAAAGAAAAGATGCCCCCCTTTAAAATATTTGTTAAAACGGACTAAATCAGTGCAAACAGATTCAGACAGTCAAAAATACAGTACTAATACTTATGGACCTAGCGTCCCGCTTAACTTATAAAAGACGAATAGTCTTTGAAAACAGACATACTATAACCAGTACATATTTCAGCCCTCTGCATGGTGGTAACTGTATAAAGTCGAACTGGAGTCTTATAAAAGGACCCTCTGCCTTTCCAATTTTTCCAAACCCAATTATTGTTTTCCTCCCGGGATTGTGCATCTGGCAAATTAAACACCTTTGGCAAAGACTCTCTGCAACCGCCCTGAACTTAGGATTATACCAGTTTTGTCTGAAGAGCCTAATCATTGCATCTCTCCCTATGTGTGTGTCTCCATGATGCATTCTAGCCATTTGTGAGAGTAGACAATCTGGCATGACTGGTCTGCCATCAGCACTGATCCACACTTCATCATCTCGTCTCTGGGAACAACCTACTTTGATCCACAAATTCTTTTCACTTTCATCCACTTCATCTTGCAGTCTTTTAACATCATTCCATGTTTCAGGCGGCATGTACAGCATAAGTTGGCAGCTGATTCCCATTCTTTCCACCCTCTTATTGACTGACAATCTATTTTTGGCACAATGTTGAGCCACCAGATCTGCGTATCTGTTGCCGACTACCACCCAGTCATCTCCTGACTGATGTGCGGCACATTTCACCACAGCCAATTCTTTTGGTGATTGTATTGCTTCCAGCAATTCCTTTACAAACTGTCCATTTTTAATGGGGATCCTGAAGAAGTCAGGAAATCCCTCTGCATCCATAGTTGGCCAAAATCATGCACAAACCCGTAACCATATTGGCTGTCTGTAAATATAGTTACTTTTTGATTCCTCCCAATTTTGCAGGCTTTTATCAACGCAATCAATTCAGCTACTTGTGCAGATTTGACTCCTAGTAAATAAGATGCTTCAACTATTCCAGTTAATTCGCATACCGCATAGGCAGCCATTAGTTTACCGTCTTCATGTCTTTGACATGAACCATCAACAAATAGCTCAATGTCTGGCTTTTTAAGAGGCTGTTCCTCAATATCTGGGCGTGGTTTTGTGCATAATTCTGTAATCTGTAAACAATCATGTTCATCTTCTTCGTCATCTTTAATTCTCTCATGATATGGGTCTGGTAGTAAGGTTGCTGGATTTATTATAGTACACCTTACCATAGTCACATTTTCAGCACCCATTATGATTCTTTCGTATTTAGTCAGCCGACTAGGAGTAAGATGCTGAGTTCGTGTTCTTGTCAACAGAATCACAACCGCATGTGGAACATACACCTTTACAGGATGTCCCATCACAATTGACTCACTTTGTTCAATGCTCAAACAAGTAGCCGCCACTGCTTTTAAGCATCCTGGCAACGCGGCTGCTACTGGGTCCAATGTAGCAGAAAAATATGCTATAGGACGTCTGTCTAATCCGTGCCTTTGAGTTAGGACAGAAAGTGCACAATTTTCTCTTTCATGACAGAATAATGCGAATTCTCTTTTATAATCTGGCATGCCTAGGGCTGGTGCTGAGCACAGAGCATTTCTCAATTTTACAAAAGCTCCTACACTTTCATCATCCCATTCAACAGGATCCTTTGCTTTCTTTTTCGTCATGTTAATTAAAGATTTCGCTAGTAGGGAAAATCCTGGTATCCATTGCCTACAGTAACCTACTATTCCTAGGAACATTCTTACTTGTCTTTGGGTTACAGGCATTTGCATTTTCTTAATTAATTGTACTCTTTCAGAGGTTACTCTTCTTTTTCCCCTCTCAATTTGGTGTCCAAGATACTTAACAGCTGTTGTACAAAACTGCAACGTTTCAGGTGAGACTTTATGCCCTTCTTCTGCCAAAAGATTTAATAATGCTATGGAATCAACAACACAGTCCTCTCTGGTGTTCGATGCCACCAATAAGTCGTCGATATATTGCACTAGGACTGAACTTCCTGGCATCACTAGTTTCTCAAGGCACTTTTTCAATATTTGATTGATAATGGAAGGACTTTCTGTGTACCCCTGAGGAACACGATTCCATACATAGACCTTGTTCTCAAATTTAAATGAGAAAAGATATTGGCTGTCTGGGTGCAATGGTATTGAAAAGAACGCTTGACACAAATCAATTACTGTGAACCATCCTGCACTCCACGGAATCTGGTATAGGATTACTGCAGGATTTGGTACTATGGGACAACATGGTTCTACAATCTTATTTATTTTCCTCAGGTCCTGAACAATCCTATATTTTCCACTAGGTTTCTTTAATCCCATTATTGGTGAATTACATGGGCTACTCATTACTTCTTTTAGTATGTTTTGTTCAACCATTCGATCGATTTCTTCAATGACTCCGGCTTTTACTTCTGCACTCATTCTGTATTGGCTGGTATTTGGGAAAATTGCACCTTCCTTTACAGTAATTTTAACTGGGTCTATTTTAGCCATAAGTCCTACTTCTTTTCCGGTGAAATCCCAAACTATGGGGTTTACTGTGCCTTTTAATTCTTCTGGCAACTCGTCTTTTGTTATTAATGAAAACATCTCATCTACTTCTGTACCCTGTTTTGCAATCATAATTTATATACATGGTCTTCATCTGGTGTCTGAACTGCCACACCATCCGGTGTGCAGAAAATTGTACAATTCATCTTGCACAACAAATCCCTACCTAATAAGTTTACTGGACTAGAATCACACACTACAAATTGATGCATTTCTCTGAAATTTCCGATTTTAACTTCCATGGGTTCGGTAAGAGGTGTTCTAATCCGCTGATTAGCTACCCCCACTACTTGGATATTTTCACCAGAGAGAGGAAGGTCGGGAATGTCTGCTGTTCTTACAGGAGACCTGGTAGCACCAGTGTCCAAAAGAAAAGTAATATCATTACCTTTCACATTTCCTTCAACATATGGACCTGACTGGTCTACCGGTAGGGATGCGCCAAGTACGCACTCCTTCTCCCCCTCTCCTAGGCACCGTCATGAACTGTTTTGACAGTAATCGTTCTGAAAAAGAAACTGTGATGTTATATAATCATTCTTACCACTTCCTCCTTGATATCCGATGTCTGTACCATGCTTTGCTCTGCTTACATTACCCTGAATAGGTGCAGGTGGCAACTGACTCTGAGGATTTACACCCTGCTGTGAGTCATTCTGCGTCTGTGGATTTAAATTTTGATTTGGACCATTATTATTCCGAATCTTTTTACATTGATCCTTCCAATGCCCCAATTTTCCGCATCCATGACAAGGAAATTTCTTTTTAGCTTCTTCTCTACTCATTTGTCCTCTAAATTTTCCACCATTCCCAGTATCACCATTCGTTCCAGAATCTTTTCCTGGATTTTCACTTGGATATTCCAAATTAATTCCCTGTTTCTCAGCCATTTTCACCTGAGCCCACATCACTTTTTCCTGCAATTTCTTGTGTCTATCCTCAATATCGTCTCCACAATATTTTGCATACTTCAAAATCTCATCAATGGGCTTTCCCTGCCAACACAGCATGTGTTGTTTAATCATCTGACAAATCTCTGGCTTCAAACCGTAAACAAATCGATACACAAACTGACTCATGTTCTTGTCTCCAATGTCCTCAAATCCACTATACTGTTTAAATACCTGAAATAAACGCTCATAGTAGGAATGCACCGATTCATTAGCTTCTTGGGTAGTTCGATCTATTTTTACCCAATCTGTTTCTTTCGGGGTATTTTCCCTTTCAGGTAAGTTATCACCTGCTGATACTTTTTCATCACTTCATTTGACGGGGCACCTGTTTTCGGATCTCTAGGATACTCATCACTAGGCCAATCAACTGTAATTTTACAATCTGTCCACAAATCGGCAGGTACCACTATGTCAAACAGATCATCTAAATCCTTCAACAATACTTTTGACACCTTCACAAACCTGTCAACCTGCTTGTACCATTCAATTGGTTTTTCTCTCAACTTTGGAAAATCATTCGTAAATGACAAAATATCTTGTCTGCTCCATGGGACATGTACATATCCTCCTCCCGCAACTTCTCGCATTGGATACATTTGGTCTGCTTTCCCTGTCTCTTTCATCACATATTCAGATGCTGTTCTACTTGTTCGTGCTTCTTCCTTTTTCTTGGCCCACCTAGTTCTCCATTTATCTAGGTCTCCCCATTTTTGCAAAACTAACATTAATTCTCTTATTTGCAATCTTCTTCCAGAGGCATTCATATTTTCTAAATCTTTGTCTGAAAATTCTGCTCTATAGGGTTTCTGTAGTACCTTTGATCTCCCTATTTCTATTCCCATCTGTAGTGCTAAATTGGATAATTTTTCATGAAATAACCTTACATTTCTGGTGATAGTCCTGCACAGGAACAATAATTCTTCATCATCGTAGGTATTTAAGCGTTCTAGTCCTACATTTCCTGCTATTATTTCTTCTAATTCGACTTTCAATTTATGAATGTCTATTATTGTCGGAGGTGTGCACTGTTTAACTGACCCTTGTACCCATTTTTCTAAATCTTCAGGTGTTACTATTGTGGCACTTTTTTCTCCCGATGAAGTTATTAAACTTACATCTTTTGAACATCCAGGTACATCTTTTCTGGGAATGCTATTTACAGTACCTTGAATAGGCAAGTCCATGAGTGATATTGTGGATTCACAGTCACTAAATTGATCCTCAATTATAACTGGAGCTTCAGGTTTGGGATTATTCACAGGAGTAGGTGCAAGTATCGGTGGAGGACAGCTTCCCTGAGTACCATATACTGGAACTACTGGACCAATTGTTACAGGTATGGTCAATGAATCAGGATGTACTTTTATCTGTGTTATTTTCTGTATTAATTCTGCTCTGGTCTTCTCTAGGGCTTCCTTTCTTTGTCATGAAGTATTCTACTAGGGGTAAATTCTTGCATTACCTGTGGCACTAATGGAGTTTTTATCGGTGGTGCACTTGGGGTGCCTCCACTTGTTCCTTCCTGATATGGTGGAGGGTTTCTTAACATTTCCTCCATAAATTCATCTTCAGAGTCATCATTTCTCATTAAATGTTTTGTCTTTTCTGTGCATTTACTTCCTAATTTCTCCTCTGCTGTTAACAATGGATATAATCCTTCTGTAATCATTGCCCTTCTCCATTGTTTCATCTGACCTCCTCTAGACTCATGTAGATATCTGGGGAAAAATCCTGGATAACCCCTATTACTCCTAGATCAGTCCCGCTCAAATGCCTCGGTTTCCCATTCCTCTAGAGCTTCGTACTGAGTTAATCTAGGTCTGGGTTCTAAGTCATTCATCCTCAATCTCAAGTTTTGTAGGATTCGCCCATTGAACGTGCCAGTCTCGGGAAATGCTAGTATTCCATCATTTATGGTATATTCTATCCAATTCTCCATCCATACACAAGTATGATAACCTCTCTCCATCATCATGAATGAAGCGGGCGTTTTAGCTGGTGGAATAATAATTCCTTCTCTAGTTTTGATTGGTTGTCCTTTTTAAAATAATTCTTGATCTTTTGTAAAAATGACATTTTTCTCCTTTCTCCGTACATCTTGGGTAAGTACCGATGTATAAAATTATATTCTGCAAAGCCTAAATATCTCCTATCCTGACGAATTCCTGTTAAAGTCGGATCGCATTTAACATGCAATCCTTATCCACTAAGAATTTCGCTTCTATAATTTTGACCAATCAAATGTCTGCTATCTTTTATTTCCGAGCCAATCCTTGCGCGGCCTTTTGGTGACGTTTGTCTGTCAACCCCTCCTTTACAATCTGCTCTTTCCTGTCCTTGCTGGTTCAACCAATCCCAGCGCGGCACCTGTGACGTCAGTACTACTCCTGACTACTGACCCCTCCTTTACAAGGGTCTTTCCACACCCGCTGATTCAACCAATCCCAGCGCGGCGTTTTGTGACATCAGCTCCCTCTCCGGCAACTGACCCTCCCTTTACAAAAATGTACGCAAACTTATTTTCTCTACAATTCTTAATTTCAGTAACAACATAAAACATTTGCTATCGTGCCAGTTTCTTCTAAATTCGAAAAGATAGTTTTCTCTCACACTTAGTAAAACCTTTCCATTTACTAACATATGCTACGAGTAAAACCCTTCCGTTTACTCTTCACACAAGCTCCAGAAGTACCTGTTACTTCTTCAATGTTACCCTTTCTAGGTGATATAACACCAAATTTTCACCAGCGTACTCTTTTGCTATTACTCACACGCATAGAGTCCCTAACGAGTACTGAAAGTCCTGCTTAACTTTTCAGTACTATTTCTGCCTGGCAGATAACCTCACTGCAGTATGGCTTCCACTTACCATCCGCTATTCTTTTTACCCCGGGGTTTCTAGACAACATAAAACAAACTTCGAATATACGGATGTTAGTTCATAAAAATAAAATTCTCATTCCCCAATTAACAAAGAGTAACCATCCTCTGATTACCAGAAAACTGATCCAGCGCGATATTAGCAAACAGCATTCATACACAAAACACTCACTTGGGCCCATACATTCGTACTACGCTAATACTTACGCTGGGTTTTATCAGTTGTTACTCTTTATCAAAATCCCTGCTACCAATTACCTTCTGAATGAAGAGTAATGACTTACCAATGAATCCTTTGCTAATTGGGAAGTTTAAAATGAGTGACATTCATTATAGTACATAATCCTGAAAAAACCACTGAGTCAGGAAGTTTTAAAATGTTTATCTAAAGATTTAGCAGAGTAAATTACAGAAAACACATGGTACTTAATCGAAATACCCAAGATGAAGCGTAGAATAATTATTGCTAATCAATGACGGTTCCTCAGGAAAGGAGAGGATAGAGACAGCAGTGCAACTAAAGGTTGCATTATATTTACCTAGGTGCGAGAACCAAACCCTTGTCCAAGGAGTTGGAAAGAATAGGACCCAGGAAGGATGAAGAGCAAAGACCTCCTCCAGGATCAGGACAGGACCTCTCTACAACGACGCCTGCGTTGTTCCCCTCTCTGATACTCGACTTCTCCTCGATTCTCCCATGCCTTCCTTCTAATGGACTCCGCCGCCCCCTCCTCAGGACCTCTCTGGACAGCGGTTCAGTCTGCAATCGATCAGCTTGGCAATCTGGAGCTAGAAGCGCTCTGACAGCATGGACACCTGTTCTCTGCAGCATCTCCTTTTCTCTAATTAACTAATGCTATATTCTATTATACCCTTCTACACCCATGTACCTCCCCTTAATGTTGCTAAAATATGGGGCCACTACTTCTGATTGGAAAGGGACAGGGGGTGGATTCTCGTACCATATTGATTTGGCTTAAATTGTAAAGCCTATTGTCTCTAAATTCCCACCCATTCAATTTAATACATTTGCTTTATTTCCCACCGTCTCACGACAAAATTGACAATTTATTCATATAAAATGTTGCGTTTTTGACAAGAACATTTTGGTATGTAGTGGTGTCGGCCAGCAGGTCATGGCCTTGGGTGATGTCCAAGTTGACTTCATCTTTTTCTTTCTGGTCTGCCACTGCAGGGCGCATGTGCGGAATCTTTGTCACACGAGCTTTCATTGTACCAAACCCAGGCCCAAGTTTGCGAACTAATAAAAGTCAAAGAAGAAAATATTAAAATCACAAATAAAAATGTTTCAATGTATGCCCACCTTTTCTACTCTATTCCCATTTAATTATAATACTGTCCCGCATTAGTAGCGTTAAGAAAACGACAAATTAATAATAACATGAGACCAAGCTGAAGCATGTGAAAACATCAAGCAGCCATTTTAATACACACTGCGCAGAAGCAGAAATTTCCCACCAAGCAAAGAGAGACGTCACACCATGTGATATGGTTGTGACATGCGCAGTGATATTCCCGCGCTTTAGCGGCCATTTTAGATTACAGACAAGCGTTATTCATTAGTAAAACACATAGGCAAGCATCCTTTCTATTCGTGTCGTGTATGCAAAGGTTAGTAAGACAATACAAGTTTAATAAATTAATACTATGAGTAGGATTGTATACAAGCAAGTTTAGTTTATGAAACCTTGCTCCATCACTAGGGTTAAAAAACTACAGCTAGGCACTTTGCCAAAAAACGGTCATTTTTCACTGTGAAATTGTGGTGTGTCCACGTTGTGTTTTGCGCCGTTTCCTGTCGCGTGCACTAGGCATACCCACACAAGTGAGGTACCGTTTTTCTCGCAAGACTTTGGGGTACGCGTGGTGGGTGGAAATTTGTGGATCCACGCAGATTCCAGAACTTTCCACCACAGAAATGTGAGGAAAATGTGTTTTTTTTGACAATTTTTTAGGTTTGCAATGGATTCTGGGTAACAGAACCTGGTGAGAGGCAGTCAAGTCACCCCATCCTGGATTCCCCTGGGTGTCTAGTTTTCAAAAATGTATAGGTTTGCTAGGTTTCCCTAGGTGCCGGCAGAGCTAGGGTTCAAAAACTACAGCTAGGCACTTTGCAAAAAAAGGGTCATTTTTCACTGTGAAATTGTGGTGTGTCCACGTTGCGTTTTGCGCCGTTTCCTGTCGCAGGCACTAGGCCTACCCACACAAGTGAGATACCGTTTTTCTCGGAGGACTTTGGGGAACGCGGGGTGGGTGGAAATTTGTGGATCCACGCAGATTCCAGAACTTTCCACCACAGACATGTGAGGAAAATGTGTTTTTTTGGACAATTTTCTAGGTTTGCAAGGGATTCTGGGTAACAGAACCTGGTGAGAGCCAGTCAAGTCACCCCATCCTGGATTCCCCTGGGTGTCTAGTTTTCAAAAATGTATAGGTTTGCTAGGTTTCCCTAGGTGCCGGCAGAGCTAGGGTTCAAAAACTACAGCTAGGCACTTTGCCAAAAAAGGGTCATTTTTCACTGTGAAATTGTGGTATGTCCACGTTGCGTTTTGCGCCGTTTCCTGTCGCTGGCACTAGGCCTACCCACACAAGTGAGGTACCGTTTTTCTCTGTAGACTTTGGGGAACGCGGGGTGGGTGGAAATTTGTGGATCCACGCAGATTCCAGAACTTTCCACCACAGAAATGTGAGGAAAATCTTTTTTGACAATATTTTAGGTTTGCAAGGGATTCTGGGTAACAGAACCTGGTGAGAGGCAGTCAAGTCACCCCATCCTGGATTCCCCTGGGTGTCTAGTTTTCAAAAATGTATAGGTTTGCTAGGGTTCCCTAGGTGCCGGCAGAGCTAGGGTTCAAAAACTACAGCTAGGAACTTTGCCAAAAAAGGGTCATTTTTCACAGTAAAATTGTGGTGTGTCCACGTTGCGTTTTGCGCCATTTCCTGTTGTGGCCACTAGGCCTACCCACACAAGTGAGGTACCATTTTTCTCGGAAGACTTTGGGGAACGTGGGGTGGGTGGAAATTTGTGGATCCACGCAGATTCCAGAACTTTCCACCACAGAAATGTGAGGAAAATGTGTTTAAAAAAAAAATGTTTTAGGTTTGCAAGGGATTCTGGGTAACAGAACCTGGTGTGAGCCAGTCAAGTCACCCCATCCTGGATTCCCCTGGGTGTCTAGTTTTTAAAAATGTATAGGTTTGCTAGGTTTCCCTAGGTGCCGGCAGAGCTAGGGTTCAAATTCTACAGCTAGGCACTTTGCAAAAAAAGGGTAATTTTTCATTGTGAAAATGTGGTGTGTTCACGTTGCGTTGTGAGCCGTTTCCTGTCGTGGGCACTATGCCTACCCAGACAAGTGAGGTACCATTTTTATCGGGAGACTTAGGGTAATACAGATTTGTAAAGCAACTGTTATTACCTATTGACTTTCGATGCATTTCTGCCTTCCAAATGAAAGACAATGTGTAAAAAGAAGTAATTTTGAAAAATGATCGATAATTCTCATGCTAGTATGAGTATTCCCAATTTCGGAAATGTGCAAATATCTACTGTTTCTAAACTCTATATTTTGTTCTCATTTCAGAAATACATAGGTGTCTTTCATACCAATTTTTCCATGTATATATTTTTGCTATATACCCGGTACATAATAAAAAACCATTGCAAGTTGCTGCTCAGTTTTTGGCTCTGGGTTCGTCGGGTTCTTGGTGAACCTACAAGTCCTATATATCCCCACAACCAATAAGGTCCAGCGGATGTTACGGTATATTGCTTTCAAAGAGCTGTCATAATTAGAAGAAGTTACAGGTGAAAACGGTGACACAAAAGGCTGTTTTTTTCAACTAATTTTCAATTTTGCCTATATTTAACTGTTAGTTTCTATAAAGAAACCTTGAAGGATCTACACAAATGACCCCTTGCTGAATTCAGAATTGTGTCTACTTTTCCAAAATGTATAGCTTTTCAGGATCCATTATTGCTTTCATACCCATTTCTACCATTAACTGGAAGGAGGTTGAAAGCACAAAAAATAGCAAAAATAGGCAATGTCCCAGAAAAATGCCAAAACTGTGTAAAGAATGTTGGTTTTCTGATGAGTCTGCTTGTCCCTGAAAGCTGGGAAGATGGTGATTTCAGCACCACAACCCCTTTTTTTTATACCATTTTCAGAGAAAAAACCAGACGCTTTCATCTGTAGCCCTTTTTTCGCATTTTTCCCCCCCCAAAAAAATGTTTGCTGTATTTTGGCTAATTTCTGGATCCCCTCCAGGGGAATCCACAAAACCTGGGTAGCTTTAGAATCCCCATGATGTTGGGAAAAAAAGGACGCAAATTTGGCGCGGATACCTTATGTGGTCAAAAAGTTCCAGGGGCCGAAGCGCGAACTACCCCAAATAGCCAAAAAAAGGCTTAGCACAGGGGGGAGGGGGGAAAGGCCTAGCAGCGAAGGGGTTAATGCTGCCTCGTAAATATCGTTCCCTTTAACGCAGTTTTCTGTGTCAAATAGGCATGCAACAGGTGTTGCTGGGGGGGTTCCCAGCAACATCCATAACTTTTTCACACTGCCCCAAATTTACTAGAAATCGTAACTCTAAGGCAGTGCCAAAAACCTACGCCTCCCCAGGGAAGGCACAAGGGAGGCACATCGAGGAGAAATATCTTTATTTCTCCTCGTTTTCCCATTTCCTATGTGTGCTTTTCTATGTGTGCTGCATTCTGCTCAAAGGGAGTATATAACACAATTTACATGTGGAATAAACAAAATTACCTCCCCCCAGGCTGCTTTGTAAGGGCTATTTTTCAGTTTATTCTTTAAAAATTCATAACTTTGGTTCTCTTATTGAATGTTTGTCGTTTTGATCTTGTTTTATTTCTTAAATTAAGTTCTAATTTTCTAACCTGGTGTGGAATATTTTTGTGTGGTGTTTCCACTGTTTTATTATTTGAAATGTTGCACAAATACTTTACACAGTGCCTCTAAGTTAAGCCTGACTGCTCTGTGCCAAGCTACCGGAGGGTGAGCACAGGTAATTTTAGGGTTGTCTGCTGCAGTTTAACCCTTCAGTGCGAGCTGTTAAAATAGACCTTTGACAAGTAAACGCCCCTTTCTAATATTAGTAAGTCACCCCTATGTAGGCCTTGTAGTCCACAAGGTAGTGCATGATATTTAAAAGTGGTACTTGTCGAAAATTAATGTTGCCTCGTACCTACAGTGACAAGGCGCCAAATGCTATTTTCGCTATGGCAGGCCTTGCTGTCCCAAGTAGAAAACCGGAGGACAAATTAAAATACTAGTATTGGTAACTTGGGGAAGGGACCAGCTACAACATAAATAAACCACTGTTTTAATAGTTATTAAAAATCCACTTCAATGGTGAAGTTAGAAACTTACCCTAAACATAGCTGATCTTTTAAGAGGATAATTTGCATTAGCTCTCCGACTACTCCCAGTCCGTTCTCACTTTTTAATATGCAGGGTTGGGTTTGTGTGTCTCCTGCTTCCACCCAAGTGTCAAATTCTGCGTGTTGTCTGTCTGAATCACATGTAAAAGGTTTGTGCCCTTTAAAGGAAGCAAACAGGATAGGATGGCAATTCTTGTGAATCACTTGTCTGGCAAATGAAGGACCCTGCTTTTGCAGTACTAGACTTCTCTCTCTAAGTTTGATGTGTGCAGTGTCTGACTCAAACTAGATTTTAGTGTTTGATGTGGGAAGACTCTAGTATTAGAAGAAGAAGGTTATGCTGTTCCTCAAGAGTGTACGAGCAAGGGAAATTGACACCACCCTGAACGTTTGGGTTCAGAGTTGGGAGTCCATTTATTGGATTGTAATGCCCTCACACACCCAATCGGGTGTCATGCTTCATCATCTGGGCTGCTCTCGTCGGGTCGCGGTGCAATACCAACGGGCTCCCTGTAGTAGGGGCACTTTGGCGGAGATCTTTTCCAATAGCCGTATGGTGAAGTGGGGGTGAGGGGCCAGAACTGTGTAGATGTATGTGTGTTTTAAAATAAGGTTCGGAGTATCGTGAAGACAATTTTTAATCAGTGTGTCTCCTACCCTAGTTAAAAATATAAACAATGTGGTGCTTGGCTAAGTATTATGTCTTAGGTCTAAGCGTCGCTATTGGTGCAAATGAGGTCAACATGTTTCTCGCTCACTGTAATAGTCTACATGCGATTCATCAGGACCTATATTATGGAAACTATCTACACTTAAAATTGGCAACGTGGCAACATACTCACATCCCGGACCCGGTAGATGTGGGTAGGTCAACTCGATACGTGACAACAGCACAAAACTCGTGAGGAACTCCTCTAGTTTGACCTACCGGGTACTGATGCCGCCTGGTTAGCTTACAACAATGGGTAGGACCAGGTCTGACAGGTACACGATTTAGGTAGTTACCTGGTTGATGTGAGTATGTTGCCACGTCGCCAATTTTAAGTGTAGATAGTTTCCACAATATAGGTCCTGATGAATCGCATGTAGACTATTACAGTGAGCGAGAAACATGTTGACCTCATTTGCACCAATAGCGACGCTTAGACCTAAGACATAATACTTAGCCAAGCACCACATTGTTTATATTTTTAACTAGGGTAGGAGACCCACTGATTAAAAATTGTCTTCACGGATACTCCGAACCTTATTTTAAATCACACACATACATCTACACAGTTCTGGCCCCTCACCCCCACTTCACCATACGGCTATTGGAAAAAGATCTCCGCCACAGTGCCCCTACTACAGGGAGCCCGTTGGGTATTGCACCGCCGACCAGACGAGGAGCAGCCCAGATGATGAAGCATGACACCCGATTGGGTGTGTGAGGTCATTACAATCCAATAAATGGACTCCCAACTCTGAACCCAAACGTTCAGGGTGGTGTCAATTACCCTTGCTCGTACACTCTTGAGGAACAGCATAACCTTCTTCTTCTAATACTTCAATTAGGGCACCTATGCTGGACCTCCCTCGACACTGATAGAGGAAAAAGCCCTGTAGTCCCTCCTTTGTATAAAGACTCTAGTATTACTATAGTACACTCCCCTCACACATCACAAGCCCTCACAGCCCAAGTTTAAACTTGCTGAAAACTTTGACCACCTTGAAAATGCCCTGAAACATGGCATTTTGGTCCTGTTTGCACTAAAGCAAACAGTAGTTACTGCAAAAGAAAGTAGGTCAGAGCATGGGAACCGTTATTACATTGGTCAGAGAGGATGTAGGAGTGTCTTACGGTGTCCCAACCCCACAGGCTGGTAAAGCATACAAAGCTGGACCCTCCCCCAGCCTTACTCACAACATTGCTGGACTTGCAAAAGGGTACCAGGTGAACTGAACCTGCTGCACTTGGCATTTGTGACCTGTGAGAAGGACCTGAGGAGTTTGCTCCCCCTTCCAAGTGAAACCCAAGAGCAGAAATATCTCCAAGGATTATAAGGCTGATGAACTGTGTGGTTCCAGGAACAAAAGAAGCTGAAGAGGCTATTGCTCTAAAGAATTCCAGAGGACTAGTGGCATCTGGACCTGAACTGGACTTTGCTCTTGCCCTCAGCCTGATACCTTGATTGTTTCTAAGTGCTCCTCTCCTGAGGTCCTGGGGCCTTGGAAGTTTGGGAACTTTTTCAAAACGTTTGCTCCAGAGCTTCATGGGGACTGACCGCAAAAGTGTCAGTCTGTCAGTTCTTCAGAATTGGACTGAATTTCAGGTTTGGCCTGCACATAGAAGAGTTCTTTTCAGGAAAACAACAAAGTCCCTTTTCAGATTGGTACTTTAAAATTGTTTTGAACTTCCATACTATCAAGCCCTAATGGTCTTATCTAATTAGTGTATCCGACCTGCACTTCATAGTGGTTGGCCTTGCATCACTCCTAGGTCCCAGTCTACTGCAACCATTGTCTACCTTTGGTGCTTTGAGCTTTTATGTGTTATTTTCACTTAAATCTTTAAAAATGCACATTTCCGGTAACCATTATATATTATTTTTGTGTCATTTCTAACTGTTTTGGTACTTCTAAATGCTTTACACATTTTCTATAAGTCAAGTCTACCTGCTGTGTAGGCTTAAGGTTTAAATGACTAAAACCTCCCAAGTTTAAGTTATGGACATCTTTGACTGGACCTCCCAAGATAGTGACGCTGTTACTTGTGGTGGACACCAGTTCTCCCCAGCTAACACAGAGTTGCTTTGCTTTGTTGATTAATCATTCAAATGTTTGTTATATTGGAAGCTTTTTGAAGTGAAGTGGATGTGGTAAGGCTCAAGTTGGATTTAAATTTAGAGAATTCAATAGATTTGAGCTTTGCCCTCTTCAGCATATATATTGAGGCTAGGTTTTGCAGGTATCGCGTGCCTATGCTCCAAGAGGCATTATGAAGGGCTGACAATACTATGAATCTGATTCTGTTCTCCTGTTGAAAGCAGTGAAGGTCTTTCATAGAGGGTTTTTGTGATCACATATTTTAAGATAAAATTCTACCCAGCTGTTTGGCTGACCCTCATAACAGTCTTTCTCTAGTTTTTTTTCCCTGTGAGGACTATATATATTACTTTATATATATATTACTTTAAAATAGTCTCAAAACTCCATTATCAGTGCTACGTAAACTGAACTCTGTAGCAGGACTGTATAAGTCAAACCATTTTTTACAGCAACGAGATTTGGAAATGTGTGTATTTTTTATTTCATTAATTTCATTAATTTAGTTACTTCACTATTTTCAGTCTTTGCCAAAAGGGTGCTGTCAAAGACACTTATCCAGAAGTAAAAATGGTCCAAAAACAGTAAGTATCATGCTTGCCTGGTGGTCCAATTACTTGTCCAAGTGGAGGTGTGTTTGAAAGCCAGCAGCAAGCATCTGCATTGGAGACTGGTGGTGGTGTGCTGTTCTTTGATCTATATCAGCAGCACCTAGTGCCTAAATGTTTCAGTCGGCCCAATCCTTTGTTTGCAATATTAGAGACAAAATTGTATCTAAGCACAATATTGCAAATTTCAATGTACTTTGGCAGCCGTTTAATCAAACTATCATGGAATAGCATAGTCTCCTGTTAGACCAAGGTGTTTTAATGCTGCTCGCTTAAGAAACCCTACCCATATGCTCGTTCATTTCTTCTCATTGGTCAGAAATCAGATCAGGATTGCTTGGGTAGGGAAGATTGAAAAATTGCTGGTAGTTAATGAAGATCCTAGGGCTACTATATGCTTTTTTTATGAAAAGGGGCGATGATTTTAGCTATCAGGCGTTCAAGGACAACTCCCTTTGACAATAAAAAAACATAAATTTGGTGCTGTTGGGTAGACACGATGGTAAGATGTGTGTATGCAACTTAGTCAATATTCCAAATGCATTCATCTAATACATGTAGTATCAAAACACTGTGTACAATGTTTAATCTGTATGTTTAATTAACATAACTATGAAACATATCCCCCATTAAAAATTTAACCACACGCTTGTCCAATAAACTTTTTGCAACTAGGTTTTGGAAAAGATTTACAATGACTGAATTGTGGAGCATATTTTGTAATGGCTACAATGTACACAGGGAATAACAGTAAAGTGTTAAAACATATTTTTTATTCATTTATGGATTATTTCTTATGACATATGACATGTTATCTGCTCACCTTTGTCAATGATGGCTCTGATTTCTAAGATCAACAACACTGCATCAACCACACCACACGTGTATACCTCAGAAGACTGTTTTACTAGGCTTCAGATGTTTTATGGGTCATCAAGGAAATATTTTCTATATACCTCAGGGAATTTTTGCACTCATTCTGAGCAAGACAGAGTATTAAGGAATGTTTTTTTTGTTTAATGTGGCCTTTCCGACAATCAAAATTTGTGTAAAAAAAAAAAGAAAAAGATGATTTCAAGTTTGAGAAAATAAATGAGAATAGTAATCATGGAATGTGGTAGGTGAATGGGTTTACATGTATTATATTCAGTTCAGTTCATAATATATGTTTATTTAGATCGTAGTCCATTAAACAACTAAAAAACAATAGTTTCATTAAAATCATACAATCATAAAAGTTAAATAATGCCCGGTTACTCACCGGTAATATTCATTACTCCGAGTCCTGGTCTTCCCGTCCCATTCCTGAACAGTGAGCGCTAGTCTGCTCCCCAGAAACCTAATACCTAGCAGAGCTGTCAGCACTTCCCCCAACATGGCGCCACCAATCAGGTGAGGATATAGGGGGATATGCGTCACACCACATCCTGAGAATACCAAAGAAACCCAGAAACCAAAAACAATCACCACAAACAAACCCCAGGGAGGGAGGGAAGGGCTCAGGAATGGGACGGGAAGACCAGGACTCGGAGTAATGAATATTACTGGTGAGTAACCGGGCATTACCTCCTCGTCCTGTCTTCCCGTCCCATTCCTGAACAGTGAGCCCATACCAAAGCACACGGTGATTGCAAGAAAAAAGACCAGAGAATGCGGCAAAAAGGTCAATTTAATCAAAAGAAAGCAGTACAAATCACAAACCATGTACAGCAGTCAAAACATGAGCGCGAAAAGCAGCCGAGGCCGCCATCCCCAACTGAAGATGATAATGAGAAACAAAAGTATGGGGAGAAGCCCACGTGGCAGCATTATAAATGTCACGCAAGGAGGCACCCCTGAACAAGGCCCAGGAGGAGGAGACACCCCGGGTGGACCTACCCTGGATCGAAGAAGGGAGAGGACAGTGAGCAGACTCGTAAGCCGAAACAACAGCACCCTTAACCCAACGAGACAAGTTGGACAAGGAAGGCCGAAGACCCTTCCCAGAGAGGCCATAGGTGACAAACAAGGAATCAACCGTCCTAAAACCACTGGTCCGATCCAAATAGATGCAGAGAGCCCTCAGCACATCCAAAGAATGGAGAACCACCACCTCCGGGGAGGAGGGGTCCGGAAAAAAGACAGGGAGGACAATATCCTCCTGACAGTGGAAAGAAGACAAAACCTTGGGCAGAAAAAACTGATTAGGACGAAGAATGACCTTGTCAGAGCAGAAACGCAAAAAGGGGGAGGGGAAACCATCAAAGCACCAAGCTCACCAACCCGCCGCCCAGAAGTAATGGCCACCAGAAAAAGAACCTTAGCAGAAAGGAACTTAAGGTCCACTGAGAGCAGAGGCTCAAAAGGGGGCCCCGTCAAGGCCTAGAGAACCAGGGGAAGATCCCAGGCCAGCACAGGAGAGTGAGAGACAGGCCGCTGAATCAAAAAACTCCGCAAGAGGCGAGCCACCAAAGGGGAGACAGAAGACACAGAAGAACCCCTAAAAGCCAGAATGGCAGCCCATTGGGCCCGGAGCGTGGAGTCAGCGAGCCCCAGGACAAACCCATCCCGCAAGAAGTCCAGCACCCGCACAGCCGCACAGAAGGAGGAAGACAGACCCTTTCCAAGGCACCAGGAGGAGAAGTTCTTCCAATGACGGTCGTAGGACTTCAAGGTGGAAAGGCGCCTACACAACTGAATGCACTGGGCAACCTCAACAGAACAACCCTGACCCAACAAACTCAACCTTTCAAGTGCCAAACCCCCAGCCGGAGGTGGCGCAGGGAAGACATGCGGAGAAGAGGAGCCCTCAGAGGGGAGGGACACAGGGGAAACTGCCAATGGGGGCACACAAAGTCAGAAGAAGGGGAAACCAAGGCCGACGGGACCTCTCCTGCACCACCAGAAGAACCTCCGCCCGGTCGAACCGAACCTTCCTGAGGACCCGGGGGATCAAAGCAAATGGCGGGAAGGCAAACAGGAGACCCAGTGACCACGGAACGGAGAAAGCGTTGATCGCCCAGGCCAGCCGGGATGGAACGAGGCTGCAAAAATGAGGAAGAAGGGCCGACTCCTCCGAGGCAAACAGATCCAGCCAGGAAGGCGGAACCGGAGGACAATCTGATGGAACAGAACCGGGGACAGACACATGGTCACAGACGAAGGGAACACCCTGCTCAGAGAGTCCGCAGGCCCATTCTCCCTCCCCGGAAGATAGACAGCCGTCAGAGACAAGAGACTCCGCTCGGCCCAAAGACCGATCATCCTGGAAAGGAGAAACAGAGACCGGCACATGCCCCCTTGATGATTCACATACGCCCGAACAACCTGGTTGTCCGTCTGAACAGAGACAGCACTGCCCAGAAGGAGAGGAGCAAACCACAGCAGAGCCAACCAAACCGCCCGCAGCTCCTTCCAGTTCGAGGACTGGAGAGGCTCGAACCGGGACCACCGACCCTGAGCCTTGGAAGCACACAGGACCGCACCCCAACCCATGACACTGGCATCGGTGGACAACACCACCACAGCCGGAGGAGGAAGAAGGTCGAACCCCGGGAAAGAGACGGAGGGGACAACCACCATTGGAGATCAGCCCGAATCCCCGGCGTGACGGGAATAAGAGCGTCGTGGTCCTGAGAGGCAGGATCCCAGTGGGCCAGGACGTGATGCAGGAGGGGATACAAATGCAGACGGGCCCAAGGGAGGAGATGCAGAGTGGAAGCCATCTCCCCTTGACTCCGTAACCAGAGCCGGGCAGACACATGGGACCGGGACAGAACCCACGAAAGGTGACGGAACAAATTCAACTGTCTCTCCTGGGAGAGGAACACCATCCCCAGATCCATGCGGAAGAGAGCCCCCAGGAACTTCAGAGTCTGGGAGGGCAGCAGGGAGGACTTCCGGTGATTGATGAGTAACCCAAAGGACTCCAGAAGACGACACACCTGGTCCACATCCGACAGAGCCTGAGAGAAAGAAGGAGAGACAATCAACCAATCATCGAGGTAGGGAAAACCTGAAGACCACTGGACTGGAGAATACCCACCAGAGGGGCCAAGAGCTTCGTGAAAACCATTGGTGCCGATGAAAGGCCGAAAGGAAGCACCTGGAAATTAAAATGCTGGGAGTCCACAGCAAAGCGGAGATACTGCTGATCCGCAGGATGGATAGGGACGTGCAGATAAGCGTCCAAAAGATCCAGGGAAGCAAGGAAACACCCCGGGAGCACCAGAAGCAGGACAGACAGCAAAGTCACCATCTTGAAAGTACGCTTGGCAACGTAGAGATTGACCCCCTTCAGATCCAAAACAGGGCGTAGATCCGTCGTATCCTTCTTGGAGACCAGGAAGAGGATCGAATAACAACCCCTGCCCCGCTCCAGAGGAGGAACCTCAACGATAGCCACTTTTTCCAACAGAAGGCGCACACCCTCCAGCAAGGCCGCCCGCCTCACAGGGTGACGGGGCAGGGAGTCTCCCAGAAGACCAGAGGGAGAGGAGAGGAGAACTCGATCCGATAACCTGCCGACACAGTCTGCACCGCCCAGGCATCCGGAAGAGTCAATCACTGATGCAGAAAAAAGCGAAGGTGAGGAAAAGGCAGACAGTCATTGCGCAGGAGAAGGGGCGGGGACAGCACCACCGGCGGGGGCCCGGGACTTGGCACCACCGGGGGCCCCCCGGCCACGACCCCTGCCACGAAAGGGCTGCGGAGCACCCCGTGTAGAAGAAAAACCAAAGGTAAAGGCCGAACCCCCGCCCCCGAGAAGGAGGGCGAACAGGAGCCACAAGCTTGCGGTTCTCCGCCGACTGCTTGACCAAATCCTCCAGCTGGGGCCCGAACACCCTGGACCCCACAAAGGGCAACTTAAGCAGGACCGACTTCTGAGAGGACTCAGCCTTCCAAGAACGCACCCAGATATGACGCCTAGCAGCAATCGAAGCCCCAGAAGCAGCCGCTGCGGCACCCAAATTGTCAAAAGAAATGTCTGACAAATGGCGCACCTGGAGCTCCATGAGGGCCAAGAGAGAGGAGGCATTTTTCCCGTCCTGCAAACGAAGAGCCAGGGCCTGGAAATTTTTCAGCAGGGACTGGACCACGTAGTTGGAGTAGGTCGTTGCTCTGACCGCAAAGTTGGAAGCAGCGTAGGAACGCTCACCACCGCCCTCCACCCGCTTATCCACAGCGTCAGAAGGAAGGGCATCATCAGACAGAACCAAACCCTGCGTGGAAAGACCAGCCATCAAATTGTCAACCTTGACAGACCAAGGGAACTCAGTAGCAAACCCCTCCAATGGATACCGCTTACCCACAAAGCGAGGGAAGACCGACTTATCCACATCCTTCCACTCATGTGCAAGAACCTTGCGCACAGCGCCATGCAAGGGTAAGGACTCAGGATCCGGCTGGCGATATTCAGTAAAAAAGTCATTTTCCAGGACATCCGGCACAGGAGGAGCAAAACCCAAATTGCCACGCAAATGGTCAAACAAGTCAGAGAGCTCCGCACCCTGAACAAAGCGACCACGCACACAATCATCCTCCTCGGTCCCCACACCGTCAGCTGAAGGGTCAGGCTGAACAAGAGACCCACGAGGCACCTTGGCTGGAGGGGCCGGCCACTTCCCGAGCCCGGAAAGCATCAGCAACCGCCTCAATCAGGAGACGCAGGGCATCCAAAGAAGGAGCAGCAGCACCAGAAGTACCCTGGTCCATGGCAGCGTAAGCAAAGTGAAAGGGGCACCAAACACAACCAGCAGAGGCGGGAACCAACAAAAAAAAACTGACCCGTTTTTCAAACAAACGAAGTCTCGAGGCTCCCGACCTCTCGCGCTAACAGGCAAGGGGGCGGACGCATAAAAAAGCGCCCGGCCGCCCAAAAAACCCCAGGGGATGCAGGAATCCCAAAGGACGCCAAGCGCCACAGGGAAGACCACAGAGGAACCCCGCCCACTAAAGCAGGTCGCGACGGGACCACACAGAAAAGGAGCGGCCGCTAAGGCAGGCCGCACACAAGTGAGTGAGGAAGAACATGAAAAGGCACAAGCGGCCGCTACAGCGGGACACGAAAATGCAGCACAATGCAAGCATGAGCCCCCACATAAGACAAAGACGGACGCTAATAGCAGGCCGCCAATAAAAAACATAAAACACGGAGACAGTACTCACCCGACCAACAGCTTCGCTAGGCAAAAGGAAACTGACGAGAGTCAGAAAAAAACGAACAGGATGTGGTGTGACGCACTTCCCCCTATATCCTCACCTGATTGGTGGCGCCATGTTGGGGGAAGTGCTGAAAGCTCTGTTAGGTATTAGTTTTCTGGGGAGCAGACTAGCTGCTCACTGTTCAGGAATGGGACGGGAAGACAGAACGAGGAGGTAATGAATGTCCTGTATTATATTGATGCTTTTGTTCATTGGAAGCCCATTCTCTCACGCCAATTTTTCATCCACGGAGAATCTCTTCTGTTCAAAAAGGTTTACGCAAGACTGATAAACATTGCCTGCCATGTCCTGTGTTTCATTCCTACGCTAGCAATACATATTTACTCAACTTTGTATTTATTTGTTAACTTCCATTGTAAATAAAGCACCATGTTTGGCTATTCGCCTCTTTGTAGCGCTTAGTTGAAACACAGAGTACATGCTCAAGAAAAGAGAACTGATAAGTAGAGGCGGGCGAAATTCCTGCCCTGTAAGCGAAGGCTGGGAATGATGCTCATTTGGTTTTCCCCTCTGCAGAGAATTGTGGCTGACCCGCTGTTCCTTGCGCAGAAAGAGATTGCAAAAAGCACGGTTGCTTTCAGACGCAGTATGACGTGTTGGCAATGTATTTGCCTTAATACTTACTGCATTAAGGCAAAAACATTGCATGGATCATCGACTGCACTTCAAAGCAACTTCCCCAGCAGGAAATCTGTCTTCCATGCCTGCCTGCCTACTACTCCTGGCAAGTTGGTGCCATACACAAGTTCCCTTGCTGGGAAAGTTTATCAAAAGTACACTGTCAGGGACAAGCCATTGTTATTAACGTAAAGTAATTATCATTAAAGTAAGTATAAGGATCAGCCTCTGACAGTGTTGGGTGGTAAAGGAATTCCTCAGTGCGCAGATTTTGATTTTGCATGGAATTCCGCCTGCATTACTCACTTTTTTAATCCGGGGCAGGTGAAGGCGAAAATGGTGGAACTGCCCACGGTTTCTTATTCACTCTCTGAGGATTGACTCACCCCTACCGATAAGGGTGTTAAAAGGCATCTGGGTGCGAGAACTGATCTATGACCTAACATTTGTCAGTGCATTCCCGCCCATAGCTTGGACACAGCTAAAGGCCAAACTGAACAGCTCAGTTTTCAGGATTTTCCTGATCTGAAGACAGTTGTGTTTATCCTGGAAGGGTGGCTTCAGTTGGTTCCAACGACTGGAGCCTTGATGTTTGCAAGTGGTTCCTATGTTTGGGAACCTAAAGCCTCAATAGATGATGTAAGAAAGAGCAGATATCCACAGAGGGCCAGCAAACGAAGGGGATTAAAATGTGCTTCTGGAAAAATATTCTGCAATTACAAGATTCTGTGTGTTCTCTGTAACGGTTAGCCGGCAAGTGTGCACTTCTTTGTGGATGCTAATAAAGTTGATTAACTATGCAATATCTTTTGGTAATTAAATGATCAGAGCCAAAACATTGTTAGATTTTAATATACAAACCATTGTAATGTAGTTGGAGTACCCTAGCATTTGATACATTTTATTGGACCAACAAGAGAAGTTGATAGATGGCATGGTACATTAGCTTTCCAGACCACAATGGTCCCTTCTTAAAGTCTCATCAGAAGATGGGTCCTGTGTGGCCTCAGAAGCTAATACCACAAACGTTGACACTGCGACAACGAACATTTTGGACATTCCACCAGGTACAATCCATCGCATTTGCACTGCAGTCCATCCAGGTAAATACATCCTAGTGGGAAGATGTTCTTGTGGAATTGCACATTTCACTATTCATTTAATTACTTTTTGTCTTCAGAAATTATTCTCACATCTTTTTCAGCTAAAAAAATGAGTGCACTCTGTTTTACACCAATAAAACACTGTTTATCAACGAAAATATTTTTTTTATTTGTTTAGATAACCTTAGAATAATGTTCTCATCTGTAATATAATACAATATGCGATGGAAAAAAAAGGAATTGTACAGTGTTCTGCCGAATAAGATCACAATACCCCCACCCTCATTTGATCACAACCTAGGTTCTGCAGTTCTGACTGAACCAGACTCTACTTACCATAATATTCTATATACAGCACCTCATGTTCAAGACGCTTTTGGTACAATACAAATGATATTAGTAGAGTGAGCTACAGTTTAATAACAATGTTTTTTTACTGTGTAAAATATCTAAAACAAAATAAAAAGTAAGAGAGAAAGAAAAAATAACACGAGCTTAAAAGAAAACGAAATAAAAGAAAAAGAAAATGTGCTCTTGAAAAGATAGTACACCCAATGAGGGAGAGAAAAGGGAAATCTGGACCACTGCATATCCTCTCTAAACTTGAAAAACACGAAGGATAAGGCGATCTAGTTGCCGAATCTTAGTCAATGTATCCTGCATTGGATGTTGATAAGTGGTCTGAGTGCTCTCACAGGAACATAAGCCCTATCCACATGTTTCGTTAGGCGGTATCCATGTGCCACTAGGAAATTCCCATGGAAGATATATTTAAGGTTTTGTTTCTATTGTTTCTTAGTTAAGTTGGTTCCCCATACGTAAAAGTAATTCACCTATTTGAATTCTCTCATTTCTTTATCAATTTATAACAATTATATATTTTATCTAATTTACCTTCAGAGTAATAAGCATGGCCCAAAGTCTACCCCTACAGGAAGTGAGAGCTGTTCAAAACAATGTGCAGCACCTGCCATTATGTGTGAGTTAACAAGGCGTTTACTAGTCCCATAGCCAACAGGTAGTTGTGCGTACCACTGGTTCCTGTGTACTGATTGTATTTTCACAGGTGCTGTAACTCAAAGACATGGCAAAGTCCGACCAGTCCAAGATGATGTCTGACTGCTTTGTCTAACTCCAGCTACAGGAAGAAAGAACCAATAATTCAAAAATGAAGCTCATATCTCATTTTCAAGAAGCATTCTCCTCGAATGACAAAGTTTGCAATCTAACAGTGCAAAACTACTCTGTATCTTTAAAACACAATTGCAGAACATCAAATGTTGTCTTCGAAAAGACTATGGGGCATATTAGCAATAGACGGCGATAAATATCGCAAAGCGCGCTTAGCACTTTTTTATTTATCGCCAGTTTATCGCTGGAATTTTCGCCTGGTTAACGCGTAATTAACAACGCGTATCACCGAGGCGATAAAAATTCCAGCGATAGAGGGGATATCGCCGTTTTCCATGGAACAACGCTGGTTTTCCAGCGATGTTCCATGGAAAACGGCGATATCCTTGTTGATAGGGCCTGTGGTCTTAGCCACACAATTCACCCCCCATGTAAGGTATGCCTTAGTCTGGAATTTAACAGACGTTAAATTCCAGCGTTAAGGCCCAGTTAGCGCGAAAAAAATCAGCGCTAAGCCGGACGGGGCTTCGTTGTAAATACAGCGAAGCACCGTTACTGATATTTCATGATGTAGTTGTGAGGGGCACGCCTACCTTGCATCTCCTTAGCGATGCGAGGTGAGGCGATAGGGACCGGGCGTTAAGGCAAGGAAACACGCGCTAGCGTGTCCTTGCTAATAGTGCGATGCCATTATCGCCGCATTTCGGCCGAAAACGGCCGCTAATGCGGCGATAATGGGCTTGATAATATGCCCCTATATGATTATTAAACCTGCACTACTTTTTAGATTTCCTATCTAACTGAACTTCAGACGAGTATGTAATCAAACAGTGAACAAGATGAGCTGCTTTCCTGAAGATATCTCACTCTGATTGCAAAGCTAATTTGCCAGTTTTCCAGATTTTTTTTTGATTATTGGGAATTCACAAACGTTTGCAGCAGTATGCCTGGGAAGCTTTGACAGGTGCAGATTTAAACTAGTTCTTGCGTTTAAACTGGTCCTTTCAACTGTGTAGTGCTGAAACAAGCTTAGGTTACACATTATTTCTTAACCTGCTGTACACGGTGAGATTGTGGCCTCGTGAATGTCTTATTCCGGCTAGAATTAAAAATGACTTGAGGTCGGATTGTCTTTTCTAACTATAACACCGAGATCTTCCGTGAGTAAGAATCTCAGCCTCATGGTAATACATGAGTAAGTCACAGCTAAAGATGCTTTTTAGAACAAATACTCGCAGGGACTGTTTTGTGTGCCATGCTTGGAAATTCTTGGAGTAATTCACATCCCCAAGGCAGGGGTCAGCTACTCACAGAAACAGTTCATGAATTCGGCCACAATGTGCTAAAGAACGTGTAACGTTGACCCTCTTTAATACAGCCTTCAATTATTCACCAGGTGCCGACAAAATGTCGGTTGATCAATAGCAGTAAAGACAGAATTTGGCATAAAATGCCTGATAAACAAACACAGGTTGGAAAATACGGCACATGCTAATGCAGTTGGCTTTTATTCCTTTGCTGCTGTAGCAAGGGTTTAGGTGGATGCTAACTTGGAGAAGTCTTTCAAGGAATGTGGAGTTGATATGCCAGCTACCTGTTTCCAAATAATAATATCACATTATGGGCGAATTTAATTCTACATCCCAAGACATCTGTTATATTCCATATTAATTTATGATCTGTTACAAAAGCAACCTTCAGTCTTAATTGTTTGGAAGGAATAACTAAATTGCATTGTTTTATGCCACTCGTGATTATGTTCATCTTATTCTGGTACACTGTATTGATTGTGAAGAGTATGTCTTAAGTCTTCTATTTGTCCATCAATGTGTTGTGATATAAATACACAGGTTCAGACTTTGAAAATACAAAGAAAGGAAACATCTATATTTAATGGGTTTCAGCTATCAAAATTATCAAGGCAGGCTTTGCTGTCTGTGCAATTTAAATATAGCAGTGTGAATGTTTTCATTATTCACACATGATCTCTTGTAGAGCGCAATTATTGGCATACACGTTTATCGAGCGTTGTATTTTCTTCATTCTTTCTCCGACCTCGTAACTTTGTGTTATGCAGCAGCAAGACTTGGTTTTAGCACAATTCTTGCAGAAACTGCCTGCCACATGCACTGCAGAAACAATGGTCCCAGCTGATTTTACAGAAAAACAGGATAGACTTAGGCCTTTTTTTTTTTTTACAAGAGTACATTTGTCGCATAAGTTTGCCTAGCATCAGACTGAAGAGTGGACAGACAGGAAGGAAAGTTACGGGAGATAATTTTTACTTATGAGCAGATGGTGAAAATAGTTGTCTGTACTAATAAAAAGCATTGCAAATATTCATTTTATGGTAATATGTGTTAAACCTGTAATTGCATGTATGTGGTATTTCTATTGTGTGATCCTAACCAAAACGCAGCGCAGCGCTGTAGAGGGTTAAAGACAAGCATAAAGTCCACAGTGATTGTGGATTGTTAGTGCGTTTAACAAAAACAAATATTTACAAATGCTGGCAACATTTGAAAAATGACCATGAATTAAAATATGAAGTAGCCATTACGTGATGCCAAAGAGAAGTTACCTGACAACTCATATAGTTGTTTGAGAAAACTCCAAAACATGCATTTCTCATTCAAACATTATACTATATCCAGTTATTGAAGTTTATTGATGTGACACCATCAACAGTGTATTTATTATGAGTTCCTAGAAAGCTGACAAAATTGAACAGTTTAATGCGTTTTCTAATTACAGTGCATTACTTACCTCAACACAACTCCAGCATTGACTCTTATAAGAATTCTCATAGTTGTATGAAAGGTTTTGAGAGAAAGTGTGTTTAGGAGTCATGTGAACCTATTAATGTTGGCCCCCAAACTTGATGTCAGTAATCTATGGTCCAATAAATAACAAGGGAGCAAACAACTGGCAGAGGTCTGCACAATTCTGCGACATACATGGGCAAAACAGTTTAATGGATTTGGCTCAACAACCACACTGTCATGAAGGATCAAAAGAAACTTTTACATAATTTATTAGTGATTTCCATGCTAGTCAGATACTTAAAATGTGGAAGGGAACCGAGAGGAGTACATTTTCTATATCGACGTCTGGTAGTTTAGTCGCCCAGTCTCTATCATGTAATCACCATTTTTTTGTAGGAATACCAGTTTAGTGATGATAACCTATGCACATTGTATGGAGAATACAAAAATGTGAATTTTATGAAAATGCTCTGAATGAAAAAATTACAAATACTTAATAGAATAATTTACTAAAATAAACTCCACACTATTTTACAAACTGAAAATGATACGAAAATCTGTAGATAATGGAAGGTAGGGCATAATACCTTTGCGAGTCAGTATGATCAATAGGCAGCTTATTTTAGCTGTTCCAGTGATGACAAAACATACAAAACCAATGTAATAATAACGTTGAGAAATAAACTTGGATGTCCTGCTGTTCAACTCTATGCTTATGGGAGCGTCTAATGCCACCCAAAATCTTTACAGAAAGTACTTATTAAAAATCTAAAAATGAAGGGAACTGCCTCTAAGAGTGTTTGTTCTTTGATTGTGCGACAAAAGAAAGAAAGGTGATTGTGTGTTTTCAAAGACTGTTAATGTAATTGTCATCGAACTATTTAGCAAGCAATTACTCTGAAATGAAATAATGTTTTTGAATTTTTTTTATGGTATGGCGTCAAGAAAAAGAAGCAGTAGGATAATAATAAATTTGGGCGTCATTTTTAGAGATTGAAAGTTTGGAAACTTCATGACATTTTTGACTCTCATCCAAAAACATTGCAGGTCTACGCCAGAGCCACTACAAGGTCCCAGCCAAGCAAAATGACTTTGCTTCTATGTGGTTCGGCATTTGATAAATTAATGAAAGATGCTCTAAAGATATGACCTACCAGTCGAGAGTTTCAACATTTATAATTACCTGTGCTAACTATAACTTACGCACCGTAATGCACTGCTCTGGCCTCACGTATTACATTCCTTATGACATGGTCAGAGACATCACTGGTGACATCTCAATGACATCAATGATGACATCACTGATAACATCATCTAGTGATTCAGAGTGTTTTCTAAGTGTTTATGAGTGTTAAACATATATACTAAGCTACTACAAAAGTTAAATTAGTAGGCTAGGTGTTCTACTGATGATTGGTACTACTTTTAACATATATTATGTGAGTGGCTGTGTGACTGTGAGCATCTGTGTGTGAGTAGGTGTCCAAGTGGCTGTATGGGTGTGTGTGTGGGAGTGTGAGCGACTGTGTGGATGAATACATGGATGTTTGAGTAGCTGTGTGGGTGAGTGTGTGGCGGCGAGAGTAGCTGTATGGGTGAGTGATTGGTTGTATGAGTAGCTGTATGGGCAAGTGAGTGGTTCTGTGAGTGGTTGTATGAGTGAGTAAGATGAGTGGGTGTGTGAGTGGCTGCATGGGTGAAAATGTGAGTAGCTGTGTGTGAGTGAGTGGCTGTGTGAGTGGCTGTAATGGTGAAGGGGTGTGTCAGTGGCTGTATTGGTGAGTGAGTGGCTGTATGGGTGAGTGAGTGATTGTGTGAGTGGCTGTAATGGCAAGACAATGGGTGTGCCAGTGGCTGAATTAGTGAGTGAGTGCCTGTATGGGTGAGTGGCTGGCTGTGTGAGTGGCTGCATGGGTGGGTGAGTGGGTGTGTGAGTGACTGTGTGGGTGAGTGAGTGGGTGTCTGAATGGCTGTATGGGTGAATGACTGGGTGTCTAAGTGACAGCATGCGTAGGTGAGTCGTTGTTTCAGTGAGTGGTTGATTAAGGGAGTTGGTGTGTGAGTGGCTGCGTTGGAGAGTGAGTGCCTGTGTGAATTACTGTATGGGTGAGTGAGCAGATATAGGAGTGCTTGTATGGATGTGTGAATGGGAAATTATGTGGTTGTGTGGGTGTGTGAGAGACTGTTTTGTGCTTGTATGGGTGAGTGAGTGGCTGTGGTGAGAGGCTGTGTGGGTGAGTGAGCAGGTGTGTGTGTGAGTGGCTTTATAGGTGAATAAGTGGGTGCATGGGTGAGTGTGTGGCTGTGTGAGTGACTTTATAGGTGAACAACTGCCTGTATGACTAGCTCTATAGGTGAGTGAGTGGTTGTGTGTGTGAGTGAGTGAGTGGGTATGTGAGTGGCTCTATGGATGAGTGAGTGGTTGTGTGAGTACTTGTATGGGTCTGTGAATAGGTATGTGAGTGGTTGTGTGGGTGTGTGAGTGGGTGTATGAGAGGTTGTATAGGGGTATGAGTGGGTGTATGAGTGGTTCTGTGGATGATGTAATCAGTGATGTTATTTGAGATATCATCAGCAATGTAATCAGTGATGTCACAGACCATGTCATGAGTGATGTAACATGTGAGGTCATAAGCAGTGCACCATGGGGGCTTCAGTTATAGTTAGCTCAGGTAACTATAACTGCTTAATTACAAAGGCTGTGTATGAGTCTGTTGTGACTTGTAGTGTTGCTTTGCATCCTTTCCCTTCATTACCTGATCCCTGCTGCTCAGCCAGTATGTATGTGATGTGTGTGTAATGTTGGAATGCCTAATGATGTAGTGGAATGATGGAGTGCCTGGTGTGGTTGACAGAGAGACAATTGGAACGTGTGGGCTGAGCAGCAAGGATGCTGCTCCTGGTGGGGCTATCTGTTACTCACTTACCATCATAATAATCTGTAACCAAGCTTAATAAACCTTCTACTTATAACCTACCCTATGGCTTCCTGGACTTCCTTCGGATTGCAACAATGGCAACGATTTCGAGAAAAACATACGTGTTGTGGAAGACGACCTGTATTTGAACCTGCTGAGGAAACCTGAATTTTGAAGGAAAGAAACACCCTTGTTAGCCCCACCAGTGTCCTTTACTATCTGGACAGCCTGCAGTCTGAGGCGTTTGACCTTCTTTACAACAAGGAATTTAATGAACTCATTTCAAGAAAATGTCGCCTGATGCCCGTTTGCCCTGACATGCTAATACAGGTTTAAATACGTGTGGGGGAACAAGGAGTTGCTACATGTGTAAATGGAGCCTTCTGTCGTGCTACTTTGAAGTTATGTGAATCAGCTAGAGTAACCGGTAGCGTTTAAACTTATGGGCAGAGTTTCTCTAATGTTAGCTGACAGCCTGGGCGTTTGAACTGCTTTTCACTTTCTACAGAAAATTAAGTGTGCAGCACATGCACTTTGTCAGCCTTGGAAACATTATTTAAACCTTCAGTGTTGAGTCATATTTAAAAGTGTGGGGACACACAGTGCCTATTTTATTTAGACTTTTGCCGAGTTTCTTGTGGAGCCGCTGCTGGTATGCATGAAGGTGTGAGCCGGAGATTACTGTGGCACATATATTCAGAAATGGTGAGTGTGCTTGGAAAAACGTCTTTTGAGTGTAAACTTAATTTTCCCCATACCGTGAAGCCAGCACGAGCTCTTAGAGGCCGGTTGTTACGATTTAAAAATAATGTTGCTGTAGCGGTGTGCACTCCGACTTTCAAAAGAGGCATCTCTGACGTTCCAAGCTATCTTGCCTGTTGCTGTGGAGCCGCGAGGGGAGAGAACGGCATGAAGCATGAATGGTCTATGTTTCTTGTTTTCCCTGGAGAGTGGGTGCAGGCGCATGCGCAAATTATCATTATGACGTGGTGTTGTTAGGCTCCAGTGACTCTGAATACAGGAGCATTATTTGTGGACATTCCGACTGCGACTTTATGATGCGGCGGGTCAAATACTAGAACGTCTACTGCCTGTGTCAGCACTACAATGAGATGTACATGTTTGACAAATGTTATGGAGTTAAGGAGCCAACTTCTTTTCCTTTTAACATGAAGTTTTGGATTGGGGTGAGGAGTAGTAAAGTCCGGAACATGCTTTGTGATTATGAACTATGGATTAACACGCAGTTCTATTGTTCAATCTGAGGCAGTGAGAGAAGATATATTCCAATGTTCAGCATGACGATTTAATGAATGATATTGGTATTATCGGGTGAAAACTCGCTCACAGGAGGAAAGATTATTATTTTTTTTTTCTTGGTGTCCCATTCTTTTGATTGTACTTTATTTAGAGTTATTACCCTGGTACAGTGGGGAGGGGGCGTAGCAGAGATCCCTTGTAGATATGTGAGGCTATGTGACCTCCGGTCCTGTCAGGTGTGCATGCTGTTTGCATTGTGGGGTCGTAAACCCTGTACTGTTTAAACCTGAGACTTTCGGTCCCGTCAGGTGTGCAAGTTGTGTGTGTTGAGGGGTCGTATACCCCGTGCTGTTGTACCTGAGAACTTCAGTCCTATCAGGTGTGCAAGTTGTGTGCTTTGAGGGGTCGTGTACCCTGTGCTGTTGTACCTAAGACCTTCAGTCCTATCAGGTGTGCAAATTGTGTGCGTTTAGGGGTCGTGTACCCTGTGCTGTTGTACCTGAGACTTTCAGTCCTGCCAGGTGTGCAAGTTGGGTGCATTGTGGGGTTGTGAACCTTGTACTGTTCTACCTGAGACCTCCAGTCCCGTCAGGTGTGCTATATGTGGCATGCATTTTGGAGTCGTGTACCCTAGGATTGAGTGTTGAATGTTTAGCCCTAAGTAGTGCAAATTTTCCTACTGTGGGCAGAAGGGGGTGAGTGAGAGTGTTACACCTTAGTGGTGTCCTCAATTCTCCAAGTCCTGCATAATATTACAATGGGGTAATGTTTTTAAAAAAAAATTATCTTTATTAATTTATCCCATAAATATTCCCACCTCCCCTCACGGCTGGTGAAATTTCATAAATACATAAAAAGTCAAAACACAGTGACAGAATTTCATAATAATATAAATGAACATCTTGAATAATTGATTTACATATCTGTGACAAATCCATAATACATCTATAACCCCTCAGGGGTTGAAGGATCCCCTACCTCCTAAAGGGTCAAGTGCAATCTACATCATTAATACCTTTGAACTTTGATCACGTACCAACTCGGCTATAGGAGCCAATATTCTCAAACCTTTTCATCGTGTACGGATCCCTTTCCGCATATATATGATTGTTTCCAGGTTGTAAACCGGTAACAGCCTGGCCAATCATTGTTGGAATCCAGGGGGTCTAGGGTCCAACCAGACTGAAGCAAAACACAGAGCCTTCAAATTGCCATTGTAATAAAAACCAATTCATGCCTATTTCCCACCTGATTTGTCTCGGGTATTCCTAATAAGATTACATTGAGGGATACAATTACCACTGTGTTTTTTTTTCGGGAGGAGCAAGATGGCGGACTGACGCCGTCTCAGGAGAGTCGGGTCACGGAGGCGCTCAGGAGGCTCGAGATACATTGATGCAAATATCGTTGCAGAGAGCATGAAGCAGAAATAACTGGATAGAAAACATTATAGCCTCAGTGCCTTTGTCTACTTGGATACAAAAGGGGATGATGGACGGAACGTTTGAGCCAATCAAACACTCACCCCCAGTCAACTGATCTGGGTTTAATCCATCATCATTCTTTAGCTCACTCCACCACCCCAGTTCAGACATGGCCATATGCAAATCAGTCTGACCCTGTGCCTCATGGGAACAGTCCAGCCCGAACTGCCAAGCCATGTCTTCCCTGGACCGGAAACAAGCATCCTAGGACCGGTTTCTGGCATTTCAGCCGTCATCAGCCAGGCTTGCTTGAATCCAGTGGCAAAGTGAGCAAGGGACCCACGTCTGGGCATACCCCGCCAACTTAGGGCGGCCAAAGCGATACAAAGGGGGATGATGGACGGAACGCTTGAGCCAATCAAACACTCACCCCAGTCAACTGATCTGGGTTTAATCCATCATCATTCTTTAGCTCACTCCACCACCCCAGTTCAGACATGGCCATATGCAAATCAGTCTGACCCTGTGCCTCATGGGAACAGTCCAGCCCGAACTGCCAAGCCATGTCTTCCCTGGACCGGAAACAAGCATCCTAGGACCGGTTTCTGGCATTTCAGCCATCATCAGCCAGGCTTGCTTGAATCCAGTGGCAAAGTGAGCAAGGGACCCACGTCTGGGCATACCCCGCCAACTTAGGGCGGCCAAGCGATACAAAAGGGGATGATAGACGGAACGCTTGAGCCAATCAAACACTCACCCCCAGTCAACTGATCTGGGTTTAATCCATCATCATTCTTTAGCTCACTCCACCACCCCAGTTCAGACATGGCCATATGCAAATCAGTCTGACCCTGTGCCTCATGGGAACAGTCCAGCCCGAACTGCCAAGCCATGTCTTCCCTGGACCGGAAACAAGCATCCTAGGACCGGTTTCTGGCATTTCAGCCATCATCAGCCAGGCTTGCTTGAATCCAGTGGCAAAGTGAGCAAGGGACCCACGTCTGGGCATACCCCGCCAACTTAGGGCGGCCAAAGCGATACAAAAGGGGATGATGGACGGAACGCTTGAGCCAATCAAACACTCACCCCCAGTCAACTGATCTGGGTTTAATCCATCATCATTCTTTAGCTCACTCCACCACCCCAGTTCAGACATGGCCATATGCAAATCAGTCTGACCCTGTGCCTCATGGGAACAGTCCAGCCCGAACTGCCAAGCCATGTCTTCCCTGGACCGGAAACAAGCATCCTAGGACCGGTTTCTGGCATTTCAGCCGTCATCAGCCAGGCTTGCTTGAATCCAGTGGCAAAGTGAGCAAGGGACCCACGTCTGGGCATACCCCGCCAACTTAGGGCGGCCAAAGCGATACAAAGGGGATGATGGACGGAACGCTTGAGCCAATCAAACACTCACCCCCAGTCAACTGATCTGGGTTTAATCCATCATCATTCTTTATGCCAGAAACCGGTCCTAGGATGCTTGTTTCCGGTCCAGGGAAGACATGGCTTGGCAGTTCGGGCTGGACTGTTCCCATGAGGCACAGGGTCAGACTGATTTGCATATGGCCATGTCTGAACTGGGGTGGTGGAGTGAGCTAAAGAATGATGATGGATTAAACCCAGATCAGTTGACTGGGGGTGAGTGTTTGATTGGCTCAAACGTTCCGGTCCATCATCCCCTTTGTATCGCTTGGTCGCCCTAAGTTGGCGGGGGTATGCCCAGACGTGGGTCCTTGCTCACTTTGCCACTGGATTCAAGCAAGCCTGGCTGATGACGGCTGAAATGCCAGAAACCAGTCCTAGGATGCTTGTTTCCGGTCCAGGGAAGACATGGCTTGGCAGTTCGGGCTGGACTGTTCCCATGAGGCACAGGGTCAGACTGATTTGCATATGGCCATGTCTGAACTGGGGTGGTGGAGTGAGCTAAAGAATGATGATGGATTAAACCCAGATCAGTTGACTGGGGGTGAGTGTTTGATTGGCTCAAACGCTCCGGTCCATCATCCCCTTTGTATCGCTTTGGTCGCCCTAAGTTGGCGGGGTATGCCCAGACGTGGGTCCCTTGCTCACTTTGCCACTGGATTCAAGCAAGCCTGGCTGATGACGGCTGAAATGCCAGAAACCGGTCCTAGGATGCTTGTTTCCGGTCCAGGGAAGACATGGCTTGGCAGTTCGGGCTGGACTGTTCCCATGAGGCACAGGGTCAGACTGATTTGCATATGGCCTTGTCTGAACTGGGGTGGTGGAGTGAGCTAAAGAATGATGATGGATTAAACCCAGATCAGTTGACTGTGGGTGAGTGTTTGATTGGCTCAAACGTTCCGTCCATCATCCCCTTTTGTATCGCTTGGTCGCCCTAAGTTGGCGGGCATGCCCAGACGTGGGTCCCTTGCTCACTTTGCCACTGGATTCAAGCAAGCCTGGCTGATGACGGCTGAAATGCCAGAAACCGGTCCTAGGATGCTTGTTTCCGGTCCAGGGAAGACATGGCTTGGCAGTTCGGGCTGGACTGTTCCTATGAGGCACAGGGTCAGACTGATTTGCATATGGCCATGTCTGAACTGGGGTGGTGGAGTGAGCTAAAGAATGATGATGGATTAAACCCAGATCAGTTGACTGGGGGTGAGTGTTTGATTGGCTCAAACGCTCCGTCCATCATCCCCTTTGTATCGCTTTGGTCGCCCTAAGTTGGCGGGGGTATGCCCAGACGTGGGTCCCTTGCTCACTTTGCCACTGGATTCAAGCAAGCCTGGCTGATGACGGCTGAAATGCCAGAAACCGGTCCTAGGATGCTTGTTTCCGGTCCAGGGAAGACATGGCTTGGCAGTTCGGGCTGGACTGTTCCCATGAGGCACAGGGTCAGACTGATTTGCATATGGCCATGTCTGAACTGGGGTGGTGGAGTGAGCTAAAGAATGATGATGGATTAAACCCAGATCAGTTGACTGGGGGTGAGTGTTTGATTGGCTCAAACGTTCCGTCCATCATCCCCTTTTGTATCGCTTTGTCTACTTGGAGGCAGAGATGCAGAGATGCAGAAACGCCAAACTCAGTAAGAAAACCGGCAAATTTTGAAAAAAAAGAAGAAAAAAAAAACGGCATACGGCAAAACAGGAAAGCCTGAAGTGACGTCTGAAGTGGACGTGGTTTCCTGAGCTGGAATCTCGACGGATATGTATTTGCTGGTGCTTTGGCGGTTTGGAGATACCTAATATTATCAGGATACCTGGCATTAGTTTACCTTCCTATTTGCAATCTTAGGGTTTCTGTTTCCTCGGGGGCAGCAAAACACTGACAAGAAACCGACAAAAATTTAAAGGAAAATGGCAAACGGCAAATGGGCTAGTGGAAATCCTGAAGTGGATTTGGACTACTGGATCTCTGGGTAGGAACTTGTTGTTTGAATTTCTGCTGGATATATGCTAGCTGATGCCTGCTAGTGTTTGCTGTTGCTCTGGCGATTTTTCTAGCTGGTGGTGGCTCTGGAATACAGTCGAGCTTGGGGAGCTGAATGCAGGTGAATACAGCTGAATGCAGGCGGCAGTAAGGCTTGGTTTTCGGCACTTTCCGTACACTAGGGTAGCCGTGCGGTTGGCCACCCAACGACGCCAACGGTGCGCACAAGAGAGCTGGTGAGCTAGCTGTCACGGACGCTTGGTCAAATTGTATCTACTTCAACAGGATATGGCCCCACCGAAAACGATGTTCAGGAGTACCCGTGCTACTAACCGAGCGCTGGGGGGTACAACAGCGACTCGGGGTAGTAAATTGGATGACGAAGACGTGGAGATACAGAGGGCGGACTCTCCCAGCTCGGCTTTTGGACTGGGGAAGGTGGGAAAACCTGTGTTGCAATTCTTGCAATCAAGGAAGTCAGTGGACTTGTTCTCTTCTGATATTGTGGCGGAAGCTGATACTTTTAATAGCGGCAAGATGTTAGCAGATATAGTGAGCCAAGCAATTGGGGTGCAACACAGTAGCAAGACTTCTATCTCTACAGGTCATATTGTTGGAAATAACTTGCAGGCACCGCCTCAAACATTTCTTCAGCCTCAGCCTCAAACTCAACTTCAGTCTAAGGAAGACTTAGATAATGGGAGGGCCCCAGATCTGGATAGGGGCTCGATTGAAGGGGGGACCGAGCATGGAAGCCTATTTACCAAACCTGCTGATCCAGCGACTGCCCAGGACTCCTCGAGAATATCTGAGGAGCCCAAGGTTGTCGAAGACGGAGAGAATGTGACAGCAACTGAGTCCGGAATATCTAAGCCTGGCGAAAGTAATCCTGAGGCGATTGGGAGTCTTGGTAATACAGGGACTCCTATAAGCCCTATTACTCCTGTAATTGTAACTGTGCCTAATGAACTGATATTGGGTGAACTGAGCACCTCGTCTTTGGCTTCTGCTACTGATATCGACCAAGTACAAGAAAAGTGCCAGACCCAGTCTCCCTCTGTGCTGCAGCTTGAAATCATAGTTGGTCAACATAAGAAAATTTCAGGGGTAGCAATTGTTAAAAAGAAACATCAAAATCAGAATCAAAAATTGAAAGCGGTGAAGGAGCTGAAAAAAGCTTTCGGGGGTCTAGACCAGGCAGTAGGAGACGAGAGGGCAAAACAACGGAAAAAGGGAGCTACAGTTGATAACTCAATATGGCGATGGGTACAAGCAAAAGGTGGGGCCAAAGATATGGTATCAAGGCTATCAGAGACCGGCATGATGGATGAAGCTGGCGGTGGAATGGAGCTGGTGGCTAAAGGCATAGGTGACCTAGGACATGGCCCCGGATCAGCTTCAATGATGTCGCTGGGAGAAACGAGCCTGCAGCAACTATCGGGGGATCTGGAATGTAAAGAGGAGCAGGGAATCAAAACTAAGATGCTCTCACTGATTCTTCAGAACCTTAAAGACCAAAGAGAAGAGACTAGAGAGCTCTTTGCCCAGGCGCGATTAGATACCCAGGGTATTCAGCGGTCTCTAAAGGAAGTCACCATAAAAGTAGGATCACTGGCGGGTGAGATGGCTGAGCTTCAACAACGAGTGGTGGATACGGAAGAAACAGTTTCGAAAACTTTTAGCATAACCGAGAAGCACGACCACGTCTTGGCTACGATGCAACTGAAGCTGGAAGATTTGGAGAATAGGCAGCGGAGACAGAACTTGAAGATGTTTGGCATACCAGAAGGACAAGAGGGTACAGACCCCAGAATATTTATAGTACAAACTCTGCAGAAATTGTGTCCTGACCTTAGTGATTGGGATTGGGACTGCCAGAATCAAAGGGCTCATAGGGTGCCAATGGTCCAAAAGAGACAAGACAGCCGATATCCTAGACCTTTTTTGATTTATTTTGGCAATTTTTTATTAAGGCAGGCTGTTTATTTAAAAGCTGGTCCAAGGTCGCCAATGTCTGTGGATGGTAATTCAATTTTCTTTCGCTCTGATTACTGTAAGGTAACAATGGACAGAAGATGGCAGCTTAGACAATTGATTGACCCAATGAAAGCTGCTGGGATGCAGGCATATCTGCAAGAGCCGGCCCGACTAAAAGTAATTCGTGGGGGTCAATCTTATATGTTTGTTTCAGAAACAGAGGCAAAGAAGGCGTTACGGGGATGGCAGAAAGAGGGGACAGGCTAAAAGGGGGAAAAGGTATATCACTAAAGGAATTTTTTGCTTTCGTATTCATGCAAGAGTAGAATCTATCGGTGGTAGATGGTAGAAGTTACTACATTAATGTTTTTTTTCTGCTCTTTTTGTTATGATAAGAAAGGGATTAATGTGATATATGACAAAAACATTTTATTTATATTTTCCTCTGTTTTAAGATTTGCTTTTTCTTGTATTGAACAACATAGAGACCAGAAGCCTCTGGAACCTCTGTGACCAGGGACTCTTAATGGGCTGCCAAAGTCAACGGCAGCTTTGAGAAAGGGATGATTCCTCCTTCTAGATGCTGGGGAGGGGGAGGGCCAATCTCTAGTAGAGTTTGGGGGAGAGGGAGGGAAGGGAGGGAAGGGTTGGGGGTTTTTAGAAGAAAAGGCCAATGATTGGGTAAAAGCAATGATAAAAGTATTCAGATAAGTAAGGTGGTTATTAAAAGGAGTAGGTATCTTATCTTATATGGAGGGGGTTAAATGTTTAGCATGGAACGTTGCAGGGCTAAATAGCAGGATAAAGAGACGACTGGTGGCAGAAGAGCTAAAAATGTACAATCCTAGTGTTGTTATGTTAACCGAGACACATCTTTCGTATAAAGACCGGGATTGTTAAAACAGTTAGGGTATGAGGTTATAGTATGCTCTACTCAAAGTGCTTCTATACGTGCAGTTGCAATATTAAAAAACAAACGGCTTAGGGTAACAGTTTGTAAGACAACTTCGGATAAGGGAGGTCGTTGGGCTATTTCACACCTTATATTAAAAGAGAGGAAATATGTGTTCTGCGTAGTGTATGGCCCTAATAATGATGATCCCACGGTGGTGGATAACATAAATATGGAACTTTTGAATTGGGAGGGGGATCGGGTGGTGATGGGTGATTTTAATTGTATCATGGATTATGGGATTGATACTACAAGGAGGGGGCATTTCAGAGGATGCGGAAAACACGTAGGGCAATCTGGGAATTGGGTCGACTACAGGCTATTAGTGATGCCTGGAGAATATTGCACCCAAGTTTACCAGGGTATACCTATTTTTCTGCCCCACATAAATCTTACTCAAGAATAGATATGGCTTGGGTGTCTGCACAAATATTATGGTCTACAGAAATAGATATATGCCCGAAAGTAACATCAGACCATAATCCTATTCTTCTTACTTTTAAAGTCGATACAGAGAATAGGCCACCAAGATCTTTTTCATTCCCCAGGTATCTTTTTTCAGATGCGGAATATGTAGCTAGTACCCGGGAGCAAATTAAAAGCTTTTTTGAAGAGAATATGGGGTCTGCTACTCCTATTGTGGTGTGGGATACATTTAAAGCCGTTATTAGGGGGCATACCCAACAGTATATTTGGTACCAAAATAAAATTAATAGAGGGACACTGAAGGAGATAACCTCTGCAATACGTAGGGCAGAAGATCTACATTTGGAGGCAGTTCTGAAGGGTGCGGGTGAGTCAGAACAATTGGGGTTTGAGGTAATTAATCTTAGATTAGGCCTGAAGAAAACATTGAAAGAGAAGAGCATGGTCAAATTTAATAAATATCGGCAGATACAGTATGAGTATGGGGAAACAATTGGGAAAATTCTGGCCTATAAAGTAGCTAATGACAGAGCTAATGCCCATATCACAACTATTAGAGGGCATGCAGGTAGACTGTATAAGCATCCCCAGGAGATTTTAGAGCAATTTGTGAGGTATTATCAAGCCTTGTATACTTCTACAATAAAGCCAAGGCAGGCGGACATTCTTGATTATATTCAGGGATGTTTCCTGCCAAGTATAGGGGAGGAGATCGCTGAGTCCCTGGATGCTGAGATACTGTGGGAGGAGATCGAAATGGCAATTGGGGCACTACCATCGGGTAAGGCTGCGGGGAAGACTCTATTCCCCTAGAATTTTATAAAATCTTTAAAGATGATCTGAGGCTGCCTTTTAGTCAGATGATAGGGTCAATCAGTGTTAATGGGCAAATGCCCGATTCCTGGAATATGACAAAAATTGTTTTTTTTAAAAGAAAGGATAAACCAGCAGAGGAATGTGGGTCATATAGACCGATTTCTCTCATTAACACTGATGCAAAAATTTTTGCAAAAATATTGTCTAACCGGCTTGCTCCGGTGATGCCTAGTCTGGTTTCTTTCCAACAACATGGGTTTATTCAAAATAGAGATACAACTCCTCATGTAAATACGGCAGTGACAGCGTTCGATGTGGCCAATATTACATCTACCCCTCTCGGTATGATTTTATTAGATGCTGAGAAAGCGTTCGAACGAGTGGGGTGGGAGTTTCTTTGGGCTGTAATCGATGCCTTCGGGATTGGCAGTCGCTTTAAGAAATGGGTACAAGCCCTATATGATAAACCCAGTGCTAAATTAGCGTATTCAGGTTTATTATCATCTGCTTTCTCGGTTTCTTGTGGCACGCGCCAGGGCTGCCCTCTTTCACCCTTATTATTTGCTCTATACATAGAGCCATTCATCTGTGTTTTACAAAATAATCCCCGAATAAGTGCTTATAGCAATGGAACAATTTCTTTAAAGGTCACCGCTTATGCGGATGACTTGGCAGTATTCTCCACAGACCCAGGGCAAGCATTAGGGGAAATAACAGTGGCGGCTGCTGGATTCGGACAGATATCAGGGTATAAATTAAATATTAACAAGACCCAAATATTAATTAATCATAGACCGTTAGATGTTATACAGGGTTATGTTCAGTCGTCACTTATCTGGGGGTGCGGATATCAGCACAAATAGAGAAAATTATTTTTCTTAATTATGAGGAACTGCTGAAGGATACAATTAGATCATTTAAAAATTGGCATAAGCTACCGATTGGCATCATTGGTCGTATTAATATAATTAAAATGAAAGTCCTGCCTAAGTTCTTATATCTTTTTCGTTCTATTCCACTACGGGTTTCCAACTCCTTTTTTAAACGATTAGAAGGGGCCATTGGTGGCTTTATATGGGGATACAAGAAATCTAGGAGAGCGATAGGAAAATTAAAACTACCTTTTGGTCAAGGCGGCTTGGAGTTACCGGACTTTAAGATGTATTTTTGGTCAGCTTTCTTCGGCCGCCTCCGTAGTCTGATTAATCCTGCGGGTATTCTATTTTTTCATACATTAATGTTGGGGGAAGAAAGTAAGATGTTTCTGTATAGAATAATGGACCCTAATTATTTTAAAAGGGTTAAATTCAAGACCGCACGGGACAGCATATATATCTGGCGGGCGATCTTACATAAAGGCAATATATCTCTATATCATGATAAATTCCCTCTGTATTCTAACCCTGCCTTACCAAGTATATTTCATGATGGGGCGGGGAAAAATTGGGTCAGATTGGGAGTAGGATGCTTGGGTGATCTTTTCGATCATAATGGTATTATTGCTTTTGAGAGACTACAACTTATATATACATTACCAAACTATATGCTGTTAAAGTATTATCAGATTCGAGACTACTTTCTAAAGCACCTGAAGTTGACTAATATAATTGGGTCTGAGGTTTGGGACTTTATATATGACGAAGTAAGGGAATCTATGATTAGTAAGGTTTATAAATGGCTAAGTAGTAACAGAGTAGATGATTGTGGAAGATTGGCCAATCGATGGAGTAAAATATTGGAGACATCTGTAGGGGCTAGCACCATAACACAAGCATTGGGCACTATAAAAGAGGTGGTGTATTCTACTAATCTGAGATTACACCAACATCGGACGATCTGTCTTCTTTATTACACACCTGAGAGAATAGCCAAGTGGGCGGCTAATAATATAATTACAGATAGGATGAAGTGCCCAAGATGTGATATATATAAGGCAGATATCAAACATATGTTTGTAACGTGTTTAGAGCTAAAAACATTTTGGCAGGATGTCCAGAATATTATCCATCAGAAATTGGGGTTAGATATACCCCTGACAGTAGGGGAAATTATGCTGGGCTGTAGTAATGCTGGATCTAAAAGTAGCGGTTTATTAACTATTTTGTTAGTCTCGGCAAGGCTGATTATTGCTCGAGAATGGATATCGCCAAAGCCTCCAAATGTGATGGATTGGTGGCTTCTAGTCCGACAGACATATGATATGGAACAGGCATTGGCCAAGTCAAGAGGCACACGATCACTCGCTAAATGTAATAAAATATGGGGGTCTTGGCTTTAGATACTCTCCTGAAAATTTTAGGATACTTAACGGAGTGTAAATAAGTGGGTGAGGTTCTAGAATGTATTTTGGTATTTCTTTTTTTTGTGCTCCTTGCTTAATTACTTTATCTGTGATATTATGCTTTGATATTGGCAGTATGCGGCATTGATATTGGTTTGATATATTTGATTGTACTATGTATTACCTAATCATTGACAAATAAAAAATTAAAAAAAAAAAAAACAATTACCACTGTTTTTAATACCTCTGTCAGAAATCTAGATATATCTTTTTTTCAAATTTTTTAGCTTATCATAAGCCGCAAAGATATGTACAATATCTGCTTTACATACGGAGCATCGTGGGCAAAATGCCCCTTTGCCCACCCCTCATTTAGCTATCTTATCAGGAGTATAATATAGAAGTAAGCAGGTCTTATAAAACTGTGCCTGTAATCGTGATGACATTAAGATGGATTGTGACAAGTCGAATTCATGGATAAATGTATTATCAGATGCCCCCAACTTCATTTGCCATTTTTGGGAATATTTATCCATATTATCAGGCATAACGGAGTTAAAACGCCAATAGATTCCACTGATTGAGATTGCTCTTCCTTTCAAAATTCTTTCAATGACTTCTATTCTCTTAAACCCAGCCTGCCCACCCCCTTTCCGTAAGAGCAAATCTCTTACTTGAAGGAACTTAAAGAAGTCCTTCCAGTCAAAATGAAATTAATTTTTCATCTCATCAAAAGATCGAAGCCCGGAGAGGGAAAAAAAAACAACCACCCGATCAACCCCACCGCAGATCCACTTTTTCATAGGAGAATCTCTAAAACACTATGGCAAGTTAAAATTATTGGACAGGGCCATATAAAAAGATAGTCTGCCGATCCCTAAAACTCTATGTGTTGCACTCCAGACCTTAAATAAACTATAAAGAGTCAAAAATATAGAATGCTTCATGAATTTGCATGTCATCCTTGCGCAGGGGCCATGCTAATCCTCTCTGTATCATTCCAATTTTAGTATATGTGGCGCCGAAGCGAACACACAATGGGGTAATTTTAATGTATTTGATATCATAGGACTCTTTTGCTATTCTTCTATCCTCAGTCCTTTCAATTTGCAATTAGTTAGTTTTAACCTGTCTATGTTTCTTTGGTACTTATGATATCAGATGGTGTGTATTTCCATCATACTTTGTTGTAAAGTTATCAATTGTTTTCCCTAGGGGAAAGAGATGTGTTGTGACTTGCAGTGTTACTTTACATCCTTTCCCTTAGTTACCTGATTCTTGCTGCTCAGCCAGTATGAATGTGATTTGTGTGGAATGTCGGAATGCTTGATTATAAAGTGGGATGCTGGAGTGCCTGGTGTGGTTGACAGAGAGACAGTTGGAGCGTGTGGGCTGAGCAGCAAGGATGCTGCTCCTGGTGGGGCTATCTGTTACTTACTTACCATAATAATAACCTGTAACTAAGCTTAATAAAACTTCTACTTATAACCTAAATAATGACCATGTCATGAGTGATGGAATATGTGATGTCATCAGCAGTGCACTGCAGGGGCTTAAGTTATAGTTAGCTCAGGTAACTATAACTGTTGAATTTCAATGGTTTTGTACTAGTCAATCTGAGGCTTTGCAGTCGCTTCGGAGGCAGAAGGAAGCCAGGCTGCACTTCGATTGAAGTCAAGGTGGATAGTCTCCATCGCCATGTGCTAGTCCGTAATTGAACTTGCACGCCCAATATTGCTCTATGGTCATTATACCATGCGCTACTTTAAACCGTATACATTTGGGCATTGGATTGTATTATAAAATTGTACCAGCTCCAATTGGATCACTTGTTTGATATTTTGATCAGATACCAAACTGTTATTTTCGCTCAAGATAATTCTTGCAACATACTGGATGATTTGTTGCCCCAGATCGATATTGCCCTGAAGAAGTCCTATGTAAAAAGGACGAAAGGCGTTGGCTGATGGTTTTGTACGAATTGAATAATAAAGAAGAGAAACATCGTATACTTTGCATTAGCAGCGATTCACTTTGAATTAGGAGTCCTCAAATGGATATTTCTTTATGGACTTTTTGACAAGTTGTGGTGCTCCTCCAATCTAGTTTTTTTTTTTGTCAATCTGAGCCTAACTATAGCATCCCTGTAACCTTTGTTTTTTTTCAGAAAATTTCTAAGGTTTTAAATTCTATTTCCTAACTATAACGTCCATGTAACTTTGTTTTTTTCCAATTTTTTTAAGGTTTTTAAAATTCTATTTTCTAAGTATGACATTCCTGTAACCTTTGGTTTTTCAGTGAATTTCTAAGATTTTTAACATTTTATTTCCTAACTTTCATCTGTTTTGTTTTAATTTTATTTCCTAACTGTAACGTCCCTGTAACCTTTATTGTTTTTAGTGAATTTCTACATTTTTTTAATTCTGTTTCCTCACTGTAATGTCCCTATAACCTTTAGTTTTTTTCAGTGCATTTTAAAGGTTTTATAAATTCTATCTCCTAACTATAACATTCCTGTAACCTTAGCTTTTTCAGTGAATTTCTAAGATTTTGAAATTTAATTTTTTCACTATTACATCCTTCTAACCTTTGTTTGCTTCAGAGATCTTCTAAGGCTTTTTAAAATGTATTCTTTGAATGTTATTTACTATTTCACTTTAAGAATGTATAATAACATGTTTATATAGTTCTCATTTAAAAAAAATGCAGTTAGTTTTTATTTTTATATATTATTTCCATTTCCACATTTAAAAAAATTTAGTATTTTTCTATTTATAAATAAATATATATTTTATTTTATATTAGGAAAAATTGGGAATTTTCTCTTTTTTGCTTTTTATACCTTCTACCTCAGCAACGATAACAGTGGCAGATGTCTGTCCAAATTTGGGGCACATGACGATCCATTGCTTACGCTGTCATATGCCAGTTGGATTGAATACGACATCTGTCACTGAGTATTTGGATGCAGTTGACAGTCATCCTTGTTAACTTTCTTTTATTTCGATTATAACATCCAAATTTGGTTGCTCTATTTTGGAGCTTGAAAACAAGTTCGATTACGTGCAACTAGTTTTGAAACAGTTCTGTAACATGTTTTTTTGGGGGTACATTAATTTTTAAAATAAATAAATAAAACTAATAAAAGTTTTTTAAAAAATGGTTCTTTTAGCACTTCACCAAGTAATCAAAAAACAGCTGCGTTTCTCCTTTTATTTCTTTACTCTATATATGGTATAGAAGTGTCTTTGTGGGTGTATCAGTGTATGTATGAGTGAGTCTTGGGGTATCTGTGTGTGTGTATGAGTGAGTGTCTGAGTGAATCAGTGACATGAGTTTGTGCATGGACGGATCAGTGCATGTATCAGTGTGTCCCTTGGTGTCTGATTGTATGTATGAGTGAGTGTCTGAGTCAGTCAGTCACTGCATCAGTCTGTGCATAGATGTGTCAGTATGTTTCAGTGGGTCACATGCTGTCTGAGTACATGTATGAGTAAGTGTGTCAGTGAATGCATCAGTGTGTGCTTGGGTGTGTCAGTATATGTATAAGTGTGTCCTGGGGTGTCTGAGTGTCTGTATGTGTGAGTGTCTGAGTGAGTCAGTAAATGCATCAGTGTGAGCTTGGATGTGTCAGTGTATCTATGAGTATGTCCTGGGATGTCTGAGTGTATATATGAGTGAGTCTCTGAGAAAGTCAGTGAATGTATCATTGTATTGGCTTGCTCTGTCAGTAAATGAATGAGCATGACCTGGGGTGTCTGACTGTATGCATGAGTGAATGACTGAGTGAGTCAGTGAATGCATCAGTGTTTCCATGCTGTTTCATTCTATGTATGAGTGTGTCCTGGGTGTCTCAGTGTATGTATGAGTGAGTGGCTGACTGTGTCAGTGAATGTATCAGTGTGTGTTTGGCTGTCTCAGTATATGTATGAGTGTGTCTGGTGGTATTTGAGTGTATGTATGAGTGAGTGTCTGAGTGAGACAGTAAATGCATCAGTGTGTGCTTGAGTGTCCCAGTATATGTATGAGTGTGTCCTGGGGTGTTTGAGTGTATGTATCCGTCAGTGTGCAAGTGACTCAGTAAGTGTATGAGTGTGTGTAGGTGTGTTAGTAGAAGTATCAGTATGTGGCAGGATGTACGAGTGTATACCTTGGTGTTTCAGTGTATACAACAGTGTCTACCTAGATGTATGACTGTATACATCAGCGTCTGCCTGGGAGTGTTACTCTATGCATCAGTGTGTGCCTGGGTGTCTCAGTCTATGAATTAGTGTGTACCTGGGTATGTGAGTGTATGCATTAGGCTGGTACTGGGTGTGCAAGTCTATGTTTCAATCTGTGTCTGTATGTCAGTGTATACATAAGTGTAATGTTGGGTATAGCAATGTATACCATCAGTGTGTGCATGGATGTGTCAGTAACTGTATTGGTGATGGCTTGAGTTTGTCACTATATGCAGCAATGTCTGACTTCCTGTCTTGTTGGATGTTTTGTAAAGGGTAAAGATGTAATTAGCCACCTTTCTGCAATATATGGATCCAAAGAGCTGTGGTAAAGAGAGAAAATGTAATATATTATTGCATGTTATACATTTGGATAGTAAAGTTTAAGTCTTCAATAGAAATGTTCATGTTAATAATAAAACATCACCAAGGAACAACATTGGAAAGCAATTATACATTTAATGTAAACATTTTATTTTCCTTTATTGCTGTTCTCAGCTTTCATACTTGTACACTGTAAACGATGTGCTACATGAAGGTTCATTCTTGAAAAGCCGGAAAAAACAATCATTTAGATTGTAGAAAACCCCCCAGAACAGCACAATATGGCACTATAAATAAGTGGCACTATGCATTGAACTCACTACAACTAACAATACATTATTTTATGTACAGCCACTGAATTAATCTACAGAAACATATTAGAAAAAAATGTTTTGATCTTGCAAGTAGTCCATTACTCGAAATAGATTTAAATCACATTTCAATATTGGAGACCGTTTTGACGACATCACCCCTGGTAGGCTGAATGATGCCTGAAAAACTAATTATCCATGAAGAACAAACACAACATAACACTTTATAAACAGTAATCCTCCTTAGACCTTTGGTTAAAGAAAGAAGAGGTATGAATTTGGAAGTTTGAAAGGCAGGTTTTGTTTCAATGTAAGCTTGCTATCATTGCATTCCGCACATCCACTTGCACTTCTTAAATACACAGCGTAGTGTCCTGAAGTTATACAAAGTAATTCATGGAGGATGATTGCCACTGTAATGTATGCTCTTCCACAAATTGAAATTTGTCTTGCTTTGAAGTTTGTAATTTCTGTTTCCATTTTTGATCCATCTGCTCTGCATTGTTATAGCAATAGAATAATTTAATTCCCAGTTCTCTGTATATGCATTGTAGACACACAATCTGATCTACAATTTGGGCAGGTCGTATCTTGGCTAGCCTTTTTGATCAGTCTGTCATAAGGCACAGTTTTAGAATCCAGTAATTTTAAGTAGAGAAATCGTTCAGAATTGATTTGAGTGGTAGATGTGAAAGAGCAATTTTCACAGTCATGTTTCCATTCGTAACTCAGTCCAAATAAGTCATCAATATTTACTTCTTCTTCTTCTAAAACTCCAAGGATGACCATTATAAATTCTTGTGCATTTTGTTGCATGTTCGGACTAAATATTTGTGATCTGCTACATGTATCTAAAAGTTCTCTAATGCCTGAAGCAGAATGTATTACAGTTTTGTCACTGAGCAAACAGAGCAAATGATACAGTGCAGAGCACAACCTCTTATCTGTGCTTTGTTGAATTTAATTTACAAGATGTGGTAAATGAAACAGTACATTGTGAACAACATTTGCATAGCATTTGACAGCTAAACAGTTTTCCAACTAGTATCCTACAATATCTCCCTCATTTTCCACTTTTTTCTTCTTAACGCCTTCTAGCTTGTCATTGTTTCCTTTCTTTTCTTGAAAATCCATCAACTCTTTTATAAGCTTCTGTTTTGGACTGATTATCCTTTTGTCATAAATAGAATACTTACCTTAATGAGGAGCTTATAGACTTCTTAACCAATTGTACTCTCTTACGCAGCTTGCATTAGCACTAACTTTCTTATCATCAAATTCAACTAAAAACAAACAGGACAATGTTCTAACTCAGGATAATGCTACATACGACATACCTTCTTTAAATATTGTACTTCCAATATTAATAAAAGCTGCCTCTACACTTAAACCTTGAGATTGATGTATAGTTACGGCATATGCTAGAGACACTGGAAACTGTTGCAGCGACACATATAAGTCCTTCACAAGCAAAAAAACGTACAATACATTGGCCAATTTGCTTCACATCATCAATCTGATAACATTTTATGGATGAGTACTCAACCTCATCCCTATTTGGAAAATTTATGAAATCAATAACTTTGCTCATAGAATCGTTTACTAACCCTTCCTTCACATTTAAATTACTCAACATTTTTTACACAACGGTAAACACTTTTCTAATCCTGCAGTCCTTGACACAGACGTATCTAAAGAATCCAATTTTGCTTGTAGTTTCTCAGTTAGTAGTACTGGTACTACCTGGTTATCCATTTTATCAGTAGCTGTAATTTCCAAAATATCTTCAGTTTCCAGCTTCTGTAATTGTTCATTGAAGTTGGAGTACTCTTGAAGTGTAGGCATTAAACAGACTATGGATTTGTCTTTTTCAATGAAATTGTACATTAGTTATGCTGCTGAGTTGTCAGATGAAAAAAGTTTCTTGGTATGTCAATTTTCCAAAGCACATTTCCTCTCTTTTATCAGAACTCCTACTCTTAACGTCCTTCAGGATTTCTCCATATTCCATATTGGTTTCTTGATGCATATTCTTCACTAGTTCCTTGTATTTGAAGTTTAGCCAAATATTTACACTGCCAAAACTTGCCAAAGATTTTCTTGTATTATTATGGAGAAGTTTCTTGAAAGCAGACTGTCTTTTGGCAGGGGTAAGTTGCAGTAGGTTACCAAAGACAATTAAATGTTTCCCCCACCTAGCACTTCATAGTCAGTTCTTAAAATCTGCTGCATTCTTAAGAGTATGGAGGCAAGCATTATGTTCGAAACCATACTCACCTCATAGATGATTAAAAGCTTTAGTTTCTTCAATTCTCTGGGCACCTCATGACAAGCTTCACCAGATAACTTCTAGTAATCCATTTTATAGTCATGTTCAACAGATAGCATAAGTAGTTGGTGTAAAGTAATTCCTTTAATGTTGTGTGCAGCTAATCCAGTTGGGGCTGTTATTACACATGATAAATTTGATTCTGTAGTTTTGTGTAGGTAAGCAGTGAGAACTTTAATTAGAAAGCTTTTTCCAGTGCCAGCATGACCACTGATTTATAGTTGTATTGGCTTAAATGAAAAGTATTCACATTCTTCTCATGCTGAAAACCATGCTCTACTTTATCTTTTACTTCAATATAAATTTATTTCTAAGTGTTCAAAATCCACACTTTTCTCTCTTGTTTGTTCCATTGCAGTCTCCACCTCACACATGGCTATAGCTGCTTCATTTTGAATAACTGGTTGTGGATCTTGACTCAGTGGTCCATAACTTTAGCTGCTTTGTGAACTGTCTTTAGCTACCTCATCAGCAATGATTTCTTTCTGTTCCATCTCATCTTTCAATATTTGCAAGTAGTTTTAAAACACTAAACATTGAATGATGTCTTTTACAGCATTAAAATAGGCTTTGTAGCAGTCGTAGTTCTGATTCAACACGTCAAGGCTTGAACAGTTGCAGAAGAGCCAAATTGAAAAACTCTCTTCTGTCAGCAGTTTAGCAACTCGGTTTTCTGTGGTTAACTACATTTCCTTTGCTATGTCTCACCAAACAACCGTCACTTCCAACTACAGCATATTTTAATTCTTCTATGTTTTCTGTCACATTCCTCTTCTATCTGTAGTGTTGAAGTACTTCATAAAGGCACATGTCTTCAAGATGTGGACTCCTTCTTGGAAAGTACATATCCAACATATTTGTCTGTACTTCAGGGTCAAACTCTGCTAGATACTGAATTTCTGTGCAAGACTTTAACACTCTATTCCATGTATTTGCTAGCCCTAAGCTTACCCAAACAATTCCCCTTTACTTTGAGAACAAACTGGCTAATCTGAGCTGGTCACAGCACTCATATGAGCCCTCATCTCTATGGGGAAGCATTTTCAAACTACAGCTGTACAATTTCTTAGAAAGAGTCTTTTCTGCAGAAATCTCCTCCCACATCTCCTTCATCTCTGTCGTCTATGATTTTGTAATGTATGAAGTGACATACCGAGCAACAGCGTTGAAGTTATCTGCAACAAATTGTAGATCGATATTTGCATTCCACATCTTCAGAATCACACGGTTGAAGTCATTAATATACTTGGATGCCTCAGTTCTTCGCAGGTTGTATGTGTTTTTGGTGATTTCTGTGTCAATGTATGTCTGACTCCAGACATAAAGCTTTTGACTCTTCCTTGAGTAATGAGAAGCCGTGGAAATCCAAATTGACATCTCGTATAAATTATTCCTGTGCATCTGTATTTTCATCTACAGTACTTCCCACATCTATGAGTTTGAAAGTGTAAAACTTGTGGTTTCAAGTCCCTTTCACCATTGTCTTTTGGGATGACACATGTCACATACTGTTCTATGAAAGACGAGACAGACTCATCACTGTCTGTTCCAAACTTCAGTACATCTTTTATTCATAGCAGCATATGAATATGATGAGGAGCACCTCTTGCTTGGTACTCTTTTTGCCAAAAGAAATTAGTTATTTCACCAAGGGAAGGATTTGTATTGTTGAAGATGAGATATATCATGGCTTCAAACCTGTGGATAAAATATCTGCAAACATTAGTGGGATCCAAGGAGCAAAGTTCCCCGGCTGTCTTCACTGTGGTGTCTTTAATGTCAGAGTTCGCTTCTCACAAAAATTCAAGCAGGTCATCCCAAGATTACTCAGCACAAATGAGTCCTAGATTCTCAAAGGTTTAGCATCGGGTTAGTGTTTCTTTTTTAATGCCAACCTGGCGCTAAACCTGTTCTGGGATTTACAAACCAACGCAAATTGGTATTTGAATTGGTTTGTATGCAAAAGTAACGCAAAGCAGTGCGAAAGCTGCTTTGCATTACTTTGCATCAAGGGGGCATTACATGGGTGGTACGTGGGCGTACCCATGCTATCACCCATGCTTTTTGACACTAAACTATCCTCAAACATCAGTAGAAACGGTTTAGCACCAACAATTAACGCTACTGAAAAGTAGGCGTTAAATGGAGAAATGTTTTTATTTCGCCATGCTTTTCTGACTTTGCATGCGTGCTGAACTGTGCAGCACCTATACAAAGTAGGAAAAGCTTTTTCACATGTCTAAGCATAGTATTTTGTACAGGAAGGTTACCCTTTTTGTACAAAACCTATGCTAGACTCAAGCACATACCATAGCGCTATGGCACTGAGGTGTGTGCATGGTGCTCGACAGCTGAAATCAGCACCAGCACTAGGGAGAGGGGAGGAGAGAGCCATTTCTATGCAAATATGGCACTCTCCTGCTCCCTCTCTGTCAAGCAATGCATCACAGCATCTTTAGGTGCAATGCTGCGTTACCTGTTAACTTTTAGAATCTGGGCCTGAGAGTCAGAAACTAAGTAGGTGCACCTAGATTTCTTGACATTCATTTCAGTTCTCCATGACGGTGATACCAATACTCGTTGGTGCCACATTGGCACGCCATCAAATTAATCAAGTTGTACTCCAAGTTTTTGTCCTTCCCATGAACTTTGTCAATGAATTCCCTTGCAGACAGATTTTAAAGATTAACTCCTGTATTCAGTATATGGTTAACAGCATATGATAGTCCAGATAAGTCACTATCAAAGAGAAGATGAAAAATGTATGGAAGGCCCTAGTGAGATCTTCGATCGTCTGAATATAATCGTGTTGACCTGTATTTAGCTGCTGGTATTTGCACAGGGTGCACATCACAGCGGCCACCTGCTCCACTGGAAAACAGCTGGGGAAAACAGCAAGCCTCTAAGGTTTTTCCCACACACTCATGGGAGATCCTTTTTCCTGTATAATTTGAAAGAGATCAATGGCATCACCGACGATTTCTTTAGAATGCAGAGGATGGATGCTATAGTGTTCATAAACTTCTTCTGATCTCAAGTGATCCACCTTTTCAATCTGACCACTTGATGGCAATGTTTCTTCCTTCATGTGTGTTATATCCTGCACATCAGCATTTGTATAATAACTATTATTTTCTAACAGATATAATGTTGCTTTTTTTTACTTTCCTAACATCCACTAACTCTTGCTATATTTTGTTGCTCTTTAGTAGGGACGCCATTTACTAGAATAATAAGTGGTTCATCAAAATCTCTCTGCACCCCTATAGTTTCACTATTCTTTTTGAATTCTAATGCCAAGTACACTACTCTAACTTTAAGACTTTTCAGAAGCTCTGTTGGAGCTAATCTCCCAGTTTTAGGTTTCATACCGTCGATAGCTTGGAAATGCATTGTAGAAGAATTGCATTGTAGAAGAATTGATTCGTAAACATTCATATCTCGAAGTTCTTGTGGAATTGAAACTAATTCTAACTTGTTATGTACTGCTCTAGCTGGCATTTTATTATTCTCTAACTTATCATAACAGTACTTACATATAATTTGCTGTATACTCAAATCAAACCCCTTTTCTAGAAATAAATTTGCAGCAAACTCCTGCCACTTATCTCTGTTCAGTTTTTGAGTACACAATTACATTGCAAGTTTGGCTTTTGTAATGAGTGCATTGACAACAAATACAAACACGGTTTGGTTTTTCAGAACAAACTTTGTTCAAATTTTCAATCTCTTGTGCAATGTTTCCAGTACTAATGCCTGTATCATGTTCCTTTACATCTCCAGGAATGAACTCTTCATTTTCCCTAGACTCCTCCTCAGAACCAAACATATTCACAAACGTTTTATAGCTCTGCTATTGTACCATACAGTAGTCTTCTATTCATCTCTCCTAAACATAAGGCAGGAGTTTAAGCATAGTAAAGTCTCCTAACCAAATTTCGTATTGTGGAATGGTGACCATCTTACATCCTGAGATAAGGAAAGGTGCTTTAGCACACTTTCTTTGATAGACATGCTAGTAATATCCCTGTAAATTATTATACGTCCTCACCTTGCATGCATCTAATCCTTGGAAAGTTGAAATTTTCAGTTTCAGACTTCTCCTTGGAAAATCACGAATCAAAGTCCTTAATAAATCAATTGATTCCTGACAAACACTGCAAATACTCCTATAGTTCCATTTGTATACTGGTCCTGTCTACGCCTTTCTTGCACGTATTCAGCTACCTCTTCCTCTACATTTCAAGGGAACCATCTCTTTTGCAGAAGGAGTATCACCCTTTAACTCATAACAAAGACCAGTTAAATTAACTGCATGCACTACTGTGTTCTTTTGGAAATAACTTTCCTCATTAAAATAAGATGATGTACTAGAGATATGGTTCCATTCACCTTTAAAAATCTTGCAAAAAGTACTTCTGTTAATTTTCTTCATACATAGTACTGTTTTGTCTAGTGTCCTCATTCTATTAAATATTAGAAAAATAAATTCGTCTTCAAAGCAAACGTTTTCTGAACAATGTACTTAATATGTTGGTTTTGCTTAAATTCAGCACTTTTCCTCTTATATTTCTTCATTCTTTGTAGCAAATTCTGTATTACTGTAGTCCGAAACATTTTAGCTCGTAACTCCTTAAACTATTTCTGTCTCCGTGACAAACTCCTTGTTTTCTTAGGACATTTCCTACTGTCAGAATCATGTGCTCCCTGCTTTTTTCCAGTTGAAGAAAAAATTCCATTTTTATATAACAGTTCACCCTCATTCTATATTTTCTGGCATATATTTTAGAAACTGCTTAGTATTGGCTTCTCTATAAATGCTTCTGTTAGTGTATGCATAAGAGTCTGCTTGGATGTGTCAGTGTATATCTGAGTATATTTGGCTCTGATAGTGTATGCATCAATGTGTGTTTGGCTATGTGAGTGTAGGCTTCAGTGTGTGCCTTAGTGTTTCAGTGTATGCATCACTGTCTGCTTGGCTGTGCCAGTGTATCTATGAGTCAGTACCTAGCTGTGTCAGTGTATGTATGAGTGTGTTAGTGAGTGTATTAGTGTATGCATCAGAGTCTGTCTGGATGTGCCAGTGCATGCATCAGTGTGTGCCTCGTGGTGTCACAGTATGCATGAGTGTGTAATTAGCTGTGTTACTGTATAGATGAGTGTGTGGCTGAGTGTGTCAGTGTATCCATTAGCATCTGCTAGGGTTTATTTGTGTATATATAAGTGTATGCCTTGGTGTCCTACTGTTTGCATCAGAGTGTATCTAGGTGTGTAAGTGTATGCATCACTGTCTTCCTGAGTGTTAGTGTATGGATCACAGTGTGCCTGTGTATTTTAGAATATGTGAGTGTGTGCCTGGGTGTTGTAGTGTATGCATCAATGTGTGACTGAGTGCATTAGTGTATGTTATGTTATGTTAAGGAGACTTCTAAAGCGCACGATTACCCGGAGGTGTCCTGGCGCTGGTTACTTCTCCTACTGCAGGACTAGGTGAGGATAATTATTTATCAAATAGCCAGGTCTTCAGCCCTTTCCTGAAAGCTAGAAGATTGGTGGCGTTTCTCAAGTGGAATGGCAAGACATTCCAGGCTTTAGCTGCACATAAGGAGAAGCTTCTGCCACCCCACTGAGCTTTTTTTATGGGTGGGACTATGACCAGTTTGGCACCCAATGATCTAAGAGTTCTTGTCGGTCTGTACCACTGGAACTGGCATCTTAAATGATCAGGTCCCAGACCTTGCAGCGCTTTAAAAACTAGACAGAGACTTAAAATGCACCCGGTTCCTCACCGGGAGCCAGTGCAGTTTTTTTAATCTCTTTGGAAATTGGGGAGAATTTGGATGTGCCCGTAAGTAGTCTGGCAGCGGCATTCTGGAGCAGCTGAAGTTCATATAGGAATTTTTGCTGTATATTTAGATATAGGCTGTTGCAGTAGTCCAGCCTCAACAGGACTAAGGCTGTGACCACTGTTTTCCGGCACCCCAGCGGAAGAAGCCGCACTACCTTCTTGACAGTTCTCAGGACATGCACTGTTGTTGAAACTACTGCATTAACCTGGGCTACCAACGACAGTTTCTCATCCAGCATAACTCCCAAATTTTTCACCTTTTTAGAGGGTGAGGGGAGTGATCCCAGAGAGGCAGGCCACCAGTTAGGAGTCCAGAAGTTAGGACCATTCCCGAACAACATCACTTCGGTTTTACCCGAATTCAATTTTAGGCAATTGTCTGCCATCCATCTCCCTACTGATTCCATGCAGGTCTGGAAGCGATTATCCATTCCCAGCTCTTGGCCGGGTAAAAGAGACACCACGATTTGAGTGTCATCCGCATAAGTCGTAATCCCAAATCCGAAAGCACTGATAACAGGAGCCAAAGATGAGACATACACATTGAAGAGTGTTGGGTTTAAAGACGACCCCTGCGGAACACCACATGGTAGTGTAAAGGGTTTGGACTGAAATTTCCCCAGGGATACAATCTGTCCTCTGTCTGAAAGAAAGGATTTGAGAAGATCCCAGGCTTTACCCTGTACCCCACATTCCCTGAGACGGTCCATCAGAATATCATGATGGACCGTATCAAATGCGGCGGACAAATCCAGTAGGATCAGAGCTGCCCTACCTCCTTGATCCACTGCTGCTCTGATCTCTTCCGTAGCCTTAATGAGGGCCGACTCAGTGCTGTGTCCCTCTCTGAAACCATATTGGGAGGGATCCAGTGCTTGGACTTCCCCAGAAAAGCACTGAGTTGACGATTCATAACTTTCTCAACCATCTTAGCAGGGAGAGGAAGACGAGAGATCGGGCGAAAATTGTTGGGATCATTAGGGTCCAGGCTTGGCTTCTTCAAAGGGGGAGTATTGAGGCCACCTTCCACAGCTTAGGGAACTGACCAGTTTCAAACATACCATTAAAAATGGTTACGAGAGATAGAGCAATTGGACCAGGGGCCAATTTAGCGATCATTACTGGACATGGATCAAAAGGTGAGCCCGATTTGGCTCCCATTAGGAGCTCAAGAATATCATGCACAGTCAGTGGCATAAATTTGTCCAAGGTAAGGGGGGAGAACCTCTTGTGTTCAGAAACCTCCTTCGCTGTATTTAATCCGTCATCATTAGATCCACTGAAAATATGCTCAACACTTTATTGAGGAAAAATTTGGCAATCTCCTCACAAAGTTCGTGACTCGATGGGACAGTAACTGGACTAAGGGTGGCTAATTTGGAGACCGTTCTGAAGAGCTCTATGGCCGTGTTTTTCGACAATTCAATTTGGGTTGAATAAAATTTTTGTTTTGCAGAGAAGATAGCCTGTTTATAAATTTGAAGGCTAGATTTATACAGTTTCTTCTCTGCTTCCATGTAGCCTTTCCTCCAATTACGTTCTAGGCGTTTACATTTGCATTTAAGATTTTTTATCTCCTCTGTAAACCATGGAGCAGAGGGATGTAGTCTTTTCGGGAAGATAGTTTTTAGTGGAGCTAATTCATCACACGCCTGTGTAAGCCACTTGGTATAGGAGGCAGTTGCCTCCTCTACCCCCTCCGTTAAATGGCCGGCCCTGGAGGTTAGGAGCTCCTGAAAAACCGTCCTGTCGACTCTATTCCAGGCTCTAGTCTCTATCAGTCCTTTCTGATAGCTGCTCCTTGTACACTGATCCGCCACGCTTAGATCAAATTGGACAGCAGCGTGGTCGGACCACACAAGTGGTAATAGGCCTGTAAATGACACGCCTGGATGGTTCGAGAATATGCCATCCAGGGTATGTCCTGCTACATGAGTTGGTCCTCTAACAAGTTGTTTAAGATCAGCACTGTTCATCATGTCCATCAACATTGCTGTGTCAGGGTCATTCGGGAGTTCCAAATAAAAGTTGAAATCTCCCAAGATGGTATATGTGTTACAGCAAAGACCCTCTTCCAGCAAGTTCCCCAGAGGAACAGAAAACGCGTTTCTGGCCCCTGGTGGCCTATACAATAGCATGCCTTTAAAGGTGTGATGGTCAGTTAAGCTGAAATTGAAAGACAAAGCTTCACAGGCTGTTAGTGGAATGGGCGTAAATACAGCTTTAATAGAATTCTGGTAAATTACTGCCAAACCACCCCCCTTCCTAACCAGCCTGTTCAATACATGGCAGAGAAAACCCAATGGAGTAGCTTTCACCAAATCAGGTCTGTATGCCTCGTCTGTTCATGCTTCAGTGATAAACGCCATCTTTATGTCGTTTTCCTCTATAAGCCTTGCACACTCCAGGCTGTGTTTAACCAAGGACCTGGCGTTCACCAGGATACATTTTAAAGTTTGATTGTCATGTCCGGCTGCAGCTATCCTGTTGTCCTCTTTGGACCTAATCGGCTGGTAACTAATAGCAGGCAACACAGTATTACAGTTGGGACAAGCGCCTGGAAGGACCGCGGGCTTTGTGTCAAACGAAAAGCATATACAATCAGCAGCCCTGTCCACCTTATTCAATTCCAGCAGGGTGGTTCTGGAGTATACAAGAACAGGGGGCTTACCTGGCCCCAAACTGCCAGGGGTTCGGGTGCTGTGCGCGGCCAGAGCGCGGACGGGCGCAGACGGGCTTGCCCTAGGCGCGCCAGCGGCGCGCCCGCTGTGCTCGTCCGCTGCGCGCGCCGGCTGCGCGCTCGCGCCAGCGTCTGATAATGTAGCTAACCTCAGGGAAAGACTAGCCTGCTACCCCTCGTCCTCCCAAGATGCCTGCCCCCGCCCGGCCCGACCGCGAGTCAAGCCACGTCAGCAATCCCACCCTTTCAAAAATTTGGAAAGTTTTAGGAGCACAAGGCAAGAGTAAACAATTAAAAAAGTCACTTTAAAAAAAGAAGAGAAGTAAGCGCCGCTCACCAAATTGTGCAAAACACGCTGTGCAAAATGCTAAATTGCTAAATAACGGTATTAAAAGGGTACAGTTTTAAAAGTAATTTCACAATGAGCAGAATATCGTAGTGCAAAATCTAACTATCTCCCGGCTCAAGCCTCAGGAGAGTATGATTCAGTATGTGCCTTGGTGCCTCAGTGTATGCATTAGTACATCAGTGACCGTGTCACTATATGCACCAGTGTGTGCATGGTTGTGTTAGTGTATGCATGTATGCACCTGGGTGTATCAATATATGCATCAGTGTGTGCCTGGCTGTGTTAGTGTGTGTATAACTGGGTACCTGGGTGTGTTAGTGTATGCATGAGTGCATGCCTGGGTGTGTCAGTGTATGTATCAGTCTGTGTCTAGCTGTGTTACTGTATGCATGAGTGCTCTTGACTATCTTACTGTATGCATCAGTGGGTGTCTCAGTGTGCTACTGTATACTTTACAATGTGTCTGGGTGTTTGAGTGTATGCATCAGTCCTGAGACATGTTTAAAAAGCAACTTGTCTGGATGGCTACCTTTCTTGTCTCAGTATTTGAGTACATATCTAAGAGAGTGCACAATTTCCTTTTTGCATGTGTGAATTGATATGCAATTTACTATGTTGGTATATGACTAGCTATTTTAGAAACTGTATGAATCTCTAAACGAGCATTTAAATACCTGTATGGATTGCTTACTGGCTGCATTAGTGACTCTTGGATTGTGAAACTGTGTGTGCAAGTGCCTCTCTTAAAGCTGGATATGTAAGTGTTGTATGGATGAGTGAGTGAATGCATGTATAATTGCATCTGCGTCTGTCTGGGTGTGTGAGTGCCTCTATGGTTTTGTAAAAAGATTTATGAGTTTCAGGGAGGTGGAGAGTGGATGTAACTGGGCATATAGGTCTGTAAGTGTGCATGTAACTCAGTGAAACTTTAAACTACATATCTTACCTTTTAAGCATATAGCACCCTCCCTTGTGGCCTACCTACAGCCTACCGTAGGAGTGACCTATATGTAGAAAAAGGAGATTGTAAGCTTTGACAAGGAGTTTAATATGCCAACCCAGCCAGCAAATAAATATGCACATTCAGGGTTTGCAGTAGCAAGTCTAAAAGATTTTTAAAGGGCAACTTGTCTGGATGGTTAACTTCGTTGTGTCAAAATTGGAGTGCAAATCTGAGTGAATTTACCATTTCCTCTGTACATGTGTCACTGGATATACAAGTAACTATGCCATTATATGACTGGCTGTCCCACACACTGTATGGGTCACTGAATGTACATGTAGGTACATGTATGGATTGCTTACTGGCTGCTTTAGTGACTCTTGGGGTGTGCAAATGTGTGTGCAAGTCACTCTGTTAGTGTTGGATACATGACTGCTGTTTGGATGAGTGAGTGGGTGTGTAAGTGTCTCTGACTTTGGGTGAGTGGGTGTATGAGTGGATCTATGATTTTGTAAATAGGTTTGTAACTTGCAGTATGGGTGCTAGACTAGATGAATACCTGAGCATATGGGTGTGTAAGTGTGTGTCTAACTCACTAGAAGTTTAAAATGCATGTCTTCTCTCTTAAGCACATACATGTTAGCGTATGCATCAGTGTACATCTGGGTGTTTCACTGTAAGGATAATTGGTTGCCTGGGTATCTCAGTGTATGCATCAGTGTATATTCTTGGGTGTGTCAGTGTAAACATGACAGAGTGCATGAGTGTATTATTGGATATATTAGTGTTTCAGTGAATGTGGCAGTGTCTGCACTGGTGTATACCTGGGTGTTGTTGCTCTTTAGAAATGTCTAATTCTCCTTTGCTGACTACTGTACCTTTACTTTTTCCATTACATGACCTCCACTTATATTCCCTTTCACTTTTTGTAAAATGCTTGAGTATCTCACTCCTTTCTTTAGTGTTTCACTGCTTGTGTGAATGGGTACATTGATGTATACCTGCGCTTTCTTACTCTTAACATTTTAATTCTACTTTCCTAATCACTGCACTATTCTTTATTTGCATCATAAACTTTCTTTTTATATGTCCTGTTAGTTTTTCAAAGCAACTACTCAGTTTTATCCACCTTACATGCACTCATTCGTTCTCAATTATTTTTTTATGCTACACCTTAATTCACATACCTGTTAGGTATGATTGTTGGTCTCTATTTTTCTTTCTCAGTCTGACTTTGATTATCGCCTTTCAGAAAGTACACGAAAACCAAGCACAAGAATGGTGAATCAATGTCATACAAGGGAACCATTAATGGCAACCTTTTCAACTTTGGTTTCAAAGTTATACACACTGTGAAAAATCACAACAGCGATTTCATATTTTTCTAATAATACACCTCTTCTGAATGATCAGAATTCTTTACCCTTTCTTATCCTCCTATAAAGAAAGCCAAATTCGTTAGGTGTTTTGGGCAGCTTTGTGGACCCACCACAGCGCACAGCATGGCCTCTCATGTAACTTCGCAGCGGATCAACACGAGAACCAAAAACATTTTATTAAATTACTCCTAAAGTCTATCACTTACAAAACAATCTGTATTAATGCCAAAATGTGGACCCAAACACACCTCATTCACTATTTCTTCCACTGCCTCTCTCCCTTCACCTATATATTGTATGCTTTTACTGACCCTTCACCCATGCTTCTGTAGCCCTGTTGCTATGGTGACCAATATTGTAATATTTTCTGCTAACAGTAGGTAACAAGTTCACAACACTTTCTAGACAAGCATGCTACCTGTGCATGTGTGGTTGAGTGTTTGGAGTAAGAGCCATATATAATACTCCATTACTTTTTCTATATATTAGAAAAACCAATCACATATATCCTTACATTTTTCACAATAATTAAACTTAGTTTTAAGAACTACCTTATTTGTACCAGCCAATCAAATTTCTTGTTTTACATTTTAGTGGCTAGGCTTATTTTTAACATATTTGTTTTTCAAATCTATCTCATTCTATTGCAGCCTTCTCTTGTGTGCTACTTGTCCTCCCTTGGGAATAGTTAGAGAATGGATTGTGGGCCATAGCTATGTGTTTTGGGCCAGAGAGTCTGCTAGAAAGAGTAATATTGACAGGGTAGTGGGTTTGTCTAGTTTGGATATTAGTTGGGTTGGCCAGAGAGACTTAAAGTGGCATCAGCTGCTTCCATTGATTGAAAGCATTATGGATTGCCAATATCCAGACCTCATGATTGTACACTGTGGTGTTTTCCAACATATGCCAGAGGCAGAAATGGAAATGGTCATCTGAATTCTGTCCACAGATAGACAAAGCTAGGAAACGTGAATAAAACTGTTTCTGCATTCCTCAGAGACCATAGCATGGGCTCTATCTACAATAACAACCTACGTTTTGGCATGGACAGGATTTACATACCTGATGGAGTTCACTTCACCGAGAAAGGCTACATGGTGTTCCTAAATAACTTGAAAGACTGCATCCTGTTTTATGTTTAGTGATTACATACACAAAATAAACACAATGGCTCTTATCAGGGGGGGGGCGCTAGAGAGCCGGCATGCAAGATGGTCGCATCTTGGTGAGGCTCCTGCTGCCCGGGGCCTAAATCCGATAAAATCCTGATGTAGGTGTTGTCCACAACAATACAAATCAGCTTGGCAGAAGCGGTAACCTGCAATAGCTGCACTAAAAGAAAAGAGCCGCCACCACAGACCCCGAGGCTACTTAATCGCACCGCTGATTGCCGGACGAGAGGCCGACATAAGATGGCAGACGCCTGATCGCCTGATATACTGCAATTAGGTGGTCATAGCGGGTTTGTAAGACTAGCACTCTGCTGTTGGTGCAGAGCGGGATTATTCTGCCTGCCATTTATGATACCGCTCCTAGTGGGACATCGAATCCTTGTGTGTTCGGATGCTGATGAGTGCGCGTTAAGCATTTGTGGAGCAACGCCGCCCCTACTGTGGCGTACCTGTGTTTGGGGATCGCCGCCGACTGCTGGATCAGCTCCGTGGCCGGTTCTGTTGCATGGGCGGCTGGAAATCGTGAACGCTGCAGCGAGCTAAACCCTGGGGAGGGCCCTGGGCCAACCGTGCTGGAGAGGCTGCCCCCTGGTGATGCTGGCTGGCTCCCTGTCTCGTGGAAGTGAGGAGGTGAGCGGCGGCCGTGCACCGGGGGTAGGGATCGGAGCGAGGTGAAATCCATTACTGGACCTCTGCCTGGGCCGCGCGAGACTGCAGCGGGCACTGCAGTTCCTGTGCTTGCCTGCGGGGGTGGCCCACTCCCTGGCTGGTCTGGGGCTGATCCAGCGCCGGAGTTCGCCTAGTCCTGGGGAGCGGTTGCAGCGCTCAGTGACATACCGCATGGACAGAAATCCAGACCCGCGGGGCTGAGCTTGCAGGCCTAATTGATTGTACAGAGGTGGAACCAGCGAGTCTCACCAAGTATTCTGCTGTTGTGGGAGATATCCTTGAATAACTTAACTGGGCATTGTTCCAGCTTTGCTGGTGCTGTAGAGCATACAGGGAGAGTTTAGCACTCAGACCATTCGGGGACTGGCTACTAATATTGCGCTCAGGACTTGGCCATGGGCAGAACACAGGTTAAGCAGGCGAAACTGCCCTTTTAGCCGCGTAAGTCCACTCGGAGCCCTGATGGAGACGCCGTCTCTAATACAGCAGAAGGCTCCCAATCAGATGATGCAGACCTACACTCCCTGCTGATCACCATGCGTCAGAGTCTCACCTCTATTGAGGCCAAAATGGATGCCCTAAACATGCGTATTGACTTCATCACGCAAAGGCTGGAAAAACATGATGGGCGCATCAGCGAGACAGAGCACAGAATCTCGCAGTTGGAGGACACAGCGACGGCTGGGGAGAACAAATGCAGAAGATGGAGCACCTCATGAAGGTTATTGCAGGGAAAAATGAGGACTTAGAAGCGCACTCGGGCCGCAATAACATCCGTATCCTTGGCATTCCGGAGTCCACAGACACAGGGCGTATGGAAGACTACATAGAGCGCCTGCTTATAGAGCTGTTCGGTGCATCCTCCTTTTCTAAAGTGCTGATAGTGGAGCGCGCCTATCGCTCTCTCGCTGCCAGGCCTCCGCTGGGTTCTTCCCCCAGACCCATCATTGCTCGTCTCTTGAATTACAAGGATAGAGACGATGTACTCCGCATGGCACATGAAAAGCGAGACCTCAATTATGACGGACACTCCATCTCTATATTCCCAGACTTCACTCTGATGGTCCAAAAAGCCCGCAAAAAGTTTATCCCCGTAAAGCTCAAGTTGCAGCAGGCCAGCATTCCTTATGCTATGCTGTATCCAGCAAGACTGCATGTAACACATCGTGGAAAGCAACACATGTTAGTCACGCCTCAGCAGGCGCAGGACTTTCTCAAAAAGTCACTCTCTCGCAGCCCCCGATCTGAGAGGGAAGGAGGCGAATCCAGATCATCCTCTCCTCAGCTGTGTAATGACTGGAAAACCAAACTGGTTGTTCAATATTCATCTGGGAGGCGCACCGAGAACCTTGCAATCCGTATCTTTCACAGACTGGAGAAGTGACAGTTATGCCTATAGGCTAGACATGGTTATTACTGCTTTGTTATTCGATTAGCAAGTACTCTTAACTGCTTAGGAAAGTGCTTTGGACAACACCGGAACTATGTTGACCCCCGGGCCCTCGTACATTCGGGGAGTAATGCCAGACTCTTTGGCATACAACCCCCTATGGATATTCCCCAAAGACTGGATATCATTCTTTTCCTATGTTTCTCTTTGTTCTTCTATATCACTATGATTTAAACTTACTCATCCTACTCTGCTCTCATTACTCTGGAGCTCTATACTGGACACTCTTCTACATGCCCTACCTTGCAAAGGACCAAAGCTCCTTCGCTCGCTATCACTCTTCCACTTCTATCTGGAGCTGGCAATGTTTTAGGATTTCTGTTGGGAACTATATTCGCCTCTGGGATTGGGCCACGGGTGTGGGTGGAGGGAGGGGGAAGGGGATGTTTTTTGACTTTGTATGCAGCAGTAATACGCATATAGACAATGACAATGTGGCTAACAGCATGGACACATACACCACAGACATAGTTCGTTCCTGCAGAGAAGCGGCCTTCACGCAGATGAAGACACATAAGTCATCCCATGAGCGTGCCTAAAACCCCTGTAAATCATGCCCTGCATTTATTGACATGGAATGTGCGAGGGCTACGGGACCCCCGCAAGAGAAGACACGTACTCAATTACCTGAGTAGGCACCACGTCCAGGTAGCAATGTTACAGGAAACGCACCTAGATCCTAGATCTCCATCCGGGTTTGCCGTGAAATGGGCCGCCCATAGATGCTTTTCCTCCTTCTCAACCTACTCTAGGGGTACTGCTATTTCAATCAAGTCTATAATGAGTTATTGCCCTGCAGGTGTGCGCCAGGATCCCCAGGGGAGATATTGCATGATGTGGGGAAGGCTTGCTGGGCAGTCTGTCACACTGGTTAACTGCTACGCGCCTAATGTGGATGATGCACAGTTCTTTGACAGATTCTGGGGCCTCATACTGGATGTGGGGTCCACGCATTTAATATGGGAAGGGGATTTTAATCTTGCGTTGAACCCTCGTGTGGACCGCTCATGCGGCACTGTTGAGCCTCACATCAAAGCAGGCAAGCACCTGAACACCATTCTTGTAGAACACCATTTGATTGATGTTTGGAGATCTCTGCATCCCACGCTTAGAGAGGGCACATTTTATTCCAATGTACATTCCAGCTGGTCACAAATTGACTACTGGGTGATCTCGGCCGGACTCTGTATGTGGCTGAAAGAGGCGGAGCACCTTGCGTGCACGTATTCAGACCACTCCCCTGTGTTGCTGAAACCTTTCCCCCCTGCTAACGAATCTCCATATGGTTTATGGAGGCTCCAACCTACAGCGCTCTTAGTCGCTAGTGTTCGTGAGGAGCTGCGGCAGGAGGTCCAGGAGTTCTTCCCCCAAAACATAGGTAGTGTCCAGACATTGGCTTGTGTCTGGGAGAGCTTTAAAGTTACTATGCATGGGGTATGCATATCCAAAAGCGGGGGAATTCTACGGGACATTAGGGGTACTTTACGCAAACTGGAGCGGGATATCAAGGTGGCTGAGACCTCTATAGTGAAAGCTCCCACGTGCACAGCTGAAGGAATTACCAATAGACTACACAGACACTGCGGAAAGAGAGTCTCTATTTCGATCTAAGTATACTCGCGCCCGAATATACGGGCAGGGGGAAACGCCTGGCAAAGCACGAGCTGAGGTAATACGTGCCCCCCCGTTCTCAAAATAACATATTTAGCGTAGAAGATGAGGCAGGCATATTGCATACAGACCCAAAGACAATCCTTAGCACCTTCGCTACGCATTATCAGCACCTCTATAGCACGCATAGAAGTGGTCAGATTGATGTGGCAGCATATTTCGAGGATACTGCTCTTGGCTGGATAATTGACAGCCGCAGAGAGTTTTTGGCCGCGGATATTGAGGAAGATGAAGTGTGGCCTGCCGGTAGATTTTTATAAATGCTACATAGATGAGCTAGTCCCTATTCTTAGGAAGATGTATGAGGAGGCTAAGGAGACTGGCGTTCTCCCGCCGTCTATGCGACAAGCCCTGATAATATCTCTCCTTTAACCGGGCAAGGATGCTACTAAATGCGACGCCTACAGGCCTCTATCTTTAATAAATTGTGATTCCAAGATTCTGGCTAAAGTATTAACCAACAGACTGAGTTTACTGATGGAGGGGCTGGTGCTGCCCGACCAAGCAGGGTTTATACCCGGGAGGGCAACCTCGCACAATTTGCGTACCATCTTTGCTCTGCTGCAGGACATTGACCATGATTCCAATGAGGTGGCAGTGTTTTTAGATGTCACGAAGGCATTTGATTCATTAGAATGGGATGACTTGCTTGCAATTTTGGGTAGAATGGGTTTACCATCAGAGTTCCTTGCCTGGATTGCATTGCTGTACAACCAGCCTATAGTTGTAGCACAGCTGAATGGCCTATACTCCCCCCCCTTTCCCAATCTCCAGAGGTACCCGACAGGGCTGTCCCCTCTCGCCCTTACTTTTTGCCCTTGCTGTCGAACCCCTAGCTGCCAAACTCTGACAACACCACAGAGAATATGCCATACCATACCCCTCACGGCATATCCTAGTCTCGCTCTATGCTGACGATATCACTCTTTATCTTCGTGAGCCAAGCATAAGTTTGAATCCCGGGAGTGTATCCATTTTGGGGATGTCTCTGGGATACATATCAACTGGAGTAAATCCCAGATATTTCCTCTCACTCCCACCACTCCTAAGTTCCCCCTTGACTTCCCACTATCATGGTGCACTTCGGAAATAAAATATCTGGGACTGGTGATCACTCGAGATAGAGAAGAGACACTGCGAGCAAACTATGGCACTGCCTTGGACTCTATCACAAACTCGATAACCCGCTGGATCTCTCTGCCGCTGTCAGTGGCAGACCGGGTTTCATTGATGAATATGGTAATCTTGCCAAAATTACTTTATTTATTTCTTACAATACCATACCACCCTGGCCGCCCTTTCTTTATTGCACTTAAATCTCAGCTCATCAGGCTGGCATGGGGGGGAAGCAGCCCCAAATAAGTTGGCAGACATTGACACTTCCGTTTTCACAGGGGGGATTCGGGGCGCCTGATGTTGACCTATATTTTTGTGCGACCAGGCCCATCATGCAATACATTGGATTCACCCACCGCCATTCATGCCGCACTTAGCCATTGAGCAGGGCTACATGGCTCCTTTGCCATCGTCTGCCTACCTTGGGGCACGAATTTCTGAGGGAGGTACCGCCCACTCGACGGTAGCATGCGCGAATCTGGCATGGAAGCGGCTGTCTAAAAAAGTAGGGAAATCTTTCCTATAATCTCCGCTGATGCCTCTCCTGTACCATCATTTGGCCCTGGTTACTCAGGAAACCGCTTGTAGTAATATGCTCTGCAGGCGAAAGCTATATACTTTGGGGGGTTTATATCAAGAAGGCCTATTTAAGGACAGACAGACACTCTTGGGTGGGGAAGATGTCACACCATTAGAAACCTTCCTATACATTAGGCTCAGACATGAAATGAAAGCAAATACCCCTGCATTCCCTCATGAGCCCCCATCATGTAATACACTGCACACTCTCCTACAAATGACTGGGGCAGCGCATGTGGTGTCCAGACTGTATCAAGCAGCGTCAATAGAACGACCGTGCACACAGCATGAGGCAAGGAAGGGGTGGGACCTTGAATTAGAAACCATGCTCACAGATAAGCAATGGGAATATTGCTGCACTCAAACGGGGGCCATAACGGCGAGCAGTCGCTTACGTATTATAAATTTTAAATCATACACCGGGTTTACTATACTCCTGCGCGCTTGCACAGATACAAGCTGAGGGATGATGACCGCTGCGATAGATGCAGGCGCGAAATCGGGGGGTTCCTACACTTGGCATGGCAGTGCGAGGGGATACAGGAATACTAGAGAGAAGTGATTGATGCTGTGTCCAAGATGACTGGATCTCACGTCCCAGTATCGCCTATTGTAGCTTTATTGGGATATATGGAAGAGCTGCCATCGATACATAGCACATTTACTGCTCCAAGTCTGTTACTAGCAAAAAGGTGTGTGGCATGGAGGTGGGGCCCTTGAGGGCGCGCCCCCAAATTTAAGGATTGGCTTGTTGATTTGATATTCTGTAAGGACCAACTCACTACATATGTGGAGCTCTTACCACCCACCTCACGCCCCAGGGATATCTGGGATCCTCTATTGGCATACCTGCGCAACCACACAGATTGAGCATCTATGAGCTGTCCTATCGACATCCTCTACCTTAGTCACCTGGTGAGGCAAATGGTGCCTGAGATTTGGGCTATCTCATAATAACTAGATAGGGGTTGGCTGCGCTAGAGCTGAGAAGTTACTCATTACTAGCTTGCTAGGCATACTGGACTGTAGCAAACGTTATCCCAACAACCACCCATTGCTATAGGCCCTTTCAGCTGTGATACATGCTTTGGACTCTATGATTTAACCAAAGGGAACATCATGCAGGATGTACACCAACTTTGAGCAAGGCCGCATTGTACAAATGTCAAATGTGGTATGCCCATGCAACCATATAGCGTACTGCTGTGTTTGTTTAATAAAACTCAATAACAAAAAAACAATGGCTCTTATCAGAACCACCCTTTTTCCCAAATACTTGTTCTTTTTAAATCCTTTTTTAATTACATTTTCTCGAATCCACAGATCTGTCGTGGATCCGCAAACCAAAATCACATTTTCAATAGAAAACAACCCCTTTTTGCATTTACTTGTAAAGACGCCTGAGTGCATCTATGTGATTTGGTGTGAGAAGGTCTGTATGGGTGTGTGACTGTGTGTAAGTATCTATATAGGCATATGAGTGGGTATAACAGACTCTGTATGGGTATGTAAGTGCATCTGAGAGTGTCTGTATAGGTGTAAGTGTTGGCATCAGAGTGCCTCTATGGGTATGTCAGAGGGTGTGAGACTGTATAAATAGGTGTTAGGTGTATACGAGAGTGTCTGTAAGGCTATGTAAATAGGTATGCGACTGTCCGTATGGGTGTAATGTGAGCGTGAGAGAACCTGTATGAGTATGTAAGTGGGGGTTACAGTGTCTGTATGGGTACAGGTATGGGTATAACAGTATCTGTATGGGTATGTGAGTGTGTGTGAGACTGTCTGTATGGGTGTAACTATGGCTAAGAGAGTCCCTGTATGGGTATGTGAGTGGGTGTGACATTGTCTGTACAGGTGTAACTGTGGGTGTGACAGTGTCTGTATGGGCATGTCAGTGGGTGTGAGAGTGTGTGTGTGTGGGTCTGTGACTGGGTATGTCTTTGTCTCAGTGGGTCTGTGACTGGATATGAGAGCGCCTGATTGGGTCTGTAAGTGGGTACATGAGTATCTGGGTTGGTCTGTGAGTGGGTGTGTAAGGGTCTGAATGGGTCTGTGAAAGTCTGTATGGATCTGTCAGTGGGTGTGAGCGTGCCTGAGTGGGTCTGTGAGTGAGTGCATCAGTGTCTGAGCGGGTATGTGAGTGGGTCTGTGAGTGTCTGGGTATGTCTGTGACTGGGTGCATCTGTGTCTCAGTAGGTCTGAGTGGGTATGAGAGTGAGTAGGTCTGAGTATCTGGGTAGGTCTGTGAGTGGGTGCAAAAGTGTGAATGGGTTTGTGAGTGGGTGTCTGAGTATGTGAGTAGGTCTGTCAGTGAGTGTGACAGTGTCTAAGTGGGTTTGTGAGTGGGTGCATTAGTATCTGAGTGAATGTGTGAGTGCATTTTTTTACATTTCGTGTGAGTAGATATCCGAGTGTCTGTACAGGTGTAAGTGTGGGTGTGAGAGTCAGAGTGCCTGCATGGGTATTTGTGTGGGTGTGAGAGGGCCTGCTTGTGTGTGGGTGTAAGAGTATCTGTATGGATGTAAATGTGGGCATGAGAGTATCTGCATAGATGTGTCAGAGGGTGTGAGAGTATCTCTATGAATGTAAGAGAGGGGGTAAAAGTATATATATTAATTTATTTTTGAGTCAAGCTAGTTCCGCGGATCCATCGTGGAGTTGCACGGGGGACTACTCAGAGCCCCACAAGGGGTCCCTGGATCTTGTGAGTGGGAATTTTTTTTTTTTTAGGTCTTTTCAACCCCAGCACACATGCTTGACCGTCATTTATAGCATACACAAGGGGTCAGGGAAGCTCTCACCTGACCCCTTCAATTAGTATCCCAGTCAAATTTTCAGCCCGAGGATCAGTTTCCCCAGATTTAAATGGTGGCACCAACATTTCTATGAAGGTGCAGCCAGCCAATCAGAAACATGCTTTGACACGTGGACACGTGGATTCACCGTGGGTGGATCTGTGGAGGGCCCGCCTCCCTAGAGATACAAATGTGGATTCTGGTTAATATCTCTAAAACTACTGAACAGATTTACACCAAATCATCAAAAGGCCTCTTTCTTGACCAAAAGCTAGCTTACTGCCAAATTTGGTGTAATTCCATCTAGTGGTTCGGGCTGTAGTCGAGTCTAAAGTCCCTATGGGAATTCACATGGAGAAAATGCGTTTTAGAACCCTCCCATTTTCTCGGCCCCCACTTGGCGGATAACCCCAAAACTTTCAAGACAGCAGCTGAAGTGAAAACTGGCAAATTGGTTGGGAAAATTTAGTGGAGATTCATCAAACTGTGAAGGATGAAAGTCCGTATTTGCAGGCTGGGAGTGCTATTGAAAGCAGTGAGTGTAATGAAGAAATCACGAACTGTGCAAGATTGTTACCTTAATTCAATGCGCCTAAGGGACTATTGATACTTATGAAATGTGTGCGCAATACAGCATTCGGACATTGAAATGCTGGCGTCCTCATTTGGAATTGTTTACTTTCCCTGTGCGCACTCTGTGGGAGAATACGGCCCGCGCTGATAAGATAAGAAGGCATCACGTGGGCCTTTCAAAGTTACAGAGTTACCGCCCGTGATCAAGGCTTGAAAGAGCAGAAACGTTGGGCTTAGGTAGCCTCTTGCCTTTGTGCTGTTCACCATTAAAGCAGCTTCAATAGCGACCCAGCCAGTGTCGGTGAGCCTTCTTGAAGGAAAAAGGAGGGTTTGTTGGGATATATATATATATATATTATCTACTGGCGGTCGCCAGTAGATAGTTATAGTTAGGACCTATTTTCCATAGGAAATCTGCGACATTCTATTTGAAATAACTCTTGCGTCGGTTGACGAATCTTCGCGAAATTTTCAAACTTTATGGCCCGCTCCGGTCCGCTCCTACCCTGAAAGTCTCAGGGTGATTCGTCAAGCGGGGGCCGAGAAAAAGGGGGTCCCAAAACGTGTTTTCCCATTCATTTTCCCATAGGAAACTTTAGACACGGCTACAGCCCGAACTGCTGAACGGAATTACGCCAAATTTGGCAAAGAGGTAGTTCTTGGTTCAGAAAGAACCCTTTTTGTTAAATGGTGTAAATCCGTTCAGTAGTTCCTGAGAAAATCAAAAGTTAAGTCACATATATATCTATGGCCGAGTAGGGTCCGCGGACCCTCCCGACCACGAGCTGCATGCTAATTGGCTGTCAAGTGGCTGTCAACACTCCAAATCAGGAAGTGTTGGCAGCCATTTTATCCCTCGGTAGAACCGAGGGACAGAAACAAGTGCGCAAAGCGCAAAGGGGGCAGGGTAGAAACACCCTGACCCCTAGGTCTGCTCAGGGGGTCCCACAAGGACCCCTGGGCAGAAAAAGCATTTTTTTTTTAAATCGGCAGGATGCGCTCAGGGTGCGCGGATCCTGCCGATTAGAAAAAAACCCAGAAGAAACAAGTGCGCAAAACGCACAAAGGGGCAGGGTAGAAACACCCTGACCCCTAGGTCTGCTCAGGGGGTCCCAAAAGGACCCCTGGGCAGAAAAAGCATTTAAAAAAAAAAAAGCGGGATGCGCTCAGGGTGCGCGGATCCCGCCGAGAAAAAAAAACAACGAAGCGGGTCACCCGCGCTTCGTTGTTAATTGGCCCCTGGGTGGGCCAAGTCCCGGGGGCATGCAGGGGTTTCTTTTTAATATGTGGGGGGCCTCTAAGGCCCCCAAAGCCCGAGGATCGTCACCCCCGGGGCTTAAAAATAATGGTGCGGGAGGGCTCTTTGCCCTCCCGCTGCCCGAGGACCGCCACCTCCCGGGGCTTCTTTTTAAATGTTTTAACCTGTGTGGGGGCTCCAGCCCCCACACACCCGAGACCGCCACCTCCCGGGGCACTAAGAAATTTAAAATGGGGGTCCGTTTTGGACCCGAAGCCCAGGGACCACCACCTCCCGGGGCTTTCTAAATGTGGGGAGGGGGCCGCGCGGCCCCCTGCTAGAGCCTGTGGTGGCCCTGGGGACCGCCACCCCCAGAGGCCAGCTCCTGCAGTGTCCCGGGGTGCCTACCCCCGGGACACTGCTGTTTGCAATGACAGGACGGGAGCCTCGCGGCTCCCGTCCTGTCATTGCAAACTTGCTTAGATATTGGAAGCGAGAGCAGGAAACCTGCTCTCGCTTCCAATATCCAAAGCAAATTGCTTTTCCACATGGGGAGCAGCATCTTAGCAATGCCGGCTCCCGTAGGACACGAGGAGCCGGCGGGACTGTGGGGGGTTTGGGGACCCCCCCACAGTCCCCAACGAGAGGCCAGGCGCCGGGGGATGGGGTCCCCGGGGCATAAATGGCCAGGGAGGGGGGCCACGCAGCCCCCCCTCCCCTAAAAAAAAAAAATATTTAAAGGCCGGCCCCGGGGGATGGGGTCCCTGGGGCCTTAAATGGCCTGAGGAGGGGGGCCACGCAGCCCCCCTCCACATTTTTAATTTAAAAAAAAGAGGGCTTGCCCCGGGGGATGGGGTCCCCGGGGCCAATAGAGGCCCAGGGAAGGGGGGCCACGCGGCCCCCTTCCCGTTTTTTTAAATTTTATAAAAATCCTCAGGCCCCGGGGGATGGGGTCCCCGGGGCAAAAAGTGGCCCCCCTCCCTGCAGCACTCTGCAAACGCGCCCCCTGGTGCGTTTTGAGAAGGGGAAGTAATTCCCCTTGAATACTGGGGTCCCTGGGGGCAAACTAGCCCACCAGGAACCTCCAGTATGCGCCAGGGGGCTGCGTTGCAGAGAGGTGTATAGAGGCCACGCCCCTTTTTACACCTCTCTGCAACGCAGCTCTGTGGCGCTTTTTGGAAGTACATGGTGGGCTAGTTGGACTCCAGGGACCCTCAGGATTCAAGGGGACTTAATCCCCCAACTTAAAATGGCCACAGGGCTTGTTTGCACACATGTCACCTCAGGCCCCACCTCCCTTCACCACTGTGCAAACGTGCCCCGGGGTGTGTTTTAAGAGGAAGTTTTAATCCCCCTGCCCTATTATGTACTAGGGCCTTACAGAGGAGGTCATGCTAATCACAGGGGTACCCCAACACATAGTGTTCCCTAGTGTATGTAGGTGTTTTAACTGTATTCTAAGTGTCTTTTACGCCACGGGGCGCGTTTGCACAGTGGTGAAGGGAGGGGGCGGGGCTTCAGGTGACATGTGTGCAAACAGGCCCCGTGGCGTGTTTTAAGATGGGGAATTAAATGTCACTGACCATGTCATGAGTGATGTAATATGTGACGTCCTCAGCAGTGCATTGCGGGGGCGCGAGTTATAGTTAGCTGAACTAACTATAACGGGGGAATTTCACGGGTTTTGTACGAGTGAAATGTCCAACTAACTATAACTGTCCCTAAAACCTATGGTTTTTTCAGTGAATTTCAAAGGTTTTTTAAATGCTAATTTTTAACTATAACGTGCCTGAAACCTATGGTTTTTTCAGTGAATATATATATATATATATATATATATATATATATATATATATATATATTATCTACTGGCGGTCGCCAGTAGATGGTTATAGTTAGGACCTATTTTCCATAGGAAATCCGCAACATTCTATTTGAAATAACTTTGGCGCCGGTTGACGAATCTTCGCAAAATTTTCAAAACTTGGGGGGCGCTCCGGTCCGCTCCTATCCTAAAAGTCTCGGGGTGATTCGTCAAGTGGGGGCCGAGAAAAAAGGGGGGTCCCAAAACGTGTTTTCCCCATGCAATTTTCCATAGGAACCTTTAGTCGCAGCTACAGCCCGAACTGCTGAACGGAATTACACCAAATTTGGCGAAAAGGTAGCCCTTGGTTCAGAGTCGTGCCTTTTGGTTAAATGGTGTGGGGGAATGATTCCAACATGTTTGACACCAAACACAATAGGGTTAGTTTCAGCCGTTTTAGAGTTGGTCATCACGCGGTCGCATAATGCCACTCTATAAGTCGTAAATGGCTGCCTCACTTCAACCCGGGAGAATGGACTTCGTAGGCTGTAGGGGTGTTCTGCTCATGCAGTGGCACCCTCTCACTGAGAACCAAGCCCCCTGACCTCAGGATTGTAAAGGCCTGCCAGAGGGGTGACTTATAGGTTTTAAGTGAAGTGACCCTTAGATATAGTAAACCTATATCTTAAGTAAGTGGTGCATGCACCAACTTACACAGGCTGCAATGGCAGGCCTGTAGTTCCATTTTGCATGGCCCCTCATGGGTGGCATAATACATGCTTCAGCCCATGAGAGGCCTCTGGGGTACCCATGCCCTGGGTACATGGGTACCATATACTAGGGACTGACAAGGGTGCCCCAGTATCCAAACTGGAGTGTACCAAAGTACATAGCATAACAGTTTAAGGAGAAAGCAGATAAACTGGGGTCCTGATTAGCAGGATCCCAGTCAGACTAGTCAAAAACAGTATCACATTTAGCAAAAAGTCGGGGTAACCATAAGAAGCAGATCCTACTTTCCTACACTGTCGGTTTGCAGTTTAAGTGTTTCTAGTTACACTTGTGATGAAGGAGATAGAGGAGAGGTGCCCATGAGTCTTGAGCTGGGTTTGCTTGACAACTCAACATCTGTTTAATTGGGGTTAACTTTAGTTCAACCTATATTCTATTCAGTTGGGTGACAGAGGGACCTTTGATTGGAATTATGCGATGGGCTCCGGTTGTCCTGAGAGCTAGATGCTTAAGATGAAGTATGTGGAATTTGTATGGTTGTATGGTTCACCTAGAGAACAACAACGACAGCAACTCCACCACCCTGATCGACAACCTCGCCAACCTCGGACTGAGACAGCTCGTCACAACACCGACCCATTCCGCCGGCCATACGCTCGACCCCTTCTTCTCCTCAAGCTCCCACGTCTCCTTCAGCCACACCACCAAACTCCTCTGGACCGACCACCGCTGCATCCACTTCACCTTCCAGAAACCCACCACACACCACCGCACCCAACAGATCCCACGCCGCTGCTGGAGCAAAGTCACTGAAGACCAACTACGGGCAAACCTCGCTCCCAGCCCACCCTCCGACCCATCCGACACCGACGACGCTGTCTGCAACCTCAGACGATGGATAGACGACTGTGCCAACACCCTCGCCCCGCTGAAAAAACTCACCTACTGTGACACCACCAAAAGAGCCAGCTGGTTCACCCCGGAACTCCTAGCTTCCAAGCGTACCTGCCGAAAACTAGAGAAGAAATGGCACAGTGAAAAGACACCGGACAGCCACGCAGCCCACAAAGACGCCATCCGTAACCACCACCACCTCATCAGGTCCGCCAAGAGGATCTCCTTCAAAGACCGCCTCGACAACAACGTACACAACAGCAAGGAGCTCTTCAACATCGTGAAGGAACTCTCCAACCCCAGCTCCAACACCAACGACATCCCGCTGTCGCAAGCCCTGTGTGACTCCCTCGCCACCTTCTTCCACCGCAAGATCGCCGACATCCACGACATCTTCAACACCCAGACAGCCCCAACTGAGACCGATGCACCAGACCCGCCGCACACCATCGACCACGACCCCTTGCCAGCCTGGGCCAGCGTGAACATCGATGACACCATCAAGACCATGAGCACGATACACGCCGGCTCCCCGTCAGACCCTTTCCCGCACCACATCGTCAACAAAGCCAGCAGCTCCATCGCACCCCACCTGCGCAACGTCATCAATCTCTCCTTCGAGACCGCGACCTTCCCAGAGAGCTGGAAACACGCCGAGATCAACGCCCTACTCAAAAAACCCAAGGCGGACCCGAGAGACCTCAAGAACTTCCGGCCCATCTCCCTGCTTCCGTTCCCAGCCAAGGTCATCGAGAAGATCGTCAACAGACAGCTAACCCGATACCTCGAAGAAAACAGCATCCTGGACCCATCCCAGTCAGGGTTCCGCAGCAACCACAGCACTGAGACTTCCCTCATCGCCGCCACCGACGACATCAGGACCCTGCTGGACAACGGTGAGACTGCAGCCCTCATCCTGCTGGACCTCTCCGCCGCCTTCGACACTGTCTGCCACCGCACTCTACGCGCACGCCTCCACGACGCAGGGATCCGAGACAAGGCCCTGGAATGGACCACCTCCTTCCTCGCCGGCAGAACCCAGAGAGTCCGCCTCCCACCATTCCGATCCGAAGCCTCCGAGATCATCTGCGGCGTACCCCAGGGATCATCCCTCAGCCCGACACTGTTCAACATCTACATGGCCCCGCTCGCACGCATCGCCAGACAGCACGACCTCAACATAATCTCCTACGCCGACGACACTCAACTGATCCTCTCCCTCACCAAGGACCCCCTCACTGCCAAATCCAACCTCCACGAAGGAATGAAGGCCGTCACCGATTGGATGAAGAACAGCCGACTAAAGCTGAACACGGACAAGACGGAGGTCCTCATCCTCGGCTCCAACCCCTCAGCCTGGGACGACTCCTGGTGGCCAACGACACTGGGGGCAGCCCCGACACCCACCGATCACGCACGCAACCTGGGAGTCATCCTCGACTCAACGCTCTCCATGGCCAAACAAGTCAACGCGGTCTCCTCCTCCTGCTTCAGCACCCTCCGCATGCTTCGCAAGATCTACAGGTGGATCCCGGCAGATACAAGAAGAACAGTCACCCAGGCCCTCGTCAGTAGCAGACTCGACTATGGGAACGCCCTCTGCGCGGGAGCCCCGGCCAAGCTCATCAAGCGACTGCAACGCCATACAAAACGCCTCCGCACGCCTGATCCTCGACGTACCACGCCACAGCCACATCACCCCCCACCGCCCACCTGAGGAACCTGCACTGGCTCCCCGTCGACAGGAGAATCTCCTTCAAACTCCTCATCCACGCACACAAGGCACTCCACAAGACCGGCCCAGCCTACCTCAACAGACGACTCTTCTTCTACGTCCCCAACCGCCAGCTCCGCTCCGCCGACCTCTCCCTCGCCACCGTCCCTCGCATCCGAAGAACAACCACCGGCGGCAGATCCTTCTCCCACCTCGCCGCCAAGACCTGGAACACCCTTTCACTCAGACTACGACAGACCCAAGACCTGCTGACCTTCAGGAGGCTACTCAAGACCTGGCTGTTCGACCAGTAGCGGCACCCCCCCTTTTTTTTTTTTCCCCAGCGCCTTGAGACCCTCGCGGGTAAGTAGTGCGCTCTACAAATTCTGTGGTTGATTGATGATGTAGTAGACAATGATTTGCTATGAGGTTAAGAGGGCGGGCTAATCATTTCTCGGCTTGCATCTTGGTGATTGTTACTATAGGCTCTGTGCATAGAAGCAATTGTGCTTGGGAATACAGGGACATACTTTTTATTGCGTGTTGGTGATAAGAGGCTTTTGATGATTGGTGATGAGTTTTTTTCTGAGTGTGGAGAGCAGCTGTCCTAGTATACTAAGTACGTTGAGTTAGGTTTAGTCTGGGGTTCTTGTGGTATCATAAGGTCAGCCCTAGGTGAGAGTCTGTTAAGTTGTGCATTTGTTTGCATGCTAGGTCATTGATGATATCTTGTTGTAAACATGATTTTTTAGGGTGGCAAAATAGTCATCAAATTTGTTTAGATCCTTGTCGGCAGCTTGAATAGGTACGGTGCCATCTTTTATAGATTATTATATTTATAACAGCTCTTGGTCTTTGTGAGGAAGTGATCAATAACTTGGTGCCATACGGAATGATTCCTATTTCTTGTGTGTTCAATAACTATGTGTCTCAGTGTCTCTGTGTTTTTTAACGGTTTTGGTTGCATTCCTGGAGAGGTTAGGGGGTAAACTATAGTGTAGGAGTTATTTCCTACAGATTTCAAATCTCCAGCCATATTTGAAAATGGGCTTTTGTTTATACATAGACCGACTCTCCCTACTTCCCCTCCTCTTTGCAAAATGTATTGCCTGGAAACTCAATATGTAGGAACATTGGTGGGTTTGCTAAATAGTTTGATTGGAGATATAAAAAAAATTGCTTAGGATAATACAACAGTTATCTGATATATAGGCTAAAATCACTGTATTGGAGAGCTTTCCAACATGGCCATTATTTTGCACGTTGAAATAATCTTAACCTGGTAGTCCTATATTTATTTCCACGTTGAGGAGGTGTTGGTCCTCTTTCTCTTTTAATTGTCTGGGGGGCTTGCTCAGGCATAGGTCATTTTGAGCATAGCCTGGCCAGTAGTGGAGGAAATGGAAAGGAAGGTGGAAAATAGCAGGGGCAATAAAGTCAATTCAAAATGACTGCTCTTTGGAAACCTCCGATAATTCCTATGGTCAGGGGCAGCAGCGCTCTGGATTCTTAGTTTATATCACTATGGTGGTCAACTATTGATTCTTGTGGCCTTAGCAGCATCATTAGCTGCTCAGCCATCGTATAAGCTGACAGAACATTGGATGGGGGCGGGGGGAGTCATCTTTCGCCCCACGTGACTGTCCACCGGAGTGCCGCCTCACAATGCTCTGCTCGATCCCCAGGCTGCCATCCACTCCTCGTGAATAGATCAAGAAGGAGCACCACCCATCTTTCTTCAACAGCCGAGACTCTTCTGATCAGCCGCACAGTCTGGGTTGCCCATCTGTGACCCCGTGACTCACCTCGGCAACTGTTGCTGCCAACTTGGAATGACGAGGTCCAGCGTGCCAAGGACTGAGATGCAGTCTATAGGTTGGTCGAGGCCCTCCTCATTAAGTTGGGTTAATACAGCCCCTATGCTATGCTATGAGGCATCTGTCTGCATTTTAAACACATGGGAGAAATCAGGGGCAGTGAGCACAGGAGCTGTGCACATGGCTTGCTTCAGGGAGTCAAATGCAGTTTGGCATGCCTCTGTCCAAATCACATTTCTGGGCTGCTTCTTGGAAGTTAGCTCAGTCAAGGGGGCAACAATAGTGTCATATCCCTTGGCAAAACTCCTATAGTATCCAGTTAGCCCCAAGAATACTCTGACCTCAGTCTGGGTTTTGGGGGCAGCCAGGCCATGATGGTTTCTATCTTTGACTAAAGGGGTTGCACCTTCCCCCTGCCCACCAGGTACCCCAAGTATACCACAGACCCCTGCCCTATCTGGCGCTTACTTGGCTTGATAGTCAGACATGCCCATTGCAGAGCCTGAAGCACTACCTGGAGGTGAAAAAGGTGGTCCTTCCAGCTGCTACTGAAAACATCTATGTCATCCAGATAAGCAGCAGAGAAGACCTCTATACCAGCATTGGCCTGGTTCACCAGCCTCTGGCAAGTGGCAAGGGCATTCTTTAATCTAAAGGGCATCACTCTGAACTGGTAGTGGCCCTCTGAGTGGAGAAGGATGACCTCTCCTTTGTTCTTTCTGTTAGGGTGATCTGCTAGTACCCTGATATAAGATCAAAGGCACTGAGATACTGGGCAGCCCCTAACTGATAAATCAGCTCATCAGCCCGGCGGATAGGGTGGGCATCAGTCTTGGTTACAAAATTTAGCCCTCTGTCATCCACACAGAACCTCAGTTTAGGTGTGGTCCCTGGTTGGGCAGCTTTTGGTACCAGAACCACAGGATTGGACCATGGGCTACTGGAGGATTACATAACCTCCAACTCCAGCACTTTGGACACTTTGGCCTTAATGCTGGACGTCACCTTATCTGACAGCCTGTAAGATTTATTCTTAAAAGGGAGGTTGTCCCCTGTGTCCACATCATGGGTACACAGGTGGGTAGTCCCAGGAATAAGGGAGAACAGAGAAGAGTGTTGCTCCAACACTTGGTGGCAGTCTCTGTTCTTCAGGAGTTAGAGTGGGAGAAAGGATTACTCCTTTCACAGACCCATCCTTCTCCTTGGAGTCCAAGAGGTCAGGGAGAGGTTCACTCTCCTCTTCCTGTTCTTCATCAATCACCGACAGAATGGTGAGCTCAGGCCTCTCAAAGTGTGGTTTGAGGTGATTTACATGCAGCACCCTGTGGGGCCTCACCCTTTCTTTCATCACCCTTTCTTTCAATCACCTCATATGGCCTATTCAAGCAGTCTGGGAGGGCCCTGGGCTCTACTGGCTCCATCACCCATACTTTTTGATCAGGTTTAAATTCCACAATGGTAGAATTTTTGTCATACCACTCCTTCATGACTTCCTGGCTTGCTTCAAGGTTCTGGAAGATTGCTTCCATAACTTAGCTATCTGGCTTCTTAAGACCAGCATGTAGCTCACTACATCCTGGGGTCCCTTCCTGGGATCTTGCTCCCACCCTTCTTTCACCAGACTCTGAGGTCTTCTGACTGGGTGCCCATACAACAGTTCAAAGGGACTGAATCCCATTCCTCTCTGTGGCACCTCTCTGTAAGCGAACAACAGGCATGGTGAGAGGATATCCCACGTTTTCCTCAGGACCTCAGGACCAGAGGCCCAGACCTCTGATCATGCCTTTCAGGGTCTTGTTGAAACTCTCACCAAGCCCATTGGTTTGTGGATGGCAAGGGATGGAGAACCTGTATGTTACCCCACACTCCTTCCACATATACTGCATATAAGCAGACATGAAGTTTGTGTGCCTGTCAGACACAATTTACTTGGGGAAACTCCCTCGGGTAAAAATCCCCATCATGGCCTTTGCCACTGTGGGTACAGTGGTAGTCCTCAAAGGGATTGACCCTGGGCACCTAGTGGCATGATCTACCAGAACCAGGATAAGCCTGTTGCTTAATGCATTCTGGGGATCCATAGGCTCTACAATGTAGATGCCCACCCTCTCAAAGGGGGTATTAATGACAGCCAAGGGATTAAGAGGGGCCCCTGCCCAGTCTTCCCACTGGCCTGGCAGGTCAAAAAGTCCTACAAAACACATCTGAGGAATTCTTGATCCTAGGCTAATAGAAGTGGGGGACAATCCTTGCAAAGGTCCTTAGTGGCCTAGGTGTCCTGCCAGGGGAATCTTGTGAGCCAGCTCCAGTAGGAAGGCCCTGTATCATTGGGAGACTACCAGGACCTTGCTGTCCTATGCCCAGGAGCCTTAGGCTCACTGTACAGGAGGCGGTCCTCCCAGTAAATGTGGTGACTACCAGAGGCATTACCTGCTGCTTGGGCGTCAGCCTGCTGCCTCACGCCCACAAGGGTTGGGCACTCCCTCTATGCCCTACAGAACTCCTCCTTGCTCCTTAAACATGCCATCCAGCAAGCTCAGGCAGGTTACCATGAGAAGCAATGTCCTCCACAGTGGACTCCAGGGCGGCGGCCGGGGGTGCCCTATCCATCTCACTGGGAGTAAATTCAGGAGCTGGATTACCTTGGCCTCTGTCTTTCCCTTTCTTAGCAGCTGACTAGGCCATTGTTCCAGGCTCCTGCCCTTCTTGACTCCCTTTGTTGTAGCACAGATCCACTCAGGTAACCCTAATATCTCCACATGAGCCTTGAGCTCCACTTCCTTCCAAGTAGTGTGCTCCAGGTCATTACCTAACAAACAGTCCACAGGCATGACAGGGCTCACTGCAACTTTCAAAAGACCTGAAACCCTCGCCCCCACTCAAATGGAACATGGGCCACGGGATAATGATCCTCTCTGTTATCATCCACCACAAACTTGTGGGATGCATTCATTAGGAATGACCTGCTCTGGGGAAACCAGCTGACCCCTTACCATATTCATACTGGCTCCTGTATCCCTTAGAGCCTCCACACCTTGCCCATTGATGGTGACCCATTTCCTATACTTACTAGCATTTGAGGGCACGTTGATCTTAGGAACCATCTCACTGTCACACAGGGACACTTGGGTAACCCCCGTAAACTCTTGCCCATTAACTGGGACAAACTCCTTCCCCAGCACTATGCTAGCCACCCCTGGATTATTTCCTCCAGTGGGAGGTGGTGCTCTTTTTGTACACTTGGAATCCCCCTTATAGTGTCCATACCCGTATCATTCATAGCACTTGATGGGCTTGGGCTGCTGACCTTTGTCAGGGTACGTTTTCTTCTGGTGGCCAGATTGGGAATGTGAACCAGACCCTTTTCCCTGAGAGTTGTTTTGGGGGCCTTTAGAGAACTTAGTCTTTTTATCTCCCCTCTCCTTCCTCTGGTGGCAATCCTGACCACCCTTCTAGGAGTCCCCTTCAGATACCTTTTTGGACACTCTGGTGCTGACCCAGAGGTCCACCTCCTCAGAAGGTTTCCTGGAGTCAGTAAGCTTGCTATCAACCAGGTGTTTTGGTGCAGCTCTGGAAAATAAGTATCAAGAATGTGCTCCTTCAGGGGCGTGGCCAGCAGCATGGCCGAGTAAGACGTGCTTTCGCCCGAGCTCCGGCCGAAAGCCTTATCCGTCATAGATTCCGGCGACCTGCAGACCCGGAGAACACCAGTTTTCATTTCCTGGGGACTAAGACATGCTCCGGTGCCGGTAAAAGCGGAAGCGGAGGTCCTGGCAGACAATTACGGGCCAAATATCGGTCCGACTCGATGAGCGAGATCGCACCCTAAGATGGCGCCGAGGAGGAACTGATTCGGCCTCGGGAGGATCCGGCGGCGGAGCGGGACCGCGCGGCGGTGGCTGCATTGGACAGGCGTCAACGAGGTGAGCTGCCCTTCCGTCCCTCTCTGGGGACTGCCTGAGCGGTGTGGGGTACCTGAGGGCGGCTTCTGAAGGCCCGGGGCGCTGTTGACAAGCGAGCCCCCCTCCCCCTCCGGGAGTGTGTCTGTGGAAGGCTGGGCTCTGGCAGCCTGACGAAGTGGCTGAAGAGGCCAGCGGACGGCGGGGAGTGCTGACAACCTGGTGTGCCCCGTGTGAAGAAGGGGTAACGTGGCTCCAGAGGGGTCTGCCTCGGGGAAGAGGTGCCTCGTATGCTGGGCCGGCACGGCCGCCCCGGTTGGCAGTGGAAATATCCAAGGCCTTGAGAGCGGGGCCAGCTGGGAGAGCGACCTTGGGGGGTGCGTTGACCCCCGTGGAGCGCCTTGCGGAGTACGCCGGTGAGTGGCTGGTGCCGGCGAGCGGATACCCTGGGCAGTGCTCCTGAGGCCTGAAGGGAGACATCGTAGACGTGGGTCTCGACGCCCCCGTTCCCCTTCCCCCCTCCCATCAGCGGCGGGGTGGGGCATTGGGAGACGGCTGGTGACCCTGGCCCATCGCAACCCGACGGCCTGGTGGTGAGTGCCTACGGTGGGACGAGCAGCTCCTTAATGTGTGTGACGACGGGGGAGGCCGATCTATCCAGGTTGGGAGAGGACTGACAACTACTGAGGAGAGTCAGGTTGGAGGTGACCCCCGTTTAGAGCCTGGGCCTAGGATGGCCACATGAGGTATCACCCATCGCAACATACTCTGGGGTGCTGACTACATACGTGCAGATTTGGATTGAGGGGTACCCCGAGCGGATGCGCACTCGTAGTGGTGGCCCTTGAGGAGCGGAGAGTGCCTAGAGACAGACACAGGGTGCCCTCTCCTACCGCCTCATCTCCCCAGCCTGAACCTGCTGCTTCAGCTGCGGTGTCGGGATTACCAGGGGCCATAGGAGGACCCTATTGGAGCGGGGTGCGTCTACCTTACTGAGCTGCGCACCTCCTTGGAGGTATAAAACTACATAAGGGAAACCCCTGCGCACCTCTGCCCAACAACAACGGCTATGGGCAAAGATAGAGAACCAAAACCGCCACGACATGGCAAGATGGACCGTTATAACAAAGGTCATCACCCCCCCCTCCAGAGGAATGACCGACCGCCCGCTCAGACACGGACACACTCCTTCAGGCGATTCACGCATCCAGAGCGGTGCTGGAGGGGAAAATAGGTGCAGTGGGCACGGAGGTGACGCTCCTGCGGCAGGACCTGCGGAACTTGGCAGATAGGGTCACAGAGTCGGAGACTAGGCTGGGAGAGGCAGAAGATACGCTACAAGACCTGCGTAAAGGAATGACGGAACTGCAATCATCCCATAAAGACCTACTGTGGCGGGTGGACGATGCGGAAAATAGAGCACGCCGCAATAACCTCCGCTTTGTGGGCTTTAGAGAGGGAATTGAGGGAACGAACATGCCTGAGTTTCTTCATTCCTGGCTCCTGCGCACCTTCCCGAAAGACAAATTCTCCACCTGCTTTGTTATAGAAAGGGCCCACAGGGCGTTGCTGGCCCGACCACCTGTAGGAGCGCAGCCACAACCAGAAACAGAGACGCACCTTCGACTCCGTAAAACCCAAACTGCGAGAGCATAAGATCCAATATATGCTACTCTTCCCCGCAAAGCTGAATGTGATGTTCCTAGGCAAATCCCATTTCTTTCAGACCCCGGAAGAGGCATGGCACTGGCTGGAAGAACGACCCACACTGGAGCGGCCGGAGGTACCGCCGCGTAGCGATGTGTCATCAGTGGGGGACGCCAGACGGTCTCCGGGCCCACAAAGATCGCTGAGACCCCGAAAGGCTCGCAAGGATCGACTTATGGAGGCGACACCCTATGCACCAAAAGACACTGGCAGACTCAGAAGGCGCAGTGGATGTTCACTAGACTCTCGTCTTTCGACGGGCTCCCGCACACTTCACCTTCCCGATCATCCTCGACCAGACACAGAGACTGAAAACAGGGACTCGTCGAGGGCCCATCTATGCACCCCTTGGCAGCTGAAATACTGGCGATGGAACAGGACGCAGCGGCGGATGCTATGGCCTCACAGGGAGAACCGCCGGATTCGCATTCGTGACCAGGGGCCTGCGAGGTTGGCCGTGGACATGGACTGAAATTTCGGAGCATGTAAGCTGGAAACTCACCCCCCCTCTTTTGTCTTTTTTTCTTTTCATTCATTTGCTCCAATTGCCGAAACCTGCAGAGAGTTAGAAGACACTCACGGAGTCGCAGGCGAGAGGCTTGGAGTGGCTATAGACTTGGGCTCTTGGCGGTCCTTCCTCTTCATCACTTTCGCACTCTATTGTTCTTTTCTTCCATCTGTTTATCTTCCTTCTCCTTCTTTCCTATTTCAGAGTTGTCTTCTCACGGGCCTGTATTGTCTGGGGAGGCTCCCTTACAAAGGACTTTGGGACTGCTGTGAGAGTTGGAACTTGTGGCGTAAGTTGGGGTTGGGAGGGCGATAGACCTCCACCACCCTAGGGCTCATTCCCCAGCGACTGGCGGGGGATGCGACATTGGGGAGAGGGGAGGTGGGGCTGGGGGTGGGGGTTGGGTGGGTCACAACAGTTTTTATTGTTGGGTTTATTTGGCTTATGTTTTTTTGTACAGCGGTCACACGGTCACGGCGGCGTACACCTTCACCTGCTCCCCCCACTCGAGACATAACATGACCACCCATGCTTATGGGTCTACTGATCGACCATAGACTCCCCGCAAATTGGCTGGCGACTGACTCCTACACGATACTCACCTGGAACGTAAACGGTCTGGGAGACAAAATCAAGAGAGGGTTGGTGTCCTCATACGTAAAACGGGTCCACCCAGACGTGATACTATTGCAGGAGACCCACCTCAAGGTCACAAACTGTGGGTTCCTGGTGAGGGGAGCTTACACAGTCCTAGCACATGCGGGCTACACAGCGGGCTCTCGGGGGTGGCTATCCTGGTAAAAAGGCCCCCCCTTTCAAGGTAACACGGACATGGACGGACCCCCAGGGTACATACGTGGGAGTGACAGGCACATGGGGAAGATGGAAGGTCACTATAGTATCGGTCTATGCCCCTCCGAAGTTGCAGGCAAGGACTCTTCATGGAGTGACTGATATTTTATTGGAGAACCCGGGTACACTACACATTATAGTGGGTGATTTCAATGATGTCATCCATCCCCATGGACCGCTCGGGGAATCGTACTGACCCCCCCGACTATGCAACTGGCCAGGCTGATGGATACCCTTGGTCTGGTGGACGTGTGGCGACGACTACATCCAGACGTCAGAAACTATTCATACTATTCTGGGGCACACAGGGTACACTCCCGACTGGACTATGTCTTCCTTCTGAGGAATGTCTGTGGTGCCGTTTGCGAGGCAGAGTACCTGGCACATGGGATCTCTGATCACTCCCCCCTGCTGGTTAGGGCAGGAGGGAGGCCCCGGGCGAGACAGGGGAACTGGAGGCTGTCGGCTTGGGACCTGCAAAACGCGGAGGTGTTGCGGGGTCTTCGGGCTGACACGAAAGTGTATTTTGCAGAAAATGTAGGCTCGGTGCAATCGGGACTTATAGTGTGGGAAACCTATAAGACAGTGCTCCGCGATAGGGCCCAAAACCGAATAGCTTGGGAAAAACGGAAGGCACAAGAGGAGCTAATCACTTTGGAAACCCAAATTCTGGCGCTAGAACAACGCTATCTTGTAGGAAAGGACTCACAGGTCCTTCGACACTTGACTGACACGCAACAGCGCTACAGAGCCCTAGCAACAGAGGAGGCTAAAACGCAGGCGTAGGCGACCCTTCATAGGCTATACGATGTGGGAGATAAGTCCGGCAAGCTCTTGGCTTGGCTCAGCCGTAAGGAAGCGGAAGCCCGGTGGATAGAAAGCGTAGTGGACCAACAGGGGCAGACGCAAAAGGGAGACGCACAAATAGTACGAACATTTGCTTCCTACTTTAAAGATTTTTATGAGGCCAGGGAACTGGGTACCCCGGAAGAGATCCTAGCATATCTAGACACTATTCAAACCCCAAGCTTAGAGGATGATGGGAGGGAGGGACTGGAAGCGGACATAACGGCGGCCGAACTTAAAGAAGCAATAACTAAATTGCGCCCTGGGAAATCCCCAGGCCCGAATGGACTCCCAGCGGAATTTTATAAGAAAGGGGCGGACCTCCTGGCGGTGCATCTATTAGCACTGTTTAGAGATGCGGCCCAAGATGGTATTCTGCCTCTAGATCTTAGGATGGCTACGATTATTCCCATCCACAAACCGGGAAAGCCCCCCGAAGATTGCGCATCTTGCCGCCCAATCTCCCTCCTCAACATAGAGATCAAGCTCCTGGCGACTATATTAGCCCTCCGTCTACGCCAAGTAATCTCGGGCTTGGTACATCGAGATCAGATGGGTTTCCTACCAGACCGGGTGACCAGACAGAACTTAAGACGGACCCACAATTGGCTCATGGGGGTACAGGACCGTGACGCTCCCTGGACGCAGAAAAAGTGTTTGCCGCTGTCCACTGGCCCTTTTTGGAGGCGGCTCTAGTCAAGTTTGGCATTGGTCCCAAATATAGACATTGGGTTGGACTCCTCTATGCGGACCCTCGAGCTCGGGTTAAAGTGAACAGACTGTTATCTGATGACTTCCCCATCAGACGGGGAACCTGGCAGGGATGCCCGTTGTCCCCCCTACTATTTGCCCTCACAATCGAAATAGTGGCGTGCGAGGTCCGACAGACAAGGGAGATACGGGGGTTTCAAATTACACCGACTGACATGGGGGAAGAAAAGATTTCGCTCTATGCGGACGATATCATGTTATATGTTACCCAACCGGATGTCACGGTCCCCGCACTGTTCGTGCTTCTGGGCAAGTACGGCTCCTTCTCGGGCTATGCTATAAATTGGCATAAATCGGTCCTGTACAGCCCACGGGCTAGGAAGATGTGGCCTCCTCTTCCCGGGGCTCTCCAGGTAACGCAGACGGGCTTCACGTATCTGGGGATCTACCTCACCACAGATAGAAACCTCTCCTACCAAATCAATATCCAGCGGGTCATAACGAACTTTGCAGCTGACGCCCTGAGGTGGAAAGCACTCCCCCTCACGATTCTTGGCCGAGCAGCGATGTTCAAAATGATCACCTTGCCCCGCTTTCTGTATGCCCTCCAAAATGAGTACTTCCCCCTCCCCAGGCAGACATTCCGGGTGATAGACGCGGAATTGCGCTCCCTGCTGTGGCTTGGGAAGCAACCAAGGATCCCCTGGGTACGCTGCAGCGGAACCAATATAATGGAGGGATATCCCTGCCTGACATTGAGGCCTATTACTGGGCGGAGCATCTGACACCGGTGAACGAATGGCTCCACGTCCCGGCTGATCACCCCTCCTATAGATTAGAGAGAGACACCATGGCACACCGTTCATGCTTACATTTTTTATATGGGGGCCAAGGTAGGAGACGCCTGCTCCAGGCCATGCAAATAACGTTGGAGGTCTGGGATAGGGCGACTAAGGCAATGGGCTGGACACGCAAACCGACTAAACAGACACCGATCTGGCACTGCACCTTGTTGAGGGAACTTCACAAACCTAAGGGCTTTGGAGGCTGGGATGCCATCGGAATCTCCACTCTAGGCGATATGGTGGCAAAGGGGGAACTCAAACCTTTTAGGACATTGGCAACAGAGTTTGGACTGCATTCCACTCAAATTTTTAAATACGCGCAATTGCGACATGCCTGGACAGCCGAGAGCTTGCTCTCCTCTCCCCTGCCAGACTATGCCCCTCTGGAGGGACGCCTATTGCAAGAGCAGATACCCAACAAGGCAGTCTCTCTAACGTACAGGACACTGAACAATAACATGCCAGACAGACTGGGGAAACTGAGGGAAACATGGGAGCAGAACCTGGGCATGTTGGACACAGTGGATTGGGAGGCGGCCCTGATGCACCACAGGGAAGTGGCGATTAAATCCCGCCTTCGACTCATTCAATACAAGATATTACACAGGGTGTATTTTGACAGGGTCCGACTCCACCGAATGGGCCGAGCTAGCGAACCGAATTGCCTGCGTTGCAGACAGCCACAGGGGGACTTCTACCATATTATCTGGGACTTCCCCCGTTATCCACACATATTGGGTACATGTATTGGGAGAACTGAGTAAGGTATTAGACGTAACACTCCCTCTAGATCCTAAATTCGTATTGCTGGGTATACCTGGTGATGTTGACTTGGGTCGCCCACAGCTTATTTTTTGCACTACTGACATTAGTGGTAGCGAAAAGAGATGTGGCATGCACATGGGGGGCGTTGCTACCTCCCCAATTAGGAGAATGGAGGAGGGGGATGGACATGTATGTGGCCGCGGAAAGAGTCACATACAAAGCGAGAGGGTGCCCCCGAAAGTTCCGTAAAGTATGGGGGAAATGGAGAAAATATAATGGATTGGATGGTGGTCTGGGAGCTGACTAGCATAACATGGGTTTTTTTCAATTTCATTGGCTTCCGGGCTGGGGGGCCACTGGGCCTGGGTCTCCGACCCTGGGGGAAGACAAGTAAGAGGGGGAAGAGACTGCCAGAACTGAAACTTACGAAGGGGCCGGGTATCTTACTGGTTCATGGAATAAAGGGGGTGATGTGTCTCGTGGGTTGGGTGGTGGGTGGGTGCTTAGACGCGAGTGTGACTAATTGTGACATGCTATCTGTTTTGTATTGGTTGAAAATGCAAATAACAATATTTAAAAAAAAACAAAAAACTATACAAAAAAAAAAAAAGAATGTGCTCCTTCAAAAACAAGTAGTTCATAATAATTATTTTCACCCTGGCCTCCAGTGCCTTACCAGCATAGTCCAGAAACTGGGACCTAGCGCTCAAGCTATCTGACCCACACTCCATCACGGTGGGCCTAAAATTTGACTTTGACCCAGTCCAGCACGACCAGATAGCTGCGAGCAGTGCTTTAAGCTTTTTGGGGCTAAAATGCCAATTTTTAATTTTCACTTTAAAAATTCAGATCTCTGGTTCCCTACATCGGATCTTTATCATTTTGGTGTCATTTTAAAGATAAACATCTTTCCATTTTTATAAATTGGTGTTGGATTTTTATTGGGCTGTGTCTTTTACTTATTCACGGTTTTGGTGGTAGTAAATGCTTTACACAACTGTCTCCTAAATTAAGTCTGACTGGTCGTCTGCAAAGCTCCCAAGGGTTGAGCAAGGATTAATTTATTGAGACTTGACTAGACCTAGCTAGCAATTGCCAACCCTGTCCCAGAAGGTGCAATCAATTTAAATCAGATCTATCAAGAGGTTGAACAGGCAGCTAGTAAGTCTTTTTCCAAAACAACAACTGCCTCGAGCAACGTGAATTCACTAATTCATAAAAAGGGGACAGGTAGACGTGATTCAAGGGTACCGAAGAATCATAAGTGACTGTAGGAGAGTAGGATCTGCCTCTTATGTTGCCCCCACTTTTTTTCTGATGTTTACACTTGTTTCTGGCTATAGTCTGGCTGGGACCCTGCCAATCAGGGCCCCAGCCTCTCTGTTCTCTCTAAACGACTTGGAGTGCACTCTAGGTGCACTAGTGATTGGATACTGTGGTGCCTTATGAGTCCCTAGTATATGGTACCTTAGGTGCCAAGGGTATAGGTACTTCACAGGCCTACCAGGGGCTGAAGCATGTATTATGCCACCCCTGGGAAGCAGACTAAATCTAACACCACAGGTCTGCTACTGCAGCCTGGGTAAGGTGGTGCATGCACCCCTTACTGTGATATAGGCTACCTATATCACTACATAGATACACACATATAAACCTATAAGTCACTCCTATGGCAGGCCTTATCAATCCTGAAGGCAGAGTGCTTGGTTCCTATGTGAGAGGGTGCCCCTGCATGAGCAGAGCCCCTCTGTAGCATTCAGGAGACCCTTCTCTGATGCTGTTTGTAGTGCAGCCTGACCATATACTCTTAAGCGCATTATAACCCCGCGTTAAATGCTAACTTTGGGATGGCTGCACGGAAACATGTCGTGTTTGGTGTCAAACATCTTGGAATACTACCCCCCGCCAGTTCTGGCGGCGGGGGTAGCATTCCACCCTTCTAGAGGGATAGACATGTACCTACTGTGGAAACGCGGTAGAATCCTGAAGAGCCCTGGCATCACAAACTGGATGCCACCAGTCACAGACACTGGGCTGCCCTCCTGCTGATGACCGAAACTCGCAGTGGAGGAAGCCCAACAATAGGTATCCTGTCACAGGGAGGTGTGACCACCTCCCAGACAGGGTTTAGTGTATTGGGGCTTGGTGGGTGCACTCCTAGAGTGCTTTGAAGTCCTGCACTGGGGGAGCAGTAGGCTCCTCTGTGCATACCCCAGTTCAAACCGGCTCAGGGGCTACCTGCCCCTGCTCTGGCGCGAAACTGGACAAAGGGAAGTGGGTGTAGCCACCCACTCCCCTGACCCTCCCATAGGTGGGGTCTTAGAGCTAGTCCCTCCCTTCCTTTTTAGTATAAGGTAGGGAACCCTTGCCATTGCAAACTAGATATCCCTGGACGACGCTCTGAAGAAGAATCCTGGACCTTCGACGTTCCACTACCTCTGGAAGACCGAAGAATCTCCCTTGGAGTCAAGGAGTGACTCCCCTGCTTGGCAGGCACCAAAAACTGAAACGACGGTCGCAAACTATACCGCTCCCGCGGGAGCCCGAGGTCCCTGCAGCCCAAGACGAGGATTTCCTGACTTCTCCAAGGCCATCGTGAGTCCCCAGCGAAGCTGAGGCAAGTGGACCCCACGAGTGACGAGGAACCGCAGTCCCTGGGTACCGTGCACTATTGTCGAGTGCAACCCCGTCACGACGTTCTACGAACCTGTGCTTTGGACCACGTGTGGTCCCAGCCTCTAGCAGGAATCCCTCCGAAGATCAGAGGCCTACCCCGTCCCGAGTGACCGTGGGCCCCTGTTGAAGGAATCCTCCTGAGGCGTCTTCGCGATCCCTTGCCAGCCGGACTTTTCTACAGAACCAAAGGGCTCCCCTGGTTGCTCCAGGCCTGCCCTGACTTACCCTCGCTGGGTGAGTTCCCCAGACCTTGCTGGTCTGCACCATTGACTTTTTACGCTTTCCACGAGACTTGCTGCTACCAAGGCTTGTTGGCTCCAATCGGGTCGCCGACACCGCAGTCAGCTGCAGACTTTGTGGGACACGCTGAATCCAGCTCCTGGTTGTCCTCGACACCTCCTGGACCTTGTGGCCAAAGAGTCAAGACACCCGTGAACGACCTGAATCTGGCGACGACGGTGGGCATTCATCTTCCTTGCCCCGGGTCACTGCCCAGTGACTTTGAACACTGTCCCCTCTGCTTTCAGGTCTCCCTTCTTCCGAATCCAGGCTTGGATTCCACCGGACACTTCTTCTGGCTTCACAAGCAGCAAGTCTTCATTGGCTCCCATTGAAAACGACGCCGCGACCCGACACCAAAGGACACCTATGCACCCGGCTTCCCTTGGTGAGGTAACTCCAGCACTACGGTGCTCCTGTGGGTGTTGGCCCTAGAACTACTTACCCTGTAATTGACTTGCTTGTAGCTACTCCCGAATTGCCCTTAAACTCTTAGGGGCCGATTCCGATTCGGGCCGGAAATCTCTCCGACCGAGCCGGACCCGGAGAGATTTCCGACCGAATCGGACCCTAGCAGTCCGACCGAACGAGTACGATGCGCACGTATGCCATCGGACTCGATTCGGTCGGACTCCCATTGAAGTCAATGGGAGCCAGTCGTACGACGGGTACACGGGCTCCCATTGACTCAATGGGCATGACGCAAACAAGGGCGCCCCCTACAGCGTGTTCGCGTCGATGCGGGTCGCGCCGTACATGCACGTGTAGGGGGGACCCATGTGTCCCCCTGTGTGCGACTCGCGTGCCTATGCTTCCAGGGGGGTCCGACACGGACCCCCAAAGTGCGGCTCCGACAGCTCCTTGGAGCCGGACTGCGCGAGTCGGTCGGAGCGGTCGCGATGCGCATCGTACATACCCGGCCGTGGAATGTCTCCATTGCGCGGTGCGAGTCGTCCCCATGCGAGTCGTCGGAGCGGTCGGGTCCTGCGGACGAGTCGGTCGGAGATTTCGCGAGCTCACGCATCGTACACGCTCGCCCGGAAGCACGTACGATTCGGTCGGGAAACAGGGCTCCGAATCGGATCCGGTAAAGCTGAATCAGATTCGGAGCCCTACCGGCCGAGATCGGAATCGGCCCCTTAGTTTCCAACCGCGACTTGCCCCATTGAAGTCTACGGTGATCCGCGCCTGTGTTCACGCACTGCACGCGTCCCCCGTGGGTCCTTTACTTACCTGCCTTGGGTGGTTTCGTGAGGCCCCAACACTTCTGAAGGCCCTAGGCCTTGTCTCTTTGCAAGTCGTTGTTCTTAAGTCTCTTTTTTAGTATATGGTCTGGTACGCCCCTAGGGCCCCAGCCATATTTGTGCTTAATTTATTGTGAAACGTTGATTTATGCATATGTTCCTGTCTTCTAATCTCACACGAGATTAGTAGAGAGTTGTTTAGTAATAAATACATATATATTTTATATATATACCTGTGTGGTGTCTTTTCATTTGGTGATTCAAGAGATTGTGTGGTAAAACAAGCTGCTTTACATTCCTCCAAGACTTAGCCTGAAGGCTGCTCTCCACAGCTACCACTAGGATAGCTTTCTATAAAGGTTGTCTTAAACCTACCTACCATAAGAGTCGAATTGTACTGGTGCAAGGTGTCCACTTTAACTAGTGAACAGCATATACCAGGCCAACTTCTCACAGTGACTATACTATATTGAATAGCACAAGCAGATGGGGCTCGCAGTGTACTAGTTTTGATACATACAAATTAGATTTCATTCCATTGTATAAGTCAAAAGGGCTATTTTGATATACTCAATCATCAAAACATAATCAAGTTATTACATTCTTTTGAGGAACTAAGAGAATTCGATATCTTCAAGCTTATCAAATGTTTGCCTTGTTCATAATCAACAGACTGAAGTAGGTGGGGCAAAATCACTAGGATAACCTGTGTAGGGAACTCTATTGCTCAGAATAATCTGGGCATGTAGAGAAGACCTTGCTAATTGGGGGATTTTACTTGTACAAGTTGAAAACCTAATTACCCTCATGTGCTCGGCTCAGAGGTCAACACGCAGCAAGTTCAACACCTTCGCTACAATCGGTTTCAAACTTCAAGGGTCCTGACTCATACATACCATTTGTTAATTTAAAGATCACAATGCATGCACAACTACCATCTGAACGCTCCATGCTTCTTTCAGGCAAACCTTGCAGTCAAAATTCTTTGTTAACTCCAGTCATGAATCAGCATACCTAATGTTACTAAAGAAATGTGCAACTCTCTTGGGGAACTATCCCTAATTTCATGGAATAAAGTAGGTCTAGCTAGACATCTAAATCTACCTGGAGAAAACTTGAATTCTTTTTTTGACAATCATTATATAATATATTTACAAGAAACCTGGATGCCCACTAATCTTTTGTTTACAAATGTTTCTATCCATGAAACTCTGGCAAGAGGAGCTGGTATAGGAAGGCCTCGTAGAGGTTTGTTGACTATGGTCAACAACAAACTAAACTTGAAGCGTACTAGGCTCAATTTAAATTCCAACTACATTTTTGCAGCTTTGATAAATCATTACAATAATTGGAAACTATTGATTATCATAACTGGGGACATCAATCAAAACCTCTTACTGGCAGCGTTATACAATACAGGTACAGAAGACCATGATTTAGGGTCTAATATCCCGTGTCCTAGAGTAAATTTGTTGGAGAAACATAAATGATGGTCTTTAGTAAGTAGACAAACATACAATCTTTTAACTGATTCAGGATATATATCAATTAACGGCAGAATGCCACAGGATCAGCCAGCGAAATCTACATTCCAAGGTCCTTCTGCACAGTCCATCATTGATTACAACTTCACCCACTATACCTATTTTCCCATATGGAAAAACCATGAAATAATTAAGAGGACAGAAAGTGATCATGATCCCCAGAATACTACACTTAATGTCAAACTCGATCAGCTTAAACTAGAGAAAGTCTTAAATAGCAACCACTTGTTAGTGGCACACACGAAGAAACTTATATGAAATGAACAGCTTAGTACCAAAGTAGTGAATCTGCAATAGACCTCCCTTCACTCCTGCCTACTCTGCACATTGATGCATTTTTGGTACCATGGATTGCGACTAGATTCAATCTTGGCAAAATATTACTGTGTGCATTCTCGTGCACGCAGAACCTGGAACAGGTATTCACCCGGAACTCATTTGTGAGCAAAATAAGATGACACAGAATTTTCTGTGTAGATTTAATCTAAACCCACATTTAAATTTCTATTTTTGACAGGCAAAATTCAGTTTTAGACTTAATTAATCCAGACACTTGATTCAGAAGAAAGAAAACACCTAGGGGTCGATTCCGATTAGGGCCGGAAATTTCCCCGACCGAGCCGGACCCGGAGAGATTTCCGACCGAATCGGACCCGTGCAGTCCGACCGAGCGAGTCCCGATGCGTCCGTATGTTATCGGACACGAGTCGGTCGGACTCCCATTGAACTCAATGGGAGCCGGTCGTCACAACGCGTGCGCGGGCTCCCATTGCCTCAATGGGTGCGAGGCGGACAAGGGCGCCCCCTACAGCGAGTACGCCGCGAAGCGCCGCGGCGTACACGCACAGGTAGGGGGACCCTTGGGTCCCCCTGTGTGCGCCTCGCACGGGTACGCGTACAGGGGGTCCGACACGGACCCCCAAAGTACGGCTCCGACAGCGAGTTCGAGTCGGACGGCGCGGAGTCGGTCGGAGCGGTCGAGGTGCGCATCGTACTTACCCGGCCGGAAAAGCGTCTCCATTGCGCGGTGCGAGCTCGGGTCCGACCCGAGTCGGTCGGAGCGGTACGGTCCGGGTACGAGTCGGTCGGAGCGGTCGGGTCGCCCGGACGAGTCGGTCGGCGGAGTCGCATCGTACTCGCTCGGCCGGACCAGCGTACGGTTCGGTCGGGTAACAGGCTTTCGCATGGCTTTTTTCCCGACCGAATGGTATTGGGTGCGCCTCCGACCGAGATCGGAATCGGCCCCCTAGAATCCTGTAGTTGAATCCGATTCAGCTGAATAGAATTTTATTTCCCTTGCAAACCAATAAACACTCTTAGCATTAGCAAATATGTGGGTGATAAAAGATTTTATGAAAAATAGAAGAAGAAGAGAAGTATGTGCCGAGATAGCCCGCAGTAAATGCAACGCCTCGTGAGCTTGAGCGTGCAGGGCTCAATTTCCTACAGTCTGTTTTCAAATAATAAAAAAAATATTATATTTTTTCATATACGTCAGTGCTTGTTCTCAATGTTAATTACACAAAACTATGCCAGATTGTCATGACGCTGAGACCTGCAGCTCAGCATTTACATGCCCAATTGACATGCCTGACGATACGACATGCCTCTCCCTCAAGGACGTTGCACGGATGGACCTTCGTCTATATCGATTATCCCTCGGATGAGCTGGGCACTGCTGCTCTTATACCACATCTCTGATTGTGGTGTGGTGCAGCGGCCAGGGCAGCTGACTTCGGAGCCCAGGGTTCACGGTTCGATCCCCGGCGGCAGCTCAGCTCAGCACCATGTGACTCTGGGCAATAGCTCACTTAATTTCCACTACGGCCCCCAGCGCCTTGAGACCCGTAAGGGTGAGTAGCTGCGCTATATAAAAACGGACTTACATTTTTTATATACATATATGATTGGGAGAACACTATGAACTCACTGCTCTAGGAGTAATTGGCATCTGTTACGGTGGGCCTTTCACTGTATGACGGATAGTTTCTTTTAAATCTCACTGCCACTCACGGGACAGTATTTGTCTTAATTCCCCACTCTTCTTCCACAGGGCTGAACAAATCCTTCATTCAATATCTGCCTAGAAGCGTCCCACTTCTAGCCCAGCATGTAAGGCTGCCATCCCTTCTCTGCTAGTAACATCTTTCCCATTCTAATTGGCATGTTATTACACCGATCCTCCATTATATTGCAGGGCTGATTAGAGGGCCTGATGCTTCCTTGAGTGTGTTAATCTGTCACTAGTCGAAAGTAACTCAAGCACACTAGTTATCATTCTTTGTTACACATACCCCCAGTTGCTGCACTTCCAAGTGGTCAATTAACTAATGGATGAGACCACTTGAAATACACAGCCAGTATGTACCCTATTAAATTCATACTTGTTTTTACAATTTAATCCTTTACAGTTTGGTAAATATACATATATTTCCTTAGTCCCGACTTTCATCATAGTCCTGATGAGACCCTAGGATCTGGATAACGGGTCAAAACTCCATCAAGAAATAAAAAAGACAGACCTTTGTTCAAATGACACATTGAGAATTCCCTGTGTCTTTCATTATATCAAACATATTTGGCGGTCATACTGATAAAATAACCAGTATACCTTATATGCTTGTACAATTGATCACCGTGTTCTTTCTGGTTTTGGTTTTCCTTACACTTGGGGTACTTCTCTTCTTTTTTTGATAAAATCTTTAATCACCCATATATTTGCTAATGTTAAAGGTGTGTATTGCTTTGTGAATGAAATAAAATTCGATTCGGCTGAATCGGATTCAACTACAAGATTCTGCTGTTTTCTTTCTTTTGAATCAAATGTCTGGATAGATTAAGTTTAAAACAGAATTTTGCCTGTACAAAATAGAAATTTAAATATTGATTTAATTAAATTAACACAGAAAATTCAGTTTCATCCTATTTTGCTCACAAATGAGTTCCATGTGAACGCTTGTTCCAAGTTCTACTTGATACCCATGTTCACGTGAACATTAGGATCACTCATGTTTGCCTATAGCATGTAACATGGAACCTATCAGAAGGGCAAAAAAGTCAAGATGTCACTGATTCCTTTACTTGGGAAATTGTAAATGTCAAAAGGCTGTACCGCAAAGGCTTAAGATTCACTATGAAGCTAACAAGTTCTGAAGCTCACAATATAAAAATCAAGAATTTAAAGATAACCTTCAGGAACAGAATTCTGGAAATAAAGTAAAATAATAATGAGATAGCTTGGGCTATGTTATTGCATGCAATCAAAACAAGGAATGAGATAGCATTATGGACTATGGGCCCGATTCACAGAACTAACTTAAGACAAAATCCTAAACTTACAACCATTTTGGTATTCACAGAAAGCACTTACTCATTTTGGTATTCACAGAAGGCACTGTCTTACTCATTTTGAGTAACTTACTCATTTTGGTATTCACAGAAGGCACTTACTCATTGATGAGTAAGTGCCTTCTGTGAATACAAAATGAGTAACTTACTCATTTTGAGTAACTTACTCGTTTTGAGTAACTTACTCATTTTGAGTATTCACAGAAGGCACTTACTCATTAATGAGTAAGTGCCTTCTGTGAATACCAAAATGAGTAAGTGCCTTCTGTGAATACCAAAATGGTAGTAAGTTTAGGATTTTGTCTTAAGTTAGTTCTGTGAATCGGGCCCCTATAATCAGACATGGATCAGGGGCTTCTCGACCCACAAACAACTTGTTGATTTCAAATGACTGTTGGGAGTCGCATATTAATGAACTGTATACATCAAACATTCTAACTCCTCAGACTTGTAGAGCAATATATGTATCGACTTTAAAGATAACTCAGGCAAAGGTAACAACTTTAATTAATAATACCTGCCCATCAAAAGCTGCAGGCCCAAATGGTATTCCGATTGATCTAATCACACTTAATGTCCCGTTCTGGAGCACTCTTCTGTCTCATCTACTTTCAAAGGTAATCACTACCGTTGTGATTCCTCTAGCATGCAAAGGAGCAGTAGTAATATAATAATACAGCTCACTATGCTTCTTTTGTGGATTAATCACAGTTTTAGATAAGGTTGATTGCCAATATCTGCGGAGTAAGCTTAGTAAATGTAACCTTTGCACCTTTTAATAGAGCTACAATCGGATACATGGCTACCAATAAGACTTACTACAGAGAACATCCTGTCCACGAAAATACAAAGATTGGACTCGAACAAGGCTGTATTTGGGCTGTGCTCCTAATTTCTTTATATATAGCTAACTTGCCTGAGTTACCCAATCAAGATCAAGCGGTTCCCCCAAAACTGGGAACATGTAGGATCTTTCTTCTTTACACAAGTTTACAAAAGCACACAATTTTGGAGACTTTGAGAGTTTAGCTAAACTGAGTCAATAAGGAACAACTTACCTCTCATTCAAAAGGAGAAAGATCTAATCTTGATAGGAAAATATAAGCACATGGATCTGGTATACAAATCCTATTTACTGTCTCAACAGGATTTTATCAGTTCTAACTTGAAAGGTGCAATAAAAAGGAAGTATTTAAGATTTCGGCTGCTATATATTCCTATCATTGAATTTGAGGGGTAATGGCAGTAGACTCTACAAGGAAAGAAGGCATGTTGTCTCTGTGGCTATAAAGAGGAAACCCTTAGCCACCTATTATGCATTTGACCAAAACGTCAGTCCCTACGGAGATGCTATCTGAGGACCTTTTTTAAGGATACTAATATAAGATTAATCTCCGAAGCAGTTAAATACTGCTTTTAATTTTAAAAAATTGATTGCATTATTAAACTAATACATTTTTTAGATTTAACTTATAAAATGTTAAGTAATCATAGTTAAGTATGTTTAATTAATAAAGTTTTTTAATCTCATTTTGAAGGTTCACTCTGATGAATATAGAACAACTAGTTTTATTTATTGTAATCATTGTGATTAGTACAATAAAATGTTGTTCTACTACTTATTAGTAATTGTGATATTATAGTAATAATAGTCTAAGTAATATGGTAGAATGCACACCAAAATCTAAATCCAACATTGTCATTTAATTTAACAGGTGCTCAAAGGCAAAATTTCAGTGTGCGACTCTGGTGCGTGTTCTCTCCAGATAACACGCAATACGTTTTTGACATGCTGGTGCACGGAGGTGAGCCAGACCCAGGATGCACAACCATCAGGTATGAGCCAATATGATCAACAGTTATGAGTCCAATTTAGTCCATGTTTTCCTTTTTAATCAAATTATCCTTTCGTCAATGCTCTCGGTACTTGTATTCGTCATATGTAACATGATGGTATAAACCCAATGCATTTGGGGCTGAGCCCTTTGTCAGGGATAACTATCATGTAGAAAAAGTCACATCAGCAGCCATAAATAACCACATATCTGCAAAATACATTAGTTGAACACACTCGTGTGCTGATACCATGTGTATGACGTGCTACCTGATAAATTCTGACACAAGAAATATAAATACAGTGCAAAAACATGCCCAAAAACTCCTACTTATTGTGACGTCTCTGTGGCTATAAAGAGGAAACCTTAAATGCTGCTTTAATTTTTTTTTTAATGATTGCATTACTAAACGAATTACATTTTTATATTTCACTTATAAAATATTAAGTAATCATATTCAAGTATGTTTAACTAATGCAGGCTTTTAATCGTGTTTTAAAAGCTCACTTTGATGAATGTGGAACAGCTACTTTTATTTATTGTATTCATTGTGATTACTGCAATACAATTTTATACTACTACTTATTAGTGATTGTGGTATTATGTTAATATTATCACAATCATTAATTGACAGTAACTACCGCCACCTACTAATAACCCAACTTCCTACATAGAGGATTCTCGACCAATGTGGCTGTGTCTTCCTCAGGAAATACTTTGAAGGTAAACCGTCAGTAAAAACTCTCGTAATAATGATGAAGGATAGTTAAGTGCTCAGCACCTAGTTTGGACGCTTAAAAGACAACTTAGAAGTGGGGATAAATCGTCATTGATCACATTCCTTGTTACCTTAACCTGCAGGACGTGTGTCTTTCATGATGATAACTTTGGCTTGCATTGTTACATATACACTAATGTAGATCGGGTGGATGAACCACCAGGTACTTTTGTGGAGTTATGACCAATTGTTGGTTAGACCTGAATGCAAAAATTGAAATTTCTCCGCTGATAGTACTCCCACACTGTACAGGTCTATACATGGTGCAGCTAAGTTGCTCTTTTGGGTTCTTTCTCCATTATCAATCTCATCTAAATCAGCCCCTAAATGAAAAACTGGATCAAGCTGTATTTATGGCCTGTCTTCTAATTGAAATAAACATGTGGAATATGGTCATTGTAGAGTGTAGTACAAGCTGTCATCTAAGAGGAAGTAAGTGCAAGATTGTATGCGAAGCTGGAAAAATATTGTGCCACTAATATAAACAAGACAGAGCCTATGTCCAGAATGTTCATGGTAGATGATTGGGTACAAGTCAAACTAGGTCTTATTTTCAGAATGGATGTATAAAAATTTCAACACGTAGAATATCATAGAAGCTTTTGATAACATGGTGTATTAGAGGGTGGTTGTTAGAAATGAGATTCCTGGTTGGCTGAGGTATGCACCCTGGCCAGGTAGGAACCACCACTCTAGTCAGAGTAAGCTAGATACACACCAAAGATAATCTGTACTTGTGTAGACAGTTTGTGACTGACCCTGAAACGTTGTTGGTATTTCTCAGGGGTCATCCCATACTTACTTACTGGAAAAAATGGTCTTAATGGCAGAGTAGCTAGTCTGGTCCCCCACCCTCTAGTGTAAGGCTAGTGTTCCTCCCCACTGTTGGCATGTACCACCACAGACTACCCTCCAGAACCCCTCTGGGACCCTGTGCCACTTCATAGGCTGCCACCAATATGTCAATTTCATCCTCCACTCCATAACTGGGCACCATATCTTTTGGGATATGGAATCTGGGCTCACTGTGAGACACTGCAGGTTGCTGCCACCTTTATTGTTGTTGCTTGACCCCACTTGGAAGGCTCAAATATCCAGCTCTCTGAGGCTAACGTCATTGGCCATCTCCCTTCCATTCATGGCCAGTCCCTTCTTTTCTAACGCGTGCTCTTTATCTAACATAGCAAGGACTTGCTCCTTCTCTAGCTTGGCAAGGGCTAGGGCTTGTTCCCTATCACTCTTGGCAAGAAGCTGGGCCTGCTCCTTATCTAATATAGCCAGCACTAGCTTTAGCTTTCTAAGCTCCCTCCTGCCCTCCAGCTCCTCTGTGGACATGCTCCTTGATGAAACACTGCTTCTGGTGCTAGAGTGGACTCCTAGTCCTGGAAGAAGATTGCTTCCCCCCTCTACAGGTGGCCTGGCAAGACCCTCTTGGTCCTGCCCTAATCTTTCCTCATCTCTTCCCTCCTCATCTGTTTCTCCCTCTGGCTAGGCGTCTGCTAATAATTGCAAGGTTTTTTTATATTCTTCCATCTTGGCACTTCCCTTGTGAAACACCCTTTTCTCCTGGCAGAACCCCTTTGAGCTGGGACACTCTTTAGGCTTCAAGAGTAGCCAGCTCGACTTCTATCACACCAGGCAGGACCACAGACATGGTAGAAAAACAAGAAAAGTTGGAAAAAAGAATTTGCAAAAAATCACAGATGTCAAATCGGGGAGAAATAGGCTTGAATTGGTCTAGTATAGAGTTGCATTGAACAATGAATTACTGTATGATAGTGCACAAATACAAGTCCTATCTTCACCGCTGATCACCTATTTTAGAAATGTGATTCTTGGTTGGGTGAGGAATGTACCCAAGCCGGGCAGGAACCACAACTCCAGTCACGCTAAGCTAGATACACACCAGAGATAACCTGTGCTCACCCTCTGATAGTTTGGCGCAGAGCAGACAGACATATCAAATTAGCCAATGTGTAAAGTATTTGTGCTACACAAACACACACACAAACAGTAAAACAATGAATACTCCACAAAAAGACTCCAAACAGGTTTATAAAAATAGCAGTTTGTATTACAGTAGGAACCAGACAGCAACAATCAAAATATGTTGTACAATTTTCAAATTACGCACAAAAACAGATATCCAGGCAAGGAGGAGTGCTTACATTTTCTCTTTGGTGAGTCGCTTTCTTGGCCCCGGCCCCAATTGCTTTTTTTTATAATAGCATAGTGAAGGGTTTGTCCTGACACACCTTACTCATTCTAGATTATACTTTTTACATAGGCTGTCTACATGAGTTAGAACTGTCCTGAGGTAGACCCAACGTGATGAATAATCATTAAAACCCACGCATGGGGTCAAAACGTTGACGCTTAATCAAGTTCACGTCCTGAGTTATTTCACCTTTAATCAATGCTAAGGGTTAAAAAGGGTGTTAGTGGAACTCCCTAGACTTAAAGAGGACAGATTTCTATTTATGTGTACTATCTATGTTTCATTGAATTTTGAGCCTGTTTGTAAATTTGTACAGAACCTGTCACATCAGTCACTTTATTTTCGTTGTTTGCTCTGTGATTCACTTATGTAACAGCCATATATAAGATGAGACATTTGAATTAAATGTATATCTATTAAGTATTAAGTATGTCGTTTGTGTGGTGGGTTTTGACTCACATTTCTGTTTTGCAAAGTGATTGACCAAATATGGTTGCGCCAAACATTCATTGATTTTGATTAAATCGCCATTTGTACTAAGCAATTTAACGACCCAACAGAACACATTGTAGACTTTACTATTAATACTGAGGGACACAGGGTTACCCCATTAACTGTAATGAGCAAATAACAACAACAGGCAGCCACTGTCTTGGGGAACATTGCTGATCTGGCTCAGTGACAGCACCTGGACGGCATCTCGAGGGGCTGTGTGGAGATGTCCTCGGTCCGTTGCGAGAGTCTAGGCAACATGCAGTGCTGGACGGTTTGGCCTCTGGCGGCCGGGACCCGCCCACTGCTTACGTCGGCGGAGTTCTGCGCGTTGCTGGGCAACCCTCTGGGCGTATGAAGCCGGGCTTCCCTCGGTGCTGGGGAAAGCATGAAGAGCTGGAACACATACTGCTCTTGGAGTCAGGAGCATTCAACATGCACTGGACTTGGAGAATACGAAGCGCTCAGCCCAGCTGTTCTTGAAGTATGAAGTGCTCAACAGGCGCTGGACTTTGTAAAATGCAGAGCAAAGAGCAGTCGATCATGACTCTTAGTAAGACCACCACTGCCGGACTCACAAGTGATAGAGTCCCATGGCAGCGGTGCTTAGGCAAAATGTTCGATGGCCCTGAGATTTCAAACACGGGGCAAATCAACAGACCCTTGGAGATCACTTGGAGGGAAGTCAGAGTCCAGATCCTCTTCCTGAAGATTTGGGGGGTGGCAGGCAGCAGGGCAGCAAGTAGAAAAGGAGTACTTACAGAAAAGCAGTGCAGTTGAGTCCTTTAACCCACTCAGCAGTCCTCTGACAAAGATTCAGTTCAAGATCCAAGAGTGTCTAATTTGGTGGGGCCAGAGCCCCTGTACTTATACCCAAAAGTCCCTTTGATGTAGGTGGTAACTTCAAAAGAACTCTCTGAAGGAATATGGTACATTGCAACGCGATGTATTACATTGCGTGCTTTTACAACGCGGTCGTTACAAGTACGCGATGCCTTTACATCGCAAGTCATTACAACGACTTGCACTAGGGGGCGCGCTGGTCTTAGGAATAGTATTAATTACTATTCCTACTCCAGTTTGCGCAACAGTAGGGAAGGTGTTGGAATTCATTTCCAATACCTCAGTGCCCCCTAGTGCAAGTCGTTGTAATGACTTGCGATGTAAATGCATCGCGTACTAACAACGCGGTCGTTGTAACGACCGTGTTGTAATGGTACAGCGATGTAATGACAGCATTGTAAATGCTGTTTCCCCTCTGAAGTGCACAAAGATCCCTTTCTGCAGAGTCCTGACAGCCAGGCTAACCCTGGGGGGTAAATCAGTGCTTTGTGTGAGGACAGGACACAACCTATTCAGATGTGTGAGCCACCTCTCCCCCTTATTGCCCAGGAAGGCAATCAGAATTCAAATGAGTGCTCAGAATGCAGATGAGCCTCACCTTTTTTGTGGCTGTCTAAAAAGAAAGCACAAAGTGTAGCTATCATCCAACCCAGGCGTGCGTTGGATGCAGGCAGTCAGGCACAAAGAGCAGTAAGTACAGAGAAATGTCCACTTTCTAAAAGTGACATTTCTAAAACAGTAATGTTAAATCCTACTTCCCCAGTGAGGAGGGTTTATCATAACCATTACAAATATATCAAATATGAAAATGCTACTCCTCTCTGGTCAAGAATTTCAGCTTAAAAGTATTGTAAGGAATTCCCAATGCTGGCCTATGAGAGTGGTAGGCCTCACAGTAGTGAAAAATGAAATAAGCTGTTTGTCACTACCACGACATGCAAAACATAAAGGTACATGTCCTACCTTTTACCTATATAGCACCCTGCCCTTACTGTTACTTAAGGCCTACCTTGGGGTGACGTATATGTAATAAAAGGGGAGTTTAAGGCTTGGCAAGTAGTTTTAAATGCCAAATCGAAGTGGCAGTAAACTGCACACAAAGGCACTGCAGTGGCAGACCTGAGACAGGTTTCAAAGGCTACTTATGTGGGTGGTGCAATGAGTGCTACAGGCCCACTAGTAGCATTTGAAGTACAGTCCCTGGGTATATGGTATACCACTTTACAAGGGATTTACCAATACAACAAACATGCCAATCAGGTATACAACAATTATACACATGTTTAGAAGAGAATTACATGCACTTTAGCACTGGTCAGAAGTTGTAAAGTGCTCAGAGTCCTATAGCCTAACAAAAATAAGGTCAGAAAAAGAGGATTAGGAAGGCAAAAATTGTGAGGTAACCCTTCAAAAAGGGCACTTTCCAACAGTGGTGAAGACATTTAAAATGTTAGAAATTTAGAAAAGTTTTATGTTGTCATCTTTTGGAAATTGAAAATTGGACTGAACATGCTGTTTAAAGACAGAACGAGGAGCAGTGAATTGGCTTGAGAAAATGGATTCCAAAGTCCAAAAAGGTGGTGCAGCGCAACAATTGCCCACTCTTTTCACATCACAAATGTCACAGACACTTGAGAAACACAGGGTATGAAAGTGCACTTAGCACATGATTTATGAATGGTTTAACAAATTAATGTAAGTGTTGCACTTGACATTTATCAAAGAGTGCCTTCATTGTAGGATTAGAGAACTTACTTACATAAACTCTTGCCTTAACTAAGAGTGATTAATAAAGAATCCTCTTCATTTAGTAGAAAATGTACTCACCACTTAGATGAAATGCGATTTTCTAAATGTGTGTGCTACTTCATGTGAATAACATTTGACGAATTGAAACTGTGATTAAATACTTACTCAAAAATGTAGAATAAAATCCTACTAGAAACGATAATTGATTTATGTAATGTATGTAATATTCCATATATTTGATGTAAATGTAGTTCTCAGTCATAGTTATCAAGTATTATAATGATTTATTGAATATTACATGCAGTATGAACCTTAAAGCATTAGAAACATATATTCATTTGTGTTTAAATATGCACATGCTAAAGTTAACATGAGTAGGCCTGTATTTCACCATGCTGCATAAAGATGATTTCATTTATCTGCTAACTCGACATTTCTTGCAGGTATTCCCATGCATTGTTAGTTTAGAATAGATACATTACTGTACTAAAGATAGGTGGAACAGGAGCCTGAAAACATGACCTTGCCAATCAAGATGTTGTTCCCATGCCCAGTCTGGGATAAACTGGAAATGTTGCAGTTTGCATCATAATGATTCATGGATTTCAATGGACCCCTGATGGTATGATCGAGGGGGTGTGAACCAATGGACTTTGCTTGTTATACTATACCGTTACCCTTTTACTTCAGATCAGACCCCTTTCGATGTTGCGCAGATCCCTTGCAGATCTCTTTCCTGATGCTGATCAGACCCCTTTGCAGATTCTTGCTGACAGCTTTCCTTGTTCCTTCCTTCCTTGAGACAATGCTAGCTGTATGGCCTGTGAGAGGTTTTCTGCCCCAATGCTTCTTCTGATGTTTGCTTAAGTGTGGCTTAGCCTGACACTTATTCTTCCATAGAAGACTCTTAACTGAGCTTCTGAGATGCTAACGCTTTCCTTCTTTTTGTCCTGACCTGACTTCCTTTATGGAGTTTCCCTGATTTGCTCATATTTCTTCACCTAAACCCTCCTCAGGACTCTGAATTCATATTTTTTTAATGGATAGGAGAGAGAGTCTTAGATTGTTCTCTGAGCACCAGATCTTAATTTTATTGTTTTGTATCACAGTCACAGAACTATTTGTTTGTTTGCCACTAAGTCGGCTTAATTTCCTCCGGGGTCTGGGGATCCCTGTTGTCATTCTGTATCTTTATAGCATGGTAGTAAGGGTTGTTTATATGAATCTGATTATTATCTTGTAATAAACCTTTTTAACTTGACTACCAATTCCTAGTCCTCATTGTGTAGTCAAATGGGTTGCACTGTTAATTGAAATTTGATTGACTGTTGATGCTAGCTCGTCTCACCTCTCACACGGAGAAAAAGAAAAGGTCTATGCGAAGATCAATGGTAAGCATGCGGGGCCAGAAAAAGCTGGATCAAAGGGTGCAAATAACTTGTATTATTCTGATTCCATGGTATTTTTTCCTGGTGCATATATGTGTCCATTGCTATTTTTAGGAAAAGGGCAGAGGTATGATGTATTTATGGTATGTATTTTAATGAAATCAGAATGTGGAACGTGGTCTTTGAAGGGTCGGCTATATTCCAGTGCCAGTAGTCGATGCATAACTGGGGAAGCTAGTGGTCTGTTTGTCAAAAAGCTGTGATTAAAGTGAAGTTCTGCATCCTACCTGCTTCGGTGCACTTTTCCTTATGTACCTACCAGTAAATTGTGACAAATGGCATAATTCCATACTTAAATTTGCCTCACCCGTTTTTTTATGCATTTTTTACTTTTTAGCCTGCTGTGTGGTAATGACAGCATAATACAGGAGGGATGGTATGTTGATTTTTCTTTTGAGGACTTAACACAAACATAAATCAGCCCAGAACAGTAGTGCATGTTAAGGGGACTAATGGAAAAGGAACATGTCTGGAAAAGCAGCTAAATTCTGTGAAGTAGTATGTTTGAAACGTTGTCAGGAGAGATAGTTCCTGGATGTACAGCACGATGCAGGGCACAAGTCAGTAGGTAGAAGAGGCGACTTTAGTTCTATATAGAATTGGTTCTCCCCTGGTCCTCTTTTTAAGAAAAACATATGCTGTAACAAAATATTACCTAAATAGAGATTCTGAAAAGAACCCTGTCCTAGGCATTTTGTTAAATCGCTTGTTGAGTTCATCCCTTGGTGCAAATCAGAACATCATTCATTTGAATTAAAACGCGTACAAAACCTTTAACCTAATTGTTTGCAATTATCTTTCAAACTATGAATAAGAAACAACATTTAAAGAATTCATAAATAGCTGTACTAAAAGCGAGCCAACATGGTGTTTGTAATGTTGTGGGAGACAGTGGAACAGTCCACGTCTCCTCTGGTATTAGGGGGTGGTCCTGTTAGACCACGACCCCCCCCCTGTGAAAAGCGCAGGAATGGTTTTGGCTCGGCGTACGCCGAGCCACGTGGGGAAGATAATAAAAAGCCCAGGGCTCTGGGCGTGGCGCAGTTCGGAGCTGGCCACTAACCAAACTACGCCTGGCTGTGTCCTCATTGCATCAAGCCCAGGCCTTGACCACAATACCACATTGGCGATGAGGTGGTGTCAGCTTGCTGCTGTCTTACCTCTCACCCACCGTGCTGACCTCCGGTGCCTCCGGGAGCCCGCTCCTGCCGCGCTGCTCCTGCCTGTGACCCGGCGTGCCCCTGCCGTGTGCCTGGGCCGGCCTGCGCATCCGCGCGACTCCACCGGCGGCGGCTCGACCGACATACCTCCCTGCAGCCGATGTCCCTCCAGGATCCCCGCGTGAGGCCCGGAAGAGTGCGCGCGCACGTGCGGCCCTGTATTTCGGCCTGCGCGTCGCAGCGGCGCTCTACACCACGCACGAGGGCCTTCTGTAGTGCGTGTGGAGTCCTGCAGCCATCAGAAAGCACCGGTAAGCTGCACAGCGCCGTCCTGCTGCCCCCTCTGGCCGCCCTGTTGCACTGCACCGGCCCTGGAAGACACGTGGCACACCCTCCAGTCCTACATTGGGGAGGCTTCCCGGCTATTGGCTGCGCATGCCCTGGAGGTCTGCTGCCCCCCTCCTGGTGTCTCCACTCGCCTCTGCCTGCATCCCAGGAGTCCTGACCACCAGCTGCACGCGCTTCTCTCTCCCGCACTCCTGCTTGGGCCCCAGTCACCTATCCTGGTCTGCCAGTGCTAGCCTGCACCCTGCCGTCCTACCGCGCAGCTGGCATGCTGCAGCGCCCTGCGTTTGGAGGTACCTACGCTCAGCTGCATTGGCTAAGCGCGCATCCTTCGCCTTCCTGCCACCGTCCTCTGCTGGGCCAGCATGACCTCCATCCCACCGTTGGAGCCCTTTACCATCACCGGGGCACCACCCTCCCAAGCTGCACGGTGGAAGGCGTGGGTGGAGCGTTTGGAGATGTTCTTTGACGCTGCGGACATCCCTGCCCCACGGCGAAGACCCATTCTCCTCCACCTTGCCGGTGCGGAAATCCACAAAATTGCGAAAACAGTCCGCGAGGCTGGGCCCCCAAGGAACTATGCCACGATGCGCGACGCCATCACGGCTCATTTCAAGCCCTACGCCAATCCAGATTGCGAGCGTTTCCTCCTCCAGCAAGCAAAACAGCTCCCTGATGAGTCCTTTGACGTATTCTACGCCCGCCTCAAGGAGTTAGCCAGCACGTGCACCCTGCCTGATGAGGATGACGAGATCCGGGCGCAATTCATTCAAGGCTGCGCCTCCTCTAAGCTAAGCGAGCGCGTCCTCCAGGAACACCGCATGCCGATGAGGGACATCCTGACCCTGGAACGCTCCAAAGAACTGTCCAAAGCCAGAGCGGCCCATATGGAGCTCAGAGCTACAGCGGCCGTCAAAGAGGAGCCTGTCTGCGCCGTCCGTACTGAGACCCGTGAGCCTCGACAAAAGCCCAGAAGATCCTCGACCCACAGCTCCAGACAGAGCTCCAAGGTCCGCCTCTGTGGATGGTGTGGAGGCCCACTCCCACACGACGGCGCCTGTCCAGCCCAAGGGAAAACCTGTAGTGTGTGTGGAAAGATCAATCATTTCTCCAAGGTCTGCCGCTCGAAGCCTCAGCGGCAACCACCAGGCCCACCACGACAGGTGCGGGCACTTGAGCCTCTCCCAGATGACTCCTCGAGCGGCGACATGGACGAAGATGAGGCCGCAACCGTACATGTGGTACACATGCTACACGCCCTCTCGGCCTCCCCGCAGGCAGCGCCCATGTGCACTATCGACGTGCAGGATCATCCAGTGGCAGCACGCATTGACACAGGAGCAACGATCAACCTCATGGCTGCCAGCGTCTACAGGCTGTTACCCAACCGGCCCGCCCTCCACAACACCAACGTCCAGGTGTACGCCTTCGGGACCCACACCCCGCTCAGAATGTGTGGCGTGTTCCAAGCCAACCTATCTCACGACAAAGTCCTTCAACGGTCCAAGATCTACGTCTCCCAAGAAGGGTCGGGATTCCTACTCAGCTGCCGTACCGCACAAGACCTCCGCCTCATCCACTTCGCCTTCACCGTGCTGGCTCACGACCTGGAACGCTTGCTGACCGAGTTCGCACCTCTCTTCGAAGGGATTGGATGCCTCAAAGGCCCGGCGGTCCGGCTACACATAGACAAGTCCGTGGCCCCGATTGCCCTCAGGCACAGGAGGATTGCCTTCCATCTTCGCCCAAAGGTCGAGGCGGAACTCCGTCTTCTGGAAACGGCCGGAATCATCGAACGGGTGCGCGGCCCCACCCCGTGGGTGTCCCCCATCGTGGTCGCGAAGAAGCCGAAACAGCCTGACGCGGTCCGCATCTGTGTTGACATGCGGATCCCAAACCTCGCCATTAAACGGGAGCGCCACCTGACGCCCACAGTTGACGACATTATAGGCGAACTCGCGGGGTCCAAGTGGTTCTCGAAGATGGACCTCCGCTCAGGATACCATCAGGTCCCTCTCCACGCAGACTCTCGTACAATCACCACCTTCTCCACCCACGCCGGTCTTTGGCGCTACAAACGCCTCAACTTCGGAATCTCCAGTGCGGCCGAAGTATTCCAGAACATCATCAAGACCGTCCTGCAAGGACTGGAGGGGGTGCTCAACGTGAGCGATGATATCCTAGTGCACGCTCCCTCCCTGGAAGAACATCTCCTCCGCCTAACTGCTGTGTTCGCTCGCCTGCGAGACTGTGGGTTGACCCTACACAAGGAGAAGTGCGAGTTCCTGCGCCGAGACATCAGTTTTTTGGGATATCGATTCTCGGACAAAGGCATCGGGCCAGACCCGGACAAAGTGAAGGATGTCCAAGAGGCGCCAGCCCCCACATCTGTGTCAGGGGTCCGCAGTTTTTTAGGTATGGTCACATACTGTGGACGTTTCATCAGGAACCTCTCGGATCTGACTGGCCCTCTGCGAGATCTCACCAGGACCACCACCCACTGGACTTGGGGTCCGGAGCAAGAACGAGCATTCCAGCAGACGAAGGCTGCCCTGTCCGCGGATACCACGCTGGTATATTTTGATCCACGCCACGACTCCCAGCTAGTGGTTGACGCCAGCCCAACAGGCCTGGGTGCTGTCCTAGCGCAACGTCAAGACTGTGGCGAATGGGCACCAGTTGCCTATGCGAGCCGGACCCTCACACCTACTGAGCAGAGGTATTCGCAAATTGAGAAAGAAGCCATTGCGATCCTATGGGGATGCCGCCACTTTCACATATACTTGTACGGCCATCCTTTCACAGTCATCACGGACCATAAACCTTTGATCCCGCTGTTTCAGGGGTCCTCGTCTTGCCCTCCCCCACGAATTGAGAAATGGATCCTGCAGCTGCAAGAGTTTCAGCTCACAGTGGAATACAGACCTGGTACCCGGAATCCGGCTGACTTCTTGTCACGGCACGCCCGACCGGCCACCCCTCCGGAAGCAGCTGAGGCGGCAGCCACGGAAGACTACGTGCGGATGATAGTAGAACGGTCCCGGCCTCTCCCGATATCTCTGCATGATGTCATAGCCGCCACACAAGACGATGACTGCCTCCAAATCGCTATCCAGGCAGTTTCCTCAGGTGACTGGCGACCCCTGCAGAGTCCTTCACCACCACGAACCGTAGCGGCTCAAGCAACATTGAAGTCCCTGCACCAAGTCCGTCATGAACTGTCGGTGTCAGCCGACGGCTGCCTACTGCGAGGGCCGCACCTTGTCCTACCAGAGAGCCTCACCAGACAAGCAGCCCTTCTCGCCCATGGCGCGCACCAAGGGATCGTCAAATCGAAGAACAGACTCCGCAGTAAAGTCTGGTTTCCAGGCCTGGACCAGCAAATAGAGTCTACCAAGCAAACCTGCGCCAGTTATCACCGAAGCATCGCCGAATGCCCCCTGGGAGAGAGTGAGTGCTGACTTCGGCAGTCTACCTGGAGGAAAGCACATGCTAGTGGTGGTTGATGACTTCTCGAGGTATCCTGAAGTTGAATTTGTTACATCTACATCCGCCGCAGAAGTAATTCCCAAACTGGAGAAGCTAATAGCAACCCATGGGCTTTTCGGTGAACTCCGCACCGACAATGGACCGCCATTCACCAGCGCGGAGATGGCCGACTACTTAGCCTCCCACCGAATAAAACACCGCAAAATCACACCGAGATGTCCCCAAGCCAATGGCGAAGTAGAACGGCTAATGCGAACACTGAACAAAACGATCCAAATCGCCCTGGCCGATGGACTCAACCTTGAACGAGCAGTGTATCAGTTCCTCAGAGAGTACCGGCTCACCCCCCACTGCACCACTGGCATCTCCCCAAGTCGACTGTGTTTCGGCCGGACTGTCACAGACACCATTCCCCACCATCCGGGGTGGGCAGAAACGGTGAACCCCCCAAACCAGTCAGACTACAGGCGAGAAAAGAACAACACAGCAGCGTCCCGGAAGAGACACGCTAGAGAAAGCCCCATTGCAGTGGGTGACCAGGTGCTCGTGCAAGACCGGCACCCTGGAGGAAAGTTCCGTTTGCCTTTCGAGCTTCAACCTTGGACTGTCACCGCAGTAAAGGGCACCATGGTGTCTGCCCAGAGATGGCAAGAGACAGTCACCCGCAATGTGTCTTTTTTCAAAAGAGTCCCACAGGATGACGATGGCAACTTCCCAGGACCCAATAGGTGCAACGAGGCGCCCTGCAATGGATCCTCAACTCCTGACAGCGACGCAGCCGGATCTGATCGACCAGCCGCCGTGGACGCCTCCACCAACCCGGTACCCGCGTCAATCCAAGACCAGGACTCTTATGGTGACCGGAGCCCAGCCCCCGGCAGCGACCCCGATGAACAGTCACCAGCACCGCAGCCGCGAACCAGTCAGAACAGATATCACCTCCGGCCCTGTCCGAAGCCATCCCAGAAATACAAAGACTATGTAACCAGTGGCTAGACGGCGACAGTGGGTCGGGTCGCAGCCAGAGTAAGCAGCGGTAAAGAGTGTCCAAGTAAGACTGTTCCATTTTGTATTTTGCCCTAGAAGTTGTGTACGGGACTGAAAGTTTCTCCTGGTGAAGTTTTGAATTTTTGTTAATTGAAACGTATCTCTCCTGGTAAAGGAGGAATGTAATGTTGTGGGAGACAGTGGAACAGTCCACGTCTCCTCTGGTATTAGGGGGTGGTCCTGTTAGACCACGACCCCCCCTGTGAAATGCGCAGGAATGGTTTTGGCTCGGCGTACGCCAAGCCACGTGGGGAAGATAATAAAAAGCCCAGGGCTCTGGGCATGGCGCAGTTCGGAGCTGGCCACTAACCAAACTACGCCTGGCTGTGTCCTCCTTGCATCAAGCCCAGGCCTAGACCACAATACCACAGTGTTCTGGTGTTTCTCATAACAGGTCATTGTAAAGAAATCCTCTTAACAGAATGTATAAGCTTCCAAGTACATTAAACAATCAATTTGTAGTTTTGGCAGCCAGAGTGCCTTGTTAATATGCCATAAATCCGTCCTTCAGTTTGTCCGCCCAGTTATGCCTTTGCCTATTTCTCGATATAGCTATCTATATGTATACATCTACATATATCTGGTGGCCTACAATCAATCTATCTATCTATCTAGCTACCTATCAATCTATCTGAACAACCCTCTTTACGTGATATGCCCATCATAGAAGTTTGACCTCTGTGATAGTTAGTGAGCACACTTTATTTGTCTGGTGTTGGAAATGGAGGTCTCTAGTTGGCAGAGGTAGGTACCTTTGTCCAAGTAGGGACCCTTGCTTCTAGTCACACTTCAGATAACCCCTGCTCACTCCCTTGGTAGCTTGGCACGAGCAGACAGGCTTATTCCAAAGGCAATGTGTAAATTATTTGTACTCAAAACACACAGTAATACAGTGATAACATCACAAATAGACACCACACCAGTTTAGAAAAATAAAGTATCTTTATCTAAACTCAACAAGACCAAAATGACAAAAATCCAACATACAGGCAATAATAATATGACTTTAGAACAGTTATTGCAAAAATAAAGGTTGTAGAAAACAAATAGCTCCACTGGGGCTATTGCGACATCATGACAGCAATAAATCCAAAGTACGGCACCGACCGCGATGAGCGCGGCGTCGGACACAGAGTCACATGGACCCCCAAACAACAGTACCTTGGAAACGAAGTCTATGACGATGCACAGTGTCGTGGAAGTAAGGCGTCAATGCCGAGGTCGAGGCCGGCTCCTTGGCTACCACAGTGGAGGTGAGGTGTCATGTCCGCGAGGAGGCGAGTCCAGGACAGGGGAAGACATTTGCGTTGTCGGTGAGGCGTCGGTTTAGGTGACGATGCGAAGTCAGCGAGTTCATGGAGTCACCCTCGGCGGTTATCAGCGCCGTGATAACAGGATGCAGACGCTGGCGGTGACGGAGTTGGTGCAAGCGCTGTCATTAGAAATTCCGATAACTACAGGTGCAGGCAGTCGTCGCAGGGCGTCGGAGCTGCGGTGTAGGTCGGGCGGTGCGTCGTACAATTCACGAGTGGTGCCCCTGGCCTCGGTGCAGGTCGCAGCGTCACTGCAGTGACGCTAATGGCATTGGAGACATATTTTCTTTCTTCTCTTAGGTTTCTTTTAGCTCCCAACAGCAGGAACAACCTCCAGAGGCCCAAAACAGGAATAGGCACCTCTCAGCAATAGAGTTCAGGGGACCTGGGGGTGAAGTCTTTGTGTCCCTGAGACTTCAGAACAGGAGGCCAGCACACACAGGCCTTTGGAGATTCTTCTTCAAGCAGGTTCACAGCAAAGTTCCAGTCTTTGTCTTCTCATTGGCAGAAACAGCAACTGCAAGCCAACCCCACACAGCACACAGCAAAGGGACAGTACTCCTCCTCACAGCTCTTCACCTCTTCTCTTTGGCAAAGGTTCCTCTTGAGTCCAGAAGTGATTTAAAGTTCTGGGGTTTAAGGTCTACTAATTATACCCCATTTTGTATTTGTTCTTCTTTGTGCAAGGGTCTCTGAGCCCAGTCCAAACCAGTTCTGTCCTCACTGGTGCAGAATGACCACAGGGGTTGGAGACAGCATTGTGTAAGGGAGACAGGCCCTATTCAGGTGCAAGGAAAACTCCTCCCACTACTCTAAATGCAGCCAAGTCCCATTCAGCTCAGCTCTGAGTCATCCAGGAAGGGCCAGGCACATATCACCCCCCCCCCCAGTAGCTGTCTATAGTGAATGCACATCCCCAGCCCCTGCCACTCCAAAACCAGACAGCCAATTCACAAACAGGCAGAGGCACACAGAATGGTTAAACAAGAAAATGCCTACTTTCTAAAAGTGGCATTTTCAAACACACAATTTAAAAACTATCTTTACTAAAAGATGTGTTATTAAATTCTGAGTTCAGAGAGCCTAAACTTTATTTCTCTATCTTGTCCCAATGGAAAGTTATACTTGTAAGATGTTACAAAGTATCTCCCATTCTATCCTATGGGGCAGATAGCCTTTTAATAGTGAAAAACGAAATTGGCAGTATTTCACTATCAGGAGATGTCACACCAGTACAAGTCCTACCTTTCACATACACTGCACCCTGCCCATGGGGGTATCTTGGGCTTACATGTAAGAAAAGGGAAGGTTAGGACCTGGCAAGTGTCTGCACTTGCCAGGTCGACATGGCAGTTTAAAACTGCGCACAGACACTGCAGGGGCAGGTCTGAGATACATTTTCAGGGCTACTCATGTGGGTGGCACAACTAGTGCTGCAGGCCCACTAGTAGCATATGATATATAGGGCCTGGCACACTCAGTGCACTTTACTAGGGACTTACCAGTAAATCAAATATGCCAATCAGGGAGAAACAATTGTAATAACAATTTCCCAGGGAGCACTTGCACTTTGACACTGATCAGCAGTGGCAAAGTGCCCAAAGCATCTAAGGCAGCAAAAACGAAATCCAGCACAGCATAAAAAATATAGGAGGTAGAGGCAAAAAGCAGGGGGAACTACAAGTCTAACATCTGGTCAATGAAAATCGTCACAAATTATTAAAGTAACAAATAGCATTATATTGGCTCACAAGAAACGAAAACGATTTCAAAATGATGCTGGCATGGAGCTAAAAATCAAACTAAAAAAGTATTCTATTGTAAAACAAAAATGAATTAAAATCAGAGGTTTGAACAGAAGCAACAAAAACATCGTTTTAAAACTAAGACAATGGTGCGTCAATGTAAAACTGGAGCTAATGAGATCCTAATTTAAAATGTAAACCATTAGTAAACACTTTGAGCATAGGCCAATTATCATACTGGTGTACAGTAATGATTAAAAAGAGGTTTTACCCTGAAATTAATTTTAAGACCTTTTTCATAACCCTTACATAGCAGCCAATCACCTGTTGGTCTCCTCCTTTCATGCATGTTGTGATGCTATAACTGTTGTGTTAGAGCTAATGATGGACTACCTAATGGATGAGGAAAGTTTTGGGTAGTGGTATCTCAAAGCTGGACAGAGACAAATACTGTGTGCATGTGAATTCAACATATATCCACATCATTTTCAGCCTAGTGTACCACCGTTATTTTTCCAAATTGCCCTAATACAAGAACAACAAACGAAACATCAAGAGTGTAAAGCTGCGTTTGAGGTGCTTGGGTAGGGTAAAAATGTAAACTTTGCGTAAGAGTCTGCAATCATCAATACTTGCCTGTTGGTTTGAATGTATCTAAGTCTGATTTATGAGAGATGCTTTTAACCTTTGTAGTCACCATCTTATTGACTGGGAAATAGTCCATATCTCATTCCCATTAATGTTCTATCTTCAAATCAGATAGGGCATGATTTAGGTGGTTGAGTCAATGATTGCATGGCCGGGAGATGGAATTCACAGCACAGTTGTAGTTCAAACCAAATCAGCCAATACCTGGCTCTTCATTTTTAATTGTGACCGAACCTGAGCCTATGATCTGAAGTAAGAGAGACCACAAAGCAATCTAAAACTGGATGTGTGCTTGGTCTTCCCAGCTTGTTAGGTTCCTCTAAAAGGCTACTAAACCAATGTTTGGGGAGAGCACCAACTTGGCAGATATAACACGAATTAATGTCTAAGTAGATGGCCCTGATAAGTTCTTTGTCAAATTCAAAAATGCTACATTTAATGCCAACATTTTTGGCCTTTCCAAAGCAAGATGAGATTTATACTCACCTATTTCATCTAGATAGTGCTAGGTTGAAACCTTTTGTAGTGGGTGACGAGTCAAGGACCTCTTGCTGAATCTTTACCTCTACTGATTGGCATACATTTTGCCTTCACTCTAGGTGCAACCTGTGCTACTGTAGGTCTAACTTTACATAAAGCCAAGATAATAGGGTGATACAAGGGGGGCATAGTCAGTTACTGGCATAATAATAGAACTGTAAAAGCCAATAATATCGCCAAATTCAGTTATCTTTGTCTTTTAGCCTAGAGTTTCATACAGGATTAATGTTGCTCAGTCCTCTAGTTTTATCTTTTCATTGTATGTGTTTCTGTTTACATCCATTTTTTATTATTATTTGAGCTTCTATTTTATTTCCAGGTGGTGCAGTGCTTTGGGACCTAGGGGTTAACACCAGGAGGTGCTGGGCTCCATTCGGCTCTTTCATTACCCCTTGTTATCATTCAGGCTAACAGGAACAACTTGCCACACCATCTGACGTACGTTATGTTGGGCTGCTATTTAAAGCTACAGGGTGCATAGATGCCAGCAGAAAGCGTCACTGGTGCGCTGTCTGGGTGCCAGTGACAAGCCCATCTGGGCTTGTCCATGGCCCAACCACGCTCAGCATCAGCCACGCTGCCGGTTGGCCTTTCCACAACATTGCCAACTCTAGGGTAAGCAGCATTCACTGTGCAACGCACTGTGAGTCACTTCTAGCACTAAGGGCCATATGTACTAACCCATTTTCCCATAGACACAGGATGGGAAAAACTTTTTCATACATAAGGCCCTTAATCATTTGCTTAAGGATTCAATCATGGTAGGTCAATCCTCCCTGACAGCCTATGGCTGTTGAGTCACCATCCCCGGATTTTAAGTTTTTTAATACTATTTATCCTTAGTTGGCTAAGCTGATTAGGCCCCGCTGCTCCTCCCTCTCTCAACAGTGTATTGATTAATGCTTGTTCTCGTGCACTCACTCAAAAGTACACAATACTTTGCTTAGCACTGACCTGGATATTTTATGAAATCTTGGGCTACCGATGCTTCAGCACCGACATAGCTGATGCCTGTCCCAGTGACTTTAAAGTAATCCACTTCTCCCCCTTACAGAATAAGTGATGACCTTACTATTATATTCAAAAACATTTAAGTGTCTTCTATGTACTGAAATCCTTTCTCAGAGGCTAAACTCTTTTATTTCTCCATCACCATCTCTGCTTCTAATTCATGCGAGGCATAATTTATTTACTGCCCACCTTCTTCTTATGGTTCCTACTTTGTAAAATTTCTTTTAGGACTTTCTTGCCTTGCTTACCCCAAGCCACTCATTACATGGGCAGAACTTCTGGGCCACCCAATCTCTTCCTCTCTGCTGGAAGTCCTGATTTGGCCTCTGTGTTACACTAAAAATTCCAGATAAATACCATTTTTGAGTTTCATTTAAATTCTCCTTGAATGGCCTTTTTGATTTTTCTAAATTCACCCTCATTCTATCTACCTGTCTGTGACCATACCTGCAAAAATGGAATTCAAACTCATCAAACTAAAGAGCTACACTATGGCTCAGCTCAAGGAGTACTATAAGGAATGTGGACTTCCAACCAAAAAAGGCACCAAAACGTTGGAGCTTCAGAAGACTCTAGGACCTTGGTGGAGGCTCACCAGTTGCTGACAGCAACAAAGGACCAGGGTGAGGGAGATGCAATGGAAGGGCAAGGAGAGGACCTGGATGCAGGTCCTGAGATGCAGCACACAGGTGAGGGGGATGTCTTGCCCCCATAATAGGAGACCCTTCCTAGAGCGGAAAGCATTGTGTCATCCCATGGTCTGTCCCCAGAAGAGCTGGCAGAAAGGAAAGCTGATAGAGAGTTTAGACTGCAGATGGCCAAACATAAGATGGAGTAAAATGAACTGGCAATGAAGGCAAAGGCAGAGAGAGCCTTGGAGGAGATAAAAGTGTTGTTGGATCACAAACTGAGCCTAAAGAAGCTGGACGTGAAGGCCACACAGCTGTCAGAGTCCAGCAAAAATTGTGGCAGTGATACCACAGTGTCCAAAAAAGATCAAGGAACCCACATACCTAAAGACATGGTGCCCACCTTTGAGGTGGGGGATGACATTGATAGATGGTTTGCAGCCTATGAGCTAGCCCTTAGAATACATGGGTCCCAGAGGTGTTTTGGGGGTCATTATCTGGAGCCACATGCTAGCTGTAGGGAGGGATACCCAGTTGGCTTCAGAGGTGACTGAACAGATGTCCTCCCCCACCCCCCATGAAAGCAGCCCTTATCATTCTCACACCAGAGGGCTACCACTTATGTTTAAGAGACAGTCACAGACTGACTGGTCAGTCTTGGGTAGATTTTCTGAACTTCTCCAGACGGGCAGCTAAGTGATTAGTTATGAAGGGCTGTATGATCTAATTTTGAGAGAGCACATGCTCAGTAACAGTGTCACAGATTAGTGCCTAAACCTGGTTGACCCCAGGGAGCTTGCAAAGGAGGCAGACCTTTGGTTTAGTAGCAGAGTGCCTAGGAAGGTACCTGGGAGTGATCCTGAGGAGGGTGGCTCAGGTTCTTCCTAACAGAGTGGGGTGAGGTATAGTGTAGGGGAAAGGGCTCCGATGCCCCTTCTAAGAATAGGAGGGGAGATTCTGCTGGTGGAGGCCCAGGGCACCCCATTTTCAACTTCAGTGCTTTGATTGCTCCCAGTTGGGGTGCAAGCAAGGGGACCTGATCTGTACCAAGACACTACCACTGGAGGGAGCTCCACAGTGTCAGGAGAGCTGGGAGGGGTGGCTGCCCAGGGGACCCTGACAGCTCATTTTTCTGGGGGTACCACTCCAAAGTCGACGGTGTGGGTGCCGAGAAGGAAGGGGAACAGCCTCAGGGTACAGACTCTGGGCTGAAGAACCAGTCTCAGACTACCACTCCTGGACTGGTGGGAGGCAGAGAGGAAGTAGGGTGCCTAACACCCGGGGCCTTTAGCTCCCACTCTCAGAAACCTCAGAGGTCAGAGAACCCTCAGGATCCCATTGGAAACTCTTTGCCAGACCCATGGCTGGAAGAGAGACCCACCCAAAGTCCCTGCTTGGAGCTTCCACCTGCCAGTAGATGGACTGGGGCCTGGCTGTTAACACTGACAGCTATCAGTGGTCTCTGTTGCCTTGTTGTCCTTATGGGCAGAATTTTCCTTGGTTATGGGAAAGAAGTTTTATCCAAGGGGTGTAATGGGCCACATCACTTTGTTTAGGTGCTGGACACAGCTCCACTTCCTACTGAATAGGCTGTGCCCTGCCTTCACACAAAGGACTTGTCACCACTGCATTGTTCATGCAGTCAGCTTGGAGCCAGGACCAGGGGAGGCAGGAAACTTCAAGAACCTCAAATGGAATCCTCTATAGCCTTCTCCTACTTAAAAGCTGGAACCAACTATAAATACTGGAACCTTAGACCCAATTCGTCAGTACACTCTGGACCTGTGGATACTACAGAAGAAGGACTGCTGTGCTGCTGTGCTGCCAGAAGGACTGCAACTCTGCTGCCCTGCGACTCTACTGCTCTGCTGCCCTACTTGCTGAGAATAAAGACTGGACCTGCACCCTTCCTCCCAGGCTGAAGTGACTTCAAGGGTCAGCTAGCTGACCTCCTGTTTCGAGCTAAAGGGACATAACAAGCTCCAGAGGTTCCCTGAAAACTGTGAGCTGCCCTACTTCCTGGAACTGCAACAGGATCTGCCTGAGACCTGCTGGCCTCTGCTAAATTTCGTTCCTGACCCCCAAGTGTTGCCCCTTATGTCCTGGACCCTTGATGTGGCCTCTGTTGAGCTCTCCTGAAGATTTGGTCTCTTTTTGAATGCAAACGGGCCAGTTCGCACCAAGATCTTGCTGCCTGCACTACCTGCCAATGCAAAGCTCTGGCCCAACTCTTCGCGCCACAGCGACCACCAACGATACCCGGCATCTCATGATCTGCACTTTGTGCTACAGCTCACGGTGACCATCAAGGCAAATCTCCAGCACGATCACCCATGACTTGACAGTATCTTCACAGTACAGCAACAACCATCCACAATTCCTGGCCTTCTCTTTGGGCTACATCGACAAACATCTGCATTGCTTGTTCTGCTCCTCGCTGCCCCTTCCACCGCAAACGGAATTCTACATGCTGGACTTAGAAGCTAGCTCTTTCAGTAGGACCAACGTGGTCCCTGTATCCTGCCTGCACTCCATTGAGGTTGGCCTGGACTTGTGACTTTCACCAGGTCTTGCATAAGCAGATAACCGCAAGTGGTGCTTTGTACTTTTAGGTGCTTTACTTACCTGTAATCTTTAAAATTGCAAATCTCCAGTTCTACTGATTGGATTTTTTAAATTTTGCTGCAAAATAATTTAATACATTTTATTCTATTTTTCTAATTTGGTGTGGGTTTTTTCTTGGGTTGTGTTTTAACTTTATAACTGTTTAAGGTGCTGCATAAATACTTTACACATTGCCTCTAAGCCTGACTGTTTTTGTGCCAAGATACCAGAAGGTTAAATACAGGTTAATTTGAGGTTTGCTTGTGTTTTATCCTGACAGAGATTTTGGTTCCTGCTTGAGTAGGGTTTAACCCCCCCCCCCTCCCAACCAGTAACAAAGTTTCCAAAAGCCTCATTCTGTATCAATTTGTCAAAGACCTCAACCAACATCAGGCACACTGTTTAGACCTTTATTTTTCTCCCTCAGGTCAAATCGACTGCGATCAAGCCTTCCTACAGATAAATACTGGCCACACCTTGGTGTATTTCTCTGTTCAACTATCTCACTCTCCAACTTCAGTTCAAGGTGTCCCTATTGCTTCAACAGAGAAACCTATCTGATCCAAGCGCTTGCTGAAATTCTTCAAGTATGCTGTCGCTTCCTCTACTTTGCTGCTCTTCAGTTCATTTTTAGATATAGACATTTTGACATGGAACCACTTAATTAAATTCTTTATGTTGCACTTTCTATTTCTTCTCCCTCCTCTAATCGGATTCTTTCTACTACTCCTTGGTTTAATACAGTTCTAAGTGTAGGGAAACACAACGGCAAAACATTGGCACGTAGCTGGAGGAAAGATTATGCCCCTGAATATAAGAGCATATTAATGAGTGCTCTCGGAGAATATACAAATTTGGTCATATCTGCTAAAGTTTACTTTTATGCAGACACGTTTGTTTCACCTAGGAGTTGTGCTACAAAGCTTTTTCAAAATCATAAACTCATTATCAGCCCCAGCACAGCTGTTAAGGCATTGTCTAAACAAGCGCTCTACAGACTACTTTTTCAATGAAATCAATTTAATCTGTAAAAATGTCCAAGTCAGTACCTTAGCAATGACAAGGATCAGGAAATACTGACCTTATCTAATCCCTCAACAAATTTGCACCACTTATCTCTGATGACAGTAATGATCTTTTGTTTTTGGTCTCCTCAGCCTCTCCACTTGATTCTTACCCACCTCAGATCACATGTGCTGGATCAATTCTCATTGCTCAAGCCCTGCAAACCATCTGTAACAAGTCCATCACCACACCCACTGTTCTGAGGTCATTCCCCTTTCTAAGAAAAGAACAACAGTCAACTCCTCTACCATAAGCAACTTCCACCCTATCTTTTTACTCCTTTTTCCCATCTAGCTAGCCTGGCTGATGAGCGATGATACCCCGAAACCGGTCCCAGGATCCCATGCTTGCCTTCGTTATATCTTCATGTATTTGTCAACTGGGACACGCTGAGGAGATGTTTGTTTGTTTTGCAAGTTTTTCCATTTGCCTGGCCTTGACTGTTTTTCACAAGTTAACTACAGAAGCTGGGTTTTTAGCTTGCATAATATTGGAAATATCACAGACAAGCACAAAAATTACTAGTTACTGCTTTGATTTACTTTCAAGAAAGTGTCACACGTTTGGCAGTAGAATGTTACTTATACGCACACTGAAACCACCAAAATGTCACACATAAGCAGTCTGAAAACTTGTCAGCTTTGCTGGTCAGAGTGATAGCAGTGTTTGATTGGTTTATTGTCTGTTCAGTCACGTGCTGCTCGCTACAGACTAGTAAGTGTCACTAGTACCTTCTCCAATCCTTATTTAATTTACTTTTAGTGCGCCATGATCATGAGCCTAAGTAAACTGGGAACTACGTTAGTGCCCTTCCATTTCTGGTGCTTTGCAGCAGTTTTAAGATATTCCTAAAGTTTTCTCGTTGGCCAAATGGGTGTAATTTCTGATACATATGTGTTTTCCTCATCTTTAATGCTTGATTTTGCACACGAGAAACTGTCACTCGTCGTTGAATGTCACTCATAAACACACGGAAATTATGAAAATGTCAGACATAAACAATCTGTAACCTTGGCAGCTATGTAATACCACATTCAAAGTACATACACTTCTCTAAGAAATCTTTATGAGATATCTTAAATATAGCATATATCTAAAGCCCTCAATAGTTAGCAGATTACATGGAAATGTGTATTTGTGTAGTACACGAGGAGCTCCAACAGTGAAAACCGGCAAAGGCCTTCCCATGACATGTATGAGGCTTGAAAACAAGAGAAGATAAATCAGATTTTCATATTTCTCTCCGCAGAAAGTAATAAAGCTTCATTTTATGACATTCAAGGGACTATTTTCTGCTTATCTTGGCAGGAGCACACTGAACATTGCCCACATAATCCGAGGATGGCATGTGTGTGGAGGAGGACAAGCATCAGCTGCTACTGTGAATGGAGTGGAATAACAACTAGCAGCTAAAATTAGACAGATAATGCATTTGGTATTGGAAAGCAGTTTAGTGGGACACTCCCATCACAGGCCTGATGCAGACGTGTTTTGCATGGAAGGCAATGGTTTTAACAGATACAATTTACGTCAATTAATTACATTCACCGAATATGTGCTACTCTTGCAGTTAAGAAAATAAGTGCAATGTTCTAAATGAAACATTGAGCTTAGAGGAAGCATTCCTTTTATGCATTACTCCTTTTCTCATCCTTTGCGTGTTTTGAGGAAGGAAACTGAAAATAATGAGGACTCTGAAGGAATCTGACCAGTTTCAATGTTGTCTTTACCTATAGTCAATGTACTTGGATTAAGAAATTTGTTTCTGCACCTGGAAAAGAGAGGAACTGATCGATTGAAAATAAATTAAAAGGAATTAGGCATTGTGGACTGAAAAAACAGAGAATATCAGAACATTCTTCTCTATTACACCTCAATATGTAACGTGAGAACCTAAATTTCTTAATCCACTGGCATTATAATTCAAAGTAACGCATCGACTCATCATGGTGCACGGTCATTGTAGCTAAAACACAAATTATTTTATTTTATTGATTTATAACATTCGTAATGTGCATGTAACGACCCAGTTCTTCAAGAACAGCATACTCAAGGACTACTCATCTGCCTTCAGACAATGCTGCCGCACAGAGCATATATGTTGGACAGTTGATAATGCCCTCCTGGTGATCAATAAGAATGACCTCTGACTTCCTTTTGATCCTGCTCTGTCTCTCCTTCATCAAAGCTGACACCAAGCACTGATCCACACACTGGAAAAGTGTATGGAGTGCTTTGGCATCGTCCTAGAAAAATTCACCTCATACTTCAAATCCACCTCCAATTCAACCAGATGGGACCCATAAAATCTCAGAAACAACACATCACCGGCAGAGTACCACAAGGCTCCATCCTATCCCATCTTCAACCCCCACAAGGAACCCTCTGTAATGCTACGCATGGACCATTCCATCAGCATCCTAATGGCAGTTCTATCTCAAAGCCTCTACTGCTTATAACATTCAGTGACTGGTTGTGTTTTGCCTATCTAAAAATCGACTTAATTAAGACAGAATTTCTCCTGTCTACTAACTAGCAGTAAACAGCTAATAAGAGAAACCATTGTCTCCGAAATGAACCTGGACAGCTTCACTCTATCATATAACCAATGAACAATCACTGCGATTCACCTTTGAAACCACACTCTTGGTCAAAAACACATCCCCAAGAAAACCTAGACAGCTTGGTACAAACTCCTTCTTGAAATAAGTAAAACCTGTGGTTCCTAAAACTGATTCTAGAATAACAGTCTATGGCATAATATGCTCGCACTTGGATGGGGAATGACCTTCACTGCAGCCTCCCTGACACCACAATGGTCCCCTATGCCTACAAGCCTGCATTATTTTGAAGATCAACTACTTCATATGCAAAACCAGCAAAATTAGCAGCCCTCATAAGTGGCTAAAAACGTACCTACCTTTGCCCGACATTACCACACAAGAAGCCAGGGCCCTGCCAGATTTGAAAGAAAAAACTGCAGGAAAGAGAAAATCAAAAGACAGGCTTTGTCCATAAACGCATCACAGGATCTGAAACAACATTTCTGTCTTCATCAGAACTGTCCCTCCTGCAAGTGAGAACAGAGCTGACATCTCACCTCTTCAGCGAACACTACAGCCCTCATTACAATGCTGGGCGGACGCAACACTTTAGGTCGGCGGTTACGACACCCTCATTTGGATGCAACCAAACATAGTGTGGTTGGACACATCCATTTTCCAATAGGAGCTTGTGCAGCAGGCTGAAAAAGTTTGTAAACATCCCTGCACCTCATTGTGTCCGCCACGCGGTGCAGGGATGTTGAGGGGGGCACCATAGGTGCCCCCCGGGCCCATATGCGCGGGGACACTCCGTTTAGCGCGGGTACACTCCGTTGGAGTAACCAGGCGCTCTATAAGCTGAATAATAATAATAATATGCGGAGGGCCAAGGGGGATGGGGGCCCTCCAAGTGCCCCTAAAATCGCCTTCCGACAGCCAATCATGTCGGAAAGGCCGACATGGATTGGCTGTCGGAAACCTATATCGTAATCCTGACAGCAGATCCGAGCGTGGCTCCACCTTCATTGAAGGGATTCCTATTATGCTCCTGTTCCGACAGCACAGAGAGGCCGTCGGAAGAGGAGCAGAATTCACTTGCGGTTTTCCCTCCGACCGCGGTATACAAAATACAGCGGTCAGACAGAAACCTCAGGATGTCTGGAGGAGAGCCTCCGACCGCTGGTCAGAGGCTCTCCGCCCGACATCCAAATCGGGCCCTATGTCTCCACACATTGTAGTATGGCTACTTGAAAAAAATCATGAATCGCATCTCGGGGGTACCACCAATGTTCAGCTCCCCAAATGCTGTTTAGCCAGGCTCAAGCTATACAAGAACACCAACATATAAGACTACTAGGCAAGTTCAACAGCGAGCAGCTAACATTGACATGGCGTTCACTGTTCACTGAACATGGCATATTTATTAGGAGACAGGGAAATGCCCAAATAGAGTATCTCGAGTGGAGGAGGGCATCAGAAGATTTCTAAGGAAATTTCTGTAGCATGAAGTGTTTTTACATGAGTGTTGCTATAGAGAAGAGAAAGAGTGTGAATGATTTCTTAGATACGAGTTGGCTAGTGCTGGTCTTGATCTCTGAGGTGAGAACTTTGGAGGGCTTAGTTGCTTGGGTAGAGAATTGCTTGCCACCTTCACCATTGTGTATGGAACTAAAGATCCTCAGTACCTTGTGTATGGTTTGTGATCTACACAGATATAGCAACAACAAAAAAATTGCCAAATTGCTTAAAGTGCAAAACTAGGCAGCAAGACTGAACCTCAAATGGAGAATCTCATTTACATCAAACCCTCATTAAGAGTAGTCCACTTGCACCCGTTAGAGGGTAAGGATTAAGAGGCAGATGTACAGAGTCGCAAACAGTATGATTCGCAAAGGGGTAGTGGTGCCTGGGGGCACCCAAGGGTCCTCATCCCTTTTGTAAATGTATATATGTATATGGTATTTATATAGTGTGAACCTAGCTACAATACAGCAGTGTGCTGTAGATGGTCAAAGACAAGCAATAATTCAATGAATAAGAGGAGAGGAAGCTGGTTTGTGCAAAAAACAAGATTGTTTGGGAGTAAGCAGTGGCAACTCCTAAATAAACTTGCTAAAAATATATACACCTTTTTTTAAACATAGCCCATTTCCTTTAAGAAAAAATGTCTGCATTTAAAAAAATCTTTATTTAAATGTGAACACAGGCAAGGTGGTGCATTGGCCCAGCAGGTCACCATCCATGTGATGGCATCCAATTGGATTCATTTTCAATTTAAGACCTACCTCATGAATAGTAATGAGGTAGACAGAAATGCAATCCACTCCAAATCCTTATGTTGTGAACCAACCTAGTCAGTTTGTAAAATAATTTAATGGTGGCAAAAATACTGATGGCAAATTGCAACCAGTATTTTGTGACTACATAAGTGTACTTTAGGTCCTAAATGAAAAATTCTCTACTCTATCACAAGCCCTTTTGTTCTAAAAGGCACAGCACACATTGTTGTCAGTACTTTGCATTACATGTCTACCGGAGACATCTCTTCGTCTAAAACGCCCTACTGACCACAGAAAAATAATCAGCAAGGACACAGAACAGAACTCTTAAAATACTCGGCCCCAGACACTGGAATATACTAACCCCAATATTTGGAAAGCAGCCAAACTATATTCACTCCTGGAAGAGCACCACTATATAAAACAGGGTCCAAAAATGGTCTCTTCAGTAGGTTACATGTTTAGATAGATTTTTATAGTTACTCCTTAAAGAGAACACATTTTTTCTCTTAATATACAATGGTCTACAATGAATAAAAATAATAACGTTTGACGCATTCTATTTTGTGATGTGTCACAGCTCTGTAAGTGAGCTCGTTGTACATCTTGATTGCATTGAATTTATCCACCTTGGAGGGATGAAAGGGTGCTTGCTCAGGCATAATTGCTGGTTGAGTTCTAAAGTTCTCTGCCTTAATCACTGGATTTTCTCTACTTAGCTTACTGAAACGATTGAGGCCCACCACTTTGGGCGAATCATTTATTTCATTTTGCATGGACAAAATGTGCTGGAAGGTTAAAAAACATAATTTTCTCAACAACCTAATTTGTAGAGCAAATTAACCAAAAATATGTGCACATGCACATTTTTGTTGCACACAGGTTTTTTGCATGCAGGCAGTCACATGCCCAGGTTTGGGGGAATGGTCGTTGCTGAAATATGTTCATACATCATTCACAATTCACGTGCTTTAGCAGGTGGAGCACCTAGAGAGTTCTCACTTTAGTTTATCGCTGTGCCTTCGCATACAGGGCTCACGTGAGAAAGTATTGTCTCATAAAAAGAGAGCTAACTGTGCTGTTGACTGCTTGTTTGCAAGCAGACATGTACACTTTACTGATACAGGGTATTTCTACCAGGGAATGCTGTTGTGAGCAAAGAACTCCAATAGTCCTTACTATTCATATTTCTAAAGGTTTTGCACATACACGTAAGGTTTCAAATGAAAGCAGGGGTGGCACCTCCGTAATGGCAGAGGAGCGTCACCCACACTCGTCAAGAGTCATTCACAGAAAAATAAAATGATAATAAAACAATATCATTTTATTTTTCTGTGACTGACTCTGACTGAGGAATGCCTGTAGAGCGGGGCCAGGCCATGACAGGGAGGAGTGGTGGGCACTTAGGAGTGCGCATGTCAGTTTGGCCGGCCGTCTTAAGCCGGCCAAACAGGCATGCGCACTTCTATTTCTCCAATGCAGGTGTGTTGCACAACCGGGTTGGAGAAAAGCTGCAGGCTCCCAGGCACTGTCTGAGTGGCAGACCAGGCATGAGAGCAGCATCTGGATTGGGTAGGGAACCTGTGCTTTTTCAGAGACTGCTGGCAGAGCACAGAGGCGGACGTCGGCATCGGAGGCAGCAGCAGAGAAAGGTACGTTTTTTAAAATTATTATTTTCCCCTAAATTCCCCGCCCCCCCCCACGCCCGCCCCCTGATCCCCATTTTTGTTTTGTGGCGGCTGCCACTGAATGAAAGTAGAGGGCAAATTAACAGTGGATAGACAGTTGGGTAATCAGCTGCAATACTAGCGATACATGAGTATACGAGCTTGAGGAGTTTGAGGTTTTGAGGCTGGGTGATATAGTTGAAGTGTTTTGACAAGACATCTTTTGCTGTATTGTGATATACTATGATACTCCATCAGTGGGCTGTGCACTTTTTGGTTGTTGTGTTCAATGAGATTCATTTAGTTAATCTATGTTGTTTAATTAACTGATGTTGGGGACTGAAGGGTTGGGGAAGAAGTGACAGTTTCTTATTTTGCTATTATATTTACTCTAATGCATTTAATGGAAAATGGTATGGGTACAATGACAATGTGTGGTAATACATAATTTTTGACTGTTACAGTGAATAAAGAAGTTGTTAATAAAAGAAATCAGATGGCAGATACCTTATCTGCTTCATTTGTTACCATTATTCGTTTTTAGTCAGTGTTATCCTGGCCTTCGAGGGCTTATAAAGAATACCCCAAACACTGGAGGACAAAATACTGCTTTCAGTGCTGAATGGGCTGCAGCATCCTCAGTTCATGGCACATTGGGGTAAGCACATAATGATTGGAGCTCAATTTTCTTATAGGCATTTTAATAATTTTGTGTTGCAGAGAAATAATGCTCCAGAGTACTGTACCTTATGGTGTGGTACCAGAATATCGACTTAAAAAATATTGATTGACCAAAATATTGTGACAAAACATTGTGTGTGACAAAGTAACATGGAATAGAATATCTACGATTGGTATATATTTGTACATATTGTTTTTAAGTTTGTTAATCATGTTGATGTTAATAGTGTTGGTGTTAGAAATGATAGGCCTGATTCACAAAACGCAACATGGCAGAACCTTTCTTCCCCGTGCAGACCAAAGATCTCCTCATTTGCCTGTTGTACCTTTTTTGGGCATATATCTCCACTCAGGGGATAGAGATCTTCGCACACTTAGGTAAAGGCTTTACTAGTATTTAAGAGTAAGACAATTGAAATTTACAAGAGACACTTCTAGTTATACTGCAACTTTGTGTAAGTAATTGGGGTATTAGTTAAGGGGGATGAGTACCTACTTGAATTAATAACCACAACCTTTTTCAGAGTGAAGCAGAAAATTCACTAAAATAACTTTTGCACAACCCCCTAGAACAGAGGTCTCCAACTTTTCCTGTAGTAAGAACTACTTATGTTCAATGAATATCAACCCGAGCTACTAACATTATCAGTGTTGTAATAGTGACCACATCAGACAAGATTACATTAGTGGCCACCATCTGTAAGATTACTAGGATTGATCACCTCCGTGCGTCAGGTAGGGTTACCAATAGTAATGTGAAAAATTGACAATTGTGAATGCCTTTATGTGAGGAATACATAACAACCATTGCTGCAATGAGCCTGGCTCCAAGATAATGATATTAGTAACAAGTGTCCGTAGTGCTACATGATTTATCACTTAAAATTAAGCTTCAAATATATTTTGGAAATTCATTCATTTTTTTCTCAAGACATCAGTTTATGAGTTCTGAAAAGCACACGTTGTTGTCTATTATACACACCTAAATTTGGAATATAAATATTAATTCAACCAAACAAAAGCTTCCTATTTACTAGGCTGGTATGCACACAGGAGAGCTACATACAGGTAGCTGGAAAGCTAAAAGTAGCTAATGAGTTGCTCGTTGGAGAAACTTGCTCTAGAAGCTATGTCACAGAGCAGGCAGTCTTAACTTTGCAGCAATATGTAAAGTATTTATGCAGTTCTAAAATAACAATAAAGTCAAAACACAGCACAGAAAAATCCCAAATTAATTTTGGAAAAGAGAGTGGATTTTAATAAATAAACTGACACCAAAACAACAAAAATCTAATAAGGCAAATTAAAGTTATGTATTTTTAAATTGTAAGGTTTAAAATAGTGCAAAAAAAACATTATTCACCAACAACAGTCTTCTGGTTCGCTCGACCGGTACCTAGGTGCAAGCAAAGGCTGACTGCAATGAATGGCGGTCGGATACAGAACCACGAGGGAACCATCAGTACTGGTTCCACCAAGCTGCACAGCCACGAAACTGGATGAATCCAATGAATTAAATTCAAATAATTTAATCTTCTTTTTTATCCATGTTTTTCACCGTTACTTTTTAACCTTCTTGCTTAACTGTTCATTCAATCCATTTTATTCATTTCAATGCTTTACGTCACTGCTTACAAAAGCTCAGGAGCAAAAGTAGGTTCCATGTGTCATGATTTATTCCAACAACCCAATGCATTTCGGGAAAAATTCCCTTCATCAGGGGCATCTAAAATACAAACACATATATGTTTTACCCATCTTTATCATCACAATGGTGCATTTCGCAAAAATTTAAAATTGAAAAACGGAATCCATCTATTGTACACGAAAATAAAATCCTCCGTAGACAATGCATGAAACGCTGCAAATTAATCTGCCCAGTACCCAGAGAGTTTACACTGGAACATCCAGCATACTAACACTGTCCCCTTTTCAACATCCATGCCGTTCTCAAATCTTCTACATAGCAAGTTAACCCTCGGTCAATCCAACCCCTTAAGCGTATTAAATCTTATCACCTATTCATTAGCGCTGAAACTGATCTAAACATATTCACGCTTACCATGTCATCTGGTCATTCCTATTCCTTAAAACAATCCTTCCAGAATTTCCACTTCTTTAAAAATAACATGCCAAGTTCTATCGTGTCATGTTCCTATTTCCTGGCGTGCCGAGGCGCGCGTGACCCATCTGAATGCGAACTCAATCTGTCGATGACACAGCCTGTTATACATTTTACCGCCCTCCTTAATTACTCCCAGGTGGTTGACTAAACCAGGATTTCAAAGCTAAGCAACGGGATATGTGTGTTCTTTCTCCTTGCCCCCATTGTCGGATACAGAAACCAGGTTTGACCATGTTGGAAGAGTTTCCTTTGGACTTAGTTTCTGAAATGGAAGTCAAAAATACTCAGCGGGCCAAGGTTGCAGGTTGAGGCAAAAGAGGGCTTCATGTCATCAGATAGTTGCTGGATGAGGTCTCATGAAGCTGTTATCTTTTGGTGGGAAAACTCTGAGCACGAAATTTTTTAATTCTCACCCATTAAGGTCTCTCACTGACCGAATACTTTTGATGCCGTCATCTGATGAAGATTTCTACCTTTGGACTTAATCAGGTTTCTGGAGCTCGGATCCTTCCAGAGGGGCAAGGCTGCAGATTGTAGCTGAAAAGTGCTTCACAAGGCAAGATACCTTGCCCACAAGGTCAGGATGAATCAGATTTGCTGCTGTGGAGAAGAACGTAGCAGGAGCAACCTGCATCATTGGCCCAGCAGCAACGCACCTTCGCCAGATATTCTTGGCAGGTTGATCCCAGTCCTCTGCCAGTTCTCAGAGAAAAAGTTGCAAAAAGGTTTCCAAGTCCCAGGTTTCAGCATTTGTTAGGAGGAGTATACTTTGACAACAGCCGAGGGTCCGGAACATTGGGAACAGCACTTAAGAGTCATGACTAACTCCAGAAGAGGCCAGCAGTAGGGTCCAGGTCAGGTCCAGTTAGAATTAGTCAGCTGGGATTGCAGAAAAAGGCTTGTTGTATCCTTTTATTCCATTCCAAACAAGAACTCAGCTGTATGACCCTTGGAGTCCACGTCTTTGTCATGGGTACAAGACCAGTGGTCCAAGTGGGCAGAATCAGCTGGGCACGGCGTTCCCAAGGCCAACAGATAAGGCTCGGCATTCGTGGCCGTTCGCAGGGCAGATTAGGAAAAGGACTCTGTCTCTTCCTTCCTGCCCAGAGAAGACAAAGACAGTGCCCACTTCTGCTCTGCTGCTGGCAGCTTCCCGTGGTGCCCCCCTCTCTTTCTTCCTCATATTCCCTCTCTTTCTGTCTAGCTGCTCCTCACGTACTGAAAATCATGACTTGAAGAAACGGTTCTCACCCTCTCTTCTTTCATTTATTTGTTCCCCTGTGAAATGGATCCACAAAAGAAAAAAATCTTTTGCTGGAAATGTTGTCTTTTTCTGACATTTTTCTATTCCAAAGTGCAGCCTTGGGACGGAGAGAAATAAAAGGTACAAAATATGAAAAATAAATACATAACTAAATAAAGCAAGACAGAGTGGTTGCAAAGTTGCCAGATTGATTTTATTCACACCCAAACACATTAGCGTCTTTTTACAGAGTTTGCCAGTGAAGCGCTACTTTTGTTTTCTCGTCTTTCTTTGAACAACATTGTTTTCCCCGAGTGGGGAAGTGTACCATTCCTGGAGGTACTGCAACATGTGGTTAATAGGTGGATTGGAAAACAAAATGTGTACCACAGTTCTGTGTTTATAGATGTAGTCTTTTTAAATCATACTGCTTATGGTTTGTAAGGATATAAGCATTGGACATTGAAACAGGTCCTTACTGGGCCCTGTAGTCATATCCTTAACTTTTCAGGCGAAAGCACTCACTGATTTCTGAATAGTGAGTGTAAAAGCGTTACGGTAACCATGTTGTTCCTGCTTACATTTCACATGCTTTACTTAATCTTGCATTCCCTATGAGTGCTTGTTTTTTCTAGCATGTTGCTACTTTCTTTTTTTCAGGCAGCATATTAAACTTGTCTAGTGCGTAATTTGAATTGAGTCCCATCCAGGTGTTTATAGCGGGTCACAATTGGGTTGTAGCTGAAGGCAGTGGGAGTTTCTCTCAGTGGGGCACTATGGTGTTCAGTGGGGGAGAGGATGTGGCACTATGGTCAGAGCTGCCGAATTTGGAACTGGGGAACCAGGTTCAGCCTTCATAACCAGTCCCCCATACTACTCTCTTGAGGGAGCACATTCCCATGCTAGACCTTAAAAGGCCCCACTAAACCTTAGAAACCCTTGTGTCTTAGCACCAGCAGGTGGACCCTAGTGTGGGTTAACCTTGAAGGCCTGTCGCCACAATCCATGCTGAAGTTCACCTCCAGTCTTGCGGGCAGGCCTATGAAGCAGCACAACCTAGAACAACAGTGACTCTGTCACAGGACCCTTGAGAAGGTTATGGCGGTGCGAACGATGTAACCGCAGCGGGAACTGACATTGGATGGGGGCATAATGTTTGCAAGTATATTATGGTTTTAAAAGCATCTGCTGCCTCCTTCCTGGCCTCCAGCGATTTTCAGCAACAATAAAAATGTCATGATAACTCCAGTGATTAAAGTTTTTCCTAGAGAGAGATCGGAGTTTTGTCTAGTGGAAGTTTTGACTCCTGGAAAGGTAGCGCAGAGGGTTAACGTGCCTGCTGCAAAGAACATGTACCATGCAGATCACAGAGTGCACATAATGTAACTAGGTCAGTGGGTTACTGATTTTGTCAGAGAGATCCTTTTGTTACTTGCAGTTTATAAGTTAAAATCCTAGCATAGAACAGTGAGCTATTAACTGTCATTAAAGAGCTGCATGGAAACTGCCAAGTATTAATTGGAGTATTATGGTTTTTCCCCCAGTCTTTTTATTATCCTAATGTTGCAAAAAGTGTTCATTGGGATAGAAAGCCATTCTGATTATTAAAGAGAAACCCCAACCATGGTATTACGTTTTAAATTCTGAGTTTGTGTTTCTCTAGACCAATCACTACTAAACTACACTGCCTACTAGTATGGTTGTCATGTGACTCCTATACCTTGTAGTCCTTTGTCTTATGTAACATTTCCTATACAGTGATTTACACACGTATGATTGATTGTCTCTGTGTAATGTGTGTAATGTAAAGTGCTCTTACACCCTACATTAGTATGAGTGGCGCTGTAAATCAAATTAAATGCATCTGAGAGAGTGCGGTCATGGCGACTTGAGGGGCATTGTTAAAGGGTGGTAGTGAGAGAGTGCGTGGTGGAGGTAGTCTTGGGGGACACCAACAAACATTGTTGCAAAGGGAGCCACCAGCGCTAAAGCTGGCCCTGCCCTTGAGGCCAGTCCACCTCATCAATTGGTACCTCCATTGGCCTTGTTTCAGCAGTAGTAGCTGTAACTCATCAGGGATCAGCAATGCAGGATTTGCACGCACAACAAACCAAGTTTGCAAACTTCACAGTCTCTTTGCTTCATGCACAAGCACTTTTAATGTGCTGCCTGCTGTGGGGCGACTTGAATCATGCAGCAATGGGGGGCAAAATTATGCTGCAGTGTTGACTAAATTAAGCAGCAAAAAAAAGCCTGCGGTGTAATGCAGTATATTTTCAGAATACTTTATTATTTTGAAATTTTTACACATGCTAACAGTCTCTGCATATATTTTGCCTGATTAGTACGAGTGTAACATACAAATGCAGCAGTGAGAAAGGTGATCAGCAACAAAAGTCGCATTTTTTAGTAACTTTTTATCCGTTTGAGGTACAAACAATTTATTAGTTAAATATGTCAGATTATGCAGCGGATGTGATTGGAAACATATCCCACTTTATGAATGTATTTTAATGTCAATAACTCATATTAAACCTTAAATAATCATGTGTATCCATTGGTTGAATTAAATAACATAATAAGCTGTAACTGGTCAGTGAAATACAAACAATTGGGATGTTTTGCACATTCTGGCCACAACTCTGACTCCGTCCACTGATCCAATCCTCTGGTTATTCCCGCCCTCTGATTCTCGGCCCACAGTTCCCCTACTTTTTTTTCCCCACTTCGACCACTGTACAAGACGGAGAACACATCCAGAATTCAGAGTTCTTCTCAGGTCACAGACAGCAGGTCCAGTCCTTTTCTGTTCTTCCACAGGTCCAAAATTGATATGACGAGGGGACTGTGTGTGCCAAACTTATTGCCCAGTGCTAGACTGTGGTTGTAGAAAACTCTTGGCCACTCCCTAACCAATTAGGTAAAAGTTCCCTGGGGTGACCCTACCCACTTTTGCTGCACTTCCTGTGTGTTTTACAGTATACAATTCCACAGTTCCCCTCTCTGCCCAAAACCAACATGGCAGAACCTTTCTCCCCTGTGCAGAGCTCCAGCGCACACCCTAGAGGTGTGGCCAGAGAAATGAGCAACACCTCCTATGCAGCCGCGGGCGCTGCAGGTAAGAGCGGTGAGGCGGTGGGGCCGCTGGGGGGGATTTCGAGAGACTCTCGGTTGTCTCTTGAAATCCCCCACAGCCGGCCCCACCGCCCACCATTCTTACCTGCAGCGGCCGTGGCTGCTCCTATGTGATCACTCAAAACTGGGCCGGGACAGCTCCTCTCCCACTGGGCCTGGTACCTGTCTTGATATGGGGACAAAGGAAAGAGCAGGCCCAGGTGTTAGCTCCCTTTGAGGTAATTTAAGTTCCTTGGCACAACCCAGATGGTCAGCCTGCCAGAAAAACAGAAAACATACCCACACCGAATTTGCCTCAGATGTGGGAGCAAGTTCACACCTCTTTATTGGGGCTATTCAGCTCCTGGGTACCAGTTGGAAGCTTTGCAAATGGGCTTCTAAAGGCTTTAGGGGGGTAATAGGCAACTTTTTAAAAGTACCTGTTCTCAAATATTATTACAAATCCGACTTTACCAATGAATTGGGTTTGCGATAAATATTTCAAAAAGTACAAGAATGAATCACTCTATAGCTGTTTCGGAAGAGGAGATAGCAATAACAAAATTAATATTGTATCCTAATGCTTTCCTATGGTACAGCTTACCCTACTACAGTGAAAATAGCTTTTCCAACCCTTTCACTGTAAGGACATGTTTAATATTAAACTTTTTCATGTCTTACTCTAATATACAATGCACCATGCCTTAATGGGCAATAAGGCCTACTTAGGGGTGAGTGATTAATATTTAAACAGATGGTTTAGAACTGTCAAAAAGGATTTATTTTGATAGGTCAAATTTGCTGTTTAAGCCTGCCCAGCCAGGAAACTGGTGGCAGGCCTGCAGTCATGATTACACTGCCACTATAGAGGATGGCACAATGAGTGCTGCAGCCCACTGGTGACCTTTAACTTATATGCACTGAGTATACTTTAGGTACATTTTACTAGGGAATTATTGGTAAGTTAAATGTGTCAATCAGGGGCATGCCAATATCATCATGTTGAAAGGGGGAGCACAGTCACTTTACAGCTGGTTAGCAGGAGTAAAGTGCTCAAAGTTGCAAAGCCAGCAAAAAAGCAGGAGTAAAGTGTTCAAAGTTGCAAAGCCAGCGAAAACATGTAAGACGAAACTTCTGGGGGTACACCACACAAAAGAATATATTTCCAACAAGATGGTAAAGCTGGGCTGAGTAGATATAAAGTGGTCAAAGTTATATTTAAATTATTGCATTGTTTTCCATTTCATGTCATTCTTAAACTTACTTGTTGTTACTTTTGCTCACTTTTAAGCATTGAAATCTTCAGTTAAAATTTTCCTTCTTTTGGATTTGAGGTTTTCTGAAGTGTTTTTCATTAGTATTCTATAGGAGGAATATGTGAAATAGAGAATATATATAATTAAGTGTATGAAATAAATTATTGGTAGGTTTTACATTTACTTAACTATTTTTTCTTGAATAAGAAAAGGTGGACTTAGCATGGCATTTCTACTCTCTGGAAGAATAGCAGTTTTCTCTGCTCTCTGGCTCTTGTGCAGGAACATTGATTGCTGTGTGTCTCTTCTAATTATGCACCTTTATAATTTTAGTGCTTTTGAATTTGTTAGATATTATAGTTTTGAATGTGATTTGTTTGCTGGTTATGTTTTGATTTTTTTGGGTATTCCTTATTTGGTAAGTGCTAATTAATGTTTCATAAAAGTTTAAAAGTGCATTTTTGTTATTTATATATATATATATATATATATATATATATATATATATATATATATATATATGTATGTAAAAGGGGATGTTTTCTGTTAAAAAATGTGTTATATGTTTCTTTCATTTGTTTAATGATGATATATATGTTATCAATATTTTTGATACTTCTGATATGTTTTTTTGTATTAAATAATATATTTTTAATATTTTGGATGGCAACTATTTTGTTTTCAATATAAATGCATTCTTTATCGGTTGTTTAAAAAGTTGATTTTTGTGTACATGATATTTTAGCAATGATATTTTTGCTGCCCAATATTTTTGTAGTCGATAACCATTCCTGACTCTTAACTATTTAGATGCCGGTCGGACGAATGTCCGACCGGCATCGTGTCAGAAACAGGACCACCCGACCAGGAGTCAGAGGTCCCGATTCCCAAATTAGGATGCAACCGCCTTCACAGCGGTCGGAAAGTGTATGCTACTTATTGTGGCTTGTGCTGCGGGATGCAGCACATGCAGCAATAGGAAACATACACTTTTTAAACATACATGCAGTGCCTGCCACATGATGCATGGATGTTTAGGGGGGCACCACGGGTGCCAACCGGGCACCTTAGCGGAGGCCCAAGCAGGATGGGGGCCCTGCTAGGGACCCCCAAAGTCCCTTTTTGATAGCCTTTATATGGCTGTCAGACCACCATAGATAGGCTATCGGAAAGGGACATCATAATCCCTACGGCCGTGCCTGAGCAGGCACCGCCCCTCCTGTAGGGATTATGCTCCGACCGGTGCCCGACGGGCTCCTTGAGCCCATCGGAAAAGCAGCAGTCAGTCCCTCCGTCCCCTTCCTCCGACCACCGCGACTGCATAGCTAAATGTCGGTCGGATCGCAACCGACAGGCCGTCGGTTGCGATCCAACAACGACATAATGAGACCCAAAATTGTTTAATCATTTTTGTACAAAACTGCCTGTAAAATCTGGACATGTTAGGCAAAATATTTCGACAAGTGTGCTATGGCCGCAATCAAAAAAAGGTATTGTTGAGTAAATTCACCACCTACAAAATAGTCCTGGTGAAGATTGACTCTTCGGTGCAATGTAGTGCCATTATTAAAATATCATATTGGTGTGTGCTCATCTCACCACCCTGAGGTGCCTTCTGTTACAGTCAGTTGAATGACTGAATTTGTATTATAACCAAGGCCTCAATTGTTACTGCATCTAAATAGGTAGGGTGCAGTTTAGCCACTGCCTTATACAAGCTAGTCACTTTCCTATGGGCATCTTATGTTGTTAAATTTCTTGGCGGCAACTCAGCATTAACATAACAGGGCAGTGCCATGTAGAAAGGGAAAACCCATTTAGAAATTTGAAAATAGTTAAAACGTTGTTAGTAATAGGCTTGGGCTGCTGAAGAGGAAGTGTTCTACACAGACTTAGCAACAGCCTGAGATACCCATGCCGGCTTTTCTCAGTCTATAATTACCTCCATGACTATGAAAAATCTTGTTTTTTCCATAGCCCATTAGTGGCTCACTGTTCAGTGCATTCTTTTTTGCGTAGTTGGGATTTGCCTGAAGGGGATTGCAAAGAAATTGACACATAGCCCAATAGGTACAGGCTGCCAGATACAGCCTCACAACTATGTTTGGCATCCCTGCCATTGGCCAATTTGAAGTTGATGGTGCTCCTAAATCATATCTTTGAATAGTGCATTTAGAAATGTACTTCACAGCCACAAAGCTTGAAAACAAAGCAAAAAGATCAGTGCTCCTTCAAGTGTGTGGCTGGCAACGTCTTATTTAATTTACCATGTGCCTTAACAAACACCACAATAGCTGCTCTGAATACAAATTTTGCACCAATGGCTAACATTAACAGCGAACGCTTCTTGCTGTAACTGGCAAGATAAGGGTAAGAGTCTATCAATAACTTTCAAGCATGCCTAAAAGATCTAGCAACTGGAAAGCATGCACACCTTACAAGATGAAAAAGAAGAGATCACATACAGATCATTCAAGAATGCGATTTCACAATATGGAGATGCCTCATCCTTAAGGAGCAAGCGATGTTACACCCAGCATCCTCACAGTAGGCCAGTCTCTCAAGTTGGCAAGCTCTAGGACCTCTCCTAGTGAGTGCTCACCATAAAACAGAACAGAGTCACCAAACCATCCAAACTTTTCACCAAGAGATGTACATGCAGTCACTGTGGCGGCATCAAGTTTCACTCAAACAGGTGACATCCACATGGGATGAAGTGATCAGCATGTGGGAAGATGAACCATTATGAAAAAGAGTGTACCGTATATATTATGCAAACATTAGAAATATGCAGGAACAGCTGATAAAATAAGCCAAAGTGCCAAGTGCTCATAGGTAACCAATATCACTGTTCCTATCAACATAGGAGCATCCATTAGTGCAATGTCACAGTCATTTTAAATTGTTTTCTTATGTCAATGCAGCACCCCTACCACTCTGTGGGGTTGTTGTAGCTCAGGTAGCACACAAAGATTCATTGTACATATTAAGGTATCTGTCACTAAATTAGGGTCAGGGACTCTTCTGTATTATCACACTGTAAAGAAACTTCGGCTCCTACAGTTTGCACTGATGGTCAGCACATGAAAACCAAACAACATTCTCAAGGATTTCTTAGCACTGTTTAAAGGTATAGGATGCCTTAAGACAAGATGGTACACCTACACATCAACCACACATTGTAACCTGTGACCTTGAGTCACAAATATGTCACATTACACTTGTGACCCGAAGTGCAGACATGACTTCAGAGCTTGAACAGTCCGCCATCATCAAAATGTTTGAGGGCTCAAACCTATAATTCTCCCTAATTGTAGTTTCCACAAAAACAAAATAGCTAGATGAAGTCCACATCTGCATAGGCATGCACCTTCCAAATACTGTTATCAATCATGAAAAGGATGTCTCAGACACCACTTGTTACCTGATTGCTGAAGTCAATGGAGCATGCGTTTTTACAAACTGGATCTTCACCAGAAGTTAAGATACATTGCCACCTTCTCGACGCTTTTAGGGCTTCAAAGATAGAAGAAGCTGAATTTTAGCATGTCTAGCACTGCCGATCTGTTAAAGAACTGCATCCATGAGGTCCTCTCCTGGTTCAATGGAGGGCTCAATATCAGTGATGCCATCTTTTTCCCTTTAAAAATCATTGAGGGTCACCACTCTCTTTTAAGAGCTGTGCTCAAACGGTTGTAAGGCTGCGGGCTTACCCTCAGCAGGAATAGGTGTGAGTTCCTTAAAACCAGCTTAGACTTCTTTGGCTACAGATTGTCAGCAAGAAAGGAGACAACTGACTCCTCCAAGGTGCAAAATATCAAATCAACTGTGTCCCATCATCTGTATCCAAAATGCACATTTGCCTATGTACAGTCACTTACTGTAGCAGGATCACTGACAATCACACATCACTCACTAAACTGATGAAGAACCACCTGATATACACATCTGCGTGTGAAAAAACTAGTCCCCATCAGCAAGCTTTTGAAGTTACAAAAGATACTCTGACAGCAAATACCTCACTCCAGTAGTTTGACACCGCCACAAAGACCGAGTTGTCAGTTTATGCCAGCCCCACCAGGTTATGGCCTGGTCTTCTACAGAAACAGTCATGGAGAATGGATCCACTTGCCTAAATAAGAAGCGTACACATGCCTACAGAGTAGGTCAACTCTCAGAGCAACTCTCAGATGAAGAAGGAATCTATCACCTTTTACTGAGACTGCCAGTAATTCCACTTGTGTATGGGCATATCTTTCATGCATCTGATGACTGCAAACAACTAATATCTTGTTGCCAAGGAACATCATCCAGACCGCCTTGATAGATTGAAAAGTGGATTCTACAACTTCACAAATCCTTCTTCACAAATATCTACTTCTTGTAGTCTGGCAGACTACTTGTCCTTTCACACTAGACTTGTACTCAATACAAAGACTGAGGATGTAGGAGAGACAGAAGAATATGTTTGGTTGGTAGTGAAAGGCTCACACCCCTAACTATGTCAATTTTCAACATGCAAACATCCACCACAGATGCTGACTGCCTTCAGATTGCCAATCAATCAACTGCATGGGCTCATCAAAAACTGTTGCGCAAGAACAACTACAATTCTCTCTAGAAGCTCGGCAGACTGTTACATCTTTACACCATGTCAGGAATGAAATGGACAGTGACCGCTTCCTCTCTTACCAACCCAGTCCTCTGACTCACCCTTGTGAATTAACAAGGAGTAATCAAGATCAAGGCATTGTTAAGGAGTAGAATGTAGCTTATTCAACTCAAATATATGGTAGAAACAATGATCAGAGTACCTGACGTATTAAGCTGCTGGTCAACCTGTTCCTCTAGCTCTCACCATCACCGTAAATATTCCACGTCACCAGCGGGTCCCTGCCAGTGCTGATTTTGGTTGCATCGCTAATGAAAGACACTTCTTAGATGTGATCAATAGTTATTCCAAGAATCCAGAGGAGGAAATAGTCGCTATCACATCCTTGGAACAAGTCATCCCAAAATTAGAAAACATTGTGGCCACTCATGGACTTTTGAAGGAACTGAGAATGGACAAAAGGGCTCATCTTCAAAGCTAAGAGCTCACTGAATATCTGAAGTCACTGAATATCAAACACAATTGAGTCACATCTACATACTCTCAGCCTAATTATGGTTTGTATGGACTTTAAATAACACTTGGCATTGCTCATGTGACAGCACACAACAGAGACTGAGCTTTATATTTGTTTCTAAGTGTGTACCCCACACTCCTCATATGACCCCATGATGCTCAAATGTGCACCTCTGCATCAGCAGGCTACTTTGTGACACTATTTCAAATCACCCTACCTGATATCTGATCCAATGACAAAGCTACTTTGTGAAGATGGCAGAAAAACAATAACCATGTTAGTGTGAGTCATGACATTGAGTGGCATACATCAATATGGCAGACCGGGTGTTAGTGAAGAATAGAACTCCTGGAACCAAATTCAGACTTCCTTAAGAACCCCTGGTTCTGGATAGTATCTAATATCAGAGGTACCCCAATCATAGTCTGCAAAGATGAAGACACTCTGACAAAGAATGTATTCTATTCCAAGAAATTCCAAGGGTACTGGCAGTTTCAATTGAAAGAAGCCCAAGACAAACTTAATCAAGAAGGACCCAACTCTCCTGATCAGTGTAAGGATTTAAAGTGTTTAGAAGGGTGGCATTTCAAGTACATTGCTATCAGGCAAAGCACATGTACAGTTTGACTCTAGGAGAGGTCAGGTAGGCCTTTACGCTTCCCAGACACCACACAAGGTGCTTATGGAGGGCCAGAACATGGCACATTAGATAACAGCTAACAGCAGTGTAGTGTTTTGGTGAATGCTTTGATGTATCACTTTTTGGTTAAGCTACTTCACTTCTGGGGTATTAGTAATGGTGGTCATCATTAATCAGTAGTCAAATGCTGAGACTTTTCCTGGTGACTGTTGCAATTGTCAAGGGTTTGTGCTTTTGCTACCCAGTTCACACCAGGCCTTGTGTGCTGTCTACCTTTGTTAATTTACTCCTTATTTTGGCTTCCTTACTGTTAGGATGTTCTTCTATAGTTTATTCTGCAAAACCTGTTCAGCTTCCTTCCCTGCATGAATAACAGCTTGTTGTAAGACTGGTGCCTTCGGCTTCTCTGGGTTCCAGAAGGGGGGGTACTGTTCATCTTCAGGGATAGGTACTGCTCCAGTGGGTGAATGGCAGGTAAGCCACACTTGTTCATTGTACCTTTAATCACATGAAATATTTATCTTTTAGTTCTAATTATATACTCTCTGATTCACACAAAGGTGTCATTCAGTCTCTAGAAATTGATAAAGTATCTTGCTGCAGCCAAACTTCCACTCTGTGAGAACCAGTCCACGCCAGGATTTCTCCCTCTCCTCTTTCTCTTTTTCACCCCTGAGGTCTTTGGTGGTAACTATGTTTCTCCAGCATGACTGAGATTAATTAGGAAAGTTTGGGGTTGACATCGGTGCACGTTTTTTATTGAAATCCTGACACTTAGTGGCCCCAGAGAATTTCACAGACACAATTTGTAAATCTGGCTCATCTCATAATGTAACCACTGCTGAGTGGCAATAATCCACTGATCTAGATGACTCTTTAATGGTTTGTGCTACGCCACACCCCTCCATGTCTGTGACTCCCAACTTTTCTAGCCAGGCTATATATAATCTAGGAGCCAACCCAGGGCACTTCCCAGAAAAAAATAGGACTTTGTTTATCAAGTGTTGTGTGGAGGGCCCCAGATGGCCACTTTGTTCATGTATGTTTGGGGTAAATGATACTGTGTGTTATACTATGTCGTTCTCTGATTTAGAGGAGGGATGTTATGTCACATAGGCGCACCTCCAAATGTAGTGTTGCCCATGACATAAATGGCTGTTAAATAAAGGGCTCCTCCAACGTGTTGGGCATTTGACGCATCAGGACCAAATTTATCACACATCTATTGGAGTGTTCATTTATGAACTGCAACACCAGCACGTGAGCAGAAACACATTAGTAAACAGTGGGTAAATAAAAGGATGTCTTTACAGCAGTGAATTAAGTTAGAACCATTGGATTGCATTTTATTGCTTACTAATGTTCAAGAACGTCAAAGCCTAAGACAGGAACTCTTTAGATAAATCTAATTCTAGCAATTAAATTACATCTTGGAGTAATTATTTACTCAAACGTTAAAGTTAGCTAACATTAGTAAATTATGGAAAGCTCCGTGCTTCCTTGTTCGTAAAACATATTTGAAGCAACTGTGTAGTGTAGCAGAGACAGTGGAAGAGACACATTTTCCAAAGAATTTTCCCAAACACTGGCAGAAGCATAAAAAGCCAAAAGCTTCCACAAAGAAGCGCTGCGCCAGCTGTGAGACTGGGTATCCGCGCAGTAAAATTAAAAAATGCTTTAGGAGAGCCAGGGTTGCATATCAACAATTCTTCCCAAGCCACTGAGGTGGCGGCTCTCTTTTTTCTTATATATTTAGCAACCCTTCAGAGGCAAAGTGTCTTCTTTTACCGCTAGCATTCTGCCTAGCGGAAAACATGCAGTTTGAGGCATAAGTGGGACAGTCATTAGAGAGCACAGCTATTCAGCCAAGAGGACAAATTCAGTCCTATTTGCTGCTGGTTATGATAATGGAGCATGTTCACTAAGCTGCTGCGGCTGTGCAGCTCTGAAGTAATGCATACGTGAAATGCAAGTGACTTTCGTTTTTGAATATACTCACTTCACTGGCACTGCAGAGTAAACCAGAAACAAAACAATTACTACGAGCAACTGAACCAAGCAGGATGCAAAGGAGAAATCATACCATTTGAAATGTTTTTTTCATTTCGTTTCATTTCCACAAGGGGTTGTACTCAGAGAAAATGAAAATGGACTCCAATGGCCCATTTCCAAGCCATTCTTTATTCGACTAAAAGAAAAGGCTTGAGGAAGTATCATTTTGATTACCTCTGCTTCAGGACAAATCTAAAGGATGAGTGATGCGTTGAAATTGGCTTGAGATGTGCTCCATGAGTAGTTTAGGAAAAATAATGATTTCTCCCGCAAATATTGTTTTAAGTTAGACCCAGCCATTTATTAGGTTTGAATCTGTTGTGTTCTCTTTAAATGCATTGTATACCTCATGCTCTTGCGCGAGGATTGTATTTCTCTTGTATTGTAATTGTTATCTTTTAACTTCACGGTTCCATTCTCCAGTCGTTTTCCTTTGGCAACCAGCATTCTGAACTGCGGTGCGCCAGGGAGAAGGACTGAAGGTGGTGTGCTCCGTTGATGCCTTCTATCTCCAATAAATCTTTGAAATATTTTATGGACTTTGTTCTCCATTACTTAACACATTTTGGAGACGATCTTGGTGAAGGCATCGACGTCAAGAACCCACATCCTACGGATTACAATTACCATTTTTAAAAAATTGCGGAATACAGGATTACAAGTTTATTTTCTTCTCGACAATCCTGCGGACAACTCTACTCCCCACGATTTCTTGCTGGATAATTCATTTCGGCGCTGGATTGGCCTTGTCGGAGTTTTCTTTTGTTATATTGCTCTGGGCATCTTTCAAATCAAGCACCATTCGCACGAGCCAGCAGTGCAAGCTACCCCTTCTGGAACGTCCACATCGTCACAAGGCACAGGCGTTCATGCGTACATGTTGCGGTGCAGTGACACGCATCGTTACGAGATTACGCTATGCTTGTCTTGTTTTCAGTCGTCTCTACGTCATTCAGGGTCACGTATGAGGGCATTTGCGTGACGCCATTTTGGTTTCCTACAGTCATCGGATTTGTCAGTTTCATCGTAGCCGACAGCTTGTTTTCACCGCTAATTTATGTACGCTGCACACCACTACCGGTACTGTATGTTTTAACTCATTTTACTGAGTATTTCTTCTTGGTTTACGTTATTTTAGTTTTATTGTACAGAGTGTGGATTCTTTACTATGGCAACACAAAATTTCACGCTCCGGCCTCCTCAACCTTTTTGGCCTGCAGGGATTGCGCCTTGCATGAAATGGATTGAATGGAAGGCATATTTTTAAAATTTCATCAATGCTGTTGATGAAGATAACAAGATGTCTGCGAAAAGGAAAAAACCCTATTCTTACATTCAGTTGGCCCAGGAGGGCTAAAAGCTTATGATCAGATGCAGAAGAGTGTAGTAAGTGGAGATACTAATGAATTTGTTGCCATACTAAAAGATTTTGACAACCATTTTGCTCCTACAGTTTGCATTGGCATAACAAGATATAAGTTTTTTCATAGGAAGCAAGAATTAAATGAGTCTATTGATGAATATGTGTCTGCCCTCAGGCGTCTTGCTGATGACTGCAAATTCGACCATTTGCAAGATCAATTTATTAGGGACAAAGTCGTAATGCACACCGAGACCCTGCCATTCAGGATCGTTTATGGATCAACGGTGATGCAGATTTAAAGGACATTTTGGCACTTGTGAGTAAGGCATAACTATCTAGCCGCAGTGCGAATGTACTTAAAAGTGACTCAAAGGTTGAACCTGAGGTTACTATTAGTAAAATTAAGAATAAGACTACAGACAAGAACAGAAAATATAGTCCAAAACCAAGAAAATATGATTTTTTTAAAAAGAATGACACTTTTAAATGTTATCGCTGTGATAGTAATTCACATTTAGCATCTAGCAAGTTTTGTCCTGCATTGAAACAAAGATGTTCCAACTGCAATATTGTAGGCCATTTCGCTAAAGTGTGTAACAGGAAAAAGCATAGTAAAGTAAAACGTGTTGATGATGAAACAAGTTCTAGTGATGAGGAACAATTAATCAAAAAACTCTCTTCTCACACGATCACAGATACTGAGAGTTCATGTAGCAATGATTATGAGTCCAGGGAACTCTTTTTGTTAAATATCATCGATAAGAAGGTAGAGAACAAAAATGACTTTTTTGACTTTGTGTTCTATATCTCTAGGTGGTGTTAATGTGTTAATGTACGCAGACTCTGGATCACCCTACACTATTGTCAATGAGGAGATTTGGGTGAGTAAGTTTGCAAATAAGTTGGGGCATGAATTACTTCCTCCAGATATTCATCCAGAAGGCTTCTCAGGTGAGAAGATTGATATGGTTGGTTACCCCTCTCTATTATTTAGATTCAAAGGGAGAGAGTTGTATGGGAAGTTATATGTGGCTAATAAAGGTCCGGCAGTACTGGGCTAGAAGGATCAGGGCAGTCTTGGGATAATACTTAACCCTAATTGTGATGATCCTGTAATGTTGCTAGATGACAATTCTGAATTGTGTAAGGATGTTTTGAATTTATTTCCAAAAGTGTTCTGCAAGGAAATAGGCAGGATCAATGATTTTAAACACCGAATAGTGTTAAAACCCGATGCATGTCCTAAGGTTCACAAGGTAAGGCACATACCTATTTTATTAAGGAAGGAAGTAGAGTTAGAACTTGACAAACTAGTTAAAGCTGATATAATGGAACCAATTGAGTCCTCGCAATGGATTTCTCCGATAGTCGTCGCACGACGCAGTAATGGAAAATTAAGGCTCTGTATTGACCTGAGACATTTGAACAACAATATTGTTGTGGATAAGTTTCCATTGCCCAAGATTTCAGAAATGCTAAGTCTTATTAAGGATGCAAATTGGTTTTCTACAATAGACCTATCTGCAGCATATCATCAGATTCCCCTCACAGACGACAGCAAACCCGTAACTGCATTTATAACTCCCTCTGGCTGTTTTCAATATAAACGTTTACCTTTTGGCCTCGCCTCTGCTGCGGCGATTTTCCAGAGATTAATGCACCAACTTTTTAGTAAGTATGACAAAGTACGGTGTTTCCAAGACGACATATTAGTTTTTGGAAAGGACAGACAGGTACATGACTATGTACTTAAGAAAGTTTTAGGAGTATTAGAACAGAATGGCTTAACTGTTGAACACACGAAATGCAAATTTGGTGTAAAGTCCATAACTTACTTGGGACATGTCGTCAGTGGAGAAGGAGTATCTACAAAACCAGCATTAGTTGATTCTGTTTTAAATGCTCCTCACCCGAAGAATAAGGATGAGGTACATTCTTTTATTGGTTTGGTGGAGTTTTACTCCAAATTTGTGCATCAATTCTCCAGCAGGATTTTCAATATACGGCAGTTGCTCAAGAATAAAAATAAATTCAATTGGACTGTAGAATGTGACAAGGAATTTGTGGATATTAAAAAGGCAATTTCTGATACACCAGCCTTAAGTGCTTTCGACCCCGAACTCAACAATTGCATCACTGTAGATGCTAGTAATAAAGGCTTAGGCGGGGTACTTTCCCAAAATAATGATGAAGGAAAGGAATTTATCATTGCATACGCTTCTCGTGCATTATAACCCACTGAAGAGAAATTCTCAGTGATTGAGAAGGAAACATTAGCTTGCATCTGGGCTCTTGAACATTTTAGGGCGTTTGTATGGGGTATGCCCTGCACTCTTCGCACTGATCACAAACCATTGGTAAGACTTTTGACCACAGAAGGTTTATTTAATGCTTTCCCTAGGATTGCTAGAATGTCACTGAGGTTACAGGACCACATTTATAATATTGTTTACGTCCCGGGTAAGGAGAACGTAGTTGCAGATTTTCTATCACGCATGCCTACCAATCTGCAAGACAGTCCTGACCATGAATGGGAGAATGTTCAAGTTGCGTTGGTTCATGATCAGGGTTTACCTATTGTCAACAAAGATGAATGGAAAAAGTTGTATAAAGATGATAAAGTGTTACAGCAATTGTTTATTTTCATCACTAACGGTTGGCCATCTAAAAATAGTTTGGCAGATGAACTTAAACAGTTTTGGGAAGTTCGTGACGAACTTTCTATCTCACATGGCAACATCATGAGAGGAGAAAGGGTTATTCCTCCGTCACAACTCAGGTGTAGCATAGTCAAAATATGTCATGAGGGTCACGATGGTATAGTTAAAACTAAGCAGAGGGTGAAGCAGTGGTATTGGTGGCCGGGGATGGATTTATCTATTGAGAGGTCAATAAGAAACTGTGTTTGGTGTGCGAACTATGACAAGACTCTCATTACCCTGAAACCACCCATGGCAGAACCAATTATACCCAGACTACCATGGCACACCGTGGCTATCGACATAATGGGGCCTATTGGTTCTCAGAATAAATACGTGCTAGCCTTGATTGATATTTTCTCAAGATGGCCAGTCTTAAAAATTGTTGACAAAGTAAATTCTGAGGAAGTCATAAGGTTTCTTGACTGTGTTTTTGTGGGAGAAGGACTTCCTGCACTTCTTATAAGTGATAATGGTGTCCAATTTACTTCTAAAATTGCCAAGGAATACTTTGAAAAAGTGGGTATAAAGCATTGCACTACCTCATTATACAACCCAAGTGGGAATGGCATGATTGAGCGTTTTAACAGAGTTTTGAAAAATGCTATACAATCTGCCATTAGTAACGAATGTGATTGGGAGTTGCAATTGTTTAAGACTGTCTGGTTGTACAGAACTTCTCCCCATGATGCCCTAGGGGTGTCACCATTTGAAGTCATGAGGGGGAGAGCTGTTTGTACCAAATGTAAGCCGGAATGGTTATTTAATGTTTCCAGACCCTGTGTATCCATGGAAGTCTTAAGGTCTAGAATTGAGAACAAACACCTTAAGACCAAGGAAGCTTATGACCTCAAGCATAATGTCAAAACATGTGATGTTAGAGTAGGCACTTGGGTCAAAGTTAAGAAACCATGGAAAGTAAGGAAGGGAGAGAGTCAATACTCTGAACCTATGAAAGTAATAAAAGTTTTACACAATGCAGTACAATTGAATGATGGAAAAGTATGGAACTTGAAACGTATTGCTGTGCTTAAAAGTGATGTTCATTTGTATAACAAGAGTGAAGATCCTGCTCTCTCAAGAAAAGCTTCTCAGCATTTTATTATTGATGATGACCTTATTCGTAGTGACTCTTTTGATAGTACCAACATCACTCATTCAACTGTCCATGCTGGCGCTGGCATTGGTGGTCACTCTGCCGCAGAATCCTCCATTGAGAAAGGCAACATGGTTGCTGATACTGAGTGTAGCGTGACCGGCGCAAGTGCAGGCGTGGGTATTGACAATGTTGATGATTTCCAAGTGGATGTTGGTGATGAAAGTGGCCGCTGTGCACGCACCCGCACCAAACCCAAATGTTTAGCTGACTATGTCTGTAATGACCAATCAAATTGAATTGTTTTTTTTTGCAGCATTTATTAAGGGGGAAGATGTGTTGTGTTCTCTTTCTTTTTAAATTCATTGTATACCTCGTGCTCTTGCACGAGGATTGTATTTCGCTTGTATTGTAATTGTTATCTTTTAACTTCACGGTTCCATTCTCCAGTCATTTTCCTTTGGCAACCAGCATTCTGAACTGCGGTGCGCCAGGGAGAAGGACTGAAGGTGGTGTACTCCGTTGTTGCCTTCTATCTCCAATAAATCTTTGAAATATTTCATGGACTTTGTTCTCCATTACTTAACAGAATCCATCTTGGTATTTTCCATTTGATTCAATGGTTCTCTAGTGTCTTCTAGACCATCGTACTAAATTATGAGGGGCCCAATTGAAGGCGTGGCCAGCAGCAAATACTGTTTTGTACTGCCATGGATTTTGAACCGCTGAAAGGGACATCTGGTTTATTTACACATTTACCTAACTGCGGTGGATCAACCGATTTTACTGATGAATGTACAGACAAAGATCAAATCCCCACGGTGGTTTAATCCACTATGTTCAAAAGCAAACCAAACCTTGAGAAGAGCCCTTCAGGAAACCCCAAGGGATAGGGAAAAAATCAGGATGCTATGAGCGAACTATAAGACCGAAAGCAACAATAAGAAAAAGGAACTCCGAGAACAGGCATGGCCAGATTTGGAGCAGGCAAAGGATATCGATAATGATATATGGTTCTGGAAAATCATAAATTCACCTTTTCTGTACGATTGCTCCATGCCAAGTTTGAACATCTCGATCCCGCCAGATGCCGAAATGGCCCATTTTGGTGCTATATTTAATATAGGGACTCCAATAGTGAATGTACCCATTAATAATGTAAACCAGACTGCACTGGATTTTATCACCATGGAGGAAGTTAGCATTGCCCTAACAAATAGCGCATTGGGAAAGGCACCTGTGCCCGATGGAGTCCCAGTGGATGCCTTTAAGCTATATCCGTCACTATGGGTCCTGATCCTTACTCAACTTTTCAATGCTGCCGCCCAAGGTCATTTTCCATCCACCTGGGTGGAAAGTGTGATTGTGCTCATCTTCAAGAAAGGGGATAGATGGGACGCTAGATGCTACCGCCCTATATCACTTCTAGATTCCTCTTTGAAGGTAATGGGAAGGGTGATAATGGCGAGGTTGGAAGTTTGGGTCCATGATCATGGGGTTATCTCTGATGTACAATTTGAGTTCAGGAAAGAAATAGGCACGATAGAACAAGGGATCAGCCATAACCTTATAATTAGCAAATATACCCAGACAAAAGAAGTCCATTTATATTTATGTTTTGCGGACCTGTCAAGTGCCTTTGACCTCATAAATCATGCCAAACGTTGGCAAGTCCTAATGGATATGGGAGCTCCCTGTGATTTTTTTTGTTTCCTCTCTCAATTATATGCTATTTTAACAACATCTGTACGATATGGCCGAAATAGAGAACACACAAAGAAGTTCCGGGTGACCTGGGAGATCAGACAGGGTTGCGTGCTTGCACCTCTCCTATTTTATTTATATATAAATGGGGTAGACCGCTCCCATCAAGAAGTTAGTGCTGATGCCCCTATGGTAGGTACCTGTCCAACTCCTATTCTGCTTTATGCGGACAACGCAGTACTTATCTCTGGGATGCCAAATGGCTTAGAACAGCTTATTCATCAGTTTGCAATATTTAAGGAAGATAGTGCGCTCAAATAAATTTAGGGAAAACTATTGTGGCCAAAAGAAGAGACCAGGGAAATTGTACATGGTCAGAAATTGACAGATGTTAAAACATTTAACTATTTAGGCATCATATTTTCCCGCAAAAACACCTGGACATCACATATGGAGATAGCTAAACTAAGTTTTATGAGGGCCATATCAGCGATTTTTAGATTCTCTAAAAAGATAGGAAATAAGCCTGAGAGAAATGGTGAAGCTGTACAAAAGCAAATATTTATCGCCAGCTCTGTATGGCTCCCCATTGTGTGCTGGTGATAAGCCTGTTTTGTTAAAGGTGCAAGAAAATCTTTTTTTTTAACGAAGATTATTAGGTGTACCCAGTTCAACTTCCTCCTCAATCATACATAAAGAACTGGGTATGGAATATATTGAAGACACTATCCAAATAAATATTCTGAGAAAATGGCATGGTATTTGGGCCAAGGAGGGCACCAAGTTCAGTAGAGAAGTGATTAAGGACTGTCTAGGATTGGATTATTTGAGGAAAATCGCATGGTTACAAAATGTGAGAGATCTGCTAGCAGAATTAGGGGAAAATCTGAATGTCCAGGAACCTCATGGCATTTTAAAATATAGTAAAAATTAGATCAAGGCTATTTTCTGGAGAAAATGAACGCCCACAGGGAGTACATGGAAATAATGAAACAAACAGTGACCAGATATCTCTTATGATATAGATTATAAGGAATTATAGACTATCTGATCGAAGTAAAGAGTGTATATGATAGGTTTTTACTTTCCAGATTGTGTTTGGAGTTACCTCATTTTTTTGTGATCTTTCCAAAAAATGATTCATGGCCACTAAATCTACCTAGATGTCCGTGTGACAGAAAGGCTATACAATTGACCTTGCACTTTATGTTTTTTTGTAAATTGTATAGTGACATTAGAAAGCTTTTACTGCACCCGCTTTTTCTGTCTAATTGTATAATATATCATGAGGAGGCTTTTATCTACTTAAGGCAATTATCAAATGTTCATATGTGTTACTCTATTGTTACTTGTATCAAATTGGCCTTACAAAGAAGAAAATCGTTGATTTTTCTAGATGACCTTAGATATGAAGACAATGAGCAGAACAAGGGTGTAAACTTTTAAAGTAGTTAGAATGTAATGAGACTACGGCTACCTCAAACCATTTTAATATTTTTTTTATTAAATATCAGTGATTTATTTTATGCAATATAAGTTATATCCCCATGCACGTGGCATGTAATGGATTTTGTTTTTTTTTACATATTTTATAAATTATGCTACTTTTATGAATTTGTTTATAAATTTGAATAAAGATTGACTTGACTTGACCACAATGGCCTATTTCCAGGCTCTTCTCCATTCAACTAAAAGAAAAGGCTTGAGGCAGTATCATTCTGATTACCTCTGTTTCAGGACAAATAGAAAGAATGATTTATGCGTTGAAATTGGCTTGAGATGTGCTTCAAGATTAGTTTAGGAATAATAATGATTTCTCCAGAAAATGTTGTTTTAAGTTAGACCCAGCCACTTACTGGGTTTGAATCCATCTTGGTATTTCCAATTTGATTCAATGGTTCTGTATTATATTCTAGACCATACTACTAAATTATAAGGGGCCCAATTGAAGGCGTGGCCAGCAGTAAATACTGTTTTATACTGCCATGGATTTTGAACCGCTGAAACGGGCTTTATCTACTTAAAACAATTATCAAATTTTCATATGTGTTACTCTATTGTTACTTTTAGCACTGAGACAGTGAGGTTAACACAGGTAATTCCTGCCTTCTCTTTCTTTTAGATCTCACTGTTTACCTTCAGACCATTAACTATAGCTATCTCTGTGACGCTCCAGAAATGAGAATGGGGTTAAGGAGAAATACTATGAAAAGGTCCAAATCTCATCTTTCTGATGCTAATTCCATCCACATTGCGGACAGCCTATAGACATCATCCCATAATCCTCCAGCGTCTTCAAAGGGTCTATCATAGCCCCACACGTTTCAACCTCTACATAGAAGTGTTTGGCATCTTGATGCAAACTCTGGGTATCTCCTTTCACCAATATGCGGATATTACCTATTGTAATTATTTCTCCAAATCAACTATCCTCATTCAGTCATCCACTTTTTTATTAACTATTTTACTTTGCATTATACATAGCATTGAACAAGCACATTCAAGCACATTCAAGAAGAAATAATCATCAGTCTCCCAAGATTACAATTAACAGAGATGTGAACATGACTGAGTTTACCCTTACAGGAAGGAAAATATCTCTGAAATGACCATCACGAGCCTGTCATATAAGGAACTAATTTTCTAACAGTGCAACATGCCATCATCATATTACATCACAGGATCAGACTGTGTCATGCATACATCGTATAACAACATTGTAAACCCACATTTTATGGCAAGTGAATCCCATTAATATCAGATAGTGCTTCTCATGCACTGTAAAACTTATAGAACCAATACAACAAAATTAGGTTCTCTCAATAGTTTATTGCTTGCTCCAGACCCAGCCACCAAGTATTGATGGCGGTGGTTCAGCACATTTTCAGGCAGTGATGCTAACGGTAGGGTGTTAGTATATATTTGTGCATTGCCATTACAAATTATTAAATTTCTCAGTCTGTCTTTAGCTGTAGGTTTGGACCCTTTTCTCACTGAATGGCCAATGTTCTGTTATATAATAAGCAGGCCATTACCAACACTTTACAATGTATCATGATCCCAGGCATTTCTTTAACATATCCCATCAAGGCTGTCAATGGTTAAAGATGCAGACCATCCAAAACACTGCCACCAGACTCATCCTAGACATCCCCAGACACACCTACATCACTCCCTACCTCACAGAACTACACTGGCTCCCCACCCAGAAATTATGCCAATTCAAGCTGCTCATCCATGCCTACAAAGCCCTACACAACACCGGATCTGAGTACCTCAACAACCGACTTCAACTCTACCCTCCAATCAGATGGCTATGCTCAGTCACGCTCGCACATGTCTCCTGCATCTCCAGAAGCAAGTCAGGAGGTCGCTCCTTTTCCTACATCACCCCTAAGACCTGGAATTAACTCCCTCAAAACATTAGGACCACCCCTTCACTACTCAACTTCCATAAGAACCTGAAGACCTAGTTGTTCAGCTAAGAACTCTGCCTGACCTACATTCCTGCTCCAGCACTTGGACACCCTCACAAGTGATAAGTTGTGCCATACAAGTTACATAACATGGGCCAGTTTGATAATCAGTCAGGGGGCACTTCCATGCCAGGTGAATATAGTCTGCATGGGGATGTCAGCATCTTGGACACATTCGGGCCATATCAAGGCCCATTAGATGTAGCCCTGCTGGTGTATAATATATCCTGTGTATGAACCTATAATGAATCAGGCTGTGCCCACTTTTAAGTGAAATGTCACTCGTCTGTGCACAACAATAGTTCCATACTCCATCTGTTATCGCATCTATATCCTCACCTATCCTATGACTGGTGCTCCACTCCATCTGACATCTGACAGTGATTTATATTGTCAAGGAAAGCACACGTTGGGGTGTAGTGGTGTATAGCTAACTTTAAGATGGATCATTTTGAGGAAACGTTATTGGAATAACAAGGGTTAAAAGTATGAATAGATTGTCTTTATCAGAAATACAGAAATGTATCCAAAGGGGAAGTTCCACCTTTCTCCTTGAATTGGTCTAATAACATATATAGATCATCAACATATTGGTTGCTTAGTGTTCAAATCCCCAATAGTGTCAATTTCTATTTCGTTAAAGACTCTGAAGTGAAAGTTGATAATGGACTTTCAAATACCAGCATACTTTGTGCATATACCTTATCCTGTCCCATCATGCTAACTAGTCTATGCCAGGCATAGGTCTTACACACTGATGAATTATATTGCGTACTGGGTCTCAGAGGATTTTGTTCTATAAATACTCTCTGAACAGGAGGGCGTCACAATGTCTGTCTCCACAGTAAAGGCATGAGGCTGATACTCTGTGTGGTAGCACCCACAGACATGCATGGCCTGAGCTACCAAATAATAAAGTTCTAAGTTTGGGACAGGAACTCCACCTCTGAGATATGGGAGTGTTATTATATTCCAGTCTAACCTTTGCTGCTTATTGACCAGGATAAATTTCAACAGTGAACTTTCAAAAATGGGATTTTTATGTTGAAAAAGAGATACAGTAGTGAGGGTAGAAACACCGTCTTTTTGATTGCAATTCACCTGGACATCGAAAGTGTGAAGTATTGTAATTTACTAACATTATCCTACATCTGAAGCATTACTGGGCCAGACATTTTTCTAATGACTTTCTCAGCATCCCTATGGATTTTTGAATATCCAACTGGTTCCTCTCACCATAGAAAAGGGATGTTAAACTGGCTTTGGGAGTGTTCACAATTACCAGGATAACCAAAGATTTATTCTAATTAATTTGTAGGTGGGAGAATTGGCTGAATCGAAATAATTCTCGGATTGCTGGTGAATCATTCTAGGCGGGATACTTAAATTATAACATAACGTGTTCTGTGTATCTCCCAACTATCCATAGGCTTCTTTGTGCATACTTTCCAACCTAATACCCCTTTGCCCAATCCAATTCTCTTTAGCACTGTAAACAAGTATATCCATACAAGAAAATCAAATGCTTTCTGTGCATCAAGTAGTATAGGGACCATAGATAGGTCTGGGTCTATTTGAGCTAGTGGGAGGATTGTACACAAGTTATCAGTAGGGGCGGGTATAACTTACTGTAAGTAACTGCGAAATTACAGCAACATTACACAAGAGTATGTGTAATTACGAAAGAAGTGTAACCCTGCATTTAGTCTTATACTTCCTCTATCATTATTTTCATGAAACAAACTCATTGCATTCCTGAATGGTTTACTATAACCAGATTAATTACATCCAACCGCTTTTGACAACAAAGTAAGTCTTCAGCCTCAGACAATGTACATATAGTGAATAGAAAAGCCTTATTCATGAAATTGGTAATGTTTTCCTTTCTTCCTTTCGTGTGCCCTATACACCATACCTTGATCACAAAAGGATTGACCAATTGCTAGGTCACTGTATTTGATCCACTAATTGTATCACAGATTTCCTGTGTAAGTGAATCACACACAGGTATATATGCATACTACATTAACTCATAAGTAAGCAGTCATAGAATTCCCATAGTAACATATACGATTAGGCCTCCACATTTAACATATACCTCATTCTACATGAGGAGGGATTACAATATATCAATTTGTTTGACATTAATTTGGGGCACTTGGTGGTTTTTAAAGATAAATGGACGCTAGGAAATGACGCTTTTGAGTCTTTGTATAAATGAAAATGTGAAGTAATTGTGTCTATTTTTAGAATGTTTTTATGATGTAAATCTTTGTCCTGAAGAAGGTGGTGAAAAAGAATTCCATTATCCACTGAAACGCAGCTTCGACACAATTTTGTGTTTTATTAACATGTAGAAATGAATGCTTATACATTGGATGTGTAAAATCTGCGCCTATTATACAATTACTATTTTCCGGAATTAACTATGTTTGAGTTGAACAGAGATATCTATATGTTTGTTTTTTAACTTGCGATTTTAATGTATATGAGAATTATTGCTAAAGGTTTTTAAACAAATTGAAGAAAATACACACTGTTTTTGTGCTTCACACTATATCTTAAGGACTCAGAATATATATTTTCATAAGTCTGTTTTTGTTAGTTCTTTGGGGCCAGTAAATGTCCATTTAGTTTTTAAACAAAGTGCCCATTTTTATTGTTTCTAGACACACAAAAGAGAAACTAACCTTTTTTCTAGTCTTGAACTACCATGTCCCTTTTTATCAAGTAAGGATGACTCCCCTTTTTGTTGGGAGTTTCTTTTTTGCTGACATAAAAGCTCTATGTGCATCTAGTACAGCAAGTGTGTAATCAGGCTACAATGAAATTGAGATTCCTACATAGTCTCTCCTGTCTCTGACCAGTTTTAAAGCTGTATCATGGTTGCAAAAGTTAAGAATCCTGGTTATAACAGGCCTGTGGGAAGCTCCGGGCAAAGGCCTAGGCACTAGAGCATGGTGAGAACAATCTACTATGAATAACGGTGAGAAGCTGTTGGACCCAAAATACTGTATCACGTTCGCAAAAGCTAAGAATTCTGCCTATAACAGGTCTGTGGGATGCTCCAGGCAGAGGCCTAGGCACTAGAGCATGGTGAGCACACTCTACTATGAACAACGGTGAGAAGTTGTTGGACCTAAAATGCTCTTTCAGAATAGTCTCAACAAATTGCACCATTTGGCACTGTTAATAGACTCAGAGACCTGCACAATATGCAAGTTATTGCGAGCAGGTCTTGCCTCCAGGTCTTCATCGTTGGCTCGAATACTGTCAAGCTCTTCCGCCATTTTCTGTAATTTAGTGCCTTTCTCATGTACATCATCATCCTGCACATCTGATATGCACCTCTCCAACAAATTAAGATGTTCAACATATCTATCTAGTCTCTCATTCATTTTGTTCATACAAGTGGTGAGGATGGTCAGTTTTCCCATCTAATTTTCCAGCTACTTTTCATCTTGAGCAGAAGACCCTTAATGTTGCTTTCCTCAGTATCGCTGTTCCCTGTCGCAAGATCTGGAATCCATGGCTGTGTTTAACTGGACTTCTCCTACAATCTCTGAAAAGCTGTGGGACTTAGAATTTTTTTGATTTTAAGCTGTGGAGGAGCAGGACCAACCACCTAAGCCAATCCATCCAAAGCTCATATTCACCCGGCCGAGGAAACAGGTTCTCTCACTTGGAGCTTTTCAATGGCAGCAAAACCATTTCAGGCAGCCCTCAATAAGAAGGTGTCTGGCCTCATGGAACCCTTTGTTGAATCCAGCATACAGCCTTGACCCACTTGGGGATTCTGACGTTCAAAAAAGAGGTTAAGGACCAATTTTAAATGTTAGCGGAGAGGAAACTCTATTGCAACGGCACAGTGAAATTGAGTGCAGTGTAGTAGAATGTGGAGGGTAGAGTAGGAAACAGTGTGGTAGAGTGTTGTAGAGTGGGGTTGCATAGAGTACAGTACTGTTGCATAGATTACAGTACTGTGTTGTACAGTGGAGATGCATAGAGTGGATGGTTGGTCAGTGGCATACAGCTGGGTAAAGTCTAATACAGTGGACTAGAGTTCAGTGAGATGTGTAACATAGTGTGCAGTACAGTATAATACAGTGTATTGGCGTATCGTAGAGTAGAGTGGCATGGCGTGGATTATATTGGAGTTGTGTAGCATATAGTTGAGAAAACTCTTATAAATTGGAGTGACGTGTCATACAGTAGGGTGAAGTGCTGTATCACAGAGTATTGAAAAGTGTTTTTTAGTGGAATGGAGTGTTGTACATTGGAGTGTTTGGGCACAGATTGAATTAGATTGTAGAGTTAGGCAGTGGAGTGTATGTGGATAGAGGGAAGCAAAGTCTCATAAAGTACCACAAAGTGCAGTGAAGTTTTACAGAGTGCAGTTCTAGAGAGTGGGGGACAGTGTTGTACAGTCGAGTCACGTAGAGTGCAGTGGCATACACTGTAGTGACGTGAAGTGGAGTATCGTACAGTGGGGTATCATATAGTGGAATAGCGTAAGGTTGAATACCATACAGTATAATAGCATACAGTGAAGTGTAGAAGAGTGGATTGGCATAAAGTGGAATAATGTATAGAGTGCCATAGAGTGGAGTGCCCTGCACTGGAATATCGTACAGTGCAGTGGAGTACAGTGGAGTGGCATGCAGTGGATTAATGTACAATGGGGTAGTGTACAGTGGAGTGGCATACAGTGGAGTGGTGTAGACTGGAGTCACATACAGTGCAGTGTGATAAACTGGAATACCACATGGTGGAGTGGCCTACAGTGGAATGGCGTCCAATGGAATAGCATAGAATGGAGTTTTGTAGAGTGGTTTGGCATAGATTTGATTGGTATACAGTGGAGTGCCATACAATGGAATAGCATAGAGTAGCATGGTGTACAATCGAATAGCATGTAGTCGAGTAGTGTACAGTTGAGTTGCATACAGAGGAGTGTCACAGACTAGATTAGTATCCAGTGTACTGTGTATAGTGGATTTGCGTACAGTGGAGTGGGGAATGCTGCAGTGTCATACAGTGGAGAGGAGTAGAGTGGAATAGCATATAGTGGAGTGGCGCAGAGTGGAGTGTCATCCAAGGGAATAGCATAGAATGGAATGGAATCCAGCACCCTGGTCACCCAACTTGCCACTTTCCTGTGGCCTCCAGTTACCTCTTATTACAGCCTGATCCAGTGACACCACCGCTGCCTGGGTTTTCCCAACTGGGTTTTCCCATCTGGGGTTTCCCACTCACCTAACTTCTCGCTAACAGAGCCCCAACACCCCAGGACCTACTCAACGCAGGCCACAGAGCAACCGCATTAGTAGCCACCTGGGCACCCAGCTTGTCACTTGACTGTGGCCTCTAGTTCCTGCTTGTTCCAGCCTGATCCAGTGACACCGCTGCTGTTCGGGTGTTCCTGGCTGGATATTCCAGACTGGGTTTACTCACTCACCATTCTTCCTGCCAACAGAAGCCCGCCCACCCCAGGACCTACTTAAAGTAGGCCACGGCATATTTGTGTGTTGCTGGTGCACCAAAGATGCACCACAGGCAAGCCTGTCTGTGCCCGTCCACACCTGTGCCACGGCCTACGCCATGATCCCTGGCCCTGCCACCCCCCACAGATACACCAACGCCGAGCTCTACACCCTCGACCCCACAATAAATACTGCCACTGTGCCGACCCCTGCTCCATGGTAGGAGGTTTCACCTTCACCCATTGCCATTTCACCTGCCGCAACACACACACCAGCCCCACCCTGAACACACCACAGACACCACATGAACAAAAACACCAACTTGCATGCACCCTTCCCAACGCACGCTCACTATGCAAACACATCACTGAGATTTGGGACCTCATCTCCACCCTCACACCCGATGTCCTCTTCCTCAATGAGATTTGTCTCAACGTGCTTCCATGCCCCACATCGCCACCGCAATACCCGAAGGATACAAGATCACCCAACGTGACCCTATCAACAAGAATTGCAGAGGAATCCCCATCATACACAAGTAATCCATACAATGCACCACCACAAATGACATCACCCCAGCCATGGAACACCTCAATTTCTGACTTCAAATAGACAACAAAACCACCATCCAGGGTACCCTCACCTACCATCCTGCAGGACCATGTCCAGCTTTCTGCAACTTCATTGCAGACTTTATCGCCCCGCCATAGACTCATACAACTACATTTTCCTCGGTCACCTCAACTTCCATCTCAACGACCACAATGAGATCAACACTACCAACCTCCTCAATAGTATAAACAACAATGGACTTACCTGACTCGCCCACGACCACACACACGCTCCACAGACTAGATCCTATCTTCACCTCCAATGACTGCTTCAAGTACAGCCACACCATGGAACTCACCTGGACCGAACACTCCATTGTCCACTTCAACTACACCAGCTCACGGACATTTGCTCCCAGTCTGCCCAATGCCCCCCAATGCAGCTGGAGCAAAGTCTCAAAGGACACATGGATCAAGATCCTCAAAACCACCCACCCCATCTCTTCTAACAACTAGACCAGAACGTCAGAAACATCAACAACTGGATCATCAACTGCACTGACAGCATTGCTCCCTTCGGCAACAATACCCACAGAAGTTCCACCAAGCAGGCTAGCACGTACACTGAAGACCTCAAAACAACTAAACAACACTGTAAACAACTGGAGAGGAGATGGTGCACCAGCAAGAATATGACAGACAAGACTGCCTTCAAAACAGCCCTCAACCTCTACTGCAGACAGTTGAGAGTATCAAAGAAAAAGGCCTTAGACTCCTGCATTGAATCAAGCTCCAATGACAGCAAAGAACTCTTCAATATTGTCAAAAAATTTGCCAACCCCTCAGCTGCAACAAATAACATTACCCCCTCACAGGAACTATGCAACAACTTTGCAAACATCTTCCACGACAACATCACCAACATCTACAGAAGCTTCAAACCCCAGCCCAAGGCCACCGACTTCTTCAAGCAACACAATACCTCGCTACCACCATAGACATATGACTAACCAAATAGAGCCAGCCTACCCCACATGACACTGCCTCTATCATGAACTCAGTCCCCTTAGGAGCCCCAACTGACCAATGCCCTCACCACTTCTTCAACCTACTCACTACCTTGTTCAACACCTCAATTGGCATGACCAATCTCCCTGCTCTTGCTCCTGGCCAAAGTATTGGAAAAAGCCATCAACAAACAACTCTCCTCACATCTGGAATGGAACCTCCTACTCAACTCTTCCCAATCAAAATTCTGCAACAACCAAACCGCAGAGACAGCCCTCATTGCGGCTACTGACTAAATCCAAGCCCTACATTACTGAGGAGAGACTGCAACTCTGATCCTCCTAGACCTCTCAGCAGCCTTCGATTTAGTCTCCCACCACACACTCCTCACAAGGCTGCACAATATAGGCATCCAAGGAGCGGCTCTACGATGAATCGCCTCTTTACTCACTGGGAGAATGCAAAAAGTCTGCCTTCCCCACTTCACCGAACCCAAGAAATCATCTGTGGAGTACCCCAGCCGCACCCTCATCAGCACTTATATGGCACCTTTAGCCAGCATCGCCAAAACCCATGAACTCAATAAATTATCCTACGCTAATGACACACAACTCATCCTCTCCCTCTCTGAATATACCACCAACATCAAAATGAACTTCCTCAACTGCATAACAGACATCACCAACTGGATGAAAGACAACTGTCTGAAGCTCAAGTCAGACAAGATAGAGGTAGTACATTTTAGAAACAAAAGCTCCCCAAGGGATGCATCCTGGTGGCCCTCAGAACTTGGACCTACTCCTACCCTCACCGACTATGCTAGGAAGCTGTGCATCATTTTGGACATCAAGCTAACCATAAAGTCTCAGGAAAACTGCATCTCCTCCTCCTGCTTCTATATTCTCCACATGCTTTGTAAGATATTAAAATGGCTACCCTAAGGCTCAAGACGCACCATCACCAAGGCTTTAATCTCCAGCCTATTTGTCTATGGCAATGCTCTCTACTCAGGGATCACAGATCACCTTCTCTGATGACTACAGACCATACAGAACGCTGCAGCCAGAGTGGATCTCCCTAGATGCATCCCCACATCACCACTCATCTCAGGGAACTCCACTGGCTCCCTGTACAGAAAGGAAATCAGTTCAAGCTCCTGACCCCATGCATACAAGGCCCTACACAACTGGGGACCCGCCTAATTGAACCTAACTACCTGAAATTCCATCCGCTCACCCAACACCTCTGCCCCCTTTTCTCTAACCCTCACCCTTGCATTCAATGTAGCAGATGTGGAGGTCGCTCCTTCTCCTACCTAGCAGTGAGGACATGAAACAAGCTACCCTTTCATCTATGGACATCCCCATCTCTTTCAAAGTTCAAAAGTCCCTAAAGAACTGGGTATACAACTAATTAACTGGACCCTGCCAGCGCCTGGATACCCTTATGAGTGACAAGAAGCACTCTAAAAATCTACTGATTGATTGAATGGGATAGAGTGGAGTGGTGTACAGTGGATTAGCATGCATTGGGCTACCATTCAGTGAAATAGCATAGAGTGGAGTGGCATATAGAGGAATAACACAGAGTGAAGGGGCGTGGAGTGGAATAGCATATAGTGTAGTTGTGCACAGTGGTGTTGCATACAGTGGAGTGGTGTACACTGCAGTGGCATACTGTAAAATAGCTTAGCATGGAGTGGTGTAATGCCATACAGTGTAGTGAGGTACGGATGTAGTTAAAATTTTGTAGGACTGAAGACTATGATGTGCAGAGTAATGCAACGCAGAGACTTCCACTGCATTTGTTTCTGTAGATGTACCAAGCAAAGCAGGGCGACGCATGGTGGCTTTGCATTGTTTGGTAAATATTAAGTATTGTGTTGTCATTGCAACACTATGCGTAATGCAAGGGTAACATCATACAATCCGAAATTTGTCCCATAGTGATATATTGTGGCATGGTATTCCGCGGTAAGTTAGCGTTATACTGTGGTACATGGTGACGAAAAGTCAGTGTATAATTGACTAATGTCTGCCTTTTCATATTTAAAAGAGAGCTATAATCTTTTTAATACACTTTTGTTGTGTTGTGGCTTAGGGCCTTAAACACAGATGAGTAGTAGGTTTTATTGTTCCAAAGCTATTACCAGTTTCTTAAAATGGAAATAGGTATGGATTTTTAAAAATAATTTGCTATATATTTATTTAACCAGTTTACGCTGTACAGCGGTAGTACCTAGCACATACCATGATTTTTACAAAATGTACCTTTGTTTTGTAATTTTTTTCAGAAATATAGTAATTTGCATTAATTCCAGCGGTAATACATTGACTTTTTTGGACAAAATTAAATATGTAAAAATTTGTCAGGACCCTATAGTACACTTTATTTGTGAAATATACTGTATTGCAGTGTTTTTCAATGTTTTTACATATTATTTTTTTTCAGATTTTGTAAGGTACCACAGTACTACCTAGGCAGTACCTTGGTACTCTGTAATATTTTTTATTAAATATATAGAAACTTACAATTTGATTTCCCTACTTATTATCACTTAAATTAAGTGGTAATAGGTAGTGCAAACATATAAACCCTAATAGTTACCAATATTTAAGGAACTAAGCCAGAACACCAGCAAAGTGAGTTTTAAATAACTTGGCTGCCTTGCATTTTTGTAAAGGCAGTCATTATCCAGACCAATATGACTTGTCATTGCTATGTAACACAGTACTACCTTTCAACTACAGTGACAACTGATATGGCTAAGTTTAAAATGCTAATAACTCTAACAATACACATAGATATACAATAATTAGAAGCAAAAAAAAAAAAAAAAAGCTTTAAAATCGTTGATGGAAAATAAAAAGCTGATAATCAAACCCGCGGACAAAGCAGGAAACATTGTCCTGCAGGACATAGAGGCATATAAAGATGAAGCATACAGACAACTAAACGATACATCTAAATATATAAAGCTTAAAAGCAATCCCATCAATGATATGACAATGGATTTGAACACAAAAATAAAGTCCTGGAATGAAATGAATCTACTCGACTTGGATGAAGTACAATTTTTGACGAATGATTTACCAACTATCCCTACTATATACTTCTTGCCCAAAATACACAAGTCCCTTACAAATCCACCTGGCAGACCAATTGTTTCCTCATGTAATTCCCTTTATGAAAAAATATCAAAATATGTTGACCACTTTCTAGCCCCAATTGCACAAAACCTGAGCTCGTACATACGTGACACTGGAGATTTTTTAAGAATCTTAACGGGAACAGCATGGAACTCAGAATACATCATGGCAACCATAGATGTGGTCTCACTTTATACATCAATTGAGCGTAAAGTGGGTTTGAAGGCATGTACTTATTTTTTACAACAGCATAATATATCGGAATTGGAACTTACGAAAATGCTACTAGCAATGATAGAGTTATGTTTGACTAACAACGTATTCCTCTTCAATCATGACCTGTATCAACAGGACTGGGACTGCCATGGGAATATCCTTTTCGCCAAACTACGCGAATATCGTGATGGGATGGTGGGAAAAGGAGATAGCCTGGAACACACAGAATCAGGATTACATGGATAAACTAATTCTATGGGTCAGATTTATTGATGACTTATTCATAGTTTTGAACAGTACAGAGGGAGAATTTATGGAGTATTTTGAAACACTGAATGAAAACACTGTAGGATTAAGCTTTACATGCACCACGAGCACCAAAGGCATCGCATTCCTTGATACATGGATATATACTGAAGGTGACCAAATTCACTCCACTCTCTACCGAAAAGAAACCTCCACGAACAGCATATTACATGGCACTAGCTCTCACCCCAAGTCGCTTTTGGAGAGTATCCCCTATGGGGAATTCACGAGAATGAAGCAAAATTGTTCAAAAGAAAGTGACGCGGAAGAAAAAATAATGGAAACATCTCTAAGACTGAAGTCAAGAGGTTACAGAGAAACCACACTGCGCAAGGGCAGACAGAAAATACAAAAGAAGACACAAACTGAAACTTTAATCACTAAAAAAGAGAAAACGACACCAGAATCCAAACAACAAGAACCGCCAAGATGTATCATAACATATAGTAAAGAGAGCGGACTAATCATAAAAAACATCCAAAAGTATTGGCACTTAATAGCCAATGATCCGGACATTGGCTCCTTACTTGGATCGCGGCCTATGGTCACATATAAAAAGGCAAAATCCATCAAAGATCTAATTGTGCAAAGCCACTTCCAAGAAGAAGCGCCAACAAATTGGTTACGAAAACAACAACAGGGATTTGTGAAATGTAATGCATGTAAAGCGTGTAAAATTGGAGAAAACCGCAAAACAATACAGGACTTCCAAGGAAACACAATTGAAATCCAACAAACAATCACATGTTCCACGAAGTTCGTAGTATACATCATTCAATGTAACTGCGGTATGCAATTTATAGGAAGTACAATCTGCATGCTCAAAAAAAGAATACTCGAGCATATTCGAGCTGTTAAGAACAAGGATACATCCTATGCCACAGCAAAACATATGATGAGTTGTCAAAACAGTGACTGGAGAGCAATGCGCTTCTTTGGCATCCACGCCATACAAAGTAATGAAAGAGGAGGCAATAGAATCAGGAAACTGCGCCAAACAGAACCAAGATACATAATCAAATTACGATCTAAGACCCCTCATGGGATCAACAATGATGAGGAGCTATTCGTACATCTGGATTGAGCACCCCTGAATCTCAACAACTCACGGCACCTGAGGAAAGAAAAAGGAACTGTTGTGTAAAAACATCATAAAAGGCACTAATCCCTATCACGCAGGAACAAAATGAACCAGGAACAATGGGAGTGATAGCATTCTAGAGAGGGGTTCGTACATTAAAAATCAGTAAAGACACTATGGTCTAGCAAATGGAAATAGAAGAAAGACTCACTGAACAGATACAAATCATAAATACAAATGAATTGAGCAATTTGATTTACAATGAATTGTAAGGAATAACAAAACAGTGAAATTCAATCAATGTCACCTATAATTCTGAGATAACCTTGTAAATATTGTAAATAGATATACACAATGTAATGAGTAAACTACGTTTCCCACAATGCCACATTATAGGCAAACTGTGTTTGGTATAAATAGTGAAACAAAAGAAATACTCGCTAACCGTGACAAAGGCCTCGCAGGGTTGAAACGCTTTGGTGTGAGCCGGTACAGCTAAAATAAAAAGCTTAAACTGGATCTGGAGTGCGTCGCATCTTTGTTTTGTGAAAATTAATCAAGGGCTTGGATTCAGCCCCATCGCGATTGCACCCGTCGTTGTGCACGCTGCTGATAGGATCTGATTGTGTTGGAATGCAAAGGATGCAGCGGCGCCCGTGAGCTTGCAGAAACCACAAAGGAGAAAATATTCAACCCGAGTTTGAGCGCCAGGATCTGGGGTCGGAGGACGCCAGCCAAACGGGAGTCTCCCCGGAGGTGAGTGAAGCCACAAAAACATTAATGCAAGCCGCGAGGTGGCATTGGACTGTTTGAATCTAATTGCATCGCCCTGGGAAACGGTCCCGAGGACGAATAAATCAAACAGCCAGGCCTGATCCAAAGAGCATATAGACATTGAAGCTGTGAAGTTATTTAACTGGCTCAAGTGAGATAATCAGATTAAAGGTGATATTCACTAACGGAAAATGGAAGCGCGGAAAGCAAAGCGCGCGCTTAAAATAGCATCATTGTTCCAATCTGATGCATTAACAACAGCGAGTGCAACAGGGGACAGTAGTATACGAGACAATCAGGGACAATCATCAAAACAACTTATGTTTCAAGTGGAAAGGCTTTATAAAAACGAAATAAATAAAAGCTGGGAGGCGATAGCTTTGGAGAAATATATAGAGGTAAATAGAGTCCCAAGGGGGCTGCGCATATTTACCATGCTTCACACCCGGATACCAAAACAGCGCTACTGGAGGAGTGGGGACAAAACAATATGGACTGTTCCATGAATATGATGAGAATTCTCATTAAACACGCGAAAATAGATCTTGATGAAATAACTAAAAACATAGAGGAAATAGAGAAACAAATAAAAGCACAAGCCAATAAGGAAGAAATAAACAAACTGCAGAAAGAAATGGAACTGCGCTTAGAGAAATATGAGACAGAAATACAAGAGCGCTAGCAAAGAAAATTTAAAAGGGATGAGGCAGACTATACACACGGAAAAATATTAACATTCGCCAAAAGATTTGATGCTTTGAAAAGAATCTATCAATCAAATAGATACAGGAATACAGGAGAACTCCTGAGTGAATCGGATGTAAGCGAGGAGAAATGACCACTGGAGACACAGCTACTGCAAAACCGACTTTTTAGACGAAATGAGAATAATGCATATCGATCAATCGATACAGAGAGGGAAAGGAAGGGGAGAGGCGCATATCGAGGACGAGGCAGAGGCAGAAAGGACCTGGAAGCCTAAAAAATCAAGAAAGACAAGACGAGGGAGACGGAAAAAGAAAGTATCCATTGCGCAGTTTGAAAAAGTAATGGAGGAAAATGTCATTGTGAATCTATCGAAATACAAATTAACAAAAGAAGAAACAACGTTATTGAATAAGGGACTATCCTTTTGTCCGGAACATCACTTTGATTACACCCAAACCAAAATCAATTTATACAAATATGTGAGAAAATTGAAACTTGCAAAAGTACATGCAATCAAAAAATCAGGGGAAGATACAACACAAATGCCTGAAAATACGGAAAATGAAACTACAGAATTGACGATTGATCAGATACCAGATTTACAAAGCATGCTTGAACTGATGTTCAACTTAGACGAAGGAGAAATCATAAAACGACAAATCCTCCATGACTTATCAATAAAAACTAATAAACACCCCCAACAGGCCTCAAGAAAAAGTCAAGATTTTGTCCAGCTATGTCACCTGGAAACAAATTTGACCTTTTTGCAGAAGCAATAACAGAGGAATTAGACAAATTAGAAAAGGTCACACATCCAAATCGAAAGGAAAATCTTACATGCAAAGAAAGGGAAGCTTTAAAATCGTTGATGGAAAATAAAAAGCTGATAATCAAACCCACGGACAAAGGCGGAAACATTGTCCTGTAGGACATAGAGGCATATAAAGATGAAGCATACAGACAACTAAACGATACATCTAAATATACAAATCTTAAAAGCAATCCCATCAATGATATGACAATGGATTTGAACACCAAATTAAAGTCCTGGAATGAAATGAACCTACTCCATTTGGATGAAGTACAATTTTTGACGAATGATTTACCAACTATCCCCACTATATACTTCTTGACCAAAATACACAAGTCCCTTACAAATCCACCTGGCAGACCAATTGTTTCCTCATATATTTCCCTTTATGAAAAAATATCAAAATATGTTGACCACTTTCTAGCCCCAATTGCACAAAACCTGAGCTCGTACATACGTGACACTGGAGATTTTTAAAGAAACTACGTTTCCCACAATGCCACATTATAGGCAAACTGTGTTTGGTATAAATAGTGAAACAAAAGAAATACTCGCTAACCGTGACAAAGGCCTCGCAGGGTTGAAACGCTTTGGTGTGAGCCGGTACAGCTAAAATAAAAAGCTTAAACTGGATCTGGAGTGCGTCGCATCTTTGTTTTGTGAAAATTAATCAAGGGCTTGGATTCAGCCCCATCGCGATTGCACCCGTCGTTGTGCACGCTGCTGATAGGATCTGATTGTGTTGGAATGCAAAGGATGCAGCGGCGCCGTGAGCTTGCAGAAACCACAAAGGAGAAAATATTCAACCCGAGTTTGAGCGCCAGGATCTGGGGTCGGAGGACGCCAGCCAAACGGGAGTCTCCCCCGGAGGTGAGTGAAGCCACAAAAACATTAATGCAAGCCGCGAGGTGGCATTGGACTGTTTGAATCTAATTGCATCGCCCTGGGAAACGGTCCCGAGGACGAATAAATCAAACAGCCAGGCCTGATCCAAAGAGCATATAGACATTGAAGCTGTGAAGTTATTTAACTGGCTCAAGTGAGATAATCAGATTAAAGGTGACATTCACTAACGGAAAATGGAAGCGCGGAAAGCAAAGCGCGCGCTTAAAATAGCATCATTGTTCCAATCTGATGCATTAACAACAGCGAGTGCAACAGGGGACAGTAGTATACGAGACAATCAGGGACAATCATCAAAACAACTTATGTTTCAAGTGGAAAGGCTTTATAAAAACGAAATAAATAAAAGCTGGGAGGCGATAGCTTTGGAGAAATATATAGAGGTAAATAGAGTCCCAAGGGGGCTGCGCATATTTACCATGCTTCACACCCGGATACCAAAACAGCGCTACTGGAGGAGTGGGGACAAAACAATATGGACTGTTCCATGAATATGATGAGAATTCTCATTAAACACGCGAAAATAGATCTTGATCAAATAACTAAAAACGTAGAGGAAATAGAGAAACAAATAAAAGCACAAGCCAATAAGGAAGAAATAAACAAACTGCAGAAAGAAATGGAACTGCGCTTAGAGAAATATGAGACAGAAATACAAGAGCGCAAGCAAAGAAAATTTAAAAGGGATGAGGCAGACTATACACACGGAAAAATATTAACATTCGCCAAAAGATTTGATGCTTTGAAAAGAATCTATCAATCAAATAGATACAGGAATACAGGAGAACTCCTGAGTGAATCGGATGTAAGCGAGGGAGAAATGACCACTGGAGACACAGCTACTGCAAAACCGACTTTTTTAGACGAAATGAGAATAATGCATATCGATCAATCGATACAGAGAGGGAAAGGAAGGGGGAGAGGTGCATATCGAGGACGAGGCAGAGGCAGAGAGGACCTGGAAGCCTAAAAAAATCAAGAAAGACAAGACGAGGGAGACGGAAAAAGAAAGTATCCATTGCGCAGTTTGAAAAAGTAATGGAGGAAAATTTAATTGTGAATCTATCGAAATACAAATTAACAAAAGAAGAAACAACGTTATTGAATAAGGGACTATCCTTTTGTCCGGAACATCACTTTGATTACACCCAAACCAAAAACGATTTATACAAATATGTGAGAAAATTGAAACTTGCAAAAGTACATGCAATCAAAAAATCAGGGGAAGATACAACACAAATGCCTGAAAATACGGAAAATGAAACTACAGAATTGACGATTGATCAGATACCAGATTTACAAAGCATGCTTGAACTGATGTTCAACTTAGACGAAGGAGAAATCATGGAACGACAAATCCTCCATGACTTATCAATAAAAACTAATAAACACCTCCCAACAGGCCTCAAGAAAAAGTCAAGATTTTGTCCAGCTATGTCACCTGGAAACAAATTTGACCTTTTTGCAGAAGCAATAACAGAGGAATTAGACAAATTAGAAAAGGTCACACATCCAAATCGAAAGGAAAATCTTACATGCAAAGAAAGGAAGCTTTAAAATCGTTGATGGAAAATAAAAAGCTGATAATCAAACCCGCGGACAAAGGCAGGAAACATTGTCCTGCAGGACATAGAGGCATATAAAGATGAAGCATACAGACAACTAAACGATACATCTAAATATACAAATCTTAAAAGCAATCCCATCAATGATATGACAATGGATTTGAACACAAAAATAAAGTCCTGGAATGAAATGAATCTACTCGACTTGGATGAAGTACAATTTTTGACGAATGATTTACCAACTATCCCTACTATATACTTCTTGCCCAAAATACACAAGTCCCTTACAAATCCACCTGGCAGACCAATTGTTTCCTCATGTAATTCCCTTTATGAAAAAATATCAAAATATGTTGACCACTTTCTAGCCCCAATTGCACAAAACCTGAGCTCGTACATACGTGACACTGGAGATTTTTTAAGAATCTTAACGGGAACAGCATGGAACTCAGAATACATCATGGCAACCATAGATGTGGTCTCACTTTATACATCAATTGAGCGTCAAGTGGGTTTGAAGGCATGTACTTATTTTTTACAACAGCATAATATATCGGAATTGGAACTTACGAAAATGCTACTAGCAATGATAGAGTTATGTTTGACTAACAACGTATTCCTCTTCAATCATGACCTGTATCAACAGGACTGTGGACTGCCATGGGAATATCCTTTTCGCCAAACTACGCGAATATCGTGATGGGATGGTGGGAAAAGGAGATAGCCTGGAACACACAGAATCAGGATTACATGGATAAACTAATTCTATGGGTCAGATTTATTGATGACTTATTCATAGTTTGGAACGGTACAGAGGGAGAATTTATGGAGTATTTTGAAACACTGAATGAAAACACTGTAGGATTAAGCTTTACATGCACCACGAGCACCAAAGGCATCGCATTCCTTGATACATGGATATATACTGAAGGTGACCAAATTCACTCCACTCTCTACCGAAAAGAAACCTCCACGAACAGCATATTACATGGCACTAGCTCTCACCCCAAGTCGCTTTTGGAGAGTATCCCCTATGGGGAATTCACGAGAATGAAGCGAAATTGTTCAAAAGAGAGTGACGTGGAAGAAAAAATAATGGAAACATCTCTAAGACTGAAGTCAAGAGGTTACAGAGAAACCACACTGCGCAAGGGCAGACAGAAAATACGAAAGAAGACACGAACTGAAACTTTAATCACTAAAAAAGAGAAAACTACACCAGAAGCCAAACAACAAGAACCGCCAAGATGTATCATAACATATAGTAAAGAGAGCGGACTAATCATAAAAAACATCCAAAAGTATTGGCACTTAATAGCCAATGATCCGGACATTGGCTCCTTACTTGGATCGCGGCCTATGGTCACATATAGAAAGGCAAAATCCATCAAAGATCTAATTGTGCGAAGCCACTTCCAAGAAGAAGCGCCAACAAATTGGTTACGAAAACAACAACAGGGATTTGTGAAATGTAATGCATGTAAAGCGTGTAAAATTGGAGAAAACCGCAAAACAATACAGGACTTCCAAGGAAACACAATTGAAATCCAACAAATAATCACATGTTCCACGAAGTTCGTAGTATACATCATTCAATGTAACTGCGGTATGCAATTTATAGGAAGTACAATCTGCATGCTCAAAAAAAGAATACTCGAGCATATTCGAGCTGTTAAGAACAAGGATACATCCTATGCCACAGCAAAACATATGATGAGTTGTCAAAACAGTGACTGGAGAGCAATGCGCTTCTTTGGCATCCACGCCATACAAAGTAATGAAAGAGGAGGCAATAGAATCAGGAAACTGCGCCAAACAGAACCAAGATACATAATCAAATTACGATCTAAGACCCCTCATGGGATCAACAATGATGAGGAGCTATTCGTACATCTGGATTGAGCACCCCTGAATCTCAACAACTCACGGCACCTGAGGAAAGAAAAAGGAACTGTTGTGTAAAAACATCATAAAAGGCACTAATCCCTATCACGCAGGAACAAAATGAACCAGGAACAATGGGAGTGATAGCATTCTAGAGAGGGGGTTCGTACATTAAAAATCAGTAAAGACACTATGGTCTAGCAAATGGAGATAGAAGAAAGACTCACTGAACTGATACAAATCATAAATACAAATGAATTGAGCAATTTGATTTACAATGAATTGTAAGGAATAACAAAACAGTGAAATTCAATCAATGTCACCTATAATTCTGAGATAACCTTGTAAATATTGTAAATAGATATACACAATGTAATGAGTAAACTACGTTTCCACAATGCCACATTATAGGCAAACTGTGTTTGGTATAAATAGTGAAACAAAAGAAATACTCACTAACCGTGACAAAGGCCTCGCAGGGTTGAAACGCGTTGGTGTGAGCCGGTACAGCTAAAATAAAATGCTTAAACTGGATCTGGAGTGCGTCGCATCTTTGTTTTGTGAAAATTAATCAAGGGCTTGGATTCAGCCCCATCGCGATTGCACCCGTCGTTGTGCACGCTGCTGATAGGATCTGATTGTGTTGGAATGCAAAGGATGCAGCGGCGCCCGTGAGCTTGCAGAAACCACAAAGGAGAAAATATTCAACCCGAGTTTGAGCGCCAGGATCTGGGGTCGGAGGACGCCAGCCAAACGGGAGTCTCCCCGGAGGTGAGTGAAGCCACAAAAACATTAATGCAAGCCGCGAGGTGGCATTGGACTGTTTGAATCTAATTGCATCGCCCTGGGAAACGGTCCCGAGGACGAATAAATCAAACAGCCAGGCCTGATCCAAAGAGCATATAGACATTGAAGCTGTGAAGTTATTTAACTGGCTCAAGTGAGATAATCAGATTAAAGGTGATATTCACTAACGGAAAATGGAAGCGCGGAAAGCAAAGCGCGCGCTTAAAATAGCATCATTGTTCCAATCTGATGCATTAACAACAGCGAGTGCAACAGGGGACAGTAGTATACGAGACAATCAGGGACAATCATCAAAACAACTTATGTTTCAAGTGGAAAGGCTTTATAAAAACGAAATAAATAAAAGCTGGGAGGCGATAGCTTTGGAGAAATATATAGAGGTAAATAGAGTCCCAAGGGGGCTGCGCATATTTACCATGCTTCACACCCGGATACCAAAACAGCGCTACTGGAGGAGTGGGGACAAAACAATATGGACTGTTCCATGAATATGATGAGAATTCTCATTAAACACGCGAAAATAGATCTTGATGAAATAACTAAAAACATAGAGGAAATAGAGAAACAAATAAAAGCACAAGCCAATAAGGAAGAAATAAACAAACTGCAGAAAGAAATGGAACTGCGCTTAGAGAAATATGAGACAGAAATACAAGAGCGCTAGCAAAGAAAATTTAAAAGGGATGAGGCAGACTATACACACGGAAAAATATTAACATTCGCCAAAAGATTTGATGCTTTGAAAAGAATCTATCAATCAAATAGATACAGGAATACAGGAGAACTCCTGAGTGAATCGGATGTAAGCGAGGGAGAAATGACCACTGGAGACACAGCTACTGCAAAACCGACTTTTTTAGACGAAATGAGAATAATGCATATCGATCAATCGATACAGAGAGGGAAAGGAAGGGGGAGAGGCGCATATCGAGGACGAGGCAGAGGCAGAAAGGACCTGGAAGCCTAAAAAAATCAAGAAAGACAAGACGAGGGAGACGGAAAAAGAAAGTATCCATTGCGCAGTTTGAAAAAGTAATGGAGGAAAATGTCATTGTGAATCTATCGAAATACAAATTAACAAAAGAAGAAACAACGTTATTGAATAAGGGACTATCCTTTTGTCCGGAACATCACTTTGATTACACCCAAACCAAAATCAATTTATACAAATATGTGAGAAAATTGAAACTTGCAAAAGTACATGCAATCAAAAAATCAGGGGAAGATACAACACAAATGCCTGAAAATACGGAAAATGAAACTACAGAATTGACGATTGATCAGATACCAGATTTACAAAGCATGCTTGAACTGATGTTCAACTTAGACGAAGGAGAAATCATAAAACGACAAATCCTCCATGACTTATCAATAAAAACTAATAAACACCCCCAACAGGCCTCAAGAAAAAGTCAAGATTTTGTCCAGCTATGTCACCTGGAAACAAATTTGACCTTTTTGCAGAAGCAATAACAGAGGAATTAGACAAATTAGAAAAGGTCACACATCCAAATCGAAAGGAAAATCTTACATGCAAAGAAAGGGAAGCTTTAAAATCGTTGATGGAAAATAAAAAGCTGATAATCAAACCCACGGACAAAGGCGGAAACATTGTCCTGTAGGACATAGAGGCATATAAAGATGAAGCATACAGACAACTAAACGATACATCTAAATATACAAATCTTAAAAGCAATCCCATCAATGATATGACAATGGATTTGAACACCAAATTAAAGTCCTGGAATGAAATGAACCTACTCCATTTGGATGAAGTACAATTTTTGACGAATGATTTACCAACTATCCCCACTATATACTTCTTGACCAAAATACACAAGTCCCTTACAAATCCACCTGGCAGACCAATTGTTTCCTCATATATTTCCCTTTATGAAAAAATATCAAAATATGTTGACCACTTTCTAGCCCCAATTGCACAAAACCTGAGCTCGTACATACGTGACACTGGAGATTTTTTAAGAATCTTAACGGGAATGGAACTCAGAATACATCATGGCAACCATAGATGTGGTCTCACTTTATACATCAATTGAGCATCAAGTGGGTTTGAAGGCATGTACTTATTTTTTACAACAGCGTAATATATCGGAATTGGAACATACGAAAATGCTACTAGCAATGATAGAGTTATGTTTGACTAACAACGTATTCCTCTTCAATCATGACCTGTATCGACAGGACTGTGGGACTGCCATGGGAATATCCTTTTCGCCAAACTACGCGAATATCGTGATGGGATGGTGGGAAAAGGAGATAGCCTGGAACACACAGAATCAGGATTACATGGATAAAATAATTCTATGGGTCAGATTTATTGATGACTTATTCATAGTTTGGAACGGTACAGAGGGAGAATTTATGGAGTATTTTGAAACACTGAATGAAAACACTGTAGGATTAAGCTTTACATGCACCACGAGCACCAAAGGCATCGCATTCCTTGATACATGGATATATACTGAAGGTGACCAAATTCACTCCACTCTCTACCGAAAAGAAACCTCCACGAGCAGCATATTACATGGCACTAGCTCTCACCCCAAGTCGCTTTTGGAGAGTATCCTCTATGGGGAATTCACGAGAATGAAGCGAAATTGTTCAAAAGAGAGTGACGTGGAAGAAAAAATAATGGAAACATCTCTAAGACTGAAGTCAAGAGATTACAGAGAAACCACACTGCGCAAGGGCAGACAGAAAATATGAAAGAAGACACGAACTGAAACTTTAATCACTAAAAAAGAGAAAACTACACCAGAAGCCAAACAACAAGAACCGCCAAGATGTATCATAACATATAGTAAAGAGAGCGGACTAATCATAAAAAACATCCAAAAGTATTGGCACTTAATAGCCAATGATCCGGACATTGGCTCCTTACTTGGATCGCGGCCTATGGTCACATATAGAAAGGCAAAATCCATCAAAGATCTAATTGTGCAAAGCCACTTCCAAGAAGAAGCACCAACAAATTGGTTACGAAAACAACAACAGGGATTTGTGAAATGTAATGCATGTAAAGCGTGTAAAATTGGAGAAAACCGCAAAACAATACAGGACTTCCAAGGAAACACAATTGAAATCCAACAAACAATCACATGTTCCACGAAGTTCGTAGTATACATCATTCAATGTAACTGCGGTATGCAATATATAGGAAGTACAATCTGCATGCTCAAAAAAAGAATACTCGAGCATATTCGAGCTGTTAAGAACAAGGATACATCCTACGCCACAGCAAAACATATGATGAGCTGTCAAAACAGTGACTGGAGAGCAATGCGCTTCTTTGGCATCCACGCCATCCAAAGTAATGAAAGAGGAGGCGATAGAATCAGGAAACTGCGCCAAACAGAATCAAGATACATAATCAAATTACGATCTAAGACCCCTCATGGGATCAACAATGATGAGGAGCTATTCGTACATCTGGATTGAGCACCCCTGAATCTCAACAACTCACGGCACCTGAGGAAAGAAAAAGGAACTGTTGTGTAAAAACATCATAAAAGGCACTAATCCCTATCACGCAGGAACAAAATGAACCAGGAACAATGGGAGTGATAGCATTCTACAGAGGGGTTCGTACATTAAAAATCAGTAAAGACACTATGGTCTAGCAAATGGAGATAGAAGAAAGACTCACTGAACTGATACAAATCATAAATACAAATGAATTGAGCAATTTGATTTACAATGAATTGTAAGGAATAACAAAACAGTGAAATTCAATCAATGTCACCTATAATTCTGAGATAACCTTGTAAATATTGTAAATAGATATACACAATGTAATGAGTAAACTACGTTTCCACAATGCCACATTATAGGCAAATTGTGTTTGGTATAAATAGTGAAACAAAAGAAATACTCACTAACCGTGACAAAGGCCTTGCAGGGCTGAAACGCGTTGGTGTGAGCCGGTACAGCTAAAATAAAAAGCTTAAACTGGATCTGGAGTGCATCGCATCTTTGTTTTGTGAAAATTAATCAAGGGCTTGGATTCAGCCCCATCGCGATTGCACCCGTCGTTGTGCGCGCTGCTGATAGGATCCGATTGTGTTGGAATATATATATATATATATATATAGTTAACCTCGATACAAGAATAATTTATAAAAATAGTAATCAGTTTTATTTTAGGTAATATACTTGTTTAAAAAACATTCAATCAATTTTAATTTAATTTGTAAATTTACAAATTGTTGACTATTTTTAAAAGCTGTTTGTTGGATTACAGTTAGAAAAAGCTAATATCATCCCCCAATAGATGGACTTCCTAAACAGGTTTTGGGATTTGGGTTAAAATAATAAATGCAAACTGACAATAAATGCAGTTTCTCAATAGTTGCAAGCTTGAATGATTCAGACCACCCATAAATGCATTTTCCTCAATGTTTGTGGGACTGGAGTTAGAATAGTAAATGGGGACACTTTATTTATATGCACCATTTAAAAGATTTACATTAATCTGACCTTCTGCAATATATGCACTTTCCCCAATTTTGATAGGATTGGAGTTAGAATTGTAATTCTAGCTCCACCCAATGTCAGAAATGCATGCATTTTTCCCAATGCTTGTGAAATAGATTGGAGTTGGAAGAGTAAATGTGACCTCCCCCATGTATACACACTTTCCACAGTATATCTGGTATTTCAGTTAGAATAGTAATTCTTCCCCATCACAATACATACATTGTCCCTAATGTTTGTGGGATGGGAGTTAAAATAGCAGGACTGAACCCCCATATATACACTTTTCCCAATATTTGAGGGATTGGAGTTAGAATAGTAAAACTGATGCCCCATTATATGCATTTTCTCCAAAGTTTGTGAGTATGCAATTACAATAGTGAATGCTAGAGCACCAATATATACATTTTTCAAAAATATTCCATAAATTGCCACTAGAATAGTGAATTAAGTGCACAATGTTTTGACAAGCCCTTATATATTGTTCGGAAAGGAGAAAATATATTATAGTTAAATATCTGTAATATTGTACTTTCAAAAGCAGACATATTTGAAAAGTAGATTAAATATTTAACAAATACATAATATATTTACCTAATTTAAAAATATTATAAACATTAATTTTAAAGTTATATATATTTAAAAATAAAAGAACATGTTTCAATTTAAATAGATTTTTACATATTGTAAAAATAAATATAGTCATAATAAAGTTATCTAAATACTTCACCCAACTTTGGCTTTTCATTACTTAACATGACTGTTGCCACCCATTTCATCTTTTTTGAGATTTAAAAATAATTTATACTGAGGTGATGTGATCGTTTTTTATTTATTGATAATGTTTCCAGTTCTAAAAGGTGATGACCCACAAAAATCTTGTTGCAAATTAAATTCAAAGGATGATCATACAGAAATTGCCAATGCATTTTGAGCAGAATTATCTATATCAGTGGGAGGTACATATATGCAAACCACATGTGTGGAGGGAACAAAGGAGGTTTGCAATTCATAGAGGAAGACAGGAAGGGTGTCACATGAAAGTATTATACACTCAAAGGTTGCAACGTATCACAGAAAGAAACTGTTGCATCAAATCATGTTAAAAAAATTGAACAGGTCACTACCTCAACCCACTGAGAAACAGTGGAACATAGAGCACAGGTTCAGGTCCATTATACAATGGAAAAAGAAAAGCAGTAAAGACACAGATATATGCTAAAAGACTAGCAATAGCTGTAAAAAGAGAGTACACAAGTGTGATTGTGTAACATTGTAAAATATGAGCAAGCATGAAGTAAACCACTGTGTGATTACCCACAAGTATTCATAGTAAAATTAAAAAACATATTTAGTAATGAGAACTATGATTTTTACTATACATTTGTACCAATATATTTGCATTTAAAAAAATTGTTGTGTATAAGTATATATAAGCAAACAATAACATTCTTTCATGTAATATAAATAAGAAAACCTTATGAGAAATGCACTAAGTGATTATCATAAAAAAGGCTGTTCCATCACTATACATACAATGTTTGGTATAGAAAGTATAAAACATATGCACAGCAAATATGAAGTTTTTTAAGATTTACAAAAATTAAAAATGAGGAAAAGGAAGAAGATTATTTTAAAGTTTTGATAAAAACAACTGTAGAAAGAAGTTAGATATTGTCTTAATATTTTTGATCAAATTAGCATTTTTGTTAAAGTTTTTAAGTATATCTAAATAATAGAAACTCTTTGTCTGAATTATTATAACATTTTATATAATATAAGTACATATAACAAGAAATAATTTTTATTTTTTGTCATTGACTCCAATGTAATTATAGTCTGTTTTAATTTCGATCTCGCCACCATTTTGTTTTTGTGTAATGTCCACTATATAGTCTTCTAACTATGATATTGCCTAACACACATCAAGGTCACTGGTTGCAGGTCCCCAGTTCTATGGATAAGGTAAGGAATCCTAAATGTTATATTTCTATTAATAATGGGTTGGGTGGGTGTAAATTCATGCATTTGAAGTGTGCTTAGTTGGGAAATAATGTATTGGCTATGGTTGGTGAGCACTACATGTTTGGAAATTTACTGTAGGCCTAACATGGGGATGTGCAGTTAGTATTAATTAATATGCTGCTGTGTTGTAATCTGTATGCCTACATTTCTTTTAATGAAAATTGCATTTTTTGCATATTCTTTTGAGAAGTTTATCTTGGAATTTATGTGCTGTTGAAGGGTTTTTCCTAAGGATTTTCGACAGCTACAGAAATGTATTTATTTTAATTAATTTAATCAGGATGATGTTGATTGGGTTAACTAAAAAGGTTTTGCTTGTAATGTATTTAGTGTTGAATCCTTAGTGCTGAAATTGTAATATGTTTGTGATGTGTGTAGGCTATAATGTTGTATTTTGAATGTATGTTTCATATAGTATGTTGGTTTCAAAATATAATTCTAGTCATTGCTGATCAATTGAGATATTTTATTTTAAATGTTGTTATTGAATATGCTCCTTTTTGCTGTATGTAGTGTTCTTAATATAGATTTGATTTTGGGAGGGGGTGCAGAGAAGGATGATGGGAAATGAGGTTCACTTGAACTGTCTTCTTATTGAAGATAGTTTTGGAAGGAAACCAGTGATGCCACTTTCCAAAGAGGTGGATGCTGGGAAATGCAGTCTAATTTCCAAAAAGAGCAGTATTGGCTCTAACTGACCACACAGGTGTTTTGTATTCTGAATATGTATGCAATAGCATTCAACCTTCTAATGGTCCTACTGCTGGGAAATGCAGTAATGTCTCTTAAAGTGAGAATTTGGAAACGGAGGTTGGTATGTGCAGAGTGCATGCATTAAAACCCCATGGAATGACAAATTTCTTATGGTTTTACAACTGTAAAAATCAGTCCTACGTTATAATTTCCCATTCCATGGTGCTTTAGTTGTACTTGCATAGTACAGGTGTGAAATTACTACATATAACGGATCATACAATTCATAGACTTTTCCTCACTCTGACCTCCATTCTCAATGCAAAATTTACCAGGTATTGCCTAATGAAATGTGCACAGGTAAAAATCAGTGGAGTGTACACATTTTACACATTTTGTAATGTCAAAATGCACAAACCCATTTGTGGAATATTTGGCCTTAATAATAATTATATAATGAGGCCCCAATTGATCCTCATTGCAATGTGAGTGTACGTAGAAAATCTCCACAAAAATCCTACAGAGAAATTAATCACATATTTTCCAGCAAAGAATTATAACTTAAACATACCATTGACAAGAAATTGTACAATTCAAGTGTTTTCAAAAGGCAAAAATTCAGAACTGTGAAAAACATTACAGCAGAAAATTATCTTCGGCTATCTTTAGCTGGGATATGTTGTCACCTAAAAATACATTTGTTTATTCATTTGTTCAGTGGTATGAATCATGCTAACATTAGAAATGTGCTATGTAAATATGAATTCCGCAGGCTCAGTCACCTCTCACATGCATCACCCTTTCCATTGACTAACCACACCAAACACTAGCTTTCTCCCACCCTTAGAGCTTGCTGCGAAGCTGCCCAGAACCCCTTTTTGTACCCTCAGCTATGCCCAGTTTACAGGTTGCCGGATACATACCTATATTTATGTGTGTACCTTGTGTCACATTGCATTTGTCCCATACTTAGATGATAAAATTGACCAGCAGTGTGAAAACAACTATACTAGAGTCCATAATCAAAATTTACTTTTTCACTGCACTCTAAGGTCTGTGATGGTTTGTGATGGTTGTGAATTTGGGTGAAGATTATGTAATCTGTTGGCTCTTGCAGGAATGTGATTCTTCAACTCCAGACAGGACATTGCTTTCTGAAACTATTCTCCTGGTAGCCACTCAGAGTGGTTGCCCATTGCAGTGCTGGGTGACCTTGTTTCCCACTCCCAGGTGGAGGAATCTTCTGACAAAGGTACATAGTAGTCACTGGGTGCAGGGAGGTTCATTTCACATAGTCTTGTCTGGAGTTTTTTGAACAGATATGTTGCTTGCTTGTGGTGCATTTTAAAGAAGGGACTACTCATGGTCCACTTTCAAAAAATGTTTTAAATTTTCCCTTAGAGTGTCTGTCTCTGACTAACCCTTTGTCTCCCACTCAGAGTCTTGCCGATTGTGCCCACCTCTTCTGACTTGCTTTGTTACTTGCTTTCTCCCTTCCTGCCTGAATGCCCAAAATCTGAACTCCATTGGAGAGCTGTGGGTCAGGTAAACATCAGAGAGGCTGGGGCACACTGGGTCATACAGTGTGGTGTATTACGATATACAGGAAACAAAGTAAATTATTGTCCACTCCAAACCTTCCCTTTGTTCTACTCCAATTTGAAAGATTTGGTTCATTGTTCTCATGAAACTCTCTACCTCTGTTTTGCCTGAGAATAGCAAGGAGTTATCTTTCCGGATTTCGCAGCAACCACAGCACCAAGACCGCCCTCCTCGCCGCCACCGATGACATCCGCATGCTACTCGACCAGGGTCACACCGCGGCCCTTATCCTACTAGACCTCTCCGCAGCCTTCGACACCGTCTCACATCGCACTCTTGCAGTCAGACTCCACGACGCCGGATACGAGGAACCGCCCTCGACTGGATCCGCTCCTTCCTCTCTGGCAGAACCCAAAGGATCAGACTCCCTCCCTTCCTCTCAGAACCTACAGAAATCAACTGTGGAGTATCCCAAGGATCCTCGCTCAGCCCCACGCTTTTCAACATCTACATGGCCCCCCTCGCCGCCATCGTCAGACAGCATGGGCTCAGCATAGTATCTTACGCCGACGACACCCAGCTCATCCTCTCTCTCACGAAGACACCCGAAGACACCAGACTCAGCTTCCAAGAAGGAATGAAAGACGTCGCAGCCTGGATGAGGAACAGCTGCCTAAAGCTGAACTCGGAGAAGACCGAGGTCCTCGTCCTTGGTCCCTCCCCCACGGCGTGGGATAGCACCTGCTGGCCCCCTGCTCTCGGAAACCCACCCACACCAACAGACCACGCCCGGAACCTCAGCATCATCCTAGACTACTCCCTCACCATGACCCACCATATCAACGCCATCGCCTCGACCTGCTTCAACTCCCTCCACATCCTCCGAAAGACCTTCAAGTGGATCCCCCACGAATGCAAAAAGACCATCACCCACGCACTAGTAACAAGCAGACTGGACTACGGCAATGCCCTCTACGCCGGAATCAACAAAACCCTACTACACAAGCTCCAAACCATCCAGAACACCGCGGCCAGACTCATCCTCGGAACCCCACGACACGAGCACATGACCCCACACCTACGAGACCTCCACTGGCTCCCCATCGAGAAGAGGGTAACCTTCAAGCTACTCACCCACACCTACAAATCCCTCCACAACATCGGACCCAAATACCTCAACGAAAGATTCTCCTTCCACGTACCCAAGAGGTACCTACGCTCCACCGACCTCAACCTGGCAGAGACCCCACGCATCCATAGAACCAGAGCAGGCAGTAGAGCCTTCTCCTACGTCGCAGCAAAGACCTGGAACGAGCTCCCAGTCAACATCAGACGCTCCCCCACTCTGAACACCTTCAGGAAGAGACTCAAGACCTGGCTCTTCGACTGACCCGGAGCTGCACCCCCCTCCCCTGTGCCTTGAGACCCTCACGGGTGAGTAGCGCGCTTTACAAACCCCTGATTGATTGATTGACTGATCTTTCAATGGGAAATCCCTAGTACCCTGAGCTATGCTTGGAACTGATGCACTTGAAATAGAGGACCATTTTTTGTCAATTGTCTTACGTTTGCTTGTTTTAAGATCATTTATAATGCTAAAATAATCTTCTGAAACATGGGCTGGGCATTCTCAAATGTTTTGTACTGTACAATTTCAGCTATGGGATATTTCATACATGAATCTATGAGCAGCAGGTGGTATTTGCCATCAGAAAGATGCAGACGTTATCCCTGACTTCAAACAGGTGTCAAATAGGTGTCTTCTGTGATAACTGGGACTGGACAGGCCCCTTCTTCTGTGGTCATCTGCTCTACTATATTGTACTTGCTGAGGGACCATACCTTATTGCGTAGTCTGACATTGGATTTGGCCATTCCTTGGTGGCCTTGGCAAGCTAGTTTCACCAGTTTGCCTCTAAGCTCATGTGATCTACCATGTATGATAATATTCCTTCAGTGGTGGCTCAAAATCCATCACAAATGCTCCACAGTACTGCCATGTCACATTGGCTCAAGTGTATGACTTCTGTCCTCATCAAAAATGTCTTCCACAAGTTGTCACTGATTGCTCTTCACACAAGGCACAGACATCCATCATTTTCCATCCTTGGTATGAGTTCTTCAAGTGACATGGCTGTTGGCCATGCAGACTAGACTATGAAGTTGAGATATGATTCTACATCCGCTGACTGATGTTTTGCTATTTTGGTCAAAGGCATTGGATGTCCCAACAATTAAAGGATGTGATTCTTAGCCCTGGGTCTGTATGTCATGATGAATTGGCTTGTTGCAGCTGGACGGCTCTTTTGTCGATATTTGGGGGAGCAGGTGATGACAATGTGCCATGAAACAAGTGAATTTTTGGCTTTTGATCCATAATTACCTTGGATGCATGGTCATAAATGGAAGTGGAGATATCCCCACTATATGGATACAGCCTCTGTCTCACCTTTAGCATTTCATGATTTAGTATCTGTGAGTACTCTGCTTGAAAAGGCTTCTTATTTCATGATATCTGTCTCTACTCCTGTAGTAGTACTGCTCCTAAATTGAATGGTCACCCATTGATGATAAGTTCAGTCTTTTTCCAGTGGTCAAAATAGTTCATGGTTTCATCCTCTAGTAATGCATCCTCTATAATTTGAAATGCACTTTGTTGTGAATCGGTCCAGTTCCATGGCAATTATTGCTCGGTGAGTTGGCAGAGTGGATGGGATGAAAAACATCAGATGAAGCATCTGCAATAGTTTGTTATGCCTAAGAAACTACAAACTTCTACAATAGTCTGGGGAGCTGGGACATTCTGAAAGCCATGTGTCATTTTAGGTTTCCCATTGACAAATGTTCTTGAAACACACAAGCAACAAGTGTATTCTTGGTCTTAGAAACTCACACTTTCATGGTGGAGTGCACAACTGCATTTACTGATTCTTTGAAGTAGGCTCACAGGCAATGATCGTGTTCAGTCATATTTTATTCACAAATCAAAATGTCATCACTTAAATACATGAAGCCCACTAAACCTGACAGGACCTTTCAAACTATGTTTTGTAATACTTCTGCAGCAGATGTATTTATTTATTTATTTATAGGTGTTAGAAATGGGGGTCGCTGGTTTGCAGAGGTATGTACCTTTGTCCAAGTAGGGAGCCTTGCTTATAGTCAGGGTAAGGGGGATACACACTTAAGATAACCTCTGCTCACCCCCTTAGTAACTTGGCAGGAGCAGACAGGCTTATCCCCAAGGCAATGTGTAAAGTATTTGCACTCAAAACACACAGTAACACAGTGCAAACACCACAAATGGACACCACACCAATTTAGAAAAATAAAGTATCTTTATCTAAACCAAACAAGACCAAAATGACAAATATCCAACATACATATATCAAAATTGCACTTGAAAATAGTTACTTGCAGAAATAGCACTCCCTGGTTGCCACTGGGGAGGCAAGGCGTCGTGACCGCGAGGAGGTGACATGTCGAGTACAGGACAGGGGGAGTCAGTTGCATCGGCAGTGAGGCGTCGGTTCAAGTGAGGCAATGCGAAGTCGAAGACTCGTGGAATCACCTTCAGCAGTTATCGGCTCCGCGCTAATGCGATGCAGGTGCTGCGAGTGACTGCATCAGTGCAAACACTGGCGTAAGGAAGGCCAATAACTGCAGGCGTTGGCAGGTGTCAAAGGGTGTCAGAGCTGCAGTGCAGGAAGAGCGGTGTGGCGTGCACTTTATGAGCGGTGCCCCCGGCCACTGTGCAGGTCGTGGTATCACTAGCAGCATCAGAGTTGTATTTCTTGCTTTCTTGAAGCTTCTTCCACTCCCAAAAGCAGAAACGACCTCCAGAAACTCAGAACTGGACCAGGCACCTCCTAGCAGGTCAGAACTCCCAGAAGTGGAGGTCAGGGGCGCTGGTGGTGAAGTCTTTGTGTCCCTGAGACTCCAAAACAGGAGGCCAGCACACACATGCCCTTGGAGATTCTTCTTCAAACAGGTTCTCAGAAAAAGTTCCAGTCTTTGTCATCTTCCTTGGCAGAAGCAGCAACTGCAGGCCAACCCAGCAAAGCACACAGCAAAGGGGCAGTCCTCCTCCTTATAGCTCTCCAGCTCTTCTCCTTTGAAAAAGGTTCCTCTTGAGTCCAGAAGTGATCTAATTCTCTAGGGTTTAAAGTCCAATACTTATACCCCAGTGTGTCTTTGTTCTCTTTGTGGCCAGGGTCTCTGAGCCCAGCTCAAACCAGTTCTGTCCTCTCTAGTGCAGCATCATTACAGGAGGTGGAGACAGCATTCTGCAGAGGAGACACAGCCTATTCCGGTGTAAGTGAAACTCCTCCCACCACTGTAAATGCAGCCCCGGTCTATTCAGATCAGCTCTGAGTCACCTAGGAAAGGCAGGACACACCTCAACCCCCCGGTGGCTTTCTACAGTGAATGTACATCCCCAGCCCCTGCCACTCCAAAACCAGACAGTCAATACACACACCAGCAGAGGCACACAGAATGGTTAAATAAGAAAATGCCTACTTTCTAAAAGTGCCATTTTCAAACACGTAATTAAAAAACCATCTCCCTAAAAAGATGTGTTATTAAATTCTGAGTTCAGAGAGCCTAAACCTCATTTCTCTATCTTGTCTCAATGGAAAGTTATACTAGCAAGATGTTACAAAGTAACTCCCATGTTAGCCTATGGAACAGATAGCCTTTCAATTGTGAAAAACAAAATTGGCAGTATTTCACTATCAGGACATGTAAAACACACCAGTACAAGTCCTACCTTTCACATACACTGCACCCTGCCCATGAAGATACCTTGAGGCTACCTGAGGGGTGTCTTACATATAAGAAAAGGGAAGGTTAGGGTCTGGCAAGTGGGCGCATTTGTCAGGTCAACATGGCAGTTGAAAACTGTGGCAGGTCTGAGTTACATTTGGAAGGCTACTTGTGTTGGTGGCACAATCAATGCTGCAGGCCCACTAGTAGCATTTGATTTACAAGCCCTGGGCACACTCAGTGCACTTTACTAGGGGCTTACCAGTAAATCAAATATGGCAATCATGGATAACCAATCATGATAACAATTTACACAGGGACCACTTGCACTTTTACACTGATCATTAGTGGCAAAGTGCCCAAAGCATCTAAGCTAGCAAAAACAAAATCCAGCACAGCATTTAAAATACAGGAGGTCGAGGCAAAAGTCAGGGGAAACCATGCCAAGGATGCCAAGTCTAACAATAGGTTTTACAAGTGCTAGCTACACCCGAAGGTACCAGAGCGCTTTACATATAACGCAAGATCATTTGATTGAAGTACATACATAGATACAGGCAAAGAAAATTGTTAGGCAGTCAAGGTAGTTACAATATGCAGACATTAGAACAGCATAAGTTAATGGAGTGAATGACATAGTAGACAACTGAAACAATCAATCAACTGCTGCAATGGGTTAGGTAGGTTTGAGTGTGAGCTTTGGGAACATAGCTCAGTTTGTGTGCGTGTTGAAGTATTTGTTGAGCAGTAGGTATTTAAGGTACCACTTGAAGCAGAAAAAGGAGGGGTTGCAGCGGAGATCTTTAGGTAGTGAGTTCCAGATCCTAGGTGAATTTCCAGAGAATGAGTGTGTCTGGGAGGATTTCTTTTTCAGTTTGGGAGGGATGAGAAGAAGTGAGTTGGAGCTTCTCAGAGTCCTGGCTCTTCCTGCTTTTGAAAGTTTGGTATCTAGATAGTCGATGTGTATGAAAAGCTTTGTGGGTAATGCAAGCAGTCTTGTAGATACATCTTCCTTCGATGGGAAGCCAATTGAGATTCTTGAGGACCGGTGAGATATGCTCAAAACTGTTAGAAGCTGGGCAGCCATGTTGAGTTATTATGGGGGAAAGGTCATTTTTCGGAGTTCCTGTGAAGATGGCATTGCCATTATCCAGTTTTGGGAGGGCTAGAGATTGCACTACCATCTTAAAATCATCAGGGGGAATGAACGGTTTGATTTTCTTGAGATGTTTTAGAGTGGAAAGCACTCTTTTGACTGAGTTGTTGATGTGGTCCTTCATTGACATGTTTTTGTCCAGGGTGATGCCCAAGGACTTTATGGAGTTGGATAGTGTGAGAAAACAATTTAGGGCATCCAAATTAATGAGCCAATCTTGCATTGGTAGAGGGTTGTTTTTAGGGGAGAAAAGTAGTAGGTCAGTTTTGTTGGGGTCCAACTTTATGTAGTTGGTGTTAAGCCTAGTTTGTACCTTGATTGGTGTGGCGTTCAGATGTAGGATGTCACTGGGTGATTTCATTTTGTAGTAGAGTTGGGTGTCATCAGCATATAGGTGATATTTGACCCCTGCTTGGTTCAAGAAAACAGTAGGTAGTTCCATGAAGAGATTTAAAAGGGATGGGGAGAGAATTGAGCCTTTGGGGACACCATGTGGAACTAGTGTAGGTGTCGAGAGACAGTTGTTGATTTTTATTTGTTGCGAGCGATGTTGCAGGAAAGATGTGAATCATCTTAGGACTGTGCCATTGATACCAGAGCAGTTCTTGAGTGTTTCGAGTAATGCTGGGTGATTTACTGTATCAAAAGATGCGCATAAATTAATTTGGAGTTGGAGGCATGTGTCACCTTCATCTAATGATCTGTGAATGTCATCCGAGATATTGAGCATAGCAGTTTCTTTGCTATAACCCTTCCTGAATCCTGATTGGAAGGTGTCATTGAGGTTGAATTAGTTTATATGTTGGTTGAGTTGTAGTAGGACATGTTTCTCCATTGTTTTAGCTAGGAACGGGAGGTTGTTGATAGGTCTGAGGTTATTGAGGTCATTGGGGTCCGCTCATGGTTTTTTGAGTATGGGTGTGATTTGGCCTAGTTGGAGGGAGTCAGGTATATGCCCTGAGGAGAGAGATATGCTGATGATTTTTGTCCAGAACGGGGTGATGATATGGTTAAGGTTTTGTACTATTGTGGATGGGAGGGGATCAGTAGTGTGGGTTGTGGGCTTCAAGTTTGCAAATATATTGAAGACTTCACTTTCTGTCATAGGCTTAAAGTCAAACCATTTAGCATTGTTTTTCAGTTGAAGAAGATCATAGTTGACATTAGTTTTTCTTGTGGCTGTTAGGTCATTAGTTAAGTCTGGAGTGAGGCTACTGTGGTGGAATGTGAGTCAGCGGGGGGAGTTGGTCGGGATGTCAGATTTGTGACTTGGATGAGGGATTGCTCAATTTTTGCAACTTCATCAATGTAGAAGTTAGCAATTTCTTCACAGCGTTCTTTGGTGGCTGTTGTTTTGTGTGGGGAATTAAGGGTAGTTTTTCATTTAATTATGTTAAAGAGCTCCCTGGGTCTGTTCTTAGCATGGTCAAGTTGGTTGCGAAAGAAAGTGGCTTTCTCTCTAAAGATGTGTTTCTTATAGGAAAGTCATGCAGTGCTTAGGAGTGAGAGGTGCACTGTAGGGGGGTTCTGTCTCCATATCCTTTCTGACTGTCTTAGTTGTCTCCTCTCGTTAAGATCTGAGTTGAACCAGGATTTCGACTGGATTTCTCTAGAATGCTTTAGTTTGAGCGGTGCCACTTGGTCAAGAACATCAGTCATCGCTGTATTATAGTGGGCGGTGAGGTCATCAACAATGTGAGTTAGGTTGATACTGTAGTTAGGCACATATCCTGGATTCCAATTCTGTTATCAGGATTTGTTTGATGTTACAGGTCTGGAGGATAGGTTTGTTGGATGGGACTAGGTGGGATCTGAGGTGGGTCTTGATATTAAACAGTATAAGATAGTGCTTTGACCAGTCAAAGGGTGTGAGACAAGTTCATTTTTAGTGATTATCGCATCTAGAGTGGAGCCTTTATTATGAGTCGGTTCCTTGCTGAGATGTTTGAGGTCGTTTATTTCAAGAAGGTTTGTAAGGTTACGGACTGTGGTGTCTTCAGAGTTGTTCCAGTAAATATTGAAGTCACTCAGGAACACGTCCTTCTTACTAATCAGTTATTTCTTCTGAGAAGAGGGTGCTGTCACCCGGTGGGTAGTAGATGGTGTGGAGTTTGATAGGAGAGGTGCCTTTGACTGTAAGTTCTACTTCAAGGCATTTTAAAGATGAGTAGTTTGAGGACTTCAAGGTGAAAAGCTTTGTTTCTTCTTTGTGGATGATTGCTAGTCCGCCACCTATTCTCCCTGGTCTGTTCTGTCTAATGATGGTGTAGTCGGATGGTTTGAGCAGGTCTAATATAAGGGTTGAGTGTTCGTTATGCCAGGTTTCAGTGGGGAATGCAAAATCTATTCCTTCATCAAGTATAGTTTTGGCAATTTCTGTGGCGTGTTTAACTGCTGATTTGCAGTTGAGGAGAACACATGGTCTAGGAGAGGTGATCATTCGAGGGATTCTGTTTGTGCCCATGATTACTGGGATTGTGGAAGGAGGCTTGTGGACCATTTTTATGCATCATTTTGATATAAGATTCCCTGAGAGCATCAGCTTCCAGAGCAGATATGAGGCTGAAAGCTCGGTGGAGTCTGTGGGACGAACGACTCAAGCAAATAAAGGTCCAATGGATGTGTTGGCTGACAGTTGGAGAACCTATAACGGGAGACTACTGAATACCAAGAGTCTTTCTTTTCCCGAGCCGCGCTGGAGAGTTACAGAACGACGCTGCCCTATTGATGCGATTCATCAGCATCTAGGACCTTACCACAGTCATTGTGAGTCCAACCCATGGTGGACCATTCCCTGAAGACCTTCTTTCATAAATTATGGCTATCCCTTGTATCACCTTGTCCTGAGGAAGACCCGCTGTGCCTATCAGTAAATCACGCACCCCATTGGGTCGAAACGTCGACGTGCTCGTGCTAATCCTGACCCTACTTTCTCCACCCCACGTGAAACGGAAATTTAAAACCCCAAGCGGCGTAGAGCTTTGTGTACCAAGGGATGGATGTCTTTTGAATGACCAGTTTCAGCATTTCGTACAGCACTGTATATATCTTGTTCCCATTCAGCACTTTGTTCGCACCTTTTTTCACCATATCACTTGCGCCGTTGGAACAAATTGTATGTTCATGAACTTTGACAGCCTGTTAATGTCATTTCTACACCATAAAATGTAAAGAACATATGGATTTATCCTTAAATACAGACCTTGATTGATTTAATTTTGGTGTGTTTTTGTTTCTTTGATTCATGGTGTTTGCCTTTTCTTCTCTTTGCTTTTCATTGAATATTACTGAAAGGTTTGAGTATTGTTATTCAGTAAACCTAGAATCAATTCTGTACCCGACAGAACCAACATTTTCCACATTCTTGTACATCCAGGTTCTGAGGGGCACAGGGTCACCCCATTATACTAGATGGATATAAGTGAGACAAGTTCATTTTTAGTGATTATCGCATCTAGAGTGGAGCCTTTATTATGAGTCGGTTCCTTGCAGAGATGTTTGAGGTCGTTTATTTCAGGAAGGTTTGTAAGGTTACGGACGGTGGTGTCTTCAGAGTTGTTTAAGTGAATATTGAAGTCACTCAGGAACACGTCCTTCTTACTAATCAGTTATTTCTTCTGAGAAGAGGGTGCTGTCACCCGGTGGGTAGTAGATGGTGTGGAGTTTGATAGGAGAGGTGCCATTGACTGTAAGTTCTACTTCAAGGCGTTTTAAAGACGAGTAGTTTGAGGACTTCAAGGTGAAAAGCTTTGTTTCTTCTTAGTGGATGATTGCTAGTCCGCCATCTATTCTCCCTGGTCTGTTCTGTCTAATGATGGTGTAGCCGGATGGTTTGAGCAGGTCTAATATAAGGGTTGAGTGTGCGTTATGCCAGGCTTCAGTGGAGAATGCAATATCTATTCCTTCATCAAATATAGTTTTGGCAATTTCTGTGGCGTGTTTAACCGCTGATTTGCAGTTGAGGAGAAAGCATGTTAGGGGCTAGGACTATTGTTTGTGGTATGTAGTGTCTGAATGGGGGTGTATTGAGCAGGCGGTCTAGGAGAGGTGATCATTCGATGGATTCTGTTTGTGCCCATGATTACTGGGATTGTGGAAGGAGGCTTGTGGGCCATTTTATGCATCATTGTGATATAAGATTCCCTGAGAGCATCAGCTTCCAGAGCAGATATGAGGCTGAGAGCTCAGTGGAGTCTGTGGGACGAAAGACTCAAGCAAATAAAGGTCCAATGGATGTGTTGGCTGACAGTTGGAGAACCTATAAAGGGAGACAACTCAATACCAAGAGTGTGATAGCGGGTTAACTTGGCTGGATCAAGAGGTCCTTTTTTACATGCAAGATGTCAAGTTTTTGTTCTATTTGGTTCAGGAGCTGGGAAGCATGTCAGTGAAGCTTCCTGCTCTGAAAGTGGGTAGAAAAGCGTCAGGTCTCGTGTTTAAGGCGGGCAAGTGAGCTTCACTATAGGGGAGACCAGTGCCATTGAGGTTGGAAAGGCAGACAGTTTGTGAGGGCTGAGTAGGGTCTACATTAGGAGAGAGGTTTGAGTCCGTAGGGGACTCTATGGCGGATGTACTTCAGTTGGTACCGTGTGGTCGTTGGTTAGGGTGGGTGCATTGGAAGCCCTTCTAGTAATTACCTGGTGAAGGTGTGTGTTAAGGGGGGGCAGCAAGGTTACTTAGTGTGCCAGGGTGTGCAGGAAATGTGCATAGAGAGTCAATGAAGTCAAGGAGTCTGGATTGACAGTCAGGGGTGGAGGGGAAAGTTTGGGGCACATGGCCATGTTGCGTTAATGAAGCGAGAAGTGACAGTCAAAGCTGGAGAGGTGATGGTCTGCAGCTTGTATAAGTATGTTCCCTGTCATGAAAATAGAAATGGAGATTTCCCCCTCAAAGGTTTAGGGAGGAGGAAGTGGTGAGCTTAGTTCCACAGGGGATTTTGATTGATTTAGTAACTTGTAGGTGGAGAAGGAAGATGTTTCTTCACTTTGCAGGGCGTTTTGTGTAGAAGACGAAGTCAGTTTTCTTGTTGCCGCTGCTCATGCTGTAGTAGTTATCGGCTATTCGTTTTTCTGAAAGTTGTTTCAGTAGGCTGTGTTTGAAATTATTTTTGGCATTATTAGAGAGATTTTTAGGATAGCTGATGCTCCATGAGTTGGTGTCATATCTCTCGAGTGCACTGTTGAGGGGTTTGGGAAGAACATTGTTAGAGAAGTTAAAAGTCTGTTCGCAGTCATCCAGCAAGTTTAGGAGAGGTAAGGATGTGCCAAGAATTGAAGGCTGATAAGGGTGCTGTGAATGAGTATTGCTTCACAGTGAGCAATAAGTTTAGCTAATTTATAGCGTTGGGGTACTTCAATAGTGAATATAGCTTATGTGCCTATCATCTAAGAGTTAAATAGATATACAAATATATCATTTTGAAACAATATCATTTTGAACCTCTAATTTTTCTCAAAACACAAGATAAATATGGATAAACACCAACAAAATGGACAGAGAATAAATATGGATAAATACAGACAGAAACGTTAAGGAAATAACTACCATATAACCGGGAGCCCAAATATTAATCTAGGCCATAGTTCATATTTAGGCCACTAGGAGGAATTGCAGGCTGGGGGCAGGGCACAGCCCTCTTTTAGTTTCCTTGTGTCATTAGGTGGAGCTACATGCTGGAGATGGAGCAAAGTCCTCTTTTAATTTCCTTGTGTAAAGAGATCTCGGCTGGGGTAGTCTGTTTACTGTTTTGGTAAAGATTGTAAGGAGAGAGGGAAGATGGCTGCCAAGGAAGAAAAAACGAAGGAGGGGCGACAAATTCAAAATGAGGCAAAAGAGTTAGCTGGGGTGGGTCTGTAAGCCCCAGAAGGAGGCTCTGAACATTCAAGTCTCCACCGACTCATCTGTTACTAAATCGCATCTCTATCTCCCTCTTCCAATGTACCACATAGCTTCTCCCTTGAGCCCCAGGCAAAAACGCTTGCCGAAGTTTGGAGATGGCTTAGATGGCATCTTCAGTCCAGGGGAGGCGGACCAGTCGAAGATTACCCTGTCTTGACACCATGCAGAGTCGGGATGTATAACAGTGTCTCAGACACTGTTTGCGATTTCTAATGGGGTCGCAAATTGCATGCCGGATGAATATTAATGAGGCAGGCGCAATTTGTGACCCCATTAGGAATGGCTAGCACTCCCAGAGATGGTGGCCTGCTGGGGTCAGCAGACCAGCAGACCACCATGTCTGCGACTGCTTTTAAATAAAGCACTTTTTTTTTTCCTTAAAGGAAAACGGGCTGCATTTAAAAAAGAAAAATGAAACTTTTCAGTTTCATCTTTTTTAAGGGCAGGCAGTGGTCCCCGGGACCACTGCCTGCTCTTAAAAATATTTTCTCACATACTCACAAAGGGGAAGGGGTCCCCTGGGGACCCCTTCCCATTTGCAAGTGGTTTACCACCTACTTGAAATGTGGTCGCAAAACAATGGCATGGCATGGTGACTCGCTATTATGAAGGGACGCCCCTTCCTAATAAGGGAGTCGCAAATGCTATTTTGCGAGTCAGTGACTCGCAAAATAGCATTTGTACATGCCATTACCCTTTTTTGCAGTCGCAAACGGAAGGATCTCACGTTTGCGGCCGCAAACAAGGGTCGTACATCTGGCCCATAGTGCTTACAAATTTCGTTTCCTCCTCTCCTACTGTTAATATTTCATTCTTCTGTAACATTTGCAACACCTCCTCTTGAAAAAAGTTTTCCAGATCTCTCTGAAACACCAACTCACATTGTTCCCTCAACAGGTATGGTTCTGAATCGAACTCTACTTGATAACCTTGTATTGTTTGTAGCACCCATGTATCATTCCCATTGCTCCTTGAAATATCTCAACCTTCCTACTGCACTTGTTGGGATAAATCCAGAAACAGTCCTCATACTCACCTTGTCTTTGACAATGGCTGGGATTTTGACCCTTTCCTCTGTTACTACGACCACGTCCTCTGCCCATCTGGGGGTACAACTGGGATCCACTATGGTTTCCCCTGCAGGATCTATAACCTTGGTATGTTGACTTTTGATAATGGGCTCTGAAATTTGTCCGGGCGGAAGGGTGCCCTCTCCTACCAACCCTACCATAAAAACTAGTGTTTACGAATACCCTGCGCATAGAGTACTGAGCCTTGTCCAAACTCGTGAATGTTTTAACGTATTTGGTTAGGGACTTCATTATCCCATCACTAAATAATAACCCTTTTGTGTCTTCACTGGACTCTTTCCTAGCCAACTCACTCGGTTTCGAATTAATGCGCATAAGCAGTATCTTACACTTCTCAGCCATGGGCCTTCGTTTGGGTTGCCTGAAAAGCAAACCGCACGCTGACAAAATCCCCTTAACAGAGTGAATCAGTACCCTTCAAAAGGGCTTCCTTCACAGCATCAAAAACCTTTGCTAAAATGCCCAGGATGTCCAACACCTGATCCTGGCATATTTTAATGGTTTTTCAAGCCTCTTTCTGGGATCTTTTCCCATTTTAAACATATAAGTAATTAACTTGGGGTCCAAATTCGATGTCAAAGGCACCTTTTTATCTATTATTAGCCTGGAACACTCCACCCGTATAATATATCTTTCCTTCTTCTCCAAGGGCTTATGTAATCTGGCCTTAATGTACTCTGAAACATGGTACGAAGGCCACCAGTCCTTCCCCCTGGAATGTCTAATATCCCTTGGGTCAAACAATTTTTTCCCAAACAGATCAACCAACGTTAACATACCTTTTATCTTATTTTTACTGCTCATCTCACTCTCCTCATCTAACCCATCCTTATAATCTAAATCTGTTATATATTCATCTAGATCTTCATTCAATCCTTCATCCCACATCTCATACTCCTCTTTGGGATTTCTTCCTTTCTCAGTGTGAAACTGACTCTTCGGACACCTGTTCTCTGTGAGGCGCTTTGGGCTCCTCTGCCACTGAATGAACCAACTATATGTCTCTTCTTTCTGAGGCACTTTCCACCAGAACCTCTATTTAGGCCTTCCTCATCTGATATGGAGAAATATTCCTCCTCATACACATTCCGCCTATTTCCTTTGCCCAAAACCTGTCTAGCTGTCTCCTGTACAGCTGCCTCTACTTACTTACTCACCATTCTCCTTTTTACCTCTTCCTGGCTGGACCCCTAGTTCTGATTTTCAATCATAATGAATTTAGCCTTCCACACACACTTAAAAACTGTCCTTTCTTTCACCTCACCTACTTCTTATAATTTAACCCTTTTATTTTCTCTGTTTCTTTCTATTATTTTAACATTTTCCACACTTTTTTAAACTAAAACAAAATCTCTCCTCAGCAAAAACGATGCACTGCTGACCGTTCGTGGCAACAAACACTCCTAGCAGGCATTACTTTGCCAAATAAATGTTTTTCATATCTATTTCCTTTAGAAATAGGCTGTAATGTTATCCGGTGCCCAACTTCCTTAAAAAAACTGCCTATGTGCCTCAACGTAGTTGAGCATCAAACAATAAAGGCGTTCTAGGCCCTGACTCATTACCCAATCAAGGAGCTTGTGTTCATTACCACAGTGCCCAAAGAACAGCCGAACTGCCTCGCACTCCGAAGGAAGATCAACCACTCACCATGCTCAAGCTGACTTGTAGCGCTACGAGTAAGTGAAACGAATGCTAATTACTTCGCTCCTAACTCCAAGTACAATGCTGAAAAATTACTATATCGTTTAGTATTGTTGAAATTGTTTAACACAATAAAGATATTTTTTCATATATTAAACTCTCAAATAATGACACTTTTCCCAAAAAATAGCCATAAATTGGGTAAGGTTAACCTCATTCAGACATCAACATATAATTAACCACTAAAAAACTCTTAACAAAACTCTATGTACTTATCTGCTCAGAAGCAGCAAACAAAAGAGGAAGAACATGGCAGTCATGGGACTGAAAATTCTAAATTACATTGTCATGTTTCTTTTGAAGTTCTGATTTGGAAGCTTTTAAGTTTGCTGCTCAGGAGTGAATAAAAAGGTTTATGCATAAAGCTAGCCTCCTGTCTTGCCATAAATTCATTGTATGACATTTAGGGGCATATTTACTCTGGATTTGCATTGAACTTGTGTGTCGCAAGTCATCGCAGGGGAACACAAGTTCTTAAATGTAACTTAAATGGGATTTACAAAGCCACGCAAGGGGCGATTTCCACTGCCTTAAGTGACTTTGAAAACAAATGTAGTGCAACACAGTGACTTGCACTGCATTGCATTACATTTCATTGTGACAGGTGGAACATGGGTGGAACATGGGTTGACCCAAGCCCAGATTTACTAGAGGCAGTAAATCAAGGATAGTGCAAAATACAGAGCAGCGTAACGAGGAAAAATACCTTTATTTCTCCTCAGCACTTCATCTTTCCATGCTTGAAGCATTTTGCATCACACACAGAAAGAGGACATTACCTCTTAGGATTGTTTTTGAGCAGGAAGGCCCTTCCTGCACAAAAACAATTATGTCTGTAATGAAGACACCCTTACAACATGGTGCAAAGGTGCCTGTGTTGGAGCTAGGCAGTATAGAGTGTGCCAGCGCTAAAAGAGAGAACAAGTGATCCATATCCTAGTAGATATGGCACATTTCTTCTCTTTCCCTTTCACACAACACAATGCAGCAAGTTGCCTTCCTGCCTCGTGTTGCATGAAATATTAGTGAATAAGCCCCTTAGTTTTTAACTGATGATATTGCTTTCATGAGGCTGCTAGAACTGAGGATTGGTTGGTTAACGCCCCTTCTATAGATATATCTGTACCCAAGCATGAAGGTCTGAATGTTGGCAGGCTGACATGACCTTTCCTTTTCCTTATTTCATATTGGAGCTGGCAATTTAGCAGCAGCAATCTAAGGCATTTTGTGCCAGAGAATTGAGCCATCATGAACGCTATTTAAAGCCTGCCTGGTCTTGAAGCATTTATGAAAGTACATGTTCTTTGGAAGCGCGAATTGTTCACTTGACGTCAAGTTGTTCTGCAGCCTTGTGATGCTTTCATAAAATGCAGGGAAGGTAGCTCTTTTACTTCTGGGTGAATAGCAGAATCAATTGAAGTTCGTGAATAATAAGTGATGTGTGTGAGCTTTCTTTGAAAGCAACATCTGATGGGACTGGATAATTTATTGGTTTGGAACTAGGTTAGAGAATGTATTTCCCAGAGGCTGCTAGTGGATACGCAGACTCTTTGGATAGAGCCAGAATGATCATGCTCCAGCAATTATCTGATTGGCTGTGTAAAAATAGTTGCAGGGACCACTGCTGTACCAAGACAAGCAATGTTCAAACCAGTCAAATAAACATCGCTGTTGCTGACACTTTTCAATGCTGGTGACAATCTTAGATGTAAGATAGAGATATTAAACACTCCAGTTTTCCTAATGTACCTAATGTGAAACTAAAATGGAGGCCCACTGGCTGCAGGCTTCAGGCAGGCATAAAGCTATAGCTTGAATTTATCCTAAGATCTGTGTTAATGGAGAAAATGGGACCAAGCTACATTCTGTGACTTACTCCTGGCTTACTCCCGATTTATTGGACTATGCAAGAAGTACTTACTCCTGGAGTTCAAGAATAGCCCAGGAGTGCTACAAGAGTAAAACAATTCTAATCACAGCAAATGTTTGACAATGAGGCATAGTCTTTCCAGTTTGTGAACTTGGAGCCTTATGCAAACAAAGTGATAATCACCTAAGAAATCAGTGCACATAAGCTTACTATGAAAACAGATAGATGGTATGTTTATTTATCCATGGTTTTATATAGCTCAATGGTTATTGCTTGTATCTATTTCACTCCACATGGCAATGTGATATCAGGGATTATTGGTGAGTGATTATATAATGCAATAACCCCTCAAGGGGATTACATAAATTTTGCCCAAAAAGGGCCTTACAGACAGACGATTTGGGACTTGAGAGAGACAAATAGGTGGAAGAGGTGGGGCTAGAAAAACACTAGGAATAAAAGGCATGTTTTAACATATATTGTAGAACTTAGGGAGTTAAGCTTTCTCCATATGTAGTCTTTCTGAAGTTAAGCCAGTTTAAGGGGAAAAAATGTGAAATTCATGCTAGAGAGCAAAGTAGAGCCCAGTAGGTATTTTGTCAATACAGATGACAGAATAATTCATAGGCCCTGTTTCCACCAGTATCAGAATTATTATAAGAGAATTTGTACTATAATGTCTGCAGTTTTACCCAGAAAAAATCCACAAAATGAACCAGATAAGATATTTTTAGGGAAAATTGATGATTAAAAAATCTTCCTGTTTTCTATTTTTCTGACCTTTACAGACAAATACAGACAGAAAACCATTTAGTTTCCCGACTTTATATATTTTTAAATGAGAATTAAAACGTAAAATAGGTATTTCTTTGGGTGATTCTAAATATTGTCAACCATTACTGTCAGGTCAATAGCTGTGCGGATAGACAGGTAAGGAAGTTAAAAAATTCAGATTTTAGTAATGAGGCCTAAACAGCAATAGATATGCATAGGGCTGATACAAAAACAATTATATTTTCATATAAGTGTATTGACCTATCATTTGTGGGTCTTTATATCATTGACATCTGTCAGACATAATAGACAAATAAGAGTTTACATTAATCAGTTAAATAAAAGTGGGAATATACTAGTTTCAACTTCATTTTTTCACAAAACCTAAAATAAATATGGATAAATAGATAAAATGACCAAAAAATAAATATGAATAACTACAGAATGAAATGTCAAAAAAATAAAATACCATAAAATCGGGAGCCCTAAAAATAGAGATTGACACTTGAGGAATTTTGTAGGCAAAGCATCAAATTCCAGAAACAATTCCTTATTTTCACATGTCAAATCAGAATTTGACATGTTTATCACACATGGTAAATATATCACCCTGGGGTATCAAAATTTAATGGATACAGTATATAACTCATCACCTCCTACCCACTTGTAATCAGGGCCGTAGCCTCTCATTGGCAGCTAATACTTGGCCTGCTCATTAGAAGGGGCTTTAGAACCTTACATTCAACACAGATTATACTGTGAGTTGTTGTGAATTACTCTTGTACTACTGCTTAGCTATATGCCATGACACCAAAACTGCACTGTGGCCCCTTTCACAAAGTTACAGGTCCCAACCCTTGTGGAACTTGTAGCATCTGCAGATTCATTCGACATGATGCTGATGTTAACTTGGTCTTTGACAGATTGTGGGCACTATGTCAACACACAAATTGCAATGGTGAAGGGGTCATATACCTCATTACGTGCCCGTGCTGCTTATGCTCCATGGGTGTTACCACACAGAGGGTTAAGACCTGTATTATGCAATATCACAGCACCATATGCTGCCACCACACAATCACTAAACTGACCACATATTTTTTGGAACGAGGTCACAATGAAGACACAGGGGCCGATTCCGATTCGGGCCGGAAATCGCTCCGACCGAGCCGGACCCGGAGAGATTTCCGACCGAATCGGACCCGTGCAGCCCGACCGAACGAGTACGATGCGTCCGTATGCTATCGAACTCAAGTCGGTCGGACTCCCATTGAAGTCAATGGGAGCCGGTCGTACAACGCGTACGCGGGCTCCCATTGCCTCAATGGGTGCGAGGTGAACAAGGGCGCCCCCTACAGCGGGTACGCGGCGAAGCGACTCGCGCCGTACACGCACAGGTAGGGGGGACCCATGGGTCCCCCCTGTGTGCGACTCACGCAGCTACGCGTACAGGGGGGTCCGACACGGACCCCCGAAGTACGGCTCCGACTGCTCTTTTGAGCCGGACGGCGCGTGTCGGTCGGACTGCTCGCGGCGCGCATCGTACTTACCCGGCCGGGGAACGTCTCCATTGCGCGGTGCGAGTCGTGTCCGAGCGAGTCGGTCGGTGTGGTTAGACCCGGGAACGAGTCGGTCGGAGCGGTTGGGACGCCCGAACGAGTCGGTCAGCGATTTCGCATCGTACTCGCTCGTCCGGACGCGCGTACGAATCGGTCGGGAAATAGGGCTCCGAATCGGATCCGGTTATGCCGAATCCGATTCGGAGCCCTACCGGCCGAGATCGGAATCGGCCCCACAATGTTTTGGACCATTATTGATCAACCCAAGACAGTTCAACCATGGAGGACTAGCAGCGGTTTGTCCTGGTGAAAGAACAGTGGTGGGCCTATAGACCTAAAACCCATGTAGTTGGGTTAAATGATGATATACCTAATTGGCTAACATCTTCTGTATGCAATGAGCATGCTTGTCCTGACTCACCAGTTAATATCCTGACTTTACAGTTAATTGCAAAACCATCATTTGACTGACTCCTTTGCCTTTTAAAGATATTGGTCATATCTTTAAAAAAACAGACTCTTGCCGTATCAATATTGCACTATTTACACTTGGGACAGCACCTGGTCTGTGAGATCCCCCACAAGACTCTATGCATATGGTCTACAATATACATTCTTTCAGCACGTCTTGGTTATACTACAATTCCCATGCTCCCCAGATGCTGCTGCATGTGCAACTTCATGCGCACGTCGCAGCTGGCATTTGAAGAGCATAAGCATCTTCTCAACCCGGCAGGATCACTATTAATGTAGTGGACTATGCATGTAAGTCACCACAGGGCTGGTTGCTGCTGTTTATATACGAAGCAGTCCCCAAGCTCAGGCACCCCTTTTTGTTTGCATATCAGCTGCATTTTTATTTAGAATCTTCGGGGGCTGCTATCCATTGTATACTCATGCTAAGCCTTGTCAGACAGAACCGTCCATTTACAATATCCTTGTTACAGGGGTGTCAGCCTTCAGAATCCAATCTTATTTAAGTTATCAGCACCTGGAAGGCCTTTACGAAATGATGACCAACACATATGGTCCTATGACTATGGACTAATGTGGATAATTAGATCTCAGAGGACATATTTGATACAACACTGATATAAGCCTTCTTTTGCATACACACAAATGGGCATTTAGTTTCTTTTTTTGTGCTGCTTTACTAGAGTAATTGGGGATACCATTTTTTAATCTTTTAGTACTGAATATCTCCTCCACACAGAAATACATGAGATTCTTTCTGGGATTTGCCTTTGATCAATTTGCATTATACTGTGTTTCGTGCCACTGCTGTGCCTCCCCTTCCTGACTGGAAGGTTAAATTTGAAGGATATGACACAATTTACATGGGTAAGCATATACTCTCGCCTATAGTAGGCTTTCACTGACCACATGTGTTTTCCAATGATCCTTTTGTTCACGTACACTGTGTGTTTCACGTAAGATGTGCTGTTCAGTCCTTTCGAAATCATAATTAGCAGCAAAACTAAGGGCTGGATCTTCTTTATGTTCTCTTCTGTATATCTGTTCCATTCATTTTAATGTTTTGCAGGTCTGGACACCAGGGGATACAATCCAGTTCCTTGAAACACTGGTGATACTCAATTTCATGTATACATTTTGTCCTCTCACATTCAGTTGGAAGAGTGCCAATATCGCTCCTGACGAAAGCCTTATCACCTTCTTTAAGTGTATAGAGTATGCAGAAACATGTCAACTTTCTTCCAACTATTGGGTTGAAATATTACTCTCTTAGTTTTAGTTCTAACCCTTATGGACACAAATAAAAAGGTTTAGATCCACCAAGAGGTAGTTTTATTAAGATTTTTCACCACACCACACTATGCACCATACATCCACACCTTGACTTCTCACATAGGGCCCTCTCCCACACATCATCTCTTAAAGTGCTCCTCTTTAATCTGTGGAGAGCTGTTTCTCACACAACAAGCTTCTGCAAGTGATGCAAGGAGAGACCCTATGATGAAGCATGTCACCCAAGGGTGGCTGCGAGTTTTCGTCCTTAATCATTGAATGTTTTCATTGACAGAGAGACTATTCAGAGCCCTTCCATTGAACCAGACTACCATTACCCCCGACCACAATCATTTTTGTGTATTTACTCATGTGTTAAGGAGACCATACTAGTTGGTCTTTAATCTCCTATAAGTGTCTTAGTGTCTTGCATAAGCCAGGAGTACTATCAGAGAACAGGAAGAGATTTTACAGGAGTACTTTTATATACTTATATGCCTTTGTGAATCGGTATGAAACATCAAACTCCTTATTAGTAAAGTCCAAAGAGGGCACAGTTCTTTCTATTTTTACTAACTGTATATGATATTACCTAAACATTATAAATGTTTAAGGACCTTTGTGCATAGGCCCTCCATATATTCACTTCCATGTATATCTAATTGATAAATTAGATCTAACCAAGAGTCCATTCAATTTACACCTAGATAAATAAATACATAGGTGTAACAAGGGATTAAAGGTAGATCCATATGTAGAAAATCAACAGTGTTACTGCTTTTATACATACCATAGAATCCAATATTTTTCACTTAAAATGAAAATGTTGATTCCAACTGAATAATTTAAATAGTTTATTTAATTTACCACATATCTGTTTCCCCTTTCTCAGAGACAGGAGCGGCAATGGAATTATTTTATAGTTCAGCATTAGAAGACTAAAGGTCTGAGTTTGGAATTAGCGGACAGGGTTCTTCGCCAAATCCGCTGTCTGCCTGTCTGATTTAGAGACAGGCAAAGCTCTTATGGCTCCATTGATGGAATAATTCCTCCACCGGCCCAAAACATTAGGGGCCATGAGAGGAAGGACATTACACCATCCGCCCTATTTAGGGTGGGCGGTGTAATAGCTTTTTATTCCTGTCTGTCATCACCAGGAAACACCTGGCATTGAGGGACAGGAAAAAACCCAATAATGAACCCCATACCCTGGGAGAGAACTTCCATGGTTTGGGGGTTATTAGTATTGAAAAATAAAAAAATGTCAACATTTTGGTGTCTGTCCACCAAACCTGATGTGGCCGTACACCAAACATTTAGCACATTTAAAGGAACCTCCATGATGGTGGTTCCTTTCGATGTATAGAGATGACTGCAGGGCTGGTGGTCATCTCTAAATTTAGAGGGAAGAGTAGCTTTATTATGATGGATGTAAGGTCTTTCGCCATCCTGATTGATTCTACTTCATCTGCCAAAGTCAAAATCAGGCCTTTTTATTATATTGAAAAGAACCTTGCTGATGGCAGCTCCTTTCAATGTACAGAGATGACATGGGGCTGACGGTCATCTCTAAATTTAGCAGTGGAGTACACTCGGGATGGTGGAGGTAATGTACTCCAGCATCCCGACAGACACTTCTTTATCAGACAAACTCAAAATCAGGCCCTAAGCCATGTGATGTAAGCATCCTACATTTTCTACTCATGAGTGCAATCATAAGTCGATGGAAAGAAAGTGTCTCTTGATAAAGCACTGATAGGGAGTATTCATAACTAAAATATTCATGTACACATTGCTGAAGCCTATATGTAAAGTATTGTCTCTCTTAATCATTGCAGTACTTATTTGTGCATTCTAGCAAGACAATGCCTAGGAACTTGCTTTTATTCCATCCAAATTTTTTCCTTCAATTTTGACCATCCTCCCCAAATGTGTCCATCCTTCTCCGTGGCCTACAAGGGGGTGGAACAGTTACCTCTCTTTTTTGTCTGTCCTTGACTGATAATGTCACTTTCATGCATTTTACCCTTGTGTCTAAACAGTTCTTTGGGGGGCCTGGTGCTTTGGGAGGTGCCGGGCTGTCAGCTTGTATGAAGCTGTGCGTTTCTGAAATGGGCTTTGAAGAATGCATGCAGGCTGGCACCAGAGGCATCACAGGGCTGTCACTGCTTTGGGATCTTCTTTGATTTAAAATGCATTGGGTATCAGCTGCATTAACATGAATTAGGGCTGTACAAAAATGAAGGGATCACTAGCCACCAACTGGAAGAAGTACCATGATACTCAGCAAACAGCAGTGAGATCAGTGGCAAGGTCTCTGCCCTATCATGTGAGGAATGTGTTCAAGGCCTGCAGTGGCCTTATTCACTTGTTTGGTTAAAATTCTGTGCTGCACCTAAAGTGTTTGCAGACTCTTTAAATGTAAATAGCATTCATAGTGGAAAGCCATGTTTTACTGGTTTGTGAATGAGAGAAAACAGTTTATGTTCTCTTGTGGGAGCAAGTATGTGCTAGTGTATAGATCATCTCACAACCCTGCTGGAGTAGAGCATTGTGTGGTTCTAGGCTCATGACCTGAATGTTAGTATTAGATGTGCCATCACTATAGGAAGTATGCTCATGAGCTATAATATTGAATATTGTTTTCTGAATTACTTCATTTTTAGAAACCTACATCCTTTATATTTAACTTGAACTATATTATCCTAATATGTACTCAGGTATGCTTCTGATTTTTCTCACCAGGAATGTTTTGATTTGAGAATGTTCTACAGCATAAGTTTAAATGTACATTCTTAATTACCAGGGGTGTAGATCCTGCTGGATATCCACTTACACTTGAGGTCCACAGCAGTGGTTTCATGATCAGCTTTGGGCTGGCCTGGATTTTGTCCAAAAAGATCACTTGTACAATTAGATATCGAACCATTAACCACATTAAGGAGACGCACACCATGCTGTCAGCCATATTAGACACATTAATATCTACAACTCTGAGGTTGAGCCTAAGTATACCATACTGCTTAACTCAATGAAGCACCTGGTAATTCATTCCAATAACTCAATCATTGACAATCATACAAATGTTAATTCAGAATGTGCTCATAAGAAATGTGTTTCTACATTACCATATAGGATGATTAAATGCCTATTGGTGGCCCCATGAACTGAAAAAGTGGAAAATGAGAATGAAAGTTGCAAAGGTCAAACAAAATTGTGAAAAGCATATAAACTCTGGCTAGCAAGAGCTCGAGAGTAAGGTCAATAATTGTATAAATCAACATTGAGGGGCTGATTGCGATCTCGGCCGGTAGGGCTCCGAATCGGATTCGGCTTAACCGGATCCGATTCGGAGCCCTATTGCCCGACCGATTCGTACGCGCGTCCGGGCGAGCGAGTACGATGCAAAATCGCCGACTGACTCGTCCGGGCGTCCCGACCGCTCCGACCGACTCGTTCCCGGGTCTAACCCCACCGACCAACTCGCTCGGACTCGACTCGCACCGCGCAATGGAGACGTTCCCCGGCCGGGTAAGTACGATGCGCGCCGCGAGCAGTCTGACCAAGCCGCGCACTCCGGCTCGAAAGAGCAGTCGGAGCCGTACTTTGGGGGTCCGTGTCGGACCCCCCTGTATGCGTAGCCGCGCGAGTCGCACACAGGGGGGACCCATGGGTCCCCCTACCTGTGCGTGTACGGCGCGAGTCGCTTCGCCGCGTACACGCTGTAGGGGGCGCCCTTGTCCGCCTCGCACCCATTGAGTCAATGGGAGCCCGCGTACTCATTGTACGACCGGCTCCCATTGACTTCAATGGGAGTCCGACCGACTCGAGTCCGATGGCATACGTGCGCATCGTACTCGTTCGGTCGGGCTGCACGGGTCCGATTCGGTCGGAAATCTCTCCGGGTCCGGCTCGGTCGGAGAGATTTCCGGCCCGAATCGGAATCGGCCCCATAGTCCATGCTTTACAGCCTCCCATGCTTCCCATGACAAGATTAAACTTGAGGCAGCAATGCTTGGTGTAAAAGGCAGCAATTAAACCTGCTGTTTGGAGTTTTTGCATCGAGGTGGGGGGCAGTGTAGTGTAATGTATTGCACCTAATGTTCCATGCACAGAAATGCGCCAACCTGAAAATGAAGGTGCCTCTAAGGACGCAAGCAAAGGGCCGTCCATGATGAGCCACCCCCGATCACGGATACTGTCATAATACAATCAAAGGGATCAAAGGAAGACATGGAAGGCTGGTAATGACTTTGATGTTGAGCTGCTTTCAAGACTCTTGTCTTTAGCTCTATTCCCAGGCATTTTGCAACAAATTAAACCCTTGCTTCGCTTTAGCTGACTGCAGTTAAAAGAAGCATTTTAGAAAATACATTGTATTAACCTCAGTAACATCTTAAAAGTCTTTGCATTCATACCAGCATAAAAGGAGTCGAGATATTAAAGCCAGAGGCTTTCTTACAGGCCAAAATTGAATTGAAGCTATTTTGTCCTATGATCAGACAGGTAATAATCGCTGCTGAGTTTAAACTTAAAATTGACTTACAATGTCCTCGTTTCCTCTATTAAGCACTCAAAACATATATACTCATGTCCTATTGGAAAATGTAGTGCCCTTGAAGGCTCAATCATATGAGGGAAATGAAAGCAGACCTCTGGAACATCCCTCAAATATGTTTTATAAAGGATGCACTTCAAACCCCTTAACCCAGCAGTTCCCAATCTGTGCACCGTGGCACCCCAATGCACCATCAAAACTAGCCATGGGCGCCATGAATAGATGCGCCCCAAGCACACAGCAAGCTGGGTAATAACAGGGCAGACCAAGTATTGTGCAGCCAACTGAAGCATCGTGGGGTCTATCACTGCTCTGCACTTTCATGTTCGGCTTTTACGATATGGCAGGTAAAATATAATAGAATCGACCCAAAAGTAATGCGCAATAAAATTCCAATGAGCACAGTCACTCAACCCCTTCTGGAGAAAATGTTTCTGAAGCAGCGTGGAGCCTGTCACTGTTTGCACCTGGGCTTACTTCCGGGTTAATGTCATCACGCAGCCAAGGGGAGGGGGGAAGTCGTGGAGTGGGCAGTTAAACAGGGAGCGCAGCTCAGCCCTGAAACAGTGCCATTACTCTCTGAGGAGCACCATTCCAATAATTTGACTCGGGATAAATGTAATAATTAAAATTAAATTAATAATTACATTTACCCTGAGTCATGTTTTCGGAACGGTCCGGCTCAGAGAGTAATGACAGTGTTTCAGCGCTGAGCTGAGCGCCATCTTTATCATTGACAATGAAGAGATTTTTAATTCCTTGAAGCAAAGTCAAGTACAGAAAGTATGACAACAGGTATCTAGATGATGGTTTCACATGTGTACAAGTTAATAATGAGGAGCGTCCTCAATGTGTAATCTGTTCAAAGGTTTTGGCTGTACAATCCATGGTTCCAAGTTCATTAAAGCCTCATCTTGAAAGTCTTCACCGAAATGTGGTCGGAAAGCCAAGGGAATTTGTTATAAAAAAAACCTTACAGAAGCCAAACTACAAAAGTCCACTTTCTCAAAAGAAGCCAAAGTTAATAGTAACGCCCTCCTGTCTTCTTATAAAGTGGCCTATCATTTTGCACAGTGCAAAAACCCCACACAATTGCAGTAAATCTGCTTTTGCCTGCTGCTGTTTTGTTTAAATCTTTTTATTGACATTTCATTTCAAACAATAACAATTGTTCAATGGCATCGTACATATTTATCCACATTAGAGATCTACAGATGTTGATACAGTTTCTCTAGCGTGCCTCGGCATGGTGCGTATGTGGAGAGCAAGAATTATTTCTCATAAGGATGCACACCGGTGACAATAATGGCCGGATGAGGCTTTGGGGTATGTGACGTGCCTATGCTCTGTATGTGTTATGTCGCACATTTGAATAGTGGAAGTGGGGTACAACAAAATGAGGACAAAGTAAGTCAATAGAGGGAAGGGGTAACCGCCTGTCACCTGTTGCTTAGTGTATTACCTCGGGGAGCATCTGCTTGTAGTAGGGGCTGCATGTCGTATGCTTTAATAAGCTAATCAATGATTGTGGGACTCTGCCTTACTTGTATCTCCATGGACGCAACTCTAGGCTGCGACATTAGGATCGGCTGGTCTCCCAACCTCCCTTTAGAGTCCTCTGTAGTCGCTTCTAGGCCCTGCAGGTGGGTCACGATAGACCCCCAACTTCTGGCTAGGGGAAACTTGCGAAGTCCCAGCAGGTCCTCCCTCCGTAGGGCTACCCCTTTCGCCCTGGCCCAGGCCCAGTTGAGCAATGAACGGCACCAAGCTATTACGTGGGGGGCCATCAAGGTTTTCCACCATTTGGTAGTTAAGCGCTTTGCTGTAACTAGTCCAGAAATCGGGAGGTGGCCCTGTTTTTCTTACTCTTTTTAAAGAGGTGCAAGATATATACCTCCCAGTGAAAAGGGATGTCACACCCAGTGCAACTGGCCAGGGTGATTGCTATGTTGACCCAGTACTCTCCCAGGACGGGGCAATGCCATAGCATGTGTAGCAGATCAGCGTCGGGTAAACGGCACCTAGGGCAGACTGTGTCAGTGAGGTGGAAGAACTTAATAATCTGGGCTGGGGTGAGGTATGCCCAGTGTAAGATGAAGAACTGAATCTGTCAAAAGAACTGATTGCGAGGGATGCGCGTTGGGCCCTCCAATACGGCCGTCCACTCCTTGTCCGTGAGGGCACGCCCCAGTACGTCTTCGCAGTGTTGTTGTAAGGGCGCCAGGGCAATCGCTGTGTGTTGACGGTGGGACGATACAAACCAGTGGGGAAGGTGACTCCCTTCAGCCATTATGTGTAAGTACTGGATCATATGGTGTGTGGGAGGTTCCGTGGTGAGATTGCCCCATCTGGATGATAGGGAGACTATGAGCGCTCAATGTAATAAGAATTGTCCCGTGTGTAGGCCCTCCTCTGATATAAGCTCTGCGTATGGGATGAGGGTGCCATCAAGAAAGAGATCCCCTGTGTCGTGAATACCCGCTGTGTCCCGGCCGCACAGTTCTGTTGCCGTGGTGGATGAGCTTCCTCTTGGCGTTCCCAAGGGGGATAGCAGGGGCGTATGGTGTGGTGTCACAAGTGATAAATAGGCTTCTTCGGTAGCATTTGTATGCTACTGAGAGCAGTAGTGAATTTGTAACCCTGGGCTTCGCATATGGGTGGAATATATAAAGTAGAGTGTGATGTGCCACAGGAGGTTGTAGAGAGGTTGTGTCTGACAAGTACCAAGAGGCTAGCCATCTGGCTATCCACTGTAACTGAGCGGCTAGATAATAGTGCTTCTTCATGGAAACTCTATGCCTAGACGCCCCCCAAACAAAATCCCTGACTATTTATTCCCATCTACCGAAAAAGGAAGGGGGAATGAAAATAGGCAAGGTAGTGAAAAAGTAAAGAAGGCGAGAAAGGATCACCATCTTTGTGAAGGCTACTCTGCCAGAGACAGCTAGAGGGAGAGTTTTCAAGAAGGTCATCTGCGATTGAATAGCAGAGGTGGCTCTGATGACATTGCCCTCGAATAGGTCTGTTTTGTTCCGGTATATACGAACCCCCAAGAATCTGAAGGCGTCAGTACCATGGCACTGGGACCCCACCCAGTGAGTACCCCAGGTCTAGGACAGTTAGCAAGAAAGGAAAGAGAATGGACTTCGCCGCATCGACACGTAGCCCTGATGCCGTGGCCAAAAATGAAAGTGCTAAGTCCAAGGGTGGAGGGATGGAGTGGAGGTCTCTTGGGTACAGCAGAATGTCGTTGGCAGACACAGAGATTGTGTGTGTGCCATCACCTAGGGGTATACCCATGTCACACTTGAGCAAATGTACTCCGCCAGTGGCTCTACTGCTAGTGAGAAAATAAGGGGGGATAACGGGCAGCCCTGTTGGGTGCCACGACCTACACTTATAGAGTCTGAGATATAGGGCCCTGTTTTGACACGGGCCGTCAGACGCTTGTACAGCAGCCTGACCATGCTAAGAAAGAAGGGGTCTATGCCAAACCTGGGTAAGGCTGCAAAGAGATAATCCCATTCAAGAGAGCTAAAGGCTCTCTCGAGGTCTAGCACAAGGCAGCCCGAGCGGGGCCAGCTCAGTGGGGCATACTCTAACACCCTGAAGTAACGGTGAAGGTTGAGAGCAGTGTTTAGGGCCGGGATGAACCCGTTTTCGTCCGAGTGCAACAAGGAGGCACTGTAAGGCGCGAGCCGGTTAGCGAGGATCTTCGCTAATATTTTGTAGTCTGTGTTTAAGATCGTAAGGGGTCTGTAAGACTCTGGGGAAGTGATCCTTGCCTGGTTTCAATAAGGAGACTACATTAGCCATGCATAATGAGGGTGGCAGGGCAGCGTGGTCTACTGCAGTGGTGAAGAGTGCCTGCAGGCGTGGCACAAGGACTTCCACATATGTCATAAAGAATTCTGTAGGGAGCCTGTCTGGCCCCAGCGGATGTCAGTGACGACAGCGCTTCCCAGACTTCATCTACTGTTAAGGGGAAGTCCAATGCTAGGTGCTGGTCAAGAGGTAATATAGGTAATTCTACAGTGTCCAAAAAAGCACTTATTTGTTGGAAGTCCCCGTGCAATCCTGCTTTTGCCTGCTGCTGTTGATATGGTAACATTCATGCTCACCAAAGATGCAGGTAAACAGCTGCTCAAAGTGCCTCTTTCTAATAATACTATCAGCCGGAGGTCAATTGAAATGGCTAGAGATATTAACGTTCGGCTCATCTGTATTTTAAAAGACAAAGGCTTTGCACTCCAGTTGGATGAGGCAATAGACAACCAAAAAGATAACCATCCTATTTGTTATGTCAGGTTTTTTAACAACAACAAATTGCTGTGGATTTGTTGTTCTGTAATGATATGAAAGGTAGAACTACAGGTGAAGGCTTGTTTCTGTTGTGGATGATTTAATGGTCCAGAGTCAGATTTACTGGAGAGGTGTACTGGAGATTGTACAGACAGGGTCATTCAAAGGCAGAATGCTATCAAGGACTTCAAGCTTGCATACGGTTTAAAGCACCTAATGCTGTTTGGACACACTGTATAATACACAAAGAAGCACTGGCAGCAGGAAACCTCAGTGAAGAACAGCATGATATTCTGAAAATAGACATCAAAGTGGTAAATGTTAGTAAAACAAGACCAATGAAAGCAAGATTTTTTTGCTAAGCTCTGTAATGCTATAGGTGCCGAACACTCATGCCTCTTGTTCTGCAGCAATTCTCAATATCTGTCTCTCGGTAATTCCCTGCTAAGATTATATCAGCTGAGGAATTAAATATATTTGTATCTACACGATGATGAACATTGTTTCACTGGCAAATTTATTGACGCAGACTTTCTAATAAAAATGTTTTTTCTTTCTGATCTTTTAGAAAAACAAGTCCTTGCAAGGCAATAATAGTAACATCTTGCAGCACTCAGACAAAGTTTCAGGCTATAAGAAGAAAATGATCCTTTGGAAAAGCAGTGTAAGCAAAGGTGACCATAAATGTTTTCCTTCATTGGACCAGTTTCTGAAAGACAATGAGATGGCGTTAAAGGAGGAACTGAGGACAGTATTGTTCTGTATTTGTCACAACTGCATCTTTACCTTGACAAATATTTCCCAGAGGATCAAGCAGAGTCAATAAAAGGGGTGAGAAACCCCTCAAAGCTGAGAAACCTCAGCATTTCAACAACAAAGATGCAAAATAGCTCATTAACATTTCAAGTGACTCAACATTGAACGTAAGGTTCCAGTCTCAGTCCCAGATTGAGTTTTTGTGCCAAACTGAAGATGAATACCCAGTGATAAGCAAGAGAGCCCTGCATGTTTTGATCCAATTTGCAACTTTTAATCTTTGTGAATCTGTTTTCTGAGCATTTGCAGTAATAAAGTTAAAATATAGGGCAAAAATTATCCTTGAAAAAGAAATGCATGTTGCAATCTCTAAACCTACATACGGGACAAAACGGACCCCTTTTTCGCCATTCGGGACCAAGCAAACATGGTGAAGAATACACCAACTGGCATCAGAATATAAAAAGACTCAATTTCTAACAATCGGACTTGAGTATGCAAATTCTGACAACAAGTACTGCATTTAAGTTTAAGAACAGAAATAAGATAAGAGAACCACAGCAGGATCTTTATCATTGAAGTAGTCTCGCTTATTCTCTGCGCAGACAGAGACATCTTATACTACGAGTCAGATACATCCACATTGATGTGTAATAAGCCCTTCTTTTGAGTTCTACCCAACTGATTGGACATCTATCGACTTTCATAGTTTATCCTGGCTATATCCGTGGCATTCCTGACGAATGTGCTTTTGTCGTTGAAACGCGCATTGATATGATCCCATCAAGAATTAGCCACGTTTTTTAAGCCCACAGATTGTTTATGTACTTTGTTGTTTGATACTGTGAAAATATTGTAGAAAATCCCTTTTTTGTAATCTGTCGATATATAGTTCTTACCGTAACAAAATGAAGAAATATGATGATTCAGCTTGCACATAGAATAGGATTTAAAGATAGGAATCATCAGTAATCTGTCTTGATTTTAAAATGTATATCTTTGTTAATTAAAAAGTAAGGATAAATGTCATTTGTTTGGCTTGGTTTGATGTATTTGATTATGTTTTAGAGAAAAGTTGTAAGCTGCCTAAGGTCTTTACATACAATACATTTTCCCTGCCTTGGGAGCATTGATCATTAGCAGGGGGTCCTTTTGCTTCCAATTAATCTAAAAAATAACGCCAAGATCTGATGAGCTATGTAACGAAACACAAGCACTTCCTTCCCACTAGGATTTTTTGAATAAATTTAAGCCGTTTTCTACTTTTTTAAATTTGGACTCCATGGTTTTCACTGTTAATTAAAAGACATAGGGGCCGATTCCGATCTCGGCCGGTAGTGCTCCGAATCGGATTCGGATTTACCGGATCCGATTCGGAGCCCTGTTTCCCGACCGAATCGTACGCGGGTCCGGCCGAGCGAGTACGATGCGAGCGCACGCGAAATCTCCGACCGACTCGTTCGCAGGACCCGACCGCTCCGACCGACTCGCACGGGGACGACTCGCACCGCGCAATGGAGACGTTCCCCGGCCGGGTAAGTACGATGCGCATCGCGACCGCTCCGACCGACTCGCGGAGTCCGGCTCCAAGGAGCTGTCGGAGCCGCACTTTGGGGGTCCGTGTCGGAACCGCCTTGAAGCGTAGGCACGCGAGTCGCACACAGGGGGGACACATGGCTCCCCCCTACACGTGCATGTACGGCGCGACCCGCACCGACGCGAACACGCTGTAGGGGGCGCCCTTGTTCGCGTCGTGCCCATTGAGTCAATGGGAGCCCGTGTACGCGTCATACGACAGGCTCCCATTGACTTCAATGGGAGTCCGACCGAATCGAGTCCGATGGCATACGTGCGCATCGTACTCGTTCGGTCGGACTGCTAGGGTCCGATTCGGTCGGAAATCTCTCCGGGTCCAGCTCGGTCGGAGAGATTTCCGGCCCAAATCGGAATCGGCCCCATAATTTCTACAGGTGTTTTTTAACTTTTGTTGTGTGGCTAAACTTACATGTGTTAAAAAAGGTTAAGTCAGGGAAACATTTTTGGCAAAAAATATTGTATTGTTTTTGTCAACCAATTAAAGTTTTTTAATTAAACAACTGTTATATTTTGATTTTGCTACATCTATGGTTATAATACCTTTATCCGTCTTCATCCCAATTATTTTCAGATAGAAATATGGAAGTACTCCCAAGGCCGGGCATACATCCACCACCCGCCCAAAAAAAGTAACATCATGGGGAGCCACGGTCAACGGCCACTAGGTGATGGGTGACGCGAGTCGAAAAAGTTTGGGAACCACTCGCTTAACCTATGGCAGGGAACACCATTTAAACAAAATTTGCCAACAAAATGGATTTATGTAGGTAGGGATAAAGAACCTAAAAGCATTGATGGGCAGGGTGATCTTTAAATTGTTTCTAAGAGCATATTTGGCTATGTTAGATGGTGTAGTTGTTGCTCTAGATAATTCATGTTTCTGTGGAGAGCTGTTGTCTGTACATATAAATACACACTCCTTAACACCGTGTGTCACTTCATTTTCTTCAAAATTTTGATATAAAACAAATATATAAATCCATAAATCAACTCTCAGGGAACAAGTTCATAAAACCATTTTTTATGGTTAACATAGTAGAAAAAAACATTTTGCATTACTATGAATAAACAAGTTATAGGTTTATATCTCCTCTAGCGACTTTGTTGTTATTTCAGAAGGACCATCTTTCCACTGAATAACTTCACTCTTACAAGGTAGAGCCAACACCTGTTTTGGGGCAATTGGACCGTTTCTTCAGGGATATATATCAGTCATCATATCCCTCAAATTCTTAGTGGTGTACCATTCTAAGTAACTTCTCTTGAGACCGCAACCCACTAACAAACTGTTGTAGATTTAGGGGCTGCCTTCTTGATAAAACTCTTCAGAAAGGGTACGTTTGATACTCGTTTAGAAGCATACTTTATTAGTCCCTTCCAACTTGCAATTTCAATTCCAAATTTTATATCGTTACTCCACGTGACACAAACTGCACCATTTTCTATGCATTAATGATCTAGTTCTACTCTGTGGTGCATCTAACCAGCCTCATTAGTCAGGTTGATAATTTAGTGTAAAAGCATGGAAGGGCAGGGTGATCTTTAAATTGTTTCTTGGAGCATATTTTACTATGTTAGATGATGTCCTTGTTGCTCTAGATAATTCATGTTTCTGTGAAGATATAAATATATAAACCCATAAATCTACTCTAAGGGAACAAGTTCATAAAAACTTTTTTTATGGTTAACATGGTACAAAAAAAACTTTTGCATTACTACGAATAAATAATTCAGAAGCATACTTTATCAGTCCCTTCCAACTTGTAATTTCAATTCCAAATTTTATATCGTTATTTCACGTTACACAAACTGCACAATTTTCTATGCATCAATGATTCAGTTGTACTCTGTGGTGCATCTAATGAGCCTCATTAGTCAGGCGGATAATTTAGTGTCCTTGAATGCTCAATCAGAAAAGGGGAATGCTCGCAGACCTCAGCAAGATTCCTTAAATGTGGTGTTATATAAAGGATGCACTTACAAAAACCCTAACCTATGGAAGTGAAAATAAATTTAAACAAAATTTGCCAACAACCATAATTTATTTAGGTAGCCATAGAGAACCTAAAAATATCGAAGGGCAGGGTGACCTTCAAATTGTTTTTTGAAACTTATTTGCTAGATGGCGTACTTGTTGCTGTACCACAGAAGGTGTGGGTTGTATACCAATTATAATTTTTCAAAAAAAGTGGTCAACTGCCCAGTAATCTTTACAGGCTTTATTAAAGGCTGACAAAAGATCAAGGAGAGGCATGTCTACAGGTAGGAAATTGCTTTTTTAATAAATTATAATATTAGATGATGGATTAGGCCTTTTAACTTGGATATTGATAATGATAATGTACTACCTCCTAAACTGGGTTTTTATGGTCAAGTTATCTTGAAATCTCTATTTAATTTTAGTCTTTACTTTTGGCCAAGCTGTTCAATTGCTAACAATCTAGAAATATTGGACTTGCCTTAAGCAATCTAATGGCACATTTTAAACAAGTTCCTAATCTGATTGGAAGGGATTTAATGCTAGAATTTAAAAAAGGCCTATGACAGATCAATACTTGTGTACCTGATTCTGAACTTAATGGTAAAATTATTATAGAAATTGGTTATAAATGAGTGAAAGAATTATTACATAGGCTTAGTTGTTCGTGCTTGACTATATTACATGGATGGTATGCTGCTGATCAGCCTCTATGCACCCTTGCATTAAATACAAACATAATCACCATATCAATCAATCAAGTGGCTTGTAAAGCACCACTACTCATCCGTAAGGGTCTCAAGGAACTGGGGGGGACTGCAGATCGGTGGCAAGGCACTGTGGTTCAGTTGAGGAGCCAGGTCTTGAGGTCCTTCCTGAATTGGAGCAGTGACGTTGATTGCCTTAGGGGGAGAGGCAGGGTGTTCCAGGTCTTTGCTGCGAGGTAGGAGAAGGATCTTCCCCCAGCCGTGATCTTGCACATACATGGGATTGAGGCCAGGGCCAGTTGGGTGGAGCGGAGGTCTCTTGTGGGTGCGTGGAATGAGAAGAGGTGGTTGAGGTATGCAGATCCTGTGTCATGTAGGGCTTTGTAGGCGTGTGTGAGAAGCTTGAAGGTGATACTTTTGTTGAATGGGATCCAGGAGAGGTCTCTCAGGTGGCTGGTGATGTGGCTGCGGCGGGGGATGTTGAGGATGAGTCTGGCAGAGGCGTTCTGGATGATTTGCAATTTTGTGAGGAGGTTCTGGGTGATGCCTGAGTAGAGTACATTGCACTAGTCAAATCTGCTGCTGATGAGTGCATGGGTGACCATCTTTCTGGACTCGGTAGGGATCCACTTGAAGATCTTTCGGAGTAGGCATAGCGTGTGGAAGCAGGATGATGAGACAGTGTTGATCTGGTGGTTCTTGGTGAGCGAGGAGTCCAAGATGATGCCTAGATTTTGTGTGTAGTCTGTGGGTGTGGGGGGAGGTCCGAGATCTGCCGGTCACCAGGAGTTGTCCCAAGCAGAGGGGGTGAAGCCCAGGATGAGGACTTTGGTCTTCTCTGAGTTTAGCTTGAGGCAGCTGTCCTTCATCCAGCTGGCGACAGCCTTGTTCCCGTTGTGGAAATTGCTCTTGGCGACTGTGGGTTCGTTGTTGAGGGAGAAGATCAGCTGGGTGTTGTCGGCGTAGGAGACGATGTTGAGTCAGTGCTTCCTGACGATGGCTGTGAGCGGGGCCATGTAGATGTTGAACAGAGTGGGGCTCAGGGAGGAGCCCTGAGGAACTCCGCAGCTGATTTCTGTGGGTTCCAAGTGGAACGGTGGTAGCATGCCTCTCTGTGTTTAGCCGGTGAGGAAGGATCGGATCCATTCCAGGACATTTTCGCCGATGCCGGCATCATGGATTCTCGTTCATAGGGTGCGGTGGGAGACGGTGTCGAAGGTGGCCGTGTGGTCCAGGAGGATGAGGGCTGCAGTTTTGCCTCGGTCAAGGAGGGTGCGGACATCGTCTGTGGCGGCGAGGAGGGTGGTCTCCGTACTGTGATTGCTTTGGAAGCTGGATTGAGAGCGGTCCAGGATGGGGTTCAGCTCGATGAACTCGGAAAGTTGGCCATTGATAGCCTTCTCGATGACCTTGGCTGGAAAGGAGAACAGAGAGATGGGTCTGAAGTTCTTGAGGTCCTTCAGGTCGGCAGAGGGTTTCTTCAGCAAGGGGTTGATCTATGTGTGTTTCAAGCCTTCTGGGAATGTGGCAGAGTTGATGGTGCAGTTGATGGTGCGTCAGAGCTCTGGGGCGATGGAGGCGCCATCTCTGTTGAAGATGTGTTGCGGGCAGGGGTCCAAGGGTGATCCTGAATGGATGCTCTTCATGATCTTGAGGGTGTCATCAATGGTGAGGGGAGTCCAACTGATCTGGGTCTGCTGGGGTCTGGTGTCATTGGGTGCGGTGATTGTGAGTGAGGTGAGAGGGTCTTGGGTATCGAGGTCGTTGAAGCTGTCGTAGAGCTCCTTAATCTTGCAGTGGAAGAAGGCACTGAGGTTGTTGCAGAGGTCTTGAGAGGTTGGGATGTCTGCTGTCCCTGTTCTGGGTTTGGCAAATTCTTTGACCATGGCAAAAAATTCCATGCTATTGTGCGCATTGGAGTTGATCCTTTCTTGTAGACCCTCTTTCTTTGTTGTTCTGATGAGGTGGTGATGTGCGGTGATAGCAGTTTTGAAGGCTTAGCTGTTTTCCACGGTCTTGCTGCTCTTTTATCTCTTTTTGAACCGTTTACAGGAGCGTCTGGACTCATGCAGGGCAGGGGCGAACCAGCTGGATTTTTTGGAGTGTGGTTTGCATGGTGCTTTCTTGATAGAAACCAGTGAGTCAGCGCAGTTGGAGATCCATATAGACTATAAGTAGGTGGATGTTAATTTGAGTGACCATTTAGTTAAGAGCTTTTAGAGTTTTTGGATGGCTGGGCAGCAGCCACTTATCTATATTGGCTGATGTTGGGAAAGTGCTTATGTGGTTCCCTGCTGAGACAGATATTGATAACCTATCAAATTATGCCTGGGTCATGGAATTTGTTTTAAATAGCAATTTCACCAAGGAAATAAACTGTACAAAGCCCAAGAAAAAATATGTTGTTTGATAACAAATGTTTTGGTGTCAATAATGTTTTTCAACAGACATTAAAGAATTATGTTAAGACCCAAACTGAAATGCATTAGCAGACATTTAAGAATAAGTTAAAAAACAAGAAGGTCCTATTTAAAACGAAGAAGAGGGGAATGTGAAAGCTGGGCATCTTATGGAAGTTGCAGTGAATATAAATGACACTGTTATGTTTTGGAAGTTGGTGAAGTTGGGATCTTCCCAAGAACAAGTAGAAGGTTCTTCTAAAATTACTGAATAACAATGGCAAGCACGTACCCTATATTCTTATTGCTGCTTAGTTAACTTTAGTTTTTAGTGGAGTCATTTGTAGCAAGTGCTGAAATAGTGCCAACATTACTTTAAATAAAAATATGGAAATTATAGCTAGCAGTAGCCGGAATGATGTAACAGGCCCAGATGAAATACTCAATTTTTTACAGATGGGCTCTAAGGTGAGAATGTTCAGAAACTTGAAGGAAAGCTGTGTATTGGTCCCAACATTGCTTAAATTATTTCTGTTAAACGTACCTTTTTCATATACAATGTAATCCTCAATGTTTTATTTCAAGCCGATGAGTTGGCTTTTTTCGACAATACATCAGTTGGACTACAGCATCAATTTAATGCTTAAGCAGCAACCTCTACAAATAATAAACTCACCATTAATGTGAGCAAGGTTCAGATTGTGTATTTTGGTGTGAAATAAAATGCTTTTCAGTAAATATTAGTTAATTAAAAAGTTGTGATTACCAACATCATAAGTATCCCCATGATCTACTGTGGACTGGGATAGATATTGTTTACATGGGTCACCAGATCCTGTTGAATCCGGATTGCCAGGTTAGTTCAAGCAGCAGTGCCAGTGACATCAGATTAGACTATTACTGAAATGGTGTTAGGACACTGTGACTTCTTCTATGGGAGTGCATCTTGAAAGTGCCTAATCTATTGGATGGAGGGCTACATTCATTGAACTGATGTCAGATTTACCTTTTACCCACTGTGTCATCTTTTTTGGTGGTGGTGGGTTATGATCAGAACTACATTTTTTTCAAAATGCTGCGCTTGAGACCTGCATTCATGCACACTCATTGTGCACGTATTTGTGCAGGTGCATGGACTAAACTTTCAGTTTATGTTTTATTCCATGCCTATGCAACAGAATGGCTGCCTTTTATGAGCTACTGGCAATGCTAAGTTAGGAGGTGCTGCTACACACCTAGTTCAAATGTCTGCAACTTTTATGGCTGACAAAGGTTCGGGGATGGATGCTAGGCTGATTATTATTTATGTCAAGATTAGGAAGAGAAGAGGCTTGAAAATCCCAAAAAGACAGCTCGGAAGACAGTTGAGGAATCAGGAATCAGTTAAGAAACAAAAAACATTATGGGGGCATGTCCCAAGAACACCTGCATATGTGAATTGATGGGGAATCGGTAGGTGAAATGCATGTGTAAGAGCTAGAGTAGCGGATTAGATTAAACTCTTCTGGGGCTTTTTAGGCAGAGGCATACATACGTAAGCCTAAAGGTGGCGTGGAGTAGCTGTCAACTTTTCGTTTAGTTGTATGGCTAGCCATTTCAAAAGTTTGCTACTGTTTCCAATCCATGCACATTTCTTGTTTTGTCCTGTGTAGTTCCCTCATGCAGTGCAGTTAGGCAGAATTGCTACTTTGATTGCCTTTTACTCTACCTCCTCAGCATTCCTGATTCCGTGGGGTCCAGGAGTTTGGCACCTGTATCCTGGTTGTTGATGGGCTTTTTACAGCACCCTCTGCCCCAAAGCCCGGTAAGCTCTATTTCTGCTTTTTTACCACACTGTTTTTAGGTTTTGCCTGCAAGCGCTTGTGCTGTGCTTGTTAAATCACTTGTATTTAATATATCTTAAAAGGGGGCTCTTATCAGTTCCCGACACCGAATTACTGTGTTCATTTGCTTTTGTGTGGAACTTTTTTTTGTTAACTTCCCCTGGCTGCACGCATTTACCATACTTCTACTAAAGATGTTCACACTGTTTACATTCACTATCAAGATAAGAACTCTTCCCACGGAAAAGGCAGACAGCTTCTAACAGTATGCTGGAATGCTTGTTTTTTATTACTTAGTTGAGTAAAGCAGATGCTTTAGCCTTAGAACGTGTGTGGTATTTCGTATTCATGCCTCTGTAACTTTCTTTGCACTTTGTAGGCATTATTGGATTGATTTGTTCAACTTAATCTATTTGGTCATTATGATTAAAATCTAAATGTTGTAATAAACAGTGCACGTAGAAAATAAAGTTAATATACAAGAGCTATGCTATAGTCTACTACTGAACAGGCAGCCACAAGTGTAGTTACTTTGAAGACAACAGGGTCATGATTTGAATGGTGCAGCAGGTGCAGAAGCACCGGGCCCAAAAGTTGTCAGAACTCCTCTAAACATATAATATTGATATATTTGACTACTAAACAGGCAGTCACAATTGCAGTTACCTTGCAGTTAAAATGGACTTGATTTGAATGGTGCAGCAGGTGCAGTGGCACTGGGGCCAAAAGCTCTAGGGACTCCACTAAACCCAGATTATTGCTAAAATATAAAACAGAACAGGTAGTCACAGGTGCAGTTATCGTGCAGGCAACAGGGTCTTTATCTGAATGGTGCAGCAGGTGCAGTGACACCGGGCCCAGGAGTTATCAGAACTCCTCTACACACAGAATACTAAACAGGCAGTCAGAAATGCAGTTATCTAGCAAGCGCTAGGGTCATGATTTCAACAGTGCAGCAGGTGCAGTGGCATTGGGACCAAAAGCTCAAAGCACTCCACTAAACCCTGATTATTGCTATATTTTACAACTAAACAGACAGTCACAAGTGCAGTTATCTTTCAGGCATTAGGGTCATGATTTGAATGGTGCAGCAGGTGCAGTGGCATCCAGCCAAAATGTTGTCAGAACGCATCTAAACACCTAATATTCCTATATTTTACTACTAAACAGGCAGTCAGAATAGCAGTTACCTTGCAGTTGAAAAGGCTTGATTTAAATGGTGCAGCAGATGCCTTGGCACCGGTCCCAAAAGTTGTCAGAACTCCTCTAAACACCTAATACTGCTATATTGTACAACTATACAGGCAGACACAATTGCAGTTATCTTTCAGTTAAAGGGGCTTGATTTGAATGGTGCATCAGGTGAAGTAGCGCCGGGGCTTAACGCTCTGGGGACCCCACTAAATGCAGAATATTGCTAAATTTGAATACTAAACAGGCAGTCACAAGTGCAGTTATCTAGCAGGCACTAGGGCCATGATTTTAATGGTGCTGCGGGTGCAGTGGCACCGGGGCCTAAAGTTGTCATTACTCCTCTTAACTCATAATATTGCTATTACAGCAATTAATTATATTATTTCCCTCTTTCATTTTTCAAAATGTTGCTATTACTTACTCACACTATACCATTAATAACAGCACAATATATCACCTTTTTTGTACATAAACAAGTCATAACGCTTCAACAGACTTTCTGTAATTTATATTGTACAACTACTCAGCAGGCTACAAACTGCAACAAAAAACAGCTTATTATTAATCAGCTAGGTGAAACCTAATGCATTTACCAATGCTTGTTTAGCTTGGTGTCTAATTTATATTTTTTGGTGTCTGTCTAGTTGAACTTTATATTCAGCATCTTAGTCGATAAAGCACGTACCTGTTAACTGTTTCACAACATTAAATAACTATGCATTCTTTTAACTTTATTTTCATTTTACCTAGTCACCAGGCACTAGAGGATAACACGTATAGAACAGGCGAGATGTCACAAACATGCATGTAATCCTTTCAAAACAGCAGGAAGTATGACAATGTTTCAGGGGGATACCAAAGGGGATGATGGACGGACGTTTCAGGGGGTCATAGCAGACAGTGAGTGCCCTTAAGAAGCAATTGCATATTTATGCAGTTCAGTGACACACACATCCCTCCGTGACCCACAGAGGTTCTCACAGCACCCTCCTGTATGCAATGAAACGTGGCTTTACTGACAGTCATTATAATCACATCAGTCCACCACTTCATACACTCGCCAGGAGTAGTCACATCCACCTGGCCATCTTCTGATGAAAGCCAGCTAATTGTATCTATTGGGTCACACTGTTCGTCTCCCCCTCTGCACCATCATCAGTCCCCATACGTGTCAGGTATGCTTGAAATGGACCCCAAATATACCTTGGGTGGCCGACAGGCGACATGAGATTGTGATAAGCATCTGTTTGAGTGTTGGAATACGCCATGCCTGTGTGCCATTCTCGCACCTTGGGAAGGGGGCCCTTCATCCAGCACATCGCTATCCTTGCTGCACTAATAAAAGGCCTACCACTCCCAGTGGTTCGCCTTTGGGACATCATTGTCATAGCCCAGGAGGGCAACGAGGGGCGTGCAGGGTACCGGCTTGCCTGTGATCTCATGCAGTTTCTGTATGATTGCAAGTCAGAAGCGCTGTGCGCCTGGTCAGTACCACACAATTTGAGCAAAGTCAGCATCCTCAACACCACAGCGCGGGCAATGGGAACCATTGTGCAGTCCATATCGACACAACCAAGTCGGGGTGTAATACACCTGGTTAAGGTATTTGAAATGCAATGGTTGATGTCGACCATTCAGAGATACAGCACGGACCGCCGAATTACAATAGGTACATTGTTGATCACTGATGGTGATGCCTAAGTCTTCCTACCAGTCACTGTGAACCTTGTTAGCATCCAGTCGTCAAAGGCATATAGTATGGCAATCACCCGATGTGGTGACACAGCCTGCAATGAGTACGTCAGGGCTGGTATCTATAATGGTTCCTGTTACACCTGGCATCTTTTGGCATGATTTCCCATGTCTTTTTGCTTCTGACCTCCTATTTTTGACTGTGTCTTGCATTTCGTTTTTGCTGGTTTTAGGACTCTGGGCACTTTACCACTGCTGACCAGTGGTAAAGTGCAAGCGCTCCCGGTGTAAAATGTATTGGTGATTGGTTTATCCATGGTTGGTATATTTGATTTACTAGTAAGTCCCTAGTAAAGCGCAGTTGGTGTGATAAGGGCCTATAAATCAAATGCTACTAGTGGGCCTGCAGCACTGATTGTGCCACCCACAAGAGTAGCCCTGTAAACATGTCTCTGACCTGCCACTGCCACTGTGAGTGCAGTTTTAAACTGCCATTTTGCACCCACTTGCCAGGTCCAAACATTCCCTTTTACTAGATGTAAGTCACCCCTAAGGTAGGTCCAGGGCAGCCCCATGGGCAGGGTGCAGTGTATTCAAAAGGTAGGACATGAACTGGTGTCTTTTACAAGTCGTAATAGTGAAATACTGCTAATTTCGTTTTTCACTATTTCAAGGACTATCTCTCCCATAGGGTAACATGGCAATTGCCTTGAAATATCTTTAAAGTGTAATTTCCCATTGGGAGCAGATAGAGATTTGGAGTTTGGGGTCTTTGAACTCACAATTTAAAAATACATATTTTAGTGAAGTTGGTTGTTAAATTGCATTTTTGAAAATGACACCTTTAGAAAGTGGCCATTTTCTTGCTTAACCATTCTGTGCCTCTGCCTGTCTGTAGAATACATGGTTAGGTTCGCTGACAGTTGGGCTCTTGTACATTCTCTCTAGACAGTCACACAAAGGACGCTGAGGTGTGCCCAGCATATCCTGATGGCCCATCACCTGGCTGATGGGTCTTCCTGCGCTAGATTTGTGGAAGGAGTTGTCACAGACACCTGATTAGGGCTGTGCCTGTCCTCACACAAAGCTGTCTCCGCCCCCCTGTAATGTGCCTGGAGCCAGTCAGGGAAAGGCAGGGCCTTGTGTACTACAAAGACTTTCCTTTGCAGTTTGCCTACTTCAAAGACAGAAAGGGGTTTTAAGTATTGGACCTCTGTAACCCCAAAATCAGAACACTTCTGGACTGAGGACATTCTGCCAGGAAGAAGAGCTGGATGCTGTAGGAGGGTCTGCCACTCTGCCTGTTGCTTTGTTGTGCTTGCCTGCTGCTTGCTGATTCTGTCCTGAGAGGGACAGGACTGGACTTTGCTTTCTACATCCTGCTTCCAAGGTTCTCCAAGGGCTTGTGTGTGCTTGCTTCCTTTTAAGAAGTCTCAGGGCCATCAAAGACTTCACCTACCAGTGCCTAGGCTCTTATGCTGAGAGGCCTGAATTACCAAGTGGTGCCAAATCCAGTTCCTGGGCCCTGGAAGTGTAACCTGGAGATCTAAGGAGAAAATCCATTAATCGACTCCCAGCGCCTGTTTTCTCGATGCATCACTGCAAAAGATCGATGCATCGCCACAAGCGTGGTTTCCGCTGGAAGCATCAATCATGACTTTGACCGCAAGCCCCAGCTTGCCGTCACAGCGCATCAGAAGAATCGCCGTGGAGTCTGTCCCAAGCACCGTGTCACCGATGTCCGCATCACCCCCCCCGCCCCCAAGGAGTTTGGAATTTCCTGCCTCCCTGCCCTGTCTCCAGATTGTCTGGGGTCACAATAGACTAGTGTTAAACCCCTTTGTGAGAGTGCTCACGCAAGTCATTTGTGATGTTCCAGTGTAGTAAGTGACAACTCCTCACCCTCGTTAACTCAGAGTGGCCCATCCTGCCAACACCTAGCTTCCCTTTCTCTCACTGTCTGGGAGCTATACAGAAGTATCAACTGCGAATTACAACTAGTCCTGTCACCCAGGGTACAGGCAGCAGACACCAAATGGTTGAGACAAGAAAATGCCATCTTTCTAAAAGTGGGATTTTCAGATTTGTAATTAAAAATCCTACTTCACCATTAAATAGAGCTTTTAATTACAATTCTTTAGGCACCAAACTCAACTTGTCTACATGCTCCTCATTGGAAGTAACAGCTTATTAAATGTAATAAGGCAACCCCTATGTTATCTTTTAGGAGAGGTGGGTCTTGCAGTGGTGAAAAATGAATTTAAAATTGTTTGCTACCATGCCATAGAAAAACTTAAAAGTACACAGTGGCGGCTGGTGAAGTTTCAAAGTTGTGGGGCTGGAAAGCAGGTTGAGGGGGTCGCAGCATAGGGGGCACAGACACATTACACAAATCAACTCAACCACACACAAACTCACAAAAGCACACTAACCACAGATCTGTTAAATATAAAACCTCCCTATCCACACATTAAGACATGACTCATAACAGCCACACATGGAAAACAAACACAGGGACATGTTCTCCTTCATCATAATCACACAATGAGTGAGGTGTCCCCGCTCACTCAAGCCAACAATGTCACAAACACACCTGCTAAGTGTCATAGCAAACACACCAGCAGCCCTCTCACAAACATACAAGATGTAACCTCGGTCTCTCAGATGCACACATCCAACACCGCAGTTACTCAAAAAAACACAGTTGGGCCATGTCAGAAACTGTAATACACTTAAGCTCCCTTATGACAGACAAGTTCACACCTTTCCTCCTCCCCACCCTTCTCACATCAGAATTACATGAAGCTCAAAAACAGCAGGAATCCCGCTAACAGAAAAACCATGGTCAAGCTCACAAATGCCCACAAGACTCCAGAGCAAAGAAATTACAAGATTATATAGTAGTTCTGTGTGGTCAGCCAAGGAGAAATAACAATTAAATAAGAGGTGCTAAGAAACAACCTGTACGGATTGCTGCTCACAGACAACATCAGCCACAGTCACCAGCACAGACCAGGGGACCACCAGCCTCAAACGGAAGAAAGGGAGCATCAAAACCATACTGCCACAAACAATGAGCCAAAAAACAAAACAAAACTATACACTGTAGTTTATATTAGGCAGCATGTTTACTTAGACACTGTAAGTCTGCCATTTCATGCCAGTAAAGCGCTCTGCATTGGGCTTGATTATACATCCCTTTCTTACATACCACCACACGCTACCAGAATCTACCTCCCCCTGTTAATGCCATTTACTTTTTCAATATGAAAGTACACATACTATGATCCACGCCTCCTTCTCAGTTGCTAGTCTTTTGACAACAATAAGGGGCTCATTACGATGGCGGACGGAAAAGCATTCCGACCGCCGTGCTAGCGGGAAAGTTCCGCCCGCAGGTACCGTGGGCATAACCGCCGGCCAGATTAGGATGCACCGCCAGAAACACCCTACCACGGCGGTCGGATTCCAGGATTCAGCGGCGGAAAAGCTGAAAATCCATCCGCGGCGGTCGGATTTGCTGCGGAAAGGCCAAAGACCGCCGTTTCCCCAGCGGACAGGAACACATGGAGCTATCCGCAGTTTTGCCACCGTCATCCTCGATTGGCCTGATTCTCCGCAGCGGTGTGGTGGGCTGTTTGTGGCATCGTAATACAACCGGCGGTCGTAACCGCATTCCGCACGGCGGTCCCTCCCTTTTGGCTCCGTCCGCCACCGCTGCGGAAGGAGATTCCTGGCGGTTCCCGAAACACCGCAGCGGACGGGAAATGGGCTATCTTTGCCCATCGTAATACGGCGGACGCAAGGACCGCTGATGGAGTGCGGAAAAGGGCATTTTCCGCCAGCACCGCGGATGTGCTACCGCCCGCCATCGTAATCAGCCCCTAAGACTCTATCCACCGCTCGATAAATCGCAACTGCTGCCACCTCTTTGTACAAAACAAATGCACCCCTCCCCCACCACTCTCCGCCCTTTCCCTCACCCTGCACTGTGGCCAAACTTATACACTCCCTTCCATTCATGTTGAAAAAGAACTCAAGCCTCACTCGCTATATGATGACAGCAGTGGCGCTATGCTACACTGCTGGCCTTCAATTCTAGCAACATTATGCATTCTGGGAGCTGTAGACTTTGTGTACTTTAAACTAATATGAAACTGTGTTTCCACAAATAGAATGCAGTCATCTGGCAATTCTACATGTCTGCAGGTACCCAATATCCTACAGATAGGCTCCCTGTACTCTCACTTACCCATCCTGCGGCCTCTGTAACCTGGGAGCACTGCTTTTCCAGCTCTTTGCTGTCCGCTCTGCTTAGCCCGGTCTATACCACTATCATTTAGTACTCACCTGTTTCAGACTGCTCCTTGCTGTGCACAGCACCCCAGTCAATCACCAGAAGGCCTCGGCCTTCTTGATTATCGCAGTCTCGCTCTCCTGATGGGCCTGGAAGGCAGCAGCAGGGTTTGGCGGGGTTGCAGTGCACGGCCAACCATATTCAAGCTGTGCATGAGAAGTTTGTGGGCCTGCGCTCAGAAATTTCTCACCACTGGGAACAGACTTGAGGAGGTCGGTGTGAGGATCGCTGGAAAAAGATTGAAAGCAGTCCTGGGACACCTTAAATCGAGTCCGCGCAGTGTGTCTTGAAAAAACGAAATGCTCCACTGCTCAAACTCGATTTCTATATTTCACTTCTGTAACATCTACCCCACCCTTTCACAGCTCGTCACAGGGTGGGGCCAATCAGTGTGCATCACTGATCCCACCTCACCCTGTGATGAGCTGTGAAAGGGTGGGATTACAATGGTCTCTCCACTCCCTGATTGACGTGAAGCCCCGATGCTACAGTGCTTTATCCTGACCGGGGGTGGAGATTAGACCTGAGGCTATGTCTTTGCCGAGCTGATGACCTCACAGGCCTCGGGGCTGTGAGATAATCAGCCTGGCAAAGAGTTGTCCTTGAAGGCAGATTTTGGGCATGCGCCAGTCTGCAGTGCACACCACAAGTACGATTGGTGAGGGCAGCAGCCAACACAGGCCAGCCAGTGCGATCAAGTGAGTGTTTTTTTTATTATTGTTTTTTTTTAAAGAAACAGCACACTCTAACTACTGCATGTCTGCTACTAACGTAAATTTAGTTTCACCACTGCCCCCGGGAAAAAACAAAAGGGGCAGAGCCCCTGAGCCCATGCCTAGAAGCCGCCACTGAAAGTACAAGTCATACTTTTTAAATATACTGTACCCTGTCCTCTGGGTTGTTCAGGACCTACACTCGGGGTAACCTATGTATAATAGAAAGGAAGATTCAGCCTAGCAAAAGGTTTTTTTGCCAGGTTGAAATTTCAGTTTAAAAACTGCACACAAGTTTGCAATGGCAGGCCTGAAACATGTTTGGAAGGGCTACTTATGTGAGTAGCACAATCAGTGCTGCAGGCCCACCAATGGCATTTCATTTACAGGCCCTGGGTACAAGTGGTGCCACTCTACTAGGGACTTACAGGTTAGCTAAATGTGCCAAGGAGGGGTGAAGGCAAACAATTTAGAGGAAGATCACCCTAAGGCTGACAGGTCTAACAGCAAGATGTAAAGCACTACCTTTATTTGTTAGCATATAATTATGTTTGCTTGAGATATTTAACCTAGATTGTTTATTGCCTTTAATGGCTTTTGGACACACCTGAACGCGTCAGCATACACTCTGGTTTTGTATTTTTACAGTGCTTAACAGGGGCATTAGGTGAGCAAGGCAATCATTGTACAGAGACATATGAAAGGTGCTGCTATTTTTTCCACTATACTCTGCTAGTAGTAGCACTTAAAGGGCCGAATTGTTCAACACTTTGGGGCCGATTCCGATCTCGGCCGGTAGGGCTCCGAATCGGATTCGGCTTTACCGGATCCGATTCGGAGCCCTATTTCCCGACCGATTCGTACGCGCGTCCGGGCGAGCGAGTACGATGCGAAATCGCCGACCGACTCGTCCGGGCGTCCCGACCGCTCCGACCGACTCGTTCCCGGGTCTAACCGCACCGACCGACTCGCTCGGACTCGACTCGCACCGCGCAATGGAGACGTTCCCCGGCCGGGTAAGTACGATGCGCGCCGCGAGCAGTCCGACCGAGCCGCGCACTCCGGCTCGAAAGAGCTGTCGGAGCCGTACTTTGGGGGTCCGTGTCGGACCCCCCTGTACGCGTAGCCGCGCGAGTCACACACAGGGGGGACCCATGGGTCCCCCTATCTGTGCGTGTACGGCGCGAATCGCTTCGCCGCGTACACGCTGTAGGGGCGCCCTTGTCCGCCTCGCACCCATTGAGTCAATGGGAGCCCGTGTACGCGTTGTACGGCAGGCTCCCATTGACTTCAATGGGAGTCCGACCGAATCGAGTCCGATGGCATACGTGCGCATCGTACTCGTTCGGTCGGGCTGCACGGGTTCGATTCGGTCGGAAATCTCTCCGGGTCCGGCTCGGTCGGAGAGATTTCCGGCCCGAATCGGAATCGGCCCCTTTGTATGGGTGAAAGGTAACCATAAGTGACACAAACCAGTGCAGAGTGTTGATGTGCCATTTACTTTCCAGAGCAAACCCTATTGAAAGTGCACCAGCTTGGGAAAAGAGCAGAAGCGCCAGACCTGTCCATTTCACGTGATGCAGCTCAGCAACTTTGGTTACTGTGCTGCATTGTGTGAGAAAATTGTAGATTTGTCCCTCATAGAGCAACCAAATGTGATAGGTTTCATTTGCAGATATAAAAAAGCCAACATATATTTATGATTCATTTCTCACTTACTCTTCCTGACAATCAGACACATCCATGGCAACCAAAGACAGGCACAGGAGAGCTGCTAAGACTTGTTTATCTTAAGACATTTCTTGTCTCTAGTTCTCACAGCAGCTTTACACTGAAAACGTGTATATTCATCCAAATATTGTACTGCTATCAATGACAAACATGGAAACGTGAGGTTGTGGCATTCAATGGTTATAGAAGTACTCTTACTCAGAGCACAAGGGCTGTAGGAGGTGCTTACCTTGAAGGTTAACTGAGGCCCTTATAAGAACAGTAGACTTATGAACAGACGGATAAAACAATTACCTCATGAGTATGTGGCGTACTGTCATAAGTGTCAGGAGCAGACCAACATTGTGATTGTGTGAAGCTAGCATATTGTATATGTGATATGTGATCTCCACATGGTCAACAATTTAGCCTATTCAATAAACCCACCCACACACGTAGGGTACTGCTTTTATTGGGAGAAGAGTGGGAATGTGCCGCATGAATTGATGGAATACATTTCCTCGGTCTGGGGAAGAAGCTATTCTCACCCTTCTTGCAATGTCAAGCTATACACATTAAATTGGATCCCTATTTGCTTTTTAATAATACTGTAAGCCAGACCTGGAGATGAACGGTGTTGAGACAGAATATCGAGTTGGAAATGTCGACTTACACAAATATTGAGTTGGAAATATTGTGATTCAGAAATATCGACAGCAAGAATATCGTGGTCAAGAATTTCGGATTTAAGGTAAGAAATATCGTATTTAAAAATATAGAAGTCAATAATATTGTTTGCAAAAATATAGTTGTTTAAAATATCGATTTTTTAATTAGTGTTATGCATTTTAGTTTATATTTTAGATGTATGTGATGTATGTTTTTTTGTATAAATATTGTTTGTTTTTTAATATATGTGTTACATTTTTAGTAGTTATGAATTTTATTTTAATTAAATTCTGATTTTTTTTTTATGTTCTGTAGTGGGTTGTGGGTTTATAGCGGAATACAGTGGGAAGTAATTTAATTATAATAAATTAATGATTATTTTTTATTTATTTATTTTAGATTTTATAGTGTTAACTGTGGGAAGTAATTTATTTGTAATTATTTATTACTTGGTTGTTAATTAATATTAATTAATTAATTGATAATTAATTATGATAATTGTGTAATTTATTTTAGGTGAGGGTTGTGGGGTTTATAGGGGTAGAGGATGGGAAGTAATTTATTTTTGATTAATTATTAATTAGTTGTTAATTTATAATAATTAATTCATTGAAAATTAATTATGGAAATTGTGTAATTAATTTTAGGTGCGGGTTGTGGGGTTTATAGGGGTAAAGCGTGGGAAGTAATTTATATGTAATTAATTAATAATGAGTTGTTAATTTATATTAACTAATTAATTGATAGTTAATTATGGTAATTGTGTGATTTTAGTTAGGTGTGGGTTGTGGGTTTTATGGGGTAAAGGGTGGGAAGTAATTTATGTTTAACGAATTAATAATTTGTTGTTAATTAATATTAATTAATTAATTGAAAATTAAATATGGAATTTGTGTAATTAATTTTAGGTGTGGGCTGTGGGGTTTATAGCGGTAAAGGGTGGGAAGTAATTTATGTTTAATTATTTAAAAAATAGTTGATCATTATTAGGTATTTGTTTATATTTTTTGTGTGTGGGTTTTATTGTTATAGGGGTACAGTGTGTGGAGTAAATTAATTTTACGTACTTTATAATTAGTTGAACAATACTATTAGTTTTTTAATTAAAAATAGGTTTTAATTGTGTAATTAATTTTTTTAGAGTTTAATTTTAGCTGTGGGTTGTGGGGGTTATAGGGGTAAAGTTTGGGAAGTTAAATAATTTTAATGAGTTTTAATTTGTTTTTCAATTAATAATATTTCTTTAATTTGTAACTAATTATGTTAATTAAGCAATTACATTTTTTTTTAAATTTAGATGTGGGTTGTGAATTGTGTGGTGTTATAGGATAGGAAATAAAAAAAGTTAATTTATGTAATAATTAATGGGGTTTTTTCTAAATACTTTTTAATTAGAAATATTTATTTGTTTGGAAATTATTTTTTATTATATTTAATATAATATTTGTAGGTATTTGTCATATGCATTTAACATTATATGTTTTTTTTAAATTAATATTAAATATATTTGTATTTTAATTTTTAACATATTTATGTAGTTTTTAATTTATTTTGTTTTTCTTTTTGTTGTTAAAATTGTATTTGTTTTTAATTTTGAACTGACTGGAGTGAGAATATTAATTGTTACTCCTACGCAATCCAACTCTTTCCTACTGTTGCACTCACTGGAGTGGGAATAGTAATTTTTACCCCTCCGCTAGCCAACACTTTCCCTACTGTTGCACTCGCTGGAGTGTGAATATTCATTTTTACCCCTCCGCTATTCCATACTTTCCCTACTGTTGCACTCACTGGAGTGGGAATAGTAATTTGTATCTCTCCACTATCCAACACTTTCCCTACTGTTGCACTCACTGGAGTGGGAATAGTCATTTTTATCCCTCCGCTATCCAACACTTTCCGTACTTTTACAATTATTGGAGTGGGAATAGTAATTTTTACACCTCTGCTATCCAACAATTTCCCTACTGTTGCACTGACTGGTGTGGGAATAGTCATTTTTACCCCTTCGCTATCTAAAACCTTCCCTACTGTTGCACTGATTGGAGTGGGAATAGTACATTTTATCCTGCCACTATCCAACACTTTCCCTACTTTTGCACTCACTGGAGTGGGAATAGTAATTTTTACCCTTCCGCTATCCAACACTTTCTCTACTGTTGCACTCACTGGAGTGGGAATAGTAATTTTTACCCCTCTGCTAACCAACACTTTCCCTAGTGTTACACCTACTGGAGTGGGAATAGTAATTTTTACCCCTCAGCTATCCAACACTTTCCCTACTGTTACACTCACTAAAGTGGGAAATGTAAGTTTGATGATTTTTAAATAGTTTAATGTTTTAATTTATAATAGAATGTTTTTTTAATTATATTTTATGTTATTGGTACATATATATATATATATATATTCACTGAAAAAACCAGAGGTTTTAGGGACAGTTATAGTTAGTTGGACATTGCACTCGTACAAAACCCGTGAAATTCCCCCGTTATAGTTAGATCAGCTAACTATAACTCGCGCCCCCGCAATGCACTGCTGATGACGTCACATATTACATCACTCATGACATGGTCAGTGACATCACTGATGACATCACTGATGACATCTCAAATGACATCACTGATGACATCATCCAGTGACTGTGTGTTTCTGTAAAGTTTAAATATGTTTAATATATATAGGGAAAGGCGTATTGAAGAATGAGTGGGTGTATAAGTGTCTGAATGGATGATTTAGTACGTGCGTGACTGACTCTACAAGTGAGTGATTAAACGTATCTTACTGAATGCATGGGTTAGTGACTAAACTGTGTGAATGTCTGTATCCGTCTGTTGGTGTGTAAGTGGATGCATGGATTTGCGAATAGCTACATGAGTGTCTATATGGGTTATTTATTGGTTCTATGAGTATCTGTATGGGTGCCTGAGTGTTTGTGTGGATGGGGTGTGTGCGACTGTGCATAGATGTGTGAGTGGGTGATTCACTGGGTGGATGGTTTCAAGAGTGCATCTGTGATAGACTGTATGGGTGGGTAAGTGTGTGTAAGAGTGTGTTAGTGAGTGAATGTATGTCCCAGTGGTACATGTGTGAGTAACTAAATATGTGAAAGGCAGTATATATGTGTATTGGAGTATATAAATAGCTATAAGCAAGAGTGAGTGATTGTGATAGTGGCTGTATGGATGAGTGTGTGCTTGTATCAGTGATTGTATAAGAGCGTAACAATGTGCTAGTATTTGTATGATTAAGTGAGCTGGTGTGTGTATAACTGTATAGGTGAGTAAATGGCAGTGTGTTTAATTATTTGCATGACTGACTAGGTGTGTGAGTACCTCTATGGATGAGTGGCGGTGTTTGAGTGTCTATATAGGAGTAAGAGTGCATATGATAGTCCTGTACTGAGTGACCATAAGTATGAGTGACTGTATGGGTGAGTGAGTGGATGTGTGTGTGTAGACCTAAGAATCAGTGAGTGGGTATGTAGTTATTGGTGTTGGAGTGTCTATGGTTTTGCGAATGGCACTCTGTAATTTAGATTGGGTGTATCAAAGGTTATATTAGGGTGCGAGGAGCTGCATCAGATTATCACGTGGATGATGTCATCAGTGATGTCATTTGAGATGTCATCAGTGATGTCATCAGTGATGTCACTGACCATGTCATGAGTGATGTAATATGTGACGTCATCAGCAGTGCATTGCGGGCGCGAGTTATAGTTAGCTGAACTAACTATAACGGGGGAATTTCACGGGTTTTGTACGAGTGCAATGTCCAACTAACTATAACTGTCCCTAAAACCTCTGGTTTTTTCAGTGAATTTCAAAGGTTTTTTAAATGCTAATTTCTAACTATAACGTGTCTGAAACCTATGGTTTTTTCAGTGAATTTCAAAGGTTTTTAAAATGCTAATTTGTAACTATAACGTGCCTGAAACCTACGGTTTTTTCAGTGAATTTCAAAGGTTTTTTAAATGACAATTTTTAAATGTATTAATTTTTATATTAATTTTTTTCATACTGATTTACTACATTTTTAGAAACAATTTCTTTTACATATTTTATTTTTAAATTACATTGTAATTACATTATACATTACATTACAAAAAATACTTTCTCAGAATGAATTACTTTAGTTTAAATACTTTGCACATAGGCAATAGACTTTTAAGTACAGTAGTTACAGTTGTTGCAATGGGCAACACATTTTCAAACACAATGCAACATTCAGCTCAATGTGAATTTCTAGTTAAATGCAATTAGTTACTTTATGGATTACTTTTTCTAACCACAGGACTGGATCCTAGATTCAGTCCTGGTACATCTCCTGTAAACAGTTGAGTAAAAGCGTTTTGGTTACAGTCGTGATTTTTAAGGAATATTATTGTATTTTAAAAGTTGACACTTAGAAACTTTTTCTCATAGAATCACCAATGTTATCCTATGGAAGGAAATTCACTTAGCAGGTAAAAACTGTTATCGTTACTTTTTCTTACTCAGTGTTGGATCCTGGATCCAGCACTGGTGCATCTCCTGTAAACAGTTGAAAGAATGCGTTTAAGTCATACAGGCGATTTTTAAGGAATATTTGTAGTTTGTGAAAATCGACACTTTGAAACTTTTCTGCTGAAAACCAGACAATGGATTCCTATGGAAGAAAATATAAGTTACTGGTAAGTACGGTTAAAATTACTTTTCAGGACCAGTACTGGGCTGAAAGATACAGCACTGAGGTCTCTCCTTATAACAGGTGAGTAAATCGGAATTCGTATTTCGGCTGATTTTAGAGGAATATTTGTATGTTTCAAAAATCAACACTTAGAAACTTTTTCAGCAAAAAGCAGGCAATGATATCCTATGGAAGGAAATTCAAGTTACTGGTAAGTACGGTTAAAATTACTTTTGAGGATCAGTACTGGGCTGAAAGATGCAGCTCTGAGGTCTCTCCTGATAACAGATGAGTAAATCGGAATTCGTATTTCGGCTGATTTTAGATGAATATTTTAAAGTTCCAAAACTCCACACTTAGAAGAATTTCCAAGTGAAACCAGTCAATGTTAGCCTATGAAGGAAATTCAAGTTACCGGTAAGTACGGTTAAAATTACTTTTCAGGATCAGTACTGGGCTGAAAGATGCAGCACTGAGGTCTCTCCTGATAACAGGTGAGTAAATCGGAATTCGTATTTCGGCTGATTTTAGAAGAATATTTTAAAGTTCCAAAACTCCACACTTAGAAGAATTTCCAAGTGAAACCAGTCAATGTTAGCCTATGAAGGAAATTCAAGTTACCGGTAAGTACGGTTAAAATTATTTTTGAGGATCAGTACTGGGCTGAAAGATGCAGCACTGAGGTCTCTCCTGATAACAGGTGAGTAAATCGGAATTCGTATTTCGGCTGATTTTAGAAGAATATTTTAAAGTTCCAAAACTCCACACTTAGAAGAATTTCCAAGTGAAACCAGTCAATGTTAGCCTATGAAGGAAATTCAAGTTACCGGTAAGTACGGTTAAAATTACTTTTGAGGATCAGTACTGGGCTGAAAGATACAGCACTGAGGTCTCTCCTGATAATAGGTGAGTAAATCGGAATTCGTATTTCGGCTGATTTTAGAGGAATATTTTAAAGTTCCAAAACTCCACACTTAGAAGAATTTCCAAGTGAAACCAGTCAATGTTAGCCTATGTAAGGAAATTCAAGTTACTGGTAAGTACGGTTAAAATTACTTTTCAGGACCAGTACTGGGCTGAAAGATGCAGCACTGAGGTCTCTCCTGATAACAGGTGAATAAATCTGAATTCGGATTTCGGCTGATTTTAGAGGAATATTTGTATGTTTCAAAAATCAACACTTAGAAGAATTTCCAAGTGAAACCAGTCAATGTTAGCCTATGAAGGAAATTCAAGTTACCGGTAAGTACGGTTAAAATTACTTTTGAGGATCAGTACTGGGCTGAAAGATGCAGCACTGAGGTCTCTCCTGATAACAGGTGAGTAAATCGGAATTCGTATTTCGGCTGATTTTAGAGGAATATTTTAAAGTTCCAAAACTCCACACTTAGAAGAATTTCCAAGTGAAACCAGTCAATGTTAGCCTATGAAGGAAATTCAAGTTACCGGTAAGTACGGTTAAAATTACTTTTCAGGACCAGTACTGGGCTGAAAGATGCAGCACTGAGGTCTCTCCTGATAGCAGGTGAGTAAATCGGAATTCGTATTTCGGCTGATTTTAGAGGAATATTTTAAAGTTCCAAAACTCCACACTTAGAAGAATTTCCAAGTGAAACCAGTCAATGTTAGCCTATGAAGGAAATTCAAGTTACCGGTAAGTACGGTTAAAATTACTTTTCAGGACCAGTACTGGGCTGAAAGATGCAGCACTGAGGTCTCTCCTGATAGCAGGTGAGTAAATCGGAATTCGTATTTCGGCTGATTTTAGAGGAATATTTTAAAGTTCCAAAACTCCACACTTAGAAGAATTTCCAAGTGAAACCAGTCAATGTTAGCCTATGAAGGAAATTCAAGTTACCGGTAAGTACGGTTAAAATTACTTTTGAGGATCAGTACTGGGCTGAAAGATGCAGCACTGAGGTCTCTCCTGATAACAGGTGAGTAAATCGGAATTCGGATTTCGGCTGATTTTAGAGGAATATTTGCACAATGGTGAAGGGAGGGGCGGGGCCTGAGGTGACATCTGTGCAAACGCGCCCCGTGGTGCGTTTTAAGTTGGGGGATTAAGTCCCCTTGAATCATGAGGGTCCCTACGGGCCAACTAGCCCACCAGGAACCTCCAGTATGCGCCAGGGGCTGCGTTGCAGAGACATGTACAGAGGCCACACCCCTTTTACACCTCTCTGCAACGCAGCTCTGTGGCGCTTTCTGGACGTACCTGTTGGGCTAGTTGGCCCCCAGGGACCCTCAGGATTGAAGAGGATTTAATTCCCCATCTTAAAACGCGCCACGGGGCCTGTTTGCACACATGTCACCTGAAGCCCCGCCCCTCCCTTCACCACTGTGCAAACGCGCCCCGTGGCGCGTTTTAAGTCGGGGGATTAACTCCCCTTGAATCCTGAGGGTCCCTGGGGTGCAACTAGCCCACCATATACCTCCAAAAAGCGCCATAGAGCTGCGTTGCAGAGAGGTGTAAAAGGGGCGTGGCCTCTGTACACCTCTCTGCAAGGCAGCCCCTGGCGCATACTGGAGGTTCCTGGTGGGCTAGTTGGCCCCAGGGACCCCAGTATTCAAGGGAGTCGTTCCCCCTCTGCAAACGCGCCAGGGGCGCGTTTGCAGAGTGGTAAAGGAAGGGGCGGGGCCTGCGGGCCCGATCGTTTTTTTCTTTTTTGGGGGAGGGGGCCGCGTGGCCCCCCTCCCGGGCCACTACTTGCCCCGGGGACCCCATCCCCGGGGCTGGCCCTCTCGTTGGGGATTTTGGGGGGGTCCCCAATCCTCCACAGTCCCGCCGGCTCCCCGTGTCCTACGGGAGCCGGCATTGCTTTTACACATGGGGAGCAGCTAACATGCTGCTCCCCATGTGGAAAGCTATCGGCTTGGATATTGGAAGAGAGAGCAGGTTTCCTGCTCTCTCTTCCAATATCCAAAGCAGTTTGCAATGACAGGACGGGAGCCGCGAGGCTCCGTCCTGTCATTGCAAACAGCAGTGTCCCGGGGTAGGCACCCCGGGACACTGCAGGAGCCGGCCCTGGGGGTGGTGGTCCCCAGGGCCATCAAGGGCTCCAGGAGGGGGCCGCGCGGCCCCCCTCCCATTCAGTGCACAGCCCCGGGGAGGTGGTGGTCCCCGGGGCTCTGGGGGTCCAAAACGGACCCCCATTGTAATTTTTCTTAGTGCCCCGGGAGGTGGTGGTCCCCGGGCGTGTGGGGGCTGGAGCCCCCACACAGGTTTTTAATTAAAAAAGAAGCCCCGGGGAGGTGGTGGTCCCCGGGGCTGCGGGAGGCTCAGAGCCCTCCCGCACCATTCTACATAAAGCCCCGGGGGTGGTGGTCCCCGGGGCTTGGGAGGCCCTTAGAGGCCCCCACACATAAAATTAACCCCCCCCAGCATGCCCCCGGGACTTGGCCCACCCGGGGGCCAGTAGCTATCGAAGCGCGGGAGACCGCGCTTCAATTTTTTTTTTCGGCAGGGTTCGCGCTCCCTGAGCGCATCCTGCCGATTTTTAAAAAATTTTTTTTTTTTGCCCAGGGGGTCCTTGTGGGACCCCTGAGCAGACCTAGGGGTCAGGGTGTTTCTACCCTGCCCCTTTGTGCGCTTTGCGCACTTGTTTCTGTCCCTCGGTTCTACCGAGGGACAAAATGACTGCCAACACTTCCTGATTTGGAGTGTTGACAGCCAATTAACATAAAGCTCGTGCTCGGGAGGATCCGCGGCCCTAGATATACCTATCTTTTTTCTTTTGATTTTCTCAGCAACTACTGAACGGATTTACACCATTTAACAAAAAGGGTTCTTTCTGAACCAAGAACTACCTCTTTGCCAAATTTGGTGTAATTCCGTTCAGCAGTTCGAGCTGTAGCCGTGTCTAAAGTTTCCTATGGAAAATTGCATGGGGAAAACGCGTTTTGGGACCCCCTTTTTTCTCGGCCCCCGCTTGACGAATCCCCCGAGACTTTCAGGGTAGGACCGGAGCGGGCCACAAAGTTTGAAAATTTTGCGTAGATATGTCAACCGGCAAGAGAGTTATTTCAAATAGAATGTCGCGGATTTCCTATGGATAATAGGTTGTAACTATAACTATCTACTGGCGACCGCCAGTAGATAATATGTATATATATATATATATGTCTTACAACAGATTCGCCCAGATACGAGAACGCACTCCACTTCAGGTAGGTACAACCTTTTATTTGAAAGGCATTCGGCTTCCCATCCCGTTGTTAGGTCCCTTGGCCTGACGCGTTTCGAAGCTCTTTTGCTTCTCTTCAGAGGCCCGTGTCGACAGCCATTATTGCTACCACATCTTCCCCTATATATATATATTTGTAAATTTTATTATGTAACATATTTAATATTTATTATTTTATTTTATATATATATATAAAATTCGATATTTTGTACAACTATAATTTTTACATCAATATTTTTTTTCTCGATATTTTTGTATTTACCTGTTTAAGTATAGGGAGTCAATATTTTTGCATTTTATATTCTATCATCGATATTTTTTTACTTCTATAATTTTTACCTCAATATTTTGTCAGTGAACCGAGATGAACATCAAAAGACACCTGCTCCAGCATTTGCAGAATCTCCAGAATTATTTACCCATATTTGTTCTCACATTACTATGAACCTGAGGTTACTGTTTTCTTTCATTGACTAATGCTCCTGATATTTCCAAAACTCATGCCAAGCCATTAATTTACACTCCCAGCCCCTGAGCTGATCAGCTGTCTTTACTGAAGGGGTGGTTTAGTGATTGCCTAGTAGTTTACATCAATTGAAAGTAGTGTACAGACTGTTTGCCTGTTTCTTGTGCCTATCAAAAATACCTAATATAGCACTCTCTAATGTTTGTTTCTACGGTCTTGCACCGTCAAATTACATTCTATCTTAAACAGCTTCATTTATATTTCTATAAAATGCAGCCTGCAAATTGACACTTACTTAATATTTCTGATTGTCACTTCGTCTTGTTTTCTTCTCTCAAATAGTCCTTCATTTGCATGCCTCCTCTCTCTGATTATGACCTTCTCTAAGTCACAAACATGTTTTACTTTATTCTTTATTTATGCGCTTACCAAAATACCCACAACTCATTTCAAAGATCACAACCTCTCCTTCTTTGAAAGTCATACCCCTGCAACTTAACAATACCTAATTTCCTCTTGCTCAGATATTACCTTTACCAACAATCTACATGAATTTGCATACCCTCCTCACTAATGATCACACCTAACTCATATTAATTCCATAAAGAAACTGGAGTGACAAAATGTTTTTTGTGTGCCCGCACAAAAAGTAATCGTAATAACCACCAATACCCAACAACATCGAACTAGTCATTATCTTTCGGCTCTGGAACAGTGTGCTGCCCAGAGTAAAGCACTTCAACACCTCAGGCATAGTAAGCACTATATGAATGCAATTATAATACAATTATGATGTTGGGTGGTAGGACTATGACCATTTATCAAATCTTCAGAATGTTTCACTAACAAAAAAAGGAAGACATTGTGATTTTTCCCCATACTTTGACACCTGCAGGTGTTTTGAGCAACAAAGTGCGCTGGATTCACACATGCTACATCCCCTGGATTTTCCTGGGTCTCTAGTTTTCAGAAATGTCTGGAGCTAGTAGATTTCCCAAGGTGTTGGCCCACCCCAGGGCCAAACACTGCAGTTAATCCATATGGAAATTCAAACCATCAAAAACATTCCATGGTGTTGTGTATGGGTCTATGCTCAAACCCATTAAAAACCTACACTTGCCGGATGCTGTCACACTCAAGAGACCCAGGGGAACTTGGATTTCGGTCAAGCTTTGGTAGGGTTATGTTTCTGCCTGAGGAAGAATGGGGGAAATTACCATGCTTCCGAATAAATTGTCGAAAATCTGACAAATGTCATATTTAACACATTGTCCCAGCCAGCGAACCAGAGAGGAAGTATGGTGAGTAGCAATAGAATCCTTGGGGTGAGTTAAGTTTGAAAATATATGACTATGGTGTGTTACCAATAAGTCCAGTTGCGATATCTCCAAGGAACCCTAAGCTGGCAATTTGCTTTTAGTTGTTATCCAAGTTTTCTCAATGCACTGCACAGTTTATCAACTATGGGCATCCTGAACCCACAGAAAGCCAATAGATGTCTGGAATCGAGCAATTGAAACCTTAGGATGTGTAAATATTTAAAATATATGAATATGGCATGTTTTAATGCAGCTCAAGGGTAATAAATGTGGCTGAAAGAGATGTACCCTAAACAGGCATTTGATGCACTCAGCAAGTTCATAATCTAATGGCATTCAAACACATACATGTTTGGTAACCCCATGTTCACGACACCAAGAGAAACAGAGATGAGGGGTCAAGCCTTGACAAGGCTATGCTTCTTGGCAAGTGAGACTCAAGGCAATAATCAGGTTTTGGAAACCAAAAGATGAACATCTAAAAAATGTCATTTTCAGTGCATTCTCTCAGCTCGCCAATCAAGTCAAGGGAGATATGGCACGTATAGAATCCTTAGGATTTGTAGATGTTGAAAATGTATGGTTGTGGGATGTTTCCATACAGCCCAGATGAGATACTTGTGGCCAAAAACAAGTACCCTAAACCAACATTTCCTCTTGATTTCTAACTTTCTTGAATACACTGTACCCAGTTTATCACCAAAACCAATAGAAAACTCACATATATATTGTACCCCCAAGTCAGGAGAATCAGAGTACACAGATGGGGATTAAGCCTTTTGTGGCAAGGGAAAAGCCAGGAGGAATTACAATATGTTTGAAAAAATAACTTCCTATTCAGGGCATTCTGTCGGCCAGGCAATCAGGGTGAGGGAGATAATGCTTCCACCCCATATTCCTTAAGTTGTATATGATTAGAAACTATATCGTTGTTATGATTTCAGTGCACAATAAAAAGTTATTCTGCCACCATTCAATGATCTACCTTTATGAAACATAATTGATTGTGCAGACTACATTCTCTAGGAAACCCACATTTGATTGGTATTTCCAGACTGTAGCCATTCACAGCGATATGTTTTTGATTAGTATTCTAAAATTTATGTTTGTTCATTTGATAAATGCAACAAAATATTCAGCAAAGTTGATAAATAAATTGTAAAATCTTCAAATTTGTCTTTATTTCTTCAGGCTGCAATGGGATATTGATGTGGGGTTTAGGACAATTGAAGTCCTGTATGTGTTGGAAAAAAACATAGTCCATATTGGTGGACAAAAAGATCAAGGAAGGTGCCTTTAGCAGTGAAAGTTTTAATACACACATTTGTATTTCCTGACCTATCACAATTTTAGATTAAAAGGCCTTAGAAATCAGACTAATTTGAGTACATCCATGCCTTTTAATTTCAGTCTGCATATCACATATACTGAAAATGTAACATAATGCTGTGGATGTTCTATTCTAACAGTTAAAAGAACTGCAGATGAACTACATATGTTTTAGTTTATTTACTTACATTTACATCATCTTGGCTTAAAGCCTTTGGCCCATTAGTTATTTTACACTTATAGCCATTTTAAAGAGACATTAAGTTAGTATTAGGACAAGATAAAACTACTTAAGGTAATCGAAATAGAAATAAAAAGGATGCCACATGTTATGTTATCTCATGTTATGTTAAACTATACTGTATATACCATATGGTTTCCGGGCGCTATGGCACTGTAAAATGTTGCACGGTCAAACAGGAATGCTATACATAAATTATGTCAGCTGGTATGCTTGCCTAAACAACTTAGGGCCCGATTCTGATGCGGGTTGGAAAAGCTTCCCGACCGAGGGCCTGATTCTGATGCGGTTAGGAAGGCCTCCTAACGGCATTTGCTCCTTCCAAATCGGATCGGGAACGTGTCTTCCCGACCGAGGGCCCAATTCTGATGCGGTTAGGAACAAATGTTCCCATTGAAGTCAATGGGAGTTCAACCAAATCGTATCTGGAAGCATCCGGATGCATCCTACTCCGCCGGTCGGACTTTCCCGATCCGAGTGGGTCGGACACCATTTCCCAACCGATTCGGTCGGGAAGCTTTTCCAACCCGCATCAGAATCGGCCCCCAAGTCTTAAGTTCTTTCCTGTACTTCGGATAATTAACTGTAAGATGTAACGTTGGGGGCAGAGAGTTCCAGATTGTAGGGGCTTGTACCTAAAACCTGACACCACCCATCCTTTTCTTCTTAGATTTAGGGATGGTCAATAGGTTGGAGGAGGCTGAATTAAGTTTTGGAGCAGGAGTGTATTTCTCAATTCTTGTTTTTAAGACTGAATGACTCACTATTGGATATTCTACAGGGATTTTGTGAGTTTGCTGTGACTGCTTATGGTTCGGCCCCAGCTCCCAAAAGCATTGCTACTGTGAAGTGTGTGCATATGTTATACATTTTGGATATGCTTCTGATTTTGGGACAGTTCTTTTTATGACTGTAAACACTTTGATGGGGAAAACTGATTGTATCTTTTTCTTTCAGATAATCTTTATAAAACTGCAATAAAAAGAAGGAAAAAAAGAATTGATGTCTCTCGTCAAGTGATGCAGCAGACTTTAAAGATAATCCTTTGCTCCAGGGGAGCTAATAAAATTCTGTCAGGGGTAATGTGGTAATTCTTAGGTTGTTTGGAAATTAGTCTGACTTCCTGGATATAATCTGCATAATTGATTTTTAGGAAGGCCAATGTATAAAGAATTGGCATAGTCAATTTGGGAAGTTATTAGTGCCATGACCACTAGGATTAGGACATCATGAGTTAGAAACCTAGAGATCTTTTTTATTTTTCTGAGAGTCAGGAACCAAGTCAAAATCACAGATCCAATCTGAGGCTTCAGGGAAAGTTCAATGTCTATAATGACTCCCAAACACTTTGCTGAAGTTTTAGGGGTGGGGTTTTCCCATCTAATAAGGCCAGGAGGAGGGGTTCCAAAGGTCAGTTTTATTATTCAGGGTGACAATCTTCAGCACTGAGTTTTAAAAAGATACTGCTCATCCAATCCCAAATGAACCGCAAAATGGATTGAAAGTTTTCCGGAAGGCAAGGGAGCCATCTAGACTAAAAAGTAATTGAGAGTCATCCGCATAATTATATATTTTACAAATCAAATCATTGAGTGGCTGAATGAGAGGTTGGAAATGTGCGGTGAAAGAGATGAGGTCTGAGGGACCACACAATCCAATTGGGCCACTTTGGCCATGAAGGGTCCCATGCTAACTGATTGAGTACGTACTCCAAAAAAGATTTCATCCATTCAAGAGCTGAGCTGCGAAGCCCAGAAGCCACCAAATGGTCCAACAACAAGTCGTGGTTAACCATGTCGAAGGCTGGAGAAATGTCCAACAAGACCAGAGCAGAGGCCAGTTCTTCATCACAATCTTTATGCATGTCATCCATCACTGGCAGTATTACTGACTCAGTGGAATGGGCAGGGCAAAACCCACTTGACACCTATTTAGGAATTGCGAATCCTCAAGATTGCAAAAACATCTGTGCCACATGGGCTTCTAACAGTTTAGCCGGGAAAGGCAACAGGGAAATGGGTCAATAGTTTTTCAGGAGTAAAGTGCCCTCAAACAGTTTTTTCTGTAAAATAATTAGTACAGCTTCTATGAAGGATGCTGGGACACTTCCTTGAAGTAAGGAAGTGTTTATTAAGGACAGAACCGGTCCTGAGATAACCGGTAGAAAAGATTTAAGAACCTTGGGAGGACAGGGGTCAATTGGCTAACCAAACTTCATCTTTGACATTAACTCAATTAGGTGTTCTTCAATAGCAGGTCCAATATAAATAACAATAACTGCGTATTGCATAGTGGGATACTGTCTTTATTATTTTTTTTTTTAACTATGGACCTTATTTATGAGCCCTTGTATCACAATTATGCCACTGTTGCGTCAATTTTTGTGACGCTGCGGCGGCTAAATAATGCACCAGGTTGTGCCATATTTACGAAGTGACGCATCTAGGCAGATGAGTCACTTCATAAACCCCTGCGCTACATTATACCTGCGTCAAGTATAATGTATGCGGGGTGGGCGTTCCCCTGCATCAATGCCTGTCGAAGTGGCACATTGAAATCTATAAGATTTCAGTGCACCACTTCTAGGATGCCATTGCGTCAAAACCTTACGCCTGCCTCGAGGCAGGCGTATGGGTGACGCAGGCCCTTTCACATGGGGCTTGCCCAATGTGAAAGGACACATTGCTGGAGTTGTGTCTGTTTTTAGACACACCCCAGCAATGCAGAACTTTTGCGCATACAGATACGTCTGTAATACTAACGTATCTGTAAGTCCTTGCAACATGATGCGCCGTACTGTAAATACGGCATCCTTGATTGTCCCAAGGAGGGCGCACTGACAAGTGTTGCATCGCTGCTTTGTCGCAGCGATGCAACACTTCTCATAAATGAGGACCTATGTTTTTAACAAATTGCAGAATTCCTGGGTTAGAGTAATCGACAGGGACAGTCTATCTGGCTTGGAAAGTTCAGACACGGTTTTAAGAATATCCTTGGAGATTTATTCAAAGTTTTAAGAATATCCTTTGATTTATTCACTGAGTGCAATATTTTATTTATGAAAAAGAGTCTTAGTTTGTAATAGTAACACTTTATAATCCTTCAAACCTCTTTTAAAAAGAATTTCATTGTCCGGGGTATAGTCTCTGAGCCATTTCCTTTATAAGTGGTGGTGCTTCAACTTGACAAGTTTCAATTCCTCAGTAACCACTGAGAGTACTCAGTTTGTCTCATAAATTTAGATTTGTGCAAAATGACGTGTTTGTCACTAGCTTTAAGCAGCCAAAGAGTAAACTCCTTTTCCATTAGATGAACATCTTGGCATGGAGTAGGCATGGACACAAGGAGAGCCATGCAAAACTATCTTTAGCCACACAAGACCAATTTATTCAAACTAGATTAAATGGTAATTTGCTGTAGACCATCCAGGTTGAATTTGATAATGAAATGGTCAGACCAGACACAGGGTAGGACTGACAATCTCATTAGTAGGAGATTCACCATCCAAACCTGGTCAAGAGTATGATCTTTAATATGAGTAGATGTGAAAATATGTTATTCTAAGTTGAAGTGGGACTTCTGAAATATATTTTCATCATTAACCCATTAGTTATAATCTCTAATAAATATGTGTTTTGCATGAGCTACAAGAAATGGAGAGATCGTCTCATTAAAATGCTGGGGAAAAGTTGGCATGTAATTAGGAGGTTGATAGGCAAGAATGCATACAAGTGATTGGTTAAAAAACTCAAGTTTTATAACTAGGACAAAAGTATCACAAACGGAATAACAGTGGAGTGTGGCAGAATTGAACGTTTTAATAATAATAGCAGCCACTCTTACACCACTCTTGCCTGTCTGCCTGTTGGACTGAAGAATGTTTACACTTTCACTGCTGGGGGTGTTTGTGCACCTATATTCCAGTGCTTTTCTTTTTAAATTACACTAGGTTGTTTAAACACATGTACCTCTTTGGTCTCTTTGTGACCCAGCACAAATGGTACGCTTTTCTTTTTGACACTTAGGGCCCGATACCGATGCCATTAGGAAAGGCTCCTAATGGCATCAGGCCTCTCCGAATCGGCTTTGGAAGCTATGTTTCCGAACGAGCTTCCAAACGAGCGATTACAATGCTCTCAATTTTACCAATGGGAGTCTGTGTTCGCGTTCTGAACACAGACTCCCATTGAAGTCAATGGGACTCCGAGCGAGTCGTGTACAGAGTCGTCCATACACATTGAAATCGCTTGCTCGGAGTCAACGGATCTGAGTCGTTCGAAAAGCTCTCCGGAGCCGAGTCGTCCGGAAGGCTTTCCTAACAACATTGGAATTGGGCCCTTAGTATTGCAACAATATCTCATTGCAAGCTGAAGATATAATGAAAAATGTGAAGAGTTTTTTTTAAACAAATGTTCCCAATATTTTGCTGAATCTCTCAAATTCACATAAATTCCAGAATCAAAATCCCGGATTTGTTACCCTGAATGTCCAAAGTCTGGCAATACCAAAGATGTGTGAGTTTTCTTTGGAAACATAGAATGCACGATCGATTATGTAATATTAGCGACTGATCATTAAATTGTAGCAGAATCCCTATTTATGGCTCACTGTACATTTGATGACAAATATCAAACTCAGGGCCATAGAGACTATGGGCCTCATTTATGAGGCCCCTTGCGCCGCCGGAACGTCACTTTTACGAGGCAGCACTAAGCCACTTTTTTTGGCTTACAGCTGACTCATAAATATCATACCCTTTAAAGCAGTTTTCTGCATTAAAGGGACGTGCAATGGGTGTTGTCTGAGGCAGAGCCAAAAACGTATGCCACCCCAGGGAGGCGTAAGGGAGGCACAACAAGGAGAAATATCTTTATTTCTCCTCATTGTTTCCTTTTTCTATGTGTGCTGCATTCTGCAGCTCACATAGAAAGAGGAAACAGCCTCTTGTGATTTTTTTTGTGCAAGAAGGCTTCCCTTCCTGCACCAAAATAATAATTCCCGCAACGCAGGCACCCGTGCACCATGGTGCAAAGGTGCCTGCGTTGGCGCACTGCAGTCCACTGTGCGTCAGGGAAAAGGACAGGAATGCGCCTGATAGGAATGCGCCTGATAGATATGGCGCATTCCTGTCCTTTTTTTTGCAGTAGGGCAGCGCAGCAGGAAGGCCTGCGGCTCTACCCTGTGGCAAAACCTCATAAATGAGGCCCTACATATTTTCTAAATTCTGCTTGATCTCAAGAATCTATTGCTGCAAGGTCTCTTGTCCTGGCTCGTCCATAGAACACAATGAGTATGACCTTTATCAGATGTTTAGCAACATTTTCCAAAAAATGCTAAATCCCTTCAGTATCCTTCCCTGGCTAGACTTGACCCCCATACATGTTCTTCTGGTACTCCTGAGCGTGACAGTAGCAACTAAATATGTTTCTGCTAAGGGTTCAGGATGCCCTTAGGCAATAAAATGGTTGCAGTGCATTTAGGAATTTTGAAAAGCAATTGAAAGGGAAACTTTGGTTTAGGCTATCTGAATTTGGTTGCAAGTGTCACCCTAAGGCTGTATGAAAACATAAAACAACCATATATTTGCTACATTTACTTATCCTAAGATTCTAATGCTGAATACCAGACCTCACTCACTCTCATTGGCTGTCCAGGAGAATGCACTGACATTTTTCATATTTTTAGCATTTTTCCAAAAACCTGGTACTTTTCTTCACTCTGCCTCGTGCAGCAAAATATGCCTACTAAAGCTATACCCCCCAATCTGCCTTCCAATGCCTCTCCTGAACATTGGGGTACCAGAAATGTATGATCTTTCTATGAGATTCAGGGTGTCCATAGGTAATAAACTGGGTTCTATGCTTTTGTGAAAAGGAAAAGCAACTGAAAGCCAAATGCTCACATAGACTACCTGTCTTTTTTGAAAATATGCCCCCGCGGTTTTATGGAAACATACCACAACCATGTATTTTCCACATCTACTCATTCTAAGGTTTCTGTAACTGGGTATCACATCAGCCCTTAACCTGATTGACTGGCCAGTAGAATGGCTAAATATTAGGCCCATGTAAAATTTAAATTACACCAGCATAATTTGCATAATTTCAGGAACTTCACGTTAACCTCCTTACGCAAATTCCCAAAACTACACCCTAACATGTAATTGCATCGCATTCACAGCAAAATCACAGGAACACAAACAATCTGTACACAAGTGTCTGTTGTTTGCAGCACTTGTGTTTTTGTGCAACCTTTTAGCATGTAATACATTTTCTTGTACAAAATAAACATGAGACTGCATGTCGCTCTGAAATATGGCACTAAATTCTATATCATACAATTATGCTACTTTCGCATAGTTTTCCCAATATTTTATGAAAGCAAATTAGGCGAATTTTGAACACCCCTATTGACGATGATGTATGTCAGTTTGCTAGCATTTTTTTCAGAACATGGTAACACTCTCCAGTTTCCATTGTGCAGGCGCTTATCCCACTCAATCATTAGTTCTGTCAGTAACCCTAATTCAGTGTTCCTGAGCCTCAGACACCTGACATGTACAGTTTTCGCTGCGTCCTAGGTTCCCACAGGATATTTAACTGACGACAATGCATTTGGGAAATTAGGAAAGCGAAACAAATGTCCTGTTAGGGTGCTTGTGGTTTGATCAGAAGAATGGCCCTGGGCTGTAGGGAAACATATCATACCTGTTAGACCTTTCAGCCTTAGGGTGGTATTCTTCCAAACCTTTTGCTTAACTCTTCCATATTTTTCTGATCTCGTTTTTGTTGGTCTTAGGACTTTGTGCACCTTACCACTGCTAACCAGTGCTAAAGTGCATGTGCTCACTCCTTAAACATGGTCACATTGATGTCTCCCCAATTGGCATATTTAATTTACTTATAAGTCCTTAGCAAAGTGGCACTACATGTACCTAGTGCATGTAAATTAAATGCGACTAGTGGCCCTGCCCCCACTGATTGTGCCACCCACTTAAGTAGCACTGCAACCCTTCCTCAGGCCTGCCATTGCAGCCTGTGTGTGCAGTTTTAAACTGTCATTTCGACCTGGCAAAATATACCTTTTGCCAGGCCCAACCTTCCTTTTTATTTCTTGATGTGAAAAACTCTATTGCAAGGCCTACCTCTCATGTAGGATAACATTGGGGTTACCTTATTACACCTAATAAGGATAAATTCCAAATCTGTATAGGTGAACAGTTCATGTTTGGTGTATTTGGAATTGTAATGAGAAATCCTCTTTTGACATTTTTCTGCCGGAGCCATTTAGTACCTACAGCCTGTCTCTGGGTCACATGACTAGGTGTAGTTGGCAGTTGGTCTTTGTGTATTCCTCCCAGACAGCCACACCCAATAGAGAGCTTAGGTGTGCCTGGATGGGCCATCACTGGAAGGATGGGGTGGACCTGGTCACGGTCCCACTTACACCTGAATAGACTGTGTAATGCCTTCATACAAAGGGCTGCATACCCTCATGGTTAGTTTGGAACCAGGGAAGAGAAGGCAGGAGACCTGTGCACTTAAAGGGAATCCCATAGAAGCTTCTCCCACTAAAAGAAGGCACCAGATATAAACACTGGAATTCAGACACTGGAATTTAGCAGTTCTTCTTCTTGCCAGGAAGGAATGCTGTGCTGCTGAATTGACTGCTATGCTGCTGGACTGCTGCCCTGCTGTGCTGAGCTGCTGTCCTGCTGCCATCTTGTCTGAGTGAGAAGGACTGGACCTGCAACCTGTACCCATGGCCATAAGAGTGACTCCGAGGGCTAATCTCTTGTAACCAGCACCTGAACTCTGCAACTGTGAGTCTTACCCTGCCATGGGATGCCACCCCAGTCTGGGACCCTTGGAAGTGGGCCTGAAGGTGTACTATCAGTCCACCTGGGGACCCATCAGAACCGATTTATCTCCTCTGCTGCGGGGTGCAACCTCAAGCAGAACCAACACATTGCTTCTTTACCATTGACTTTCCCGTCGCAAGGACTTTGCATTGACTAGGATGCTTATTTCCGATCCAGAGAGGACCTGGCCTGAAAGTTCAAGCCGGACTGTTCCCATTGGGAGCAGGGTCAAGATAGATTTGCATATGGCTGGGTCCAAACTAGAATGGCAGACTGGCTGATGAGGGGGGATACCCCGAAACTGGTCCCAGGATGCTTGTTTACGGTCCAGAGAGGACCTGGCCTGGCAGTTCGGGCTGAACTGTTCCCATGTGGAACAGGGTCAAGACTGATTTGCATAGGGCTGGATCCAAAATGGAGTGACACAGTGAGCTAAAAAATTATGGATTTAGGCCCAGATCTCTGCACTGGGGGTGAATGTTTGACAATTTTCACCATTCTGTCCATCATCTTTTTGTGTTGTTATAGCGATTTGAAATGAATCTAGAAATAGACACTGGAAGGGGAGGCACTACGAACAATGCTAGTCCCTCCCCTTCCATGTGCCACCTACTGTGTCATTTCTTCTTTTAGTATGATAGGAAGGGTGGCAGGAGGGAGTGTGTCAGGAGCTAGCTGCTCCTCCCACCCTTCTTCCCATGTCCCAGGATCAAACAAGTGGGCAAAGCTACAGAGGAGCTGGGGGCAGTAATAGATGTCCTTAACACCTCTCTTAGCCCAACCATTGGATCAATCATGTGAAAGACATGAGAGAGGCTAAGGTATGTGTGTGACATCATTAGGAAAGTCACAGGCATATTAAAGAAATGCCCTAGAATTGGGCCTTGTGCTTCCTCCTTAGGGAGGTTGTCAGTGCTCAGAAGGGATTGGGTACCAGAAAACTACTTCTTAGCACCACCTCAAGCCTCAGGGTGAATTGTTCTCTGTTGGGGTGGACAACATTTTTTATAATTTCAGCCACCAGGCACGGATGGCATTTGAATACTTGGAGTGTGCTGGCACCATCAAACAGTTCACAGGCTACATAAACTTTCCATGCTTTGCAAATGCTATGACCTGACTGGAAAGGTAAATATGCCAATTAGGATTTAATCAATTTTGTCATGTTTTAAGAGTAACAGCACATACTCTGGGGTCTGGACAGCTGTGCCCCAGTGTGCAGAGTTAAAAAAAACAGCAGTATGAGTCAACATAAAATGGGGGTGACTATGCAAAAAAGGGAACTTTTTAACAGCCAACAATACTATGTAGAACTCAGAATTAAAAAGAATAGGGAGACAGGCTCCATTCAAGCACAATATTATACAAATGACGAACATTATTGCCCGGACCACATATACATGGCTCACACACTGGACTCATTCTGCCCTCTTGCCCTTATGTTGTAAGATATTGTGGAGCCAGATATCGACTACAGTTATGTTTTGGGGTTGGGTTCATGGTGTGTCTTTTCTTTAGGAAATGCAATGCATCATGAACGAGTGTGTGTACAGTGATGTTGACTGTTAGACGAGACAACAATAATTTTCACATTAATTTTCTAAGTGTGTGCGTCTGCTATGTTTACTTTTTACATTGTGCTCAAGGCTCCCGGTTTTATGATACTTATTTATTTGACATTTCCGTCTGCATTTATCCATATTTATTGTTCGATCATTTTATCTACACTTACCATATTTATTTTTGGGTTTTGTGAAAAATTAAGCTGAAACTAGTATATTTCCACATTTTTTTAACCAATAAATGTATGCTCTTAATTAAATGCCTGACAGGTTTCAATGACATGAACTCTCACAGATGATAACTCAAACAACTGATATGATCGAATGAACATTTTAATGGTAACCTGGTGCATATTTGCTGCTGTAAACATCATTACTAAAATTCCTTTATTTTTTAACCCCCTTACCTGTCAAACCCCGCAGCTGTTGGCCTGGCAGTCATTTAGAATCACTCCCAAAAAAACTAACCTAATTTCAGTTTGTATTCACATTTAAAAATAAACACAAAAAGGACAATAAATGGTTTTCTGTCTGTATTTATCTGTAAAAATCAGTAAAAACGGAAAACAAGGACACTAAATTGTGATTTTAAAGGGTGTCTGCAATGCCTGAAGGTACATGATCATATTTACCTTTAATTTATTTTTTTGTTTGTCTTTGTCTTGGTAATTTGTTTTTCTGTCTCTATTGAATTTCTATCTGATTACCTGACAGCATCTGTTAGTAGCCATGTGTGGCTTGGCTGGAGTAAATTTGAGCCTGTTTGGGTTGTAGTACTAATGGAATGCATGTGGGTGTTACATTTGAGATCTATTGACTGGCCCTTCTGTAGGGGTGGTTTTGCACCTTCTTGTTCCTATTCCTCCATGTGTTAAGCATGTGTTTCCCTATCCTGCTCCCACTTTGTAGCTGATATTCTCTATTTTTCTACATCTTTCCTTCTCCCTTTTAAATGTATGTAGGACTACATGTGCGGAGTTTTATGCACTCTTTGCGGAGAATTCCATGCATTAGAGATAAACCGGCATAGGCATAGATATATACCTGTACGATCTAAATTTCATTTAAGACTGCATGAATTTTTACAACATTAGTAGCACTATACATACTTGTAAATACTTTTCTGAATTGATCCCTGATATTTTTAAAGACTCTTCCACCATCAATGTTAAGAGACCTATATAGATTTCTTTTATTTTTATACCCTTGCCTTCATGAATCGTTTTTTTTAATTGATGATTTACTTACGAATATGTATACATAAATGTAAACATGCATATAATAGAGAATATCAGCTACAAAGTGGGAGCAGGATAGGGAAAACACATGCTTAACACATGGAGGAATAGGAACACTAACCACGAGAAACGGCTACTTACTGTATTAACCTTCTGAGGTTGAATGCCTAAGTCTATAATGCATAATGAGGAAAATAAAAAGAGAAGCATGTCTCTAAATGAGAATAGATATTTCCAGAGCCCTCAGAAACTGACATACCAAGATCTAAGGGCTGATATAGAGTTTGGCGATGGATAATACAAGTGCATCAGGGATAGCTGTCGAGTTTGTGACGAGCACTTATCTGCCAAACTCTAAATTAGGCCCCAAGTTATTATTACACCCTGTTGAATTCTAAACACCTATGTGATATTTGACTTACAATGACAAATATTTCTGCTTCAATTCATGCATTCAACATTCTGGGTTTAAATTGGAAAAACATACATTTTGTGATGTAATATATGTTCCACTATTTTGACAGAGTAAGTGATGTCGCTGGGAGATATTATCTTGACAACAGAATAAGTTACGTTTTTTAAGCGCTGCATAAATTGCATTTTGTGGTTACATTGAACACTAACAACCTGATGGCTCCTGAATAAGACTTGGATTTGAGCATTAGGAAGGAGCCATGTGTAGACCTATTGGACGATAAATAAATCTGACATGCTTTTAAACTGACAGAGCAGCAGCTCATATACAGGCAAACTAGTTATGCATTGAGTCAATTTTGCATTTAAGGCAATGGGATTTTCAAATTAAACTTACAAGTTAAGGTCTTTTAATTTTTAAAGGTAGCAAAGTCCAAATAAAATGTGGTACTTCCTCACAGTTTAAAATCACTAGCTGTACAAGGCTGTAGTGCACACGTATTCAATGAAATTTACCATAATGCAGTTTTACTGAGTAGTGCCGGGCACCACTGTACTACACCCCATGCTATATGGCTCTGTCTGGAAAATATAAAATATGTGACATTTATTTTTGCCTTTTAACGAAAAATGGAAACAAATCCTGGTCTTTTACAGTGTTAATAGAAACGTAGGAAGGTGACAAGCATAAGTGTACTGAAGTACCCAACCAGGATGCATTGGAAGTAGCAGTGATTATGATTCATATGGTAGCTAATGTTTTGTTTCCACTCATGCTCTTGTTTGCTCTTTCTGGCGATAATAATAAAAGGACTTTGGACAGTCTGAATGATTTTGGATTCAAAAACATTGTCTTCGCTTGTAAACGTCACATCTGAAAACATTTTCAAAAGGGAACTGTTTAGTGGAAAGTGAAATTTGGAGATTTGTAGAATTACTGCAGAAACAAAATATCACATTTTATGCTGAAATTTAGAAATAAAGACAAACATAATCTACCTTCTTGCCATCTGTGCTAGAGTTGAGCAAATCTCGATTTGGATGAAACTGGGAGTTCCAGGCCGAAACGGGATTCTAAATTGTGCTGTTAAATCCACGCCTTCGAGTTTTACGAGGACACATTTTGGACTGCAAAAGTAGGAGGAATTTATCCAGGGAAAAGTGTTTGAAATGGGAGGTCCTTCAGAAATACATGCTGAAACACCATGTGCGAAGGTCTCAGTCCAGGGCTCAAATCCTGTGATTGTGCTGTAAACCCACACACAGTAATTGGTGTACTCTGCGCTATTGATAAATTCAGGTGCGGTGTTTCCTGAATACCTTGTAATGAGGGCCTACATTTCTTGAATTTAGGTTGAGCATTTTTCGCTGCTTGGTGACAAATATTTACTGGAGAGGTTTGAATGATAAAGCAAATATTTGGATTCATTTATAGTCAGCTCCACTGCCCCAACTGAAGACCTATGAAATAAGGCAAACTAGTGTTGGACTACTCTAATATACAATGAGCTCTAATCCTTAAAAGATATAGTTAAACCAGTTAATTCATACAACCCTCATCTTCTGGGCTGTAAAAATTAATTGGACATAAGCACACTAAAATCATAAACATAAAAAACTCAATGCATTGAACCAAAAATGCAATAAGGTTAATATCACAGCACATATGACAGATTCCCTGACATACCTCACTGAAATCTGTACCACACAATTACCGATTACATGGATAAAACCAGTGGGATTGGTCTTGGAGGAAAAGGCGCCTGGCCGGTTATCCCTTAACCCCTGGTTGTTGATATTAATATATATCTATATACCTATATATCTATATACATACATACATATATATATATATATCAGCAGATCGTTCTCCCACCTTGCCGCGAAGACCTGGAACACCCTGCCCACCCACCTGCGGCAGACCCAGGACCTACTTACCTTCAGGAGGCTACTCAAGACCTGGCTGTTCGAGCAGTAGCAGCCTCCCCCTCCCCCCAGCGCCTTGAGACCCTCACGGGTAAGTAGTGCACTTTATAAATGCCCTGATTAAAAAAAATGCCCTGATTGATACATATATATATATATATATATATATATATATATATATATATATATATATATATATATATTCACTGAAAAAAACCATAGGTTTCAGGCACGTTATAGTTAGAAATTAGCATTTAAAAAAACCTTACAAATTCACTGAAAAAACCATAGGTTTTAGGGACAGTTATAGTTAGTTGGACATTGCACTCGTACAAAACCCGTGAAATTCCCCGTTATAGTTAGTTCAGCTAACTATAACTCGCGCCCCATAATGCACTGCTGATGACGTCACATATTACATCACTCATGACATGGTCAGTGACATCACTGATGACATCACTGATGACATCTCAAATGACATCACTGATGACATCATCATGTGTTTCTGTAAAGTTTAAATATTTTTAATATATGTAGGGAAAGGCGTATTGAAGAATGAGTGGGTGTATAAGTGGCTGTATGGATGATTTAGTAGGTGCGTGACTAACTCTATAAGTGAGTGATTAAACGTATCTTACTGAATGCATGGGTTAGTGACTAAACTGGGTGAATGTCTGTATCCGTCTGTCTGTTGCTGTGTAAGTGGCTGCATGGGTTTGTGAATAGCTACATGAGTGTCTATATGAGTTGTTGATTGGTTGTCTGAGTATCTGTATGGGTGCCTGAGTGTTTGTGTGGGTGGGGTGTGTGCGACTCTGTGCATAGATGTGTGAGTGGGTGATTCACTGGGTGCATGGTTTCAAGAGTGCATCTGTGATAGACTGTATGGGTGGGTAAGTGTGTGTAAGAGTGTGTTAGTGAGTGAATGTATGTCCCAGTGGTACATGTGTGAGTAACTACATATGTGAAAGGCAGTATATATGTGTGTTGCAGTATATAAATAGCTATAAGCGAGAGTGTGTGATTGTGAGAGTGACTGTATGGATGAGTGTGTGCTTGTATCAGTGATTGTATAAGAGCGTAAGAATGTGCTAGTATTTGTATGAGTAAGTGAGCTGGTGTGTGTATAACTGTATAGGTGAGTAAATGGCAGCGTGTTTAATTATTTGCATGACTGACTAGGTGTGTGAGTACATCTATGGATGAGTGGCGGTGTTTGAGTGTCTATATAGGAGTATGAGTGCATATGATAGTCCTGTACTGAGTGACCATAAGTATGAGTGACTGTACGGGTGAGTGAGTGGATGTGTGTGTGTGTAGACCTAAGAATCAGTGAGTGGGTATGTAGTTATTGGTGTTGGAGTGTCTATGGTTTTGCGAATGGCAGTCTGTAATTTAGAGTGGGTGTATCAAAGGTTATATTAGGGTGTGAGGAGGTGCATCAGATTATCACGTGGATGATGTCATCAGTGATGTCATCAGTGATGTCACTTGAGATGTCATCAGTGATGTCATCAGTGATGTCACTGACCATGTCATGAGTGATGTAATATGTGACGTCATCAGCAGTGCATTGCGGGGGCGCGAGTTATAGTTTGCTGAACTAACTATAACGGGGGAATTTCATGGGTTTTGTACGAGTGCAATGTCCAACTAACTATAACTGTCCCTAAAACCTATGGTTTTTTCAGTGAATTTGTAAGGTTTTTAAATGCTAATTTCTAACTATAACATGCCTGAAACCTATGGTTTTTTCAGTGAATTTCAAAGGTTTTTTAAATGCTAATTCCTAACTATAACATGTCTGAAACCTATGGTTTTTTCAGTGAATTTCAAAGGTTTTGTAAATGACAATTTTTAAATGTATTAATTGTTATATTTATTTTTTGATACTGATTTACTACATTTTTTTAAACTATTTATTTTTAGATATTTTATTTTTAAATTACATTGTAATTACATTATACATTACATTACAAAATATACTTTCTCAGAATGAATTACTTTAGTTTAAATACTTTGCAAATAGGCAATAGACTTTTAAGTACAGTAGTTACAGTTGTTGCAATGGGCAACACAATTTCAAACACAATGCAACATTGAGCTCAATGTGAATTTCTAGTTAAATGCAATTAGTTACTTTATGGATTACTTTTCTAACCACAGGACTGGATCCTAGATTCAGTCCTGCGACATCTCCTGTAAACAGTTGAGTAAAAGCGTTTTGGTTACAGTAGTGATTTTTAAGGAATATTATTGTATTTTAAAAGTTGACAGAAACTTTTTCACATAGAATCACCAATGTAATCCTATGGGAGGAAATTCACTTAGCAGGTAAGTAGTGTTATCGTTACTTTTTCTTACTCAGTGGTGGATCCTGGATCCAGCACTGGTGCATCTCCTGTAAACAGTTGAAAGAATGCGTTTAAGTCATACAGGCGATTTTTAAGGAATATTTGTAGTTTGTGAAAATCGACACTTTGAAACTTTTCTGCTGAAAACCAGACAATGGATTCCTATGGAAGGAAATGCAAGTTACTGGTAAGTACGGTTAAAATTACTTTTCAGGATCTGTACTGGGCTCAAAGATGCAGCACTGAGGTCTCTCCTGATAACAGGTGAGTAAATCGGAATTCGTAGTTCGGCTGATTTTAGAGGAATATTTGTATGTTTCAAAAATCGACAGAAACTTTTTCAGCAAAAAGCAGGCAATGATATCCTATGGAAGGAAATACAAGTTACTGGTAAGCAGGGTTAGAATTACTTTTCAGGGACAGTGCTGGGCTAAAAGATGCAGCACTGGGTTCTCTCCTGATAACAGGTGAGTAAATCGGAATTCGTAGTTCGGCTGATTTAAGAGGAATATTATAAAGTTCCAAAACTCCACACTTAGAAGAATTTCCAAGTGAAACCAGTCAATGTTAGCCTATGGAAGGAAATTCAAGTTACTGGTAAGTACGGTTAAAATTACTTTTCAGGATCAGTACTGGGCTCAAAGATGCAGCACTGAGGTCTCTCCTGATAACAGGTGAGTAAATCGGAATTCGTAGTTCGGCTGATTTTAGAGGAATATTTGCACAATGGTGAAGGAAGGGGGTGGGGCATAAGGTGACATGTCTGCAAACACGCCCTGTGGCGCGTTTTAAGTTGGAGAATTAATTCCTCCTCAATCCCGAAGGTCCCTAGGGGCCAACTAGCCCACCAGATACCTCCAGTATGCGCCAGAGAGCTGTGTTGCAGAGAGGTGTTCAGAGGCCATGCCCCTTTTTGCACCTCTCTGCAACGCAGCTCTGTGGCGCTTTCTGGATGTACCTGGTGGGCTAGTTAGCCTCAGAGACCCTCAGGATTGAAGGGATTTAATTCCCCATCTTAAAATGCGCCACGGGACCTGTTTGCACACATGTCACCTGAAGCCCCGCCCTCCCTTCACCACTGTGCAAACGCGCCCGTGGCGCGTTTTAAGTTGGGGTATTAAGTCCCCTTGAATCATGAGGGTCCCTGGGGTCCAACTCGGCCACCCTGTACCTCCAGTATGCGCCAGGGAGCTGCGTTGCAGAGAGGTGTTCAGAGGCCACGCCCTTTTACACCTCTCTGCAACGCAGCTCTGTGGCGCTTTCTGGACGTACCTGGTGGGCTAGTTGGCCCCAGGGACCCTCAGGATTGAAGGGATTTAATTCCCCATCTTAAAACGCGCCACGGGGCCTGTTTGCACACGTCACCTTTAGCCCCGCCCCCTCCCTTCACCACTGTGCAAACGTGCCCCGTGGTGCGTTTTAAGTTGGGGGATTAAGTCCCCTTGAATCCTGAGGGTCCCTGGGGTCCAACTATCCCATCAGGTACCTCCAGTAAGCGCTACAGAGCTGCGTTGCAGAGAGGTGTAAAAAGGGGCGTGGCCTCTGTACACCTCTCTGCAACGCAGCTCCCTGGCGCATACTGGAGGTTCCTGGTGGGCTAGTTGGCCTCCAGGGACCCCCATTATTCAAGGGGAATTACTTCCCCTTCTTAAAACGTGCCAGGGGGCGCGTTTGCAGAGTGGTTAAGGGAGAAGGCAAGGCCTCCGGCACGATGCCGGTCTTTTTTTTTTTTTTGTATGGGAGGGGGCTGCGTGGCCCCCTTCCCTCGGCCACTTTGGCCCCGGGGACCCCATCCCCCGGGGCCTGAGCATTTTCTTTTTTTTTAAATTAAAAAAAAACGGGAAGGGGGCCGCGTGGCCCCCTTCCCTGGGCCTCTATTGGCCCCGGGGACCCCATCCCCCGGGGCATGCCCTCTTTTTTTTGTAATTAAATATTTGGAGGGGGGCTGCGTAGCCCCCCTCCTCAGGCTATTTAAGGCCCCAAGGACCCCATCCTCCGGGGCCGGCCTTTGCGACTTTTTTTTAATTTTTTTAAATAATTCCTTTTTTTGGGAGGGGGCTGCGTGACCCCCTCCCGGGCCATAGTGGCCCCGGGACCCCATCCCCCGGGGCCTGGCCACTCGTTGGGGACCGTGGGGGGTCCCCAATCCCGCACGGTCCCGCCGGCTCCCCGCGTCCTGCGGGAGCCGGCATTGCTTTCCATAAGGGAGCTGCTGACATGCAGCTCCCCTTATGGAAAAGCAATTCTGCTTGCTTCATTGAAGCGAGAGCAGGTTTCCCTGCTCTCGCTTCAATGAAGCAAAGCAAGTTTGCAATGGCAGGACGGGAGCCGCGAGGCTCCGTCCTGCCATTGCAAACAGCAGTGTCCCGGGGGTAGGCACCCGGGGCACTGCAGGAGCCGGCCCTGGGGGTGGCGGTCCCCAGGGCCACCACAGGCTCCAGGAGGGGGGCCACGCGGCCCCCTCCCCACTTCTACATAGCCCCGGGGAGGTGGTGGTCCCCGGGGCTTCGAGAGGTCTGAAACGGACCCCCACATGTATTTTCTTAGTGCCCCGGGAGGTGGCGGTCCCGGGCGTGTGGGGGGCAGGAACCCCCACACAGGTCATTGTTTATTAAAAAAAGAAGCCCCAGGGGGTGGCGGTCCCTGGGCCTGCGGGAGGGCGGAGAGCCCTCCCGCACCATTTTTTTTTAAAGCCCGGGGGTGTCGGTCCCCGGGGTTTGGGGGGCCTTAGAGGCCCCCCACATAAAATAAAAACCAACCCCCGCATGCCCCCGGGACTTGGCCCACCCGGGGTCAAAATAGCATCGACGCGCGGGAGACCGCGCTTCGATTTTTTTTTTATTGGCTGGATCCGCGCACCCAGCGCGTTTTTTGCTGATTTTTTTTTGAGCCCTGGGGGTCCTTGTAGGACCCCCTGAGCAGGCCAAGGGGGTCAGGGTGTTTCTACCCTGCCCCCTTTTTGCGTTTTGCACGATTGTTTTTACTGTTTTCTTGTGACTCGGTTCTACTGAGTCACAAGATGGCTGCCAACACTTCCTGGTTTGGAGTGTTGACAGCCAATTAGCATACAGCTGGTCATCGGGAGGGTGCGCGGACCCTCCGCGGCCATAGATATATATGTGTTTTTACTTTTTATTTTCTCAGCAACTACTGAACGGATTTACACCATTTAACAAAAGGGTTCTTTCTGAACCAAGAACTACCTCTTTGCCAAATTTGGTGTAATTCCGTTCAGCAGTTCGGGCTGTAGCCGTGGCTAAAGTCCTATGGAAAAATTAATGGGGAAAACACGTTTTGGGACCCCCCTTTTTTCTCGGCCCCCGCTTGACGAATCACCCCAAGACTTTCAGGATAGGAGCGGACCGGAGCGGGCCACAAAGTTTGAAAATTTCGCGAAGATCCGTCAACCGGCGCCAAAGTTATTTCAAATAGAATGTTGCGGATTTCCTATGGAAAATAGGTCCTAACTATAACTATCTACTGGCGACCGCCAGTAGATAATGTGTATATATATATATATATATATATATATATATATATATATATATATACACACACAGACATATATATTACAAATACAGCAAAAGGATTTAAATATATATATAGATATATATATTTTTTCTGCTATTTAGTTATAATTCCTTTTACCATTCACTTTCCCATGTCGCCATACTTCCACTCAACTTGGTGACTCAGTGAAAGAAAGACGCGCCACAACAGTCCCAGACTTGCAATAATCTGTGATTTATTAAGTGCGAAACATGGCTGACTCGTTTTGGCAAAGCCTTCAATTGGATCACTGAACCATAGAGTCCTAAGGCCAACATTTTTTAAAGTGAGTATGTGCAAATAGTCCCTCTTCCCATTTGAAAAACAACTGCACACACAGTCACACACACTTAAACCCTTTGGACTTTTCTCCCAAGGTGTGGGGCTCTTAATTTTTTTTTTTCTGACCCTGGTCGCCAGGATTTTCTTGGCAGTAAGGAATTTTTAAAAAGCTATCACACTGTCCACCCTATTAGGGCAGATGTTGTAATGCCCTTCCCCCGGCATCCCCTACTCCATAAGGCCTTTAGAGGAAGCTTTCCATCGATGGAGCCAACGGGGGCTCTATCCATAGAAAGCTTACAGTCTACCCATGCCTAAATGAGGTGGACAGACTAAGAATTTGGCAGATAGGGTACTCCAACATGTTTGCAATGGAGTATACTGTCTGCCAAACTCTAAAACAACCCCTAAGGCAGAAAGTAAATACTTTAACCGTGATGACCCACTTGGTGTATCAACACACTCCATTGTGGTTGGCCTGAAATTGCACCCAGGTCCCGATCAGCTGCAAACAGAGACTTCAGTCAGGCCCTTTACTTTTTCTTGGTGCTTTTTCACCCAAAACTTTAAAAATTAATATTTCCAGTTCCTCTTATTGGATTTTAGTCATTTTGGTGACATTTTTCAAATTACAGTTTTATTCTCTTTTCCTTAAATTAAGCCTGTCTACTCTGTACCATAGCTACCAGGGGGTCAAGTTTAGGTTTATTTATTGAACTTGTGTTGTGCCTGACCTGAATTGGACTTATTACTTGGGAAGGACTCACATCCTCCTCAACTTATAACCAATTTTCTTTCAGCAGCGATCTCCACCTATACTCAGGGCCACTGGAATTATGCAACAGGAAAGGGCCTAATTATGCTGCAGGGTTGAGCAAATTATGCTGCAAGAAAAGGCAAATTATGCAGCATAATGCAGCACATTCTGTAATAGTATTACTTCATTATGTCGTAATTTTTTAACTTCGTAAGCCTCTCTGGGCATTGGTTGCACCTCATTAGTACCAGTTCAACACCCAAATATAGCAATAAGCAATATCAAGATGACCAGTCCAGCTTTGCGAAGGGACTGCCACTGCTTGGCAACCCGTGTTGTTGCATTTTTAGTAACTTTGAACTGTTTGAGCTAGAAACAAAACATTTTTTTGTTAAAATCTGCAGATTGTGCGGAAGGTGATGGATTATGTAGCAAATGCTGCAGATCTATAATAGTGCAAAAATAGCTGTACTGCACAACTGGGAACTGAAACGGGCCCTGGCAAACAGCTCGGCCGGCCCCCAGAGGGGGGGGTGCTATAGTTGGAAGCACCACTCCCGTCTCACCGCTGCTGTCTTTGTTACAGGGGGGCGATATTGCAGCCATGCTGCACAACCGGCCCCGGGTAACAAAAACGACCCCCAAGGGGTCCTACCCCGGCACCCCACCCTGGCGGCCCACCAGGGAAATGCACGGTGCCCACCATGGCCAGTCCGGCCCTGCCTGCCTATACTATGTAGAGCAACATTTGGTGGATTTATGCCTAAATAATGCTTCTAAAATTACTTAGTAGTAGTTTTGAAGTTATATTTTAAGTTGTATGAATCCTCACACCCCCAGATAAGGGTGAGGGAACAAATAGTCCCACTATTAGGCGACTATCTCTGCTAAGACTTGCTTAATTGCATTTATACGAGACTAACACAGAGAAATAATTGTACATTTACATGTGTTGATCTCTCCACCTGTAGATTTACCTTTAATCTAAGTATAATAAACTCAGAAATGATCTCTCTCCCAGCACCTACAACAGAGGCAAACATTACACAGATGAGGGCCAATGGTATGTATGCCTGAGGCACTTACTGGCAGGTTTGAAGAATTTTTGAAGTGCTGTTCTAATGAGCCAGGAAACAAAAGTCAGGACTTGACAACTACCAAGATGGCTTATTTAGTTAATACTCACTGCTGACATTGGTAGTAGTTTGAAAATATTGAGTTCAAATTCTGGCAAGGCAACTCAGACATCCCTCCTTCTGAGATTGCTAAATTAAGTAAAAATAATTAAAGTAATATTACATTTTTTTACATCACCTGGGAAAGGCAGTACAGCTAGCCCTGCTATATAAAACATTGGCAAGGCCAAACGATCTGAGCTATTTTACTTGAATGTGTTCTTTGTTACAATGTCTGTAGGTTGGATGAAAATTAGGCATTCGCTGTGGGTGGGGAGCAGCCTGTTGTCTTCAGCCTTGTCACCTACACTCCACACAAACCTTTTCAACTCCCTGGAAGGTCGAAGTGCAGTGTGTATGGATGGTGGCTGAAGGGGAGTACTGTGCCTCTTGCACAGGAAGGTCCCCGCTTTGTTCACTGACTGATTGCTAATCAGGCAAAATGCCATCACTCATAGTGCCTGACATTCCAAACACCCAATGGCTGTCCAGGGCCTGGTCTTGATTGTGAATGGCATTTCCAATAGAGCAATAGCTAAAAGGGGCTTGACCTGTGCCCCAATCTCTGTATGCTGTCCTGTGTGTTGATCTAAAACGTGGCATTTCAAACAACCACTGGCTGAAGAGGGCTAAATTAGCATTCCTGTCTAAGTTTGTCATGCATATATTGTCTGTTATTTACACTACGTCTTGAGAGGCAGCTAAAGGAAACCTAAAATAAGTTATTATTCTCTGAACAAAGTGGTTCACAAATACAATTAATATTTTGACAGATCAACAAAACTCTATTTCACATCTGAAGTCCAGTTAGAATTGTATTTCGAATCTATTTTTCCAGGCATAGGTGACACAAATCTATGCATGTTATTCCATGTGACTGATTGATTAAATGTCCAATGCTAATTTCTAACCCGTTCAAGGGCAAAGTATTGGAATGTTTCATGGACGTGTCCAGTTTTTTTAATCATCTATGTCATTAAAAATTTCGGATTAACATGTTCCAATAGCAGCAATGTAAAATTGCATTTGGACGTTTGCAGTATGGGAATATAAACCTCATGGAGGGCATTTCTGATTTAAACAGTAAAATGAGATTATTGATTTATTTAAATTGACATACAATAAATCATCCCAAAAATATAATGTCAGGAGGTAGGGGCGCTCACCATTTGCTATAGAATGATTGCTGTGCTAACTGTGAACACATGGTCAACCAGACGCTGAACTGGTACCCAACTTCTTTCTTAAGAGCAATAACTAGTGCCCTCTAAACACTGGTTCCTTCACATGACACATTCTATTACAGACGATTAAGCCACCCAAAGAAGACATTACACTGTGCATGCAAAGTTACTCTAATCAACATCATACCCATCCTTACATGCACGCGCCTGCAGGCCTCTGAAGATGCATGCCTACGAGCCCCAATGGCACCCTAAAGTCCGCAAAGGAATACAATGAAATACCATGACAATGAAAAGCGCATCTTGGCTTGCCTTTGCAATAAAAACAAAGAAAAATACAGCTCTTGACCTCTCTTCTGCAAATTATCTGTAAACACAATTGTGTTTAATCTCGCATTGCCCATTGCAGCTCGGGTTTATACATGTCTTTCAGGTGTAGATATCTGGGTAGGTTCGCCAGAAAATCAATATGGATCTGCCAGACCAGTGAGATCAGGTAATCTTATGCTTCTCACAATCCTCTGAACAAAATGCAGATTGCAGGGGGGGGGGAGGGGTTGGGGGTGGGTTCTCCGTTGTCATGCCTGGATTATGGAATAAACTTCCTCTTTCCTTTCCCTCCGCGGAGACCTTAAGGCCTGGCTTTGTTGCTAACGCCCCTCTTCTGATCACACAGTTGTGTGTTTGCTCGGCTCCTCAACATAATTTGGTGCTTTTTGTATGCACTGCAGTATAAATAAATACAATAAAATATGCACAGGCATGCTCAGACGAGAGCAATACAGAATATTGTACTGGTGAAGAGAGAGCGTGATGGTACCAAATTATATTTTATTACTTTTGCACACCAATCCCAAAGCTAAAACATGATTAAATAGAGTTGGGTGGAAAGAACAATATTACAAATCTCACTAAATGCGTTTTCTCTTGGCTAAGAAGCCCCTGGGCGGATGTACCATCATGAAAGATAAATCACAGCACCTGCAAATAGAGCATTGATCTCAACTGTGGCGGCGGAGAAACCATAATGAATGGATTACTGTTTATGATCCCTGCCAACAGAGAGCTCGTCTTCAGAGCATCCCGACACAGCTTGTCAGGAGGCAGGAAGTGGCGAACTGGTACACTTGAAAAACAACTTGATCAGAAACAAATGTGCTTCTTTCGTAAGGGTTAGGTGTAATTTGGAATTGTATGAGGTTTAAGATAATGCAGAAGGAATCCATTACAAACAAAAAACGTTATGGTGGGGCATGCTTTAGCAGAACCTGAAATTTGCTATAGAGGGATAAAAGCTACTCTCGCGCCATTACTTCTACTTTCATATTAATGGAAATTAGAAGACAAAATGCACTTGTAGGTCAATTATTTGGCATCCGCTCATTTTATTTCATGCACATGAATAGTTGTTCACCAAGTCGCTCACACCACTCATTTCACTCAGGACGGATTTAGATACATTCATGGGCCCAGCTAGCCTTAACACATTGGCAGGTCTTCTAATAAGTAATAATTAGAAGACAATAACATCACAGAAATTTCAAATGTACTCTGCCAGCAATATTCGTATTACTGTCATCTGTAGCACATTTTTAGATATTCCACTGACATCAATGACACCACGCTGCAACATTCGCCACTGCATCAAATACATTTGAAATGCTTGTATATTTTGTAGTTTTTTTTAAAGCACTGTGTGTCCCTGTTTAGGTACTTCAAAGCACTGCAGGTGGAGGAGTACCGAATTATTGATCAGATAAAGTGTACGATTGGCCTTTTGGGCGCTCTGGTACTGCCAGATGGGCCTGCTTGAAAGGGCCAGTGTGTTCTCCATCTTTTTTGTTCCCATCATGGTCAACGGGACCCAAAAAACAACCCTGATCTTTTCAAGCAATCCCGTCTGACAGTGCCTGAGTACCCGATAGGGGAGGGGGCCAGGACCAATATTTTTCAATCGCTTCCTGCTTTTGTGATGAGAACAGGTGAAAGTGGTATAGAACAGTTCAGTTTTCAAGCCTTTCCTGAAACACAGTGAGCGGGATTCAGTGCATTTCACAGCTGGGTCCTGTACTCCCAGTGACCTCCCTCTGTGATTCATCTTTTTAAATGATCAATGGTTGATGAGGTTTGCGGTAGATGAGTGGCAGGGTACCTGACATGTGCCTGGCTGAGGCAGGAAGGGTGGTTGTTGGGAACATTTTTGTTTCAGTTATGGTTGTAGTTGGAGGCTGCACCGGGACACAAATCAAGGGGGGTACAAAGGGGCACATTAGCTGGGCACATTATGGGATTCTCACGAAGAATGGAGGCTTGCAACGAACGGGAACTTTGAGACACTGCACACATGTCGACTCCAGCGTACAGTTTCCTGATCTGGGAAAAGGCATGTAGTATATGCATGTCTCAGACGCACCATATTCATATTACCTATTTGCAGGAGACACACTTGGTGGCCACCGAGTTGCAAAGGTTACAGAAAACATGGAAGGGTAGGGGATTCGGAATGGCTTTTTTATGCAAGGGGGGGTGCTGATTTGGATCACCGCAAGCGACCCCTACTTAGATCGTTCCCATAAAAGTGATCCCGAGGACCCATATGTGGTATTGGAGGGGCACCTGGATAGGGATCCCCTATTGCTGATAGCGATTTACATGTCAAATCTGCAGCACTCGGACTTCCCAATTCAGATCACCCTGGCTAATCTGCAAAATCCCCATGAGCCCTGTCTCTGGGGTGGTGATTACAATTGTGTCTACAACATGGCCTGGAAAGGTCCACCACACCGGCGAATAGAGCCTCATGCCACAGGCTTAAGCAGCAATTCTGCCGATGGATGGAGAGTGGGAGAGTGCATGACATATGGAGACTGTTTCATCCAGAGGAAAGACAGTACCCTTTCTATTTCCCAGTGCATGATGTCCACAGTCAACTAGATTTATGTTTGGGTTGTGATGAGATGTTCTCCCGCTTCATGGGGGCGGAATACCTAGCCCGCATTGTGTCAGATCATTGCCTGCTGAAACTAACTATACAGTGGGGCAGGCCACAAACCGAAGTCTTGATCTGGCGACTCCAGACAGACGCATTACAGGATACATCATATCATGTGCATTCCATCTCTACAATATGGGGGGTGAAGGAGATGCAACACAGGGAACCTTTGGAAGCTCCGGGAACCCAGTGTGAGACTGAAAAACTAGCCTCATTGCACCCGGACAGGGCGCGACAACTCCGTGACCTGCAGCGGAAGCACACAGAACTGACTGAAAGACTGGAGGCCCTAGACTATAGGGAGCATCTGACTCTCCAACACAGAGAGGGAGACCGTGCTGGCAAACGGGGGAAAATACCCCACCCCCTATGGGGCAATTTGGAACATGGATTGAACAGTCCTCAATTCTCAGACTTAAATTTAATGCCTCATTCGAAGGCTAGTACCACACCTTACACACGGCAAAGGGGGTGCCCTCTGATGTCCAGATCCAGCCTTGCCTACAGGAAATCCCCCTGCATCGAAACAATCCGGTCCAATGAGAGGAGCTGAATAAACCCATAAAAGTGAAGGAGATATAAAGGGCCATAGCCCAGATAGCTCGGAATAAAAGCCTGGGTGTGGATGGGTTCCCCATAGAATATTGTACAGCATGCACCTCACCCCAAAGTTACTGACAATGTATGAGGAGGTGACGAACGAGGGCACACTGCCAGAGTCTCTCAGGGAGGCCCTAATAGTGGTGCTCTCTAAGCTGGGCCACGACCCTCTTGACGTTCGCTTGTGTCGCCACCCTCTCACTGTTAAATTTAGTTTAAAATATATTAGGGATGCTTTTGGCGAACAGACTAATGCCCATCAGCGACCTACTACACAAGACCAGAATGGTTTTATACCGGATCGTAATACCTTCTTAAACATCCACAGACTGCTGGGGTTGTTGGGACCTTGCTTGAATGGCCAAGATGATCGCCTGGCAGTGTCCCTTGGCATCAAAAAGGTATTCGATACCTTGGGCTGGGCGTATCTAACTGCGGTTCTCGAAAAGTTGGGGATCAGCCCGGAGCTCCTATGCTGCATGAGAACACTCTATAATAGACCGATGGGTGGGGTTAGGACAGGAAAGATAATATCAGATAGATTTGAGATACATTGGGGCACCAGATAGGGGTGCCCACTCTCTTCACTTATTTCTGAGCTACCTATGGAGCCGCTGGCATGTCTTTTGCGCACTGAGGCACCGTAATGGGGGTCGAGGGCTGCCTGGGACTGGCATATAGGGCCTGATTATGACTTTGGTGGTGTGGCGCAGGGCAGCCCAGCCCCCGCACCGCCAAAGCTGTGGTCAGACTGCCCGCCAGATAAGGAGTTTCCTTCTGTCTTGCGTGCTTTTTTTTTACGTTCCCACAGTGGCGCCCTGAAAATAGGCACCGCAATGAGAACACCAAAAACAGTTCAGGCACAGCATGGACTGAGAAGCCCATGCTGTGCAGGAACTGGTGTGCATGCACACAGGGTGGCACATGTTGTGCCCTCCAGTGTGCATCCACATGTGGAGGAAGCACAGGGGTCCGGGGACAGCCAGACTCGTAATCGGACCCATAGTGTCATTATATGCAGATGATGCTCTAATTTATCAACAGAACCCATGCACATTACCTCCCACCTTTGATGGCACTACTAGGCAAGTTTGGGGAGGTGTCCGGTTTAAGAATTAATTGGACTAAACGATGTCTGTTCCCACTATATTGGATGCTGGAACACTGAAGAGAGGAGGTGTTACAAACTGGACTATTCAGGCATTATGATATGATTAAATAGTTTAGAGTATAATCCACCACTCTGAAGTGGATTTAATTGCTGGCAATCTACACCGGGCCATTGCTTCAATTAAACAATCTCTCCCCTTCTGGTCACTGCTACTGTTGTTGCCACTGGGCTGTGTAGCAATAGCCAACATTTTAATATTGTCACAACAGTTATACTTTTTCCCAGCCTTATTAGTATTCCTCCCTAAGTGGTTTTTCAGAAAGCTTCATGGGCTCCTATCAGAACTCATTTGGGGAACTAGCGGGAAAAGAGCAACACTGGCCATCAGGCAATGTGCCCTGCAGAGAGGAGGCTGATAGCTCCCAACTATGAGTTCTATTATGCAGGGGCACAACTGCAGTGGCCGATGCAATGGGTGGAGATGGTGCCGAGGGCATAGAGGGTGGACGACCAGCAAGCAGTAGGCGGAACATGTTCTCACATGGTTGTTGCAGGGTTTTCAAGTTAATTAGTCTGTTTCTAATGTTGCACTGACTGGAGTGGGAATAGTACATTTGCAATCCAACACTTTCCCTACTGTTGAACTGACTGGAGTAGTAAATTTTAACCCCTCCGCTGTCCAACACTTTTCCTACTGCTGCACTGACTGGAGTGGGAACAGTAACATTTACCCCTCCTGAGTATAACACTTTGCCTACTTCTGTATGAATTGCAGTGGGAATAGTATGCATGTTAACTGTAAAATTTTATAGTCTACTTTATATTGTTCAAATGTTTTTTATAATTATGAATGTTTTTAATATGAAATATATTTTTACTAAATTGTAATTTTTTGCTTGGTTAAATTGTTTGTTTTTTAAATATCTTATGTTATTGGATATATGTGTATTATATAAATATATATATATTCACTGAAAAAATTCAGGGACGTTATAGTTAGAAATTAGCCTTTAAAAAACCAGAGAAATTCACTGAAAAAACTATAGGTTTCAGGGACGTTATAGTTAGTTGGACATTTCACTAGTGCAAAACCAGAGAAATTCACCCGTTATAGTTAGTTGAGCTAACTATAACTCGCGCCCCCGCAATGTACTGCTGATGACGTCACATATTACATCATTCATGACATGGTCAGTGACATCACTGATGACATCACTGATGACATCTCAAATGACATCACTGATGACATCACTGATGACATCATCCACGTGATAATCTGATGCACCTCCTCACACCCTAATATAACCTTTGATACACCCACTCTAAAATGCAGACTACCATTTTCGAAACCATATACACACCAATACCAGTTACTACATACCCACTCACTGATTCCTAGGTCTACACACATGTCCACTCATTCATCCATACAGTTACTCACACATGCAGTCACTCATCAATACAGCACTATCATATGCACTCATACACCTATACAGACACTCACACACCACCACTCACCCATAGAGTTACTCACACACCTAGTCAGTCATGCAAAGAATCAATCACACTCCCATTTACTCACCTATACAGTTATACACACACCACTTCACTTATTTATACAGATACTAACACATACTTACTCTCTTCTACAATCACTGAAACAAGCACACCCTCATCCATACAGCCACTCTCACAATCACTCACTCTCACATATAGTCATTTATATACTCCAACACTCACATATACTGCCTTTCAGATATGTAGTTACTCACACATGTACCACTGAGACATCCATTCACTTACCAACACACCCATACACACACTCACCCACCCATACAGCCCCCCACAGATGCACTCTTGAACCCATACACCCAGTGAATCACCTACTCACACATCTATGCAAAGTTACACCCACCCACAGAGACACTCAGGCACCCATACGGATTCTCAGACAACCAATCAATAACCCATATAGACACTCATGTAGCTACTCACCAACCCATGCAGCCGCTTACACACCAACTGACAGACTAATACAGACATTCACACAGTTTAGTCACTAACCCATGCATTCAGTAAGACACGATTAATCACTCACTTACATTCAGTCACGCACCTACTAAATCATCCATTCAGACACTGATACACCCACTCATTCTTCAATACACCTTGGCATATATATATATATATATATATATATATATATATATATATATAATACATATTTAAACTTTACAGAAACACATAGTCACTGGATGATGTCATCAGTGATGTCATCAGTGATGTCATTTGAGATGTCATCAGTGATGTCATCAGTGATGTCACTGAGCATGTCATAAATGATGTAATATGTGATGTCATCAGCAGTGCATTGCGGGGCGCTAGTTATAGCTAGCACAACTAACTATAACGGGCGAATTTCTCTGGTTTTGTACTAGTGAAATGTCCAACTAACTATAACGTCCCTGAAACCTATGGTTTTTTCAGTGAATTTCTATGGTTTTTTAAAGGCTAATTTCTAACTATAACGTCCCTGAAACCTATGGTTTTTTCAGTGAATTTCAAAGGTTTTTTAAATGATAATTTCTAACTATAACGTCCCTGAAACCTATGTTTTTTCAGTGAATTTCAAAGGTTTTTGAAATGCTAATTTCTAACTATAACGTCCATGAAACCTATGGTTTTTTCAGTGAATTTCTATGGTTTTTTTAAAGGCTAATTTCTAACTATAACGTCCCTGAAACCTATGGTTTTTTCAGTGAATTTCAAAGGTTTTTAAATGATAATTTCTAACTATAACGTCCCTGAAACCTATGGTTTTTTCAGTGAATTTCAAAGGTTTTTTAAATGATAATTTCTAACTATAACGTCCCTGAAACTTATGGCTTTTTCAGTGAATTTCTATGGTTTTTTAAAGGCTAATTTCTAACTATAACGTCCCTGAAACCTATGGTTTTTTTCAGTGAATTTCCAAGGATTTTAAATAATAATTTCTAACTATAATGTCCCTGAAACCTATGGTTTTTTCAGTGAATTTCAAAGGTTTTTAAATGCTAATTTCCAAACTATAACGTCCCTGAAACCTATGGTTTTTTCAGTGAATTTCAAAGGTTTTTTAAATGCTAATTTCTCACTATAATGTCCCTGAAACCTATGGTTTTTTCAGTGAATTTCTAAGGTTGTATAAATGCTAATTTCTAGCTATAACATCCCTGAAACCTGTGGTTTTTTCAGTGAATTTCTAAGGTTTTTTAAATGCTAATTTCTAACTACACCTAGATAGGTAAGACATATGCAGAAAGAGAAAGAAAGGCGCAGAAAGAAGCAAGAGAAGTGCAGAAAGAAGCAAGAGAAGTACAGAAAAGGGCAAGAAAAGTGCAGAAAAAAGCAAGAGGTGCAAAAAGAGGAAGAAAGGTGGAGAAAGAAGCAGGAGAAGTGATGAAAGAGGCAAGAGAGGTACAGAAATAAGCAAGAGAAGTGCGGAAAGAAGCAAGAGAGGCACAGTAAAAAGCAAGAGAGTTGCAAAAAGAAGAGAGTGAGGTGCAGAAAGAGGAAGAAACGTCCCTGAAACCTATGAGTGAGGTGCAGAAAGAGGCAAGAGAGGTGCAGAAAGAGACAAGAGAGGTGCAGAAAGAGGCAAGAGAGGTGCAGAAAGAGGCAAGAGAGGTCCAGAAAGAGGAAGAAAGAGGCAAGAAAAATGCAGAAAAAGGAAGAAAGGTGCAGAAAGAAGCAAGAGAAGCGCAGAAAGAAGCAAGAGAGGTGCAGAAAGAGGCAAGAGAAGTGCAGAAAGAGGCAACAGAAGTGCAGAAAGAGGCAAGAGAAGTGCAGAAAGAGGCAAGAGAGGAGTAGAAAGCCAAGAGAGGTGTAGATAGAGGCAAGAGAGGTGAAGAAAGAGGCAAGAGAGGTGCAGAAAGAGGCAAGAGAGGTACAGAAAGAGGCAAGAGAGGTGTAGAAAGAGACAAGACTGGTGCAGAAAGAGGCAAGAGAGGTGTAGAAAGAGACAAGACTGGTGCAGAAAGAGACAAGAGAGGCACAGAAAGAAGCAAGTGAGCTGAAGAAAGAGGCAAGAGAAGAGCAAAAAGAGTCGAGAGGTGCAACAAGAGGCAAGAGAGGTGCAGAGAGAGGAAGAAATGTTCAGAAAGAGCCAGGAGAGGTGCAGAAAGAAGAGAGTGAGCTGCAGAAAGAGGCAAGAGAGGTACAGAAACAGGCAAGAGCGGTACAGTAAGAGGCAAGAGAGGTACAGAAAGAAGAGAGTGAGCTGCAGAAAGAACCAAGAGAAGTGCAGAAAGAGGCATGAGAGGTGCAGAAAGAGGCAAGAGAGGTGCAGAAAACAGCAAGAGAGGTGCATAAAGAGGCATGAGAGGTGCATAAAGAGGCAAGAGAGGTGCAGAAAACAGCAAGAGAGGTGCAGAAAGAGGCAAGAGAGATGCCGAAAGAGGACAGTGAGCTGCAGAAAGAGGGAAGAGAGGTGTAGAAAGAGGTGCATAAAGAGGCAAGAGAGGTGCAGAAAACAGCAAGAGAGGTGCAGAAAGAGGCAAGAGAGGTGCAGAAAGAAGAGAGTGAGCTGCAGAAAGAGGGAAGGGAGGTGCAGAAAGAGGAAAGAGGTGCAGAAAGAAGAGAGTGAGCGACAGAAAGAGGCAAGAGAGGTGAAGAAAGAGGCAAGAGAGGTGCAGAAAGAGGCAAGAGAGGTACAGAAAGAGGCAAGAGAATTGTAGAAAAAGACAAGACTGGTGCAGAAAGAGGCAAGAGAGGTGTAGAAAGAGACAAGACTGGTGCAGAAAGAGGCAAGAGGGGCGCAAAAAGAAGCAAGTGAGCTGAAGAAAGAGGCAAGAGAAGAGCAAAAAGAGTCAAGAGAGGTGCAACAAGAGGCAAGAGAGGTGCAGAAAGAGGAAGAAATGTTGAGAAAGAGGCAAGAGAAGTGCAGAAAGAGGCAGGAGAGGTGCAGAAAGAAGAGAGTGAGCTGCAGAAAGAGGCAAGAGAGGTGCAGAAACAGGCAAGAGAGGTACAGAAAGAGGCATGAGAGGTGCAGAAAGAGGCATGAGAGGTGCAGAAAGAGGCAAGAGAGGTGCAGAAAACAGCAAGAGAGGTGCAGAAAGAGCCAAGAGAGGTGCAGAAAGAAGAGAGTGAGCTGCAGAAAGAGGGAAGAGAGGTGCAGAAAGAGGAAAGAGGTGCAGAAAGAAGAGAGTGAGTGATAGAAAGAGGCAAGAGAGGTGCAGAAAGAGGCAAGAGAGGTGCAGAAAGAAGAGAGTGAGCAGCAGAAAGAAGCAAGAGAAGTGCAGAAAGATGCAAGAGAGGTGTAGAAAGAGGCAAGAGTGGTGCAGAAAGAGGCAAGAGATGTGCAGAATGAGACAAGAGAGGTGCAGAAAGAGGCATGAGAGGTGCAAAAGAGGCAAGAGAGGTACAGATAGAAGAGAGTGAGCTGCAAAATGAGGGAAGAGAGGTGCAGAAAGAGGCAAGAGAGGTGCAGAAAGAAGAGAGTGAGCTGCAGAGAAGCAAGAAGTGCAGACAGAGGCAAGAGAGGTGCATAAAGAGGCAAGAGAGGTACAGAGAGAGGCAAGAGAGGTACAGATAGAAGAGAGTGAGCTGCAGAATGAGGGAAGAGAGGTGCAGAAAGAGGCAAGAGAGGTGCAGAAAGAAGAGAGTGAGCTGCAGAGAGAAGCAAGGAGTGCAGACAGAGGCAAGAGAGGTGCATAAAGAGGCAAGAGAGGTACAGAAAGAGGCAAGAGAGGTGCAGAAAATGGCAAGAGAGGTGTAGAAAGAGGCAATAGAGGTGCAGAAAGAGGAAGAAAGGTGCAGAAAGAGGCAAGTGAGGTGCAAAAAGAGGCAAGAGAAGAGCAGAAGGAGGCAAGAGAGGTGCAGAAAGAGGCAAGAGAGGTACAGAAAGAGGAAGAAAGGTACTGAAAGAGGCAGGAGAGGTGCAGAAACAGGAAGAAAGCGCAGAAAGAAGCAAGAGAAGTGCAGAAAGAGGCAAGAGAGGTGCAGAAAGAGGCAAGAGAGGTGGAGAAAGATGAGTGAGCTGCAGAAGGAGAAGAGGGAAAAGAGGTGCAGAAAGAGGCAAGCGAGGTGCAGAAAGAGGCAAGAGAGGTACAGAAAGAAGAGTGAGCTGCAGAAAGAAGCAAGAGAAGTGCAGAAAGAGACAAGAGAGGTGCAGAAAGAGGCAAGAGAAGTGCAGACAGAGAGGTGCAGAAAGAAGAGAGGTGCAGAAAGAGGCGGTGGAGAGGTGTGGTGCAGCGGCCAGGGCAGCTGACTTCGGAGCACAGGGTTCAGGGTTCGATCCCCGGCTCCGGCGGCAGCTCAGCTCAGCACCATGTGACTCTGGGCAATAGCTCACTTAATTTCCTCGACGGCCCCCAGCGCCTTGAGAACCGTAAGGGTGAGTAGCTGCGCTATATAAAAACGGACTTACATTTTTTTTTTTTTTTACATTTTAAAGAGGCAAGAGAGGTGCAGAAAGATGCAAGAGAGGTGTAGAAAGAGGCAAGAGTGGTGCAGAAAGAGGCAAGAGATGTGCAGAAAGAGGCAAGAGAGGTGCAGAAAGAGGCAAGAGAGGTGAAAAAGAGGCAAGAGGTACAGATAGAAGAGTGAGCTGCAGAATGAGGGAAGAGCGGTGCAGAAAGAGGCAAGAGAGGTACAGAAAGAAGAGAGTGAGCTGCAGAAAGAAGCAGGAGAAGTGCAGACAGAAGCAAGAGAGGTGCATAAAGAGGCAACAGAGGTGCAGAAAGAGGCAAGAGAGGTGCATAAAAAAGAGAGGTGCAGAAAGAGGCAAGAGAGGTGCAGAAAGATCCAAGAGAGGTGTAGAAAGAGGCAAGAGTGGTGCAGAAAGAGGCAAGAGATGTATAGAAAGAGGCAAAAGAGGTACAGAAAGAGGCAAGAGAGGTGAAAAGAGCCAAGAGAGGTACAGATAGAAGAGAGTGAGCTGCAGAATGAGGGAAGAGAGGTGCAGAAAGAGGCAAGAGAGGTGCAGAAAGAAAAGAGTGAGCTGCAGAAAGAGGCAAGAGAGGTGCAGAAAGAGGCAAGAGACGTACAGAAAGAGACAAGAGAGGTGCAGAAAGAGGAAGAAAGGTGCAGAAAGAAGCAAGAGAAGCGCAGAAAGAAGCAAGAGAGGTGCAGAAAGAAGCAAGAGAGGTGCATAAAGAAGAGAGTGAGGTGCAGAAAGAGGCAAGAGAGGTGCAGAAAGAGGCAAGAGAAGTGCAGAAAGAGGAAGAAAGGTGCAGAAAGAGGCAATAGCAAGAGAAATGCAGAAAAAGGAAGAAAGGTGCAGAAAGAAGCAAGAGAAGCACAGAAAGAAGCAAGAGAGGTGCAGGAAGAAGCAAGAGAGGTGCAGAAAGAAAAGAGTGAGGTGCAGAAAGAGGCAAGAGGGGTGCAGAAAGAGGCAAGAGAGGTGCAGAAAGAGGCAAGAGAAGTGCACAAAGAGGCAAGAGAGGTGCAGAAAGAAGAAAGGTACAGAAAGAGGCAAGAGAGGTGCAGAAAGAGGCAGGAGAGATGCAGAAAGAAGAAGAAAGGTGCAGAAAGAGACAAGAGAGGTGCAGAAAGAGGCAAGAGAGGTGCAGAATGAAGAGAGTGAGCTGCAGAAAGAGGCAAGAGAGGTGCTGAAAGAGGCAAGAGAAGTACAGAAAGAGGCAAGAGGTACAGAAAGAAGAGTGAGCTGCAGAAAGAAGCAAGAGAAGTGCAGAAAGAGGCAAGAGAGGTACAGAAAGAGGCAAGAGAGGTACAGAAAGAGGCAAGAGAGGTGCAGAAAATGGCAAGAGAGGAGTAGAAAGAGGCAATAGAGGTGCAGAAAGAGGAAGAAAGGTGCAGAAAGAGGCAAGTGAGGTGCAAAAAGAGGCAAGAGAAGAGCAGAAGGAGGCAAGAGAGGTGCAGAAAGAGGCAAGAGAGGTACAGAAAGAGGAAGAAAGGTACTGAAAGAGGTAGGAGAGGTGCAGAAACAGGAAGAAAGCGCAGAAAGAAGCAAGGGAAGTGCAGAAAGAGGCAAGAGAGGTGCAGAAAGAGGCAAGAGAGGTGGAGAAAGATGAGAGTGAGCTGCAGAAGGAGAAGAGGGAAAAGAGGTGCAGAAAGAGGCAAGCGAGGTGCAGAAAGAGGCAAGAGATACAGAAAGAGAGTGAGCTGCAGAAAGAAACAAGAGAAGTGCAGAAAGAGACAAGAGAGGTGCAGAAAGAGGCAAGATAGGTGCAGAAAGAGGCAAGAGAGGTGCAGAAAGAAGAAGAAAGGTGCAGAAAGAGGCAAGAGAGGTACAGAAAGAGGCAAGAGAGGTGCAGAAAGAAGAGAGTGAGCTGCAGAAAGAGGCAAGAGAGGTGCAGAAAGAGGCAAGAGAAGTACAGAAAGAGGCAAGAGAGATACAGAAAGAGTGAGCTGCAGAAAGAAGCAAGAGAAGTGCAGAAAGAGACAAGAGAGGTGCAGAAAGAGGCAAGATAGGTGCAGAAAGAGGCAAGAGAGGTACAGAAAGAAGCAAGAGAGGTGAAAAGAGCCAAGAGAGGTACAGATAGAAGAGAGTGAGCTGCAGAATGAGGGAAGAGAGGTGCAGAAAGAGGCAAGAGAGGTGCAGAAAGAAGAGATTGAGCTGCAGAAAGAGGCAAGAGAGGTGCAGAAAGAGGCAAGAGACATACAGAAAGAGACAAGAGAGGTGCAGAAAGAGGAAGAAAGGTGCAGAAAGAAGCAAGAGAAGCGCAGAAAGAAGCAAGAGAAGTGCAGAAAGAAGCAAGAGAGGTGCAGAAAGAAGAGAGTGAGGTGCAGAAAGAGGCAAGAGAGGTGCAGAAAGAGGCAAGAGAAGTGCAGAAAGAGGAAGAAAGGTGCAGAAAGAGGCAATAGCAAGAGAAATGCAGAAAAAGGAAGAAAGGTGCAGAAAGAAGCAAGAGAAGCACAGAAAGAAGCAAGAGAGGTGCAGAAAGAAGCAAGAGAGGTGCAGAAAGAAAAGAGTGAGGTGCAGAAAGAGGCAAGAGAGGTGCAGAAAGAGGCAAGAGAGGTGCAGAAAGAGGCAAGAGAAGTGCACAAAGAGGCAAGAGAGGTGCAGAAAGAAGAAAGGTACAGAAAGAGGCAAGAGAGGTGCAGAAAGAGGCAGGAGAGATGCAGAAAGAAGAAGAAAGGTGCAGAAAGAGACAAGAGAGGTGCAGAAAGAGGCAAGAGAGGTGCAGAAAGAAGAGTGAGCTGCAGAAAGAGGCAAGAGAGGTGCAGAAAGAGGCAAGAGAAGTACAGAAAGAGGCAAGAGGTACAGAAAGAAGAGTGAGCTGCAGAAAGAAGCAAGAGAAGTGCAGAAAGAGGCAAGAGAGGTACAGAAAGAGGCAAGAGAGGTACAGAAAGAGGCAAGAGAGGTGCAGAAAATGGCAAGAGAGGAGTAGAAAGAGGCAATAGAGGTGCAGAAAGAGGAAGAAAGGTGCAGAAAGAGGCAAGTGAGGTGCAAAAAGAGGCAAGAGAAGAGCAGAAGGAGGCAAGAGAGGTGCAGAAAGAGGCAAGAGAGGTACAGAAAGAGGAAGAAAGGTACTGAAAGAGGTAGGAGAGGTGCAGAAACAGGAAGAAAGCGCAGAAAGAAGCAAGGGAAGTGCAGAAAGAGGCAAGAGAGGTGCAGAAAGAGGCAAGAGAGGTGGAGAAAGATGAGAGTGAGCTGCAGAAGGAGAAGAGGGAAAAGAGGTGCAGAAAGAGGCAAGCGAGGTGCAGAAAGAGGCAAGAGATACAGAAAGAGAGTGAGCTGCAGAAAGAAACAAGAGAAGTGCAGAAAGAGACAAGAGAGGTGCAGAAAGAGGCAAGATAGGTGCAGAAAGAGGCAAGAGAGGTGCAGAAAGAAGAAGAAAGGTGCAGAAAGAGGCAAGAGAGGTACAGAAAGAGGCAAGAGAGGTGCAGAAAGAAGAGAGTGAGCTGCAGAAAGAGGCAAGAGAGGTGCAGAAAGAGGCAAGAGAAGTACAGAAAGAGGCAAGAGAGATACAGAAAGAGAGTGAGCTGCAGAAAGAAGCAAGAGAAGTGCAGAAAGAGACAAGAGAGGTGCAGAAAGAGGCAAGATAGGTGCAGAAAGAGGCAAGAGAGGTGCAGAAAGAAGAAGAAAGGTGCAGAAAGAGGCAAGAGAGGTACAGAAAGAGGCAAGAGAGGTGCAGAAAGAAGAGAGTGAGCTGCAGAAAGAGGCAAGAGAGGTTCAGAAAGAGGCAAGAGACATGCAGAAAGAGGCAAGAGGGGTGCAGAAAGAGGTAAGAGGTATAGATTGAGGCAAGAGAGATGCAGAAAGAGGAAGAAAGGTGCAGAAAGAGGCAAGTGAGGTGCAGAAAGCGGCAAGAAAAGAGCAGAAGGAGGCAAGAGAGGTGCAGAAAGAGGCAAGGGAGGTACAGAAAGAGGAAGAAAGGTGCAGAAAGAGGCAAGAGAGGTGCAGAAACAGGAAGAAAGGCGCAGAAAGAAGCAAGAGAAGTGCAGAAAGAGGCAAGAGAGGTGCAGAAAGAGGCAAGAGAGGTGCAGAAAGATGAGTGAGCTGCAGAAAGGGAAGAGAGGTACAGAAAGAGGCAAGCAAGGTGCAGAAAGAGGCAAGAGAGGTGCAGAAAGAAGAGAGTGAGCTGCAGAAAGAAGCAAGAGAAGTGCAGAAAGAGGCAAGAGAGGTGCAGAAAGAGGCAAGAGAAGTGCAGAAAGAGGCATGAGAGGTGCAGAAAGAGGCAAGCTATGTGCAGAAAGAGGCAAGAGAAGTGCAGAAAGAGGCAAGAGAAGTGCAGAAAGAGGTAAGAGGTGTAGAAAGAGGCAAGAGAGGAGCAGAAAGGGGAAAGACACAGAAAGAGGCAAGTGAGGTGCAGAAAGAGGCAAGAGAAGAGGAGAAAGAGGCAAGAGAGGTGCAGAAAGAGGCAAGAGAGGTGCAGAAATAAGAAGAAAGGTGCAGAAAGAGGCAAGAGAGGTACAGAAAGAGGCAAGAGAGGTGCAGAAAGAAGAGAGTGAGCTGCAGAAAGAGGCAATAGAGGTGCAGAAAGAGGCAAGAGTGCTACAGAAAGAGGCAAGAGAGGTGCATAAAGAGGCAAGAGAGGTGATGATAGAAGAGAGTGAGCTGCAGAAAGAGACAAGAGAGGTGCAGAAAGAGACAAGAGAGGTGCAGAAAGAAGAGAGTGAGCTGCAAAAAGAGGCAAGAGAGGTTCAGAAAGAGGCAAGAGACGTGCAGAAAGAGGTGCAGAAAGAGGTAAGTGGTTAGAAAGAGGCAAGAGAGGTGCAGAAAGGGGAAGAAAGGTGCAGAAAGAGGCAAGTGAGGTGCAGAAAGAGGCAAGAGAGGTGCAGAAAGAGGCAAGAGAGGTGCAGAAAGAGGAAGAAAGGTGCAGAAAGAGGCAAGCGAGGTGCAGAAAGAGGCAAGAGAGGTGCATAAAGAGGCAAGAGAGGTGCAGAAAGAAGAGTGAGCTGTAGAAAGAGGCAAGAGATGTACAGAAAGAGGCAAGAGAGTTGCAGAAAGAGGCAAGAGAGGTGCATAAAGAGGCAAGAGAGGTGCTGATAGAAGGGAGTGAGCTGCAGAAAGAGGCAAGAGAGGTGCAGAAAGAGGCAAGAGAGGTGCAGAAAGATGAGAGTGAGCAGCAGAAAGAAGCAAGAGAAGTGCAGAAAGAGGCAAGAGAGGTGCAGAAAGAAGCAAGAGAAGTGCAGAAAGAAGAGTGAGCTGCAGAAAGAAGCAAGAGATGTGCAGAAAGAGGCAAGAGAGGTGCAGAAAGAGGCAAGAGAAGTGCAGAAAAAGGCAAGAGAGGTGCAGAAAGAGGCAAGATAGGTGCAGAAAGAGGCAAGTGAAGTGCAGAAAGAGGAAAGAGAAGTGCAGAAAGGGGCAAAAGAGGTGCAGAAAGAAGCAAGATAGGTATATATATATATATATATGTATATATTCAATCTCCTCTCACTCTTACAAGGAAGGAATCAGCACTCGGGTTGGAGTTTGGAAGTATTTAATCTACAAAAGACGCAATCCACGCGTTTCGGCTAGTCCGAACCTTGATCACGATACAAGACGTCATTGTAGCGTCCTTATTTAAATGTAGAAATGGCTCCAGTTGCCAACATTAACAAAAGACTGCATATTACATTAAACCAAAAAGCTGTCAGCCATATTGGCCTGGTCACGATGCGAAAATTCAGGAATTCTTACAATAAAGAAAAGAAAACAAGTGTTAATATGCACACAATGTAATTTCAGCATATCTTGCCCCGTGACCGCCCTACCTGTATGTTCGTCAACGTGACTTGTTCATAATAAACATACTTACGATTGCAAACATCAACATAAACAATGGACTACACATTACTTTAAAGTGAAAGGCTATCGGCCATATTGATCTGGGCACGTTGCATATTATAGAGGTTCTTACACGAAAGAAAAGAAATAAAAAGGGGTGTTAATATACACACACTATCCCTAAATAAAGTTCTAGTGATTATAGTTCCATTCCATTCACAGCTCATTTGAGATGTCACGAGTGATGTCTTGAGTGATGTCACTGACCATGTCATGAATGATGTAATGTCTGAGGTCATAAGCAGTGCATTGCGGGGCATAAGTTATAGTTAGCTCAGGTAACTATAACTGCTGAATTTCAGTGGTTTTGTACGAGTGAAATCTAAGTTTAACTATAATGTCCCTGTAATCTTTGTTTTTTTCAGCGAATTTCTAGTTTTTTTTTAATGTTAAGTAAGATGCCTATCACAATGGATGGTGGGGGATTGGAAGCAGGGCCTGGCCTGGCATTGTGCTGCCCCCCACCTAAGCTTGCTGCTCCTGCCTCCCCTCCTCCTTGCCATCCATTGTCCAAGTCCATTCCCCTGCTCCCTCATTACAGCCCTGTGTGGCCGTTGTTCTTCCACTGGCCTTCTCGCCTTCTCTGAACAGTTAGCTTGCTGCCCCATCCCCTTTCTACTATCCTCTGTTGTCTGAATCCATGCACTAGCCTCCTCCCTCCTGTCATGCATGGTCTGATGTGCTGCCACTGTCCTCCATTTAGCATGATGTCCCAGTACACTCTTACTGCCCATCATTGCTCTCTGCTTAGCCTCTGTGCTTAGCTTGCTGCCCCTACTCTCCTTCCCCCTGCCCTCTGATGTCTGTGTGCATGCCCCTGATCCATCCTTTTTGCCCACCATGTTCCATGGACCTGCCCCTCCTATCTACTCTGAGTTTTCTGTTTAGCTGCCACTCCCCTCCCACCTCCCTAGCATTGTCATATGACTGTAACCTCTCCCTGCCACCTCCACCCTGCCTGTCCATGTTCCATGCCCCTATCCCCTTCCTCCTGTCCTCCATGGTCCATTTTACTGCTGCCCTCCCTGGTCTGTTGTGCTGCAACTGCACCTCCTGCCTGCCCCGCGTGGTCTGTTGTGAGGCTCCTTTCCCTGAACTCTCTTGTCTGTGCCCAGCTCCTACGCCTCCCTTCTAACCTCCATGATCCTTTGTGCATGCCCCCGCACCCTCCTTCTTGCCTATCATGGCCAAATTGTGCTGCCACTAACCCTCTTGTTTGCCATGCATGGTCTTCTGTGCTGCCACGGCCCCTCCCACCTTCCCTGTGTAGTCAGTTAGCTGCCCCTGACCCCCTCCCACCTTCCCTCCATGGTCTGTGTGTATGCCATTGTAGTCTCACGGTTGCCCTCCATGGTGTGTTGTGCTTCTAGTGCCCATCCTGCCTGACCTCCATGGTCAGCTTGCTGCTCCTGCCCTGCCCTTGCCCCCTGCCCTCCCTTTTCATGTGCAGACCTCTATTCCCTCCCTCCTGGCTTGTCTGTTCCATTGTCATGCCCCTGATCCCTCCCTACTGCCCTTTATGGTCTGTTATGCTACAGCTTTCTCTCCTGTCTGACCAGTATGGTCAGCTTGCTGCCATTGCCTCTTTCCCCTCTGTTCTCTGTTGTCCATGTGCATGTTCCTGTCCCCTCCCTATTACTTTCCATGGTTTGTTGTGCTGCACTGCCGTCCCGAACTGCCCTGTGTGGTGTATTGTGCTGCTGCAAACCCTGATGCCTGCTTGTAAGGTCAGTTAAGTGCACCTGTCCATGTCCCTCCTGTCCTCTGTTATCCGAGTCCATTTCCCTACCCCAATTCCTCCTGCCTTCCATGATCCAATGTACCATACTTGTAACATTTTGAACTTGGTAAGAGGGAGATTTTGAAAAAAAATACTGGAGAATTGATTTTTCCCATTGACTTGCATAGAAAAAGAGGAGATTGTAGACAAGAGACAGGATAAAATAAAGCCCTTTTGGTCTTGAAAACATTGGGTGTTTCCTGCCTGAATCGGCTCTGTTGGCATGTATGGTTGTACTACCACTGCCTCTTCCTTCTGCCCTCAATGGTCTATTATATTGCCACAGCCTCTCTTGCCTGTCCTGCATTGTTGGTTTGTTGCCCCATGCCCCCCTTTCCACTGCCCTCCAAGTATGTTGTGCTGCCACTGCCCTTCCTGCCTGCCCAGTGTGGTCAAATTGTTGCCTCTGCACCCTCCTACCTGCCTTAAATTTTACGAGTCCGTGCCCCTGACCTCTGCCTCCCAACAGTATCCTAATGAACAACTAGATTGCTAACATTCTATATTTATTACAAAAGTGTGGCACGCCTGACGTCATCTTGATGTAATCAAAGCTGTAATACCTAAAGCATTTCCTTTAGAAATTATAGAAATGAGAGGGTTTTATTTGCATAGAAATTATGGTCAGTGCCCTAAAAACCTAAAATGAGGACATATTTTCTGAGTTCTCAAATAGCGACAAAGAACTTTTAAATTATTTGTTATCTTTGTGTTTTTTTATCCAGTTGACCACTTGATTAAATGTTACGCTTAGGGGAGAGAATGTGGTGTTACTTCCAGAGCTGCAGACTTTGCAACTGGGAAACCGTGTTGGAGTTTCTGCTTCAGCTCGACATTTTGTGATTCTGGTCAAATCACTTAATCTCGCCATGCCTACAACCAAAATGAGTTTGTCCTTGTATGATGTAACCAATGCTCATGTAAAGCACTCCAATATCTGACAAGCCTGCACTATATAAAACTGCCAAAAAACAAAGGATAAAAAGTGTTTTTCACACTTCTGTCATTGGGCCATACGTGGGCCTCATCTGGGTGATATTTGTGCTACATTTGGGCTCCTTTTTCTCTGGTGGCCATCTTGGGAGACTTCAATTAAATTCATTAAACTTTATTCAATCTGATTTAGAAGCATAGATCATAAAAGTGTACATAAAAACAGTAAATCCTCTTTCTTAATACAATACAGTGAGAATTAATTAAAACCAGTAGGTAAAAACGGGTGTTACAAAGCCCGGTTCTGAGCAACTTTAGGTTGAACAGAATAGTAAAGTTCAATGTTTCACAAGCTCAATCTCATGTACTTCAGTGCAAAATACGCAATAAGGGGTCCAAGTAAGATGCAACGCTCCAATACCTGACCAGTCTAAACTATATAAAACTGCAAAAAAACAAAAAATAAAAAGTGTTTTGCACACTTCTGTCATTGGGCTATATGTGGGCTACATCTGGGTGATATTTGTGCTACATTTGGGCTCTTTTTTCTCTGGGGGCCATCTTGGGAGACTTATTTATTATGAAGTTTCCTAATTTCCTCATTTACTGCAGTCTCCTCAGTAGGAAATGCTTTCAGTTTTTTACTTTGATTCCATCAAGAAGGCATTCAGATGTGTCACACATTTGCCATAAATTCAGAATGTTAGCACTCTAGTTGCTCATTAGATCACTGTAGTAAAGATACTGCTCACCAGGGAGTTAACTGGAAGTCTACTGCTGGTATTGAAAATGCATTGTTTCAGTCTGCATGTCAGAATTTTCTAATGAAATAGAAGAGGATTTGAGATCTCACTCAAAACATGCCCTAAATTGTCTTTCTGCAGCATTAACCATAATTTCTATGGCAAAATGAACCCCCTCATTTTGTTCCTTTTTAAATTAAATGTTTTAAGTGTTGCCAGTTTATTCCAATCAAGATGGCTTATGGTGTGCCATAATTTTGTCATATGTAAGACTGTTAGCGCTCAAGTTGTTCTTTAGAACACTCTGGGAAGCCGCAGTAGAACACAAAGGAATCAACTGACAGTCTCTGCCCTTGTTGGATGTACATATTTTACTGAGAATGTCAGACTTCATTCTCACATGACTGAGAAAGATAATGTGAATTTACAGAAAATATGCTCTCATTTTAGCTTCTGGAGCACCTTCCAAACCTCTATGGGACAAGCATGAGAAAATAGTTTTCTCTCAAACATTATTCATGATATCCCGTCTGTTCTCTGTTGTCCATGTGCATGTTCCTGTCCCCTCCCTATTGCTTTCCATGGTTTGTTGTGCTGCACTGCCGTCCCGCATGCCATGTGTGGTGTATTGTGCTGCTGCAAACCCTAATGCCTGCCCTGTAAGTTCAGTTAGGTGCACCTGTCCATGTCCCTCGTGTCCTCTGTTATCCGAGTCTATGTCCCTACCCCAATTCCTCCTGCCTTCCATGATCCAATGTACCATATTTGCTAACATTTTGAACTCAGTAAGAGGGAGATTTTGGGGGAAAAAAACTGGGGAATTGATTTTCCCTATTGACTTGCATAGAAAAAGAGGAGATTGTAGACAAGAGACAGATAAAATAAAGCCCATTTGGGCTTGACAAACATTGGGCGTTTCCTGCCTGAATCGGTCTGTTGGCATGTATGGTTGTACTACCACTGTCTCTTCCTTCTGCCCTCAATGGTCTATTATATTGCCACAGCCTCTCTTGCCTGTCCTGCATTGTTGGTTTGTTGCCCCATGCCCTCCTTTCCACTGCCCTCCATAGTATGTTGTGCTGCCACTGCCCTTCCTGCCTGCCCAGTGTGGTCAAATTGTTGCCTCTGCACCCTCCTACCTGCCTTCAATTTTCCGAGTCCATGCCCCTGACCTCTGCCTCCCAACAGTATCCTAATGAACAACTAGATTGCTTTCATTCTATATTTATTACAAAAGTGTGGCACGCCTGACGTCATCTTGATGTAATCAAAACTGTAATACCTTAAGCATTTCCTTTAGAAATTATAGAAATGAGAGGGTCTTATTTGCATAGAAATTATGGTTAGTGCTCTAAAAAACTAAAATGAGGACATATTTTCTGAGTTCTCAAATAGCGACAAATCACTTTTAAATTATTTGTTATCTTTATGTTTTTTTATCCAGTTGACCACTTGATTAAATGTTGACGCTTAGGGGAGAGGATGTGGTGTTACTTCCAGATCTGCAGACTTTGCAACTGGGGAACCATGTTGGAGTTTCTGCTTCAGCTCGACATTCTGTGATTCTGGTCAAATCACTTAATCTCCCCATGCCTACAACCAAAATGAGTTTGTCCTTGTGTGATGTAACCAATGCTCATGTAAAGCACTCCAATATCTGACCAGCCTGCACTATATAAAACTGCAAAAAAACAAAGGACAAAAAGTGTTTTCCACACTTCTGTCATTGGCCTATACGTGGGCTACATCTGGGTGATATTTGTGCTACATTTGGGCTCCTATTTCGCTGGTGGCCATCTTGGGAGACTTCAATTAAATTCATTAAACTTTATTCGATCTGATTTAGAAACATAGATCATAAAAGTGTACATAAAAACAGTAAATCTTCTTTCTTAATACAATACAGTGAGAATTAATTAAAACCAGTAGGTAAAAACGGGTGTTACAAAGCCCGGCTCAGAGCAACTTCAGGTTGAACAGAATAGTAAAGTTCAATGTTTCGCAAGATCAATCTCATGTACTTCGTGCAAAATACGCAATAAGGGGTCCAAGTAAGATGCAACACTCCAATACCTGACCAGTCTGCACTATATAAAACTGCAAAAAAACAAAAAATAAAAAGTGTTTTGCACACTTCTGTCATTGGGCTATACGTGGGCTACATCTGGGTGATATTTGTGCTACATTTGGGCTCTTTTGTCTCTGGTGGCCATCTTGGGAGACTTATTTGTTATGAAGTTTCCTAATTTCCTCATTTACTGCAGTCTCCTCAGTAGGAAATGCTTTCAGTTTTTTACTTTGATTCCATCAAGAAGGCATTCAGATGTGTCACACATTTGCCATATATTCAGAATGTTAGCACTCTAGTTGCTCATTAGATCACTGTAGCAAAGCTACTGCTCACCAGTGAGTTAACTGGAAGTCTGCTGCTGGTATTCAAAGTGCATTGTTTCAGTCTGCATGTCAGAATTTTCTAATGAAATAGAAGAGGATTTGAGAAGTCACTCAAAACAAGCCCTAATTTTTCTTTCTGCAGCACTAACCATAATTTCTATGGCAAAATGAACCCCCTCATTTTGTTCCTTTTTAAATTAAATGTTTTAAGTGTTACCAGTTTATTCCAATCAAGATGGCTTAAGGTGTGCCATAATTTTGTCATAAGTAAGACTGTTAGCGCTGTAGTTGTTCTTTAGAACACTCTGGGAAGCCGCAGTAGAACACAAAGGAATCAACTGACAGGCTGCTCCTGTTGAAATATAACAGGAAGATATTTGAGATCTCACTTAAAACATGTCCTAATTTTTCTTTCTACAGCACTAACCATAATTTCTATGACAAAATGAACCCCCTCATTTTGTTCCTTTTAAATTAAATAATTTAAGTGTTATCAGTTTATTCCAATCAAGATGGCTTCAGGTGTGCCATACTTTTGTCATAAGTAAGACTGTTAGCTCTCTAGTTGTTCTTTAGAACACTCTGGGAAGCTGCAGTAGAACACAAAGGAATCAACTGACAGTCTCTGCCCTTGTTGGATGTACATGTTTTACTGAGAATGTCAGACTTCATTCTCACATGACTGAGAAAGATAATGTGAATTTACAGAAAATATGCTCTCATTTTAGCTTCTGGAGCACCTTCCAAACCTCTAAGGGACAAGCATGAGAAAATAGTTTTTTCTCAAACATTATTCATGATATCCCGTCTGTTCTCTGTTGTCCATGTGCATGTTCCTGTCCCCTCCCTATTGCTTTCCATGGTTTGTTGTGCTGCACTGCCATCCCGCATGCCCTGTGTGGTGTATTGTGCTGCTGCAAACCCTGATGCCTGCCCTGTAAGTTCAGTTAGGTGCACCTGTCCATGTCCCTCCTGTCCTCTGTTATCTGAGTCCATGTCCCTACCCCAATTCCTCCTGCCTTCCATGATCCAATGTACCATACTTGCTAACATTTTGAACTCAGTAAGAGGGAGATTTTGGGAAAAAAAAACTGGGGAATTGATTTTTCCCATTGACTGGCATAGAAAAAGAGGAGATTGTAGACAAGAGACAGATAAAATAAAGCCCTTTTGGGCTTAAAAACATTTGGCGTTTCCTGCCTGAATCGTCTCTGTTGGCATGTATGGTTGTACTACCACTGTCTCTTCCTTCTGCCCTCAATGGTCTATTATATTGCCACAGCCTCTCTTGCCTGTCCTGCATTGTTGGTTTGTTGCCCATGCCCCCCTTTCCACTGCCCTCCATGTTGTGTTGCCACTGCCCTTCCTGCCTGCCCAGTGTGGTCAAATTGTTGCCTCTGCCCCTCCTACCTGCCTTCAATTTTCCGAGTCCATGCCCCTGACCTCTGCCTCCCAACAGTATCCTAATGAACAACTAGATTGCTTTCATTCTATATTTATTACAAAAGTGTGGCACGCCTGACGTCATCTTGATGTAATCAAAACTGTAATACCTAAAGCATTTCCTTTAGAAATTATAGAAATGAGAGGGTTTTATTTGCATAGAAATTATGGTCAGTGCTCTAAAAACCTAAAATGAGGACATTTTTTTTGAGTTCTCAAATAGCGACAAAGAACTTTTAAATTATTTGTTATCTTTATGTTTTTTTATCCAGTTGACCACTTGATTAAATGTTACGCTTAGGGGAGAGAATGTGGTGTTACTTCCAGATCTGCAGACTTTGCAACTGGGGAACCATGTTGGAGTTTCTGCTTCAGCTCGACATTCTGTGATTCTGGTCAAATCACTTAATCTCCCCATGCCTACAACCAAAATGAGTTTGTCCTTGTATGATGTAACCAATGCTCATGTAAAGCACTCCAATATCTGACCAGCCTGCACTATATAAAACTGCAAAAAAACAAAGGGCAAAAAGTGTTTTCCACACTTCTGTCATTGGCCTATACGTGGGCTACATCTGGGTGATATTTGTGGTACATTTGGGCTCCTTTTTCTCTGGTGGCCATCTTGGGAGACTTCAATTAAATTCATTAAACTTTATTCGATCTGATTTAGAAACATAGATCATAAAAGTGTACATAAAAACAGTAAATCTTCTTTCTTAATACAATACAGTGAGAATTAATTAAAACCAGTAGGTAAAAACGGGTGTTACAAAGCCCGGTTCAGAGCAACTTCAGGTTAAAAGAATAGTAAAGTTCAATGTTTCGCTAGATCAATCTCATGTACTTCGTGCAAAATACGCAATAAGGGGTCCAAGTAAGATGCAACACTCCAATACCTGACCAGTCTGCACTATATAAAACTGCAAAAAAACAAAAAAATAAAAAGTGTTTTGCACACTTCTGTCATTGGGCTATATGTGGGCTACATCTGGGTAATATTTGTGCTACATTTGGGCTCTTTTGTCTCTGGTGGCCATCTTGGGAGACTTATTTGTTATGAAGTTTCCTAATTTCCTCATTTACTGCAGTCTCCTCAGTAGGAAATGCTTTCAGTTTTTTACTTTGATTCCTTCAAGAAGGCATTCAGATGTGTCACACATTTTCCATAAATTCAGAATGTTAGCACTCTAGTTGCTTATTATATACTGTAGTAAAGCTACTGCTCACCAGGGAGTTAACTGGAAGTCTACTGCTGGTATTGAAAGTGATTGTTTCAGTCTGCATGTCAGACTTTTCTAATGAAATAGAAGAGGATTTGAGATCTCACTTAAAACAAGCCCTAATTTTTCTTTCTGCAGCACTAACCATCATTTCTATGGCAAAATGAACCCCCTCATTTTGTTCCTTTTTAAATTAAATGTTTTAAGTGTTACCAGTTTATTCCAATCAAGATGGCTTCAGGTGTGCCATAATTTTGTCATAAGTAAGACTGTTAGCACTCTAGTTGTTCTTTAGAACACTCTGGGAAGCTGCAGTAAAACACAAAGGAATAAACTGACAGGCTGCTCCTGTTGAAATATAACAGGAAGATATTTGAGATCTCACTTAAAACATGTCCTAATTTTTCTTTCTACAGCACTAACCATAATTTCTATGACAAAATGAACCCCCTCATTTTGTTCCTTTTTAAATTAAATGTTTTAAGTGTTATCAGTTTATTCCAATCAAGATGGCTTCAGGTGTGCCATACTTTTGTCATAAGTAAGACTGCTAGCTCTCTACTTGTTCTTTAGAACACTCTGGGAAGCTGCAGTAGAACACAAAGGAATCAACTGGCAGTCTCTGCCCTTGTTGGATGTACATGTTTTACTGAGAATGTCGGACTTCATTCTCACAAGACAGAGAAAGATAATGTAATTTTACAGAAAATATGCTCTCATTTTAGCTTCTGGAGCACCTTCCAATCCTCTATGGGACAAGCATGAGAAAATAGTTTTCTCTCAAACATGATTCATGATATCCCAGCAGAAGGTTTTTCACAGGGTAAAATCACCTTAGAAAACACCACAATTCCTAAAATTAGTATGGTACCATCAACAAATGAATTCTAATGTAACTAAAGTCTGTTATCACCCTTTATAGTTCTCCTTTTGGTGACCCTCAAAACCTTCTATTCACTACAATGCATTTCAATGGGGTGCTATCATGTATATTGGTCCCAAGATGGCTGCCAGCAATTCCAGGATGAAGTGGTGACAGCCAATCAGATCTCACGATGAGATGTGTGGTTAGGCTCCGCCCAGATATCGATTTTTATTTATTTTTGAATTTCTTAGAAACTACTGAACGGATTTACACCATTTAACAAAAAGGGCTCTTTCTGAACCAAGACCTACCTTTTTGCCAAATTTGGTGTAATTCCGTTCAGCAGTTCAGGCTGTAGCTTTGTCTAAAGTTCCTACGGAAATTAACATGGGGAAAACGTGTTTTGGGACCCCCCTTTTTTATCGGCCCCTGCTTGACGAATCACCCCGAAACTTTCAAGACAGGAGCTGACCGGAGCGCCCCACTAGTTTTGAAAATTTCACGAAAATTCGTCAAACGGCGCCAAAGATATTGGCAAAAGAAAAAAACGCTATTTGAATAGAAACGAGGTCCTAACTATAACTACATACTACATATATTATTTATATATATATATTTATTTTTATATTATTACATTTAAAAGCATTATTACATTATAATATGAATTAAAATTATCAGTTTAATAATATTTTAAGTTATATGTAAATATATATTTATATATATGTTTGTGTGTGTGTTTTACTTTTTGAAAATAATTATAATAGTTATATTTTTTGAAAAGCCTTTACTTATATTTTATTTTTATTACATTAATGTTATTATTGAATATATTAAGGGCCCCATTATGATTGCAGTCGGACGAGTATCCGACCAGCATCGTCTCGGAAACGGGACCGCCCGACAAGGAGTCAGCGGTCCCGCTTCCCTACTTAGGTTGCGACTGCCTTCACGGCAGTCGGAAAGTGCATATTTCCTATTGGGGCTTGTTGTCTGTGCTGCAGCACAAGGCACAATAGGAAATATGCACTTTTTAAACCTCTCTACACCGTGTGGCAGACACCATGTGGTGCCTACCACACAATCCTGGGAGGTGCCCCCCAGGCCCTATAGCGGAGGGCCAAGGGGGAAGAGGGCCCGGCTAGGGGCCCCAAAAAGTCACTTTCCACCTGCCTTTTCATTGCAGTCAGACTGCCATGAAATGGCAGACGGAGAGTGAAATCGTAATCCTGACGGTGGAGCCAAAGCTGGCTCCCCTGCCATTTGGAGATTACTTTTCCGTGAGGCTGCCAGAAGCGAAGTGGAATTCCCCCGCTTGTTTCCCGCCGGTATCGTAATACGGTGGTCAGATAGAAGCCTCTGATGTCGGGTGGAAACACTCCGACGAGCTGTCCGATGGCTTTGCGCCCAACATCATAATGAGGCCCTCAATGTTTATGATTTAAATTTACATATATTAAAAAAAACAATATTTTATACACCCATATTAGTGACAATGATATATTTTTTCAATATTTTTGTAATTTACATGATAAGTATAGCATGATGATATTTTAGACATCGATATTTATGTCACAAATTTTTGTATGGGGATATTTCGGGGGTCGATATTTTGTCAGGGAACCCAATTAAATTACTTACACCTCTTACACGTCTTACCTGACACCACAATGCATTCGCCACATGTTCCCGGGGGCGTCCTTGGACTGCCCCTAATGTCAGGCGCCGGACGCTGACTTCATGCACCTGGTCTGGGGGGTTGCGGTCTGTTACAACAGGCTTGACTAGGCATAACAAAGACCATATCCGAAATAGTATACCGCACAACTCCAATCATGCCAGAGTTCTGCCTGTTGGGTGGATGCTCAAGTACTACAGGGGATAAACTTATACGTAGGTTGACTAACCTAGCATTGGTTCTTTTCAAACGACAGATAGAAATTACATGGGAGTCCTCTGCGGCACCTACTGTGAGCACTGATTGATAGAGCTTTTGAAATCGGTCAGAGCCGAACTAGATTTCATCACGTAGGCCCGATTACACAGCGGGAGTGACCCGGTAATAACTTAGTGGGATGTATTTGTTCTGAACCTAGAAGCCAAGAGAGGCAAGAGACCACCCTGGTATTTGTAAATTGTATTGAATGTATCCTATTTTTCTGTAACCTGCATTTCATACACACTGCACAGAAATGGTGGGTGGGTAACGTGGTTGAGGTGTCCCAGTGCTTGTTGTTTCTTGCTTTTAAACGTTAACACTCTGCTGATTATGCTTAGGATGATAGTGCTGGTGCATCAAGTCCCACAACTTCAACATGATTGTTTGTTTATCGGAATTTACCCAACCTTGTTGTTTTTAAGTGTTTAAATGCCAATAAAGAGATTTTTTTTTTTAGGTCGGATTCAGGAACATCAGCTAGCTGGAGCTCTGATAGGAATGGCTTAACTCTTTGAAAGATGGACAGCTGGTACCAAGATAATTGTGATATGTTTCTTGAAGATGAGGCACTTATTAATGTGGATGTCAAGTAACATAGTACTGTTTGTTGGTGTATCCTTTGTGGTTTATTGCTGAGATCCATTCCTGAACTTGTACCTTCTGTCACCAGTGATTAGTGTAAATTCTGTTTCTTGTAACTTTAGTTTTAATTATCATATTGACATGGAAGCATGGATGGCTGATAGATTGTCCTTCATGTGATGTCATTGCTGGAGGAGACCTTCAGGGAGAGCTCGGTATTATCTGTGAATTGACGTGTTTTGATATTTTTCAGCCAGAACTACTACTAGAAGCTTAATTTGGTGGATGAATTTTACTGGAACACCGGTGATTCACTGAGAGCCAGTGATTACTGGCTAATTGGTTATCTATGACATTGAGGATGCTGAGCTGTGTTGATGTCTGCAGAAATATCTGAGGTCACTAGGATGCTAATGAGTTACTTTTAGTGTCAATGCAGACGTTTTTGAAAGACCATGTGTTGGAAAGTGGATTATTGGAAGGGGCAAATGTAGGTCTGCCACTGGCAATAAGGCCACTAACACATGATAGGACTCAGCATAGGTCTTAGAAAATTATTCCTATGCTCAACCCTTGGTAACGTGGCTGCGAGCAGACAGGCTTAACTTCAAAGACAGGTATGTAAAGCATTTAAAAACACCAATTCAGCAAATAATTAAGACACAACACATAATAAAAATCCAATACCAATTTATGAAAATAGGAAATATTTTTATCTTTAAAATGACACCAAAACGACAAAAATCCAATGTAGGGAACCGGAGATATGAATTTTCTAAGATTTAATAAAATATAGCACTTAGAAGTTTATAGCACCATATTGGGATACCTGCTCGCGATAGACCGGGGCAAAGTCAAAGTTTCAGGCCGACCGCGATGGAGCCCTGGGCGGCTACAGCTTGCGGCAGGTCCCGGTCTCAGTTTCTACCTTCACACTTAGAAACTTTTCTGGAGCTTTTCTCGCGAGGTCCCTCGAAGCTCCCAGCCAGTCCGGATCCGGTGAGGGTTCGCCGGCTTGCCTTTCGACGAACTCCCGGTCAACTTCCTGGAGCGGACTTAGAAACTTTTTCTTTAGCGCTTCAGCGGGGCAACCCAGGAGCCCAGGCCGACACGCGATGGAAGACAGACGGCTCGGCTCTCGCGGTTGCTCCTGGTCACCTTTTCTACGAGCGGACTTAGAAACTTTTCTGGAGCTTTTTCTCGCGGGGTCTCTCGATGCTCCTCATGTAGCCGGATCCGGTGAGGGTTCGCCGGTTTCAGATTTCTTCTACTCCCGGTCAAACCCTGGAAGTCGGACCGACGGAGCTTTTAGCGGGACGAACCTGGATGGCTTGGCCGACTCGCGGTGGAAGGCAGGCGGCTTGGCTGAACAGGTTGAGTCGGTCCCTCTATGGAGCTTTTTTTCAAAGTTCATCCAAAGTTCTCCAAACTTCTTGAACTTCTTCCTGAAGTTCCTCAAAGGGTCCCAAAGTGTCTCAAACTCATTCCAAGGGTCTGGAAGCTCCAAGATGGTCCTTGAAAGTTGAGGACTTCAGTTCCCACAATCCACTGGGACGTCACCCTTACCAACCCACTGGTAGTTCCCCAAGGTGCAGATTTAGTTGGTGATGTTCCAGATGAGCTCTTTTAACCTGTAGCTTTCAGGGAGTCTACTCTTTAGTTCTTTTTCAGCAAAATAATCCACAGGGCTGTAGTTTCAGATGGTGCAGTTTTCAGAGGTCAGGCCTTAGAAATCTTTGCACAGCAAAACTACTCAGCTTGGCAATGTCTTGCTTCAGTAAGTTTCAAGCAGCAGATCTGGAGGGCTCTGCCCCTCTCAGATACTTATTCCATGTTCTCTGGGTCAGACAGGAGGTCACTCCTGACCAATGGGAGCAGGGTAACTCCTCAAAGATATGACCACTTCTTGTAGAGTGTGGCATTATTTTGTCCCAGAGTGCATCAAATCTTCCAAATCCATAATGGCAGAATTTCCAGCAAGGAGGCAAGAGCTGGCTAAACACACCCCTAGGATGGCTAATTTACTTAGACTCTCCCCCTGCATCTGCTCATACCTTCCTTAATCCCCCATCTGACTGAGGTAGAAAGTTCAGAGTTGTAAATGTCCCTGGGTTCTGCTTTTCTCTTTGAAGCCCATGGTTTACAACCCCTCCCCCTGGCCTGGCATTCCTCTGGACCAGCACACTGCCCTCCCAGCCCAGCTGCATAACCCAAGGGGCTCTTTATCACCTCTCCAGGCAGGCTGGCTAATCCACTTAACTCTGACCAATCAGGGCAGACCACTGGAAGGCTGAATCTGGACTTACAAACAAGAAAGTCTTATAACTTCTTGTATGTACACTTTAGGAGAAATTCAACAATATCATATTGTTGGATTTATTAATACCATTCGGGGAAATCTTTGAATGGCCTCTCTAGCCCTCTCCTATCAAGAGTTATTAATTAATAACTCCCTACCATGTTAACCTATGTAACAGGGTATTTGCAATGGGAACAAGCATTTGCAATGCAATAGGTCTCGCATTTACTTGAGTTTGAGCTATTGGCATTGTAAATGACAATGCCTTTTATTTACTTGTTGATTTTTAAAACAAATAAAAAGCATTGTTATTTACAATGCCAATAGCTTAAAGTCTCACAAATGCGAGACCTATTGCATTGCAAATGCTTGTTTTGTATTGCGAGCTTTTGTCTGTGTGCGCGTGAATGACTGATTGTGATTGAGTGTGTGTGTGGGGGGGGTGAAGGGGGGCAGGGCGGGACCTGGAGAGAGCTGAGGGAGAGAGAGCCTGAACAACTGTTATGTGCGTGGCGCAGTGTTCTCAGATTACCATCACAAGAGAAAATGAGGGTGACAATTACCAACAAGAAGAGAATATTTGCAGTAGGCGAATGTTTTTAAACTCAGGCTGCTTCTGGTGAATTCGCCAGGGAGGCCTGCTCCTAGCATCACGTAGGAGACCAATGGAAGCAAATGCCAACAAGAAGAGAATATTTGCAGTAGGCGATTGTTTCTAAACTCAGGCTGCTTCAGGTGAATTCGCCAGGGAGGCCTGCTCCTAGCATCACGTAGGAGACCAATGGAAGCAAATGCCTAGTCTAAGGGGTGCTTACGGAGGTTGTCAAATACAACCATGGCAGCATATATGTGGGATTTTACAATTAGATTTACTATGCTAACGGCCCAGTGCTTTGAAAGCTGTGGCAGTGAGCATTGGGGGTACTCTAACAATTGTTATTAATTTGGGGGTTTGCAGCCATGAAATGACGTGGAACAAAGAACACACGCATTGCATTTTCGTGTTTCCGATTATAAGTTATGTGTCATGTTTAAAAAATACATACATGAGAAACCCACAATGCTGTGTATAATATCGTTATATATTTGAATTTAATCAAAAGTTAACTTGTTTTTCTGTGAACAAACGTTGCGAGCATTGTCTTGTGTGGTAAACGTGTGAGTGAGTGTGCATATTGTCAGGGGTCTGTGTGTGAGAACACGTTTGTTTGTTCGAGTGTGTGGCTGTTTGAGTTTGCCTGCGAGTCCATATGAGTACGCTTGAGCGTGACAGCATGCACGTGCGTAGCTGCTATTTCTCTTTCTATTACTTCGTCATGCTTTTACTTAACTGTGTACAGCAAAGTATACAATAAATTACACGTACTTATGCCTGCCTTCGATAAGGTACATTTTTTGAGTTCCCCCTGAATTTATACACTAGTGTTAAATTCGCCCACGACAGCATGTGTGTGTGTGCGCCCGTTTGCGTGAGTGTACACGTTTAATTTTGAGCATGTGCCCAATGGGTGAATGCGTGTATGAGTAGTTAAGAGTGGGGGGGTCGCACATGAAGGAAGCACACAGCCGCGGCCGGCATGCTCGCGGGAGGGAGGGAGGGGGCGCGGGTGGGAAATAAAAATAAACAAGCAGCATGTGCTGCCCACCCCTCGCGCACACCGGCTCCTTGCGCATGCGCCACTGCCATGTTGTCAGGCAGAGATGAGCGAGACAACGAAAGAGTGCAAACAGTGCGGACGAAAACTGTAGTTGGTGGCCGCTGCTTCCGGACTACACGGAAGTCAGTTGGACATCAACAGCCAGTCAAAACCAAGGTAACAAAAGCTATACCAACATTCAGCAAATGGCAAGCGGCAGCAGAAACGACCGGCCACTTGCCAACACACAGAGATTACTTTATGTCTCGCTGAGACAGCGCATGCAGTGCATGCGCTGCCAAGGCGAGACCTAAAAATGACTTGGGCCATTTTTCCAGCACCAGGACTTACAAAAACATATTTTATAGGTACTTGGCTTATATCTACAGGACCACCACCCCATAGGACAACTAGGGGAGACTTTAGGGGTTCTGAATCTGTAAAAATATTGCAGATCCTCACTTCACAGTGCTCCTAGCATCAAAGTCGAATTTGGGCAGCACTTTACCATAATGTGGGAGTGAAATGTGAAATTTCACTTTACCCAGGCATATAAAAACTCATTTTTTAAGGGTCTACCTTATAGATACCTGACCCCCCCCCCCACCCCTGGGATACCTAGGGGAGACCCTGGGGGTCCCTAACATGCCAAAACATTGTAGGTTATCCATTTTTAAGTGCCCCCAAACCCCAAAGTCGAGTTTGGGCACAATTTACTTTTAAAAGCAGTCCTGCCACCCAGGGCTGCTTTTAAACTGACCTCAGGCTTCAGAAGTGCACACATGCAAGTGCAAAAAGAGCTGCTGGCCTCTAAACTGCCATGCCCTAGGGTACTAGGGACTTCTAGGTAGTTTCAATCCCCCTAACTTATTATATACTAGGGGCTTATGGGGTAGGTCATGCCAATCACAGGGGTACCCCACCATACCATTGTGTACCCTAGGGTATGTAGGTGTTTTAACTGTATTCTAATGTGTCTCATTCAGCCTTGCACCGGCCCTGGGCCTAGTTTGGCAGAGCCCAGGGTCAGTCAGAGTCAGTTACCACCAGTATCAATCAGCAAAAAGTTGGAGGGTGCCCAGGGCACAGGATGACTTTGCAACACCATGGCTTTGGCTATCTCAACTGAGTGGGCCTGTAGGTGAAAATGGATATATGTGTGGTCAGTCCAGTCAACAATATGGTCAATGGCATGTGAAGTGTGGTATGGAATGGAAAATTAAGCACAAGATGTTATTTTTGTTGGACTGTATGTAAAGCTGTTTGATATGGTCTGTTTATGCTCCTAAGTGGACTAGGTTTCAGTGTCTGCTCAGAAGTAATAGTCAATTAAAAAATGTAAGAGTAACTGTTTAAATCTACAAAGATCCAAACAGAGAACTGCCTGGCAAAAATGATGTCAAGTACCTAAGGCCTAGGAGTGTGGTGGAAGGCACTGGTCTGACCTACTTAGAGTGGAAAGTGGGTGGCATGGTAAGTGTCTGTAGGATTTCAAAGTGAACTACTGCTGTGGTGTGTATGAGTACAAAGATCAGAGGGTGCGTGTGTCTCTACTTCTGTCCTGTGAGGAGTAGTCAGTGTAAAGATGCTGTAAGCTAGAAGGGATAGGATGTCAAGGATTTACATGTAGGTAAAGGAGAAAGAGAGCTTTCTGAGAGGCAGAGAACATCAGTGTTATGTATGGAGATATTTTCATCATCTAGTGCAGGTTAAACAGCAGAATGAGCTTTAAGTGCATGGTGAATTATGTGTGTTTCTTGTTGGAAATGGAGAAAAGGGCATAAATGAGATTGTTAACATTAGCTCTGCATTTCGTTTGAACACGGGTCTTGAGTTTATGAATGTGTGAAATAATGGGGAGGTTGCTGGCTTAGGAAGATAGGAAGCACGTCTGTTGGAGGATGTAGTGAGGTGAGGTTTCACTGAACCTGGGAGGGGTCTGGAGCAAATTACAAGATCACCCTCAGAGGACCTTTGTTGACAATGCTTAGGCAATCCTTCACCAGCTCCCCATGACACCTCTGCCTTCCTGAGCTCTCCTGTGCATGAGGTATTCCCCCCCACTCCTCCTGCTCTGTGCCTTGTTGTTCTGCTTTCCCCCACAGGTCAGTTCCAGTTTAGCCCCCGTGTGGAACTTTTTCCCACAGTTTTTCCCAGATGCCTACCTCCTCCCAGAGCCCCTCCCACCCGCAGGACCTACTTACAAGTACACTGCGGATGAGTTGCGGTATCACAACCCCGGTAGAAACTCCAAGTGCTGCAGCACCTCACCGAGAACCACTTAAGGACTTTTTGCCTGCCAGCACTGTTGCAGCACTTGCGATGTCAAGACTCCTGTGACTCCGACCCAGCAGACACCCATTCAGAGGTTAATGCTCCACTGCACGCTGCTCAATGTCTGGTTCCTCTGCAAGCACTTCACAGAAATCTGGGACACCATCAACACCCTCACCTCTGACGTGATGTTCATCACAGAAACATGGCTCACCCCCTCATTGGCGCCCGACATCGCCACTGCAATGCCCCCGACCACAGTGGCAGACGTGGCTGAGGCATCGTCATCATCTACAAGGACACCCTCCAATGCCCACCGTGGAGGACCATAGTATGCCGATCATGAAACACCTCAACTTTCAGATTAGAATAGATGCTACAACTACCATCAGAGGAACCCTCACTTACTGACCTCCGGGCCCCCGTCCAAGTTTCTGCAACGCTTTCCCAGACTTCATTGCCCCCCTGTTGATCGACTCCAAACACTACATCTTCCTGGGAGACCTAAACTTCCACCTCAAAGACCTCAACGACACCAACTCTGCCAGTCTCCTGGAGAATATGAGCAACATCGGCCTCTCGCAGCTGGTCACCACCCCCACGCACATCTCAGGACACATACTGGACCTGATCTTCTCCTCCAACGACAGGATCACAGTCTGCCATGCAACCGAGCTAACCTAGACAGCATTGTCCACTTTACCATCACTAGCTCTCCGGAACCACCACCCAATCCGCCCAGCCTCGCTGAAACTGGAGCACAGTCACGGAACCCCTCTGGAGCTCTGCCCTTAAAGAAACCAAGTTTGACCTCTCCGACACCCTTGAGCGCAATGTCCAGAGCTTCTCAAATTGGATTTCCACCGCCGCTGACTCCATCGCCCCCATGAGGAAAACCCAACAGTAGCAGACCCATCAAGCACGCCAGCTGGTTCACTTCCGAACTTCTGACCCTCAAACACGACTGCAATAGACTGGAAACATGGCGCTCCAAAAAGAGCCCCACCAACCTCAGCACCTTTAGGTCCACCATAAACAACTACCCCCACCACCTCAGGGAAGCCAAGAAGGATGCCTTCACCAACCGCATTGAGGCGAGCGCGAACCATGCCAAGGAACTCTTCAGCATTGTCAGAGTTTTCCTCCCCATCCGCCACTGAGAACACAATCCACCCCTCCTAGGTAGGCCCTGTGCGACAGCCTGGGGGACTACCTCCACTAGAAGATCACAGACATTTACAGTAACTTCAACCCACAACCCACTGACCTCATCCACCTCCGCACACCTGTCTATGCTACCCTCAGCCACTGACTGACCGACTGGAAACAGCTCTCGATCCAAGACACCACCAACATCATGAATTCAATCCACTTCGGGCCTCCCACTGACCCTACCCGCACCATATCTACAACCTAGGAAGGAAAGAATTCAGCAGCAGCCTCACAGAGATCCGCAACTCTTCCATTACCACGGCCAACGCCCCTGATGCATGGAAGCACGCTGAAGTCAAGCCTCTTCTGAAGAAACCCTCCGCTGATCCCAACGAGCTCAAGAATTACCGGCCCATCTCACTACTCCCTTTCTCCACCAAGGTTCTCGAGAAAGCCATCAACTGTCAGCTCACAGAGTACCTCGAAGAAAACAATCCAACCACAGCACCAATACCGTCCAGATCGCAGCAACTGACAACTTCGGATTGCTTGAGGCTAGTCAGTAAGTGTAAGTTCACCAATGTTAAAGAGGGAATTCAGACACAAATTGTGTAAGGTGCCACCCTGTGAAGCTAAGCAATCTCAATTTACGAGAACCAAGGATGGCACTACAATCTGTGCTTGTGCTCAGACAAGTTTATGAACTTTCAAGATTAAGGGCAGTGCATACTTACTCATCATTCACTGGCATCTCCATCAAACAGAACCTGAGAAAATGATGAAGCAGGAATTAAAAAGGAGAAAGAGAAGCCCATATGCATAGTGTGGAGGCAACCTATTGGAAGAGTTGCATTGTCTGTGGCAAAGCGTATGATTCCTCCAAGGACTAGCATCCCAAATATTAGGTCCACAGGCAACCAAGAAATGCTGTGCCGCAGTGATATGGGAGCAGAATATATTAGTCAGAATAATGTCTGACATAACTATTGATTCATAAATAACGTATATTGTATTATTGCAGCTAATTATAGTAAATCTATACACACTGAAATGATATTTGAGTTAATGATATTTAGGACACAATGTTTTTGTCAGATGAACTTTTTATCTACGATATTCTGTCATACAACTGAGTCAGTGCAATGTCCATACCATCTGATCAACATGAGAACAATATGCTCACGGATGACAAGTGTGAAGGTAAAGAACAATACACACAACAGTGTGATCTGAAATAGTTGGAGAAGTGACCCAGGCAAGTCAAACTCTACCCCTTACCTTTAAGGAGACTGTTTGTCATGCATGTAACCAATGAGCTCTTTCTATGGATCTATGTCACCGAAGCAGGAAATGGGACTCACCTTAGTTACTAAGCATTCCAGTCCAGTTTGAATGAGTTTCAAAGCATGCAACCTCAAAGGGTTGTGTGTCGTTAAAACGCATGCCTTTATCACACATGCCTTTGCCAAATGTCCTTTACCACGCAATGTCTTTGCCACGCATTGCCTTTCACTACATTTTCCATCCATCTGGTATCTTCGGGCCACTGTTCGAGCCACTACTGCACCACTCTGCTTCTATTGGTCGATAGTTTGCCGTTGACTTAGTCCTGTGTTCCTGTTGTTTTGGCTACACACCAATATAGTGAGCATTCATGAACTGGCAGTCCACTACTAGAAATGTTCATATTCACCGCAAAGTAAAGGGGCTTGGATGTGATAGTGCAAATACAGTAAGTAGCTGTATGGTAGACTCATCATTAGAATGTTTACTCTCTCTTATCGATGCATGTTATGACACATGCTTTCATATAAGTTGTTTTCCCATTGCAAATTAGGAAACTTTGTATTTTTAGTTGATCAACAGAGAATCCCCATCGGGGACATTTTGCGTCAGGGACATCATAGACAACTAATTTTCTTGCCCACCAGATAATCATGTTCATCCTTCCTTATGATATCGGCTTGGGGATGTTTAAAAACAATTCACATTTTGTAGGGTATAAATGCTGAACTACAAAACAATGGTGCACTTCTGTAATGTGACATTAATAATTCGGATGGTTACTTGTGCCTACTTTATATAACCTTCTGGCGTGGAGTTTTCTTCACAAAGACTTCTAAACTATTTTTGACAATAATGGGCACTAATTTGCACCGAGTTGGACTGGGATACAAAATAGGCCCGGGCACCAAAATATAAGTGGCACAACTAGTGATTCAGATAGCTAAAAAAAAGTAACCCCATTGGAAAACCGGGGATGTTTTGAACTTGTAAGGACTCACTGTATAGGTGGTTTGCAAAGTATGGGAAAAAACATGCTTTTGTGCTAGTTGTAGGCAATGTTTGTGTTAAGACGAGGGAAATCAACAGTAAAAACCCGCCCACCACGCCATAAAACAGACCCAGAAGCAGCCAAAAATCAGCCCACACACTGACCTGTCAAACCAGCCCTTCTAGCCCTGCCAGATTGAGTACTCTGTAGGTCATTACACGGGCTTTTGACACCCAATTAACCCCTCCCTGTTCATGGTCTATAAAGCAGCAAACATAGAAAATATATCGCGAATTGCTAGAAATTTGGCAAACATAATGAAACCTCGACTTATGAGATTTTATTTATTTTATTTTATTTTACTTGCATTTCCAGAATAGATATCAAACACCACTTATGAACATTTTCCTCTGAGAAGCAGCTTGAGGTCACATTCTGGAAAAATTAATCAGACTAACACTTCAACATGATTAACATTGTGAAGAATATTTATACACAGTATTTCTATTTCACTAATGCCAACCGTGTTATTACTTGAGTGCCTTCTGCGCAAACAGGTAATTAAAATGAATACTGCTGAGATCCTTCACCCGCCTATCTTTTCTCTTTTGCTTCTGTCTTTGAAGTTACACTCACGATTCTGCAGGCTTTGAAACCATTTTGAATGACAAAAGCTTTCTTGGAAGGGGGCCCGGGGGTCGCCTCAGACAACCACCTGCAAGAACACAAGAGAGCTCTTATGGCGGCGTCTGTTGCAACATTTCTGGGTGCTTTAGATTGCTTGGACAAAATAATAGAGTTAAATGTCATGTGCCTCCTTAGAATGGAGCATCACATCCCCAAATGTATTTCAGCTAATAAAGAAGAGCAAGTTTCTATTATGCTTTGTGGCTCACGTGTTAATAGAGAGTGTGAGGATTGTGTCAAACATTTGGAAGTTCTGAGTCACAGCATTGTTTACAGACAGGATGGCGTCCCTTTCGTTTGTCCAGTGGCGGCTCGCACAGGTAACGCTGTGGGGCGGCGGGGCAGGGCTGGGTGGGGGGGTAGTGGAGTGTGACATACGACGGGAAAGTGGAGAGTAAATAAATAAATAAATAAAAGCACTTACTTTGCGCTCGCAGCATTGCCGTGTCATAGACGGGGAAGTACTTACTTGTACACGGACGCTTGCTACGAACAAAGTTGAAGGGTTATCACGGCTAGCGGCTTACTTACCAAACTATTCACGTGTGGAGCCTGCTTGTATCAAACTTGGCATACACTACTTCAGATGTTCCTGCCTATGACTATTTATTTATGACATGGAGAATTTATACTCTCCATGGGTCATTCTAGTGGCTTAGAGGAGTGTAGACAGAGGGATCCAACAGAGTTCAGGCGCGAATAGAACTGGCAAGGGCCTCTGTAGTAGCGGACCACTCTCCACACTCAATCACCTGAGCAGGGAAGTCCATTAAGGTATTCATTAGTCTACCACGGCTTTTGACTGGAGAGGGTTCATGTTGCACCTGACCCTCTCTGCAGGTTAACCCTCCAACTTTTTGTCTTCACCCTCCTGTTTTCTGAACCTGTTTCTATTGATTTTTAGGACTCCATGCACTTTACCACAGATAACCAGTGCTAAAGTGCTTGTGCTTTCTCCTCTGAACATTGCAAAATTGGCTTACACCAATTGGCACATTTAATTTACTTGTAAGTCCCTAGTAAAGTGGTACTATATGTAGACAGGGCCTGTACATTAAATGCTCCTAGTGGGCCTGCAGCACTGATTGTGCCACCCGCTTAAGTAGCCTTTTAGCATGTCTCAGACCTGCCATCGCAGCCCGTGTGTTCAGTTTAAACTGCCATTTTGACCTGGCAAAATAAAACTTGTGCCAGGCCTAAACCTCACTTTTTAATTTGTATACGTCACCCCTAGTGTAGGCCCTAAACAGCCCATAGGGCATGGTGCAGTGTATTTAAAATTTTGGACATGTACTTTTAACTTTCACATGTCTTGGTAGTGAAAAACTCTTTAACTCATTTTTCACTATTGGAAGGCCTGCCCCTCCCATAAGATAACATTGAGTTGCCTTATTACATTTAATAAGTGATAACTTTCAATTGGGAACAAGTAGGAATGTTGAGTTTGTTGCCTAAAAATTGTAATTTAAAACCCTCTGTAATGGTAAAGTTGGATTTTAAGTCACAATTCTGAAAATGCCACTTTTAAAAAGTAACTAACCATTTGGTGGTTGCAGCCTATATCCTGGGTCACATGACTAGGTGTAGCTGGCAGTTGGTCTTTGTGTATTGCTCCCAGACAGTGAGACAAAGGGGGAATAGGTGTTGGCAGGATGGGCCATCTTTAGCTTGATAGGGGATAGAGCTTTCACCTACCACACATCACAAAGACTCTGCCACATCACACTCACAAAGGGTTTCACACTAGTCTTTTGTGCCCCAAACAAGCTGGGGCCAAGACAGGGAGCCAGGAAATTGAGAAAACACCTCTCGGGTGGAACCCTCTAGAAACTTCTCCTACTTCAATGCCGGCACCAAGGATAAATAGTGGGCCCTCAGGCCCAACTCTTTAGTACACATCTGGACCCATAGAAGACTTAGAATAAGGACTCCTGTGCTGCTATGCTTCAAGAAGAACTGCTACTGTGCTGCCCTGCTGCTGGAATGAGAAGGACTAGACCTGCATCTTGAACCCAGGACCATCAGAGTGACTCAAAGGGCTACTTGGCTGGCCTCCTGATCAAAGCTTCAGGGACAGAAAAGGCTCCAACTACCTTGAATCCTCGACAAAAGACCTCGCAATTCAGTCTGCAGCACATTTGAACTGCTGCATAGAGCATCCTGGACGCAGGATCTTGCAGCTCTCCACAACCAGGATTTAGAGTACTTGTGGTCAGCAGGCCTATCTTGGTCCCTGTATCCAGAACGTGCTCCATCACAGTTGGCCTGAAATTGTGACTTTGTCCCGGTCTGGCGCGACCAGATAATCACAGTTGTCGTTTGTGCTTTTATGTGCTTTTTCATCAGGTCAAAATAGCAGTTTAAAACTGCACTACAGGCTGAAGTGGCAGGTTTGAGTCATGCTTAAAAGGGCTACTTTAGTGGATGGCACAATCAATTCTGCAGACCCACTAGAATTTAATTTACAGGCCCTGGGTACAGGTAGTACCATTGACTAGGGACTTAAAGGAAATTCAAATGTGCCAATTTGGTGTAGTGAAATCGTACCGTGTTTTAGAAAGAGAGCACAAGCACTATATCACTGGTTCGCAGGGGAAAAAGTGAACAGTGTCCTAATGCCAACAAAAATGGATTCAGCAACAAAAGGCAAAAAGCTGAGGGTGACCTTGCAAAAACGGCCAGATTCAAAACTGCCTATCTTATATGCTGCACAAATGTTTCCCAGCCTCGTTTGCTTCATTATTTTCAGCATCACTACACCGGCTTTCTGTCACATTCTGTGAACTCCAGTGCTGTGGTCAAAAAAGCAGCACCCCCGCACTCCTATCAGACCAAGGGATCACTGCTCCTGAATCCTCATGTCATTCCTCAGCTGAAACAGCTCGCTTCTGCTTTCTGGCTGTGCACACGACCCTCTGGCAAGCCACCGTATGCCTTCTCACATTTGATTACCACTGGCCCGAATGGTAAGGTCTTGACTCTCCTTTCACTTTCATTTTATACTCCCCTGACTCCCTGGTTTCTGCAGGATCATCAGACAGAAGGAAAATTCAAATGGAACTTCAAGGATTTTTCACAGGCGAAGGCTACAGCAGTCAAAGTTTCCAGTTCATCCAACGTTTCATACACAACCTGAGCACCTAACTCCATTCAAAGGAATAACTACCATATTTTCTCCAGATACAAAGGGCAGACAGGGAGGTGTCTATATTGATGTGAGAGGCTGGCTCAGTATATGATGTACACTTATGTAAGTGGACACCCTGCACCGATCTAGACAACCCTTATGGTGATTTTAGTGGTCTTAGACAACCTTAGAAAGCTCTCTCTAAGTGGTAGCTGTGGAGAGCAGCCGTCAGGCTTAGTCCAGAAGCAGTGTAAAGCAGCGTGTTTTACCAGAAGATGATCTTATAGGTATTGATTAAGTGAAAAAGGACCACACAGTGTATTTATAAAAATATGTATTTATTATAAGACACTCACTAACACATACAGATATCTCCTATCCGGAGATATACACAATGCACACATTACTTTTCAATAGAAACAGGTAAGAAGCACAGAATACACAGTGGTCTCCAGGGGGAGACCTAACCATGTTCTAAAATAGTGGTATGCGAACCACGACTCGAGTCAAGACAGTACTCAGAGGATGTAGAAGTGCTGGGGACCCAAGGATCCACCCAGGGTGAGTATCTAGGAGCCCCACGGAGGTCGTGTGCAGTGTAGGAACATGACCGCGTTCTCCGTGCAAATCAATATGCAAGTCGCAGTTGCAATTCTAATGAAAGAGGACCCTTCCCAGTGGACCCTGAAAAAACCCCGTGGAAGACAATAGGTTGGATACCTTAGGAAAGAGGTTACCAGCACCAGGGAAGCCGGGTGCATAGGTGTTAAGTGGCATCGGAAACTGCCGACAAACCCAATGGAAGACTTCAGGAAGATGCCGCTGCTGGGGAAGGTGAAAGTGTCCGATGGAACCCAAAGGTGGATTCAGGATGTGAAGAACCTGCAAGCAGAAGGGACAAAGTCTATGCCATTCAGGAATGACCAGGAGGCACGGAAGACGAATGCCCACCAATGTCAGGTGTTGCATGAGTGTTGACGGTGACCTTGAAACTGCAGCTGTGTAGACCAGGCGGTGCTGTGGTAGACCAGGAGCCATAAGCGAGCTGTCCCATGTCAGATGTCGAGAGTTGAGGGGTTGGTGTCTGGCAGGAGCACCAACAAGCCTTGGCAACTTCAACCAATGAGGAAGTTGAAGAAGGTGCAATGTCAGGACCAGCAAGGTCCAGGAGACTCGCCACAAGCAGGGGAGTCAGGGCAGGCCCCGAGCAATCAGGGGAGCCTAAAAGAATTCAAAGGTGCCCCTCAAGAGGACCCACAGACTGGAGGCAATGTAGTCGCAGAGGACCTCGAGCAGCTCACCAAAGATGCAGGCCCACGGTGTAAGTGATGTGGTGAGGACGAAGATCTTGGTCACTGGAGATGCTTGAGGTTGGGGCTACGTGGAGCCCCAAGATCTTGGTGGAAGGAAGCCAACAAGCCTTTGCAGCTGCAAGTCAACGCGTGCACAGGGGTTCGGTTCCTGCGGCTCCGACGATGGATACTGGCCTCAATCTTGGTGAGAGGACAGGGCAGGCCTCGAGGGATGTGAGGAACCATCACCTGTGTTGCTGAGCCTTTCGGAGTCTGTGGGAGCCCAGGATCAGCAGACCGGTCAGCTTAGTTGCAGTGCCTGCAGATGCAGGGAAGTGACTCCTTCACTTCAAGGGAGATTCCTTCAGGTGTCTTGGATGCCCACAGGCCTTGGACGGGATCCTGTATGGAGCACAGGCACGGACATAGCAGTAGACAAGCAAGGCGAAGAGATCAGGAGCAGCAGGAGTCTTCCCGGTTGCAGCCTTGATGACCAGAGCGAAGTCCAGAGTGCCCAGACGGTCAAAGTTGAAGTGGTGCCTGAATTGTATCGCGTCCCATGACGAATCTAGGGACCCACCCTCAGGTAAGTCATTAAATACCCTAAGGAAAGGGTTGGGATGATTCAGAGGTCCCTCCCTAAGGAGGGTCTGGACAAGGGGGAGGACACTACCCTGTCCTTTGCCCAGTTTCGCGCCAGAGTAGGAGCCAACGACTCCCTGAACTGGTTTGAACTAGACTATGCATGGAGGGCTCCAAATGTGCTTGGAATCATACCTCCCACACCGTATGATTCAAACATGTTTGATACCAAACACAACAGGGTTCGTTCCAGCCAGTTTCGAGATGTCATCGCGTAATGGCGTGGTACCACTCTATATGTTACATGTCTGTCTCACTTACAACCCGGGAGAAGGGACTCTGAAGGCTGTAAGGGTGTCCTGCTCATGCCGGGGCACCCTCACACTTAGAACCAAGCACCCTGCCTGCAGGATTGAACTGTAGGGGTGACTTATAGGTTTTAAGTGCAGTGTCCCTAGATATAGGGAAACCTATCTCGTTCGTAAGTAGTGCTAGCACCAGCTTACACAGGCTGCAATGGCAGGCCTGTAGTTCTAGTTTGAATGGTCTCCCATAGGTGGCATAATACATGCTTCAGCCTAGGGGGGGCCTCTGGGGTACCTATGCCCTGGATACCTTAGTACCATATACTAGGGACTGATAAGGGTACCCCAGTATCCAATCTGGGATGTACCCAAGTACTTACCTTAAACATTGAGGGGAGAAAGCAGAGAGACTGGGGTCCTGATTAGCAGGATCCCACTCAGACTAGTCACAAACAGCATTACATCAAGCAAAAAGTGGGGGTAACCATAGAAGCAGATCCTACTTTCCTACAATTGTCAAATATTTTTATTCCATTAAACAATATTTGTGGGGAAATAACATGCGTTAGTGGTTGAGTGATGGCAGTCTGCCTACATCAGTCTGATGGGTTGTACATTGAGGTGTGCACCAGGGCCAAATACAAGCCACATCCTTTTCTTCATTCGTTTAAATGTATTTCTCTTCGATGTGATCATTCATGCACTTTCGTACCACAGCTCCTCACCAGGGGCCATATTACCGAAGCAGCGCATATTCCTGGTAAGTGCTGGGCCACCTTTCAAAGGGTGTGCCCAGTGCTAACCAGGAAAATATGCCGCAATATAGTGAATGCGCTGCCCCCAGGGCAGTCGTGAGCTGTAGTGCATTTATGTTAAGGCTAGTGTGAGGACTCATATAATACACATACAAAATCTCGACTCAGACTTTGGCTAAAAGGGGTTTGTCTCACATATAATGTTTTATAAATCCATTCTTCTGAGTGACTATTGTTTCTCTTTGTGATAATATTATTTTGTCTCATTTCATCTGCCTTCTATTTGTTTGCTTCTTTAATTTGCATTCGTATGAATCACAACTGTCTTTGCATCTTCTTTTCCAATACCTCCTTATCTTTCATGGGTTTTTGATCAATATTCATTTTATATTGATGTATCTACTATAAGTTATTTTTGCAGATCGCTAATATTTGTTAAATCCCTATATGTGTGGCCTTTGAGCGCTAGCTCGCATAATTCTTTTTATCACCTACAATGGGTTCTACAGTTTTCATGATTTCAGCATTACCCAGAACCATAAAGAAAATAGTCCTAATGTCATATTCACCTTGCTTTTCACAAGCCCACACTGCATTTACCCATTAACTATATTGACCTAAAATTGCCTTGTGTGAAGTCTTAACTCATTTCTTTTGACGCATTGTGTCCTTTCATGTCTTTTCTCATTTTCTGATACTGTGTCACTGAAGTGGAGAAAGGCAGTGTAATACATTTTAACTTTCTCCTGAAGAATCTCAAACAAGCCCTAAATGCACAGACCTATCTTCTTTTCAAGCTGACAATGAGGGGGTGCCAAAGGGGTTATCATGTCCTTTGTGTCAGGTCTCAGTCAATGGCTTCTACAGGCTTCAAATCATCTGGGAAGCAAGGCTCCAGCAACCTGTTTTAATCGAAGACACATTTATGGAGACAGTGAGCTTGGGGAAAAACATCTCTGCCATCTCAAATCATATCACACAATGTGCCTTTTATTGGTGAGTGTGACCTTTTCTTCCTGGCTTTTATTTAAAGCCCCAACAGAAAACTCACATTTCCCTACCTTTGAGAATGCTTCAGAAGGACAACAAGCTTAAGTTTTTAAGGGAAGGCAATCAGAATCTGAATGCGCTGAACGTCTAAAAAACCACTACAGCTACAAATAGTTATCTATATTGTTTCTAAAGAACTGCGAAAAGAAAACGCATTGGAAGAAATCCTAAGGTTTATTTTTCTGCATTACCGTGTTTTACAAAACTGAAGAAATGTTTTAGGAGGATTAGAATCTCACATTATCTATCATAGTAAAATCTGAGTTGTAGTACTTCCCCTAAAAACACTGCACGACTATTGTCGATGCCTTGCAGGCTGTGTAAGCCACCAGTGATAGTACGATAGTGACGTGTTGACTATTTTTCTAATCCATTTCCTCCCACGTACCACTCGCTGATGTTGCTTTGCTTGCCAGTACGGGTGTTGGGAATATCCTGGATCTCAGCCGTGGAACGCGGATTCAATACTACCTGAAATGTTGTCTGCCTCACACAGACTGGAAAAATGCAGGAATGCAGGAGAAATGCCCTGCATAACAAGAATTCCTCATTCCAGGCTTTGAGGAATGTAAGGAATGAAGAATCCGTGTGTCACCAGGCACTGCCAAGGGCTAGCCATTGTAATTAACTTAATGGCAATCACATTAAGTTAATTACAATGGCTAGTCCTTGACAGTGCTCTTCAAAGGAACTTCACCAGCAGGGGAGCTTGTGTGTGGCACCTGACTGCCAGAAGGACTCTGCGGGCAGCCACACCACATGGACCCCCATGCTGGGGAAGATGCTTTAAAGTGTGATGTGAGGAGTTAGGCAATATCCTTACTCTAATACAGTCAGCATTAAGGTAAATCACAAGAGCTTCACAAAGCAACCATACTTTTTGTTTCCTTTTTAGGTCCATGATGTAGCGCATCAGATCCAATTTCATGGAGGAAAACATTGGGAAAAAGTCCTGCATTTCGCTTTCCATGTGGGAATTGCACCCACCCCCATTTCTCAGTTTGCTGCAGCAAAGGTGATTGACCACAAAACACTATCTAAGGAGTCATGATTTCCTAAAATCATCAACAAAGCCGCCAGTGATTGCACAGTGGAAGCATCCCATGGTGAAACCAGGCAACTTATTTCACATGATATTTGGAACAAGACCATTGATGTTGTTGCAAAGCCATTGTGTGTGCCCTGTGCACCCCCATTTTGCTTTGCTGACTGGTACTGGTGGTAACTGACTCTGACTGTCCCTGGGCTCTGCCTAACCAGGTCCAGGGCCAGTGCTATGTTGAAAACACAGTGACAACACACACATACATGAGGGTACACTATATATTAGGGTACACTTATAATTGGCATGACCTACCATATAAATCCCTAGTACATAATAGGGCAGGGGGATTAAAACGACGTATAAGTCCCTAGTATGTAATAGGGCATGGCAGTTTAGGGGCCAGCAACCCTTTCTGCATGTGCATGTGTGCACTGCTGAGAGCCTGGGGTCATTTTAAATGCAGCCCTGTGTTTCTAGCACTACTTTTAAATGTAAATTGTGCCAAACCCCAACTTTGGTGGTAGAGGCATTTAAACAGTCATCTCCCCTAGGTGTTCCAGGGATGGGGGGGGTCATGTCATTATAAGGAGGGCCCTTATAAAAGATGTTTTCTCCACCCTGGGGATAGAGAAATTGCATATTTCACTTTCCCCATTGTAGTAAAATGCCTCCCAAAATTTACTTTGGTGCTAGGAGCACTGTGGAGTGAGGATCTACACTATTTCTGCATATTCAGTACTCTTAAAGTCCCCCTTAGGTGTCCCAGGGGTGGGGGGGTCATGTAACCATAAGCAGCGACCTTATAAAAGATGCTTTATATGCCGTGATGATGGAGAAATTGCACATTGCAGTTTCCTCATTGAAGATCCCTAGCCCCACAAGATAACATGGCAATAGTTATGAATGAATAAATATCGCTAGGAATCAAAGAAAATTTCATTCAAGGACTTAGGAGAATGGTAATGATAAATCCAACCGCTGCATGGGAAAGAAGATCGTGTCACCAACAAGGGGGCAGACCATAAGCCCCAGGTGACTTTGCGAAAGGAAAGCCACCGACGCTGCCAGTTTGCACCCGGAGGTGCTCTCCAAAACCCGCTCGGGCTCCCGCTGTGTGGGGAAAGAGGACTGTGTCACCAATAGGGGGGCAGACCATAAGCCCCCATGACTTTGCGCCGGGAAAGCCATTGACGCCGCCAGTTTGCGCCCAGCGGTGCTCTCCAAAACCCACTGGGGTTCCCACTACGCGGGATGTGCACAGAACGCGCCGGGTCATGCGCCCAGGTAAAGACTAGGCCAAAAGGGAGCCCATCCATGGCTAGGAGAGGCTGGGCTGAGCCCCCCTTCTTGACTCTGGACTCTGGGACCTGACTTTAGGACCTGCAGGATTTTACCCTGAAATTGGTGCTCTACGCAGAAATGTGAGAGGCTAACAAATAGCTACTATGGGAAATCGCAAGAATGAAGGGGGTTTTGTTATTTCACATCCCTCTGAGTCCATTGACACCATGCTGGGAAGAGTTGAGGGGATTGTCTCCAATGAAATTGAATTAATGGAGCGAAGACTATCATTAGACTATGGGAAGGTATCAACGCCACTGGTTGCTGGGGAAAATGTGGCCAGTAATGGCAAGTTTAAGGAGGCAGTGCCTTTACAAATTAATACTTCTTGTTCAAATACAAGTTTAAGTACCGTATTGGGTGCTAGTAACTAATCTGATCACCTACACCCCACATTATTATCGACGGACCCTTCTCCTCCTACTGCAACAGCTGTAAAAAGAAAAAGAGCCCCTGGCAAGCAGGTGATCACAAAGAGGAAAGAGCCAAATCGGGCTGTTAGTAATAGTAATCAACTTTTTTCTTGGGTACAGACTGCACAGTCTGCATCAGCCTCAACTCCAGTCATCGCCCCATATTCAAATCTCGAGCAGTGATGTTATTGATGGTTCACTTGCTAACTCTTCACTCCTTTAATCATTTTGTGCTAGATTTAGTAATATTCTGGATGGAAAAACTTAGGCCGTTGCTAGAGCGCCTGGTTAGCCTGGAGAGGTGTTTGGATGCACTTCCCAGTAAACATAAACATTTTAATCCCATAAGCTGGAATGACATATTCATGGTGCAGAGGCTGGGGTGGGTAGGTCGTTCTAAATAAGACATTGAGGGGGACTGCATTGCCGTCAATTTTATCCACTGAGTGTGTGTAACATATAAAAACCTCAAGAGGTCACCAGTGGTACCAAATCTAAAAGTTTATAAACCGTTGGTATTAAGAACCCAAACCCCCCACTAAACTTTGTGCATCGGAATAGGTTCACTATTCTAGAAGGTCTCAATGCGCTGGACTAACTGAGGCCTGAGTCCACAGATAAGCCCAGATCTGTATTCAACATGTTGGTAAATGAGTCCACCCCTAAAGCCCTATCTAGTCTGAGCATAACAGCAGGTTATGATGATTACACTTTAAAAGTTTTGAGCCGGAATGTTGCGGGGTTGCAATATAAGTTGCTGTGCCCAGATTCTTTCCTCTTTATTAGCCAGTTGGATGTTTTATTGTTCCAGGAGACCTGGGCGACACATGACATATTTGTTTTGGCTTTGTATATTATCACAATTTAGCAATTCCCTCTAGATCAGGTCGTGCAGTAGGTGGGCTGGCTATCTTGGTGAACAAAGGCACTAGAGATTGTTGACAGTAATTTCCAGGTAGTGAGGTACAAAAGAGGTCCAACAATATATTTAAATAACTTTTATAATGACGATTTTACTATTGTACCCAATACTAAATTCCCAATCTTGTTTGAATACATATCTTCCCTACAAAGCGCCGCTGGTGATAATGGACAGATAGCTGTTTTTGGTTTAGGAGGTGTTTTTAAACCAAGGTTGAGATTATCACGTACAACCCCACACCTTTTTAATAACGCCACTCCTAACATTAATACTATCACTTGTGAACAGAACAAATCTGACATTAGAGAACATGAGCTGGCATCTTTTCTGTCAACTTGCGAACTTGATAATGTTATGGATATCACAGGTAACTGTACATAATTACTACCCACTTTCAGGGGCCAAAGCCACACATCCATAATTGACTACTTCTTAATATCGCCTAATCTTAAGCCTTCATTGTTATCAGGCAAAGTGGTTCTATCTATTTATGGCGATCACAATCAAACCGAGGTAGTCCTTACTTTGGCCCCTAAACCCCATTATACATGGGAAAATAGAGCTAGTAGCCTTGAACCCTCGCCTGATGGATTATGATTAAAATGGAGAGCTGTTGCACCCATACACCTATTCCAGAAAGTGATGAAAGAAAATCTGTATGTGGTTATGGCCTGTCTTATTAAATTGGATGTCGTCTACCCAGCAGCTGTAGCTTTTGTCCAGCCTGTAGGGGGTTTCAGGTCTTACAGTTCTCACTCTAACCAGTGTTGATCGTGACAGAATTGTCTTGTTCAGGATAGGAACCATTTCAAAGCAACTTGGGTGGCTGTGTCATTTGGGTACAACTCCTATATAAAAACAGCATTTATGTCTGAAAAATAACTCCACACAGCGATGATATGCATCACTTTCTTTATTAGTATTATTAATAATAATAATAATAATAATGATGATAATAGTAATAATAATTGTAAGAGATTGGGTTACTGGTTGACTGGTGGAGGTGGGTGAAACCCTTCTAACGCAGCAACCACTATTCTTCTCAGGGTGAAGTCACAAACAAGCCCTAAATTAATCTGTAAAGTATTTGTGCAACACTTCAAACAGTAACACAGTGAAAACACCACATAAGGATTACACAACAAATTTAGAAAAATTGAGTCATTTGTAATAAATAAAACAAGACCAAAGCAACAAAAATGGAGTCAGTAGAACTGGAGGTATGCAGGTTTAACATTTTTAGTAAAAATAGCGCCAAAAAGCACAGAGTGCCAACTTTTTATATCTGGTAGTGCCAGACTGGGACAAAGTCACAAGTTCAGGCTTACCGTGCTTGAGTGTGGGGTAGAGACAGGGACCAAGTTAGGCCTGCTGAACAAAGTACCTTAAATCCTGGTTTGCAGAGCGTTGTGAGGATCCACGTCGGAGATGCGTCATGCAGCTGAAGTGATGTGTTGGTTCTGAGATGTGGCGAGGCTGCCGTGCGAGTACTTCATCGTCATTGAGGATCCAGTCGACAAGGGCGTGTGATGCAGAGTCCAGCATTGAGGATGCACCGCGCTTGTCAGGGCGATGTGTCGTTTCCAATGAGCTGTGGGGCTACGATGAGGAGTCAGGCTCCGTCGTCAAGGCTGCTATTTACAAGGGATGTGAGGGCCTGTGCCGAGAATGCACCATGCAGAGGCAGTTCCTATGAGGCGACGAGCTGCGATGTGGGTCTTTGCAACTGTTCTGATCCATGCAGCAGTAGCGATGTGCCGGTTCTGCTCGGGGTTGCATTGTGCAGCAGAGGAGATGTGTCTGTTCCTCTGGATTCACAGAGGCTGGCAGAGCACCTTAGGTACACTTCCAAAGGTCCAGGACTGGGATGGTGTCATTTGGCAGGGTAGACTAACAGATGGCAGGGTTGAGGAGCTGGGTTCAAGGTCGTTGGAGTATTCTTTCCCTGAGGCTCAAGTCAGAAGGCCAGCCAACTAGCTCTTGGAATCACTTTGGGGTCCTGGGTTCAACAGATGCAGATCGGTCCAGTCTCAGGCAAGAGGGCAGCAGGCAGCAGGTCAGCAAAGCAGGGCAGCAGTTCTTCAAAGCAACAGGCCAGCACAGTGGCAGACTTTTCAGCAGCACATCAGTCCTTCTTCCTGACAGAGTATCCACAGGTCCAGAAGTGTACTGAAGGATTGGTATCTGAGGTCCAATATTTATACATGATGCACTTCCCCTGGAAGGTAGGAGAAGCTTCTAGAAATCCCCCCTGAAGTCCCCAGGCATCCTGCCTTCCCTGCCCTGGCTCCAGGTTAACTACAGGGGATATGCAGTCCTCTGTGTGGAGGCAGGACACAGCCTATTCAATCAATCAATCAATCACAGAATTTGTAGAGCGCACTACTTACCCGCGAGGGTCTCAAGGCGCTGGGGAGAGAAAAGGGGGGGGGGGTGCTGCTACTGGTCGAACAACCAGGTCTTGAGTAGCCTCCTGAAGGTCAGCAGGTCTTGGGTCTGTCGGAGGCTTAGTGGAAGGGTGTTCCAGGTCTTGGCGGCGAGGTGTGAGAAGGATCTGCCGCCGGTGGTTGTTCTTCGAATGCGAGGGACGGTGGCGAGGAGAGGTCGGCGGAGCGGAGCTGGCGGTTGGGGACGTAGAAGAGGAGTCGTCTGTTGAGGTAGGCTGGGCCAGTCTTGTGGAGTGCCTTGTGTGCGTGGATGAGGAGTTTGAAGGAGATTCTCCTGTCGACGGAGAGCCAGTGCAGGTTCCTCAGGTGGGGGGTGATGTGGCTGTGGCGTGGTACGTCGAGGATCAGGCGTGCAGAGGCGTTTTGTATGCGTTGCAGTCGCTTGATGAGCTTGGCCGGGGCTCCCGCGTAGAGGGCGTTCCCATAGTCAAGTCTGCTACTGACGAGGTCCTGGGTGACTGTTCTTCTTGTATCTGTCGGGATCCACCTGTAGATCTTGCGAAGCATGCGGAGGGTGTTGAAGCAGGAGGAGGAGACTGCGTTGACTTGCTTGGCCATGGAGAGCGTTGAGTCGAGGATGACTCCCAGGTTGCGTGCGTGGTCGGTGGGTGTCGGGGCTGCTCCCAGCGTCATTGGCCACCAGGAGTCGTCCCAGGCTGAGGGGTTGGAGCCGAGGATGAGGACCTCTGTCTTGTCCGTGTTCAGCTTTAGTCTGCTGATCTTCATCCATTCGGCGACGGCCTTCATTCCTTCATGGAGATTGGATTTGGCGGCGAGGGGGTCCTTGGTGAGGGAGAGGATCAGTTGAGTGTCGTCGGCGTAGGAGATAATGTTGAGGTCGTGCTGTCTGGCGATGCGTGCGAGCGGGGCCATGTAGATGTTGAACAGTGTTGGGCTGAGGGAAGATCCCTGGGGTACGCCGCAGATGATCTTGGAGGCTTTGGATTGGAAAGGTGGGAGGCGGACTCTCTGGGTTGTGCCGTCGAGGAAGGAGGTGGTCCATTCCAGGGCCTTGTCTCGGATCCCTGCGTCGTGGAGGCGTGCGCGTAGAGTGCGGTGGCAGACAGTGTCGAAGGCGGCGGAGAGGTCCAGCAGGATGAGGGCTGCGGTCTCACCGTTGTCCAGCAGGGTCCTGATGTCGTCGGTGGCGGCGATGAGGGCAGTCTCAGTGCTGTGGTTGCTGCGGAACCCTGATTGGGATGGGTCCAGGATGCTGTTTTCTTCGAGGTATCGGGTTAGCTGTTTGTTGACGATCTTCTCGATGACCTTGGCTGGGAACGGAAGCAGGGAGATGGGCCGGAAGTTCTTGAGGTCTCTCGGGTCCGCCTTGGGTTTTTTGAGTAGGGCGTTGATCTCTGCGTGTTTCCAGCTCTCTGGGAAGGTCGCGGTCTCGAAGGAGAGATTGATAACGTTGCACAGGTGGGGTGCGATGGAGCTGCTGGCTTTGTTGAAGATGTGGTGCGGGAAAGGGTCTGACGGGGAGCCGGAGTGTATTGTGCTCATGGTCTTGATGGTGTCATCGATGTTCACGCTGGCCCAGGCTGGCAAGGGGTCATGGTCGATGGTGTGCGGCGGGTCTGGTGTATCTGTCTTAGTAGGGGCTGTCTGGGTGTTGAAGCTGTCGTGGATGTCGGCGATCTTGCGGTGGAAGAAGGTGGCGAGGGAATCGCACAGGGCTTGCGACGGCGGGATGTCGTTGGTGTTGGAGCTGGGGTTGGAGAGTTCCTTCACGATGTTGAAGAGCTCCTTGCTGTTGTGTGCATTGTTGTCGAGGCGGTCTTTGAAGGAGATTCTCTTGGCGGACCTGATGAGGTGGTGGTGGTTACGGATGGCATCTTTGTGCGCTGCGTGGCTGTCCGGTGTCTTATCACTGTGCCATTTCTTCTCTAGTTTCCGGCAGGTACGCTTGGAAGCTAGGAGTTCCGGGGTGAACCAGCTGGCTCTTTTGGTGGTGTCGCTGTAGGTGAGTTTTTTCAGCGGGCGAGGGAGTTGGCACAGTCGTCTATCCATCGTCTGAGGTTGCAGGCAGCGTCGTCGGTGTTGGATGGGTCGGAGGGAGGGCTGAGAGCGAGGTTTGCCCGTAGTTGGTCTTCGGTGACTTTGCTCCAGCAGCGGCGTGGGATCTGTTGGATGCGGTGGTGTCTGGTGGGTTTCTGGAAGGTGAAGTGGATGCAGCGGTGGTCGGTCCAGAGGAGTTCCGTGGTGTGGCTGAAGGAGACGTGGGAGCTTGAGGAGAAGACGGGGTCGAGCGTGTGACGGCGGAATGAGTCGGTGTTGTGACGAGCTGTCTCAGTCCGAGGTTGGCGAGGTTGTCGATCAGGGTGGTGGAGTTGCTGTCGTTGTTGTTCTCCAGGTGAAAGTTCAGGTCTCCGAGGAGGATGTAGTCGGTGGAGGTCAGGGCGTGCGTGCTGATGAAGTCGGCAATGGAGTCGCTGAACTGGGGTCGGGGCCCAGGGGGTCTGTAGACAAGGGTGCCTCTAAGGGTGGTGTTGGGGTCCGTGTGGATCTGGAAGTGCATGTGTTCGGTGGTGCAGAGAAGGTCGTCGGTGCTGGTCGAGACCCTGATGGAGTTCTTGTGGACGATGGCGATTCCTCCTCCTAATCCGTTGACGCGGTCTCTGCGGGTGATCTTATAGCCGTCTGGGATGGCTATGGCGATGTCAGGTGCGGAGGAGTCGTTCATCCAGGTCTCTGTCAGGAAGGCGACGTCTGGTGATGATGTGTCGAGCAGGTCCCAGAGCTCGACGGCGTGTTTGCGTGCGGAGCGGGTGTTCAGTAGGATGCATCGGAGGTGGTTGAGGTCCTTCTTGGCGGGCGCTTCGGTGGCTCTGAGGCTGGTGTAGCTGCAGTTCCGGCAGGTGAAGGGGCCATGAGTGCGTTTCGGGGCGGCCTTGAAGCAGTTGTGTGTCCGTCCGGGGTTGAGAGCGTGGAGTGTGGTGGCATCGTAGCGGCATCGGTCCTCGAGGCTGGAGCGGGGGCGCGCGGCCCAGGGGTTCTGGCACTGGGCGCGGTCCAGGCGCGGACGGGCTTGCCTTAGGCGCGTCTAAGGCGCGCTAGCGGCGCGGCCGCACAGCGGCCGCCATATATGGGGAGGTGGGAGGGAGGAGCAGCTGGGAGGCAGGAAGCAGGGGCAGCGAATGGGCAGTCAGGGGGGCGGGGCCGCAGGGGACGCAGCGGCGGGAGTGGAGAGAGGCAACGGGGGTACAGAAGGCAAAATCGGGCACAAAAAATGGGGGCACGAGGGGAAACAGAAAGCAAAATCGGGCACAGGAGATGGGGGCACGAGGGGAAACAGAAGGTAAAATCAGGCACAGGAGAAGGGGGCACGAGGGGAAACAGAAGGCAAAATCGGGCACAAAAAATGGGGGCACGAGGGGAAACAGAAAGCAAAATCGGGCACAGGAGATGGGGGCACGAGGGGAAACAGAAGGCAAAATCGGGCACAGGAGAAGGGGGCATGAGGGGAAACAGAAGGCAAAATCGGGCACAAAAAATGGGGGCACGAGGGGAAACAGAAAGCAAAATCGGGCACAGGAGATGGGGGCACGAGGGGAAACAGAAGGCAAAATCGGGCACAGGAGAAGGGGGCACGAGGGGAAACAGGAGGCAAAATCGGGCACAAACAATGGGGGCACGAGGGGAAACAGAAAGCAAAATCGGGCACAGGAGATGGGGGCACGAGGGGAAACAGAAGGCAAAATCGGGCACAGGAGATGGGGGCACGAGGGGAAACAGAAGGCAAAATCGGGCACAGGAGAAGGGGGCATGAGGTGAAACAGAAGGCAAAACGGGCACAAGAAATGGGGGCAACGAGGGGAAACAGAAAGGCACAAATGGACACACAGAATGGGGGCACGAGGGGAAACAGAAAGCAAAATGGACACAGGAGATGGGGGCACGAGGGGAAACAGAAGGCAAACGGGCACCGAGTCAGCAGCAGAGGGTCGAGCTTACCAGCAGCAGCAGCGGGCAGGACAACACAGGCGGAGCTGTGTGGCGGGGGAGCGACCTACCTGGCAAGGTCAAGGGTCGCTCTCCTCACCGCGCAGCGGCCGCCATATATGGGAGGTGGGAGGGAGGAGCAGCTGGGAGGCGGGAGGCTGGGGCAGCGAATGGGCAGTCAGGGGGGCGGGGCCGCAGGGGACGCAGCGGCGGGAGTTTAGAGAGGCAACGGGGGTACAGAAGGCAAAATCGGGCACAAAAAATGGGGGCACGAGGGGAAACAGAAAGCAAAATCGGGCACAGGAGATGGGGGCACGAGGGGAAACAGAAGGCAAAATCGGGCACAAAAAATGGGGGCACGAGGGGAAACAGAACCAAATCGGGCACAGGAGATGGGGGCACGAGGGGAAACAGAAGGCAAAATCGGGCACAGGAGAAGGGGGCACGAGGGGAAACAGAAGGCAAAATCGGGCACAAAAAATGGGGGCACGAGGGGAAACAGAAAGCAAAATCGGGCACAGGAGATGGGGGCACGAGGGGAAACAGAAGGCAAAATCGGGCACAAAAAATGGGGGCACGAGGGGAAACAGAAAGCAAAATCGGGCACAGGAGATGGGGGCACGAGGGGAAACAGAAGGCAAAATCGGGCACAGGAGAAGGGGGCACGAGGGGAAACAGAAGGCAAAACGGGCACAAGAAATGGGGGCAACGAGGGGAAACAGAAAGGCACAAATGGACACACAGAATGGGGGCACGAGGGGAAACAGAAAGCAAAATGGACACAGGAGATGGGGGCACGAGGGGAAACAGAAGGCAAACGGGCACCGAGTCAGCATCAGAGGGGCGAGCTTACCAGCAGCAGCAGCGGGCAGGACAACACAGGCGGAGCTGTGTGGCGGGGGAGCGACCTACCTGGCAAGGTCAAGGGTCGCCCAAGTGTAAGTAGGGCTGGGCCCAGCTCCACCCTCCCATACTGCTACTTTTAAAAATGTTGGCGTTCACAATTTAGGGGAGGAATGTGTTCTGATTATTTAATTTACTAATAAATATTGTAAGAAATAAAAAAACATTGTAATTTCTAAGGAAATTTCTTTACACACTTTGCCCCTATATAACTTTAAAAATTCCACAATAAATAGAATCAAATTGGAATCCAGGTAAATTAGAAATACTCAATTAAATAAATTACTTACCATCCTTAGCCCATAACACTTTCAAAACCTGAATCTAAAATGAGCAATAATCTTTAGTAAATACATTTTAATATTAAATAAACATTCATTGAATAGAACACATTCCTCCCCTAAGTAGAACGCAGTTTCAAAAAGTACTGACAGTGAAAGCATGACATGAAAAATAAAAATCAAATTACAATGCATTTAAAAAAATTCAATGTAATGTAAGTCTATGTAAATGTTAGCGATGTAAATGTAATTTCCATAGAGGCACATTACAATGTGATGAAAATGTTATTGTAATTGATGTGTTGCAATAATCTCTATGTAAATGTTTTCATTGAAACGTCTGATAACCCTCCTGTACAATATTAACTCTTACCCTCTAATCCTTTAGAAAAATGTTCAGGTTAGACATTGTTCATCATTCTTCAGTTTCTTAACTTATTGGCCCCTGCCAGGCATACTTTCTAGTAGATTTTATAGAGTCCTTTGAACTGATCTTCTGGGCTCATCAAACGCCAGAGGACCAGTTCACCTTCAGCCAAAATGAATGCACTATGGAGGTGTATCATGCTGTCTCTCATGGACATTTACTAAGTGCAGGTAATCCTTGATACCACCTTATTCAATTGCTTGAAAGTGGGTCTTTCTTCAGATGTGCAGCTAGAACAGAGGTGTTTTAAGGCATGGGCAAAGTGGGCAATTCCCCAGTGCCCCATCCTCCAAGCCCCCCCGTCCTCGGTAACATGATGATAGCAAAAGGTCCTCATATGATTTGCATAAAAAAACATTCTTTTTTAATATGATGGCTGGGCAAGCACTCCTCACATAAGATTAGTGTGCATGATCAGCCTGCCTCACCTTAACCCTTGTGCTTTAGGTAATTAGTAGCAATTAGGTCAAGTAAAAAAGAATCTTACAATCTCTTCAAACTTCACCTCACCCCATCCAGTTCACCCCTCTCTTTAACCTCTCTCTCTCTCTCTCTCTGTCTCTCCCTCTCTCTCTACCTGCCTCTACATCTCTATGTACCTACCTCCTCGCTCTCTCTGTTGCAACTCTCTCTATCTCACATATGTCTACTTCACCTCTCTCTCAAAGCACCTCTGTCTATCTCACCACTCTATACCCCACCTCTCTATTGGGGCCACATCTTTCTCTTTAGCGCTTTCTGTGCCTACCTCTATATCACTACTTCTCTATCCCATTGCTCTACCATAACACCTTAACTCTCCCTTCCTCAACTCTCTTTACACCTCACTAATCTATCTCCTTATCAACTCCTCATCCCCCTGTATCCTCTATCTAGTTCATCTCACTCTCAACGACATCTTTCTTTGCTCACCTCTCCAACTCTCTCTCATCTCTCAATACTACATCTCTCTCTACCTTTTTCTAGCCTCACCTGTCTTACCTCGCTCTACTTCAACTTCTCCAACCCGAGTTCCATTGCTGTCTCTCATCTCTCGCTCCACCTCCTTCTCTGTTTTTAACTGACCCTTTCTATCTCACCTCTCTGTCTGTACCACACTCACTACCTCATCACTCTCTCTATTTATAAATCAACTTCACTGCTCTTTCTCTGGCTAATCTCAGTTTCACTGTTTCACCTCTTTTCTCTTTACACCCATCTGTTTTGTTTACCCTTCACTCCTGTTTCTCTTTCTTTCTCTCTTCCTCGTGCCATCTTCAACTGACCTGTCTTTATATATCTCTTCTCAACTTGCCCCACTAACAGCCCTACTGCTCTCTACTTACGTCTGACACTACCTCTCCTATCTGTGTCGACCCCTTTTTGTTTCACCTCTTTTTCTACTTTACCTCTCTCTCTCTCTCTCTCTCTCTCTACCTCAGTGCACCTCTCTCTCTCAACCTTTCATTCTCACTATCTCTAGCTCTCTCTTACTCTCTTCCTCACTCCTAAATCTTTCTTATCCCTCTATCACTCTTTCTACATCTACATCTTCCTCTTTGTACCCCTCTATGTTTCTTTATGGCTACTTCACCTTTCTCCCTTAACCTTACCTCTCCCCCTACCTCAATCTATCTCTACCTCATTTGTGACTCTAAACTTCCTTCTCCATCCACTTCACTTCTCTCACTAATCTGTTCTTTTATCCTTCTCTCAACCTCATCTCAGTTTCTAACTCACTTCTCCCTCCACTTCACCTCTCTCTCTATATAGTCCTGCTTATCTCGCTATTCTTCTCCTCTCTCCCGCCCCTATCATTTCTAATACTCAGTAGCACTGGAGGTCGCAGTCTAGCCAGAGAAGTGTACACAAAGAAAGAGGAAAGAAGAGGGGAGTAAGGACAAGACAGCAGAAGAATATATCAAAAACAGGAAAGTACAGGCTTGTGTTACCACAATGGACCCACACATGGAGCGATAAGTAATCACTCACCAAAATCAGGCTGTTGTGTAATCACAGACAGAAACTTATTATAATGGGATTTCAAACTGAGTTGTGTTTCGAATGCCACAGTGGCACCACCTTTGTATTTGTGAATCGTGGAGATGTCTGACTGAAACATGTCAAGAACCTCTCCTTAAGAAATGGAGACAATGCTGCTATTGCATTGCCCTGAATTAGAATCCAGGTAGTAAGAACTGAACAGACTGCAATGTTCGGGCATAAATGCAATAAAGTGTAAATTCAGACACAAATGCAGATAGTTTAAATTAAATGAATGTTGCCTTCGCCACCAGAAGATTGTTTGCACATTTTCAGCCTTTGACTGATGGTGCCATTGGCACTGGCAGCAAAAGAGGAGTGCTGACTAGAACACCTAACTCACAAACATCAGGGACCATATTACTGTAGTGCCCCTGGGGGTGCAACAGGCGTTTGCCCTTGCTTTGTGCGCCCAGGGACACTTGCAGGGGCCTCATGCACTTGTGTGCCCCCTCATGTAATACCAATAGTGCTGGCACTTATAAAGCACCAGCGCTATCATCAGAGGGCGTTCCCTCATTTGTATGGGGATGTGGCCCCATGCAAATGAGGTAACCCCATTGCCTCTGCACCCGTGCCGTATTACAGATGCGGGTGCAGAGGCAAAGAAGCTGTCAGGGGGCACACTGATGGGTGGCAGCACACTGTCAGTGCACCCCCTGATAGCCACCCTCTGGAGGGGGGAAATGGGGTCTAATGGACCCCAGATATCCTCTTGCAGGTGGGTGCACTCACTCACCCCACCCACCTGCAAGGGGATCTCTAATCCCCTTTAAGAGTGCAGGTGGGTTGCCGCCTGCACAGAGAAACACAGAGTGGCTTCAAAGCAGCCGCTCCGTTTTTCACATGAATGCGCAACCCCCAGGGCAGTGCAAGTTTCACAGCTGCCCTGAGGGCAGTGCATTCACTATGATGCAATGCATTTACCTAGTTAGTGCTGAGCTGGGTGCACCTTTTGAAAGGTGCGCCTACCGCTAACCAGGTAAATTCGCTGCATACATAATACGGCCCCAGGACTCTAACTACTCGTGGTCAGCCACTACATAGTACAATTGATAGACACAAACTCCTCTAAAGTCGCAGCCAAGAGACTTGGAATATAACAAAACTCTATCTAATAACAGCTGGACCTGGCTGTAAATCTGTTGAACAATATGAGGCTTCTGTTGCGCTTACAAGCAATCCTGCATCATTCCAAAAATGAATCCAGAATGACGCGGAAGCAGTGGCGTAACGAAACTTGAACCCCCCCCCCGCAAAATACATTGTAGGGGCCCCCTACACTTCGGACCCAGTCAGGAGCTCCCACGGCAGGAACCGCTGCCCGTGCACTGTGCCAGAGGGGGCCCCCGGAGCTTGCCCCCCCCTTGCACCGCAGGGGCTGTGGGGGCTAATGTTACGCCACTGCGTGACAGTGCATTATGTAAGACATGCAGCAAGGGTGTCCTGAGCGACAGACACCAGCAACTGGATTATTGCAGTACATACAAGTGATATATCACTATCATTTCATTGAAGTGATTGAGAAGCCCAGAAATCAGCAGCTAAAGCTAATTGGTGACATTGTCAGAACTTGCTACTAGGCAATGACCACTAATTGAATATCTATCAGCCTTAGAGTCAGTTCTCGGACCAATGTTCAGCAATTATCCTCTACTGAATTTAGAACAAACAGCCTTTTACTGTTCGTAAATGGTTATAGCTTCTGGAAGATGTGGGCTTCAACGGGAAATCAAAGTTACCTGTAAATACATCCAGACATTTTATTTTTCTGGCCCTACGTCAGAAATACTTTAAATACCAGCTGTAATTTGCTGTTTTGCAACTAACAAAACCCATATGCAACTAGCCTATACATTAGCATGAAAACCCATTGAACGGTACATTTTGTACTACTTTGTTTTTGTATTAATTTCAAAGATAATCAAAAAATGTTATTTCATTGCTGGAAATTGTTGCTCTGCTGTCCACTGTATGATATGCTAAACAAACGGTAACGTTTGGATGGCTTCACATGAGAGATAGTGGTCATCAGTTCTGTTTTCTTTGTCACTCTTCTTGTGAGTCTCCAGCATTAGCACTTCACCTGTTTTCCTCTCCACACTCCTTGCATGCATATGGTAAGACCTCAACTCAAAACCATGCAAGTCACTCGCTCCCCTAGAAATGAAAACAACTTCCCCAAAGACCAAAAGTCTTAATTTTATCGAACATGTTATTGTCTTTTAATTTTATTTTAATAATCTTCGCCCTTTCACCGGTGCAAATTACCAAGACCCTGACTACAAAGGAGCTGGATAATTTCGACCCCAATATTTATAAAAGGGGACCCTGCAAATTATAGGCCCATCAGCCTCATAGATGTGTCCCAAAAAATGTTTGGCAAATTAATTTTAACACGCATCCAAAATTGGGCAGAGGATAATAACATACTTTCGCACTTGCAGGCGGGGTTCAGAGCTGCTACTAGCACTCTGGACCAAGTGTTTCGTTTTCTAATGCTCATCTGGAAAGAGGTCAAACTTAAGAAAGGCCACCTCTACGTAGTGTTTGTTGACCTCAAAACTGCTCGACCGCACTAGGCTCTGGACTACCCTGAGAGACATGGGACTTCCCCCTGCCCTACTCCATCTTTTAACCAGGTTACATCATGACAATTATGCCAGAGTCAGATGGAGTCAAGATGGGAGGCTGTCTGGAAATATTCTAATTGGGAAAGGAGTGCGCCGGGGGTGTGTGTTGGCCCCAACTATGTTTACCTTATTATGAATGAACTAATAAATGAGTTGTATGATTGTGGAGGTGACCCACCGAAATTGGGAGGCAAGCAAATACCATCACTCTTGTTTGCCGACGATACGTTACTCATATCTAAAACGCCAATGGGCATCCAGAATGTTTTAACTACATTTTCTAATGCTTGCAAATTCCGGGGTCTGAAAATTAATTGTATGAAAACCAAGTATATGGTTTTCAATCCCTATAAATCTGCCAAGGGGAAAGTGCTGTTGGAAGGCCAACCTTTAGAGCAGGTCAATGCCTTTGACTATCTAGGCGTTAGAATTAGTGATATAATCTGGCATGGTCCCCTCAAATTATGAAAAGCGTTTTGACACTCCAACACGTGGATTGTGCACTAGTGAAAAGAGCCAAACGCTCAGCATTTCGCCCTATTTCCCCCATGATAGAAATACATAGGGCAAAGGGCTTGGGCGCAGCACTCTATGGGGCTGAACTTTGGGGTCTCGAGGACATTAAACAATTAGAAGTCGCTGAAAATACATTTTTAAGAGCTCTTCTAAATATTCCAAAGAACACACCCCTATTGCCACTACGCCTCGACCTTGGGCTAAAATCGATCTCCCATTGTGCTGTTCTGAGGGTGCTTTTATTCTGGGTGAGACTTTGGACTAGTAATCCTCAAGTACCCGTAAAAGATGCTGTGGAAGAATTACTATCTCTCCCAAAGAAATCAGGTCTTTTGCCCTGGTTTGGGAAAGTTAAGGGGTGGCTTTCTAAATTAGGGTTGGGTATCTAGTGGAATGATCCACGTTCAATAACAAAAAAAATTATCCCTCAGTTGAAAACAATGTACTGGCACTTTATTAAGACTGATTGCACTGAATCTAGGTCATTAGGCACTTTAACTACACATTTTTTAAACGTCAAAAGTTCTTTTAGATTTGAAACGTATATGGATGATATAGAACCACCTCAGGCACGTGCACTTTATATTTAGTTCAGATTTGGCACTCTTCCGTTAAATGCTATTAGAAGCAGATGGGCAAATTCAACCATTACTCCTATGTGCCTGTCCTGTAACTCTGCTGTTGAAACCCTTGATCATTATTTGTTTTTCTGCCCTGTATATGCTACTTTGAGGAAAAAGTGGATTGTTCCTGCATGCCATGTGTTGTCATTTTTCCGTCCTTCTGAAGCCTTGCGTGTATTCAGTTCCGACACAACTAAATGGCTTGTTTTTATTTTATCAAGATATCTTTTATATGCTTGGTGGTTGAGGTCCAAGGCGGTCACACGATCCCTTTTCACTGAAGGAGGGGAAACACTAGTGAGGGACCTGACCCAAGCTTAGTGTCATAAGCCAAATATTTTAGCTTTTATTAGTATATAATTGATCCCACACATTTTTAATCTACTTTTACTTTATCTTTTTAGTCCTTGTAAAAGTGACACATCCTGCTATATTTTAGATATTGTGCCTGACGCTATACTGCTAATTTTTCTTACTACTTGTATATGCTAGTGATGAAATTATGTACTGAGATTTTTTATGTGTTGTGTTTTTATGGTATGTGTGTATGATCATGCTATTGATCGAATAAAATAATTCATTCATTCGACCCCTGTACAGACTCCTACAATGACATTAGTCAATTCAATTCAATTCAATATGAGCTTTATTTGAGTACGTACAAACAACCATAAAAGCAATTACAAATTTTAAAATACAATTATAAAAACAATCATTTAATAGTGGATTTAGCAGCAAATTACATAGGACACTCCTTATCAAATACATATTGATTATTTGTCAGAGAACAATGCTTTTTCTTACATTTATAGCTTTTAGAATAAATGACGCGACATTAAAACATACCCCAGGATCATTAAGGTCAGCCCATTACTTCTCCTGTTAAACCCGAGGGCTGGTACGAGAAGCGCAACCACATATTCCCCCCCTAAAGCTGGTGCAGACCCCGTGGGCATTGGGGGCGAATTTGCAGCCACCGAAGCTCCCGCTGAGGGAGCGGCATTCCGATGCTCTATGTGTGCTCCCAAGGCTGGAGAGACAAAGGCTGGGAGATGCGAAGACGACTGGTGGCCGCGCCCATATGAGCGAACCCGGAAACAGTGAAGTGAACGTCGCATCAAGCTAGTAGCGTGGAGCCGCTCTGAGGAAGGTGCGGCGGAAGGCTCCAAGACTCTTGTGCAAGTAGCGGCCTGGTGCAACATCCGGAGGCCATAGGATCGGATTTTGAGCCCAACCGGACAGGCCCGGTGAACAGACGAGGGGCGAACCCGACGTGGAGGCAGGTGGTAAGGGGCACAAGCCGGAGAGCGAGGGAGTCGCCGTCCGCTGGGAGTGGGGGCACTGCGGGGAAACTGCCGGATGCTGCCGGAGACTGAGTGAGGGATGGCCCAGAATTAAACGGATAGGCCGAGGAAGCAAAGCACGTCGGCCTGGGCGAGCAGGCCCAGAAAACGAGAGAAGGGCGGAGGTAAACACGGAGACCTGCAGAGAATAGAGAAGGCCAGCGAGGTGAGGAGGCACCGACGGCGGCGGGCGGGGACGCTGCTGGGAATCCGCCTGACATTGCCGGGGCTATCTGGCAGAGGGAAGAGCGGCCCGTGATTCATTAGTGTAATACCTAATATGGGGCGAGGGTCGACGGAGAGTCTCACTGAGGATACTGAGGCACCCGATACAAAATGGGCGGCTGGGGTACCCAATTTTGAATTTTATTATTTGGCCTCCCAACTGCAGTGGCTGGCGTGGTGGCTGGAAGGGGCCAGCGTGGAGGGCACGTTCATGGGCGAACTGAGTGCTCGCCTGGCTCTGCTGTTGGCTAAGATACTTGACCATAAAGTGGTAGCCCCCTACAGATTGACCCTACAGATCACAGCTCCACAGTGCTGGAGAGGAGCTTAGCCAGGCTGCCCGTGACCCCCAAGTACTCACCACGGCTCCCCCTGGTGGGCCTTCCACATGGAACCCCACGACTAACATTTACCTCAGAGCAATTATCAGAGTGGGAGGATGTGGGCCGCAGAACTGTGGGTGACATTTACCAATAAAAGACACTGATCCCTTCTGTGGAGCTGGTGGAACAATATGTTTGCCAGTAGGCCAATTTCTACAGTACGAGGCCTTGGTCTGCACTTTCAGAGAACTATGTGGCGGAGGAGGAGAGGAACCGGGAACGCATCCTCTACTACATGCATTGCTCACCTTCGGGGATGCTGGCCATCAAGTAATCAAGTAAAGTGGTTTTATATGACTCTAGTGGAGGCATCGCTGACAACACTGCCCAAGATCAGGGAACTTTGGGAACAAGCGTTAAATAAACAACTCACAGACCAAGAATAGGAAAGAGTCCTAGCATCCTCCAAATCAATATCACGCAACATGAGACTGAAATATATTCAGTTTAATTATGTCCATATGACGTACCTGACCCCACACAGACTCTGAATGATAAATGGTGGCGAGATGCGGACATGCCCAAGATGCAACCAACAAGATGTGGACTTTATCCACATGGTTTGGAACTGTCCGTCTTTGACTCCATTTTGGACCGAGGTAGTTCGGCGGACAGGGGCGACGTTGGGGAGGGAATTGAATAACACCGTGGGGATATGCCTGCTAGGCCTCTTCCACCGCCCTCCGAAACAGAAAGTAGGAAATACATTTCTTGACCTAGCTATGGCCCTTGCCAAGAGAAGAGTGGCGATGGCCTGGAAATCCAGCACAGGACCACGTATAGAAAATTGGAAAAGGGACCTCATGACTTGGGCTGAGGCAGAGGCACGGGCACTCTTCAGGGAAGAAGTGAGGGGGGTGCGCAAGAAGCCAATTGCAGATCAATAGAGAGAGTTAATGAGAGCCTGGGAAGACCTTTACCTAGACAATGAAGAGACAGAGGGTGAGGGAAACGGGCAGACACCATTCAGAACATCTGTACATGTATAGAGGGGAGGGAAACAACCACGATGGATACCGAACCTCAGGTTGGGGGAGACACACAATAGCTGCCACACCATGAACGGGACCCTGAACGGCTGTCACTGAGACCAAATAGCACATGTCAAATGCCCAATGTGGGCCCCGCACACACACCCAGGCCGCCCCACTAAATAGACGAGCAGCATTAAGCCCACTGGCAGAAATGGGATAAGCACGAGTTGAACATGAGCATAAGGTGAGAGTGTAGTGAGAAAGCACGATGTTGATCACAAATGGGTACAACAACTCCTGTGAGGGCAGAATTGTAATATAGAGATGTGCAAAATGAAGAAAGCTGAACCAAAAGGAAGCAAAGCACTGAGTCCCTACCGTGAATAAACGCTGGGAAATGTGATTGAAAAAAATGTACTGAACAGCTGAGCGTGTTATATATGTAGCTTGCCAACTGTTATTGATAAATTTGGAAATACCAATAAACAAATGTTAAAAAAAAAGAATATTTAGGCCACGATAACAGCAATATCCCTCATTCCCTTGTGATTCCCCATCTCTTGAACCTAACTCCACTACCTCCCAAGCTCCCTAACCCTTCGAAAACATCCTCCCCCCTGCTGCTCCCACCTGACCAACACCGACGGAACTCCTCCTGCAGGGACGGCCCCTCTCGTTATCGTCCCCATTCATGTTCCTCAACTACTGCCACCCTCATGAATGGCCCCCTCTCCTCCCCGCTCCACGATCAATGATCCTCAGCCCTGTGCCGCCTCTAGACTTAAGGAAATCAACTGAGAGCTACAAAAACTCAAAACTGACACACAAAAGCTCATAAGCATCATCTCAGAGCTGGCCTCTGGCGTATCGTCCAACAAGGCTTCGCAGTTGATCTTGCAAGTGACCAACCAATACCCTAAGATACCAACTCCTCCCTCTGAGAAGAGGATAGACCCTAAGTAGGCATCACCCGTCCCGAACTGGAGCACCACTCCCTACCCTAACGCCCCCTCCAGACCCATTAGATTTAAGAACTACCTATCTGATCCGGACATTCTCTCCCTTCTTCTAGCATACAACTCCACTCAATATGGCAAGCTAGACATACCTGGACGTACTCAAACTATGCCTCTAAACCCTCTTAGAGCTCCTAGATATATGCCAGTCATTCTGGGGCCTATTCAAACTATTACACTAAACCTGTATAGAGCGCCCAGACATAACTCTAATGCCTTTCAAACACTGCTAACTTATGCAAGTTCAAATCACACAGTCTATTCCCACTGACTCCAAAAAACACTTGAAATGCATGCTTCTCAACTGTAGATTGGCTGTGAAACATGCCGCAGATATCGCTGACCTCATCCTTGATCAGGAACTCGACCTCCTGATCCTCACCAAAACTTGGCTGAATGTCTCCTCAGGACGTGTCCTTGACATCCTAGTCCCTCCTAGCCACAACATTATCAGACTTGACAGAGCTAAGAAAATGGGTGGATGCATCACCTGTATATACCACAACCGTCTCTCAGAGAAACAGTCTCCCTCGGCAACTCTCTAAGACCTTAATGCAACCTGTACATCTTTTACCATCTGCCAGGAGACAACCTCCCTCTGATCGAACAAACTATGGAAACCATCTCATCCAACTTAGGTCTCCATTGCCCCCAGATCTTCCTGGGAGACTTCAATCTACAGTGGAATGAACCGAATGATCAGGCTGTGAAAAGTCTTAAAAACTTCCTAGCTGACCTCAACCTGACTCAATTTTATGCAACAACTTAGGCTCGACCCTTGATCTAATCATCTCCAATCCCAACGCCATTCAGATGGAATCGATTGCCCCTTGTGACTGGTCAGATCACCACTATATCACCTTCCTCACCCTAGAACGATGGCACACCCAAAGACTCCAACCCAAGAAACTGAGACATAGGAAAAGATCGCTGCAAACTGCAAACGTGAATGAGCTCATATCACGTAGCAATCTGTCCCTGCCGCCTCCCACGTTCATGTCAGACATCCATGAACTCACTGAGCACTACAACAACTCTATGTTAAAAGTTCTGGATGCAATTGCACCCCTTCAACGAAAAAGAAAGTCCAACAAAGACTTCAAACCATGGTTCAATGATAGCTTAAACTCAGACTGATGCAACCTGAGATTAGCAGAACGCTCATGGAGATCCTCTCCATCTATTGAACTCCTTAAGCTTTTGAGATTGAGAAGGAGTCTGTACAACAAACACATCAGAATTGTGAAAGCGGCCTTCTTCAGAAGACAACTGGACAAAAGCCAGAAATCACCCCAAAATGCTGTTTGATCTGGTTAAACGTCAATCCAATAACACTCCCATTCAATCGCCAGTCACTGCGAGGACTTTGCTGCCTTCTTCCTTGGAAAGTCTAAGAAGATTGAATCTGATCTAAGGTCTGCCCTGCTCGAGCTATCATCCTTACCAGACTCCCCCCTAACCCTGCAGACCCTTCTTCCTGCATGCCACACCCCTAAAAACAATGCTCGTTGGAATCAATTTTCAACCTTCAACGATACATCCATTCTCAACATTCTTTCTACCCTGAAACCCTCAGATCACTTCAACGAGCCCCTTCCCTCCTATTTCTTTAAAGAGATGATAAGGTTTCTAGTTCCGCTCTGGACCAAGATACCAAGATTATTAATGCCTTCCTACTTCAAGGTGAGATCCCTGACTGCTTAAAGTCCGGGCTGGTTCTGCCTATTCTCAAAAAACCTACGACTGACCCAGAGGATCTGAATAACGTCCGACCAATCACAAACATCCCTACTCTGGCAAAGCTCCTTGAGAAATGTGTTCATGTACAACTGTGTAACCACATTGAGGAATACCTGCTTCTTTATCAATTCCAATCGGGCTCCCGTCAAGACTACCGCTCCGAAAAAGCCATCACTCATATAGTCGATGACGCTCTTAAATTGCTTGACCGGAACGAATCCTCTCTATTAATCCTACTCGACCTCTAATCAGCTTTTGATACTGTTAAACAACACAATCTCCTGAGCCTTCTAGAGCTTAGGATGGGGCTCTCCGGCTCAGTACTAAAATGGTTTGTCTCTTTTATCCATAACAGAACACAGAGCGTTAAAACCAACCAAACCCTCTCCAATGCCAGTCCTGTCACTCTGGGGGTGCCCCAAGGCTCCTCTCTTTCACCCACACTTTTTAACCTATTCTTTGAACCTCTTACTGAAATCCTCAAAGCATCTAACATCCAATATCACATGTATGCAGACGACACCCAGTTGTACATGAAAATCTCTTCTCCTGACGATATCAAGACACTCAACGGAACCCTGCACAAAACCCTAAACTGGTTAACCTTCAACCATCTCAAACTGAACGCCCTCAAAATGGAATTCCTCCTTATTTCCCCACCCAAGCAAGCCCCCATCTTGGAGAAATATATGAAAAATCTTTCCGCTCTCAACTGCACCCTCATATCATAGACTCTACAAGATCCCTGGGAATAGTGCTGGATAAGAACTTGAACATGCAGGATCACATTAGCGCATCTACCAAAGGAGCAAACTTCCAATTGAGCATCCTAAGGAAATTAAAACCCTTCCTTCCCCCTGATGACTTCAAGTCCGCAGCGCAAGCATTAGTCATCTCAAGGCTGGAAAATGGCAGTGCAACCCTCTGCGGTCTACCGAGGTACAGACTGGCCCCCCTTCAGAGCTTCACTGAATGCTGCCGCCAGGCTCATCACAGGCGCCAAGAAAAGCAATCACATCTCCCCTGACTTGAAATCTCTAAATTGGTTACCTTTCGAGGCAGGGATACAACTAAAACTTGCCTGCATGACCCATAAAGCCCTTCATTTCAACACTCCTCTGTACCTCGCAAAAAAACTAGAGCTGTCGGGCGGTGCCCGTTCCTCCAGGAGCTCCAGTACCTTGTTGCTTAAACCAAAAAAAAAAAAAATATGAAAACTTACAATCGTTCCTTCTCAGGAATTGCCCCAAGAATCTGGAACTACCTACCTACGTAAACGAGACTGATTCCATCAACAGTGTCCTTCAAAAAGGAAGTAAAAGTTTTACTGATGAGTACTTTTCTGACTTAGAAGTTTAGCCATAGCCTTACCCTATATAAGCCTAGAACTGATGGGTCCTTCCTAGCCCATTGATCTGCTACACCTCATCTACTGTCACAACGACTCTCCTTGCTGTATTATACTTACATGTTCTTTTGCCTTCCTTGTCATGCTCCTCTGCTTACTTATATTTGCTTGCTATGGTGCGGTTCTGATACCCTCCATTATTATGTCGTTACGTACCTAGTGTTATTTTTGTCTACTGCTGATGTTTTACCACAACTGCCTCCACGTATGTGTGTCGCAATTCTCTGTAAAGCGCTCTGATACCCTCTAGGGTCATGTTCGCGCTATACAAAACTTTTAAAATACATTTAAGATCATATAGCACTCTGAGTACAGATTACTAGATAAGACTTTGTTCGCTTAGAGTTAACACCTTCTAGCAGAGCGGGGACATATAAAAGCATGCAAACACTGTTATTTCATAAATACGCTCATGTCGCACATTAAAAGCCAAGTTAAAAACAAGGCAAAACCTAATTCACATACAATTATCACCTGCAGGAAATAACCAAGAGTGACCAGGAGTGTTCGTGGGTCACTGTAAGGGAAATTAACACACAATAATATTCTGCAATTCCTCTCATAGCATCTTGTGTAAACTTACTAGAATTGTATTAGCTTATGCTTTTGCCATAAATACATAGCACGAGCGACATAGTCTCGATTTAAAAAGCATTACTGTTCATCAAAGAATAAGCTTCATGTATAATATGGCAATCCTACTTTTTTTGCATCCAAAAATGTATTGCTGTTCAAAATGAAGTGCAACCTACAGGCATCTTGTCACAGCACTTCTTAAAATCAATTGAACTAGTTTAGTTTTACCACACATTAACATGATATCAACACTGTTATTCAATTGCTTTTTCTGTAGAATCAATTAACCGCACCACCCCAACATAATCCAACTAAGTGTGTCAGATGTTTATTGTACTTCTGGGGACACCCCCTGTTTGCATATATCACTTCCTCCAAATGTGCTCAGATATCCATTCCCTTCCACTACTCTGACATGGGTGGGGCACTGATGAGCTCCAGTATCAGACTATATCTCTCAGCGAGTAGTAGGCCCAGGGTAACTAATGGTCTATTCCCCCTCAGACCTTCCCATTTCTATGCCAGGATCATGATAGTGAGCTTGGGATCCTTCTATATAGTTCTCTGAACCACTTTTCCCCAGAATCTTAGGGACTTGAGCCCAGAAGGTCTGTATGGTTGGACAGTTCCAATTCAGATGCATTATGTTGCTCATTGCCACTTTGCACCAAGGGCTTTCCGAACCCTTACTATCCTTCATTGTTCTGAGGTGTAGCAAACAGGGTGCAAATATCTAACTGAATCAATCACAGTTGTGTGTATATTACTAGCGCGTTGGGTGCTAGTTTGGCCTCGACCCACGCAGCCTCATCTACCAGACCTACATCCTGTTGACATTTCTCTCTTTGTTCTTGTAAGGAGTTGTGGTATTGATCACCAGTGATCTATGTATATTAGAAACATCTTTTCTTCCCATAGGGTCTAGAGTTAATTTGCCTTCAAGTGGGCTGAGCTGTGGTATATCGTTATGGTCTTAAATGTAAGTGTCAAGTGTATGTCTAATCTATAGGAAGCAGTAAAATTGTGTCTGTGAAGAGAGAACTCTATTTTATGATCCTCAAATGCCTTGATGTGCCCTCCTTCCCAGATATCCCACAGCACAGTGATCACAATGAGCTTCCAAGTGTGAAATCCCAGAAAACCTGACAAATGCTCTTGCCATCGTCTAAATTAAAGTGGAGTTTCCATGGTGATTTTACCCTCCCTCCTGATCTATTTCGGTGCACTGTGCCAACAAGTGACTGTCACCGTAGTCAGTGGAGAGATTGAGTGAGGGTAGTTGGAACCCTATAGAAATCCTACAGACTTTAAGCGAGTTCTTATTAAATGTTCACATATTTCTGAGTTTATTTTATCATACAGCTCAATGTTCTTAAACATGTTTCTCTATCCGTAATGTCCTCCAAACACATCTAAAAGAAGCAACTGTTCTTGTTAAAGGAAATCCTAAATTTGCAAAGCAAGGTCCTGGCTGCAGCAACATTGTATCACAATTGTGTAGCAAAGATGTTGGGGCCACAAGGGAAATTTCTGTTGGATGAGGACCAAGGGTGATTTGCAAATGATGGCCTCTGTCTAATGCGGCAATGTGGTCTAAAAGGCATTGTATTAGAATGAGGCCCAGTTAATTATCAGTGATTGAGATTAATTAAAGCATTTTACCAACCACATGTTTCTTTTGCTCACTGAGCAACTACATTCGCATATGGAAATATATGGAATTCTAGACAACACCTAAACTGGATTTAGGGCAGAGCATGTCTCAGAAATTGCCTTGTCAGACGTAGCTGACAATCTACTCAAAAACACTTAACATTAAATTTGGTCTTGTAATACTTTTAGAACTTTCTGTAGCTTTTCACACAGCGGACAAGCAATATTGATACATGTAGAAATCGCAGGCGTAGACACAAAAGACTTTAGATGGTTTATCTAATTCCTAGATGAGAAAGGCCAGAGAGTACAATTAGGACCATATACCCTATCACACCCTACTGCTACGTCCCACAGGGCTCCATCATCGATATAACTTCTTATCTTGTGTTGGAAACCACTTAAAGAATATCTTGAGAAAATATGACTTAAATTTCAATCACACTTAGTAGTAGGTTTTAATTTGACTTGGGGAAACAAACAACTACAAAAAACGTAACGCATGTTTGGGGAGTTCTTCACCCAAGGGGCAGAAATATTAGAATAGAAGAAAATTGTGAAACACCACCCACCTGAATTAAAACCCACAAAACTCAAATGCATTAAAAACTTTAAAAAAAGAACATCTAACAACTCTCCTTATAGCTGCTACTTACTTGTATAAAGCAAAATAACTCATGGATGGAAAAAAATGAAAATAAATAGCTATAGAGTAGTAAAACCAAAGCCCTATTAGTCTACATCAAACCTTTACTACTGGACATCAACACTCATCACACAGTTGTTTGGATCACGATGAAGGAAGTGAGATATCCTGAGCAGTAGGGTGGATGACATACCTTTCCAGAAATTCCAGCTTGAAATTACTTTAAAAAAATCTTTCATTTAATATACTTGAAAGCGATATTCAATTTATTCCTTCTAAATGTCTATGGATAGAGCAGTACCAAAAATCAGTCTAAAAAGAAGAGATCGTATCTCACCTGCAAGACCAGCTCCTCAAGGGTTCCCTGCAGAGGTATGACTGAAATCTATGTATCTCTGCATCCTGTTCAGATATAAGGAAAGCTTAGCATCCATTACCAAATGTATAAAATTAGATCATATAACCTCACTAGGGGCCTGATTCACAAAGGTAAACTGAGACAAAAGTCAAACTTTACGACTTTGGGTATTCACAAAGGGCATTTACGAATAGTAAAGTTAGACTTCTGTCTTATTAAACGTAAGTTTTGCTCTTAAATTTAACTCAGTTAAACTTAAGACCAAAACTTAAGTTTAACTGAGACAAAAGTCTAACTTTACTACTCATAAATGCCCTTTGTGAATACCGAAAAACGGTAAAGTTAGACTTTCGTCTCAGTTAACCTTTGTGAATCGGGCTGTAAAATTCCATGGTCTATGGCTGTAATTTCCTGTGTCAACTCAAATGCGAACTAACCACTGTGGGTGAACACAGTCATTTATATAGGGCAGTGCTCTGAGGCAATAATCAGTCAGCTTTATAGGACAGGACGCTAACTTTTGACAATGTAAGAAAACATTTTAAAGCCATCACTTTAGGCTCTAACGGAAATGCTAACGAATGATCTCAATTAGTAAGCTCCCAAAAATGTCCTTAGTAACAAATACTATAAGTAGTATTACTAGTTCTGAGAATTCCGTGCATAAATGCTTAAGTGTTCAATATCATATTGTCTATCTGTTATGGAATTGACTTATTCAGTAAGGTTTCCAATGTTGTGCCAGTCTTCTTTTGCCTGCAAGTCATGCTATTCATTTTGTACATGTGGAATGGATATTTGGCTCCACCTCACTATGATGAAATTCCTAACATAAAAAATATGAGCCTGAGGAAGGCAGGCTGAAGAAACTCCATTTTGAGTATTTCTGGTAAATAACAGAATATGCAGAGATCACAATTTACTACCCCACTCAGTTGATACATGACCTGCAGTAGCTTCTCCCAATGTTATATTATTGTAAGACTTTTTGGAATCCAGCATCTATGCTTTTGCACTTCGCTTTCCCTACTTTTTAGTTATAGGATCCTGGGCACGTTATGCTTTTAATCAAGCACAAATTAATAATACATGAAGAGCTCAGTTTTGAAAAGCAAACTAAGGCACACTTCAGAGATGAATTTGAATAATAAAACATGTTTGACTGCACTCACCATCTGCTTTTATATGCTGTGAAGTTAATTTAAATCAATAGGTTGCATACCTTGGCATAAGAAACAACCTACTATACCTAATAAGCCACAGAAAAATGACCATATATTGCCACTGTTTCAAATGCTTTTCAGGCCCACCATGCATGCCAGTGTTTACACAATACAAGTTGAGGTTGTTCTATTACAAACACACTCTTTGATCTTCATTGATTCTTCTTTCTAACATTTAATTGTCCCATTTCATCATGATAGTGGTTTTTTTCAATTGCATGGACGTGCTTTTTTTATATTTCTTTAGTGCTGGTCTATTTCCACGACACAGTAGTAGACTTACATGGTACATTTTTTTGCAGCAGCAAGTTTGAGATGATGCACACAGGTAGTGTGTGTGGACCCCTGTTGAGACCACCAGATTTCAGTGATCTGGAAGTGATGGGGGGAGACGATGGGGATTCCCAAACAACGCAGAACACACTTGTTAGATTTGGGGGTCTCTAGTTGGCAGAGGTAGGTACCTTTGTCCAAATAGGGACCCTTGAGTCTAGTCAGGGAAAGTAGGTACCCTCCTGAAATAACCCCTGCTCACCCTCTTGGTAGCTTGGCACGAGCAGACAGGCTTAGTTCAGAGGCAGTGTGTGAAGCATTTGTGAACACATACAGTAATCAAGTGACAACACTACAAATGGACACCACACAGGTTGTATATTTATAAAAATAAGAATATTTTATATAAAATTACCACAAGACCATAAACGACAAAAATAATCCACAATACTGTCAAGAATACTTAGTTCTTATCAAAAGGCTTAATTCAAGGTTCTGTGCGAGTCGGTAGCCTCCTCCGGCTACGGCGATGTCAAGAACAAGCAGAGTCTAACAAATCCAGCTGACCGCGTCGAGACGGGCCAACACAGCGTAGACAGACTCGGTCACAGTACCTTTACTTGAAGCGGCAGGCACGGGCGTGCGAGCCGGATGGCTGTACGTCGCAGTCGCGATGCAAAATGGAAGCGTTGCAGGACGCGTTGTCCCTCGATGCGGTGCAGGCAGCGGCTCGTTGACGTCGTCGAGACGGAGTCGGTGAGACCAGGGCCGTGCGTTGCAGGGCGAGACGGTGCTTCGATGCGGTGCTGGCAGGTTGCGGTGCGGCAACGGAGCCGGATTAGGGGGCTGGCGTCGATCAGTCCGGACAGCGGTGCGAGTCGGGCGGTGCGTCACGAAGCGTGCGAGCGGTGCCCAACTCAGGTGCGGTCACAAGACTTGAACTCAGCAGCAGTGACCGTGTCGGTCGGACCAGTTCGTTTCGGCGTAGCGAAGCGTTGCAGGACGCGTTGTCCCTCGATGTGGTGCAGGCAGCGGCTCGTTGACAGAGTCGGTGAGACCAGGGCCGTGCGTTGCAGGGCGAGACGGTGCTTCGATGCGGTGCTTACAGGACACCGAGCCGGTCGTCAGAGTCGGTCACAGCTCCCTAACCCTGTAGCCACTGAAACAGCGTTTCCAGCAGCAATTCACAAGGCTGGTGAAGTCCACTGGTCCTGGGACTTCGGTCAGGGCGCTAGCTCTCTCTCAAAGCCCTTGGAGATCCTTCACAAGTTGATGAAAGTCACAGCAAAGCAAAAGTTCCTTTCTCCTTTCTTTGGCAGTCAGGCAAACCACTGCAGGCCAATCCCCCAAGCAGCACTTCAGGCTTAGGGATAGTCTCTCCTCAGTTTCTTCTTGGTTCCGCTCCTCAGCAAAGGTTTCTTCTTGTTCCCAAAAGTGATCTAATTTTCCTGGGGTCTGGGTGCCCCTCTTATACCCTGATTCTCTTTGTTCTCTGGAGGCAGAGAGGCCTTTGCCTAGCTTAAACCAGTTCTGTGCAGCTTTGGAGCACTCTGTGTACATGACTCCTTCTTTCCTTTCACAATGTGGGGCAGGGTACTCAGACGCCCGGTAGGGGGTGGAGCCAGCATTGTGGCAGGCACAGCCCTATTCAGACCCAGATGCAACTCCTCCCTCCACTCTGGCTGCAGATCTCTCTATTCAGCCCTGGGCTGCCTCACCCTGTCTCCTGTGGCCACCCCCAGCCCCTGTCACGCACAAACCAGACACACAATACACAAGCTGGCAGAGGCAGGCTGGATAGTTAGGCAAGAAAATACCCACTTTCTAAAAGTGGTATTTTCAAACACAGAATGTTAAAACCAACTTCACTAAAAGATGTATTTTATCATTCTGAGTTCAGGCATACTAAACTCGAATTTCTACCTAGTTCCCTGAGTCAGTTTAGGATTATAAAATGTTATAATCAAACTGCCCATTCTGGCCTATGGGGAACCGGTAGCCTTGCAATAGTGAAAAACGAAAATGGCTGTAATTCACTATTAGGACATGCCACACACACCAGGTATGTCCCACCTTATCCTTACAATGCACCCTGTCCATAGGCCTACCATAGGGGTGTCTGATATGAAGAAAAGGGAAGGTTTGGGGACTGGTAGGTGGGTGCACTTACCAAGTCGACATGGCAGTCACAGACTGCACACAGGCTCTGCAATGGCAGGCCTGAGACACACTTTACAAGCTACTTCTGTGGGTGGCACAACCAGTGCTGCAAGCCCACCAGCAGCATTTGATTTACAAGCCCTGGGCACACTCAGTGCACTGTACTAGGGTCTGACAGTAATTCAAATAAGCCAAACATGGAGTCACTAATTCACATCACAATTTACAATAGGGAGCACTTGCACTTTGGCACTGATTAGCAGTGGCAAAGTGCCCATGAGCATCTAGTCCAGCAAAAACATATCGACAACAGTGGAGGCATTATGAAAAAAATGGAAGGGAGACCCATGCCAAGGATGCCAGGTCTAACAACACTGAATGAAAAGAAATGTGCAATTTGGATTTATAATTACATATGTTTAAAATCTGAGGCACGGAAGCTGGGAATGTGCACACAGAAACATGATTTTGTTTGAGTGACTGGAGCTAAAATTACAATTGAAGCATCCATGTCTACTTCGCGACCATGGCGAGTAGGAAGAATATATACAGGCCTTTAATTCTTTGCTACAAAGAGATGCCAGACTTTACAAACATAAATGCTAATATTAGTGTTTTCCCCACTGAAATGTGCACGTTAGTACACCAAAGCTCTCATTATGAGTTACTTGTAATATCCGATCGGCCCAGTAATGCTAGTACTGGGCCCATCCAGATTACTTGTACTGAGCAAACAAAGAATGCACGTACAGTTTTCCCAGGGGATGCCAGTTGCTCAAAGGAGCTGAAATCCTTGGGTTGAAATGCAGGCAGGAATGACAAATAACTGGGAAAATCAGATGCGCTACATTCCATTTCCTTCCTTATTCCCCATTCCCAAGTAGCTATCATTGTAAAAGGAATGTTTTCACATTTCACTGAAAATAAAGAATGTGGCTATTTTTTATCTGTAATGTCTTGGGTTCTGTCAACAGAACTTCCTTGCTCCGTTTAATATAAGATCATTTCATGTGAGTCTAGTCCCGAGAGTCAATGTATTTAAATATGATCAACAGGTCAAGAAAAATGAAAATCATGCAGATCATTGTGTATGTCTGTATCAATGGCTGGCATAGTGTAAGAAAGTGGAAAACTTTGATACACCTTAGACTGATGGAGACTGTGACGCCGATTCAAAAACATGTTCATGCCACTTTCTTTGCCTGGGCTTCCATGGTAAAGTATTTATCTGTCAGTACCCTCAGGCTCTTTACTTTTGTTTTGGGGGAAGGGTGGTCATCCAGGCACGAAGGCCAGAGATTGTGGTCCCACAGTGCTGGATTGTTTCCAATAACCATAACCTCATTTTTTTCGCCATTCAATTTAAGGCAACTAGTTGTCATCCAGTTGTTCACCTTCTCCAGGCAGATGGACAGAGTCTCCGAGATTAGGCTGGTAGTGGGGGATAGGGAAACAATGATATGGGTGTCATCAGTGTACAACACCATGGTAATGCCTGATGAACAAATAATGTTGCTAAAGGGCGAACGTAGAATTAAAAAAAGTGGGGCTCTGCGTCGAAGCCCTGAGGCATTCCACATTTAAAATGATGAATCTCCGACAGAGAAGGCCCTTTCCTGACCTTGAAGTTCTATTGTCTAGAAATGAAGAAAGCCACCTTAGTACCCTTCTAGTAATACCTACTGCCTCCAAGCTATGTCAGAGAATGACATGGGAGGCAGTGTCAAAAGCTGCGTTCAAATCATGAAAAATGAGTGCACTTGTCCCTCCCTGGTCTAATGTTTTTTTGAGATCCTCCGAGGTTGATGAAAGGGCTGTCTCTGTACTGCACTGGGGATGAAAGCCCATTTGTGTCTGGTGCAGGAAGTTGTGCATCTCAAGGAACTCAGCCAAATAGCCATATACCACTTTTTCTATGATCTTGCTAATGCCTGGGAGCAATGATATTGGTCTGCAGTTCTCAGTCTTGTCAGGATCCAGGGTGGACTTTTTCAGCAACTAGTAAGTAAGTAAGTAAGTAATAAACTTGTAGAGCACACGAATGCGGAGGCGTCTTGGCGCTGTATGTAGCCGGGGAGCAGATATTGGACTGGTAAAAGCGGCTTCATGACCTGGCAGGGAAAAGCCAGGTCTTTAGCATTTTCCTTAACTGTGGCCTGGAGTTCTGGAACCTTATGCTGGATTGTAGCTCATTCCAGAGCTTCGATGCTCGGAATGAGAGACTTCTGCTGCCCCATCTAGCCTTACGGATCCTGTGGACCTGAACTAGTCCTTTATTAGCTGATCTAAGCTGCCTTCTAGTTGAGCACCACTGGAATAGTTTCTGTAGGTCTCCTGCGCCTCCGCCATACAGTGCTTTGTGCACCAGGCACAGAGCCTTAAACTCAATGCGCTTCTTGATCGGCAGCCAATGCAGCTCTCTTATACTATTTGAGATGTGTTCATATTTAGAGATATTAAGCAACACTCGGGCTGCTGTGTTTTGCAGTGATTGAAGTTTTAACAGTTGGCGCTTGTCATCTCCCAGGAAAAGTGCATTACAGTAATCGATACGGGAGAGGACTATGGCGACTATGACCACTTTCCTAAGGTCTAAAGGGATGAACGGTAGGATTTCAATAGGAAGAAGCAAGATGATGTCAGCTGGTTAATCTGACCAGCAAAGTTAAGTTGGACATCAAACAAAAATCCTAGATTTCTAACCTTTGCTGAGGGGATTGGGCAGAGACCCGCTTCTGCCGGCCACCAGGATTGGTCCCAAAGTGGAGGCCCTATCCCAAACTCCATGACCTCATTTTTAGTTGTGTTCAGTTTGAGATAGCTCTGGTGCATCCACCCCATGATTTGCTTCAAACAGTTATGGAATGTTCTAGCCACCGTGTCGGCATTTGAGGAGATGGAGATGACAATCTTCATGTCATCGGCGTGGGTTACCAACAAGAGCCCGAGGGCCCTCGTGAACTTGGCCAACGGCGTGACATAAATGTTAAATAGGGATGGTGACAAGGCTGAGTCCTGCGGAACTCCAAAGGGAAGGGAAAACCTCCTGGATGTAAAGTTGTCCCAACAGACCCTTTGTTCTCTTGTAGTTAGGAACGAGGTGAGGAGGGTTAGAGCTGTCTCTTGAATTCCTATTGCATTCAGCCGTTGCGTCAGAACCAAATGGTTCACTGTATCGAACGAGGCTGATAGGTCAAGAAGTATCAGGACGGCTCTGCCTACTTCATCCAGCAGATTTCCTCCATTGCCATGATTAGCGCTGACTCTTTGGAGTGCCATGGTCTGAAGCCATGCTGTGTAGAGTCCAAAAGATCATTGGAGTTCAAATAGCCAATTAGATCTTGATTAATTGATTTTTCTAGTATTTTTACCGCCAGTGGCAGGCAGGATATAGGTCGGTAATTTTTCACATCTAGTGGGTCAAGAGAGGGTTTTTTTAAATAGGTCTAATGCACGCTTTTTTCCAGGAGACTGGATAAGTTACTGTACTAATAACATTATTCAGAAGCGGAGTTAGGTTGGAACTGGCTAATGACCGCATGTTTCCAAGGGTCAGGGACTAATCCAGCTTCCAGAGAGATGTAAAAGATAGTCGTCAAGGCAGAAATGATAATGTCGCCTCCCTTCAGTAATATATCTATAGGAGCCGGATCCAAAGGAGAGCCGGACTTGACTGTATTCGCTGCTACTCTGATAATATGATTATTCACTTGAGGGAAGTTTAAAAAGTGCATTGAGACCTCTTTAGTGGGGTGTGTGTACTGGTAGCCCCACCAGTCATACCAGTCCCACCAGTCTAACCACGTGGGTAATTTAATATGATTCAATAGAGAGCACTTTTTCCCATTTGCCTAAATGCTTTAGAATGAAAGCAGTCAAAATGTGGTGCTCCTGTCCTCTACCAACTGCTTCTGTCATATGGTTCACTTGTTTATTTTCCCTAAAACGTAAAATATGGTGGTGGTACTCTGATGAAGATCTAGGGACAAATCCCAAAATCCAGTAACTACTATTAAATATCTAAAAGTATAATGAAGTATAGTCCAAGGGGAGCTGGATGATGTGATGCCATATGATCCCTTTACTGAAATATTCTGGAGAGAACCTTTGGAAGATTGCTGAGCTCATTTGCGTTTGCTGTGGACTGTGGATCATGCTACCTGAAATTCTTCCTAGATTATATTACCACAAAGGTGTGGCATTTACTCCATGATTAAGCCCTGGGGCCAGTGGGCCAGAAGCTTGGATAGCTTGGACTGCACTGTAGAATCTCATTGGGAGCCCAGAAAATGAAGGCCAAATGCATGGATATTATTTTTTAGTGTCAAAGGTAAGGCAATTATGTGGCATCTCTGGTTTGGATGGATGCCCTCAGTAGACGTGCTGCAGTGCCATGAAAGAAGGGCACTGTGGACTCCCATTTTGATTGGACTTGTGCATGTAGAAGTGGGCTCTGGGAACTCTGGTTGTTGTGCACTGCCACTCCGAGGAGCATGAAAGCCTCATGGCAGGGGAGCACAGGCTCAGAGTGTTGTCTTTGTGGACAGTGCCCCTTCTCACCTTGACTAACCTTGACAGGCTGTTAGGATTTTCGTACCTCATCAGCCTAAAGATAATGAATGCTAAAACAAGTTTGTTTGTACAGCAAAAATGTTCTAAAAACCCTGCAGGTCTCATAATTTTCATTCCCATACCCCTTTTCATCTGCAAACGTGTAAAATATTTCTGCTCACAGACTTGCTCTGGAAATGTAATCAAGCTTTTTTTCCAAGGCTTACCGAAACATTTTTTCTTCAGGCTGCAATGAAACTAAACGCTTGAGAATCTTCCTAACTCTTCATAAATGAATGATCCATTAGAACAGCCAGTACATTTAGTGCTGTGGAACAACTTTGTGTAATACAACCAGGACTTTCAGAGATAATCCAGCTTTTCTGCAGTGCATCAACTGGTAAATTAGTCAGTGGCACCTGGCATATTTTACCAACAAATACCATTGCCATTTTACTGTGGTTCTTGACTAAACAACTGATCCCTCTTTGACATATGAAGTATGGAGGTTGAATCTATTCTCAAAGTATGCTCTAGCTTGCTCTGCTCAATAATAAATGCTCAATTCTGACTCTATTACATTTTCTGATTTTTAACAATTTCATGTATGCTATTTTCTCAAGCTCTCTAAATATCACAAATAAATCTGTGAAAGCAAAGAAATAAAGACACATTTCCTGAAAATACAACAAGGACAAAAATAAAAAATAAATGCAAGATAAAGTTAAAGGTATATTATTACTACTAATACTACAATTACTACTACTGCTGCACCTACTACTAATGATAAATAATAACAATGATGACGATAATGTTGATGGTGAGCATAATATGAAATGTTGTTTCTGCTATATTATTATTGTTCTTCTTATTATTATTATTATTAATGTTGTTATTTTTGTTAGTGGTGGTGGTTTTATTTTGTTGTTGTTTGTTGTAGCTGTTGTTGTTATTATTAGTGCTAACATATTATGAGTACTAGTAGTAGTAATAATGACATTCGTAATATTATTGAAATGATTATGTTAATTATGATGTTAATAATCTCAATAACAACAACATTGATTGATGATGATGAAGAGAATAACAATATGAATATTTTCTTCAACGGCCATTAATTGAAAAGTACTAATATACAATAGGGCTCAGCAAATTTTCAGCATGACTATAAAATGTGGGTCTCCCAGTCCTTAGGGATCACCAAAACTGCATATCTGGTGCCTACAACATCCCTTGTCCTTAGAGATTCCTAAAACTGCATAGCTGGTGCCCATGTAACCCCCTGTAAAAAGTTCTAGTGGTCGCATATTGTGCTTTGGGATGCATTAGCTTCAACCCAGGATAGTGCCTACTGGCCTCCCCTTTCAAATCATGTCTACTGAGCTGTGACGGATTCATGTTTATTTTTCATATGGTTAGAAATGTCTGCACACATTATGTGCATTGGTTTTGCAATAATAATTACAATCCTATTCAAGGTGAACCACTAAAGTGACTAATTAAACCTAAGATCATCCCCCCTGGTAGCTATGGCACAGAGCAGACAAGCTTAACTTAGAGGCAATGTGTAAAGTATTATGCATTTTATGTACTAAAACAGTAATAAAGTCAAAATGCAAAACAAAAGCAAAAGCAAAATATAATAAACAAAATAACTTCAAGATTACAAAAATCCTATAAGGAGAACTGGAGATGTGAATTTTTAACATATTAAATAGAAAAAGCACCAAAAAGAACAAAGCACCATTGATAGTTGATGGCTGCAGTAGAGAAGGACCTAGGCACAATTTAAGGCAGACCGTGATGAAGCACGGATCGCATACACTAGCCAAATTTGTCTGGATCAAAGATTTTACCTTCTAACTTTAGGCCTTTAAGTCCCAATCCACCACAGGAATACACTTCTAACCCCACCTCCCCAAAGACCTCAGGGGAGACATTTAGGTACTCACAGAGGCCAACAAGAGTAAGTAATCTTTATTGTATATAGTGAATTAAAACCATCATAATGTACAATCCAATAAAACCATTCAATTTAAAAAGTAAACGAGATACTAGAGCATTATAAAAATTGAATAAATAGATAAGTAATTACAAAAATATTCTAACAAGTATCCTCATCAGCCTTTGGGCATAACAGATTTTTAGCTATTTGCAGAAAAAACAGGATTGAGATGATAGTAAATTGCACTGTGTGCTCGTAGATGTATGAGCTTTGCTGCGCAAGTAAGCAAAGAAAGTGGCTATTTAAAAAAGTGTTTATAACAACAAAAGAGTGTACCTTGTCTTTAGAGAAAAGCAAGCATGAAGAATCAAACTAGATTCATTGAAAAGCATGGAGAATCACACTGGATTCTTTTGAAAGCCCTCACTCACCAACCTAGTTGGTGACATGCTTCATCATCGGGCCCCACCAGGAGGACCGAATGCCCCCCTGGTGTGCTTCAACGCCAGAAATACTGCGGAGCAGGTTTTTAGTGTAGTTAGTGTGAAAGTGCTAGGTGTGGTGAGTTAAAATTGTCTAGATTGTGTCCAAAGAAAATTCCTTTTTAATAAGTGGCCAATCTGACAAAAACACAAAACGAAGGATGTGTATGCTGAATAAATTAATCAGCTACATCCCATGGTGCATGGTCAACATGTTTCTGCCTCTATGGTATCAATAGCCAGGCATTCTTCAGGACCAAAAATGTGGACCTCGGCGGTATGGGCGCGCTAAGGCCCACCCTAACCAGAGGTTAAAGTGTGAAAAATAATTAAAATTTGTACAGTAACTCACTGTTACCCGTAAAGTCCTCCTATTTTGAAGAACCAAAACTAAATCTGAAAAAGAAAAAAACAGACAAAGACAAACACACAAGGACAATACGTATTAAAAAGTCAATAAAAAAGTCGATAATCGTGCGTTTGCCATTAGAGTTAACTCATGCACTCGTGCTCTTCTCAAAGTGCACTGTTACCGTACCTCGGGGAACAAAAGTGCACTATGGTGAAAAAACCGTGCACGTGTTCTCACAAAACTCAGTAGCTGTAACCATTTAGCAAACTAGCATTGTGAAAATACTTTGTTCAAGCATGCGCTATATCAACTGCACGCCAACTCGGGTATTAACAGTATCAGTGGATCTAAGGGGAGACTTTACCTATTCTACAAAGGTCAGCCGAAGTGTCTCGGCAAGTGAAAAAGGAATTTAAAAAGGAAGATTCTTACATGTGGTGTAACAACTAATCACACCATGGGTCTCGGGAAGGGGGTGGTGGCAAGTAGGCACACCCTAAAGGAAACAAAAAGAAGGTTGAAGTAATTGCTCGATTTTGCCTCCAACCGGTACGCAATTCACTTATCTCGTGTTGCGGTGGGCTCTCACTCACGCCATCAATGCCAGGCACCCACTCGGTACCTGCTGCAATCCTTCAAAGCCGGACCCCGTCGATGGATTGTACGGAGACCTGTTATGTTTTTAAAGGAAAGGAAAGCCGGAACTCGCAGCTCTGGAGGGGGCATGGCTGTCCACGTCATCGCGTGATAGTCACGAACGCCGAATCTAATCGGCCAACCACATGCTATGTCCCTCCTGTCAAGGGACATCAGCCAATCATGGCTCCTGTTAGCAAGACCACTTACATGGCTGCCTTTATTCAGCTATACCGCTGACCTTGCTGTTCTGTACTTTCAAAAACAACTTTATTAGTATCGGCAAATGCATGATGCCAATACTATTGGGCCATTATTCGAGGTTATACTGTGTTTAGCCAGACTCGCTGCAATCTCTTACTACACATACCAAGGGGAGCTACATGTAATTTTTAAAAAACATTTTAAATGAATATCAAAAAATCTTCAACAGAAGCCATGAGTAAGAGAAAATGTCAGAGCTCGCGGAGCAAATGTGTCTGTATTAGTAGATAGTCACTTGTGTGTCAGGGGAACGAATGGGGTGTATTAAAAGAATCGATTTACATAATGAAATAGGTAGAACCCAGTTGGGTTGACCACAGGGATCTGAGGGTGTTATTCAACATGGGAAATCAGAAGGAAGCATATCAGCTCAATTAAATGTATCCAGATAAACATTCCTAAAAAAAGGGGCTCATCAAAATTTTTTAACGTTGCAGTACTGTGCCCCAAGGAATATTGTCATTAAGACCTTGTATGTGTGTGCCCAGACGGTAAACCCACCTTTGTTCTTTCTCGAACAGGATCTGTTTCTTTATTCTGACCTGTTCAATGATCGTCCACCTTAAGTCGTTAGTTGTGTGGTTTTGTTGTAGGAAGTGCTCACTTAATTTGGTCGTGACCTTCCTGCACCTGATGTTACTTCTGTGCTCACACAACCGTTGTTTTACCTTCCGTGTTGTCATGCCCACATAACGTAACCCACACGGGCAAGTGATTAAATAGACAACGTTTGTGGAGTTGCAGTTAGTGTGGGCACGCTGAGTCCATGTCTTGCCGGGCTCAAGGTCTAGGGTTTTTGTGTGTGTAGTGAGATGGCAGACGCTGCAGTTAGTACATGGAAAATGACCCACTACTTTTGGTAAACCCCAAGCGTCAGTTATTGATGGTGCATTGACGGTAAATCGGTCTCTTGGGCGTGTATGAACTAAGGAGTCCCTGAGGCTCCGTCCCTTCTTAAAAGAGAACAGAGGTTTTTCCCATGCCCTATTGCTGCTAGTTAGTATCCTCCAATGTTTGTTAATAGCCTTTTTAACAGTATTGGATGCAGTACTATAAGTGGTGACACAGGTCAACGGGATCCCCTCTTCTGGCCTAGGGTTGTCTTCTAACAGTGCCTCCCTGGGCTGGTTACGTGCTCTCTTGTAACTCTTGTTCAAAACTCTTGCAGGATAACCTCGATTTTTTAATCTGGTGGTCAGGTCAGCTGATTGTTCTCGGAAATCCTCCAATCTACTACAGTTCCTTCTGATCCGCAGATATTGCCCGTACGGTAAATTTTCCCTTAGGGGCCTAGGATGAAAGCTAGAAAATACTAGCAAATTGTTTTTCGCCGTTGGTTTATAATGTGTCTTGGTCGTGAGACTACCATCAGTTTTGGAGATAACCACGTCCAAAAAACAACCTCCTGTCTGTCACAAGTATGGGTGAATTTAAGATTTACGTCAAGAGTGTTAATCCAACGTAAGAAATCCTTCAGAAGATCTTCAGATCCTTGCCATACCACAAGAATGTCATCAATATACCTCTTCCAAAAAGATATGGAAGAGGTATATGGGTTGGCAGTAGTCAGAATGTATTTACGTTCAAAATCGTGAACGTAGAGGCCTGCCACACTCGGGGCAAAGGTGCTGCCCATTGAAGTGCCGGTTGATTGAAGGTACAAGTTGCCCTGATAGTCAAAGAAGTTATGTTTAAGTGCCAATTTGGCACATTCCAGTATAAACTCCTTCGGTGTCTGGAATTCCCAAGTTGTCTCGTCCAATGCTTCACCCAGGACTCTGATGGTATCATCCTGGGGAATACTAGTATACAGACTCTCTATGTCGAGAGTCACAAGTGTGGTAGAGTCTTCATTAATTGTAAGGTCCTGCAAAAGGGATAGGAGGCTCTTTGTGTCCTTTAAATAGGTTGAGGTACGTTTAAGTAATGGCTTAAGAAAAAAGTCACAGAACCGTGACAGCGGCTCGAGTAAGGAGCCGATACCCGAAACAATCGGGCGCCGTGGAGGGGTGTCCTGTTCTTATGTGTTTTTGGTAACGTGTAAAAGTATGGTATTACGTTTTCACCCTCTGTCAGATAGTCGGCCTCGTGTTTGGTGATGTGGCCGTTATCTTCAGCCTCTTTCACTAGATTCCTAATCAGGGTCCTCAATTCAGTTGAAGGGTCAGTAAGTAGTGGTGTGTAGTTCTTCCTGTCATTCAGGAGGCGTTTACATTCTTTATCATAATCCACTGTATTCTGAATAACCACACCCCCACCCTTATCTGCTGGTTTGATTGTAATGTCGGTATTGGATTGTAAATTCTGGAGTGCCTGAAACTCCACTGTGCTCAAGTTCTTATATGTATTGGACTCTTCAAACGTCTCAATTTCATGAAAGACGGCCTGCTCAAAAGCTGTAATTTCTGCTGGTACTGTATGTGGAGGGGGGTTAAAAGATGATTTTAACCTCAGCCCAGTGTTTTCTGGGTTGGTGTTTTGTTCACTAGGTTCCACACCATCAAAGTAGGCTTTCAGTTTTAGCTTTCTAAAAAATTGGGCAAGCTCACAATGTAGCCGGAACTTGTTTAATCGTGCAGTAGGAACGAAAGCAAGCCACTTTTCCAGAACTTGCTTTTCCACAGGGGACAGGGTAGTATCAGAAAGATTGGTGATTAAACTCTCTGAGCACTCGTGCCCGCCTGTTGGTCCCTGGCCTTGCTGCGTGTGTTGTTGCCCACAGAGTCCTGCTGCTCCTAACGGACCTGGTTTTGCCCTCTTCGCTTGCCCCTTCCTCTCCTGCCTCTCTCTAAAAAAGGAGGGCGACAGGAATTCTGATGGAATGGCGGTGCCTGCATGTAGGGTGGATTCCAGCCCATCATTCTGGAACTGGGGATGTTGGAAGGGCATTGGAAGCATACCCCCACCTGATGTCGGGAAAAGTGGCCATGATGGTTGTGGATAATTCTGCCTAGGTGTACCCCTTGCTCCACCCCTTTGTCTCTGTCTGTAGCTACCGTTACTCGAACCACTAGTAGTGGAAGCACTGTCATCAGAGGTGTCTGAGTTTGCATTGTTCTTGGGAGGTGGTGTAAAAGCTGGGTCAGCGTAGGGTCAGACTCTGTTGAAGGTAAATCTTTTCAAATCTTTCTGAAACTTAATCACTTTGGATTGAGTCAGGTTGTCCTTATATTCAGTGATGTCCTTATTCAGTTCTGCTAACTTTTTCTTGAAGCCAGTTAAAGTAGTTTTGAAATGGTTTTCTGTCTGTTGGATTTCTACCATTAATGCTTCTGATAGCCTCACAGCTGTTTTTATGATCAGCACGAGCCAGTCGCGTGTACAATGCCACGCGATCATTGCCCACTCTTTTCTGAATACAGCATCTTCCAAAAAAATGCGTGGTGCATTTGTTACTAAAAGACCTCTCGGTGCTGTATTTGTACGAAGATATTCAGTAAGAATGGTTCCATGTAATATGGTCCGAATTCTATTCCGTTTTTGCTCTGACAGTTGATCCCACTCACTGGTATGTGTGATGGCTTGAGAGATTGCAGGATCTGCAAAAATAGAGGGGTTTGCCAGGATGGCATCCACCTCTGAGTCTGGGTAGGAGAGACCTAAGAACTCCATGATATGTATATTAGAATAGAAATGAAAAATATTGGAGGATCTGAAGTTATCAGACCACCCAAAGAACTCTCACAGCTGTGCAATCTCTCAAGCCATCACACATACCAGTGAGTGGGATCAACTGTCAGAGCAAAAACGGAATAGAATTCGGACCATATTACATGGAACCATTCTTACTGAATATCTTCGTACAAATACAGCACCGAGAGGTCTTTAGTAACAAATGCACCACGCATTTTTTTGGAAGATGCTGTATTCAGAAAAGAGTGGGCAATGATCGCGTGGCATTGTACACGCGACTGGCTCGTGCTGATCATAAAAACAGCTGTGAGGCTATCAAAAGCAATAATGGTAGAAATCCAACAGACAGAAAACCATTTCAAAACTACTTTAACTGGCTTCAAGAAAAAGTTAGAAGAACTGAATAAGGACATCACTGAATATAAGGACAACCTGACTCAATCCAAAGTGATTAAGTTTCAGAAAGATTTTAAAAGATTTACCTTCAACAGAGTCTATCCCTACGCTGACCCAGCTTTTATACCACCTCCCAAGAACAATACAAACTCAGACACCTCTGATGACAGTGCTTCCACTACTAGTGGTTCGAGTAACGGTAGCTACAGACAGAGGCAAAGGGGTGGAGCAAGGGGTACACCTAGGCAGAATTATCCACAACCATCATGGCCACTTTTCCCGACTTCCAATGCCCTTCCAACATCCCCAGTTCCAAATGATGGACTGGAATCCACCCTACATGCAGGCACCGCCATTCCATCAGAATTCCTATCGCCCTCCTTTTTAGAGAGAGGCAGGAGAGGAAGGGGCAAGCGAAGAGGGCAAAACCAGGTCCGTTGGGAGCAGGAGGACTCTGTGGGCAACAACACACGCAGCAAGGCGAGGGACCAACAGGCGGGCACGAGTGCTCAGAGAGTTTAATCACCAATCTTTCTGATACTACCCTGTCCCCTGTGGAAAAGCAAGTTCTGGAAAAGGGGCTTGGTTTCGTTCCTATTGCACAATTAGACAAGTTCCGGCTACATTGTGAGCTTGCCCAATTTTTTAGAAAGCTAAAACTGAAAGCCTACTTTGATGGTGTGGAACCTAGTGAACAAAACACCAACCCAGAAAACACTGGGCTGAGGTTAAAATCATCTTTTAACCCCCCTCCACATACAGTACCAGCAGAAATTACAGCTTTTGAGCAGGCCGTCTTTCATGAAATTGAGACGTTTGAAGAGTCCAATACATATAAGAACTTGAGCACAGTGGATTTTCAGGCACTCCAGAATTTACAATCCAATACCGACATTACAATCAAACCAGCAGATAAGGGTGGGGTGTGGTTATTCAGAATACAGTGGATTATGATAAAGAATGTAAACGCCTCCTGAATGACAGGAAGAACTACACACCACTACTTACTGACCCTTCAACTGAATTGAGGACCCTGATTAGGAATCTAGTGAAAGAGGCTGAAGATAACGGCCACATCACCAAACACGAGGCCGACTATCTGACAGAGGGTGAAAACGTAATACCATACTTTTACACGTTACCAAAAACACATAAGAACAGGACACCGTCTCCAGGGCGCCCGATTGTTTCGGGTATCGGCTCCTTACTCGAGCCGCTGTCACGGTTCTGTGACTTTTTTCTTAAGCCATTACTTCAACGTACCTCAACCTATTTAAAGGACACAAAGAGCCTCCTATCCCTTTTGCAGGACCTTACAATTAATGAAGACTCTACCACACTTGTGACTCTTGACATAGAGAGTCTGTATACTAGTATTCCCCAGGATGATACCATCAGAGTCCTGGGTGAAGCATTGGACGAGACAACTTGGGAATTCCAGACACCGAAGGAGTTTATACTGGAATGTGCCAAATTGGCACTTAAACATAACTTCTTTGAATATCAGGGCAACTTGTACCTTCATTCAACCGGCACTTCAATGGGCAGCACCTTTGCCCCGAGTGTGGCAGGCCTCTACGTTCACGATGTTGAACGTAAATACATTCTGACTACTGCCAACCCATATACCTCTTCCATATCTTTTTGGAAGAGGTATATTGATGACATTCTTGTGGTATGGCATGGATCTGAAGATCTTCTGAAGGATTTCTTACGTTGGATTAACACTCTTGACGTAAATCTTAAATTCACCCATACTTGTGACAGACAGGAGGTTGTTTTTTTGGACGTGGTTATCTCCAAAACTGATGGTAGTCTCACGACCAAGACAAATTATAAACCAATGGCGAAAAACAATTTGCTAGTATTTTCTAGCCTTCATCCTAGGCCCCTACGGGAAAATTTACAGTACGGGCAATATTTGCGGATCAGAAGGAACTGTAGTAGATTGGAGGATTTCCGAGAACAATCAGCTGACCTGACCACCAGATTAAAAAATCGAGGTTATCCTGCAAGAGTTTTGAACAAGAGTTACAAGAGAGCACGTAACCAGCCCAGGGAGGCACTGTTAGAAGACAACCCTAGGCCAGAAGAGGGGATCCCGTTGACCTGTGTCACCACTTATAGTACTGCATCCAATACTGTTAAAAAGGCTATTAACAAACATTGGAGGATACTAACTAGCAGCAATAGGGCATGGGAAAAATCTCTGTTCTCTTTTAAGAAGGGACGGAGCCTCAGGGACTCCTTAGTTCATACACGCCCAAGAGACCGATTTACCGTCAATGCACCATCAATAACTGACGCTTGGGGTTTACCAAAAGTAGTGGGTCATTTTCCATGTACTAACTGCAGCGTCTGCCAACTCACTACACACACAAAAACCCTAGACCTCGAGCCCGGCAAGACATGGACTCAGTGTGCCCACACTAACTGCAACTCCACAAACGTGGTCTATTTAATCACTTGCCCGTGTGGGTTACGTTATGTGGGCATGACAACACGGAAGGTAAAACAACGGTTGTGTGAGCACAGAAGTAACATCAGGTGCAGGAAGGTCAAGACCAAATTAAGTGAGCACTTCCTACAACAAAACCACACAACTAACGACTTAAGGTGGACGATCATTGAACAGGTCCGAATAAAGAAACACACCCAACAGATCCTGTTCGAGAAAGAACAAAGTTGGGTTTACCGTCTGGGCACACACATACAAGGTCTTAATGACAATATTCCTTGGGGCACAGTACTGCAACGTTAACATTTTTTGATGAGCCCCTTTTTTAGGAATGTTTATCTGGATACATTTAATTGAGCTGATATGCTTCCTTCTGATTTCCCATGTTAATAACACCCTCAGATCCCTGTGGTCAACCCAACTGGGTTCTACATATTTCATTATGTAAATCTATTCTTTTAATACAGCCCATTCGTTCCCCTGACACACAAGTGACTATCTACTAATACAGACACATTTGCTCCGCGAGCTCTGACATTTTCTCTTACTCATGGCTTCTGTTGAAGATTTTTTGATATTCATTTAAAATGTTTTTTAAAAATTACATGTAGCTCCCCTTGGTATGTGTAGTAAGAGATTGCAGCGAGTCTGGCTAAACACAGTATAACCTCGAATAATGGCCAGGATAGTATTGGCATCATGCGTTTGCCGATACTAATAAAGTTGTTTTTGAAAGTACAGAACATCAAGGTCAGCGGTATAGCTGAATAAAGGCAGCCATGCAAGTGGTCTTGCTAACAGGAGCCATGATTGGCTGATGTCCCTTGACAGGAGGGACATAGCATGTGGTTGGCCGATTAGATTCGGCGTTCGTGACTATCACGCAATGACGTGGACAGCCATGCCCCTCCAGAGCTGCGAGTTCCGGCTTTCCTTTCCTTTAAAAACATAACAGGTCTCCGTACAATCCATCGACGGGGTCCGGCTTTGAAGGATTGCAGCAGGTACTGAGTGGGTGCCTGGCATGAGTGAGAGGCCACCGCAACACGAGATAAGTGAATTGCGTACCGGTTGGAGGCAAAATCGAGCAATTACTTCAACCTTCTTTTTGTTTCCTTTAGGGTGTGCCTACTTGCCACCACCCCCTTCCCGAGACCCATGGTGTGATTAGTTGTTGCACCACATGCAAGAATCTTCCTTTTTAAATTCCTTTTTCACTTGCCGAGACACTTCGGCTGACCTTTGTAGTATAGGTAAAGTCTCTCCTTAGATCCACTGATACTGTTAATACCCGAGTTGGCGTGCAGGTGATATAGCGCATGCTTGAACAAAGTATTTTCACAATGCTAGTTTGCTAAATGGTTACAGCTACTGAGTTTTGTGAGAACACGTGCACGGTTTTTTAACCATAGTGCACTTTTGTCCCCGAGGTACGGTAACAGTGCACTTTGAGAAGAGCACGAGTGCATGAGATAACTCTAATGGCAAGCGCACGATTATCGACTTTTTATTGACTTTTTAATACGTATTGTCCTTGTGTGTTTGTCTTTGTCTGTTTTTTTCTTTTTCAGATTTAGTTTTGGTTCTTCAAAATAGGAGGACTTTACGGGTAACAGTGAGTTACTGTACCAATTTTAATTCTTTTCACACTTTAACCTCTGGTTAGGGTGGGCCTTAGCGCGCCCATACCGCCGAGGTCCACATTTTTGGTCCTGAAGAATGCCTGGCTATTGATACCATAGAGGCAGAAACATGTTGACCATGCACCATGGGATGTAGCTGATTAATTTATTCAGCATACACATCCTTCGTTTTGTGTTTTTGTCAGATTGGCCACTTATTAAAAAGGAATTTTCTTTGGACACAATCTAGACAATTTTAACTCACCGCACCTAGCACTTTCACACTAACTACACTAAAAACCTGCTCCGCAGTATTTCTGGCGTTGAAGCACACCAGGGGGGCATTCGGTCCTCCTGGTGGGGCCCGATGATGAAGCATGTCACCAACTAGGTTGGTGAGTGAGGGCTTTCAAAAGAATCCAGTGTGATTCTTCATGCTTTTCAATGAATCTAGTTTGATTCTTCATGCTTGCTTTTCTCTAAAGACAAGGTACACTCTTTTGTTGTTATAAATATATGAGCCAGGGGACTAAGAGTGCTCCTAGAAATTCCCTTTCTCTCTTGTTGTTAATTGATATTTAAAAAAGTGGCCAACAGAAGAGTCCAGTCAGAGTCCAGTTTCCAATAGTGAGCTGCAGGAAAAGGCATCTTGAAGATTACTGTGTACCTGTACCTTTAGCAGGAGGCTAATCTTATGACCCTTGGAGTCCACCTCTTTGTCATGAGGGAGAGCTGGCACAGTCTCCTAGGCTTTTCTCAGATCTCAGACAGCAGGTTCAGTCCTCTGACCTTCCACAAGTCCAGGAGATCCCACGGACCACTGGCTACTATTAAAACATGAAAATAAAAGTTTTCATTTTTTTTTCTAAACGCAATCCGTTTTCCTTTAAGGAAAATGAGCTGCATTAAAAAAAAAAGATTGCTTTATTTAAAAGCAATCTCGGAGATGGTGGTCTGCTGACCCCAGCAGGCCACCATCCCCATGATTTTAGTGGTTCGTAGGGGGTCACAAATTGTGACCTACCTCATCAATATTAATGAGGTAGGTCGATTTGCGACCCCCTATGAATCGCTATATGAAACTCTTGGAGTTTAATACATTTGTAATAGCGATTACCTAAATGTAATTCACAGAAAATCGCAATTAAGTAATCACTATTACAAATGTCTATACATGTGGCCCTTAGTTTCTATTTAATCTTATTAGAATGTTATATTGCATATTTAGATTCATATCACACCTTCACAATACATAATTTGCTTCTTCAGCATTCTGATTTCTGAATTGAGACTACTATATATGTTATATGAACATAAATTGACTCTGTCCAATTACACACCATGGCAGGGGCAGTGGGTGTTGTTAACCAAACTGAAGCATAGATATAGGAAAAGGGTATGCACACAAGAAAAGAAAGAAAAAATGTATGAAATCATTTCAAACCTGACAGCCAGATGCCAATCTGTTGTGATGGTGGAGGACCCACTTACCCCAGCTCTTTGGGCACAAGCCTGCCGGATTTTAAATTGCTGGGACTGCTGGTGAGGAATTTTCAACAAAAGTGCTCCTGTCGGCACACAGTAGAAATTCTGGCAAAAATATCAAGTTGAGCGACTAACCTGTCACATAAGGACATTTCTCCATGTGCATCAATGGCATTTCAGCTTTTTTGTGACCGGAATGCTTTGCATTTAGGTTATAATTGGTGGAGCTGTCAGAAACTCATCAAGCGGGGGACATTGCCTAGTGGGCTAAATAGAAAGTCCGCCAATGTATGTAATCTTAACATGTTTTCTTCAAAAATCAATGTATGAAACAAGATTAACAGAAAATGTGGACCTTACCCTAGCTCTAGCCTCAGGTTTTTTAGACTGAGCTTACATGACCTCTGAATGGCCTACATGTGTCTCTTCTCCTTAGCAGTATCTCTAGGAACGATAGAACTTTTGACCTCTGTAAAGTAGCACTAACTCTTCGATGCTGCTTTCTATATCTAATCTCTGTTAGCTTCATCCTGCTAGTGACTAGGACTGTGCCTAATCCTGCCTGAGTATCTACGTTTGTACTGGTCGAAATTTTAAGGTTATGTTTCTACTACCATCCACTTTGACTCTGATTGTTTGAGGCAGGTTATTGTGAAGATTTTCATTTGGGTCCAGTGATAAAATCTAGAGGACTCTAACACTGGCCTCTCTAAAGTTATTTCCCAGTCTTCCTTCCATTAAAGTCTCTGCAGCACTTTCCTAAAATTCACTGAATCCCTCTTAATCCTCACATTTCTTCTCAAGAGGTTTCAAGAAGCTTTCCTTTTCATTATTTGTTTCTTAATTTCCTGCTGCCTCTGTATCCAGATTGTCTTGTTTGGCTCCATTCGATCTTTGGTCCAGTCCCCACACTTTCTAGTGGACAGCCTTGACAGGAGCCATTAATGCTATTTGCCTGTTTAGTGAGGCCTGAAATCTTATAATACTTTAATATTGTAGGAAATTGGGTTATTGGTTGACTGGGGTGTGATCCCTGGTCAACCACCAACCACAATCCTAGTCAAGGAAAGGCACAGGCAAACCCCAAATTAACCTGTGCTCACCCCTGATAGCTTGACACTGAGCAGTCAAACTCAACTTAACTTAGAGGTAATGTGTAAAGTGTTTGTACAACATTTCAAACAGTAACACAGTGAAAACACACCACAAAAGAATCCCAAACCAGTTTAGAAAAATAGAGCAACATTTAACAAATAAAACAAGACCAAAACAACAAAAATCCAAATAGTAGAACCAGTGATATTACATTTTTGAGGTTTTAGTGAAGATAAAGCCAAAAAGCACTAATCAGCTGTGGAAATCTAGTCTCGCCGGACCGGGACAAAGCCACGAGTTCAGTCTGACTGCGATGGAGTGCAGGCCAGCTACAGTGACCCAGTTAGGCCCGCTCAAAAAAGTACCTTAAATACTGGTTGCAGAGCGTTGTGAGGATCCGTGTCGAAAATGCGCCGCAAAGCCAAAGCAATGCGTTGGTACCCAGATGCAGCGAGGTCCTGTTGCATTGACATTGATAGAGCACGTTTTTAAAAATCATAATACATGACACATTTATATGAAAAGCTGAAAGTGCACTTTGCACATGTTAGACACAGTGACACATGAAACTGAGACAAGTGTAGTAGAGCACCATCAAAACGTGAGATGAAGTAAATACACATATAAACAACATTTCACTAATGAATTTCTTATGTACATTTTACTTATTAACGTTTACTAATGAAACTGTAGAAAAGTCGGTGAAAAACGTGTAGAAATAAGATACGATCTTGAAATCTCTCAAAATAATACTAGAGTTTCTATAGTTTATGAAAAATGGAAAACGAATTTTGTGATGTGAATTTAGAAAATTATACACATATGAATGTTGGGAAAAATTGTGGTAGTAGGGAATGTCTATTGTTATTTACATGTAATAAAGTTTGGTGAAAGTTCCATACATTCTCTATTTAAATTGATTTAATTAATTATATTTGATATTGATCTAGAGTCTATTTCATTTAAAATATGTAATGACAAAGGCTCTTTTGAAAATGCTTCTCTCTAATATTGACCTTTCCCCTGACTTAATACAGTACCCCATTTACAACTAGTGAAATGTTGCTTTATTGTCCTGTACATGTACCAATCTCGACTTTCTGAATGTTTCTTCAATGTTTACCGTGAAATATTCCTGTGGGAACAGGACTTCAGCTATTTCCTATAGATGGTTACTTTGTATCTCCTTACACCAATGTTAGGCCTATGTGGACTTCCAAATCTCTCATTTCTCATGACCAGCATGGGAAAGTATCTCACTCTTGCAAGTATCTTAGGTGACCTAAACATACAATGGTCTTTCGATGGTGGTGTGATGCTACATCACTGAGATGTTTTAGAGACTTTATAAAAGAAGAAACCCTGAAGGAGGGGCAACGCCATACTTTTCTTTTCCCCTTGAGAGAGGATGCTCTGCTAATCGATTTTTGAGAACTATCTTTTATTTGGACTGCTCTTGCTGAGGCTACAGTCGGTAGCTGATAAACTGAAACCTTCTTTGCCGAACCATTCCAAATATCCTTTTCTTTTCTTTTCTTTTGTTCTATGCTAATGGACTCGCCCTTAAATGGACTTTAAATTTGAGCCCTTTACCCTTCTTTGTAGGATTTGAGCTGTTACAGAACAAACTATCCTTCTGCCTTAATGGTGGTGGGACTTTATAACTCTGTAAACTGATTAAAATAATAATTCGATATAGCCTGCCTAAATGTTTGGCACTTTTATACAAGCTGTGACATTCTAAACTGAAATTCTCAAACAACTGCTTATTGCAATGAAATTTGAATCTTTAATACAATAACCCAATTAATCTTAAACCTGTCTGAGTCTATTTTTGAGTCCTGTTGGTTCTTCTATTCAAACTGTGCAGTTTACTGATGACTTAAATGTGTTGTAGAGAGAAACAGTGAGCCCTGTCAGAACATTGGGTGTTACTTCTTTTGTTTTGTGTTGCTGTTGCAGAGCTTTTGGTCTGTGCAATCTTAACGCAACTTAATATCTTCTAGAGGTTGGTTCTTCCTGTTGCTATTCTTTATTTTTACAGTATGGTTTTAAAAGTGGCCTATTTAAATCTGACCTCAAATTTGTGAGTTGGCTGTCAATTAATGGTCGTCATTGAACAGCTAACGAGGTGTTTTGACACCCTAATTTCCACCCCTCCTATTGGTGGAGAAAGATTCGTCAGAGGATCATTGCCTCTGTGGTAAATGGAAATGATGTAGTTCTCCGATGGTAAAGAGCCCAGTACGGTTGGAGTAGTAAGGACAGTAAGTGCATAGTAATAAAATGTTACCGTGCTTCCGCTGCAACAACATCGAGGATCCTGTTGTTGGGTCTTGCGATGAGAAGTCCAGAGTCGGGGAAGCGGTGCGCAGGCGGGGCGATGCATCAGTCCCAAAGACCTGCGAGACTGCCATGCAGATTCCAGCATCATTAGCGAGGCTGCCATTGACAAGAGATGCAAAGGCCTGGGCTAACGATGCATCATGCAGTGGAGGTTCCAGGGGCAATGCAGGTTGTGGCGGTCATGCGACTATTTGCGACAGGTCTAATTCTCTAAAACTAGCATTTTCAGATTGGCAATTTAAAATCCAACTTCACCACAAGTTAGGGTTTTAACTTGTGATTCTAGAGTCACCAAACTTGAACTGGTGATCTCTTCCCATTTGGTAAATTGCACTTATAAAATGTAAGAAGGCAACTTCAATGTTGTCCTATGTCAGAAATAGGCATTGCAGTAGTGAAAAACGTATTTAAGAGTTTTTCCCTACCAGGATATGTAAATCTTAAAAGCACATGTCCTAATTTTAAAATGTATTGCACCCTGCCTTCTGGGCTTCCAGGGCCTACCATAGGGGTGTCTTACATGTATCAAAAAGGAAGGTTTGGAGCTGGCAACAAGTTTATTTTGCCAGGTCGAAATGGCAGTTTAAAACTGTACACACAGGCTCGGCAATTGCAGGCCTGAGACATGTTTAAAGGTCTACTTAAGTGGGTGGGACAACCAGTGGTGCAGGCCCACTGGTAACGTTTACTTTACTGGCTCTGGGCACATGTAGTACATCTTTACTAGGGACTTATAAGTAAATTAAATATGCCAATTGGGTACAAGCCAATTCGACCATGTGTTAAGGAGAGAGTACAAACACTTTTGCACTGGTTAGCAGTTGTAAAGTGCACAGAGTCCTAAGATCAACAAAAATTAATTAAGCAAAAATAGGAGAAAGGCCAAAGGTTTGGGGATGACCCTGCAGAAAGGGTAGGATAGTATTGCCCTACCAAGCTTGGTGTTAGACCTGACATCTTTTGGCATGATTTTCCCTGACTGTTTGCTTTCTGCCCTCCTGCTTTGACTGTTTGCTGAACTTCGTTTTTGCTGGCTTTAGGACTCTGTACACTTTTTCACTCTTGACCAGTGATAAAGTGCATGTGCTTTGTATCTAAAATGTAATGGCATTTGGTTTCTCCATGATTGGCATATTTGATTTACTGATAAGCCTCTAGTACATTGCACTATATGTGTCCAGGGCCTGCAAATCAAATGCTACTAGTCGGCCTGCAGCACTGATTGTGCCACCCATGTGAGCAGCCCTTCAAACATATCTCAGGCCTGCCACTGCAAAGTGTGTGTGTGTGTGTGTGTGCAGTTTTAAACTGTCATTTAGACCTGGCAAGTTCACCTACTGTCCGGGCCCAAACCTTCCCTTTTATTGCATATTCGTCACCCCTAAGGTAGGCCCTAGGTAGTCCCCTGGGCAGGATGCAGTGTATTTAAAAGGTAGGATATGTACTTTTGAGTTTTTCATGTCCTGATACTGAAAAACTACTAAATTCATTTTTCACTACAGCAATGCATATCTTTCCCATAGGTTAGCATTGGAGTTGCCTCGTAACACTTTACAAGATTAACTTCCAATTGGGAAAAGATAGGAAGAGTAAGTTTAATGTCTCTGGGCTCACAATTTAAAAACACATCTTTTAATGAAGTTGGTTTTTAAATTGCACATCGGAGAATGCCACTTTTAGAAAACTAAAGAAAAAGAAAACCAGGATAAATATCCTGGACACTAGGTGCACTACCACAAATCACTGTAAAAGTGTAAGCAATGTAGACATCAAAATATGAAACAAATTTATCAAAGTTAATCACTGTTTGACATCATAAACATGAGAATGAATCTATGAATACAATTCGCAATCCAAACAATGAAAGACATTGAATGTTGCTCAATCTGCTTTATTTTCAAACGATGCAGATGCAATAGTAGTCTTCAAAAGAAACTGAATTTTATAATTACATAAGGTGGTATTGACAAAACGATTGATCCCAATGCATTTCGGGCATTACAAAAGCCCTTCGTCAGGGGAATCCGTAAACAACAATATCACAAATGATCGTATATATAACTTACAAATACCAACAAGAGAGTATGAAAGAGAGGCTCAAACAAAGGCATGGCATTTGACCATTTCACTACTGCAAAGAGGAATTTTAAGTGCAAAGCTGTGCGACCTATCCCATAGATAAAAGAAGCAATTTGAGATTGAAACCTGAAACCTCTAAAGAAATGTGCAAAATAAAGCACATGCTGCCACTGTGTCTGTATGAATCAACAATAATCACCGCTAACCTACGTATCCATCATGATATGCCAGAAGAATGTGGGTAAAGGATTGAAAGAACCCAAGTGTCGTGTAGTAACACCCAACACGTCATGCAATTGTAAATATATGCCTCAAGACATACCTCCAAACGCTTTAGCCGATGACTGGCAAATAGTGTGATCCAAAAGACATAAACTGCAATACAAAGCAGTGTCAAAAAGGTGCAAAATGCTAAAAGAGATAACGTTCAAACGCAACAACAGAAACCCAATTAGCTCACTGTGTCACCAAAAAACGAAGCCAGTCCGTGAAGGGGATCTCCGAAACAGGCGTGTGATCCAATGGACGCCATGCGAGGTTTTAACTCAATATGGACGTGCCGACCACAACGTGCCGAACGTAACTATAAACATAAAAAGTGGACTCCTATGCGCCATCCATACATGTTGTCAATAAAGATTGTGAAAAAATATGAAAACAGGACACCGAGTAGTTTGAAAAAGTGCACGAAGCTCCACAAGCAAAGCTTGATTAGAATATACATCCGTGAGCGCACAAGAGAAACTCCCATGCGCCGCGGTGTGTCGTGAAAGGTAAAGATGTGAAAAATATCAAATTAGTGAAAAGACCCAAACCGGGTGAATATTTGTAACATGCACACAACAGTGTCAGAAAATAGTGAAGAGAGTGTGCACAGCGTCCAAAGGCACTTGGAAACCAGAGAACAATTCTTACACTGATAGTGGAAACCTCAATGATGCACATAAAAGTTGATAATGACAAATGAATGCCACAATTAACATGATAGAACAGTTCTACCAACCTCGGAATAATGCTAAACATGAGCAATAATAGTACAGAGATAATACATGATAGTGGGCACATGTCCTGTTCAATCGTAAACATGATACACTATTGTATGCCAACATTCAGATGATGGCAAGCATAATGAGACATTAATGAGTTACAAAATAATACATATGAAAACAATAAATCTTGGGAAAGGACACAACTGTGGTATACCGTGGTTGCTAATGAAAGCTGCAGAGAGATACAGTGATACATCATGAAGACATAAAACATGCCTAACATACATGATAGATGATGCGAACCAAACATAAATAAAGGAGATCGCAAATGTGGTACTGAAGTGAAACAGGAGTTCCTACTCTCAAAGTGAGATAACATGAAACATTCAGAAGGAACAAGACAACTCCAATTTGTCATTAAACCATTCTGTGCCTCTACCTGCGCCTGAAATACACGTCTCAGCTGGGTAACAGCTGGGCTGAGTGCATTCCCTCTAGATCTTCACACACAAAGGGACCTGGGGTGTGCCCTGCAAATCCTGATGGACCATCACCAGGCTGATGGGTCTTCCTGAGCTAGATTAAGAGAGAGGAGCTGACACTTGCACCTGAATAGGGCCTGTCCCCACACAAATAGTTCCATGCCCCCTGTAGTGTTTCTGAAGCCAGGGAAGGGCAGGGTCGTGTGCACTACAAAGACCTTTCTTTGAAGTCTCCCTACTTCAAAGGCTGAAATGCATATAAGTACTGGACCTCTGACACAGTATATTCAGAACCCTTCTGTAACTGAGGCATTCTACCAGGAAGAAGAGCTGTTGTGCTGACTGGAGGGACTGCCACTTTCCTGTGTTGGCCTCCTGCTTCTTGCCTGGGAGTAGGAGGACTGGATTTTACTCTCTACATCCTCCGTCTCCAAAGGTTCTCCAAGGGGTTGTAGGGCTTGCTTCCTATTTCTGAAGTCTCAGGGATATCAAAGACTTCACCTACATCTTGGCACTGGTACCTGGGCTCCTCTGCTGTGAGTCCTGCTCTGTCAAGTGGTACCAAATCCAGTCCTGGGCCCTTGGAAGTGAGTGCTTGGTGCTGCAACCCAAGAAGCCGATGCATCGACACTGAAGCATCAATTGGAACCTGCTCATTCTCTGCGATATCGTAGCATTGTTGTTACCTTCACTGAAGTCGTGGGCACCGCTTGCCGACTGCATGACACAACGACCTCGACTTACAATACAGCCTTGACTTTGCAGACACAGAGCCTCCGAAATCACCGCTGCTGCGTGACTCTTGGACACCGCATTGCCGACGTCTGCGAGGCACCGTCCCCGACTCCAACGCATTCTTGGCCCTGCGTGGGATCTCGCCAACGCATCGCCTACATTCCAGCAGTTTGACATCGACACCTCGGAGCTGACGCACGATGCTCTTGACATCGATCAATCAACGACATTGTCCGACTTCTGAAACGAAGCATCACCTTTGACAGCAATGCATCGGCTCAGTTTTTCAAAGCATCGTCACGAGCTTCAAAGAATCCAAGGTACTGTTAACGGGTGTGCATGACTCCTGTATCTGGCCCGCACTACATAGTGGTCGGACTTAACTTTTGGATTTGCCCTGGTCAAGCGTGACCAGATAACCCCAGTTGGAGCTACTGACTTCTAAGCACTGCATTTTGATTTAATTTTGAAAAATTCATAACTTGATGTGTGTATTTTGGATTTTTGTCGATTAGGTCTTGTCCTACTCAGATAAATATTGGCTATTTTTCTAAACTGGTGTGGAGTACTTTTGTGGTGTTTTCACTGTGTTACTGTGTGTATGTGCTCAAATATTTACACATTATCTCTTTAGTTTAGCCTGACTGCTCTGTGCCAAGCTACCAGAGGGTGAGCACAGGTAAACTTTTAGTGTGTACTACACTTATTCTGACTAGGATTGTGGTTCCTGCTGGGACAGGGTGCATACTTCTGCCAACCAGAAGCTCAATTTCTAACACTGAGTCTAAATAAATGTTCAGTGGTACAATGGCCATTTCTTTTTCCACTGTATGCCCTAACCACCCTAGTCAAATTCCTCTGGAAAGGAGTTAGAGAGTGGCTGGCCGAATCCCACCCCCATGTACCAAATGCAATCAACTGTGTTCCCACACAAAATACCTATCCAGTACTTGTTCCTGGTAAGTGCTTTCTCTACTACTTCTCACTCTCATTTCAAAGACATATCTACCTGTTCATCTCAGCAGCACATCAAGCAAGTCCTAATTGCAGTTCATGGCACCAGCAGTGCTCTCTTGTCTGCCGAACCAAATGATTGCTCACTGTCACCCTGGCCCATATGCTACCCAAGATTTCTCATCTAGGACAGGTCAAGCCTCTGCAGGCAAAGGGTCATGGGCCTCTGTCTTGTCTTCACTGTCGTTTGCACCACAGAAGCTCTCACACTGCAGACATACTCTCTTTCAGAGACTTTGAAGGTGTACCACACCAGGGAATGGGAGCACATGTCTTTCCTGCACTGAAACTGATTTCATAGATATGTAACTGGCTGGGGACTAATGCTGACCAAAGGGAGAAGTAGATCATCTTTGTTAAATCACAGTGCTGTTGCATAGAGTCTGTACAATCATTAGTCATGACTGGCCTCTTTCTTGTTTTTTTGCCCTTTGTGAAGGCCATGTACATCCCAGTAAGTCATCAAATATTTCTGTACATGCTAATTTAAGAGTTAGGCTTAGTGGTCCAGTATAACGTGCATTATACAATGTCTATTAACCACATCCATCAGGATTAAAGTCATGTCAATGAATACTGATGAAAATGATGATGTGGTGCCAAAAGTATTATTCCTGGATCTGGACTTTGTAATAATCATGGAGAGCGTGATTAATGGATAACAAACACACAAAACAAGTTTACCTTTACTGCTATGCACATGATAGTCATATGCGGAAGCAGGCAAAGTGGCATGGTGTACCTAGTAGTGGCATTGCGTACCCGCCTAGGTGTGGATGTTGAATTGAGTAATGTAAATTGTCAGCAGCTAGAATCATCGAAAGCAAAGGTAGAGCTTGCACTAATATTGTTTGCATGCAAATTTGGGAAACAAACAATTCTAATTAATTTCCACTAATGTAAGGACAATGTTTCAAAGTGAGGGTCAAAAATTTTAAAGTAATGACACAATACTCATTGTATTGATTAGATCAAAATAATTCAAGAAACAACCTGAAGACAATGGCCAAGGTATTAGTAAGTTTGAGGATGATCTATAGAAAGCCTTTATGTGCAGATCTCCAAGACTGGTGACACTCCAGGTGATCCTACCACTTTAATCCTGGAACAAACCACGAAGAGATATTAAAACAAGTCAAACAGTAAAATCTTTAAGAAAGATTGATATAGTTACACGAATTAAACCCCGCACATTGGATCTGAGCTACCAAAATGGTTGTCTTACTTAAAAGGCCTGAATCACGAAAAAAACTAAATGTTGAAATAAGCAGCATACCCAGAAGTACTGCAGAGAATCCAGCCAGGCATGTGTGTTACTTACAAGTAAGGGGCATAAATGTCTTTTTTGCTGCCAGGTTTTGTGAAGTTCTTGATATTCACCCTTGGTGAGATCTGTGGAGTTTCACAGTTTATTTTCAGCAGTGCTGGCGCAAGGCTTTTATCTACGTAGCGGGATAATTCTCATTACTTGGTGAGATCATTTTTCTCTGATCCACCCCAGCGAGGCTGTACAATGTATGCAGATTATTTATCTGTAAGTATTTCCTTCACACAACTTTTTTGTGCACAATAGCAAAAGTAAGCAGAACATTTCTCTGCAAATTTATAATTTGACTAGCTTTTCTGTGTATGTTAGCATTGTAGAATACTATAAGATTCACCATCATGGACAGTATTGCCTGGTCTTTCACAAAGGTTGCAAAAAACAACTTTGCACATCCCTATTTATGATTTTCATAATTTTTAAAGTAAATGTATGGTCCTGCTTTAAGTTGTACTAAAAATATGACAATCTAACTGCACATGTATTGTTATCAGAAAGTCAGCTCTCAAAATGTCTTTACCTTCACAGTTGATGTTATTCACAATACATCTGCAGGTGGAGGTTTTGAGCAAGTTATTGTGATATACAACTATAGCATGCCATGTATGCGTGTTTCCAATAGATTTAGAAGTGGGGAGTCTTAGCACCACATAGATTCCGCCTGTACAGAGACAGGAAAATAATACAATCAAAAGTACCTTTTCAAATTTCATTTGTTTCTTCTTGGGAAACATATTTCCATGAAATATCTTTCCTTCCTAAACACTCTGTGAAAGTGAGAATGCTGGTATTCTTTCTGCAAAATATGTAACCAGATTATTTTTGTTCAGAAGTGAATATAGCTATGGAAAATATATTATAAAAGTGAGCACCCACAAAGCTACTCCCCTGCAGGTGTTCTCTTCATTTTCATGAGATTTTCCTGATCAAACCTAGATAGAACACTGTGAATCACCACTTCTGCACAAGTAGGTAGCGCTTACAAATGTAAAAGTTATGCGTACAGAAGTTACAGCTTTCTCAAGAGTACGTGATGTCAAGAACACCCAGATGACACCCAGAGCTTTCTGATCATTTATTAAAATTCCCTCAAGTGAAAACATGAGCCTACTGATGCAAGCTGATCTCCGACGTGTGTGTATCCCCTCGCTCCTTGCAGGTTTATCCTCGTTCCTCCTCCCAATTACTATCAACGCACGCTCACAGCAAGTGAGATGAGATGACCAGCTAGACCACTGAACTTGACTACGTCATTGGGCTCAGAGTCACTTATCTAGCAACATGACATCTCCCCTGCCCCCCATTTAAAGACAAACGTCTCTCTTCTCGAGTCATCGTATCTCCTCAATACGTTGGATTGGCTTCTTATGCATTCATTTTGATTGGCGTCTCAGATGCAAGCCACTGGTCTGGTGTTCAGGGTTTAGTTGAGTGTTGATATGCACTTAGTCAACATTCTCAGGCAGTTTGCCACTAAGAAACTAGGGGGAGACAGAGGCTCTTCAAAGGTTTGACACAACCTCAAAAATTAGTGCAGGATCAATCCCTCAAGTCCTGCATTGAAATGCAAAAAAGAGACTAGGTTATGAGGCTGGATGATTCAATAAACATCTGCCAGTAAATGATAGAGAATTTTCAGGTGGAGTTTTTATTTTCTCAAATCAAAATTGACAACAAAGGACAACACGTTTAAGTGCGGGATCAATCCCTCAAGTCCTGCATTGAAATGCAAAAAAGAGACTGGTGTTTGAGGTCTTATGATTCAATACACATCTGCCAGTAAATGATAGTGAATTTTCAGGTTGAGTTTTTATTTTCTCAAATCAAAATCGACAACAGGGGCCAACATATGTTTTATGACACATGTTTCTCCATCAGGGCCAAACTGTAACTAAATACAAGATAACATGTGCAATATCAATACTAATGGCCTTTCGCAGTGCATGAAACACTTGTTCCAGGACTTGGTACTATACTTTGCTCCTGCTTCCAAATTCTAGGATGTTATGACTGTAATTTGAAGCATTAATAAATGGGTTAAATGACCTTTCCTATGGCTTTGTGGAATAGAAGATACTCCAAAGCTGAGTCATTTGCATCAACACAAACCCAAATGTGTCCCGTAAAGGTTGTGATGTACTGTGAGTTCTCATGAAGTTCCAACTGATGGTCCTCTTTCTTTTGGTCTAGCTTGGAAAAGACTTGTGCTCCCTTGAGCAGCATTATCATGTCAACCGGATGGGAGCCAGGGTGTAGTTCCCACTGAATAGCAGTGTTTGGCAGCCTCACGTTGACATGCAAGTTCATCCTAACTTCTGTTTTGGGCTTGGGTACCATTAATAAAGGTGATGCCCAGTAGGTTGGCCCTTTGGTTTGTTCAATGATGTCTGCTGCTAATGGCTCTTGAGTTCATTTTCAACTGCCTTTTGAAGATGTAAAGGCATCCCCTGGTGGTGCTGAGTGACTGATTTAATGTGCTTGTCTATGTGTAGCTTTATTATAAAGTCTTTCTTTTTTCCAAGTCACGTGCAGAGCTTCAGATGTTTCTTTGCTATCAATGGCATGTCTTCAATCAGTTTCAGTTGTTCAGTGATGAGTAGATTGAGGAGGCAGTCAGCTGGGCTTGGCCCAATCATGATGATTATTTCAGTTTGTACTGTGTGGTCTTTATAGGTGAGCTTTGTTATGAACTTAACAAGACATGTAAGTAGCCTCTTAGCCATTCAGGTGTGATGATTCACTGGTTATACCTTTCCTTGGCATGCCAAGTTGAACGCATACACCTCATAATCTATGTTTTCTTCTGGCAGGAATTTCTTGTCAAGGGCTTCCTGAACTTTTTGATATTTAGCTGACTGTGTGGGCAGCAGTTCCTTCATGATCTTGCAAACTTTGCTGATGAGATTCTTCATTGTTGATAGTGTTTGTTTTTCACCATTTTCTCCTGACACTTTGATTAGGTCGTGAAAATCATCTAGCCATTCAATCCACCTTGGTCCACTAGTTCTGCCATTTGTAAAAATGAGTCGATCTTGCAAGAATACGTATGAGGCTCATCCTTTTCCAAACGTTGTTTCAGTGGACACTGTGGTTATTGTTTTGAGTGTCTGTTTTTTTGCCTTGGCTCTGCTGGTTCCGTTTACAGATGTGTTTCTAACTTTGTGCTCTGTTCCTTCTTGTAAGAGCAAACTTGCTGAATTTTGCAGGGGCGCTCTGTTGTGTAAATGAGATTATCTGACCTCAAATGGTGGCTTTTGTTCACTTTAATTAGAGCATGTAGCTCTAAAGTGTTGACCTCTATAGTTATACACAAGATCGCCTGACTTAAAAATGGCATCTTCCATGTATTTTAATAGGAGCGCCGAACTCCAAAAATGGCGGTGCTTTAGCTTCACCAGAGGTTGCCACACCTCAAAATGGGGGCCTCACTCTGATTGGATGAGGATGCCTGGTCTTAAGATGCCAGGTGCATTGTTTACACTGCAATGTTTATGCAGTCTCAGCGTAGTGGGGGTATCCTCTTCACCTCCGTGTGCAGTCTTGCGCTTAGCAATATCGGGTGCAGCTGACTCTCGCACTGTGAATGTATATCCTTACAGAGTGTCTTAGTGTGTTTTGCGTGGTACCGCTTGGTTTACAAGGAATTAGATGCTTGGAGGGCAAATTTGTTGCATGACAAGGAGGTGCATAGTCACTTACTTTTCCATCATGTGTGCCAGGATTCCATTAATGTTTTGCCCGTTGCTCCAGCAGCTACCTTTGTTTGCTGGTCTACTTTCTTCTTTCCTTTACCTTCATCACCAGATGTGATGTTGAGTACATTCAGACAACATGTGGAGCTTTCTCACCATTTATTAAAATTCCCTCAAGTGGATACATGGACCTACTGTGGAGGTACTTTCCAGAATATGTATCTCCTTGCTCTTACCTGGTTTCTCATTGTTCCCCTCCCACTTTCTATCCATGCATACTCGCAGGAAGTGTGGTGCGAGACTGCTGACCTCTATTAGGTCATTAGGCTCAGAGTCCCTGATTTTTTATATGCTTGTCATTTTAAGTTACATTTATAAAAATGGCACGTATTTGGCCCGAAATGCATTGGGATCTTTTCAAAATGTTAAAACTCAAGCTGCGTCAAGCATTTTTTGATTGAATTCACCGCGTCTCTTCCGCTACTGGATTGAATAAAAAGCTGAGAGACCTACACATTTCTCTTTCATCTGTTTCTGTTTGGAAGAATATTTTGTGAAATCCTCATTGTATCCACAGTTAACTGTTGTTTATAACCATATGAAATTCTAGATTACCACTGATAACTTTCGCTGACACTCCACTGTGAGTGCGTATTTTGTAGTGCACTTAAGTATCCCCAGACAACTTCTGGGTTGTTTGTTTAGTTTTAGAAAGTTGGCATTTTTCTACTCAAGCCTGCCAGTGTCCTGGGTCACATGACTGTGAATAGCTCTGCTGTTGTGGGTTGTGTATTACTTTCAGACAGTGAAACAAAAGAAACCTAGGTGTGTGGGGAGAGGGTCTTCCGGACAAGATGGGGGAAGGAGCTATACCCTGCCCTGAATACATTTCAAAGGGCCCTGCCTGCAAGACAAATACAAGGGAACTTGACACCAGACCTGCCCTTGCCTTTGTCCCCACAGATAATTTGGAGCAATGATCAGGGGAAGGCAAAGAACTGACTAGAACTGGTTTTGGAGGTAGGTCAGGGAATTCCTCCACACAAAGGCTGGCACCAGGCATACAGAACCTCTCATCAGAACACTCCTGGATCTATGGAAGATCCAGAAGATGGACTGCCCTGCTGCCAGAAAGAATGCCTTGCTGTCTGGAGAAGGAAGATTGGATCTGTTCGCTTTGAACCCAGGCAACCCAGAGTGAATCCAAGGGTCGGTTGGCTGACCTCCTGTGTGACCTAAATGGACAAAACAAGCTTCAAGAGGCCTGAGTGGCCATTGCCCAGCACCAACTGGACCTACATGGACCTGCCTGAGCCCTGCTGTTGTACTCTATTAGAGTGAGTCCTGATCCCCAAGATATATCCCGAGGTCCTGGACCCTTGGCTGGGATCAGAGTGTTCTCCTCCCTGTTTAACTGAAGGTTCTATCAAATCCGACAGAAAGTGACTCAGAGCCCTACAAAGCCATGAGGCCTTGAACTAAAGGCTCCACCAAACCGACGCCGAGTGATGCAAAGCCTCGCAGAGCAACGCTGTGCCTATCCCGTCTGAAAGCTGCACTGGTAACAATGCACAGTAAAGCTGAGACCCGCAGAGCCACACAGCTCCGGCAAAAAGGCTTCATTATATCCAATGCAGAGTGATGAGAAGCCCCACAAAGCCTCACTGTGCAGCTGAAAGCTTCTCTGGAACCAACGCTGGGTGGTTCAAACCCTCGCAGAGCCACGTTGTGCTGACCTAGCATGAAGGACAAAAGGTATGATTCACAGTGTGCCAAAACTGGCCCTGCTCCCAGCCTGTGCTCCACTGCGGTTGGCCTGACCTTGTGACTCTGTCCTGGGCTGGCACGACCAGATTACCAAAGTTGGCCCTTTCTGGTTCTTGGTGCTCTCTTACCTAAAACTTTAAAAATAATATCTTTGGCTCTACTAATTGCATTTTTGTCATACTGGTATCATTTTATTTATTCAATATTACTCTGTTTTTAAAATTGGTTTGGGATTTTACTTGTATTCTGTTTTCACTTTATTACTGTTTGTGTGCTGCATAAATATTTTACACATTGCCTCTAAGTTAAGCCTGGCTGCTTTTGTGCCAAGCTACCAGAAAGTTAAGCACTGGTTTATTTAGTGACTGTTGTGGCTCATCCTGATAAGGACTGTGTTTATTATTTGAGTGGGTCATTCGCCCCTCTCAACTGATAACCCAATTTCTTAGTGTATCCAATATGGAGTTGATGCACCAAAGGTTAGAGAGGCTGAAGTGTGTTTTAACTGAGAGTGAGTGAAGTTTTAAATTTTACCCACAAAGTAAAGTAAAGTCGGAAAATTTCACCTTGGGGTTTCTCAACTTTGCCTGACTTTAAATGTGGTAATAAATATCCCGCACAGCATGTTCTGTCCACTTGGGGAGAAATTTGTTGGGTCACCACCACAAAAGATAGAAAATGCCAAAGGAAGTAATAAGATAAGGGGAGGCTCAGGAAAGGGACTTTGTTGGGAGTGGGCTTGGTAGGTGAAAGATCATCTGGCTATACAGAGGAGACTTTTAAGGGGAGGCTTTGTGCATCCAGCAGAAGATGATGCCACGTGGGAGCTTGGTGCTGGGGATAGCCACCTAGATGACTGTCCACCTAGAGCCCTGAGTGGCCCTAAGTGATAATAGGAACTGTTTCCCTCAACTGAAAAAGGGCTGCTAATGTCCATTTTTTAAATAGCTTGTAATTGTTTTTACAACGTCGCACACTCCTAGTTTTAATATAGTACTTAAAATCTTGAACTCATTAACGGCGGTTTAACTGAGTCTCAATAGAAAGCACGCACTTTAGAAATACCCTAGCATAACATGCAACAGAATCTTCTCCATGTGATGCAAAAACAAACCCATAGGGTACTCGGAAAAGGGTCCCAAGTGTTTGATTTCGCTTTTGTTTTTGATTAGAGAAACAGCAAACAGGGCAACTCTGTACTGCTAGGAACCTGGATAGTCAATAGTCTAAAGAAACAATAGTTCCCTTGGAGAAAACCCTAAGCCTGAGCTTCCTCGGCCTGAGCAATTGCACACACACAAAATATAATAACACCAAAATTTACTATTACTATTACTATTTCAGATCAACAATTGGACAGTGGGTGCTCCAGTGAACAGAGCAGTGATTGTGACATGTGTACAAAATAGTGCGCTGAGTGTAATTCATGAACAGATCCAAAAACAAAATAACAATGTAGACTAATTTGCAAAACTATTTCAATCCTAGTTCAAAGTTTGAGTACATTGTAGGTGAATCACAATAAATGCCAGTCTACATGTCATAAGCATTGAGGTATCGACCCCTACATATTATTCTTGGGGGGGGGGTCTTCATCAGGTCTGGTTGGTAGCACATAAAAAATGATTTAACACAAGTGCATGCAATGGCCACCGAGTCCTAAAATCCTGAATGTGTGTCCTCTTTCTTGGATAAACAAAACTGTAACTGAAATACAAACCGCCATCAGCCAATCAGGCTAGAGTCTCTGCATTGTGTCTGGCTGAAAGACTGATAGTAGTACATTTTGGTATTGTTATATTCTGGGTGTGTGTCAATTGCTCAGGCAAAGGAAGCCAGGATTAGGGCTTTCTCCCTGAGGACCATTGTTTCTTTATCCTTTTGTTTTTGATTAGGCTGCTAATGTTAATTATCAGCCCTAATGAAATTATGAGTCTCAGGGGACCACCATGGGTCTGGTGTTTTTCAAACAGACACTGCAGCCTGCTAGACGTTGCTGCAATGTCTGGCTGACACTCTGGGAGAAATGGGACATTGCTACAGGAACAGGAAGCATTATCCCAGATTCCCCCTGTAATTCTTCATTTCAGAGGGTATTTTAGGGTCACACCTCAAATTTCCCTGTAATCCTCCAGTGTTAGAGATGGCTCTTGGATCAAGTATTCCAGGCCTGATGTTGGAACAATCGTAATAAGGTCTACAAGGGCTCCCTTCGAGTGCCTCTGTGATTTCAATGAGGCTGGTCCAGGACTTACTGGTTATATCAAATTTATGAGGTCTGCGGATGCAGTGTGATTCACTTCTGGACTTCACCTGCTCCCTGCAGACAAAATCTCCAGGAGAAACTCTGTGGGAATATAATAAGGAATTACTGGTGGGATCATGTTCCAAATTATCTGATTTCCCCATTTCTGATGGCACTGTTGTGATTCAACTTGTAAAATACTGGTAGCCCCTGGACTCATGGGTTACTAATACACCCCCCAGTATTTGCATCCCAAGGGAGAGATAGCTGGCGAACAATGGGGTCACACATAAATAGGGGTGGGTGAATTCCCTTTTTTAATCTTAAGTGGCTATGAATCATTTGACAATTCTGCCCCATTCAGATGGGCTCACATCCACTGGCTCTCAATTAAAACAAGATGGAAACCGTAGCGGCTGGCAAGGAACGGGAGTGGAGGGGCAGGTAGGGTCGTGTGGGGTGGCGGCAATTACAAAAAAAATTAAAAACACTTACCTCCTTGCCCGTCTCTCCTCAGTCATCTCTCCTGCGCCATCCCTTGTTCTCTCTCTGCCGGACCCCGGAAGCACACAGGCTCCCTTCTTTAAGCCAATCACAACGCTGCAATGCAGCGCTGTGATTGGTCTGAGTGCCGTGGCTCGGCACTCAGACAGAGAATGAGAGGGTGGGCATGTTCCCCACCAGGCTGTACAATGGTGGGGAACATGCAAAGTGCGCAGGACTGCTTGGGCGGCCCATGAAGGCCGGCCAAGCAATCCTGTGCACTTGAGAGTGCAGAAACCACTCCTCCTCCCAGACGTCCCAGGAGTCCCAGCCCCGCCCAACCTGGCAGAAAAAAAAACATGATAATAACAGAAATAACTTCTGTTATTATCATTTTTTTTTTACACTGCTCCACAAACAGGGGGCGACGCTCCTCCGCCTTCGCGGAGGAGCCGCCACTGGGTGGAAAGCATGCAGAATGCCCTGCAGTACAAGAATTCCTCATTCTGTGCAGTGAGGAGTGCAGGGATTGAGGAATTAATGTGCTGTTCAGCATTGTTAGAAGATGTATATGTACTTCATGCTGCATTCTTTCTGCTGACGGACATTTCTCGACTTGCACTGCAGCACATAATTAAATAGTGCTGCAGTTGTAGATGACAAATGCCTGTCTACAGGTTGGGAAGGGGAGCAGGGGTGCGAGGGGTTCCCTCCCATTAAAATAATAAAAGAAATCACAAATCAGCTCTCACCGCGGGGCAAACACCGGTGTACACAGTCGGTGATTGCAACACAGTGAAATATCTGCAAATCGTCATAAGCTTAACCATGTAATTACCTTAATGGTATTTGCATTAAGCTTGTTACACTGTCCGGCCCCTGACAGTGCACCAAACAACGTTTGCCAGCATGGGAGATTCTTCATGGCATCTGTCATGTAGAGCACTAGGAGGACCCTGCAGGGAGGAGCCGCACACATGCTTTGATGCTAGGGAAGTTGCTTTTAAGAGCACTGTCAGTCGTCCAGGCAATGTATTTACCTTAATGTAATTGTCATTAAGGTAAATACATTGCTTGGCACCTCACAGTACTCCTGTTGGGCTTAGGCTTTTTTCCACCTGCGGAGTAACCCTGATTCTACTCAGCAGGCTAAAAAAACAGGTGATTTTTTCATGTTTCCAAATGTTCCCAAATATTTTGACCAGCCTTAGCGTAAAGAGGCAGTTAGAGCATTAACTAATTTGCACAATTGCTATCCAAATAGTAATTTAATTTTTTTTTTAATGTTCGTAAGGCAAAGTACTATTATCATTGTAATTTAGAAAAGGGTTATTTAGCCGTCTAATCAGGCTAAAAGAAATTATAAAAAAAAGAAAAATACATTTTCAAATGAAATCTTCCAACTTAGAAATATTTTTACATGTTCAGCTTTGCAACAGGTTGGGAAGAAGTTCTAATTAAATTGAACTTATCAAGGCACAAGCTTAAATTTTAGGCAGTAAAAATAAGTCACTCATGTTCAGGAATATGATGACCGTGAGATGGAGATTTATCCTAGTTTTATAGTATTTCTTTTTTTTATATTTCTGTCTGTATTTATTAATACCTATTTTTGGTAATTGTATTTTCGTCCATATTTGTTTAGGACAACAAGATGCAATTAGCATAGCTTCTTATTTAACTGACACATGTATACTTATACTTGAATGCCTGGCATATTTCAAAGCAATGAATATCCATAAATGATAACTCAATAAACTAATAGGAAAACATGCACATTTTAGTATGAACCTTGTGCACAACTATGGCTGTTTAAACCTTGTATGGAAACGTTCTCACTTTTTTAACTCCCTTACCTGTACATCTGCATAGTTAATGGCCTGTCAGTCTTAATTGACAGCATCTAGAATCACTCAAAATACAACTTAACTTCCGTTATTATACATATTTAAAAATAATTACAACCAGGAAAATTGATGGCGTTCTGTCTGTATTTATCTGTAAATATCAGTCAAAATTAAAAACTGGGAACCTTACATATGGCTCGGTGGGCTGAGTGTTAATTTTGATAGATCTGTGAGTGAAAGGTATCGGGAAGCTTTATAAGTTGTGGTTGGCTAGATAAAAGGCATACGCCTCATTAATAACTTTTACTGACTAATCAAAGCTCTTTTTAAATGTTACAGAAGTATTTGAAGTTATGAAAAGTTGGGATTTACTGCCAAAAGCTATCCCAAATATGCAGTTAACGTGCTTTCTATAGAGACAGATGTGCAACTTGTATGTCATAAGTTTTGGTGTGGACAGAGATGACACATCATTTTTTTCTTTATTTGTGGATCAATTAATTTGGTAATAATATTCTTCATTAACATACAAGGCATGTATTTGAATACATAGACGTCCCAGCCTTTAGTTTTCCAAAATGAAAAACATGAATACATTGTAACTTGTAGGTTACTGTCAGACCTAACATCCTCGGTGTGGTATTCCCCCTAAACTTTTTGCCTTCACTTCTCCTGCTTTGCTGAATTTGTTTTTGTAGACATTAGGGCCAGATGTATCAAAGGGTTTTACCCATTTTGTGTCTATTGGAAAATGTGTTCGTACATACAGCCCTAGGACTCTGTGCACTTTACCACTGCAAATCAGTGCTAAAGTGTTTGTGCCCGCTCCCTAAAATATGGCTAAACTGGTCAACATCTGATTGGCACATTTAATTTATTTGTAAGTCCAGAGTGAATGGTATAAATATGTACCCAGACGCTGTAAATTACATGCTACTAGTGGGCCTGCATTACTATACACTAGGGCAACTCAATCTTCCCCAAGGAACTGGGTATAGTAGTCAATTCACAGAAATTGTTCCCTGAGAAATTATTTCTCCAATGTTCGTCACTTTAAATGGTCACAGAAGTGATCCTATTAATGATATTCAAATAATAATTCATCATTACAAACACAGACGTATTGTTATCAAAACAATCATTTTTTAACATATTTATATCTCAATCAGTATTTCATTAATTCAGTTATACATGACATATGTTCAAAATATATTCCATACTTCAAAATTCCACAGCAGTACATATACAAATTCATATGTTGATAATGGCACTGCCCTATAATCCCTTATTCACATACTGTTTTGATAACAATATGTCTATATTTGTATTGATTAATTATTATTTGAATATTAATAATAGGATCACTTCTGTGTCCATTTAAAGTGATGAACATTGGAGAAATAATTCCTAAAGGGAACAATTTCTGGGAATTGACTAGTGGGCCTGCAGCACTCCTTGTGCCACCCCGGAAGTAGCACTGTAAAACATGTTTGAGGCTTCTCACTGCAGAATGTAGTCAAATTTTAAACTGCCATTTCGACCTGGCAAAACAAACATTTTTCCAGGCCTAACCCTTCCCTTTTATTACACATAAGTCACCAATAAGGTATGCCCTAAAGCCTGTAAGGCAGGATGCACTGTATTTAAAAAGTAGGCCATGTGAGTTGTTAATGTTTTACATGCCCGGGCAGTGAAAAACTCATAAAGTCATTTTTCACTACTGAAAGGCCTATCTCTCCCATTGGCTAACACTGGGTTACCTTATTACATTTAATAAGTGCTAACTTTGGGCTGGGAGAAGACAAATATATACTGTTTAGACTCAAATGAATAGCAATTTAAAGTCCTCTTTAATGGTAAAGTCGGAATGTTGGTCACAATTCTGAAAATGCCACTTTTAGAAAGTTATGGACCTAGGAGTTGGGTCTATTGTTTCAGCAAGGTTAGAGCACTTGAAAAAACTGCATAAACACTCAAATACCTTCTTTGAAAATATTTTCACAGATAACAATTCATAGTAACCAAAAAACATAATTAACATGACCACAATCTCAAAGCATAGTATTATTTAAACACTTTTGTTCTATTTCATTATAAGAGTATTGACTACCGGGATATATATTGCAACTCCTACTGTTGAAAAAGTAGCGGACTACTACATTTTAAAGTGTATTTCAATTGTAATTTTTTTTACATTTCTTTTGTTGAATTTTAGAAACTAAGAACACGTTGTGGGCCATTGAAGTTCATTGGACATTCACTGATGGTTATGTTATCCCATGTTTATAATTTGTCATGCAAAATTAACAAAAGGTGTTTAAATTAATACTGTATTTTGAGAGTGTGGTCATGTTGATTAAATGTCCTGGTCACAATGAATTATTATCTGTGTAATTAATTTCAGACCAGGTATTTGGGTGTTTATGTACTTTTAAAAAGTTGCCATTTTCTTGTCCTAACCATTTGTGCCTTCTGCCAGTGTCCTGGATCACAAAACTGTGAATGGCTCTGCTGTTGGGAGTTTGTGTATTCCTCCCAGACAGTGAAACAGGGAGGACTGGGTATGGGCAGGATGGGCCATAACATAATGCCAGGATGGCTGGGGGCACAGCTGTGGCCTACCCCACTTGCACTTCAAAGGACTTGGCTCCAGCACACACAAGGAAACCCATCATCAGCCTATTGTGGCCCACAGACAGTGTTGAGCCTTAATAGGGGAAGGGAAATACTTTCCAGAAGCAGATGTGTAGTTAGGACTGGGTGTCCCTGCACACATAAAGGCTGGCACCAGGTATGATATTGAACTTTGGAGCCACTCATCAGAACACTCCTGAACCTGTGCACATTACAGTAGAAAGACTGTTCTGCTGCCAGAGAACTGCCCTACTGCTTGAAGACTGCCTTGGTCTGCGAAGGAAGACTGGACCTGCTTGCCTTCTTCCCAGGCTAAACTAAGTGACTCTAAGGGTCAGTTGGCTAACCTCCTATTTGAGCTACAGGGACATAACAAGCTCCAGAGGCCTCCCTGCAGCTGCCCAGCTGATCTTCTGCAAATGGGCCAGCATGGACATGCAACTGGGCCTGTCGGAGCCTAGCTGCCCTCTGCTGGAGTGAGCTCCTGATCCCCAAGCAGTGCCCCAAGGCCCTCAACATTTTGCTGGCCTCAGTCTGTGCTCCTCCCAAGAAGAAACTGTGAAATCATGAAGTTTGGGCTCTTTGAGACTGTGAACGGGCCCCTTCACACTGAGACTCTGCTACCCGTGATGACTGCCAATGCGAACTCAGGTGAAGACCTGTTCTGCAGGCTACAGTGACAACCGGCAAAGCGAGATCTACACTTTGTGTTATAGACCTGACAGCTCACAGTAACTCCCATTGTGAAGCTTCAGCAATGACCATCCGGCCTGCTCTTCGCGCAGCAGAAAGGCCATATGTGATACTCTCCCTGCTCCTCGCCGCCTCCTCCCTTGAGAAGGTAACTCTTTCAGCTAAACCAATTTGATCCCTGTATTCGATGTCACTCTGGTATAATTTTATTTATTAAGATGTACTCTATTTTGTTTACATTTGTTTGGGATTTTTCTTGTGTTGTGTTTTCATTTTATTGCTGTTTTTGTGCTGCATACTTTATACATTGCCTCTACGTGAAGCCTGACTGCTTTGTGCCAAGCTACCGGAGGGTCATGCACATGTTATTTTACTGACTTTTTATAGTTCATACTGACAAGGACTGTGGTTTTTGCCTGAGTGGGGCTTCCACCCCCCTCAACCAATAACCCAGTTTCTTATAGCTACCCATAGGTCTCTGCATCTGACACAGTGGCGTAGCTTCAAAGGGGGTGTTTGGGGTGTGACAATCCCCAAATAAATGCATTCTTGGCTTGGCAGTTGGGTCTGGGGGCCCTGAATCTGGTCTGCTATGTCTTTGTTGGTTTTCTTTGTCATCCTCATTTCTCTAAGAAGTTTTGACTGTTTATTTTTTGGATCCTGAACTTATATATAGTGACCGGATTCCTAAAAAAGTTGTTATTTTACACACATAGAAGTACTCCGTGAATGGGTGCAAATGTATTACTTTTTAAAATTCACAAATATTCGCAGTACTAGGCATGAAATGTTGCACCAGTTGCAGTATTACAAACATACTACTGACAATCAAAAACCCAGAAGGTGATGGGACTGTTTATCACGAACGTTTGACATCTCACCCTACCACTTACCAGGCCACTGTTTTTTTTCCTGCCAGAGGTAAATTTGAGGCTCACATCCACCCGAGTCTCACTGGCTAAGCTACATCCTTGGTCATATGGACAGGTGTTGCCGAGTCCCCACCCCTACACCCTAATTTGGAACTAGACCGCAGACCATCCACCCAAGGGATCTCACCCTGAATCTCACTGGCTAAGCTACGTCCCTGGTCAGACACTCTCCCTTCTGAACTGCCCTGAGTGATGCTTCTGAATGAACAGTTTGTGAATTTGACAGCCAAAATTAAACTTTTCACATCCTTCAACTATGTTTTTTAACAACAGGCTAGGTATAGATCTTTCCTGTTTGTGGCTCGTGCTAGATTTTTTTTCTCGTGGGAAATCTTGCAGATGAATTTTTACAAGGTTGGCTCTTTAGAAAAAAATGTATTTTAAATTAAAATGAATTAAGGTATGTGTCAACCACTTAGTGACACTTTGAGGGTGCACATTAAAGATAGTTTAAATTTACTTTAATTAGCTACGTCCGGGTTGTGAGTAAACAACTAATTCAGATCCTCATTTTGTCACGAAAGGAGCAAACCACCCTATTTCTTTAAACATGAACCTCACATGTTATCAACTTATTACAGTTATTGTCTTCTGAGGCAACCCCAAGTGTTTGTTTTAACATAAAGATGGTAAAACATTCTGCAGTTGCATTGCCCATGTTTAATGTCTACCTGTGTGGCCAGGTCAAAGCCTCCATTAAACCTTTTACATGGTGTTCATGGCGAAATTGTCTACTTTGACCAGTGTCAGAAACAGTGGCTGGGTCAGGGTTATTTTTTAGCCTCAAAGAGATAAAGCCCATGCCAAGTATACAACACTTCCGTATGAAGACCATCTTAAACTAATTTGACATATAGACATAGATAATATATTTGCAAATATTGCACCACAAATTGACTTTTACTACAAACAAAATGTTAAAGAATTGTGGCCCTGCATGGTTAACAGCCCCTTCGTACAATGGCAACTCTCCTGTAGTACGAAGCCCTGAAGACTGGGCCACTTTCCCGCATTCTCGTGCCGTAGCAGTAGACATATCAAAAATGAGTTACCTGTTTAACTTCAGAAAGTCTGAATAGAGGAAGTAACTGAGAATGCTGCCCACTTAGTTCTTCATAGAAGACTGCCATCAGAATACTACTGAAAGCACATTTATACAAGCCCCATACTCGACCTCCCACGTCGCACCCACATCACACCACACCTCAGGAAGCTTCACTGGCTTCCCATTCACTGGCACAGCCAATTCAAACTTCTCACTCACACATACAAGGCCCTACACAACATACACAACACAACACCAAAATGCTTGAATAGCCGCATACACTTTCACCAACCCACCAGACACCTATGCTCTGCCTCACTCTCATTCGCACACACTCCCCGCATCCGCAAATGCAAAGCTAGAGGTTGCTCATTCTCCTACATCGCAACCAAGACATGGAACGACCTCCCTCAACACATAAGAGCCTCCTCATCACTTCGTGAGTTCTGCAAGAAGCTGAAGACCTGGCTCGTCACATAACACCTTGGGATCACACACCTACACACCTGCCCAAGCGCCTCCATACCCTCTCGGGTGATTAGTGCGGTATACTAATCAACATAACATAACATAGCATACAAGTCTGAAAAGCTAGAGTAATTAACACCACTGAATGACAAGACAACAATCCCCTTCAGAGCATGCTTTCTCTTTGGCCTTCTTCGTTGCACACGTGTGTGTGTGTGTGTGTGCGTGTGTGTGTGTTCAATTCCCATCTCTTTAGATTTGCTATTTCATTCAGATATATTTATTTTATACGTTGTTTGATTATATTAGACATTTGTGAAGGAAGGAACCATAAGCAAGCATACCTAGAAATTGTGAGTGGCCAAACAAATGAAATACTGACTGACAATAAGGCAGGTATGTTGACTGTAAGGCCTGTGTGCTAAATCATAATTCTTAAACAATATCATTGTTAGGGCTAAGAATTACAGCAGATTATAATGGGAATCACATTAGCTCAACGGATGAATACAGGACCTTTGCAAAACGAAAAAAAAATCAGTTATGCAACACTGTTCTGGCTGAAAGGGAAGTTAAATGAACCAAACACTGACTCTGCATCTCTCGACATCGCGCTGACAGATAATGTGGCATTTTCCTAACAATAGATTTCAAAACGTGTGACCAGGGGGCACTACCGCTGCAGAAAGATGTACCCTGTGTCCTACAAGCTCTTTATATCATTTTTAACGTCACTTACTTTAAGAATGTATTGGCCTCTGGAACTATCTGCAATAAATGTAAGTTTGTGCAATTAGAGTACCTGTACCTGGGTCTTCCACACGTATTCGTCCCACAAGGAAGCGTACAGTTCAGCGGTTTATCACCAGCATAATCTAATAGAGACAGCTTCTTAGCCCGTACTTTCGGGGCGCAAGCCTATTGGCCTTCATGGTAGCAGCGGAGGTTAAACGGGGATGCACCGAGCAGGAGCGTTAGCTCCCCCTGCGTAGTAACTGGCACGAGACCACGGTCTCCCCGAAGGTGCGTGTTCTGCGTCATATCCACAAATAGGGTTTGAGTTCACTATGACGTTAGAGCACCACCGGAAGCAATCTGAATACTACTTACTATAACAGCCTGGCATTGGCCAACTGAGCACTAACAGAAGTGTCTCTGAACCGCATTCCAGTTTCAGGAAGTCGTGCAAACAAAAGAGTGTTACCCTGTATATTCCAATTAAAGAAACTAGCGGGGGCACTGAGGCATGTCACACTGGATCTGCAGGGTGCAGCGGGGGGGGTCAAACATGTGCTCCTTTGACCTTCTCGCCTTTCTCCCGACACAGCTGGGGTTGGTTCATTCGTCTGCTATTCCACCCCCGCGCACCTTGCTAGCGAGACCCCGTCATCACCCTCTGTCACTAACTAGAAAGACGTGTAACTACAATGTTCATAACTGTCTTACCCATCCCTAAACACAAACCATAGCAGCACTTCGTTGACGTTCCTCTCAGCAATTACAGCCACCTCGGGTAGCACATTCACGGCGGTGATTAAAGAACACACTGCCAACCTCGTGCTCTGCCTGATAACAGCAATCCAAGACTCCCTGTGGGGAGAACAACGCTTAGCATCTAGCACGTGAAGAGCAAGGTAACGAGGGACGGGGATACCTGGAGCTGTAAAATGCTGCAGAAAGCAACACAAGCAAACAGGCAATAAAATCAAGCAAGCAGCAGATGGCGGCATATCATATTTAAAAAGAATAAATATAGGTACATATGCGTGTGGAAACTCTTCCCGCGCAGCCTCAGTCACCATCGGGGCTGTAACAGTTCACAGCTCAGGGGGGGAGCAACTAATAGCAAGCAACTTATACCCAGAGCATTGATTAAAATACCCCTCTGCCATGTTGCCTGGAAAGGCAAAAGCTGTTTCAGACTTTTTGGATTGGAAGCCAGGTTTGAAGGAGACTTTAGTGGAGCTAAGTACAACCAGAACCAAAATGGAGAGCAGCCAAAAACGACAGAAAAGCTCAAGCCACTAACAACTGAAATCAAAAAAGTTACAGAAAGTTACTCCAGGCAGCCAAGCCTGCCCATAGCAGATTTGCTAACGCTGACATCAGTGGGCTGTACTCACCATGTTGACTTCTGAGACCATATCTATGCTGGCCACGTCTATCCTCATCCCAACATCCACAGGAGCCCCTGCAAAGGAAACAGAGGCCAGTGCCAACAGGTGAGCACACAGGTATGCATGCTGGAGCACTCATCCGCATATCCAGCACGCTGCATAAGACCCTGCCTACAGCGTCTGGGGCACATGAACTACTCAGGGACAGACGCCAGGCACACACACAGTATTACACATACAGCAGGCGCCCTGTAGCCGTCCCACAGGGCAAAGGGAGAGCGCGGGTGTCCTAGCGGGGCCGATAGACTGACAGGGATCGGCTTACCTCCAAAGTCTGGCCTCAAGCGGATGTCATATCCTTTTAGCAGCCTGTCTACCGTCTCCTTCACGTAAGACATGTTGCTGGGCTCGTTGACACTGCAGGGGGTGAGAGGAAGGGGCATGGGTCATTGTATGACAGGCACAACTGGAGCACCATACACAACACCAACAGATCTCTACCCCGCTCCCCTAAACCTCACCAGACACGAGGCAACCACAGACTCACTCACCTCTGCGCGCAGCAGACCATGGCCACCATGACGGGAAATGACAAGATCCCGAAATACCCTCGCTCCCGAGCTGTCCACATTCCTGGCTTGGGGGGCCGAATCGCTCCCGCGAGCGGCAAGGGAAGATTCAAGGGAAGCAACTTAGCCCAATGCGGTGCAAAATCCGGAGCCCGGGCGCGCCTGCGCACACCCGCGGCCACCGCTTGCCTGGCAAACAATTTCCCTTGCAAAGCAGGCGGCGCGCAGCGCAGACTCTTCCGAGCAGGGAGGGGAGTTCGGGCTCGGATCTCTGCGCCTGTAAAGCATCTGGGGAAGGGTGAGCCGGGGGCTGTTCACCGTGTGCCGCGGCCGCAACGGGGCTGAAGAGGCTGTGCGCACCCCTCCCCTGCACACAGCAGCGCGGTCACATCCCTCAACATGTTAAGGGAGCATTTTAACCCGAACCCGTCCGTGTGCGCTCCCCCTCCCTCCCTCATGCCGGATGTGAGCTGCTGCTTGGAGATGGAGGGAGAGCGAGGAGGCTCATTGGCAGGCAGCGTGCCTCTTCTCTTTGCACTAAGGGGGCGAAGTGCTCCGAGATCAGCAGCCGAGCTTTATTTACATTCAACCCACAGTCTCGCCGGATGATGGCATTAAGCAATATCGGGGCAATGCATGGGAGTCTGCCGAGCCACGCGTCTGAGCGTGGGAGGCCGAGGGTGGGGGCCACTGAGTGTGAATTCCGCATAGCGAGCATTCATTATCTTAAATATTGTGTAAATCGTCTAGAGGCTAAAGATAGTCCTTTGCGGTGCGGGTCCAGCCCCAGTTCTCGAGGGCAGTCGTCAAGCCGACAGAACTCCTAGTGGTCTAAAATACTTTACGTGCATGTTTACTGTTTAACATCCACTATATACCGCCGCCCTCGGGACTTCATTTCTTATACAACGAAAGGCAGTTCTGTTATTTGAACCGAGAACATATAGATTCTGACGTCTGTGCTCTGACGGCTGAAATCTGCTTCATCATTGGACAGAAGTGCGGTCAGAGCACGGTGTGTTTGCCTTGAATTGGAGGTACAGTCCTCTTCCTTCCGAGTCGGTGCGCGGCCTCAGTTACTTATGGCCAATGCCTTATAGACAAACCTGCTCCATTTCCTCAAAATAGGCAATAAACGCAGCAGCACAACTAAACGCAAGAAAACCTATCAACGGCTGACCTGTTGAATGTCTTTTTGCCAGCCAGGCGCTTCAGCGAGGCATGGTCCAATCAGCGCTACCCAGAGCAGCTAGAGGAAACCTACAGGACCAAGGACAGCACCTCGACTCCTATGCCTGGCCCTGGGACACTGACGCCTCATATTTCAGTTAGGTCTCTCTGCCTTGATGTGTCGAATGGTACGACGAGGGGCTATTAGCGGCCTAGTTCAGTCAGAGAAGCGCTGCACAGGGCAGGGAGAGGAAGCGACCAGGACCATGGAGAGAGCCCGGCCCTGGGGCTCTGCATTGTGCCTGAGTGAGAGAAGTATTTCTTCCTTGTTTAACTGTGTGCCAGGCGGCACCGCGAGAGTATGTTAGCTGCTTAGTCCTGTCAGCTCAGCCCTACCCAGGACAGATGGATGAAGTGGTCACTGCCAAAGAGAGTGCCTAGTTGAGCCTATCCGGCGTGGAATGTTCACTGCGTCAGTGATATAACAGTGATTTGCATGACATTCTATCAAGCAGCATGGTAACCGAACACACCCGGAATTTCGAGTTGATTCAAGTTGCCACTTGGAAAGTTTCCAGTGCCTTAAATTTTTTTTTATCGTTTTCTGATGGACCCTAAAGATTTCAGTTAGTGATTTTATTTAGCCAGTAGTTTTTCCATTGTTTTTCCCGTTGGTCATTATTCATACATATTCCTGTTTCCAAAAACAGAGTCACAGTAGTTTTATTTCATAGAAATATTTAGTAATTCTTCAACTGGAATTCCTTTTACGACACCTTCATGACGCAATCTAACATGCGAGTAGAAACTTGCCTGCAGCACTTCAAGTGCGGGGAATGATTTGCATTAATGTACACGTTGATTGTCTTAATAATAAAACCAACAAGTGCTGGGACGTGTTGTAGCCACGCCGGAAATGGGAACCCAAAACTGGCCTGGCAATTTTGTCGGACCGGCCCCCACACCGGGTGGGAAGGGAGGGGCAAGCCTGAAGAAGCCCTGCTGCTTAACAAAACCGCCTCTCGGCACTGCTGCTTTTGTTACTGGGGGCCGACATTGCAGCATCGCTGCAAAACCAGCCCCCAGTAACAAAAGCGGCCCCCACCGCTCCAAAACCGGCCCCCACCGCTCCAAAACCGGCCCCACCCTTCCAGCCTCCTAGGCAAACACCCGATGTCCGCTACGGCCCTGATTGTAGCCACCCTGTTTATCCACTGTAGCTCCACGGGTTTTTAGCAAGCCACGTCACCACTGTGCCGAAAAGCAGTGCTCATCTGTTCCAGAACAGTATGTTTTGGTACATTTAGAAAAAATATGGCTTAAAGGAGAATTTTAGCTTGCTGTGCGTGTTTCTTACTGGGCTATTGTAAAGTGTCGCGCCACAAGCACACTGCATATAGCATTCATTCACCAGTTTCAAATAGATTATCTGTTGCATGCAGTTGCTGAATAAGTTTGTACGTCACCGCTACAGTATACATTAACTGTCGAACGTGGATATTCGTAGTGACCTCTTTTCGATGCTTGGAAACCCATGGAAGGTTCTACAAGAGCACAGTAACCAGGTGTTACGCTTTCATTACGAGTATTAAGTAGGGTTGCACGCAGTAGGTCCGTTTCAAACAGAAGTGCCACGTACAGCCATTCTCAAACCTGAAGGAATTACGTACCTGTGGTGTTGTGGGCCCTATGCCCTTGATGGAGCAAGGACTCGTAAAAGAGACTTGCTCGGAAGCAATCCTCTCGTTTAACTCACTAACGAATTATTAACAACGTGTTTGTAATTAATAATTGCATTTAGAACAAGAAACGCGGACAAGGAAGCTTGCCTATGTGTTTACTAACGGCAATAACATGAACGAAGGACTAAGAATGCACTCTAACACGGGATCTTTACTGCGCATGCGTCTACTGCATCTACGTAGTATGACGTACTAACTCTTGGAGGGAAAATCTTGTGCCTGCGCAATAAACGATAAAATGGCCGCTTGAAAGCTCACATGCATGGCACCACGATAAAATGGCCGCTTGAAAGCTCACATGCACGGCACCTGCTTAGCTGAAATAGAATATAAGTTTTATACTAACGCAGATGCAGAAAGGGAAATAACAAATGGAGTGGGTTAGAGTAGAGGTTGGTGGTATACAGTGAAATCATTTATTTTTGAGAATAAAATTTTTCCTTTTGACTTTATTATTAGTGCGTATTTGGGCCTGTCAAACTTGTCTGAGTCGAGCAGACTGACGTTGCGCCACGCATGCGCCCTTGCCGAAAAAGTACGAAAGATGACTAAGGACTTGTCACGCGTCCAAGTCCAGCGAAGATGTGCCCTGGGAACATGAGGGTGAAGAGTTCATATGAAGGAACTTTATTCAAGAGATCGCAACAAATTGTATTAATAAAGTTGGGAGATGTATGGGAAAGGAAGTGGGGTAATAAAGTTTGAGGGGAGGAGTTTTGAAACAATGGTTTAAAGAAATAAGTGAAATGTAAGCATGGTGTGACGATCATCCCCCCTTGCCTGTCCAATCAGAGTTAGTCGCCTGTAAAATTGAAACATTAATGGGTGGTACATTGACTATAGAAAGGTATAATTGAGGTAGGTTAGTTAGTTAGACAGCGCGATGCTGGGAGTGACTTTTTGGCGGAAGCATTGCAGAGCTTGGGATGCTGTCGGTGTTGGGGTGGTGCTGATGCAGTGAGATGCTGATGAAGAAAATCGAATGCAGAACCATCTACTTAATTTAATTGGGCTGGAAAGAAGATCGCGGAAGAACCACGAGGAGGAAGAGAGTGTCAGAGAGGGGTGCGACGCAGTCGTCGGTATTTAGAGAGGTGAAGTATCCTGTCCTGATTCCTGTCCTGAAGTCTTTGTCTCCTGATCTATCCTGGGGGACCCTTACCAGCCCTTTGGCCAGAGGGTTTGGTCTTCACACCATTCTTGGTAATTATAAAACTCATCGTATTGATAGATGCTCTTCTCTCTCTGTCCTCTTCTTTCTGAGCATAGTTATTGTGTGAATCTGAATCACTAAATACATATCTGAAATTGATTGGATTGACACACTTGCGAATGAGGGTGTTTGTACTGAAAACGATTGAGATGGTTCACAAACAATTAATTTAGATAAAGATTTTAAAACTTCCCGAGTCTGTGAATATTTCATTTTTAATCAAGAAATGTTTTATAAGTTATGTTAATTATCACCATCAACTAGTTCCAACTAATGGTCCATTGACCAGAGGAAAGAACTAATTGATCAGTGAAAGGTTTAGTTAGGGAAAGAAATAACTGGACCTTGAAGTATGAGAAGCATAAACTAAAATGTTCCGGCGGTCTACTTGCTGTTATTGTGGAAGTAGTTATATGGGCCCAGGTGTGTATATGGTAGTGGAGTATTTGTTGTTAGTACACCGCTGGATCAGTTTTCTGTCAGCACAGTTATGGTTATTATTGACTAGTTTGGTGATAAGTATAGATTATTGATTATTGATCTATGTTTTAACAAAAGAGTTAGCGTCTTTGTTTCTATATCGTCTGGAAAATTCCCGGGGAATGAATAGCAGGTGGCGATAGAAACCACACTGCAGTGAGGTTACTCGTCTGTTGGAATAACACTGAGGAGCTAGGTAGGGCTGGCAGTGTTAAAGTAGGGACTATTTTCTGTGTAAAAGTAAGAGTGGTTGATAGCAAAGAGTTCGCTAGTGAAACTTTAGGCGTTATATCACCTAGTAAGGGTAACCCTGAAGGAGTAGCAGGTTCCTCTAAGCTAGATTGACAGCAAAAGGAGTTCGCTGGTGAAACATCGGTCTCAAATTTTCCCTAACGGGTGACACCGGAGGAGTAGCAGGTTCTCTGGAGCTTAGGTGAAGAGTAAGCGGAAGGTTTTACTCACAGTGAAAAGAAATAAACTATCTTTTGATTTAGCGGAACAGACAGAGTAGCGAATGTTTTTATGTCGTTAATAACAAAGAATTTTTAGAGAAAATATTGAGAAATAAAGTTTTCGTATTATCTTGTGAAGGGAGGGTGAGTTGCCGGAGTGGTACTGACGTCATAGTGAGCCGCGCTGGGATTGGTAGAAACAGCGGGCGTGTGACAGGAGCAGCCTTGTAAAGGAGGGGTCAGTAGTAAGGAGCAGAACTGACGTCAGGAAAAGGCCGCGCTGGCATTGGTCAGATCACGAGCGTGAGCCTGATTTGATTGGATACTAAGTTAGAAGCTGCGCTAGGATTGGTAGAGAGAAAGATTGTATGCGGGATTTTGATTTGACTGTCAGTGCAAGACGTACAGGTAGAAGATTTCAAGGGTTTGCGGAATACAATTTCCTACACCGTTCTTCAAGAATGTATGGAGAGAAAAGAAAGATGTCATTTTTAAAGAAAATTCAGAATTTCTTTGTAAAGGATAAGCCTGTGTTGACTAGAGAAGGAATTCCTATTCCGCCACCGAAGACATCAGCATCTTTTATGATGATGGAAAGAGGATATCATACTTGCGTGTGGTTGGAAAATTGGATAGAATATACGAAGGATGATGGTGTGTTAGCGTTTCCTAAGGATGGTACATTTAATGGGAGGATTCTTCAGAATTTGAGATTGAAAATGAATGATTTGGAACCTAGACCTAGGTTAACTCAATATGAGGCTTTGGAAGAATGGGAGACTGAGTCATATGAAAGAGAGAAATGCAGAGGTGGAAGGTATAGAGGATTCTTTCCGAGACATTTGCATGAGTCACGCGAAGGGCAGATGAAACAATGGAGGAGAGCTATGGTATCAGAGGGGTTATATCCAGTGTTGATGAAACAATGGAGGAGAGCTATGGTATCAAAGGGGTTATATCCAGTGTTGATGGCTGAGGAACAGTTTGGAGGAAAGTGTAAGGAGAAAACGAAACACATGAATTCGGCAGGTTATGGTGAATCAGACGACGAGTTGTTAGAGGATATTTTAATTAAAAATCCATCACCGTATCAGGAAGCAACTAGTAAGGTTACCCCAAGTGCACCGGCAATGGGAATGCCATTAACCCCACAGATTTGACCTGAAATGTCATATAACAGAGTGTTGCAGGATCATGAAAGAGAAGCCTTGAATAAAACTAGAGAAGAACTAGTTCAAAAGATAGGACAGTTACATTTGAATACTGAAGCCTTGACAGTACCAGTGACCATTGGTCTGGTAATCCCATTGTATGGAGATAATAAGATTTGCCAGAAAACACAACCTGTGACAATTCCATTAAATAGTCCTAGAAAAGAAATAATAATTACAGATCATCAGGTTAGCGAAAGTGAGTCAATTATTTCATTAATGGACCTCCCTATTGTGGAACCTCTGACGGAGACTCCAAAGAGAGTTACGTCTATGAATTTGAGAGAAAGAAGACCTTTGGTTCCGGCTGGAACTGGAGGCGCAACAGTAGTCACCTCTGAAGAAATAGAAAGGTGGGCTCAGGAAAGAGATAATCAGAACCCAATACCAAAGATTTTAGATAGCAGATTGAAAGTGGAATTGGAAGAGATGATGACAGGATGTGTGGGCACAGAAAGATTGAACGCTTACAATGATGAGGAGTTATTATTTTTGTGTAAGAGTATAACCAGGAGAGCAAGAGTATTTCATGAGAGACTGACTGAAGTTGTTTCAGAGATTGGAATAGATATAGGAAAATCGAAGTTGTTGCAGAAACCATATCGAGTGGACTTTACTGATAAAGATTTAGAAAGTGTAAATGCTTCTGGAAAGAGACTACAGATAAAAGAATTAATGAACATTTTGCGAAAATGGGGAGACATTGATAAGTGGAGAATTAGATGGATAAGAAAGAAAGAGGAAGTACAAGCGAGAGAAGCAGCAGCTGCATTTCCAGTAAGAGAATCAAGCAAGACAGAAAAATTGTGCCAGATGACAGAAGTTCCAGGAGGTGGATATGTTCATGTTCCTTGGAGTAGACAAGATATTTTATCATTTACAAATGATTTTCCAAAGCTGAGAGAAAAAGCAGTTGAGTGGTACAAACAGGTAGAGAGATTTGTGAAGGTTTCAAAGGTTTTATTGAAAGACTTGGATGGTCTATTTGATATAGTGGTACCTGCTGATTTATGGACTGAATGTAAAATTACAATTGACTGGCCTAATGAGGAGTATGCTAGAGATGCAAAAACAGGAGCCCCTTCGGAGGAGGTGATGAAAAAGTATCACCAAGTAATTACATATTTGAAAGGGAAAATTCCTCCTAAAGAAACTGATTGGGTAAAAATAAATAGAACAACACAAGAACCAAATGAATCTGTACATGCGTACTATGAACGGATATTGCAGGTGTTTAAGCAGTATAGTGGTTTTGAGAATATTGGTGACAAAGATATGGGACATTTTGTGTATCGGTTTGTATATGGTTTGAAACCAGAAATCAGTCAGATGATACAGCAGCACATGTTGTGTTGGCAAAGCAAGACAGTAGATGAGATTTTAAAGTACGCGAAATATTGCGGAGATGACATTGAGGCCAGGCGTAGGAAGCTAAAGGAGAAAATGATGTGTGCACAAGTTAAATTCGCAGAACAGCAAGAAGAGAAAACAAATGACCAAAATAATAATCAAGTGAAAGAACAGAGTCAGAATAATCAAGGAGCGAGTGGTAGTAAATATAAGGGACGAATGGACAGAGAAGAAGCAAAAAAGAAGTTTCCTTGTCATGCGTGCGGAAAGCTTGGACTTTGGAAGAACGAGTGTAAGAGTACTCAGAATAATAATAAGAATAATGGGCCAAATCAAAATTTAATCCCACAGATGCAGAATGAAGTACTTATGAATCAGCAGCAGCAGGTAGTTACTCCACAATATCAGGTGCCACCAGCTCCTATGCCAAATTTTGTGAACCATCAAAGTTTCAGTGCGAACAACGGATTTCAAGGAGAAAGTGGTAAGAATAATAGAGCAATTGCACAATATTTTTTACAGAATGATGAAGAACATTCAGATGCCGCACAATGACGGTGCCTGAGGGGGGAGGAAGAGGAGTGCGTGCTTGGCGCATCCTTGCCGGTAGATCAGTCAGGTTCATTTGTTGATGGGAGAGTAGAGGGTAAAGACGTTACTTTCCTATTGGATACTGGTGCTACCAGGTCTACTGTGAGAACAGCAGACATCCCAAACCTACCCCTCTCGGGAGAATCAATCCAAGTTGTAGGCGTGTCCAACCAACAGATTAGAACCCCAATCACAAAGCCAATGGAGGTGCACATTGGGAACTTCAAAGAAATGCATCGATTTGTAGTTTGCGATTCCAGTCCAGTAAATCTGTTGGGAAGAGATCTTTTGTGCAAGATGAATTGCACGATCTATTGTACACCGGATGGTGTTGCTTTCCAAACCCCTGATGAAGATGTTGTTTACAAGATGATGTTGGCCAAACAAGAAACAGAAGTAGATGAAATGTTTTCATTAATAACTGAGAATGAATTGCCAGAAGAGTTAAGAACCACAGTTAATCCAGAAGTTTGGGATTTTACAGGAAAAGACATTGGGCTGATGACAAATATAGACCCAGTTAAAGTGACAGTGAAAGAAGGTGCAGTGTATCCAAACACCCGACAGTACAAAATGAGTCCAGAAGTAAAAGCAGGAATTATTCCAGAAATTGAACGAATGGTTAAACAGGGCATTTTAAAAGAAGTGATGGGTAGTCCCTGCAATTCGCCAATAATGGGACTGAAAAAGCCTAGCGGAAAGTACAGAATAGTGCAAGATTTACGGAAAATAAATAAAATTGTGGTGCCATGTTGCCCAATAGTGCCAAATCCAGCAGTGATCCTTTATCAGATACCCTGGAATGCAGGTTGGTTTACAGTAATTGATTTATGCCAAGCGTTCTTTTCTATTCCTTTGCACCCAGACAGCCAGTATCTCTTTACGTTTAAGTTTGAGGATCATATTTACGCATGGTGTCGAGTTCCTCAAGGGTACACAGAGAGTCCTTCAATTTTTAATCAGATTTTGAAAAAGTGGTTAGAATCATTGATAATGCCTGGAAAATCTGTTTTGGTCCAGTACATTGATGACCTACTGGTGGCATCAAAAACACGCGAAGATTGTGTCACAGACACAATTGCATTGTTGAATCATTTGGCTGAAGGAGGACACAAGGTGTCTCCAGAAAAGTTACAATTTTGTCAACGAGCAGTTAGATATTTAGGGCATAAAATAGAAAGAGGAGTTAGAAAAGTAACACCAGAAAGAATAAAAATAATCAAAGAAATGCAATTGCCACAGACTCAAAGAGAAATGAGAATGTTTCTAGGAGTGGTTAGATACTGTAGGCAATGGATTAATGGTTTTTCGATGTTAGCAAAGCCATTAATACAGATGATCCGGAAAAGAGCAAAAGATCCGATTGATTGGAATGATGACTGCATAGAGGCATTTGTGAAACTAAGAAACTGTTTGTGTGAGGCTCCTGTTTTGGGCATGCCTGATTATTCAAAAGATTTTGATTTGTTCTGTTGTAAGAAAGAAAATTGTGCACTTTCAGTCTTAACACAGAGACATGGATTGAGTCGACGTCCAGTGGCATATTTTTCAGCCATATTGGACCCAGTGACTTCAGCATTGCCTGGCTGCTTAAAAGCAGTAGCCGCTACTTGTATGAGTCTGGAGCAAAGTGAATCGATAGTGATGGGACATCCGGTAAGAGTTTTTGTTCCACACTCAGTTGAGATTCTTTTGACAAGAACAAGAACACAGCACCTCACCCCTAGTCGTTTGACAAAGTATGAAAGAGTGATTTTGGGAGCTGAGAACGTGACTGTGATAAGGTGTACGATCATGAACCCAGCCACCCTATTGCCAGATCCCTGCAATGAAGAAGTAAAAGATGAAAGTGATCATGATTGTTTGGACGTGACTGAGTTATGCACGAAGCCCCGCCCGGACATAAAAGAGTCACCTTTGAAAGAGGCTGACCATGAGTTATTTGTAGACGGTTCCTGCCTTAGGACACAAGAAGGAGGACTAAGTGCTGCATATGCTGTTTGTAAAGTATCTGGGGTAATTGAAGCATCCTATTTACCTGGGGTCAAGTCTGCACAAGTAGCTGAATTGGTTGCCTTAACAATGGCATGCAAAAAGGGGAAAAATTGGAGAATAACCATATTTACGGACAGTCAATATGGGTTCGGGGTTGTGCACGACTTCGGCCAGCTCTGGATACAGAGGGGTTTTCTGACTTCTTCAGGGGCCCCTATCAGAAATAGCAAAAATGTGAAGGATCTGTTGGAAGCATTACAATTGCCAAAAGAGATAGCAGTTGTAAAATGTGCTGCACATCGGTCAGGAAATGACTATGTGACTGCTGGCAATAAATATGCTGACCAAGTGGCTAAATACTGTGCCAAAAATACAGTGGCCATAAACCGAAAAATTGAAATGAGTGAAACCAGATGCCAACTTATGCTTTTCTCAGTACCAGAAACATGGGATGAGATTAGACAATTGCAGGAAGAAGTTGAGGAAAAAGAAAAGGAAATTTGGATAAAGGCAGCTTGTACAAAAAGACCACATGATGAAGTATGGGTGTATTTAGATGGAAGACCAGTCATGCCAGATTGTTTACTTTAAAAAATGGCGAGAGTATATCATGGAGCAACACACATAGGGAGAGATTCAATGATCAGGCTATTTAGACAGAGTTGGTATAATCCGAAGTTCAGGGTAATCGCAGAGAGCCTTTGCCAAAGATGCTTAACCTGTCAACAGCAGAACCCAGGTAGAAAGACAGCGGTAAGCTGGGGAAAGATCGGAAAGGCAGAAGGGCGCTTCACCAGATTACAGTTAGATTTTATTGAATTACCCCATGCAATGGACTGATATATATACTTGTCATAGTATGCCTTTTCTCAAGATGGGTGGAAGCCTATCCCACTCGAAGAAGTGACAGTCTTACAGTTGCCAAATTGTTGTTGACGGAATTGGTTCCGCGATTTGGTTTTCCAGTCACTTTGGAATCAGATAGTGGCCCTCATTTTAATAATGAAATAATTCGATTAATCTGTGCTGCATTTAACATTGAACAAAAACTGCACTGTACTTATCGTCCAGAGGCTTCTGGAATTGTTGAGCAAATGAATGGCACAATGAAGTCAAGATTGGGAAAAGTGTGTGCATCCACAAAACTGAAATGGCCAGATGCATTACCTCTTGTACTGATGGGTCTCAGAAGTATTCCAGACAGAAAAACAGGAATGAGCCCACATGAGGTTCTCATGGGAAGAGCAATGAGACAGGCATTTATTCCTGGGAATAAATTAATGAGTATAACTGATGATCTGGTATTGGACTATTGCAAAGGATTGGCTGAAATGATGCGTTCTATCTCTCACCAGGTTGGAGAAGACGCAGTTGAAAGACAGCCAGACCAAGCACATGATTTGAATCCTGGAGATTGGGTGCTAGTGAAGAAACACGCAAGAAAGTCGTGCCTAGCACCAAGGTGGGACAGACCGCGGCAAGTCATACTAGTCACTACCACAGCAGTGAAGTGTGCAGGTTTGCCCAATTGGATTCATGCCAGCCATACCAGAAGAGTTCCGAACCCATCAGAACAACAAGAGCAACCACTGACTGAACAGGCTGAAGCGTCAGGAGTTGTAAACTGTGAAATTGAAGAATCGAGAGTGATAGATTCTGAAAGACAACCATATGATGAACAGCCAAGTACAAGTCAGGAAGACTGGATACCAGTGATTGAAATAATTGATGATGTCATTGAAACCAGAAGAGGAGCAGAACTGAAAAGACAGGAAAGTAGTCAGGAAGAGACAGGGGAAGAAGAACATACTCAGAGGGAAAATAAAAAGACTTTCACGAACCTGAGGAGGGAAAAATAGAAGAACACGTTCAGGCAGAAGAAGAAAGGTTTGAGTTAAGACCTGAACAGGAACAGATAGAATTAGAAGAACAGGTTCAGGCAGAAGAAGAAAGGTTCGAAGTAAGACCTGAACAGGGTCAGATAGAATTAGAAGAACAAGCTCAGGAAGAAGAAGAACAAAATACGGTAGAACCTGAGCAGGTGGAAGCAAAGGCAGGTACAAGCACAGGAAATAAAGAATCAGAACAGATTGTACCTAGAATAAATGAAATAAAAAGAACTTTACAAAGAGATAAAGAAGGTGAAAAGGCAGTGCAAATGAAAAGAATCAGAAAGGGAGACAATTGGCCAACTGGAGTAAAGAAACTAAAATATCACTTGAGAAAATCTGAAAAGAAACCAGAACAAGTAAACAAAGTCACAAGTCAAACGCAATCTAAGCAAACCTTGGCAAAAATAACTCGAAGAAGTCCAAGATTGAGAAACTTAAATAGGAGATATAAGGCTCCCGAGTGGACTTACGTCATACTCGAAGAGTTTGAATCCTTAGATCTAACTGATGATACAGAAGAAATTCATATTGTCCAGATTGATGAAAGCAAATTGAGGCCTCCTTAAAACGAAAAGAAAATTCAAACTGACAAAGAAAAGATAAGAGAAAAGAAATTTTCTCAGAATTAAAATGGCAGAAATTGAAGTTACCGGGAAACCAAAATGTGGATTAAAAAGAAAGTGTTTTAGATTTTGTTTTTGTAGTATTTTATTGGCAACACTAATATGGTTATTCCTAACAGTAGGAGTACCTTTGATAATGAAAACAAGTGACAAGAATAATACAGATACTAATGTTAAGGTGGATAGAATAAAAGAAACTGAAATAGAAATAGGGGTAGAAGATGAAGCAAACTATCATAATGAATCAGACTATAATACGTCTTCTAATGTGTTTATTAAGTTGTTATTTCAATATGTTAGCACCATGGAGATTAATAATTGTTACGTGTGTATGAAGTTACCCTCATCAGTATCAGAAGGGATGACGTATCACCATATACCTTTAACGTATGGTGTATCATGTAGTATTTTGTCAAGTTTATTTTATGCTACAGGGAGACTTAAATATTTGTATTCAGATATAGATGTAGTATTCTCTGAGTTGCCTATTAGAAAGAATATGAATCCAGTAGCTAGTAGTAAGAATGCACAGTTTATGGGTGATTTTTTCATAACAATGAGTTCAATAGATTTAGTTCAGGCACGTAGAGATAATCTAACATGTACATTAAGAAAAGAAGAAAAAGATTTTTTGGATCTAGTAGAAGAAAGGAGACAGGATTTAATAAAGAAAGCGACTGAACAGAAAACCCATGTACCTCCATGGGTTGGGAAAGAGGGAATCTATGCAAGTGGCAAGGCTCATGCTGCGATGTCCCTGGATTTTGTGAAAAGGGGAAAATTCTGCCTCCATAGATTAAAGACAGATTATAACAATAACTACATTAGTTCCAGTGAATGCGAACACAACTTCCTAATTTTAGGAGGGTCGGGACTAAAAGGGGGAAATGATCCTGGAGTTTATTATGTTTGTGGGAGCAATGCCTATTATAGATTACGTGCAAGATGGTACGGGAGCTGCTACTTAGGAATAGTGTTTCCCAAAATTTATCATGTAGATAAAATCAGTGGAACCAATGGAAATTCTAATGGATTAACACGTAGAAGAAGAGCTAGTTTTTCTGTAATTGTAGGAGACATCTTTAGTGCATTGATACCCTCAGTTGGAGTCATTCTGAATTCACAGAAAATTTGTAAGTTATCAACCATAGTTGATCGTTTTTCTACAGACACTGCAGGAGGATTTTTAATGATTAACAACAGAAATGGTTGCAATTAGGTCTATGGTTTTACAGAACCGTCTTGCTCTTGATATATTGTTAGCAAAAGAAGGTGGAGTCTGTGGCATGTTGAAAATTCAACACTGCTGCACTTATATTCCGGACAAGAGCAGAGAAATTAAAGGATATATTGAAAACATTACAAGAATGCATGAAGACTTGACCCAACTGGAGGTTAACAGTGTGTGGGGAAGACTAACAAAAAGTATAACATCAATAGGGAAATGGTTTGTTGGTTTTGGGAAGGGTTTTCTAGATCAAATAATAATACCATTAGTTATGATAATAACAGTTGTGATGATAAAAATGATTACATATAAGTGTTGTAGGAGAGGTAGGAAAGAGAAAGTACATCTTGAAAGAAAAGGAAAGGGACAGACACGAAAGAGAAAATATGATGAAATACGTTTGGAAGAAATGAAAGGCAGGTTATATAAGAAGATGCAGGATTTAGAATGAAACGAGTTTATTGATGAAAATCTGAGAGGAGAAATAGAGAAAACTGAGAAGTGTTAAAGTTGGTATCTGCGATGGGATGGATAATTTTGTGATGGCTTAATATGCCATCAGAGAGGGGATTGATGGAGCAAGGACTCGTAAAAGAGACTTGCTCGGAAGCAATCCTCTCGTTTAACTCACTAACGAATTATTAACAACGTGTTTGTAATTAATAATTGCATTTAGAACAAGACACGCGAGACAAGGATGCTTGCCTATGTGTTAACTAACGGCAATAACATGAATGAAGGACTAAGAACGCACTCTAACACGGGATCTTTACTGCGCATGCGTCTACTGCATCTACGTAGTATGACGTACTAACGCTTGGAGGGAATATCTTGCGCCTGCGCAATAAACGATAAAATGGCCGCTTGAAAGCTCACATGCATGGCACCTGCTTAGCTGAAATAGAATATAAGTTTTATACTAACGCAGATGCAGAAAGGGAAATAACAAATGGAGTGGGTTAGAGTAGAGGTTGGTGGTATACAGTGAAATCATTTATTTTTGAGAATAAAATTTTTCCTTTTGACTTTATTATTAGTGCGTATTTGGGCCTGTCAAACTTGTCTGAGTCGAGCAGACTGATGTTGCGCCACGCATGCGCCCTTGCCGAAAAAGTACGAAAGATGACTAAGGACTTGTCACGCGTCCAAGGCCAGCGAAGATGTGCCCTGGGAACATGAGGGTGAAGAGTTCATATGAAGGAACTTTATTCAAGAGATCGCAACAAATTGTATTAATAAAGTTGGGAGATGTATGGGAAAGGAAGTGGGGTAATAAAGTTTGAGGGAGGAATTTTGAAACAATGGTTTAAAGAAATAAGTGAAATGTAAGCATGGTGTGACGATCATTCCCCTTGCCTGTCCAATCAGAGTTAGTCGCCTGTAAAATTGAAACATTAATGGGTGGTACATTGACTATAGAAAGGTATAATTGAGGTAGGTTAGTTAGTTAGACAGCGCGATGCTGGGAGTGACTTTTGGCGGAAGCATTGCAGAGCTTGGGATGCTGTCGGTGTTGGTGTGGTGCTGATGCAGTGAGATGCTGATGAAGAAAATCGAATGCAGAACCATCTACTTAATTTAATTGGGCAGGAAAGAAGATCGCGGAAGAACCACGAGGAGGAAGAGAGTGTCAGAGAGGGGTGCGACGCAGTCGTCGGTATTTAGAGAGGTGAAGTATCCTGTCCTGATTCCTGTCCTGAAGTCTTTGTCTCCTGATCTATCCTGGGGGACCCTTACCAGCCCTTTGGCCAGAGGGTTTGGTCTTCACACCATTCTTGGTAATTATAAAACTCATCGTATTGATAGATGCTCTTCTCTCTCTGTCCTCTTCTTTCTGAGCATAGTTATTGTGTGAATCTGAATCACTAAATACATATCTGAAATTGATTGGATTGACACTCTTGCGAATGAGGGTGTTTGTACAGAAAACGATTGAGATGGTTCACAAACAACTAATTAAGATAAAGATTTTAAAACTTTCCGAGTCTGTGATTATTTCATTTTTAATCAAGAAATGTTTTTATAAGTTATGTTAATTATCACCATCAACTAGTTCCAACTAATGGTCCATTGACCAGAGGAAAGAACTAATTGATCAGTGAAAGGTTTAGTTAGAGAAAGAAATAACTGGACCTTGAAGTATGAGAAGCATAAACTAAAAAGTTCCGGCGGTCTACTTGCTGTTATTGTGGAAGTAGTTATATGGGCCCAGGTGTGTATATGGTAGTGGAGTATCTGTTGTTAGTACACCGCTGGATCACCCACATGCTGCTGAAATCACCACACAGACACTCGATGTGTACTTAGGTAACTGGCCGCAAACATGTGCACCTGGGCCCTTTTATTTGCAGTGTCACCTCACTCCTGACTCCTGTGGTGGATGGGTGTGGGGTGTATGTGTGTCCACTCCCACGAGGGAGTGGCTGTTGAACTAAGTGTCTGCTGAGATACTAAAATGTGTCCAGCACGACACTACATTCCTCCCAAACTTTATTAAAAATAAAACAAACAAAGTCCAACTTCTGGAAACAAACTATTCACATAGGACACCACACAGTATCTTGGTCTTGAGAGGCAGTCCGGGGGACAATAGTGGACAGGTGCAGCTGGGAGCACCCGAGCATCTCGGCACACGTCAATGATTTGACCAGAGTCTACTGGGCACAAGCGATGCGTCCATGTAGTCCCGAGTCCTTGGCAGCCTGTTGGTCAGATCGATGTCCTTTTATACACTGCTGGATGAACTTGTGTGCTCTGGCGGTGATGCGGTTGATGTCTGTCAACTGAACTATGGTGCATCAGGAGCGCCGGTGGAGTCCTGCTGCAGAGTCTTCTCTTGAGGTGTCTAGGCACTATGATGACAAATCTGCCAGGGCTGGAATGTCATTGATGATGTTCAGGACGTTATCCTCTGAAGCTGCTGTGTCTCCCAGCACCGTGTTGATGGAGCTGCTTCCAGACCATTTCTCGTGCTAGGATCCCTGGGTGCAGGAATATCCTTGAGGCCCTTGTGCGGGGCTGTCACGACACCGCGCAGACTGTGCAGGTCTGCATGTGGGCCACCTGGGGGCCACTGCAGGAACTCTGACTGGATCGGACGACGTTGTTCATGCAAACACCGGGGTGGGTGACTTAATGGTCGGTGGGCTTGCCAACAGGACACAGGGGCAGATGGACTGTCAGATAGTCCCTGGACACTTGGTCTCTCATTTCGATGGGGGTGCCTCAATCTCTTGGTTCTTCTGCAGGTGCAAATCTCCACCCTGGTGATGAATTCGCTCCTTGGTTGGATGGGGTGATGCGCATGGCATTGATGTTGTGTTCCTGTAAGCAAGATGACTATTGCTACAGTTACGCAAACGTAAAACAAACAATGTGAATTCAACATTAGGATGATGAAGTACAAATCAATAACAAATGATGAATAAATCAGTTTGAAAACATTTATGGAGTAGATTACCATTTTTAAAGTATCATCGGAGTGCTGTATGAGTCCGTTCTTTCTCTGTTGGAGAATGCCGTGCAGAAGGTTGATATTGTGTTTGCCATTGGACCTGGTTGACAGGTGGTGATGATTTGCTGGGCGAGAGGATATCTGGAGGGATTTCTGGGGTCTTGCTGAGGCTGTTCTTCACCTGTGGCATCTGCGGTCGGGAGCGGGGATGCCATCCGACTCAGACTGCCGACGCTCGGGAGTTGACGGTCGCACTGGAAGGCGTTGGAGAGAGACCCGGTTTGCGCTTGCTGCAGCTTACTTTTGGTTCTCCCATTGAGCTGTCTCCAGGGACATCGCATCGCATTGGTGGCTGTCTGGTGTCTACGGGTACACTCTTGGCTTGCGGTGGTACGAGTCCTCATACTTCCCCCCCTTGTTCTTTCCAGCGCACCTGTGTTCATCCGGTTCTTCATGGTGACAGGCTTGTCACTCTTTTTTTCGGTTCTTCCTCTTGGTGCTGTAGTATGCACCTTTTTCCAGACAGGCCAACAGGGCCTATCAACTTCAATGGTCTCTGGACCATGCGGGCGAGACTTCCAGTCGCTCTCCTCTCTTCTTCCTCCTGGGTGCTGGGTGGCATCCAGCCACTTGTCGTATGTGTTACCTGTTGGACTTGGCCCTTTTTGCAGGGTCATCCCAGAACTTTTTGCCTTCCTCCTGTATTTTTTCTGACCTGTTGTTGGTGGTTTTATGACTCTGGGCACTTTATCACTCCTGATCAGTGCTAAAGTACATGTGCTCTCTATGGTAAACTTGGTAAAATTGATCTACACCTGTTTGGCATATTTCATTTACCTGTGCGTCCCTTGTACAGGGGTATCTCATATTCCCAGGGCCTGTAAATTAAATGCTACTGGTGGGCTTGCAGCGCTGCTTGCGCCACCCACCGAAGTAGCCTTTCAAACCTGTCTCAGGCCTCTGCCACTGCAGGGCCTGTGCGTGCATTTTACTGCCGCTGTGACATGGCACATAAAGTGGTTGCCACTTTTGCAACTCCTTTTTTACTACATATCAGTCACCCCTAAAGTAGGCCCTAGCTAGCCCTATGGGCAGGGTGCAGTGTAGGTAAAAGGTAGGACATGTGCCTTAACTGTGTGGCAGGTCCTGGTAGTGACAAACAGCCTATTTGGTTTTCACTACTGCCGGGAGCCCTCTCACCTCCGTTGGGGCTTCCTTGCCTCTTCAGGGATTTTCACGGTGCTCCTCTCCCAGGATGGCAACTTCTTCGCTCGAGGACATCCTGCTTGTGCCTCGAGCCTGCGCTGTCATGGCACTTGCTCCTGCCTGCGTTCAGGCATGCTTGGCATGGTCGGTCACTTCGTGTGACATGCTCCTTGCTTGCAGTGCGATGTCGCAGCCGGCCACGTGTTGCATGTTTTTGGAGCACATCTTGGGCCACTGGCAAATCCGTCTTGAGGCAGTGTGAGGGATGACACTCTGTGCTATCTTTGGCCCATTGCGGGGCTATGCTGGTGCAGTGGAGAGGTAGAGGCTCTCCCTGTTGCCTTCAGCATTGCTTCTTCTCTGTGGAGAGGTCTCTCTCTCACAAGTGCCTGCCCATGCTGTCAGGTTCGCTGGTGTGGCCTTCTGCTCACTTCTGACCTCATACTATTCGTTCTCCTTCATGGGCGCCCTCTTCTGGCACTTGGCGTGCTTGCTCTTCTTTCTTGCAGGTGTAGCCGTTCACCACCAGGGGTGTGTGGTGCTATTTCTTTCAGCAGGGGTTCAGTCTCTTCCCTTTAGCCCACTAGGCAGTCTACAGTCTACACGGGGAGTGCTGCTCTCTCTTCTACCAGTCTTTTGGCTGTGGCTGCTTACGGCTTGCAGTCTTGGCATTGCTGTACTCCTAGCAGCTCTGTTATTGTGTTGGTCAAGCAGTAGGGGCCTGTTGACACTAGGGGGTGTTAGAACTGGGGGTCTCTAGTTGGCAGAGGTAGGTACCTTTGTCCAAATAGGGACCCTTGCTTCTATTCAGGGTAAGGGGGATACACACTTTAGATAACCCCTGCTCACCCCCTTGGTAGCTTGGCACGAGCAGACAGGCTTATCCCAAAGGCAATGTGTAAAGTATTTGTACCAACACTCACAGTAACACAGTGAAAACACCACAAATGGACACTACACCAGTTTAGAAAAATAAAGTATCTTTACTAAACTTAAACAAGACCAAAACGACAAAAATCCAACATACAAAACTCAGTAGAATGTCTTTAAAAAGGGTTGTTGCAAAAATAAACTTGTAGATCTCAAATGCGACACTTTCAGTCTCAAAGTACCTGGGATGCGTAACGCAAAACAAGCAAAAAGGGGTGCAGTGAAGGCGATGCGTCGGTTCTTCCTGCGCTCCGGTTCCGGAGCGACAAAATGGCGCCTTGATGCGTTGCGCTGATCCGGTGCGATGCAATGAAATGGCGTCTTTGTTGCGATGCAACACTGTAGATGCGATGTGTGCATGCCCGACGGCCGTGCGGCGAACTCGGTGATCTTCTGAGCCGCGACAGGCCCTGCGACACGCTTCTCCAGTGTTGCGACGACACCCTTGGTGACGGGGACACGCTTCTCCGGTGATGCGGCGGCGATCAGCGGCGGTGCGCTTCCTCAGCGATGCGACGGCCCTGCGACACGCTACTCCGGTGATGCGACGACACCCTCGGTGGCAGCGACACGCTTCTCCGGTGTTGCGGGGGTGAACAGCGGCAGCAGCGACATGCTTCTCGATGATGCGACAGCGGCTGCGGCGGCGGCGTCAACGCTTCTCCCGTTGCATCACACTTCCACCTCCCAACAGCAAGAGAGGCCTCACACACAGTTACAGGCCCTCCTGGCAGACTGGAACTCCCAGCAAGGAAGTTCAGGGAAGCTGGGGGTGAAGTCCTTTTGTGCCTGGGACTTCAGAAACAGGAGGCCAGCTCTTCTCAGGCCCTTGGAGACTTTTCTTCAGGTGGACACAGCACTCAGCAAAGTCCTTCTTCAAGCAGGGGGGACACAGCACACAGCAAAGTCCTTTAGATCTCTCCTCAGTAGAAACAGCAAACTGCAGGCCAGCCCTAGACACACTTGGGCAGTACTTCTCCTCAGTCTCTTCAGCTGATCTTCTTTGGCAGGGATTCCTCTTGGTTCCAAAAGTAGTCTAAAGTTCAGGGGTTTCAGCTCTAGTATTTATACCTCAAAAGTCTTTGTTCTCTATGTGTGAGGGGTCCTGGACCCAGTTCAAACCAGTTATGGGGGCACTCTGCCAGTGCACATCTTCTTCCTTTGTGAGTGTGGGCCAGGGCCATCAGACACACCGCAGGAGGTGGAGCCAGCATTGTGGAAGGCAGGCCCAGCCCTATTCAGACCCAGGTGCCACTCCTCCCACCACTCTACATGTAGATAGGTCTGTTCAGCCTAGTGCTGTCAGGACCCCGCTTGTCTTACCGTAGTCTGGTGGGGCAATCTCACAGAGATGACATGAGCATCCACCACCGATTCCACCTACCACTTAGTAGAAGTTGAAACCAACAAGGATGTAGATGGACCCGGGGAAGATGCCAGGGAAACAAGGTTGTGTTGGGGAATGAACGGGATGGTGACCTCTTTCTTCTGACCCTTAGGGAGACGCCACCTGAAACGGAATAGCAGGGAAGGATTATCACCACTGAAGCATGCACACCACACTCTCTTCTGAACCCAATCTACCGATTCATCCACACATTCACCTTGTGAAAAGGACCAGGGAACATCAATAGCAAGGTCAGCAGGTCATCAAATGGGAACTGCAAGGCATACCAGCGCTCCTGCGCGTAACAAACTGACAGCAAGCAAGCGCTCCTGCGCGTGGAAACACCCCAAATGTACTGTAGCGCTCCTGCGCATGTAAACCCTGACACCCAGTAAGTACTCCGGTGTGTGGAAAACCCGGAAAGAAAGACAGCGCTCCTGCACGTAGGCAAACAACAAAAAGAAAGAAGGCAAGCGCTCCTGCGCGTAGAAATACCCCAAATGTAATTGTAGCGCTCCTGCGCATAAGTAAACAAAAAGAAAGCAAGCGCTCCTGCGCGTAGAATGCCAAAGAACAAACAAACGCTCCAGCGCTGAGACCAGGATCGCCGGTTCTGCTCACAGCGTGTGGAGAAACGTGGTAAACACAGTAGCGTACCTCAAACAGCAGAGACACGCCGAGCGCGATGATCTCTGCCAGCAAGGTCACGGAGGCGAAGGTTCAGGTACGTCCTGTGCGGCAAAGGCGTTAATCCAAAGCACGGACGCAACGGGAACCGCGCTGGTTATGCGGATTCCCCGGAAGCGCCGTGATCAAGGTGACGTAGTTTCCGGTCACTAGCAGCTAGACCGCTGACCTAGCTCCGTCTACCTAGTGTGGTATTCTGCCTCCCACAAGCAATCGGGGAGCCGGAATCGTGACAGCACCCCCCACAAAACAGACCCCCCATCCAACCCCGCAGACTTCACAGGGCCGACAGGCCGAGGACACAGGGGATGACTAGCATGAAAAGCCTGAACCAACCGGGAGGCGTGGCGGACATGGGACAGGGGCTCCCAGGACCTCTCCTCCGGACCATAACCCCTACAGTCCACCAGGTAAAAGAGCCTACCCCGGGTTCTACGGGAATCCAGTATAGCCCTAACCTCGTACTCCTCGTGGCCGTCCAGGAGAATGGGAGGAGGCGGGGAGGGAACCCCACACTCAGGATGGGCAGGACGTAGAAGGGACACATGAAAAACCGGATGAACCCTCATCTGGGAAGGCAAGGAGAGCTTCATGGAGACACGATTAATCACTTTAATGATACCATAAGGACCTATAAAGCGAGGTAACAGCTTCTTGGGGCCGTGGACATTGAGGTTGCTAATGGGCACCCACACCCTATCCCCCACCTTATAGCGTGGTTCGGCCTGCCTGCGGCTATCCGCCATCTGCTTATAGTTCTCCTTCGCTTTGGCCAGCTCAAATCGCGCCTGTTGCCAAAGAGTGCAAAGGAAGGCATGATAGGCCTGCACTGAAGTGAAAGGGCTCTCCTGTGGCTGCTCCCAGGGAACGGTATGAGGATGGCGCCCAAGGAGACAAAAAAAAGGAGACATGCCTATGGCGGAATGCTTGCTATTATTGTAGGCATATTCCACCATCCACAGAACCTCCGACCATTCCTTCTCTACGGACAACAACAAGCAACGAAGGTATTGTTCCATGGTCTGGTTCGTTCTCTCCGCCTGTCCGTCGGTCTGGGGGTGGTATGCCGATGATAAACGTACTTCCATGTCCATAGTGCCACAGACTTCGTTCCAGAATCGAGACACGAATTGGGAGCCTCTGTCCGTGATCACCACAGATGGGATGCCGTGCAACCTGACAACGTTATGCATGAAGGCAACAGCCAACTCGGCCGCTGAGGGCAGCTTCTTCAGGGGAACGAAATGGGCCATTTTGGTAAGGTGATCCACAATGGTGAAGATAGTGGTGTATCCCTCACGGGTCCTTGGTAACTCGACAACAAAGTCCATGGAGACTGTGTGCCAGGGATAGGGTGGCACAGGGATAGGGTGTAGCAGTCCTACCGAAGGCCGAGATGAGTTCTTCCCTTGGGCGCAAACGGTACAACGGTTAATATAGGTGTATACATCGGTACCCATGGAGGGCCACCAGAAATGTCGTTGTAGCAGGTCTAGGGTTTTAGCGATGATCGGACAGCAAGTGGTCGTGACACATGTATAATGCATGTTGTCGGTGTTCCATCGTCGGTAGGTAGAAGCGGTCTCCCTTGTACAGGTATCCGTCCTGTGAGGTGATGCCTTTGAGCTCCCCTATCCATGACGCGGTGTCTTTCTGGCCTAAGTCGTCGTGGAGACGAGAGAGAAAGGCTGAGGTAAGGATTCCCCCTTGAAAACGGTGTTCAGGAATAATGGGCGTGGACTCGGCTATCGGCGTGGTCTCATCGGTTTCCTCAAGCCGGGACAACGCGTCGGCTTTGGCATTTTCTCTGCCGGGTCGGTAAGTGATGAGAAAGGAGTATTCGTTAAAGAACAGAGTCCATCGTAACTGCCTGGAGGTAAGGGCTCGAGCCGAACGAAGGAACTGCAGATTCCTGTGATCAGTGTAGATCGTTACCGGGTATTTAGCATCCTTCAGATAATGACGCCATTCCTCTAGCGTAGCTTTGATGGCTAATAATTCACGGTCTGAAATGGTGTAATTGCGTTCGGCTGGTAGCAATTTCCTGGAGTAGAAAGCCACTGGGTGCAACAGGCCCGTTTCGGTGTTTCTTTGAGAGAGCACCCCCTAGGGCTTCTTGTGAGGCATCGGCCTCCCCTATGTAAGGCTGCTCAGCGTCTGGATGCACCAAAATGGGAGCCGTGGTGAACCTTGTTTTCAGCTCTCGGAAGGCTTGTTCGGCCTTATGGTCCCATTGGGACTGGGCTCCTTTTCGTAACAACCGGGTGATGGGAGTGACCAATGCGGAAAAACCCACAATGAAGCGGCGATAGTAATTCGCGAAGCCCAGGAATCTCTGAACGTGTTTTACAGAGCTGGGAGATGGCCACTGTAGTATAGCCTCCACCTTTTTGTTATCCATTTGAATACCCGCAGGGGTTATAACGTGTCCCAGGAACTCAACGGAAGTGGTGTGGAAAACGCTCTTCTCTAGTTTCACGTACAAGCCATGCTCCTGTAGCCGTTGTAAGATGGTACGTACATGACGAACGTGCTCAGGTGTGTTGTTGGAAAAAATCAAGATGTCGTCTATGTATACAACGCAAAATAGATCGAGGAATTCCCTCAGTACTTCATCGATGAAGTACTGGAAGGCGGCAGGAGCGTTGCAGAGTCCGAAAGGCATGACCTGGTACTCAAAAAGACCGTATTTGGTTCTGAATGCGGTCTTCCATTCATCACCCTTCCGGACTCTGACGAGGTGGTAAGCTCCGCGCAGGTCAAGCTTGGTGTATATGCTGGCGTCCTTCACTTGGTCCAGCAGATTGGATATTAGGGGCAAGGGGTATCGGTTTTACCGTAATAGCGTTCATGGCCCTAAAATCGATGCATGTTCGTAGGTCCCCTCTTTCTTAGCCACGAAGAAGAGAGGAGATGACACAGGTGATCTGGAATGGCGTATAAACCCGTTAAGCAGGTATTCGTCTAGGTAGTTGCGTAGATGCTCGTTTTCCTTTTCCGTGAGGGAATAAATCCGACTACAGGGGAGCGTTGAGCCTGGTACAAGGTCGATCCTGCAGTCAAAGCTGCGATGCGGAGGAAGTGTGTTTGCCCCTTTTTTATCAAACACAGTAGCAAGGTCCGAGTAATCTTCGGGTACTTCTCCTTGGGCGACCATACCCATTCCAGTCAGGGGTAAGGCATGGGCCTGTACCTCCATGGTGCTCGGGGAGTTTGTCTGCGGGTAACAGGATGCGGAACAGTGAGCCAAATCCAGTGACATAACCCGGGATGCCCAATCAATACGGGGGTTGTGGTACACCAACCAAGGAAGGCCTAATATCAACCGGAACTGGGGTGCATCGATCATGTCGAACGTACTGCTTTCCGTGTGGTCGTTATCAAACGTCATCCTCATGTCCTCGGTCTGAAAGCGGATAAGACCGGATGTAAGGTCCGTGCCATCAACTGCTTTTACAGTTTCGGGCTTCTCCTTGTGTACCGTGGCCATTCCCAGATCCGTCATGTATCAAGTATCGATGAAATTTCCGGTGGCACCCGAGTCGATAAGGGCTGTCACCCTCCATCTCTGGCCTGACTGAGTCCGTAAAGTGACGTTCACACCCAAATGCTGGTTGTTGACACACAAGGAAGGGGTCGGGGTTTTGGAATGCGAAGAACCCAGTAGGCGGACGTCACGGTCTACCGGGTTTACTCGTTTCCCGGTCTGTCTTCTTTTGTGATCGGAAGCGCAAATGGTTTGCTCCCTTTTGGCCTGTTGGGTTTTACAGGGCATTCCCGAACGAAGTGCCCACTTTTGCCACAATACAAGCACTGGTTCTGTTTCCTCCTCTTTTCACGTTCTTTCCTGGAAAGGGGCCCCCGGACACCGCCAATCTGCATCGGTTCAGGAGTCTCAGGGAACAGGCCGTTTCCTCGGTGTTTCTTTCTTTGTGCGCTAGGAAACGGAAATCGCTTCCCTTGGTTTTTTCGGTCCTACGCTCCTGCACCCGGAAATTAAGCTTGACAACCAGATCGATGAAGGGACCTATTTCTTCTGGGGGTTCCGGTATCTGGGAAAGCAGGTCCTTGAGCTCATCGCTTAGGCCTCTGTAGAACACGGATACCTTTTTGGTTTCGGGCCAACGTGCTTCGATGACCAACCTACTGAACACAGTGATGTAGTGTAGCAGGTCTGAGCTGCCCTGTCTCAAATCAAGGAGTTCATTGTCTGCTGCTTGTACGAAGGTATGACGGGCAAACATCCTTCGCATGGTCTCTTTGAACACCGGCAGGTTGTATAACATGGGGTCATCGTTCTCCACCAAGGATATGGACCACTGGGAAGCATCACCACCGAAGTAGGACAGTATGAACGCTACCTTGGATGCATCGTCAGGAAAGACTGAGGCTCGGGCCATGAAGTGCAAGTGACACTGATGTAGGAAAACACTGTATTTGGCGCTATCCCCATAAAAGCTTTTGGGTGGTGCTAACTGTACTGTGTGAGGGGCTATCACCTGTATGGATGTGTCATGGGAGGTAGAACCCCCCGGATTGAACAAAGGAGGCCTCAATAGCCCTTCCTGCCTAACCCTGGTGGAAGGAGACGGACCCCAAGGCCCTGTAAGACCACCTGTCACCTGGTTCTGTAACGCTGTTAGGTCCTGCCGTAGGCTAAGGTTTTCAGCCTGCATGCTAGTAAGCATGGCCGCTATGTCCTGGAGGGTAATCGCGGGATTGCTCATGTCACCTGGGCGAGATAGAAAACTTGGGCTTTGGATTCTGTCAGGACCCCGCTTGTCTTACCGTAGTCTGGCAGGGCAATCTCGCAGAGATGACATGAGCATCCACCACCGATTCCACCTACCACTTAGTAGAAGTTGAAACCAACAAGGATGTAGATGGACCCGGGGAAGATGCCAGGGAAACAAGGTTGTGTTGGGGAATGAACGGGATGGTGACCTCTTTCTTCTGACCCTTAGGGAGACGCCACCTGAAACGGAATAGCAGGGAAGGATTATCACCACTGAAGCATGCACACCCCACTCTCTTCTGAACCCAATCTACCGATTCATCCACACATTCACCTTGTGAAAAGGACCAGGGAACATCAATAGCAAGGTCAGCAGGTCATCAAATGGGAACTGCAAGGCATACCAGCGCTCCTGCGCGTAACAAACTGACAGCAAGCAAGCGCTCCTGCGCGTGGAAACACCCCAAATGTACTGTAGCGCTCCTGCGTATGTAAACCCTGACACCCAGTAAGTACTCCGGTGTGTGGAAAACCCGGAAAGAAAGACAGCGCTCCTGCGCGTAGGCAAACAACAAAAGAAAGAAGGCAAGCGCTCCTGCGCATAGAAATACCCCAAATGTAATTGTAGCGCTCCTGCGCATAAGTAAACAAAAGAAAGCAAGCGCTCCTGCGCGTGAGAATGCCAAAGAACAAACAAACGCTCCAGCGCTGAGACCAGGATCGCCGGTTCTGCTCACAGCGTGTGGAGAAACGTGGTAAACACAGTAGCGTACCTCAAACAGCAGAGACACGCCGAGCGCGATGATCTCTGCCAGCAAGGTCACGGAGGCGAAGGTTCAGGTACGTCCTGTGCGGCAAAGGCGTTAATCCAAAGCACGGACGCAACGGGAACCGCGCTGGTTATGCGGATTCCCCGGAACCGCGTGATCAAGGTGACGTAGTTTCCGGTCACTAGCAGCTAGACCGCTGACCTAGCTCCGTCTACCTAGTGCGGTATTCTGCCTCCCACAAGCAATCGGGGAGCCGGAATCGTGACAAGTGCTGACTCACCCAGCCTCCTGCAGCCACCCCCAGCCCCTGTCACTCTCAAACCAGACAGTCAATTCACAAACAGGCAGAGGCACACAGAAAGGTTGAACAAGAAAATAGCCACTTTCTAAAAGTGCTATTTCCAAACTCAGAATTTAAAACCATCTTCACTAAAAGATGTGTAATTAAATTCTGAGTTCAGGAGTACTAGATTCCAACTTTCTATCTTGCTGCTATGGGAAGATATGCAGGTAACCATGTTACACAGCATTCCCCATGTTATCCCATGGGCAAGATAGCCTTTCAATAGTGAAAAACGAAATGGGCAGTATTTCACTATCAGGACATGTTACCCACACTAGTACATGTCCTACCTTTCATATACACTGCACCCTGCCCAGGGGGTACCTAGGGCCTACCATAGGGGTGTCCAATGTGTAAGAAAAGGGAAGGGTTAGGCCTGGCAAGTGTGTACACTGGCCAGGACAACATGGCAGTTCACAAACTGCGCACAGGCACTGCAGTGGCAGGCCTGAGACACCATCTTAGGGCTACTCCTGTGGGTGGCACAATCAGTGCTGCAGGCCCACTAGTAGCATTTGAATCACCAGCCCTGGCACACTCAGTGCACTTTACTAGGGACTTATTGGTAAAGCAAATATACCAATCATGGATAGCCAATCACAATAACAATTTAACCAGGGAGCACTTGCACTTGCACTTGCACGTTGGCACTGATCAGCAGTGGCAAAGTGCCCAAAGCATCTAAACCAGCAAAAACGAATTCCAGCACAGTGTCAAAAATACAGGAGGTAGAGGCAAAAAGTCAGGGGAAACCACTCCAAGGATGCCAGGTCTAACAGGGGGCATCCGCTTATCTCCCCCCTAGCACAATAATACAAGGGGGGGGCAAAGTGGCAGCAAACTCGGGTACTTCTACAGTTCTGCTGCTGCAGACAGTGCAGGATGAGCAGCAGGGCATTTCTCTTTCTTCAGTTATAGCTGCAGTGCCTGACAGCTGCACACCAGGGATTCTGCTCCAACTGCTGCAGGTATAGAAATGAAGTACATGGTGGCACTCTGGGCTCTTCATCTGTGCTGGGCAACGTGACTTTTGTACACAGTGTTGGCCCCATCAAACCACTTCCTCTGTGGTCACGTACTTGGCTCTGGGTGGGGTGGCGATCTACCGCCAGGTGGCGCTGCAAATGTGTTGCTCCTGTGTGCCCTTTGTTCTCTCGGGGCATTGTTGGTTCGTTTCCATCCCCGTGCAGGTCTCACATGCACAGCAGGGGCCACCCTCCCTGCCGCAGGCATTCTGATGAGGCATGAGTGGGCACCACGGGCATCCCGCCAGGTAGCAGGGCGGCTTGTCTGTTCTGAGGCTCGCCCGGTCGAGGCTGCAGCATTCACGTCACCCAGAGCTGCTCACCGGGCTGTGTTCTCGGTGCAAAAGACCACAGCGAGGTGGTGCTGTGGTCACCTGCTCGGCTCTTGCTTGTCGGCTGTCCCACCACTACATGGAGTAGCTATAGTAGGGCCTGCAGGTGGACAGACTAGCAGTTGGTGATGCCTGCAGTATCAACGCATGGAGGCCCTTTTCCCCATCAGGTAGGGAGACCCATGCTGGGCAGCTGCCTGAACTCCACTGTAGTGTCGGTCAGCCTACTTGTAGACGGAGGGAGGGCTTGTCTGCTGAGTCCAAGGTCTACCTGAGAGATGGCTGGGCGGCTTATGGCATCCCGTCTGGGCCCTCTGGCTGAGTCCCCTCATGCCGCACGACTTGAGGTGCACTGCCCCCACATCTCACCTACCGCTTAGGCACTGGTTTCTGGTTTCCTAAACTGCCGAAAAACATGCTCCAGAAATTAAAATGCATATCCTTTAACAACATACTCATTAAAAGGGACATCAATTGCCACACTAATGTTCATGCCACCTTGTGACGTGTCTTCACGCTGCCCTTGTATGGTGCTTACTCCGCAACATTTCATGATAAAAACATATAACACCATTTAAAAATGAAGTGTGAACAATATGCTGCACACAAAAATAATTCACACCTGTAAGTAAACCCAAATGTCTCCTGTATCTGCTTCATCTCTTCATATATATATATAATAAAGTGTCCACATCTTTTATTGTCAACATATACAGCAAATGTCAGCCTTAACCTTTACAGCTCGCGTCATCATGATTTGCTGGCATGTCAGAACTAGTGGTAGGTATGTAATGACACAAAATATCAATACCACAATGTACCTGTTAGACTTGGCATCTTTTGGCGTGTTTCCCCTGACTTTTTGTTTTCTGACCTCCCGGTTGTGACTCTGTTTTTGCTGGTTTAGTGTCTCTGCGCACTTTCTCACTGCTGTTCAGTGTTAAAGTGCAAGTGCTCCTTTTGTTAAATTGTTATTATGGATTGGTGTTTCCATAATTGGCTGATTTGATTTATTAGTCAGTCCCTATTACAGTGCACTGTGTGTGCCCAGGGCCTGTAAATCAAATGCTGCTAGTGGGCTTGCAGCACAGATTGTGACACCCACACAAGCAGCCTGTAAATGTAACTCTGGCCTGTCATTGCAGAGCCTGTGTGCAGTCTGGTACTGCCATGTCGACTTGGCAAGTGCACCCACTTGCCAGGCCCTAACCTTCTCTTTTCTTACATGTCAATCACCCCTAAGGTAGGCCCAAGATCCCCCTGTGGGCAGGGTGCAGTGTATGTAAAAGGTAGGACATGCCCTGGTGTGTGTGGCATGTCCTGATAGTGAATTACTGCCAATTTCGTTTTTCACTATTGCAAGGCTACCTGTTCCCATAGGACAGAAAGGGGAGTTTGTTTATAACATCTTATAAACATAACTGGCCCTGGGAACAAGGTAGATAAATAAAGTTTAGTATGCCTGAACTCAAAATCTAAAGATGCATCTTTTAGTGAAGGTGATTTTTACATTCGGTGTTTGAAAATACCACTTTTAGAAAGTAGGTATTTTCTTGCTCAGCCATCCAGTGTGCCTCTGCTGGGTTTGTGGATTGCCTGTCTGGCTTTGGGATGACAGGGGCTGGGGAGGAGCAGTGGCTCTAGAGAGTCTAGATGGGTCAGGGATGGGCTGAATAGACCTGGGATGCATTTAGAGTAGGGGGAGATTTCCTTTCACCTGAATGGGCCTGGTCTGCCTCTGACAATGCTGTCTCCACCTCCTGCCAGGAAGCTGCACCAGAGAGGACAGAAATGGTTCTGGCTGGGCACAGACACTCTCTGCCTGAGAGGAGAATGGATTTTGGGCTATAAAAAGTGGGGCTCAAACCCCTAAACTTTAGAACTCTTTTGGAACTAAGAAGACTGCCAAGAAGAAGAGCTGGAGAAGCTGTGAGGAGAGACTACCACTTTGCTGTGGGCTTTGCTGTGTTGGCCTGCAGTGGCTGCTTCTGTCTTGGGCAGTGAAAGGACTGGACTGAACTTTCTGCAACTTCCTTTTTGTGAGTTTCTCCAAGGGCTTGAGGTAGAGCTTGCCCCCTGTTCAAGAAGTCTCAAGACCAGCAAAGACTTCAAGTTCTTCTGCCCTCAGCACTGGGGACTGAGTGTTTTGTGCTGCAACAGAAGAAAAGCAACTCAACGCCGTCTATGACGCCGCTGCTGACTCCGTGTCCTGAAGGCACAGCAGAGGGCACCGCTGCAATGCCGCACCGCAACCCTGCTCTCACCGACAACGCCATCTGATGCCACCACCGAGCCGCTGCTTGCACCGCGTCCTGTTGGCACTGCACTTCGCACCGCCTCGCTTCACGACGCCGCCTTGGTATCCCCGACGATGCCGCTCCACGCCGACATCGACGCTGCTGCTTGCACCGTGGTTCGAGGGCACCGCTCGTAAGTTACACGATGCACCATCCTCATCCCGCACTGCAGCCTTGGGCTACCGACGCCATCGACTCCAGTTCGTCAGCCAATGACAGCGCTTCTGCAATGACGACGCCGCTGCTTGCACCGTGACCTGCCAGCACCTCGACGAGCACCGCATCACTTCGCACCGCAGCCCTGGTCTCACCGACGCTGCTGGATGACCGTCATGAGCCGCTGCCTGCACCACGACCTGAGGACACCGCACGCCGCACCGCTGCACTTCGCAGCGCAGCACCCGACACCTGCCGACAGCAGCGCTTCTGACTTCAACCGCGAGGAGTTCGATCTGCAACACGTTTGACTTCAAGGGCCCAACTACTCCTGCACCGACCTCCAGAACCGATGCCTGCGGACGCTGTGCTTTCGGAGCTCAATGAGAGGTCGCCGACGCCCTGCATTTCTTAAGGTACTGTTTTGCGGGTCTTCCCGACACCGTAGCTGGCCCGCGACGCCGCGGTCAGCCAGAACTGTTTAGGATTTGTTGTTCACGACGCCGTGATAGCCCCAGACGGAGCTATCAACTTCAAGGAACTTTATTTCAAGTTTATTTTGAAAACTGAAGATTTCTAAGGAACTGTATGGTGGATTTTTATCGTTTTTGGTCTTGTCTTAAGTATATAAAAATATTGGCTATTTTTCTAAACTGGTGTGGTGTCCTTTTGTAGTGCTTCCACTGTATTACCGTTGGTTATGTGCAAATGCTTTACACACTGCCTCTAAGATAAGCCTGACTGCTCGTGCTGAGCAGGGGTTGTTTTAGGAGTGTAACTCCCTTATCCTGACTAGGAAGAAGGGTCCCTACTTGGACAAAGGTGCAAGCCCTTGCCAACTAGAGACCCCCATTTCTAACAGTACCACACAGGTAACCAATAGACCTGGAATGAACATTTTTACCACATATGAAATAGAGTAATCTCGAAACCCCACATGTGAATATTAAGCATTTTTACTTCTGCCAAAATACATACCGCGGAACACAAAAACAAGGGAACCACTAAAAAGGAAGCATTCCCAAGTAGTTGCCTCTGACCAATAAATCCTCACCTTTGCAGTTGCCAATTAGTTGGAAGCTTGTGCTGAATAGCAAGTAACCAGTGCAGTCCGTTTTGTTACCAGATGCATAACCTGCCACCTCCGGCATGTGTAACATATTTACAACCAGAGTTTGACTGGGAAGGAGGTCAGTCGGGCATTGGGCGATGGGCCGGTGCCTAAGGGTGACATGTGGGCCAGATTTTTTAAGGGCCTCTGCTTCATTCCTGCCCTGCCAGGCCATCGTACGTCAGTCTAGGGTGAGGAGGCGAGGGTGGTAAGTCTGACAATCAGGGTTTTGCTCCATTTGTTGAGCCTTTCTTACCTCGGTCCCCCCATGGGGCCGGCTTGGCCCAGAAGCAGTGCCTTGCCCGTGACTCCTCCTCTGGCAGGCAATCTCATTGAGGCAACAGTGGGGGGGGGCGGGTAGTAGTATGCAGGAGCCTCACTGGGGGGTGGAGCAGGTGATTTTCTGACTATGGGCCATCTACATCTCAGCCCCCCCTGGACCTTTGTCCTTTTTCTTGAGCCCTCCCCTGCACAGCAATCACCCTAAGGCTATGGAGTGTCGGGGAGGGAGTGAAGTTAGAGAAGCCTTCCTGTGGGGTGTGTGAACCTGCACAGGTCTCGGTGTGAGGCAACTTTTATTAAGCTTTTATTAAACTAGAGAGGATGTGGTGTTACAGCCAAACCTGCTGACTATGGAACTGGGATACCAGGTTCCATTCCCAGAGTCGCTCAGCATCCTGTGATTCTGGGCAAATCACTTAATCTCCGAAGGCCTAAAGTAAAAATAAATTTGATCTTTTGTAGTGTAACTGGTACTCATGTAAAGTGCTCCAATGCCCTTGCCCTAAGTTCACCCAATGTAAAACTATAAAAAAAAGCAATTAGAAAAAAACGATAATGAATTCATGTTATAAGATTCTGCAAGGACCAGAACACGACAATTAGAAACCACTCTTAAAAATATCCATAGTCTTTTTAACATGGCTTTTCCGTCTTTGTTTAGTTTAACTATTAGTCACAGGCGAGTTCAGCAGCTTTAGAACACATTTTAAAGGGCTTTCACCTTACTTTGACTTTTTAAAATACATACTGGTCTGAGGAACAATTCAGACTTTCAGTGATTTTCTTAGTTTTTGTACCAGCCAGGATATTAAAATACCAGTCATATTGATTAAAAAAGGTCTGGTGGCAACCCTAGCCAGATCAGGTATTGTGGCCTTTGAGCCATTTTATTTCTCCTAGCCCACCTGGTCAACATACAGTGCATCTTTTTTCACCAATATTACTAGTTCTATAGGCTTTAAATTGCCAAGGTTACCAAACATTTCGAAATACCCCTATGATTGGCATGACTTCCCTTATAAGGCCCTAGTACATAATAGGGCAGCGGGATTAAAATTACCTTTGAGTCCCTAGTATATAACTGGGCATGGCAGTTTAGAAGCCAGGAATCCTTTCTGTACTTGCATGTGTGCACTGCTGAGACCTGAGGCCTGAGGTCAGTTTAAAAGCAGCCCTGTGTTGCAGGACTGCTTTTAAAATGTAAATTGTGCCCAAACTCGACTTTGGTGCTTGTGGCACTTAAAAATCAATTAACTACAATATTTTGGCATATTTAGTACCCCTAGGGTTTCCCCTAGGTATCCCAGAACTGGGGGGGGGGGATCAGGTACGTATAAGGAGGATCCTTATAAAATATGTTTTATATGCCCTGGGGATAATGCAATTGCACATTTCACTTCCCCCAGTGTAGTAAAGTGCTTCCCAAAATCGACTTTTGTGCTAGGAGCACTCTGAAGTGAGGATCTGCAATATTGTTACATATTCAGAACCACTAAAGTCTTCCCTAGGTGTTCCAGGGGTGGGGGGTCCTGTAGTTATGGGCTGGGTCCTTATAGTAGATGTTTTATGAGTGCTGGTGTTGGATTTGCTCATTTCATTTTCCCCATTGCGGATCCCCAGCCACATAGGTTAATTTGAAAATAAGTTACTAATTAATAAGTCCCGCTAGGAAATACAGAAAAAATATTTCTAGGACTTAGTAGAATGGTATTGATAAATTCAACAATATGCTATTGTTGAATTTATCCTGAAATGTAATGTACAGTCAAGAAGTTATAAGACTTTCTTGTCTGTAAGCCAAAATTCAGCCTTCCAGTGCTCTGCTCTGATTTGTCAGAGTTCAGTGGATTAGCCAGGCTGCTTTAATGAAGTGATAAGTGGCACCTGGGGTGAAGAGCCATTCTGGGAGGAGAGGGTTCGCCTGCATAGGAATGCCAGAGCAAGGGGGATGGGTCGTAAACCATGAGCTTCAAAGGCAGGCAGAAAAAGTCAGGTCCATCTATGGCCACCCACTCTGAACCCAGCCATATGGCATGCTTTAGGAAGGAATGTGCAGATGCCAGGGGGAGGGAGACAATGGAGATGAGCTATCCTGGAGGTTGGTTTAGCCAGCTCTTGCCTCTCTGCTGAGACTTCAGCCAGATTGAATTTTGGAGAAACAGTGCTTTCTGGTGGACCATTGTACCACACTTTGAAGGAAATGGTCATGCTCTGGGGTGTTGCCCTGCACCTCATTGGACAGGAGTCCCCTCCTATATGACCCTGTAGAACACAAAATAAGTATCTGAGATGGGCAGTGCCTCTCAGATATTCTGCTTGAAACTACAGAAGAAGAAGGGTCCATGCTGGAAGTTTGATTTGCCCCAACCAGGCCCTGCACTCTGAATGACTGTGCCTGCTGCACAACCTGTAACTACAGCCCTGTGGATCAAACCTGCTTCAAAAGGACTGAAGAGTGGACTCCCTGCAAGCTACAGGTTAACAGAGCTCACCTGGACTATCACCTTCAAGAATCCCCAGCCTGGAGTGACTCCAGTGGATTTGTAAGGGTTTTGTCCGAGTGGATTGTAGGAATTGAAGTACCAAACTTTCAAGGACCATCTTGGAGCTTCCAGACCCTTGAAGTAAGTTTTGCACACTTTGGGACCCTGAAAGAAACTTCAGGAAGAAGTTCCAGAAGTTTAAAGAAGTATGGAGCAACTTTGGAAAAAAGCTCCATAAGTGGACTAACTCGACCTGACCAGCCAAGCTCAACTGTGAGCTGGCCTTCCCTCCAGGTTCGTCCCACTGAAAAGCTCCTGAGGCCCAAATTCCAGAGTTTGACCGGGAGCTGGTCGAAACCCAAGCCAAATACGGTCTGGTGAAGACCATCAAGGGACCCCGTGAGAAAAAGCTCTGTAAATGTTTCTAAGTCCGAACGTAGAAAAAAGGTGACCAGGACCAGCCACGAGAGTCAAGCCGCCCACCTTCAACCGCGAGCCGGCCTGGATCTCTGGTTCATCCTGCTGGAAAGCTCCGGGGATCTGACTTCCATAGGTTTGACCGGGAGCTCGTCGTAAGGCAAGCCGGCAAACCCTCACCGACTCCAGACTGGTGGAGCGCTTCGGAAGACCCCAGGAGAAAAAGTTCCAGAAAAGTTTCTAAGTCAGAAGGTAAAAACTTTGGCCGAGGCCTACTGCGAGGGTTAGCCGTGCAGGGCTCCCTGACTAGTGCAACCAGATTTTCCAATAGGCACTAAAGGTTTCCATATGCCATATTGTGCTAAATCTTTATAAATTCATATCTTTGGTTCCCTACATTGAATTGTTTTTGTTTTGGTGTCATTTTAAAGATAAAAATATTCCTTATTTTTATAAAGTGGTATTGTTTTTTTATTGTGTGTTGTGTGTTTATTATTTACTGAATTGGTTTTTTAAAATGCTTTATGTACCTGTCTCTGAAGTTAAGCCTGCCTACTCGTAGCCAAGCTACCAAGCATTGAGCATGGGAATAATTGTCTGAGACCTATTCTGAGCCCTAGGTTGTGTTAGCAGCCTTATTGCCAGTGGTAGATATATTTTTACCACTGCTAATAATCCACTTTCCAACAGTGCCGCTTCCTTCCTGGGGTTGCGGGAGAGACAGTGGTGGTGGCAGCTCCTTGAGGAAATGTAGCATTAACAATTACCCTCACACCAGATATGCCACTAGGTCCCTGAGTGCCACCCGCACCTCCTTCTGACTCCAGTAGCATTAGTGAAGGGTATAGGGTATGATTGATTGTATATAATGAGTAAGAATTACTATATTTGAACAAGGAAGTAGCTGAATGTGTGCATGGAGCATATGAAAAGCTTCAAGATTTAGCAGAAGAGTGTGATATTGATTTATAAAGAAAGAAATGTTCACCTAGGAATAATAGAAAGGATTTAAGTGAAACTGAGGTGAATGGAATGGGTTTACTAACTCTATGTGCACATATCAGGGAATTAATTAATTGCATAAAGGATTGGGAAGACTTAAGGAAATACAAGGATAAATGGAAAAAAGAAAGATGCTACGATACAAAAGAAGAATTCAGAAGAAATGAGTATGGCCATGGGTGAACGTGGAATGGAAATGGTTGTGACTGATTTCCCTTTGTGAGAAGTGCGTGGAGTGGCATATGTGCATGTTCCTTGGACTAGATCTGTTCTCTTTGCATTCACAACTTTCCAAAACTTAGGTAGAAAACAGATAAATGGTATATGGAGGTGGAGAGATTAGTGATGATTTCAAAGGTGCTTTGGGAAGATTTTGAAACGTTATTTGAAAATATTGTTAAGAAAAGATTTTGGGCTGAATGCAAGGCAGCTGTAACATGGCCAACAGAGGACCCTCAAAGAACTATTCTCAAAATAGTTCTGCACTTGCTTGACGGAAAAGTACAAGGAAGTGACTGCATATTGTTAGAGATTTGTCCTTTCTGCAGAGTCACTCCAGAATTTTACCTTCCTTTTGCTGAACCTGTTTTTACTAGCTTTAGGACTCTGTACAATTTACCCCTGCCAAGCAGAGTGAAAGTTCTTATGCTCCCACTTCTATACATAGGTAAATTGGCATACACCTAGTTGCCACATTTAATATAAGTATAAGTATGACATAACGAGGGACTGTAAATTAAATGCTACAAGTGAGGTGCAATACTCATTGTGGCACCCACTGCAGTAGCACTGTAAAACATGTCTCAAGGTCTTCCCCTGCAGCCTATGTGCACAGTTTTAAACTGCCATTTTGAGCTGGCAAAATAAACCTTTCACCAAGCCTAAAACAGCCTTTTCAATGCCTATCAATCACCCCTAAGTCGGGACAGAGATGCCCATAGGGCAGGGTGACTGGTATTTAAAAAGTAGGACATGTACGTTTTACATGTCCTAGCAGTGAAAAATCTCGAAAGTCGTTTTTCACTGGGGCAAGGCTGGCCTCTCACACTCTAACACTGGGTTACCCTATACCACTTAAAAGGGCTAAACTCAGATAGGGAGCATCTATAAACATATTTCAAAGACTCATTTTAATAGTAATTTAAAATGCAACTTAATAGTAAAGTTGGATGTTATATTACCACTTTGAAAATAACACATTTAGAAAGTTGTCAGTTTCCTGCCTAAGCCAAATGTGCCTTTCTGTCAGTGTCCAGTGTCAACCAACTGTTAATGGCTCTCCTGTGGTGCTATGTGTATTGCTCCCAGACAGTGGACAAAAGGCCTGGCATGAAGAGGTGGCCTGTGGGGTTGTACCAGCGCCTTCCTGAGAGTCTACCCTGTCACTGGCAGATGAAGCTCACACCCAGGTCTACCTTCCTTTGTCTTCCTAGTCAGCTTGGCTTCTAACTCAGTGTGTGGGGTTGGAGGGTGGGAGGGGAAAGCTGTCCTAGAATTGGCTTGGATTGACCACAAAGGAGAGTTTGCCCATTATCATAACTGCACCTCTGAGTGGGCCTGGGGAGATCTGACTGGGGAAGGAATGATCTGCCATGTTGGATTTAGGTAGATTTGAGTACTGTGTGATAGTGCACAGTAAAAAACAGGAAGTGATGTAAAAATGGGTAGGGTCACCCTTGGGTACTTTTGGCCCATTAATTAGGGAGTGGCTGGGCATTTTCTCCTTCCAGCCTGACACTGGGCATACATGTGGCATCTCCAGTATTCTCCATAGAACACTCTTGAACTTGGGAAGCTCAAAAGAAGGACTGACCTGCTGTCTGAAGCCTGAAAGAAGAATGGACCAGCTTGCCTTGAACTCAGGACCCCAGAAGTGACTCCACAGGTCAGTCTGCTGACCGCCAGTGTGAGCTACAGGGATACAACAAGTTTCCAGAGGACTTTCCTGATTCTCTGCTGAGCAGACCCAAGTGGACCTGACCTGGTCCCCTCTGCTGGCCACTGTGGAGTGAGTCCTTACCCCAAGTGTTGTACTCAAGATCTTGGACCTTTGAGTGGAGTCTCAGTGCACTTCTCCCTTTTCTAACTGAAGGTTTCACTGGATGCGATGCAGAACCATGCCAAGCCACACAGCTCCTAACGGAACGTTCACTGGATCTGACGCACAGTGATGCAGTCCCGCAGAGACTGCTCCAGGCAGTTCCCAACTGAAAGCTTCTCCGGACCCAATGCAGAGTGACACAGAGCCACCGAGCTCCTAACTGGACGCTGACCATTCAGATGCAGAGTGTCTGCAGAGCTGCCAATTGAAAGCTTCACCAGATGTGACACAGAGCCCCACAGCACATCTCCCGCCTGAAAGCTTCATTGGATCTGATGAAGAGTGACGCAGAGCTCCAGATAGCAGTGCTGAGCAGACCTCACACTGCAGTGTGAAGGTAAAAACGTCCTGCAGGACTAACCTGATCATGTTTCCAGGCCACTCTCCATTGTGGTCAGCTTGAACTTGTGACTTTATCCCGGTCCCACACAAAGAGATAACTTTACACGTCTTGGCACTATTTTTATGTTAAACTTTGAAAACTCCAGTTCTGCCTATTGAATGTTTGTGTTTTGGTGATATTTTATTTATTAAAATGTACTATATTTTCTAAATTAGTTTGGGATTTTTCTTGTGTGGAATTTTTTATTTTATTACTGTTTGAATACTGCCTAAATACTTTATGCATTGCCTCTAAGTTAAGCCTGTCGGCTTTGTGCCAAGCCACCCGAAAGTTAAGCACAGGTTTATTTAGTGACTTTTGTGGGTCACTCTGACAAAGATTGTGATTATTATTTGAGGTGGTTTCTACCCCTTAACCAATAACCCAGTCTCTTACACATATTTAAAGCAAAAGGTGACAGAGAAAGAGGTGAATTGGTTGAACATTATGAGGACTACACTTCAGCGAAACGAATCGGTGAATGCTTACTATGAAAGACTAATGCAGATCTATAGAAAGCACAGTGGAGTTGAAGATCCGGTAAAAGAAGGCGTTAGCACTTTCGTGTCAGCGTTTGTGTTAGAACTGCATTGAGAACTGAGTTCTCATACACAGACGAGTATGACATGTTGGCAGGCTAAGAGTGCTGATGGAACATTCAAATACGCTAAGTACTGCAGTGATTGCTTTGGGGCGAAGCGAGCAAGCTGAAGAAAAAATTAATGGTTGCACAGACAATGCATTTTCAGAAGGGTGCTACAAATCAAGTTGTAGATTAGCGTTTTCACTGTTGGTGTGATGATGGTGCAAATTGTGGTGCAAATCTGAATATGCGATGGGCAGGTATGCAGATGACAAAGGACAGCATGAAATCGACCGCCTTAAGCAGTTAAGAACCCAACGTAAACTCATTGAAAGCAGAAAGGAACGTGATCTAAAATGGATCAATCTAAGAAAGGCTGAAAGTGCTAAAAACTGTAGGAAGTACAGGCGTTTGATCGCCGAATATTGCGACTTTTGGGTAAAGGCGCAGGCAATCCCTAGTTGTATACAAGTAATACTGAGTCAGATATCCCAGTGATTCTCTCTGCGGAGGAGGTTCCTCACTCGGTGTATGATGCCCCTTCGGTGGATGAGATAGTGGGGTTATAAAGAATGCCAGAACTTCTGGCACTATGGGTCCTGATGAGGTCCAATTGCGGTTATTAAAAAGGAGGCTGTAGCCTGGGGATCTTTCATCACCCTGTTATTTAATTACTGTTACCATTCTGGGAAAATTCCTAAATCATGGAAGGGTAGTGCAATTGTACTGTTTTATTAGAAGGGCTCCAAATCCTCCCCAGCAAGCTTTAGACAGATAGTATAGCTGAATGCCTCTGGCAAATTATTAGCTAAGAGTGTACTTTGTCATCTACAGCAGTGGGCTCCAGATCAGAATATTATCTCGCTTGCAAAGAACAAAGAAGTGGCATGAGTGTATTTCTATACGACTTCATTGACACATGCTATTTGTTTATACTATATAGACAACTAAACTAGCATATAGTTGGAACAATGATTATAATGACTATAATTTCACCTACCGGCACTACTGCAGTGTGATTAAGCAACTCTAAACCAGAGAGGGTCTATCCCCAAACTACTGAAGTAAGGTAGGAAAGGAGGGTAACATATAGGGGATCTTTTGGTCCTGACGAAAGCCGTAAAGACAAGTCAACCGGCTGAAACATGTTGATAGACATGCAGACAGGAGGGGTGAACGGCTACTAATCATCCCTATCACCACCATCCTTTATTCTCTTTTAATCCTGACCGGGAAATCCGGGAATAAAGTAGTAAAGTGGATATTCCCGAGCCAGTTTTAAACTCTACATTCTGCACTTATATTTCTTTTTTGATCCCTACTATTTTTATGTTTGTTTTGTCTTCGCCCTCCCTTTTGCTCCACCCCAGGTGTTGATCTGCGCAGGGGTGTTGTTCAGCAAGCCCTATGATAAAGCATGCCACAAATTTGTGGGTGAGGGCAGTTTTTCAAACAGACAACGCTTGTCACTAAACTTTATAGCGTAACTTCTTATACTTCTCCTCTCTTTTGTGTTTTTGACAGAATATTACCTCCCCAGAAAAAGCTGGCTTTATGAGGAATCATAGCACAATGGATAATATTGCAGTCCTTTCAACAGTAGGGAAAAAATACGCCTTTTCTCGGGGTATGCCAGTATATGCGGCGCTCATTGATTTCTCCACAGTGTTTGATAGATTAGATCGCCAAACTCTGTGGCAGAAGCTTCTTCTTCTGGGCATTCCGCACCACTTTTCGGGTCTTGATGTGGAGCTATACACGGATACCTGGTGCCAAATTTTGATGGGAGGGAATAAGGGTTTATCCCGTAAGGTTAAAACACATAATGGGCTTTGTTAGAACTGGGGGTCTCTAGTTGGCAGAGGTAGGTACCTTTGTCCAAATAGGGACCCTTGCTTCTAGTCAGGGTAAGGGGGATACACTACTAAAATAACCCCTGCTCACCCCCTTGGTAGCTTGGCACGAGCAGGCAGGCTTATCTCAGAGGCAGTGTGTAAAGCATTTGTGAACACATACAGTAATACAGTGACAACACTACAGATGGACACCACACAAGTTGTATATAAAAATAAGTACTCTTTATATAGACTTAACACAAGACCAGAATGACAAAAATCCACAATACAATAGAAATATGACTGTCAAAATGGTAGAAAATAGTTCAGTTCAATGCAGGTGGTAAATGCGACACTCTACGTTCAATGTACCTTTGGATGCGTAACGAGATTCAAACAAAAGAGTTGCAGGGAAGGTGATGCGTCGGTTCCTTACACGCAAGAACGGTGATGTGTCGGTTCCTTGCTTTGGGGGAGGTGATGCGTCGGTTCCCTACTGCTGCGTAGGGGACGGTGATGCGTCGGTTCCTTACTGGAGAGGAGGTGGTGCGTCGGTTCTTCACTGCGTGGGGAGGTGATGCGTCAGTTTCTTACTGCGCATCTGTGGCGATGCGACCAGCAGCGCCTCTAAGCGATGACGACCCGGTGCAATGAAACAAAGTGGCGTCTTCCTCTTGATGCGACAACGAAGGGGACGATGCGTGCATGCCCGACGGCCGTGCGGTGACTCGGGGAATCTTCTGAGCCGCGACAGGCCCTGCGACACGCTTCTCCGGTGATGCGACGGCGTCTGCTGCAACGGCGACACTCTCCTCTGGTGATGCGAGGCGCTTCGGTGATGCGACGACAACTGCTGCGGCGGCGACACGCTTCTTCTTCGTGAGTCGCGTTTCCAGCTCCCAGCGACACGCAGTCTCTCAGAAGGCCCAACACAACAGTAGGCACTTCAAATTCCCAGCAAGGGAATTCAGGGGAGCTGGTGGGTGAAGTCTTGTATCCCTGAGACTTCAGCAGGAGGCAAGCTCAATCTACAAGCCCTTGGAGATTTTCTGCAAGATGATGAAAGTAGGCACAAAGTTCCTTTCTCCTTTCTTTGGCAATCAGGCAACCACTGCAGGCCAATCCCTCAAACAGCACACAGCATAGGGATAGTCTCCTCCTTCAGTTTCTCTGGTTCCTCTCCTCAGCAAAGGTTCTTCTTGTTTCCCAGAAGTGATCTAAAATCTTGGGGTCTGGTCCCCAGTATTTATACTAGCAAATCCTTTGTCCTCTGAAGGCAGAGGGTCCTGTACCTAGTCCAAACCAGTTCTGGGTGCATTCTGCCAGTGCACACCTTCTTCCTTTGTCAATGTGGGCCAGGGAAATCAGATGCACCACAGGAGGTGGAGCCAGCATTGTGGAAGGCAGGCACAGCCCTATTCAGGCCCAGGTGCTACTCCTCCCACCACTCCTCATGCAGATAGGTCTATTCAGCCTAGTGCTGTCTCACCCTGCCTGCTTGAGTCCCCCAGCACCTGTCACTCACAAACCCAGACACACAATACACAAGCTAGCAGAGGCAGGCTGGATGGTTAGGCAAGAAAATACCTACTTTCTAAAAGTGGTATTTTCAAACACAGAATGTTAAAACCAACTTCACTAAAAGATGTATTTTATCATTCTGAGTTCAGGCATACTAAATTCGTTTTTCTACCTTGTTCCCTGGGTCAGTTAGGATTATAAGTAGGCCTGGGCGGAAAACTACGCTACGCTCGCGAAGTTTGCGCAACTACGCGCTACGCGAATTGCACGTAGCACAGTGCAAAAACGCGTAGCGTAACGGGCATTTTTTGCTTGCTCGCGGTCCTCAATGTTAAGTTGGCGACCGCGAGCGAGCAAAATGACATCCCGGCGAGACTTTTTCCTCGTTCGCGATCAGCAACATCAAGTTGCCGATCGCGAGCGTGGAAAATAAAGCTCCCGGTGAGATTCTCAACGCGGGGAGGTCAGGTTTCTCATTGCGAGTGGTCGCGTATGCTTGCGACTGCTCGCAATGAGAAACTACCAGTCCGCGTTGAGAAAACTGCCGCTCGAGTACAAATCTACTCGAGCGGCAGAAAACGACCGCTTGCACTGTGCAAGATGCCGTTTGCAATGATTGCACAGTGCGGACAAGCATCCGGCACTGTGCAATCATTGCGAACAGCATTTCCTACCGCACTACGCAGTTCGCGTAGTGCTACGCGTAGTGCGAAGTGCACTTCGCGTAGCTACGCGTAGCGCTACTACGCGAACTACGCCCAGGGTTAATTATAAGATGTTATAATCAAACTGCCCATTCTGGCCTATGGGAACAGGTAGCCTTGCAATAGTGAAAAACGAAATTGGCTGTAATTCACTATCAGGACATGCCACACACACCAGGGCATGTCCTACCTTACACATACAATGCACCCTGCCCTAGGGCCTACCTTAGGGGTTACTAATATGCAGGAAAGGGAAGGTTTGGGGATGGGTAAGTGGGTGCACTTACCAAGTCGACATGGCAGTACCAGACTGCACCCAGGCTCTGCAATGGCAGGCCTGAGACACACTTTACAAGCTGCTCCTGTGGGTGGCACAACCAGTGCTGCAAGCCCACCAGCAGCATTTGATTCACGGGCCTGGGCACAACCAGTGCACTGTACTAGGGTCTGAGAGTGAATCAAATAGGCCAAACATGGAGTCACTAATCCATACATCAATTTACCATACGGAGCACTTGCACTTTGGCACTGAATAGCAGTGGCAAAGTGCCCAAAGCATCTAGACCAGCAAAAACATATCAACAACAGTGGAGGCATGGCGAAAAAATGGAAGGGAGACCCACGCCAAGGATGCCAGGTCTACATGTGTCCCCTGCAGCTGAAATGTGGGGAGAACTATCCTACCTCTAGGGAGTTCTCATCACTAAGGCGGAAGAATCTGGACAGACCATCAGCATTGGCGTGTTCTGTACCAGGGCGGTGTTCCACCGTGAAGTCCATCCCCAGTAGGGAAATAGACCGCCTCAACAGTTTTGGATTCTCACCCCTCATCTGCATCAACCATCTGAGGGGCCTGTGGTCTGTCTGAACCCGGAAGTGAGTCCCAAACAGGTATGGTCTCAACTTCTTCAGCGCCCAGACCACAGCAAATGCCTCACGCTCAATAGGACTCCACCTCTGTTCCTGTGGAAGTAACCTCCTACTGATGAAGGCTACAGGTTGGTCTAGGCCCTCCTCATTTAACTGTGCCAGAACAGCCCCTACACCATGCTCTGAAGCATCTGTTTGGACCACAAACTCTTTTGAGAAGTTGGGCGCCTGAAGCATGGGGGCCGTGCACATGGCAGTCTTCAAGGCGTCAAAAGTTCTCTGACAGGTGTCAGTCCAAATCACTCTCTTGGGCCGCTTCCTGGAAGTCAGCTCTGTCAAGTGTGCAACGATGCTGCCATACCCCTTGACAAATCTCCTGTAATACCCAGTGAGTCCTAAAAGGCTCTCACCTCTGTCTGGGTCTTGGGGGCTCCCAAGCCAGAATGGTATCAATCTTGGGCTGTAGGGCGCCACCTGGCCGCTCCCAACCTGGTGTCCCAAGTACACCACGGAACCCTGCCCGATCTGGCACTTACTCGCCTTGATCGAGAGGCCTGCCCTCTGCAGCGCCATAAACACTTCCCAGAGGTGGTGCAGATGTTCTTCCCAACTGGCGCTGAACACTGCGATGTCATCCAGGTAGGCGGCGCTGAAATCTTCCAGTCCAACCAACACCTGGTTGACCAACCTCTGAAAGGTGGCAGGGGCATTCTTCATCCCAAAGGGCATAACCCGGAATTGGTAGTGCCCATCTGGTGTGGAGAATGCTGACCTCTCTTTGGCCCCATCAGTCAAGGCGATCTGCCAGTACCCAGACGTTAAGTCAAACGTGCTGAGGTACCGGGCAGCCCCTAACCGATCGATGAGCTCATCAGCTCTGGGGATGGGGTGCGCGTCAGTCCTGGTGACTGAATTGAGTCCTCGGTGCGCGTCAGTCCTGGTGACTGAATTGAGTCCTCGGTAGTCCACACAGAACCGAAGTTCGGGTGTGGCACCAGGCGCGGCAGCCTTTGGGACCAAGACCACTGGGCTGGCTGTGAGAGGACTCAATCACCCCCAATGCAAACATCTTAGAGACCTCCTCCTTGATGCAAGCTCTCACCCTGTCAGTCACTCTGTAAGCCTTGTGCTTGACAGGAGGACTGTCCCCAGTGTCCACATCATGGACGCACCAATCAGTGACACTAGGAACCAGGGAAAACAGGTCAGAAAACTGTCCCAGCAGTTGGCGACAGTCTTCCTGCTGCTCAGGTGTCAGGGAGTTAGAGAGGTTCACACCCTCCACTGACCCATCTTGCTCTGTTGCCGACAGGAGGTCAGGAAGAGGTTCTGTCTCCTCTTCCATTCCATCATCCGTTGCTAGGAGCATGCCCACTTCAGACCTCTCAAAATGGGGCTTCAGGCGGTTGACATGTAGGACCCGCAAAGGGTTCCTGGGAGATCGCAAGTCCACCAGGTAGGTGACGTTACTCTTGCACTCCAACACCTCAAATGGTCCGGTCCACTTATCCTGGAGCGTCCAAGGCTCCACGGGGGCCATGACCCACACTTTCTGTCCAGGCTGAAACTCGATCAGAGTGGCATTCTGATCATACCATCATTTCATCTCTTCCTGGCTGGCTTCCAGATTCGCCTCAGCGAGTTGTCTGAATTGCCTAGTTTGGTTTCTAGAGGCCAGCATGTAGCTAAATACGTCCTGGGGATCCTTTCTCCCAGCCTTCTTTCACCAAACTCAGAGTTCCTCTTACCGGGTTACCATAGAGCAGTTCAAAGGGACTGAACCCTAAGGACTTCTGTGGCACCTCACGGTAAGCAAAGAGAAGGCATGGCAAGAGGACGTCCCACTTACGCCTCATGGGTTCTTCCAGATCCATAATCATGCCCTTCAGGGTCCGGTTGAATCTCTCAACCAGCTCATTTCCTTGGGGGTGGTAAGGAGTGGTGAACTTATAGGTAACACCGCACTCCTGCCACAGGGACTTCATATACTTGGATATGAAGTTTGTACCACGGTCACTCACCACCTCCTTGGGGAACCCCACACAGGAGAAAATCCCCATCAGTGCACGTCCCACCACGGGGGCCGTCACTGTCCGAAGAGGAATGGCTTCCGGGTACCGGGTGGCATGATCCACCAAGACCAGGATAAACCTGTTGCCCATGGCTGTCTTGGGGTCCAGTGGCCCCACAATGTCAATACCCACCCGTTCAAAGGGGGTGCTGACCACAGGGAATGGCTGGAGGGGAGCCTTGTGCTTCCTCCCACTTTTTCCACTTGCCTGGCAAGTCTGACATGTCCTGCAATGAGTGTCTGAACTCTTGCGCATCTGGGGCCAATAAAAGTGGGTGACAAGCCTTTCAAAGGTCTTGCTCTGCCCCAGATGTCCTGCCAAGGGCACGTCATCAGCCAACCCCAGTAGGAAGGCTCTGAAGCGCTGGGGTACCACCAGCACACGGGCTGACCCAGGCTCAGCAACCTTAGGCTCGCTATACATGAGACCATTCTCCCAATAGATCCAATGTGATCCAGACTGATCACCTGCTGCCTGGTTTGTGGGCTGTTGCCGCAAACCCATAAGAGAAGGGCACTTGTTCTGCTCCTCACAGAACTCCTCCCTGGAGGGGCCTCCCTCCTGCTGCCAATGGGTCAGCTCAGGTAGGTCCCCCAGTTCGGCCACTTGCTCCCCTGTAGGTTCCAGAGCATCCCCCTCAGGTTCTGCTTCCTCCTGGACCGTGGGAACTACGGGGACCGGTTTCCCGCACCCCCTGCCTCTTCTCTTCAAGGCAGGCACCTGGGCTACCCTCTCAGGCTCCAGGCCCTCTTGAACACCTCTACTGGCTGCCATAGACCGAGTGGTTGCGCACGCCCACTCAGGCAGACCCAACATCTCTAAATGAGACCTTCTCTCCACCTCTGCCCAAGGTGAACTCTCCAAATCGTTGCCCAACAGACAGTCTACAGGCATGGCTGGCCTCACAGCTACTTGAAAGGTACCTGAGACCCCCCCCCACTCAAAGGGAACCTGAGCCACTCTGAAGTGGCTCTCTGAGTTGTCCGCGGCAACTACTGGGCAGAATGCATTGGGGATCACCTGCTCTTCAGACACCAGCGGACAACTGACAGCTGTCACACTGGCTCCGGTGTCTCTCAGAGCCTCCACCCTTTGGCCATTGATGGTCACCCACTGCCTGTATTTCTTAGTGTTATCAGGCAGTTGGGCCCTGGGGACCATCTCACTGTCTCCTAAAGAGACCAAGGACATTGCTACGGGACCCCACCCACCTTGGGCATCCATCTCCTCCCCCAGGGCTACACTAGCTACCTGCCGGGGTGGTGCACCAGTGGCTGCTGATTTTCCATACAAGGGACATCTAGTTTCCCAGGAGCAGTGGCCCACTTGACCACACTTTAAGCAAGTCTTGGGCCCCCTGTGAACAGGCTTATCTGTCGGGGCTTGTATCAGTGTGGGGTTTTTAGTATTGACAGGAATAATGGCGCTCAAGCTAATTCGCGCTGAGTTTATGTTATACTAGGAGTGTGAACGGTGCAAACCAGGTCAGGGGATATGCCCTAAAACCCCTGTGATGGTATGGATAGAAATCCACACAAATGAAGTAGGTACAGTCCCGGGCACACGTAATGAGGATATAATATCAGGAGAAATGTCTCATACTGCAGAAATGTAGAGGGTCTACACCAGAATGATAATCATAGGTGTTTAATATAGTAACAGAGCATAAGCAACCAGCCAAAACAAAAGCAACCAGCCGACACGTGTTTCATCACAAAGGGTAGTAACCCGTGACTCTTCAGGGCTGGGGAAGATACAAAACATCAAATAAACTGACAAGAAAGCAAACAGACGATGTATAGGCCGAAATTAAAAATCAAAATACAAGTGGAAACCTGGTTACATAACTTACACACAAAATGACAATGAAAGATCTTTGCAACAAGATCAATAGGTCGAGCTGTGAATGTGTAGAGGAAGAAAATAAATGGAATTGCAGACCAAGAGGCGAAATAATCAGTACATGGTGAATGAGAAGCGACACAAGTCAATGTGATAAAATTGAAAAGGCAGCCTGTAAAGATAACAATCACGCACTAGGCGGAACGTGTTGGAAATACATGCAATGGAGGGCGCCCAGTCATGGCAACGAGCAGGTTCTAAAAGCGGCTGTAAACGCAAAATCAGTGTTGGTGAAAGGTACTCAGGCAGAAGACCAACTAGATAAACAAGGACTCCTAAATAGAGGATAGGTCACCCAGGGTTAAAAGGAGGACCTCTGGTACACAAAAGGTAAGACAAAACCGCATAGTGAACGAAATGGTGATCACGAGCAAGCTCCATAGTGAGCTGGACGAGTGCGACTGAAAGACATGCAGAGAAAGCGAAAGAACGATAAAGACACAGCCTAGTAGGTGGCTCTGGAGGGAATAGACGGCTGCCCTAAGTGTGTGCCACTAGTAGGTAAAAGAAAAAAGGGGGGGAAAGAGGGTAGAGACAAATACCTGAAAGGCGGTGCCAACAAGGTGGATTCTATGGAGAGGAAAAGGAAAAACGGTAAGGGAAAGGGGTGAGCTGGAAAAGGAAAAGATACGTACAGGGAAACTGAAGTGAAACCTTACCAAGTGACCGTTCAAGAATCCAAAACGGCAATGAAGAGCAGTGCGAACCACGATCGGTGGACTACTGCCAAATGTAAGGAAAGGAAGACGGATATCGCCGGGCGGCGGATAAGCCAATGAGGACTATTGACCTGAGAGAAAACGGAAATTGGGAATGAAGTGAAGTGCCAAGGGTGGGAGGGATAGGGGGGAAGGGGAAAGACGAAAGCACTAGAGTATCGAGGTGAAGAAGGCTTACCTTCAGAAAAGTTGATGCAGTCTGTGGCGACGAAATTGACCAAGTGCTAAGTAGCACAGGGGGGAATATAGAATTAGGCGTGCCAGGTCAGTAGTCCAGGACGACAACGGCGGATGCGCCGGAGTACAGGAAACTAGATAGTGAGAGAGGGGGAGAAAAGGTGTAAGCAGATACACCAGGGATAGTGAGCTGACAAAGGTCGGCTCGTGTGGAGAGGACTGAGTCGCTTACCTGGGAGAAGTGTTGTTCAGGAAGGAAAATGGTTCCGGAAGATGGCCGGAAGAGGAGGGGCGGAGGCGGGGTTATAAAGGCAAGGTGGAGAAAGACTAGACCGCAGAAGGACAAAAGCAGAGGTGGGCTACACAGGACGCCATGTATAGAGTGTACAGGTGTAGGAATTGGTGCTGTAAGAGGGATGTACGCCCCAAGTTGAAAGCAGAAAAAAAGGAAAAAGAAAATAACATAGACTGAAATAAAGAAAGAAAAAGGGAACAAACGTACATAAGATATAGACAAACCGATAGATGGAGGATGTTGAAAGGAGAGATGAAGGAGAAAATAGATGCAACATCTGAGAAAATGTTGTCTAACTCCTGTGATATGGAGTGCATGTCAGATGCTCGAAACAGAGATGTTAAGACCTGGAGGGAAAAAACAGAAAAGTAGTATACCATAATAAATATATGCTCTCTGGATTACACGCATATACCAAAACTTCATGAGTAACACTGTGAGAGAAATACTCGCATGAAGCTTAGCCTAAAGCTAACAACCAAGTTACATGAGAAATAATTAAGGTGACAATAGTGGGCGCCGCTGTGACATGACGTTCACCCGAATAGTAAAGCGAAGTGACATTATACCAAAAGTAGTGACATAATAGCAACAATAGTGGGTGAGAATCGCACAAGGTGACTAAAATCTCAAAACTCTATAATCTAATTAACAGATAGCTGTGAGATTCACGAAAATGTCTGGTTCATCAAATATTCCAACTGGAATAATGAGGTTCATGGTTCATGGAGTAGTCAGTAACCAGTGATTAATCCCCTAAAAAATAATGAAGCTCATGATCCGTGTTTAATCCATGTTGCACCGTCTGAAGGCGCATAATCCATGTTGCTTCCAGACGTCTGAGCCTCAGTTCTCTGTTGCCTCCTCTGGCGTTAGTGGCAGCCACATCAAATCCGAAGAACGAGAGGCGTTTTTGGAAGCTTGCGTGGGACAAGTGGCTGCGTGGACTGCCATGGGGTATCTGGAATCCTGGCGTTGGAGTGCTCTGATGTGTTCACCAATGCGTTCCTTCAATGGTCTGATGGTGCTTCCTACATACCATAGTTTACAGGTGCACTCTAGAATGTATATCACAAATTTAGTGTTACAATTGATGTTGCAATTGATCAGGTATTTCTTCTTGTTGATTGCTGTGAGATTTTTGATGCCATTCTGGGCAAATCTGCAGACACCACAACAACCACATTTAAAGAAACCCAGTGTGTGTGTTTTGAGCCATGATTGGCTACTGTGAGGACGAGGTACAGTGGGACTGAGTCTCGTTTTAAGAGTTCTACCACGTCTAAAGGTGATCCGAGGTCTCGTGGTGATTACATCTTTAAGCGTAACATCTGCTAGTAGTACACCCCAATGTTTGTTAAGACTCCTTTTTATGGCTAGACCCATGTCACTAAAATCGGTAATCAATCTAACTGGTTGATCCTGTTTGGTAACTGTGTTTTTGTCACATAAAGTTTCATGTCTCTCTAACTTTTGGATTCTTTTCTCAGCTTTATTTATGGTATGTGCATCATAACCTCTAGCCTTGAACCTAGATTTCATGTTGGAGATGCATTTCTGGAATTCTGGTTCCTCACTGCAGTTCCTTCTGGCTCTAACGAATTCACCGTAGGGTATCCCTTGAAGTTGATTAGAGGGGTGGGAACTTTCTGCATGCAGGATGGCATTGCATGACGTCTCTTTCCTATATAGTCGACTATGTAGTGTGTTAGACTTGATGTAGAGTTCCACATCGAGAAATGTGATGCTCGACTTGCTACAGACATTCGTGAACCTCATGTTCATGTCATTGGAGTTAAGGTAAGTGAAAAACTCTTCTAGTTTGTTTTGGGACCCTGACCATAGCAGAAGGCAGTCATCTATGTAGCGTCCCCAATAGATTATGCAGTCAACCCATGGAGCTCCCTTGATACCCCAGATCCAAATGGATTCTAGAACACCCATGTAGAGATTGGCAAATGATGGGGAAAATTTGGAGCCCATAGCTACGCCTTTAGTCTGTTTGTACCACACATTGTCGTAGAGGAAGAAGTTATTATTGAGAATGATGTCCATCATGGCAATCAACATGTTGGTGTGTTGCCAAAGTGTGGCTGGCCTGTTGTGTAAAAGGCTGGTGATGGCTTTGAGACCAACCTCTGGTTCAATGGTAGTGTAGAGAGAAACCACATCTAAGGTTGCTAAAGTCATGTCCGGTTGCCATTGGACATCAGCTAGGATGCTCAAGATATGTTTAGTGTCCTGTATGTGTGAGGGTAAATTCTTGACCATAGGGCCCAGAAAGAGGTCAACATATTGGGCAAGTCTCTCTGTGGGTCCGCCTATACCTGATACTATGGGTCTACCAGCTGGAAAAGGGCCCGGTTTGTGTATCTTAGGAAGGGTATACAGCCAAGGGAAGGCAGGTCTGTGTACCTTCAAATAAAGAAGTTCCTGATCGTCAATAAGATCTAAAGTATGCCAATCAGAAAGGTATTTGTTGATCTTAACAATGAGGGTACCAGTGGGATTTTGATTCAATTGTTCATAACAGGAGGTGTTCTCTAGTTGAGTAAGGATTTCCTTGTGATAATCAGCGTGGTTCATAACCACAACATTCCCTCCTTTGTCGGCTTCTTTGATTATTAAATCAGGAATGGAACTTAATGTTTTTAGAGCCACCCGTTCTTCTCTACGTAAGTTGTCTTTGGTCCTATGTTTCGAGTGAAGAGTTTTCTTTTCATGTTTGTCTATGTCCGTGAGAACTAGGTTGTAAAAGATATCCACAGAATTGCCCCCTGGGAGAATAGGAGTCCATCTAGACTTCGTTTTGAGACCACTGTTGAGAGTGAGGTCTGTGTCAATATCCAGTTCCAGAAGAAGATCTTCCATATTCATGGGAGGGTCGTCCATGTCCGTAAGGGACAGGAGTAAATGGGTGTCCTGAATATCTTTGATACTTTGTACACCCAAAGAATTGTCTGTGCAGATATTCTTGATGGTCTTAGTGGTGGTAGGAAACTACTGAAATGTTTCCTGATCTCAAGACCCCTAATAAATTTAAAGAGGTCTATTTTGTGTCTACAGGTGTCTCCTTGTTCATGGGGATTAAAACTTAAGCCTCTGCTAAGAAGTGAGATCATCCCACTGTTCAGAGTATGTGATGAAAGGTTAACTACCTGCACACCTTGATCTTGTGAATCTATTTGTTTTTCCCGTCCCCAGACCTTAGTTTCTTCTTGTACTCTTCTGAGTCCTGACCTCTTCCCTCTACGGGTTTTCTGTCTTGGCCTCCTAGTCTTTGTTGTGTCCGGTTCTCCCTTCGTATCGTTAGGACCTCTCGTAAAAAGATGATTTATTGAGGGTAGATCTGTTCAGGTCGTTTGTTGGGTTATCAGGTTCACTGTCACTGCTGGCAATGGTGTTGAGAGAGGTGGAACTGGATGAGATGGATGAAATGTCCGGTCTAATTGGTTTGTTACCAGGTGTGGCGGTCTGAAGTAACTGATCGTATTTTCTAGCGAAAGTAAAAACACGTCCCTCTCTGTAGTCAGCTTCGTCTCTTTTTAATTGTCGGGTCTTTCTGTCTTTTATTTCGTTCTGGTGTTTGGACAGGATGTCATTTAGGATGACATAATTCTTTTCTGTACCTTCTTTTAAATCTAGGTCTGCAATTTCTTTTTCTAAGTTGGAAATTTCAATCTGGAGATTTGCTACTTTGCGTTCTGCGTTCTCTATTAATATGTTGATGAGTGTGTTTGAGTTAGAAGTGAGAGTTTCTTCCCATTTGCCTAAAAGATCATCGTCCAAATCATCAAATGTGGGAAAAATCTGGGAGCGAAGTCCTCTTGGGACCCTGTTAAGTCTCAGATATTGTTTTAAGGTGGCACTGTCCCACCATCTGGAATTCTCTGTTCTCTTTAATCTCTCTAGTCTTACGAATTTCTCTTTGAGACCTTCTCTACGTAATGGGTTTCCACTGGTGGATGCTGCATTAATAGTGATCCCTTTGGATAAGTTGTCAAAGAGTTCTGATGCGACCCTGTCTTTATCCATAGCCTAATTAACAGATAGCAATGAAATGGATATTTGAAGCGCTGCGGCTGCCTTTCCTGAAACCATAAAGTATGTATCAGTGTGGGGTTTTTAGTATTGACAGGAATAATGGCGCTCAAGCTAATTCGCGCTGAGTTTATGTTATACTAGGAGTGTGAACGGTGCAAACCAGGTCAGGGGATATGCCCTAAAACCCCCGTGATGGTATGGATAGAAATCCACACAAATGAAGTAGGTACAGTCCCGGGCACACGTAATGAGGATATAATATCAGGAGAAATGTCTCATTCTGCAGAAATGTAGAGGGTCTACACCAGAATGATAATCATAGGTGTTTAATATAGTAACAGAGCATAAGCAACCAGCCAAAACAAAAGCAACCAGCCGACACGTGTTTCATCACAAAGGGTAGTAACCCGTGACTCTTCAGGGCTGGGGAAGATACAAAACATCAAATAAACTGACAAGAAAGCAAACAGACGATGTATAGGCCGAAATTAAAAATCAAAATACAAGTGGAAACCTGGTTACATAACTTACACACAAAATGACAATGAAAGATCTTTGCAACAAGATCAATAGGTCGAGCTGTGAATGTGTAGAGGAAGAAAAAAATGGAATTGCAGACCAAGAGGCGAAATAATCAGTACATGGTGAATGAGAAGCGACACAAGTCAATGTGATAAAATTGAAAAGGCAGCCTGTAAAGATAACAATCACGCACTAGGCGGAACGTGTTGGAAATACATGCAATGGAGGGCGCCCAGTCATGGCAACGAGGAGCTTCTAAAAGCGGCTGTAAACGCAAAATCAGTGTTGGTGAAAGGTACTCAGGCAGAAGACCAACTAGATAAACAAGGACTCCTAAATAGAGGATAGGTCACCCAGGGTTAAAAGGAGGACCTCTGGTACACAAAAGGTAAGACAAAACCGCATAGTGAACGAAATGGTGATCACGAGCAAGCTCCATAGTGAGCTGGACGAGTGCGACTGAAAGACATGCAGAGAAAGCGAAAGAACGATAAAGACACAGCCTAGTAGGTGGCTCTGGAGGGAATAGACGGCTGCCCTAAGTGTGTGCTACTAGTAGGTAAAAGAAAAAAAGGGGGGAAAGAGGGTAGAGACAAATACCTGAAAGGCGGTGCCAACAAGGTGGATTCTATGGAGAGGAAAAGGAAAAACGGTAAGGGAAAGGGGTGAGCTGGAAAAGGAAAAGATACGTACAGGGAAACTGAAGTGAAACCTTACCAAGTGACCGTTCAAGAATCCAAAACGGCAATGAAGAGCAGTGCGAACCACGATCGGTGGACTACTGCCAAATGTAAGGAAAGGAAGACGGATATCGCCGGGCGGCGGATAAGCCAATGAGGACTATTGACCTGAGAGAAAACGGAAATTGGGAATGAAGTGAAGTGCCAAGGGTGGGAGGGATAGGGGGGAAGGGGAAAGACGAAAACACTAGAGTATCGAGGTGAAGAAGGCTTACCTTCAGAAAAGTTGATGCAGTCTGTGGCGACGAAATTGACCAAGTGCTAAGTAGCACAGGGGGGAATATAGAATTAGGCGTGCCAGGTCAGTAGTCCAGGACGACAACGGCGGATGCGCCGGAGTACAGGAAACTAGATAGTGAGAGAGGGGGAGAAAAGGTGTAAGCAGATACACCAGGGATAGTGAGCTGACAAAGGTCGGCTCGTGTGGAGGGGACTAAGTCGCTTTCCTGGGAGAAGTGTTGTTCAGGAAGGAAAATGGTTCCGGAAGATGGCCGGAAGAGGAGGGGCGGAGGCGGGGTTATAAAGGCAAGGTGGAGAAAGACTAGACCGCAGAAGGACAAAAGCAGAGGTGGGCTACACAGGACGCCATGTATAGAGTGTACAGGTGTAGGAATTGGTGCTGTAAGAGGGATGTACGGCCCAAGTTGAAAGCAGAAAAAAAGGAAAAAAGAAAATAACATAGACTGAAATAAAGAAAGAAAAAGGGAACAAACGTACATAAGATATAGACAAACCGATAGATGGAGGATGTTGAAAGGAGAGATGAAGGAGAAAATAGATGCAACATCTGAGAAAATGTTGTCTAACTCCTGTGATATGGAGTGCATGTCAGATGCTCGAAACAGAGATGTTAAGACCTGGAGGGAAAAAACAGAAAAGTAGTATACCATAATAAATATATGCTCTCTGGATTACACGCATATACCAAAACTTCATGAGTAACACTGTGAGAGAAATACTCGCATGAAGCTTAGCCTAAAGCTAACAACCAAGTTACATGAGAAATAATTAAGGTGACAATAGTGGGCGCCGCTGTGACATGACGTTCACCCGAATAGTAAAGCGAAGTGACATTATACCAAAAGTAGTGACATAATAGCAACAATAGTGGGTGAGAATCGCACAAGGTGACTAAAATCTCAAAACTCTATAATCTAATTAACAGATAGCTGTGAGATTCACGAAAATGTCTGGTTCATCAAATATTCCAACTGGAATAATGAGGTTCATGGTTCATGGAGTAGTCAGTAACCAGTGATTAATCCCCTAAAAAATAATGAAGCTCATGATCCGTGTTTAATCCATGTTGCACCGTCTGAAGGCGCATAATCCATGTTGCTTCCAGACGTCTGAGCCTCAGTTCTCTGTTGCCTCCTCTGGCGTTAGTGGCAGCCACATCAAATCCGAAGAACGAGAGGCGTTTTTGGAGGCTTGCGTGGGACAAGTGGCTGCGTGGACTGCCATGGGGTATCTGGAATCCTGGCGTTGGAGTGCTCTGATGTGTTCACCAATGCGTTCCTTCAATGGTCTGATGGTGCTTCCTACATACCATAGTTTACAGGTGCACTCTAGAATGTATATCACAAATTTAGTGTTACAATTGATGTTGCAATTGATCAGGTATTTCTTCTTGTTGATTGCTGTGAGATTTTTGATGCCATTCTGGGCAAATCTGCAGACACCACAACAACCACATTTAAAGAAACCCAGTGTGTGTGTTTTGAGCCATGATTGGCTACTGTGAGGACGAGGTACAGTGGGACTGAGTCTCGTTTTAAGAGTTCTACCACGTCTAAAGGTGATCCGAGGTCTCGTGGTGATTACATCTTTAAGCGTAACATCTGCTAGTAGTACACCCCAATGTTTGTTAAGACTCCTTTTTATGGCTAGACCCATGTCACTAAAATCGGTAATCAATCTAACTGGTTGATCCTGTTTGGTAACTGTGTTTTTGTCACATAAAGTTTCATGTCTCTCTAACTTTTGGATTAAAGATTAAAGAGAAGATTAAAGAGAACAGAGAATTCCAGATGGTGGGACAGTGCCACCTTAAAATAATATCTGAGACTTAACAGGGTCCCAAGAGGACTTCGCTCCCAGATTTTTCCCACATTTGATGATTTGGACGATGATCTTTTAGGCAAATGGGAAGAAACTCTCACTTCTAACTCAAACACACTCATCAACATATTAATAGAGAACGCAGAACGCAAAGTAGCAAATCTCCAGATTGAAATTTCCAACTTAGAAAAAGAAATTGCAGACCTAGATTTAAAAGAAGGTACAGAAAAGAATTATGTCATCCTAAATGACATCCTGTCCAAACACCAGAACGAAATAAAAGACAGAAAGACCCGACAATTAAAAAGAGACGAAGCTGACTACAGAGAGGGACGTGTTTTTACTTTCGCTAGAAAATACGATCAGTTACTTCAGACCGCCACACCTGGTAACAAACCAATTAGACCGGACATTTCATCCATCTCATCCAGTTCCACCTCTCTCAACACCATTGCCAGCAGTGACAGTGAACCTGATAACCCAACAAACGACCTGAACAGATCTACCCTCAATAAATCATCTTTTTACGAGAGGTCCTAACGATACGAAGGGAGAACCGGACACAACAAAGACTAGGAGGCCAAGACAGAAAACCCGTAGAGGGAAGAGGTCAGGACTCAGAAGAGTACAAGAAGAAACTAAGGTCTGGGGACGGGAAAAACAAATAGATTCACAAGATCAAGGTGTGCAGGTAGTTAACCTTTCATCACATACTCTGAACAGTGGGATGATCTCACTTCTTAGCAGAGGCTTAAGTTTTAATCCCCATGAACAAGGAGACACCTGTAGACACAAAATAGACCTCTTTAAATTTATTAGGGGTCTTAAGATCAGGAAACATTTCAGTAGTTTCCCTACCACCACTAAGACCATCAAGAATATCTGCACAGACAATTCTTTGGGTGTACAAAGTATCAAAGATATTCAGGACACCCATTTACTCCTGTCCCTTACGGACATGGACGACCCTCCCATGAATAGGGAAGATCTTCTTCTGGAACTGGATATTGACACAGACCTCACTCTCAACAGTGGTCTCAAAACGAAGTCTAGATGGACTCCTATTCTCCCAGGGGGCAATTCTGTGGATATCTTTTACAACCTAGTTCTCACGGACATAGACAAACATGAAAAGAAAACTCTTCACTCGAAACATAGGACCAAAGACAACTTACGTAGAGAAGAACGGGTGGCTCTAAAAACATTAAGTTCCATTCCTGATTTAATAATCAAAGAAGCCGACAAAGGAGGGAATGTTGTGGTTATGAACCACGCTGATTATCACAAGGAAATCCTTACTCAACTAGAGAACACCTCCTGTTATGAACAATTGAATCAAAATCCCACTGGTACCCTCATTGTTAAGATCAACAAATACCTTTCTGATTGGCATACTTTAGGTCTTATTGACGATCAGGAACTTCTTTATTTGAAGGTACACAGACCTGCATTCCCTTGGCTGTATACCCTTCCTAAGATACACAAACCGGGCCCTTTTCCAGCTGGTAGACCCATAGTATCAGGTATAGACGGACCCACAGAGAGACTTGCCCAATATGTTGACCTCTTTCTGGGCCCTATGGTCAAGAATTTACCCTCACACATACAGGACACTAAACATATCTTGAGCATCCTAGCTGATGTCCAATGGCAACCGGACATGACTTTAGCAACCTTAGATGTGGTTTCTCTCTACACTACCATTGAACCAGAGGTTGGTCTCAAAGCCATCACCAGCCTTTTACACAACAGGCCAGCCACACTTTGGCAACACACCAACATGTTGATTGCCATGATGGACATCATTCTCAATAATAACTTCTTCCTCTACGACAATGTGTGGTACAAACAGACTAAAGGCGTAGCTATGGGCTCCAAATTTTCCCCATCATTTGCCAATCTCTACATGGGTGTTCTAGAATCCATTTGGATCTGGGGTATCAAGGGAGCTCCATGGGTTGACTGCATAATCTATTGGGGACGCTACATAGATGACTGCCTTCTGCTATGGTCAGGGTCCCAAGACAAACTAGAAGAGTTTTTCACTTACCTTAACTCCAATGACATGAACATGAGGTTCACGAATGTCTGTAGCAAGTCGAGCATCACATTTCTCGATGTGTGTAGGAAGGTGGAATCTGACTATATGGTTGCCCCCACTTTTTCTATGGTGTTTTGCTGGTTTATGACTTAGTTGGACTGGGATCCTGCTATTCAGGGCCCCAGTCTATCTGCTTTCTCTGTAAAAAGGTTTCCATGTGCCTTAGGCACATCACTGATTGGGATCTGGAGTGCCCTTATAAGTCCCTAGTATATGGTATACTATGTACCAAGGGCATAGGTACCTCAGAGGCCTGCCAGGGGCTGCAGCATGTATTATGCCACCCCTGGAAGGCCATCCAAACTGACACCACAGGTCTGCTACTGCAGCCTGGGTAAGGTGGTGCATGCACCCCTTACTGTGATATAGGTTACCTATATCACGAAATACATACACACCTAGAAACCTATAAGTCACTCCTAAGGCAGGCCTTATCAATCCTAAAGGCAGAGTGCATGGTTCCTATGTGAGAGGGTGCCCCTGCATGAGCAGGGCCCCTCTGCAGTGTTCGGAGACCATCTCTGATGCTGTTTGTAGTGCAGCCTGACCATATACTCTTAAGCGCATTATATCCTCGCGGTAAAATGCTAACTTTGGAATGGCTGCACCTAAACATGTCGTCTTTGGTGTCAAACATCTTGGAATACTACCCCCCCGCCAATACTGGCGGTGGGGGTAGCATTCCACCCTTCTAGAGGGAAAGACATGTTAACTCTGACGAGTCCGGTAACTTCTTTCCAGAGCCCTGGCATCACAAAATGGATGCTGCTGCCACAGACACGAGTCTGGCTTCCTGCTGCTGGACGAAACTCCGGCAGGGGAGGCCTGGACAATAGGTTTCCTGTCCCAGGGAGGTGTGACCACCTCCCCAGACAGGATAATGTGTATTGGGGCTGGGCGGGAGCACTTTCGGGTGCTTTGAAGTCCTGCACTGGGGGCACATTTGGTGTCCCTGTGCATACCCCAGTTCAAACCGGATCAGGGGCTTGCAGCCCCTGCTTTGGCGTGAACTGGACAAAGGAAAGGGGTGTAGCCACCCCTCTGCCCTGACCCACCCATAGGTGGGGCCACAGAGTAGTCCAACCCCTATTTTTAGACTAAAGGTAGGAACCCAGTCCTTAGGACTTTAGATTATACCTGGACGAAACTCTGACACTGAATCCTGGACCTTTGACGCTCTACGACAAGATTAGAGGACTGAAGAATCTCCCTTGGGGTCAAGGAGTGACTCCCCTGCTTGGCAGGCACCAAAGAAGCATCTGTCCGGTTCGCATTACTGAAGCTCCCGTCGGACGCCGAAGTCATCGCATCACCAGAGGTGGATTCTCAGACTTCCCCGAGGCTACCCTGAGTCTCTAGCAAAGCTGAGGCACGTGGCTATCGTGGGTGACTTGAGACCGTGACCCCTGGACACCGAGCACATTTGCAAGTGCACCATCTTCTGGGTCTCCCAAGAAGTCGTGCTTTGGGCTCCGAGTAGCCCTAGCCTCCAGCACCACCTGCACCGAAGATCACTGGCCCCCACTCCACGAGTGTCCTGCAAGCCAGCTCCACGTGCGGCGTCACGAGGCTCCTTCGCAATCGCTAGCCCGTTGGCTAGTAGCCCTTAACGAAGGCCAATCTTTTCCTTACTTGGCATCCTGATTGCTCCAGGCCTGCCCTCACTTACCCTCGCTGGGTGAGTTCCATAGACCTTGCTGGTCTGCACCATCGACGATCTACATCTTACTCGAGACTTGCTGTTGCCAAGGCTTGTTGGGTCCAATCCGGTCGCCGACACCTCAGCACTCGACAGACATTGAGCACCAGCCCGAATCCTGCTCCTGGTCACCGACAACGCCTCCCGGACCTCGTGGCTGAAGAGCAAAGACGACCGTCAATGCACCTGAAGCACTCGACATCGGTGGGCATCTGTCCATCGCCTTCCTGGTCACTGGCTAGTGACCCAGACTCTGTCCCCTCTGCTTTCAGGTTCACCAGAACTCCGATCCACTCTTGGATCCACCCGGACACTTTTCTCTTGGCCGCCAGCAGCACTTTGCAGCAGATCGCCATTCGAATCGACGACGAAACCCGACCCCGAAAGGCACCTATGCACCCGGCTTCCCTGGGTGAGGTAACACGAGTACTCCGGTGCTCCCGTGGGTAGAGACTCTTCAAAGTCCTAGATCTCAAAGGGTTTTGTCCTAGTCCTCTTCTAAGTGTCCCTTTCCTCTATTTTCCCGATCCCGACTTTCTCCATAGAAGTTAACGGCGTATCGCGGTTGTGTATTTACACTGCACGCGTCTCCCGTGGGTCCCCTGTGTCACTACCTTGGGTGGTTCCTTGTGGTCCAAGCACTTCTAGAGGCTCTAGGCCTAGTGTCTAGTTCAGTCGTGGTTCGCATACCACTTTATTGGTATATGGTTTGAGTACGCCCCTAGGGCCCAAACGTGTATTTGTGCTATTATTGTGATTTAAGATCTTATAACCTATGTACTTCAAACTCTAGCCTCATAAAGAGACTAGAGGGGTGTGTTTAGTAATAAATACATATATTTTGAATATATACCTGGTGTGGTGCTCTTTCCTTTGGTCACTCAAGAGATTATAGACTGGTAAAACAAGCTGCTTTACATTCCTTCAAGACTTAGCCTGAAGGCTGCTCTCCATAGCTACCACTAGGATAGCTTTCAATAAGGTTGTCTTTAACGTACCTACCATAAGAGTCGATTTGGACTGGTGCAAGGTGCCCGCTATAATTATAGGACAGCATTTGCCAGGCCAACTTCTCACATTGGTGTGCAGCGTGTGGGATTCCAGCTTGCTATTGTTTTACCAGATAATCTCAATTGAATTGATCAACTGAAAACCACTAAAGGTACCTAAGGTACATATAATTTAAGCTTAGAATAACAGTAAGTTCTACTGAACTTAGAGTTGTGTGTTAAGGGATAGCACAACCCTTTCTACAACTCAAGAGAGTTTAGTAGGCCACACTAGAGTAGGTAGTGCATACACCACACCACACTAGTAATGTCTTTAAGGGCAGGATCCAAAGAATCCTTGCAGGAAGCCATTGAGCTTCCACCCTCCAAGTATGATACACTCCCATTCTTGGAATTGAGAGCTTTATGTAACTTGAGAAAAATAAGGACAGGCCAAAGCCCCACCACCCAACACCTCAAGGAGTTGTTGGTGGCTTATGACCTTAGTAAGCCTGTAGGGACTGAAGGGGTAGGAGCTGAGGGTGGGGCAGAAGAAGAGGACGAGGCCAGGGGTACCAGTACCCCCAGCCCCCCTCTGAAACTGGCCAGGAGGGTGACAATGACCCTGACCTGGAAAACCCAATCCCTTCTGTGGATGATGATGAGGATGATCAAGATGATGCCCTCTTTGTCCCCCAGGAAGGATTAAGAGTGTGCCCAGGAAGTCTAGATCTCCTTCTCAGGAGTCTAACCACTCTGGCACCTCTATAGGGAGCTCTGTCTCCTCTCACAGGAGGGAATCCTCTCATGAGAGGAGAACCAGACTGGTCCAGTATGAGGAAACTCAGCTGGAGATCAGAAAAAGCAATTGGCTTTAGATAGGGAATCCCTAGATCTCCTTAGAGAGAGAAGAAAGTTGGGACTAGAGTCCCATGGTGGCAACAATATCCCTAGAGATAGGGAGAGGTCTTATGACCATAGAAACCTAAACAAGATTGTCCCTCCCTACCAGAGTGGGGATGACATCCACAAATGGATAACTGCACTGGAGAGGGCCTGTAAAGTACAGAAGGTCCCTCAGGAGCAGTGGGCAGCAATCTTGTGGCTCTCCTTTGCTGACAAAGGTAGAGATAAGCTCCTCACTGTTAGAGAGGAGGATGCTGATAATTACAAGGTCTTGAAGAGTGCTCTTATTGATGGGTTTGGCCTAACCACTGAACAGTACAGGTTGAAGTTCAGAGACACCCAAAAAGCACAGACTCAAGACTGGGTAGACTTTGTAGATTGTGCTACAAAGGCTCTGGAAGGTTGGATACATGGCAACAAAGTGCATGACTTTTTAGGATTGTACAATTTGATTATGAGGGAGCAGATCCTTAATAATTGTCAAAACCAGCTTTTGCACCAGTATCTGGTGGACTCTGATCTGACCTCTCCCCAAGAATTGGGAAAGAAGGCAGACAAATGGGTCAGAACCAGAGTAAAAACTAGAAATCAGGGTGGTGACCAGAAGAAAGATTCTACTAAGTCCCAAGAGAAAGGTGGGGATAAATCTAAGGATAAGTCCCCTACAGGGCCCCAAAATTCCTCTTCTGGGGGTGGGTCCCAAACTCCTTCCTCTCCTGAAAAGAAACCCTATTGCCATGTCTGTAAAAAGCCTGGGCACTGGAAAACTGATCCCAGTTGCTCCAGGATTGGCAATAAAGAAAATGTTCCTCCCACAACTACTACCACCCCTCCTGGTACTACCAGTAGTAATCCTCCAGTTGGGAGTAGTGCACCCAAAAAGTTGGGTGCTTTTGCAAGAGGAACAGAGGTGGGCCCTAGTTTAGACAGGGACCCCTCAACAGACTCCTCTGACTCTGATGGTGGTATAGGATTTGCCACCTTTACCATGGGTCCCATAGCATTGGGCAGGTACAGATTGGAGCCAATAATTAATGGTCAGAAAGCTGTGGCATTTAGGGACACAGGGGCTAGTGTCACCATGGTGGCAGGGAAACTAGTCCCCCCTCACCAGCTTTTACCTGAGTTTAAATACCAGGTGACCAACATTGATGGTGTCAGAACAGATCACCCCATGGCCATAGTCAATCTCAGCTGGGAGGGGTCACAGGCCCAAAAGAGTGGCAGTGTCCCCAACCCTACCTGTAGATTGCCTGATGGGCAATGATTTGGAAATTTCAGCCTGGGCTGAAGTTGAACACCAAACCCATCTTAGGATGTTGGGCGTCCCTGCAAAGGTTAGTGGGGCTGTGATGGCCACAGCCCCAGCCCAAGAATTTGGAGAAATGGAGCCTGAAAGAATGGCCCACTCTCCCCCAAAAGAGAGCACAAGGGTTGAAGAAAAGTCTTCTTCCCTCCAGACAGTAGGTAAGGGTCAGCCTCCTCAGGGAACTGACCCTACCCCTAGTGAAGGAACTGCCCCAGAGGTAGTCAGGCCTGGCCTGGCCACACCCCTGATGGCAGAGGACCCTTCCAAGGTGGTACCCAGTCTGGAGCAGGTAACCTGCCCCTCTCTACCCTGCCTCAGCCAGCCCAGGGCTGCAGAGGTCAGGGAGGTCAGTGGACCCCCAGGGCCCCCTGTCCAGAGGAACCCCCATCAGCAGATTAGGGGCACCCAGTCTAGTAGCCCTAGCCAGGTGAAAATTCCTCTACACACTGAGGGATCCCCCATACCTTTATGTAGGGACCTCCCCCAGAAGGACTCTGGTAGGCAAGGGCAAACCTGGGACCAGAAGGTTCCAAACCTGCCATGTCCCTCCAGTAGTCCATACAAAGGGACCCAACCCCCAGCTGTAGGCAGCCAAAGGTTGACCCTTAGAGCAAAGTGCAACTCAGTCATGGAAAGACAGGCATACATGGTGACCAGTAATCTGAGGAAGCTGAGGCCAACATTCATAGGGCCTCACTTCCCTACTCAGACACCTCACCAGCCTTGTACTTTACCTAAGCACACCACAGGTAGTGATTCCCCATGGTGGAGACCCTCTCATACCCGTAGGGTGAGGGATTGCTTAGTGGACCATAAGACAGGGGGCAACCATGCTAGTGCAGGTGCTTCCTTATATGACCACTTAGTCAATGAAGGCTCAACTGGCCAAGGTTAGCCTTATCTCCTTTCGTTTGGGGGGGGTTATGTAGGAAGGTGGAATCTGACTATATGGTTGCCCCCACTTTTTCTATGGTGTTTTGCTGGTTTATGACTTAGTTGGACTGGGATCCTACTATTCAGGGCCCCAGTCTATCTGCTTTCTCTGTAAAAAGGTTTCCATGTGCCTTAGGCACATCACTGATTGGGATCTGGAGTGCCCTTATAAGTCCCTAGTATATGGTATACTATGTACCAAGGGCATAGGTACCTCAGAGGCCTGCCAGGGGCTGCAGCATGTATTATGCCACCCCTGGAAGGCCATCCAAACTGACACCACAGGTCTGCTACTGCAGCCTGGGTAAGGTGGTGCATGCACCCCTTACTGTGATATAGGTTACCTATATCACGAAATACATACACACCTAGAAACCTATAAGTCACTCCTAAGGCAGGCCTTATCAATCCTAAAGGCAGAGTGCATGGTTCCTATGTGAGAGGGTGCCCCTGCATGAGCAGGGCCCCTCTGCAGCGTTCGGAGACCATCTCTGATGCTGTTTGTAGTGCAGCCTGACCATATACTCTTAAGCGCATTATATCCTCGCGGTAAAATGCTAACTTTGGAATGGCTGCACCTAAACATGTCGTGTTTGGTGTCAAACATCTTGGAATACTACCCCCGCCAATGCTGGCGGCGGGGTAGCATTCCACCCTTCTAGAGGGAAAGACATGTTAACTCTGACGAGTCCGGTAACTTCTTTCCAGAGCCCTGGCATCACAAAATGGATGCTGCTGCCACAGACACGAGTCTGGCCTCCTGCTGCTGGACGAAACTCCGGCAGGGGAGGCCTGGACAATAGGTTTCCTGTCCCAGGGAGGTGTGACCACCTCCCCAGACAGGATAATGTGTATTGGGGCTGGGCGGGAGCACTTTCGGGTGCTTTGAAGTCCTGCACTGGGGGCACATTTGGTGTCCCTGTGCATACCCCAGTTCAAACCGGATCAGGGGCTTGCAGCCCCTGCTTTGGCGCGAACTGGACAAAGGGAAAGGGTGTAGCCACCCCTCTGCCCTGACCCACCCATAGGTGGGGCCACAGAGTAGTCCAACCCCTATTTTTAGAATAAAGGTAGGAACCCAGTCCTTAGGACTTTAGATTATACCTGGACGAAACTCTGACACTGAATCCTGGACCTTTGACGCTCTACGACAAGATTAGAGGACTGAAGAATCTCCCTTGGGGTCAAGGAGTGACTCCCTGCTTGGCAGGCACCAAAGAAGCATCTGTCCGGTTCGCATTACTGAAGCTCCCGTCGGACGCCGAAGTCATCGCATCACCAGAGGTGGATTCTCAGACTTCCCCGAGGCTACCCTGAGTCCCCAGCAAAGCTGAGGCCCGTGGCTATCGTGGGTGACTTGAGACCGTGACCCCTGGACACCGAGCACATTTGCAAGTGCACCATCTTCTGGGTCTCCCAAGAAGTCGTGCTTTGGGCTCCGAGTAGCCCTAGCCTCCAGCACCACCTGCACCGAAGATCACTGGCCCCCACTCCACAAGTGTCCTGCAAGCCAGCTCCACGTGCGGCGTCACGAGGCTCCTTCGCGGTCGCTAGCCCGTTGGCTAGTAGCCCTTAACGAAGGCCAATCTTTTCCTTACTTGGCATCCTGGTTGCTCCAGGCCTGCCCTCACTTACCCTCGCTGGGTGAGTTCCACAGACCTTGCTGGTCTGCACCATCGACGATCTACATCTTACTTGAGACTTGCCGTTGCCAAGGCTTGTTGGGTCCAATCCGGTCGCCGACACCTCAGCACTCGACAGACATCGAGCACCAGCCCGAATCCTGCTCCTGGTCGCCGACAACGCCTCCCGGACCTCGTGGCTGAAGAGTCAAGACGACCGTCAACGCACCTGAAGCACTCGACATCGGTGGGCATCTGTCCATCGCCTTCCTGGTCACTGGCTAGTGACCCAGACTCTGTCCCCTCTGCTTTCAGGTTCACCAGAACTCCGATCCACTCTTGGATCCACCCGGACACTTTTCTCTTGGCCGCCAGCAGCACTTTGCAGCAGATCGCCATTCGAAACGACGACGAAACCCGACCCCGAAAGGCACCTATGCACCCGGCTTCCCTGGGTGAGGTAACACGAGTACTCCGGTGCTCCCGTGGGTAGAGACTCTTCAAAGTCCTAGATCTCAAAGGGTTTTGTCCTAGTCCTCTTCTAAGTGTCCCTTTCCTCTATTTTCCCGATCCCGACTTTCTCCATAGAAGTTAACGGCGTATCGCGGTTGTGTATTTACACTGCACGCGTCTCCCGTGGGTCCCCTGTGTCACTACCTTGGGTGGTTCCTTGTGGTCCAAGCACTTCTAGAGGCTCTAGGCCTAGTGTCTAGTTCAGTCGTGGTTCGCATACCACTTTATTGGTATATGGTTTGGTACGCCCCTAGGGCCCAAACGTGTATTTGTGCTATTATTGTGATTTAAGATCTTATAACCTATGTACTTCGAACTCTAGCCTCACAAAGAGACTAGAGGGGTGTGTTTAGTAATAAATACATATATTTTGAATATATACCTGGTGTGGTGCTCTTTCATTTGGTCACTCAAGAGATTATAGACTGGTAAAACAAGCTGCTTTACATTCCTTCAAGACTTAGCCTGAAGGCTGCTCTCCATAGCTACCACTAGGATAGCTTTCAATAAGGTTGTCTTTAACCTACCTACCATAAGAGTCGATTTGGACTGGTGCAAGGTGCCCACTATAATTAGTGGACAGCATATGCCAGGCCAACTTCTCACAATGTGGAACTCTACATCAAGTCTAACACACTACATAGTCGACTATATAGGAAAGAAACGTCATGCAATGCCATCCTGCATGCAGAAAGTTCCCACCCCTCTAATCAACTTCAAGGGATACCCTACGGTGAATTCGTTAGAGCCAGAAGGAACTGCAGTGAGGAACCAGAATTCCAGAAATGCATCTCCAACATGAAATCTAGGTTCAAGGCTAGAGGTTATGATGCACATACCATAAATAAAGCTGAGAAAAGAATCCAAAAGTTAGAGAGACATGAAACTTTATGTGACAAAAACACAGTTACCAAACAGGATCAACCAGTTAGATTGATTACCGATTTTAGTGACATGGGTCTAGCCATAAAAAGGAGTCTTAACAAACATTGGGGTGTACTACTAGCAGATGTTACGCTTAAAGATGTAATCACCACGAGACCTCGGATCACCTTTAGACGTGGTAGAACTCTTAAAACGAGACTCAGTCCCACTGTACCTCGTCCTCACAGTAGCCAATCATGGCTCAAAACACACACACTGGGTTTCTTTAAATGTGGTTGTTGTGGTGTCTGCAGATTTGCCCAGAATGGCATCAAAAATCTCACAGCAATCAACAAGAAGAAATACCTGATCAATTGCAACATCAATTGTAACACTAAATTTGTGATATACATTCTAGAGTGCACCTGTAAACTATGGTATGTAGGAAGCACCATCAGACCATTGAAGGAACGCATTGGTGAACACATCAGAGCACTCCAACGCCAGGATTCCAGATACCCCATGGCAGTCCACGCAGCCACTTGTCCCACGCAAGCCTCCAAAAACGCCTCTCGTTCTTCGGATTTGATGTGGCTGCCACTAACGCCAGAGGAGGCAACAGAGAACTGAGGCTCAGACGTCTGGAAGCAACATGGATTATGCGCCTTCAGACGGTGCAACATGGATTAAACACGGATCATGAGCTTCATTATTTTTTAGGGGATTAATCACTGGTTACTGACTACTCCATGAACCATGAACCTCATTATTCCAGTTGGAATATTTGATGAACCAGACATTTTCGTGAATCTCACAGCTATCTGTTAATTAGATTATAGAGTTTTGAGATTTTAGTCACCTTGTGCGATTCTCACCCACTATTGTTGCTATTATGTCACTACTTTTGGTATAATGTCACTTCGCTTTACTATTCGGGTGAACGTCATGTCACAGCGGCGCCCACTATTGTCACCTTAATTATTTCTCATGTAACTTGGTTGTTAGCTTTAGGCTAAGCTTCATGCGAGTATTTCTCTCACAGTGTTACTCATGAAGTTTTGGTATATGCGTGTAATCCAGAGAGCATATATTTATTATGGTATACTACTTTTCTGTTTTTTCCTCCAGGTCTTAACATCTCTGTTTCGAGCATCTGACATGCACTCCATATCACAGGAGTTAGACAACATTTTCTCAGATGTTGCATCTATTTTCTCCTTCATCTCTCCTTTCAACATCCTCCATCTATCGGTTTGTCTATATCTTATGTACGTTTGTTCCCTTTTTCTTTCTTTATTTCAGTCTATGTTATTTTCTTTTTTCCTTTTTTCTGCTTTCAACTTGGGGCGTACATCCCTCTTACAGCACCAATTCCTACACCTGTACACTCTATACATGGCGTCCTGTGTAGCCCACCTCTGCTTTTGTCCTTCTGCGGTCTAGTCTTTCTCCACCTTGCCTTTATAACCCCGCCTCCGCCCCTCCTCTTCCGGCCATCTTCCGGAACCATTTTCCTTCCTGAACAACACTTCTCCCAGGTAAGCGACTCAGTCCCTCCCACACGAGCCGACCTTTGTCAGCTCACTATCCCTGGTGTATCTGCTTACACCTTTTCTCCCCCTCTCTCACTATCTAGTTTCCTGTACTCCGGCGCATCCGCCGTTGTCGTCCTGGACTACTGACCTGGCACGCCTAATTCTATATTCCCCCTGTGCTACTTAGCACTTGGTCAATTTCGTCGCCACAGACTGCATCAACTTTTCTGAAGGTAAGCCTTCTTCACCTCGATACTCTAGTGTTTTCGTCTTTCCCCTCCCCCCTATCCCTCCCACCCTTGGCACTTCACTTCATTCCCAATTTCCGTTTTCTCTCAGGTCAATAGTCCTCATTGGCTTATCCGCCGCCCGGCGATATCCGTCTTCCTTTCCTTACATTTGGCAGTAGTCCACCGATCGTGGTTCGCACTGCTCTTCATTGCCGTTTTGGATTCTTGAACGGTCACTTGGTAAGGTTTCACTTCAGTTTCCCTGTACGTATCTTTTCCTTTTCCAGCTCACCCCTTTCCCTTACCGTTTTTCCTTTTCCTCTCCATAGAATCCACCTTGTTGGCACCGCCTTTCAGGTATTTGTCTCTACCCTCTTTTCCCCCCCCTTTTTTCTTTTACCTACTAGTGGCACACACTTAGGGCAGCCGTCTATTCCCTCCAGAGCCACCTACTAGGCTGTGTCTTTATCATTCTTTCGCTTTCTCTGCATGTCTTTCAGTCGCACTCGTCCAGCTCACTATGGAGCTTGCTCGTGATCATCATTTCGTTCACTATGCGGTTTTGTCTTACCTTTTGTCTACCAGAGGTCCTCCTTTTAACCCTGGGTGACCTATCCTCTATTTAGGAGTCCTTGTTTATCTAGTTGGTCTTCTGCCTGAGTACCTTTCACCAACACTGATTTTGCGTTTACAGCCGCTTTTAGAACCTGCTCGTTGCCATGACTGGGCGCCCTCCATTGCATGTATTTCCAACACGTTCCGCCTAGTGCGTGATTGTTATCTTTACAGGCTGCCTTTTCAATTTTATCACATTGACTTGTGTCGCTTCTCATTCACCATGTACTGATTATTTCGCCTCTTGGTCTGCAATTCCATTTATTTTCTTCCTCTACACATTCACAGCTCGACCTATTGATCTTGTTGCAAAGATCTTTCATTGTCATTTTGTGTGTAAGTTATGTAACCAGGTTTCCACTTGTATTTTGATTTTTAATTTCGGCCTATACATCGTCTGTTTGCTTTCTTGTCAGTTTATTTGATGTTTTGTATCTTCCCCAGCCCTGAAGAGTCACGGGTTACTACCCTTTGTGATGAAACACGTGTCGGCTGGTTGCTTTTGTTTTGGCTGGTTGCTTATGCTCTGTTACTATATTAAACACCTATGATTATCATTCTGGTGTAGACCCTCTACATTTCTGCAGTATGAGACATTTCTCCTGATATTATATCCTCATTACGTGTGCCCGGGACTGTACCTACTTATCTGTCGGGGCCCCTGGCTTCTTTTCAGGGGGAGGCTGGGAACCCTTCCCTTGGTTCCCTTGGGGATTACTTTGGGGCCCTTTCTGGAACTCCCTCTGTTTACCCTTGTCCCCCCCACTCCTCTGCTGGGGACCCTGCCCACCCTTGGCGGAGTCTCCCACGTGACCCTTGTGGACCCGGGTGCTCACCTAGTGGTCCGCCTCCTCAGCAAGCTTCCTAGGGTTAGTCAGCCTACTATCAATAAGGTGCTGGCGTAGCTCTGGAAAACAATTTCCTGACAACTGCTCCCATGCAATCAAATCAAAAAGCGCTTCAAAATCATTCACTTTGCTACCCTTCACCCAACCATCCAATGCTCTGCAAAAAAAGTCCCATATTCTACCCAGGTACTGCCCTCCAACTTTTTGCAATTCCTGAACCTCTGCCTATACAGTTCAGGAGTCAACTCATACCTGGACATCAATGCTTCTTTCATATGACCATAAGAATTGTGGACTTCAGAGGGCAAGTCTAATAAGGTATCCCGCCCCTCACTAAGGAACCGTCCCCACAACCCCGCTCCCCAATCCTTCTCAGGGACCCGGTGTGAGGTCATAGCTACCTCATAGGCTTTAAACCATTGGCCAATGTCATCATTTTTATAAAACTCTTTCACCACATCTTTAGGTATATATACCCTTGCTTCAACAGGCATGGACGGTGTGCTGCCACCAGAGGGAGTAATCTCTAAGCTCCTAGCTTTCAACTCCAACTCCCTCAAATTTCTCTCATGCTCCATTTGCATCCTCTTTTCCTCTAGGGCCAATTTCTTAATTTCCAATTCTAACTGCCCACCCATCTTAAGCTTGGTCAGCTCCATTTCATGCACCCTACTTCTCTCCCTGTCCTCCAGCTCTCCTGGGGACAGGCCCTTGGAAGAAACACTGCTACCTGCTGGGGAAGGTGCTTTCCTCCCCCCTGCACCCAATAGCCCATCTAGCTGCCCTCCTGCATCCTCAGCCCCCTCCTCATGCTCTTCCACATGCTCAGGGGTACTCCTTGCTTTCACCCAGGCCCTCAGCGCCTTTTGGAACTCATCCTTCTTGGAGAGACCGGTCATAGCAACTTGAAATTTCCTGCAGAAGTGCTTCAGCTGCTTCACAGTGTAACTTTCTAGTTTCTCTTCCTCAAAATCTAAATCAACAGATGCGATGGACGCTGTTTTGCTCATGGTGAAACTTGGCAGTTCTTGGCAAAAATAGAAATCCCAGGAAAAACAATCTACCAAAATGTAAGTGGTTTCGTTTGGTCTGCACTCACTAGTAGTGTACACCAATCACTGTATATGAGTCACAAATGCAAGTCCAGAATCCTCACCGCTGACCACCAATGTTAGAACTGGGGGTCTCTAGTTGGCAGAGGTAGGTACCTTGGTCCAAATAGGGACCCTTGCTTCTAGTCAGGGTAAGGGGGATACACTACTAAAATAACCCCTGCTCACCCCCTTGGTAGCTTGGCACGAGCAGGGAGGCTTATCTCAGAGGCAGTGTGTAAAGCATTTGTGAACACAAACAGTAATACAGTGACAACACTACAGATGGACACCACACAAGTTGTATATAAAAATAAGTACTCTTTATATAGACTTAACACAAGACCAGAATGACAAAAATCCACAATACAATAGAAATATGACTGTCAAAATGGTAGAAAATAGTTCAGTTCAATGCAGGTGGTAAATGCGACACTCTACGTTCAATGTACCTTTGGATGCGTAACGCGATACAAACAAAAGAGTTGTAGGGAAGGTGATGCGTCGGTTCCTGACACGCAAGAACGGTGATGCGTCGGTTCCTTGCTTCGGGAGAGGTGATGCGTTGGTTCCCTACTGCTGCATAGGGGACGGTGATGCATCGGTTCCTTACCGGAGAGGAGGTGATGCGTCGGTTCTTCACCGCGTGGGGAGGTGATGCGTCGGTTTCTTACTGCGCTTCTGTGGCGATGCGACCAGCAGCGCCTCTAAGCGATGACGACCCGGTGCAATGAAAAAAAGTGGCGTCTTCCTCTTGATGCGACAACGAAGGGGGAGATGCGTGAATGCCCGACGGCCGTGCGGCGACTCGGGGAATCTTCTGAGCCGTGACAGGCCCTGCGACATGCTTCTCCGGTGATGCGACAGCGTCTGCTGCGATGGCGACACTCTTCTCCGGTGATGCGAGGCGCTTCGATGAAGCGATGGCGACAGCGGCAGCGGCGAGGTTTTTGGGAAACAAGGGTACCCCGATATATGAACCTGGGGTGGTACTGGATTTATAAGAACAATGGTTCAAGTGTGGCCTAAAAAGGTCCAATAGCAAGAGTGGTGTAAAAATTCACTATCACTATTTCACGTCACGCTTTCTTTCACTTATTGTGTGAGCACCCTATAAATTGAAATTTATGCGAATAAATATCTGTCATTCTGTGACCTATATGACCCTTTACAGACTCTTTTTCTTGCTCCCTATTGAATTAAATTAATTTTTTGAACAATACAGTGCCCCTCTCTGGGTCACCACTCTTGCTATTGGACCTTTTTAGGCCACACTTGAACCATTGTTCTTATAAATCCAAATGACAGCGGCAGCGGCGGCACGCTTTCTCGGCGGACATCAGATGCACCACAGGAGGTGGAGCCAGCATTGTGGTAGGCAGGCACAGCCCTATTCAGGCCCAGGTGCTACTCCTCCCACCACTCCTCATGCAGATAGGTCTATTAAGCCTAGTGCTGACTCACCCTGCCTCCTGGAGTCCCCCAGCCCCTGTCACTCACAAACCCAGACACACAATACACAAGCTAGCAGAGGCAGGCTGGATGGTTAGACAAGAAAATACCTACTTTCTAAAAGTGATATTTTCAAACACAGAATGTTAAAACCAACTTCACTAAAAGATGTATTTTATCATTCTGAGTTCAGGCTTACTAAATTCGTTTTTCTACCATGTTCCCTGGGTCAGTTAGGATTATAAGATGTTATAATCAAACTGCCCATTCTGGCCTATGGGAACAGGTAGCCTTGCAATAGTGAAAAACGAAATTGTCTGTAATTCACTATCAGGACATGCCACACACACCAGGGCATGTCCTACCTTATACATGCAATGCACCCTGCCCTAGGGCCTACCTTAGGGGTTACTAATATGCAGGAAAGGGAAGGTTTGGGGACGGGTAAGTGGGTGCACTAACAAGTCGACATGGCAATACCAGACTGTACACAGGCTCTGCAATGGCAGGCCTGAGACACACTTTACAAGCTGCTCCTGTGGGTGGCACAACCAGTGCTGCAAGCCCACCAGCATCATTTGATTCACAGGCCCTGGGCACAACCAGTGCACTGTACTAGGGTCTGACAGTGAATCAAATAGGCCAAACATGGAGCACTAATCCATACATCAATTTACCATAGGGAGCACTTGCACTTTGGCACTGAATAGCAGTGGCAAAGTGCCCAAAGCATCTAGACCAGCAAAAACATATCAACAACAGTGGAGGCATGGTGAAAAAATGGAAGGGAGACCCACGCCAAGGATGCCAGGTCTAACAGGCTTAAGCAAGGCTGATTGCTGTTTTCCCTATATATTCTTGATCTTCAAGGCACCTTAAATCAAGTGAAGGATGATCCTCCCAGAATTGGTGGAATGTTCATTGGCTCCCTACTATATGCCGATGATGTAGCCATTATGGACTTAACTCCTATTGACTTGCAGTGCCCACTTGTAGCACTGTCTAATTATGCGGAAGTCCACTTTCTGAAGATTAATATTTCCAAAAGAAAAATCCTGATCTTTCGCAAGAATGGGTCAAGACAAAAGAGGAATTTTAACTGGTATTTAGGTATTGGCAAAGTTGAAATAGTGGACTCGTAACTCTATCTCGAGAAGCTCTTCTCCAAGAACGGGCGGGACATTGATCACATGAAGCTTTGTGTGAGCACAGCCCTCTTTAAGGCAAATGCCTTGTACAGATTTTATCAAATTTGTGGGAGACGTCATTTTGGGCATGTCTTGTAAGTTTATAGGGCCAACGGGAAAGACATCTGGGGAGTAAACCTCAGCACTTTCTATTATGGAATCTGCCCTATGGGATCAGAAGCTTGATCCTATTGCTGAGACTGGATTTGCTCCCTTTACGTGTGATTACTGGCATAAGGGACAAAATCCCGAAAATAGATAGAAGATACGAGTTGAGCCAGTTACATATTCAGGATCTTAACCACATATTATTCGTGTGTCCTGTGTTACAGAATGTGCGTCACCATTTTTAAGGCCTCTGTTTATCAAATATAAAATACATTCTGCCCAGGAGGCTCGTACATTTGTATCGTTTCCTATGAATGAAATTATATGTAATAAAAAGTTTCAAATTTTAAGATCCTTTTTGAATATCTATTAGGGCCCTAGGGCAGGACTGGTGGGCGTTTTTAAAAGACATACAATACTAATGTATTCTAATTTTTTGTATGTATGCTGCTATTCTTTTTTTTTAAGGTTACATTTACAAGAATGTATTTTGCATTATTTGCAATTCGCGTAGTGAACGATGCACGTTGCTCTTTATAAGGGCCTGAAAATGAAGTTATTGAACAAGCTCTTTATATGTTATATTTGCTTTCCTTATTTCTCTTGGTGTTTATTACCTTATTTCAGAGGTTGGGAATAAGTGAGTTGCCTACGTTGGGCTAGTGTATAGTGTGCTTTCAGGGTTTTTGTAAAACATTATGTGATGTTAATGCATTTATTGCGCTATGCATGTTGATATTTTTCAAGTGGTTACACCCATAGAACTGCAGGCATATAATAGATTTCTAGTGGTGCTATGCATATCATCAATCATAAAGGACAGCTAATGTTGTTCCTAAATGATGCATGTAACACCCTGGAGGGTTCATACTTTTCATGTGCTGTTTTTAATATGTACTTTGTACCATTGTTTTATTTTTGTTTTTTGTTATGTGGACCTTCCATATCATAATAAATGAAACTGTCAGACTGTTTAACAAAGAATATAAATGTTGTTTTTCAGAGGAGAAGAAGCATTTGTGAAAAATTATAATGGAATGAACATGAACATTAACAAGCTTTGAAGAGTACTCCATGCCTGCCAGCGCAAAGGAACTGTATAGTTACAGACTCTCCTTTGTTTGGCATCATAACCTTTTGGCCTTACGAGCAGTGTTAATTGCAATTGCCCCTTTGTGATCAATTGGTGTTCAAATATATATTGTTTAGGCTTTAAAAAAAAATCCATAACACTTTAGCTTGAGTTTTCGGAGCAATGTACCTGGACCAGGAAAATCTAGAGCTGAACAAAAAGAAAACAAAGGTTGTACGCCTAGTGGACCCCAAGAAAAATAAATTTAAATGGTACGTCAAGGGCAACCAAGTGGAAGAGCAAGCCTCTTATAAATATCTAGGTATAAAATTGGGGCGAGGCACTTCATACAAGGACCATAAATTGGACTTAAATGCTAAAGCCCAATCATTAATTTTTGCCTTTAGATTGCTGAACAAAAATCTGAGTTGTCCGGCCTACACCCACCTCCTAAATGTGATGGCAGCACAAACTTTACCTACTCTGTCTCATGGTTTGGAAACATGATGCGGCAAAGAGGCCGAGTTACTGAATGAGCTCCAGACCAAGATATATAAAGCTGTTTTTAATCTTCCTAAGTCTGCATCTCCCGCACAGGTACGGCTAGAATTTGGCCTTCAAAAGCAGAAGTTCCGGAGTATGAATTCCTTCACGAAGCTCTGCCATAAATTTCGATCCTCAGAGCCCGGCACAATGAACAATCTATGCTGGGAAGAGATAAAAGCACAAATGGCCTTAGAAACCTATAATATGGGGAGCTTATTTGAGGAAATCTCTGGTGGAACTTGACATCCAAGTAGTATGGGAGAGTATGGCAGAAAAGACAACAATCAACAAAGCCAGTAATGCGTCCGCAAAGAAGAAATCGCTCCTGGAAGACAAAAATATTTTGTCTAAACGACGCCACACGTGGACAGTAATAAACTCCTATACTCACACAAAGCCCCAAGCCTACCTAGCTGCCCATTTTAGCTCCGAGATAAAAAAGAGTTTCATCTACTATCGGTTGGGAATCCATGACTCGAAGGACTTAATGCCATTATGGAAACGTAATAATCAAGAGGAGAACTGTCGTTTATGTGGTTTTCCTAACGAAACACTAACCCATTTGTTGTGTGTATGCCCAGCCGTTAAGGACTTAAGGAAATCCTTTTTAAAACTGATTTTTAATGAGTTAAATATCCGTACATGCACACAAGCCGTGATCAGATGGATGGAGGGCTCATCAATTATTCTGTCTTGTCGGGGCGTAAAATATTTTACACAAATCAGGAAATTCCTCCGACAAGCAGACCTAGCAAACAAGAATGCTGGCTGAAAAACCTCGTTATAGGCGGTTCGAACATTACAGGCTATTTAGCGCTAAGCCCTTTAAAGGCTTTATTTTCCTAGATATGTTAGCACTTTAACTGTATGGCTGGTTTTAAATCAACAGCTTTTTATCCACTTCTGCTGTTTGCGTACCACCAAATAAGAGACAGCTTGCGGTTTGTGATAATGATTTTTATTATGTTACTTGTACATAGAAAGACATTTGCTTTTCAGGCATACTATCTTGCATTTAATTCTTAGTCTTAAATTCTTTTTTATGTGACACCATGGTTTTTATAGTGAAACTGTTTTTATGTAATTTGTAATGATTTTAAGTAATCATGCAATAAACAATAAACTTGAAAACTTGAAACCATAACACTTTAGCTTGAGTTTTCGGGTATATTTGTATGTCAAACATGAAGAAGTATTAATGGCACTGTTGGGCCATTAGCTCTTATTCAAGAAGCTCTGAATCTTTGTAAATTGACACCTAGATAAATTTTATGAGTCGGTCAACATTTTTTATACAAATACATTTGCAATTAATGGGTATAGTTTGTTACTTGTTTTTGTCGCAATCTAAACTCAAACATTTTATGACACTAGCCTGTAGAATCTTAATGACATTATGGTATGAGTTAATTCCATCTTACGCTTTACACACATTGATTGCTTTGCACATGTGTTGTTGTTTACTTGCACAAATTTTATAATGAAACAATCTTTTATGCTTGTATTCTTCATATTTTTTTATTTTTGTTCTTTAATGGACTTGAATGTCTCAATAAAGTACACTGAAAAACTGAAACTGAGTACTCCTTGCCATTATTGTGGGTGCCTTGACACCGGAAATGGGAATTTAGACAGACTCCAGATAATATTAAAAATGTTTTTGTTCCTCAAATTCAGCAGAATGCAAACAATATAATGCAGAATTGGTTGCAGTCAGTTTCCCCAGCTCAACTAGCTTCAGTGCAGAACGTACAGAATCAAAGGCAATTCAATGCATGCACCCCCAATGATGCAGCAAAATATGACAAATAGCAATCCTAATTCCCAGCAGAGATCTAGTTTTCAACAAAATCCTTTAATTAATAATAATTATTTTCTACCGTCCGTTTTCAGTAACTGTGACTAATGCACAATGACTGTGCCTGAGTGCGGAGGAGGATTGCATACTTGCTGCAGTCCTAGAGGTAGGCCAGAGCAATCCATATGTAGAAACTGAGATGAATGGCCATCCATTACCATTTTTGATCAATACAGGTGCTACAAGCTACACAGTTCTTTCCTAGGAGGTTCCAAACATACCCTTCTCTGGAAAAGAAGTACAAGTTATAGGCATCAGTAATACACAAATTACTAAACAGGTTTCAGTGATTGTCTCTGTAAAATTGAGTCAATAGAAAATGATCACCAATTTATAATATGTGAAATCAGTCCTGTTAATCTACTATGTAGGGATCTCCTTTGCAAGATGAACTGAATGATTAATTGCACACCAGATAGTGTAGCAATTCAGACAAAGGGTGAGGATACAGAATTTAAAATAAATTTACAAAAGTTAAAAGTGCACTCATTCAGAGTGCGTACAATAGAAGATTTACCACTAGATTTAGGACGCACAGTGAAAGAGGAGGTATGGGATTTTAGAGGCAAAGACGTTTTGTTGATTACAAGTGCAGAGCCAGTGAAAATGACAGTAAAACTCGATGCAGTTTACCCTCAAACTCCTCAATACAAGCCTACGTGAGAAACAAAGGAGTCCATGAAACCGGTGATCGAGAAACTGATCTAGCATGCTATTTTAAGAGAAGAGCTAGGTTGTCCCTGCAGCTTATCTGTGATGGAAATTAAGTAATTGAGTGGAAAATGAAGGGTGGTCAAAGACCTCTGTAAAACCCATAAAATTGTAGTCTCATGTGTCATGTGGTACCGAATCCTGCTGTGATTTTGTTTCAGATTCCTGTGGATGCAGAATGGTACAGCTATTGAGTTGTGCCAAGCTTTCTTCTACTTTCCTCTTTGTGAGGATGGCCAATACCTCTTTGCAATTTCATTTTTGAAAAAGTTCTCTTGTGGTGTCATAACTCACTGGGGTATAAGAATAGTCATTCAATCTTTAGCCAGACTTTAAAGAATGATTTGGAAAGTCTGCAACTGTTGTGTAACTCAGTGTAGGTGCACATCTGAGTTGGTCACATCTAAACAAAAGAAGATTACAAGTTGGATACATTACACTCTTGAACTGTCATGCAGAAAATGAGCCTAAAGTCTGATCCACAAAAATTCTGTATTGTATGAAAGAAATTATCGATTTGGACATCACATTGAGAAAGGGGTAAGAATAGTCTTTAAAGAATGCATTTTTGCAATCCTGAGAAGGAATCCACCAACTATGCAAAGAGAATTGAGAATATTTGTGGGAAGGTAGCTACTGTAGATAGTGGATTCAAAGCTTTTCCCTAATTGCCAAGTCTTTACTGAAGCTTACTCACAGATGTTCCAATAGTGATGTAAATGATCTGGTGCCATTTGATACCCAATGAATGAATTTGTTCCTCAAGCTCAAAGAAAATCTCTGAAGTGCACATGCTCTAGGAATTCCAAATTATGAAAAAGATTTTTACTTGTTCTGCCATGACAGAGAAGGGTGTGCGTTGTCAGTTTTGACCCAAGAACATGGTAAAGTGAAGAAGCCTATGGCTTACTTTTCTGTTACATAAGACCCAATAGCTGCAGCACTTCCTTGTTATTTAAAATCGGTAGCAGCAGTTTACACTGCAATTGAGCACAGTGAGTGGACAGTAATGAGTTATGCACTTATTATGTTGCTCCCTCATTCAATCAAAATTTTACTGACTTGTAATCAAACTCAGCATCTAAAAAACTGCGACTAACCAAGTATGAGCAGACAATGTTAGCGTCTGATAACATTTCAATTAGAAGATGCAATACCCTGAGTCTTGCAATGCTTTTGCCAATTGCAAGCAGCGACGGTGCGGATGATGAAGATTGTTATCACAATTGCATTGATGTAACCGAGTTGCACTCCAAACGAAAAACAGACATACAAGATGTTCCACCTGAACTGGCTGATCAGATTCTATTTGTGGATGGTTCTTGTCTGAGAGATCATCACGGAACACCGAGAGCAGCATATGCAGTCTGCACTTTATCGAATATTGTGGAAGCATAATATTTATGAAATGTAACCTCAGCACAGATAGCAGAACTGATTGCATTAACAAGAACATGCTGCTTTTGGACAACTGTGGTCACAAACAAGTTTTATGACAACTTTTGGTGCCCCGATCCATAATGGAATATACATTTTAGGGCTGTTAAAAGCATTACAGCAACCTAAATAGATTTCAGTGGTAAAGTGTGTTGCTGTGTGGTTAGGCCCTTCAACAAAGATTGGTATAAAACACCCTTTAGAAATGTAGCTGACAGTTTGTGTTAACATTGTGTTACCTACCAAAAGGACAACGCAGGGAAGAGAACACTAGTGACCATGAGTTACATAGGAAAATCAGAAAGTCTTTCACAAGAGTTCCGGTTAACTGTGTTGGGATTTCTGTTTACAGTGGCCTCAGAGACAATCTAATTGTTGTCTGCTTGTTTTCCAGATGGGTTGAATCCTACACGACTAGGCAATGCAACAGTATGGCAGTGGCCAAACAATTACTGAAAGAGTTGATCCCTAGATTTGTTATGCCAACTTTTCTAGAGACAGAGAAAGGTAGTCACTTTAAAAAATGAAATCATGGAGGAACTATGCAACTCTTTACAAACTGGGCAAAAGTTCCATTGTAGTTACAGTCCAGAAGCATCAGGAGTTGTAGAGAGCGCCAATGGCACTCTGAAATCTAAGTTGGCAAAGTGCGTTCCTCCACTTCTCTAAAAGGCCGAGATGCACTTCCACTAGTGCTCATAAGTCTCAGGATTACACCAGATTAAAAGAAGGGGCTTCACCCTCAAAAGGTGTAAATGGTGTGGGCCATGAGAATTCCTTCAATCCCTTCTGCTGCACTTTTTGTCTTTAAGTGATGACATTGTGCTAGATTACTGTAAGGACCTGGCTGATGTCGTACACTGTATCTTTCATCAGTTGAACTTGGCGACACTATCCACAAAAGAAGAACTGTGCAACACTCTTCAGCCTGCAGATTGAGTGATTATGAAGCAGCACATTCATAAATCTCACCTGGAGCCTAGGTAGTATGGCCTTTATGAGGTGATCCTTGTGACTAACACTGCTGTGAAATGTGGAGGCTTGCCACAGTGGATCCATGCATCTGGCACAAAGTGAGGGAAGAATACAGATGAAGAAGTGGTGACAACAACCACTGATTCACAGTGTCATGCTCGAGTTTGCTGCACGGATTCAGAGGGGGGTGATGAATATCAGATTCAAGATCAAGTTCCTTCTCAAGAACAGCAACAACAAGAGTCTCAGAGGTTAAAGCTGACAATTCTAGTCTCAACAATCCAGAAAGGAAATCAGTTTACAGTTAAAAGAGAAAATAAAACAGTTGAAGACAAAAATAAGAGCCAAGAGGCAAGCGAAGAAGATGATAAAGCAGTAGTCATAAGTTTATGATCTGACAAGTAGCCCATCTGTTTCTGAAGAAGAACCACCATGAACTATTGTGTATTAAAAAAAGAGATTCCTTCTTTTGATTGAGCAATATTTTCGGGCACAGTATTTCATAGCTAGAGCTTGTTTGGTTTTGTACCTTCGATATCCAGTCAAAGATCATGGGGTTCCTTTTCCGGATTCACATTGAATATGTATATATGAACTGAGCCTATAAACCGAACATTAAAAAAACATTTTGAAGAAACTGAATTTTTGATTTTGTTTGCTAGATTTTATCATTAGGTTTTTATTTATTTTGTAGGAGAACTATGGCAAGTAGTAAGCCAAGGTGCGGCAAAATGTTGAGCATAGTTTTATTGATTATAACAATTATAATGTAGCTGGTCTACTGTTATGCTTAATTTTACCAGTTGCACATGTAACTCCCCAAGTAGAGAATGGACAATTCACTGTTATACATGACAATGTTGTAGAATTGGGATCAAAACTGACTTCAATGCGCATTTGGGAGAGCTTCCTGAAACTGACAATTTTTAATCTATTTCTAATCACTTGAGACAAATTATGCAACAAGAGAAAAACCTGAAATTTAATGTGACTAAAAATGACTTTGTGTGTAAATTGAGACTAGGGGAGTATGAGTTTATTAAAGAATATAATGAGAGAAGAGTAAAGATCATTGGAAATTAGGAAGGTGCAAAAGAAATTAATTGGCAAGAAGTGGGAAAAGAGAAAGTCAGATAATTAAGAATATTTCTATTATTGAGAATGGAGCAAATGAGAAAAGGAGTAATGTGATGGTATGTGAAATGTCTGGAAATAATGAACCAATGGAAATGGTTGGCAAGAGTGAGTGTGACTAAAGTTATTTGCTTGATGAAGGTTTGACTGGAGATAAACCAATATTTAGAGGAATTTACAATGTGTGTGGTAAAACTGCTTATTTTAACTTCCAACATAATTGGGTGGGACGTTATTATTTGTCCTTGGAATTTACTCATGTTTAATGTGTGGATGATGTTAGCAATTAGGTTGTTAGTTGACTGGGGTATGAGCCCTGGTCGAGCAACAACCACAATCCCTTGCTGGGTGAACCACAAAAAGTCACTAAATTACCTGTGCTTAAACCTGGGTAGCTTGGCACAAAAAGCAGTCAGGCTTAATTTAAAGGCAATGTGTAAAGTATTTATGCAGCACACAAACAGCAATAAAGAGAAAACAGAACACAAGAAAAATCCCACCCCAATTTAAAGAAATAGAGCAAATTTGAATAAATTATTTGACACCCCCAAAAAACAAAATCAGTAGAACCAGAGTTATACATTTTTTATATTTTAGTGAAAACGAATGCCTAAAAGATCAAAGCACCAATCGTGGACATCTAGTCATGCAAGACTGGGCCAAAGTCCAAAAATATGGCCGATCACAATGGAGCGTGGTTTGGACATACAAAGTGGATTGGGCCCGGTCAGAGCATACGTTCAGATTTAGAAGAAACTTTGAGAAAAAGTGTCTGTGAAGGAAAAGTTCAGCGGGGCAATGCTGCAGGAGGTGTCTGAGGAGGGAGCACTGTCATCAGATAGCCTTGGGTCAAAGCCGCATTGAAGATTTCTATGTTCTGACTTAGTCTTTGAAATGGAGTCGAAAATCTCCAGCAGGACGAGGCAGAGGGCTGTAGCCGAAATAAGTTCCATGAGGCTGGATACCCCTTTGACACTTTGCAGCTGAAACGAGTATGTTGCTGAGGAGAAAAACGTATCGGGAGAAGCCATGAAGTCAATCCGACCGAGGATGCACCTCAGGCGGATAAGCGAGTAGGTTGGTCCCGGTCTCTTCCTGGTTCTCAGAGCATTTTGGGCCAAAATTTGTCCTCAGTTTTGGATTTTTAGCATATGGGCACCTTTAGCACCACTTCCAATGGTCCAGGGCTGTAAGGGCACCACTTGGAGGGTCAGGACTCCTTCAGGCTGGGTCCAGGTGCGGGTTCAATATGGAGGAAGACTTTTGTGTTGGTGTGGCTGTGAACAGGAGGCCAGCAAACTAGCCCTTGTGAGTCACTTTGGAGGTCCTTGATCAGATGAAGATCCAATCCTTGTACCCAGGCAGAAAGCAGCAGAACATCAGGACAACAGGGCAGCAATCCAGCAGTCCTTCAGTACAGAAGTACAGCAGAATATCAGTCCTCCCAGCAGCACAACAGTCCTTTTTCCTGGCAGAGTATCCATAGGGCCAAAAGTGTACTGACGAGTTGGCGTCTGAGGTTCTACATTTATACCCTGCTGCCCTGGTCCTCAAAGGTGGGAGCAGCTTCTAGACAAGTGGATTTCAAATGCATGGATTTCCTGCGCCCCTGCTCTGGCTCCACGCTAGCTGCAGTGATAATGTGGGGTCATTAGGTCCTTTGTGTGAAGCCAGAGCACACCCCATTCAGTTGGCAGTGGGGCTCGACTCAGCTCTGCCCCCCATTCTGCCAGCAGATTGTCCATTGAGGTACACCTAATCCTTCTATTGTGTGACTATCTGAGAGGAATTCACAAAGTCTAACTGTCAGTTACACTCAGTCTTGTTACCCAAGATAGGCTGCAGGTACAAAATGGCTAAGGGCAGGAAATGCCAATTTTCTAACTGTGGCATTTTCAAAATTGCAATGAAAAATCATACTTTACTATTAAAGATGGTTCATTATTATAATTTCATAGACACCAAGAATGACATAGCTACCTGTTTCCAATTGGAAATTACACCTTCTTAAATGTAATAAGGAATCCCCAATGTTATCCTATGGAAGGAGTAGGCCACACAGTAGTGAAAAATAAATGTAAGAGTTTTTGGCTGCCAAGAAGTGTAACCTTAAAAGTACATGTCCAACCTTTTAATTACTTAGCACCCTGCTCTATGGGCTACCTACGGACTACAGCAGGGGTGACCTATATGTAATAAAAGGTGAGTTAAGAGTTGGAAGGGGATTTAAATAACAAGTTGACATGGCAGTTTAACACTGCATTCAGGCTGCAATCACAGACCTGGGACACATTTTAAAGTGCTGCCTAAGTGGGGGACACAATAATTGCTGCAGGCTAACTGCAGATTTCAGGCCCTGGGTATACAGTATACCATTCTACAAGGGACTCCCAGGTAAATTAAATGTGCAAATTGGGTATAAGCCGATTTATCCATGTTTTAGGGGAGTGAGCACAAGCACTTTAGCACTACTTAGCAGTGGTAAAGTGCACAAAATCCTAGGGCCCACAACAATAAGTTCAGAAAAAATGGAGGAGAGGCAAAACGTTTGGGGGAAGACCACCCTAAGGCTAGCAGGTCTAACAGATGAAATAAGTAAAAGAGATGATATGAAAGGAAAGAGAGTGAAACTTGGCTTTGGACAAAATATGTTAGATGTGCTTGGTGCTATGATATCGTCTGTTGGTGTGGCTTCAAATGATGTGAAAATCAGAAAGCTGTCTACATTGGTGCATCGTTTGGCTTTAACACTGCTGGTGCATTAACCCAAATTAACGAGGGGCTAATGGCAATATGTGCAATGATTATGCAAAACTGTCATTCTTTGGATATTTTACTTGAAAAAGAGGGCGGAGTCTGTCATGTATAGAGGGTTGAACAGTGCTCTACCTTTATTAATGACTGCATTGGTAATATCACTCATATTTTAGTGAGGCAAACATTCTTGAAGAACATGGTTTGTGGGAATCAGTTAGTAAATGGTTCAGTAAGATTGGAAAGGGATTGCCAAAGTTGGTGAGTGGTTTCATAAAATGGTGGGATTGTGCTTCGGAAGATTCAAATTCCACTAATCATTGTTCATTTAAGTCTAATTGGCCTCACTCTCTTTCATAGAATCTTGGAAGCTATTTGTTTTAAAAGGGGTTCAAAATGCGGGTGTGAAAAGAAGGTGGCTACAATGTCTGCAAGAAAGAGGAGGAGAGCAGATGAAATTAAGCTGGAGAACATTAAGGCCCATACTTATGATAATATAAAGACTTTGGGATTTGTGATGAAGATTCGCCATCAGATGAGTCATTTGTTGAACTGACTAATAAATAATGTTTGCTTAATAATATGACTATTATGTAGCAAAAACGAAATTCTGCAGTTACATAACTGTGTTTTCTTAGCATTGGCCAGATGAGGCCTAAACTAAGCACAACTCCTTCATGTATTTTTGGGCATCCATGCTATTATCTCACTCTGTCTCTGCATGCAGTAGAATGTTAAGAACCTAAATGCTCTGTTGATATGTTGTTCTTGATGAACTAAAAATGTAACTGTTCAAGGTCTTTCCTTTCTGATTTCAGTGGGGCCATTCATAATACGAGTTTTTATTGTTTTGAGTGTAACTAGATTTGTACTGTCACATCTAATGAGATTAGGTCTTAAGGGGTTTCATCAAAATTCATTTAAGGGATGACGTTAGGATGGTGTTTGTTGATGCTGCATTATATTCTGTGTTCTGATTTGTTAAACCAGCGTAACAATTCGACCATCTTATGCTGACTGTGTGATTTTCACTGTGTACTCTATTATAGAAGAGGATCAATCTGGAGGTGAACTTCAAGTCAATCTATTGATTTTTAGAGAGCAGCCCTATATCAGTCTGTCTCATGCTCCGGATTTAGAAGATTATGTTAGACCTACTGCTACATTTAACTGAGCCTCATGCTAATTCACAATATTTACTGATTATCTATATTTTTGCCTTCTATAATCATTTTGATCCCTAATAAACCGTCATAGTATCTAACTTGCATCCTATCTCAAGAAGGCTTATTTGACTGATGATACCACTTCTTTTATTGATGATTTTGATTCTGTTATTTTTTAACGTAACATCACCCCTGATCCTGCAAAGGTACTTTATCTTCTATCATATCAGATTATCAAAGATAGTGTCAATAGTTTCTCCTGCATTGCCTGCAGATGACTGGCCAGCATCTCTCTCAATTTCAAATTGAGACACAAACAGCCATTACCATGACATTATGATCTATAAAATAGCACATACATGCAATAAAGATATTCTTTCAAAACTTTTGTGATAAACACATACTAAAATATCACATTCCTAACCCAGTGAAACCAACTGAAGTTTCTTCAAACCCAGTACACGCACATTTGCGACCAACTTACAGATACATTTCCACATGTACAATTCTCCAGTGGAAAAACTTACAATTGTGTGTAAGGCATAGGCCTACACCATAACCATAGGACTGATCCTGTATCCCTGAAGGAATTGTCTACTACTGGACCCAGCTGTCAAGCCCAGAATGCTAGCCTGCTTTATTGACATAGAGCAGAACACAAAAAAGCATGTATGTTAAGTAGGCATGTGATACGAAAATGTATATTTCCATTAGATATGTGACACCATAGCCACTATGCACAGACATATCAGTGCGTGAATGGAGCAACAAATAAATGTTGTAGCCAACTCTGCCTACACAGGTTGGTGTGTGTAGACTCCACAAATGTATGTGAATGGCTGTCTAACAGTAGATGTTTTTTAATGCGATCAAACGTTAGTCTCTCGTGCATTGAAGCCAAAGTATATGCCGGAAAAATTCCCCATAAATGTTTTTGGTATATTACCTGTCAACATAAGCTGGTATTAGCAATACCATAGAGTGTAACTGAAGACCATTCCCCAAAATATTAACTTTAATACATGGAAAATGGGGACCCATTCTAACGTATACTGGCTCTCTGTATCAGGATATCTTTGTTGTAAACCATGCACAGAATACATCACCTCATATCTGATCTAAAAAACAACACCCTCAACTAAGGCATCAATGGGACACACCAAAAGACAAAGACTATTTACATGTCACACAGCAGAGGGTGGCTCATTGCCTATGTCTTACCAGAATTCTCAACATGTGTAAAGGTTAATAGGGTAACAGAACATGTTTACCAAACAGCCATTAAGGTGTGTGATGGCTACATCAACCTATCCTCAAACATAAAAACCTCTGTCAGGTGTATTATTCAATAACTAGCTAGTAAGTATGATCACATTGATTTTAGCTGACACTTTTGTGTGTTTGACAACAAAATGTGTCAGTCAAGACTGTCACATCCCAAATCAGCATAAGTTATAGGACACATCACACAAAGCTAATGAACATAAAATGGTGCATGGTTTGAAAAATACAGATACACATGTGGACAATTTCACTTGTAACTGATCCATTTTTGCTGCGACATTCCACAAGCTCAGTATGATGGAGCAATACAATGCTAACTAAATATATTGTTATGCTGTGCTCTTAACATGGATCTCATACCAGCTTTGGTCCACGGCAGTCTCCCTGCCCTTGGCATGGTGCTGGAGGCGGACTTTTATGTTGCCCCGGCACAAGCAGGCCACTCTTTTTAGAAGCCGTTCTTGATACTCTCTGTACATCCATCCACCTCTAAAGATGAGAAACAACATATTTGCTGTTCCCCTACCAGTGATATAGGTTCCAACGTTTTCTATTGATTTTCTTTTCAGCCAATGCCTGTAAAATCTTTATTTTATATAATATCTCTATTCAAACCTTTCGTTCATAAACTGCAAGTGACAAATTTAGTTCCTCCCAAACCATCTTGGTCACCTTCGCAGTGTGGAACACTGTTTTATATTAACTTGTCATGGCAGCAATATTTCCCGCATGTTACTTCCAGCTTCCTCTTTCGTCTAAGTCCTGTTTCAGCCTGTAAATGGTGTTGGAATTGTCGGTACCATTTTTCTCAAATGCTCCAGTAAATGTGGCAGTGGGTATTCCTCCTGGTTACTTGCTCCTGGTTTCCTGTGTTTTTCTGCTCTATCTCCTTGAATCTTGCAACATCTCATGGAATCTTGTTCCATCTTCTGGAATTCTTGCATAATCTCTTGGAACCCTGCTCCATCTCCTGGAATCCTGCTCCTGCTGGATCCTGTCCTCATCTACCCCAGCCAGGGTTTTGTGAATGTAAGGGTGCTCAACAATTCTCCACTTTGAATATCCTATCTGCTTTGCCGGCTTTTAATACAATAAGACTTTTTCAACCATTCAGGGGCCCTTCTAGAAGTCACTTGTTGCTACCAAGTTATTATTCCTATGTGTTAAGCAACCCAACACAAATAACTCCTAGATTCTGATATTAATGTGGATCCTGCATAGCACCTTGCAAAAGACTTATAACAACATGCTCAAGAGCTGCAACAGTTGAGAAGTAAGAATACAGTCCTCAGACACACTCTGGTGACTCATGATCTTCCTGTGTTTAGTCCAAGTATTCTTTGATTGTCTGTAGATTAAACTAAACATAAAGAATTTCAGGATCCTCTTCTGGGCCACTTTTTCTTTCACCCAGCAAAACTTGTGTCTGACCTCTCCAAGCTGGGATAACTTATTGACAGCCTCTCTGGAGCAGCCTTGGATTCGACCACTCTATTAGCTGCAGACTCACCTTCGCCTAGATAATTATGGTACCTACCTGGGTTCATTTAAGAAAATGCTTAAGAGGCCTGATAGAGAATTCTCTGCTGAAGAGGCATTGTGTGACATTCAGTAAGTGGATACTGATGTGTTTTCTTATGTGATAAAGTAAACAAAAATGTGAAAGGGAACAATAATAAAATGCTACAACTTAAACTCTTTCTTTTATTGAGTGTTATTTATGGTCACTTACTGCCTTTTTGACCCGGATGCCTCTTCTTTATTATCGCTTTCACACTTTTGACTCCTCTTACTATTTGTGACTCCAAAACCTCTTTTATTATTGTTTTCCAGTAATACCACACTTCTGGATTTTTCCCCCTTTTTCTTTATATGCCAGTTATAGTCTTTCTAAGTTATTTCACCACACCATGAATTCCATGATGTGCTCAAGCCATCAGTGTGTGCCTTTCCGAACCCTGCTGCCATTTGAAACACATGGAGAACAGGTGTGCTTCTCAACTAAAATGAGACCATTGACCTGACTCTCGCCTTTTCCCGCTCCCTGTCACACACCTGAAGGGCCATGGTTCTCCTGAACTGTGGTAGGAACAGTTACTTTATGGACAGAGGGCAGGAGTCAGCTCCTCCTCAGTCTAAGTGTCTTCTATTCCCTGTTCAGGATCCACTTCATGTCTCTTACTTTGGTGGTGGTGCTCCGTCCTCTCTTGGCTCTTGCTAGCTCTTTGGGATTGCAAGTTGAAAGTTCACTTGCTCAAAGATTCACCTTGATTCCTGCTCTTCATTGGCTCCCCTCCACATCTCGACTGGCCTGCGCATGGGGCTCCTGGGAAACAAACTGCATTGTACCCTGATGCTTTTTATATCTTTAGTTCTACCTCTGTCCTTTCAGGCCTTTCTTATATTTTCACCAATCTTGTTAGTAGTGTGTCTTCTATTTCTATCAGTTTGTTTCACAGTCCAATCTCACTTTTGGACTATGTTCTTTTTTTTTCTAAGATCCTCTCCCCACCTGCCTGAGTTGCCCAACTGTAGTTGCGTGATGCCCTACACATGGACGTTTTCTTTTTTTTTGCTACACATCTCTTTCCCCAGAATACATAGGAAATCTCAGCAGGAAGTCTATATTTACTTTATATTTTCCTTTTCTCTGTTCAACTCGGAACTTGTAAGTTTGCAATGACAAGAAGCATTTGAGAACTCTAGCGTTGTTATCCTTGTTTAGGGTCATTTATCTAAGAGGGGCGTAATGGGTGTACAATATAAATGCTCTGCCCTCTAAGTAAAAGCTGAACTTCTGTATTACTCACCTAATGGCAAAACACTCCTTCTCAATCAAAGCGCGCCTCTTCTCAACTGATGAAGATGGAGAGGACAGGCCTTTGTTCTTGCAGATCAAGCTGTGTAAAGTTGCACCAATACCTATATCTGATGCTTCTGTTTGACGCATGAAAGATATTGTAAAGTCTGGGGATTGTACAATATAGCGACATTATATTATTTAGTTAGCTCTTTAAAAGCTTGCTGGCCGGCTAAATCAGGAACTTTTATCTCTTTTGTCGATTATCAATTCCTTTTTTTAGAAGATTGGATAAAGGGGCTACCACATTCAAAAACTGAGGTATTAACCTTTGATAATAGCCCAGAAGATCTAAAAAGGCCCAGAGATCTTTTTTGTGTTGGGAAAGAAGACGTTTTTGTATAACAGATACTCTCTCTTATGGTTTTATGTAACTACACCCTAGTAAATACCCAAGGTATTTAACTTGTTTAGTTTCTATCTTTGTTTTTTTGGGGGTTAAGATGAAAGCGTGACTCTTTCAGGGTGTGTAGGACAGTCTTTAAATCATGTAAGCATTTTATCCTAGTTCTTCTGTGTATACAAATTTTATTTAAGTTGGCTGCAGTACACTGTTATCATGTTGTGTCTTCCTCTTTTAGGGCTCAACCAATTTGTTATACTCAAAATAAGCTCTTATTATTAATGTGCTACTAATGTGCTAGAACTAGTATAGTGCTTAGAAGTAATAAACAAGGGTGTTAGTACTATAGATTTAATCTAAATAAAGTTGGGCCATTTTTTATTGTTCACATTATTCATATACCCCCTTACCACCTTAATATTTATATTCATTGTGGTAACAACTCATATTGTGTACACTAGATTGGGATTTTAGTTTTAAAGTAAATATTTCAAAATGTACACTTTCTAGTGACATTTGAGAGTGTTGTTTGTTTAAGAAATAGGCTTTGTTGTTCCAGGTACTGCCCTAGTCATATCTCATGGGACTGAACAACCTGAAACACATCTTATGCAAACATTGCTCAGTGGGTTGTTTAAAGGTTGCACTCCAACTGGTATTCTGATTCAGGTTTGCACATTGACTGAGTCCTTGGTGCCTTGGGTCAGACATCCAAACCCTGTGATTCTAGAAAAGTCTAGAGAATGTAACATTTGCAGCCTTTAGGTGGCGTAGATGATCTGGATCTTAGTTTAGATAAGTTTGTTGGGCGCTTGACTTATAAAAGGTTATTCCCCATTTTTTTTATTACTGGATTTTTTAAGCTTATGTCTGTTGACTCTGTCTGTTAACAATGGAGCAAGCTGCTCCTGTAGTAATAGTAGTAAACTATAGGCTACCAGCTACACAACATCTGGCTGGTGCTGTTGTATGAGACATGAATAAAGCAACTCTGTTGCTAATACCTATTGATGTCTTGGAGTTCTTTGTGTGCCACTACTACAATATGGCGACAATCTAAAAGCGGACCCCTCCCTCACATTCCATTAACCCATAAGTAGTGCTTCTACCTGTTTTTTGGGGAGACAGACATATGGTTAATGAGTGGCAATCCAAGGAAAACTAGAGATGAGGGCGCTAAAGGTAATATACGCTTCCAGTCCATAGCAGCTGAAGGTACGTGTGTTCTAATTTTTAAGCACTGCGTGGACGTGTTGATGACCTGCATTGTTTTCTTTAAAAACATTGACGTGCCAGTGAGGAGCTGGCCTGGACATGGCTGTGAGAGCTTGACTGTATTTCGGGGATTTGCTGCGTGACTTGGGATAGTCGAGCGCTAAAGTCCATATTTAACAAAGTTTAATCATATCCAGTGCCCCAGGCTCGCATTTCTTCAAGGGGGTGGTTAGTGGCCCACACGCATAAATAAACGGCATTAATTTAGGGTGACCAGAATTTTAAAGCCCAAAACCGGGACATTTCCCAAAAATAGAAGAAGGACTACAATTTTACTTCAAGCCAGCGCAAAGAGTGACAGTGCTCCTTAGCAGAGAATTACAGAAGAGGCAGTTAGAACATACATAAAATGCCATTTTCAAAGCCAGTACCATGCCTGTTAATTAAATTGCTTTCTTATAGCAGCTGCTAACTATCCCTGCTTTGCAAAACATAAAAACGCACCTCCCACCGTTTTCAGCCGACCCTCTCTAAAAACCGGGACATGAGCTTAATGTGCTTAAATCTGCGGGACAGCTGGTGAAAAACCGGGACTGTCCGGGCAAATCCAGGACGCCTGGTCACCCTACATTAATTTCAGCTTGCGCCTCACCATTCATGTTTGCGTGGAGAGCGAGGACAGCATTTCCTTGTGCATGGCATGTTCACTCCAGAGTTTAAAGCGGAGTATTATGATGTCGGATGTCAGTGCGGTCGAAAGTCATTCACGTTGAAGTTGACAACAAACAACTAGAGCGCCGGCCCATGTGTTTTCTGTGTGCTTACAGCTAAAACAGAGTACGGTGAAATGCCAATGTTTTTGGAAAATTTGCAAATGTTCAGTGACACGCACACCTGTGAATATATATGTTAAACAGGGAGTATTTGGAGTGCAAAATTGCTAATGACATTTGAAACGCAGTGACACGCACACTTTTGAAATACTAGCGTATCATCTGTGAGAGATGTTGGTGCAGTGTCACGCACACGTGTTCAATAATTTTAAAAGAAAAATCCACAGTGATACACACACTGGTGGAATATTGGCACCTTATGTTTGTGCAATGACACACACACACACACACACACGTTTAAGGACATTTGAAGCAAACAGTGTCATGTGCACTAGTGAAATACTAGTGTTTCTCTATCAACATTTGTTTGTGAACATTTTGTACTGTTGTGTAGTTCCCACAAATCCATTGGACCTGCGCATTTGTAGACAACATAAACTTTGGGTGAGGTGCCTAGACTGATTCCAAGCACCCTCGCAGAATATGTTGGCCTGGAGACCAGCTAGCTCACAGTGCCACCATAAGCCCACCGAACCTGAACAGGGAGCAAATGGTTTCTGGCAACCACTGAACATGACAACCCTGACCCCTCAGGGATCGTGGTAACAGATCAGAACCTTTTTGCTCAGACACTTGTGCACTCTTGTTCTCAGAGAAATATACAAAGACTACACAATGGGACGTTTTCAATATATTTATGGAACCAACGTTATTCTTGTGTAAAATACATGTGCTGCAACAATCAGTAGACAGAAGCAGATTAAAGTGATTACCAGCACCAAAAGAGTAAACAGCAGATACAGTTCTACCATGGTGCTAAGACAGTGTATAAATCAAAGCATATAAAACAAGGTAGCAATCAGGCGTACTCCTACTATACAATCCCTACGCTGTGTATGTCTAGAGTTTGTAAGTGTAGAGCCACGAATCACCCCACGGGATGATCCAACCCCATTACCTAGCGGGAGAGAATGTAGGACCCCGTCCTGGTCATGAACTTGACACCCCTCATGGAGATGTCAGACCACTATGTGGTGAAGTCTCAGCATGCAGGGACACTTTGTGTCAGCTGAAGTGCCTCCTCTGCTAACCCTCTGAGATGCTACTATTTATAATAAAAAGCTTCCTTGCTATGTCCCTATAGATAAGCAATGTTATGGATTTGTAGATAGCCCTGCCGCCCTGTGAATGAAGATAAAATGACATTTGTACATTGTTGGGTATAGGCCTTGTACCTGGTGTTCGAGGCATTGTGATAATGTCATGCGAAGCCAGATGTGTAAAAAGAAGTAGTTCCAGAGAAACCAATCCAACATTGTCATCCAAGCGAATATGTGCAAAAGGTCACAGCAGTAATGTTATTGTGCAAAAAGAGGACACTCACCCCACTTTGTCAGTGAGCTTAGTGGCTCCAGGGCTGACGGTGTGTTATAGTAGCCATCTTGGTCCATAACTTACACTTCCGGGGCGTGGAAGACGACAGTAGTACCTGCCGATACAATCAGTAACCAAGGATCGTAACCCGCACTACCGGCTCCCCGAAGGTAGACACGTTGTCTACTATTAAGTTATAGGCCAAGATGGATACTATAACACAACGTCAGCCCTAGAGCCATTAAGCTCACTGATGAAGAGGGGTGAATGACTAAACGTGCCCTAATATCTACACAGCAATCTCGTATAAGAGATCGCTCCCTCACCGGTCCTGATGAAAGCCACCTGACCCTGAGGTTATGAGCATAACCTGGCTGAAACATGTCGACCCTTCATTAGGTGCAATGGACCAATAAATTATCCATACAAGCACCTCCCTTCTCAGTTTTTTAATCTTATCCCTCTCTTAAATAATAAAGACACAACATATAGGAGAGTAGATCATTTTATTCATTTTCTGTTTCCAACGCTAACGACTGTCATGAACCAGGCAGTCTCCCTCCTGGTGGAGGACAGTGGAGCACCTGTATAACTGGACACTCAGGTGTTAAGACCCAATAATGATGCTATCCACCTAACCACACCAGCAGAGACTCAAGATATACCGCACAATGTACTAGTGTGGTTGAGAGTCTCCATTAACATTTTTTGAGACTCTGGAAAAACAACACATGTGATTCATTCCCTTTGATTACTAGCATGTTGTTTTAAATGGGGGTCCCTAGTTGGCAGAGGTAGGTACCTTTGTCCAAATAGGGACCCTTGCTTCTAGTCAGGGTAAGGGGGATACACACTTTAGATAACCCCTGCTCACTCCCTGGTTAGCTTGGCACGAGCAGACAGACTTATCCCAAAGTCAATGTGTAAAGTATTTGTATGCAAAACACACAGTAATAGAGTGATAATACAACAAATGGGCACCACACCAGTTTAGAAAAATAAAGTATCTGTATCTAAACTCAACAAGACCAAAACGACAAAAATCTAACATACATGTAATAAGAATATGACTTTAAAAATGTTTCAAACAACTGGGTCCATAGAAAACTATGGATGCATGATTTCTCTTGGAGTACCTGTAGATGCGTCAAAATTCACAAGGCCAAACATCCGCAGAGATGGGAAGCATTGAGAAACAAAGAGATGCGTCAGTTCCTGAGACCAAGGGGAGGCGATGCAACAGTTCTGCTGCACGCAGGAGAAGTGATGCATCGAATCCGGTCTGTAGGCGGAAGTGATGAGTCGACTCCAAGATGGTTCTAGTCTGCAGATGATGCGTCAGGAAAAATTGCCGCACAGGTACGATGCGTGGAAATCAGGGATGCGTGGGCGATCGATGCGGAGGTATTGAGTGGCTCTGCATCGTTTTTTTTAGCCACGATTCCTCAATGCGTCGGTTCTTGCAGCTGCGACAGGTGCTGCGTCAGTTTGGTAGCGGCATGGCGATGAGTGGAGATTCTTCTCGCACAGCGGTGCTGCGTCGGAATAACAGCCGCAAGAAGAGTGATGTGACGATTTCTTCAGTTCCTTAGGTTTCTTCCAGCTCCCAGCAGCAAGTACAACCTCAAGAGGCCCAGAACTGGAACAGGCACCTTCTGGCAGGTCAGAACTCAATCTCATTAGCAGAGTTCAGGGGAGCTGGGGGTGAAGTCTTTGTGTCCCTGAGACTTCAGAACAGGAGGCCAGCACACACAAGCCCTTGGAGATCTTCTTCAAGCAGGTTCAGAGCAAAGTTCCAGTCTTTGTCCTTTCCTTGGCAGAAACAGCAACTGCAGGCCAACCCCACACTGCAAAGGGGCAGTACTCCTCCTCACAGCTCTTCAGCTCTTCTCCTTGACAAAGGTTCCTCTTGAGTCCAGAAGTAATCTAAAGTTCTGGGGTTTCAGGTGTAATACTTAAACCCCAAAATGTCTTTGTTCTTTTTGTGCAAGGTTCTCTGAGCCCAGTCCAAACTAGTTCTGTCCTCACTGATGCAGTATGACCACGGGGGTGGAGGCAGAATTGTGCAAGGGAGACAGGCCCTAGTCGGGTGCAAGGAAAACTCCTCCCACTACTCTAAATTTAGCCAAGTTCAATTCAGCTCAGCTCTGAGTCATCCAGGAAGGGCCAGGCCCAGCTCACCCCCACCAGTGGCTGTCTACAGTGAATGCACATCCCCAGCCCCTGTCACTCCACAACCAGACAGCCAATACATAAACAGGCAGAGGCACACATAATGGTTAGAGAAGAAAATGCCTACTTTCTAAAAGTGGCATTTCCAAACACACAATTTAAAAACCATCTTCAATAAAAGATGTGTTAATAAATTCTGAGTTCAGAGAGCCTAAACTTTATTTCTCTATCTTGTCCCAATGGGAAGTTATACTTGTAAGATGTTACAAACTATTTCCCATTCTATCCTATGGGGCAGATAGCCGATTCAAATAGTGAAAAACGAAATTGGTAGTATTTCACTATCAGGACATGTCACACACACAGTACCTGTCTTACCTTTCACAAACACTGCACCCTGCCCAGGGGGGTACCTTGAGCCTACCATAGGGGTGCCTTACATGTAAGAAAAGGGAAGGTTAGGGCCTGGCAAGTGGGTGCACTTGCCAAGTCGACATGGCAGTTAACAAACTGAGCACAGATACTGCATTGGCAGGTCTGGGGTACCTTTTCAGGGCTACGCATGTGCGTGGCACAATCAGTGCTGCAGACCCACTAGGAGCATTTGATTTATAGGCCCTGGCCCACTCAGTGCACTTTACTAGGGGCTTACCAGTAAGTCAAATATGCCAATCAGGGAGAACTAATTATAATAGCAATTTACACAGGGAGCACTTGCACTTTGACACTTATCAGCAGTGGCAAAGTGCCCAAAGCCTCTAAGCCAGCAAAAACAAAATCCAGCACAGCATCAAAAATACAGGAGGTAGAGGCAAAAAGTCAGGGGAAACCACACCAAAGATGCCTAGTCTAACACATGTTAACTCAGTAAGCTGAATGAATCTCTGCTTCTCCCTCCCTCTCCTATTTTTGTGAATGCCTTATAGCTGCAATTGATGTGTGTAATGAAAGCAGATTTGATGAGAATGAGTGGTTTGAATGTGTGAGGCTAAATGAAGATTTGGGGTTGGTTCAAAAGTACATAAGGGAAGGTAGGCCTAAGGAAAAGGTGCTTCATCATAGGTTGCAACCTTATGTGCAGGTGGTGGATGAGCTGGCAATAGAGAAAGGAGGCATGGTCATGAGGGGTGATAAATTTGTGCCTCCATGTTTGTTACGTGACAAAATCATATGTGCTGGTCATGAAGGTCATTTGGGCCAGACTACTACCAACAGGAAAATACGGTCAATATTTTGGTGGTCAAGCATGGATACAGATATCACTCAAGCTGTCAGGGAGTGTGTCATATGTTCTACTAGTGATAAATCACTCAAGACTGAAACACCACCATTACATCCAGTAGAACTACCAGAATGTCCATGGTTTAAACTTGCCATAAACTTCAATGGTTCATTCAGGGTTCTTTCTCAGAATTTAAAGTATGCTGTGGTGGTTGTCGATTATTACAGCAAATTGTGGGAGGTAGAATCTGTTCATGAACATAACACCAAGGCTGTCATCATGTTTCTGCAAAAGATCTTTTTCAGAGAGGTTTGACCAAAGAGTTAATATTGGATAATGGTGTACAGTTCATATCAAAGGAAATTAGGGATTTTTTGTCAAAATGTATCATTGTACACAAAAGGGTAGCTTATATCATCCACAATCTAATGGTTTAGTAGACAAAATGAGTGGGCATATAGGAACAAAATGGATGTATGTAAAGCGGTGAACAGCATGGTATTCTCACATCATAGAAGTCCTTACAAGTAACTGACAAGACATCACTGGAGGTCATGAGAGGACGATTGCCAGCATGTGTGATGTGCCCACTATGGTTGAAAGGGTACAAATCTCAGTCTGAGAATGAGCGCATTATGGATAAGGAGATTCGTCCCGAAGTGGAGGCCTCACAGAAGAAAAAGAGTATTTTGATGATAGGCATGGGGTCAAAGTGGATGAACATAAAAGCCAAGTGGGTGATTGGGTACGCATTCAGGATTCCAGTCATGTACCTAAGGGGTTGTCAAAGGTCAGAGAGCGTGCACAAGATGTTGCAGTCAAGGGGATCGCAATCAGGATAAAAGGCATGACTAGGGGAATTTAAGCAGGGTGGTGAAGGTGAAGAAGCCAGATGAAGATTCCCAAGAAAAACAGAGAAAGGGTTTTCATTTACCATATCAGTCAGAAAGCGGTCAAGCCAATAGTAGAGGAGAAAGGGTGATAAGGAATCCGTTACGGTATCGTACTTGAATGGGATTCAGTGTTTACTTTTGGTTTTGCTAAACTCAAATTTATATATTTACCATAGGTAAACTCATGTTTATAGAGGTGTGCAGTTTATGTCAAAGGGTTTTTATTTATATGTGTGTTTTATTTATAGGTTTATTAACCCTTTCGCTGCTAGGCCTTTTCCCCCCCTGTGCTAAGCCTTTTTTGGGCTTTTTGGGGTAGTTCGCTCTTAGGCCCTTGTAACTTTTTGTCCACATTAGGTATCCACGCCAAATCTGCGCCTGTTTCTTCCAACATCATAGGGATGGGGCCTAAAACCTAGGTGCCCCCATGCAAAACCGGGTTGTTTTGTGATAGGTAATTTTGATGTCTCCACAATACTTTTTGGGCTCTTGCCTTTCGCGGGTACTTGACCCACCCGCACGAGTGAGGTATCATTTTTATCGGGGGACCTGGGGAAACTCTGGGTGGTAGGAAATTTGTGTCAGCCCGGTGATCCCACAACTTTTCCACACAGAAATTTGAGAAAAATTAGATTTTTTCAGCTAAATTTGAGGTTTGCAAGGGATTTTGGGTAGGAAAACGTTGGGGGGGGGGTCCATGCAACCCATACCTCCCTGGACTCCCCAGGGTGTCCAGGTTTCAGAAATGTGTGGGTTTGGTAGGTTTCCTTAGATGGCCGCAAGGCCCGGGAACAAAAACGCAGGTGACCCCCCTGAAAAACCAGGTTGTTTTTGATAGATAGGTGGGCGCCTGTGTTGTTGGTCCCGGGTTTGCAGACATCTAGGGGAACCTAAAAAACTTAGACATTTTCGAAAACTAGACACCGTGGGAATCCAGGGAGGTGTGGTTGCGTTGATCCCCCAACATTTTCCTTCCAAAAAGTCGCAGTAAACCTCAAATTTAGCTTAAAAGTCACATTTTCCTCTAATCTCTGTGTGGGAAAGTTGTGGGATCACGGCACGGCACAAATTTCCTACCACTCAGCATTCCCCTCAGTCCCCTGATAAAAATGGTACCTTACTTGTGTGGATGGGCCAAGTGCCTATGACATGGAAGGGCCAAAAACGTGCAGAGATTGAGGGGACCCAAAGCGGGTCCAAAAGGGCAGTTTGTTTATACGTTTTTAGGCTGACGCTACTTTGGGCATCCATGCAAGTGAGGTATCATTTTCTCGGGAGACCAAGGGGAATGCTGGGTAGTAGGAAATTTGTGCCTGTGCGGTGATCCTACAACTTACCCACACAGAAATGTGAGAAAAATGTGACTTTGTAAGTTAATTTGAGGTTTGTGGGGTGTTAGAAATGGGTTGGGCTTTAGTGACAATATGCCCCCGCTGTACTTACAGCCGAACTGCTGCCCCCGGAATGGTGGAGAAGCGACAAGCTCCTCGGAGCGGGCCCAGGTACCGCAGCACGTCAGCTGTGCCGGTACTGGCCGTCGGGGAAGTACCGGTCATGGAGGCTTCACTTCACTCTCTCCCTCCCACCCCGCCCAGGTAGTGACCCACAGCAGCGCTGGACCGGGGTCCGAGCGTTTACCTGGTGGGGTTGCCTCGCTGTCCTCTGTCCTCACGTCGGACGTCCCACGGAGCGGCTCTGGCACCAGCAGCTGTTCCTCCACCGAGGGGAGACTCCGGTTGCCAGGCAACGCGCTGAATCCGATCGGGTCACGGCTCCCTCTCTCCCTCGGCACGTAACTCGGGCCGGCCGGTGATATTTCCTCACTGGTGATCACGATCAGTTCCCCAGCACGATCACACGGGCCAGCGGCGGTGAAAGCAGGCACGCAGCGCTGTTGTAGATCACGGGCCGGCGGCTTTGAAAGCTGGCACGCAGTACTTCCCGGGTTCCTCACGGCCACAAGCTGGGTGCGGTAACACGCACTCAGCAATGCAGAGATGATCACGAGGAGAGCCCCTCTCAGCAACACGGGCTCCACGCAGGATACAAGCTGGGTGCAAGCACGCGCACACAGCACTGACAAGACGTTCTTTGGAAACTTTTGTATCCCTGAGTTTCTATAACAGGAGGCCAGCTCTTCTCAGGCCCTTGGAGACGTTTTCACTTCAGGACACAGCACACAGCAAAGTCCTTTGTTGCAAGCAGGGGGACACAGCACACAGCAAAGTCCCTTGTCCTCTCCTTAGTTAAATCAGCAAACTGCAGGCCAGCCCCAGAGCACACAGCAAGGGCAGTACTTCTCCTCAGTCTCTTCAGTTGTTCTTCTTTGGCAGAGGTTCCTCTTGATCACGAAGTAGTCTTGGAAACTTTGATGACCCTGAGTTTCCACAACAGGAGGCCAGCTCTCCTCAGGCCCTTGGAGATTTCCTTTTCAAGTAGAGGACACAGCACACAGCAAAGTCCTTCCCCTTTCCTTGGCAGAACAGCCACTGCAAGTCAGCCCCAGAACACACAGCAAGGGCAGTCCTTCTTCTCAGTTTCTGACGCTCTACTCCTTGGCAAAGGTTTCTTCTTGATTCCAGGATGATCTAATTTTACAGGGGTTTCAGCTCCTACTTTTATACCCCAAAAGTCTTTGTTCTTTATTTGTTAGGGGTCCTGGACCCAGTTCAAACCAGTCCTGGGGGCACTCTGCCAGTGCACAACTTCTTCCTTTGTGAATGTGGGCCAGGGTCTTCAGACGCACCGCAGGAGGTGGAGCCAGCATTGTGGAAGGCAGGCACAGCCCTATTCAGGCCCAGGTGCTACTCCACCCACCACTCCTAATGCAGATCGGCCTATTCAACCTAGTGCTGATTCACCCAGACTCCTGGAGCCACCCCAGCCCCTGTCACTCTCAAGCCAGACAGTCAATCCACAAGCAGGCAGAGGCACACAGAAAGGTTGAACAAGAAAACAGCCACTTTCTAAAAGTGCTATTTTCAAACACAGAATTTAAAAACCATCCTCCCTAAAATATGGGTTATCAAATTCTGAGTTCAGGGAAACCAGATTTCAATTTTCTATCTTACTCCTATGGGAAGATATGCAGGTAAATATGTTACACCGCATTCCCCATTCTGTCCTATGGGCAAGATAGCCTTTCAATAGTGAAAAACGAAATTGGCAGAATTTCACTATCAGGACATGTTACCCACACTAGTACATGTCCTACCTTTTACATACACTGCACCCTACCCAGGGGGTACCTTGGGCCTACCATAGGGGTGTCCAATGTGTAAGAAAAGGGAAGGGTCAGGCCTGGCAAGTGGGTACACTGGCCAGGTCAACACGGCAGTTAAAAAACTGTGCGCAGGCACTGCAGTGGCAGGCCTGAGACATCTTTTTAGGGCTACTCATGTGGGTGGCACAATCAGTGCTGCGAGCCCACTAGTAGCATTTGAATTACCAGCCCTGGCACACTCAGTGCACTTTACTAGGGACCTACTGGTAAGACAAATATGCCAATCATGGATAACCAATCACCATAACAATTTACACAGAGAGCATATGCTCTGTAGCACTGATCAGCAGTGGCAAAGTGCCCAGAGTCCTATAGCCAACAACCACAGGTCAGGAAAAACAAAGGAGGAAGAAGCAAAAAGTATAGGGATAACCCTGCAAAAAGGGCCATTTCCAACATCGGTGATTCTGGGTAAGACAACACTGGGGAATCCATGCAAGCCACACCGCCAGCCAAGAGTCAGTACAGGCACACCACCATCCACACACACCACCAGACAAGCGCCATCCATGCACACTGTCAGCCAAGCACCATCCACACACACCCCCAGCCAAGCGCCATCCATGCACACCGCCAGCCAAGCGCCATCCATACACACCCCCACCCAAGCACCATCCACGTACACAGCTAGCCAAATGCTATCAATGCATACAGTCAGCCAAGCAATAGCCACGCACATCGCCAGCCAAGCGCCACCCACGCATTCCGCCAGCCAAGCGCCATCCCTGCACACTGCCAACAAAGCAGGGCCAGACTGGAAACAGCAACCAGCCCTGGCAGATTGCTGCTCGACCGGCCCTGGGAGGGGGGGCGCGTGCTTGTAAAAAGCATCGCTCCCGCTTTTGTTACTGGGGCCTGATATCGCAGCACTGCTTCAAAACCGGCTCCCAGTGACAAAACCGCCCCCACGGCCAGAAAACCGTCCCCCACCCCTCCGGCCCATGGGGTAAATGTCTGGTGCCCGCTACGGCCAGTCCTGACCTCCAGCCGAACACCATCCACGCCCACAGCCAACCAAGCCCCAGTCCACATACACCGCCAGCCAAGCACCACTCCACGCACACCACCAGGCAAGTGCCAATCTACACACACAGTCATCAAGAGCGAATCCACCCACACCATTAACCAATTGCAGGTCCATACACACTGCCAGCAAAATGCCAGCCAAAGGTCAGTACATGCAGACCGCAGCCAAACTCCAGTTTACCCACACACAAACTCTCCCTGGTTTCTAGAGGTTTTCTGCCCACGCTTGGGTGTAGATGAAAATAAAAATATCACTGAAACAGCCAAAATGTGTGCCTAAAAAAAGGGAGTGACCCTTGCCTATGGGGGTTCTCACTGGCATGCCCATAAACATATCCCTGGTGCCTAGTGGGCTTTCTGCTCCCCTGTGGGGGGCAAATAGGCGGCTATTGCCCCGATCTGCCTTCCGGGGGGAGGCAGCAAGCCTTTTGTGGGGGCATTAGCATGCCCATTCTCGGCAGCCCCCACCCCTACGTATAAAAAAACAACAAAATCCCTGGTGCATACTGGGCTTTCTGCCCCCCCCGAGGACAGATTATGGACAGAAAGGCTGCAGCAATTGTTTTTGGTGGGGCATTGGCATGCCCATTTTGGGCAGCCCCCACCCCTATATACATAAAAAAAATCCCTGGTGCTTAGTATGCTTTCTGCCCCCCTGTGGCAGATCGGGGGCTATTGCCCTCATCTGCCCCCCAGGGGGGCAGAAAGACTGGAATTTTGCTGAGGGGGTGGGGACATTGGCATGCCCATCTTGGGCAGTCCCCACCCCTAAATCAAATTAAAAAAATCCCTAGCTTCTAGTGGGCTTGCTGCCCCTCCTGGGGGGGCAGAAAGACTGTTATTTTTCAAGGGGGTGGGGGCATTGGCATGCCCATCTTGGGCAGCCCCCACCCCTAAATCAAATTTAAAATAAATCCATGGCTTCCAGTGGGCTTTCTGCCATAGGACAGAATGGGAGGTTGTTCATACCATCTTATAAACATAACTGCCCCTGGGAACAAGGTAGGGAAATAAAGTTTAGTATGCCTGAACTCAAAATCTAAAGATGCATCTTTTAGTGAAGGTGATTTTTACATTCTGTGTTTGAAAATACCACTTTTAGAAAGTAGGTATTTTCTTGCTCAGCCATCCAGTGTGCCTCTGCTGGGTTTGTGGATTGACTGTCTGGCTTTGGGATGACAGGGGCTGGGGAGGAGCAGTGGCTCCAGAGAGTCTAGATGGGTCAGGGATGGGCTGAATAGACCTGGGCTGCATTTAGAGTAGGGGGAGGAGATTTCCTTTCACCTGAATGGGCCTGGTCTGCCTCTGACAATGCTGTCTCCACCTCCTGCCAGAAAGCTGCACCAGAGAGGAAAGAACTAGATCTGGCTGGGCACAGACACTCTCTGCCTGAGAGGACAAAGGATGTTGGGCTATAAAAAGTGGGGCCCACTCCCCTAAACTTTAGAACTCTTTTGGAACCAAGAAGACTGCCAAGAAGAAGAGCTGGAGAAGCTATGAGGAGGGACTACCATTTTGCTGTGTGCTTTGCTGTGTTGGCCTGCAGTGTCTGCTTCTGTCTTGGGCAGTGAAAGGACTGGACTGAACTTTCTGCAACTTCCTTTTTGTGAGTTTCTCCAAGGGCTTGAGGTAGAGCTTGCCCCCTGTTCAAGGAATCTCAGGAACAGCAAAGACTTCAAGTTCTTCTGTCATCAGCACTGGGGACTGTGTGTTTTGTACTGCAACAGAAAAAAAAGCAACACGACGCTGCTGTCGATTCCGTGTCCTGAAGGCACCGCAGAGGGTACAGCCACAACGCCGCACCGCAACCCTGCTCTCACTGACGACGCTACCTGATGCCCCCACCAAGCCGCTGCTTGCACCACGACCTGTGGGTACCGCACTCCGCACCGCCTCACTCCACGCCGTCGCCCTGGTATCCCCGACGACGCCGCTTCACTCCGACATTGACGCCGCTGCTTGCACCATGGTTCGAGGGCACCGCTCGTAAGCTACACGACGCACCATTCTTATCCCGCACCGCAGCCTTGGCCTACCGACGCCAGCGCCATCGACTCCAGTTCATCAGCCGATGACAGTGCTTCAGCAACGACGACAACGCTGTTTGCACCATGACCTGCCAGCACCGCGACGAGCACCGAATCACTTCCCACCGCAGCCCTGGTCTCACCGACGCCACTGGACGACTGTCACCGAGCCGCTGCCTGCACTGCAATCTGAGGGCACCGCACGCCGCACTGCTGCACTTCGCACTGCAGCACCCGACGCATGCCGACGCCGGCGCTCCTGACTTCAACCGCGAGGAGTTCGATCTGCAACGCATGTGACTTCAAGGGCCCGATGACTCCTGCACCGACCTCCGGAACCGACGCCTGGGGATGCCGGCCTTTCGGGGCTCATCGAGAGGTCGCCGACGCCCTTCATTTCTAAAGGTACTGTTTTGCGGGTCTTCCCGACACTGTAGCTGGCCCGTGATGTCGTGGTCAGCGAGAAATATTTGGAGTTGGTGCTCATGACGCCGTTATAGCCCTAGACGGAGCTATTGACTTCAAGGAACTTTATTTCAAGTCTATTTTGATTACTGAAGATTTCTAAGTACTGTATTGTGGACTTGTATCGTTTTTGGTCTTGTCTTAAGTATATAAGAATATTGGATATTTTTCTAAACTGGTGTGGTGTCCTTTTGTAGTGCTTACACTGTGTTACTGTTGGTTATGTGCAAATGCTTTACACACTGCCTCTAAGATAAGCCTGACTGCTCGTGCCAAGCTACCAAGGGGGTGAGCAGGGGATATTTTAGGAGTGTAACTCCCTTATCCTGACTAGAAGGAAGGGTCCTTACTTGGACAAAGGTTAAACCCTTGCCAACTAGAGACCCCCATTTCTAACATTTGTTGTCAGCGGTGAGGATAGGACTTGGTTTGCATTTGACTTACAGTGATTGGTGTGCACTACTACCATATCGCAGACCATAGCGTACCACATACTGTTTTTTTTTTGGTCTATTTTTGCCTTTCCATCGGTCTTGAACTTGAACTTTCCAGTACAACATGCCTGAATCAATTGCATCATCTGCTGCATCCTTGGAAGTGGCCTTTGAGGAGGAGAGGTTAAAAACCTACAATGGAAAGGAATTGAAGGCGATCTGAAAAACCTCAAAGTCCAAATCAGGGGCCGCACCAGAAAAGAGAAGCTACAAAAGGCGCTGAGGGCCTGGGTATCAGCCAGACATGCTAGTGAGCTGTCTGGAGATATTGGCATGGAGGCAGAAGAGCCAATTCCAAGGAGGCAGAAGAGCCTATTCCAAGGGTGGATGTGCTTTTGGGAGGGGGGGGATCCCTCTAAACCAGGCAGCAGTGGCTTGTCCCCAGAGGAGCTGGAGGACAGGCGGGAAGCAAGGAGAGTTGCTGTGGAACTGGAGAAGCTTAAGTTAGCCATGGAGGAGAAGAGGATGATGCTAGACCACGAAATCAAGATAAAGGAGCTGGATCAGAGCAGTAGAACTGGCTCAAATGGTGGCAGCAATTCGTCAGGGCAGTCAGACAGAATTGTGCACATCCCCAACAATGTAGGCAAGGAATTCAAGAAGGGGGATGACGTACAAAGGTGGTTCCAGGGGTATGAGGCATCTATTCATATGAATGGGGCCCCTGAAAGGAATTGGGGGTCAGGGTTGTGGCCTCTCTTTCCAGAAGAAGCTAGGGATACTCTGATAGCTTTGGGTAAGAGGCAGAACCCCACCTATGCTGATAGGAAGGAAGCTCTCCTCACTAGGTATGGTCTCACTCCTGAGAAGTATAGGGATCAGTTTAGGTCCATCAAGAAAACTGATGCCAACACTTGTTTGGAATGTGTAGATTCTTTCTGCAGGTCTCTGGATGGCTGGGCGAAGGGCAGTAATGTAACAGATTTTCAGGGGCTCTACAATTTGATTGCAGAGTTGCACTTGTCTAGTCTATGTTTTGCAGAGCTGTGCCAGCACTTGGCTGATAGTAAGCTTGTTGCGGAGATTCTGCACCTGCACAGAACTATGCGCAGGAAACCAGGACCTCGTGTATAGGGGTGTACCAACCTACCACCTTAGTACCCAAAATCCCAAAACCGACTAGCTATAGTGTCTCATTTGTTCTCCTCCAAAAATCACAGAGCTACAAATGATTAGACAACCCAGAACACAACACTCCCGACTCTCTCAGGAATCGCGGTAGCAAGACATACTCTTTCGCTCTCTCACTCGTACTTGTCCACAACAAGATTAGGCAGAGACACTGTAATAGTTCAAATTGTTTGTTTTAACTATTGTGCTCTACAATACAGTATACAAGCCACTACCAGCAGCAAAATGCATAAACTCAAAAAATTAGCATTGTTACAATTCCATAGAGTACAGAAGGGGAAGTCATTTTCATAAAGACAGTGGAAAAAGGACTATAAGGCCTAACCACCCTCCCCTTGACTGGAAGAAGTTTATTTATATAAAGGAAGATCTCTGGGCTTTGACAGCAGACCCCATACCTTAAAGCCTAGATGTAAGGTTTACATCATAGGAACAGCGTAGCTCTTCTCCATGGAAAGGCTCTCTCCAAGTGTCTGTTAAAACAACATGCAACCCCGTAATATCAAAGCACGAGTCTCCAACATTGCAGCTGTGTTTAACATGTTATGTCTAGGTGCTAGGGACTGACCAGAACAGAATAACAAGGGGAATTGTTTATCGACCTTGCACATCGTGTTCAGACTTAACTCCAGGAACTTCAGCAAAGAACGTGAAAAGCAGACAGTTCTCATCTGAAAGGCACAAACAGCGTCTTGCAAAAATTCATGTAGTAACGTGCGCAAAAGCAGCATCATGGCAGCAAACCTCATGCTAACTTTGCAATGTCGACAATGACCCCAAGGACCACATAACACCCTCCCACTGGTAAGGCCATAGGACATAGAGAAACAGAGTTAAAAAAGCCAAGCAGGCAAAAACGTGTGAAAAAAACCAAATTGGAAAAAAATTGAGAGAAAAAAAAATGTTGTCATCATGTTTCACGGTTTAAAACGAAGTGTGGCGTCTCCGGGAAAATGTTATGATGAAGAAGGTGGTAAGTCCATCAACATACTTGAACTGAAGAATGCAATTGCCCCCAGAAGCGCATCTCTATCGTTAGTATAAAAAAGGGATGCCATCCACTCAAGCAGATCGAAGGAACAAACGTGCTCCTTGTAATCCGATGCTTCCAAAAGCATCATCGGACAACTTGCGTGATATTTGATGAAACTCTGATATAAGAGGTTCTGCGCAGCCGCACAGCTATCCCATTCGGCCAACACTCCAAGTGCTGCTGCACGCACCATACAGCCATCCCCAGAACAAGTAGAAGACTGGTTGCATGCAATTAAAGTAGGCAAAGCGAAAAGTTAATCCATAACTCACGCTAAGCGTCGCTAATGGCAGGCATCCAAAAACTTGTCGCATCCGATCACGGTACAGCTGCAATTGGTCTAGTCTGTGCAGGACCACAAGTGGAGCAGCCATTGCGCAGCAGAAGAAGCAGGATTCCACCAGCTAACGCTAGTAATAAAGGGAAACCACCGAAGACGCTGGAAAAAATAGAATGAATAAAAGCCGGTATTACTCCAAAAATCGTCTGAAAAGAAGGCACAAGGCCAGCTCCCACTTGTTCAAAAAAATGTGCAAGGCCTTCAGTGTCAGACGCATTAAATATCTGATGTACAAGCTCCTCAAAGTGGAGCTGGAGGTTAGTATTCAGAAGTGACTGAATCTTACTAGATGTTCGAGCCACCTGTAATTCAAAGGTCTCTCGGGCCGAAGTCAGAGCCACTACTTGTTGGAACAAAAGCGCCTTTAGCCTGCTTAATTTGTTGAAATCTGTTTTCAAAGTAGGAATGGAAGGCCAAATAGAACTATCTACACTCCCATGCGGGGGTGGAAAAAGCACATTGCTACAACAAGTAACTCGTTGTGAGACTGTTACTAAATAGGGAATTCCTGCCCGTAAACCACAGCAGTCTTGGTTGTTCAAAATAAGATAGCTACCGTTAGTATGCAGGGTAAAAGCGGGAATTATTGATGGCACTGGAGTCCCTTTAAAAAAACAAGCAAGATTAGGCGCTGTTACATTACACGCGCCGTGCAATTTAACGTGTTTACAAACTAGGGAATGTCCTACTGTGGAATCGCAGTCCTCCCCTGTTAGGAAGACTTCCTTATCATCCCGCTGACATCTGTAAGCAAAAGGTAGGGACCATAATTCATGCAGAAAGGCACTACCCAGGGGTTCAATGCGGCCAATTGGAAAATGTTGCATGCAAGATTTAAATTGAAACAGTGAGAATGGAAGGGAGATAACTCCATGAATTAACCAAACAACAGAATCTGTTTCCGCCACAGAGAATGGCAAGGGTTCCATGTGTTCAATGTGTAACAGCGTGTAGGTAGCATATTTCATTGACATAAAACGTTGTTTATCAGTCAAATTTAATGGTAAAAATTAAGCAGAAGCATTCAAATAATCCCAAGGGACTTTTCCTATTTTAAGGGTCTGTAACGTCCATGCAAACTGCATAACAGATCGTAATTGATTTTGGCCATGATACAATACAGAAACATCATTCTGAATAATATCAATAAAAGAAGAAACAATGTTATCCAATGTGTAAATGCGTGATGAAAGCGTATTGATGCTATTGTCGACCACGGCTAGAACTTATTCTAAATTAGCCTGATCAATCTGACGTATACGAAAGGCTGCTTCCATCTGCGAAAGTTTCCAAATGTCATTGTAAGCTGCATACATAAATCTTTTAACTCTGGGAGCCCTGGGCCCCAAGAGAAAATCAGTCAAATGAATGTCACTCGACAAGAGCGACAGGTGTTGCTTTACTGATGATAGGGTAGAATGTTCCAACCATTGTCGGCACAATTTACCAACTGAGTATATGGTAACTGAATGTGAATGGGGATAACGTGGATCCGGTCTAGTTTGGGTGAAGCCAGGTGTTACATTATAAAAACGCAATTGACATGCATTCGAATTGGTTTGTCACACCAACCAACCGGACGAATCAATCCCTGAGACATTAAAGGTGTCATTTTGGAACAAAGCTCACAATGCATCAATGGAATAATGTGTGCGAACACGCCAATTGTCATATTCCGCTAGAGACGGAATGGAAGGGATATTTAAATTTTTTACCGTAGCCATACCAAAGCACGTGGTTTGATAAACAGTATTATTTAAAAATAATATTTGAACCGGGATTAGACAGGCATGATGTAGTGCCTCAATTCCCTGAACCTGCCAGTGTTTTGTACCCCAGATTGATTTCAAATCAATGGTCTCTTTCCAGTGATCATAACCCTGTGTGGCTAATTTAGTTCTGAATGAGTCGGAATAAATCAATTTAGTGTGGGTCAGTATAAATTTGGATTGAGAAGGCAGATGTAATTTAAAGAAATATGACCCTGGATTGGATGTGTTATAATCTGTAAAATAGGTAAACTTATTTCTAAGAGTTTTTGAACTCCCTCTTATTGGAGAAGGACAATGTTCCCCATTGAGTATAATTATAAACCGGCCTTAAAGTATTTGTTTTATGTAAAAAATGATGCCCATAATGCTGATAACAAAAGAGATCAGCATAATTGGCAACATTTAAGTACAAATCTTCAGCATCAAAAGCAGCATAATTCTTCAAATCAGAAAATAATGAATGTAATGCTTTCACATCCCAATCATCAGAATGTTTGTCCTTGTGACCACATCTCCTAATAAGATGCGAAACACGTATGGCACCCTGAGCACCTCCGTCGGGCCATGGACTTCGAAGGCTACTTTATCCCAAATGATGTCATCTGCAACCGGGAATGCTGAAATGTTTACATGAGCCTGATCACGTTTCATGATGTGGGACGATGTGTGTGGGGCCAGAGTACCATCGACCAAGTTCACAGCCGAGCGGTCTGGCAAATAATGACCATTGATGAGTAAGAAGAATACTGTTACAAATCCAATCGACATGAAGAGGAAAATTAGGATAAGCACCAACCAGATGTAGGTCCATGGAGGGACCAAGTACGTCTTTTTGAACCAAGAGAAAAAAACACTAAGGGCCCGATTCTTATGCGGGTTGGAAAAGCTTCCCGACCGAGGGCCTGATTCTGATGCGGTTAGGAAGGCCTCCTAACGGCATTTGCTCCTTCCAAATCGGATCGGGAACGTGTCTTCCCGACCGAGGGCCCAATTCTGATGCGGTTAGGAACAAATGTTCCCATTGAAGTAAATGGGAGTTCAACCAAATCGTATCTGGAAGCATCCGGATGCATCCTACTCCGCCGGTCGGACTTTCCCGATCCGAGTGGGTCGGACACCATTTCCCAACCGATTCGGTCGGGAAGCTTTTCCAACCCGCATCAGAATCGGCCCCTTAATTTTGTCGGTGGGACTGCCAAACTGGAAGTAGAGGAGGATGAGTCCGAAGAGAAGCTGGCATGATCTCCAAAGTAACCGCTTGCAGTTCTGTTAATGAGCGGTGGCAGTGCTGGGCCAGCTGGATGTTGTCGAGGACTGATCGGCACTTCACGAATGGACTCATCTGTAAGATAAGTGTACTCCACTTCTGCATTGAAAGAGAGAGGCCGGACAGGTGAAAGGTCAACAGCAGTTTCCATCTCAGCCTCACTGACACTGTTTTTATTCATGGTGGTAGAGGGGGCCGGATTCAAAGAAATAGCGTTGCACGAAACTGCAGGTGTGACACTATTCAGAATCGGCCAGACGGTGTAGCTTGACATTGTCTACTGAGATGTATCTGTTGTCTTTGCAACCAGGTAAAGGTGGTAAGATGACTGTACGAGTACCCTTCAATCCAAGTACCGGAACCGGTGCACGATAGGAGGTACCAAATTCTTTCTTGTTCTCCAACTTTTCTCGTACCAGATCTCCAACTTTTGGAAGCCAGCCGGGAACCAGAATCAGCAGTGCTGGATCGTCGGATGAGGGTAAATGTTCAGTTGCGTAGCTGTCACGGGTCTTTTGTAGATCCTGTAACACAGCAGAATGATTATCTACATCAAATGATGCGGCAGCCGCCACGACGTCTAGACCATCAAGGTCAGGAACAAACATTTTGATGCCAAAGAGCATTTCGTATGGGGTCTGCCCACCCAGAGATCTTCTCTGGAGATTATTGAGTGCACGTTGAACACCATACAAATGGGCCAGCCAGTTCCTGCCAGTACCTAAGACTCTAGTTGTCAAGAATTGCTTTAAGTCACGGTTCATTCGCTCCACAATTGAATTGCCCTCAGGCCTGTATGGAGACGAAAACTGCACCAGCACCCCCATGGACTTCATCGCGTCCTTGTAAGCCTTAGAGGCGAACGATGGACCTTGGTCCGAATGGAAGGTGCCACAGGCAAACATCCCGACAAAGACACGCAAATCCCTGATGACATTTCGAGCGTCAGCACTGCATTGGGGCCAGACCCAAAGGAATCTAGTGCACGAATCAACTGCAACTAAAAACATTTTATATGCAGTATCAGAAGAGAACGGACCGCAGTGATCAAGATATACACAGCCAAATGGTTTATTAGAAATACATAGCTGTGTTTGTGGTGGGCGTGACACCGGAGATGGTTTGATTTGCTGACAAATGTCACAAGAAAGCACATAAGTACGGGTCTGTTTATATAAACCACGCCACCAATAACTTTGCTGTAAAATCGAGACTGTCGCAGACACCCCGGCATGTGCAGAAGCCATGCCCTCGTGTGCGGCTCTGATCAAAGCAAGTCTGCGGTCCATGTTGGGAATCAGCCGATCCCCAACAGATGGTATAGAAGCGTAAGGAAGTTGTTCGGGAGATACATGATGAGTATTTCGAAGCGAAACCCTGAGGATAACCGGTTCCCTCCCTTGTATCAGCCACGGCTGCCAAAATATCATTATCTATTTTAGTCATGGACCTTGTAACTGCTGCTACGGAACACGTGGCTACTGCAGATTTGGCCGCTTCATCAGCCAAAGGATTACCAAGAGCATGTGCTCCCACACGCTGATGGCCAAGAGTATGGATAACCTGTGTGAGGGGCAGACGCTGTTTAAGCTCTGCCACTCGAACCCAAAGCATTTTATGCTTAATTGCGCTGCCTTTAGAGTCCCGATAGTCATTTCGAGTCCCCAAAAATAAGTTGTCATTGAAAGATTGAACACAGTAGTAAGAATCGCATACAATAAGAGTATTCACATTAGGATCAGCAAACTCGAGAGCAAGAATAAGAGCACACAGCTCCGCCAACTGTGCTGTACAGTCCCCAAGTGCTTGAGTATGCACGATGGAGGACTTAAATTCTCCATTGACAATGGAGCCAGCCCCAATTGCGTAAGCCGCTGAATAGGCATGTGTGGAACCTGTGGCCGGTTGAGCTGAGCCATCGGTGTAAATGACACATTTGTATTCATGTAAAGGAAGCAAAGACAACGGAGGAGGATGAACATGTTCATACTGTAAAAACTCCTGTGTCTGAAGTGCAGGATCAAAGATAAAGGTGACATCAGATGATGTCAAAGACGTAGCCCATTGTATCCAACGGGGATGTAATGCTTTAGAGTTAGGTACCCTTGCCTTAGTCACGGCCTCCAAAGCAGGGTAGGGCGTGACCATAAGAATGCGTTTACCTTGCGCCAATGAGCGTTCCTTCAGAACCGCCATCTGGATCGCGGTCAAAACTTTCTCAACATTGGAATAACGCATTTCAGCTGCAGTGTACAAATTTGATTTGTATGCAATAGGTACTGTGTCTCCCTCATTGAACGTCAAGTAAGTGAAACCCACCTTCCCAGGTACGATACATATCACTAGGTTTGTGGTGTTATCACGCGTCAACAAGAAGTTGGTTGCAAACATGTCAGATTGCAGAGATTGGAGAATAGAGGTATGTTCCAGAAGCCAGCTGGCAGAAGAATATGTCGGTTATATCAACGCATAAAATGGCTTGATACGCTGGGCATAATCGGGAATGTAAGTCCTCCCAAAATTAAAAAATCCCAGCAAGGACTGAAGTTTTTTCAGAGTAGAAGGGGGTTGCAAATGTGCACATTTCTCCAGGAAGTGGGGAGCTAACCCCTTTCCTTCATTATTGAGCTCATAGCCCAAAAAGAGCACCGCCAATTGAGTGATGTGTGACTTTGCAAAGTTGAATTTATATCCATAGTCGGCGAACGCAGAAATTATGCGGTCGACTCGCACAAGATGGGGTATAAGCTCGTCATCCGTGAGGTAGATATCATCCACGTACGAGAACGCATCTGGATCTATGTCGTGTAACAAAGACACAACACACGCAGTAAATGCCCCAGGGCTATTCTTATACCCCATGGGCAATCGTGTAAATTTTTTCTGATTTCCAACGGCGGTGAATGCTGTGAAGTCACGGCTCTAAGGAGCCAGATTGTGACTGTAGAAACCATTGGATATGTCCAGTGTAGTCTTGTATTTTTTATGAACAAGGTTGTTCACCAGCGCAGAGCTGTGTGTGTTTTGCACTGCAGAAGTGCAACAATGACTATTCAAATTTCGGTAATCCAATACAATCCGATATGAACCATCAGGTTTTGATACCGTAAAGAGAGGATTATTCATCTGTGATGTACAGGATTCAATCACACCCTGATACTCTAACTGCGTCAGAATGTCACAAACGTGCGCCTTAGGTTCGCGTTTGATTGGATATTGCGGTTGTGGCGTAGACCGTAAAGGTATCACATGTGCCGGTGAATCTATATCCCAGCCCACCTGGTTACGGTACACAGCGGGGGCAAGGGCCAAAGCCCACTCCACTGCTAAAGCCTTTGCATGCTCCTGAGGGACGTAACGCGAAAAACTAAGAAATATCACGTCCTCCCCTCGAGAAGTGGCTAACACAAACGGTGGAGGCCAATCTGCCTCCGCCAACAAAATGTCGTATGAGGAGGTTAGATTTTCCCAGAAAACTGCCTTGATTGGACGTTGTACATCACCTTCAATTTGAAAAATAATGTCATACAATCTATCCTGGGGGCAACCCGGGTATCTGCTGTTTCCACAGTTATGAAGGTATCAGTTGCTGTCGCCACCAGACAGGGACGCAGTGCCTCCCGCACTATGGTAACTTATGCTGCGCTGTCGAGCAGTGTCACCGCCCATGTCGAGTCCAGGAGCCGTGTTCTCACCTTCTGAGGCATAACGTGCTGATAAAGCTGCAACCTTTTTCTTCTGATACGGGGGTCTAAAACGAGACAGGTCCTCTTGTTTGGCTTTAGTGTCAAACTGTCGAGGTTGAGCTTGTCCCTGTTGACCCGTGGGACCTTTGCCACGATCCTGGCGCTCCCCTCCACCGACTTGAGAGTCCGTTGAGTCCTGTAAAGAATGAGGAGAGCGCTGATCAGGGACCTGAAATCTATCAGGAGTCTTAAGTTTCGCGCGGTCACGCAAGTCATAAGTACGCTCAGAAGACTCAGGTGTTCGGTGAACCAGCACGCGAACCCTGCTTCTGTTGTTGCTGCCCCTGTTTCTTATTTTTCCAGTTCTTTTTAGGAAAGAACGGACGCCCTTCTTTATCAGTCTGGGCTTTTCGTTGAGTTTGAAATTGCGTTTGTGTTTGAGTAAAAGGCTTAACTCCCAGACTATTGCGGCCAATGGTTTTATAAGCCATTGCAATAATCTTTGGTAATTCGCGTGGCTTGTCTGCTTTTGGCACAGCCTCCAAACGGTTTGCCACCTGAAAGCTGACAGCATCACCCTTGACATTTGCAAGGATCATATCAGACACCACGTCGAACACCCCCACCAGTCTCATGCCCAACTCTACAGCCGCTTCGGCTCCGTGTTCATCTTGAACACGTTTAAGCACGGAGAGGAGTACGGTCATGGAGGGAGTGACGAAACACTTCGAATATACCGCTGTGAACACCTTGCCCCAGGTGTCACAATCAGCCAATTCGGGAATTAAGGGGCAGATTTACGAGTTCTGGCGCATCACTGCAAATCAGCAGGGATGCGCCAGAACAGAAGCGACACGCAATTCCCTCCCTGCGCCACCACAAATTGCGTCGCATTTACAATGGGGCGCACCGTGGCACAAGGATAGGGCGATGCGTGCCGCATCCTGTGGCGTAAGGGCGGCGCATTGCTGGAGTCGTGTCTCAAGCGCGACGCGGCTCCAGCAATGCTCAGGGGCGCCCTATGCCTAACATGCTGCGTCACTCCTTATGCCTGCTTCAAGCAGGCGCAGGGCATTGACGCAGCATGGACGTAAAAGTGACTCAGTGAAATCTTGTAGATTTCACTGCGTCACTTTTACAAGGCGTTCCTGCGACGGAACGCCCACCCTGCGCCGGAACGCCCACAAGAAACCTAACGCAGGTTTCATGTGGCGCAGGGCTTTACAACGTGACGCATCTCCCTAGATGCGTCACGTTGTAAATAAGGCGCAACGTGGCGCATGGTGTGGTGTAAGGGCGGCGCATTGCTGGAGTCGTGTCTCAAGCGCGACGCGGCTCCAGCAATGCTCAGGGGCGCCCTATGCCTAACATGCTGTGTCACTCCTTATGCCTGCTTCAAGCAGGCGCAGGGCATTGACGCAGCATGGACGTAAAAGTGACTCAGTGAAATCTTGTAGATTTCACTGCGTCACTTTTACAAGGCGTTCCTGCGATGGAACGCCCACCCTGCGCCGGAACGCCCACAAGAAACCTAACGCAGGTTTCATGTGGCGCAGGGCTTTACAACGTGACGCATCTCCCTAGATGCGTCACATTGTAAATAAGGCGCAACGTGGCGCATGGTTTGCGCCGCCGCTGCGTCACAGAAGTGACGCAACGGCGGCGTAAATGTGGTGCATGGGGCTTGTAAATCTGCCCCTAAGTCTTTAGGCAAACTGATGGTCAAAATCTGGTGTTTCTCCACAGGAGTGGTATTTGGAAAAACTGCCTGTAGTTGTCCAAATTTTTCTGCAAGCCAATAAGGGAATTCATCCTTACTCTGCGGTCACTTGCCCATTACTGAATTAACCATAAGGGGACTGATGACCACAGCACCAGGACCCGCAGGTTGCGCAGCAACCCCAGGTGGTCCCACCTGGAAGTTGCGCTACATGAACTGTATAACAGCTCTATGCAAACGTATCAAGGAAGTATGTAATACGCAAAGGTCTGCAATTGCAGCAGTCAAATAACGTGGGTGTGGGGAATATCCAGCCAAAATGGGCCATGTGGCCCCGTCTATCGACAAAGGGCCAAGACAGTGTTGCCAAGCTGTAAGTGGAACCTCGAGAGCCCTATAAGGCTGATAAACTTGAGGAAGGGCCGTGGCAGTATAGTCATGAAACAAATTATCTATTCCATCCACCGCCGGAAAGGTGACCCAAGAATAAAACACCTTGAAGCGGTAAGCTGCATCCGCTTCTACAACAAAAATGAGCGCAACACCAGCAATAGGGACTCCATTTTGAGTCAAATAAGCTGTGACTGCAGCCCAATTAGGCGGAGCAATTGGAACCGCCATAATAAACAACAAAGAATGATGACCTAAAGTGTGGCAGCGCAATAACGGGTTAAGAATAAAGAAAAGGAACCTTTTAAAACTTCAAGCTTGAAAAAACCTATAAAACATCATTATAGGAGGTCACACCGTCACAACCGTCTACGGAAACAGATGTGAGGGGTTTGTGGACAAGCAGAAGCGCTACTCAAGAGCCTCGCAGATAAGAACCAGACCAAACGTTGGCGGCGCCATGTTGCGGGGATTCTGCACCTACACAGAACTATGCGCAGGAAACCAGGACCTCGGTGTATAGGGGTGTACCAACCTACCACCTTAGTACCCAAAATCCCAAAACCGACTAGCTATAGTGTCTCATTCGTTCTCCTCCAAAAATCACAGAGCCACAAAAGATTAAACAACCCAGAACACAACACTCCCGACTCTCTCAGGAATTGCGGTAGCAAGACATACTCTTTTGTTCTCTCACTCGTACTTGTCTACAACAAGATTAGGCAGAGACAGTGTAATAGTTCAAAATGTTTATTTTAACTATTGTGCTCTACAATACAGTATACGAGCCACTACCAGCAGCAAAATGCATAAACTCAAAACAATTAGCACTGTTACAATTCCATAGAGTACAAAAGGGGAAGTCATTTTATAAAGACAGTGGAAAAAGGACTATAAGGCCTAACCACCCTTCCCTTGACTGGAAGAAGTTTATTTATATAAAGGAAGATGTCTGGGCTTTGACAGCAGACCCCATACCTTAAAGCCTAGATGTAAGGTTTACATCATAGGAACAGCGTAGCTCTTCTCCATGGAAAGGCTCTCTCCATGTGTCTGTTAAAACAACATGAAACCCCGTAATATCAAAGCACGAGTCTCCAACATTGCAGCTGTGTTTAGCATGTTATGTCTAGGTGCAAGGGACTGACCAGAACAGAATAACAAGGGGCATTGTTTATCGACCTTGCACATCGTGTTCAGACTAAACTCCAGGAACTTCAGCAAAGAACGCGAAAAGCAGACAGTTCTCATGTGAAAGGCACAAACAGCGTCTTGCAAAAGTAAAGTCATGTAGTAACGTGCGCAAAAGCAGCATCATGGCAGCAAAGCTCATGCTAACTTAGCAATGTCGACAATGACCCCAAGGACCACATAACAAGCTGACTGACCCCAGGAAGCTTGCTATGGAGACAGGCCACTGGGTGAGTACCAGGGTCCACAAGAAAGCGTTTGGGGGACACTCAGCCAAAGGTGGGCAGGGTCCCCAGCAGAAAAGTGGCGGCAGATAAGGGTAAAGCACAGGAGTTCTCTAACGGGCACCAAACTAACACCCAGGGTAAAGGTTCCCATCCCCCAGGAGATAAGAAACAAGGGGTCTCTTCAGGAAAGCCTGCTGAGACCGGCCCTCGCAAGTGTTTTGCATGTGACCAGGTGTGTCACTTGAAGGGGGACCCCAAGTGTCCCAAGAGGGCACTGCCACCCTCCTTTGGGCAGACCAAGGTATTGGCAAGTGTAGCGCTTGGGCAGGAGGGGTGCCCGCAGGAGGGTGGGGATCCCGCAGAAATGACCCTCGTCTCACAAGGGGACAGTGAGATGGTCCCAGGAAACCAGGTGCCCCCTAACATGAAGAAATATAGCACCTGGGTTACCATCAATGGGAAAATGATAGAGGCTCTCAGAGATACTGGAGCCAGTGTGACCTCAGTACGTTGTCACCTGGTCTCTGAGGAGTAGGTAGTCCCCGGGGCATTCCACAAAGTAGTTGCTGTAGACAACTCGGAGCACCAGTGTATGGTGGCGCAGGTTCCCTTTGAATGGGGGGTCTCAGGCCCCTTGAGGGTGGTTGTGAGCCCTACCATGCCTGTAGATTGTCTGCTAGGTAACAACCTGGAGCAGTCCTTGTGGAAGGATGTTGAGCTCAGGTCTCACTTGGAGATGCTTGGGTTGCCAGAGTGGGCATGCATGTCTACTCGGTCAATGGCGGCCAGAAAGGGTGATCAGAAGAACCTGGAGCCTGAAACAGTGGCCCAGGTCCCTGCCAAGAGAAAGGGCAGGGGGGCGCGGGAAACCGGCCCCTGAAGTTCCCATGGACCGGGAGGAGGCAGACTTTGAGGGGGACGCCGCGGTACCTACAGGGGAGCAGATAGCTGAACTGGGGGACATCTCCGAGCTGACCCATTGGCAGCAAGAAGGTGGTCCCACCAGTGAAGACTTCTGCAAGGAGCAGAAGGAGTGCCCTTCTCTAGAGGCTCTGCAGCAGCAGGCTGCAGACAAGGCATCTGGTGATCAGTCTGGATCTAATTGGATCTACTAGGAGAACGGTCTCCTGTATAGCGAGCCTAAGGTTGCTGAGCCTGGGTCAGCCTGTGTGCTGGTGGTACCCCAGCGCTTCAGGACCTTCCTACTGGATCTGGCTCACGACATGCCTTTGGCAGGACATTTGGGGCAGGACAAGACCTTTGACAGGCTTGTCACCCACTTCTTCTGGCCCCAAATGCGAAGGCAGTCAGATGGACATTTCAGGTCTTGTCAAACTTGCCAGGCAAGTGGTAAGAGTGGGAGAAAGGTCAAAGCTCCTCTACAACCTTTTCCAGTTGTTGGAATCCCTTTTGAAAGGGTAGGGATGGACATTGTGGGGCCACTGGATCCCGATGACACCCATGAGCAACAGGTTCCAGCATGGTCTTGGTGGACCATGCCACCGAGTACCCAGAGGCAATCCCTCTCAGGACAGCTACGGCGCCAGTGGTGGGCCGGACATTAATGGGGATCTTTTCCTGCGTGGGTTTCCCCAGACAGGTGGTTTCTGACCGTGGGATCAATTTCATATCGAAGTATATGACATCCCTGTGGAAGGAGTGTGGTGTAACCGACAAATTCACCACTGCTTACCACCCACAAGGTAACGGTTTGGTGGAGAGATTCAACCAGACCTTGAAGGGCATGATTAAGGGTCTAACAGAACCCATGAGGCGTAAGTGGGACGTCCTCTTGCCATGCCTTCTCTTTGCATACAGGGAGGTGCCTTTAGAAGTCTCTTGAGTTCAGTCCCTTTGAGCTTCTGTATGGTCACCCTGTGAGTGGACCTATGAATTTGGTGAAGGAAGGTTGGGAGGCAGCTCCCAGGAAAACTCCCCAGGATGTGTTTAGTTACATGCCTGCCTACAGAAATCAGACTGCCCGCTTCAGGAAACTCGCTCAGGCACACAACAGCAAAGAGCTCTTCAACATCGTGAAGGAACTCTCCAACCCCAGCTCCAACACCAACGACATCCAGCCGTCGCGAGACCTATGCGACTCACTGGCCACCTTCTTCCACCGCAAAATCGCCGATATCCACGACAGCTTCAACACCACGACCGCCCCGGCAACCACCGAGACCACTGCCCCCACAACCACCAACCGCCTGCTCTCCTGGACCAACATCAACGACGAGGACACCAGCGAGATCATGAACACCATCCACTCCGGTTCACCGCTAGACCCGTGCCCTCACCACATCTTCAACAAAGCCAGTACAGCCATCGCGCCCCATCTCCGGAAAATAATCAACATCTCCTTCGAGACAGCAACCTTCCCGGAAAGCTGGAAGCACGCCGAGATCACCGCCTTACTCAAGAAACCCAAGGCAGACCCCAAGGACCTCAAGAACTTCCGACCCATCTCTCTGCTCCCGTTCCCCGCGAAGGTCACCGAGAAAATCGTCAACAAACAACTGACCCGCTACCTCGAGGAGAACAACATCCTGGACCCTTCCCAGTCCGGCTTCCGCAGCAACCACAGCACCGAAACCGCCCTCATCGCCGCCACCGATGACATCAGGACCCTGCTAGACAACGGAGAAACAGCAGCCCTCATCCTCCTGGACCTATCAGCCGCCTTCGACACGGTCTGCCACCACACACTACGAACACGCCTTCACGACGCCGGGATCCAAGAGAAGGCCCTGGACTGGACCACATCCTTCCTTTCCGGCAGAACACAAAGCGTCCGCCTCGCCCCTTCCGATCCAAGGCCACCAAGATCATCTGCGGCGTACCCCAAGGCTCCTCCCTCAGCCCAACGCTGTTCAACATCTACATGGCACCCCTCGCCCACGTCGCCCGACAGCACAACCTCAACATCATCTCCTACGCCGACGACACCCAGCTGATCCTCTCCCTCACCAAAGACCCTCACACCGCCAAAGCCCACCTCCACGAAGGAATGAAGGCCGTCGCCGAATGGATGAGGACCAGCCGCCTGAAGCTGAACTCGGACAAGATGGAGGTCCTCATCCTTGGTTCCAACCCTTCAGCCTGGGACGACTCCTGGTGGCCAACATCACTGGGAACAGCCCCGCCACCCACCGACCACGTACGCAACCTAGGGGTCATCCTCGACCCCACCCTCTCCATGACTAAGCAGGTCAACGCCGTTTCCTCATCCTGCTTCAACATCCTCCGAATGCTCCGCAGGATCTTCAAGTGGATCCCCACCGAAACAAGAAAAACAGTCACCCAGGCCCTCGTCACCAGCAGGCTGGACTACGGAAACGCCCTCTACGCAGGAACGACGGCTAAGCTCCTGAGACGGCTGCAACGCATCCAGAACGCCTCTGCATGTCTTATCCTCGACATCCCCCGACGCAGCCACATCACACCCCACCTGAGAGACCTGCACTGGCTCCCTGTCAACAAGAGGATAACCTTCAAGCTCCTCACCCACGCACACAAAGCACTCCACAACTCCGGACCAGCCTACCTCAACAGACGACTCAGCTTCTACACCCCCACCCGCCAGCTCCGCTCGACCAGCCTCGCCCTCGCCACAGTCCCCCGCATCCGGAAAACGACCGCCGGCGGCAGATCCTTCTCCCACCTCGCCGCCAAGACCTGGAACACCCTCCCCACCAACCTCCGACAGACCCAAGACCTACTGGCCTTCAGAAGACTCCTCAAGACCTGGCTCTTCGATCAGTAGCAGCACCACCCCCTCTTCCCCCAGCGCCTTGAGACCCTCGCGGGTATGTAGTGCGCTTTATAAGTGACATGATTGATTGATTGATTGATTGTTCACTTTTCCTCTAGGTTTTGTTGATGTTCTTTCATTGTTGTGAGGGAAAGGGCTTTGTAATGTAAGAAATTCACCAAAAACGAGGTTCCCCAGTCTAGAGCAGTTGTTTTGGTGTTCTTCACTTTGGAAGTTCTGAGAAAAGCTAAATGGCCAGTGTTAGACCTGGCATACTTGGAGTGAATTCCCTGACTTTTTGACTTCAGATCTCCTGTTTTATTGTTTTTGCTGACTTTGTTTTTGCCGGTTTTAGGATTCTGGGACCATCGCCATTGTTAATCAGTGCTAAAGTGCATGTGCTCTATACTTAAAACATGGTAACATTGACTTATCCAAAATTGGCATATTTCATTTACTTATAAGTCCCTAGTAAAGTGCTCTACATGTGCCCAGGGCCTGTAAATCAAATGCTGCTAGTGGGTCTGCAGCATTGATTGTGCCACCCACTTAAGTAGCACTGTAAATATGTCTCAGGCCTGCCACTGCAGAGCATGTGTGTGCAGTTTTAAACTGCCATGTCGACCTGGCAAGTTAACCCACTTGCCAGGTGCAAACTTTCCTTTGTATTACATATACGTCGCCCCTAAGTAAGGCCCTGGGCAGCCCATGGGCAGGATGCAGTGCATTTAGAAAGTAGGGCATGTACTTATTAAGTTTTACATGTCCTGGTGGTAAAATACTCTTAATTTTCTTTTCATTGCTGCAAGGCCTATCTCTCCAATAGGATAACATTGGGATTGCCTTATTACATTTTATAAGTATAATTTCCTATTGGGAAGAGATGTGGCTCCCAAATTTGGTAACCCTGGAATCATAATTTAAAAACAGAACTTACGATAGAGTTGCATTTTTAATTGCAATTCTGAAAATGGTACTTTTAGAAAGTTGCCAATTTTGTACTGTAACCATTTAGTGCCTTCTGCTTGTCTCTGAATACAATCCTGAGGTAGGTGACAGCTGGCTTTCTGCATTCCCTCTAGACAGCCACACTCAAAGGTAGCTTAGGTGTGACTGATGGGGCATCCACATGGAGGGGCTGACACTTACACCTGAAAGGGCTGTGTCCTGTCCCCAAACAAAGGGCTGCTTACCCCTCTGTAGTGAGTCTGGAGTCAGGGCAGGAAAGGCAGGGACTTGTGCATTCAAAGACATCTCTTTCAAGTCTCCCCCACTTCAAAGGCCCAACTGGGTATAAGTACTGGACCTCCGACATCAACAGCTGAGAACACTTCTGGAACTGAGGACATTCTAACAGGAAGAAGGACTGCATGCTACTGGAGGTACTGCCACCTGCTTGGCTGCTTTGTTGTGCTGGCCTGCTGCCCTCATGCCTGAGAAGGACTGGACCTGCATCTCTACACCCCAGAACCAAAGTTTGATTGATTGATTGGAAGCAAGCCAGGAAGAAATGAAAAAGTGGTATGACCAGAATGCCACTCTGGTCGAGTTTCAACCTGGGCAAAAAGTGTGGGTCATGGCCCCAGTGGAACCTTGTGCCTTGCAGGACAAGTTGACTGGGCCTTTTGAGGTGGTGGAGCACAAAAGTGATGTCACCTACCTGGTGAATTTGCGGACTCCCAGGAACCCTTTGGGGGTCCTCCAAGTGAACTGCCTCAAGCCCCACTTCGAGAGGTCCGAAATGAGCATGCTCTTGGCGACAGATGATGGGGTGGAAGAGGAGAGTGAGCCTCTCCCTGAGCTCTTGTCCACCAAGGAGCACAATGGGTCAGTGGAAGGTGTGATCCTCTCCCCTACACTGACCCCAGAGCAGCAGAGTGACTGTCACCAGTTGTTAGGACAGTTTGCCCCACTGTTCTCTCTGACCCCAGGTGTTACTCACTGGTGTACCCATGACGTGGACACTGGTGACAGCCCTCCTGTAAAACACAAGATTTACAGATTGACTGAGCGGGTGAGGACCAGCATCAAAGAGGAGGTCTCTAAGATGTTGGCGTTAGGGGTGATCGAGCCCTCCAACAGTTCTTGGGCCAGCCCAAGTGGTCTTGTTCCCAAAGGCTGCTGCACCCTGTGCCAATCCAGAACTGCGGTTTTGTGTGGACTACCGTGGGCTCAATGCCGTCACCAGGACTGACGCACACCCCATCCCCAGAGCTGATGAGCTCATTGATCGGTTGGGAGCTGCCAGGTTCCTCAGCACGTTTGATTTGACGTCTGGGTACTGGAACATTGCCTTAACCGATGGGGCCAAGGAGAGGTCAGCATTCTCAACCCCAGAAGGACATTACCAGTTCCGAGTGATGCCCTTTGGGTTGAAGAATGCCCCTGCCACCTTTCAGACGTTGGTCAACCAGGTGTTGGCTGGACTGAAGGATTTCAGTGCCGCATACCTGGATGACATTGCAGTGTTCAGTTCCAGCTGGGAAGAACACTTGCAGCACCTCGGGGAAGTGTTGAGGGCTCTGCAGAGGGAAGGCCTCACGATCAAGGCCAGTAAGTGCCAGATCGGGCAGGGTTCTGTAGTGTACTTGGGACACCAGGTAGGAAGCGACCAGGTGGCGCCCCGACAGCCCAAGATTGACACCATTCTGGAATGGGAGCCCCCCAAGACCCAGACAGAGGTGAGAGCCTTTTTAGGACTCACTGGTTACTACAGGAGGTTTGTTAAGGGCTATGGCACCAATGTTGCCCCCTTAACAGAGCTGACTTTCAGGAAGCAGCCCAAGAAGGGGATCTGGACTGAATCCTGCCAGAAAGCTTTTGATGCCCTGAAGGCTGCCATGTGCACGGCGCCCATGGTCAAGGCACCCGACTTCTCCAAGGAATTTGTCGTGCAGACCGACGCTTCAGAGCATGGTGTGGGAGCGGTGCTCTCACAACTGAATGAAGAGGGCCTAGACCAGCCTCTAGTCTTCCTTAGCAGGAGACTACTCCCCAGGGAACAGAGGTGGAGTGCCATAGAAAGGGAAGCTTTTGCTGTGGTCTGGGCACTGAAGAAGCTGAGACCCTAGCTGTTTGGGACTCACTTCCGAGTTCAGAAAGACCACAGGCTCCTCAGATGGTTGATGCAAATGAGGGGTGAGAACCCAAAACTGTTGAAGTGGTCCATCTCCCTACAGGGAATGGACTTTATGATGGAACACCGCCCTGGCACAGAACACACCAATGCAGATGGTCTGTCCAGGTTCTTCCGCCTTAGTGAAGAGAACTCCCAGGAGGTTGGGTAGTTCTCCCTACATTCAGCTTGAGGGGACATGTGTTAGACTTGGCATCTTTTGGCGTGTTTCCCCTGACATTTTGCTTTCTGACCTCCCGGGTTTGACTCTGTTTCTGCTGGTTTAGTGTCTCTGCGCAGTTTCTCACTGCTGTTCAGTGTTGAAGTGCAAGGGCTCCTGTTGTAAATTGTTATTATGGATTGGTGTTTCCATGATTGGCTGATTTGATTTACTAGTCAGTCCCTAGTACAGTGCACCATGTCTGCCCAGGGCCTGTAAATCAAATGCTGCTAGTGGGCTTGCAGCATGGGTTGTGCCACCCACACAAGCAGCCTGTAAATGTAACTCTGGCCTGCCATTGCAGAGCCTGTGTGCAGTCTGGTCCTGCCATGTCGACTTGGCAAGTGCACCCACTTGCCAGGCCCTAACCTTCTCTTTTCTTACATGTTAGACACCCCTAAGGTAGGCCCAAGGTACCCCTGTGGGCAGGGTGCAGTAAATGTGAAAGGTAGGACATGCCCTGGTGTGTGTGGCATGTCCTGATAGTGAATTACTGCCAATTTCGTTTTTCACTATTGCAAGGCTACCTGTTCCCATAGGACAGAATGGGGAGGTTGTTTATAACATCTTATAAACATAACTGCCCCTGGGAACAAGGTAGAGAAATAAAGTTTAGTATGCCTGAACTCAGAATCTAAAGATGCATCTTTTAGTGAAGGTGATTTTTACATTCTGTGTTTGAAAATACCACTTTCAGAAATTTCTTGCTCAGCCAACCAGTGTGTCTCTGCTGGGTTTGTGGATTGACTGTCTGGCTGGGTCAGGGATGGGCTGAATAGACTTGGGCTGCATTTAGAGTAGGGGAGGAGATTTCCTTTCACCTGAATGGGCCTGGTCTGCCTCTGACAATGCTCTCTCCACCTCCTGCCAGGAAGCTGCACCAGAGAGGACAGAACTGGTTCTTGCTGGGCACAGACACTCTCTGCCTGAGAGGACAAAGGAATTTGGGCTACAAAAAGTGGGGCCCAAACCCCTAAACTTTAGAACTATTTTGGAACCAAGAAGACTGCCAAGAAGAAGAGCTGGAGAAGCTGTGAGGAGGGACTACCACTTTGCTGTGTTGGCCTGCAGTGGCTACTTCTGTCTTGGGCAGCGAAAGGACTGGACTGAACTTTCTGCAACTTCCTTTTTGTGAGTTTCTCCAAGGGCTTAAGGTAGAGCTTGCCCCCTGTTCAAGAAATCTCAGGAACAGCAAAGACTTCAAGTTCTTCTGCCATCAGCACTGGGGACTGTGTGTTTTGTGCTGCAACAGAAGAAAAAGCAACCCGACGCCGTCTACGACGCTGCTGCTGACTCTGTGCCCTGAAGGCACCGCAGAGGGCACTGCCGCAACCCTGGTATCACGACGACGCCACCTGACTCCGCCACAGAGCCGCTGCTTCCACGTGACCTGTGGGCACCGCACTCCACACCACCTCGCTCCACGCTGTCGCCCTGGTATCCCCGACGCCGCCACTGCTTGCACCGTGGTTCGAGGGCACCGCTCGTAAGCTACACAACGCACCGTCCTCATCCGGCACCCCAGCCTTGGCCTACCGATGCCGGCGCCATCGACTCCAGTTCGTCAGCCGACGACAGCGCTTCAGCAACGATGACGCCGCTGCTTGCACCGTGACCTGCAAGCACCGCGACGAGCACCGCATCACTTTGCACCACAGCCCTGGTCTCACCGACGCTGCTGGACGAACGTCACCGAGCCGCTGCCTGCACCAGGATCTGAGGGCACCGCACGCTGCACCACTGCACTCCGCACCGCAGCACCCGACGCCTGCCGGCGCTCCTGACTTCAACCATGAGGAGTTCAATCTGCAACACGTGTGACTTCAAGGGCCCGACGACTCCTGCACCGACCTCTGAAACCGACACCTGCAGACGCCGGCCTTTCGGGGCTCATCGAGAGGTTGCCGACGCCCTGCTTTTCTAAAGGTACTGTTTTGCGGGTCTTCCCGACACCGTAGCTGGCTGGCCGCGCAGTCAGCCAGAACTGTTTGGATTTGTTGTTCACGATGCTGTGATAGCCCCAGATGGAGCTATCGACTTCAAGGAACATTATTTCAAGTCTATTTTGATTACTGAAGATTTCTAAGTACTGTATTGTGGATTTGTATCGTTTTCGGTCTTGTCTTAAGTATATAAAAATATTGGATATTTTTCTAAACTGGTGTGGTGTCCTTTTATAGTGCTTACACTGTGTTACTGTTGGTTATGTGCAAATGCTTTACACACTGCCTCTAAGATAAGCCTGACTGCTCGTGCCAAGCTACCAAGGGGGTGAGAAGGGGTTATTTTAGGAGCGTAACTCCCTTATCCTGATTAGAAGGAAGGGTCCCTACTTGGACAAAGTTTAAACCCTTGCCAACTAGAGACCCCCATTTCTAACAAATTCCAAGACTCATTTTAAAAAGAAAAAAGTTGCAGACTGACAAAGATATATGCCCTGCAAACTATGGATACATCTGAGTTACGGGACATGGGCAATAGCGCTTCTGAGCAGTGTAGCAGAAGTGAGATAGTTTGCCAGACTCTGAAAGAGCTTCTGGTATTTACAGGTTGAGATGCAGGATGGACATGTAAACCCTCCTGAAAGCAAAGGAATAGATTTGTGGAGATATAACATGCAGTATAAAAGCACATTCTGGCCTACTTTATCGGATACTTATGATATCATTCTTGCAGAAGATGATTGGCCGCCGGTCTTTATAAGGGATATGCCTTGAGGTGAGCAGGTAATAAAGCAAGCATTTCCTCTTTAGTACCTGAAGAGCTCAGGGAACAATTTGCAAGTGAATAGGCTTTAAAACAGGCTCCTGTGTTGTATGGAAACTAAACAGGGAGGGGCAAAGATTCCGTTCCACATGTCATTCCCTTAAGGAGTGAGCCACAAGTGCAGGCTTGAAATTCTGTGAAGCAAAACCCTAAACACAACTTAAAAGGCATTTTAGAACAGCTGCAATATTAAGGTATAGTAGAGCCTTGCAGTTCTACTATGAACACCCCTCTTTTCCTGGTGCTACAACCTGATGGGTCATATAAACTAGTTTCAGATTCTAGTAATTTAAACATGTGTACAAGCGCTCATGCTGTACAAAATGCTCTCAGAAGGGGATTGATGAGGAACCTGCTGCAAAAAATATAAAAATATAAAATATAAAATTACCCTGGACATAACGAATGGGTTTTACCCAAAACATAGCACTTGAAAGCCAGTATCTAACTGCTTTCACATTCAGTGAGTTTGATTATTACAATATAAGATTTCCTATGGGCTATAATAATAGTCATGGTTTGGTTGCAGCACAAATTATGCAGATCTTACAGGAAGATCAAGAGGCACTATCATATACAGATGATATACACATCACAGACAATGACTTCACTGAACCCTTGGCTAGGGTCAACAGGATAGTGACATTATTGGCCTGGTACAGGTACAAAATTAATTTTAAGAAATCCTAAATGGTCTATTTTAATGTGATTTGTTTGGGGTATGCGTTATCCAGTGACAGTAAAGGTTTGGTACTGAACTTCCTACAGACTTCTGCAACTTTACAATCTCAAAATAATTTAAGAAAATAACAGGTCCTGATGGGATTTCTTAACATTAGGAGAACTTACTTGCCACATTATGCTGAGTAAGTGGAGCCCTTGCATGATTGCAGTACTCCCATGTTTTGTGAAAAACATTGAACAAAAGATCACAGAGCTCTCTTGCTGGAACTCAAGCCAATATATTTAAGACCAAAAATTAACAGACAAGAGATGATAAAAGAAACCTAATAATTAAAGCTGTTCCCAGTACCTCTAGCTATATTTATGAAGTTTATAATGGAGGTCAGACAACACCCATATCTTATAGATCACATCGGTACTACTCTGTCGAGGGGAGATATACTCCTATAAAAAAATCTTACTGCTGTTCATGCAGCCATATTATAAGAGCAGCCTTTAGAGCAGGGGAAACAGATCAGTATAGTTTTCCCAATACCTACACTGGAGGCAGTTACAAAAGTATCCCAAATGCTCATGCTCTACATCTGCGCTGGGTGCAGATGTAGGAGACTACACTTTTTTACCTTTACATATGCCTTTTAGCAGAGCTAGTGCAACCTTTTGGATTGACTATAGTCTCCTATGCAAATGACACTCAATTAATCGTCTCTATCTCCCCAGAACATGGTTCGAACTGTAAGCAACTTGTCCCCTGTTTAAAGGAGGTGGCCAACTGGATGGCCAGCTACTACCTCAAGTTCAATAGGGACAAGATGGCGCTTATGCTCCTAGGTAACAACAGAGTCAATCGGGTGCCACTCCCTTAGCTGGTGTGCCTTGGGATTTACCGAGCCCAAAATCAAATAAAAAGCTAGGGTATCTGGCTGGATGACATGCTTACCATGGAGTCCCATGCCAATAAACCAGATGCAATTTGGTATGGAATACTTAGACTGCTATGGGAAGCGTTACACCTTCTGCCCTTCCTTTCACGAAGACTCATTGTATAGGCTTTGATCATCTCCCGGCTGGATTACGGGAACTCCTTATATCTAGGTTCCCTACACTACGTTAAAAGAAGGCTACAGATCATCCAAAATGTGGCTGCCCACCTCCTTCTTGAAATTCCAAGGCACCTGTCCAAAAGGAGGACCTTGGCTGACCTCCATTGGCTCCCATTGAGCAGCGTGTGCTATTTAATGTTCTCTGCATCACTCATGAGCCCAAATACTATGTGCCGTCATTGAACCATATAATCCTGGTAGTTCCCTGGGATCTGCAACATTCCCCTTTAAAACGTCATCAAAAATGTGTAAATCTAGATGGGCTGGCCCCTCCTTGAAGTATTTGGCACCCAAACTATGGAATTCCTTGCCACTCAAACTGGATCAAATAGAATCCAAATCTTATTTTAGAAAATCCTTGAAGATCTGGCTATTTGTCAGTTAGATGTTCCCTCAGGGTTTGGGGGTGGGGGCAGTTCTAGAGACTTCTGGTTAGGGTAGCGCTGGGAAGCCTCCAGGCAGCCATGCACTTCACAAATCAATTGGATTGGAGGAGGGGATGGGATGAAATAGGATGAGATTGGATGGGATGGGGCCTCAAACTCAGATCGGCACAGACATATTGGCAGCAATACAGTTTATGTTGAAAGAGGAGAAGCCTCCAGATGACTCTCCTTCCAATTACTCCTACACCTTTACTCAAGATAATGTTCCAATGGTTACAATAACTGGAATAGCAGATAGACATATTCCCAATGAGCAAGTTAGGTACATTTAATCAGGGCACCTCATGAGAGGATACCATCTGCACATGCTGGCATAAGGTCTGGTGTATCGTTGCTACAGCAACAATACTGGTGTCCGCATTTACCCAAACCAAACAAAGAAAATGTGCACTATTTGCTAACATATATAACACTCTGTTATTGTGATACCAGTGCAGACTTCCCTAACTTTTTCTGACAGACTCTTTGGTGTAAGTTTCCTTGACCATAAACAGACATAAATATATATATTGGTTGCTGTCAATTCATGTTCTTGATTCTTATTGATTTGGTCACAAAAGACTACCACTGCTTAATAGGTCATGATTCATACAATTGTCCTGTTTTTCCCTCCAAGGCATTCATGGATGCTATGTCTGATCTGGCAGTATAACTGCTATATTCACATCCCTTCTGTCCGGGATCAAACAGAATAGTAGAGTGTGGCAATGGTACACTTAAACAAGCCTTGACAGCTAAGGTACTGGATACAGGATTGAGCTGGCTGCATAATGTACATGGAGTGCACCAAGCACTAAAAAATCTACCTAGAGGATTATTAGATGGTCGCATCCCATATGAGGTACTGTTTGGAGTACTAATGTATGTGCCTGATTTTAATGTTCCTGGAAAGGTATCAGAGTCAAAACCTCTTGACCCATCAGTGCATTTAAATTTGTCACAGAGCATTCAAGAAGTCAGAATTAAAGTGCCTAATGTGAAACACTGCCACCGGTGAAGATAAGATTCCTAAAGCTGCTGACAGGTGGCTTCCCAGAGTGGGTTATTTGGCATGACAAAAGATCCCTGATAAGTAAGTTTTTGACCCATCATACTGACCACTCGTTCCAGTTCTTGAGGTAGAAAGCACTTGAACTGTAATTCAAACACTTTTGCCCGGCTCAAAGAAAAACAGAAAGGTGCCAATCGATCACATCAAAAGCCCTATATAGCAGAAGTTTGAGAGGAGGAAAACCCTCAATGAACAAGGGAGCATCTGTTAGCCAAAATGTCTTTTACAGATAAACTCCCCCTGAACAGTGGTTAAAACTGGTAATTCTCAGTACCCAAAATTATAGATTCGGATGGTTTGGGCACTACTCTCACCTGGTCGTGAATGTCTAGATCAAGATTTCTTTCTACTATAACTTGGGCCCAAAAATATTTTTTCTTATCCCTATATATGCATTTTATTGACCTTTGCACGTAGGGAAGAATGTGGTGAGGCTCCGCTAACTTGTCCTGAATGGTGGATTGTCAACATTTGGTTTAGGACTCACTTTTTTAAATACATTTTGAAAGGATTGCCCAGCAGCCAACTGGCCCAGGGATCGATGGCGATACTACCTTGAATCCAGCAATGCATTAAAATCTTGGCTATTCACTATCACCAGACACTGACAGTGATAGTTTCTCCTGCATAATAAAGCCATTTCTGAACTACCCTAATATCCATTGGGTCTTCTTCCCTCCTTTTAATACAAAAGCGAGTGTTATGGGCCCACTCACCATATTTGAAGCATTGAGGACCCTGATGTATCAACACAGGACCATTTGCTAATGTGGTAGTCACTGAAGTATCCAGCATAGGTTTCTCCATAGTTTTAGCCAGAGACTCTCCCCTCTTACTGCTGAAAATTTCTATTTTCTTCCTTCAGACTCTTGGGCTTTTGATATAAAATTGTTCTAAATATTTTTCTCCATAATCTCTTCTTTTGTAGCCATTAGTGATTTTAACCACTTCTTCTCCCAATTTTAGAAGGCAGAAGTCAACTCCTCCCTGATCATGGCGTTTTCTATCCTCGGTCCTGGCCACTCTACTCCCCGGAATTGCCAGTTGGAAAATTAATTTGCTCAAAGATCCTTCCATTTGATTCCTGCTCCTCCTTGGCGCCACTCCATCCCTTTTCTGGTCTACATCTAGGGCTCCTGGGAAACAAACTGCATTGCCCAATGCTGTTTTCTATAACCTTATTCTACCTTTATCCCGTCAGGTCTTTCTTCTCTTTTTCTCCATTCCAGTTACTAGTCTGTCCTCTATTTCTATCTGCTTGTCCCACAGACCTTTCTCCCTGCTTGACTCCATTTTGTTTTGTCTTCTAGGATCCTCTGCCTGCCTGCCAGAGTCACCCAGAACAGGTAAGTTTGCCATTTTCTTGCTACACAACCCTTCCCATAGAAGGGTACGGAATGAGAGACAGAAAATTTTAAGTCATGGTCCTTTCTACCTGCCTCAAACCTTCGCCGCTTGGAAGAATGAGTCCAGTTGTGCTAAGAGAACAGCCTTTAAAGAAGAACCAATGCAGATTAAAATCACTAGGGGTCCACTTGCTAAAGCCAAAAGAATGTCAACGCTTGTCCTCTTTACCTGGCTAGGATGCAGGAAATGGCGGAGCACTTTTAAGGTAGAAGAAAATGGGGGGCAAAGAAGCATCAATGATTCCCTTGTGTTGGATCCTCTTTTAGATAGCTCAATTATTAATCTGCCAGTTTCTTTTCATTCAGGAGATGGAGTTGCGGTTCAATTTGCAGCGCTACTTGAGTGCAGTCTTCAGGAATGTATGTTCATGATAAATGTGCATTGAAAAATCACATACCCTGAGTTTTAAAGATGGTGCCTCAGCAAGTATCAACTATTGATGGAACACTTTGAGCATCTGCTCTTGTAAAAGAAAGTATGGTACCCTTGGTAACTTCTTGTGGATATCATAAAGAAATTTTTTTTTTAGTTATCTTGTCACACAATTATGCAGAAATTGTTGGGTTGCCATAGCTACTTCAGACACAATCCATACAGAAATTGGGCTACGAGAACAACTTCCATGTCCTCTCAATCAATTTTTCCATGAGCATTGGCTTTTTGTTTTGGAGATTACTGGACTCTTTCTGAAGAAATCCAGGTTAAACATTAGAATATTACTAATGTTTTCGAAAAAGGTCTCAGTTTCACCACTCATAAAAAAGTCTAAACTTGATCCCCAAGATGTTATCAACTATCGCCCTACATCAAGGCTTCCTCTTCTGTCCAAAATGGCCAAAATAGCTAGGAATAAACAATTGACAACATTTGTTGAGTTAAACTATCTTTTAGATGCAACTCAGTTTGATTTCTGCTGTGGTCATGGTACAGAAAAAGCTCTTATTGTGGCCACTGAGAAAATCAGGTCCATACTCAATGGGGGCAGCAGAGTGGCCCTTATCCTGTTGGACCTATCTGCAGCCTTCGAAACGGTCAATCATTCTTGTTTGGTCGACCGGTTGAGGGAGCTGGGGATTAAGAACACAGCCTTGGCCTTGCTTCATTATTTCTGGCTAAAAGGATACAATAAGTGGCGATTTCATATCTGAACCATATACTTTGCCCTGTGGTGTTGCACAGGGATCATCGCTAAGTTCTACATTATTCAATTTATACATCACTCCTTTGGCTGCTCTAATTAAATCCTTTGGGTTTTCGCTAGTGTCCTGCGCACATGATACACAAATAGTGGAATCATTTTTTAAATCAGATCATAGTATAAATGAGACTGTATGTCTGCAGTTAGTGATTGGATGGGCAGCAATTGACATAAATTAGACTCATCCAAGACAGAGGTGATGTTGTTCGGGCACGATACTTCCGTTTGGTCCTCATCTTGGCCAGTCCCCAAGAAAAAACTAAAAAACCTGGGTGTCCCTCTTAATGACAAACTCACGTATGAGAATAAGGTGAATACAGTTATCGCTTGATCTTTCTTTGTGTTAAAAACCATAAAAAAGATTTTCCATCTGATTCCATTTGAGCTACAAAAGATAGTAGTCATTGCCTTGATTCTTTCTCATATCGACTATTGCAATGGACTGTATTTAAATTTACAAGGGACTGTTTATTAAACTACAAACTCTGCAAAACTCAGCTGCTAAAATGTTGTTAAACCTCCCTAAATTTCATTCAGCATTGTTCATTCTTAAGGAACTTCATTAGCTCCCTGTGAAGAAACGTTCTATATTTAAAGCGATATGCACAGCATTTAAATCCCTGAATGGGATAGGTCCAGACTACCTAAAGAGGAACTTTAGGTGGTACATTCCAGGCAGATCGCTTCGTTCCAGTACCACCAGAAATCTGGTGGTCCCCTCCCACAAGTTTGTTTCATGGGGAGGAGGTAGTTTCATTAGAGGCACTACCTTACACTGGAAAACTCTGCCTCATAGCATAAAATCTGCTTTGACTCTTTTGACTGTTAGGAAATCCCTAAAGACGTGGCTATATAGCAATTAACCAGGGCTACACTTCGTGTTATAGTCCAGCGCCAAGATACCTTCGGGCACAAGAGCACTCTACAAAACCCCTAATCAAATCTAATCAAATCAAATGGTGAGTTAGCCACTGGAAAACGGATGTTAGACTGAATCTGATGGTTTCGCCTGGGAACTCTGCCTCCCTGCCCGAGGAGAACATCAGCTGCGTATCGTCAGCATAGGAGATCACTTTTGTCCCGAAGGCATGGGCAAGTGAAACTAGTGGAGTGAGATATACATTAAATAGAGTAGGGCGCAAGGCTGAACCCTGTGGCACTCCCACTGACAGTACCCGAGACTCCGATGAGAAGGGAGGGATCCAGACCTCTTGACCTCTGCCCTCCAAAAAAGAGGCCAACCAGTCCAAGGCTTGACCCGCTATTCCAATGGATTGCACACGCACTAGGAGTTAGGCATGGGGTATCATATCACAGGCCGCTGATAGATCAAACATGATCAGCACTGCCTTTCCCCAGAATCTAAAGTGCCTCTAATGCAATCAGCAACCTACACTAGTGCCGTCTCTGTGCTGAAATTGGGTCTAAACGTAACTGACTCGGGTGGAGCAAGTTATTACTTTTCAAGTACCGAGAGAGCTATTCAAGCTGGGAGAGCTATTCAAGAATATTTTCCCGCTTGTTGGTGTGAGCTCAATGGAAGTCTCAACAGTAGGCCTTTTGGTTACCCACTTCCTCTTCCCATGCCACCCGAATCGTGGTATATAATTTCTACCAACTTTTTTGTTGATCTTCCAGATTCCAAGTGGTTAGGGTTGCAGTTGATGTTTTTTCCAAGGTGGCCCATTTTACTCCATTCAAAAAGGATCTGTGAGCCTCTTACTATAGTACAAGGTTTCATCATTGATGTCTTTTGTCTTCATGGCCTTCCAGCGGTCGCAATCTCCAAACACGGATTTCACAACTTTTCTTGCTTCTGCAAGACCCTTCCCTCAGAAGTCAGAAACCAACAAGCCCTTTCATCTGGTTATCATCACCTATCCTATGGCCAAACTGAAAGCAAGAACCAATGCTTAGAACAATACCTATGATATTTCTATCACTCTAGCAAAATAATTTGGTCAAATTATCTTGCATTGGCCAAATATTTCGTATAATGCTAGACACAGTGCCAATAATATGTCTTCATTCTTCTGTCTTCAATGGTTTTCAAACATGAGCATTTTTAGATTTACCTAGGCACAACCCTATGGCTCTGACTGCTAAAGAATATCGTAATCAGCTAAAAGAACTTTGACACAAAGTTGCTGAGAATCTCTGGAAGGCTAAAGACGATATGTCCAAGAGTACCAATCAATTTCGACAGCCTGCTCTAATCAAGTCTGCCTATACTCCTGGTTCTTATCTGCTTGATCTCAGCCTTTCATACTTAGGCCATGTTTTTGGACCATTCCGCACTGTTGGCAAAACCAATCCTGTGACCTATTGCATCGAAATGCCTACACATTGGAGAATTCATCCAATGTTCCATGTTTTGCAGTGTAAGCTGTTTGTTATGAAGTGGAAGTTCCAGTTTCTCTACCAGTGATGTTTCAGGTCATCAGGAATATGAATTCTAAGACATTTGTGACTCTTGAACATTTAGATGTAACCTTCAATTTTTGCATGATTTGAAAAGATATCTTCCTAATGAAGGTTAATGCGAGGTATCTAATTCTGTTCATGTACCTACCTTTTTTCTTAAGTTTTGAACACATTTCCTAACAAACCTGGAACCTTGGGAAGGACGCTTACTGGTAAACCATAGAGTCAACTCAGATCTCATTCCAGCAGTTGTCTGTGGATCACAGCAGTCTCCCTCCCTTGCCATGGTGCAAGAGGCAGTCTCTGATATTTACCCTGCATGTGCACACTGCTCTTTCCCTGGAAACCACTCTTTTTTTAACACAAACTTTATTGCATTTTGTTATAACAAATCATCCATAATACAGGATAGTGAGTGTCCATTTCATAAGAAACTGTATTACAATGTAGTTTTCAACATAACAGTGCCATGTAGTTATAAGCTTGTAGTTTGTTCTGTGTTACTGCTTATGCATTGAAGTTACATGGAGCATAATCAAGGACATATGAAAACGTAATCCTCCACCCGGGTCTCAAACGTAATTAAAACTCCTGTGTGTCAGTAAAGAACCATCATCATGGCAATAAACAGAGCGGGGGGTATAGAGAGGGGTGAGTGCCTGTGCGGGTGTAACACTAATTTTTATTATCCCAGCCAACAGTAATAACTCTAGACCCCAGGTACTAGTATTTCCTAGGCCAGTCTCTCTTTTAGGCAGTTGAATACTCATTCATTGGGACCCTGTAGCCTCCCTGAGAGCTGCATCGTATACCTTAAAACTCTCCAGCAGTGCGTCACATTCCATTGAAATTCGTGTTTTGTGGAGCCCCCTGTATTCTTCCCGCCTAAGGGCTAGGCTTTCTGCAAGGCCCCATTGTTGTAGTTCCTCATGCCCGTCCATCAAATTCAGGGCCCTGGGGGATTTCAAGCACCACGTAGGAAGGCAGTTTGCCAGTAACAGTGCTAAGTTTACAAATCTCATCCTTAATTTAGAGCCCTTAGGGCAACAGGTAACCCAATATACAACCCTCCATGGTATCCCAGCGGGCCTGGCCAGTACCTGCACCTAGCGCTCTGGCCTCTCCTAACCTGTATTCAGATAGTTGTGGGCAAGCCCACCGCATGTGGAGTAGGTTCACCCCTTCCACCTGGCAACGGGGGCACATTGAGGATGCAGCATGGTATATCCTGTTGATTTTGTGTAGTGCTAAGTGCACCTAGAGTAGAATGGCATATTGTCTAAATTTAAATCTTGAATTGCAAGACACTTTCTTGGGGTATTACAGTAGCTGGGCCCATTCCTTGTCAGAGAGTGTCACGCCCAAATCCGTCTCCCATTTCTCCCATAGTGTAGTAAGTGGTATCACCAGATGGTTAGGCCTTTATAAAGCCATTGTACCAGGTGCCTTCCATGTCCCATTGTGTGCAACACCCTTAGCAGCTCATGAGTCGGAGGTTCTTGATCATCAGCCGCTCAGTGTTGACGCACATACCGAACAAGATTGGTATATGTCAGGAATAGGGTGTCTGGAAGTGTGTGTGTATGGATAAAGTCTTCGTGGGTCATGAGGGAGCCCTCTACAAACCACTGCGGTAACCCCTTCTCGTTCCCAGGGAATAGGCCTCTTACTCATTAAGGTGCCAGAAGTGGTGGAGAGTCCTCACAAGATTATATTGGGTGAGTACGGCACCTATCCGATGAATAGTTCATCGCCATTTTCCAGTATGACAACGCAATACGTAATAGTAACTTGTGTGTGGGCAGGGATGGGGTGCCTGGGCACAGCAGACTGTGCAGCTGTCCACGTGCCAATTGTATTGGAGTAAAGTCTATTTCCAGTAGGTTAATGCCAGCAAGCCAGTATGACAACCATTGCAGTCGTCCAGCAATACAGTACGCCTTAAAATCAGGGGCTCCTAGACCTCCTCTAGCCCTCGGAAGTTATAATTTTGCCACGCTGACTCTACGAAGTACTGTTCCCATATCAAGTCACATCAGGAGAGTGTTGAGTTGACGGAAGAACCTATTAGGAATTACAATTGGTAAGTTCACAAAATGGTATAAAAGGCACAGCAGCATCACCATCTTGGCTAGTGCCAACAGCCCTGCCTCCGAGAGGGGCAATGTTGACCAAAAGATGACCTGTGATTTGAGCGATGTGATTGTGCATGAGAGTTTGATTTCTAGTATATCAGGGCCTTCTCTATATATTTGAATCCCTAGGCATTGGAAGGTAACCAGGATCAAATATCCTCCAACATTTAAGGTTGGTTCCGCTTATGTACCAGCAATGGAAAATGCACATAATTTATCTGCATTAATGCGGAGGCCAGAAAGGGTCCCAAAGGTGGGCAATAGTTGGGCCATTTCCATCTGCGCCTCTCGAGCACCATTGAAATATAGCATCATGTCATTGGCATACAGTTCAATGGTGTGGACTGTGCCTCCCACTAGAATCTCTTGGTGCCTTGCTTCCTGTCTTATTCTTTGTGCTATGTGTTACACCGCGAGAATAAAAAGGAGGGAGGAAAGAGGGCAGCCCTGCCTCGTGCCTTACAATAATGGATAGGTTTGGGAGATGTGGGGACCCGTTCTAGCTCTGAGTGTGGGGTCTGTATTTAGTAATTTGACTAATTTAATGTAGGCTTGAGGTATCCCAAATCGAGTCATTGTGGCAAGCATGTAATCCCAGTTCAAGAAGTCAAACGCTTGGTGGATGTCTAAGGAAAGACAACTGGTGTGGGGATGGAGAGCTCTGCTGGCGTCCATGATCTGAAACAACCGACTTATATTTAACAAGGTGCTTTGGTGAGGCACAAATCCACACTGATCAGTGTGTATTAGTCTGGGTAACATCGGATGCAGTCTGCGGGCGAGGATCTTACTAAGTATCTTATATTTAGTATTCAATATCGAGATTGGGTGATATGAGGCCAACTCTCGTGGGGGCTTCTCGGATTTCATCAATGATGTAAGTAATGCTTCTCTGGTGGAGGAGGAAAGTAGTCTGGCATCTAAGTATGTATTATACATTTTTTTTAATTGTGGGACCAATGAGTAGAATAGGTAGAGTAGAATTCCACTGGGAATCTATCAGATCCTGACGTTTTATTACGTGTCAGTTCCTTCAGGGCCCCCCTGATTTTGTTTATTGTTGTTGGAGCAGCAAGGTCCTCACTGTCTGCTGCCTGCATGCTAGGGAGTTGCGCCCTTCGTAAGAACTCTAGTAATTCTGTTGGGGTAGGAGCCGAGTGTGCAGTGTATAAGTCAATGTAATAGTCTTGAAATGCTTTGTTAATCTTGCGCTGTGTGACCACCGTTCCCCTGGATGTTTATTGCCAGAATCTGTGCGGGTAGAGGTCTGGGCGTATCATACGTGCCAAAAGGGTGCCCAATCTGTCTGTTTTGTATGTACTCTGTGTGTGTATTGGCAATAATCCACCACCCTAAAACGTTCCAGTAGCTCTGCATATTGTACTCTAGCCTCTTGTAATCGTGGCTCAGCGTCCCTTGTTTCTGATGCCTCCTTCTCAAGGGGCCCCAGTGATTCCTCCACTATACTGAGATCTCAAAGTATCTCCCTTCTAGCCCCCACCATAGAATTAATGGCAGGGTCCCTAATTACCACCTTAAATGCTTCCCATTCTATGGTGGGGGAGGAAGCAGTACCAGCGTTCTTCATGGAATATGCATCTATGGCAGTCTCCAAGGTGTCACAGAAGACCTGGTCTTCCAATAGGCTAGGTTGCAGCTGCCATGTGGGGATTGGAGTAGGTACCCTGCCCCATTCTAATGAGATCTCCTGGGGATAATGATCTGAGATAGTCTTGCCTAAGTAGGTGGCCTGGGTAATGTTTGGTTACAGGTGCGCTGGGCATAGCGTATGGGGTAGAGTATGGGGATGCGAGTAAAAAGAGTATTCTCGCATACCTGCATACCGACATCGCCACACATCAGACAGCCCCCATCCATCCACCTATTGTTTCAATATTTTGGCCTGGTGGGCCGAGGAGGTCCCTGACAGTGGAGGGTGTGACCTATCAAGCATCACGTCTAGCACCGCATTAAGGTTTCCCCAAGCACCCATCAGTTTGGGGCCCAATCAGCTGGCAACATGGACAGGCGTGTGTAAAAAGCTTCTTGTTCTGTATTGGGTGCATAAATGCAGTCAAAGACAATCATTTCCCCATCTAGGGTGCCCGTTGCTAGCACATAGCAGCCTTGTGTGTCAACTCTCTAGTCATGTAACCCAAACGGCACGCCGGCCTGCATCCAGATTGCAGCACCATAATTTATATTGTTTCATCCCTGACGCCATTTCTGTTTCAGCAAAATTGACTGCATGTCTGGGCGCAGTGCACCTGCAAACCACCCCCCTTCTCCTGCAATATTGGTGACACATGTAAACATTGTAAAAAAACAATAACAAAACCCTTCTCCCCCCTTCCCTCCCAATACTTTGTCCAGCGATTGTGGGTCGTTCGACCAAACCTGTAAACAAAAGGCTAACATTTCAAACAGATAGAACCAGGTGCATCTGCTATTGGGGTGTCACCAGTCCACCCAGCTAGGTGTGGTACACTGGCACAGTTCAATCTGGAGAGGGATCAAAAGACCATCCAGCCCCTGGGCCTCGAACCCGTGCCAAGTATGGATGGTCAGTATGTCGGTGCCATCTTGAGATACAATCATGTTATATCGGGGGGATGATGCAGTGGCAATAAAGGAGGCAGCTGCTTGTCTTAGTCTGTGGGAATGTTTGTGCATGTGAAGAACCAGATAGCATGCTTATCATGAGGGCACATAGCATTTATGTGTGGTACCATATCATGAGTCAAGTATTGTCTACAAGGTACGGCGAAGTCCTCCCCTATAAGTCATCTACAGTTTGTGGAGTAACTGTAGGGAACAGCGCCATACTTCTCGCTGTATCCAAATCAGAAACACTGTTTAGGGATTAGCTGGAGCTGATAAGAGGATGCAGCATGCACAATGTGGTCGCAGAACGAATGGCCGCCAGATGTTCCTCCAGTACCTGCTGTGGAGAAAGAACCCCCTGGCCTCTGCCGCCCCGTGTGGTTAGGTCCTTCCACCTCTTCTTCATCCTACGTTTCGCCATCGGTGATGTCGTTGTCATCCGTACCCATCTCTAGGAATCTGGGACATGTTGGTCCAGGCAGCCAACGACCTGTTCCGGGGTTTCGAAGAAGTGCAACTTCTGGTTTTGCAGTACTTTGAGCCTGGCTGGGAAAAGGAGGGCGTATGTGAGGCCCTCATCTCAGAGTCTCCACTTGGCCTCTTGAAAGGAAGCCCGTCTCTGCTGGACAGCCGCGGTATAATCAGGGAAAAGTGAGACCCTCACATTATCAACCAGGATGGGGGCTCGGTCTCTGGCCACCTGCAGCAGAGCATCATGATCCCGATAATTAAGGATCCTGGCCACGATTGGCCATGGATGAGCACCGGGGGTTGGTTTCTTGGTAATGACCCTGTGGACCCTCTCAACCACAAACATGTCTGATAGCCCTGGGGGAGCCACCGTCATCTGAGCCATTCCTCTATAAACTGGGGACACATGTTCCCTCCTTGCCCTTTGCGAATCTGATGATGGTTACATTTTTGTGGCAGGCTCTCTCCTCCACATCCTCTGCCCAGCATTGTAGTAGGACCACTCGACGTTGCAGCTGTGCCACCTGCGTGGTGAATTGCTCATGGCTGGGGTTCAATGTTGAAAGCGGCAGTTCATTTGTTTTGACCCTGTCGGATAATTTGCGATGGTCATCTTTCAACAGGCTCATGTCCGTGGTGATGGCCCCTAATCATTGCTCCGTCATTTGACATGATTCTCTGATCTGCTGTTGGATTATGTCTAGTTTATCCAATGGAGGTGTTAGTCCAGAGAAGGCTACGTCTGTATCAGTGGTCTTCGTTGGGAGCCATCGAGTGGAGGTGACTGGGAGTGAGCTGGCAAGATCGATCTGTCTGCTTTAGATCGAGTGTGCCCTATTGTTGTCTTTACCAAACAGCAATAGTTGCCTGTGCTCCCTTAGGTCTATGGTCTCCCTTCTGTTCGTTGGGCCTCCCCAGGTGAACTACCATCCACCAAATTAGTGTCACTTCTAGTGGGCCTCACAGGTGTTTCTGTCTAGTTTACACTTGACAAATTTCACGCAGGGTCTTAAATAGGGGCCACAGGTCCAGTCCGGCCAGGGTCTTATCATAGGGGCGCCCGGGTGTTAATGTCAGTCCAGTACACTCAGTTAGTGTCATTAGGCCCCCTTGCTGCCAGCCCAGGATCTTTTCTTTCCAGTACTCACCAATTAATCTGGTTGCGTTCTTTCTTGGGACTCCCCCATCGTGCCACCCACACCTCCTGTCCAACTGCGCCTCTTTCAGGACAGAGTCTCAACAGCAAGTCAGGAGGAGGAGTGCAGCAGAGGCCATGAACCCCAAATGGCCCATAGATCACTGGACTGGCTGTCTCTTCTGCGCGTTGTCCACTCATAGGGGTCCCTTCTTCTTTCTGGCCACTACAGGAACCACACCTCTATACCGCAGTGTCCCTGGGGCACTCACCGTCTCCAGGCCCAGGCAGCGCCGGCCACCAGGGTGTCAGGGGCCCTGTATGCTGCACCACCTGTCCAGTCTGGCCCCCAGTTTACTGCGTCATGGTCTCCCCGGGGTCAGGAGACAGTTGGTGCCTGGACCCAGGAGAATCCCCAAGGGCAGAGCAGGAAAAGAGGGGCAGGGCAGGAGACACGCAACGCAGAAACACTAAGACGCAAAACGGGCCGCTTGCTCCATTCACAGCTTGCCCACTGGGCTCTCCCTTACCTTTAGGCCCACACCAGGATTTGACTCCACGTCGTCATGAAGGTAGCATTGGACAGCTCAGCAGTAGCCTGCCGCCACAAGTCCTGGTTGCTCCAACCCAGGGAATGTTTAGGCCCCACAGCCATCCGCTGAGGTCGGGCGACTCCAGTATGTCTCTTGGGGCACTGGCGGGTGCCAACCACCGGGGTCAGTCACCGCATCTTACGGTGCTTCAGCTGGGTGCCCAGAGTCTCCTCTCTCGTCCCTCACTATCCCAGTGACAGCATCTAGGGTCTAGTGGGTCTCCAGGGATAAGTCAGGGGGTGGAAGAAAGAGGGCCCTGATCAGCAGGAGGGCCATTGGGGCTGCTGGCGATGCACTCCCTGAGCCCCTCTCTCAGTTCATAGGTCGCCGCAGGGGTCAGGCACTGGGCCCATGTGTCACACTAGTAGGGGGCGATTCAGGCACTACTCACCTCCGGAGCACCCTGAGTCCGTGCTAAATGCTAGGAGCAGCCAGGCGGGAGCGACCACTCAAGAGGCCCCAGAGCCCGCTGCATGTGTTGCTTCTAGGTCCGCGCTCTTAACAATGAGCTCAGCCCACCATTTTGGTTGTGCAGCATGGCGACTGTAGCAGGGTCATGCAGCTTCCACAGGGCCCAGACTCTTGGCCTCACAGCTTCCCTTACTGTCGTTGCCCACCGCAGCCCACAGCGGTGGGTCCGAGGCCATAGAAGCCCTCTAGTGTCACAAGCAGTTTCCATCTCGTGATGTTACTCGCCCCCCACCATGTCAGCAGTGTGGTGTGGCCGTCAGCCTGCTCGTCTTGGGAGCCACAGCCACGCTCCTCGATGCCTCACCGGGGTGCCACTGCAGAGGCCAAGTTCCTTGATGCCGGTGCTACAGGGGATACAGCCAATGACGGCAAAGAGGGAAGGATTATGGCAGGAGCACGGGGCCCGGGCGCAGGCGCTCACCAACTAGGCGTCCGCCATGCTTGGATGCTGGCCACGCCGCTCCTCTGGAAACCACTCTTGATACTCTGGGGCCTATTAACAAACTGCATTTTGTGGTGTGTTTAGTAATATTACATTAGAACTGCTCACATACTACATAAGGCAATTTACTAAGCTACATGCAGGATTCTCTTCTCCACCTCTCCTATCATTTCTGTGCAGAATTATATGCTCCAACTATGGATATCTCTGCACACATCTGCCTATGCTTTAGTAGTAAACATGGGAGGGACTAGGGGAGTGGCTGGAAAATGGGAAATACTTGCTACAAAATGGGAAGGGTTTAGGGAGGAGTAAGGAAGGTTAAGCCGCGGTCTGGGATGAACGTGCACCATTCGACAAAAGAGTAAGCCCTTGCTATTCACAAACTGCACTTCTAAAGTTATTATAGCCAGAAAGGACCCAAAACAACTGTAAATGTACTCCAGCTCAGTTGCACACATTGTACGCGGAGCACCCTCTCAAGCTATATTGTTTCTCTAGTGAGATTAACTAGTTTGAGGCAATATACATTTCCTATGAATGAAACTGCTTCCTGTTGTTGATCCCTCTACGTGAATTTCAGAACCTGCTGGGTGAATGGGATGTTTACTTATGTATGGACTCCCCCAACTGATATATTTTGAAAATTGATCCAACAGGTCCATATTTTTGGATTTATACAGCAATTAACCGAGGGTCTGTGGAACAAAGGGTAACGCCGTACTTTGCTGTGCATCATACCTAAAGGCAGACAATGGACATAGTAACATCCAGAGAGAGTTACAAAGTGTCTAGTTGACATACATGTCAATGTAATACAACAGGATTTATACCAATGTTCTTTCCTGAGTGACATGGAATATCTCAACTCACACTCATTTCACTTAAGATAGATATACAACAGACATTGTGCATAACAAAGACAAACGCAACATTGTGGGGGTCACGTCATGATGAGGCTTACTTTTCTTTGCTGGTTGTACCTCCCCAGCAAATTAAATGTGTTAGCTGGCTACAGCAGTAGAGGTCCTCACGCCATTTTCTACAATACATGCTGTAGTGTGTGTAGATCCTCTTGCAGTGAATTTCTTTGGTGAGGGCCTACCAAATGCACTTCCTGCACAGTGGATAAAGAAAACAAAGAAAGCACCTGTCAGCCACAAGTGTGGTCTCAAAGTATGGGCAGTCACAACACTCTGGACATGTGAAGAAACAATGACCCACACTAGTAAATACACCTAAAACGCTCTATATTCCCAGAAACTAGAATACACAGAGCCTCATTTATAAGCCAGTGGAGTATTCATCCTTCTGCCAGGGTGTGGTGGATATGCAATTGATCTGAATGGAGCCGCTGTAGCAACAACTCACTTTAGATAATAGATTTTACCACCAAATAGGTGTGGAACTCTAGATCTGGTTTGCAGTTCACCACTGCAGTGGTGGAGACCCTGGCATCTATTATCTCGACAGGTGGGAGAACTGCCCAATGGCCATTAAGTAAGCTCTAGGTCTTATCAATAAAACTCCTATGTTAACTTAGGAGGCCAAGTACAACATCTCATTTGTAAGTAATCAACTGCCTGTCCACTGGATGATACATCTGAATGTATTTGGCTAGAGAATCCTCTGGTATGGTCTCCAGCTCCAGCAGCACAGGTGGAAAGCAGCAAAGGAGGAGGTCTTCTCTGGCTAAATAACTTTTATGCCTGCACATTCCTGGATGTTTATGTGACATATTTTCCACTGGCTGATGATGCACAGTGGTTGGTAAACTTCCATTGCTCAATCACTCATTATCAATAATGATCTCATTCTCCAGATGAGGACTGACCTTCATTGATTGCAACATCTGCCATCCATAATAGTCGAGCCAATCAACCTCCATGATGGGTCCACCATCGGCAATCACCACCGTGACAATAGTGAAAGCCTGCTATTATGACACACAGAAAAATTTCTATTGACGGCCACTTCTGTCATCATCAATGGTGGATGGCCCTTTCTGCCATAATACCTAGCACTAGTCACACTTAGAGTAACTGATGGCAATTGGGGATGCACTGTGATGGATGGCAGACAACAGCACCAGGGATGGCAGATGCCACCATCAATGTATATTATTCCTCAGTCAATGGACAAATGCCATCTTTGAGTCACTATTGCAGATCATATTCCTCCAGCGAAGCAAGGCTGAAGGATGTAGCCGAAGAGGCCTTCACATGGCAGGATATTGTCTCTGTGAGGTCTTGCTGTAGAGGATTTGCCATTGCAAAAAAGCTCAGAGCGGGAGAAACACAAATCTTCAGTTCAGTGGCAATGCACCAGGATCAGATCACCTTAACAGGTTTTTCACGGTCCTTTGGGGGTCTTTGGAGCCAAAACGTTTCTACATCGAAGGTTTTCAGGGGAGCTAGAACAAGTTCAGTTAGACACATCCAAGGGTTTCAGGACCTCAGGAACAGTGCTTGGGGGTCAGAACTCACTCCAGCAGAGACCAAAAGCAGGGTCCAAGGCAGGTCCAGTTGGAACTGGTTGGCTCGGAAGTTAAAGAAAAAGGCCGTTTGAAGCTTTTTGTGCATCTGTAGCTTGAACAGGAGGTCAGTCTTATAACCCTTGGAGGCAACTTCTGTGTCCTGCGTGCAAGCAGGAGCAGCTCCAGTACTCAGGGCTCCTCTCAGTTCACTCCTTTCCTGATCTTCCTCAGCGCCAGTAGTGTTCTCTGGAGGATACTGGGGATGCCACATTTATGCCTGGCACCAGCTTGTGGGTGGGAGTGCATACTGATGTCTCCCTAGCATATGCGATACAAATTCCCATGGGTTACCTTACCCACTTTGCAGCATTTCCTGTCCGCCCTACTGCAAACAATCTCACAGTCACCCATGCCTAAATCCAAGATGGTAAACGCCTTTTCAGATTGTGCAGAGCCTGTGTACCCACTAAGAGGAGTGGTCAGGGTAATGAGCAGCCCCTCCTCTGTGGTCGCTCCACACTAGTTCTTTGGGCAGCTTCCCTTCTACTTGGATTGGTGCCTGCCAATCTGGGGGAAAAAAGAAGGGGCCTGTCCAGGTGTTACCTGACATCTGCCTTTAACAGGGGAGGCCCCTTTGAAGTAAATTAAGTTCCTGTGCACTGCCCAAATGGTCATCCTGCCAGAGGAACAGCAAATACCTCGGCACAACCAGGCTTTCTTTCGTCTCTGCTCTGGGAGCAGTTTTCACACCTCATTCAGGGCTTCAGCACTCAGAAGTCTGCATTTGGAGGCTATGGAAATTATTTCTAAAAATCAATTTTCCTTAATATTTATCAAGATTCAACCTCACCATTGAAATAGGTGTTGGAAATGGGATTCCTGTTTGGATGAGGTATGCACCCAGGCCATGCAGGAACCACCACTCTAGTAAGGGTAAGTAAGATAAACACTTAAAGTTTCCCTGTGCTCACTCTCTGGTAGCTTGGCACAGAGCAGTCAGGCTAAACCAAAGAGGCAATGAATAAAGCATTTGTGCAGCACACACACACACACAGGGTTAGAGACTTTGGTATCCCTGAGTCTCAAGCAACAGGAGGCAAGCCAACAACCCCTTAGAGATTACTTGGAGTGAAGGCTGAGTCCAGCTCTCCTTCAGCAGAGTCAGGGAGCAGCAGGACAACAAGCAGAAAAACAGTCCTTCCAGAAAAGCAGTCCAGTTGAGTCCTTTAAGCAGCACAGCAGTCCTTCTGCCAGAGTTCCAGTTCAAGATCCAGACGTGTCTGATTTTAGGAGGTCAGAGATCCACTACTTATACCCAAAAGTGCCTTTGATGAAGGGGGTGACCTCAAAGCAGCTCTTTGAGGTGCACAAGGATCCTTTCAACCTAGTCCTGTCTGCCAGGCTTTCTGTGGGGGGTAAATCAGTGCTTTGTGTGTGAACAGGACACTACCTATTGAAGTATAAGTGTCAGCCCCTCCCATTCCTCCCTGCCCTGGAAGACCCATCAGAACGCAGATGAGTACTCAGAATCCAGATAAACCTCGCCTTCCTGTGTTTGTGGTTGTCTAGAGGGAATGCACAAAGTGTAGCTGTCACCCTACTCAGATGTGTATTGAAGACAGACTGCAAAGCACACAGAGTTATAAGCTCAGAGAAATGTCCACTTTCGAAAAGTGGCATTTCTAAAACAGTAATGGTAAGGTTAACGTCACCCGAAAGGAGGATTTGTCATTGTCATTCCAAACATATCAAACATGAAAAAGCCACTCCTCTCTGATCAGGAACTACAACTTCAAAGTATATTAAGGAATTCCCAATGCTTACCTATGAGAAGAGTAGGCTTCACAGTAGTGAAAAACGAATTAGGCTGTTTGTCACTACCAAGAGATGTAAAACTTAAAAGTACATGTCATACCTTTTAAATTACACAGCGCCCTGTCCTTAGGGCTAAATAGGGCCTACCTTAGGGGTGGCCTATGTGTAATAAAAGGGGAGCTTCAAGTTTGGTAAGTTGTTTTAAATGCCAAGTTGAAGTGGCAGTAAACTTCACACACAGGCACTGTAATGGCAGGCCTGAGGCAGGATTGAAAGGCTACTTATGTGGGTGGCGCAATCAGTGTTGCAGGCCCACTCTATATGTTATACCACTTAACAAGGGACTTACTAGTAAATCAAATATGCCAATCAGGTATTCACCAATGTCACCATATTTAGGGGAGAAGCACATGCACTTTAGCACTGGTCAGCAGAGGTAAAGTGCCCAGAGTCCTAAGTCAAAAGAAGATCAGAAAAAGAGGAGGAGTAAGGCAAAACGTTTGGGGTGACCGTTCAGAGAGGGTCATTTTCAAACAATGGGTATTTAATAAATATTATAAAAATGTTTTCCCGCAATTGTTTTCTAGCTGTTTCCTAGCTGAAGATAGCATTATTAAATTTAATATTGCATCCCAGTGTTCTCTATGGAACAGTCCATTTTGCTAAAGTGAAAATAGCTTTTGGGGGCTAATCGCAGTAAGGACATGTTTAACATTGCATTTCTACATGTCCTACTTTTGAATACTATGCACCATGCCTAGAGGTGACATTAATATTTAAAATGAAGGTTTTGACCTGTCAAAATGGTTCTTTTTGACAAGTTGAATTACAGTTTTTGCACTACTACAGTAAGGCTACATTGTAGGCCTGACACCAGGATTACACTGCCACTGTGGTTGGCATAATAGATGCGACATTCCACTTGTGGCATTTAACACACAGGCAATAGGTTTAAATCACACACAACTGAGGGGGAATAGGTTAAAATCTTACACCAACCTCCCTTACAAATATCCAAACACACAAATGAGGAGTAGGAGTATATAGAAACAAACGGCTAGTGTATTTAGTGGCAGACACTTTGTTACTTTGAAAACTGCCCTCACCCACAAGTTGTGGCCTGCTTCTTTCTTTTTTTAAAACATGTTTATTGATTTTTAGATTTAGCTGTGCTTACATACATGTTACATACATAACATTTGCTTGACTTTACAGGAGATTAACAGTCATGGTACACACCAAATAATGATTACAGCCATGCTTTCATTTTTACACCTTTGATCATGCAATGTGCCACTTCAGCAAAGTTGCCAATGACAATGTCTAGATTCAGATAGGCTTTACATTTGTTAAGTTTACCAATTAGACAATTGTGCAACAGATTTAAACATGAGTAACAAGAACTTCTGAACTTTCTAGTACAATTTCACTTCACCACAAAAGGTAAGCTGTCTATGGCTTGCAGTTCCCCCTTGAGCTTACACAGTACTATAGTAACAAAGCAGATGTTGTGCGTGACACTGCACATGTAGCTCCCTCCTGACGGTTGATTTAATACTGAGAGGGGCAGGATGTAATTCACCTACGGTGAGCAGAATATATGTTGCTAATGTGGTATATTTCGTTTGGGATTGGGTATTGCATGCATGATGGTATGGACTGTTACCGCTGGGCCCACTCCAGTAGTGCCCCCCCAACCCCCACAAGCCCAGGGCCCATAAGAAGCAGGTGTGTGGGGAGGTAGGTGAGGCAACATCGCAGGCCTACCGCACTTCAAGAAGAGCCGCCCGCTGCGACCTCCTATCGAGAATGGTAACTCCAGGGGTGGTAGTGACTGGGGACCCCAACCCACCCTCCAGTGACCTGTGAAACTCCTGCAATACGGCCTTCCACTGTGTTGCAATAGGTACACATGTCCTCTACACGGAGCGCTCTGCCCTCTGCTCTAGCCCATACTAGGAGTGATTGACTCCATGCTGCTATTACGGAGGAATCCAATTTTTTCCACTTTTTGGTTATTAAGCGTTTTGCAGTTAACATGCCTAGATCTAGAGAGTGGGAAGTGGCTTTTACCTTCTTGCTTCTAGGATAGAGATGCAGTATGCATAACTCTCAAGTGTGCTCCAGCCTGCGACTCCAGGCTGCCGCTAGGCCATCACAGACTTGATTCTAATATGTATGTAAGGATGAGCAGGCCCACAGCATGTGTAACAAGTCAGCTCCTAGATGCTTACATCTGGAGCATGCCCCATCTGCCCTCCCATAGTACTTATTAATTTTTCTCAGGGTTAGATAGACCCTCTGGAGTATATAGTGTTCTATAAGTTTAAAGCATGAGTTATGCGGAATGTATGAAGGACTGAGCAGTGCCTCTGACCATTCCCTGTCTGTAAATGTCCGTCCCCTATCTGCCTCTCATTTCTGTCTAACGGGCGTCATTATTGCCACTATGTGGAGCCGGAGCAACTCCGCAAACTATCTGGTATGATGCCTTCCCCTGCCCATGACATGCAAGTATTGTACTGTAAGGTGTATGGGCTGCTCTGCATTCATGTTGCCCCACCTGCCCCTGAGTGTTGCTAGAATTGAGTAGTATTGTAAGAACTGACCAGGCGGTAGCTCGTACGCCTCCGCCAACTCCACATATGGAAGAAGCGCCCCATCTTGATAAAGGTCTCCCAGCGTTTGTACCCCCACAGCCAGCCAGGTCGCCAATTCTGAAGCAATTACTGGGCTGACTCTGTGAAGCATACCCTGTAATAGTAAAGCTGCAGCATACGAAGTTGTTGAGCATGTTATATCCAAACTTCTACGATACACTTTGCGCGCAGCTTGAAGCAAATGTTGCTCTGGTGGTCTGCATCCGGCGCATGGATGAAACCCGCGGAATATGTCTCCCACAGGCCAGGTGGGTCTTCCGTGGCAGTGTCAGATAGCTGTAGCCCACCACCCACTTTGCCACCCACTGAAGCTGCTAGGCCAGATAGTATTGTTCCATGTTGGGGACCGCTAGGCCACCCCTGTCAGATGGGAGATAAAGCTTTGCAAGAGCTACACGACAGCAGGAGCCATTCCAGATGAATTCCCTCGTCACAAACTCAAATCTGGGGAACAGAGCTGGTGCCACGTAGACAGGGAGATTGGTAAAATGGTGTAACAGTCTGGAGAGTACCACCATTTTCAACAGTGCAATGCGGCCAGCAACCGACAGCGGGAGAGTGCGCCAGAAAGTCATTTGCGAACGCAATGCCATGATTGCTCTCCCCAGATTGCCCTCCAGTAGATCCTCCCGTGTATGATAAATACGGATCCCAAATACCGGAATGTTTCCAGCTGCTAGGGTATACACACATAATTATACCGGAGTGCCGGGTCCGTGTGTTCCTGACTGAAAGGGTATCAGGCAGGATTTGCTCCAATTGACCTTTAGCCCTGAAAGATCAGCGAAGGTCGCCAGTGTATGTGTAAGCATAGGCAGAAGAGCATGCACATCTCTGAGGTATATCAGAATATCGTCGGCATACAAGGACACTGCATGAGTGTCATCACCGAGGGGGATATCCCACTCCGTACCCTGTTTTCTGAGTATTATGACCTATGGCTCCACTACCTAGGCAAATAACAGTGGAGACAGGGGACACCCCTGACGGGTACCACGCCCGATCGATATGGGTTCAGAAACGTAATTGCCTGTCTTCACTCTTGCTGTTGGTTGTGCATACAGCAGATGGGCTAAATGGAGAAAACGGCCTGCAACACCCAGTTTATTAAGCACCGCAAAGAGATAGTTCCACTCCAATGAGTTGACTGCCTTCTCCAAATCCAACACCAGGCAGCCTGAGTGTGGCCAGCTTTGCGGAGAATAGGCATCGACCCTGAAGAAGCGGCAAAGATTCAGTGACGTATTGCAGCCTGGGACAAAGCCATTCTGATCTGCACCCACCAGCAGCGGCACCAGCGGTGCCAGACGATCAGCAAGCACGTTAAACCAATATTTTGTAATCCGTGTTGAGCAAAGCTAACAGGCGATATGATCCAGGCTCGGTTAGATCTTTATCCGGCTTGAGAAGAGGCACGAGCAGTGCTTCCCGCATAGAGGGGGGGAGGAGATTCACATCAAATGCGGTGTTATACAATTGCTGCAGGTGTGGGGTCACTACAGGTGCGTAAGCTTTGTAATAGTCAGAGGGAGGGCCATCCATGCCTGGGGTTTTGCCGATGGCTAATGCTCGTATTGCCGCTCCAATCTCCATGGTAGTAATAGGCTCTTCCAACTCTAATGTTTGTGCCTGATCCAGTGTCGGGAGCATTAATTGGGAAAGCAGGGAATCGAACTGTGTGTCACTGACTGCGTTTCTGGATGTATAGAGAGTTATATAGTAGCGAGCCAGTTCCACGTGTATTTCAACTTGTGTGCAGAGCAGCCGCCCTTCTACATCACGGAGGGCAGTTATGGGCTGCAATATTTGGTCTTGCCGTATAAGCCATGCTAGTAGGCGGCCCGCCCAATCCGAGTGCGCATGCACTCTGGCCAAGTGTGCCGCATAGTTAACATTTTGCAGGTGCTCCAATAATTCTGCTAATTTGCCCGTTTTGCCTCGAGTGCCGCTATGCTCTCTGACCTGACTGCCCAGTACATTTCTAAGTGCATCAGTTTGTTCTCTACCCTCCCCACCTCTCCCTCCAGCTGTTTGCGAATGTTCCAATTGATACCAAGACATCTGCCCCTGATGGTCACTTTGAACGCCTCCCATTCCGTTAGTACATTACCAGCCGACCCCCCGTTAAGTTAAAAGAATTCAGCCGTGGATGTACCCACTGCATCCCGAAATGGTGCGTCCTCCAGGGCCGACGGCTGGAGGCGCCATGCGAGTATTATTGGGCGAGGCGCTTCCCATTTTAGGCGCAGTGGGTTGTGATCAGACTGCGTGCAGCCTAAATATTCTGCATGCTCTAACATGGGGTGGAATGCCAGAGAGCCCACTATCCGATCGATGAGCACATGCCGTGCAACGCTGAATAGTAAGAATATATTCTTATGTTGGGGTAATGTGTCTGCCATAAGTCTGCCAGTGACCAATGATGCATCCATTTGCGTAGGGCCCGAGCGTTGTTCTGGGATTGTGTACCTAGTAATGGAGGGAAGGAGTGGTCTAGCGATGTGTCGAGGACTGCATTGTAGTCGCCCTCTATCAGCCATGGAAGACCACTCCATCCCGCCAGGACTGTCGAAAGAGACCGGAAAAACAACGCCTGGTCTATGTTAGGGGCATTTATCACATCCAACACTAGTGGGATACCATTACGATGAGCGTTTATGAAGACGTATCTCCCATTAGAGTCCGTTTTTACCACTTCAGATACAAACGGGGTCCCCGCCCTCACCCATATTAGTGCCCCTCTCGCATATGAGGAGTAGTCAGTAGCATAGACCTGACCTCGCAAGCGGCGGCGCAGGCATTCGGTCTCCAGACGAGTCAGGTGAGTCTCCTGTAGGGGAGTGATATGTGTAGCTCTGCGCTTGAGGTAGGAATAGACTGAATAGTGGCGCACTGGTGTGTGCATACCCCTCACATTCCATGTTATTATATTTGTGTGAGACATTGTTCCTGTGGCAGCACATGTTTCGCACCATCCCGCCCCTCGTGGCCAGAGGTGCCGACCCTCCCAAAGTGATTGTTTGTGTAATGGGGAAACCCAGCATTCGTGATATTGTTGCTCTGTAACTAGGTAACTAACATAACTCATGAAATGTAACTTGTACAACCATAATGGAGCAGATATGTAGCAGGGATTGACCCAGACGAATGTACCAACTTGTGGCATCGAACGTATTAACCCATTCTTGTTGGAGTGGGTTCGCATGTCATGCGAAGGTTGAGGGTGAGGATCGCTATGCCCCTGTGCCCATTTAAACACATAAATTATTTGCCAGAGTGGTCTCTTGCGATCGCACATGTTGGTTCCACTTCTATGCATGCCTGGAGCTACCTCCCTCCTCGCTTGTACTTTGCATCTAATGTTGGTCACAGGCAGGGAACAGGAGAGTGGAAGGGAGGGCTCCCAGCACAAGCCCGTATCCACACGCACTGCAATACAGAACAACCCGTGCTAGTTATGACCCGAGGGCCCTTACTAGGAGTGTGAGCCACCGATTTAAATGATGTGGTCAGCTGTTTGTGGTGTCACCTCCGGTGGTGTCAGTGTGTCAGATTCTGAAGTATGCTCTCTTATGGAGTCCTCTTCACTAGTGGATTTCTCCCTTCATTGTATGGGTCTGAGACTTGCTGTTCAGAGTGTAGATCCACCGCCGTCCATATGGCATTTCTTCTTTGTATAATCATCTGCTCTAGGTTAGGCACTGGTACCAGTTGTTCCGCCCTGCTGGCGTGTCTTCGCTTGCCTCGGTTACAATGACATGGAGCCCCAGAAGCCTTCTTCAACCCGGCAGGGCTTCACGCCACTGCCGCGTGCCCAGAGCAGAGATGAATCCATTGGATGGCCATGGACATGTCAGGTCTTAAAAATGATATAGAGTGTTATACTTTGACACAATGAATAATTGACTCTTACGCTAGGATACTGGTGATATGTATCATAGGTGCTATACATAATTACAGTGATATCTCTATGGGTGTTCTTTACATTCTTCGGACACCACCAGTGAGCTATGTTCCAATTTCAATTATAGACAATGAGTCATTTAATTCCCTTTGTTTCACCCAATATTAAATATTATGAAGTGCTAATTAGGAAACACAACACTCGTTGATTTAGAAGAGCTTGTCAGATAGTCTATGGCAACACACCGCCATACTGTCTAATATATGACAGCCTGCTAGGTAGTCTACAGCATTACACAAACATTTTAATCTGATTGAACAATGCCTATGTTTTTTTGGCCTTTATTTGATATAGAGAACGCACTGGTTGTTTTATACAGACAGATAAATGCCAATATTACTAGTGCTTCTGCTCGTCATTACACCCATTGGGGCTAGTGGTTTAGATTGATATGACTACGAAGTTCCTCCCAAAAGCGAAGGTCAGCTTTCTAGATGTGCTCTATGACATCCCTGCATCTTCACCATACAAAGCTCAGACGTACAAGCAGTCATGTGCATGAAGTACAGAGTGTGATGTGCCTTCTTAAACTGCCTATGCCCCCAGTTCAAGTCAGACAAGTGAGACTGGAGGGCTGCAGTTAGGGGGGCACAAGTGTAGCACTCCAGGCAGAGGTACACTTCCGTCTTGATCAAATATAGTGTATTTGAAAGCTGCTTTTCGCACTATGAAAATCTTGACTCCATTATATCCACAGTTGTCCGACTCTATTACAACACATTATTAACAGTACAAGTACTGAAGAAGTCGGGTTTCAGGTTCTAGGTCTGCTCTGGAACCCCTGGTCGATGACTCTTTTTCTCAGCATGAAAGCGTGGAGGGGGGAGAGAAATCATTAGCCAATCAATCATTACAGTTGCAATGAACTATGACTCTGTAGAATCACAGACTCCCAATTATTATAAAGCCAGGAACAGTTGGACGTACAGGCACTTCAAGATGAGTTATAGAAATACATTGGAACTAATACAAAGCCAAACCTACGGGTGAATTTAAGGCAGTGCAGCATGCACAGAATAATCAGTTCAAGGACCGGAACACAGAAAATAACTGCACAGACGTCAAGATTCCCCTTCATTGGAGGTTCATGGATATAAAGCATTAGTCTGTCCCTACACTAAAATAGCATGACATCCCTACTTTGCATTTCCCAAGGCAATGTCCATAAAGGTGTCAGCATGTGAAGTCTTCCTAAGAAGTCTCTTCACATCAGATGGGTCAAGTAGCATAAAGCTACAGAGCTCGTTCTAAGATGCTCTCTCTCTCAAGGCAAGCCAGAAAGTCCCTAGACACTGCCCTAACTTTGATACATTACTCTTTCAGGTAGTATCCCAAGATGCATTGCAGCATCACACCATCCAGTCAAGCCACCTCCTCGTAGGTGATTTTCCACACAGCAGCGATGCTCCCAGGCCTTGGCAATATGACCTTGATTCCCCGTCATTCTCCGATGAGAAAGTACAACAGTTCTTTATTATCAGTATCAACGTTCAATGTATCCTCTTCTCCCGAAGCCTAACTCCTAAAACAAAGACATTATTCTAGCTAACAAAGATGAATTCTCCACCTGCAACAGAAACGTGAGAAAGAACAAATCCAACATGCACATGAAATTCACTTAATAAATCTAATCCGAGAGCTTCCAGGGGAAAAATAAAATTCAGTCCTACAGAAATCAGTCAACATAGGAAACAGCACAAGGGCCTCATGAAACTACTCATAAAATGAATGTTATTTACTAAGCATCTCTAAATCAACACGTTACAAAGCACATCAAATACGTGAATACTTGTCAGCGACACGCATGAATTCTACATGTTAATGTTTTCAGCTAAACACATGTAGTTGCAATGTTAATTTCTTCACGTTCACATGGAAAATATCCCTAACACATCACCTTTCATGTTATTACAGTTCACATTCTAAGGTTCAAAGTTAATACAATAAAGGAATATATGTATGTGCGGACTAACAATGAATATAATGCACACCTACAAACGAAAGAGCAAAATTTGCGCTCTAACAGTCCCCCCTCTGATGACAAGTGTCATCACACCCACACTATAACTCCCTGTAGAAAGAACCGACCTAAACAGATGCTGTAGCCGGTCTCCCCTGTCGGAATCTTTCTAAGCTCTTAAGATTCTCATAATGACTGCCGTGCAGTGTCTCCATTCTCCTTTCACGCACCTTAAGAGAATTTTCAGCGTGTTTCGACTGATGCCACTTGTAAGCTTTCACTGTCCACATCAACAAGATGACACAAACCACAACTATTACTATTGGCTTCAGGATATAGCCAATAATTCCTTTTCCAAGGCTTGCAGACCAACTTCCAACCTTTCCAAACCCTTTTCCAACTTTACTCCAAATTCCGTCAGTTGCATAATCATGTATCTCATGGTGTATTTCAGTGATGTTACTTATATACTTCCTCAGATCCTTACTATGGTCTGGGATATAAGTACATCGCTGTTGAACCCTCAGCATTTTACAGACTCCGCCCTCTTTTGCTAATAACACGTCTAAAGCAAGATGGTTTTACATCACCATAGCTCTAATCGAGACCATCTCTCCATCTGAGAGTACCAATGGCTGAGCTGTATTGACCGACAACTTATCCACTATAGTTGACAACCTTCTAATCTTGACATCATTTAAGATCACTCCCAAGCTGGGTGTCATTGCTCCAAACACATCTTCTACAGTCTCTCCTGCACTGGTACCACGTTTCTCTCTATGTGGTGACTTCCCTTCCAAACTCTTCAAATACTCGACGTGGTATATCTTAGGGAACACAACAGCCACATAACATGTGCCATACCAATTATTCGGCAATCAGACATACGCATTTTCCCACACACAAAATACACATTTGGCACCACTCATACTGCATCCTGCAAAAACTTCTCTGAAGAAGCATCAATGGTGTACATGTGATCACATACACTCTGTCCTATAAATATTGTGTAATAATATGTACTTGTCTGATGCAAAACTTTCCTCGTTGTTCCCAATCCAAAGCTATTGGGCCATGACTTCCCTTAGCCTTGTGAGCGAACTCTTCCTCGGTCCATTCCATTTTTCCTTTTCTATTGTTAAGCTTAACCATTATTGACCTATGTCTAGCCTCTACTTGATCTATGAATTTCTTTTCTACGTCAGTTAGCATACAAGTTAGGTTATGTCTATGAGCATAAGCTGTATCTAATGTGACAGTAGGTACAAAATACTTTCCCATTCCCTCTTCTTTTTTGTAATAATCGTATTTGTTCAGATGGTTGTAAGCTGGAACTTCTGAAAGCACTAAATCATAATTCGAGAAATAGTACTCATAATGACCCTTTCCATAAAACATGCTAAGCAGCAAACTACATCTAATTCCACACATCAAGGGCAGGTAATGATACCTAATACCCTCTTCAACTGATGCCGGCAATTCCATACACACATAACAATCTCTCACATTCATGGTATTTACATACTCATACAATAGCTTCACATAAGCATTCAATGTATAATCACCTTTGGACTAATCTACATGCAATAAGCGACTAGTCTTTTCGATCAAAGCATTATCAACTCCTAATGTACCCTCTTTTGTGCAAGAAGTGGTAGGTGTGGATGTCCCATGTACTCCCACCCCATAACCTCAGCTTCGTGTGAACCTATAATGAACGTACCGATGACTACAGCTATTACTATGATCACTCCTACAATATGTGTACCTATTATACATTTGTGCCTACAATTTGAATTTCCAGACTCCATTTTCAATTGAATTCAGATTGTGGCTGTAAGAGGATCAATGCAAAGTCTCTTTCTCTGCCTCTCACTGTTGCACAATAAAGTTTACATGCAGTTTCTTGGAATCTTGGAAACAGTTTTCGGTTCATGGCACAATATTTACACAGCTTGGAAGACTTCCCTAGCCCCCTTTCTTCTTCTACGGAAAGGTCCCTATTTTTATTCTTCTTCCACTCGGGCCTAGGTTAATCTTCTTTTGAGCAAAAGGATTTTTATTTACAGTTCACAGTTCAATTTACATCCTTTACATCCCTTATGAGATCAGAGTCAATTTCTTCAACGGCACGCTGCAAAAGTTCAAGTCAAAATGCTGCAATATCCTGAGCTGGTGGCTGATTCCCAAAGGTTGGAAACATTAGATCTTCCAAAATCAAGCTCTGTAAGCCACTCAGTCTTGGTGGATATGGTAAAGTCAATTTTACAATTCCATTAGCCTCTACTCCAGGGAATAGCAGTTCAAATTCAATTATCAGCAGTGACGTTCCGGACCTCACTCTCCCCGGCATTTGTAACAGGGTAAGTCTACACCGGAGAGGAGTATCTCTGATATGGTACTCTCACTCTCCTCGACCTCCTCACGCTCCCCTGCGGTTGTACCGTCTCACTTTGATTAGAGTCAGATGATTCAGTTATGGGAGCAAGGTCTCTTTCTAGAGCAAGTCTCAGATTCTGCCTTTTCTATCTCACAGGCCACATTCTCTTGTGACTTCCGTTTTCTTCTGTAGCACCCGACCACTCTCGACACTAGTCTCTTCAGCTGAGTCAGACTCTATACCACTCGCAATGTTACCATCTCCCTCAGAGTCTTTACTTGGGTCTTGTACAGCTCGACTTGGTGGGTATCCAGCCTCTTCAGGAACTCCCACAGCTTGGCTTGCCCTCTCTGGTGGTCTTGCAACTACGGGTAGACTCACTTCAGGGAGAGGAGCTGTTTCTTCTGAGGGCCCTTAAACTGTACGGGTGTGGGAGGTATGTATCCAGTTCGGCAAACCTCAACACTTCACAGCAGTGTTCTTCACCAAAATCACCTGGTAGGGACCTCGCCAATGTCCATCAAGACAGTTCTTCCTCACATGCTTTCAGACCAGGACCAAGTCCCCCGGGACCAAGTCATGGCAGAGGACTTTCGAGGTCGGTGTAGTCGTAGCTTCAATCTGATGAGACACAGAACGAACTGCATCAGCCTATCCTTTGCAATAGTCAAGAACCAAATCATGGGTGATGTTAATTAGTGCTGTGGATGGCACTTCAGGCAAGTGCATCACCCTCCCCATGAGGATCTCATGAGGGGATAGCCCAGTCCTCCTGTCTGGAATGCTGTGCAAACTCATCAACACCAAAGGCAATGCATCAGGCCAGTTCAGAGACGTCGAAGAGCACACCTTTGCTACTCTCATATTTAGTGTCCCATTTATCTGCTCCATCATTCATGATGCTTCTGGCCTGCAGCTACAGTGGAATCTTTGATCGACATTCAAGGCAGTGCACAACAGCTTCATACTCTGACTATGGAAGTGAGTTCCTCTATCCAACTCCAATGTAGTTGGAAACGCGAACAGAAGTATAAGTTCCCTTAGCAATAACTTAGCTACTGTGAGGCTATCACACCTCCTAGTCGGATATGCTTCCACCCACCGTGAAAAGATGCACACTACAACCAGAATGTATCTCAAGCCATTACACCTAGGCATCTCTACGAAATCTAGCTGTATTCGGTTGAAAGGACCTCCCGACCATTCCAATGTGACTCAAAGCAACTTCATTTTCTTTCCAGCATTCATCTGTTGGCACGTGACACATCGATGGCACACTGCATCAGCAGCCACACAAAACCTCGGGTTAAACCATGTTTGCCTGAACACCCGCACCATTGCATCTCTTCCAATATGAACTGCTCCATGAATCTGTCTCACGAAAGGATTCAGTAAACAATCTGGCAACACTGCTCTACCATCAATTGAAACCCAAATGCCATCTTCCTTTTTTTCACAACCTGCTCTGATCCAACCAGCATGTTCCTAATCTGATGCGTCTCCCTGCAGACACCTGACTTCATCCCAGGTATCTGCTATGGCTAGCAGCATGCTAAGCTCGATTCTTTCTGTGTTCTTGCCCGAATATTCCCCTTTAAAAATACATGCATGAGTTGCACAAAAGCGAGTGACTTCGTCGGCATATCTGTTCCCTACGGTACAAAATCTTCTCCTTTCCCATGGCAGAGCACTTCACAAACGCCACTTCCTTTGGCTGCTGCAAAGCTTCCAACAGTTGTCTCACATATTCCCCATTCCTAATGGGAGATCCTGATGAATTTAAGAACCAGCTCTGTGACCATAGCTCTCCGAAGTCAAGAACTACACCGAAACCGTACTGGCTTTCGGTACAGATGGTGACTCGGATCAGATCGGAAGCAAGACATGCACGGGTCAAAGCAACGATTTGAGGTACTTGTGCGGAGTATACTTCTTGTAAACAAGCAGCTTCCACAACTTCAGAAATGGTACATACAGCAAAAGCTACTCTTAGGTAACCCTCATTGTGTCTTAAGCATGAACCATCAACAAAAATGATTTGATCAGACTCAGGCAGAGGTTCATCAACAATGTCGGGTCTCGGTTTGGTACAAAGTTCAGTCACATCTCACAATCTTCCCCATCAACATTTGGAATGGTCATCAAGGTAGCAGGATTTATCACAGAACACCTCTTCAAGGTAATGTTTTCAGCGGCTAACAAGATTTGTTTATCTCTGTTAAGCCTATTATTCATAAAATGCTGTGTTTTGGTTCTCTTCATCAGCAGCTCACTTGAGTGTGGAAGATAAACAGTAAAAGGATGACCCATCACGATACTTTACTTTCACACCTTTTAATGCTGACACCTGTTGCAGCAAAGGATCTGAGACATCTGGGCAATGCTGAAGCTACAGGATCTAATGTAGCTGATAAATAAGCCACTGGTCTACGGACACCCCCATGTGTCTGGGTGAGTACAGATAGAGCACAACCCTCCCTCGCGCAGCAGAATAGCGAAAACGCTTTGTTGTAATCAGGCATTCCCAGAGCTGGAGCGCGACAAAGGCATTCTCTTAGTTCCAAGAAGGCAACCAAGCAATCGTTATCCCAGGGTACCAAATCGCTCACATCCTTGTGTGCCAGTCTCTGTAAGGGCTTCGTCTTCAGCGAGAAGTTTGGATCCATTGTCAACAGTAGCCAACCATTCCGAAAAACATCCTGACTTCCTTTTGTGTGGTAGGCGCTATCATTTTCATGATCGACTCAATGCGGTCTGGTGACACCTTTCTCTTGCCTTTTTTCAATGCGGTGACCCAAATATTGAACTTCAGTTAAGCAGTACTGAAGCTTGCTCGGTGACACCTTGTGTCCATTTTCTGACAAGTGGTTCAATAGAGCAATGGTATCATCCCTACAAGCCTCTTCTGCCTGAGATGCAATCAAGAGGTCGTCAATGTACTGCACAAGCACAGAATTCTGTGGCAGCACCAAACTCTCAACGTTCTTTTTCAATATCTGGTTAAAGATGGATGGACTTTCAGTATACCCTTGTGGGATACGGCACCATGTTAAAACACGATTCTCCAGCCGGAAAGCAAATAAAAATTGGCTTTCATCATGCAATGGAATGGAGAAAAACGCTTGACACAAATCGATTCGGTACCATGGGACAACATGGAACCACAATCGCACTGATTTTTCTCACATCTTGAACTATGCGATATTTGCAGCTCTGCTTCTGTAGTCCCATTATTGGTGAATTGCATGGACTTTCTTTTGTCTCTTTCAAGATGCCCTGCAAAATCATGGAATCAATCACAGGTGTAATCCCTGCCACCATTTTGGGGGTCAGGTTGTATTGGGACATTCTTGGAAAATCTGCATTTGGCTTGATCTGTATACGGACTGGTTCCACTCCTCGAATCAGTCCTATCTCTTCACCCGTGTAGTCCCACACCACTAGTGAAACAGGGTCTCTTAAATCCAGCAGCATGTCTTCCACTGTCAGTAGAGGAAACATATCAACACAGTGGTTCTGATTTGCCAATTTGAATGCAATGTCATCATCATTAGTCTGTAGTTCTACTCCCTTGGGTGTACCATAGAGGGTACAACTCAGCTTGCACAAGAGATCACGTACCAGCAAACTCACTGGACTTGAATCTCACACCACAAATTGGTGTTGATCTTGATAAATTCATATTTTTACAGGTATTTCTTCTATCAATAGATTAGATATTCTCCAACTTACGATGCCTACAACTTGGATCGATTGTCCCGAGAGGGGTAGGTTTGGAACTACTGCAGATCTCACAGTAGAACGGGTATCACCAGTATCAATCAAGAATGAAATGAGATGGCCGCCTGCGTCTGCCTCCACATACGGTCCACTCTGGTCTACCTCTAAGACTGCGCCAAGGGGACAGTCTTCCTCCCCCTTCAGGCACCGTCATTGTGACAGGTCCTGATCGAATCCGTCTGGAGTTTCTATGAAGGGCATTTGGTGGTACGCTCGATTACTCTGCGGAACTCTCAGAGGCTGGGGAACTTGCACTAGCTGGTTCTCACCACCCCATTGTAAGATCTGGGTCTTGTCACAGTGGGTATTACATCGGGCACCTGTAAAAGCTCTCCCTCTTGTAACTGATTTGCTGGATTTGCTTGACACTCGCGCTTCCAATGCCCGATTTTGTGACAATAATGATAAGCAGTCGTTTGCTTTAGCATGGCAATGTCAATACCTGTCTTCGGGCCTGTACCCTTCCATTTGCCCTGTCCAGCATTGTTCTGGACATTTTGAACCCCTCCTTGATTGTTTCCCGGATTCCGACCCAAGGTTCCCCCATTTGTCTGCACGTGATCCACTCTGTTCGCATTCCTCATTTGGACCAACATCAGCTTGTCCTTTATTCTCCTGTGCTTGGCATCTACCTCATCACTGCAAAACCTGGCATAACGTAGGATTTCATCCACGGACTTGTTCTGCCAGCAGGTTAAATGATCTTGAATCATAACACTAATTTATGGTCTCAGTCCTAGTACAAATTTGGAAACAAACTGTCCCATATCTTTAGGGTCAAGAGTATTTAGACCACTGTATTGCTTAAAGGCTTGCAATAGCCATTCATAGTAAGCATGTACTGATTCTTTAAGTTACTGGGTCATCCGATCAATTTTAACCCAATCGATATCTTGTAGGGCTATTTTAGACTGTAACCATGTAACCATTTGTTCAAACTTTATCATAACCAAAGGTGAAGGACCATGAGTTATGGGCTTTCTGTTTGGTTCTGCAGAAGGCAATCAATAGCAATTTTACAGGTGGACCACAAGTCACTAGGAACCACAATATCAAACAATGTATTCAGGTCAGGTCAATCCACAACACTTTTGAAATCTTTACAAAGCGGTCGACTTGCTTAAACCATTCAGCAGGTTTCTCCCTCAACCAAGAAAAATCATTTGTGAACGTTGCTAGATCACCCTGCTCCAAGGCACATTCACATACCCCCCACTAGGCACGTCTCGCAATGGGTATGCCTCAATGCCTGGTGTTCCCCCTCCTGGAGGCGGCGTTACTCCTGTCACTTTCCTAGCACTCTTTTTCTTTGACCATCTTTCCTCACACTTGTCAAGCATGCTCCATGCATGTTTCCCTATGATCAACTCCTGAATGTGGGTTTTCAAGCCTGTTACCCTTTTCTCTTCCAGTTCCTGATCACTGTAATTCAACCTATGGCTTCCCTGTAACATTTTTGTTTTGGACAAATCTACCTCATATTTTCGGGCCAATTCTTTCAATTTCTTATGCGCTTGCCACGCTTTACGAGTGACATGCTTCGCCACAAACAATGGCTCATCCTGCTCGTAAATCTCTATCCTCTCCAAAGGCAAGCTCCCACTGATGATTTCATCTACCTCATTCTTCAACCTCACTACATCCAACAATTTTGCTTTTACCGAGGCCTTGATTGTGCCCTGACACAATGTGCTACTTTGTCCTTCTCTATCATTGCTCCGATTTCTTTGCCAATTCTCTGAAGTTGGGGTCTGCAACACATGCTAGTTTCCAGAGGTTCCCTGACCTGTGCCTTCTTCTGGTATCCTTCCCATGGATACCCTGACTGGAGCTTCCCACATTCTAAAATCTGATTTTGAGTTCACTAATGACACAGATCGTATGGTACTAGACCCAACATGTACTCTTGGATGATCTGCAGTTGCTGGCAATGGGCTACTAGACTCTATAGGCACCAGAAACTGATTGTTCCCGTTTATAGTAATATTTCCCCCTGAGCTGACCCTTTCTTCTAACCCTGACTGTTGTTGACTAGCGTTTTCCACTAAACTTGGGTCATACACAGAGACTACAGGTCCGATGGTGATCGGTACCGTAAGGGCTTCCGGAAACCACAAATCAGCATTGACTCCACTAGATTCTGCACCTCCTAATGCCCATATCCCTATTTCTTCTACTCCTGCTGAAATCCTTCCCACTACCCCTGCACTAGGGCCTGTCTGTGCTGTTACCTCTTTTTCATATTCGCTGCATTTGCTAGTTCTCGTCTTCCTTCTTCTGAATGTGGATTGTAATGTGGAGGACGCTCTGACAACAAGGCTGTCATTGGTATCACTCCAATCATTTCCGTTATCCCTTCCATTTCTATCCAGAGTATCTCCCTCTCTCACCAGCATTGGGTACAATCTCTCTCCCTCAATGGTGTCTACTCTCCATCTCTTTAGTTGTGCATCCCATCGTATATCCTGGTATGCCTTCATTGCCTTTTTCATCTTCCCATGGAATCTCACCCTGCTCTTTGCCTGAGCTGCTCCTATCCACGCATCTAATGCCTCAAACTGTGTTGGTCTAGGTGGAGGCCGTAGTGAAGACATCCCTCCCCTCAACTGGTACAACACCTCCAATCGAAATGAACCATAACGTGGAAAAGCCAACTCTCCCTCTTTTTCAGTGATTTTGTGCCAATTTTGAAGCCAATTTATAGTGTGGAGTGCTACGTTTGTTGCCCTATTGTGTGCTGTAATATCCTCAGGCAGTGCTTCCTCACCCACTCGAGTAACCACTCCCCGATCTCCCCTGCAGAGATCACGTAACACCCTAAAGCATCGCATGATTAAGTATGCATTTTCCTTAAACTGACAAGATTTTCTCAATTACCACTTCCTGATGACTACCAACCAATCCCACCGTGGCGTTACACCAACTTTCCTATAGCAGCGTGGCACACTCCGTAATTTTCTGTCTTTCTAAAAGACCAATATAAGTCAGCCACTCAAGAACATTCACACACAGCGACTCTCGAATTGCACTGGTCACCTGAACCAATATAGTCCACCCCTGTACATAAGGTTTACCATACAATTCTCACACGTCCCATTCACACAAAGTTCCCTGTCTTAGGTGGAATTGCCAATGACGTCTCATGACAACTCCTCAAACATGCGGTCAGGCAATCACAACAAATCAGTGCCTTCTACACAATCAATATATCCTGGGATCTGAGGCCACTTTGGGGCCTGCTACTCAAACCACAAACATTGGATCACGTACTGCCCGAAACCACATTCACTTGACTCTCACACAAACTCCGCCAGACATCACACAATTAACACTATTGCACAATCTAACACACAACGCATCCCTATTGATACTCACTCCCCTGTTCGCCGCTGTTCTTGCAGCACCATCAATCTCCTTTGCTCTCTGCCAAAGTCTGTTGTTCTCTGTTCTAATTCTCAATCATTGGGCTCTATCGTGGGGCTCTAGGGGTCTAAGTCTTTTCTAGAGTTTTCTAGATTCTCTCATCACTTCCTGTGAGAACCATCCTACACTGCTACCAACTGAATGAGCAGGGTTCCACGTTTTAGGTCTGCTCTGGAACCCTCAGTCGATAACTCTTTTTTCGGTATGAAAGCGTGGGGGGGAGGGGAGAAATCGTTAGCCAATCAATCATTACAGTTCCAATGAACTATGACTCTGAAGAATCAGACTCCCAATTAGGTTTAGTTAGCTTATTTCAAAGCCAAGAACAGTTGGACGCACAGACACCTCAAGATGAGGGTATAGAAATACATTGCAACTAATACAAAGCTAAACCTACGTGTGAAGTATGCACAGAATAATCAGTTCAAGGACCAGAACACAGAAAATAACTGCACAGACGTCAAGATATCCCTTCATTGGAGGTTCGTGGGTATAAAGCATTAGTCTGTCCCTATACTGCAACTAGCATGACATCCCTACTGAGCTTTTTCCAAGGCAAGGTCCATCAAGGTGTCAGCATGTGAAGTCTTCCTAAGAAGTCTCTTTACATCAGATGGGTCAAGTAGCATAAAGCTACAGAGCTCGTTCTAAGTTGCTCTCTCTCTTAAGGCAAGGCAGAAAGTCCCCGGACACTGTCCCTAACTTTGATACATCACTCTTCCAAGTAGCATCCCAAGATGCATTGCAGCATCACACCATCCAGTCAAGCCACCTCCTCATAGATGATTTTTCACACAGCAGCAATGCTCCCAGGCCTTGGCGAGATGACCTTCTTTCCCAGGCTTATTCCGATGAGAAAGTACAACAGTTCTTTATTATCAGTCTCAACATTCAATGTATCCTCTCATCCCGAAGCATAACTCCTAAAACAAAGACATTATTCTAGCTAACAAATATGAATTCTCCACCTGCAACAGAAACTTGAGAAAGAACAAATACAACATGCACATTAAATCTAATGCAAGAGCTTCCAGGGGAAAAATACAATTCAGGCCTACAGAAATCAGCCAACATAAGATATGGCACAAAGGCCTCATGAAACTACACATAAAATGAACGTTATTTACAAAGCGTCTCTAAATCAACACATTACATAAGCACATCAAATATGTAAATACTTGTCAGCGACATGCACGATTTCTGCACGTTAAAGTTTTCAGCTAAACGCACGTAGTTGCAACAGTAATTTCTTCACGTTCACATGGAAAAAATTCCTAACACATCACCTTTGATGTTATTACAGTTCACATTCTAAGGCTCTAAGTTAATACAATAAAGGAATATATGTAGGTGCGGACTACCCATGATTATAATGCACCCCAACAAATGAAAGAGCAAAATTTGCTCTCTAACAGTACGAAGGGACACCCTACTTGGATGGTCCCCTTTTACTAATTGGGTTTATCTCTCCGTGCCACCCATGGTCAAGTAAAAAGACACAATGTAGTTGCCCCACCTTGTGACCTCTTCTTCTATTTATTACAGAGATACCCACTATAGGCTTGTGTGATTAAAGGACATTAATTGTTCCTTGCACTAGGATACTTTCCACCAAATCGACTCAGTGTTACGACAATCATGGTCACCCAACTCTATTAATGAGATTAAGGAGAAGTCGCCCCCATACAATTTGGGGTAATTGAGTAAATTGACACAATAATGTAGATGTGTAGCATCGATAACACAGAGAACAATTTGGCCATAAAGCATGATGCACACAAAGAGTAGAAGAGAGCTTAGAAAGGTTTAATTTCTCAATACCAATACATAAGACAAAGAGCACTTTCTCCGTGAAACATAACACACAGAAAGACTTGAAACATAGCCTAAATTGGTTGATTAATGCGCAATACCAATACATCTACAGTGCTTACTCACTGTCATCTTCAGCGCCTGCAAGGTATCATACGGACAGGCTTTCCTGTTTTAAGTTTCTATTTTTGTAAATAATAGTAGTTTTTTCAGTGTTTTCAAAACTCATGAAAATCATTTCTTATTAATTTCAACGCACAGAAAATATATTTTTCCTGGGCTGGAAAGAATTCTACTTTTATTTCCTTTCTTCCTTCTTTCCGATTTCCCATGCCTTACTTCTCCTTTTTCCTTGAATTTGCTTTATCATATACCTTTTTAATATTTCTCTCACCTTCCTGCCTATCATCTCCCTGTCTATCATGATTTCCAACAATCATTGCACTCCTCTCCCCAGGAGGCCAAATTTCACTCCAAGTCAAGGATGTGCATGGCTAGAGATAAGTTTGTACCTCATTAAAATTTGATCGCAGCAGATACAAGATTAATGGTGGGCATTTAATGCACCATTCTGCTGCTACTTTCTCAAGTCAAATAACAATGAGCTGCTGATAGAGGATTTTTTACTTAGGGTATGCAGTACATGTTCTAGGGTTTTCCAAGATCCATTATTGTAAGCCAGTGTTATATTGTCCGGTTCTTTGTCTCAAGATACCATGAAAGGAATGAATACAAATTGATTATTGCAGTCTAGTATGTGCCCTTTCCTGCTGTCCATGGTCATAGGAGAGAAGCCTGCTGAGGATTTAATATAGATACTGTTGGCTTCATGACCTTTGGTGACAGCAAACTGAGCTGCTGCATGGAAAATAGCTGAAGTAGTAAAACAAATTCAAGGGCTACAGGACACCTTTGGTTGTTTGATTGTGTAGGCCACCCTGTGAATGAAGACAACTAGTGTGGCATGGGAGGTGAAATAAAAATGTAGGAAGACCACAAAGCAATGCTTAGGCACTTCTGTGAATATATATTTTTATTTCTCTGCATGCTGTTGTTACATTGTTGTGTCATTTCTACTGAATATTGTGTTTATTTGTAAGTCAGTGTGAGCACTGTTATGCATTGGTTTCTGCCAGAGAACTAAGGCCTTTGTTTTGATTTGAAAACAGTACGGGACTGCTGTGCTCCTGATTGGCATATGCAAGCATTGCGTCAGTTTTATATTGTGTGCAGCAGTTACCCAACATGCACCGACAGTTCTGGTTTGTTTTCCAACTTTTGCAGAAAGAAGCACAGCTAGATATGAGCCTAATAAACACACCACAGTAGCATACAGAGAACATCAAGCTAAAGTCAGATGATGAGAGACATGCTGCTAAAAAGGAACAGGGCACTGGAAGTAGGTCTGGGAGGCCTAGAGAGCTTGGAGATGGTAGAATTTAATGGCATTCCATGATACAAGAATGTGGCTTGCATTATAGAAAAAATGCCTATAGTTAAGGACTGCATTTATATTGCTTTGACAACACAGGGTGCCAAAATAATATAAGTGCAGCACATTTTTTTCTTTTTCAGTGTTCTCTAAAAAGCAACGATTTATTTCAGTGGGCTTTTATTTGTTAAAATAAGTTTTCATTGAAAACCAGAAACCCTGCATACGAGCAAGGCGCTGTGCTTCATCCCCTAGTCTCCTGATGGACAAGGGTTAAAAGGTTTAGGTGACCTACAGAATTGAGCTCAATGTACCATGTGCTATCTAGTGTGAGCACACATGTGTCGTGTTTTTATGGCGTCAGAGTATGTGCATATACAAGTCAGTCTTATACGATTATACCGAGAGTGCTTGTGAGTTTTGTCCCCTAGTAGTTCGGACCTTTCTCCGGCTTATTACAGTTAAGGAGTTTTCTTCATTCTTTCACTAGGTGAAGACAACCAAGAAATAGACAGAAGGGTCCATTGTCCTGGTGAAAATCAGAGGATGATGGACAGAAACTTGTCAACCTTACGATGATAATGAGGGAGGTGGCAAAATAATAACTGGTTTCTCCCTCTCTTACATTACGGCTTTATTGTACAAGATAGGACTTTTACAATATACGAAAAAAAGTGATTCTATGCACTTCTATCTGAATGCAATTTTAACAGTTTTTCAGTATTCCTCAACCTGTCATTCGCATCTTCAATAAGTGATACTTTTCAAAATATTTCCAATAGCTCAGGACGAGCCCGTCAAGCACTCAAAAGGTGCTGGTGAAGGAGTGACCCTGATGATGAGCATTCCATATGATGTGGGTGAGGGATTCCATCCTTTTTGGATAAATTTTCCAGTTTTTCAATTAGTCTACTCAAGGACCATCATGTCATATATGGCCTAATAAACATATAAACAAGGTACCCTGGGCTTACTAATTCTGATCTTTAGATCCACACAGTTCCATTTATTCCCAGGAAAAGAGTGAGGACTTCAGAAAATGTTGGTTGTGACAGCCATTTTGCTTTTACACAGTCTTTTTTCATTGATTGGTTGCACAGGTGTACAATACTGACTTGAAGTTAGTAGTTTGTAGGATTTTCCTACAGATATGCATGGCCAAGATGAGTGCAGAGTAGGTCAACCCCTCTTGCTCCTCTGTTCAAGACCCCAACATCTACAGGTACTCCCGGACAGAGAACCCAGAAAAGACACAGAGACACAGGGCAACTAGTGACAACACACAGCGTCAGCAAGACACAGTGAGAGATGAGGTACTGATGAGATGGTGGACTGCAGGGAAGAGCACTGTCAGTAAAAAGCAGTGAAAAACAAGACCTGGTAGGTACCCCGGTATGTGGGTGACATCCGCCATGCCATATCAAGAAAAGAAGCAGCATTAATAAGTGGAATCATGCCCGAGACAGACCAAGATATTGGCGTTCTGCAACAATGAATAATCGTGAAGGCGATGCCCTGGCATATATCGGCCCCGTACAAGCAGCAAATGCCCAGAATAATGGGTAGATCCGGTTGGGCAAGGCCCAACACCATCCGCTGAGGCCTGCTCATATGACTTACAAGGTGAGGAAGCAGCATGGTACTGCAGCACTGGAGAAGAGGAAAAGCGTGACGAGGGAGTGGCGATACAACTCTAAGCCAATGCTTGGCCACTTAAGGACTGAAAGGCAACTCATGAGCCAATAGACTTACGCTAGCGGACAGGTGGGGCCCCTCAAAGTAAGATCATTTGTTCCTGCCCAATATAAAAGAGAACTGAGGGCCAAAGGCAGAAGCATCTCAATCTGAGAGTCAGAAGCGTAGGAATTATGAACCAGACCCACAGAGGGCAGGCCCAGGCTACTCATAGTCAGGACAGATAAATGTAAGCCCAGAGCACAATCGTGGCAATTAACAGGCTCAGCGAGCCAGAGACTGAGGTAAGCAATAACCTATATGTGTACCATCACATACAAGCAAGTTTGAGTTGCAACACTAGCCAGAATAAGCTCAAACTCACTTCCTATATAGCATGAACAATCCCACAAAGAATCCAGAGCACCAAAGAAAAGTCTGGCCTATCCATGGGATGGGTCTACCAGGGTCCCTGCAGGCTCTTCTGGCCGTCAGAGAGGCCAATAAGTACCCAACTCATAAGGGACAAAGCACTAAATGAATTTTTCTCAGTGTTCAAGAAACAGTCCATCTGATACTCGCCCTAGCACTTGGCCGCCCATGAGTGGGAAAATAGCTACAGAATCTGGCCCCCTGTTAAGCCACGATGAACACAAGTCTAGGGGTGGGTGATAAATTCCACTCTGCTGGTGGAGCTGAAGTCGCTTCATGACACAGATACATACTTGTGTACCAAAAAGCCTACATACAAGGCTCATCTAGAGAAAACGTTTAAGACAAATCATTTGTGTCATAAAGATAAAAATTACATCAGAACATATATCAAATATTTTGTTTGATGAATTTTTAAATGTATTCATGGAACTTGTATATCTACATATTTTTCTGATTGTTCAGTTTGAATGTTGATATGGATGTGGTGTGTATGTGGTGTGCTTCATTTTTTAATGTTTAAACAAGGAAAACATTATTATCAATAAATAACTATTTTTGTACCTCTTAATGTATATTGGTTTGTGTCTTGCCTGATACTTAATTTGTTCTTGTTATTACCATTGTTGAAGTTGCCCAAGAGATTTACAGTATATAGTTGGTGGAATTTTGGCTACTCCACATTATGATTGCAATGAGGAGTTCTGGACAAATTCCATCAACCGCCACATGGCTGAGTTCTTTCTTTCACGCGGCTCACCAACGGTAAGTTGGCAAGCTCGAGCAAGATTTGACATCCTCTAGCATTATTTTCAGGTGCTAGGAGGGCACCCAGCGAGATTTCTTCAACACGGGCGGTCGCCAGCAGTCATGACCATTCGTGATTAGAAAGCTGTCGCTCACGTGAAAACCTACTGAAGTTGCAGCAAACTCAACTCGAAATGTAGTGCCTTCTGGCATGCCGTGTGGTGCCGTTCGAGCTGATTTATCAGCATATAACGAGCTCCCGGCACTAAATCACAGTGCAAGCAGTGCGGCATGGCTATTTCAGCCCATTTGCGGAACTCTGCATAATCTCGCAGAGTTTTCATGTATCTCCGCTGAACACCAAAAATGGGAGGTAGAATAGCATAATAGAAGCGGCCAGGGCCAAAGGGTCTATACAATTTGTAGGTCACAAACTCCTTCTGTATTAGAACTTACCACTTGTTACCCTACAAAACTAGAGAATTTTGACAAATTACTGATTTTTTTAAGAACTTGGGCACACCCATTAAGCTTATCTTTCAGTGGGGTGGGCAATTCCACCAACTGCGATCAGATACATAGGCAAGCAAAATTCTAGACATTTCTGAGTCCTTAGAAGGATGGGAGGGACAGACTCCAGCTCCACAAAAGGACATCCACAAAGCTCTGATTAGCAGGGGATGGAGGGATGTTACACATAAGATAGACTCTAAACCAGATCCTGACACACTAGCATAAGAAAGACATGCAGTCCTGAAAAGCCTCAATACAGACCATGAAACAGAGAGAAATACTCAAAGAGAGAAAATATTCCATACAATAAAAGGAAACTAGTTAAGTGGCCAGTGGGTCAGAGTTAATAATACATAAAGAGGGGACGACACACAGAAGTAGCTGCAATCTAGTGGGAGTGGGAGGGAAAACAATAAAGTATATTGAGACTTGAGTGGATCCCTTTAGGTCCAGAATAGTTCCAAATGAATAATGTTCAAGCTGTTCCCAGTTGAGGTTTGAGAAAGGGGTTGGTTTGCCTGTTTAAATGTTTTAGAGATATGGACCCTGTGAAAAAACTGCACCTTTCTGCATGGTCACCCCCATTTTATTGCTGAAGTTAATTGCTGGATTTTGGATTCCATACCCTGGGACACTGCTGTCTAGTACCCAGCTGGTGAATGGCCCTGACGAGGTGTGAAAACTGCTCACAAAATAGATACAAAGGGTTGGGTGTGGAAAGGTGTTTCGTTCATCTTGCATGAAGACCAGTTGGACAGTGCCAAAGAACCTATTTTACTTCAAAGGGGGGCTCCCCTGTCACAAGCATATGTCAGTAGACCAATACCTGATTAGGAGTGACTGGTATAGGAAACTGGGTTATTAGTTTTTCAGGATGTTACACCTGAGCAAGTAATAGGTCCACAATTTCCCTTTTCAGGGAACTAAGCACCCCATTGTAGCACTTGACTCTCTAAGGGTAGCCAAGCAGGGCAGCCCAAGGGCTACTCAGAGGAGGTGGTGTGGGCTAGTAGTCACCATTTGCTGGCACGCAATGATAACTCTCAATAAATGATTGTCCAGTCAGTGATTTTGTTTTAGAAAAATGAAAACTTCATTTATTACAGACACACACACACTAATAAACACTACATTAATTTAGAAATGTATACATAAGGCATATAGAGATATCTTGGTGACTAAGGGGTCAACCCCCTCAAAATCAATGTACCCCCCACCTATACCACATAGCCTATCACTATTTAGGGAGGTATCACTTAAAATAAAACAGGGCTATTGGCTTTGTCAAACGGTCATCTCAATACATATAGGGCAAGCCTATTGGCTTTGTCAAAGACCACCACATGAAAACACAAATAATGCACATGTTAAACTACCATCATTTCAATAAATTAATTTCCAGGGTGCAGAGACAGAATATCGACGTCGAAATATCGAATTGCATGAATATCGATTATCGAGTCAAGAATATCGATGGTGGAAAATATCAAGGTAAGTTTCTTCATTGTTTAAAATATCGATTTTTGTGAAATGTAGAAATATTGATTTTGTAAATATTGATTGCAAATATATTGATGTAAATAATATCGACTGTGTTCTTTTGTTTTTGTTTAATATTGTTTTTTTTATTAATTTGGTAGTAGTTATTTTATATTTTTCAATTTATTTTTTATGTGAAAAAGTTTGTTTTTATTGTATTTTAATTTGATTTTAGAAGCGGGATGTTGGGTTTATAAGGGATAAGGGTGGGGAGTAATTTAAAAATATTTGTTTAAAATTGTAAATAATTTTTACATTTTTGTAAACTTTTAGGAGTGGGATGTTGGGTTTATAGGGGATAAGGGTGGGAGTAATTTAAGAATGTTGGTTAAAAATAAATTTTGATAAAAACATTATTTAAAGACAAATAATTTAGAATTTTTTTTTTTGGGTGCTAATGTTTTGATTTAAATTGTGTAAAATATTTTATACATTTTTTCTATTTAAAAAAATAATTAAATAAATATGTCATTGGTTTATTTTTAAATTTCTTTTACATCGTTTTTATTGTTTTTTTTAGTTTTAATAAAAAAAAAAATTTGGATAATTTTGAACTTTAACATTTGAAAATTTTAATTGTGCTTTAGAATTTAAGATTTATATTTTTTTATTCTTGTGAGAAGGGGTGTCACATTTTAAATATTTTTTTTAATAATTGTATTTTCATTTTTTGGGGACATTTTTAAAACAAAATTGTTAAATTTTTAATTTTGATCAAAAATGTAAAAAACTGTAAATGTTTTTTTTTCTCATTGTTTTGAAGTATTTTATATTTTTACATATTTGTAATTTTTAAAATATGTAGCATTTTCCTTTATTTTATTTTTTGGGAGTTAGGAAACGTAATTTTTTGGGGGTTTATTATCCAACACTTTCTTTGAGTTGAGTTGGTTTTGGAGTTGGAATAGTAATTTATTATGGTTTATTATCCAGCACTTTCTCTGAGTTTAGTTGGGTTTTGGAGTTGGAATTGTAATTTTGTACGGTTTATTATCCATCACTTTCCCTGAGTTTAGTAGGTTTTGGAGTTGGAATAGTAATTTTTCGGGGTTTATTATCCAGCACTTTGCCTGAGTTTAGTTGGTTTGGGAGTTGGAATAGTAATTGTTTGGGTTTATTTTCCAGCACTTTCCCTGAGTTTAGTTGGTTTTGGAGTTGGAATAGTAATTTTTTGGGGTTTATTATCTAGCACTTTCCCTGAATTTAGTTGGTTTTGGAGTTGGAATAGTAATTTTTTGGGGTTTATTATCCAGCACTTTCCCTGAGTTTAGTTGGTTTTGGAGTTGGAATAGTAATTTTTTGTGTTTATTATCCAACACTTTCCCTGAGTTTAGTTGGTTTTTGAGTTGGAATAGTAATTTAATATGATTTTCGGTCCAGCATTTTCCCTGAGTTTAGTTGGTTTTGGAGTTGGAATTGCAATGTTTTGGGGTTTATTATCCAGCACTTTACCTGAGTTTAGCTGGTTTTGTAGTTGGAATAGGAATTTATTATGGTATATTATCCAGCACTTTCCCTGAGTTTAGTTGGTTTTGGAGTTGGAATAGTAATTGTTTTGGGTTTATTATCCAGCACTTTCCCTGAGTTTAGTTGGTTTTGGAGTTGGAATAGTAATTTGTTTGGGTTTATTATCCAGCACTTTCTCTGAGTTTAGTTGGTTTTGTAGTTGGAATAGTAATTTTGGGGGTTTTATGATCTAGCACTTTCTCTGAGTTTAGTTGGTTTTGGAGTTGGAATAGTAATTTATTAAGGTTTATTATCCAGCACTTTCCCTGAGTTTAGTTGGTTTTGGAGTGCGAGTAGTAATTTTTTTGGGTTTATTATCCAGCACTTTCCCTGAGTTTTGTTGGAGTAGTAATTTTTGAGGGTTTATTATCCAGCACGTTCCCTGAGTTTAGTTGGTTTTGGAGTTGGAATAGTTATTCTTTGGGGTTTATTATCCAGCACTTTGCCCGAGTTTGGTTGGTTTTTGAGTTGGAATAGTAATTTAATATGATTTATTGTCCAGCATTTTCCCTGAGTTTAGTTGGTTTTGGAGTTCGAATAGTAATTTTTGGGGGTTTATTATCCAGCACTTCCCCTGAGTTTAGTTGGTTTTGTAGTTGGAATAGTGATTTACTATGGTTTATTATCCAGCACTTTCCCTGAGTTTAGTTGGTTTTGGAGTTGGAATAGTATTTTATTAGGGTTTAGTATCCAGTACTTTCCCTGAGTTTAGTTGGTTTTTGAGTTGGAATAGTAATTTTTGGGGGGTTTATTATCCCGCACTTTCCCTGAGTTTAGTTGGTTTTGGAGTTGGAATAGTAATTTATTACGGTTTATTATCCAGCATTTTCCCTGAGTTTAGTTGGTTTTGGAGTTAGGAATAGTAAATTTATATTGTTATTATGTCATTTTTAAAGAGTTTATATGTATATTCAAATAAAAAAGGAGACATATGTTAGTTTTTATTGTTAATGTTTTTATTTGCAAACGTATTTTTTGGGGTTCACAATTAAATTGTTTTTATTTAGTTTTGTTATACAATTCTTGACAATATTAAAAACATGATTCATAAATGTTGATATTATTCAGAATTTATTTTAGAGTATAATATATTTTTAACATATATTTTTCATGTACATTTGCAAATTGGTAAATTTTCTGAAGTATAGTATGTAATAGTAAAGTAAATATATTTTTAGTTCTTTTATTTTTTATCATTTGGTACATTTGTTTTTACATTCTTTTAAATACCTTTTATATAATTTTATTTTTGTTGTAAAATTATATATGTATTTTACAATTGTATATTTTGTTCATTTTTTTATTATTTGGTATATTAAATATTATTAAGAAAATAATATTCAATATATTAAATAATTTACAATTTTTTTACAATTATATTTTTGTGCCATATTTTTTTTATAAAACATTGTTATATTGGTTGTACATTTACAATAGTTTTATTGTAATTTATATTTTGAAGGTGAGTACATCAAAACAAACATACATTTTAATATATATTAAATATTTTTTGAGTTTTTTCATAATCTAATATTTAATGTCTATTTTACAATTTTTGTAAATTTTTTGAACATTGTAAATAAAAAAATACATTTAATTTTGGGGATTTATTTTATAATTTCTCCATTCTTGTCTCTGGGGAGTCAGTCTTTTTTTCATTTTTATTACACGGCCATTTGTTTTCCTTTTTTCACTTTTCTGTCCATCTGTTTTGTTTTTAGACCATTTTGCAAGACGGAACCTTGCGGTTGGGAGATGTGTTTCATTGGTTAAGGTAAGTTTGATTTATTTTACTTTAAAGGTAGTTTTAGGGTAGGGGCTAGGTAGTAGTAGTGTAGTTAGATTTGTTAGGATGTTAATTGTTCGTTTTTGGTGTAGTTAGGTGTTGTTTTGGTAGTTAAGGGGCCGATTCCGATTCGGGCCGGAAATCTCTCCGACCGAGCCAGACTCAGAGAGATTTCCGACCGAATCGGACCTTAGCAGCCCGACCGAACGAGTACGATGCACACGTATGCCATCGGACTCGATTCGGTCGGACTCCCATTGAAGTCAATGGGAGCCTGTCGTACAACGCGTACGCGGGCTCCCATTGACTCAATGGGTGCGAGGCGAACAGGGGCGCCCCCTACAGCGTGTACACGGCAAAGCGACTCGCGCCGTACACGCACAGGTAGGGGGGACCCATGGGTCCCCCCCCGTGTGCGACTCGCGCGGCTACGCGTACAGGGGGGTCCGACACGGACCCCCAAAGTACGGCTCCGACTGCTCCTTCGAGCCGGACGGCGCGAGTCGGTCGGACTGCTCGCGGCGCGCATCGTACTTGCCCGGCCGGGGAACGTCTCCATTGAGCGGTGCGAGGCGTGTCCGAGTGAGTCGGTCGGAGCGGTCGGCTTTCGCGTACGAGTCGGTCGGTGCGGTTGGGTCTTGCGAACGAGTCGGTCGGAGTTTTCGCATCGTACTCGCTCGCCCGGACGCACGTGCGAATCGGTCGGGAAACAGGGCTCCGAATCGGATCCGGTAAAGCCGAATCTGATTCGGAGCCCTACCGGCCGAGATCGGAATCGGCCCCTTAGTGTTTTATGTGTTTGACGTAGTGTTGGGTAGAAATAGAGTGTTATGTAGTGTTAGTTATGTGTTGTTTAATTATGTTATGTTGTAATTAATGTGGATATTAATGCTTGTGGGTTTGTACATGTTATTGTGGGAGGGTGTTCTTTTTTTTTTTTTTTTACAGGTTTTCCGTTTCGTGAAGGGATGGTGCTGACGACGCGTTTATTTTTTCCAAAAAGAAAAATGTATTTTGTTTCTTTAAAACAAGTTAATTTTTTACATTTCCTTTTATTTTTCGGGTTAGTTGTAGCATTTTTTGTGAAGGTTTTTGAGGGTTTTGTTATTGAGAGGATTGCGTTGTAGGAGCCTTTTTTCTACAGTTCCATTTTTGCGGTTTTTTTGTGCTAATTTTCGGGTTTTTGAGGGTTTCGTTATTGAGAGGATTGGGTCCTTGGAGCGTTTTTTCTTCAGTTGTATTTTTGCATTTTTTTTGGGCTTTCTTTTTGAATGGATTCGTCTTTCGATTTATCTACTACGGATTTGTTCGTTTTCGAGGACCGTCTAATGCAACATAACTGTAAGTTATTTTTTATTATTATGGATGGGAAACAGTTTTGGTTACATTTGGTTTGTTTGTTTCTTTTTTTATTTAATAATTAAATTATGTCATATATTAATACGTACGTTTTTAATTTTTGAATGACATAATTATAATTATTAATTTAAAAAGAGTAGAATTGTGTAGTTTAAATGTTTTGTGATTTTAAAATCCTTTTGATGTTTAGGATTGTTTTTTGTGTATTGTTTCGATTTAGCAATCATGTCTAGGTATTCTAGCCCTTTGGTGTTTGGAAATAGTCTAGTTTTATGTTGTAGGTATTCATACATTGTTTTTGTTTTTTTAGTGCCGATTTTAGTCAGGGATTGCTCTAGCCTTAGCTCTTGATAGCTCTGTTCTTTTTTATGGCTTCTATTAGTTTGTGTAAGGTAGGTTGTCCTCTTCCTATTGTGGCTTGGAAGGCATTGTGCCATTCTTCCACCGCGTTATTAGTTTTAGCTTTTTGAGCCAGAGTGCTATCGTAGGCGTTCCACCAGGGGATTTGGAACTTTGGTTGTCTACGGTGCCCTGACCTATGTAGCCTTCCAGCCCACCCAAGTGTCTTCAAAGTAGTCTAGGAAGGGAGTTAGTTTTGTTTAGTTTGCTTGGTAGAAAGGGCTTTCAAGAAGTATGTTATAGTGGTTGGCTACTTCAGTTGTTGCTACATAGGCTAGGGCTATTCATTTTTTTTATTCGATAGGCACATTTGCTATTGGTGGCGCAATCTATACTTAGGGGTCGATTACGATGGCGGTCGGAAAAGCATTCCGACCGCCGTGGTACCGGAAAATAACCGTCCGCATGTACCACGGCAAAACCGACGGTCAGATTAGGATGGACCGCCAGAGAAATCCGACCGCCGCGGACGGATTCCACAAAACTCCTCCAGGAACGTCCGGAATCGCTGAAAATCCGTCCGCGGCGATCGGATTTGCTGCGGAGAGACCCAAAACTGCCAATCGACCAGCGGAATGACTGCAAGTGAAATTACGATACGATGGCGGTGCCAGCGGAACGATCAGTTGTTTCCGACCGCCGCGATCGCAACTAATGCTGAATGGGAGAGCCGGCAGAAGGGCTGTTGCATTCCGACTGCCGCGGTCGAGCCGGAAGAGTAATGGTGGTCGAAAGCAACCACACAACAAGGCTACCAAGTGTGGCTGTATATCTGGCTCAGCCTCAAAAAACACCTAACACACCCCAATGACACATCCCCATGGCAAGTAAAAAATACAAATCCCAGGTCAACCCAGACAACAAACCTGGCATGAATACTCCATTTTGACCCACCCACATAACTGAGTATAAAACTAGCCCCTTCCCTGCCCAGAATCCTTTGCACAACTCCAGCACTGAAGGGCCCAACCCCACAGCACAAAGGAGAGGCAAATCAGCACACATCACACCATCACAACCACACACACACCACACACATCTCCACCACCACCTTCACACCTGCACTTTTCACCCATTTGCACATCACACACCCTGGCACAGAAAAAAATGCCAAAATTCACTGACTATGAGTTGTCAGTCATGGTAGATGAGATAATCAGAGTAGAACCACATTTGTTTGGAAGCATGGTCCAACAGACACCAGTAGCCAGAAAAAATCAAATGTGGGCAAGGATAGTCAACAAAGTCAATGCAGTAGGGACCACCCCGCGCACCCTGAAGGACATCAGGAGGTGGTGGCATGACCTCAAGACCAGGTGACGTGCCAACAAGAACCATGAGCTGGCTCAGAGGACTGGCAGTGGCCCTCCCATTCCACCACTAACATTCAATGAATGGGAGGAGAAGGTGCTTGCCATACTGCATCCAGAGAGTCTCACAGGAATACCTGGGGGGAGTGGAGGCTGGTAAGTACCAACAAATGTCTCCCATTACACTGCTATGTACTGTCTTGCACAACTAGAAAGCTACACTTCCTAAACACAAATGCACTTACGTACAACACACTCTTCCCAACACATGTCTCACACATCTAACATGTCCTTCCTCAGAATCACCCCAAAGGTAGCTAGAAATATTTCCATGGGGGCCTGTGAACAGGCAGCCAGCACTACAACTTCCACCAGGCCCCCTTGTCCCACAGCTGAGCAGGATGGTACACTCCTCCCACTCATAACCATGTGGCAACCATTGCATTGCTCACCTTCACCTAACAGATAGGTAGCCTTATGAACAGGGAGGGGTGTTTGTGGGTGGGAAGCCTGCACTACAACTCCCACCAGGCCCCTTTGTCCCACTGCTGAGCAGGATGGAGCACTCCCCCCCCAACCATGTGGCAGCCATTTCATTGCACTCATCAAACTTACAGGTAGGTAGCCATCTTAACAGGGAGGGGTGTTTGTGGGTGGGAAGCCAGCACTACAACTCACCACAGGCCCCCTTGTCCCACAGCTGAGCAGGATGGAGCACTCCCCCCCAACCATGTGGCAGCCATTGCATTGCACTCATCAAACTTACAGGTAGGTAGCCATCTCAACAGGGAGGGGTATTTGTGGGTGGGAAGCCAGCACTACAACTCACCACAGGCCCCCTTGTCCCACAGCTGAGAAGGATGGTACACTCCTCCGACTCATAACCATGTGGCAGCCATTGCATTGCTCACCTTCACCTAACAGGTAGGTAGCCATCTCAACAGGGAGGGGTGTTTGTGGGTGGGAAGCCAGCACTACAACTCCCACCAGGCCCCCTTGTCCCACAGCTGAGCAGGATGGAGCACTCCCCCCACCCAGAACCATGTGGCAGCCATTTCCCTCCACTGTGTCACTGAACAGGTAGGTAGTCAGTGCATGCACCCTGCCATCCTTCTAAAAAAACATGGAGCCAGATGACCACACCAGCACTCACATGTCAGCCAACTTGGCATAGATCCAAAAGTCACATCCAGTGTGCAGACAGCTAAGCGCACATAACTGTCACAGAAATTAAACTTTGACTCACCAAGTCACATGTGAAAGTAATTTATGACACAATCATGCACAGCACAGAATGCAATGTGTAAGTGCCATGGTGTCAGAGCATGAAGGCCCATATGAACACGAAACATGCATGGTCAATCTGATAAACAAAGTAAAGTACATTATATGAAAAAGGTATGCATAACATTCCAATGGCTAGTTCTTGCTTAGCTGAAATTGATTACATGAAGAGCAAACAAAAAAGACGTATTACATAAAGTTGATGTGCTGCAAGTTGTTAGATGATGACATGTCCTTGTAATCACACAATATGTACGTGGCACATGGTTTCAATTTACATGTCACATCATGGACAAGTAATGTATGTACCTCAACATCATGTCATGATGCTCAGTATCTTGCTGCCATAGCAAGTGATTGCAATGTAAAGTGTTTGGTGTATCAAATGTAACATCCAAAAGTCTAACACCAAGCTTGTGGAGTGCACTTCAATGACCATTTAACCTCTGTTCAACAGGAGATCCACAAGCAACTGCAGCAGAAAATCCCACCAACCTGCAGAGCCTGCCTCCCCCCCGGAACATGAACTCTCGGATGCAGGCTCCCTACGTTTCTCAGATGAGGAGCAACAACCTGGCCCCTCCGGACTGCCAGGGTGCACCACGTCTCAGGCCCTCATTGTCCCCACCACCACCACCACCACAGCAACAACAACAGCGCTGACCCCTGCTACAACGAACTGTGCGGCCTCCACCACCACCATCACCACTGCTGCCTGTAACACTCTCCCTGCCTCAGTGGTTACCAACACCACAACATAATCAGAGGATGCCAGGGGGAGTGTGCGGGTGCGTCCAGTGCCAACGCCACAGGTCCGTGTCAGCAGGGCAGGTGGGAGGGCAACTGGGGAACAAATACAGGACGACACTGAGACTGAAGCCCTGGTCACCGTCACAAGAGTCCTTGGGGCATATGAACAGAACCAGGGACAGATGGGCCAGGTTGTGGAAGAAGTGCGTGAGCTCCGCCTGCTGCTGAGGTCCATGTACACATGTATGGGCCAACTTGTCGACCTCATGGGCCAGCTTGTGGGTGTTCTGAGGGACAGACATGCAGCCCAAATGACAGCTCAACCACCCTCCAGTGGCCCGCATGCTGATAATCCCACCACCTTAGCTGCGGCCACAGAGAGGGGTGAGCTGCAACAAAATGACTCCTCAAACACCACTGAGTCTGCAGCAGAGGGCCCCCCCCTGCAAAACGCACGAGGGGCCGTCCGAGAAACACCAGGGGAGGATCACATGGCCATGCACCATCCAAACGCAATTCGCTGAGCCAGCCATAATGGCACCTGTGTTCCCCTTGACATTGACTTTGTTAACTATCCTTACCCACATTGCCATGTTGATGGCAGGAGTCTGTTGGACTGTGTGACTACATCAATGTGGTGACTACTCTCTTTGTCTCATTTGCCATCACTGACAACTCATAAATTCACTTGGCACAATTTTGTAAATAATCACTTCTCTGTCACAAATACTTATTGTAAATAAACACTCTTTACACACCTATGTCTTTGTGTCAGCTCCATGTTTATCACAGTATGTACAATGTCAACTCAGATTCCAATGTACCACAAGCTCTGATTGTGACAAGGCATCGAGAGGGTGAAGGGACCTAGAAAGACACAAGAGAATGACATTTACTTGTCAGGTGATGCCATTACAGCTAAAACACACCAATAGTCATTAACGTACAAAAACCAGCACACATAACAATGAGCAACAACATCAACATAGACATGAGGTACCTGGATAAAAATACCCTGTGCCACACACATCAGCCAGTAGCCCAGAGCCAACAACAGCCAGCAGTCAAAAAGATCATCTATGCCTTGCCACTACCATCAAAGCCAACAGACAAAGTCACTGTTGTACAATGTCACTTACACTCAAGGGAAGTAGTTGTCGATGAGCTGTTGACCCAGGTCAACACCTTCCTCTTCTCCACTATTGTCGTCACTGGGCATGTGGGGGTTTTCAGGGGGGCATCTGCTGCTCATCATCGTCCAGGAGCAGGGGGATCTCCTTGCGCAAGGCCAGGTTGTAGCGCATGCAGCATGCAACTACGATCTGACACACCGGGCCTGATTCACAGAACTAACTTACGTCAAAAACGTAAAGTTAGTACTTTTGGTATTCACAGAATACACTTACTCATTTCAGTATTCACAGAAGTTAGTAGTCCTAACTTTAGGACTCCTAAATGCCTTCTGTGAATACCGAAAGTCTTAAAGTTAGGATTTTTCTCAGTTTAGGAGTAGTAAAGTTAGGAGTCCTAACTTTACTACTCCTAAACTGAGAAAAATCCTAACTTTAAGACTTTCGGTATTCACAGAAGGCATTTAGGAGTCCTAAAGTTAGGAGTCCTAACTTTACTACTCCTAAACTGAGAAAAATCCTAACTTTAAGACTTTCGGTATTCACAGAAGGCATTTAGGAGTCCTAAAGTTAGGACTACTAACTTCTGTGAATACCGAAATGAGTAAGTTCATTCTGTGAATACCAAAATGAGTAAGTGTATTCTGTGAATACCAAAAAGTACTAACTTTACGTTTTGACGTAAGTTAGTTCTGTGAATCAGGCCCACCTTTTGGGGAGAGTAGAGTAGTGCACCTCCGCTCTTGTACAGACACCGGAATCTAGACTTCAGAAGCCCAAAAGTACGCTCCACCACACAACGTGTCCTCCCATGTGCATCATTGTAGCGGCCTTCACCCAGAGTCCTTGGATTCCTCAGTGGGCTCAGCAACCAAGGCCGGTTGGGATACGCAGAGTCACCTAGGTGTGACATACAGAGAGCAATTTACTAATATAAACAGTAGCTGAGAACAGCATGTCACACATACAGCACACTACTTGACTCGGCGTACTCACCAACAAGCCACGCACGCTACAGATGCAGATTTGCCATCAGTTGTGGGATGATGCTGTGACGCAGTATGTAGGAGTCATGGGCTGATCCGGGAAATCTGGCACAGACATGGGAGATAATCATATCCGCTTGGCATACCACTTGCACATTAATGGAATGGAAATGCTTCCTGTTCCTGTATATGTGCTCACATGCCTGTGGTGGAACCAGCCCAACATGCTTGCAGTCAATGGCGCCAACAACATTAGGTATGTGGCCAAGGACATAAAAATCACCCTTCACAGCTGCCAATTCATGTCTCCTTGGAAAATGGATGTAGCGGTCCTTGTATGTCATCATTGCGGACAGGACATCACGTAGCACCATGCTGAACATCGCTTGAGACATCCCACCGGCGATGGCCACCGTGTACTGGTATGAACCAGTTGCAAAGAAATGCAGGGCCGCCATCACCTTAACTGTTGGTGTCAAAGCAGTCGGATAGGTTCTGCGAGGCCTCAGATGGGGCTCCAACTGACCACATAGGTCTTGAAGGGTAAGGCAATCCAGACGGAATTTTCTCATGATGTCCTCATCCTCCATGTTCGCCAGCAATGGGAACGGACGATGCACATTTGGTCGTCTCCAACATAATATGAAAGGGGACACATGTCAATTTAATTCCCCTATGAGATGTGTCAAACATCTTACATCTTGACTGACGCAGCGCCAACAATGACTGGACTGTAACAACAGCTTAATGCACAAGTCACATGCAGAGACACACCTTGATCTCATGTAGTCATACATGTGGTCAGTATGTACATACTGACTACCTCCAAAACAGATTCTGACTATGTGAATGGTAAATGGTACACTCCTACATCTTATGTCACCAGCCCTGGGTGTAGGTGACACAGCACATGTTTGAAACAGCAACACTGCTGACTTCTACGTAGCTGCTGTACCTGCCACACCTTCTTGCTTAAGTTGCACATAGCACAACTTTTCTACACAATGAGCACAGTGTGTGTAAGCTGATCAACTACAAAAATCAATACAGTAATGTGCACAGTGAAATAGGCACATTATGTGGTCAGTCCATCATTACTGTATTAGCCATCTCACACATTGACATGTTCACAAATATGAGACTCCATTACACACCAAATCTATGTACTGGCACACAAATATCATAGGTGACATGTGAGGAAGTACATGCCAATGCATGTAATCATGTGCACTGACATGGCATGTGTAGGCATCAGTGAGTTGAATGTCACACTAGTATTAAAGTTTTGCAAACAGGTGCTGTAATACATTGTGAATGTATAGTGTTCAATGATTAAAATTGGCTAGTGCCATTGCTAGAGCATATTGTGTCCATAGGTGCGGTATGCGTGCTCCGCCACCGCAATCACGGTCATTGGCCGCAATTGAAAGATGCAGGATTGCGGTAGCGACCGCCTGGACCCCGCGGTGTGACACCGCCAATGCCAATGGCATTGCAGCCAATGGGAACCACGATCGCGGTAGTGAAATACATATTTGAAACCCGCAGTAGGCGTGCTCCGCTACCGCGGGCCTGGGCATTGGCCACAATTGAAAGATGCAGGATTGTGGTATTGACCGCCTGGAACCCGCGGTGTGACACCGCCAATGCCAATGGCATTGCAGCCAATGGGAACTGCAATCGCGGTAGTGAAATACATATTTGAAACCCGCGATATGCGTGCTCCGCTACCGCGGGCCCGGGCATTGGCCACAATTGAAAGATGCAGGATTGCGGTGGCGACCGCCTTGACCCCGCGGTGTGACACCGCCAATGCCAATGGCATTGCAGCCAATGGGAACCGCGATCGCGGTAGTGAAATACATATTTGAAACCCATGGTAGGCGTACTCCGCTACCGCAGGCCCGGGCATTGGCCACAATTGAAAGATGCAGGATTGCGGTAGCGACCGCCTGGCCCCTGCGGTGTGACACCGCCTATGCCAATGACAATGCAGCCAATGGGAATCGCGATCACGGTAGTGAAATACAATTTTGAAACTCGCGGTAGGCGTGCTCCGCTTCCGTGGTCCCGGTTATTGGATACAATTGAAAAATGCTAACCAGGCAGACCAATTGCAGCAGCTGAGTACCACTGAAACAACCCCAGGGGCCTATAAATCTCTTTGAGAGAGCCACACATTTCACTTGCATTCAGACACTGCTGCCTGCCATTCTTCACCACCAACTGCTGTATTCAGGACCCAGTGATGGCGAGAACTGAGAACATCAGGGCCCATCCCTTCACCACAGAGGAGCTGGAGGTCCTGGTGGACGAGGTCCTTGCACAGTATGGGAGGCTGTATGATGCGCCAGATGTACTGGTAAGTGTTACTGAATAAAAGTTTGAGAGTGCTCAGAATGCTCACATGATGTTGCTCTGCAGTAGTATGTGCCTGTGAGTGCAAGTCAATGTGCATGCATCCATATTTTTCCTATAGCCTGCTCCATACATGGCCTATTAAGAATTGCATTTGAGTATGTGGGGAGGATGGCAACATGGACACTTCTACAGCCCTTCTTCTGCAAAAAACAACAAATGTTGGTCTGAGACTGGTTAATGTAAATGTGTGATACACTGCCTATCATGCTGACTTCATGTCAATGGGGTGTGTAGCCTTATTTCCACAGATCCAAGACTGCTTCGAAGGATGGGAGTGACATGCAGTGTATTTTGCAGCCATACAGTTACACTGCTGGTTTGAGTCAGTCGAAGTCTGAACAAACATTGCCTGTGCTATGTGATGTCATATTCCATTAAGGCTTCACATGCTCATTTGTGACATTACAAATGTATTTTGTCCAGAGGGTACTGAATGATGTGTGTGCAGTTCTCAAATTGCCACTATGGTGAGGTGTGCATTATGCACAAGAGTACAATGCCTGTGTGTAACACTCTTGGTGGTATTTCACCTATGACACATCAGATAAATGTAATTTGGAGATGTCATCCTTCTATTGATTACATTATGTGTTCAATCTTGCATGTGTAGGCACTGTTTCCCCTCTCATATTGTACATGCATGTGATTTCTCTGATGGCCCACGTTTAACCTTAGTGTGAGTCCCTCTGGCCTGCACAGAAACTGCCCAATGTTGCAAGGACCCATCACTAAATGGAATGAGTGAAACATATGTGTTGTCAACCACCCTATTTCTCAATGAGCTATCTTATGCCTGAGGATTGCACAAGACAGGCCTCCACCTTGTGAGAAGAGTGTGAGAATGTCAGATCATGTCCCTAAATGTGACCACCATGACACATGTAGCCATTCACTGGTCAAGGACATTGAGGGGAGTGTGGTGTTATGACACAGTGAGTCAGCCCCAACACATCATTCCCAATGTATTGTATGTCATGTTCACTCACATACTGCATCAAAGATGAGGGTCATTTTCACATTGGTTGCTGTGCTGGAACTCTGCATGTGTATGAGATGGTCATGTACTATGTCCATCATCATAAATGTATACATTTCTATGGAATTATCCGATGCAAGTGGACTACGTGTCATGCTGTATGGCCTCTGCTCAACATTTATGTATTAGTGTGCTATGTATTTTCATGCTCCTGTACTGACACGAAGTGGTACATAAAACAGTGTCCCTGAAACTTCCTCTTCTTGTCTCCCATGCCTGCAGCTTAAGGTCCACCAGCGTAAGGCAATATGGAGGGCCATTGCACGCAAGGTGCAGGCTCTGGGTGTCTCCAACCTACGGCACACACTGTCACAAGAGGTGGGATGACAGCTGCCAGCTGAGCAAAATCGTGGCAAAGATGACGCTGGGGGTGCTCCCTTGGAGTGGTAGGTTGGCGCGCAGGAGCATGACACCACTAATGGCCCGCATCTTGGCAGTGACACAGCCAGAGCTGGAAAAACGCTGGAGGGCCCATCAGCAGCAAGTTGGGGGTGAGTATTCAGCTAAGTCTGACTTTGGGTTTGAGTGACTGCATGAATCCCAAACGTGAGCCAGCGGGAAGCTCTTTGATGTCTCTAGTGTGATGCAATGGCTTCTAAGTGGCCTCTGTGTTGAGTGCAGCTGTTATACATTTGTACGACATGTGGTTTCTCATGTATTTAAAACCATGACCCTTGTCATTGACAGATGAGATGTGGCCTTGTGACATATGCTGCATTATGAGTGTCATAGACCTCACCTGGCAGTGAACAGCATTGAGCATCATGTTGGTGTGCATTTATAGATGTGTGCTGTGCACAACATAAGATTTGTGACAACTACACAGCTGACACCAATGTGCAACTGTAGTTGTGCTTCAAAGCACAACATGGTGGATATCAGGAGCTTGTGGCCATTGCAAAAGGACATTTGGGAGTTTGTATCTGTGGTGTTCCCTTAAAGTGACTCCATATGTGACAGAGACAACATGTTTAGATGTATAGCTATCTCACCTACTGTAGTGTAGCTCCTATTTCCCTAATAGGCTCTGCGCATTGGAATAATATATCCTATAGGTTTGACATAGGACTAAGGTCGGTATGTCCCTATCGAGTATATTAAACTTAATTACTTGTGCCAGCTAGCTCAGAGGCCACTAGAAACTTCTTGACGACAAGAAGGGAGTAGTTTCTGGCAGCCGCAAAACATGACCACTGTGTTTCCCTTACAGAATCAGGACGTGTCCCAGAGTCGTAGAAACAATAGATAACTATTTCACTCAGCTCAGTCGTGCATGTTTCAGTTATTCTCAAAGTTACACAGAAATAACAGACGGGCGTTTCAATAAAAAGGTTTATTGAACAGTCTTGTTTCTGTTGTAAGTTAGATGTGCTGTTACGATCACAAGACAATATGCGAGATAAATAATGTACAGAGTGAGCAGTAGAAATAAATAATACTGCGTTAGCATTATCTTTTTAGCATATATGCATTTACATAAAATGACACAGCCTAAAAATGCGAGTACTCATACGATGCGTTTCTAGCCTAGTTCTACCCCAGTGTTCCTAACCTATCCTAGGTGTAGGGAGAAGTAGAAGTAGGTGATGTATTCCTGACTAGAGTATACTAAGAGTATGTTACGCCTAGTATGCCAAGAGTCGAATATGCCAAGAGTCCCTCTAGGTTCTAGTCTGCTCCATACCTGAAGAATGAGAGATGTAGGAATCTCTTTCCGGACTCGAACTCCAACACCCCGCAAGGGAAGTTAGATCACTGGAAGCTGGACTCTCTGCGTGCAGGAATGACAGCGTCTTCTCAGTGCGTCCGGCCGGGAATCGGGCTGCTCTGAAGTCGAGGTCTCCTCTGATTTACAGGGGTTTGGGAAGGTATATTTATACCTGAAAATGTTAGCATTGACGTGAGTTGGGCAGCGAAAGACGTCATGAATGAACCCCTAAGGAATAATGGTTCATGCATAATATATGAGTCCTTGAAGAAATCAATAGTCCTGGGCAAGGGAAACTCCCGCAGCCTAAGGGTCTGTTTTTTTCATGGACTCGTTGAGACGCTAGGGTGGACGGATGCCGGAATCCATGCCTGTATTTGGAGTCGATGGTTTATGCCTAAATAAGGTCAGGGATTTTATGCCTATATAAGGGCAAGGTGAATTGTGCCTATATAAGGACATGATTCTAGAAAAGCCCGTTTATGGACACCCTATAAAGTATACAACACCCACTCCTCTTTCGTGTATACGACACTACTAAAATGCTAAAACATTTAAAATGCTATACATTTAGAATGGAGTACCGCATATTAAAACATATCCTAAAAAGCATTAAAAGACATATTTAAAAATGCAAAGGTTTCTGTACATCAGTAAGCAATGCTTATCAGTTCCTGCATAAATTTGGAAATAAATGCACTCGGAATGCAATATAAAAGCAATATTTACATATGACGAAAATGATCGATAAGTTTGTTCAAAATCAAAGTCATTGCCTGTCATAAAAATTAAATGAACTGTTCTTAGACACACAAGATGACTAAGTGTCCCTGGAAGTACTGCCAAGTCTGTATTATAAGGCCAGTTCTACTTTAAGCAGATTGAAGTGCCATTTTCGTTCAAAAAATGGGACAAAATGTTCAAATTTGGTAGAGTTCCAAGTCTTTGAAAAATGAAGGCCAAATTGTTGCTGTCTCTCTGGAACATAGTATGCCGAATCAGAGTCAGTTTACGGGTCTGGTGTAAACATGAGATCATCTATTTCAATAGACAAAACATCATCCACTGTCGTTGGTGTAAGTTGGAACACCTCGTGTAAGAGATTGATCGCACAAAGATGGGAAGCATCGCTCTCAGCATAGGTCGCCGCAGCAATGTTCGCGTCCGTTGTTACCTGTGTGCCTGGAGTTGTTTCTCGTACCTCAGCAGCAGCAGGAGGCGACTGTGAGATCTCAATGAATGCTGACATCAGGATAGGGAGCCTCTGGGGACAACACAGAGCATGGGCCGTTATCGGGACCAGCAAAGTATCGACGTCCTTTGGCGCAGCTGATGGATATGTTAGACAAGCGTCCAACACGCATTCTTCACCGCATAGCAGGCAGCGTAGAACAGGTAAGATGCAATCTTGCCAGATTGGTCTGAATGACAGGAACCATGTGGTATTAAGGTCCCGTAGACGAGTCATGCCCAATAGCTGTACTATTCGCTCACGGCACTTTCTTTCAAGGAGTGCTTTCTCCATTTCGCTCGGAGTGATGTCGGCGAATAGGCTGGCCATAGCGTAATAGCAGAAAGATGAATAGAATTCCGGCAACAAGTGCGAGAATTAATGGTATGCCACCAAACACCGAATGTGCAAAGTTGGGGATGATTCCAAGTATTGCCTGGAAAGGTGCTAACAGACCGGAGCAAATGCTCTTAAATACATGTACAATTCCGGTCGTATCTGACATGTTAAAGATACGTGATACCATTTCTACGAAATGTATAGGGCAGTTTGTACGTATTAAAGTCTGTATCTCAGCCGAAGTCCTTGCTACTTGTAGATCATAGGTTTCTTTGGCCGAGGTCAAAGGCACTGTTTGCTGTAAAAGCATGGCTTTCATTCTGCTCAAAGTATCAAATCTTATAAAAGAGACGTTCAGCGAAGGCCATAGCGGCGACTCCCTGACTGTGTCTATTGGGGAAACAATGCTTGCATACAGCAAGTGACCCTGGAGTTGACCGTTACTAGATATGGGATGCCTGGCAACATTCCACAGCAACTCTGATCATTCAACATGAGGTAACTCCCATTAGAAAGTTGTCCAAACGTTGGATTAATCACAGCAGCTGGTGTACCCCGCTGATGGCAAGACAAGTTTGCCACAGAACCATTACAAGTCCTGTGTAAAGAAATGTCCTGACATATGAGTGAACCGGTCAGTGCATGTTTACAGTTAGTACCGCTAAGAAACACTTCACGATCCCCACTCCAACATTTATGTGTATACGGTAAATCCCAAGACGTCTTAATGTATTCCTTACCCAACCTTTCATATTTGCCTGCTTGCATTTGTCTGAGGCAATACTGAAACTGAAAAGTTGTCACACGTAATGTTATTTTGCCATGAATAACCCATTCTGTAGCTAGTTTTTCTGCCACTGTGAATGGTAACTTCTCCATTTTTTCAATGCTTAGCACTGTATATCTTGCTCCTCTTTGTGCCAATTCGATCTGTTTATCAGTGAGATTGTATTCTGCAAACAGAGACGACGTGTTGATGAAACGCCAAGGCACATAGCCCGCTCGCAAAGATTGCAGCGTCCATGTCAATGACACTATAGAACGTAATTGGGATTGACCTTGTTGTAACATAGCCAAATCTTGTTCTAGAATGTCGATAGCAGAGGATACAATGCCATCCAATGAATAAATTCTGGAGGACAAAGTTGTTAACCCATTGTCGACCACAGAGTGTGTTTTCTCTAAGTTAATACGATCAAGTTCACGTATTCGTTCTGCGCCCTCTATCTGTGACACTTTCCATGCTTCATTATAAGCAGCATAAATGCTGGCATATATGAAACATTTTTGACGCGGTTTTCTTGGTCCAAGCAAGAATTCCCTAAGATCAGCGTCTCCTGTAAGTAAGGATAAGTGTTGCTTCACATCCTGTAGTGTAGATTTATGCAGCCAATCGAGGCATAATTTTCCTACACTGTATGATGTTACTACCCCGGATGTTGTCTTTGGACATATCTTGGGTCTGGCCTATGAATAGTAAAGCCCTGAGTTTTGTTCAAGAACCTTTCCTGACAGCTGTTTGTGTCTGTGGGCCAGATCAACCATTTTTTCCAATTTGGATGAGTTCTGTTAAGTTGTAGTATATTGTCAACTGTCACCACTGCCTTTGTATTATTTTCACTGGCAGGTGTTGGCACAGAAGGTATTTTCATCTCTTTGATCTTGGCTAATCCAAGACAAGATGTTTGTTGGACGGTTTCATTCAAAAACAGTATTTGTTCAGGGATGATACAGGCTCTAAATAAAGCTACTATACCCTGTACTTGCCAATCTTTACTACCCCAGACAGTTTTTGTCTCAATTGTGTCTTTCCATAAGTCGAAACCCTGTGTAGACAGTTGGGCAATAAATGCTTCAGAATAAATCTGTTTCGTATTTGTTAACATAATTTTCAGTCCTGTTTTGTTTACATTTTTATAGTAAAACGTTTCTGGGTCAGATGTATTGTAACCTGAAAAATATGGAAACTTACTAGCAAAAATTTTTGAACTACCTTGTGGCGGTGTAGGACAATGTTCCCATTGGTTAAACATAAACACATTTCTTGGATATGCAGTTTTGTGCAAATAATGATGACCATAGTGGTTATAACAATACAGTTCTTCATAGTCTGATGAACCTTCTAAATATTCATTTTTAGAAAATGCAGCAGATTTTTCTAGATCAAACATTATGTCAGTCACAGTCTCAAAGTCCCAATCATCTGAATAGGTACTGGACGTAATTAAATCACTTAGTGAAATTTTAAACAAATGTGGAATGTTCAATTGTTCACTCGGGCCGAAGATTTCATAATCTGTTTTGCCCCACGTTGGGCGCCATGTAGTGTAGCTCCTATTTCCCCAATAGGCTCTGCGCATTGGAATAATATATCCTATAGGTTTGACATAGGACTAAGGTCGGTATGTCCCTATCGAGTATATTAAACTTAATTACTTGTGCCAGCTAGCTCAGAGGCCACTAGAAACTTCTTGACGACAAGAAGGGAGTAGTTTCTGGCAGCCGCAAAACACGACCACTGTGTTTCCCTTACAGAATCAGGACGTGTCCCAGAGTCGTAGAAACAATAGATAACTATTTCACTCAGCTCAGTCGTGCATGGTTCAGTTATTCTCAAAGTTACACAGGAATAACAGACGGGCGTTTCAATAAAAGGTTTATTGAACAGTCTTGTTTCTGTTGTAAGTTAGATGTGCTGTTACGATCACAAGACAATATGCGAGATAAATAATGTACAGAGTGAGCAGTAGAAATAAATAATACTGCGTTAGCATTATCTTTTAGCATATATGCATTTACATAAAATGACACAGCCTAAAAATGCGAGTACTCATACGATGCGTTTCTAGCCTAGTTCTACCCCAGTGTTCCTAACCTATCCTAGGTGTAGGGAGAAGTAGAAGTAGGTGATATATTCCTGACTAGAGTATACTAAGAGTATGTTACGCCTAGTATGCCAAGAGTCTAATATGCCAAGAGTCCCTCTAGGTTCTAGTCTGCTCCATACCTGAAGAATGAGAGAGATAGGAATCTCTTTCCGGACTCGAACTCCAACACCCCGCAAGGGAAGTTAGATCACTGGAAGCTGGACTCTCTGCATGCAGGAATGACAGCGTCTTCTCAGTGCGTCCGGCCGGGAATCGGGCTCCTCTGAAGTCGAGGTCTCCTCTGATTTACAGGGGTTTGGGAAGGTATATTTATACCTGAAAATGTTAGCATTGACGTGAGTTGGGCAGCGAAAGACGTCATGAATGAACCCCTAAGGAATAATGGTTCATGCATAATATATGAGTCCTTGAAGAAATCAATAGTCCTGGGCAAGGGAAACTCCCACAGCCTAAGGGTCTGTTTTTTTCATGGACTCGTTGAGACGCTAGGGTGGACGGATGCTGGAATCCATGCCTGTATTTGGAGTGCATGGTTTATGCCTAAATAAGGTCAGGGATTTTATGCCTATATAAGGGCAAGGCGAATTGTGCCTATATAAGGACATGATTCTAGAAAAGCCCGTTTATGGACACCCTATAAAGTATACAACACTACAGGCACGTAGGTATGCTTACAGAGAATAGCATGTTAGGGTACAAGGAGGCACGGGCCAGCTATTTGGCTGTGTCAACGCCACATGGGGCATTACTATCAACTATGCATGTTTCCATGCATCTTCTGATGATTGCATAAATGTTGCACATGCTGACTGTACATGGAGGAGGCCAACATGGGAGTATCATTTTCAAGTTTTGCGCTTTGCTTGCATATGATGTTTGTGAGTATGGCACTATACTGAACCTATGTCTCTGTCTCTTGCAGCATCTACCGAGGGCACGGAAGGACGTGGGACCGACACCATTTGGGAAGCTTCTGGCACGACTGCTACACATGAGCTCACTGACACTGATGTGACCAGCGCCTCGGAGGGGGACAGGAGTGCCCTGGATGATTCCCACCCGGAAACACCAACCTCCACATCTTCAGACTCCAGCAGTGACACCTCGATGTTGGCGGGCGCAGGTAGTTCCAAATCTGCCTCTTCTTCTACCACACATCGTCCAGTGCCCACCCTCCCGGTTGCTCCCACAAGTGCTGTCCGTGCCCGCAGCCCTAGGAAGGGTAGAGTTTCCTTCACCCCAGGCACCGCTGTCCCTGCCCCTGTCTCCCCTGCTGCCCTCAGTGTGGAGGCGGTAGACCTTATGCGTCAGCTGTGTGTGGGTCAGACTGCTCTCCTGAATGCCTTCCAGGATCATGACAAGAAGTTGGCACAGGTAGTTTCCTTCATGGAGGGTATTCATTCTGAGGTGGGTGGCCTACACCGAACTGTCCAGTCTTTGTCCTCCACAGTGACGGCAGCCATTCAGCAGTCACAGGCTCCAAGTCCGGCTCCTGTCCCTTCAGCAACCACCCTGCCAGTGGCACCACCTGACGAGAGTGCCCACACGCCAGAGCCCTCGAGCACCAAGTCCTCCACACGCAGCACACAACAGCAGCACTCCAAGTGGACCAGAACACAGACACCATCCCCAACACACAAAACAGGCACACAGGAGCGCAAAACCAAAAGCCCATCACGTGACACTCATGAGCATCAGGCCAAGAAGCAGGCATCAACATCACATTCATCAAAATCAACCCCATCCAAGGGCACTCCCATCCCCACACCTGCTCCCAAAGACAAACACTTGCCCTGTCTGCTTTGAACCTGGTGCCTGCAACGACTAAGCACAAACACATTTCTAAGGCAGATTCACCCACAACGTCAACTCCCACCCACACCCATGTGAAGCTGGGACAGGAGAGCAAAGTGGAGGGGTTCACCTGGACAACAGGGGATGCAGGGGAAGAGGCAAGGCCTCCCCAAGTGTACAACCAGATCCAGCAAATCCCCACAGGGAGAGCCACCTGCACCTGATACACCTTTGGTGGAGAGTGAGGCAGTTGTGCCCACCCCACTTCCCACTCCAGCCAAGACACTTGTGGGCTATCGAATCCCCAAGAAGTTGAGACCCAGCCAACATTCACCCTCACACACTGTGTCTCCCAAAAGCATGTCTCCACCTCCCCGTGCAACCACTCCACCCGGTCCAAGCAGCCCTCAGGCTCCCACAGCCACTGATGCCTCTACCTCAGCCGGTTCCCTCTCTCCCAGGTCCAGTCCTCCAACTGGCCCCGACAATCAGCCACCTCCCAGTTCAACTTCAAGCCAAAGTTGAAGCCAAGTGCCCCTCCCCACACCATTTATCACACAGCGGTGCGTGGACTTCCCATTTGTAGCCCCTGAGCTGTGGTGATTCCCATGGCAGTGGACGGTGTCACCCATTCCCTGTGCAGTTTCTCATGCACACATGTGTGGACCGGAACTATGGACTGGCCAATGGCCTTGCTGTTTGTTACTTTTGATGCCCATTCCCTGTGCATTTTCTCATGCACACATGTGCGGACCGGAACTATGGACTGGCCAATGGCCTTACTGTTTGTTACTTTTGATGCCCATTCCCTGTGCATTTTCTCATGCACAAATGTGCGGACCGTAACTATGGACTGGCCAATGGCCTTGCTGTTTTTTACTTTTGATGCCCATTCCCTGTGCAGTTTCTCATGCACACATGTGCATACTTTTAATTTGTACTGGCCAATGGCCTTGCTGTTTTGTACTTTTGATGCCCATTTCCTGTGCAGTTTCTCATGCACACATGTGCATACTTTAAATTTGTACTGGCCAATGGCCTTGCTGTTTTGTACTTTTGATGCCCATTTCCTGTGCAGTTTCTCATGCACACATGTGCATACTTTTAATTTGTACTGGCCAATGGCCTTGCTGTTTTGTACTTTTGATGCCTATCTGGGTATAATGTAATAAAGACTGTTACTCCTGTTGTCTGCTTTGTCAATGCCCTTGCTAAATAAAAGGTTTTATGTATGGGTATGGGCTCATGTGACATGCTCTGTATGCCACTTTCACATTGGCAATTACTTGTTTTACTTTTTCAGAGGTTTCCAGAGGTAACAGGCACTTTTGTTCTTCTTCAGTCTGAGGCTTGAGGGTGCAATGATGGTTGTTTGTGATGATCTACTCTTCTCCTAATCATTCTGTGCTCAGGTTTGCTAAATTGTACACGTCATGTTAGGATGCAATACCAGAACAGAGGTGAATGCTATCCACAGGATTACTTGCGGGTGGCCAGGGTCCGTCATATCTGTGGGCTCTTTCTTGATGTGTGCGCAGCAGTGTTGATGTGAAGTCATCTTGTGTGTGCCTGTCTTCATAGTCACATGGGTACATTTGAATGTGTGCACTTGAGTAGTCATACAGTGTGATTGGCCTGTCATTGTCAGTAGTGTTGATGTGTATGTGCCCCTGCACATGCCAACTACACACATGTATGACCCAGGTAATGTGTGCCTGTTAGATTACATTGTCAGACATGTGCTTCAGATTGGAGGCGCATGTAGGAGTTGTAGGTTGAGAACTGTGCAATGTGTCGGTGATGTGTGAGGTGCGGGGTCGAGCCACACCTGGCTGTTAATTTTACATGGGGGGACAGGAGGGGCACACAGTATGTGCAGGAATGTGTGTGGGAAGCGTGCTGTGGGTTGTGGCCAACTGATGCAGCCCACCATGTGGGTAGGGTGACGGTGGAGCCCTGGGAAGCTGCCCAGACTGCCCATGCCTGGCGCTGGCCCTGCCTACTACATTGTGCGCAGGTTTTCCCGCGTCTTCACCGCTGCAGTGACTTGCCAGGGACATTGCAGTGATTTCGCAGTTGATGACCCGGATGCGGAGGTGTGGATTTCTGGCAGGCAGTACATGTGTGAGTACACTGGGGGATATGTTCCTGTCTCCACCAGAGTGTCTGATGTGTACAGGAACTGCATTTCAGCACAGGAGTTGTGTGTTGTGGTTGTGTGTGGAGATGTGTTTTTACGTACCTGCGGTGTTGACCGCGGCTACATCTTATTTGCTGGTAGTGGATGAGGTACAGCAGTGGAAGGGCTAGAAGAGCTGGATCCATAGCGGTCAGGAACGCGTGGAGGTGACCGGGATTCAAGTTTCGATCTCCTCAGTAGTGCTTCCGCCGTCTACGGGTGGCTGGTTTCTCTGCTGCGTTCTGATGGGCTGCTTGAGGCATCGTGATTTGTCCGGCGGTCGGGACGTCATTCCGCACGGTGGTCTTTCTCTATTGGCTCCCTCCGCCACCGTTGCAGAAGGAAATTCCTGGCGGATCCCGAAACTCCGCAGCGGACAGGAAATGGGCTATCTTTGCCCATTGTAATATGGCGGACAGGAGGACCACTGCTGGAGTGCGGAAAAGGATGTTTTCCATCACCGCCAGCACCGCGGATGTGCCTAAGACCGCCATCTTAATGAGCCCCATAGAGTAGATTTTTGTAGGTGTCTCCAGATACTTTGGTTGAAGTGGTAATAGCAACCTTGTATTGCAGTATGTGGGTATATTTTTGAAATTGACTGAATCATTGCTTGTTCAAAGTCAATGATTATATTTTGTGGAAAGTAGTTGTCGGTGTGCTGTTTTATTATTGTAAGGAGCTCTATGTAGGTGGTATTTTGCTTATTAGGGAGTAGTTCGCATATGAAGGGGATGTTAGTGTTTTCATATTCGCCGTGGATGGCATATAGTTGGTAAAAAGGCTTGGGGCAAACTTTGAATGTGCCATCCTTCATCCACATTTTGCAGTTTCTATTTTCTTAGTTTTGGTCTGTTGTTGTTGGTGGCAAAGATGATAATTCATTTTTCATGACTGTTATTGTCATGAAGAATGAATCTCTCATCTTTGTGGGTGACAGTGTATTCCGGTAAGATTTCTATTCCTGCAAACGTTTGGGGGGTAGGTGGTGTTTGAGCAGTAGCTCTTTTAGTTCTGGCTATTAAACTTTTTAGAGTGGGGATGGATCGTAGTTGTCCTGTGACATGTTCAGGGACCCTAGTTAATTTGTGTTTTAGTATTTCGGTACTGGTCTGTTGGGAGCTGGTGCTTGCTTCTCTGATTGTTTCTAGAGCATTTCTGACCTCTATTTCTGTCACATTGGGGGGATGGTTGTGTTCCATGACGTTAACTACATTTGTTTCTACTGTTGTGGCTCTCCCATAGCAGGAATTGGAGTAGTATTTACTACATTTCCAATGGGTTTTGTTTCTAGTTATTTTTTCTTGCGTATAAGTGTAGCCCATGTAGCATAAAGTAGTTTCCCTTTTGTGATGTGATGAATTTTGCTCCTTCTGCCATTTTTTTTGTCTATCTGTGAATATATGTATATATATTTGTTAATTATAAGGTCTTGAATAGTAAACATGTTTGTGTATAATTAATATTTTTGAAAATAAACTTACATTTGTCTTGCTTTACATTTCTTGTTGGATATTTTATCAATGGTCGTGGTTGATTAACTGGTTTCTTTTTTTCTGTTTCTTTAGTTTCTATTTTTATTTAGTTGAGAGAAAAAATACTTACTATTTTTAGTTGATGAAGTTTATTTCGTTGATGTTGTTGTATGTTGAAGTTTGTAGAAGCTGTGAAGAGAAAATTGTTTGTTAGTTATATTTTGCTTTTTTATTTAATTTATTGTTTATTAGTTTGCTCTATTTGTTGGTTAATTTATATTCTTACTTAGTTTTATATTTTTGTTTAATGTTGATTTTGGTTTTGTTTTCTAAGTTAATCCTTGTTTTTTGTTTTTTAGGTGGAGTTTTAGTGAAGTGTAATCTGTAAAACATAAAAGAAAACGTTATAGTTTTAGTTAATTTGATTATTTTGATTAGACTCTATTTTTATTTTGTTATAAAAAATATGCTTACTATTTTTAGTTGATGAAGTTTTTTTTGTTGATGTGGTTTTGTTGACTTCTGTAGAAGCTGTTAAAAGAAAAGTATTTGTTAGCTATGTTTTGCTTTAAATTTATTCGTTTTAAATACTTTACTTTATTTATTGTTTAAGTCATATACTTACTTTGTTATATATTTTTTGTAATGTTGATTTTATTGTTGTTGTGGATTGAAATCTTTATATTGAATTTTCTAGGTGGATTTTTAGTGAAGTTTAATCTGTGATTTATAAAGGAAAACATGTTATAGTTTTAGTTAATTTTTTTAAGCTAATTTTATTTATTTAGTTACAAAGTTTTGTTCTTACCTTTAATGAGAGATTTTCAGAATAGTTGTTTGTGTAGTTCTTTTTCGTTCTGTTTTCTGTCTCATAAAGGTTCGTTCATCCTCCGTGGTTGTCCGTTATACGGTAAATTTTGGGTTAATTAATGGATTGTTTTTATAGAGTTTTCTATTGGTTTGTGTTGGTGTAGTTAAAATGTATTGGTCGAGATAGCTTTTTTGAATTTTTAGCAGTTACCTTTTAATTTGTTTAACTTTTATTATGATTATTTAATGTTTGTTTTTATTTAGTTTATTATTCTGATTTAAATGTAGATGTAGATAAATGTGATATATTTTTTTATATGATATATATTTATGTTTGTTTATTTTTGGTAGTTGTGATATTTTTTTCATGTTGTATTGTTTGTTTATTTATTTGTTTTTGGATTTTTTGTGTTTTTGTTTTATTTAATGGTATTAATTTTGTAATTTTTTTTAGTGTATGCTTAAAATGTTTGGAATATGTTATTTTATTATATTATTGAAAATAGTTTATTTTTATGTTTAAATGTTATTTTCGTTATAGTTTATATGTATTTTATCGATGTTTGTGTTGTCGATATTATTTATGTCAATGTTTTGTTGTGTTTCATTTTAATGCTATCAATATTTTTGTGTTCTTTATTTTTGTTGTCGATATTTTTGTCATCGATGTTTGTGTTATTTCAGTTTTGTGTACTGGGTGTCAATATTTTTGTTTATGATATTGTTGATATTTTTGTAGTTCCATGTTATAGGAGTCGATGTATTAGTGATCCAATTTCCAGATATAACTGCAATCATCACTGTCAACATAAGTAAAGCATTATTCATAAACATAATGTGTCTGTGTCATTTTTATACAATTTTAGGCCACATAAAATGCAATCATAAAACCTGCCCCAAGAGAGCACTGCACTCACAGCTATAGAGCAAAAGCTCCAGCTTTGGGCATCCTTAAAAAAATTATGAAAATCCTAGAGGTGTCATAATTTCTGTGCCCCCAGAAACATAGGGTCACCTTTGAGGAAATAAGGCTTCTGCACTCCTGCAGTCCACATGCACATTTTTGGTGTGGTTGGTGGTGCCCCTGTCCTCCTAGAGCCATCATATGAAGGTTTTCCAATATGCAAATAAGCACAGCAGGGCATTATGGTGTACTGTAATGGAAAGCGGGGGTGTGCTGCTCAGCCTCACACCACTTGGCATCCTTTTAGCTTTTCATTTTGTATTTTTCTTGAAAGTTTTCATAGGGGCTGCCCGGTCCATGTGTGGTGGCCTTCACTGGGGCAGTTCAGGGAGTCCACCTCCAGCTGCCCCAGCCAGCACCCCGCCCAGCCAGTAATCTCCTTTGCTGGTTGCACTGGAGCCAGCAGTGCTCATCTCCCCTACCCACTCCTGTGCGCAGTGTGTCTTCTTTTGTGGTGGCTGCCCGCTTCCCCCAGACACAGGCACAAGAAGGGAGTGGGGGCACCATGGCTGGGGAAATGTGATGGTGCTCCCCACTGGATCCATGGAGGCCCAGAGACAGGGTCCTGTGCCCTTTCTCCTCTTCTCTCGGGAGAGCAATGGTGCTCCCTCTTAGGTGCTTATGTTGGGGGCCAAGAGATGTGGTCCTGAGTCTCCTTTTCTCTTTGTTGGGGATGTGATGGTGCTACCCCGGTCCTCTTGTGTCAGCCCCCAGGAAGATAGGGGCCACCAGGTACAAAAGTAGAAACATGGAGGAGGCACCATCCATGCCCCTCCCTTTGAATAAGGAAGAATCTTCTTGCGTTGACCCCTGGAACACCCCAAGGGTATTTTTAGTAAAATCGATGGAGCGCCACATGCAAAGGTCACCAACCTGATGGGCCAATTCGAAAGTTCTTGGGCTCAGTTTACTCCAGGTGGTGAGTTCTAGCCACCAGATGCAGTTTTGGCAGAGCTCCTCTCCAAGCTAGTGTACTTTACAGGGAGCTGGCTATACTGGATTCCTGCACTCGCCTTCCTACTGATGTTTGTCTCTAGGTGCAGAAGTCCAGACCTTTCCCCCAACCAATCCTCATAAGGTGTAAGGGGGGTCAGCCTCACTGGTCCTTCAAGAGACCCTCTGGTCCTGTGGTCAACTGAGGACAGAGTCCGTAGACCAAAACTTAAGAAGGAGTGAGAAGTCTTTACAGAAGATTTATCCTCATCTTCCCAAACAAAATGCTTCAACAAACTAAAGGAGGAAATATCTTGAATATCATAAAGTGCATGTATATTCAGGGATGGACCGTCCCTATAGTCACACATTCGTCAAGGGTACCGGTCTGCTCAACCCTCTAGGAGTGCCCCTGAAATTTCCCTATGATGTTGGTAAATTGACCTAGACATCAGTTGACCATGCAAGGAAAAGGTCCTCAGTGTGTGGTCTGTTTGTAAATGTGCATGCTTTTAAAAAAGAAAACGATGTGATTTGTACATGCCAATAGGCTGTTTATTATAACTAGCAGGGAAAACACGTCCTGAAGAAAGCCAATTGACCTTTCGGGGCAGTTTGTGGCTGAAACATGTCGACCGATTAGACACTTGGTACCATTATATCCAAATATAGTGTCACTTTTCATACTTTTAATCTAGCCCCTAAACCTATGCCATTAAATAACTTTTAAGGTTTCGGAGGTTATTTTAAACTCACCAAGATCCCCTGCCTCCACTCACAGTTATCATAGAACTCCGCTTACAAACACGTCGAGTCTACTCACACACCTTATGTGTGTGAGTGAGGGTCCAATGATGAAGCAAGCCACAGGTGGTACATGTGGGTGAGGACCCTAATAAATATATATATATATATATATATATATATATATATATATATACGCCCAGGTATATATCCATAAAAACTCTTCTCTAATCTCACACAAGTCCTAGACAAATGTAAGGTGAGCACCGATTTACCTGGGTGCTGTTACTTACTGGTCTCGGATAGACCATATGCTGATGACAGAGTCCCTAGTCCTTTTGGGCATCAGGAGGTTTGTCCTACCAGTTGTCCATGGATGTTGCAGACCCTTTGTCCAGCAGCAAAAAGCACAAGCAGCACCCTCTCTCCCTTGTGTAAGAGTTTTTAAAAGGGGATTGAAGGTCATAGAAGCCAGGCACCCATGTCTAATCCAGGTGCCACATCACCTCTCCGTCCCTGTCCCAAAACTCCTGCACAGCATGCTGGGACAGTTCAAGATGGCTCAACCAGGAGTCACTGGTCACATCACCTCTTGGAGCCTCAGCACCGCCTCCCACTGACATCACTACCAGGGCCTTTCCTACCTCAATTTCAAAGAGGAGCCCCATCTATGTTGGATCCAGTTGTTTGGGCTCCCTCCTTTGTTCAGTGATCCTGTGCATTCCCCAGCCCTAACTCAGTGTGACAGCTAATTAAAAGATGCAGATTTTCTTCCCTATGCCTCCCTCCTCAGGAACTAAGGGAAGCACTGTTAATTACTCCTTTTGTGTGGATTTTGTGTCATTTTGTGTGTTCCTTTTGCTTGGGTGAAATGTAATTAACTTGTACCAATAGGGTGATAAAAGGCCTGCGCTCCGATACTGATCTGAGCCAGGGAAATATGAAAATTCTGTATGATCTTGGGACCTGGATATATGAGCTGGGCGTACACTTTCCACCCCATTTTCATACCTCACTGGACTTTTTAGTAACCCTGGGCGTTGTTTGCATAGTAGCACTACACGTAGCTACGCGAAGTACATTTTGAACTACACGTAGCTACGGAAATTGCGTAGCTGTGTGCTTGACTGCACTGTACAATAATTGCCAAAGGCATCTTGCACAGTGCAAATTAAGATAAAATAAGTATCTCTGTCTTTATATGCTAAAATTCATATAGTCATTTCACAAAAGTGAAAACGATAAATTAACAAGCAGTGAGAGAGGTGATGATTTTGGGATCCTCCCTAACCTAGGGAGAGAACCAAGCAGATGCCTTGAAAACAAAAGCACATCTTGTTGAACGATTCGGTGGTGGTCCCATCCTCTTAGGACCACCCCAAGCACAGTTATTGGCAAAATACAATCCCAACTAAAGGCCTGCAAAGCATTATGGGACGAGATTAGCAGTGGGCAGTGAATATTATAGTATCCAATATCAAAATAATTCTACAAAGAGCTGCAGTTCAACTAGTCGTTACTAGATGTCCCTCACGAGTCAAATGCAAAAGCATTGAAATTATTATTACATCAAGCTGCAGTTCCACTAGTCGTTACTAGATGTTCCTCACGAGTCAAATGCAAAAGGTTCATGAAAGGGTTTCAATGCTTTTGCATTTGACTCGTGAGGGACATCTAGTAACGACTAGTGGAACTGCAGCTTGATGTATTAATAATTTCAATGCTTTTGCATTTGACTCGTGAGGGACATCTAGTAACGACTAGTTGAACTGCAGCTCTTTGTAGAATTATTTTGATATTGGACACTATAATATTCACTGCCCACTGCTAATCTCGTCCCATAATGCTTTGCAGGGCCTTTGGTTGGGATTGTATTTTTGCCCATAACTGTGCTTGGGGTGGTCCTAGGAGGAAGGGACCACCACTGAATCGTTCATCATGATATGCTCTTTGTGTTCGAGGCATCTGCTTGGTCCTCCCCCTAGGTTAGGGGGGACCCCAAAATCATCACCTCTCTCATTGCCTGATATTTTATTCTCCAAGTTCACTTTTGTGAATTGGTTATATGCTTTTTAGCATGTAAAATTGCTTCATCAAAGCATTTGTAGGTGTTGATGATTTTGCTGCTACGCTACGTCAATTAGCACAGTTTTTGCATTGTGCAATTTGCGTAGTGCGTAGTAGCACAAACTACTTATGCTCCGTGAGCGTAGCGTAGTACTACGCCCAGGGTTACTTTTTAGGCCTAATGGAAGCAAAACTGCACTTTAAGGCAGATTTTCCTATATATGTATAATAAAAAGTCACTGCAGACAAAACAGTAAATCATACTAATTATATCTATGAGTGCCCACTAATACGATAAAGTCTATCCCAGGACAATATCTAACCCTGCAGACTTCCCACTGCACCAGGCTACCTCTGCACAGTTACTGCGCTGCGCACAACAGTAGTCTCACATGCACAGCCCACACGTGTGCACATGTGTACCCAGCCAAGTGCCCCTTGCCCTAGCTGCCTCGCAGTAACCTTATCTTAAATGGCGGACACTGGCGGCAAATACAAGCAGTCCATATTATGTGTGCTTATCATGGGTGTTAGACTTGGCACCATTGGCGTGGGTCTCCCTTCCATTTTATGCTGTTGCCTCATCTGTTTCTGCTGGTCTAGATGCTTTGGGCACGTTGCCACTGCTGTTCAGTGCCAAAGTGCAAGTGCTCCCTTTTGTAAATTGATGTAATGCATTAGTGATTCCATGATTGGCTGATTTGATTTACTTGTCAGACCCTAGTACAGTGCACCATGTGTGCCCAGGGCCTGTAAATCAAATGCTGCTGGTGGGCTTGCAGCACTGATTGTGCCACCCACAGAAGCAGCTGGTAAAATGAGGCTCAGGCCTGCCATTGCAGAGCCTGTGTGCAGTCTGGGACTGCCATGTCGACTTGGCCAGTGCACACACTTGCCAGTCTCTAAACCTTCCCTTTTCTACATGTTAGTCACCCCTAAGGTAGGCCCAAGGTACCCCTGTGGGCAGGGTGCATTGTATGTAAAAGGAAGGACATGCCCTGATGTGTGTGGCATGTCCTGATAGTGAAATACTGCCAGTTTCGTTTTTCACTATTGTAAGGCTATCTGTTCCCATAGGCCAGAACGGGCAGTTAGTTTATAACATCTTATAAACATAACTGGCCCTAGGAACAAGATGGGAAAAAAAAGTTTAGTATGCCTGAACTTAGAATGTTAAAGTGCATCTTTTAGTGTGGGTGATTTTTACATTCTGGGGTCGATTCCGATCTCGGCCGGTAGGGCACCTAACAGTATTTGTCCGGAAAAAATACCAGCCGAATGAGTGTTTCCCGACCGATTCGTACACTCGTCCGGACGAACAAGTACGATGCGTATAACAACTCAGTTTCCGAGCGAGCCGTACTCACCCAATCCAGCTCCTGTTCCCCGCCCGAGCCGGATCCGTGAACGCCGAATCGAGCCGCACGGAAGCAAATACACAGCACCTTCCGGCCGGACTAGTACGATGCGCAATCCGTACGCGCCGAACCCATCGCTACGTCCGGGACGTTTGAGCATCCGGGCGAGCCGTACATAAGCTCCGTTTCGCGCCACAAGACGATCCACGGCTACGAGACGAACAAGCCTACTACGAGTACGACTCGAAGACACGAGAAACCCGAACGAGACGATCCAAGCATGAATCCCATTGCGCAGGTCCTACCTATACTCTACATCTATTACCGGGACCGGCACGGACGCGTACGGCGCAGACGGTAAGTCAAACACCAACAATACAAACAAACGACACGTACCCGAAATATGTCACACACACATAGGGATGCACAAATAACGTACATTAGCAACAGCAGAACCTTAGGGGTGGGATGGCCAACACCAATGCCATACACACCCATAGGGGGATGGATGCCTACCACCAACACCACCCTACCACCACCCCTACTCAGGGGGGGCTGGATGCCTGTCACTACTACCAACCCCACCCTTAGGGGGCTGGATGCCTACCACTACTACCATCCCCACTCATGGGGGGATGGATGCCTACCACTACCACCACCCCTACTCAGGGGGGCCTGGATGCCTGTCACTACCATCCCCACTCATAGGGGGATGGATGCCTACCACTACTACCATCCCCACTCATAGGGGGCCTGGATGCCTGCCACTACCACCACCCCTACTCAGGGGGGGCTGGATGCCTGCCACTACTACCATCCCCACTCTTAGGGGCTGGATGCCTACCACTACTACCATCCCCACTCATGGGGGGATGGATGCCTACCACTACCACCACCCCTACTCAGGGGGGCCTGGATGCCTACCACTACCACCACCCCTACTCAGGGGGGGCTGGATGCCTGTCACTACTACCAACCCCACCCTTAGGGGGCTGGATGCCTACCACTACTACCATCCCCACTCATGGGGGGATGGATGCCTACCACTACCCCTACTCAGGGGGGCCTGGATGCCTGTCACTACCATCCCCACTCATAGGGGGATGGATGCCTACCACTACTACCATCCCCACTCATAGGGGGCCTGGATGCCTGCCACTACTACCATCCCCACTCATAGGGGGATGGATGCCTGCCACTACCACCACCACTACTCAGGGGGGCCTGGATGCCTACGACTACCACCACCCCTACTCAGGGGGGCATGGATGCCTACCACTACCACCACCCCTACTCAGGGGGGCCTGGATGCCTGCCACTACTACCATCCCCACCCTTAGGGGGATGGATGCCTACCACTACCACCACCCCCACTCAGGGGGCATGGATGCCTACCACTACCACCACCCCTACTCAGGGGGGCTGGATGCCTGTCACTACTACCAACCCCACCCTTAGGGGTATGGATGCCTACCACTACCACCATCACTACTCAGGGGGGCATGGATGCCTACCACTACCACCACCCCTACTCAGGGGGGCCTGGATGCCTGTCACAACTACCATCCCCACTCATGGGGGGATGGATGCCTACCACTACCACCACCCCTACTCAGGGGGGCCTGGATGCCTACCACTATCACCACCCCTACTCAGGGGGGGCTGGATGCCTGTCACTACTACCAACCCCACCCTTAGGGGGCTGGATGACTACCACTACTACCATCCCCACTCATGGGGGGATGGATGCCTACCACTACCACCACCCCTACTCAGGGGGGCCTGGATGCCTGTCACTACCATCCCCACTCATAGGGGGATGGATGCCTACCACTACTACCATCCCCACTCATAGGGGGCCTGGATGCCTGCCACTACTACCATCCCCACTCATAGGGGGATGGATGCCTACCACTACCACCACCCCTACTCAGGGGGCCTGGATGCCTGTCACTACTACCATCCCCACTCATGGGGGATGGATGCCTACCACTACCACCACCCCTACTCAGGGGGCCTGGATGCCTACCACTACCACCACCCCTACTCAGGGGGCTGGATGCCTGTCACTATTACCAACCCCACCCTTAGGGGGATGGATGCCTACCACTACCACCACCCCTTCTCAGGGGGCCTGGATGCCTGTCACTACCATCCCCACTCATAGGGGGATGGATGCCTACCACTACTACCATCCCCACTCATAGGGGGATGGATGCCTGCCACTACCACCACCACTACTCAGGGGAGCTGGATGCCTACCACTACCACCACCCCTACTCAGGGGGGCATGGATGCCTACCACTACCACCACCCCTACTCTGGGGGGCCTGGATGCCTGCCACTACTACCATCCCCACCCTTAGGGGGATGGATGCCTACCACTACCACCACCCCCACTCAGGGGGGCATGGATGCCTACCACCACCACCACCCCTACTCAGGGGGGGCTGGATGCCTGTCACTACTACCAACCCCACCCTTAGGGGGATGGATGCCTACCACTACCACCACCCCTACTCAGGGGGGCCTGGATGCCTGTCACTACTACCATCCCCACTCATGGGGGGATGGATGCCTACCACTACCACCACCCCTACTCAGGGGGGCCTGGATGCCTACCACTACCACCACCCCTACTCAGGGGGGGCTGGATGCCTGTCACTACTACCAACCCCACCCTTAGGGGGATGGATGCCTACCACTACCACCACCCCTTCTCAGGGGGGCCTGGATGCCTGTCACTACCATCCCCACTCATAGGGGGATGGATGCCTACCACTACTACCATCCCCACTCATAGGGGGATGGATGCCTGCCACTACCACCACCACTACTCAGGGGGGCTGGATGCCTACCACTACCACCACCCCTACTCAGGGGGGCATGGTTGCCTACCACTACCACCACCCCTACTCTGGGGGGCCTGGATGCCTGCCACTACTACCATCCCCACCCTTAGGGGGATGGATGCCTACCACTACCACCACCCCCACTCAGGGGGGCATGGATGCCTACCACCACCACCACCCCTACTCAGGGGGGGCTGGATGCCTGTCACTACTACCAACCCCACCCTTAGGGGTATGGATGCCTACCACTACCACCATCACTACTCAGGGGGGCATGGATGCCTACCACTACCACCACCCCTACTCAGGGGGGTGGATGCCTGTCACTACTACCAACCCCACCCTTAGGGGGCTGGATGCCTACCACTACTACCATCCCCACTCATGGGGGGATGGATGCCTACCACTACCACCACCCCTACTCAGGGGGGCCTGGATGCCTGCCACTACTACCATTCCCACTCATAGGGGGATGGATGCCTGCCACTACCACCACCACTACTCAGGGGGGCCTGGATGCCTACCACTACCACCACCCCTACTCAGGGGGGCCTGGATGCCTGCCACTACTACCATCCCCACTCATGGGGGGATGGATGCCTACCACTAACACCACTCCTACTCATAGGACGGGTAAAGCATGACACAACTAGCATACTCCCACATAAGGAATGACAGAAGATTACATCCCCCCAACACCATGACATGTGTGTGTAGTCTGTGTCAAATGCCTACAACACTGAACATGACATTGAACATACAATATGACCCCCTAGCACGTGTCACACAGAAATGTGTGTGGCCTCCACAATGCAAGCCTTTGGCCACTGTGGCAATGGGCTCGAACACCCCATCACCACAGTGACCAAAAGGGAAGTGTGGTGTCCATGGCTGATGCACATTTTGAACAGTGTGGCAATGGGGCCTAAAGCCCCATCACCACAGTGACCAAAAGGGAAGTGTGGTGTCCATAGCTGATGCACATTTTGAACAGTGTGGCAATGGGGCCTAAAGCCCCATCACCACAGTGACCAAAAGGGAAGTGTGGTGTCCATAGCTGATGCACATTTTGAACAGTGTGGCAATGGGGCCTAAAGCCCCATCACCACAGTGACCAAAAGGGGAGTGTGGTGTCCATAGCTGATGCACATTTTGAACAGTGTGGCAATGGGGCCTAAAGCCCCATCACCACAGTGACCAAAAGGGAAGTGTAGTCATGGTAAAAGCTGCCAAAGCCAAACTGCATGGATGAATCCTGGTCACAAAACAACGAACACATCAGTGGCATAGTAGTGCTCGTGTCCCATAAGAACATAGATTGGTCGAGGGAAACAGTGCAGTGTCACTGAAACATCGTTTTTGGCCATGTGCATACAAACATCACCCATGGGGGCCCACATTGTCAACATTCACAAATAACACAATGACAGAAGTGACCATCATAATGCTGACCCACATATCTGCACCAATGGACACACAAATGTAGATATCCTGGGGAGACTGTAGATGTCAGGTGAACAAATACCATACCATGGCAGCAATGGGACATACAAACCATGATTATTGTGCTGACTGATGACCTAGGAGTCCCAGGGACAGCAGGGGAAAGCCACCAAACAACATACAGCCAATGGCACACTCAAGATATGCCAATGCAGTGGTGCAAAGGCACAAACACAAACAGGCAGACTCACACTGCATATCAAACACGACAGGTGATGGGGGGGGTATGCCAGTGTCCCCAGGCAACCACACAACACATGAGGAGGCCTGAATTCCAACCACACAGATGTGTATACAGTGCCATACAAAAGTTACTCATGGATCGGATACCCCTATGTGGGCAATCAGGCATTGTTAGATGAGAGGGAGCACAAATTACACATGTCACACAAGCTTGTAGGAACAGCAACTAACACAGCAAGAGACAGACCCACCACAGCACTACCCCCAGGGACCCCACATTGTGCTGACACTAGCCTGCATGATAATCCCACTGTGATGACAAAGTTAGATGTCGTTCACACTGTGAACCACAGCCATGTGTCCTGAGCAACTAACTACCATCACACCTACACAAGCTCCAATCAATCAGCACGGCCTGCCAGCCAAGGCCAATATGGAGGTAGGGGTCTAGCCGTGCAACAACTCACTTTTGCACACACTCAACACCACACACCCTGATCTCCACCAATGTGCAGCAGTGAAGCTCACATGAACTGGTGACATTGGACATGCACCCATGACAATACCAGGGGTGGTGGTGGGAACTAAGGTGCAGAAACCCATCACACATGGCCAGTCAACAAGACTCGTCAATGTCTGACACACAGCACAGTATGCCGTACATGGGCATGATGTGAAATCCACCACAATCAATGGGATCCTGGCCATAGTCACACACCAACGAAGAAGCCAAGGTGACACACGAAGAACACACGTACACAACTTCCAACATTGCAGCTCTGACCCTGAGGAGTGGCAGCAGTCACACACATAACGTGTCACAATCACTGAAAGCTACCACAAACTGTAAATCACATGACTTGTGTAAACAACAAGTGCCAAGGGGAATCCTGAATGTGTCCCATCTGCGTTTGCCCACATCCCCAGCCCTGACAACAAAGACAACCTGGTATGACAACCTCATGAACATTAGTTTGCCATGCACCCACATCACGGAGAAACCAGGTCCAAGATGCTGGATGAACACAGAACAACTCAGCAAGCATCACAAACAGGAACATCCCTAGGGACACAGACTGTGTAGGAAAAGGGAAGGGAACATGCACAGACATGCTTACACAACACACAACACAGGCCCACGCAATGTCACCGGATTACACACTGCCATGAGGACACTCCACTCCTGTGGAAGGTCCGTTGTGCCAAACCTTGTCTGTGCACGACCCAAACATGTCAGCAGAACACTCCGTCAGTGAGTCAACAACCACAACACACAGAAGGCTCTGCTCACATCAGCCTGGGTACGGGAGTGTCATGTCAGTCATCTGCATACACACAAAACACATGTCAAGCAAGTTGCACTGTATACACAGATGAGTCCTTCGACATTGATGTGCAAAACTGCATGTCCAGTGGAGCTGGGCACCCAGTCAGGGAAATCGGAACATTGAACAGTGGTAAGCCCACCAGATGTGCATCAGTGTAAGACAAAGATGTTCATTTACAAATGCAAAATGGACATCCCTGTGTCAAATGTTGAACATTACACCCTCAGACTGTAGCAAAGGATGCCATAGATCCAGACTACAACAGGACACATATCCCATGGACCACATGGAGTCCATCACTGCAACACTTCATTTTCCTGATGTGAACACTATTACAACTGCAAATGCAGGATGCTACTCATCCACATCATGCACATCAAAAGAAAACCCACAAGTAAACAAAAAGAGGCTTTATTCAGCAAATGTCAGGGTAAACACGGAAGTCCAAAAGAAACTAAGGCCAATGGCCAGTCCAAAATCACAGTCCCAACGGGCTGAGAAGTGACAACTGGTCACACATTGCTTGCCTGCACTGGTACGGTTAGGGGACATCCCCCTTGGAGGGGCATACAAGGGGCAGGCCAGGCACCGCAGGGACAGGATCAGGGGATGGGAGAGTGAGGCAGTGAAGGGGTGGTGGGTGCAGGAGTGTCACCGGCAACTGCAGTGGAGGTGTCTGACTCAGGGGGGCCGGCACCACTGTGGTACACAAGTCAGTTGGTGTGGGTGCTGCAACCACTGCAGTGGGCTGGACTGATGAAGTGGACTGGGTACCCACTGCAGTGCCCGAGTCAGACGTGGTGGTTGTGGACTCCACTGCAGTGCATGACTCCAAGGGAGTGGAAGGGTGGGCAGATGAGGTGGGCAGGACAGAGGGGGGACCCGGTCTCCACAACAGTGCCACTAACAGGCAGAGCGTCTGGGTTGGGGGTGGATGAGCAAGTGGCAGGGGGGAGGGCCTAAGCAGTCTGGGGATGCGGTATCAGTGTGTGGGGGAACCTGGAGCAGGGTGTGGCGGGGGAACCTGTGCAGTGGTGGCCTGGGGGATGGAGGAGAGAGACTGGGCGGTGGAGCTGCGTGGTGGTGGGGTCTTGCTCTTCCTGGTCCGGGGGGACTTCTTAATGGGGTCCTGTGTCTGCCTGCGTCTGGGGGAGGGTGTCCGGGGGCGAGGGGCACTCCCCTCTGTGTGGGTGGACTTCCTTTTCCCCCGGTATGCTGGATCAGCAGGATTGGAGGGGAAGAGGCCGAGGTCACACAGGAAGATCTGCTGTGTAGGTGGGGTAGCATGCGAGGCAAGGGAAGGGGTCTTGGAGGGAGAGGATTTGGAGGACTGTGGAGTGAATGTGGATGCCTGTGTGTGTGTGTGTTCCCCATCCCCTGTGTCTGTGGTATCAGTCCCCTGAGGATGCTTGTGTGCACGTCTTGCCTTTCTCTTGGGTGTGTCTGTGCTGCTCGTGTCTGTGTGTTTGGGTGACTGTGCAGGTGTGCATGTGCTTTGGACAGGTAGGGGGCAGGAAGTGTGGATGGGGCAGAGATGGGAGGGGTGAGGGACTGTTGGAGGAGGGACACTGCTGCCGTCAGGGAGGAGTCCATGGACTTATTGCTCCTCTGTAGGGCAGACATACCCGTCGAGATGCCCTCCATGAACGACACCAGCTGTGTCAACAGAGTGGTGTGTGCATGGAGGACACTCAGCATTGCTGTCTGCCCTACATGGAGCTGCCGAAGGAGGTACACAGACTCCTCACTCAGGGCAGCAGGGGACACAGGGGCAGGGGGTGCGGTACCTGGCACGAAGGAGACACGCTCCCGAGCACGGGAGCCTCCACGGACCTCAGGAATGGGAGCCAATGGGAGGGCGGTGGTGGTGGTGGTGGTGGCGGGGCCAGACAGACTAGCTGGCCTTTAGTGGCTGCTGAGACCCACCTCCACAAGGGAGTCATCCTCCGAGCTGCTGTGGTCCTCAGCTGAGGTGGATGGTGCTGAGGACTCCTCGGTGTGGCTCCCCTCGCCCTCCGTGCCACTGGGTCCCTCTGACCACTCGTCCGATGCTGACCCAGTCTGGCTCCGCTGCTCCTCCTGGTCCGTGGAGCTGTCCCCTCCTGTGGCCGTGGATGTATCTGCAAACAATTAGGGAAACAGACACACATCAGTCACCTGCACTGACCACACACACCACAGTAAGTACAGCACATTACAGAGCAAGCCCTGGCATCCTTAGTTGAACATTGCCTAAAGTCCTCACACAGATTCGGGGAAGCCAATTGTCAGTCTGATGGTCAACCATGGGACTCACACCCCTCCTGCCCTTGCACCCATCTGTCTGGTGCCTGTCTGATGTTAAGACCCCAGTGTGGACACATGCACCACCTACACAGTTGTTGGACATTGCAGGGAACACGGTGAAGTATGTGAACATGCACACATCACATCTCTTGCCACTCAGTCAGTGCAGGTGTCCGGATAAAGGGATGGCCAGAGTCTAAATAGAAATGCATGTGATGCATACCAGCACCAGACACCATGATGCACCCATGTCCGGATAGTCAATGCCACAATGGGGTGCATGTTGCACATGTCACTCCCCTGCAGGATCAGTCTTAGGAAGTTTAATGCTATGACACAGGAATGCGTGCAAAGTCATACATTATTGTCTCAAGTCACATGGCCATGGCAGCCAGCCAACAACAGTCTGCACTGTGTCACAATCCGAGGGCATGGGGAATGCAAGTTATGTGACTGACAAGTGCACATGTCCATCCCCCAAAAACCACATCATCTGTACTACTATTTGTCCACGTCATACCAACTGGACATATGGGGGACATGAAACACAACTCTCTGAACATGAGCACCTCACAGTGTGCTGTGAATGAAAATACAGATGCCTGAAAGTCACAGTCGCAAACACCTGTGTGCAGACACCTATAAGTCACAGAAGTATCGTCTATCATGGTCACATCTCAGATGGCATGCTGAGCCCTAACCGATAAACATACCAGTAGTCCTGACAACGAAGACACAGCACAATGAGACAGAGGCAGACACCTGAGGGTACATTTCACTGATCACAACATGCCAGATGATACACGGGAGTGGGAGTACAGAGTGTATTGTATGCCCTGGAGTAGGCATGACTGTCCAGCTCCACCTGTAAGAGGGATGAGTCCTGGACAGTAGGCAGGTGGCTAAGCATGTGTGACACATTGGATACACATACTCCTGAGGCCCAAACATTGTTCCCACCAGCAGCATGTGTGTGTGCCAAATTCCCCAGGGACATGTGGTGTGTCAGAGCAGCAAGCGGACCACATATCAAAGTTACACCCAGATGACATGTCAGAACTTAGGCATTGTGTAAGCAATTGACCCACCCATGAATCGCACAACATAGTCACGGGAACAAATGCTGTCCCCCACCTTGAGCAAAGCTAAATGCAATGACACAGTCCCCAAATGACACAATTTCCTGACTATAAGGGCCACACATATGCGTATCAGAGGAGAAGTGGGCATGTCACAAATGAGGGACATGGGTCCTGGACCACATGACTGATGTACTGTGGAAGTTTAACCAGGCCAGAGGAGGGCACATAGCATGTCAGACAAAGTGCACAGTGCAGTCATGGACACACCCCCTCCTTGCTGCTGTCTGGCCTTCAGCTGCCCATCCAGATCAGGGAAGACCACCGCCAGGATCCGGAGCATGTGGGGGGTCAGGGTCCGGTGTCCACCCCTCCTGCGAGGAGGCGACAGCTTCAGCTGGACCCTTGCGATCCTCCGGGTCCAGCCACGAAGGTCCTGCCACCTCTTCTGGCAGTTGCGGATCCTGCGCCTGTAGACCCCCACGGATCTTACTTTCCGGGCGATGGTCAGCCAGATTTCCTGCTTCTGGTGGGCATCAACCTGTGAGGATGACAAAGTGAAAAGGCCATTACTACACATGCAACATATACGTGCATCACACAGTTGGATATACATGTCTCAATCACAGGGGCATATGATGTACACAGGCAGTGCAACAATGGCTATGAACAGTTTGCCAGCAGTCACTACATGGTATCATTGCATGGGAAGTAAACCTAGTTGGAATGCACTGTTACTGCACTGTACCAGTTCAGTGCATGTAACTACACACTTTGGGGTGTGACAACTACTCAGTGAGCATGCTAGCCAGTGGTGTGCACACTGAAAATCCTGCTAGTCAGACAACATGCACAATTAGTAAGGCAGTGGACAGCACACTCACCTGCTCCCCTGGTTTCCCATACAGCTTGCTGTACTGTGGAAGGAGGCTGTCCAGCAGGGCCTGGTTCTCCTCAAGGCTGAAGGCTGGGGCTCTCTCCACAGTACGTGCCATTGCAGGAGCCAGAGGATGCATAAACAGCAGCAGTGTTGGTGGCAGATGTCGTCCTGGAGCATGTAGTGCAGGCAAGTGAGCTCTCAGGGGAACAGCCAGCATTATATGTGTGCTGCAGAGGCAGATACTGTCCCATGTGTCCAAAGTGATAGGTCCAAGTCGTTTGCATCTTCTGAATCTGACCAATCCATGGAATAGCAGCACTAATACACGCCCACAGCATCCTTCAAATCTTCAACTTCATGACACCCATGATTTTGCAACATTGTTGTGGCTGGCCAACTGAATTCACTGCATCAGACTCGTTGGAGCTTTGAAAACGCGTCCGTTGCCATGCCAGGCCCCAGCCAATGTGTGCGCACCGTTCGGTCCATTGCTGTTCAACGCGTACCCGCTCACAACACGTGCAATGGCCGGCCGGGCACACCGATCGGTCCATTGCTGTACAACGCATATTTCGGGATACAACGCGTACCCACTCACAACAGATGCAATGGGCCGGCCGGGCACACCGATCGGTCCATTGCTGTACAACTCGTATTTCGGGATACAACGCATACCCGCACACAACACATGCAATGGGCCGGCTGGGCACACCGATCGGTCCATTGCTGTACAATGCATATTTCGGGATACAACGCGTACCCGCACACATCATATGCAATGGGCCGGCCGGGCACACCGATCGATCCATTGCTGTACAATGCGTACCCGCTCACAACACATGCAATGGGCCGGCCGGGCACACCGATCGGTCCATTGCTGTACAACGCGTATTTCGGGATACAACGCGTACCCGCACACATCATATGCAATGGGCCGGCCGGGCACACCGATCGGTCCATTGCTGTACAACGCGTACCCGCTCACAACACATGCAATGGGCCGGCCGGGCACACCGATCGGTCCATTGCTGTACAACGCGTATTTCGGGATACAACGCTGCACCCGCACACATCATATGCAATGGGCCGGCCGGGCACACCGATCGGTCCATTGCTGTACAACGCGTACCCGCTCACAACACATGCAATGGGCCGGCTGGGCACACCGATCGGTCCATTGCTGTACAACGCATATTTCGGGATACAACGCGTACCCACACACAACAGATGCAATGGGCCGGCCGGGCACACCGATCGGTCCATTGCTGTACAACGCGTACCCGCTCACAACACATGCAATGGGCCGGCCGGGCACACCGATCGGTCCATTGCTGTACAACGCGTATTTCGGGATACAACGCGTACCCGCTCACAACAGATGCAATGGGCCGGCCGGGCACACCGATCGGTCCATTGCTGTACAACGCGTATTTCGGGATACAACGCGTACCCGCACACATCATATGCAATGGGCCGGCCGGGCACACCGATCGGTCCATTGCTGTACAACGCGTACCCGCTCACAACACATGCAATGGGCCGGCCGGGCACACTAATCGGTCCATTGCTGTACAACGCGTACCCGCTCACAACACATGCAATGGGCCGGCCGGGCACACCGATCGGTCCATTGCTGTACAACGCTTATTTCGGGATACAACGCGTACCCGCTCACAACAGATGCAATGGGCCGGCCGGGCACACCGATCGGTCCATTGCTGTACAACGCGTATTTCGGGATACAACGCGTACCCGCACACATCATATGCAATGGGCCGGCCGGGCACACCGATCGGTCCATTGCTGTACAACGCGTATTTCGGGATACAACGCGTACCCGCACACATCATATGCAATGGGCCGGCCGGGCACACCGATCGGTCCATTGCTGTACAACGCGTACCTGTACAGGTCAGTCGCATATGTCACCATGCTTGTCACTGGTGAACGTATGCTAGCCACATATACCTGCCAGAGAGCCAGGGGCACACCTACAACACCACACCCAGTCCACACTGTTTCCTGAGGCATGTAAGGCTGCATTTCCTTCTCTGTGTATGGGGGTTCACATGTGGTTTCTGTGGTGGCACTTGTGGGCAGCCACACCCAGGCTGTGCATGTGTTCATGGGGACAGGGTCCTTGGTGTGTGGTGCACATGACCACTGTGATGTGCAACAGTTCATTTTGGAGCATGTGGCATGGTCACATTTCCAGGTTGTGTATGTGTATGACATGTCACATACCCCCAGAGTCCCATGTGGGAAGGCATGTACGTCACAGGATGACCCATTGCCACAATAGTGATGTCCCTCCACAGTCTGTGTGCATGTTGTGTTTCCGATGTCACTGATTCCATGTGCATGATGGGAGACAGTCTCCACATCAACGTTGTTTGTGCATGGACTTTGATGTTGTGCGTCACTGGCGTCCATGTCTGTCCTGCGGATGCGACAGGGGCCACTACCTGTGGGAGTCATGTTTGTTTTTCTGACATGTACATGATATGCCATGTCATGCCAGTGTCCATGTGGCAAGACAGGGTCACTGGGAATCTACCTGTCAATGAGCTGTGATGCCTGTGGCGCATCTGTCCAGACATGTCACTGTGGTGTGTGTGTGGAACGTGACAGCCGGAAATGGGTACTGTGACACAGCCTAATGGTTTCCCATAGCACAACCTGGTACCTGTTGTGCACACATGTTGTACTGAGAAGTTAGATGATGGGCATGTAGGTGTGAGTTATGTCCGAACAGAACGGCACACACATCAAGTACTTGTGTCTCGTAATGATGTATCATGTGAAATTGAGTATGGTGAATGGCACATATGTGGGGTGACTGACAATCTTTCTTCCTTCAACCTATGCACTGCAGGGCTCCAGCTGTCCATAGACCATTCCCTGGCCTGGCAACGATGGTGGAACGTGACATCATCCGACGGTACCGCTTCACCAGGCAGCTGATTGAGGATTTGGCAGTGCGCTTGGCACCACATTTGCAACCTGGCCGGACGTACCCTACGGCGCTGACCCCCAAGGTGAAGGTAATGGCAGCCCTACACTTCTTTGCCACCGGTACCTTTCAACACACTGTTGCGACTGCTGGTGGGATGTCACAGACTATGTTCAGCCGTGTGCTACGCGATGTTTTGGAGGCAATGTTGAGATGCCTGAACCAGTACATCTATTTCCCAACACGTCAACAACTCACTGACGTCAAGAGTGACTTCTATGCCCTGGGGAGGATGCCACATGTCATTGGCTCCATTGATGGGACACATGTGGCTTTGATACCACCACAGGCACATGAGCAGGCATACCGGAACCGTAAACATTACCATTCGATCAATGCTCTGGTGGTATGTTTAGCAGATATGAGCATCACACATGTGTGCGCCCGTTTTCCTGGTTCAGCACACGATGCCTACGTGATGAGGAGTAGTCGCATCCCGAGGATGATGGCACAGATGCAGAACCAGCGTGCCTGGCTTGTCGGTGTGTACTTACTTTGTACCATTGTGTGTGTTCTGATCTGTAGTATTCCACCCACTTTTCCAAATCAGCTAATGTGCACTTGTCTGTCCGTAGGTGACTCCGGATACCCCAACATGCCGTGGTTGCTGACACCCCTCAGGAACCCTGTGACACCAGCCCAGATGCGCTACAATGAGGCACATGGTCGGAGCAGGAGAGTGATAGAGCGGACCTTTGGTCTCCTGAAGAGCCGCTTCCGCTGCCTGAACAAGACAGGAGGGGCCCTCCCATATGCCCCAGCAAAGGTGTGCAAGATTATCATCGTCTGCTGCATGCTACACAACCTGGCAGTGCGGAAGGAGTTGCCTCTCATTCTGGATGACGATGACCAACGTCCGCCACCTGTGGAGGATCCTGGCCTGGACCACGATGCCAGTGATGATGATGATGATGATGGTGGTGATGTCCGCACACAGCTCATCACCAACTTCTTCAGCTGAATGTGAGTATCCAGGGAGATGTAATGTGAATGACGTGAGTTTGCATGATATGTGTGGGTGGTACTCTGGTGCTGTTTGAGTGTGACCATGTGCTACTTGACTGGATGCGTTCAGCAAAGTGTCCTTCCAGGTAGTCTGAACTCCCCAACAGTTTTGATATGCTAACTTGGTTTTGTGTAGTTGTCTTGTGACATGTATTGGGCATGAGTATTGCAGTACTGTCCTGTTCTACATTGATTTTAACTGTGTGTCATGTCTGTCCTTCACAGGGTGCTTACTGAGTACTTTGGTCAACTTGGATCCCCCGACACCATGATTCAGCTTTCAGGGTGGCAGCAGTAGTTGGCCTACAAGTGATGTGCCACACACCCCTGGACTTCATATCTTCTGCACTTGTTGACTGTGTGGCCACTGCCACGTGGGTAAACCTTGCATTTGTAGTAGAAACAACATGTTGCAAATGTGTAATAAACCTGTGCTTCACTTTGGGATGTGCGTTGTCTGTGGTCACACATCTGACTGACATTTGCTTACTGCACCTGTGGGCTAGTTGACACACACTCTGAATAGGTGTGGTGTCTGTGCATTCCACTGTATTTCCTGGCAACATCACTGTGGGCGATGAGTCCGATGGCTCTGGTGTCTGTGTTGTGTAGCCCTAGTGGTGTGTCTCCCTCATATGTGTCACGTCACCATGACTCACACGACGGTGTTGTACTTGCTGTAGCAGTTAGCATACACAGTGTAATTTAGCAGAACATCATCACCATAACAGTATCCACATTTGAATAACAACAGTGGCAAGTATGGTGTACTTGTGATTTTATTTACAGAAATGTGTGTGTGTATAGTGCACAGGATGGTGGGTGCTGTACATTGGGATTGTGATCCAAAGTTCCCAGATGAGTTGGAAGTCTTGGTAGCAGAAATGTCCTGAGTGAAGTCCACAGTCATATGATACATTAGTCCAACTTGAACTCCCCATGTCATGTGGGAAAGTAGTGTTACATTCGACAGGGTGAAACTTTTGCACACAAAGGAGAATTTCCGGAACAGGTGTTGGCTTCCTGGGGGATGTACGTGGCCATCAACCTCTCAGTTTTCCTTCCTCGGACGACCCCTCTTCTTTGGGGGGGGACCCTCACGTGCAGGCTGCGGCGGTGCAGGGGACTCTCCGCCAGAGTCCTCCTCCCTACCTGTGGCGGTGGCAGTTGTTGCAGCACCAGATGTTGTGGGCACACAGGGAGGTGTGGCCATGTTGGTGCTAATCTGGTGGAGGCATGTCAATATGTCCCTATGCACCGCTGTGAGTTCTTGCAATGTGTACCACTTGGACTCCATGTGAGACATGTGTGTCTCCACACAGGACATGTGGGAGTCCAAGCGGGCATGATGGGCAGCCTGCTGCTGTTGTATGTCCTTGAGGATCCCCACTACCTGTCTGACCTCTCCGGTGCTATCCTGGTAAGCATCAGCGATGCGTGCCAGTTGTGGGTCATCATGCAGTCCAGACCCCTCTGCAAGCAGCGACCTATGTCTACCACCTCTCCCACCACCCCTGGCGACACGTGCAGGACCTGCGGTGGCACGCACAGGTGACCCGAGGCCCACTTGGTGGTTGTTAGTGGTGTTGTCATCCGTTGCTCCACGGTGGGCCTGGGGCCCTGTGCTGTTGTCAGCAGTGGTCCTTGGTCTGTCCGTGTCGGCGGGGGTGGTCTGTATGTTGGCAGTTGTTGGAGGGGTGGGTGCAGGGGGTGCAGATGTTGGTCCAGCTGGTGCTGCATGATGACTCACACCGGAGGTGCCAGGTAGGTCTTCGCCATCCGAGGAGGGCAGAGGCTGTTCAGCACCAGTGAGCTCTGTGTCCCCCGGAGCCTGGGACAGGGACTCCTCCTCACCTGCTGCTGTGTCCCCATCATCGTCACCTGTATTTGGAAGAGACACACATTGTATGTAATGTTTCTACAGACATCAATGGTTCACACACCTGACAGTTGTGACTGTACCTCTGGGCATGTACATTGCATTGTCCTAAGTTGTCACAGTAAGAGGTTGATATTGGTGTAGCACATTGTCATGCATACCTGGGGCATTTCAATATGAATGTTGAGGTGTGTGCATGGCCAGCATTGGTTGTATTTGGTGGACATCCGGCCATCCTTCTCCACCTGGCCCAGTTATCCCACCATGAAGCATGCCACCCTTGCAGTGGGTTCAGGTTGACTCTCAGGATGTCATTCAGTGGTGTTGTGCTGTTTGTTGGTGCACAGTTCCCAGCAGCGCCTTGTGCTCCCCACAGCAGTAGCCAGTGTCAGCCATCTTGTCAGTCCTTATCCACTCCCTGTGATGTGAGCATGGTTCAGAGTGGTGTTGATGGGCCAATTGTGAGGGTGAGCAGTATCTGTGACTCCAACTCCCATCATGCTATTGCCTACACCCCCTTCCCAGCATGCCCGTACTTCCTTCCTTTGGACTCTGCTTCCCTGTGGGGTAGTGTGCCTGTGCTGACAGGAAGGCTGACAGTGTTGTCCTTGCGTTTGTTTGGCTACAAGTCCCAGGTGTGTCCCTGTGCTTCACACAGCATTACCCAGGGTGGTGGTTCTTTGTGGGATCTTCATTTGGTATGTGAGGCATTGCATTCTCCCAGGTGGGTTATGTGGAGTTTGTGTTGAGGGGGTGGGTGAGGTGAGCTGCTTGTAACTATGGTCAGTGCTGTGAGTCCTCCTTCCCAGCCAGCCAGATATCCCACCATGCAACATGCTTGCATTGCAGAGAGTGCAAGTTGGCTTTCAGGATGTCAGGCAGTGGTGTTGTGCTGTTTGTTGGTGCACAGTTCCCAGCAGGGCCTTGTGCTCCCCACAGCAGTAGCCAGTGTCAGCCATCTTGTCAGTCCTTATCCACTCCCTGTGATGTGAGCATGGTTCAGAGTGGTGTTGATGGGCCAATTGTGAGGGTGAGCAGTATCTGTGACTCCAACTCCCATCATGCTATTGCTTACACTCCCCTTCCCAGCATGCCCGTACTTCCTTCCTTTGGACTGTGCTTCCCTGTGGGGTAGTGTGCCTGTGCTGGCAGGAAGGCTGACAGTGTTGTCCTTGCGTTTGTTTGGCTACAAGTCCCAGGTGTGTCCCTGTGCTTCACACAGCATTACCCAGGGTGGTGGTTCTTTGTGGGATCTTCATTTGGTATGTGAGGCATTGCATTCTCCCAGGTAGGTTATGTGGAGTTTGTGTTGAGGGGGTGTGTGAGGTGAGCTGCTTGTAACTATGGTCAGTGCTGTGAGTCCTCCTTCCCAGCCAGCCAGATATCCCACCATGCAACGTGCTTGCATTGCAGAGAGTGCAAGTTGGCTTTCAGGATGTCAGGCAGTGGTGTTGTGCTGTTTGTTGGTGCACAGTTCCCAGCAGGGCCTTGTGCTCCCCACAGCAGTAGCCAGTGTCAGCCATCTTGTCAGTCCTTATCCACTCCCTGTGATGTGAGCATGGTTCAGAGTGGTGTTGATGGGCCAATTGTGAGGGTGAGCAGTATCTGTGACTCCAACTCCCATCATGCTATTGCTTACACTCCCCTTCCCAGCATGCCCGTACTTCCTTCCTTTGGACTGTGCTTCCGTGTGGGGTAGTGTGCCTGTGCTGGCAGGAAGGCTGACAGTGTTGTCCTTGCGTTTGTTTGGCTACAAGTCCCAGGTGTGTCCCTGTGCTTCACACAGCATTACCCAGGGTGGTGGTTCTTTGTGGGATCTTCATTTGGTATGTGATGCATTGCATTCTCCCAGGTGGGTTATGTGGAGTTTGTGTTGAGGGGGTGTGTAAGGTGAGCTGCTTGTAACTATGGTCAGTGCTGTGAGTCCTCCTTCCCAGCCAGCCAGATATCCCACCATGCAACGTGCTTGCATTGCAGAGAGTGCAAGTTGGCTTTCAGGATGTCAGGCAGTGGTGTTGTGCTGTTTGTTGGTGCACAGTTCCCAGCAGGGCCTTGTGCTCCCCACAGCAGTAGCCAGTGTCAGCCATCTTGTCAGTCCTTATCCACTCCCTGTGATGTGAGCATGGTTCAGAGTGGTGTTAATGGGCCAATTGTGAGGGTGAGCAGTATCTGTGACTACAACTCCCATCATGCTATTGCTTACACTCCCCTTCCCAGCATGCCCGTCATTCCTTCCTTTGGACTGTGCTTCCCTGTGGGGTAGTGTGCCTGTGCTGGCAGGAAGGCTGACAGTGTTGTCCTTGCGTTTGTTTGGCTACAAGTCCCAGGTGTGTCCCTGTGCTTCACACAGCATTACCCAGGGTGGTGGTTCTTTGTGGGATCTTCATTTGGTATGTGAGGCATTGCATTCTCCCAGGTGGGTTATGTGGAGTTTGTGTTGAGGGGGTGTGTGAGGTGAGCTGCTTGTAACTATGGTCAGTGCTGTGAGTCCTCCTTCCCAGCCAGCCAGATATCCCACCATGCAACGTGCTTGCATTGCAGAGAGTGCAAGTTGGCTTTCAGGATGTCAGGCAGTGGTGTTGTGCTGTTTGTTGGTGCACAGTTCCCAGCAGGGCCTTGTGCTCCCCACAGCAGTAGCCAGTGTCAGCCATCTTGTTAGTCCTTATCCACTCCCTGTGATGTGAGCATGGTTCAGAGTGGTGTTGATGGGCCAATTATGAGGGTGAGCAGTATCTGTGACTCCAACTCCCATCATGCTATTGCTTACACTCCCCTTCCCAGCATGCCCGTACTTCCTTCCTTTGGACTGTGCTTCCCTGTGGGGTAGTGTGCCTGTGCTGGCAGGAAGGCTGACAGTGTTGTCCTTGCGTTTGTTTGGCTACAAGTCCCAGGAGTGTCCCTGTGCTTCACACAGCATTACCCAGGGTGGTGGTTCTTTGTGGGATCTTCATTTGGTATGTGAGGCATTGCATTCTCCCAGGTGGGTTATGTGGAATTTGTGTTGAGGGGGTGTGTAAGGTGAGCTGCTTGTAACTATGGTCAGTGCTGTGAGTCCTCCTTCCCAGCCAGCCAGATATCCCACCATGCAACGTGCTTGCATTGCAGAGAGTGCAAGTTGGCTTTCAGGATGTCAGGCAGTGGTGTTTTGCTGTTTGTTGGTGCACAGTTCCCAGCAGGGCCTTGTGCTCCCCACAGCAGTAGCCAGTGTCAGCCATCTTGTCAGTCCTTATCCACTCCCTGTGATGTGAGCATGGTTCAGAGTGGTGTTGATGGGCCAATTGTGAGGGTGAGCAGTATCTGTGACTCCAACTCCCATCATGCTATTGCTTACACTCCCCTTCCCAGCATGCCCGTACTTCCTTCCTTTGGACTGTGCTTCCCTGTGGGGTAGTGTGCCTGAGCTGGCAGGAAGGCTGACAGTGTTGTCCTTGCGTTTGTTTGGCTACAAGTCCCAGGTGTGTCCCTGTGCTTCAATCAGCATTACCCAGGGTGGTGGTTCTTTGTGGGATCTTCATTTGGTATGTGATGCATTGCATTCTCCCAGGTGGGTTATGTGGAATTTGTGTTGAGGGGGTGTGTAAGGTGAGCTGCTTGTAACTATGGTCAGTGCTGTGAGTCCTCCTTCCCAGCCAGCCAGATATCCCACCATGCAACGTGCTTGCATTGCAGAGAGTGCAAGTTGGCTTTCAGGATGTCAGGCAGTGGTGTTGTGCTGTTTGTTGGTGCACAGTTCCCAGCAGGGCCTTCTGCTCCCCACAGCAGTAGCCAGTGTCAGCCATCTTGTCAGTCCTTATCCACTCCCTGTGATGTGAGCATGGTTCAGAGTGGTGTTGATGGGCCAATTGTGAGGGTGAGCAGTATCTGTGACTACAACTCCCATCATGCTATTGCTTACACTCCCCTTCCCAGCATGCCCGTCATTCCTTCCTTTGGACTGTGCTTCCCTGTGGGGTAGTGTGCCTGTGCTGGCAGGAAGGCTGACAGTGTTGTCCTTGCGTTTGTTTGGCTACAAGTCCCAGGTGTGTCCCTGTGCTTCACACAGCATTACCCAGGGTGGTGGTTCTTTGTGGGATCTTCATTTGGTATGTGAGGCATTGCATTCTCCCAGGTGGGTTATGTGGAGTTTGTGTTGAGGGGGTGTGTGAGGTGAGCTGCTTGTAACTATGGTCAGTGCTGTGAGTCCTCCTTCCCAGCCAGCCAGATATCCCACCATGCAACGTGCTTGCATTGCAGAGAGTGCAAGTTGGCTTTCAGGATGTCAGGCAGTGGTGTTGTGCTGTTTGTTGGTGCACAGTTCCCAGCAGGGCCTTGTGCTCCCCACAGCAGTAGCCAGTGTCAGCCATCTTGTCAGTCCTTATCCACTCCCTGTGATGTGAGCATGGTTCAGAGTGGTGTTGATTGGCCAATTGTGAGGGTGAGCAGTATCTGTGACTCCAACTCCCATCATGCTATTGCTTACACTCCCCTTCCCAGCATGCCCGTACTTCCTTCCTTTGGACTGTGCTTCCCTGTGGGGTAGTGTGCCTGTGCTAGCAGGAAGGCTGACAGTGTTGTCCTTGCGTTTGTTTGGCTACAAGTCCCAGGTGTGTCCCTGTGCTTCACACAGCATTACCCAGGGTGGTGGTTCTTTGTGGGATCTTCATTTGGTATGTGATGCATTGCATTCTCCCAGGTGGGTTATGTGGAGTTTGTGTTGAGGGGGTGTGTGAGGTGAGCTGCTTGTAACTATGGTCAGTGCTGTGAGTCCTCCTTCCTAGCCAGCCAGATATCCCACCATGCAATGTGCTTGCATTGCAGAGAGTGCAAGATGGCTTTCAGGATGTCAGGCAGTGGTGTTGTGCTGTTTGTTGGTGCACAGTTCCCAGCAGGGCCTTGTGCTCCCCACAGCAGTAGCCAGTGTCAGCCATCTTGTCAGTCCTTATCCACTCCCTGTGATGTGAGCATGGTTCAGAGTGGTGTTGATGGGCCAATTGTGAGGGTGAGCAGTATCTATGACTACAACTCCCATCATGCTATTGGCTACACTAACTTCACCAGCATACACAGAATTCCTTCATTTAAGTGAGCTTCCCTGTGAGGTGGTGTTCTAGTGGTGGCAAAATATCAGGCAGTGTTTGTTGGTTATATTTGTGCCACTGCCTTGCTCTATTTGTTGTTAGGTTTGTACATGTCATGACACAGTTACATATCACTATGAGATGGCATGTATTGTTTTTATCTAACTGACATACACATCTTGGGATGATTATCTTTTGGTTGCTGTTGATTTGCTAGGGGTGGATGGTTTGACTGTCCCCTTGACAGTGATGTGTGTGTATTGGCACACAATATTGTGTATATTAGTTGTGTACTCACCAGGCTCTGGGATGTCTGTTAGTCCATATACGCTCACTGGTGGTAGGATGGCCCGCACCTTCTCCTCCCAGGGCCTAAGGTATACTGGTTTTGCAGGAGGGCCACTGCCGGTGTGCTGGCTCAGGAGGTAATCCTTCTTGAGTAGGTCTCTGACCCTCCTGCGCACATCATACCACCTGTTCTGGATGTCTTCCTTTGTGCGCAAACATGGTGATTGTGCGTTCACCCTGTCGACGATCCTCGCCCACATCTTGGTTTTCTGCGACATGGGGGTCTGTTGGACCAATGTGCCAAACAACTGTGGCTCTACCCTCAGGATCTCGTCTACCATGACTTCCAATTCACTATCTAGGAACTTTGGATTCTTCTTTAGGGGCATGGTGATGGGTGGTGGTGGTGGTTATTGATGTGTGTGTGTGCAAGTGAGGGTGTGTGTGTGTAGGTTTTGCTGTGTGTGTGTGAGGGTGCTATTTGTTGAGGTGCTAATGGTGTGTGGCTTTTGTGTTGGATGAGCTGTGTGTGTGTCTGTGTTTGCTGTGTGATGGTGTTCTGTGCTGGCAGGTCAGTGGGATTTGCAAAGGATCATGGTAGGGATTTGTGGGCTTTATGTAGGTGGAGTTGGGGCGTGTGACCTTGTTCCATTTTTCCCCCCCTGTATTTATTGGCTTTGTCATTGCTTGTTTGGCCCTTTTTTTTTGTATTTTTTCATTTGTGATTATTGTGCATGTAGGAGTCGTTCTTTTGACCGAGTAGGACGTTGCAGTTGTCTCGTGCGCGCCTCTCCGAGTCGTTCCCGCTGTGTTTCAGCTCAGTTTCATATGCGGCGTACGCGTCGGTCGCGGAGTATTGTGTTTGTTCGGCTGGGTTTGGTATGCGTGTTGGTCGTACGGCTTGGGCTCCGTACGAATCGGTCTGAATTTGCACCCATTGCATCGTACTGCGCGGGTCGGAGTTCGCGGGTATGTTTCGTTCGGATTATTTCCTGATGCGTGTCGGTCGGTTCGATTCGCGTGGTTTCCCGGCCGGATAGCTTGTTTCCGGCTGGGTCGGTCGTTCGCCTTGAGTTCCGTACGAGTCGGTCGTGATTCCCATGCATTTCATCGTACTTCCCAGGTCGGGCAACGCCGGTACGTGTCGGTCGGACTATTATCCCGTACCGAGTCGGTCGGTATTTTTTCCGGCCCGAATCGGATTCGGCCCCTCTGTGTTTGAAAATACCACTTTTAGAAAGTGGGTATTTTCTTGCCTAACCATCCAGTGTGCCTCTGCTAGGTTTGTGTATTGCATGTCTGGCTTGTGAGTGACAGTAGCTGGGAGAGGGCAGCGGCTCCGGCAGTCTGATGAGTCAGGACTGGGCTGAATGGAACCTGGGTTGAATTTAGAGTAGGGGGAGGAGATTTCCTTTCACCTGCCTGGGCCAGGTCTGCTTTCAACAATGCTGTCTCCATCTCCTGCCAGGAAGCTGCACCAGTGAGGACAGAACTGGTTTTGGCTGGGTACAGACACTCTCTGCCTTCAGAGAACAAAGAATTTGTGTGCATAAAAAGGGGGACCCAGACCCCAGAACTTTAGATCACTTCTGGGAAATCAAGAGGAACCTTTGCCAAGGAGAAGAGCCGGAGAAGCTGAGGAAGATTACTGCCCCTGTCCTGTTTGCTGTTTGGGGTTGGCCTGCAGTGGCTACTTGTTGCCAAGGAAAGGAGAAAAGGACTTTGCTGTTTGCTTTGTCATCTTGAGGAAGATCTCCAAGGGCTTGAAACTGAGCTTTCCTCCTGTTCTGAAGTCCCAGGGACACAAAGACTTTACCACCAGCTCCCCTGAATTTCCTTGCTGGGAATTCTAACCTGCAGAGAGGTGCCTGCTGTTGTTTAGGACCGCTAGAGACTGTTGGTCGCTGGGAGCTGTAAGATCGACGCAACGAGAAGAAGCATGTTGCATCCGCACCGATTCCCGACGCATCGCCGAGCCACGGGGAAGAAGCGTGCCGCATCCGCACTTGGTTCCGACGCCTCGCCGAGCAACCAGGAAGAAGCGCGCCGCATCCACAACGGGTCCCGATGCATCGCCGAGAAAACCAGCGCAGCACCTGCCGTGCGGCTGCAAAAGATCACGCATCGCACTGGACCGTCGCATCACATCGAGCCGTCATGTTGTCGCATCGCACCAGATCGTCGCCATGCATCGAGGCGCCATCTTGTCGCATCGTACCAGAACGCAGTAAGAAACCGACGCATCCCCTCCTCTCCAGGAAGGAACAGACGCATCGCCTCCCCCGAAGCAAGGAACTGACGCATCACCTTCCCTGCGACCCTTTTGTTTGTTTTGCATGACGCATCTAAGGTACTTTGTGAGAAAAGTGTTGCATTGATAACTTGCATTGAACTGAACTATTTCTACCATTTGAAAGTCTTATTTTTGATTCTGTATTGTGGATTTTTGTCGTTTGGTCTTGTGTTAGTTTAGATAAAGATTACTTATTTTTCTAAACTGGTGTGGTGTCCATTTGTAGTGTTTTCACTGTGTTACTGTATGTGTTCACAAATGCTTTACACACTGCCTCTGAGATAAGCCTGTCTGCTCATGCCAAGCTACCAAGGGGGTGAGCAGGGGTTATTTTAGGAGTGTATCCCCCTTACCCTGACTAGAAGCAAGGGCCCCTATCTGGACAAAGGTACCTACCTCTGCCAACTAGAGACCCCCATTTCTAATAATGGGTGAGACACATATAGTGAGACTCACTCACAGTAAAAAGGTCCAAAACCAGGGGATCGAAAAAGCAAAAAATCCAGGCATACTAAATGGGCGGAACCCATTTTGCAACACCTGGCCACACCTCTGGGCCACAGACTCTGCACAAGGGGAGTAGAGTTTCTCCATCTTGAATTACCGAGTGGGGTCACTGCGGGATTGTTTACGGTAGGGCACAAAGGAACTTCTGAAAAAGTGCAAAAGACCTTTGTTGTTTCTAACTGGGCCTCGTTGAGAAGGTATCCGGCCTCATCTAGCCCTCTTCAGACACAACCCGCAGCCTTGCCCTGCTGGAGAATTCAGAGTTCTGAAAAAGAGAAGTTTGAATGAAAAAATCTTGACCAAGCAAAGGCACCATAAGTGTCCTACTGGTGAGAGGACTTCCCTGACCATGAAATTCAAATTTTCCCACTCTGAGTTTTTCCCCCCAAAACCAGCAGCTTTACTGGGACAGAGTCCAACACCTATCCAACATTGTGGAGCCCACCTCAGATATAGCCTTCAGCCTTTCCCTGTGGAAGGATTTTGACTTCCAGAAAAAATGGCTAAGTCCCAAGTTAAACCTCTAGCTAAGTTGAACCTGGTTGGTATATCCGGCCTGACCTTCATTGTTGTTGACCTGAAATTTGTACATTGTTCCTGGTCCACCGCAACCATGGACTGCTATTGGCGTTTGCACTTTTTTCTGCTATTTTTAACTACATATAGAAATTCATATCTCGGGTTCCCCTAGTGGATTTTTGTCATTTTAGGGTCACTTTGCTCATTAAATTATTCTCTGTCTAATAAATTAGAGTGGGATTTGTATTTTCTTATGTTTTTGACTTTTTAACTGTTTTGGTACTTTTAAATGCTTTACCCATTTTCTTAAATTAATCCTATCTGTTCTCTGCCGTAGCTACCAAAGGTTGAGCTCATGTTTAAATTATTGAAACCTTTAACTGGACCTAACAAGATAGTGACCCTTTCACTTGCAATGGGTAATGATCCTCCTAAATTAAACATTCACTTGCTCACAGACCCAAAGAACAAATGGATCTTCTTTATTGAAAAAGATACCTCCCGATTTGTTATATCAAACTCAAGAATGCAATATATTTGACACCGTATGGGAAATTAGGAGGGCCTGGGAGGGTGAGAAAGACAACGGCAGAGTATGGTGGAGAAGATCATTAGTTTCAATACAAGTAGCATGAACACCCCAGCTTTGCTGCTGGCAATCACTGCTCTATGAATACAACATATGCCTCATACAAGAGACACATCTCCTAGAAAAAGATTAATCCTGAATAAGATCCAGATGTTTTCCATGGCAATATCTCCTACCCAACCCCTTTATAGGGAAAATATAAGGAAAAGTGATGGAAGAGATTGGACTGCTGTTAGCTCTACATACTACACAAGGCTCTCTCACAATCACATTAGCCAACATGTATGAACCAAATGAGTCACAACAAAACTGTTTCAGTCATGTCATAACAAACCTAGTGCAAAACATTGATAAAGAAATCCTGATAGCAGGATACTTAGTGGGGGCCTTTAAAATCTGGCACAAGACCCTAAATCTTAGTCCCCAAATTGAAATGACACAGGCAGGGCAGTATATGCACAACTAGGAATACATAAAAGTTTTACACAAGCTAGCAAACCTCTAGCCTGCAAATTAAGCGTGTAGATAGCAAGAGAAGGAATCACTACCTTAAAAGGTCAAGAAGGGAGAATTCTAAAAAACAATTCTGATATTTAGCAAGAATTCAGAAATTACTACAGCTCTGTATACTCGGTGGACTCAAAAACCCCACAACACATACCGGAATTCCTCACTAGTGCTAACATTCCAAAACTAACTGAGGCCCAGGTGGACAAAGTAGAGCAGTCTATTGAAGTAGGGGAAATTATCTCAAGCATAGCTAGACTTCAGATGAACAAGTCACCTGTCCCATATGGTTTTAATGCTTTGCTCCACAGCACAGTCAGTCATTCTCTCGTCCAAGTATTGGTTCACCTTTTCAATTCCTTTGCTGAAACCAAAATGATGAAATGCTCAATCCTAGCAGCCTCAACTACAGTAATCCCTAAACCCAGTAAGGATCCAGTATGAATGCATGTATGTATGTATGTACACCCAACACCCAACTCATCCTCTCCCTATCCAACATACCCAACATCTCCAAACACAACTTTCAAGATGGAATGGAAGCAGACGCCAGGTGGATGAAGAACAGCTGCCTGCAACTCAACACGGACAAAACCGAGGTGCTCATCATGGGCCCACACCCCGACACCTGGAATGACACATGGTGCCCCCCCCACCCTCGGGAGCCCTCCCTCCCCACGGACCATGCACGCAACCTCAGAATCATCCTGGACTCCAAACTCAAAATGGACCGCCAGATCAACGCCGTCACCTCTTCCTGCTACCACACCCTCTGCCTACTCCGAAAGACCTTCAACTGGATTCCCCTCGAACACAGGAAATCCGCCGCCCACGCCCTCATCAGCAGCAGACTGGACTACGGCAACACACTATATGCCGGTATCAACAAGAACCTCACCCGCGAACTCCAGAACGTCCATAACACCGCTGCCAGACTAGTCCTCAACCTACCGCGCCACTGCCACATCAGCCATCACCTACGGACACTACATTGGCTCCCCGTCGAGAAGAGAATCACCTTCAAGCTTCTCACCCACGCCCAGAAGGCCCTTCACAACACCGGACCCACCTACATGAACCACCGCCTCGCGTACCACGCACCCCAAAGATCCCTCCATTTGGCCAAGCTTTCCCTTGCGACGGTGCCATGCATCAAGAAGACCAGATCAGGAGGACGCTCCTTCTCCCTCCTTGCTGCCAAGGCATGGAACTCCCTCCATCTCCACCAGACACCATCACTCCCCAAGTTCTTGAAGGACCTCAAGACCTGGCTCTTCGACTGAGCTCCGTGAACATCCAGGAGCTGCGCGCCCCCCTCTCCCCTCTAGCGCCTTGAGACCCTCCGGGTGAGTAGCTGTGCTTTACAAACCCCTGATTGATTGATTGATTGATTGATGGTATTTCTAAAAAGTGCACCTAGCCAAAAAGCAGCAGAGTGATGTACATGGTCAAATACAAGCATTAAGTCAAACAATAAGAAGAGATTGAGGTGTTTGTCAAAGGCTCACCGACTTACATCGGAGGTTTAAAGTCCGACTGCCTAATTACAATGTGATTGGACCTACTGGCTTCAAAAGGGCTCAAGGAGCCCGTTGGCCAGTCGGAGGCCACATATAATCCCCCATGGATGGCTTTTCCGATGTGGGTATTATGATGTCGTTTTCGGACAGGCTTTTCATGTTGATCTTGAGGCCTGTTGGGGGCCTGGGGAAACATATGGTGCCCCCTAATAATCCCTCCACCGTGTGGCAGGCACTGTGATGTGCCTTCCGTACGGTGCAGGGATTAACAGAAACTCCCATTTCTCTATGGGAGCTTGTGCTGCGGTTGGAAACCGGCCACAGCACGAGCTCCAATAGAGAAATGGGAGCTTGCGACCGCTCCATGTGCGGTCGCATTGTAATTGCGGTGTCAGGACCGACATCGTAATAAGCCCCTGAGATGGGTTGTGGTTGGTTAATGCATTGTGATGTAGTGTTCTTTAAAGAAATGAATTCTCAACTTTTTTAGGTTGAGATTCGATCGACCTGTTATATCTCTTTTGTGGGGTTTGGCAAACTCACCGATTGCCATTGGTTACTATATTTGCCATTCAGAAAGGCTGGCTTCTTATTGGTGCATTTCTGTCAAAGTCCCTCCTTTGTGTGTTTAGTTCTCTTTCCGGCGATTTCACTCTGAGAACATTTTAGTTGGCCATCACCCAGTACAGCGTGTGATGGCCTCTCTTCCCTCCCATCTGGCTATTGCAGGTCAGGCGTTGTTTTTTTTTTTTAGCCGTCTTGCCCTGCTGGTTAGCAGAGGCCCATGCTCTGTCTTCACAAGGGCCAGGCAGCTGCTTATTCCAGAGTTCATTCGGGTGGGGGCAGTTTTCAACTTCTCAAAATGAAAACATTCTGAGGTGGATGGGTTTACAAAGTTTTTGCATTTACACAAGGATTGTGTACTAAATTACATTAACAATTGCGTGCAGGCTGCCTCGATATATCAGCAACAGTAGTAGAAGACACAGAAAAGGGACAAGTGCTTGCAACCGAGTCCATAGCACTGAAAACGTGCTGCCACTAAGACTGATTTCCTGTGATGTCAACATCAGTCCAAAGTGCATATGATGTAATTTTAATTAATGTCATTATGAAACTAATTAATAGTTAAAAAAAATATTCTTGCCTCTTTGTGATCACTGTTTTTGGAAGTATACCATTTGTCCGTATTATAGCACTTCCGGGTCCGCGTAACACCCAATACCACGGCTCAACATATTTTGGGACTCAATCTGGGAGCAAGAGTTACTGTTAATTTATAAAATCATCCATGATTGGAGCATGTTAGGTACCGCAGCTAATTGTAGTAAGCGTACATATTTCTGACATGGTGATTGGCTATTGAGTCGGCTCTAGCCCCCATCTGAGCAGTTGGGTGCCGCCCAGTTGGGGTTGAGCAGAGTTTGGAGGAAATCGACTGGTGATGACAGAGAATCTAGTCACCGGCTGGGCAGCAAGAGCTAGGTTGCTACCGCCTGCTGTTCTGGTTTGGGAGGGGGCGCGGAGTAGAGCTCAGCCCAGATGGTTGTGCCTCCTCGGTTTCCTTTCTGTTCATGGCTGTTCCTTTTGCTGTCCACACTCCTGGGGCCCATCCTGGACCTTTGACTGTCTTATGGGGCATGGTCTAGGCCCTGCTGGAAGCTGGGTGAAAGTCCTTTAAGGCAATGTGGTATTGTTAGTGTATACTGATTCTGGATGTTCCGTTTGTTGTGGAGGTAAGCAAGCCAGCAAATTCATATGCAGTGACTTGTCTGGGGCACTGTTTAGGACCAGGTCACAAGATGATCCATCAAAATATTTTGCACGCATGGGAGCCAAGTTCACAAGATTATTGTTGGGCCTCGGCCACAAGCCCCATTTTTTAAAAATAAGTTAGGATGAATTGCTTCTAGGGTGGCAGTGCAACAAGCATATCCACTTGTGAAATGCAACAGTTTTGTCATTTAATTTTATTGTCAGCTCTGTTGCAGCACCCTCTGTGCATACACTGCCCTCTTTGCCGCTTATGCTCAGCAGTGCTGGCCAGTAATCTTGGACACTAGTAGATGCTATATTTCCATTGAATGAGCCAGACTTCTAAGAGGGCTCTTGGAAGGAGAGCCCCTGCCCACTCGAATGCTGTCAAAAAATGGGACAAATAGTGCATTTTAAAGTTTCACTTACACATAAAAGTTGCTAAAAAGCAATAGGCTCTGAAAGTGCACTTATGAAACATTACTTTCGTGGTGTACCCAAAAAGCCTGGCCCTACCCAAGAGAGGACTTTTTTTCTAATTTGCTGTAAGATCACCCTGTATGTCAGAAATTACCTCAAATATTCTAGGGCCAGGTTTTTGACTTGGGTGTAACTATATGTCAAGAATTACTTCTAGAATGTCAGAGCCAGCATTTTGATGTGTAGCTCCAATAAACCAATGAGTTCTGCTTTGATGTCAAGAAATACAGCCAATATTTCAGGGCCATCATTTTGCCATTGATGCCACCCCTTATAACATAAATGCCATCATATGTCAAAAATGATCTCCATTATGCAAGGTCTGCCTTTTTACCATCGATGCACCATAGGTAACATCCCCACCCAAATGTCATGGCTGACTTTCCCATAAGCCAAGAATGTCCTCCAGCTTGTCACTCGCAAGTATTACACAGTGACACTCCCATTTTCCAATCCCCTTTTGTTAGGTCTTTCCCTGTTGCGGCTGCTCCTGCCAGGAATGTTATTGAGCCTTGGTAAAAACGTTTTCTCTGTACACCATGCGCATGTCAAAACATGGCATTGGCAAGGCTTGCTTTTATGCATGATGTGAATAAAATGGAGCCCTTCATAAAAAAGGCGAACAAGGTTTCTTTTTGGTTGTACATGCGTCTCCAGCAACAGCAATATTGGAAATTAACACAATCACTTTTTAAAAATTTAAAACATAGCATTCAAGTGATCCTATATCACACTTGACTCCTTCAGACTGTCTTGGTTTTTTAGCCAGCAGCACAATGAATTTTAGGATTTTACATTCCTACTTAGAATGTTTAAAAAAGTTACGAATGCATCAGTGTGCCTGATAAACCAGAACTGGCTTAGGCGTCTCACTCCACAATAAGCAACGTGACAACTGAGTAAAAGATTTTAAGTCAAGTAATAAATGGTTTGAACATGGCATTTTATATGCAGATGTTAGTGCTAATAGGCAAAGCTCCCGCTTCTCTAGACAACCGCTTGCTCAAAATTACCCCCACAATTACAGTGCTCTGTTACATCACACTCCAGTGGTCACACTTTGTAGCAGAAGCAACTGAACATGTCTGAAATCATGAAAGGAAAGCCTGGCTGCTGGTACATCTTTTCCCAAGCAGAGAACCAGTTCTTTAGTGCACATGCAGGAGCTGCTTTGTGAAATATTGCTGGAGTTTGAGTGCTAGTGCCGTACTAAAGTTGGCATGTAAATGATATAGTGGATATCAAGTAAAAATATAATACTTCTTCTAATGAAAAATAGGTTATTTCTTCAGTGATTTTAGAAATAGTTTTTAAAGATGAACTTTTTCCCACCAGCAGTCGGCAGGTGACACTGCCATGTGCAAACCAAGAGATGTTAGTTTGTCATGTGGCCTGTGTATAGGGCAAATATTTTCACTATTTGTGTAGCAACCTTTATTATCTGGTAAACAGTGCACGTTAGTTTTTACGTGGAGCTTCGATCTACCTGTTATATCTCTTCTGCGGGGTTTGGCAAACCCACTGATTGCCATTGTCAAAACAAAGTGATTTTGTGTCCCTCCCTCCTTGCTCCCCTCTCCCTCCAGGCCTCTCGTCCCTCCTCTGCTGCTCCCCTCTCCCTCCAGGCCTCTCGTCCCTCCCCTTTCTCTCCAGCCCTCTTGTCCCTCCCTTATTTCTCCCCTCTCCCTCCAGGCTTCTCGTCCCTCCCTCGTTGCTCCCCTCTCTCTCCAGGCATCTCGTCCCTCCCATGCTGCTCTCTTCTCCCTCCAGGCCTCTCGTCCCACCTCTGCTGCTCTTTTCTCACTCCAGGCCTCTTGTCCCTCCCCTCTCCCTCCAGGCTACTCGTCCCTCCCTCGTTGCTCCCCTCTCCCTCCAGGCTTCTCGTTGCTCGCTCGTTGCTCCCCTCTCCCTCCAGGCTTCACGCCCTCCCTCGTTGCTCCCCTCTCTCTTCAGGCATCTTGTCCCTCCCATGCTGCTCTCTTCTCCCTCCAGGCCTCTCGTCCCTCTTCTGCTGCTCTCCTCTCCCAACAGGCCTCTCATCCCTCCTCTCTTCCTCCAGGCTTCTCGTCCCTCCCTCATTGCTTCCCTCTCCCTTCAGGATTCTCGTGCCTTTTTCGTTGCTTCCCTCTCCTTCTGCTTAATTTGAGCTGGTGGTTTCAGCACCCAGGATAATGTGCTGCATGGATAAATACTTATAATGTCCCAAAGGCGAGACCGATTGCATTGCAAATGCTTGTTCTAAATTGGAGCAGCATTGGAGCGGTCTGGATGGATACAGGGATGTTATTCCAGATCCTGGGTGCATAGATGGAAAAGTGATGATTGTATAGGGTCATGGCATTCTCTTGACAATCCCACACAATTACTGACTTGTACCAATCTTTATTGCGGTGCTTTCAAAGGTAGGGAGATTCACCCTACTCCCCAAAACTTTTCTACGATCAAAAATTACAAAAAATGACATGACGTTCCTACCTCAAGCACACCCATGGAATTAAGGGCCTCATTACAATGTCGGGCGGAAACTTTTCGTCTCAGATTCGGAACCAACCGACTCGCGTTCGACGGTTCCGCCCGACCGATTACGATGCAACCGAACACTGTTCGGTCGGAGTACCATTGGCAGTAATACGGGCTCCTATAGGAAAATGGGCTGTGTGTAGAAAACCCTGCATCCTGTCACGGGCACCCCATTGTGCCTGCAACACAGTGCACGGTTTTACAGGGGGGTCCCTTAGGTACCAAACCAGAGGCTGCAGGATGAAGGCGGCCCTGCTAAGGACCCCCAAAGTCACTTTCTGACAGCCTTTTCGTGTCGGACAGGCCGACTAAGAAAGGCTGTTGGAAATCAACATCGTAATCAGTCGGTCACAAACGCTGTCCAAAGAGGTGCACGATGCGGCTCCGAGCGATACAGATACTCCGAGAGCCAGTCGGAACCGATTCGGAATGATCGCGTGGTTTACTTTACGACCGCGAACATCGTAATCTGTTGGGCAGATTTTCAACCGACCAAGTCGGTCGGAATGGTTCCGATACGGTCTAGGAATTTCCAACTGTCAGGAGGAGGCTTTCTACCCGACATCGTAATGAGGCCCTAAGTGTCAGAGTGCACAAATGTGAGTTTGAAACAATATTGCAATTTAGAGGATCTTATTTATTTCTTGGCTTTTTTCTTTGCTGATCTTCGTTAATCCATTCAAAACAAAACCACATACTATTATAGACAGGTTTCCATGTCGAGTAAGCTTCCTCCGAGATTTCCTACTATATATTTCAATACATTATACATCTGTATTGGCTTAGTATTAAGTATTGTCAAACATTTTAGATGTTACAACATGCTCCTAATCAGTTATGCAATTGTGAAGCGCTTCTGATCATCGTAAAGATGATCTATTTACATATTATCGCTAAACAATTTATAACATGGTGGCAATTCATCATACCGTCAATACGGAGTGCACTCGCTCGGGCAATAGGATAAGGGACAGGCAGTCCCTTGCAGGAGGAATACTCTGGATATAAGAGGTCATTTCATGATTTTGGACATTAAAGGATACTGCAACGTAAAGAGAGGAATAAAGGATTTGAGGGCGAGGAAAGTGGTGATACTTGTGAAGTCTGTATTGATTTTATCTGAGATGGAATTACTTACAACAGGGACGAAGGGTGAATTACAGAAAGCTGTTTACCTTAAACCATACAGCCCTGAGGAAGTTGTGGGGTACGCCCCATAATGACAAAACACTTGTTGGTTCTAAGGCTAAAAACAAAGAAGGAAGCCAAGAAATGAATAAGATTATCGAAATTGCAACATTGTTTCAAACTCACATTTGTGCGCTCTGACATTTAATTCTATGTTTGTGCTTGAGGTTGGAATGGCCTAAATGGAAAAGGCCTGCTTTTTTTTTCACTTCTTAAGGGTCGATTCCGATGTCGTTCGGAAGGGCTCTGAATCGGTTTCGGGCTTGCCGAATCCGATCCGGAGTCCTTGTTTCCGACCGGTTCGTTCCCAGTTCCGAACGACCGAGTACGATGCCTGGAAACCAATAGTGCTGACCAAATCGGTTCCGAAAGGCATCCGGACAGGACGAGCCTTTCCGGAGCCGATTCGTACAGCTCTATGGACTTGGTTTCCGACCGAGCGAGTAAGATGACCGATCCGGACAGCCTTTCTGATTCGGTTTGCCCGGAATGAATTGGCTGCCATAATTGGTCTTTGGGGGCCCATAGCAGGCCCCCCTTCACCCGGGGCCCTCCGAAACAGGTCCATGGGGGTACCCATGGGTACCCCCTTTCTAACCATGCAAGTGTGGCAGGCTCCATGGGGTGCCTGCCACAGGGTGCAAGGTTTTTGACAACCACCCCTTTCTTCAATTGGAGCCTGTATTCACGTTCGGAACACAGGCTCCCATTGAAGTCAATGGGAGTCCAACTGAATCGGATCCGGATGCATAGGGATGCATCATACTCGTTCGTTCAGACTCCCCTGATCCAAGTCGTACGGAAAGCATTCCAGAACCGATTCGGTTGGTATGCTCTCCAAACGAGATCGGAATCGGGCCCTTAGTCTGTAGTATTATGGTGTCATAACTGCAGGTGTGCCGAGATCCACCAGAGATGGTGAACATGTCTGCAAGGGAATTGAGTTGCTGGTCATTATGGCTTTGTAAAGGATGTAGTTGTATTTGAATGTGGTGCGGGCTAGTTTTGGGAGCCAATGGAGTCCTGGAGTCTCACCAGGATGGGGGTGATGTGATGATATTTCTTCTGGATGAGATGTGCTGAAGCATGTAGGACGTGTCTAATGGTCGCCAGTGTGGTGTCTGGGACACCACAGAGTAAGGCATTACCACCATTCAAATGTAAGAGTATAAGCAGTAGTTCTCAAGTCACTTTCTGGATGTAATGGTTTGATGTTCTTTTGAAGAGAGATCTGGTACCAGGCAGTCATTGTTTTTTGGCAATGTGGCACTCTTGAGGGTGAGGTTGGTGTCCAGGGTAAATTCAAGTGACTTGGCATTCTGTGAAATTCGGGGTTTAAGCCATCAAACCCCAACTCACTTTGCTCATCAAAAAGACCAATATCCTTCCTCAATGTCAAGGCCAAATTACCTAACAGAACACTATTTTATAGACTTAACCCCCTAATGCCCAGATTAATGGATCCCAACAAAGCTGGATTTATCCATTAAAGAAACTGTAGTGACAATAACAAACAAACATTACACATTATGGATAACATACAGAGGTCCCAGAAAAATCTGTTAGCAAAATTAATGTGACCTCTTTGCGACTCTTAGAAATACAAAAGAGTACAAGGCAGGGATGCCCAACATCCCCATTACTTTTTGCACTCTACATGGAGCCAATAGCAGATAAAGCAAAAGAGAACTACATCAAAGGAATTAGAATAGGAGGTGATGGTCACAAACTATGCGTGCATGCAGATGATGTCACAGTGTTTCTCAGTTTCCCAATGCACACACTTCCAGCACAGATAGTAGAGATGAAGAAATTTAAGGAGGTATCTGGTTTAGCCCTAAAATTCAAACATCTCAGTTCTTGAATATCTTGGTCCCCCAAACTACAGTAAAGAACTCTACAAATGCATTTCCCTGTAGTTTACACTAAATACACAATTACAGACCTGGGAGTGCTGGACACAGCATCACTGACCACCATATACATGCAAATTATACACACCTACTCCACCAAATAAAACATGATCCAAATATTTGGCATACAGATGGTCTATCCTGGTTAGAAAGAACTGCACTAGTCAAAAGGACTACACTACCAAGGAACCTCTTCATCTTTCAATACCTCCAACTTTAACCTCCTACTATCATTAGAAAGCTACAACATGTGCGAGAGAACTTCAAATGGGCAGGTAAGACACAAAGAAAACCTCTTCAGTGGCACAACTTAGATACAATCTAGATACGTGATAGAGTGGAACAGGTATGACATTGAAAAGTGCTGGCGTGTTTGGACTAAACAATAGTCAGAGCACAGATTTGGAGTTTTCCATGGATTCCCAGATAACAGAGTTTGTGGATTGTACTCATTTTCAGTAACAGTGCAAGCGATCTTGGCAGTATGGGACAGGATAGGGGAGAGGCAAGAGCTCACAACCTTCTCCTCCCCACTTACGATGATTCTAGGCAACCCAGACTTCACCCAGACTTCACCTTTGCACTTGAGAGAGGCATATTTTTATATGGTAAATGTAAATGTAAAATTATTTGTAAATGTAAAATTATTTGGTGACTCTTTGGCCTGGAAATGATAACTCCATTTGACCATCTAAACATAAAAAACACTATCTCCCAGAAAAAGAAAGGCTCCGATACATGCAAATCAAACTCTCATTCATACACAAATCAGTAAAATCCCACACATGCAGACATATCACTAGATTCGAAAAATTGCTGATAACAAAAGGAGACAAATACCTCCTCTCAGAACTATACAAACATTTACTCTATGGGCAGTCCTAGACAGAATATCTGCAAGATGGGAAGGTGAACTAGGGAGAATGCTCACCCATGAAGAATGGGCTCATGTACATTAACATAGCCCGCTAAATGCAAAGTGCACTATAAGTAGAGAAACAATAGCTAAAATCATAACACATAATGACACCAGTAAGTCTAAAGACTTGGAGCCTGACAAAGTCGGAGGAGTGCTGAAGGGTTTGTGACAACCTTGGTACCTTGCACTATCCACTATGGCATGCTCCAAACTAATACACTGTTGGGAATGAGGTCTGACTGACTTTGGCACAATATTCAACACTCAGGTCCCCAGTTTTAAAGCTTATAATATCTTAGGTGTGACTACCACACAAACATATTCTCTATGGTCACCAAAAGACAAACAAATAGGTATGGCCCTATGTAGTACCAAACAAGTCATCAACTCTCTTTCGAGACCAGACCAATATCTGACCTCAAGGTCTGGATTCAGAAACTTTGGGATATGCTGGGAATGGAGGAAATCTCCATGATGATGGATCATCGTAATGATTGTTCTGAGAAAACATGGGCCCCATTTCTAGGCTTCTGATTCAAATATTTGTGCAAACTCTTGTACTCAAATATATAAGACCTCTTACCCTCAACTGGAAGACTGCTTAACAGTAAAGAGAGAACATCAAACCTAATACAAAGCAGAGTTAGTGACGTGTGCCCCACAAGCAACATGACAAACAATGACAACACTTCCATATTGTAAAGCATAATACATGTACGGTTCATAGATGTAGCTTCATGAAAAGGATCCCAGGGTGGGGTAAGTTGAAAGCCCGTTATATGTTTAATTTGCATTACCCAACAGCCTGTGGATGTAAGTGAAAGTATGTGTTCTGATTAAACAGAAAAAAAAGAATTGAAACATAAATGTTAGAATCAAAAGCAAGCATCGATTATATTTAGTACAATATTGTGCGGTGTACAAATCTGTATTTAGGTATGATGTGTCGTTCATGAATGGTGTTGTGAAACATGGGGCTTGACCACTACATGACCCACATGGCTATATCTACTTCTTCAAATCTGTACATAATGCAGTATCGGTTTCTTAGCTAATAAAAAGTGAAATGTCATGAACTGTGTTTGTTATTGGACATATCTTCTCATGCAGAGTCATTTAAATGATATTTTGTAAGAAATCATTTGTGCTTGGGTGACATGTAGAGAGCTGGCCATGATCTGACTATAGTTAAATGTGCAGTGCAACATAAAAATAAATTAGTTGGGTAGGTAGGACTGGGAGAAATACACAGAGCAGAAAATCATTGACCAGGGTGAAACCACAGTATAGAGTGAGTAGGCTCTAGAAATAGTGTGGTAATGGGGAAAATGGACAGGAGTGCCAGGACCCGAAGCACAGACCCTTGAAGGATGAGCGTGCGAGAGTTTCAAGTTTCAAGTTTAATTTATTTGCATAGTTAATTAAAACCGTTGCAATACAAAATAACATAAAGTTAAAACCAGTTATACATGTAAAAATTTCATAGTTCATATATTATATATTTATATTTTTTAAATCAGTGTTATAATCAGAGAAAAGAAAAGGAAGTTCTCCTAACCAAGCTATTTTTGATTTTGCACATGTTATTTAGGGGTTGAAGGTACTTAGGGGTACATTATGATGTCGGGCGGATCGCCACCGCCCGACCGGCGGTAGCGATCCGCCCGACATCTTTCCCCGCCCGCCCTCCATTTACCCCCCGCCATATTACAATGGCGGGGGACAGCGGCGGACGGAAAGACCGTCCGCCGCATTTCCACAGGCAGGCAATCGTTCCGATTGCCTGCCGGGCGGAACTCGGGCCTAATATGGTGGCGTGTCCATATTAGGATGCCTGGCAGTGATGGCCTTTCCATGGCGGCATCGCTGCCATGGAAAGGCATGTGAGAATTGCTTTGGGGGCCTGTTGCGGGCCCCCGGGGGGTGGAGGGGTGGGTGGCTGCACTTGGGGGGTACCTATGGTACCCCCCTACATTGGCATGCACAAGGTGGCAGGCACCGCGCGGTGCCTGTCACGTTGTGCATGCCAATGCACTGCATGAATGTTTCCGCCCGCCGCAATGTAAACAATGCGGGATGCGACCGCCACGGTGGCGGTCGCATCCTAATGGGCACAGCGGGACCGCTGCACCTCTGGCGGTCGGTCCCGTTTACCATTACCGTGGCGGGCAGACTTTGTCCACCCGCCATCGTAATGGGCCCCTTAGTTCCAGTCCATAACTTCCCTTCACTACTTATGCCAGACTTCAGTAAAAAGTGCAAAAAAGTGCTTTAGACGTTGATAAAGTGCATTAGTGCCAAGAATAGAGTAAATAGAAGGGAGCTTCCTCAGCGATCCTCCGTACTAGCATTGCACTTGTTCCCGACGACTAAAATGGTTAGTAACTATTGAGCTGGCATTTTCTTTTCGCATGACCTCAGGAACTTTACTAGACAGCAGTTCAGTTGTGGATCATTAGGTGCAAAACATGCCAACACTGCTTGTCTCCTAGTGCGTACCCCTCGCTGGTTGAAATGGCATTTTAACAGTTGTTTCTGTTCTTGTGAAAGTTCTTTACATGTACGTAGCAGGTGCAGCAGATCTTCTGGCGCTGACCGCATAAGCGGCAGGTAGAGCCCGCTTTTTCCTTTAGCCAGGGTGGAAAATGCTGTATACAGGATAACAGACCAAGTCTGTGCTTCAAGAACTTGATTTTTGTGGCTTTGGCATAGCCCAGATGAAAATAAGTTTGAGCAGCTGGCAGGTGTTCAGAGTCATTCATCCATGTGCCCTTTTCGAGAGAGATGCCTTGTCCTCAATCCATGAAAGATATTTGACCATGCAAGAGAAAAATACCCTTTAATCTAGCTACCTAAACCCCTTCATGAGCCCCTCCGGGTGTTGACTTAATGTTCGTGAAATGCAAGGAGATCTTTAAGTGTGCGATACCTTCCGCACTTTCTGCATGAGATCAAACTGAAGAAACATAAATGAAGGGAACTCTATCTCATCTTCTGTTTCCTTCCCTACCTCCCTCTATAGGATAAGATGTGACCCAAGGCCTGCGGACCCTTTCCCTGTTACCCAGGTGTGAGCAAACCATAAGAAATGGTAATGGAGGCAGGACAATGGAAACGTAGGGAGCTAGAACCAAAAAGGACTCCTGCCCATATTTTGTACCAACAATATAGTAAATGCACATTCCAATATTTACAAGAGTGGATGGCGCTCAATAATGAGGATGAAAGAAGTGCATACATTCGGTCAGGGTCAGATTTACTAGTCTGTCTCCAATCTAAGGGGGTCATTTTGATGTCGAACAGACCGTTACTGACAGGCCATCTGTAGCAGTCCGTTTGAAATCCTGTGAATCAGTCAGACCGCTGGATTACAATACCGGTAGTCAGAGCACAGAGAACGGGGGTAGGACCTCCGCCTCCGACAGGATCAAAGATCCCTTCGGGATGGCGGTCGAATTCCTAACCCCACAATGGTAGTGGTGCCTGTGCAGGCACGGCCATAGGGATCAGGATATCCCTTTCCAACTGTGTTTTCATGGTGGTCCCACCGCTATGAAAAGGCAGCCAGAAAGGGACTTTGGAGGCCCTAAGCAGAACCCCATCCCCCATGGGCCACTGCTAAGTGGCCTGGGGGCACATGTAGTGCCCCCCCACACATCCATACACTGTGTGCCAAGCACACGGTGCATGGATGTTCACAAACTGCCTTTTTCCACTGCTTTTGTGCTGTGGCCCTTTTTCTGGGCCGTGGCCTAAGCCGCAGTATAAAAAGGTAGTTTCCGACCACCTACAGGGCAGTCTAATCGTTATATGGCGCTGGGACCACCGAGTCCTTGTCGGTCTGTCTCATTCCTGCTATGATGGCAGTCGGTCGTCCGATCGACCGCCATCGTAATTAGCCCCTATGTTAGCTTTAGTATTCTATCTACAGTTTAACAAAGAAAGGAGAAAGTGCATACATTGGGGTGAGATTTAATATTGTAATCTCATTCGAACAATTACTGGGGAAAGGGCATACATTGAGGGGGCAGACGTACTATTATAACTTCATTCCAATAAACACTGGGGAAAATGCACATATCTTAGGGTTTCAAATACAACACATACTTGAAAAATAAATAAACATAAAAAATGATATCAATATTAATACATAATTCATAGATCCTACATATATTAAATAATTAAAGAAATACAAAATCAAAAAACCAAAAACATCAGAATTGGAGCACAACATTATTTATTATGGTTGATAAATAATGTTTAAAATAAAATGTATTCCTCAACAACCGCTTAACTTACACTAAAATATAAATGAAGAGTAATAAAATATTTTATGGTGAACAAATATACACTTTAATTTAATTATGCATTAACTATTTTTAAATATTTAAATAAAAACACTACACACTCATTCCTACAATATACCCCACATGCGAAAAAATATGAAATAATAAAAAATAAAAACAATCTTTTTAAATATTAAACGGTGGTCGCACCGCTATGAAAAGGCAGCCGGAAAGGGACTTTGGAGGCCCTAAGCAGGACCCCATCCCCCATGGGCCACTGCGAAGTGGCCTGGGGGCACATGTAGTGCCCCCCACACATCCATACACTGTGTGCCAAGCACACGGTGCATGGATGTTCACAAACTGCCTTTTTCCACTACTATTGTGCTGTGGCCCTTTTCCTGGGCTGTGGCTCAAGCCGCAGTAGAAAAAGGCAGTTTCCGACCACCTACAGGGCAGTCTAATTGCTATATGACGGCGGGACCTCCGAGTCCTTGTCAGCCTGTCTCATTCCTGCTACGATCGTAGTCGGTCGTCCGATCGACCGCCATCGTAATTAGCACCTATGTTAGCTTTAGTATTCTATCTACAGTTTAACAAAGAAAGGAGAAAGTGCATACATTGGGGTGAGATTGAATATTCTAACCTCATTTGAACAATTATTGGGGAAAGGGCATACATTGAGGGGGGCAGACGTACTATTATAACTTCATTCCAAAAAACACTGGGGAAAATGCACACATCTGGGGGTTTCAAATACAACACATACATGTAAAATAAACAAACTTTAAAAATTATATCATAAATAATACATAATTCATAGATCCTACACATATTAAATAATTAAAGAAATACAAAATCAAAAAATCAAATACATCAGAATTGGAACACAACATATTTATTATGATTGATAAATAATATTTAAAATAAAATGTATTCCTCAACAACCCCTTACCGTACACAAAAATGTAAATGAAGAATAATAAAATATTTTATGTGAACAAATATACATTTTAATTTAATTATGCTTTAACTATTTTTAAATAAAAACACTACACACTCATTCCCACAATATACCCCACATGCAAAAAAATATAAAATAATAAAAAATAAAAACAAACTTTTTAAATTAAACAAGCACCAATATTTACTACACAATTTAAAAAAAATAAAAGTACTCAATCCCTAATATTCAACACTGTCCTTAAAATCGCATAAAATAATAGTTTTCACAATATATATGCAAATATTTCTTTAAAATTTTAAATATTTAAACATATAGCATAATCAGTATATTCACCAATTCTTATAATTTTAAATACACTTCCCTTAAGCTCAACCCATCAATAAATCCTACAACTTGAAGTTAAGCTGTTTTAAATAATTAAAAAGTATAAAGCATATAAACAAATAAAAACACAATTAACAATAATTATTAATTTATTAAAAAGAACACTGCCCTTCCAAATTCCAATAAACCCCACAACTTGAAAATAAAAAGACACAAATATTTTTTTGAAGTATTAAACATGCAAAAAACAAATAAATAGTGTCAAATTATTCAATTACCTTGAGCTTCTGCTACTTTTAGAAGTACGTTTTACTATTTAGATTACCAGATTTTATGCTCACTTCGCTGAAGAAGCTACTATAACTTTTTAGAAAATATGCCTTCATTTTTGCTTTTGGAGTACCTGCTATACCCTCTATGAGAAAACAATGAAAGAAAACAGTTCTCTCTCAAACACGCAAACCCAGGTGCCAGAAGTAAAGGAGAAGCTTCTTGAGGGTCCAGTGCCAGATTAAACCCTGTAAAGGTCACTAGGCAGTCAAAATTTCAGGGCGCCCCTTTCAAATTATCTCCTAATACCCAATGCATCAGATTTTTTTTACAAACTGACAGCTTCCAGAAGATTAACTTGTAAGAGACAAACTATTATATGAGTCTGATATCTCTGGTTTATGAACTTTAAGTTGTTAACGGGTACATTACATTAATACAGTATTTTCTTTGTAGAGTCTTTAATGTAAAGTTTTAGTTTCTTTGAGTTGATTCTATTTTTCTATTTTTTGGAAACAATATATAAAAAAACTTGATTGTAATTTTCTTTCAAGATCAAATCAATATTATTTTGATCCGTTGTCTCGGGCCCCTAAAAAGAGTGGGGCCCATAGGCCTGTGCCTACTTTGCCTATTTGGAATCTGGAACTGCGAGGATCACCGGGATGGAGAATGGCCAAGTGCTGGAACCAGTAAATGTCGCTTACCATTTGTTTGTTGCTTACTTGCATGGCATATATTATTATGTGGCTAATGTACTGTCAAAAAGGGTGCGCCCAAATTTCTTTGAGGTAGTAGACAATGGAGCACATCGTTTTACTTAGGAAGATAGTACTACTGAATTTCGATAATAAAAGCATGAATACATACAAATATCAAATAGAAAATATTGACACCCAAAATATCATCAACCCTATCTTGTAATTAAATTTGCCAAAATATCATACAGAAAATATCATCATATAAAATATTTAAAATTTAAAATGAATGAAAACCAAAATATACATAACAATAATATAGGATTTTTTAATTAATGTTAAAAATACCCAAAAAATTGAAAATCAAAATATACGCCTAAGACACATATTTTTAAAATATTAGATGTATTTAATTATAAATAATTTTAAACTTGAAACTTCAAACATTTACAAACATAATAAAGTATGTTATTATAAAATTAAAATACATTTATAACGAAATTATTCTCTAAAAATGTATACACATAAAATTATATTTAAATACACAAAATATCAAATATAGAAGAATTGCAAAAATAAAAACATTAACAATATCTATGATTGTGATTTTATTTAAACATTCAAAATAAAACATTTATTTAAAATAGACAATAAATATAAAAACCATTCATTTTCAATACATTTACATATATTTAATGGGGAAAGATCACCCTGCTGGAATATTTTTCCTTAAGAACAAATCAGTAACAAGATGCAACACCATCCTTGTGCCTTAAAAATTAACCAGTAAGCCAGTGCAATACTCATCCGTGTGCCCTAAAAACGAATCAGTAAACTGGTGCAGTACCCATCCCTGCACCCTAAAACCAATCAGTAACATGATGTAATACTGACAGCGACACACTAAAAACTAATCAGTAACCCTGTACAACACACAGCCCAGTGTCCTAAAAACCAATCAGTAACCTGATGGAATATCCATCTCTGGACCCTAAAAATGTATAATTAAAACAATGCAACACCCATTATTCAATCTCTATAAAACCGAAAAAAAGTAGTACAACATATTAGTATTTTAAAAATAATTTTGTTGAAAGCTCGATTCGAGATTTGGATTTAAGGCAATCTGAAGACTGGCACAATTGTAACTTGTTGTGAGGTTATATAGCCCAAACACCTCGATTTTACATATTCACATTTAAAGTTGACATCTTTTTAAACAATGACTTTTAACACAGTTTTTCTGGCATGCTCTCATGAGATAGTGTACTAAAAAATGGTGCTTACAGTTACACTTATTAGCAGGCACATATCATTTCTTAGAACATTCTGTACAAAGTCTAGGTACACTGCGCAAAATGTCGTTGTTTGTTGTTGTCCATTCTGCAACAGCTCTGGGTAGGTACAATCAACAAAGACGGCCGGACCAGAGCTAAGGCCTTCTGGCAGATTCGCACACCCTATGTTTTTAGGGAATGCAGCGCTAGGTAGGAGTACAATTATATAAATTCACATAATCAATGCAAATGCACAATGGTTGAATTGTACATCTTTTTTACCATTCTTGTAATGCTGGTTACAATGCTGTGTTTCCTTTTATTAATCATTGCAGCACACGTATTCTACACAAGAGTCCAACTGCTTCAACAAATCTTTGAAATGCTAATTCATGTACTTCTTGTGTCTACCTGGGTATGTCTGAGTTAACATCGAAAGGGAAGACCTGTTTCCATGATTTTCTTGAGGAATCAGAGTTGTCATGTTCTGTGGTTGCTGATACCATCCGATATCTTGTAAGGTTTAGAGGTCCAGATGGTGCACTGTGAGCTAGCTAGGATTTAGGTCAACATTTTCTGATGGTATGCACGGACTCAGTTTTGATGCTTATGTTGCCCAATTGCATAGTCTTACTGAATGCGCCAACAACGATCTAGCTCAGATACTTATTTAATGGGTCTCCTGAGTAGTTTTCCTTTTTGTGCCCAAAGACTCTACTTACCGGAGACGTCCATCATGTTAGCGAACAAATCCTCCACAGCTAAATAGGGGACCCCTATTTCAGACTGTAGGTTGTTCAAGCTTTTACCTTTCAAAGAATTACGCCATTATAGTTACCTTCTCTGAATTCCACATATTCAAATGGCTAATCCAGCGACAGTGGTCATACCACTGAACAGCAGACATGTAGTATCACAAATGTTGCTGCAACATGTGCTCCCTCAAGCAGGGGGGATGTTACCTTCGTGGTAGAGGCCCATGATGCACATAGAACAGAGGTATTCTATTCATGGGTAACATTTCTAGCAGCAGATGCTGCCACAGGACATTTCCACACATACACTGTAGGAGCAGTACCCAACAATTACAGGCCTTATGAAGATTTAGATATTGCACTAACATTTCAGGAACACACAAATTGGTTCCAAGGCACCCTACCACACTCATTAGCTAATGGCAGACTTGGTCCTCTCAGCAATGAAGGGGCAACATGGCCAGTCATAGCCTGCTACACACCATATTGTGGAAAACGTGTAATAGTTTCTGTTAGCATAAGCTGAAGCCATCTTGTCTGTGGCATCCATTTTGTTAGCTATGTAATTCTTCTGTCTTCACTGCTGCTTGCCTTTCTATTCTGCTTGAGTCATCAACCTTAGTTAACTCCTTCTGTACTGAGCCAGAGCAATGTATGAGCTCAGAAAGGCCTGTAGCTGCTAGAATGCACCTGTTTGAGAATGTAACTGTCTATCATATCCTACTGATGTAAGCAGTTCTGTTCCCCCTCCCACTTTGCTGACTAAGTGATTACTCATCAGCCCATGTCTGGCTGTAACTATTCCTGTGTATGCTTGTACCTTCTATTTGTAACTACATGCTTACCAGTGCAGAAAACACAGTATAAAAGGCCCATGGTCTGTGTATTCAAGTCACTACCTCCTGGAACACTTGAGGGTGTTGTATGACGTGGTCTCACTCATGACTGAATAAACTTGTTATTTTGCATTTCAGCTTCAGTGTCAATCTCTACTTTGTTAGTCTAAGGACCCGTGGACAGAGAAGGGTGACCCCTGCACCGGTGTGCCCCTTAAAAAGGCACATTTCCACAGTTTGGCACCCGACTCGTGGGGCTCATCGGAGACGCGGCCGCCCGAAGGAGTGGTCTTGACGGAGGAATGGAATTTTGCTGGGAAGACGTCCTGCACGAGGAGACCCTTGTCTTTGCAGACCGAAGTGCTTTTCCGGTTTTCCCGATTTGACCCTCCAGGTGGTGGCCGGTCCCGACTGAGATCTCCTTAGGCGCAAGTTTTGTAGTGACCATTAGGTCGACCAAGAGATTGGCAGGTGGGAGTTGAAGACTTCTGTTTGGTAAGGTCACTGAAGTGGCACTTTGGATTTGCTTGGCCAAGATTCTGGTTTTGTTTGTTTGTTTACCTATTGCAATAGTTAAAGGCAGGTAATATGGAGATTTTTCTCTACTTTGATATATCTGGGATAAGTAATATTTTACTATAATTTGGTAGCATGCCTGCTCCTAGCACACTCCGTAGGTTGTGTTGCCGTCTTGGAGGTACCAAAATGGATTTAGAAAGAAGTCAGCCGGCTCCCCTAGAGGTGACACTAAATAGGTGTATGTACATTAAATACGGTATTTCTTCCATAATGTATAGTACACTGTGGAACAAATATACGAAAAAGGATCCTAATCTACGATGGCCAGTGAATGGGTCATTTGATTTTAAAAAGATTCAGTATGTAGAGCAGTGTCTGTTTAAACGAAAGAGTTGACAGGATTAACCCTGGGCGTAGTTCGCGTAGTAGCGCTACGCGAAGTGCACTTCGCGAGTTACGCGTAGCACTACGCGAACTGCGTAGTGCGGTAGGAAATGCTGTTCGCAATGATTGCACAGTGCCGGATGCTTGTCCGCACTGTGCAATCATTGCAAACGGCATCTTGCACAGTGCAAGCGGTACGTTTTCAGCCGCTCGAGTAGATTTGTACTCGAGCGGCAGTTTCTCAACGCGGACTGGTAGTTTCTCATCGCGAGCGGTCGCGAGCATATGCGACTCACTCGCAATGAGAAACCTGACCTCCCGTGTTGAGAATCTCGCCGGAGGTTTATTTTCCACGCTCGCGATCGGCAACTTGATGTTGCTGATCGCGAACAAGCGAAAAAGTCTCGCCGGGATGTCATTTTGCTCGCTCGCGGTCGCCAGCTTGACGTTGAGGACCGCGAGCAAGCAAAAAATGCCTGCTACGCTATGCGTTTTTGCACTGTGCTACGTGCAATTGGCGTAGCGCGTAGTTGCGCAAACTACGCAAACTACGCGAGCGTAGCGTAGTTTTCCGCCCAGGCCTACATGTTTGATTGTGTACGAATGTGGGAGAAAGAAGTGCATGAGAGAGTGAGGAAAGAAGAAGTTATAACAGAAAAAGAACAGCAAAAAACGATATATAAAAAAAAGCGTTGGAATTGAAAAATAAGGAGATGAAGGAAATAAAAGAAAAAGAAGATAGGGAGCGTCTTTTAGAGGTAACTGGCAAGTACCCTGTAAGGCGCCCTATTTATCCCATACTTAATAGACCTCAGGATGATTCCATCCTGTTAGATAGACATCCGCCCCCGTATAAATTCCCTAGTGCCCCTGAGAATGAGGGTTCTGATGAGGAGCATTTGTCTTCAGAAGAAAAAGATGAAGATAAGCAAGATGGGCGGAAGACTCGCTCTACTTTGACTACTGAAGGCAAGGCCACTCTTCGATCCACTGCTCGTAAAGCAGCTCGTGGGAGTGCCTCTGCTCCAGAACTCGTAGCAATGGTTGAGCAGTGGAAAGATTTAGAGGAGTTATATTTTGTAGAGACGTTTACTTGGGAAGTAATACTCAGTTTTAGAAAACATTCTGATGGTCTAGAGCCCTCTGATATAAATTCTAATTATAAACAATTAAGTGATGGCACCTTTCTTCCTTCACAGGTGCCTGATCTAATTAGGCGAGTGGTTAAATTGCGCACTGACACGTTCCGTCTGCGAGAGGAGAAAAAAGCAGCTGGTAAAGCTACAACTGAACAAACAGTTCAGACCCCGGAGCGACAGGAGGGAGCTACGGGGACAGATAAAGATACTAGTGATATTGAAGTTACTATGAAACCCATGCGTGAAGCAGCACCTCTGTATGTTCCCCCAAAGGGAGCAGGAACGAATGATGATAAAGATTCAGATGATGCAAAAGGATATTTTGTTTATAATTGGGTCTATACTCCTTGGAGTAGAGCAGACGTTATGGCTCTTAAAGCTGCTTTGCCTGACCCACGGAAAAATCCGCCCGCTTTCTATGAAGAAGTGGAAGGCGCCATTAGCTCCTGCACTATGACCTTGCAAGATATTGATATGTTTTTTGGACTTATTTTGCCCCCTGATATGTGGAGAACAATTCGGAAAATAGATGATAATGTAGCATATGGTGATACTTGGGTGCATTTAGAAGAAATAGATGCGGCTAGGGAACCTGCTCAGAAACCACAACGGGAGATATTAGATCTTCCCAAAGCTATTGTGACTAAGCTGAAAACTCTCATACCCCCTAAGAAAATAGATTGGACTACATTAGCGTCTTGTAAACAGAAAGCGGATGAGTCAGTTTCTGATTTCTTTACACGGTTTGAAGAGACATTCCATGATTTTAGTGGGCAGTCATTGACAGATGACACGGGTAAGCATCTGTTCGTCGATAAATTTGTCGCTAACATGTTGCCAGAAATAGCTAGTCGCCTAAAGGCCAGAGAGAGTTCATGGACTACGTCTTCCCCAGTCTCCCTTTTGACTATGGCCCAGTATTATGAGCATCAGGAATTGGAAGCAAAAGGCAGGGAGGATAAGAAGGTTAAGGAGTTAAGGACAAAAGTTATGTTGGCTCAAGTATATGGTCCACCATTTAGGGGAGGTGGAAGAGGCGGACGTGCAATGTATACACCTGGGGTGCCCCCTCTCCCTTGAGCAAATTTGTCCCCTGATCAGTGTGCTTATTGTAAAGAGACTGGGCATTGGCGTTCTGAGTGCTCTCTTTTGCAAAGTCAGCAGTATCACCGGGGAAGGGGTAGTGTGAGAAGACGCCCAGGGAATTCAGGAAACAGGGGAGGTACAGGAGCTCTCCCCAGCTTTGAAACAGTTGAACAAGGACCAAATGATTCTAATACTTTTGATAGATGAAATCAATATCAAATGTCTGATTATTCTGCTGATGCTCTTGCAGATTCCGATTATGCATAGGGATGCCTAGGATGGGATAAGGGACCGGTTGAGGTGCCAGTAGATCAAATGGGTCCTTATGTTGATGCAAGCGTCTTGGGATCTACTGATCGGTTTCTGGTTGACACAGGGGCTCCCTGTAGTACTCTGTCTAAAATTGGTTCCTAGGGCTCCCCTGTCTGGCGCAATGATAACATCGATAGGATTCGATGGGACACCTACATCTAGCCCGCTGTCACAGCCACTTGGATTTAGTCTTGATAAATACACTGCAGCATGTCCATTTTTGCTTTGCCCTAATACGCCGGACAACAGTGTGGGTAACAATATGCTTAAATATTTTTGTGCCACAATACATTGTTCCCCAGAAGGTGTGTGTGTTATTTTAAATGATAACTATTCAATGGTTGAGAGATCCTGTCTTATCAATGAAGATGCCGCTCTGGTGTCCTTACCTAGTGTGAAGAAGGAACACTGTTATTGTTCCTATTTCTTGCCTCCCATCATCACAAAATCTCTAGAAAGAAATTACAATTTTGTAGACAGCAGGTTACCTATTTAGGTCACTTCCTGTCTAAGGGGGACGATGCACTCACACCAGGCCGCATTCAGATCATTTTAGACACACCTGTGCCCCGTACTCAGAAGGACGTCCGTGCATTGATTGGCCTTACTTCTTTCTGTAGGCAGTGGATCCCTAGCTTTTCATACATTATTTTCTCACTTCACATGGGACACAAATAGTGCATGGGGAATTAGTACATAATCTCCTTACTTCCTTGACATATCCTAAGAAAGTGGCAATTGTTAAGTGTAGAGCACACAAGAAAGTGACTGATAAAATAGGAAAAGGCAATGCCTTTGCGGATCACACAGCTCATGAGACTGCAATGCAGTGAAGTACCACATCTATGTATGTAGTTAAGTCACAGGCTGAACGTTGGCATAATGCCAGGCAAGAGGTCCTGGACATGCAACAATCTGCTTCTGTTGATGAATTAGACCAATGGTCTAAGGAGGGAACATTGGATGATGAGGGCTGTTGGAGGAATAAAGAAATGACCAAATGGAAGTTACCCACAGCCTATTTACATCCTATGATTCACATGGCACATGGGCCGGCACATGTTGGAGCGTCCTCAATGACAAAGCAACTTATGCAAGTTTGGGATCATCCAGATATTGCCGGCACTGCGAAAAAGATAGTCCAGTCTTGTCTGGTCTGTCTCCAGTATAATCCTAGAAAGTGAACGCAAACTCCAACAGGAGGGTTTGCGACACCAACTGCACTTTTTGAGGTCCTGCAAAAGGACAACGGACCCCATTTCATTGGGCAAGTTGTTGAGTATCTCATGAAAGGGTTAGGAATTAAACAGAAGTTTCATGCTGCTTTTCACCCGCAATCAGCAGGGTTAGTGGAACATTACAATTCTACCCTAAAACTAAAATTGGCTAAAATACAGGCTTCCACATCTTTGAAATGGCCTGATGCACTGCCCTTGGCATTGCTATCCATTAGATCGGTAACACATACACGATCTGGCCTCACACCGTATGAGGTGGTTTTTGGAAGGCCAATGAATATTTGGGGGATTTCTAAGCCACGCCCTATACATGATGTACCCTAAGTATTGATGAACGACTATTTGTCTCAGTTAATTGACAGCTTGTCTTCTATTTATCAGTAGGTACAGGAAGCTCCTCCAGACAGGTCGCAGGGTGAAGGCCACGATCTGCGGCCTGGCGATTCCATACCGCATGCCGTCGTAAGCCCAGCTGCATTGGCAGATCACCGCGATATCCTGGTCACCGAGAAAAGACAAGCTACGACACCTGAAGGACCTGAGGAAGTCTTCCCGGACCACACGATCCCTGGTACATCTCAATATCAGCTGCGACCCCGGAAGAAAGACACTTTGTTGCTGAAAAAGACTGTTTGAGCCACTGTCCTGGGTAGTGAAAGACTGAGTTACAAAGGGGGGGTACTCTTTTAGTGGCTACTCGTCTCAAACTCAGTGAAGAAACCAACGTCTGCCCAGGACCTTAGGGCATCATCTATTTTGTTATTTGCCGATGAAAATGAGCTCGCCTAAGAAGAAGGAGATCGCTACGACAATGTGCAATGGCTGTACAATCTGCATTCTTGGTCTAACTTTGACTGTTGCCATCATCGCTACTGTAATGTGGGTAGTGGAGGAAGTAATGCCTGGAGCCTCCTTACCTAACATTACTGTTACATCACTTGCTGCAAAAGAGCACCATCATTTTGATTTGACGCAACATGAACAGGGATACCGGTAAAATTTGAGAAACAATTCATTTCTTCAAATGTTGCATCAGACACACCAGCTAAGCAATGCTACTAACTGTTGGGTTTGTGTCAAGATTCCTCCTCATCAGAACATAAAAGGAATCCCATTGTCACTGCTGCCATTCTCTAACAATGGCTCATGCCCAGCTTGGTTCAAACTTCTACATGCCTCTAATGAACAAAGTCTGTTACCCCAACAAAGATGGGGACCTACAAGCAAAAGGGACTGCTTTAGAAATGGAAGAATATAGTAAAAGAAGTGCAGCAACAAACTATGTGTATTCAAATTCTAGGTTGGGTAAAGGAAATGGACCTCTTGTTATCTCTGTTGCCATGACCACTGGCCCCCTTTTTGTACAAAGTACAGGCGATGTGTCAGTGGGCCACAGTAACTGTACTGCAGTGTTGCAGATGTCTATGAGAGGCCGAAGCAGCTTCCTTGCATTTCGTCATGCTTATTTTTGTGTGGAACTAAGGCATACTACTTCCTACCTCCAGGCTGGTCTGGTACCTGTTACATAGTCTTCCTTCTACCACCTGTGTTTTTAGCTCCCCCAACTTACCATCAAGATTTGCAATTGTTCAATCACTATGCTGGTAGTAGGGGAAAACGTGCAATCGATGTCTCTGCAGTCGACCAGACAGATGTTTTGTTCCCTCTGTATTTCCACTTGTACTACTTGTCTACCATTTAAAACAAATGTCCAAAATGTAAATGCCCGTTTAGCAGTAGATCAAGAAGTCAGCAACATAATGTTAATTGATATGTATAACATTTATCGTACCCCTTTAGAAGCATAAGAAAATGTCTTAGCTTATGCTAAAAGGTCCACCTGTGGAAAACGTGTAATAATTTCTGTTAGCATAAGCTGAAGCCATCTTGTCTGTGGCATACATTTTGTTAGCTATGTAATTCTTCTGTCTTCACTGCTGCTTGCCTTTCTATTCTGCTTGAGTCATCAACCTTAGTTAACTCCTTCTGTACTGAGCCAGAGCAATGTATGAGCTCAGAAAGGCCTGTAGCTGCTAGAATGCACCTGTTTGAGAATGTAACTGTCTATCATATCCTACTGATGTAAGCAGTTCAGTTCCCCCTCCCACTTTGCTGCCTAAGGGCCAGATGTAGGTGGCCAAATACCAAGCGCTAACGCTGAAATTCGCAGAATTTCAGCGTTTGCGACCGGTAAATAGCCATGTACAATGGAGGTAATGCCAAACGCTATTGCAAAATAAGGAATCGCTAAAAATAAGGGAAACCAGTTAGCGATTCCTTAATTTGCGATTAGCACACACCGAATCCCTAAATAGCGAATCGCTAAATAAGAAACCCTTAAAATAAATCGCAAATCGATGTACCAAAAATCGCTATTACCGATTTTTCAAATATTCGTTATTTTGGAGTCGCAAATTACCACTGACTCAAAGCAGGTGGTAATCAGGTGCACTGCATTTAAACAGCCCCAAAATGCAACAGTGTGAACACAATGGCGGCCCTCTATGTCATTGCAAGGCGGCTTCAGATGCAAGCAGCAAGACTGAGGATCTGGAGATGGGAGGAACGCGTGTACAGACTGCGCATTACATTATTCCAACTGACTGAGGCTGAAATCCATGAGAGGTACAGGCTTCACCCCCAAACCATCCTAGACCTGATACGGGACCTGCACCCACTCCTGGAACATCAGACACCAAGGGCGCACGCTATACCACCACATGTCATGGTGCTTTGTAGCCTGCACCTACTTGCATCAGGTAGTTACCAGGGGGTGATAGCTGTGGCAGGTGGTGTGTCACAGAGTTGCCTGTCCCGTTTTTTCAACACTTTCCTGGATGCCATGATGCAAAGAATGCACCACTACATACGGTTCCCCAGCACACAGGCGGAACTGCATAAAACCAAGATGGATTTTTATCAAAAGGCACAGTTCCCACATGTAATAGGGTGCATTGATGGGACACACATACCAATCTGCCCACCTGCAGATACAGAGTACATATATCGGAACCGCAAATCTACACATTCTATCAACGTGCAGGTAATTTGTGATGCGGACCACATCATCACCGACATCGTAGCCAAATTTCCAGGGAGCAACCATGACTCCTACATATTCAGGAACAGTGGGATCTACACACGATCTACACACGTCTGGCTGGTGGCGAATTTGGGGAAGGATACCTGCTAGGTAAATCAATGTGACACACCCTGATGTATACCTTGGATGAATGTGTTGGTGACTGTTATTAATGACTCTTCCTTTCTCACTCAGGTGATAGTGCATATGCCGTGCGGGCATTTATCCTGACTCCATATCTCAACCCATCTTCCCCAAGTGAGAGGAGATTCAATGTGGCAATGTTGTGGAGCGCACATTTGGGCTCCTAAAAAGCAGGTTCCGCTGCCTCCACAAAACTGGTGGTGCACGGCAGTACCGCCCTATCATCTGCTGTAAAATAATAGCAACATGTGCATGCTGCATAACCTTGCCACAAAGAAAGGAACAGCAGTGGAACTAACTGACTCAGAGGATGAGGGTGAGGATTGTCCACAGCCAGAGCACAGCGCAGCAGGTGTGGCAGCAGCACCAGATGGGAGACACAGACGGGCTGAGATCACGCAGAACTATTTCTGAGTAAGTAATGAGACAAAGCCAGTAACTGTAATTGCGTGACGGTGTTTTATTAACCTTAACTCAGGCAATAGCACAGCACACCGCCACACCATGAAGGCCTCAACATGCCATGCCAATATTCACTAAACATTCAAAAGGTGAAATGGGTTACATCACCCATCTCACAATGCCAGGTGATGGCTGTCATTATGTTCTGCGCCCACGCGCAGCATTGCCGCGTTCCCTGGGCACACTGTCCTCCCTGGCGGTCTGTCCTGTGGCAGCTCCATGCCTTTCACTGCGCCTCCTGGACTCAGTTATCGGGGGTGTGATGCTGCTGCGGCTAGTTGCCTCCTCACTGTCCCCCCCATCCCCTGCACCTGTTGCGGCTATTTGGGTGGTCTGGAGCACTTCCAGGGCACTGGTAACTGTGACCAGCCCCCTTGCAACGTCACGGCTGCAGTGGGCCATCTCTTCCTGCATGGCCACCGAGTGCCTGCTGAAAACAGAGGTGGCAGTGGAGAGGCGGTTCACCGCCTTAGTGTAGCCGTCCAATTTCTGTCGGTCCCTGCGCCTCGCCACACGATCTTCATCCAATTTGCTGCACAGCAGCCTCACAGCCTCTGACATTTCCCGCATGCCCTCAGCCACAGTGTTGTTCATGCTGTTTATGCCCTCCTTAATTTCAAGCATGTGTCTGTTCATGTACACCATCTGGCGTTGAACTGATTTGATGGCTTTGCCTTGCAGGCACTGTACCTTCAGCATATTCCCCTCCAGACCCTCGAATACGCTGGACTCCTCGCCCTGTGCAACAGGACTGGCTACCCTTGATCTGCGGCGTCTGACACCTGTGTGGGCGCCCTCAGTGGGGGACTGTGTCCCTGCACTGTTCTTATCCTCTACCAGCGTGGAATGTTGGCCTCCCATGCTATCCTCCTCTGACCCCTCCATCTCCTGGAGGCTAGCCACTGTATGCCTCCTGGCTCTCGTGGTGGTGGCGGTGGTGATGGTGATGGTGGTGTTGGTGTTGGTGGTGGTGGTGACGGTGGTGGTGGTGGTGGTGGTGTGTGCTCAGCAGGTGACAAGACCTCCTCATCCTGTGTGTTGGCTCTCCTGGGTGCCTTTCCTGTGTCCCCTTCAGCAGACTTGCGCGCTGCCTCGCCTGTGGAGACAGAATGTACATTTACTCACTTGTCTGGCAGCATTGGCGAAATAATAAATTTCATGACTGCCAATCAAACTGACTGTCCTCCGCTTGCTAATTACTGATGTGTGCCACATGCCTTTGGGTTCAGTGGACTGACTGTTATGATATGTGTTACTTCTGTCTACATCTCCCATAATGCATTGCTGGTTTTTTTGGAAAACATGTACTGGAGTGGGAATCATACTGGCTCATTGGGGATTGTGGATTGGGGTTGGGGAGTGGGGGGCACAGCATGCTGTGCATGCATCTTACCTTGCCTGTTGCCAGCTCTGGCTGAGCTGTCTGCGTCTCCAATCCCACTCACGCTCTCCGGCTGGAGGGTGGACTCCACCAATAGTTCCAGGGCAGTTGGTACAGGCGCTGTAGATGTCCCACCACCTTTCAGCGTGGCTTGCTTGAGCCTTTCAGCCACCCTCTCTTTGGCACGTTTTCTGAGGTCATACCAGCGCTTCTTTAGTTCATCTATTGAGCGCGGTGTTACGCCAATTGCATTTATCCTCTCCTGGATCACCAGCCATATTTTCCTCTTTTGGGATTCTGGGACGTGCAGGGAATGTTTGCCGAAGAGCTTGTCGTGGTCCTTTGCCACCTCCTCTATCAGCACCTCCAGCTCCCTCTCGCTGAATTTGTGCTTTCTTTTTCGCTCTCCTGCCTCCTTTTCCTTCTCTTGGTTGTCCATTTTTGGTTTGGTGTGTCTGCAAGATGCTTGCAAAGCAGCTCCTGTGTTGTAAGGTCTGCTCCCTGCCTCTCCCACAGCTTCAGCCACAGTGTAGCAGCAGTTGTCAGGCCACTTCCTGCTTGTGATGTCATCAGAATGCACCGGAATGGCAGTTTAAATAGTTAGCGATTTCTTAAAATACCGATTCGTTAATACCGATTCGGTAATACATAATCGCTATTTGCTAATCGGAAAATCGGAATCGGTATTTCATTTTACCGATTCACTATTTTTTAACGAATTATTACCTACATCGGACTTTGCGAGTTCTTAATAGCGATTCAGTAAATATCGCTATTAAGAACTCGCAAATTGAGTTTTACCTACATATGGCCCTAAGTGATTACTCATCTGCCCATGTCTGGCTGTAACTATTCCTGTGTATGCTTGTACCTTCTATTTGTAACTACATGCTTACCAGTGCAGAAAACACAGTATAAAAGGCCCATGGTCTGTGCATTCAAGTCACTACCTCCTGGAACACTTGAGGGTGTTGTATGGACATGGTCTCACTCATGAGTGAATAAACTTGTTATTTTGAATTTCAGCTTCAGTGTCAATCTCTACTTTGTTAGTCTAAGGACACGTGGACAGAGAAGGGTGACCCGTGCACCGGTGTGCCCCTTAAAAAGGCACATTTCCACAATATCTATAGATGGCAGCACTCACAGCAGCTGAGCTGCGTACACATATCACAGGTCTAGTTACGTTATACAGGAGTATGACACTGTTTGTTATGTGAACCATAACAACAAACCCAGTGAGGACTGTCCAAGCTGCACAACAGCATTTAGCGATGCAACAAATTAGTCCATTCACTATTAATTACATTATGGGAAAGGTTTCCACCAGATAGGAGGAAATTCTGTACCGGATTGCACAAAAAACTAATCAGCTTGAAGCAGTATTTACCCATACAGGACCTCAAGATAAACATAGAATTCTCACAATGTGCCTACCTTTGGGATAGTTCCCCCAGTAGAAGAATGTGCCACATGGGGCACAGTGTTTGCCACAATCTATATCATCACGCATGTTACACAATCCATAGTTCTTTTCCCAGATGTGCTGAAGCAGATTCAAAATGAATATATGGGGCAGCCCCTGTCCTGGACTTGGGGATTAAACTTATAGGCAATTTTGTCACAGTATCCTCAATAATTTTAAGTAATATTAAAGGGGAAGCAGCAGCTTTGGCAGTACACCAATGTCTTGCACAAATACTGTTTGCTGATCAGGAGTGAGAACTACCAAAAGTTATTGCTGACAACGATACATCCATAGAAAGGATGTGGCATAACGGCTAGAGCAGTCGACCTTGGAGCTGGAGAACCGGGTTTGAGTCTCGACAGGGACGCTCAACATCCTGTGATTCTGGGTAGATCACTTAATTTACCCGTGCCTAACAAAAAAAGGAATATGTCTGTCTGTAACACAACTGGTGCTCATGTAAAGCGCTCTGATACCTTCGGGTCTAGTTCACTCTATATAAAACTCCCCAAAAAATAAATTAATAGGTCGAGATAATTTGGGAACCAGACCTAATAAACCACAACTTAGGTGGAATTCTAAAAAGGATAACTCGAAACAGACACCAGAGTCTTTTTAAATAAATGCTGGGATAATAAGAAAAATAAACAAAAGACTAAACCACAAGGTGGATCTCCTCCACAGGAGTCCTCTGAAAAGTGGTATAACCTGCACAATCGTGAAACAATGAAACCGCATGATAAGTATCAGTATACTGACGCATGTCCTTCTCGTTTCTTTGAGGAGTCATCCAAAAAATGCTTGGAGAGAGGTGGTCAATCAGAGCATAGATTGGAGGAGTACGTGAAACTGAAGAAGGTCTCACAACACTCGTCTGACTTGAGAGTAAAAAGTAAGAAAAACTTCCACAACAAAATCCTCAATTTAAAAAGAAGAAAGTGAATGGGATCTCACTTAAACATGCCACACATATTGAGGACTCTGCTTCTGAACAAGCAGTGGGCTCCAACTCTGCTAGACAGCGCAGCAGAAGTCATGATAGTTCACCAGAATCTTCAAGAGTTTCTGGTGGCAAGAGCAACTTATCAGTTTGTTTAGGAGAAAACACTGGATCAAAAAGTTAGTGCTGCAGACAGATTATATGATTTGCAACTCTAAATGGAGGGTGATATAAAACGCTCCATTAAATTTCTCTTTTGGGAGAACCTAACATTTGGATATGACATTCTCTGGGCTGAAAAGGATTGTCCACCAGAGTTTTGTACAAATCATACAAGGAGAAAGTGTGATATAACCAGCCTTCTCCACCCTTTTTCCAGAATCAGTTAAACAGTCATATGCGAAAGAGTGGGCTCTTGCACAAGGCATTATATCGCAAACACATGGGCTGGGATGAAGATTCACCTTACCATATAATACCCATAAGGTCCAGCCCACACGTGCAACCACAAAACCCCTTTAAATATGAAGCAAAATGACATGTTAGAGAAATTCTAACACAACTCAAATATCAAGCTGTAATCAAAACTTGCACCTCACCAATTAACAATCCTTCATTCCTGGTAGCGAAACCAGATCATTCATACCGCGTAGTCTTAGACTATAGACAATTAAATAGTCACGCCTGCACATTTGTAGTACAAAATGTACACAGCACAGCACTAATGAACAACATAGTGCGCAAATAATATGAAACAACATTAGACATTTTAAATGGCTTTTTATGCCAAAACATATTGCCTTAGAGCCGATATTTGACAGCATTTACCTTGGGATTCGAGCTATCAAATGAATGCAAGAGCTTAGCGCCACATTTCCTAGAGAAATACACACTCTTACAACCACCAAACACAATAAAAAAGCTACAATCACTAGTGGGCTTCCTGAAGTTTGATAGAACATACATACCAGATTATGCACATTGGGTAAAACCATTTTATGAATGTATCCATCAAGACTTCTAAAGTCCACATTGGACACCAGCACAATACACAGATCTTGTATTCAGTACAAGCTGACATGCTCACTTCAAAACACTTACACACACATGTTAACACCAAAAACCTGGTCATCCACTTAATCGCAGGGACCACAGGCTACTTATATATCACTTTTCAATGAGAGTGACACTGTACCAATAGCATATAAATTGCTTTTATATTCCAATGTAGAAAACATTTTGACGGCAGTACAGACAGCTGTAGTGAAAGAAAGAGCATAGGCTCTGAGGAAAAGCATTATTGTCGTGACTCCCATTCCAACCTTAGAGGCGTCTGAAAGCAAAATCCTTACATTCCAGATGGATACAATGGGCTAACTCATTAACAGCAATAGACGTAGCCTATGTCTTCTATTCTACATTACAAACACAAGCATACCTACAATATGAACAAGAATACCCTGTGCCCAGTGAATTAATGCTTCTAGATCAGTACGCGCCGGGACACTCTGTTGAGTATCTGTGCGCGCTATAAATATATATAACATAACATATGAGTTTATAGTTTACACTGACAGTTCTGTGCAGGCAGCAGTTGGAACAAAACATCAATACTCTGCCGCTTACGTAGTGGTAAGGGGTAAAATTAGAAAAATGGAGTATTTCAACCTCTAAAAACATTTTCACAGTCACTAGGAGATTGCACTGCACAGCTGGTGGGACTGAAAGTTCTAATTCTGGCAGTTGAGTATACGGATCCAGAATTCCTCACACTTATAGTATGTGATTCATATTCTTGTGTCCAGTCCTACAATGAGTACTTACACTTTTGGCGCCAGAATGGATTCAGCGACTCAAGTGCAAGTTGCTTTGGGGAAAGGTGGCAAATCTTAAAGCAAGTTTGCCATGGGCTCATTTTATTCACACAATGAGCCATCAAATTGTAAGAATACATGTTGCAATGAATTTATTGGCTGGTGAAGCCTCACAGACAGCAGTACAAACTGCTGTTGTAGCTGCAGTGACTCGTTTCAACACAAGGATAGATAGAGACATAATGATTGCTGTCACAGGTTCGCGCTGTGGCACCCCATTACAAAAATGCTGTCCCGCAAAATACATTTACCTGCTAACTGCACGAAACGTTCCATTTGCTCATCTTCCCAGAGTGGGTGATAAAGCAATTCCAAATTCAGACCGCAGGCCAGAATTAATCATGGCAGTACATGAGGGTCTAACATCTGCTCACGCAAGGCTGGCAGCTACAGTTTTACTATAGAAGCAATGCTACTGGAGCCAGATCTGGTTAAACAGACTAAGGACTATGGGCCTGATTTAGATCTTGGCAGACAGGTTACTCCATCACACCGGTGATGGATATACTGTCCGTTGAATTATAAATCTAATGATATCCTATGGGATTTATATTTCAGCAGACGGGATATCCATCACTGTTGTGACAGAATAACCCATCCGCCAAGATCCAAATCAGGCCCTATGTCCTTACTGTGTCATTTGTCAACATTTAAAAGTCCCCAACACAGCACGTCCACCACAGACACCTCTCTTAATTTTAAAGAAGCCTTGGGCCTGCGTTTATCTCGACCATTGCGGGCCACTACACACCGATGGCTCTTTTAAATATATTCTGTTAACAGTGGATTCCTGTTCTCGATCCTATAGGTATGGCCACAGCGACGGGCTGATGCTCGAACTGTTATAAAAGATGTGCAAGTCTTCATCAGCCCAGAAAAGTCAGAGAGATACCCCTTTAACCAAAGGAATGGGGTTCAAATCACCAAATGAAAAGAAAGCTTCCTTTGCTTTATAAGTACAATACAACACTCCCTACAAAAATCCAACCACTACTTCTCACCACAATTGTACAGAATGGAGTCTAGTTGTAAACCCAAGGCTCAAACACAAAGGAATAGGAAATATATCACTTTTATCGTATATAGTTAAAAACAATTAATCCATTAAAAGTCAGTTAAAACAAAGTTACATAAAAGTTACATAAATTTCAAAATCATACATCACTTGTAATGGATACAATACTACATGTGGCTGAAAAGCAATTCATCAGGATATCACTTCATACAAATAAAGAAAAGACATACATAAGAAAAGACAACAACTTCACGTGGAGAGTACATTGAAGAAGACAGTACAATTTGTCATAAACAACACAGTTGTTTATGTTCCAGCCACTGCACGGATTATGTACCCAGACGCCTGGGTACATAATCTGTGTAGTGGCTGGAACTGCAGATATTGAATTTGGCACAATCTATCGGGTTCCAGGTCCAATGTGTCTGTAACACGGATGTGTGTTGTTTATGACAAATATATCTGAAAGGGTTCCCCAGCTGGTGTAATTCGTCTGGCATTCAGATTACTTTCAAATGGGAGTTATTTGATGTTGAATGACCAAGGCTGCTGTTGGATGAAACCGGTTTGGTGACGGTTTCTAAGGTTGTGACCTGTTGTACAAATGTGCTTTTTCCACCAGCTCGTACAGTTAGTTAAGTGAAAATATGGCCTTCAATTTTGATATTAAACTTGAACTTTGATAGTCTTAGCAGACTGAAATCCTTATTGTTTCAGAAGAAAGTCTCTTTAACATCTGCAAGTGAGACGTTTGATCTTCAAGCTGCAAGGTCTTCTACTGAAATCCAGTCGCTACTACGCACCAGCCTCTCACAACATTTTGGAGAACTTGTGCACTGCATTTTTAATGCTTCAAATACTGCAGGAATAGTACACTTTTTTCAAAGTGATTGGGTCTGGGTTTGTTAGCACTTTCCACACTGTCTTCAGAGTGATTCCCTCTTTCATCCACTCCTTGGTTACCATCGTTTTTCGAGGCATACCACTTGTCTGGGATCTTAAGTCTATTTTTGCTGCTCCGCAATGGATTTTACACCATGCAGCCAAATGGTAATAGCACTACCACATGTGCTACTGGGTCATGAATGCATGATGCAGTATTTTGGCGCACCCTTACTTCAGGAACTAAATGACAGCTGGTCCTTGTCCTTTCTGCCTATACGGTTACACAGTTCCGCTGTCTGAAGTGCACTTTTGAGTGTGCACTGGATATAAACTTTCGAATGCAATTGGTCCAATCTACAGATATAGAACTGCTAATGGATCTGTTAAGAATCCACCTGCAAAGATGTTCTGCGCGATTGACTTTGCTGCAAAATGCATATTATGAGCCTTCCTCGGATGCCACAGCTCCTGGATTTTCGGATCCTGGCTCATCCACTGCAGAGGCACTACTGGCTGTCACACCTTCAGTGGCTACTGATTGGGTTGGATACAATCATGTTTGTTCTGTTAAATTTGTGACTGGTTTGCCAACGGAAACATCACCTACAGAAAATGGGAACAATATTGTTTGCTCTGACTCTCAGAACATTTAAGCAATCATACAGTTTCAAGAATTGTTTTTTTACAAATTGTCCTTTTATTCAGATATTATCTCTGTATTTTTAAATTGGCTTTTGATGCTTTTCAGCTTTCTTATCTGCTTCATTATTAAAGTGCAAAATATTTTTTAGATTTTAGGTTTTATAATCACTTGGGATTTTTTTGTTTCATTTTTAAGTTTTAGTCACCTTACAGACGAGGAGTGGGTGTCGTGAGGTTACATAAGTCCCAGACACAAACACCTCCATTTTACATATTCACATTTAAAGTTGACATCTTTTTAAAAGATGACTTTTAACACACTTTTGTTTGCACGCCCACATGAGATAGTGTACTCAGAAATGGTTTACTTAAAGTTACACTTATTAACAAGCACATTATCATCCCTTAGAACATTCTGTACAAGGTCTAGATACACTGCACAAAATTTTGTTCTTTGTTGTTGTCAGTTTGGCAACAGCTCTGGGTGTGTAGAATCAACAAAGACGACCAGAGCTCAGGCACAGAACACATGAGTCCAGTTTATTATATAAACGGCACCAAGCTTTTGTTTACACAGGGGAGTATTTCGATGGGTTGTCGAGGTTCCCCCATGCCTGAATTCTAACCCAGCTGAATCCTGTCACCATCCTGACAAGGATGGCAGCCTGCTCTACACCAAGACTGGATGCCAGATGACACGTACCAGCAGGTAAATGCAGAGTTAGGCCACTCTAAGTTAGTCTGGCAGACCTGAACACCCTATGCTTTATAGAATAGGCAGCGCTAGTTAAAAGTACAATTAGATGTATTCATATAATCAACGCAAATGCACAATGATTGAATTGTGCATCTTTTTTACCATTCTTGTAATGCTGGTTACAATACTGTGTTTTCTTTTATTAATGATTGCAGTGCACACATTCTTCACAAGAGTCCAATTGCTTCAATAAATCTTTGAAATGCCAATTCATGTACTTCTTGTCTTTCCCTATGATCATGCCTGAGTCATCAACGAAAGAGTAGATCTGTTTCCAGGATTTCCTTGAGGAATCATGGTTGTCATATTCTGAGGTTGCAGAGACCATCTGGTACCTTGTAAGGTTTAGAGGTCCTGATGGTGCACTGTAAGTGAGCCAGGCTTTTGGTCAACATATTCTAATGGTATGCGTGGACTCAGTCCCCCATAGTTTTGGTGCTTATGTTGCCCAAACACACAGTCTTATTGAAATAATAGTAACCGTACAACAAACTTGGCACTGTAATCACAATACCTGGTTCAGTTTGCATTTCCACACCCATTGCCCGTAGTGGTGCATTGCTGCTTTACAAATGTGAGTGTTAAAAGGTTTCACTGCAAGTGTACATTTGTAATTTGAGATTGTAGTACCTGGGGCTGTTCTTGGGTACTCTATGGATGCCTTACACAAATGTAATATATATCCAAAGACAGAGTCACCATGGTAAAACAAATCATGGACTTCCAACAAAGCCCAGATATGTAACTTATAAGTTTCAGTTTGTAAAAAGTTAAAAAATAAAATGTAATTCTCAGCCACATAGAATTTCCATTCGTCTGACTATGACAGAAGCTGAAAAAATTCACTTTAAATGCTATGTGAGTTTTTCTTAAGCTTAAGGGCGTAGCTGAATCACTGTATGGGCCATGGAGGTGACAGATGGCAGAGGGCTGCAATTATAACAGATAGATACATTGGGAAAATGCGCAAACATCTTCTCTCTGTTTAAAAGCTGCACCGTGTGTAGCATGGTTGTCTGTCAACATACACATGAAGCTGACTCCTTAGTTTACACTTTTATGAAGAATTTAATTCAGATTTGATATCAACAGAACTGAACAGAAGTTGATATATATTTTGCATTATATCTCACTATAATATATATTTATTTTATTTATTTTATAGATTTATAGAGCGCACAGCTACCCAACAGGGTTTCCCGGCGCTGAGCAGGATGAGTGAGGTTGTGGCAGGATTGGAGGAGGGAGTTAAACCTGACTATAAAGGAAGGTCTTTAGCTTTTTACGGAAGGCTAAGAGAGACTGACAGATCCTAAGTTCCAGAGGAAGAGAATTCCACAATTTAGGTCCAAGGTAAGAGAACGAGCGACCTCCCATACGGGTCCACCGTACTCTAGGAACTGAAAAAAGAGAAAGGCTGGCCGATCTCAATTGGCGAGAGGGTAGGTAAGGCTGGACAAGGCTGTGAATGTATGAGGGTGCCAAGCCATGCTGAACTCGAAACATATAACATAGGGCCTTGAACTCAATACGTTTGTTAACCATGAGCCAGTGGAGTTGATGGAGCAGAGGAGAGACAGAGGCATGACGGGGCAACCGAAAAAGCAGGCGAGCGGCCGCATTTTGAATAAGTTGAAGACGGATACAGAAGCCTTGTCCGCACCCAAGTAAAGTACATTGCCATAGTCAAGTCTGGAGATCACCAAAGCCTGCAGTATGGTTCTTTGGGCCGCAGGTGGAATTAACCAAAGGATCTTTTTTGGCCACTTAAGGACTGCAAAGCAAGCAGCGGTGACTCCAGACACTTGGGCTTCAAGAGAAAGCTTACCATCAACGGTAAAACCCAAGTTCTTAACCTTCGTGACCGGAGCAGGTAAAGGTCCCAAAGAGGCAGGCCAATGACTACTTGCATTGCACTAGTTAATGCATTTATATTCATTATTATACAACAAATTGTTTCACAATTATTACACATTCTGACAGTATGCTTCTAGTTTTTATATTTATGTATTCATTTAAGAAGTTGATACACAGGAAAATGGACAGTAGCTTTAAGCTTTTAGCATGAGTATGCAAGTGAATTCTCACATTATTTCTCCCACATTTCATACTGGGTCATGAGGTTTATTTTTCTAAACAAAAATGATTCAGATGGTAGAAATTAGCTGTTTGCTGCCATCTCAGAGAGAGAATGCGATTCATTTGAGGACACAACAGAAAGCAGTGCTGTTTCTCACATAGCTGTATCAAGGCCATGGTCTCACAACAATCATCCAAAGAGACATAATTCAGCCTTATCTCAGAGCAGGCTGTGGACTGAAAAACAAATAAAGTTTAGTCATGCATGTGTGGTGACCATATCTAAATACTGAACCTTCATAGAATGACAAATATTTGATGCTAAAGTTTGGGCTTTTGGGTATCCTTAAAAATGCACCATGAAATATGTTGTCTATTTTTATTATTTTTGCATTCTGTATTGAGTTTTCTGATAGTACTAGTGCATTTAATCTGCATGTCCAGTAACAAGAAACTGCATGATGTCAAGTAAGTTAGAAGTCCAGTAACTACTTACTTGATATCATGAACTGATTGTGATCGTCAAAGTGCACCTATCTTATCCTTATGAGTATTTTACTCATGGCTAGAGTCTGAGCCAGTTGAGGCTGTGTAGGAGGGATGAGTGGATATATGGACATGGAGGCTGGTTTAATTTATTAATTGTGAGACTATTTATTTTCTCAGTGTGAAAACAATATGAGTGACTGCTGTCATATGTTGTACTTCTGGTATGATCAAGGGATATCGTCTGTCCTGACACACTGTCTTTTTCTCCTTTTCTTTTTATGTCCTTCCAGGAGGTTGTTATCGCTGGTACCCTCAAGGAAAGAAAGTGCAGTAGGTATCCACTCAACAGTGCCAAGTTTGTTCGCCCTTCACCAACACCTGTGAAAAGAGCCTTACGAGGTTCTTTCCTTAATAAGAAAGGTAAGATAAAGTCACACTCGAGCTCTCTCCCACTGTATCCAAAGTACTCCTCCAGTCCCAAGAGAAGGCCCAAGGGAGGCCTTCCCTTTATGGAAAACATTTGCAATATAAAGGCTTTCGCTTAAGAAGATAGAAGAACCACAGCTAGAAGCCATAGAGAAAGGGGACACTGCCACTGTCCACCCATGTGATTTAAACAAAACACACACAAAAAAGGTGCCCACCCTGTGTCTTTATATGCAAACTCAGTGATGCTGGGTAAAATCAAATTGATTTCTGGAGCAAACAGTGACCCTCACTGCATGTCAGAATGTACAATAAACAAGAATATAGAGTAGTAAACTATAAAAGCCCCCCTCCTTAAATGCCCCCATTGTCCAACCTCCCCTCCTTTCCCCACTCTTGCCTTCCCCCTCCCGAATCACTCACCACAGTGCCGTGGCTCTCCTGAGTTGTGGTCAGCAAATCCACATTCTCCAGCAGCATCCACCACTCCTTGGACCATGTAAATGGAGTCCCTGCAGGGCTGTCGTCGTAGCTCATCTGTGCTCCCGATTTACCCTCTCCACTCTCTGCGAGTCCTGTCAGCTCCTCTCTCCTCCGGTCCTCCCGACTCACCTCTCCTCACTCTGTCCTTGCTTCCATGTTCTCCTGCTGCAACGCGGTCTCGTCATTTCCTCTGCTTTTCATCTTAGTAGCCCCACCCTCCTGAGAAGGAGAGAAGTCCTTCTTCAATTTTGGTGGTTTGTGGTGCCGCCTCCATCCTTTCTGACAGTCTATCTTTGTTTTCTCCTTACAGGTCTGCCAGTGATATGGGAAACAAAAGGATCAGCCTCTGGGATGCCCCAAAGGTATGTCGGAGGGGCGAAGGGGTAGTGATTCTCCACATATCTCCTCCCTTACTTTCTTACCAGGAAGATACAAGTTTCAGGGTTATTGTGAAAGAAAATCAGCATTTGTCTGTTCTGTCCCTTTCCCATGATAGGTATGGAACCTAAAAGGCTGTAGGGCCAAGAACCATCGTAGTATGCAAATATTGTTCCCTTTGTTGCGGGCCATCCACTCCAGAGGAGCATGGTCCATACAGAGAGAAAATGTATGCCCCTCGAAATAATGCCTGAGAGAGTTGATTGCCCATTTGATTAGCAAGGCTACTTTTTCAACCACTGTGTAGTTCTTTTCACAGGGAAAGAGTTCCTGCTTATGTATACTATGGGCGTTCCTGTCGAGTCTCGCAGGTTTGTGATAAAACCACGGCAAAGCCTATGTCAGAGGCGTCTGGAGGATAAAGGATTGAGAAAAATCAGGGTTCATGAGGACTGGTTCAAAGGTAAGGGAGTTTTTTTGGGAACCTGAAAATCTTCCAAGATTTCCAGGGAAGGTTGTTGCAATCCTTGTTCTGCTGCCCTGGATTTTTTAAGAGGCCAGGTAAAGGGGCTGCCTTTTGTGAGAAACAAGGTATAAACCTTCGGTAATACCCAAGGAGGCTAAGGAAGGCCCTGAGGTCCCTTCGGGTCTTCAGGAATGACACCCGGGAAATAGCCACCACTTTCTCTGATTGGGGTTGGATATGGCCAGCCCCTAAGAGATAGCCCAAATATTTCACCTGTTTGTCAGCCAGATGATTCTTGGCAGGATTTACCTTCAGTCCAACTGCACCTGACTCTTGTAAGGCTGCCTGTATGTGTCTTAAATGCATCTCCCATAAGGGACTGTGAATGGCTATGTCATCGATATAAGCAGCTGCATAGGTGTTATGGGGTCTAGGAACAGCATTCAAAATTCTTTGGAAAGTTGCTGGGACTCCGTGATGCCCAAAGGGCAGTACGGAGAATTGGTATAATCCCCCTGGGGTGGAGAAACCTGTCTTCTCTCTATCTTGTGGTTTAAGGGTTACCTGCGAATACTCCTTACAGAGATCTAAGGTACTTATATATTTGGCTTCCCCAATCTTTCCATCATTTCATCTAGGCGTGGAATGGGGTAGGTACTGAATTATGATATTTTGTTAACCTCACGGAAGTTAATACAAACATGAACGGACTCATCCGGCTTTGGTACAAGGACTATGGGCAAGTTCCACTTGAAAACAGAGGGCTCAATGACCCCCATCTGTAGCATGGCCTATACTTCCTTTCCGATTACCCTTCTACGGGATTCAAGTATTTGGTAGGGTCTCAGGTGCACTTACTCCCCAATCTTAGTGTTTATAGTGTGCTGGATTATAGAGGTTTTTACAGGTAGCAGGGAAAACACCTCTTGGAGGGGTCTAAAATGTTCGGTCAGCCCATGTTTCAGGGTTTCTGGAAGTGCTGGGTCGATGGATTGAAGAAATAAAGCCTCTTTTTTGCCTGGGTCCCCAAACGCAGAGATTGGGTTAATTAACTAATTGTGAGACTTTATTTAGGTTCTCAGCATAAAAACAATATGAGTGACTGCTGGGCTCCCGATTCACCCTCTCCGCGATTCTTGTCGGCTCCTACCTCTTCTGGTCCGCCCTGCTCGCCTCTCCTCACTCTCTTCTTGCTTCTGAGTTCTCCTGATGCTCCGCAGTCTTTTCTTATCCTCAGCCTTTTATCTTAGTAGCAACGCCCTGCAGAGAAGAAGGAGAGAAGTCCTTCTTCAATTTTGGTTGTTTGTAGTGCCGCCTCTACCCTTCCTGACAGTCTGTCTTTTGGGAAACGTAAGGATAGTCCTCTGGGATGCCCCGAAGGTAGGTACAGGGGAGTAAGGGGTGGGATGATTCTCCACAGGCTGATACTTGCCACTTTGCCATATATAATGCAGCACATCCTCCCGCATGATACATACTATATGAGAATCAGAAAATCCCTATACGTTATCAAGGGCATGCATTATGATTCAATATGAAATTACTACATGTAGTGGAGCCCGTTAGGGTGATTCTAATGCTATGTGGCCAGTGTTAATGGGATACACACCTCACCCAGGTATACAAAATTGAATGTAGGTCAAATAAAAGGATTACTGCTAGAATTAGTGACTGTACACAGATGACTAAGACGATGCGTATTATAGATAGGAGGGACCATTATTGAGATTCCAGTAGTTGCACATAGACCTCTGACCCAAACATTCAGTCTGCACACAATAAATGCAGAAATGTATAAAGTGCCCACAAAGCGATTTAAAATGCTATTTTGGATTGCTCTTAAAAGTAATCAATTATTGGTGGTCTATCCTCATAAAGCACCCAAAGATCAGCTTAGAATATTGACAATGTGTCTGTCTTTCGGGAATGCTATCACCTAATGCTCATTTACAAGCATATATACCATTATATATGATACAACCTAGTTGTGTTAGCAGATATTCTAAAGCAAAAAAACAGTGAAGCTTGGGTTGCTGCAGAAGCTGATTTGGGTTTAAAATTAATGGGTAACTTTGACTCCTTGGTAGTTCTCGGTAACATTTGGAGAAGCAGCATTATTGGCCATATGCCAGAGTCTTGCTGCAGTGTTTCTCCAGGAGTGGAACCGGAATTGGTTAAACTTATTTTAGAAATATGCACCTCTATAGGTCAATATACCTTAGGTACTCATCCCTTGAAACCTCAACTCAAACTTAAGGATGAGAAAGAGTGAATGCAAAAATTAAAGCTCTGAAGATAAAATGAAATAGAATTCTCTACAGAAAATAACTACAGGATCTTAGTGACAGCAGGAGTCAGATGGGGATGATTATAATTAAAGGGACCTGATAAAATAAAAACCCCAATGAGAATCAGTACACTGATAGCTATTCTTCACTAGAATCTAGGAAAAGTAGGCACCAGAGAAACAGGAGAAAGGAGTAGCTGAATAACTTTTGTAGAAAACTGAAAAGGGGCAGACTAGGGATACCCGACACAGTGTAAAAAAGAAATAAAAAGGTTTGTATTCAAAACTTAGCTATAAAAAGATGAAAATTGAAAGCTTAACCACTAAAAAGAACAAAACATGCCTCAGAGAATGAGAGCCCCTCTTTGGAACGAGAGATGGGCAGTAGCCCTTATGGACACCAGAGAGGAAATAAGAATAGTTTGTCAGATTCTTCAGTAGCATCTCTTCACAACTTCTACTCATGAATTCATTCAGATAGAGACACCCAATGGAAACTATGACAACAGAATTTTTAATGTAGAAATACAAATATGGCTGACTTATAACACACTATAAACTTTCTGGTCAACCTTGCTCACCTAGCTGAGGAGCATCGACCTCCAGCCTTTGTAAAGCACACACCTTGCGGGGAGGAAGTAATATTGGAAGCCCTGTCTACCCTAGTGCCTGAGGATCATATGGACAAATATGCATGAGAATGGGTTTTGAAGCAAGTTCCAACATTGTATAGAAAACAAACAGGGTGGGAAAAAGACTCTGTGCCACATGTGATTCCTCTTTGGAGTTAGCCACTTGAACAAGCATTGAAGGTACAGATGATGTACAAAGAAAATGATAAAATTATCCTGACACAATTGCTGCATTAGGGACCGATAATGCCCTGTCACTTGACAATAAATACTGCTCTCTTTCCTGTAGTTAAAACAGACAATACCTACTGTTTCAAACTAGACTAGATACATTTGAATTCTCCTACTCATACACATGCAGTACAGCTAGTAAAATGAACATATATAAATGTGTGTGAATAATACATGCACTCAACTTTGAAATGGGCCTCAACTTAGAAATTGAGTGATATAAAATTTGCATATAAGTCCCACACTCATAACACAAGAGTATTTACAATATCAGCAGATAATATCGTAGACTTTTCACATACTACCCATACACGAGTATGAGCATGTTTTATACAGACAACTCTATGCAGTCTGCTATTTACTTAAAGCAAAAACATTGTGTGACTTGCGATACATTGCAGGAAGATTTCCAAGATGCAAAGAATAAAATATTAGGTGATTCCACTCCCAAACAGCTGAGATTCATATGTTCTTCGGAAGCAACATCTGCTACTTCCCATCCTGATAGTGTCAGATTGTGTTTTCTGTGTACAAGGTTACAATGTAGACCTATCCCACTGATGCTTAATAAAATTCATGGATTCAAGAATTTAATTGGTAAACTCTAAACAGCTTAGGAGAATGGTGGCAACCCTACAGGATAAGCTGATGTGGGTTCATTCACAACATGCAAAGACCCACAAAAGTGAAGGGATTCAAACTATGGGGAACTGAATGGTTGATTCAGCTTACAAAACAGCTGTGCAAAGCTGTAAGATTGTTGCTGTAACACAATCACAAACTAAGATTGGTATATTAGTAGCAATACAGGCAGCATTAATATGGTTTAAACCTTTGAAGAATTCCTTGTTGAATATTCCTAGAGCTTAACAGAGTATAACAAGGGGTTTAAGGCAGTAATAGTGCATAGACACCTCCCCAATGAAGCAGTTAATTAAGACTTCATAAAGGCAGTGCACAAGGGCACTGCATGTTGCTTGCTGTCGAATTGTGGTCTAGATTCTTGTTATGCCGCATAAGACAGACTACCATGCTTATGCAGTCATTAAACACTTGCAGGGACTTGTAGCACGGGGAAATGGGCATACCTTTCAACATTACAAAAGTCTGATGTTCATCAATAGGGGTTTACTGAGTCTGTGACTGTTCTCAGAGTACACATGGTATTCTCTCATTCCATTCAGTATGGAATCGAACTGAATCAAGTGAGCAAACGGAATATTTAAATACACTTTGACTATGAGTGTATTGGATAAAGGATTATTGTGGCACTACTACAAGCTGCATGACATTATATAGAGAAAAACAATGTTGACATACCCAAATACTGCTGAACAAAATCAGCAACCAAGATATTGCAACCCTATACTAAAAAGAAGAGAAAAATATTGAAAACAAAACTATTGTTAAAAAAAAGAAAGACCATAATTACAATCATGAAAACAAAAGTATTTAACACCAGACAATAAACATAATTCAAAATAAAACAAATTATATAATATTAAATATACACACACATATACATATAAAACTAATGCATAATAAAATGTAAATATTCTTACATTTATAATGAACACACTAATTAACGTTTACAATATAGTGTAAAAATGATAAACAACTACTCTCCTACTAATCTATCAAATTAAACTTAAAAATAATTAGCAAAAGAAAATACTTTCCCAATTAAAAAAACAGTAGAAAAAGGCCACAAAAATGAACGCTTCAAAGAACCATTAAATACTACAAACATAGGGGCCCATTACGATGGCGGGCGGATCGCCCCCGCCGGGCCGGCGGTAGCCACCGCTGGCCCAGCGGGGGCGATCCGCCCGCCATCTATGCCAGATTGACCCCCCCGCCATATTAGTATGGCTGGGGGGTCCGCAGCGGACGGAAAGACCGTCCGCCGATTTTCCGCCGGTCGACTCGTCGACTGGGCGGAAAAGGGGCATAATATGGTGGCGGTGTCTGCAAGACACCGCCATCCATATTATGATGCTGGCGGTGATCAGCCTTTCCATGGCAGCGTTGCCGCCATGGAAAGGCATGCGGTGTTTGCTTTTGGGGGCCCTTTGCGGGCCCCCAGAGTGTTGGGGGGTGCACATGGGGGGGTACCTATGGTACCCCCCCTCAATGCAATGCACTACGTGGCAGGCACCACGTGGTGCCTGCCTCGTAGTGCATTGCAATGCTGTGCACGGTCCTTTCACATTGCGTGCGGGTCTGCAGTCAGCAGATCCACCCGCAATGTGAAAGGCACAGCATGCGCCCGCCAGTGTGGCGGGCGCATCATAATGTGCATTGCGGGACCGCTGCAGCATCGGCGGTCGGTCCCGCGCTCCGTTATGGTGGCGGGCGGACTATGGGCCTGATTCACAGAACTAACTTACGTCAAAATCCTAAACTTACAACAATTTTGGTATTCACAGAATGAACTTACACATTTGGGTATTCACAGAATGAACTTACACATTTGGGTATTCACAGAATGAACTTACACATTTGGGTATTCACAGAATGAACTTACTCATTTTGGTATTCACAGAAGGCACTTACTCATCAATGAGTAAGTGCCTTCTGTGAATACCAAAATGTGTAAGTTACACAAAATGTGTAAGTTACACAAAATGTGTAAGTTACACAAAATGAGTAAGTTACACAAAATGTGTAAGTTACACAAAATGTGTAAGTTACACAAAATGTGTAAGTGTCTTCTGTGAATACCAAAATGAGTAAGTTTATTCTGTGAATACCAAAATGAGTAAGTTTATTCTGTGAATACCAAAATGGTAGTAAGTTTAGGATTTTGTCGTAAGTTAGTTCTGTGAATCGGGCCCTCAGTCCGCCCGCCATCGTAATGATGCCCATAGTAGTTCTTACAACAAATAATAGCTAACAAAAATGATAAAAAGCTAACACTATTTTAATCTAACATCTGAATAAATCCATGCTACATATTTATTTCTCCAACCTATAAGAGCATGCACTACAAGAAGAAATAAATGTTAAAAGAAAAGTAAAATAAAGGCATGGACATCAAAATATCCTAAATACAACTAGGGCGACCTCAAAGGTAAGTATTGTAACAACAGCAGGAAACTAAGAACTAAAGTAAAAATAAGTCTCAGGCATAATTTAAAATTAAACTAACAAACTCAAAACTAAAAACTTAAATCAAAAATAAACCAACACAACTAACAAATCTCTTCCTCTCAACAGAGTGCAACTATGCCAAAAAGAATACCAAACAGACCAGCAAAGCAAAAATCTCCAAATAAAACTAAGTAAAGACAACATTCAAAATGTGGGTAAATCAAAATCCGCAGATAAAATAGAGTATACACTTATTTTAAGGAGAGCACCACCAGAGGAAAAGACAACACACATCAAATACACTAAATATTATTCTAATGTATGCTCCGGTAGAGTTACCATTAAAAATGAAATCGTAGCTAGAGTTAGGGAACATAACTAGCCCTCTAATATTATAGAAACAGTAGTGAGAAATATATTACAAGACCTGAAAGAGGCCAATACAAGCTCACAAGAGCCAAGAGGAATGATATATAAAAATATTATGCCAAACGTTCCTAAACAAACAAAACCTAAAAAGATTCATTGCCAGAACACAGAGAACAGTGAGGGAAACATCAATAGCACCTAAAAATGTAAAGAAATATGCACGTTCCAATGCTTGTGAACTACATATAAGAAAGACATTTATTATATGATTACCACAATAATGAAAAAACTAATTTAATTTATGGCACTAACAACAATTTACTAACATTAATCTAATGCAACACATGGATTATGGATGGCACTTTTAAGTCATATCCTCCAACATTCAGTAACAAATACACACCACATGGTCAATATCAAAATACCAACATCCCAGAAGTATATGCACTTTTACTTGACAAACAAAGACCAACTTATACTGAAAGGTTAACACATACTAAACATCAAACTAACAACTATAACCCTCAGAAAATCATCCTAGATTTTAAACAGGCAGTGATTTACACTATGCTTAAAATTTACCCACGCAATGCAGTTCATGGGTGCTGCTACCAGCCCCTAGTATTGTGTTAGAAGGCTGTTAACACCGAATGTATACATATTCATGGTCATTTTATATAAGTTGAAACCTATTGTATCTCACAAATTGTCGCTTTTTAATTATAGGTTCTAAGTTCACTTGGGACACTGAGCACCTTTTGGATTAATCTTACTACGTAATTTACATAAACAGTAAATACTCTCAAATTTCATGTTGTGTATGATTTTGATTCTCCCTCCAACACTCCTTACCCATAAGTATTGTCATTGAGGTTAACAAGTACCATATATTGTGCACATTTTCCGCAGGAGCCACTGTTCTTTCTTATATAATTGATACACTGGTTCCTTGTGAGTAGGGTGGCCCTTGTTTTTTAACATGATCACTTTAACCAGAGGAGATGGAAGAACCTCCAAACATCCACCCTGAGTATAGAATACAGAACTAACCTAGAATTAGCACAGAAACTAAAAAAATTGCTTTAGCATGCGTCACTGTACCAGAAGTCACAAAACATTATGGCACGCTTATTTAATTTCCCATTACCAAAAGCATGACACAAAACTAGTCCCATTGGTGGATTCTTTTGAAGATATTTGGGTTGGTCGCCTGCACCGATTAAGCTACTGACGTCATCCAAATATCACATTCCATAGTGGAATGTCTAAAACAGCACTATGTCCCAAGAGACAAAGACAAATAATAGAGTAGAAAGGTGCCACAACTTCTTCCAAAGATCAATTGGAAGAAGCCATCCTAAACTCCACCAATTCTTTGAAATACTTAAAAAAGAACAAAGGTACCAGGAACTAAGCACAGAAAAATCCCTAAATCAACTCAGGTAAAAGATATAATACTTTAGAAGCACCACGTTAAACAACAACACCTTCTAAAGTCTTAAAAATTGAAAACTCATACTTCAATAATAAATATTTCTAAATAATAATAAAGCAACCTTAAAATATCAGATATGTAAATCAAAATAACCTAAATTATCTTATAGAACAGAAACACTTTCCTCTCACCAATATACATATCCTAACACAATGAAAAGCCATAGATAAACATAATACACATAATAAATTAGCATACATAATAGCAACAACTTTAAATTGCACACCCAATAACATAAATAAATATAAATAATATCACTTATGATTTCATAGCTGGACACCTGGCAAGTAAAAGGAGGATCTAAAAAATACAAACTAAAAACAAATATTGATAGAGGCACAAAAAATTAAAATCAAGATAAAAGTCTCAAAAGTCAGAAATGAAAAAAACACATAAAGTAAAAACATATAAACTCGCCCAAACAACAATCACGACACTCAGATAAAACACAGAGTAGAAAAGTATGAAAAATAGTATTAAATAAAAATAAAACTCATATAAAATAGACATTGTTGGACTTGCCCCTTTCTGCAGGCTCATCCCCAAACATTTTGTCTTCATGCTTTTGTTTTATGGACCCATTTTTGTTGGCGTTTAGGACTCCGAACACTTTTCCACTGCTACAAAATGCTAAAGTGCTTGTGCTCTCACTGTAAAACATGGTAGAATTGGTTTATATCCAATTAGCACATTGAATTTACTTGTAAGTCCTAGTAAAGTGGTACTAGATGTACTCTGGTCCTGTAAATTCAATGCTACTGGTGGACGGCAGCACTGATTGTGCCACCCACTTAAGTAGGCCTTTAAACATGCCTCAGGCCTGCCATTGCAGCCTGTGTGTGCAGTTTTAAACTGCAATGCTAACCTGGCAAAATACACCTTTTGCAAGGCCCAAACCTTCCTTTTTGATATATACCCGTAGGGTAGGCCCTACACATCCCAGATGGCAGGATGCAGTGTTGTAAAATGTAGAACAAGTACTTTTAAGTTTTACATGTCCTTGTAGTGAAAACTTTTACATTTGTTTTTTCACTACTGCAAAGCCTGCCTTTCCCATAGGTTAACATTGGAGTTGCCTCATTACATTTAATAAGCTGCAGCTTCCAATTGGGAAGAGGTAGACAAGTCAAGTTTGGCATCTAAAGATTTATAGTTAAAAGCCCTCTTTAGTGGTAAAGTCAGATGTTTCATCACAATTCTGAAAATACCACCATTACAGGGTTAGTATTTTTTTTGTCCTAACCATTTGGTGCCTGCTGCCTGTTCCTGGGTCACATGACCATGTGTAGCTGGCAACTGGTCTTTGTGTATTCCTCCCAGACAGTGAGACAAAGAGAAGATAGGTGTTGGAAGGATGGGCTATTCTGAGTTAACGATGGGGAGTAGATGTCACCTACTACACTTGAACATAACAAAAGCACTGCCTGAGCACTCTCACAAAGGGACTGTCACCAGTCTATTGTGACACCATACAATCTAGGGCCAGGAAAGGGAGGAAGGGGATGCCTGACACCTCAGGAGGTGGAAACCTTTAGAAGCTTCCTCCTCAGGTATAAATGTTGGCGCTGAAACTCCAACTTTTCAGTACACTTCTGGGCCTGTGACCTCTGCCAGGAAGAAGGACTGCTGTGATGCTGAAGGGACTGCCACTCTGCTAGACTGCTGTTTTGAACGACTCCTGTCCTGCTTTCCTGACCTGCTGCCCCTTTGCCTGGGCGAGAAAGGACTGGGCTTGCATCTGCTAAACTCGGGACCCCAGAGTGACTCCAAGGGCCAGTTGTCTGGCCTCCTGACTAGAGCCTCAGGGACAGAAGGCTCCAACAACCTTGAACCCAGCACCTGGACTCTGCCATCTGTGAGTCCTACCCTGCCAAGTAGTGCAGCCCACGTCCTGGACCCCTGGATCGGGACTGAAGGTGCTCCGCCAGTCTACCTGTGGATCCAGTACAACCGACGCATCTCTCTGCTGCGTGATGCTACCCCAAGCATAACAGATGCACCTCTGCTGCATGGATTTTCCGACACAAGGACTTAACATAGCAGCCCCATCGCAGCCGCTGCTGTGTGATGCATCGCTGACACAGGCTCTCGCATTGTAAGACTGTAGTTGATGGCAGCATCAAAGACGAAGCAGGACTCCGCATCACAAGCCCTGCAGCTTCCTCAGAACCCGCCTGTCTGCTATGCATCCCCAATGCAGACCCTCACATCTTAAGCCCCCTCCTCTAATGCTTCCTCAGCAGTGACATAGGACCTCACATCACAGTCTTGCAACTCCTCAAAACTGATGCTGGGCAAGGCATCTCCAAACAATACTTCGCATCGCCTCAGTTGCATGACGCATCCTCGATGTGGGACTCCACAACTCTTTGCAACTGGGATTTAAGGTAGTCTTGTTTAGCGGGCCTCGCTGGTCCCTAGAGCCGGCCCGCGCTCCATCGCGGTCGGCATAAAAATGTGACTTTGTCCCGGTTTAACGCAACCAGAGATCCACAGTGTGAACTTTGTGCTTTTTGGTACTATAGTCACTGAAATCTTTCATATTGCATGTCTCCGGTTCTACTGATTGGATTTTTGCTGTTTTGGTCTTGGTTTATTTATTAATTTTACTTTATTTTTCAAAATTGGTGATTTTTCTTGTGTTGTATTTTTACTTTACTACTTTTTGAAGTGCTGCATAAATACTTTACACATTGACACTATGTTAATCCTGACTGGTCTGTGCCAACCTACCAGAGGGTTGGCTGCACTCTTGAGATACAGACGCTAGTAGTGGAGAGGCCGCAAAGGAAACTAGCGTCTGCATCTCAAGAGTGCAGCCAACACCTCTCTCCCACGACCCTATGGGGAACTCCCTAGAAATGTAAAAGCAGAGGAGAAGTGAATCCTTCGCACACCGGAATGAATATAACCAGTGGTATTTCTGAGCCCAGGGCATAGTACTTCACCTGACGTGAGTAAGAAATTTGAAGGGGGATTAATTTCTCTCCCTACTAAGGTCCTGGCGAAAGCCACCGACCCGGTAAGGGTGCATGCAGGCTGAAACATGTTGACAAAGTGATGTGAAGGACGCATTGTACGTCCCACATTTCACATCCACCGTTTTTAACCTTACCCTTATTATTTTTTAGAATAAATTGCACTTTATGGTAAAGAGGTAATTTTAAACTTTCTATTTAGCACAAATCAGATCCTAACCATTTTTCTGAGGATCTCCTCCTGGTGGAGGCCAACAAAAGACCCGATGATGATGCTATCAACCAAGATTACGCCAATGGCAAAAAATATACCAAAGCCGGAAAATGGCTGTTGAGGGTCTTCTACATATTTGTGCCAGATCCCTGGAGGCCTCTTGGCTCCACTCCTTTTTGATTTAGTGCCACATAAAGCAATACATGTCTCGTGAATTGCTAGAGTTCTTTTTAGAACATGGTTATACCGGTAGTTATTAAATCATGGCAGAGAAACATATTAGGGGCTCAGAATTCTGGTAAAAAAGAGATTTAATCCTATTTAAATCTAATAGATTTCATTTTTCCTAATGGAACTGTTCAGCAAACTATACATGCAAATTTACTTCCCTTAATGGTTTAAAAATTCCATTAGGTCTAAAAGCTTGTTATCCGCATTTCCAAATTAAAAATGAGGAATACCTTTGTCCAATGATGAACTGAATAAGTTGATTCAAAATTGTATATTTATGTCATCAAATACTTCGAATGGCATAGCATTGTGGTCAGTCCTTACTAATATACTCAAAGATTCTTATCAAACACATACAGTCCTTCTGAAAGACCTCTGGTCCTTTAAAAAAAAGGCAGGAGCATTGGTGTTACAATTAGCACATATAGCATTGGGAAGCTGTGCCAACAATGTTTGTTGACATCTGACCTTAATTCGATGAAACAAAACCTGTGTTAAAAATACAAGAAGATTATTCTTTTAGGTCCAGTCCCAGTATGAAAAAACAGAGATGTTTCCCTATTTTAATTTATAGTCTGATGCAAGAGAGTACTGCTTATTTTTAAAAAGAAGCTGCTATCTGTTTTAGGGGTATAGAAAAGAAGTGCTACGGGACACTCTTCTGTAAAAGATAACAGTTTTACAAACACTGCCTCACGAACAAATTCTGACACTTGCTATGCTGGGCCTGGCAAATGATTAAATCCAATAGGGTGCCCTGACCCCTTCCTAGTGGAACTTCACTTTTTGTACCTTAAAACCTCTTTTTGTGTCAGCACTACTTCATTAAAACGTATGCAACCCATCGTCTTCCCTCTGTCAAACAAATAAATTGGACTCCTTTTTCTCCATCTGATGGTCCTATTCTGATGTGGTTGATACATGGGGCTATTTATCTTACCCATCACCTCTTCCTTTTTCTGTGGTGTCAGGTTGCACTAAACTTGAGTGCAGGACCCAACAGGAGAGATGATCACCATCCCCACCAGTGACATAAGCACTAGTGTTGGAAGTGACAGGATAACAACGCTAGTTGTAGAAGCAGGGCAAGGGAAATGGGATAAGAGAGAAAACAGAAATACAGGATTCCATCACTCTGTCTTGCCACTTCTGCTAATCAATGAAATATGCATGTGGAGTTGTATTTCTGCTTTTGTTTGGATAACTACCTCAAGCTTTCCTACAGCACAGTCTTTTATGGAAGATGAGGTATAAATTCTACTTCTATAGAACTGCAAAATATCCAATATTGATAACATCCTGTAGTTCCCTAATCTTAGCGATTGGATATGCTTATATGAACTCTAATACTGAGTACATGGCTTTTATTTATGCATATGCAATCATTCTCTCCAAGAGTCCTTCCTGTTCCTGTCCCAGGGTTAATATCTCAGATAAATGTACAAGAGAATTAGTTGAAAGCTTGTTTTCATCAACAACATGACTTCAGGATACTTCTCTGTAATCTAACAGCCTACAAGAAAACAATGAACTTTTCCAAGGAAATTTGGCATCCATGTAGTGAAAGCCTAGTTGCAGCAACATTGCAGCATGATTGCCTGGCATGGGATAACATGTACCATGAAGAGGGTAATACCTGAAAATGTAAGATGGTCGCTGTCTATGTAGAACATACAAGAGTTTGTGGCCTGCTGGGAGTCATAGTTCATAGCCTGCTGTCATGCATGTTCTCCGCATGAGTGCAGCTTCGGGCCAGGCAGTGCTAGCATTCCGTGATGACTGCCAGCCATTGCTTTGCTGAAAGGAACCTGGCGCAAGGGGATTTGGAGTCCATCTGGGCACACATTAGCCACACTAACAGGTACACAATACCTCAAACTATGCTTCCTTATTTACAGGTGTACATGATAAAATTCTACGAGTTGGTACAAACCTATACACAACACATATCTTCTACATATCTAGGAACCTATGTTCGAATTCCATTATTTATGTAAGGGTGCTCAATATTAACCACAACTCCATATAATAATTCTTTAGGGAATTCCCTCCTATGAGACACTAGCACAGTACACGACTTTTGTGACTTTCCAAAGCCTGGTCTTGTTTGCAAATTAGTAGCTGCACCTGCATCTCTCACTCCTTCATACCATACTCCTCTCAACAGCGGGATCTATGTTTTCAGAATTGACGTATCAAGATGTGGGTTGCATCAAGGTTATGTTTATCTAGTTACTATGCAAAAGACTGTAAAGTGATGTACATCGTATCCCCAACCAACAAGGGCTTCTGATGTTTCTGTTTGGCCCAAGGTTATGTAGCTCCGTAAGGGCTTGATAAAATGAATATGCTTTTAGCAATCTGTCAGCAAAACAAAGTCCAACATACCACAAAAACAGGAGGTCAGAAAGCAAAAAAGACAGGGGAAACACGTCAAAAGATGACCGGTCTAACACAGTACTAATCCAAAAACAATCATTGGCATAGCCAATAGGTCTCGTCTTTGGGACCTTATAAATGTTTAGCCATACAGCACATTATCCTGGGTGCCGTGCCGCCAGGGATTGAATAACTATACATGTTCACACTTTTTTGCAACTACTCCCTTAGCTATGTTTTCCTGCCAAATCGATGTAGAATACAGTGCACAGGCATAGAGTGAGTTAAAATGCATGCATGGGGCAGCATAGCAATAGGCAGAGTCACAGTGAACTTAATATTGTCTTAAGGTAACGTGAATTGAATAAAACTGTGAAACACAAACAAAAAATCGTACGTCTGCATATAAGGGCAAGAATGCCGCTTAATCAATGCAGTGAAGTGATATGGGTGATCCTCATATGAACGTGAATGTTAACTAGATGCTGGTGAGAATTAAAATGAACTATGACAATGCTGTACCACTAACAAAAACCAGGTATATCTTACATCGTGTATGAGTGGACCACTATCACATGCCAACAAGATAACGCTAAAAAAAGGATAGTGTATGCCGTTCTCAGAAAAATGTGTCACACACCTCCTGTCTCTAAAATAACAATGTGTTTGTGCACTAAGGTGAAAAAACATCCTCAATTGAGTGTTAAACCTCATTCACTCATGGTTCACCCAACCTATAAACATAAATAGACCACTTGACATCGTGCTCCATTGGCGTCTGCTGTGGGTGCCATGTTTCCATCAAGATAAATCAAGTCCATTCATTTCATCAATATGAAAGAAGGACTATGGTGTACTAGGATATTTATTGCCATATTGGACTGGTTAGTCCCGTGAAACTGGTATGGCTAATGTACCCCAACAATACCCATGTATCAAGGATAACTGTTTTCTCCTTAAATGCATGAAGCTTCCAATGGAATCTAATGTCTTGTTATACAAGGATAAGGATCGACATTTCCTTAATTGTATGGACATACTCACATATAAGAATTCTCCGTGGACACAGTGCCTAATGTTGGACAGAAGAGCAGCTGTTTATTGTATTCAGGCACCCATGTGCGTGTTTGTGCCAGTAGTAGCGGTTGGTGAGGCACAGGAAACCGTGCCCAGGTCCCCACCACAAGGGTCTGCGTGTGCAGCACTATGCTACCATGTTGATGTTGTAAGAGATGAGGAGCACAAAAAAAACCAAGGGAGGGGGCAGTAGGGGGCAGACTCCCAAAATACTCTCTTGGAGAGTGATTGGCCAAAAGTAAACCAAACAAGCAGAGACTTAAAAAAAAATAAAGCGTGTGTGGACCTTATAAGTGCAACTTCTGATGCGGCTCTGACAGAATGTGCTGTGTTTATCGCCGTGCAGCTAGTGCAGTCTGTCTTTGATAGAAAGGCACTCAGTGTCACAAATAGCAATGGAGAACTGTTCGGCTGCGGCTTACGATACTGCTCTGACTTAGGGGCCGATTCCGATCTCGGCCGGTAGGGCACCGAATCGGATTAGGCTTAACCGGATCCGATTCGGAGCCCTCTTTCCCGACCGATTCGTACGTGCGTCCGGGCGAGCGAGTACGATGCGAGCGCTCGCGAAATCGCCGACCGACTCGTACGCGGGTCCGACCCGCTCGGACCGACTCGCACGGACACTGTTCGCACCACGCAATGGAGACGTTCCCCGGCCGGGCAAGTACGATGCGCGCCTCGAGCAGTCCGACCGACTCGCGCCATCCGGCTCCAAAGAGCAGTCGGAGCTGGACTTTGGGGGTCCGTTTTGGACCCCCCTGTACGTGTAGCCGCGCGAGTCGCACACAGGGGGGACCCATGGGTCCCCCCTACCTGTGCATGTACGGCGCGAGTCGCATCGCCGCGTACCCGCTGTGGGGGGCACCCTTGTTCGCCTCGCACCCATTGAGTCAATGGGAGCCCGCGTACGCATTGTACGACCGGCTTCCCTTGACTTAAATGGGAGTCCGACCGAATCGAGTCCGATAGCATGCGTACGCATCGTACTCGTTCGGTCGGGCTGCTAGAGTCCGATTCGGTCGGAAATCTCTTTGGGTCCAGCTCGGTCGGAGTGATTTCCGGCCCGAATCGGAATCGGCCCCAGAATGTCCTGTGTTTATCACAGTGAAACTGCAAGCACCGCAGTAGAGTCACATGGGAAAATGGTGGTGGCCAAGCCCTTCATGAACGTGTATAGGATTGGGTCATCAAAGAAAAAAAGAGTGCACCAAAAAAAACGAAATAAACAAAAGAGTAGGGGAACATGTAACCGGCCAATACACCAGGGGAGCAGCAACTCATGAGAAGGTGGGACGTATAACCACAAGAAACCATAGAGAAGAAAGCTTTTCAGAGTGACACACTCTTTAACCAATTGGCAGCAAGGATGTGGCCAAAGCACAGAGAGTGAATACAGCATGTCTCGAAGACAGCGCATACGCTTTGCCTAGGCTTGACCAAATGAAGCTTCTTTAACTTTTACAGCACAGACTTTTGCCATCCGACAGCATGTTCTGCAGAAGAGACACAGCATCTTTCGAACTGTTAGCTTCCTATTTGTTTTGCTGACCTTCTTGGTAGTGTCTTCCATTCGTCTAACATTACAAGTTTAGCTACTGTTTTCAACAACATAGGATCCAACCAAGTTGGCATGTTTACAATGGTTCTATTTCTCATAGGTGTGGCAATTCACATCAATTATTCTCCTAAGATAATTCACAGAATCCCTTTGAGCATCATTGATGTCATGTGATTGCTTTCTGTTTGGTAGTGGTGCTTTCTGCTTGGCAGCGGCATTGCTCTCAAGCTTGAATGAGCATTAATTTCTATTCTTCCACCACTAGTCATGAGACCTCTCTTTCAGTGTTGCACCTGCCTCCATGCAACTTGTTAGAAATTGGGTCTCTAGTTGGCAGAGGTATGCACCCTGTGCAAGCAGGAACCACAATCCTAGTCAGGATAAGTCACAACACACCCTAAATTATCCTGTGCTCACCCTCTGGTAGCTTGGCACAGAGCAGTCAGGATTAAGTTAAGAGGCAATGTGTAAAGTATTTGTGCAACACTTCAAACAGTAACACAGTGATAATACCACAAACAGTCACCACACCAGGTTAGAGAAACAGAGAATAATTTTACAAATAAAACAAGACCAAAATGACAAAAATAAGTAGAAGTTGAGATGTGATATTTTAAAGAAGAAACTGTAAAATAGCGCTTAGAAGCAATAAGTGCGTTTTGCTCTCATATTAATGTACCTTGAAAAATGAAAAGACAAGAGGCGTTTGGCAAAACAGGAACAAAGTGGTTTAATAAAACGCAGTGGCTGGGAGAGTATCAATATACAGTTTGTGAGGTACAATAAACCAATCTCACATTCGTAGAAAACCATCATAGTCATAAACAACAAGTACAACAATCTGGTAAGAGGGACACAGGTGGCTCTCAACCTCGGGGAGAGCTAGTGTGGGCAGTGTGTATGTCTCAAGATGTCTGGTGTGGGTAGCGCGTGATCGCTATATACAGTGTGTATGCTGTGTCGTGATTGGTTGAATGCTCCTAACTTTATGTGGCATCTGACCACTTTCCTCAGACCTGTTTGTGGTGCAAGTGGTTCATTGATAGAATATCAATTACAAAAAAATCGATGTCAAAAATATCGAAGAACAAATATAGAATGCAAAAATATCGACTCCTTATAGATGTAAAAAATATCAATTTAAAAATATAAATAAAATAAAATATATATTAAATATATAAAATATTAATATTATCTTTAACAAAATAAATTACATTTAATATACATTTTAACTAAATATAAAAAATAAACTTAATTTAAAAAATATACACAAACATAATATTGTATACATATACATATATTTACTTTAAAATAATTTATTAACTATTATCTTTATTTCATTTTTAACTTTTAAATTATATGAAAAGTAAAATATATACATATATTAATAATTTAAAATAAAAAACCATTCTATAATTAATTAAAACAAACTATTAAAAGAAATTAAAACGTACATTTCACAATACAATAAATACAACAGTAGGGAAAATGTTGGATAGCGGAATAATTAAATGTACTATTCCCACTCCAGTGAGTGCAACAGTAGGGAAAGTGTTGGATAGCGGAGGGGTGAAAATTACTATTCCCACTCCAAAGAGTGCAACAGTAGGGAAAGTGTTGGATAGCGGAGGGTAAAATTTACTATTCCCACTCCAGTGAGTGCAAAAGTAGGGTAAATGTTGGATAGCGGAAGAATTAAATTTACTATTCCAACTCCAGTGAGTGCAACAGTAGGGAAAATGTTGGATAGCGGAGGGGTAAAAATTACTATTCCCACTCCAGTGAGTGCAACAGTAGGGAAAGTGTTGGATAGCGAAGGAGCAAAAATTACTATTCCCACTCCATAGAGTGCAACAGTAGGGAAAGTGTTGGATAGCAAAGGGGTAAAAAATACTATTCTCACTCCAGTGATTGCAACAGTAGGGAAAGTGCTGGATAGCGAAGGGGTCAAAATAACTATTCCCACTCCAGTGAGTGCAACAGTAGGGAAAGTATTGGATAGCGGAGGGGTAAAAATTACTATTCCCACTGCAGTGAGTGCAACAGTAGGGAAAGTATTGGATAGCAAAGGGGTAAAAATTACTATTCCCACTGCAGTGAGTGCAACAGTAGGGAAAGTGTTGGATAGCAGAGAAACAAAAATTACTAATAACATTTAAACAATTGAATAAAATTAAATAATCTTAAAAATAAATAAACAATATTTTTAAAATATGCGATTAAATATATTAAACATATAAAAAGAACACATATTATAATAGTAATTACATATAACAAAAAGGTACAAATATTATATTAAATAAATTAATAAATACATTTATAAACAATATTTATTTAAAAGGAACAAATATTAACAAACAAATTATTTAAAACATAAATGTATTTATTTTATTTCCTACCCTATAACACCACACCAATAAGAAAAGACTTCAACATTTTTATTTATTTCCATAATTAACATAATTAATAATGAATTTAAAAAATATTAATAGAAAAAATAATAAACATTGAGTACACATTCTAGAACACTATAATATCCACAACACACACCTAATATTAATTACACAATTACCATAGTTAATTGCTAATTATTTAATTTAAATTAACTTACAACTAATTATTGATTCATCATTAAAAGATAAATTACTTCCCACCCTTGTCGTGTAGTTCCTATATATCCTATACAGGACCTGCGCGTTCGGATAACATAAACTGTGGGTTTGGTGGCAGACTGGTTCCGAGCACCCCCACCGGAAACGTTAGCCTGTTTACATTAGCTAGCTCACAGTGCCAATAGAATCTCCTCTTATCGGGGAGAGAATAGTTTCTGGCAACCTCAGAACATGACAACCCTGATCCCCCAGGATCGTGGAAACAATGTACTACTTTTCGCTCAGTCACTCGCGCTTACTTAGTTTGTCTCAAAGATACACCGAATAAACAGTCTGGGCGTTTCAATAAGGATTTATTGAACAGTTGTTATTCTAGTGTAGAATATATGAGCTGCAACAACCATCAGACAGTAGCAGAGATGTATGGTTAGCAATATTACAAAAGTAAAGGGATGGTATAGTTCTACCATCTTGCAGAAATCATGAATATATACAAGTATATAAAACACATGATAAAAAGGTGCGTACTCCTACGATGCCTCCCTAACTAGATGTACCTAAATGTACCTAGCATCGGTGTAAGTGTTATGCCAAGAATCTCTCTAGGATCTAGTCCACCCCATTACCTGAGAGTTTAGAGAATGTGGGACCCCGTCCTGGTCTCGAGTCGGACAACCCACGAGGGATGTTAGACCACTGCTAGCTGGAGTGTCTGCATGCAGGAACCTCAGCGTCTCTGGTCAGTGTGTCAGCCGGGAAGTCACGGTCTCCTCTGTCTGTCTAAGGAAGACATGGTGTATATATACCCACAGGTCTCCAGGGGTCCTACCTTGCTGTGTTACTGTGTCGGCCTAAAGGATGACGTCGGGCCTGAACTTTAACATAGATATTATACAGGAGATGTTCGTCCTGCTGTGAGTCCTGCTGTGCTTCCAAGAAGCCTCATGCATAATGTATGAGTTTCGAACCAGGGAAAAACCCGCGTTCTGAATGCAGTGTTGTATCTAGGTAAAAGGTCAGTCCCTATGAACCGTTATGTATGTAATGTAGGGAAGGATATAGGTGAAAGGTTGCAATGTTACCTGCGCCTATATAGGGTACCTATATGGAATATAACACCCACTCCTCTTCCAACTGGACAACATATGTAACCTATAAGTGTACTACCATTCTAACTAGACATTGGTACGTACCAAGTGTTAAGAAATGTGTAAAAACGTCTAAAACAAATTATAAAAAAGATTTTTTTTTTAAATGTAAACAGAACATTTGTTGCAGGCCCTAGCTCTAAAAGTGTCCGTTGAAATAGTCCGGACCACTATAAGCATTAGAAAGCCATTCATACCCAAATAAATGAAAAAGGAATGTCAAATGTGTCTGAGTTCCAAATTCAGCTTGTTATTAAAAAAGGGCGAATTTCTTCCAGCACATGACGAGCCAAAATGAGTCAATTGTTTATGTGTTGGCTGGTAGACGCAACATTTTCGTTGCTTGCTCCTGCAGTAGACGGCCCCTGTAACACCTCGCAGAGTACGTCAATAGAGCACAGATGATGTTCCACGCTGTCCGCAGCCGGTGCTGGGGCAGCCTGTGCGCCGTCCAAAGCCTGGGTGTCAGTGGAGGAGCCGGTGTCCCTACCAACAGGTGGAGTTACTACCTGCGGTGGCTCAAGGAATGCCGCCTTCAACATTGGAATACGCTGAGGACATTGCAGAATATGGGCCGTTATCGGGTCCAGTAGAGCATTCACGTCCAGTTGCGCACATGATGGGAGTGTGAAACAAAGGTCTAACATGCATTCTTCTCTGCAAAACAGGCATCGGAGGACAGGTAAGATGCAGTCCATCCAGACTGGTCGGAATGACAAGAACCAAGATGCACTTAGTTCTCTCAGGCAAGGCGTGCCTATATGTTGTACCATTCGGTCACGGTATTTCCGCTCCGGGAGCGCTTTTTCCATCTCCTTGGTGACGGGGACGTCCATTGCATAGCAGATAGAAGACAATCAGGATACCTGCTATCTGAAACAGGATTAGCGGAAGTCCTCCAAAGATGCTTCCGAATACGGAGTGTATGAAGTTTGGTATAACTCTAAGTATCGTCTGAAAGGTGCTTAGAAGTCCAGAACCCATGGTCTTAAATAGGTGGACAATGCCAGTCATATCAGACATGTTAAAGATACGATTCACGATTTCTACGAAATGGAAAGGGCAGTTTGTATTAATAAGCGCCTGTATCTCAGCTGAAGACCTTGCGATCTTGAGTTCAAAAGTCTCTCGAGTGGAGGTTATTATTATTATTATTATTCAGCTTATAGAGCGCCTGGTTACTCCAACGGAGTGTCCCCGCACTAGAACACCAACAATGCCTTGACAGCTGGCCTGAGCCACCCACCCTCCCTACAGCCTAAGTCCCCGAAGAACAGCTACAGAGGCCTACTTCCGGCCAGCAGGGGGGTGCTGGAAGAGCCACGTTTTAAGTTTTTTTCGGAACATGGTCTCAGACGGGCACGTCCTTAAGTCAACCGGGAGGTCATTCCAGGCCTTAGCCGCAAGGAAGCCAAAAGAGCTCCCACCAGCCCGTACCTTCCGCACCTTAGGCACAATCATCTTTGGTTAAAGACACAGGCTTCTGTAAAAGCATGGCTTTCATTCTGCCTAGAGTATCAAACCTTATTAAAGAAACATTCAGTGAAGGCCATAATGGCGCCTCCCTGACTGTATGTGTCGGTGGAAACAATACTTGCATACAGCAAGTAACCCTGGAGCTCACGGTTACCAGATATGCGATGCCCGGGAGCATTCCACAGCAGCCTTGACTGTTCAGCATCAAGTAACTCCCAATCGAAAGTATCCCAAATGCTGGAGTAATCACTGCAGCTGAGGCAACCCTCAGATGACAGGACAGGTTCGCCACAGAACCATTACAAGCCCCGTGCAGTAGAACGTCCTGACATATGAGCGATCCACTTAAAGCGCTCTCATAGTTTGTACCACTGAGAAACACTTCTCGATCCCCACTCCGGCATCGAAATCTGTATGGCAATTCCCAAGATTCCTTACCCATTTTTTCATATTTGCCTGCCTGCTTTTGTTCAAGGCAATATTGAAACTGAAAAGTAGTGACCGGTAGAGTTATGTGGCCATGGATTAGCCATTCTGTGTGCGGTGATTCTGCCACTGTGAATGGTAATCTATCCAGTTTTTCGATACGCAGCACTGTATATTGTGCTCCCCTTTGTGCCATTTCTATCTGTTTATCTGTCAGATTTTATTCAGAAAACAGGGACGTACTGTTGAAAAACGCCAAGGCACATAGCCTGCACGCAAAGATTGCAGCGTCCAGCTCAATAACATTATAGAACGTAACTGAGATTGCCTGTGTTGTAATGTGGCCAAATCTTGTTCTAGAATGTCTATCGCAGAAGATATAATGTTGCCTAAGGAATATATCCTGGAGGTCAATGTTGTTAACCCATTGTCTACCACTGCTAGAAATGTTTCTAGATTTATACGGTCTATTTCCCATATTCTTTCTGCGGCCTCTTGTTGTGATATTTCCCAATTTTCATTGTAGGCAGCATAAATGCCAGCATATATGAAACGTTTTTGGCGTGGTTTCCTTGGACCTAGTAAAAAATCCCTAAGATCCATGTCTTGTGTGAGTGAGGATAAGTGTTGTTTCACCTCTGTGAGTGCTGAGGTTTCTAGCCAATTAAGGCACAACTTCCCAACACTGTATGACGTCCCTACCCCTGGATGTTGTCTCTGTACATAGCGCGGATCTGGCCTATGGATTGTGAACCCTTCAGTTTTACCCATGAATCTTTCCTAACAACCATTGGTGTCTGTGGGCCAAATCAACCATTTCTTCCAATCGGGGTCTGATCTGTTGTATTGTATAATGTCATTTAATGTAACCCCTTCCTCTGATGTTCCATTACCCTCTGTGTGTGATGGTGTCGGCACTCGAGGTGTGTTCAAGTCTTTGTTCTTGGCTAGTCCAAGGCAAGACATCTGTTGCACTGTCTCGTTCAAAAACATGGTCTGCTGAGGGATGAGACATGCTCTAAATAAAGCTTCTAACCCCTGCACCTGCCATTCTCTAGTACCCCAGACTGATTTTAAATCTATGGCGTCTTTCCATAAGTCGTAACCTTGTTCAGACAACTGGGCAATAAAGGATGCAGAGTAAATCTGTTTGGTGCTTGTTAACATATTTTTCTGTGCTGATGTTGGTGCAACCTTATAATAATATGAGTCTGGGTCAGACATATTAAACCCTGAAAAATATGGAAACTTCTGTGCAAATGTTTTTGAACTGCCTTTCGGCGGTGTTGGACAATGTTCCCACTGGTGGTATGTGAACACATTTCTAGGATTAGCAGATTTATGCAAAAAATGATGACCATAATGTTGATAACAATACATTGATTCATAATCTGCCGAGTTCTCCAATGTTTCACTATTAGAAAATGCAGGAGATTTTTCTAAATCAGACAACATGCTGTTTACAGTTTCAAAATCCCAATCATCAGAAAATGTACTTGAGGTAATGATATCACTTAATGATATTTTAAATAAATGTGGAATTTTTAAAATTTCTGTCGGGCCAAATATATAAAAATCAACCTAGTCCCATACTATACCATCAGGTATAGGAACTGCTGTAATGTTCACTGACAAGTCTCTTTGTTCTCGATGAGATGATTGATGTGGTTTTAACATTAAGTTCACTTCTTGGGCAGCAGAGCTTTGCCGAATGTATTGTCCACTAATAAGCATGTTAAAAACTATAACTAAGCCTAACCAGAAAAGAAAGAAAGGAATCCCGGAAGTTACCCATAGTTCTACCCATGGTGATACCAGGTAAGTCTTTCTAAGAAAGTTCATAAAGTCTTTAACTTGCTACTTGCGTGATTTTTGGGCTGGCCTCGTTTCAGGTTCACCTGGATCCAAAGAAAACATATCAAAGTTTATGAAGTTACCAGAAGCAGTTCGATCAATTGTTGGAATTGCATCAGGATTTGTTGAAATCGTTTTTTGCTCTTGTCGTTGTATGTTGACGTAGACGTCTGTATTTGGTCGAATAGCAACTTGTGCGTTATTTTGAGTTTCATTTTGAAGTCGAACTTCAGGTTCAAGGGGAACGAGTTCCATGGCGTTGTTGCATAGTCCTTCATTCCGTATAGATGACTCTAACATGATGAGTCTTTCCGTTTGAACTTCTTGAATTGTAGCGAGAGGAGGGTGTCTGCTACTTTGGAGTCCACGTGGCCTACTGCTTAGTATCGGCCACATAGTGTGGTTTGATTAGGTCGATTGAGACAAATCTTTTCTCCTTTTTTCCGGCAAGAGGCGGTAGAAGTACAGTTCTTGTTCCTTCAACTGCTAGGACCGGAACAGGCTTTCTGTAGGATGGTCCAAATTCTTTCTTGTCCGCTATCTTCTTTCTGACCAGATCCCCGACTTTTGGGACCCAGACAGGTCTTGCCATGACTGATTTGACTTCCCCAGTGGTGGTCTGTTTCAGGTGGACGTTACTTTGTTTTGTCGTGGATTCATTTAGTTCCTGTAAAACAGCCAAGCGATCGTGGATGTCAAAAGGCATTTCATCCGCCACTGCACCTTCACAATCAAGATCAGGTACCCACATTCTTGTCCCAAATAGGACCTCATATGGAGTGACACCCCCCTAGAGAACTTCTTGGCATATTGTTAAGGGCCCGATGGACCCCATAAAGATGTTTTACCCAACTTTCACCCATGCCTAATACTCTAGCAGTTAAAGATTGCTTTAAGTCTCGGTTTTTCCTCTCCATGACCGAATTTCCCTCGGGATGGTACGGAGATGAGTACCGCAATGCTACACCCAAACTTCCCATTGCCTCCTTGTAAGCCCGAGAGCTAAACTCAGGGCCCTGGTCAGAGTGTAGTGTGCCAATTGCGTATGTCCCTATGAAGACTCGCAAATCTTTTATAACAGTTCGAGCGTCAGCCGAGCGCTGGGGCCACACCCATAGGAATCTCAAGCAGGACGTACGCACAAGGATAGTCTGATGCTGTCCAACAATGGGATTTGTGCTGGACGTGTTACGGTGGAACCCTTCATCTGCTGGCAGATGTGGCATTTCAAGACATAGGGGCCGATTCCGATCTCGGCCGGTAGGGCACCGAATCGGATTCGGCTTAACCGGATCCGATTCGGAGCCCTCTTTCCCGACCGATTCGTACGTGCGTCCGGGCGAGCGAGTACGATGCGAGCGCTCGCGAAATCGCTGACCGACTCGTACGCGGGTCCGACCCGCTCCGACCGACTCGCACGGACACGGTCCGCACCGCGCAATGGAGACGTTCCCCGGCTGGGCAAGTACGATGCGCGCCTCGAGCAGTGCGACCGACTCGTGCCGTCCGGCTCGAAAGAGCAGTCGGAGCCGGACTTTGGGGGTCCGTGTCGGACCCCCCTATACGCGTAGCCGCGCGAGTCGCACACAGGGGGGACCCATGGGTCCCCCCTACCTGTGCATGTATGGCGCGAATCGCATCGCCGCGTACCCACTGTAGGGGGTGCCCTTGTTCGCCTCGCACCCATTGAGTCAATGGGAGCCCGCGTACGCGTTGTACGACCGGCTCTCATTGACTTCAATGGGAGTCCGACCGAATCGAGTCCGATAGCATGCGTACGCATCGTACTCGTTCGGTCGGGCTGCTAGAGTCCGATTCGGTCGGAAATCTCTCCGGGTCTGGCTCGGTCGGAGTGATTTCCGGCCTGAATCGGAATCGGCCCCATAGTCTTTAGTCTGCTTTGTTAAACCAGGCCACCAGTAGCGTTGTTTCAATAAGGAAACAGTCGCCGTAACTCCTGCATGAGCAGAACCTATCCCTTCATGTGCTGCTAGTATTAAACCTAACCTACGATCCATATTTGGAATTACTCTATCCCTCACTCCAGGAATCTGAGCAAATGGAATGTTATTGGCATCTAACTTTTAGGAGTACTTGAGTGGAAACCTTTTTGGTAATGCTGTGCTGTTCTTGCGTGAAGCAGTGACATCTACCATAATCTCACCGTCTATTCTCGTTTTAGAATGAGTGATTGCAGCTACGGAAGCTGTACGAACAGCCCCCTTCACGGCTTCATCAGCCAATGAATTCCCTTCAACGTGAACGCCATCGCGCTGATGACTCAGTGTGTGTGTATCACGTGAGTCCTTGGTAGTTCAGATTTTAACCTCACTACCTGTTCCCATAGCATCTTAAGCTTAATTGTGCCACCATTTGCGTCTTTGAACCCGTTTTGAACCCAGTATTGCAAGTATTCATTGTAAGACTGCAGACAGTAAAAGGAATCGCACACGATTAGTGTGGGGAATTCTCGATCCGTATTTACAAGTGTCAGTATCAGTGCTTTTAATTCTGCCAACTGTGCCGTGCTGTCTCCTAGAGATTGCATTTTAGTGCAACTCGGATGGAACTTTCCATCCCGCATGCGACCTTTAACGATTGCACATGCTGCGCTATATTGTTGCTTACTTCCTATGGCCGGTTGAGCAGATCCGTCAGTGTAAATAATAAATTCATACTGATCCAGAGGCATTATTTCATTAGGTAGAGGATATTCTTGTTCGTATTGCAGGAATGCTTGTGTCTTTAAATGTGGGTCGTACCTATATTCTACATCGGTTGCAGTGAGAGAATTAGCCCATTGTATCCATCTAGGATGTAAAGCTTTAGCGTTAGGAACGCTTGCCTTTGTCGCAGCCTCTAAGGCTGGAAAGGAGTAACTACTATTATCCGTTTCCCCTGAGCCAGTGCTCTTTCTCTCACTACAGCAGTCTGTACTGCTGTCAGAATTTTTTCTGTAGATGCAAAGCGCATCTCAGCATTTGTGTACAAATGTGATTTGTATGCAATTGGTACTGTTTCACCTTCATTATATGTTAGAAAGGTGTACCCAGATTGACCCGCAATTATACGGATCACCAGGTTGCATACGTTTACGCGTGTCTGTAAGTGTTTTGAAGCTATCATGTCAGCTTGTAAGGAACGTAGTGTATCTGTATGTTCCTGTGTCCAATTTCTGGCTGAGAAATCAGGTTTAATTAAGTCGCAGAAAGGTTTTACTCTTTCTGCATAATCCAAAATGTACATTCGACCAAAATTTAGGAGTCCCAATATTGATTGTAGATTTTTCAATGATTTCGAGGTTGGAGCAGTGCGCATTTTTCTAAAAAAATTGGCTGCCAGGCTCTTTCTTTTAATTGAAAGCTCGTATCCTAAAAACAGGACACTGAGGTGGGCGATTTTTAAAGTTAAATTTGTAGTCCTCAGATGCAAATCTCAAAATTATGGTATTTACTCTGTCCAAGTGTTCCTCCAGGTCATTGTCCGTCAGATAAATATCATCCACATAGGACAACGCCTCTTCATCCAATTTTTGAAGTAACTCGGTTACTCTGTCCGAAAACAACCCCGGGCTGTTCTTATACCCTTGGGGGAGTTGCTGAAATTGCCGCTGGGACCCTAGGGCTGAGGATGCTGTCAAATACCTGCTTTCAGGCAAAAAAATCCATTTGAGATATCAAGTGTTGTTTTGTATTTCTTCCGCACAATGTTATTCATTAATGCGGCACTGTGTGCATTTTGGACTGCAAATGTCTTAGTGCAAGTGTTTAAGTGTCTGTAATCTAAAACTAGACGATATGTATTGTCAGGTTTCATGACAGTAAACAAAGGATTGTTCATTTGAGAGGTGCAAGTTTCAATCACCCCTTGGTACTCAAGTTGATCTAAGATCTCCCTGACCTGTTTTTTAGCGTCTTGCTTTATTGGATACTGCCTCTGCACAGTTGGAGAATTTTTTAAAGGAATAATGTGGTGGGTTGAATCCTCATCCCATCCAACATGGTTCTTGTTTAATGCTGGAGCCTGGGCTACTGCCCACTCCTGCGCATATGTGTGTTGCAAATGCCTGGGAATATGGTCTGAGAATGCCGGAACAATTACCATTTCTCCTTTAGGACAATCCATGACGAATGCTGGCGGCCAATCTTGTTCAGCTAACAAAATGTCATAGCCAAACGTAAGGTTTTCCCACAAGTGACCTCTCACTTTCCTACTTTTGTCCCCCACCATTTGGAGCATTATTTCATATAGTTTATGTGGGACACTCACTCTAGTATCAGGTGCTTCCACCGTGATATAATGATTCTAGTCTGCTGTCACCAGAAATTCCATCAGGTTCCGGCGAGCTATTGTTACTTCTGCCGCACTGTCTAGCATCGTCAGAGCCCATTCCCTGTTCAGTAGTCGAGTCCTCAGAATTCTGGGCAAGTCTGATCTTTAGACCTGCAACTTTCTTCTTTTTGAACTGTGGCTTTTGCTTTGGCTTTTCTTCTTTTTTAGAAGTGCAATCTTGAGCGTGCTGCTTGTCGCTGGACTTTGTACGCTCTTCTTGTCTTTCTGACCGTCCTTCCCTCTCGGAGTTTTTCGATGAGCCCTGAAAGGAACGAAAGGAATGTGTATCAGTATCCTGATACCTGTCAGGTTTCCTAATATTATCCCTATTCCTAAGGATGTACCTCTTTTCGGAGGGCTCCTGTGGATGAGATCTACCTCGGGATTGAGATCTGTTTCCTTTAAAGTTTTGTTGTTTTTTATTATCCCACTTCTTTTTAGAAGAAGCAGGTGTCTGCTTGGAAGTGTCCTTTTCAGGACTGCCCATCAGTCGTGGTTTTAAAGCTTTCCCACCCAAACTGTCTCTGCCTAATTCTGCATATGCAGTTTCAATTATTTTTGGTAGTTCGTGTTCCTGTTCTAAAGGACTGAACTCCCTAAGGCGTTGGCGGATGGCCACTGAAGCTGCTTCCCCTTTAATATTAGCTAGTATTATGGCTGATACCTGGGCATAGTTACCTAGTGACTTCATCCCTTAGTTCAGAGCAGGTTCTGCTCCGTACTTGTTCTGTATTTGTCTTAATACATCTGGTACCACCGCTAATGAAGGAATACCATGAGTCCTGGTATAAATGGCAGCAAAGACTGTACCCCAAGTGGTACAATCCTCTACTTGTGGTGTTATCCCCATGGGCAAGCAGATTGTTAACATTCTGTGTTTTTCATACGGGGTAGTATTCAGGAATACTACCTCTAGCTGCGTTATTTTCTGAGCTACCCAGAATGGCATTTGTTCACGTTTAGAGGGCATTTTGCCCATCACCGCGTGTAATGTTTGTGGTGTGATTTTAGTTGCTGTACCCTGTGATTGAGATCCATTTGTTGCAACTATTGTTGGTTGGACAGTGAATGTCCTCATGATGAATTGCGTCATGTTCCTATAGATATTAATTAAATCTTTGTGTTGTATGATTAAGTCTCCTTGTGGCATTGTTTCAATGTCAGGATGTGGTGTGCAGGCCGCTAATAACAGCCATGTTGCCCCTTCTCCTCCGAACGGGCCTAATCTTACTCTTCTTCTTTTGTGGGGTAGGGTGCCTTTAAACCAGTATAAATGTTCCTAGTACGTGATCGGAACTTCAATGTCCTCAAACGGACAATATTCCGCTGGTGCATCTCCTTCTGTTTAAGAGTGAAATGTCTGAATTCTTGCATTTGCTGCTGGGAATGTAACCCACGAATAAAATACCTCTGTTTTGTTTGATTCGTGTGCCTCAATCACAAAAACTACTAGGACACCCCTAGCTGATAAACCATTTTCTAACAGTTTCAGGGTGATTGTATGTCTGAATTTTTCTGCAATCGGGATTGCGTCCCCATCTTCTTTCCGGCTGAGAGGTGCAGATCTACTACTACGTTATCTCGTCTCAGTCATTTTTGTTAAAAAGAAGTTTGTTCAAGGAAACTAAGATAAAGGTTTTAATGCACAATTTTAGGAACACTCTGTCCTTCAAGCTTGATTAACCAACAGCCAATAAATAGGATTTTTCGCCTACTCAGCTGTGGCGGAGTTTGTCCCCACCCACTCCAGACGTCTCTGGTGTTTTGTGAGTAGGGGTCTCTGAGAAGAGCACGACTGAACTACTCAGATTCTACTGTTAAATAAGTACCCAACCAACGTTGGCGGCGCCATGTCGTATAGTTCCTATATATCCTATACAGGACCTGCACGTTCGGATAACATAAACTGTGGGTTTGGTGGCAGACTGGTTCCGAGCACCCCCACTGGATACGTTAGCCTGTTTGCATTAGCTAGCTCACAGTGCCACTAGAATCTCCTCTTATCGGGGAGAGAATAGTTTCTGGCAACCTCAGAACATGACAACCCTGATCCCCCAGGATCGTGGAAACAATGTACTACTTTTCGCTCAGTCACTCGCGCTTACTTAGTTTGTCTCAGAGATACACAGAAAAAACAGCCTGGGCGTTTCAATAAAGATTTATTGAACAGTTGTTATTCTAGTGTAGAATATATGAGCTGCAACAACCATCAGACAGTAGCAGAGATATATGGTTAGCAATATTACAAAAGTAAAGGGATGGTATAGTTCTACCATCTTGCAGAAATCATGAATATATACAAGCATATAAAACACATAATAAAAAGGTGCGTACTCCTACTATGCCTCCCTAATTAGATGTACCTAAATGTACCTAGCATCGGTGTAAGTGTTATGCCAAGAATCCCTCTAGGATCTAGTCCACCCCATTACCTGAGAGTTTAGAGAATGTGGGACACCGTCCTGGTCTCGAGTCGGACACCCCGCGAGGGATGTTAGACCACTGCTAGCTGGAGCGTCTGCATTCAGGAACCTCAGCGTCTCTGGTCAGTGTGTCAGCCGGGAAGTCACAGTTTCCTCTGTCTGTCTAAGCAAGACATGGTGTATATATACCCACAGGTCCCCAGGGGTCCTACCTTGCTGTGTTACTGTGTCGGTCTAAAGGATGACGTAAGCACTTCCTCCCTGGTGCAGCGCACGTCCATTGGCCGTCACCATGGAGGCCCCCATTTATTCGTCCGGTGCAAAGCATAGGAGATTCTTTTTTTTTTTTAAATTCCCTGGGGGAGACGCGGAAGGCTTTCCGTGTCCCCTCCTGCCCCCCACCCGCCCATCTGTGACGTCAGCGCGCCGCGAGGCGCTCTGACTTCACTGATTTCCCCACCGGAGCCGAGGACAGCCACAGGTAAGGCCGTGCTCAACCCCAATGGAGAAATATGGCCGAAAACGGCCTCCCCAGCTTTCAAAAAAATTACCTGGGTTTCCCCCCAAAAAGTAAAAAAATTAGCATGTAAGCATTTTTTATGGAAATAAAAAATGGCGGCGATATTGGTAGGGGGTCAGTGGCCGACCACCTGTGGGGGCAAATTTTTTTTTTATAGCCATGTGCTTTCCGTGGGGGCCACAATCGGCCCCCAGGGAAGCCATAGCTAAAAAAAAAAATAGAGAAAGCGAGATCTCTTTCTCTCTCTCTCTATATCTATATATATAGATATAGAGAGAGAGAGAGTCTCTTTCTCTCTGTAGATGATATATGTATATATATGTATCTATATACATATATATGTGTATATAGATATATATATATTTCTTCCGAAGGTTTGCTCAGAGACAAGTCCGCACTCCCAGGCAGGTAGGCAACAACCTTAATTTATTTAAACAAGCAGCTTCCCATTCCGTTTTTTAGTCCTTTGGCCTTACGCGTTTCTGGGAATTCTTTCCCCTTCGTCAGAGGCCTGCGTGAGTAAATCCGATAGTGTGCACTGTCTCGTCCCCTGCGTGCTATTTATACTTTAATTGGCCTCTGGTGTGCCAGTTCATTTTATCCGCTTTCCACATGCACGCTGGGACTTGCAGTCAATCTGCACTTTCAAATCCCTCCAGTGGGTTGATTTGCTCACGTTTCTTTAGGACAGGTGCAAGCAGCCCTCCATTGAGCCTCCGAATGAGACTCTGCTTGCTGAATGAAATTACCTGCCACGCAGATCATAGAGGAACCCTTCCTCCATGCAGACCCCTCCTGTTTCATGGGGCGGTGCGTCGACTCCATGGCCCGAAGCCGCCGTGATTTAATTCTTCCGAAGGTTTGCTCAGAGACAAGTCCGCACTCCCAGGCAGGTTGGGAATTGCTTTTCCAAAATGAGCGCACTCTGGAGCGATTTCAATTATCAGTTATTTTTAATCCTCGTACCGGAATAACAAACACGTTTCGGCGTTACTGCCTTCTTCAGTGTCAACAGTTCATTACAAACCTAGTGCTTTTAAATAAAGTTGTGCTATACAAACTGACCGTAAGTCAGTAACATAGAAGTGTCAAAGTGCAAAACATAAACATTACGTTGAAAATATGGCAGACATCTTACAATGGTCATTTTATATACGTCTGTTCGACCAACAATTCCTATCCACTTTGTCATTACCAGTAGGTCTAATACCATTTGATATAGATAGATGAAAAAGGTACAACATTGTAAATTCATCATTGTTATCCACACGTCACCGTTAGTTTCAAATCATATTTTTTTGAACTAACAAATCATATTCTTTACATGGTTAATATAGCGGCCATAATGTGCCTCCCATAACAACTAAAAGAAACTAAGGACTGAGGTATATATAACGCTAAGTGTTTTACTAATTAGTAGCCACACAATCTATTGCAATCTTCAGCCTCATTCCAAATTAATCTTCTTCAATTTTGTATCTCGTGATCATGGCTCACTGTACCTTTATCTACTCATCAGCTCTGGTTAGGAATGTTCCATGTGATGCCACATTATCTAGTTCTATTACACCCTGTATGGGCCATTGCAGCAGTCAAATCATCTTCTATACAAGTTCAAAAACAGTGATTATGATACATTGTGACCCTTAGGTTTGAGGTTCAATAACAGAAGTATTTACACCCTATAATGCCCAGTAAGTCTATATTGTTTATTTTTACTTTTTTTTGTATATGAATATATACAGTTTCTTTTATATATATACACATATATAAAAACATATGTTCCTTTATGGGACATTAGTTATCCTTCAGAATATTCCCCTGTATTTCTCATACATACAGGCATGATTGACAGAAAGAAAAAAAAGGGGGGGGAAGGGGGTATTCATAACACTAGTCTTATTAGTTACCCGTCACTATCTCAGCCTAAATGAATCCTCATCTCCTCCTCGTTGTTTAACCCTCTCGGGGCCTTGCTCTGCAGTTTGATGATATATTTCGACTCTAGGGTGCGTAATCTTCTCACCCTATGCCCACCTCTCTCACCTTTCTCTACCTGATCTAGGCAAAAAAATCTAAGTAAATTGCTATTACTATTGTGCAGAAGTTCAAAATGTCGGGCGACCAGATATGTTTGATCTTTATTATTAATCGCCCGAAGATGTTCTAAGATCCTTTTTTTCGTGGGATGGATCGTGCTTCCCACGTACTGTTTGCCACACGGGCACTCTAAACAGTAAACTGTATGGTCTGAATTACAATTTAGAAACTTTGTAAGTTGTGTCTTAGATTTCTTGCCTGATATAGAGTATTCCTTAACTTTACTACTATTTTTGCAGGCCTTGCATCTAGTACATCGGTAAAATCCCTTTATTGGATCCTGTTTTTTTATATTTGGCTCTGTAGTGACTCCTGACCAAATGGTCTTTCAATGATGTTCCCCTTCTGTATGTCACCAATGGTGTATCTGATATCAGTCTGCCTATTACGCTATCTGATTTTAACATGCGCCAATTCCTTCTCAGGATTTGGAACACTTGTGGTGACTTCTCAGTGTAATCTGTGATCAGTCTGAGTTTATTATCTTCTTGTGTCACCATATTTCCTGCTTTTCCTTTCCCCTCTTTCTCAACTAGAAGATGGCTCCGCTGTATCTCATCACTCCTAGATTCAGATTTGTCCAAAATTCCCCTGCAGTACCCTCTTCTAAGAAATCTTTGTTTAGCTTTGTCTTTTGCTGTCTCATATTCACATGGGGTGGAACAATTGCGCTTCATCCTTAAAAACTCCCCAAAGGGGATGTTGTCAATTACACTCCTTGGGTGATAACTGCCAGCATGAAGGATTGAATTTCCTGCGGTAGGTTTACGATACAATGCAGTTTGTAAAGTATCATCCTCTATATACACCCTAAGGTCAAGGTAGACCACCTCCTTTTTGTTAATACAACTGGTGAAACGCAAATTCAATTCATTATCGTTAAGTGCCTTAATGTAATTTCTGCCTCGTTTTGAGGACCCCGCCAAATGATGAAAAGATCATCAATGTAGCGCGTCCATAAGGCCACGCTGTCCACCCATTTCTCATTGGTACCCGCCCAGGCCACGTGCTTCTCCCGCCAACCCACAAAAAGGTTTGCGTAGCTGGGGGCGAAGCACGTTCCCATGGCGGTACCTTGTTTTTGTACACAGAGTTGTCCTGCAAAGGTAAAAATATTGTTATTTAGACAAAACCAAATGAGTTCAATCAATAATTGATTATGATCTTGAAATTTGAGGGGTCTTTTTTGTAGGAAGAATTTGATGGCCTCCAGACTTTTATCATGTTCAATGCACGTGTACAGGCTTGTGATATCTAGAGTTATAAGTAACATATCCGGCTCCCAACGTGTCCCTTCAATTGTTCGAAGAAAGTCTTTTGTATCCCGTAGGTAAGAGCGGAGATCTTTTACCATAGGGGAAATGAAATAATCTATATACATTGAAGCATTTTCTAAAAGACTATTCTTTGAAGACACTATTGGTCATCCTGGTGAAAATTGATTGTCCTTATGAACCTTAGGTATGTGATAAAAGGTTGCCAGCTCCGGAAATTCACAATTTAGGAATGTGTAGTCCTCCTGCTCCAACACGCCTTCATCTTTCCATTTAGCCAACAATTCCTGAAACGCTTTAATGCTTATTTCATATTCCTTTTTTGTGATGGGGGTATAGTGTTCACTAATTTGTAGTTGTCTGAGAGCTTCTCCCTCATACTGCTCTTTGTTTAGGATCACCACATTGCCCCCCTTGACTGAGGGTTTGATTATAATCGTTTCGTCCTCTTTCAGGTTTACAACGGCCTGCCATGGTTCTTTTGTTCGATTTCTCTTTTTTCCATTAAATATTTCTTCTTGCAACTTCTTTAGATCTTCAATTACCGTGTCCTGAAATGTATCTATCCCATCATGGGGTGTGCGTGGGATTGTTTTTGATTTCATCCTCAGATTGCTTTTGCAAGTTTTCTGGGCTATGCCTGTTTCTTCAAGCATTCGCTTTGCGCCACCTTCCATTTCCCTTTGGAAGTGCGAATCATCATCCAATTCGTGCAGAGTCCATAGTGTTTCTAAATCGGCCCCTGTTAATTGATCTAATGGCTCTGTTACGTTCGTCTGGGTATCTTCTCTTTGTCTGGGGTTAAGCAAATGGATTTTCATTAGTTTGATCTTGCGCACAAATTTATAAATATCAATCCGTGTCTGTGTATAATCAAACTGGGGAGTTGGACAGAAAGTTAGTCCCAATTGAAGTACTCCAATTTCTGTATCCGTCAAACCATGATCTGACAGATTGAGTACAGTTTGTTTGGTTTCATTTAGTTCCATTTCCCTCCCCGTTTGCTGCGCGTAACAACCGGTGTAGAGCGTTCGCCCCATGCCTTTCTTGTCCTCCTTCCCTTTTCTTTTCTGGAAGATGTGTTGTTTGTGCAGGTCGCTGTCTTATCCCACGAATTAGTTCGTACTCCTGAAAAAAAGTGGTTGGCTTGCTCAGAGTCCCACCTTCTCTATCGCTTGAGCACTGCTCTCCCTCTGACACTTCCACCTCTGATTCAGAGGTGTCCCGTTGTATTTGTACTTGCTGTTTTGCTGATTTCAATTGTTTCCTAGGTCCATCATATTTTTTGGCGAAAGTAAGTATTCGTCCACTCTCGTAGTCCCGTTCGTCTCGAAGGAACTTTGTTTGTTTTCTCTGCTTGATTGTCGCCTCGTGGTCAATCAAGCGTTTCTTCATCTGCTGCCTGAGTTCCTCGCTTTTCTTGGTGTCTTTTTCTCCACTGATCTTTATTTCCAGCTCCTTAATTTCCTCTTGGAGTTTTGCCCGGTCACTCCATGCATATTTTATCAATATTTTAACCATCCCTTTGGTGACTTCTGATGTAAAGTCCGCCCATTCCTCTAGGAGTGCCGGGTCTGGGTTCTCATATGACGGGACAGTGCTTGCTGCCCCATCCCTGCTAGTACTGGGTTCACCCTGTTTTGAAAATAAACTTGCTACTGCCTCCTCTCTCTCTGTATCACTAAACATAATGCCAAGCCGATACGAGGACCTTTCAATATTTTTCCCCTTCTTCTGCTGGCGGCTGCCAGCGTATCGCGGAAAGCACTCACCACCTTCAGTCCGCCTGGCTCCTCGGGTCGAAGACTCGTGGGGTCCTGCTTCCGTGTCGGTGGTGGTTAATACTCCGCGTTCCTCATAATTTATCGCCTCATTAGACGCCGCATTATAGCCACGGTTGCTCAGCGGGGCTGACGGCAACTTCAAATGCCAAACACCAATCCACCTGCCGTCGCGCCTCACGCCACGGGTGCTGCTCACCACAAAGTGGTTTGCGTAATAGATTCCTAGACCGCAACTCTCCCGTTCTGGGAATTGCTTTTCCAAAATGAGCGCACTCTGGAGCGATTTCAATTATCAGTTATTTTTAATCCTCGTACCGGAATGACAAACGCGTTTCGGCGTTACTGCCTTCTTCAGTGTCAACAGTTCATTACAAACCTAGTGCTTTTAAATAAAGTTGTGCTATACAAACTGACCGGAAGTCAGTGACATAGAAAGTGTCAAAGTGCAAAACAAACATTATTCAGAAACACAAAGGATGCCGCACTCCAGAGATTAGTTTCAGAGTTGCTTTATTTTCACCACGACTGGTGGTAGTGGTGGTGAAAATAAAGCAACTCTGAAACCTGTCTCTGAAGTGCGGCATCCTTTGTGTTTCTGAATTTAAATATCGGGTAAGGATTCTACCCATTGCTGCCTGCACCAGGTATTGAGCGCGCTGACATTGGGATTTATTTGAGATATATATATATATATATATATATCCAAAATTGTTCCAAATAAACGCACTCTCAAAGTCTTGGATGCCAAGCAGGAAGCTCTTTATTGCTCGTTACGCGTTTCGACAATTACTGTCTTGATCAAGACAGTAATTGTCGAAACGCGTAATGAGCAATAAAAGAGCTTCCTGCTTGGCATCCAAGACTTTGAGAGTGCGTTTTATTTGGAACAATTTTGGATAATAATAGCCGGTCTTGGGTTTTCCGGCAGTACGCACCACCTAACAATGGGCTCGTTCCCGGAATGACCCTTCTTCGTGGATCTGAATATATATATATATATATATATATGTATGTGTATATATATATATATATATATACATATATATATATATATATATATATTATCTACTGGCGGTCGCCAGTAGATAGTTATAGTTAGGACCTATTATCCATAGGAAATCCGCGACATTCTATTTGAAATAACGTTGGCGCCGGTTGACGAATCTTCGCGAAAGTTTCCAACTTGTTGGGGCGCTCCGGTCCGCTCCTATTTTGAAAGTCTCGGGGTGATACGTCAAGCGGGGGCCGAGAAAAAAGGGGTCCCAAAACGCGTTTTCCCCATTCATTTTTCCATAGGAACCTTTAGTCGCAGCTACAGCCCGAACTGCTGAACGGAATTACACCAAATTTGGCAAAGAGGTAGCCCTTGGTTCAGTGTCGTGCCTTTTGCTTAAATGGTGTAAATCCGTTCAGTAGTTCCTGAGAAAATCAAAAGTAAAGTCACATATATATCTATGGGCGAGTAGGGTCCGCGTACCCTCCCGATCACGAGCTGTATGCTAATTGGCTGTCAAGTGGCTGTCAACACTCCAAATCAGGAAGTGTTGGCAGCCATTTTATCCCTCGGTAGAACCGAGGGACAGAAACAAGTGCGCAAAGCGCAAAAGGGGCAGGGTAGAAACACCCTGACCCCCTAGGTCTGCTCAGGGGGTCCCACAAGGACCCCTGGGCAGAAAAAGCATTTTTTTTAAAAAATCGGCGGGATGCGCTTAGGGTGCGCGAATCCCGCCGAAAAAAAAAAAAAAAAAAGCACAAGAAACACGTCGCCAAACGCACAAAGGGGGCAGGGTAAAAACACCCTGACCCCCTAGGCCTGCTTAAAAAAAAAAAAAATCGGCAGGATGCGCTCAGGGTGCACGGATCCTGCCAAAAAAATTAAAAAATAAAAAAATAAAAAAAAATCGAAGCGCGTCTCCCGCGCTTCTATGTTAATTTGCCCCCGGGTGGGCCAAGTCCCGGGGGCATGGTGAGGGGTTTAAATTTAATGTGGGGGCCTCTAAGGCCCCCAAGCCCGAGGACCGCCACCCCCGGGGCATTCAAAAATAATGGTGCGGGAGGGCTCTTGGCCCTCCCGCAGCCCCGGAGACCGCCACCCCCGGGGCTTCTTTTAAAAAAATTATTTTCACCTGTGTGGGGGCTCCAGCCCCCCACACGCCCGGGACGCCACCTCCCCGGGGCACTAAAGATTTGAATATGGGGGTCCGTTACGGACCCCAAAGCCCGGGGACCACCACCTCCTCGGGGCTGTGAAATGGTTGGGAGGGGGGCCGCGCGGCCCCCCTCCTGGAGCCCTTGATGGCCCTTGGGACCGTCACCCCCCAGGGCCAGCTCCTGCAGTGTCCCTCATGATTCAAGGGGACTTAATCCCCCAACTTAAAACGCGCCACGGGGCGTGTTTGCACAGATGTCACCTCAGGCCCCGCCCCCTCCCTTCACCATTGTGCAAATATTCCTCTAAAATCAGCCGAACTACGAATTCCTATTTACTCACCTGTTATCAGGAGAGACCTCAGTGCTGCATCTTTCAGCCCAGTACTGATCCTGAAAAGTAATTTTAACTGTACTTACCAGTAACTTGAATTTCCTTCCATAGGCTAACATTGACTGGTTTCACTTGGAAATTCTTCTAAGTGTGGAGTTTTGGAACTTTATAATATTCCTCTAAAATCAGCCGAAATACGAATTCCGATTTACTCACCTGTTATCAGGAGAGACCTCAGTGCTGCATCTTTCAGCCCAGTACTGATCTTGAAAAGTAATTTTAACCGTACTTACCAGTAACTTGAATTTCCTTCCATAGGCTAACATTGACTGGTTTCACTTGGAAATTCTTCTAAGTGTGGAGTTTTGGAACTTTATAATATTCCTCTAAAATCAGCCGAAATACGAATTCCAATTTACTCACCTGTTATCAGGAGAGACCTCAGTGCTGCCTCTTTCAGCCCAGTACTGATCCTGAAAAGTAATTTTAACCGTACTTACCAGTAACTTGAATTTCCTTCCATAGGATATCATTGCCTGCTTTTTGCTGAAAAAGTTTGTGTCGATTTTTGAAACATACAAATATTCTTCTAAAATCATCCAAAATACGAATTCCGATTTACTCACCTGTTATCAGGAGAGACCTCAGTGCTGCATCTTTCAGCCCAGTACTGATCCTGAAAAGTAATTTTAACCGTACTTACCAGTAACTTATATTTCCTTCCATAGGAATCCATTGTCTGGTTTTCAGCAGAAAAGTTTCAAAGTTTTGATTTTCACAAACTACAAATATTCCTTAAAAATCGCCTGTATGACTTAAACGCATTCTTTCAACTGTTTACAGGAGATGCACCAGTGCTGGATCCAGGATCCACCACTGAGTAAGAAAAAGTAACGATAACACTACTTACCTGCTAAGTGAATTTCCTCCCATAGGATAACATTGGTGATTCTATGTGAAAAAGTTTCTGTGTCAACTTTTAAAATACAATAATATTCCTTAAAAATCACTACTGTAACCAAAACACTTTTACTCAACTGTTTACAGGAGATGTCCCAGGACTGAATCTAGGATCCAGTCCTGTGGTTAGAAAAGTAATCCATAAAGTAACTAATTGCATTTAGCTAGAAATTCACATTGAGCTCAATGTTGCATTGTGTTTGAAATTGTGTTGCCCATTGCAACAACTGTAACTACTGTACTTAAAAGTCTATTGCCTATTTGCAAAGTATTTAAACTAAAGTAATTCATTCTGAGAAAGTATATTTTGTAATGTAATGTATAATGAAATTACAATGTAATTTAAAAAATAAAATATCTAAAAATAAATAGTTTTAAAAAATGTAGTAAATCAGTATCAAAAAAATAAATATAACAATTAATACATTTAAAAATTGTCATTTAAAAAACCTTTGAAATTCACTGAAAAAACCATAGGTTTCAGGCTTGTTATAGTTAGGAATTAGCATTTTAAAAACCTTTGAAATTCACTGAAAAAACCATAGGTTTTAGGGAAAGTTATAGTTAGTTGGACATTGCACTCGTACAAAACCCGTGAAATTCCCCGTTATAGTTAGTTCAGCTAACTATAACTCGCGCCCCGCAATGCACTGCTGATGACGTCACATATTACATCACTCATGACATGGTCAGTGACATCACTGATGACATCACTGATGACATCTCAAATGACATCACTGATGACATCATCCATGTGAGAATTTAATGCATCTTCTCACACCCTAATATAACTTTTGATACACCCACTCTAAATTACAGACTGCCATTCTCAAAACCATACACACTCCAATACCAATAAGTACATACCCACTCACTGATTCTTAGGTCTACACACACACATCTACTCACTCACCCGTACAGTCACTCAGTACAGGACTATCATATGCACTCATACACCTATATAAACACTCACACAACGCAACTCATCCATAAAGGTACTCACACACCTAGTCAGTCATGCAAATAATTAATCACACTCCAATTTACTCACCTATACAGTTATACACACCAGCTAACTTACTCATAAAAATACTAGCACATTCTTACGCTCCTATGCAATCACTGATGCAAGCACACACTCATCCATATAGCCACTCTCACAATCACACACTCTCACTTATAGCCATTTATATACTCCAACACACATATATACTGCCTTTCACATATGTAGTTACTCACACATGTACCACTGAGATATACATTCAATCACTAACACACCCATACACACACTCACCCACCCATACAGTCCATCACAGACGCACTCTTGAAACCATGTACCCAGTGAATCACCCACTCACACATCTATGCACAGAGTCACACACACCCCAACCACACAAACACTGAGGCACCCATACAGATACTCAGAGAACCAATCCATAACCCATATAGACACTCATTTAGCTAGTCAGAAACCCATGCAGCCGCTTACACAACAACAGAGAGGGATACAGACATTCACACAGTTTAGTCACTCATCCATGCATCCAGTAAGATACGTTTAATCACTCACTTATAGACTCAGTCACGCACCTACTAAATCATCCATTCAGACGCTTATACACCCACTCATTCTTCAATACGCCTTTCCCTATATATATTAAACATATTTAAACTTTACAGAAACACACAGTCACTGGATGATGTCAGTGATGTCATCAGTGATGTCACTGACCATGTCATGAGTGATGTAATATGTGACGTCATCAGCAGTGCATTGCGGGGCGCGAGTTATAGTTAGCTGAACTAACTATAACGGGGGAATTTCACGGGTTTTGTACGAGTGCAATGTCCAACTAACTATAACTTTCCCTAAAACCTATGGTTTTTTCAGTGAATTTCAAAGGTTTTTAAATGCTAAACCCTAACTATAACAGGCCTGAAACCTATGGTTTTTTCAGTGAATATATATATATATATATATATATATATATATATTCCAACCATTACTGCATTTTCGCTTAAAAAGCAGACACCGACACGGGGATGGAATTTCAATAAAGTCTCTGCTTTATTCCAAATTACGCCGTAACGCGTTTCGCCATTGCCTGGCTTGTTATATATATATATAGATATCTATCTATCTATCTATCTATCTAGATTTATAAACTTACCGCAAGTGCGATGTTACTGTTTGCTGCTACAACTCCGCAAAGCCTTGCCAGTGACCAAGGGCGAAGGATCGCCCGAAACGCGTATGGATTATGAGGCGCATTGTACTGTGACAGCGATGTTGTTTGCCATGCGGTCTTGCGAACAATAAAGGAAGATAACACGCCGTGTGTGGCGCCTTCAATGCTGAGCACTTTCATATGGAATATGTAGCGGCCTGCTCTGGTCGCGGAGGCGCCCCGCTGCTGACAGTGTGGGTCCAGCACCATCACTAATATGGCGCTGATGGAATGGCGTGCCTGTTTGTGAGGACATAAAGAATAGCATGGTACCAACCTTGTGAGTATCGCAGTAACCCACTGTGGGATGTAAGTTGGAATGAAGGAGATAATGTAGAGGCACCCATTTGGGATTTCAAAAGCAAATTTACTACAGAGACCATAATGCACATAGTGCACACGCCCATTTGGGCGGGATTTATAAACTTACCGTAAGTGCGATGTTACTGTTTGCTGCTACAACTCCGCAAAGCCTTGCCAGTGACTAAGGGCGAAGGAACGCCCGAAACGCGTATGGATTATGAGGCGCATTGTACTGTGACAGCGATGTTGTTTGCCATGCGGTCTTGCGAACAATAAAGGAAGTTAACACGCCGTGTGTGGCGCCTTCAATGCTGAGCACTTTCATATGGAATATATATATATATATATTTACAGAGATTTCTCAGTGCTGTAAATATGAGACTGTGAAAGAACTATAATGAGTCTCTTTGAAGTTACATGAAAGGCAGTAAAGTGTGGTACTGCTGCAGAGTACAAAAAAATTCCTGCTAGATAGAGATATCTGACTTTTGTCTAGTGGCAGTTTTGACGCCATGAAGGGCATGCTGGAAAGAACAGATCTGTATTATGTGGATAGCTAAGTGGATTAGTAAAGCCACGTAGTAGAAACACTTTGAAACAGATTAAATGTATGTGAGAGAGGGGCTATGGAGAGATTAGGGGCACATTTGCAAGGATGTAGTGAGGGAATCAAAGGAGGTCATGGTGTGCAATTGTAAAGCACACGTTCACCCGTAGGCATCTTGGCAAAATGATGGTTGCACTGGCTTCCACCAGCGCTAAAAGGCTGCGATGATGGGTATGTGGCAAGGTAAAGTAATACTGTGTCTTTTTTCTCTCTTTCTTAGTCTTTTTGGAGAGCGTACGGATTTGGCAAAGGAAAGGTAAGGTGACTTTGTCATTAGTGACTGTTAAACACTTCACTCATGCACACACCCACCTACACTTTGAAACCAACAACCTATCTGCCTTCTACGTAGGATAGTGTTTTAAAAGGATAGTTTTACGCACTAGCAGAGATGGCGTATCGTTGGATGAATGCTGCCCAGGCCCTAAGTCTGGTTCTGGAGTCCAGCTTTGAGGCAGGATCAGAGACTGAGACAGCAGACACTGAGACAGCATCCGAGGGAGAGGACAATGGAGCAGAATCTAGGAGTGATTTTTCAGTCGGCGCAGTTCCATCTGGCGACTCATCTTCCAGCGATTCTGAGGGAGACAATGTCAGTCGTGCTGTCCCTTTGCCAGCACAGTCTGTGCAGCGGGACACCAGTAGCAGGTTAGAGCAACCCAGAGAGCTGGCACGAGCGCCCGCAAGCACAGACGGAGCACTGTCTTGGCAGCCTCCCAATTTAATTCAGCCCCAAATTCCACCTTTCACTGGTGACGCTGGATGTAAAGTCGATACGGCAAATTTTTTGCCAATTGACTACGTCCATCTCTTTTTGGATATTGACTTCCTTGATGAAATTGTGCAGCAAACAAATTTGCGTGCCGAACAATTTCTGAGGGAGCATGGAGGCACTCTTGGGCCTCATTCTAGGGCACGCAAGTGGACTCCCACTTCTTTAGGGGAGTTGAAGATATTTTTGGGCCTCACGCTTAAAATGGGGGTAGTGCATAAACCAACTTTGCTATCCTACTGGTCTACTTGCACGGTTTGGTTAACCCCCATCTTCGCACCATACATGAGCAAAGATCGTTTTTTGCTATTGCAGCGTATGCTGCATTTCAATGACAATTCTGCTGCATTGCCCCGGGACCATCCAGACCATGACAGGTTGTTCAAAATTCGGCCTGTCGTGGAACATTTGTCTGCCAGGTTTCCAGAGGTTTATACTCCTGGAAACAATATAGCCATTGATGAGTCCTTGATCTTGTATAAAGTGCGGCTCCTGTTTAGGCAGTACATTCCGAGCAAACGCGCTCGCAATGGCATCAAGCTGTACATGCTGTGTGACAGCTCGACTGGCTATGTGTACAGCTTGAGAGTGTATACAGGGAAGGACACAACTCTTAACCCTGTAGGTTGCCCTCCAACGCTAGGGGTCACAGGAAAGATCGTATGGGCGCTTGTCCAGCCACTTTTTCACAAAGGTTATAACCTTTATGTGGACAATTTCTATACAGGAGTCGAGCTGTTCAGTGAGCTCTACAAAGCTGGCACCGTGGCTTGCGGTACAATTCGTTGTCGCCGCAAAGGATTCCCACAGGAGCTTGTTTGCAAGAAGCTCCAGAAATCCCAGAGCACTGCGTTGCGTTCCAACGAACTGCTCGCAGTCAAGTTCTCAGATAGGCGTGACGTGAACGTGCTCACTACAATTCATGCTGAGAGCACTTCCCCTGTCACGGTTTGGGGTCAGATGGCTGAAGTCCACAAGCCAACCTGTATACTTGATTACAACAAGTACATGGGCGGAGTGGACAAGAACGACTAGGTTTTTCAGCCATACAATGCGAGTCGTAAAACTCGCACTTGTTATAAGAAACTGTTTGCTCACCTGATCCAGATGGCAACATACAATGCGTATGTTGTTTATCATCATGTCTTTCCTTGACTTTCAGTTGTCTGTGATTGAAAGTCTCACTGCTACAGAAGCAGCAGCCTCCACTTCATGTGTTCTGGAGGACGTGGCAAGGCTGCAGGAGCGACACTTTGCTGATAAAATTCCTGCAACACCCAAAAAGGAGCGACCATGTCGTCGTTGTAAAGTGTGCTCGATGCAGGGAAAGAGGCAGGAGACTTGTGTTTACTGTCCCCAGTGCCCAAGTAAGCCTGCCTTCTGTTTTCCTACTTGCTTTATGTTGTATCACACTAAAGCAAAATACTGGGAAATTGACTAAGGTGGAGCTGCCAATAGGTAATCATTTCAATTGGTGTGAATGGATACCTACTGTCTGTGGGCCACTCCTTCACTACGCAAGCAGCTGCAGAATATTTCTTCCTCTACTTCAGGAAATCATGGACTTCTCAACACCTTTATCTGCTTTGAGAACATGGTAGTTGTGCTGTTCGCCAATTGACAAGTGCATTATAGTCCCCATGCTGCACATACTGGTGGACAGAACATACGCCACATTGTCACCGAGTACCCGTGTATCACATTCAACCGTTCTTCATAGTTTATGATGTTCGCTTTAGAAAGCTTTAGAAAATTTCCAGCATGTTTGCCTTAGTTTCAAAGGTAGATATGCATGCTCAGCTCGAGGAATGACTTTGCGGCATACTCGGGCACCCCCCAACTTGCATCCACAAACTGGAAGGAGTTGGATTTAGCACAGTGAGAGCATTGATAGCACATGACAGAAATGTTTTCTCAAGCTTCAAGCAGCTAGAGATGGAAGGCATTAGTATAGGGTCTCTTGACAATTAGACAGGATTAGTCTGGACTCTGATGAGGACAGACACACGAACGGGTTAGAACAGCTTATGGTCGGTGCGCTTTCAGAGGAATATTGCAAAGGTAGAAGGCAGATAGTAAAGGTAGTATAGATACACATCATGACTTCATCTTCACCCATGGATTCAAATCCATTGCTGCCACTCTCGCACTGAATTTACTATAGTACTTATGACTCAATGCTGCTTGCCATGTTCATCCTCCGTTAGAATTTAGTAGATGGTCAGTTAGCTGTATGATAAGTGCATTACAGTCACTGCACATAACGGTGGATTGGACATATGCTACGTTGTCACGGACCACCTGTGTTTCACATTAATCCGTTATTCATAGTTTATGATGTTATCTTTTGAAAATTTCCAGCATGTTTGCCTTAGTTGCAAAGGTAGATATGCTTGCTCAGCTCGAGGAATGGCTTTGCGGCATACTCGGGCACCCCCCAACTTGCATCCACAAACTGGAAGGAGTTGAATTTAGCATAGTGAGTGCGCTAAAGGCACATGAAAGACATGTCTTCCTGAGCCTTATGTGGCTGTCATGGAAGCCATTAGTAAAGGTTCACTCTGCATGCGTTTGGTAACGTTCAGGAAGAAGGAGGGGGAGACTTGACAGGTGGTAAAATGTAGTCAAACTCATTAGGTCTTGTGGCATATGAATGTGATGGGCCCTTGCATGGCAGCGGTATGTTTGTGTGAGTGCAAGTGATCTGGTTGTTTGGGCCCGTGGCTGGCGGTATGGAAGTCTTGTGTGTGGTGTGTGAATGGTGTGTGAATGGACCATAAAGTGGTTGGTGCCGTGAAGTGGCTTTATGGCTCTCCTTCAGAAGGCTTGGCTTCAATATTTATATACTTTGATAAGTATTTGTGCTTTGAAGCCAGCGTTTCTGGAGGTGCTAAAACCAACCAGTGTAAGTGGTGGATTAGCTTTATCAAATTAGTGTTAGATTTATATTTGTGGCGGTTTAATGGCCTTTAGTAAGTTTTTTTTTTTGTCAATATGGGTAGCAGGGGATTTTGTGCCCTAGCTCAGTCATCACCTAGGCAAACCTTCACATTTTTGAGTAGTAGACAAAGGGTGAAGTACAAGGCTGAATGACTTGCGTGGCTCTCACTGTTTTATTTTTTTACTCAACATGCCCTGCAAACCTCAAATTTAGCTGGGAAAAACACTTTTTCCACACATTTTTGTGTGGGAAAGTTGTGGGATCACTGATCTGACACAAATTTCCTACCACCCAGCGTTTCCCAGGGTCTCCCGATAAAAATGGCGCCTCACTCGTGTGGGAGGCCCAAGTACCCACGACAGGCAAGGGCCCAAAACGTATTGAGGAGACATCAAAATTGCCTATCACAAAACAACCTGGTTTTGCAAGGGGGGGGGTCACCTGGGTTTTTGGCCCCGTGCTCGGCGGCCATCTAGGGAAACCTACCAAACCCATACATTTCTAAGAAATAGACACCCGGGGAATTCCAGGGAGGTATGGCTTGCGTGGATCCCCCAATGTTTTCTTACCCAGAATCCTCTGCAAACCAAATTTAGCTGAAAAAAAATCACTTTTTCCACACATTTTTGTGTGTGAAAGTTGTGGGATCACCGGGCTGACACAAATTTCCTACCACCCAGCGTTCCCCCAGGTCTCCCGATAAAAATGGTGCCTCACTCGTGTGGGATGCCCAAGTACCCGGGACAGGCAAGGGCCCAAAACTTATTGAGAAGACATCAAAATTGCCTATCACAAAACGACCTGGTTTTGCAAGGGGGGTCACCTGGGTTTTTGGCCCCGTACTCAGCGGCCAGGTAGGGAAACCTACCAAACCCACACATTTCTGAAAACTAGACACCCGGGGGATTCCAGGGAGGTATGGCTTGTGTGGATCCCCCAAAGTTTTCTTACCCAGAATCCCCAGCAAACCTCAAATTTAGCTGAAAAAAATCACTTTTTCCGCACCGGTGCAGAGACAGAATATCGAGTAAAAAATATCGAATTGCACAAATATCGTGTCAAAAATATCATGGTCAGGAATATCGACAGACAAAATCTCGTGGTCAAGAATATTGATTTTAGGTAAGTAATAACGATTGAAAAAATATCGAACTGTTTAATATCGTTTGCAAAAATATAGTTGGTAAAAATATCGATTTTTTATTAATGTTATGCATTTTAGTGTATATTTTATATCTGTGTGATGTATGTTTTTTGTATAAGAATTGTTTGTATTTTTATAAGAAGTGTTAAAATTTTAGTAGTTATTAATTTTTTTTATTAGAATTTTGCGTTTATAGTTCCGTAGCGGGTTGTGGGTTTATAGGCGAATACGGTGGGAAGTAATTTAAAGGAAAATGGGATGCATTTAAAAAATGAAAAATGAAATGTTACTGTTTCATTTTCTAAGAGTAGGCAGTGGTCCGTGGGACCACTGCCTGCTCATAAAAAATATTTTCAATGCCAGTCACAAAGGGGAAGGGGTCCCTTTGGGACCCCTTCCCATTGCGAATGGCTTGGTGGTAAAGTGCGAGTGTTTTGCAACCGCAATTGCAGTTGCAAAACAATCGTACATTGAAGTGCGACTCGCTATTAGGAAGGGACGCCCTTGGCATGCCCCTTCCTAATAGCAAGTCGTAAACCCTATGTTGCGAGTCAGTAATAGGTTACTGACTCGCAAAATAGGGTTTGTACATGGGACTGAGCAATTTTGCAGTCGCAAACGGGCCGATTTCCTGTTTGCAACCGTAAAAAACGGTCATACATCTGGCACCTTGGCTTGTATGCATGTTAGGTGCCCCCCTATAATGTGCATTAACCTGGTTGCTTATCTAAACCTCGGGCCATGTGAGCCATGGCAATAACTAATGCATTTATGTTCCTTTTAATGCAACAATGCATGTTACATATATCATTCATTCTGACGGTATGCTTCGAGCTCATATAGTCATGTATTCATTTGAATGGCTGATGCTTAGGAAAAGGCATAGTGGCTTTAACAAGAACATGTATGTATGTATTAGTAGTATTTATAGTATGGACCTAGGCACTAGGTCAACGGAGCACTTTACTTACAACCAAGAGAAGAGTACATATAACTTACATTGATGAAAGGCATGAAAAGAAGAAATAAGAATAATGTTACGTAGGCATATTTTAAAGAAATTGTTTTTTTGTTCCATATGAAAGAAGAATAGGAGGTTCTGGTTCAGTGTAATGTAATCAGGGATAGAGTTCCAAATCCTGGGAGCTAGGCGGGTAACAGCCTGTTTCGATGTTTTTGCTCTTTTGAATATTGGAATTTTAGGAATTAGTCAGCTTTTGTTGCTAGTGTTCCTGGGGCCTCTGGTGAATTGAGGTTTGTCATTCAGATGTGAAGGTTAGCCTATATATACTCCTTGAAGAGTTAAGCAATCTTGAAGTCACTTTCGGGGGAACCAAGGGAGGTGTCATAGAATGGATGTGATGTGGTCTGATTTTTTAGCTCCTGTGCTAGACAAATGGATTGCAAGCAAATTGTCCTGCTATTTCTCCCAGCTGACAACATGGGGGACGAGGTTTTATTTTTCTCAAAATAGACAATTTGGATAGCATAAATTAACTTTCACAGCCCTCCCACAGTGACCGGGCTGAACTTTGATTTATTCCTACACAATAACAGAGACTAGCACAGTTTGCTGCAGAGCTGCTTGCATCAAGGCCATCAAATCATACCTAAGCTTCCATAGAGACATAATTCATTCCTGTCTCGGAGACTGAAATGTAGACTGAAGAAATGAAGCTCAGTAACATGTGTGGTGACAATATATAAATAATAATTTTTCATAGAATGTCATACATTGGATCCTAAAGATTACCCATTAATGGATCATTAAAAAAGCAGCATATAATATATCATTTTCTTGACTATTTACATTCTGTGCCTTTGTAGTTACTACAGTTTTATTGATTTCTGCGATAATACTCTTCCTTTTGGTCTCCACTAAAATTGGCGTAAAATACAGTGTTAAAAACAACAGTGAAATTTGGATAACAGAGCACAGCAAAAAAAGTTCAAACTGGTGAACAGCAACCAGTAAAATGTTTAATACAAAAATCAGAGACAGTTTCCAAAGTCTTGACACGTAGATGTTGCAAATATACAGCCACGTAGATGTTGCAATTACACAGCCAACACGTGTTTCGACGTAAAACGACTTTCTCAAGGCTGTAGACAAAATGGTATAACAAGTTGCTTATCGTCAAACACAAGGGGGAATAAGCATAACAATTGACCAAGAATAAGTATTCCATTGTTAGCCAAGTGATGGAACAGAAATTTCAATAGACGTATTAACAAAGTCTCCAAAAGACATATAGTAAACCAAAATAAAATGTGCAAATTTAGATGTAAAAACGGAATATAAAGAAAAATGAAGAAGAGATATCCATCTCACAAACATACCACCACCATGGTGTAAAAATGAAAGAAATAAGTGAATCAAAATACCTTGTGCAATCACCCAATTGTATTTTGAGTTAGATATAAAAGGAAAAGAAGAGAAATGTTCATTACAGTTACCTTAGAAATAGTACTTGTATGTTGCAAGAGTAATAACGAGCGATCTGGTTTGGTCAGTATTAATGGTCAGAAATTATATATGGATTTCTTAATACGTCCAGGCGACAACGATAAACTAAGTAGTCACTAAAAGTGAAGACATATGCAAATTATAAAAGCGAGTCTTTCGCATGTTGCTCTTATAAAGCAAAACATTGCTAGTAATGAAGCATCAACGCTCTTGAGATAAAGAGATCCTCTAGAGTAGATTAAACACATAAAGAGGTCATTAGTACGAAGAAATCGATATTCGCAAGAAACTAAGTCAAAGACTTTAAAGTAAATCGCTAAAATCCAGGACAGATAAGGAAGCGCAGGAATAAAAGGAACACACCAAAAATATACCTAATGTAACCAGGAAAAAACGACCAAGGTACGTTTTCCTAAAGTAAGCTCTATGTGTGACAAAATAACAATATACAAATAACACCATGAGCCATCCAGTAAAGACCCTGAACCGCTCCTAATCACATGTGTAACTATCCTCAAAACTTACTTTAAAAAACGACGTCAGGCAGCTGAAGGAAACGTCATGATAAACGCTTCGAGAGGTAAGGTATAAAACTTATAAGTTTATACGAGCATTGGTCCAACCTGAAATAAAACGAAGTAAGACTAAACAATCCGTTTATAACTTATCGTGTGTAAGGTATACAGCGTTTAAAAACTTAGCTTACCCTGTCCGGGTCAGATTCCAGCATTCGATCTCAAAGTGTAAGCGGCCGCCAAAGAAAAACGCCGGATATCTGGTGGTACGTGTCTTAAGAACGTAAAAAAGACGTCTACAAAGCGCGTTTACGTAGTGCGCTTGTCAACAGTAACGTGACAGCCATTATTGTAGTTTCGTAATAAAATCATCGCAAACAGAGTGCCGTTAAGCATGAAATAACCCATGTGAAATACAACGATTAAGTTGTAGGACCTAGACATAGGACTAATATACAGTGTTCATAATAGTAATCCGGAGTTTGGTAAAATGGATTTGTAGAATGTAAGAAAGTCAAAATAGGAGACTTAAGTACACCCGTGAATGAATGCCACCAGAGTACAGAGTTCAGAGAGTCAGAAACACCAAAATAGCCCCCAAGTTGAAAATAGAAACGAGAAGAGCTACATTGTTAGAATCTGATTAAACAATGTGTCTTTAAATCATAAAAAGATCACATTACAAAAAGCAGTTATATCACAAAACAGCGGTCATATTGCAGTAGGGCAACACCATAAAAACACTAATCACGAGCAAAGTTTATAATCCCAAGGAACATTTTGACCAGAAATCTATATTAGATTGATACATACGAACAGTGTAAGAAAATCTCATGTCATTAAAACATTATACATTAGATACAAAGTGGATAGCATGTTCAATCCTAAGTATGATCGTAACAGTATGTACATAGAAGATAGAAGATATCGTAACTAAATGCGAGGATATGGTTAGTTACAGTAAATGCTTAATCCCTCAAAAATACATACATCTCTTTGTCTATGTTAAGCCCAAACTCTACTGTTCGCAATTTACAAATCCATGAAGCCTCTAATTTCCGGAGGCGGTGAACTTTATCACCTCCTCTTGGATTGTCCGTAACAGTCTCGAGTCCATGAAATTTCACACGAGACAAATCAGCAAGGCCATGTCTAGTGTTAAAATGTACCGCTAATGGGTAAGTCGTGTTCCCATTTCTAATTGCCCTAATGTGCTCCTGTATCCTTTCTTTCACCGGTCTAATTGTGCTGCCCACATAGATGTTCTCACATACACAGATTATACAGTATACCACGAATTTCGTGTTACAATTTATGAAGGAATTAATTTTATACTCTGTCTGTGTGTTGTATCTAAACTGTTTGATCTTATCCATAGTATGTGGACAAACAGAGCAGTGACCACATTTGTAAAAACCTGCTGGTGGTGTGCCTAACCAATGTATGTCCCTTCTGTTTTGTTTAGGATTGTAAGAGCTGGGACTGAGAATGTTCCTCAGGGTTTGGCCACGTTTGTAAATGATGTCAGGTTTCACACTTATGACTTTGTTGATGACTGGGTCTACTTGTAAAACATGCCAATGTTTCTTCAAAATTTTGTAAAGTATGTGGCTGGTGGAATTGTAAGGGGTCACCAAGGATACCCTGTCTTTGTATTTATTGCTGTTTTTTTACTTGGATTTATGTTTAAGCAAATGATCCCGATTAAGACCAAGGGCTTTTCTTTCTGCTTTCTCTAAAATGTTGGTATTATACCCCCTGGCTTTGAATCTACCAATAGTATCTTTCATTTCCTTCATATAGATTGCATCCTCACTACAATTACGTCTCAAACGTGTAAGTTCCCCGAGTGGTATGGAGTTAATCTGTGATCTAGAATGTGAAGTGTCAGCGTGCAGGACTGCATTACATGCAGTTGGTTTTCTATGTAATGCAGATAGGATGGAACCTTCTTTGATGTATAATCTCAAGTCAAGGAAAGTAATCTCTTCCCTGCTATATTGATAAGTAAACTGGATGTTATAAGTATTTGAGTTGAGAAAAAGACAGAAGTCGTGTAAAAGGTCAGTGTTGCCAGTCCAAATTAGCAACACGTCATCTATGTAGCGGCCCCAATAGATAACGTGATTAATCAGTAAGTCAGGACATTTGGACCAGATGAAAAATTTCTATATCCATCCCACGAACAAGTTCGCAAACGAAGGAGAAAACTTTGATCCCATGGCCACCCCTTGGTGTTGTTTAAACTAACCCTGGGCAAAGCACTACGCTACGCTCGCGTGGTTTGCGAAGTTTGCGCTACTTCGCACAACGCGAATTGCACGTAGCACAGTGCAAACACGCGTAGCGTAGTGCAGCAGTCATTTTTTGCTTGCTCGCGGTCCTCAACGTCAAGTTGGCGACCGCGAGCAAGCAAAATGACATCCCGGCGAGACTTTTTCCTCGTTCGCAATCAGCAACATCAAGTTGCCGTTCGAGAGCGTGGAAAATAAACCTCCCGGCGAGATTCTCAACGCGGGGAGGTCAGGTTTCTCATTGCGAGTGGTCGCGTATGGTCGCGACCGCTCGCGATGAGAAACTACCAGTCCGCGTTGAGAAAGCTGCCGCTCGAGTAAAAATCTACTCGAGCGGCAGTAAAAGACAGCTCGCACTGTGCAAGATGCCATTTTCAATGATTGCACAGTGCGGACAAGCATCCGGCACTGTGCAATCATTGCGAACAGTGCACTACGCAGTTCGCGTAGTGCTACGCGTAGCGCACGTAGTGCGAACTGCACTTTGCGTAGCTTCGCGTAGCGCTACTTCGCGAACTACGCCCAGGCTTAGTTTAAACCAGCTACCATTGTGTACGAAAACATTATTCTCCAAAACCAGGGTAATCATATCCACAAGCATAGTTGTATGTTCCCATAAAGAGGCGTCCCTTTTTGACAAGAAGTACTTGACCGCTTCTAATCCCATAGCAGAGGGAATAGACGTATAAACGTATAGACGTATAAAGGGAACTGATATCAAGGGTTACAAAACAACAATCTTCAGTCCAAAGAGATGTATGTATTTTTGAGGGATTGAGCATTTACTGTAACTAACTATATCCTCGCATTTAGTTACGATATCTTCTATCTTCTATGTACATACTGTTACGATCATACTTAGGATTGAACATGCTATCCACTTTGTATCTAATGTATAATGTTGTAATGACATGAGATTTTCTTACACTGTTCGTATGTATCAATCTAATATATATTTCTGGTCAAAATGTTCCTTGGGATTATAAACTTTGCTCGTGATTAGTGTTTTTATGGTGTTGCCCTACTGCAATATGACCGCTGTTTTGTGATATAACTGCTTTTTGTAATGTGATCTTTTTATGATTTAAAGACACATTGTTTAATCAGATTCTAACAATGTAGCTCTTCTCGTTTCGATTTTCAACTTGGGGGCTATTTTGGTGTTTCTGACTCTCTGAACTCTGTACTCTGGTGGCATTCATTCACGGGTGTACTTAAGTCTCCTATTTTGACATTCTTACATTCTACAAATCATTTTACCAAACTCCGGATTACTATTATGAACACTGTATATTAGTCCTATGTCTAGTTCCTACAACTTAATCGTTGTATTTCACATGGGATATTTCATGCTTAACGGCACTCTGTTTGCGATGATGTTATTACGAAACTACAATAATGGCTGTCACGTTACTGTTGACAAGCGCACTACGTAAACGCGCTTTGTAGACGTCTTTTTTACGTTCTTAAGACACGTACCACCAGGTATCCGGCGTTTTTCTTTGGCGGCCGCTTACACTTTGAGATCGAATGCTGGAATCTGACCCGGACAGGGTAAGCTAAGTTTTTAGACGCTGTATGCCTTACACACGATAAGTTATAAACGGATTGTTTAGTCTTACTTCGTTTTATTTCAGGTTGGACCAATGCTCGTATAAACTTATAAGTTTGATACCTTACCTCTCGAAGCGTTTATCATGACGTTTCCTTCAGCTGCCTGACGTCGTTTTTTAAAGTAAGTTTTGAGGATAGTTACACATGTGATTAGGAGCGGTTCAGGGTCTTTACTGGATGGCTCATGGTGTTATTTGTATATTGTTATTTTGTCACACATAGAGCTTACTTTAGGGAAAACGTACCTTGGTCGTTTTTTCCTGGTTACATTAGGTATATTTTTTGGTGTGTTCCTTTTATTCCTGCGCTTCCTTATCTGTCCTGGATTTTAGCGATTTACTTTAAAGTCTTTGACTTAGTTTCTTGCGAATATCGATTTCTTCGTACTAATGACCTCTTTATGTGTTTAATCTACTCTAGAGGCTCTCTTTATCTCAAGAGCGTTGATGCTTCATTACTAGCAATGTTTTGCTTTATAAGAGCAACATGCGTAACACACGCTTTTATAATTTGCATATGTCTTCACTTTTAGTGACTACTTGGTTTATCGTTGTCGCCTGGACGTATTAAGAAATCCATATATAATTTCTGACCATTAATACTGACCAAACCAGATCGCTCGTTATTACTCTTGCAACATACAAGTACTATTTCTAAGGTAACTGTAATGAACATTTCTCTTCTTTTCCTTTTATATCTAACTCAAAATACAATTGGGTGATTGCACAAGGTATTTTGATTCACTTATTTCTTTCATTTTTTACACCATGGTGGTGGTATGTTTGTGAGATGGATATCTCTTCTTCATTTTTCTTTATATTCCGTTTTTACATCTAAATTTGCACATTTTATTTTGGTTTACTATATGTCTTTTGGAGACTTTGTTAATACGTCTATTGAAATTTCTGTTCCATCACTTGGCTAACAATGGAATACTTATTCTTGGTCAATTGTTATGCTTATTCCCCCTTGTGTTTGACGATAAGCAACTTGTTATACCATGTTGTCTACAGCCTTGAGAAAGTCGTTTTACGACGAAACACGTGTTGGCTGTATAATTGCAACATCTACGTGGCTGTATATTTGCAACATCTACGTGTCAAGACTTTGGAAACTGTCTCTGATTTTTGTATTAAACATTTTACTGGTTGCTGTTCACCAGTTTGAACTTTTTTTGCTGTGCTCTGTTATCCAAATTTCACTGAGAGATGTGTTTGGAGGAATTGTTTATTTCTCCTCCATATTGAGTAGCATTGTGGATGGCACAGTGCTTAACATTGAGCACGCAAACTGACTTTTTTGTGACTTACAATCGGAAACTTTGCAGAGGTGCTGACTATTCTTCTATTGAGACCACTGCCATCATCATTGTATATTGTTTAAAAACAACAGTGTTGATTTCTTGTGTGTGTTCACTTAGAGTGAAAAGTTGTCAGAACTCCCAACTATAAATCATAATACCTGACAGTCTCTGACATGTTACATGCCCAATGAGCAATCTCTGCAAGTACGTTTGAGAGAAGTGCGTGGGATACAACTTCTCTACGAGTTCCACTCAAGCTAGTTAGTAAATTGATGCATACCTCCATTTACCTGAGGGTCAAGAAGGATCTATCCGGGTACACAGAACATTGAGAAAAGGTAACTAACTCACACTCCTTCCACCAGTGTGGCTGTAACTACCATGGCAGTCATGCCTTATGGAGAGTACAAGTCTCAAACCTCAGTGAAAGTAATCAAGTAAAAGTAGAGTCAAGCAAAATATCAGGGGTTCATATTTAAAAAATTGGACTCCTCACAAATACCATACTTTAATGTCTGGTTCTTACTACTGAAAATGTTGTTCATGAGAGGTGTGGTGCAGCGGCCAGGGCAGCTGACTTGGCCAGGGCAGCTGACTTCGGAGCACAGGGCTCACAGTTCGATCCCCGGCTCTGGCGGCAGCTCAGCTCAGCTCAGCACCATGTGACTCTGGGCAATAGCTCACTTAATTTCCACGACGGCCCCCAGCGCCTTGAGACCCGTAAGGGTGAGTAGTTCGCGCTTGATAAATACGGATTTACATTTTTATTTATTCTTAGTGTGCTATTTTTACAAGTCACAGGGTACACATTTTAATGGCCTTGGAAGGGGACATGGTTGAGTCAGACTAGGTGGCATTGACCCATATGACTTGCACGATTCATATAGATAGATCCCAGTAGCAAACGCTTAGGCAGCAGGTAGAAGTGGCCCAGTGACAAGGTGCAGATATACCACAAACAGCCACACTTATAATCCCATTTCACCAAAAACAGGGGCTTTCGTTCACAAACCAAATCATGCGATCGCATAGGATCGCCCTCTAATACATTGATGTATTTACTTATTTTTGTATCTTTTGAAAGTAATATTCTAAACAAATGGCTCCATTTGTGAAATTGTCTATTTGCAAGAAAAATATAGGGTGTTGTTCTTGTAAAAATAAAGTAAGTGCCTTCTCCTACCATCTTGATTTCGTCCTACAATAGTCTGTCTAAATAACAGTATCTTACCTCACTCTGCAAGTGTTGCCAAGACTTTTTGGAAACTGTTGCAAGTTAGGCACTTCGAAATTTTCTACAACAAAGCATGTCTCGGCGGACCCAGACATGCATGACGAGTCAAGGTCTGAGAGGGCACGAAACGATTTACTCAAGACTTTCTGTGAGCATATCATAAGTACATGCTCTCATTTTATCGAATTGCTGAGCAGAATAGTTTTAAAATACATTTACGCACTACATACAGTAAAGAAGGTTTTAAAAAGTACTCAAGTCATCAATAGCCACATATCAGCTCATGGTCAATAACGGGAAGCACTGCCAGCGGGAAGATCTCCACTAGCAAGCGTGCACCATTCCAAGAAAGGCTATCTATTCACGTGCATTACGTTTTCCTATTAATCGCACAAAAATGAAAACCGAAGGTTGCATTTTTATGGAATGCTACAGGCACGCGCTGTTTTGTTTGCATGCATTTTTTTAAATTTCGCATTGCAATATAATAAGTACGTGCAAAGCACCGGTGCCTTTTTACACCGAGCGCTTCCCTATAAAAAAGAACAATTACCTGGATTAAACGTTTTATAAATAGGACATCTGGGCAGAGGGCTAATGGAGTGGGTTTGTGCAGCAGTCTGCGTCACACGGAGATGGGAAGGCACTCTGCATCAGAGGCTGTTTACCAACAGCCGCGGAGCCGTTGACGCAGCGGAGGCTATGAGGCACAGAACACGTGTGAACTTCACGGGAGCAGGACAGCTGGCTGGGAGGCGACGACCCCCTCCCGCAGCATGTCTACGTACAGACAAATACATTTTGGGAATAAACATATACAAGATGGTGTAGCGAAAACGAGTTACATCATGTGTCGTAAAATAAGATAGAGGGGCGACAAGGGAGTTAGCGTGTCAAGAGAGGTACCGCGGAGGAAATGTGTGTGAAGCGCTGCGAACTCTGCCTGTGGCCCTTGGTGAAGCGTTAGCCAAACTCAGCGCAGTAAAACTTTGACCTGTGAATGAAGTATGCAAAGAACGGGGTAACTTCACCTTTTCTGGACTACCTGTTGCAGCAGGTGAGCGTGGGTGAAAGTGACGCTGTGCGTTACTGGTGGAAACACACGGCGAAGGTGGGTACCACCGGCCCCAATAGAGATCTGGCCCCAATAGAGATCTTCTGAGTTCTGATCCCTGTCGTGCCTTCGCGGAGGTGCACACGTTACCCCTTAAACAATTTCGGCTACATGCCCTCGCCCTTCAGCCCACAAAAGAAGGCATTTTCGCCTGGTTCTGCCTAGGTGGGCAGCCCTGGTGGCAGGAGTAGTGTGAAGGAATGGGGAGGGGGCGGAACGCGCGGCTGCAGAGTGGTGGGCGGGGAGTGATCGGCAAGCGAAGCAGCTCAGACGAGCCGATTTCTTCCACCCCGGACAGCGGGAGGCGCTGGCAAGCACGTTCGGCGTCTGGCGCAGGCAGAGACTGACAGGGAGGGAGAGGTCAGAGGCATCGGTATCCGGGGTCACCTGTCCGTCGGCGCGAAAGATCGGGGAGCCTCCGGAGCCGGTACAGCGCATGAAATAAACAGCCGGTCCGTCGTTGCTAACTGGCGCTGCCGCCCGGGTTGTCTCCTAGCCGGACTTGGCATGGCATAACGAGCAGCTTCGAACCTTAAAGGATGGCATACAAAGATGGTCTCTGCCAGGAAGGAGCCAGCAGCTGCGATGTCCAACTCTCTCCTCCCTATGGTCGCCCTTCACACACTACTTTGCCTGGTTGCATGGTGAGTACCAGGGGCACCCCCTTGCGCTCTCCACCTTCCAGTGCTGGGCGTGTGTGCCCGGTGCTTCGCCTCTGTGCTTGGCGCTGCATGCCGCTGTGAGTGAGTGCAGCACCGAGAGTCGCAGTTTGTCAGCCTCCTTGCTTTGCAGCGCCCTCCCCCGCCACGGTCTAACTCAGTCTCCGCGCATCTTTTTTTCCCCGCAGTGTTGCTGAGCCCCCAGGGCAGGCGAAAAAGGAGGAGAAACTGTACCCCGAGAATTTCACCAGAATCCTTGACAGTCTGCTGGACGGTTATGACAACAGGCTGCGTCCTGGATTTGGGGGTATGGTGATTTCAAGCACCGAGTACTGTGCAGTCCTGTCTGTTTGTCTGTCTGTCTGTGTGGAGTACCCCTTTAGGTACGTGCTGTGTAAATCCAATGAATATTGCAAACTGATTTTATCATAAAGCCGCTCTGTCAAGTCGAAGCCTGTAAGGCTGCTTTTCGTTTTGCAGTGGCGCGGGGGATGCAGTAGTGGTCGACGCTTAAAATGGAGATACGGTTTTGCCTGAAGTCGTCTTTGCAAATGTTTTGCCGCTCCCCCGGAGCGTGCCTTCGTTACCTAACACACGTGATGTACCTGAGCTCACATGCATGCCGAAATGTGCTTCATCTGCTTAAGTTTAAGCCACCTTGAGCGCGCGTACCGTGTACGCCCCGAAAACAGACATGCTACACCCACAATTTAACATATGCCATGTTATCTTTTATTTTTGCTGGTCTGTGCATACGCCAGCCCCCCGTCCCCAGCCCCCCCCTTCTTCCGAGGCTGAAGGAGCTAACTCGATTAAATCACTAATGGAGACATTTAGCTAGATAGCCTGTGGCGGTGGGCTTTTAAAAACGAATTCATATCGCGTTTTTTCTTGAAAGTAATCATGACTTCACGCGTATGTGTTTCTTTTTACACGCGGCTGTGTTTGAACACTTACGTTTTGGTTACGGACAGGGCCGTGGATTTAACTTACATCATTTAAGGACTCGAGAGCCTCGTTCCTCCCATGGAGGAGGGCAGAGATCATAGCTCTCATCGTCTCGCCGTAAACTTTATCAACCTTCTTCACCACTAGGTCAGTTTGATCTTTCTGCTTCTGTTTTCATTAACACAGCATTAATAATCACATATGTGATTAAAATGAATTGCTTTAATCCATGAAGTTCATTATATGAATCGTAAAATTGCATTTTACATGGAAAGAATTAAAAGTGAGTTAATATATTGCGAGCCCATTAACATAAAAATAAACGGGGGGTGGGGGTTGGACGTCACTGCCTGCTGCAGGTCTCTTAAAGCATTCTGGTAGATGCAGTCCTCAGACGTTTGCCACCCAGTGTTGATAACCTTAGACACCTGTTTCGTGCTAACTGACACTCATCTGCAAGGAGCAATCCATGGGAGGATGGGAAGCTGCTTTCACTATATCATGTTCTTTACCACTTCAGGATCAGGTGCATCCACAGGGTTCTACAATCCAATATCCTTTCAGATACGTAAATAATGAGGGAGGGGAGCACACTGCCCCTCCACCAGGTCTTGAAATGCATTCTGATAGATTCAATTGTCTATTGTGTTCTAAATCACAGTAAGTCAGGTGGTTGCCATCCAGTGTTGGCACAGTACGTTCTGGATATCCTTGAAAATATACTTTGTTCTGTTTCACACTCATCAGCATGGAGAAATCTATTGTTTTGGGGTGCAATCAAAGCCAGTCTCAGGGTATCAGGATCTGTACTACTACAAACTTTTTTAAGCATGGCAGGAACTTTCAAAGGGGTTCCTGGCAGCCCATTGTCAGTGAAATTGCTCCCCCTCCCTCGCAGCTCCACCATTAAGTGAGGCCTGCCCCTGTACTCTCGAGTGTTTGGTGCTCCAGGCCCTCCTTCACCCGCAGGTTTCCCTGCACCTCATCCCTGGTGGTCCAGTGGACCTCTATCTCCTTTCTCTAGCTTCGTTTTTTCACTCGTTTTTCTACCCTCTTTTTCTTCTCCCTTCTGCACTTTTCTGCATTTCTGCTCCTTTCTGCTCTTTTTCCTTTACTCCTCCTTTTCCGACTTTCCTGCCCGCTTTCCCTGCCGCTGCTGCTCCTGCGGCTCCTCCCCCCCCCCAGCACGACCAGCGCGACCGGCCCAATCCAGCTCCCCTCCCCACTCCCGCCTCCCAGCTGTCCAGCCCTTCCCGACCCCTACTTAATGGCGGCCGCTGCGCCAAAGGCAAGCCCGTCTGCGCCCGTCCGCGACCTGACCGCGACCAGCACCAGGAACCCTGGACCTCCGCACCGCCAACGCTACGACCCAGCAGCACTCCACGCACTCAACCCAGGCCGAAACAACAACTGCATGCTAGCCTCACCAGCCAACACCCACGGACCCTTCAGCTGTCACCGCTGCCGACAAACCTACAGCACCGCTAGGAACACGGACCCAGCACAACCCGACCGCAAGAACACACCCGTACCGAAGACCTTGCAATGCATCCTCCTCAACGTCTGATCCCTCCACAAACACGCCACCGAAATCTGGGACCCCCTCGACAGCACCACCCCGGACTTAGCGTTCTTCACCGAAACCTGGACCAACACCACCTCGGGGCCAGACATCGCCATCGCCATTCCCCAAGGATACAAGATCTCCAGGAAGGACCGCCCCACCCGCCCGGGAGGAGGAATCGCCATCGTCCACAAATCCACCCTCCGCCTGAGCACACTCCCCGACGAAACCACAGACCTGATGGAACACCTTCACTTCAAGATACTGACCAGCCCTACCACCACCCTCCGAGGAACCCTCCTCTACCGACCCCCTGGACCACGCGGACCATTCACTAACTCATCACGGACACCATCTCCCCGCATGCCATCGCATCCACCAACTACACCCTGCTGGGAGACCTCAACTTCCACCTCGACAACCAACTGGATCCCAACACCACATCCCTCCTGGACAACCTCCACAACATTGGACTCTGCCAAATCGTGACCGAACCAACACACTCAGCAGGACACACCCTCGACCCCCTCTTCACAACAGGAAACTCCATCACCTTCAGCCACACCACCAAACTCCCGTGGACTGACCACCGATGCGTCCACTTCACCTTCAGAACACCCACCATACACAGGCACCAGCACCTGCTCCCACGAAGAAACTGGACCAGAATCACCGAAGACCAGCTCACCTCCTCACTCAGCAACTCCACCCCAACCATCGCGGGAAACGACGACCCCAACACCGCAGCCCGAACCCTGCACAGATGGATCTCCGACAGCGCCAACACTATAGCCCCCCTCAAGAAAAACAACAACACCCACGCCAAGAAAGCCAGATGGTTTACCACCGAACTTTGAGAGTCCAGATGCACTTGCCGCCGCCTCAAAGGCCTGGAGGAACACCAAATCCACAGAAGCACTCAACAACTTCAGAGCCGCTACCAACGCCCACCACCATCTCATCAGAAAAACAAGAAAAAAAGCGATTGAAGACAGAATCTCCACACACGCACACAACAGCAAAGAACTCAACATCATCAAGGAGTTCGCCCAACCCACCAGCGAATCGACGGACATTCCTCCCTCACAAGACCTCTGTGACAAACTCAGCACCTTCTTTCACCACAAAATCAAGAGCATCTACGACAACTTCGAAGACAACCAAAACACTGAACCCCCGCCAACCACCCCGACACCCTGAAGCCAGCGATTGATAACTGGACAGCCCTCACCACCGAAGACACACTGAAGACAATGAAGTCAATCCACTCCGGGGCCCCCACGGACCCCTGCCCCCACCACATCTTCAACAGAGCCGCCGACACCATCGCACCCATACTCCGCCACACCATCAACCGCTCCCTGGTGACCGCCTCGCTCCCCGACGACTGGAAACACGCAGAGGTCAAGCCCCTCCTGAAGAAACCCTCGGCGGACCCCACCAACCTCAAAAACTACAGACCCATCTCCCTGCTCCCGGTCCCAGCGAAAGTCATTGAGAAAGCCATCAACAGCCAACTCGCCACATTCATCGAAGAGCACAACATCCTCGACTCCTCCCAATCCGGCTTCAGAAAAAAACACAGTACGGAAACCGCCCTCCTCGCCGCAACAGACGACATCCGCACCCTACTGGACAAAGGAGAAACAGTAGCCCTCATCCTCCTCAACCTCTCAGCGGCGTTCGACACAGTCTCTCACTGCACCCTAATACGCAGACTCCTCGACGCAGGGATCCAGGACAAGGCCATCGAATGGATCCGCTCCTTCCTCTCCGGCAGAACGCAGTGGGTCAGACTCCCCCCTTTCCTCTCGGACCCTACACCAACCACCTGCGGAGTCCCTCAGGGGTCCTCCCTCAGCCCTACGCTCTTCAACGTCTACTTGGCTCCACTCGCCCCCATCATCAGAACCTACGGACCCAACATCGTGTCATACGCAGACGACACCCAACTCATCCTCTCCCTATCCAAAGAACCCAACACCGCCAGACACAACTTTCGAGAAGGCATGGAAGCTGTCGCCAAATGGATGAAAAACAGCTGCCTACAACTAAACGCCAACAAGACGGAAGTACTCATCATGGGCCCAAACCCCGACGCATGGAACGACACCTGGTGGCCCCCCGCCCTCGGAAACCCGCCCACCCCCACGGACCACGCACGCAACCTGGGAATCATCCTGGACTCCGAGCTCAAAATGGACCGCCAGATCAACTCTGTCTCATCCTCCTGCTTCCACACCCTCCGCCTCCTACGCAAGACCTTCAAATGGATCCCCTCGAACACAGAAAGACCGTCACTCACGCCCTGGTCACCAGCAGACTCGACTACGGCAACGCACTCTACGCCGGAATAAACAAAAACCTCACCGCAAGCTACAGAACATCCAGAACGCCGCCGCAAGACTGTTCCTCAACCTGCCAAGACACTGCCACATCTCCTAGCACCTGCACACACTCCACTGGCACCCCATCGAGGCCAGAGTCACCTTCAAGATGCTCACCCACGCACACAAGGCCCTCCACGACACTGGACCAGCATACCTGAACAGCCGACTCAATTTCCACGCACCCCAAAGGACCCTACGATCAGCCCAGTTCTCCTACGCTGTGGTCCCCCGCACCAGAAAGAGCAGATCAGGAGGCCGCTCCTTCCTCGCGGCCAGAGCCTGGAACGCCCTTCCGCTCCACCTCCGACAGACAACATTGCTTCCCATCTTCGCAAGAAACCTCAAAACCTGGCTCTTCGACAGACCCCCTCTTTGATGGACTGGAACCTGCACCCCCCCACCTACCCCCAGCGCCTTGAGACCCTTACGGGTGAGTAGTCGTGCTTAACAAACGCCTTATTGATTGAAACGCCTATTATGAGTGCTGATTACTCCACCACGACAAGTGTAGAGAATTCTGCACTCGTTAATCTCACTAAATGGGTGGGAAGAGGGTGTTTCAAAAGCATGGCTTACATTAGAATCTTTGAAACATCCACAGGCATGTTAACTAGTTGCAGTTTTCCAAACTTCAATCTGATCTCTTCCAACTTCGAAATGGTCAGTCATTTGCTCCAGCAGGGTGCTGCCATAACTTCCTTTCCAGGGTGGTAAGGAGAATGGTTCCTACCCACATTTGAAGGGATTGTACGGGAAGGGCATTCTCGAAGGGGAATATTTCTCCAGTGAAGAAAAAAATATGCTTTCCAACAGACGGCTGCACCCCCTCCCTCTCCCCCCTCAACTGGTTTTCACTGCAATGGAGAACTTCATACAGTGGGAACAGGAATCATTAAAATATATATATGTATGTGTGTATATATATATGTACACATGACATTGCCAGAAGTATGCCAGGAAAGCTGTGTGATGCATCTTTCCTAGCATACGTCTGGGAATATTTGTGGATTGAATAAAACAGAAAAGTTTGCATAGGTGGAGGCATTAATCAATCCATCAATCAATATTAGCTTTATTCGATTTTCATAAAAGAAACCATAAAAATACAATAAAGTAAAAAGCCAGTGCAGAATAATTTACACAGTCATAACCAGTTAAGTTACAAAATTAACAATTAAAAAGATAACATCAATGTAAACAAACCTCGAAATGAAAATGTGCAAAGATAATAAAGTCGCCATTACACAACTGGTGCTTCATTCTGATTAACCATCTTTTTCCTAGGGTAGATCCCAGACCACAAAAATCTAGATATCCTACAACAAATCGGTAAAGAGGTTAGTTGTTGCAAGAATAATAAATCGGGGCGACATTGTTTAAAATTGTAATCACACAAAATAGGCAATTTAAAACGTTTCCAGGGGACCTTATAAAATATAAACATTTTTTTTACATGCAACGTCCATTGGCTAGATGCATCATCACTGGGGCATTTAATCAGAACATCCTATCAATCATTAATATTGGGAAATGTAACTAGACAGCAAAAAATATCCAGTCTAAATTAAAACGCGTAAAAAAAAAAAAACCTAATGCGGCAATTCTGCACAGAATTAAGGTAAGACTGTATCATTTGGTTCTTGACTACACTTGGTTTTGCTAGTTCCGAAGATAATCTACGTTCTTCGACCAGGGATTAACATAGCTTCTTTAAACCTCTTCTGCTGATGTGGTGAGGGGTGTCGGGGTTCTCAAAGTACTCTGCAGGACCTATTTCCAAACGGGTCTGTTTCATAAATTTGAACCAGGGGATTTGGTGAACCAAAGACAATTTAAAACCATCATTAATAATCTTGCGATTTAAAACTGCCTTCACAGGTCCATATCTTGTGCCATAATAAAATGGGTTGGCTTCTGATCACATCAGTTAAAAACTGAAGCCCGAGTTTGGTGTGACATATGAAAGACAAGCAGCTCGTAGGGACAGAGAGAAGGTTTCTAAAAAGGCCATTCTCTACCATCTGGAGCGAATGAAAGTTGCTGTAATCCCAAATTACTGCCCTGTACATGGCTGTTGCCACGCATTTGGCCTTGTATATGGTTAGCTTTTCTCTCTAGTGTTTTTTGCCAAGTTTGTTAGCAAAATGTAACAGTGCTGAAGTGGATTTATTAAAATGCAACTTCTGTAATTAGTGGCCTGTTTCCAAGAGCCGCAAGCCTCAAACAAAATTCCCAAAGAGAAGGTAGTAGTAAAGTTTAACTTGACATTGCCTATCAAAACGTCATGGCACTTCATGGCTTTTCTCCCTCATTTCATTATGTATGTTTTCCCAGCATTAACATTCAGCCCCAAATCTAGCATATAGTTGACAAAACATTTAAGTAGCTGCTGTAAAACCAATGGGGTGCATGACATAAGTATGGCATCATTGGCTGTTAGACTTGGCATCCTTGGCATGGTTTCCCCTGACTTTTTGCCTCTACCTCCTGTTTTCTTGATGGTAAGCTGTATTTCGTTTTTGCTGGCTTAGATGCTTTGGGCACTTTGCCACTCCTGATCAGTGTCAAAGCGCAAGTGCTTCCTGTGTAAATTGTTATTATGATTGGTTATCCATGATTGGCATATTTGATTTACTGGTAAGTCCCTAGTAAAGTGCACTGAGTGTGCCAGGGCCTGTATCAAATGCTACTAGTGGGCTTGCAGCATTGATTGTGCCACCCCATGAGTAGCCCTGTAAATGTGTCTCAGACCTGCCACTGCAGTATCTGCATGCACAGTTTTAAACTGCCAGGCTACATACACTGCACCCTGCCCACAGGGGTACCTTGGGCCTACTTTAGGGGTGTCTTACATGTAAGAAAGGGACAGTTGGGACCTGGCAAGTGGATGCACTTGCCAGGTTGACATGGAAATAGAAACTGCACGCAGACACTGCAGTGGCAGGTCTGAGACCCTTTTAAAAGGCTGTTTGAGTGGGTGGCAGAATCTGTGCTGCAGGCCCACTAGCAGCATTTGACTTACAGGCCTGGGCACACACAGTGCACTGCATTCGGGGCTTAGTAGTAAGTAAAATAAGCCAATCATGGAAACACCAATCCATAAACACAATTTGCATGGAGAGCATATGCACTTTAGCACTGATCATCAGTGGTAAAGTGCCCAGAGTCATAAAACCAACAAAAATAGGTCAAACAGGAGGCCAAAAAGCAAAAAGTCTAGGGATAAAGCCTGCCGAAAAAGCCAGGTCTAACAGGGTGGTCCACGCCATCTGCCAAAATGTTCCACAATTTGTCATGCAGAACACAGTCAAAAGCACTTGATAAGTCAACAAATGGAAAAAATAAATGGCCTTTCTTTATAAGGGTATATTTTCCAATTAGCAAATTTTAATGTAGCCTCTGTTCAATCGTCCCCATAACCCTATAGAAGCCATATTGTAAGTCAGAAAGGATTTTGTTCCCCTCTGCCCACTCTTCTAATCTGCTCAGTAATATTCTGCCATTGATTTTCACCAAGGAGTTGAGTAGTGAAATTGGGTGATAATAAGCATGATCAGAATAATCCCCTTTCTTATAGATGGGCACTATCCGGAACTCCGACCTGGTATTCAAAATACCAGAGCTGCAACAAGCCCCTAACACTCGTCAAAATAGGGCCCCAAAATGGAATATTAGCCATAAAGAGATCCATTGGCATGCCATCCGGGCCAGGAATTTCGCCCCCCTTACTTCCCATAAGTGTCCTATTAATTTCATCCATGGAGGAAAATAAATTGCTGATGTCAGACAGAGAACCCTCAGCAACAATGGTATTGGCGTCCTGGTACTCCAGACTTGAGGTTGAGTAAATCTTGGAGAAGTAGGCCACCAAATCAAACTCATTGATGGTGACCTCTAATCAAGGGTCTCTATCATCCCTTAAGAATGAGGCATTAACAACACCCCCAAAAGGCTGCGTAATCTTTAGCCACACTGACCTCCAATAAAGATTCCCAAGTGGGGTTCTTTAATGCTAATTTCCTTTGTTTCATCGCTAGGCTGTACTCATATCTACATGTTCTCACTTGTAGGATGCACCGTGAGGTATTGTGAAGGGCTACCATAAGACGCTTATGAGCTTTAGACTAGCATTTACCGTCAAAGCAGCCTGGACTATTATGGCTGGAGCGAGGTGAGGATCTGGTTAATCATTCTTTAATCCCACGAGAACTACTATGGAAAGCTTCCTTGATGTCAGCATCATTAGAAGAATTAGCTGCACAGATCTCAAAAACCTCCTTATGATCGATAACAAGTTTTACAAAAATGTTATCTGAGTTGAACAGAAACCAACGTAGCGAGAGTTTGTTGCGGGTGTCTAACACAATCTTGTCAATGGTTCGCTCAGGATGAGTGCTATTCTGGCTTAACAGGCAGTTTACGTTTACACTCTGTGAGTAGTGATCGCTCATCGATATGGCATGAGTAGTCAAATTAAATAAAAACATACCCAGTTTGTTGGAAGAAAGAATATAATCAATAACAGTGCTGTGACCACAACCGTTAAATGTGCAAATAAATGAGACGGGAGGGGTACACAATTCACTGGCAAAAACAAAATTATACTTTGACATTAGATCATTCATTTTCGCTCCATAATCACTATGAAGAAAGTGGGTTTGATCAGTGTCATGTATATCCACCATGCCACAGACAGTTTTAGAAGGGAGATGGCATAAATGAACATTAAAATCAACACCCCACAGTATAAGGAGCTCCTTCCCTTCCCAACAACACAAGATTTCAAGATAATGATCAAGCTGAGATAAAACTTTGAGTGTATCAGGTAATGGAACATTGTTATAGAAATTAACAAGCGCAAAATAAAGGTTATTAAAAATTTCGATTATTATTTGATAGAGTGTAGATCTAATCTCTGATCTTACTGCAACATAGGACAATACATTTGATATAAAGATGGGCAGCCCACCCTTGTATCTACCAGCTTGCAAATTGTCTGCGAGTAGGTGAAATGTCCTGAAACCATTCCTGCGGATAGTATCGGGAGCCAGGGCCTCCTGGAATCATAGATTGTGGAAATTAGTTATAAATCCAGAGTGGAAGAAGCACCTTAGATCGTAATGCTGCCACATTCCAAAATAAATCACTACAATGCAGTTGAAAATCTTGGACCTCAAATGTTGGAGCTATAGGAAACTGAATAACCATGCTTGTCAGACCTCTCAGGCCTGACTGTAAGTCAATCTATTCCATCCAATGCTGCAAAATGATTAAAATTAGTAACCGTTGGATGAAGTTCCTGAGTCTGTACAAGACTGTGACCAGACGTGGGTTGTGGCCTATCGTTAAAAGTCAGAAGCCAGTAGAAATAACCAAGTGGGAGAGATATGACTTGATTAGAGGGAGTGTTTAATAGGCTACTTCTACACTGAATTGTCTCTACCAAGCCAGGGGATTTGAAGGGCATGACTACACAATTGCCGTTAGAGTATTAGTTCCCCTACCAACGTAACCTAACTTTCTGACCATTTTTATATCCTCAAAAAGAGCCTTAGTCCAGTTTTCTTACCCAACCAGTAAATTGATTTTATTCTTTAAGTTATCCCAAGATAAATCTCCACCCGTACTTTTAAATGTTTTTGTGAAAAGGACCCTTAGTTCCCAGATGCATGCTGATGATTGGTAGAAAAGTTTCACTAACAGACAGCTGTCATTTTTTTAATAGGAATGCCATTGAGAGTGGTTAGTTCCTTTCAACCTGGGATGCAAAAAGTAAAAGTTCATAAATGTGTTGTTGCTTGTGGCATATTCAATTGTGTAAAAGGGCCAGTAAACAGCATGGGTTTTTCTATGTCTGATAAATCATAGAGAAAGCAATAATTCTTGTCATGCTGTGATGGGTGAACTTTGAAACTAGAGGTGCAGAAATAGCTATTAAGTGGAGTGGGCATTAAGCAAGCAAAACGGACTTCTTCTGTACATTTCCCCCGCCAATCGCCATTGAGAAAATGTTGGACAGATGTGCATTTTACAAGACAGTTTTCAAATAAGTTGTATAGCCACGTGTTTTACAGTGATTTCTGAAGTGGCACCCATGCAGTTTGCTAATATTTCCATGAATCGTCAAACAAGCCTGCCCCTACTACCAAGGAGTGTTTGGGGAGATGTAGGCCACTTTCCAGAATACTTGGAAACCATTCTTGCAAAAATAATGTGCTTTCCTGCCAGTTTCTCCAAAAATGAATACAACTTCTTTACATTTTAAAGGTAGTTCAGCTAATCTGGATGTGCAGTTTGATTCTGCTTCCTACAATTTGTCAACATGTATATGTTATATAAGCATTTTTCATCACTTCTACCTATCGCTTACTTTCATTTTCTCTGACTATACCTTCCAAGTAGATTCTTGTTGGAAATGTGCCCCTTCTGCAGGGTCACCACAGATTTTTGCCTTCTGTTTCTGAACCCATTTGTTTTTTGTTGGCCATACTAAACAGAGGTGAAGTGCTTGTGCTCTCCTCTCTAAACATGTTAAAATTGGTATACACTTGATTGATACTTTTAATTTACCCGTATGTCTTTAGTATATGGTACTACACATACCTAGGGCCTGTAAATTAAATACTACTAGTAGGCTACAGCACTAATCATGGCACCCACTAAAGTAGCACTGCAAAACATGTCTCCAGGCCTTCCTTTGCAACCTTGAACTGGCAAATGAACCCTTTGGCTAGGCCTAAACCTTCCTTTTTAATACATTTGCCATCCATAAGGTAGGCCCTAAATTTCCATAAGGTAGGGAGCATGGCATTTAAAAAGTAGGACATGTTTTGCATGTCCTGGAAGTGATATACCTTCAAAGCCATTTTTCACAGTGGCATGGCTGGATCTCCAATAGGAAAACACTGGGTTACACTATAACTGCTTACAGTGCTTGGTTTTAGTTTAGGAGCAGCTAAAAACATGAGCCAATGACTCATTTTATTAGTAATTTAAAATCCAAATTAATGGTCGTCAGGTTTTATATTGCTGTTTTAGAAATTAAACGTTTAGAAAGTTGTAATTTCTATGCCAAAAACGCCTTTCTGCCAGTGTCACCAGACTGTTGAATGGCTCACCTGAGAGTTGGTTGCTCCCAGACAGTGGAGGAAAGGCTTGGGTATGGAGAGATGTTGCCACTCCTTGAACAGGATGGCCTGAGCGGCTATGCCCAGCCCTTTCCTCATCTTCAAAGGATGCTTACCATTTCACTGGCTGATGCATCTCACACCTAGGCCTGTGCCTCCCTTTGTCTTTTTAGCCAGTTTGACTCCAACCCCAGTGAGAGGGGGACCTGCAGCAACATTTGTTTAGAGAGATCACAAGGGATGGTTTTCCCATTACCACAGCCACACCTCTGGGGGACGGGGGGCACATGGAGCTCTGACCAAGGGACAAAGGGTCTAGCCATATTGGATTTAGGTAGGTTTTTGTTGATCCCTGCTTCAGATCCAACTTGAGGCTTGCTCCGCCGACAACTCATCAATACTCACTTTTTTACCAAGTAAGCTTCTAGGTCGGAAAGTAAACCTTCCATCAGGGCAAACCTGATTCCCATATATGACCTGTGTTCCACTGGAGTCAACCTTAACTTTTGACTTCAACCCACTGTTAGAAATTGGGTTGTTGGTTGACTGGGGTATGAGCCCTAGTCAAGCAGCAACCACCGTCCTAATCAGGGTAAGAAGCAGGCAAACCCTAAATTAACCTGTGCTCACCCTCTGGTAGCTTGGCACAGAGCAGTCAGGCTTAACTTAGAGGAAATGTATAAAGTATTTGTGCAAAACTTCAAACAGTAAAACAATGAAAACACCACACACAAAGATTACACACCAGGTTAAAAAAAATAGCTATTAATTTAATAAATAAAACAAGACCAAAACAACAGAAATCCAAGAAGTAGAACTTGAGCTATGAAGTTTTAAAGCATAAGCTGTAAAGAAGCTCTTGGAAGCAATAAGCGCTTACTTGGGATATCTGGTCGTGCCGGACCGAGATTGTAGGAAAGTAGGATCTGCTTCTTCTGGTTACCCCCACTTTTTGCTTGATGTTACACTGTTTTTGACTAGTCTGACTGGGATCCTGCTAATAACCCCAGTCTATCTGCTTTCTCCCTAAAATGTTATGACATGTACTTAAGTACACTCCAGATTGGATACTGGGGTACCCTTATCAGTCCCTAGTATATGGTACACATGGCATAGGTACCCAGAGGCCTCCCATGGGCTGAAGCATGTATTATGCCACCCATGAGAGGCCATGCAAAATGGAACAACAGGCCTGCCATTGCAGCCTGTGTAAGATGGTGCATGCACCACTTACTTTAGATATAGGTTTACTATATCTATAGGTCACTACACTTAAAGCCTATGTCACCCCTATTGCAGGCCTTGACAATCCTGAAGACAGGGTGCTGGGTTTTACGTGAGAGGGTGCCCATGCATGAGCAGGGCACCCCTGCAGCCTTCGAAGACCATTCTCCTGGGTTGTCGGTGACGCAGCCAGACATATAGGTAGAGGTGCATTATATGCTCCCGTAAAATGCTATCTCGAAAACGGCTGCAACAAACCATGTCGTGTTTGCTATCAAACACCTTGGAATCATACCTCCACACCGGTAACCGGTGTGGGAGGTATGATTCCACCCTTCAGAAGTAAGCTTCGTGGGGTCCCTGACCTTCCCGGTACCAGCCTTCTCGACCCGGACAGCACAAAATGGTTGCTGCTGACCAGAGACATTTCTGCCCTCCTGCTGCTGAGCCAAGCTCCTGCAGAGGAAGGCAGCACAATAGGCATCCTGTCACAGGGAGGTGTGACCACCTCCCAGACAGGATTTAGTGTATTGGAGCTGGGTGGGTGCACTTCCAAATTGCCTGAAAGTCTGCATGAGGGGCACATTTGGAGTCCCTGTGCATAGTCCAGTTCAAACCAGTCCTGGGAGCCGTTGGCTCCTGCTCTGGCGCGAAACTGGACAAAGGACATGGGAGTAACCTCCCCACTGTCCTGACCCTCCCCTGGGAGGCTCCCCTGAATCTGTCCAACCCTCTCCCGTGGGTACAAAAGGGCTTACCTGACTGTAGGACCCTAGATTCGACGTGGACAAGGTTCTGATCAAGAATCCACTGACCTTCGACCGTCTGGACACTCTGGACTTCGCTGGACTTCGACTGGGCCCGACTTCGTCTCCTTCTCCGTCCAAAGCATCGTCTGTGCCCGTGCACCATACAGGCCCCGTGCAGGACCTGTGGAGCATCGAGCATCAAGCACAACTGAAGTATCTCCCTTGGGGTGAAGGAGTCACTCCCCTGCATTTGCAGGCACCGTAACACAACTGACCGGTCTGCTGATCCTGAGCTCCTGAGGACTCCGAAAGCTTCAGCAACACAGGAGGTGGGTTCCTATGTTCCTTTAAGTTGAGCTGCCCTCTCACCAAGTTTGAGGCCAGTATCCCTCGTCGGGACCGCATAACCTGAACCCCTGCGCACCGCGTACTTTTGCAAGTGCATATGCTTGTTGGTGTTCCCCAACTTTGTGCATTAGTCTATCGATAGCCCCCACTGCTGCGCACATTTCATACAAAGGGCTTTGCCTCCTTGCACTCTGTGACTTTGTGAAACTGCTAGAGGTCCCCTTGCGACTCCTGTGCCTTCGGCCTGTGGGTCCACTTGAGGGACAACACTGCTTTTCTTGGGCTCCACTGGTTGCTCCAGGCCTGCCCTGACTCCCCTTGCTGTGGTGAGTCCTCTGGTCCTTGCTGGGCCAGACCGTAACCTTCTTTGACCTTCTTCGTGGGTTGCCACTGCCAAGGCTTGTTGGTGCTCCCGCCGGACACCGACCCCTCAACACTCGTAATCCTTCGTGGGACAGCTCGTATCCGGCTCCTGGTTATCCTCGACATCTCCTGGTCCCTGCAGCTGTAGAATCAAGGTCTCCTTCACACCTGAAGCACCCGACATCGGTGGGCATTCGTCTACCGAGCTCCTGGTCACTCCTGAGTGACCCAGACTCTGTCCCCTTTGCTTTCAGGTTCAATCCACTTGTGGGTTCCACCGGACACTTTTCTTCTTTCCAGCAGTGGCATTTCTTTGAAGACTCCCATTGAGAACGACTACGGTTTCCAACGCCACTTCAGCCCTATGCACCTGGCTTCCCTGGGATAGGTAACTCTGGTACTTCGGTATCCATGGATGGGGTGGCTCTCCCACCTTCTGTGTTCCAAACAGTTTCCTCGTAATCCACTGAGAAGGGTCCTTAAACTTTAAAACTGCAACCGCAACTCTCCCATTGAATTGTACGTAGCACGCAGTCGTGTTCTCACACTGCACTCATCCTCAGCGGGGTCCCTACTTACTCACCTTGGGTGGTTCCTTGGGGTCCCAGCGATTCTACACCCTCTAGACACTATCTTGACTCGAGTTGTGGTTCTTATACCACTATTTTAGTATATGGTTTGGTCTGCCCCGGGAGCCGACTGTGTATTAGTGCTACTTACGATTGTTTCTGTGCTACAGTATTGCGTGCTTTGTGTTTATCTGCGTGGTATTTAAGGTGTGTTATAATAATAAACATATATTCTTATAACTACTGTGTGGTTCTCCTTTCATTTAACCAATACAGTAAGATTACATTCTGGTAAAACAAGCTGCTTAACATTCCTTCAAGACTAAGCCTGAAGGCTGCTCTCCACAGCTACTACTTGGATAGCTTTCTAAGGTTATCTTTGACCTCTTAAATCACCATAAGGGTTGTTTGGACTGGTGCAAGGTGCCCACTTTAATCAGTGGACAGCATATACCAGGCCAACTTCTCACAGAGATAAAGTAAAATGTTCAAGCCGACCACAGTGGCGTGCGAACTTGATACAGGGACCCAGTGAGGCCCGCTGAACAAAAGTATCTGAATCTTGCTGCATTGACGTCGAAGATGTGGTGTGCAGCTGATGCGATGGGTCTATGTCAATTTGAGCATTGGTCACGATGTGCCTGTCGTGATCCACGCAGCAGCGGCAATTTTGTTGGCTTCGATGCGAGAAGAGCTGCGATGCAAAGATTCGTTGAGGATGCCGGTGACAGGGATGCGAAGACCTTGCACCAGAAAGAGCATCACACTTTGGTGGTACTGAAAGCAATGCGCTGGTTCTGGTCCACGCAACTGGAGTCATGCGCTGGTTCTGGTCCACACAACTGGAGTCATGCGCTGGTTCTGGTCCACACAACTGGAGTCATGCGCTGGTTCTGGTCCACACAACTGGAGTCATGCGCTGGTTCTGGTCCACACAACTGGAGTCATGCGCTGGTTCTGGTCCACACAACTGGAGTCATGCGCTGGTTCTGGTCCACACAACTGGAGTCATGCGCTGGTTCTGGTCCACACAATTGGAGTCATGTGCCGGTTCTGATCTACGCAACAGGGGCGATGCACCGGTTCTGATCTATGCAGCGGTGGGGATGTCCCGGTTTGACAGAGGATGCGTGTGTTTTGCTGGAGCAAAAAGCTTAGGCCCACTTCCAAGGGTCCTGGAGAAGGGTGTCACTACTTGGTGGGGCAGGCTCACAGATGGCAGAGTCCAGGTCCATAAGCAGGTAGGTTGGAAGTCTTACATCACTGAGACTTCAGTTCGGGAGGCCAGCCAGTTTGCAAGTGATGCAGGTCCAGCCCTTCTCACCCAGTCAGGAGAACAGCAGGCAGCGGGGCAGATCAGCAGGGCAGGAGTCCAGCAAAGCAGCAGTTCAGCAGATTGGCTGTCCTTCAGCAGCACATCAGTCCTTCTTCCTGGCAGAGTCTTCACATGTCTAGAGGTTTACTGAATCCATGGTGTCAGAGGTACAGTACTTAGACCCAGATGGTCCTTTGAAGTGAGGGAGACTTTAAAGACAGGGCTTTAAAAAGCACAGAGGTCATCCTTTCCTGACTCCAGGCTCACTACACGGGGGTATGCAACCCTTTGTGTGGGAACAGACACAGCCTATTCCGGTGTAAATCAGGCTGGGTCCAGCTCCTGCCTCCCATCCTCCCAGGTTCGCCTATCAAGTAACATCTAAGCTCCCATTGTATGTGGCTATGGAGGAGGATTACACAAAGCACAGCTGTCACCCACCCCAGACTGATCAGAGACAGACAGCTGGCATCAAATGGCTAAAGTAAGAAAATGCCAACTGTCCAACAATGGCATTTCCCAATTGCAATTTAAAATCCGACTTCACCATAAGTTAGGATTTTAAATTAGTATCCCAGATACATCAGACTTGGGGGTCTTATCCCAATTGGAAATTGCACTTCTAAAATGTAATAAAGCAATCCCAATATTATCCTATAGGAGAGATAGGATTTGCAGTTGTGAAAAACGAACTGGGAGTTTTTCAATATCAGGACATGTAAAACTTAAAAGTACATGTCCTGCCTTTTTAAATACATTGCACCCTGCCCTCTGTTTGTTCAGGACCTACCTTGGGGGTGACTTATATGTATAAAAAGGGACGGTTTCGGCCTGGAAAAAGGTTTATTTTGCCAGGTCGAGATAGCAGTGCAAAACTGCACACACATGCTCTGCAGTGGCAAGCCTGAGACATGGTTAAAGATCTACTTTAGTGAGTGGCACAATCAGTCCTTCAGACCCACTAGTAGTATGTAGTTTACAGGCCCTGGGTACAGGGGGTACCACTATGCTAGGGACTTGAAAGTAAATTAAATATGCCAATTGGGGATGAACCAAAGTTACCATGTTTAGGGGAGAGAGCACAATCACTTTAACACTGCTTAGCAGTGGTAGAGTGCACAGTCCTAAAGCCAGCAAAACGGAGGTCAGAAAAGTGGAGGAGGTAGGCAAAAAGTTTGGGGGGGGGGGGTGGAGACCACCCTAACGCTGTTAGGTCTAACACCCGGTCTACCAAGACCAGATAACCAAGGTTGGTGCTTTGTGGTTTTTTAATGATATTTTTAATAAAAACTTTAATAAATAATACTTCTGGTTTTACTTATTGGATGTTTGTTGTTTTAGTCTCATTCTATTTATTATAATGCATTCTATTTTTCTAAGTTGGTTTTAGATTTTTCTTGTATTGTGTTTTTACTTTATTACTGTTTGAATACTTGCACACTGTCTCTAAGTTAAGCCTGACTGTTTGTGCCAAGATACCAAAGGGTTAAGCACAGGTTTATTTTGGGAGATTAATGGTTCACCCTGACAAGGATTGTGACTTTTATTTGAAGTGGGTTCTCATCCCCTTTAACACTTCAATTTCTTATAATTCTCATTAACATGCTTTGAAGGGGGCAGGCTTAGAAATTAAGAGACACATATCACAAGCTTTGGCAACAGAACTACTAAGCAGGTTAAACAAATTTCCTAGGTTCATGCACCAGAGCTAAAGCGCACAGTACAGCGATGTTATAGGATCACACAGAACAAAACTCTCTAAGGTCACACCAATGAAGTAGGCTGCAGTCTTCGACCGCGTTAGTGAAGTAAGTGTTTCAAAGGCTGTGTCAATATAGATTTTGAAAAACTTCAAATGTGAGTCTTGATGAGAAGGTCTAATATAATGCCTAGAGGGCCTTCAACTTGATATGCACAGCAACTGTATGCATAGTGCAAGTGCACAGTATAGTAGCGATGGCACTTCTATAAAGCATTACGTGGCTGATTACTGCTTTACTTGGCGAAGTTGTTTAAACATCGCCTTCTATCTAGAATATTAGCATCTTCAAACTGCTGTTAATTTAACTGTTCTCCCATGAGGATTTTGAAGGAAGTGCCTCCATGTGTAAAGAGCCTCTCTGTAGTACTCTCTCCCAGTGCACCCTACACTGGATACTGACTTTCTCAGATTAAGAAGGTTGCAAAAAACTCACCTATTCAAGTAGACATACATCAAGACTACAATCATTCACTTTTTATCTGTCTTTTGCTCTGACCTAGGCATGTTGGTTCCATTTATCATGCTTATTCCTTGTGAGGAGTAGCCCAGTTTTCAATAGATGAAGTTCAGGAAATTAAATGACTTCTGCCACTGGGTGATGACTAAAGCATTTTTAAAAAGAAGTGCTGGGGTTGATGCATTAGAAGACTTAATGGGAGCAAGTCTGAAGATCACCTGAGTGTCATCAGCATACATTTAGTATTGAACTCCAACTGAATGTAACAAATGTGTCGGTGGGAGCATGTATAAGTAAAATAATAGTTGTGATAAAATGTACCTTTGAGGAACATTAAAGATCTTTTTAGATTCAGATTTAAAAGTGGTAAAGCTAACAGTTTGTTCGGTCAGTCAGAAATGACAAAACCCACTTATAAATAATGTTTCCGATTCCTATTTTTTAGAAGTTTCGGCAATGAGATTAGAGTGATTGATTGTGTTGCTGACAGCTGAAAAGTCTAATGGAACCAGCTTCCAAACATCCTCGACCACTGTTCCCCTTAAATCATCCTTAACTGCAATCGCCCCCTTTTCTGTGCCGTGGTTTGGTCTAAAGCCAGCCCAGAAAGGGTGCAAGACTTGATTCCCTTTGGTAAATGCTTGTATCTGTGAGAGAACTTTTTCAGTCTTTTACCCAAATATGATATCAGTGAGATCGTGTGAAAATTGTGCTTCTGCCATTTGTTAAACATGGACTTTATTGTTTATTCAAATTGTTGGAAAGTGGGTTATTAGTAGTGGTAAATATGCATCTACCACTGGCAATAAGGTCACTAACCCAGTCTAGAGCTCAGGACAGGTCTCAAATTATTCCTATCACAAAAAAGGCCCCGGGTCCATAATGATAGGGGGGTTCAGCCAAGGGCTGAGTGTACTTTTACGCGCAAAAGGGGATTCCCTTTTTAGGACGGTTCCCCTCACACACCAGAGGTGTCATGCTTCATCATAGGGGTGCCTCCTCACGTGAGAGACCTAGTCTCTACGCGGGCTACAACCCCCTCGCTGCGAGGGAGGAGCTCAGGGATGTTTTTTGTATGAGGTCAGCGGGTGTACTAAAACCCTATGTGAGCCTGGTGTGTTGTAAGTTAGTGCAGTGCTGTAATGTGAGTGATTTTAAAACTAACTACGGGGTTAGCTATGCTGCAACTTTTATTCAGCTACCCGGTGTCAGGATTCAAAACAGAATCTAGCTGGTAACACAGGTGCCGTCATTAGAGGCTTCTGTGTTGTGTCAAGACCAACATGTTTCGGCCAGCAGACCTACAATAGTGTCACGGCCTTCTTCAGGGTAAATGATATAGCTAACTGCAATAAATAAGTGTGAACTACGTGAAAAAAAAATAGAAAAACACGTGCAACAAATGGCAGTATGATACTGAACCAGTGATTTTAGCCTGTTCAGTATGTTCAACGCACAACCTATGATGGAGACAAAGAACATCATATCAAAAAATTGTGTACCATTGTTTGCACGAAATCAGAAAAACAATATAGCGCGAGTACAACTTGTATTAATACTCCCCATTCAATAATACATTGAAACACATTCCCATATTAGATCAATGTGTATGGTAATGAGATGCGTGTACACAATTTTTTGATATGATGTTCTTTGTCTCCATCGTAGATTGTGCGTTGAACAGGCTAAAATCACTGGTTCAGTATCATACTGTCATTTGTTGCACGTGTTTTTCTATTGTTTTTTTCACGTACTTCACACTTATTTATTGCAGTTAGCTATATCATTGAACCTGAAGAAGGCCGTGACACTATTGTAGGTCTGCTGGCCGAAACATGTTGGTCTTGACACAACACAGAAGCCTCTAATGACGCCACCTGTGTTACCAGCTAGATTCTGTTTTGAATCCTGGCACCGGGTAGCTGAATAAAAGTAGCAGCATAGCTAACCATGTAGTTAGTTTTAAATCACTCACATTACAGCACTGCACTAACTTACAACACACCAGGCTCACATAGGGTTTTAGTACACCCGCCGACCTCATACAAAAAACATCCCCGAGCTCCTCCTTCGCAGCGAGGGGGTTGTAGCCCGCATAGAGACTAGGTCTCTCATGTGAGGAGGCACCCCTATGATGAAGCATGACACTTCTGGTGTGTGAGGGGAACCGTCCTAAAAAGGGAATCCCCTTTTGCGCGTAAAAGTACACTCAGCCCTTGGCTGAACCCCCCTATCATTATGGACCCGGGGCCTTTTTGGTGATAGGATTAATGAGTGGGGAGTTGGTTCCCGCTGGTCCTTAAATCTCCTCAAGCCCCCTTTGTGTGATTACTCAATAAATTATTCCCATGCTCAACCCTGGGTAGCTTGGCTGCAAGCAGGCAGGCTTAACTTAGGAGACAGGTATGTAAAGCATTTAAAAACACAAATTCAGTGAATAATTAAGATACAACACCCAATAAAGGGCCACATGTATGAAAATTGGAAATAGCGATTACCTAATTGCGATTTTCTGAGAATCGCAATTAGGTAATCGCAAATTCCAATGTATGAAACTCCAAGAGTTTCATATACCGATTCCCAGTGGGTCGCAAATCGACCTAGCTCATTAATGTTAATGAGGTAGATCTCAATTTGCGACCCCCTAGGAATCGCTAAAATCATGGGGATGGTGGCCTGCTAGGATCAGCAGACCACCATGTCCATGATTGCTTTTAAATAAAGCAATCTTTTTTTTTTTTTAATGTAGCTCGTCTTCCTTAGAGGAACGTGGTTTGAGTTTAAAAAAAGAAAAATTAAAAGTTTTCTTTTCATTTTTTAAGAGCAGGCAGTGGTCCATGGGACCACTGCCTGTTCTTAAAAAAGTTTGTACTACTATTCCCAAAGGGGAAGGGGTGCCTTGGTGACCCCTTTCCATTTGCAAATGGGTTAACACCTACTTGAAGTAGGTGGTAAAATGCGAATGTTTTGCGACCGCATTCATGGTCACAAAACATTCATACATGCTGTTAGGATTCGCTATTTGGAAGGGACACCTTAAACACGCCTCTTCCAAATACCGAATTGCAAACCCATTTTGCAATTCGGTAACAGGTTACCGAATCGCAAAATGGGTTTTGATGCATGTAAAAAGCCTATTTTGCATTCACAAATGGGCCGATTCTGAGAATCAACCAGTTTGCGAACGCAAAATTGGTTGATACATGGGGCCAAAAATCCCACACCAATTTATAAAAATCAGAAATATTTTTATCTTTAAAACGACACCAAAACGACAAAAATCCTCTGTAGGGAACAGGCAGTGGCGGATAGTGACATTTATAAGTGGTGGGTGTAAGTTAAGGAAATGGCTGCCCCCCCTTATTTTTAGTGCGGCTGGAGTTCATAAGGCATTTCCTAAAACTACCCTTGAATCCTGGAAGTCACTGCAAGGATGTAAAGAGTGTAGATGTAGTGTGTGAGATGTCTGTCGACTTCAGGGTCCGACTACACCCCTAGGGTAGTGACACCTCTACACCTTCCCCATCGCTAAAATGTATTACCTGAACAGAGGCCCACCTAAATGTGGAGCCTAAAACCGAATTTATGCAACAATGTGAAATTGTCAACTCATAAGTGCACATTCCCCTTTCAGCTGCTTACACAGCAAAACTATGTTTCACCACACGTGTGAATGTTTGTTAGAGGAGCTGTGCAAAAATGCTCCAACATCTCAATAAATATCTTAAAGAGGACAGTTGAACTATCATAATAAATAGCCAGGAGCAACATTGACACAATGGGCTTGTGAAGATCCAAAACTGCAGTAGACACCAGACCAGTGCAAGAAGTGACTTTGTGCCACAATTACTTTAAATGGCCATGAACAAAAGCAGGCAAGGGAGAGTTTGATGTCACCCTAGTGGCTGGCTAATCACTTTACTCTGAGCTCTCTACTAGCAGGCATTCTATTGTCTGTTCAGCCATATGTGGCGCCTCCATTACTATTACGATTTTGTCCCTGAGCCCCCCCCCCCTTCATTGCAGCAGAGAAAGCACATTTAAAGCAAAGGACCTCTTTAAAATAAACCTGTTTCCCGTCCACACACAGGCCCACTACCTGCGTCCGCTCAGCCGTGTTTCATTCGCATTAGTTAGACCATATTACTCACAGCCTTCCAGTCTTCACTGCAAATTGATTTTGAGCAAAAGGATATTCAGTGACCAAGTGTGAGGGCTATTTTATTGGTTTAATAAATCAGCAGCAGAAAGCAAGAGCGGCATGAGTTGTGTTTCCTTTTCGAGTTCTGCAGTGCCAAAACCCTGATGACCCAAAGAGGCAAACAGTGCAGACTCTTTTTTTTTTTCTGCACCATTATGGAAGTTATCAAAGATAAAAAAAAAAGTGTACCAACTGCTACCAAGGCTATATGTATTATGTCTGTGGTTTTTTAAATAGCCAACGTCACCGGAGGCTAAAATGGTGATCCAATTCCAGATATACACATGTATGTGCCAGCCACACATCGACTTGTCACAGTGGCCCGTTATGTGCAGCAGCAGTACCGTGTGCGATTAGGGGGGTCGTGGGTGGAGGGGAAATTGGAAGTGTTAAACGGACAGCAGGTGTGCGAGCAGAATAACAATTGTCAAGCATAGCCGCATTTGTCAAGCTGTAGTTTTCCATAAATTGATGCAGATATTTAAAGTAAACCGAACATGCACAATCGATCCGCTCTACAATCATGCTTTTTGGGAATATTCTTTTAAGATGGTGCTGCTGATTTTCGATGCGAGTACAGACTTAAATGTTTTATTAACCTAAAAAATAATGTCTTGTGGGAACTTTAAGTTATGCGGAAGCGGTGTGTGATCGGGGCCCTGGTGTGGTGTCTGTCCTGCAAGGGCCGCCTTCACGAGCACATGGGAGCGTGCACTGTGACAGCCGGTGGGCATAGGGACTTGCAGTGCTGCTCCGCCCGGTTGTGTGTGTGTGAGTGAGTGAAGCGGTGAGTGATAGTGTGCATGGGGCCCTATAGAACCGAGCGAACCCAGCTCTCTTCCTCCCGTCAGGGATTGCAAACGCTGTAAAGTGCTTGGATGCAACACTGCGGCATAACACAAAATACCAATAAAATAGTATACTTCTATTTTTCAGAACTATTTACAGCTCCACAAAATGGGTGTAATTTTTGCCTTACCTGACAACCGTTGTAGACGCTGTACACTGGCACTGCAAGGAACTTGCAGGGCCTTCAGTCTCCGCTCCAGAGCTCAATGAATAATGGTGGCATAAACTGTTGCTTGAACAAACAAACTAACCAATCCTGGAGCTGCTGTTAGAGAAGCGACAGGATTGGTTTGAGAAGGCTAACCCAGCGTTCCATTGCAGACTGGTGGCCTATGTCTGCAATCCACTGGGCTGTTTAAAACAACTCGGAATGGTACGGGCTCAAGTGAGCATGTCGGGCTGGCCATCAAAGGACAGCTGGCCAATCCGACAGGCGCACTCCGCACTTTAGGCTTTAGTCATCCATGATTCCCTGCTGCCAATCAACACGGGGATTATCCCCACCCTGGCTCTCACTCGCGCTAGAACAGCGCACGCATGGCACAGCACAAAAGTTTATAATAAAATGGTAATATCCATTTTCATTAATTTACATTTGATGCTGCACTCTCATCAGGCGGGGCGAAGCTCCTCTGCACTAAGGGAGGAACTGACCCTGGGAACAGGAAATATGCATTTTTAAAGATTTAGCAATATATAGCACTTGGAAACCTATAGCCCCACTCTGGGACATCTGGTCGCACTTGACCAGGGCGAAGTCAAAGTTTCAGGCCGACTACGATGGAGCCCTGCTCGGATACCCCTTGCGGTAGGCCTTGGTCGAGATTTTACCTTCTGACTTAGAAACACCTCTGGAGCTTTTTTTGCCGGAGTTCCTCTATGCTCTTCATCAGTCCTGATTCGGTGAGAGTTTGCTGGCTTGCTTTTCAGGGAGCTCCCGGTCAAACTCTGGAAGTCGGACCTCCGGAGCTTTTCAGCGGGACGAACCAGCAGGTCAGGCCAGCTCGCGGTTGAAAGTGGCCAGCTCTGCTCTCACGGTTGAGTCGGTCCCCTTATGGAGCTTTTTTTCTAAAGTTGCTCCAAACTCTGGAATCCCAATCTATCCCACCCCACACTACCACACTCTACCCCACTCTCTTATTCTACCCCACTACACTCTGCCCCAATCTACCCCATGCAACTCTACCCCACTCAACTGCACCCCAATCTTCCCCACTCAACTCTACCACACAATTCTACCCAATCTACCACACTACTATCTACTGCACTCCACAGTAACCCACCCAATGCTACACTACTCTACCCCACTCCACTTTACCCCACCCAACTCCACTTTACCCCACTCCACTCTACCACAATCTACCCCATTCCACCCGTCCCCACTCCTCTTCCAATCTACCCCAATGCAACCCACTTAAATCTACCCCACTCCACTCCAATCTGCCCCACTTTACTCCACTACAATCTTCTCCACTACAATCTACCCCACTCTACCTGATTGTACTCCACTCCACTCTACCACCAAGCTATCTCACTGAAATCTGCCACATTACACTACAATTTACCCCACATTACTCTACTACAATATCCCCCACTCCAATATACCCCACTCTACCCTACCACAATCTTCCTCACTCTACCCTACCTCAATCTATCCCTCCCCACCCAACTCCACTCTACCCCAATCTACTGTACTCCGCTCTATCCCAATCTACTCTACTGCACTCTGCCCCAATCTACCCCTCTCCACTCTACCCCAATCTACCCCACCTCAGCATACCCCACTCCAATCCATTCTACTCCACTCAACACCACTCTTCCCCAATCTACCCCTTTCCACTCTGCTCCAATCTACCCCAATCTACCCCACTCTATCCCAATCTACCCCACTCCACTCTACCCCAATCTTCCCCACTCCTTTCTATCCCAATCTACCACACTCAAGCCTACCCCACTCCACTCTACACAAATCTACCCAACCCCTCCCCAATGCACACCACTAATGTTTAGCCATGCTGAACATATGCCACATTGGTGCACAACATGGCTAAAACATAATGCCAAAGCAAGCATGCGGAGGACAATTGCCGAAAAAGAAATATGGAAATTATACAAGGGATAAAACTAAACAAAGCCCCCGAGCCAAATATGATCCTGTTTGAGTATTTCAAATTCTTCATTGAATAGTGGTCAGCTTGATTATACCATTCGATAGAAAAGACAATGTATCTGACCCAGGTAGCTACAGATTAATCAGCCTAATTGATATGGAAGGGAAAATCTTTCCAAAAATAATTCTGAAACAGTTGAGTGTGTAGGCTGAAAAATGCCCCACACCCCAAATACAGGGTGAATTCAGGAGTGTCCTCTCAACCATTGATCAGATGTTCAACCTTGCGCATACTGTCCATGAGTTCTCCATTAAGAGACTAATGCCCCTGATTGTGGCTTTCCTCTACTTCTTGCAGGGTTTACCCAGGTCAGTAGCTGGCTACTTTGGAGCAAACCAGACTGCCTGGGTCACACATTGGCCCGTCTAAGAATAATTGTAGGTCTCTATATAGATTCGAAAGTGCAAGCCAGTGGGGTTCTAAATAGCGCAAAGTAGACGGTTCAGAACAAACAGATGAGTTAAGCAAAGCTCAATTCTGTCCCCAGTTTTGATTACTCTTTACACACATGCTATGATCATGCATTACTGGCAGCATCCTCCGACAACCTGAGAAAAAAATAACAGAAGGATCCTGCAGCTTCTGCATGTAGTTGGCATATGTAGATGCCTCCATTTTTCTGGCAAGAGCACAACCTTCCCTGCAGCTCCAGCTAGCCGCAACGGAAAAATTATTTGCCAATAGACATTTAAAAATTGATTGATCAAAATCAAAGGTCTTGATATGGGCCTCCCCATTCGAAAAGGACATTGTGTAAACCATTTAAACTGGGTAACCAGACAACAGAGTCAGCAAGTACCTTTTAATTACCTGTTTAAACACTTGTGGAGAAATCATTTGAATGATACATTGGGGGAGCAGGAGCACAGAGAGCAAAAAAGGCGTTACACAGTTCGCAAAAATACATAGCAGTGTAGAAACAAAAAGCCTTGAAACCGGAGTACAACCATAAGGAAAATTAATCCTGTGTTACTCTGTGTAGATCTGGCGAACAATAGATTGACTTGGGAGAAGTGTGTAAAAGAAAAAAAAATGGGTGTTAATCCTTTGCAAGTAACAACGGTTATGTAAGAAAAAAGATGTATGGTAAAAATCTATCTAAGAAATAACTTCCACCCCCCCTATCTCTACTATGCCATTAAGTGGCAATTTAATATGACCAACCACATGATAGTCACAACATGGAAAGAAGTCCTTACATTTAGGAACCCAATTATGCTCAGTCTTTACAAAGTTCTATCAAGATTGAATATGAACATCTACTGGATCCATCTGCTGGTACTAATCGCAGCAAAACAAGTCAAACTTCTGATGAAACAGCAACTATGTGAGAGCAGAGACAAAAACAGCTTAATTGTGGAGTCCAAGAAAAGCATCACCTAGCCTAATGTATTTACTTTTGACAGTGGGTGGGCACTTCATTGACCCTATACATTATTTGATCACTGAAAAAACAGTCTCTTCCTGGTACAGAGTAGTATTCTGCCCCTCGATGATCAGCATGTCAGGAGAGCAAACTAGGTCATGGTTGTGTGTATGCATACCATGCCATCCTGCCGTCAAAAGGACACACTAGCAATGATTTATCTCTTGACCAAGTTATCCAAGCATGGGCCGCTTCCTGGATGAGGCATGGCATCTTCACTGGTTATAACTGAAAGCGACAAAAAAGACTCCAATCATCTTAGCACACATCTTCAGTTCTTCCTTTTCTAGGGCCCACCATAGGGGTGACCTTTATGTAATAAAAGGAGAATTTAAGGCTCGGCAAGGTTTTTTTTTCCATGTCAAACTGGCAGTTTAAAACTGCATTCAGGCTACAAGGGCAGACTTGGGATATGTTTAAAGGGGCTACTTGAATGGGTGGACCAATAAGTATGGCAGGTCCACTAGTCCCGCTTAATTTACAGGCCCTAGGCATATGATATGCAACTTTACTTGGTACTTATGTGTAAATTAAACGTGCCAATAAGGTATAAGCCAATTTTACCATGTTGTAGGGAGTAGGCATAAGCACTTTAGAACTGGTGAGCACTGGTAAAGTGCACAGTGTCCTAAGGACAACTAAAAACAAATTCAGAGAAATAGGATTGGTGAAGGCAATAAAGTTTGGGGGTGACCCTGCAGAGAGGGCCAAGTCCAACAAATATCATTTAACAAAGTCCAAAATAAATCTATAAGCTGTATTAGAAAGTGATTAGAAGTGAGAGCAAACTTCCAATCCATAGGAATATGAGCTGAGAATTGTGTAGACATACTCTGTAAACACCTTTTTCTTTTCAAAGGCTAAAGGAAGGCACATTGAGTCTGCAGACAGGCTTTAGTGCCTGCCTGGAGACTCCTTAGTTAGTTAGAGTGGAGACCGAAAGAATAGATGTCTTCTAATTGAGCAATACCTCTGATTTTCCACTGGGAGCAAGGCCATCTAAGAATTTGCACAGGCTCTTTTTGGTGCTAAGATTAGTTTAGTAATGGAGAGGAATGAAGGGAATAGGGACATTTTGAGCTACTGTTAGAAATGTTGCAATATGTTTTACTTTTCTCTTGGTTGGGCAATGTCATAGCTGCTATCTTGTTTATTTTCATAGAGACTACTATGCATATTGTGTACACTAGGATAGGTTTTTGATTTTAATGAAATCATAAACGTATATTCCTTATGTAGTCTTGAGTGTGTCTATTCATGGTGAAATGAGGTTTGTAGTCCTGTAGTAAAGGACCATCTTTTGTGTGGTGTATCTCCAGATTTTTGCCTTGACTGACTTGGCTGGCTGTAGAGCTCTCAGCACTTTGCATCTGCTAAGAAAGGGTAAATTGCTGTGCTCCCCACCTTTAACCATGATGAAATTAGTATACTCCTAATTGTCCTTATACTTTATCTACAAGTCCATAGTATATGGTACAACGTATACCCAGGACCTGTGAATCAAATGTCACTGGTGGACTAAAGCACCCATTGTGCCATTCCACAATAGTGACAGTGTATAACATGGCCTCTGACATAGATTACTAAACGTAGATTTTTCACCTTGGAATATTCCCCAGATGTCAGATTTGATCTGGGAAAACTTTGAAGCAGACTCCTGTGTGCCGGGATGTGACCCCTGCGAAACTGCGTCAACTTCGGCCATGCCGGATGTGACTTGCGCAGTTCTATATAGGTGCCAGCATTTCACGTTGACATCAGTTTCTTTCTTGAATCTTCTTGCCCTGCAGATACAGTACTTAAATCAAATTATTTGTGACCAGTGTGCAGATTCCTACGTTGGGATCTTTTCAGGAAAAAGAGTCCAGTTCTCAGAACTGGGAGGATGGGGGGGGGATGGTGAGGAATCTGCGTTTGGATGAAGCCTCTACCAGAAAGAGTCTTTTATAAAGGCAAGTAACTTGTTCTTCTGATAAAAACATATGACTCCAGATTTCTCACCTTTAAATAGATACCAGACCAATAACCCTCAGAAGTGAGTCTCTGAACTGGCTCAAAGTCCTGCAGGTCCGAGCGGGCAAAGTGCCAATCTGGACGGACCTAGCTGTCCAGACAGTAGTGCTTCATGAATGTATGGTGTAGCCACAAACAAAAATAGGGGAGAAGGAGGTTAAGGCTAGGTTCACCCTCCTGAGTATACGTAGTGTAACAAAAATCCGTGAGTGACGGATCAACAAACCTAGCCAGGGGAATGGGGGGTTCACTTAATGAGTGAAACACACCCCTGTCTTGGGAAAAGAAAATTCTTTTCTTGAGTCCCCTCACTCACCAAGGGTTGCCCCAGGTGACATGCTTCATCATTGGGGCCATCCCAAACATCTACTGTTTGGGTGCGTGCTGCGACTTGCGGAATTACGTAGGAGCACTTTTTTGAGAAACTATGTGTAGTGCAGTGTTGGGGGAGCGGTGTAAGTGACGTTAAAAATACCCAGCTAGTGAGCTAATATTTTATTCTTGCTCCTAGTTGGTATGGATAAAAAGGGGGTTAATAATAGGGAAAAAGTAATTGTTATGTGATTACAGTCCCTAGTATTTCGTCGACGTGTTTCGAGGTATCCCCTAAACCTCTTCTTCAGGACCACATGGGGACAAGCCCCATATGTACCACTGCGTGAAAAACCTATAATAAAGAAAGCTATAGTACAAAAATATAGATGCACACCTAATGTGTGGGCATCAAGAAAAATACATATGGTTTTGAATTAGACTCGTAGTATTTATTTTTAGGCAATAATAAGCCTCCTGGTTAACCTGGGTGGAGGGGCCTGTAGTAACCTTGGCTCAGCACACCTCCATCATTGTGACCTGCTCGTTCCCAGGGCGGACCGAATCTTGTATGGTGTAGCCACCTAGCAAATATCCAAGACAGGCACTCCACATATTAACGCAGTGATAGCAGCCTTGGCTGTGGTAGAATGAGCCCGCAAGTCTTCAAGAGGCTGCTTCTTTGCTAATGCATACCCGATCTTAATGCAGAGCCTAAAGCAATGCGAATGATGCTCTTCTGCACTGCCTTGCTCTACTTTGCTCCAGAGAATCCAATAAAGTGCTGATTGTCCACTCTTTATTCTCTGGTATGCTTCATATAGAAACTTCGATCCTTTTTTGGATTCAATTTATGTAGCCTCTCCTTCTCCTTATAGGGGTGAAGTGGCATAAAAAACATCAGGAGGGTGATGGTTTTCCAGACAACAAAAGGGAATCACCACCTTTTGCAAAAAGGAGGCAAGAGTCTGAAAAACAAGCATGTCTGGGCAGAACTGGTGTATGGAGGGTTAACAGAAAGTGCCTGGAGTTTGCTCACCCACCGTGCTGATGTTATGACAATCAGGAAAACTCTTTTAACAGTGAGCAACTTGAGAGGATAGCTATGCATAGGTTTGAATGGGGAACACATGAGAAAGGTCAAAAACAAATTTAAATCTGGGACATAACAAAAGGGGAAATACATGTAGCCCTTTAAGGAAATGCATCATAGTTGCTTCTTTAAATAACAAAGGCTAGTCTGGCAACCACAAAAAGGCCAAAGTAGCCAACAGATAACATTTAAAAGACAATGGCCAGAGCAAGGCATTGCTGTGCTAAAGGCAACACAAACAACAAAACCTCAGACAAATTGGCATGTTTTGCGTTGACCTGTTTGGTCGCGATTCAGGTCACAAACTTGTCCCAAAAGCAGGTGTATACAGAAATGGTACAGGGATTCCTGGCTGCCAGGATAAGGTCTACGGCCTCTGGAGGAAGGTCAAAAGATCTCAACTGTCGCCGATCAATCTCCAAGCATGGGGGTGGAGTGTCCATAGGTTTTGGTGCAGGACCGTGCCCTGCTAATGGAACAAGAGTTCCGCCCAAAGGGGCAACCTGATTGCAGGACAGATACTCATGCCCATTAGTTTGGAATTCCCTACTCTTTGTGCCCAATAAGGGGCCACTAGGATGACTTGGGCCCTGTCATTCCTGATTTTCAGAAATCTGGGCAGGAATGGTGTGAGTGGGAAGGTGTACAGGAGCCCCAAGTTCCAATCTAAGCGGCCTGTGCCTCTGAGTGAGAGCTGCTTAGGAAACTGCAACAAGCAGAAGTGCTGACTTTGCCTGTTCACAGCGGTGGTAAACAGATCCAGCCAAGGTTCTCTCCATTTGCAGGAAAGCCTTTGTGCCACCTCTGGATATAACTGCCTGTGAGAGGCTGGCTTGGTATATGATGCACACTTATGTAAGCGGGCACCCTGCACCAATCCAGACAACCCTTATGGTGATTTTAGTGGTCTTAGACAACCTTAGAAAGCTCTCTCAGTGGAAGCTGTGGAGAGCAGCCTTCAGGCTTAGTCCAGAAGAAGTGTAAAGCAGCTTGCTTTACCAGAATAAAATCTTTTAAGTATTGATTAAATGAAAAAGAACCACACAGTGTAATTATAAAAATATGTATTTATTATAAGACCCTCACTAACACATTTAGATATCTCCTAGCCGGAGATATACCCAATACACACAATACTTTGCACTAGAAACAGCTAAGTAGCAGAGTATACACAGTGGTCACCAAGGGGGGACCAAACCATATATTAAAATAGCGGTATACAAACCACGACTCAAGTCAAGACAATACTCAGAGGACGTAGAAGTGCCGGGGACCCAAGGAACCACCCAAGGTGAGTATTTCGGAGCCCCATGGAGGTCGTGTGCAGTGTGGGAACATGACCGCGTTCTCCGTATCAATCAACGTGTAAGTTGCGGTTGCAATTTTAAAGAAGAAGGACCCTTCCCAGTGGACCCTGAAGAAACCCAGTGGAAGACAGAAGGTTGGAGAGCCACCCCACCCGTGGATACCTTAGGAACCAGGATACCTGCCCTAGGGGAGCCAGGTGCATAGGTGTGAAGTAGCATCGGAAATCACTGTCAAACCCACTCAAGGCCTTCAGGAAAGTGCCGCTGCTGGAGAAGGTGAAAGTGTCCAGTGGAACTCAAAGGTGGAATCAATTCGAGGAGTGCTTGAAAGCAGAGGGGACAGAGTCTATGCCACTTGGAAGTGACCAGGAGGCACGGAAGACGAATGCCCACCAATGTCGGGTGCTGTAAAAGAGTTGACAGTGACCTTGGAACCGCAGCTGTGTGGACCATGCGATGCTGTAGAAGACCAGGAGCTGTACACGAGCTGTCCCACGTCGGATGTCGAGAGTTGAGGGGTCGGTGTCCGACGCGAGCACCAGCAAGTCTTGGCAACTGCCAACAGCGTGGAAGTAGAAGAAGGTGCAATGTCGGGACCAGCAAGGTCCAGGAGACTCACCACAAGCAAGGGAGTCGGGGCAGGCCCGAGCAATCCGGGGAGCCCAAAAGAATTTAAAAAGACCCTTAAGAGGACTTACAGGCCGGAGGCACTGGAGTTACAGAGGACCTCAAGCAGCTCACCAAGGATGCAGGCCCACGGTGCAAGTGATGTGGTGAGGGCGAAGATCTTGGTTACTGGAGATGCGTGAGGTTGGGGGTACTTGGAGCCTGGAGATCTTGGTGGAAGGAAGCAAACAAGCCTTTGCAACTGCAAGTCGACGCGGTGCACAGGGGTTCAGTTCCTGCGGCTCCGACGAGGAATACTGGCCTCAAACTTGGTGAGAGGACAGGGCAGGCCTCGAGGGATGTGAAGAACCACCACCTGTGTTGCTGAGCCTTTTGAAGTCTGTAAGAGCACAGGATCAGCATAAACGTCAGCTTAGTTGCTGTGCCTGCAGATGCAGGGAAGTGACTCCTTCACTTCAAGGGAGATTCCTTCAGGTGTCGGATGTCCACAGGCCCTCGACGGGTTCCTGTATGGATCACAGGCATGGACATTGCAGCAGACGAGCAGGGAGAAGAGATCAGGAGCAGCAGGAGTCTTGCCGACTGCAGCCTTGATGCCCAGAGCGCCCAGACAGTCGAAGTTGAAGTGGTGTCTGAATTGTATCATGTCCCACGACGAATCTAGGGACCCACCCACAGGTAAGCCCTTAAGTACCCTAAGGAAAGGGTTGAGATGATACAGGGGTCCCTCCCGAAGGACAGCTGGACAAGGGGGAGGATACTCCCCTGTCCTTTGTACAGTTTCATGTCAGAGTGCGAGCCAACAGCTCCCTGAACTGGTTTGAACTGGACTATGCATGGACGGCACCAAATGTGCCCTGCACGCAGACTATGTGGTGCTGGCAAGCGCTCTCACCCTGCCCCAATACACTAAACCCCGTCCGGGAGGTGGCCACACCTCCCTGTGATAGGATGCCTATTGTTCTGCCTTCTTCTGCTCGAGCTTGGCTCAGCAGCAGAAGGGCAGAATCATGTCTCTGGTCGGCAGAAGCCATAGTTTGCTCTCCGGGTCTAGATGACTGGTACCGGGAGCACTGAGGACCTAACGGAGGGCCTTTACAGTGCTTGGAATCATACCTCCCACACCGTTTACTGTTTTGGGGTATGATTCCAACATGTTTGATACCAAACACAACAGGGTTGGTTACAGCCAGTTTCGACATGGTCATCGCTTTGTTGCGGTGCCCCTCTATATGTTATATGGCTGTCTCACTTACAACCCGGGAGAATGGACTCCGGAGGCTGTAGGGGTGTCCTGCTTATGCAGGGGCACCCTCACACTTGGAACCAAGCACCCTGCCTTCAGGTTTGAAAAGGCCTGCTGTAGGGGTGGCATAGGTTTTAAGTGCAGTTATCTTAGATATAGGGAAACCTATATCTTTCGTAAGTGGTGCTATCACCAGCTTACACAGGCTGCAATGGCAGGCCTGTAGTGATAGTTTGAATGGTCTCCCATATGTGGCATAATACATGCTTCAGCCTATGGGGGACCTCTGGGTAACCTATGCCCTGGGTACCTTAGTATCATATACTAGGGACTTATAAGGGTACCCCAGTATCCAATCTGGGATGTACCCAAGTACTTACCATAACAATTTAGTGGAGAAAGCAGAGAGACTGGGGTCCTGATCAGCAGGTTCCCAGTTAGATTAGTCAGAAACAGCATTACATCAAGCAAAAATTGGGGGTAACCATAGAAGCAGATCCTACTTTCCTACACTGCCATTTGTGCTCCACAAGGCATCAACGGCTAAGCTTGTCCACCCTGGCATTCAAAAATCCTGCCAGGTGCTGCACCATTAGAAAAATCCCCCAGCGTTCCAGCCACATTGAGAGGCACAAAGTCACCTGGGGCATGACCCTACCCCTCCTTGCTTGTTGCAGTTCAACATGGCAGTTGGGGTGTCTGTGAACATTTTAACTAATCTCCCTTTGATGCTGTTGCCACGGAGACTTCAGGTCCCCCTGCAGAGCCTGCGTATGCCACCTGGGGTGTGTTAACCGCAGGATACAGAAAGCCATCAGTTCCGGCAGTCTCTGGGGTATGAGCCATCCTCACTGAGTTCAGGGACAGAGGCTAAACATTGAGATCATAGCTCAATTGTCCTTGACTCTCCATTGAGGGTGATAGGTGTGGACACAAGGAGAGATGGGTTTCACCATCTTGGATTTAGGCAAAGAGGTTCACTGTGGGATTGTTTGCTGTCTGGCACACTGGAAATGCTGCAAACATGGGTAGGTTTACCACTGTTAATTTTCCCTTTAGGTTAGGGTGGGCCCAGGAGCCATTCCCACCCACAGGCTGATGCCAGGCATAAATGTGGCACCCACAGTACCCTCCTCAGAACACTACTGGACCACCTTCATAAGGTCAGAAGAGGTCTGAAACGGATATCTGAGACCTGAACAGCTTTCCCTCTTGTACCCAGGACAAAGAAGAAGGCTCCAAGGGACAACAGGCTGGCCTCCTGTTCAGGCCACACAGATGCAACATGCTACAAGAGGGCTTTCCTTCAAGTGCCCAGCTCACTAGTCCCAACTGGACTTGCCTGGACCCAGCTGGTGGCTTCTTCTGGAGTGAGTCTTGACCATTCCCCAACACCCTCCTCCGTGCCTCTTCTGATGTCCAAGAATCCCCTGGGGAGTCAAAGTGTTCTCATCCTAGCATCCTGCGAATCCTGGGACATAGAAACTTTTTGGCTCCAATGACCTCTGGAGGACTGGGACAAGCTTGCCAAGCCAATCCGAGTGCTGTGCATTGCTGCTGGGCTGAAGATTCAGGTTTCCCTTGCTTGGAGGTTTTCCAGGGCAGCAAATCAGGTTCCGCAGGACCACACGGAGAAGGTATCCAACCTGGTGGATCCCTCTTCGGCTACAGCCTGCCACCTTCCCAACTGGAGGTATCAGACCTCCAAAAAGGTGAGTTAGTCCGACGGTAGAAATCTTCACCCGGCGAATGGGTAAAAAGAATCTGGCTGGCAAGGGATCTTCATTGAATGCAAAATTAAAAATGTCTCCCTATCTGAACTGTGCCACAAAGTCTGTGGATTCATCAGGACCTTCTCTGATGGCTATCCGACCTTGTGGAGCGCATCACTGCCACAGCCTGCTGCCTTGCTCTGCTGAAGATACCCCACTGAAGATTTTGAACTTCCGTTTCAGAGACTAAGCCTGAAGGTAAAAACTTCCAACCAGGTTGAACCTTGTTTCTGTATTCGACCCAAGCTCCATCGCCGCCTGCCTCAAATTGCACCTTGGTCCCTGTCTACAGCAACCAGATTATCGTCGTTGGCATTTAAGGCTTTTTGGCCCTATTTTTAACTTTAACCTTTAAAAATTCATATCTCTAGTTCCTCAAATTTGATTTGTGTTGTTTTGGTAACATTTTTATATTCAAATTTACTCTTGTTGTCTAAATTGGTGTGTGAGTCTTTTATTGTTCGATTTTTGATTTATTACTGCTTTGGTACTGCATAAATAACTTATACGTTTCTTAAGCCTTTCTGTTCTGTGCCATAGCTACCAGGGTTTGAGCTCAGGTTAGTTTAGTGACTTCAGCTCTTCACCCTAACTAGGGTTGTTGTTATTACTTGAGGCCAGTAGTGTGCCCCCTCAACTAATACTTACAAGTCCAATAATAAATACTCCTGTGAGTCTCATAACTGATTGTTGCCTAATTCACACCTTCCTCATGTAATGCTCAGTGAATTGCGTGATTCACAGTCCACCAGGTTCTCTGTTTCATGATGGTATGTATACTAAGTCTGCACTATCAGTGGGTCTAGAGAATCTACATCTTGGACTGTATTCTGCAGGGATTCCAGAAATTGTATCTGGGTATTAGATCTCCAGTGTTGTAAGACTGCACAGTGTAATGACCGACAAAACAGTGGCATGCCATCTGCATCTATGGTTTGCGTTTCCTGAAATTTTTGAAAAGTCACACACTGACATCCAAAGATATCTTAACATTCACCATTTCTGCTTGCAGTGCAGACCAGTATGTCATAAGTGACAGACATGTCCAAAGAATGTGCAAATAATCCCACCATCCTTCCCACAGCACCAATATTTTGTGTCGGGGCACAGGTTGTACTAGAGTAATTTCTGAGGTGTCCCAATGCCAGCCATGCAGTATCTTGAAGGAACTGAATTGAAGCCTCGTATCTTGCAGGCCCTCTCCAGGATGCCAATTCTTCTTTAGAACAGGCTAGTCCCAATATTTACGTCCATTCTTGTCAAAACTGTGATGCTATTAGGGTTGAGAATAGGTCAATTGTGGTTCCATATAGCCCAAAGATAACTGCCTGTAATTTCCCAATTTCGTGAGCTAATCATTAATTGTAGATGTTTGAGGGCTTTGGGGCAGGGGACCTATAACTGCTTTCAGACATTGAGTGAGTTAGAGGTATCTTCACCAATGGTTAGTAGGGATTTCAAATTATATCTCAAAAGTTCTAAATATATCACGATTATGGAATCTTTAATGTGTTTACCACCATCTCTACACTAATCAGTCCAGTAAACAGTATTCCCATCGATTATGATTTTAGTATTGTTCCACAGTGGGGTGTCTTGTTTGAGGTGAGTTATAGGTGAGTTTCAAACAGTGTATGTACTGTCTTCCAACTATGCCTCAAGTTTCCTGTGTGGCCATGAGGATTCTTTCAGTAGTCCCTCATACGGGAATACGGACATTGTCATGAAACAGCTATGCCAAAGGGGCCAACTTGTGTGCTAAAAATAATGAATACTGTTAGATTTGGGGGTCTCTAGTTGGCAGAGGTAGGTACCCTTGTCCAAATAGGGACCCTTGAGTCTAGTCAGGGAAAGTAGGTACACTCCTGAAATAACCCCTGCTCACCCTCTTGGTAGCTTGGCACGAGCAGACAGGCTTAGTTCAGAGGCAGTGTGTAAAGCATTTGTGAACACATACAGTAATCAAGTGACAACACTACAAATGGACACCACACAGGTTATATATTTATAAAAATAGGTATACTTTATATAGATTTATCACAAGACCATAAATGACAAAAATAATCCACAATACTGTCAAGAGTGCTTAGTTCTGATCAAAAAGGCTTAATTCAAGGTTCTGTGCGAGTCGGTAGCCTCCTCCGGCTACGGCGATGTCGAGAACAAACAGAGTCTAACAAATCCAGCTGACCGCGTCGAGACGGGCCAACTCAGCGTAGACAGACTCGGTCACAGTACCTTTTACTTGAAGCGGCAGGCACGGGCGTGCGAGCCGGATGGCTGTACGTCGCGATCGCGATGCTAGATAGAAGCGTTGCAGGACGCGTTGTCCCTCGATGCGGTGCAGGCAGCGGCTCGTTGACGTCGTCAGGACGGAGTCGGTGAGACCAAGGCCGTGCGTTGCAGGGCGAGACGGTGCTTCGAGGCGGTGCTGGCAGGTTGCGGTGCGGCGACAGAGCCGGATTCAGGAGCTGGCGTCGATCAGTCCGGACAGCGGTGCGAGTCGGGCGGTGCGTCGCAAAGCGTGCGAGCGGTGCCCAACTCCGGTGTGGTCACAGGACTCGAACTCAGCAGCTGTGACCGTGTCGGTCGGACCAGTTCGATTTGGCGTAGCGAAGCGTTGCAGGACGCGTTGTCCCTCGATGCGGTGCAGGCAGCGGCTCGTTGACGGAGTCGGTGAGACCAGGGCCGTGCGTTGCAGGACGAGACGGTGCTTCGATGCGGTGCTTACAGGACTCCGAGTCGGTCGTGAGAGTCGGTCACAGCTCCCTACCTCTGTAGCCACTGAAACAGAGTTTCCAGCAGCAATTCACAAAGGGGGTGAAGTCCAATGGTCCTGGGACTTCGGTCAGGGGGCAAGCTCTCTTCCAAGCCCTTGGAGATCCTTCACAAGTTGATGAAAGTCACAGCAAAGCAAAAGTTCCTTTCTCCTTTCTTTGGCAGTCAGGCAAACCACTGCAGGCCAATCCCCCAAGCAGCACTTCAGCTTAGGGATAGTCTCTCCTCAGTTTCTTCTTGGTTCCGCTCCTCAGCAAAGGTTTCTTCTTGTTCCCAAAAGTGATCTAATTTTCCTGGGGTCTGGGTGCCCCTCTTATACCCTGATTCTCTTTGTTCTCTGGAGGCAGAGAGGCCTCTGCCTAGCCCAAAACCAGTTCTGGTCAGTCCTGGAGCACTTTGTTTTTCTGACTCCTTGTTTCCTTTCAGAATGTGGGGCAGAGTGCTCAGCTGCCCGGCAGGAGGTGGAGCCAGCATTGTGGAAGGCAGGCACAGCCCTATTCAGACCCAGGTGCAACTCCTCCCTCCACTCTGGATGCAGATCTTTCTATTCAGCCCTGTGCTGACTCACCCTGTCTCCTGTAGCCACCCCCAGCCCCTGTCACTCAATCTCCAGACAAAGAATACACAACCTAGCAGAGGCAGGCTTGGATAGTTAGGCAAGAAAATACCCACTTTCTAAAAGTGGTATTTTCAAACACAGAATGTTAAAACCAACTTCACTAAAAGATGTATTTTACCATCCTGAGTTCAGGCATACTAAATTCGTTTTTCTACCATGTTCCCTGGGTCAGTTCTGACTATAAGGTTAATAGTCAGTCTGCCCATTCTGGCCTATGGGGAGCAGGTAGCCTTGCAATAGTGAAAAACGAAAATGGCTGTAATTCACTATTAGGACATGCCACACACACCAGGGCATGTCCTACCTTATACTTACAATGCACCCTGCCCTAGGGCCTACTGTAGGGGTGACCAACATGCAGTAAAGGGAAGGTTTAGGGACTGGTAAGTGGGTGCACTCACCAAGTCGACATGGCAGCCCTAGGCTGCACACAGGCTCTGCAATGGCAGGCCTGAGACACACTTTACAAGCTGCTTCTGTGGGTGGCACAACCCGTGCTGCAAACCCACCAGCAGCATTGGATTTACAAGCCCTGGGCACACTCAGTGCACGGTACTAGGGACTGACAAGTAAACCAATGATCCAATCATGGAGTCACTAATACATACATCAATTCACGATAGGGAGCACTTGCACTTTGGCACTGATTAGCAGCGGCAAAGTGCCCATGAGCATCTAGTCCAGCAAAAACATATCGGCAACAGTGGAGGCATTACGAACAAATGGAAGGGAGACCCACGCCAAGGATGCCAGGTCTAACACGTGTCCCCTCCAGCTGAAATGTGGGGAGAACTATCCTACCCCTAGGGAGTTCTCATCGCTAAGGCGGAAAAATCTGGACAGTCCATCAGCATTGGCGTGTTCTGTACCAGGGCGGTGTTCCACCGTAAAGTCCATTCCCTGTAGGGAAATGGACCACCTCAACAGCTTTGGATTCTCACCCCTCATCTGCATCAACCATCTGAGGGGCCTGTGGTCTGTCTGAACCCGGAAGTGAGTCCCAAACAGGTATGGTCTCAGCTTCTTCAGTGCCCAGACCACAGCAAATGCCTCCCGCTCAATAGCACTCCATCTCTGTTCCTGGGGAAGTAACCTCCTACTGAGGAAGGTACAGGTTGGTCTAGGCCCTCCTCATTGATCTGTGATAGAACAGCCCCTACACCATGCTCTGAAGCGTCCGTCTGAACAATGAACTCATTGGAGAAGTTGGGTGCCTGGAGCACAGGCGCCGTGCACATGGCAGTCTTCAAGGTGTCAAAAGCTTTCTGACAGGCGTCAGTCCAAATCACTTTCCTGGGCTGCTTCTTGGAAGTCAGCTCTGTCAAGGGGGCAACAATGCTGCCATACCCCTTGACGAATCTCCGGTAATACCCGGTGAGTCCTAGGAAGGCTCTCACCTCTGTCTGGGTCTTGGGGGGCTCCCAAGCCAGAATGATATCAATTTTCGGTTGGAGGGGCGCCACCTGGCCGCTCCCAACCTGGTGTCCCAAGTACACCACAGAACCCTGCCCAATCTGGCACTTACTCGCCTTGATTGTGAGGCCTGTCCTCCGCAGCGCCATCAACACTTCCCAGAGGTGACGCAGATGTTTTTCCCAACTGGCACTGAACACTGCGATGTCATCCAGGTAGGCGGCACTGAAATCCTCCAGTCCAATCAACACCTGGTTGACCAACCTCTGAAAGGTGGCAGGGGCATTCTTCATCCCAAAGGGCATCACCCGGAACTGGTAGTGCCCATCTGGTGTGGAGAATGCTGACCTCTCTTTGCCCCATCAGTCAAGGCGATCTGCCAGTACCCAGACGTTAAGTCAAACGTGCTGAGGTACCGCGCAGCCCCTAACCGATCTATGAGCTCATCATCTCTGGGGATGGGGTGGGCGTCAGTCCTGGTGACGGAATTGAGTCCCCTGTAGTCTACACAGAACCGGAGTTCTGGTGTGGCACCAGGCGCAGCAGCCTTTGGAACAAAGACCAATGGGCTGGCCCAAGGGCTGTTAGAGGACTCAATCACCCCTAGCGCAAACATCTTGGAGACCTCCTCCTTGATGCAGGCTCTGACCCTGTCAGTCACCCTGTAAGCCTTGTGCTTCACAGGAAGACTGTCCCCATTGTCCACATCTTGGACGCACCAATGAGTGACACTGGGAACCAGGGTGAACAGGTCAGGGAACTGTCCCAACAGTTTGCGACAGTCACCCTGCTGCTCAGGTGTCAGGGAGGTAGAGAGGTTTACTCCCTCCACTGATCCATCTTGCTCTCGGGCTGACAGGAGGTCAGGAAGAGGCTCGGTCTCCTCCTCCATTCCATCATCTGTAGCTAAGAGCATGCCCACTTGGGACCTCTCCAAGTGGGGCTTCAGGCGGTTCACATGCAGGACCCGCAAGGGGTTCCTGGGAGACTGCAAGTCCACCAAATAGTTAACTGGACTCTTGCGCTCCACCACCGTAAAGGGCCGGTCCACCTGTCCTGGAGCGCACAGGGCTCCACAGGGGCCATGACCCATACTTTCTGACCAGGCTGAAGCTCTACCAGAGTGGCATTCTGGTCGTACCACCACTTCATCTCCTCCTGGCTGGCTTCCAGATTTGCCTCAGCAAGTTCTCTGAAACGCCTAGTCTGGTTCCTGAAGGCCAGCATGTAACTGTATACATCCTGGGGAGGTTTCCTGGGAGATTGCTCCCAGCCTTCCTTGACCAAACTCAGAGGTCCTCGCACCGGGTGTCCATAGAGGAGCTTAAAGGGACTGAACCCTAGAGACTTCTGTGGCACCTCCCGGTATGCAAACAACAGGCATGGTAAGAGGACGTCCCATTTACGCCTCATGGGTTCTTCCAGACCCATAATCATGCCCTTGAGGGTCCGGTTGAATCTCTCAACCAGCCCATTTCCGTGAGGGTGGTAAGGAGTGGTGAACTTGTAAGTTACACCGCACTCCTACCATAGGGACTTCATGTACTTGGACACGAAGTTGGTACCTCTGTCAGACACCACCTCTTGAGGGAATCCCACACGTGAGAAAATTCCCATCAGTGCCCGTCCCACCACGGGGGCCATCACTGTCCTCAGAGGGATGGCTTCAGGGTACCGGGTGGCATGGTCCACCAAGACCAGGATAAACCTGTTGCCCATGGCTGACTTGGGGTCCAGTGGCCCCACAAAGTCATAACCCACCCGTTCAAAGGGGGTGCTGACCACAGGGAATGGCTGGAGAGGAGCCTTGTGCTTCCTCCCACTCTTTCCACTTGCCTGGCAAGTCTGGCATGTCCTGCAGTGAGTGGCGGCACTCCTGCGCATCTGGGGCCAATAGAAATGGGTAACAAGCCTGTCAAAGGTCTTGTCCTGCCCCAGATGTCCTGCTAACGGTACATCATGAGCCAACCCCAGTAGGAAGGCTCTGAAGCGCTGGGGTACCACCAGCACACGAGCTGACCCAGGCTCAGCAACCTTAGGCTCTGAATACAGGAGACCATTCTCCCAGTAAATCCAATGTGATCCAGACTGATCACCTGCTGCCTGGTCTGTGGCCTGTTGCCTCAGACCCACGAGAGAGGGTCATGCGTTCTGCTCCTTGCAGAACTCTTCCCTGGAGGGTCCTCCTTCTTGCTGCCAATGGGTCAGCTCAGGTAGGTCCCCCAGTTCAGCTACCTGTTCCCCTGTAGGCTCCAGGGCATCCCCCTCAGGGTCTGCCTCCTCCTGGACCATGGGAACTTCGGGGGCCGGTTTCCCGCTCCCCCTGCCTCCTCTCTCTCCGGCAGGCACCTGGGCCTCCCTCTCAGGCTCCAGGTCCTCTTGAACACCTCTCGCTGCCATTGACCGGGTGGTCACACATGCCCAATCAGGCAAGCCCAACACTTCTAAATGCGCACTCCACTCCACCTTAGCCCAAGGTGAGCTCTCCAAATCGTTCCCTAACAAACAGTCAACAGGCATGGCTGGCCTCACAGCTACTTGAAGAGTACCCGAGACCCCCCCCCCATTCAAAGGGAACCTGAGCCACCTTGCAGTGACTCTGTGTTGTCAGCGGCAACAACCGGATAGAATGCATCAGGGATAACCTGCTCCTTAGACACCAGGTGACACTTGACAGCTGTCACACTGGCTCCTGTGTCTCTAAGAGCCTCCACCCTATGGCCATTGATGGTCACCCACTGCCTGTATTTCTTAGTGTTCTCAGGCAGCGGGTTCCTAGGGACCATCTCAGAGTCTCCTAATGAGACAAGGGAAAACACTGTGGGATCCCCCCCACCTGGGGCACCCAACTCCTCCCCCAGGGCTACACTAGCCAACTGCCGGGGGACTGCACCAGTGGGTGCTGGTTTTCCATGCAAAGGGCAACGAGGATCGTTTGCCTTGTGGCCAGGGCGCCACACTTGTAACATACCAGTGGTCCCTGGTGAACAGGGGGCCTGTCAGGGCCACTGGCTTCTTCGCAGGGGAGGCTGGGAACCTTTCCCTTGGTTCCCTTGGGGTCTACTTTGGGGCCCTTTATGGAACTCCCTCTGTTTACCCTTGTCCCCCCCACTCTTCTGCTGAGGACCCTGCCCACCCTTGGCGGAGTCTCCCACGTGACCCTTGTGGACCCAGTTACTCACCCAGCGGTCCGCCTCCTCAGCAAGCTGCCTAGGGTTAGTCAGCTTACTATCAATCAGGTGCTGGCGTAGCTCAGGAAAGCAATTACTGGACAAGTGCTCCCATGAAATCAAATCAAAGAGCGCCTGAAAACCAGTCGCTTTGCTACCCTTTACCCAACCATCCAAGGCTCTGCAAAAGAAGGTCACATATTCAACCCAGGTACTGCTTTCAATCTTACTATAGTTCCTGAACCTTTGCCTATAAAGATCAGGGCTCAAACCATACCTAGTCATGAAGGCATCCTTCATGTGGCTGTACGAATTATAGACTTCAGAGGGCAAATCCAACAAGGTATCCCGCCCTTCACTGAGGAACCGTCCCCACAACCCCGCTCCCCAATCCTTCTCAGGGACCCGGTGGGAAGACATGGCTACCTCATAGGCTTTGAACCACTGCCCAATGTCATCATTTTTAAAAAACTCCACCACATCTTTGGGAATATACACCCTAGCTTCAACAGGCACAGGCGGTACACTGCCACCAGAGGGAGTAATCTCTAAGCTTTTGGCCTTCAATTCCAACTCCCTCAAAACTTTCTCATGTTCAAACTGCATTTTCTTTTCCTCTAGGGCTAATTTCCTAGTTTGCATTTCGAATTCTAACTGCCCATTCAGCTTGAGCTTGGTCAGCTCCATTTCGTGCATCCTACTCTCTTTCCTGTCCTCCAACTCCTCTGGAGACAGTCCTCTGGCAGAAACACTGCTACCTACTGGGGAAGGTGGTCTTCCAGCCCCTAGACCCAATAGCCCCTACAGCTGCCCTTCTGCATTCTCAGCCCCCTCCACAGGGGCACTCCTTGATTCGACCCAGGCCCTCAGCGCCTTTTGGAGGTCCTCCTTCCTGGAGAGCCCGGTCATGGACACTTTAAACTTTTTGCAGAATTGCCTGAGCTGCTTGAGGGTGTAGCATTCTAGCCTCTCTTCTTCCCAATCACACTCAACAGAGGCTACTGATGCTGGTTTCGCCATAGTGATTAAACTTGGCAGTTGCAAAAATAGGAAATCCCAGAAAAAATGCTATAAAAGTATGTGGTTGCGTTTTGGTCTGCACTCACTAAGTAGTGTTCACCAATCACTGTACATGAGTCACAAATGCAAGTCCAGAATCCTCACCGCTGACCACCAATGTTAGATTTGGGGGTCTCTAGTTGGCAGAGGTAGGTACCTTTGTCCAAATAGGGACCCTTGAGTCTAGTCAGGGAAAGTAGGTACACTCCTGAAATAACCCCTGCTCACCCTCTTGGTAGCTTGGCACGAGCAGACAGGCTTAGTTCAGAGGCAGTGTGTAAAGCATTTGTGAACACATACAGTAATCAAGTGACAACACTACAAATGGACACCACACAGGTTATATATTTATAAAAATAGGTATACTTTATATAGATTTATCACAAGACCATAAACGACAAAAATAATCCACAATACTGTCGAGTGCTTAGTTCTGATTAAAAAGGCTTAATTCAAGGTTCTGTGCGAGTCGGTAGCCTCCTCCGGCTACGGCGATGTCGAGAACAAACAGAGTCTAACAAATCCAGCTGACCGCGTCGAGACGGGCCAACTCAGCGTAGACAGACTCGGTCACAGTACCTTTTACTTGAAGCGGCAGGCACGGGCGTGCGAGCCGTATGGCTGTACGTCGCGATCGCGATGCAAGATGGAAGCGTTGCAGGACGCGTTGTCCCTCGATGCGGTGCAGGCAGCGGCTCGTTGACGTCGTCAGGATGGAGTCGGTGAGACCAAGGCCGTGCGTTGCAGGGCAAGACGGTGCTTCGAGGCGGTGCTGGCAGGTTGCGGTGCGGCGACGGAGCCGGATTCAGGAGCTGGCGTCGATCAGTCCGGACAGCGGTGCGAGTCGGGCGGTGCGTCGCAAAGCGTGCGAGCGGTGCCCAACTCCGGTGCGGTCACAGGACTCGAACTCAGCAGCAGTGACCGTGTCGGTCGGACCAGTTCGATTTGGCGTAGCGAAGCGTTGCAGGACGCGTTGTCCCTCGATGCGGTGCAGGCAGCGGCTCTTTGATGGAGTCGGTGAGACCAGGGCCGTGCGTTGCAGGGCGAGACGGTGCTTCGATGCGGTGCTTACAGGACACCGAGTCGGTCGTGAGAGTCGGTCACAGCTCCCTACCTCTGTAGCCACTGAAACAGAGTTTCCAGCAGCAATTCACAAAGGGGGTGAAGTCCAATGGTCCTGGGACTTCGGTCAGGGGGCAAGCTCTCTTCCAAGCCCTTGGAGATCCTTCACAAGTTGATGAAAGTCACAGCAAAGCAAAAGTTCCTTTCTCCTTTCTTTGGCAGTCAGGCAAACCACTGCAGGCCAATCCCCCAAGCAGCACTTCAGCTTAGGGATAGTCTCTCCTCAGTTTCTTCTTGGTTCCGCTCCTCAGCAAAGGTTTCTTCTTGTTCCCAAAAGTGATCTAATTTTCCTGGGTTCTGGGTGCCCCTCTTATACCCTGATTCTCTTTGTTCTCTGGAGGCAGAGAGGCCTCTGCCTAGCCCAAAACCAGTTCTGGTCAGTCCTGGAGCACTTTGTTTTTCTGACTCCTTGTTTCCTTTCAGAATGTGGGGCAGAGTGCTCAGCCGCCCGGCAGGAGGTGGAGCCAGCATTGTGGAAGGCAGGCACAGCCCTATTCAGACCCAGGTGCAACTCCTCCCTCCACTCTGGATGCAGATCTTTCTATTCAGCCCTGTGCTGACTCACCCTGTCTCCTGTAGCCACCCCCAGCCCCTGTCACTCAATCTCCAGACAAGGAATACACGACCTAGCAGAGGCAGGCTTGGATAGTTAGGCAAGAAAATACCCACTTTCTAAAAGTGGTATTTTCAAACACAGAATGTTAAAACCAACTTCACTAAAAGATGTATTTTACCATCCTGAGTTCAGGCATACTAAATTCGTTTTTCTACCATGTTCCCTGGGTCAGTTCTGACTATAAGGTGTAATAGTCAGTCTGCCCATTCTGGCCTATGGGGAGCAGGTAGCCTTGAGATAGTGAATTACAGCCATTTTCGTTTTTCACTATTAGGACATGCCACACACACCAGGGCATGTCCTACCTTATACTTACAATGCACCCTGCCCTAGGGCCTACTTTAGGGGTGACCAACATGCAGTAAAGGGAAGGTTTAGGGACTGGTAAGTGGGTGCACTCACCAAGTCGACATGGCAGCCCTAGGCTGCACACAGGCTCTGCAATGGCAGGCCTGAGACACACTTTACAAGCTGCTTCTGTGGGTGGCACAACCCGTGCTGCAAGCCCACCAGCAGCATTGGATTTACAAGCCCTGGGCACACTCAGTGCACGGTACTAGGGACTGACAAGTAAACCAATCATCCAATCATGGAGTCACTAATACATACATCAATTCACGATAGGGAGCACTTGCACTTTGGCACTGATTAGCAGCGGCAAAGTGCCCATGAGCATCTAGTCCAGCAAAAACATATCGGCAACAGTGGAGGCATTACGAAAAAATGGAAGGGAGACCCACGCCAAGGATGCCAGGTCTAACAAATACATATTGAGGAGGCACATGCCACCAGCTGTAGGAGTACCCATGGTTTTTTGGACACTAGTCTTGTAGCAGTGGCCTGGGAATTATCATGGTTAGCAACCTAAAACGTAGTTAAAGGGGCCACACTTATTTTAGCAGCCTGTGTCCTGCCAAAGTAGGAGAGGTCCAGAGCAGACCATCTACCAACGTCCATAATTACTTTACCAAGAAGAGTCTTTACAATATCTTGTACCATATAATTTAAACCCTTGTTAAGCTGATAACTAGCTATTAAAGGCTTTTGTAGACCCAGTAAAAAAAGACAGTCAATATTTCCCCGTGTGTGATGTAAATGGGAGCGTTTCATTCTTTACTGAGTTAAACCTTTCGACCGAGAATATTGAAAAGTGGTACAGTAGGTATTGGGAAAGGTGGGTTCGCTAGAGTGAGCAGGTGCACAACCTTTGTTATATTGTGTCCAAAATATCCTTAAACAAATATATCATATCAAAAATATGTCAATGTTGTGGAACTGAATATTGTAGGTATGAATATTATTTTTGTGTTTTATTTTGCTATGTGATCTAGCAAATATTTAGCATATATATAGTTTTCAATATTTCTTTTTATTAAATTTGTGTTAATATTATTTTAATGTTCATTATGTGTAAGTTTTTAGTAGAGATTATGTTTGTAATATATTAGAAATATTTGTTTTTATTTTAATTTTTTTATTAGTGAGTTGAGTCTTTAGAATGTAGGGTACAAAGTGTTTTTTAATATATATTTTACAATTGTTTATAAATGAATTTATTCTATATAGTATGGATTATCAATTAGATTATTTATGTACATTGCTTTTGTTTTCATTGATTATATTCATTTGATGCATTAATTTAGTTTTTTATGGAGTTAGCATTAGTATTTATCGTAATTGTTAGTATTGTGTGATATTGTTTTTTTAGTATTAGTTTGATTTTATTTGTTTGTGGTTTTGCGATTGTAAGAGTGTCGGAAGTGATTAAAAATATATTCTATAATTGTTTATAAAGAATGTATTTTATCCATTTGAATTTAATTTTAGTAATTATGTTTATTTGTTTCATTTTTTATATTTATTAAATGTACTATGTTTTAGTATTTTTATATTACATGTTTAGTAGTATATTTTTAAATTACTGTGCACATTTGTTTTCCTAGTATTTGTAGTTTTAGTGGGCTGTTGTGTTTCTAGTGCAGCCATTTATAATAATTAGCAATTGTTTTATATTCTACTTGCAATATTAATTCTTAATGTTTCAAGTTCATTTTTATTTATATTGTGTATTTTAAAAAATAGTTTGATTTTTAAAAAATATATTTGACTACATATATTTTTATGTATTATGTTTTTATCTATGCTTAGTTTATTATTATTATTTAAGAAAAAAAAGAAAACTAGAATTGGGAATATTTAGTCTTGACATCTGGAAAGCCCAACACTTCTCTTACTGGTGTTCAAGTTGGAGTGGGAATAGTAAATCTGACCCCTCTAAAATCCAACACTTTACTAATGAAAACATCAATGAAATGCTGTAGGCTAATCCAAAATGTGACAAACCGCCCAATGAGCTAGTGTCTGAAGGGGAGGCTCAGCCAAACAAGCTAAAAGCTGAAGATGGATGTCCCAAAGCCCTTTCAACTATTTTCTGCCTTTCTTTGTATGTTTATGTTGCATGTTGGGTACAGTGTATGTGTAGTGGTAGCTTAAAGTCTTGCAAAACAGCTAAATCTGGGTGGAGCCAGACCTAACAAGCATTTGCAATGCAATAGGTCCCGCATTCACGCAAGTTTGAGCTATTGGAATTGTAAATGACAATGCCTTTTATTTATGTTTTGGGTTTTAAAACATAAACAAAAGGCATTGTTATTTACAATGCCAAAAGCTTCAACTCTCACAAATGCGAGACCTATTGCATTGCAATAAAGGGCCTTCTAGACCGCTTTTTAGTAGTGATAAATATTGCAGTGAAGAAGATGTGTAAGTGTTGTAAATTACACAGACACAAAGGGGCCGATTCCGATTCCGGCTGGAAATCTCTCCGACCGAGCCGGACCCGGAGAGAATTCCGACCGAATCGGACCCTAGCAGTCCGACCGGACGAGTACGATGCATTCGCATGCTATCGGACTCGATTCGGTCGGACTCCCATTGAAGTCAATGGGAGCCGGTCGTACGACGCGTACGCGGGCTCCCATTGACTCAATGGGTGCGAGGCGAACTAGGGCGCCCCCTACGGTGGGTACGCGTCCATGCGCATCGCGGCGTACATGCACAGGTAGGGGGGACCCATGGGTCCCCCCTGTGTGCGACTCGCGCGCCTACGCGTACAGGGGGGTCCGACGCGGACCCCCAAAGTCCGGCTCCGACAGCTCTTTTGAGCAGGACGGCGCGAGTCGGTCGGACTGCTTGCGGCGCGCATCGTACTTACCCGGCCGGGAAACGTCTCCATAGCGCGGTGCGAGTCGTGTCCGTGCGAGTCGGTCGGAGCGTGTTGAAGCCGCGTACGAGTCGGTCGGCGATTTCGCGGGAGCTTGCATCGTACTCGCTCGGCCGGACCCGCGTACGATTCGGTCGGGAAACAGGGCTCCGAATCGGATCCGGTAAATCCGAATCCGATTCGGAGCACTACCGGCCGAGATCGGAATCGGCCCCAAAGTGTGAAGTGAGAGTTACATATGATCTGAGCTATAAACACTAACAAAGCGCTCCAACACCTTTCGCTCTGTGATTACGCTGTCGTGGCTCAGGAGGAAGAGCGGGGGTGGGGGGCTATTTCCTGCCCTCTCCATGATTTGAGTGTGCAGTGTGGCATTGCGTAATGTCATTGCTATCTTTGGTCTAATAAAAAACACTCAAGCTGTAGTAGGGCCCTGGCTTCACCTCCTGGTGAAGGGCGGGCTGTGCTTTATGGCAGACTGCAGCTCCGGCCTCGTACAGTGCCCCTGCTATTACTAGTGAGCGATGGTATGTGGTGGTATTGGTGGTGGTGGTGGTGGTATTGGTGATGGTGGTATTGGTGGTGGTGTTATTGATGGTGGTGGTATTGGTGGTGGTGGTATTGGTGGTGGTGGTATTGGTGGTGGTGGTGGTGGTATTGGTGCTGGTGGTGGTATTGGTGGTGATATTCGTGGTGGTATTGGTGATTGTGTTGGTGGTGGTGTTGGTGGTGGTATTGGTGGTGGTGGTGGTGGTGGTATTGGTATTGGCAGTTATCCCCAAACTTGTTGCTTCTTACTCCTAATTTTCCTGACCTGTTATTGTTGGCTTTAGGACTCTGGGCACATTACCACTACTAATCAGTGCTAAAGTGCATATGCTCTCTGTGTAAATTGTTATTATGATTGGTTATCCATGATTGGCATATTTGATTTACTGATAAGTCCCTAGTAAAGTGCACTGAGTGTGCCAGGGCCTGTAAATCAAATCCTACTAGTGGTCCTGCAGCACTGATTGTGCCACCCACATGAGTAGCTCTGATAAGGTAACTCGGGCCTTCCACCAGAGTGCCTGTGCGCAGTTTGTAAACTGCCATGTCAACTTGGCAAGTGCACCCACTTACCAGGCCCTAACCTTCCCTTTTCTTAAATGTTAGTCACCCCTAAGGTAGGCCGAAGGTACCCCTGTGGGCAGGGTGCAGTGAATGTGAAAGGTAGGACATGCCCTGATGTGTGTGGCATGTCCTGATAGTAAAATACTGCCAATTTCGTTTTTCACTATTGTAAGGCTATCTGTTCCCATAGGATAGAATGGAGAGTTTGCTTATATCATCTTATAAGCATAACTGCCCCTGGGAACCAGATGGGAAAATAAAGTTTAGTATGCCTGAACTCAGAATGTTAAAATGCATCTTTTAGTGAGGGTGATTTTTACATTCTGTTTTTGAAAATACCACTTTTAGAAAGTAGGTATTTTCTTGCTTAGCCATCCAGTGTGCCTCTGCTAGGATGTGTATTGACTGTCTGGCTTTGGAGTGACATGGGCTGGGGATGTGCAGTGGCTCCAGAGAGTCTGGATGAGTCTGCACTAGGCTGAATAGGCCTGGTCTGCATTTGGAGTGGTGGGAGGAATAGCACCAGCACCTGAATAGGGCTGTGCCTGCCTTCCACAATGATGGCTCCGCCCCCCTGTGGTGTGTCTGGAGCTAGGGCTCACACTGACAATCAAGGATGTTGTGCACTTGCAAAGTGCCCCCCAGAACTGGTTTGGACTGGGCTCAGAGCCCTGGGCCAGGAGAGAACAAAGAGATTTTCTGTATAAAAAGAGGGGCCCGGATCCCAGACTTTTAGATCATCCCTGGAATTCAAGAGAACCCTTTGCCAAGGAGAAGAGCTGGAGAGACTGAGGAGAATTACTGCCCTTTTGCTGTGTGCTGTATGGGGTTGGCCTGCAGTTGCTGTTTCTGCCAAGGAAAGGAGAAGAACTTTGCTGTGCGCTGTGTCCCCTGCTTGAAGGAGATCTCCAAGGGCCTGTGTGTGCTGGCCTCCTGTTCTGAAGTCTCAGGGACACAAAGACTTCACCCTGAGCTCCCCTGAACTCTGCTGCTGTGAGTTCTGACCTGCCAGGTGGTGCCTGTGCCAGTATTAGGACCTCTGGAGGTTGTTGCTGCTGTTTGGGAGCTGGAAGAGAGAAGGAACTTGAACTACAAAAACGCTGCATCGCTGTTCTTGCGGCTGTTTTTCTGACGCATCTCCACGGCGCGAGAAGAATTTCCACGCATCGCCGTGCCGCTACGAAAACCGACGCATCGCCTGTCACTGCTGCAAGAATTGACGCATCGAGGGGTAGTGACTGAAGAAAACCGACACAGCGCCGCTCGCCGCCGCCGCATTGATTACCGACGCATCCCAGATTTCCACGCATCGCACTTGTGCGACAAGTTTTCCCGACGCATCACCTGCAGACCAGAACCGTCACGAAGAATCGACACATCACTTCCCCCTACAGACCGGATTTGACGCATCACTTCTCCTGCATGCAGCAGAACTTTCGCATCGCCTCCCCAAGATCTCAGGAACTGACTTATCTCTTTGTTTTCGATGCTTCTTCACTCTGCGGCTGTTTGGCCTTGTGAATTTTGATGCAACTTCAGGTACTTTGTGTAAAAGTCACACATCCATAGTTTTCTATGGTACAAGTTCTTGAAACCTTTTGAAAGTCATATTTCGAACTGTGTATGTTGGATGTTTGTTGTTTTGGTCTTGTTAAGTTTAGATAAAGATATTTTATTTTTCTAAACTGGTGTGGTGTCCATTTGTGGTGTTTTCACTATGTTACTGTGAGTGTTGGTAAAATACATTGCCTTAGGGATAAGCCTGTCTGCTCGTGCCAAGCTACCAAGGGGGTGAGCAGGGGTTATCTAAAGTGTGTATCCCCCTTACCTAGACTAGAAGCAAGGGTCCCTATCTGGACAAAGGACCTACCTCTGCCAACTAGAGGCCCCCATTTCTAACAGCGGTGGTATTGGTATTGGTGCAAGATTTGTGAGATCAGGGTAAAGTGCCAGAATTTTATGATGACTATTGTCAAACTAACTTTGCTAGCACAGGCTGCAACATTTTACCAACTATGTTTGACGAGAATCGTCCTGTCTCTCGCTCCAATATATACATTTAACTTGAGCTGAAAGGCCCAGATATTGTGGCAAATGCAAAGAGAAGGAAAAGCAAAAACCTGAGAAATGAAGGGATGCAGAACGAAATCAATAGAGGAAGAGGAAACCAAAGGAAATGAGAAATCAAAAACAATAGAAACAAGCATTTGCAATGCGCTAGGTCTCGCATTCGCAAGGTTTTGAGCTATTGGCATTGTAAATTACAATGCCTTTTAATTATGTGTTTGAAAACCTACAAGCGGTGCACAAACACACACTTTCTACTTATGGTCATTGCTTACGAGAAGCAAAACTGGCAATAACTGTGCCTCTTTTACTGCCAGCCTTGCTTATAAGCAACGACTAGAAGTACAAACTGCGTGTTTACGCACCGCTTGCAGGTTTTCAAAATATATAAATAAAAGGCATTGTTATTTACAATGCCAATTGCTCAAACTCTAGCAAATGCGAGACCTATTGCATTGCAAGCCGCTACATATGAAAACCTGATCTTAACGCCTATAAGATCACTGAGCAGTCTTTTTTATTAAACTAGTACCCTAGCTGTACTCATCGTGAGGGAACTATGACCTTCCAGGTCATTGCGAACACTATTTTTGGTCCTGGGCTTGTGTATGAGACCAAAATTCATTGTGGGTGTTGTACTTTTGCTGTGCTTTCATGGCACTAGTTAGACCAACACAGCTGAAATCAATAATTTGTTGGTGAAAAGTTCAGGCCTGGTGACATTGTCGCATTGGCATGGAGTGAGGTGGGCAACCTAATTTCTCCTGTCCTGGCAGGATGCCTTTTAATTCATGGGGGAAAAGATTATATTGAAGTAATGCGACACCTTCCCCATCATGGCAACGGATTATCGCTTGATAATTAGCCTATACTCCAGCATTACTCATTATCATCTAGCCAGCATTAATTACTGAGCCGGCCACAATGGATTGCTGGCAGATGTGATCCCCTCCATCGAAGCATTCAAGTGACTGTACATTTTCACTCCCTCCTATCCACAAATGCAGGCTGACAGCACGGAGTGACTTCTGCTGCTCAGAGATGTCTGTGGGAGAAAGGAGGACACGCTTGCAGTGGTGTAAGAGGGCCCCAGCATTTAATTCCCTCAACAGTGCTAGAGGCGTCGAGGGCAGGAATGACAAACTGATCCAAAGGGGGCGGGCGCGAGTACTTCTGCATGCATACAGCATTGTGCACAGCTAAACTGTGCACACTGATGCAAGCCTAAAGAAACAATTGATGGACGGAATGCTGATGCAAGCCTCCTGCACGCACACAACATTGCGCACACCTACACCGTTCACACAGATGCAAGCCTTCTGCACGCAAACAGCATCACACGGATGCAGACTCTGTGGTGCCCACTGCTACACACAGAACGAACCTGCACAGACAGTAAGGCCTGCTGCCAAAAGGCAGCACAATAACTCCTGGACAGTTTAAGGCCTTCTACACACGTAGTGGAGATCTGATGCCTGCAGTGCTCCGAGTCAGGCAGAGATCGAGGGCACAGCAAACTCAGCAGTCACTAGTCTGTCTGCAAAGTTGTGTCACTCATTTAATTTACTTTTAGAGGGGCGCGTGGGTGTAATTTCCGATTACACTGAAATTATGAAAATGTCACACATAGCAATCTGAAACCATGGCAGCTATGAAATATGTCTTTTTCCTCTTAAAGTCAAGACTCCGTGGTTTAAGCAACAGCCGATAGATAGTGCGTTCTGGAAGGAACGCTCCTGGATTTAGAATGTGCTTTTTTAAAAACAATTTAAGGAAGAATGTTGAATAAAATTCCTCCCCTTTAAACTGCAGAGTTTGTAGTGGGGAAGGTGCAAGGAGGGAGAGTCTGCGCACTGCGGCAGGCATGGGTCACCATCATAAGCACAAGACAGAACTCGGGACATGACAGCCAGGAGGCGAAGAGCACGGGCTCAGTGCAGCTCAGAGCCATGACAGGCAGCACCCTGACACAAAGACACTACGGATATTTGCCACATGCAAGAAGCAATAAGGAGAGCTTAGGAAACCGGGCAGGAGTAACTACTTTTTATCCAGGGTAGAAATATATTAGTATATTGAATCATGGGCCAAATAAAGAACCGAACTCTCACAACAAATTGCCGGAACTATTAAATAAGTGTCAACGGCAATCCAACCTCACCCAGTAACTTTCATGGCCCACGATCTCACAAATGTCACCCTCGGGTACTCAAGAAATTTCAATAAAACTGCGTTAAAGTTTTTTTTTAATATATAAAATTAACTACAATTCTCATAATTCTTGTAACCCAGGTACCAATGCTTCGAAAACCAACCAAGCTTTTTAAAAAAAAAAAATAATAATTTTTAACCACACGTGCCATTTGCATATTTAAAAGAAGGGAGGTTTTTACATGGCAAAAACGTTCAATTTCTTTTCAACTTTTTCCAACTTAAAACAGCAACCAGTCCGCTTTGAGTCAAAGGACGTTAAAAATCATGGGGCATATTAGCAAGAAGAGGCGATAATCATCGCTAACCCTGCTTAGCGTGATTTTTTTTATCGCCAGCTATCGCTGGAATATATCGCCACGCTAACGCTGTATTAGCAACGATTAGCGGTATGGCGATGAATATTCCAGCGATAGCGGGGAAATGAGCCAACATCGCTGAAAAACCAGCGATGTTGCATGGAGAAGGGAGAACACCTTGCTGATACGACCCTGTGGTCGTATCAGCATAATCCACCCCCATGTTAGGTATGGCTAACACCTGCTAATTGCAGGTGTTAAATAAATGGCGATGACCCCGGTTAGCGCGACTTTTCATGTCGCTAACTGGGGCCATGGCCACCCTTGCTAATAGGCGATAGGCCTGTTAGCGGGTGTTTCCCAGGTTTGTTCGTCGGGAACGCCCACTTTGCATGTCATTAGCGATAAATATCGCTGACATGCAAAGCGATAAAAACGGGCGCTAATGCCCGCAAACTGTCACTAACTGCTGTTAGAGACAGTTTGCTGATAGGGCGATATGAATATCGCCGCTTTAGCGGCAAAAAGTGCCGCTAAAGCGGCGATAGTGCCCTTGCTAATATGCCCCCATGTTTTAATGCCAGAAGGATCCCTTGCAATAATTTTAAAATCTGGTGCAGACCCATCTGATCCATCCGCAAGATGGGAGCGCAGTGAGTTACCCAACCTTTCATTACGCTGGGAAACCAATAGTTTCTGCTACCGGGAGATAATGGTGGCACACACGCCACAGAAGCATAATCAATGTAATATTAACCGTGTGATAGAGGGCTTAACTAAGTCTGTTAATTTTTGGAATACACTTCCCTTATCCATTATGGGACGTGTTGCAGTGGCAAAGATGGTGTTCTTGCCGTGTTGCCTATATACTCTACAGCATTCACTAGACAGATTGCCTAGGGCAGTCTTTAGCGACTACATTCCCGTTTAACGATGCTGTTTTTGTTGTTGTTTTTTTTAATGCAGATTTATATAGCGCGAACTCGACCCGAAGGTATTGGAGCGCTTTACATGAGCACCGGTTACGTTACACATTCAGGCGCGGGAGATTAAGTGATTTGCCCAGAATCACAGGATGTTGACGCGACCCCGAGGCTCGAACCTTGGTTTCCAACACCAAAGTCGGCAATCTAGCCGACGGACCACATCCTCTCCCCAGTTATGTTATGGGCGGGAGGTCGAAGCAGGGTCACACATGAGATTTTTCACTTACTTCTAGAGGATGGGGGACTAGCCTTGCCTAATATGGACATGTAGTATTTGTCATCCCAGCTGCAACACACAGCGCTCTGGTTGTCTGAAGAAGACAACTGGCAAAAGAACCTATTCATGGATCACATGAGTGAGGGAATCCTTCCACAGTTGCTCCACAGGGGTGGCAGGGGAGTTGCTATGCTGCCGTATCTAATACAACACACATCAGCCTTATGGGAGTCTGCAGTGAAGATTGTGCTTAGACGCGCCCCTTTTGCACAAGAGTTTGTTTTCTGGGTCCTCCCGACATTCTGTCAGCTGACTGCAGAGGTAGATACAAGTGCCTGGAAAAATGGAGGCTGTTTGACGCTAGGCGATCTTTATCCCAATGATACCTTTATTACCTATGAAGCAGCGCGGGAGACCTTTGGTGTCGGTAGGGACATTTCTTGTTATATGCAAGCATTGTGAATATAGCATGAGAAATCTGGTCCACATACCCGGGCACCTTCCTCTCCTGAATTATTTTGCACACACCTGGAATTTGGTGGGCACAGTCATTTGGCTTCACACTTAGATAGGACAATGACTGCGATCAGCCTAAGAAAACACTTCGGGCGAGGGCACCTTGGGAGGGGGGGCCTGGGCACCCCACTGGAGGATGCAACATGGAAAGGTATTTGTGCACTAGTTAAACAGGGGATGTGTAATACACAATTCAAATTGCTGCATTTTAATTACATGCATCGCACATATGTCACCCCGGTATTCCTTCACAGAATAAATCACACTGGATCAGATGGATGCCACCGATGTCAGAGTAGTCCTGCTGACTTTCTCCATGTAACTTGGTATTTTCCCCTGGTGCATGTTTTCTGGGTATTGGTGGTACAACGTTTGGAGTGTATTGAAGGTGTATCTGTAGACCTGAACCTGAGCACTTGCCTTCTGAGGTCAGTTAGGAAACAGAGGGGATGGAAAATGGAATGAAAATGTATACAGCTGGCACTGCTGTTAGCAAAACGACGTGTGGCCATCTCATGGATGAGTTCTTTAGGGCTTGGGGAACAGGAATGGGTTAAAGATGAGTATAGAATGGGCGATAGCTGAAGAGGTCAGACTCTTTCAATGCAGGAGGAATGAGAAGGCGCAGGGTACCTGCAAACATGGAATGGGCTTCTAGCCAGGTTCGGTGAAGAGTAAGGAAGTTCTGGGATGAACGAGCATGATTCTGAGGCCTAGTAGTTATACGTAATCGGAAGGGGCAGATATCCAGGAGAGTAAGTGTAACTGACCATTACTTCTAGTGCATTTTTTGTTTTGTTGTAATGATGGTCCCTTTGTATGTAAGTATTCCTGTTTCATGACATGTCTGAGATGCTGACTCACTGACCCGTATTAGTACAATGTTTGTAATGTACTTTTTGAAGAAATAAAAAATCATATTTTAAGTGGGAAAAATAAAAATATTATTTGTATCCTATGAACACGTGCACGTTCCCCTCTTTCCTGCAAATATATGATTTAGACAGTCCCCTGAACTTATAATTTTTATGCTTACCGGTGCGTGGAAGGGGGACCCGGGCCAGGGGTAACAGCCTCTGCCAGGCGGCTCTACACAGCGCGGACATGCTGCAGGCAGTTCTGGAGAGTCTCCTGTGAAATGTCACAACCAAAGCCAGCTATTTGGCGCCATGCACTTGTTTACTACAGCACGCGTGCCTCCAACAGCCACCTGTGAGACTGTGCTCGTAGTGCGCGAGCACGTTTCCAGAAGGATTCCAACAAATGAAAAGATGTGCATGGCAACGAATAGCGCCATCTTGGAACACACTACCTTTGTATTCGTTCCTGGCTCTGCCATGGCTTTATTTAGTAATCCTGAAACAAACATCTTGAAATCAGTGCTTTAAAAATGTAAATGAGAGCTCAGTCATCATTATTTCCCCTAATAGCAATTTTCCTCTAATGCACCATCATGTATTTAAAATACGTCTGAAAATATTTTTAGGATGAGTCACATATTTACCTGGTACAGAATGACGTTATGCTTTTCAATATTTTTGTTTGTAGAACTGTGACCTAGTGTAATAAATACTAAACATTCTCTCCGAAGATGGAAGGTCTAATGCCATTCTGCTCTTCGCATTCTGTGGGCAGTTCCACGCCCCTTAGTTACCGCCTACTATACACTCCCGGACCCCGCGTCAGGTATCACAATTGTACAAATTGATTGTTTCGTTAAACAAGGAGGAGTGATGGGGGTGGGCAAAGACGCCACAGGCACACAAGGAGGAGTGGTGGGGACGGGCACACAAAGCCATGCACGCAGCGTGCGCGTCCCTGCTCGTCCCCCCGGCAATACTCCATGGGAGTTGACTTCCATGGAAAGGTGGGGCATAAAACACTAATCAGCCAGTAACACGCTCGCATTTTTAAACGACAGAGAAATAAGCCAATCGTAAGCAAAGGAGGAGTCAGACTTCACAAACTGTATACAACAGATCGCCTACAGCGCAAGCGCTGTTTAGGCTCGACCTAAAAAGGTAAAAGAAACCAAAGGGATAAGAATGAAAACTGCATAAAATAAGGAGGCACTGTGATTTTGCTTGGTTGGTTATCAGTGGCAGATGTCCTCGTGGCTTAGTTCTGTGGCTCCACTGACTGCAGAGAGCCATGTACAGCCTGTAGGTCACAGACTGTACTTTCAGTCAGAAAACTCAGTGGGTAGATGCAGCACCAGAGAAAATATCTTTGTTTCATGAAATCAACAGATTCTGATCCCAATAAGAAACCTCGGTGTGTTAATGCGTCTACTGAAATCATTTATGTACAACCAATTGGTCACAGGGTTCAGCCATAGAGAGGTAGATAAGTGGGTTAATGCACCGAGTGTAAAGATTGGTGTGCAACGTGTAACACATTCCAATCATAGTAAGACAGCTGCCTCCTGGACTAAGCGGAACATACTGTGACCAGTGAATAAATGTGTAACCATCTCACATTCTGCTGATGTGTTTAAATGCATATCTACGCTTTAGGAAGCTAATGAAACTTGTTAACTATCCTCTAAGTATGGAGTTTGGACACTTTTTTAAAACGCAGTTACTTAGAAACTAAAGCATAGTTACGAAATAGTTACTCTTGTTTAGCAACGCCGCTGGCCAAGCCAACATCACCCTTGCATCGCTCTCGAGGTGACAGTTCCTTTGCTGTTTTTTTTCCCCATACGCTTCTACTACTGGAAAGGGGTAAAGCATGACTGGCTACAATGTAACGGGGTGGTTAATGAAGTTGGCGACCACTGAGGAGTAAGTGTTTACGCAGAGTTAGTCACCTCGTATTTGACACCTGTAACCAGCCCTCGCTATTTTTTAGCCAAAACCACTTTGTACATTGGGGGAAATTCGACCCATTGCTTAGGAGCAAAACTACAAATCCCAGAATGCAACGTGGGGATAGCTGAAAATCCACGGCTGCCTCATGGTGGCACACTTACCACAGACTTAGTAGCAGCTGCATGTAAATATTGGTGGGACCTTGAATTGAGGCATGTGTAAACCCCAAAGTAAGAAGTGACAAGAGGGTAAATGAGACATTTTACACACAAATTTCTAATCTTGCCCCTTATTGCTCGCCCAATAAAAGCCAGCCTCCTCACCTTCTGGGGTGGGGTCCCGATGTTCAGCTCCAGGTGGTAGCCTCTTCCGGAGTCCCCCTGTAGATTGTCCACCATGGCCAGGAGATGATGCTGCTGCGGGGCTCCAACGCCAGGGACAAGCCGGGGCATTCTGCTCGTTCTCGCGGGAAGCGTTCAGTAGAGGTCCCCACTGCGCTCTGGCCAGAGGCGAGGAGACCCTCAGAGGGAAAGAGATATAAGCCCGGCAGAACCTGAGCCAGAGAAACCAGCAGCAGCCAGTCCACAGAACCCCCATAGTGCCTGGCCGGGATGGGGAGTCCAGGTGAAGCTCCCCTAGCACCCGACTAACCCCAAAGAGATCTGGTTCCAGTCCGGGGCGCAGCCCGAGCACAGCCCATGGTGTCCCCTCCCGACCTCGGAAACTTTAGTTTCTCTTCCGAACAAACTTCCCTGATCACACAGCCGCAGGCAGAGATTTGAGCCGGCCCGGCAACTAATTAACTCACAGGACGGCCAGCTTCCCAGCCTCCCAGTCAGACAGATGTGACGAGGGACCTTAAAACAGGCAAAGTTTGGTCACAAGTCTTAAAGTCGCATTGGCCCTAGCGCCCCTCCCCTCGAAAAGAAGGCAGACCTGGGGCTGGCCTAACCTAGGAGGGGCCGGGGCAACAGCTGCTCTTTCACTGCAGGCCAACCCACTGGGGACCATGCGCTGCCCACGAGAGTGGTTTAAAAAAATATTTGCAATGCTATAGGTCTCGTATGGCATTGCAAACAAGCGGCCGCCATTGTCACTGCTCAATAAAGAAAAAGTACACGTACTGTGTAACAACCAAGTAAAGGGGCCAGTAGCTATGGGAGGATACAAATGACATCATGGCCGTGCTAAGGAGGGACTAACAAGCCTATTAAGGAATTAAACGGCAATATTCACGAAGGACAAAGACACAAGCCAATGAAAAATATGGGCGGGGCTTCTCCTCTGTACTCTACCTACAACAGATCGCCAGAGCAGCGCTTGCGCCCTGGCTCAGGCTCGACCTAAAAAGGGGCCTCATACTAAACTATTCTCATATAAAGCATGCATGAAATCAATCCGGGAATGCTCAGGGGCAAATTATGTGCTTTAAAGCTAGACCATTGAAGTGTGCAGTTATTAATAGAGTTACATTCTTATATTAGGACCTGTTTCTCACTGAACGAAAAACTATTTTTTTAGGCAAATTATCCCTCAACGAAGGCTTACAAATGAATGGCTTCTGTTTAGTGCTATTTTGTTTAATGTTTATTTTTCAACCTCCTGCTTCTGTAGGAGAAACGGGCTCCCTACCATTAAGAACTAACAGTGATTCCTACGCCATATTGCTTTGTGTAGACAACATGGCTCTAAGACACCAAGTAGATTACAATGTTTGATTAAACGCACATACAATTATGTCCTCATCACCTGCCGAAATGTACACAAAAATATCAGTGGCTATGAGGTTTTTGAAAAAAGCTACAGATGTTCATTTAGCTCTTAAAAACAGATCAAAAGAAGTGAATTAATTCAATAATTTAGGTATATTGTGAAAGCAAAGTAGACATTTTTCCACATTTATTTATCTATGTATTTATAGTTTGATATAGTAGGAACCAGACGAACAACGATGCCCGACACTTTATATCGATTGTCACACAGCTCATAATAATAACATTTGTACAATAAGCAAAGATAATTAAACTGCTCCAATCAAAAATGCACTTGTGAGGGAGGGAGGGAGGGGGCAGATAGCCTGAAGGCTTACTCACAATATACCAGTAGCAAGCGATTTGCCTTTGCGAGGTCTGACCTATTATAGCTTCATCAGTAGTAATCCCATTGATGAGGGAATATTACATTCTTTCTTTCCTTCCTGAAGGTTTCGTAGGAGGTCAGTATTCTTGTTGTTGAAGGGGTGAAATTTACTACCCTGGATGCCCTTCCAGAGACAGATTTATTTACAGTTCTTTCTTTCTTTTATGCTGTGATTTCCAGTAGGAGGGTGTCTCTGCTGCTAAATTAGCACGGATTGCCCAATTTTGTTAATAAACTGGTCAGGTATAATTGGATTTCAGGGTGGAGAGCTTTCGAAGTGATGCAAGCTAGATTGAATTGGCTTCTACCTTCAATTGGCAGTCGTCTGAGAACAAAAGCAGAGTATTTTTTTAATCATATTTATTCTAGCCTGGGATGGCTTTGGCCGATGCATAAAGAGTTGCCTTGAGAAGAGTTGGGTGAATCCACAGTGCAGGGAGTTGTCATAATCTCTTCTTGTGCTACCAACTGAGTGAGTTGTTTGATATCTTCAACCGGCATAAGTTGTTGATTTCTTGAAATAGTCTCAGCTGCTGTTTGGCCCCTTTGGCCAGCACATTGTTTTTGTCTGGAGGTTGAGGTTTCCGTTTAGGTTAGCTTGTTGACAAGTATGGTCATTGTGATTATTCATTATTTCACTGGTGTGGAGCAGTTTAGATGAGCTTACAGAAGCAATTTAGCTACAGCTTTAGAAATGCCATCCCCATGATTGTATTTCTTTGACCAGTTGAGCAAGGGTGTAAGATGGCATTTGGTGACGATATTTTCATGTAGACGGTATACCATCTGCATATAAGTGTATGATGTTACTACTAAGGGTATACAAAATTCGGTTAATTTACTTTCATTAAGTTATGCAGATTGTCAGCAAAACTTTACATAATTACCTACAAATACCTCATTTCATTCACCCTATATTTTAGATCAAAATGCGTCTTGTTATTTTTTGAATCAAGGATGCAATTTTTACTAAAAAGTTTTTTTTAAATAAAGCATCGTGGTCTGTTGTTTCCATGTGTTCATGGTAAATATTTGCCACAAATGGTGTGTGATTAAGCAAAGTGGTGTGATAGCATAATTTCTGGAATTATGCAAATTTCCTGAAATGACACAAATTACACTGGTGTGATTTAAGTTGTACCCAGACATAATTAATATACAGGCAAGTGACATTATATGTGATCACACATTTTGATGGGGATTATGCCTTGAAGGGAAAATTTGTCTCTCTGGGGAGTTGTAGAATCTGCTATTCCATGTGATCTTTTTGTGCCAATTTTAGATTAGGGGATTTGACTAACTTGTGTACAAAGAATTGATTTATCACGGTCTGATGTAAAGATATGGCTGAGCGAGGTAGCATTTAACTGTATTCTTTTTTAGTTCATGTGTTCTTCTGTGTAATTTTTAATGAGTGAACTAACTGGATAAAGCAGTGCATTGATTCTACATGTAATACTTTTGTTTCTTGTTTCTACAGCAACTAGGTTGCCAGGCAAATAGTTGTTATTCCTTAAATCCATAAAAAACATCTCCCCTGGGATCTACTATTTGCCTCATGCGTTTTGGTATTTATACTAATTTCGTAGCAAGGTCGGGGTCTCAGACCCTTGAGGTCATAAGCAAATAGTATGGATTTTGACATTGTGCTGTTGCCAAAGAAAAAGATCTAGTTTTCCTCCTCGAATAGTATAGTTTCTGCTCTCATATTAACCAGGTGAAGCTGTTCCACTAGGCAGGGCTTTTGTCGCTTCTGTTGGAGCCTTCAGAATAAGTAAGGCACCTTCTTTGTTTTGTTCAAGAACAACAATTTCAAGGTAACATTTACATACATCCTCCAGTATGAAGTTCCCTTTCCACTTGAAATCTAAATTAGTTTTGTTTATTTTTGGTCTATGTGCCTCTGTTGCTCATGGCACCTTTTTCATATTGTGGTGGTTATATGTAACCTCGGCTATGTAGATAGATTTGCCATTTTTGTTGCCCTTTGATAAAATGGATATGGTGTTTCATCATGAATACATTGTTCTTCAGTTCCATGAGCTGGGAGCCGAGGATGGGCGGGCTGGAGCTTCACACTGGTGGTCCTCCGCAGTGATCGATGCTTGCTCTGTGAGGAGACAGTCTGGCGGCAGCTCGTGCTGAATTTCCGTGCACGAGGAGCGGTTCTGGTGCTGCCAGGCCCCTTTGCAGTTGCAAAGAGTCCAAAAGCTTGAATCTAAGAGCTCAAGAGCCACACCAAGGGTCCAGGACCTGAAAGACACCTCTTGAGGACCAGGAACTCACTGAACTCTCATCCAAGAGCTATTGGGGAGCCTTTTAGGTCCCGGAGGCTCAGATCAGGAGGCCAGCAGACTAGCCCTTTGAGTCACTCTGGGTTTCTCGGTTCAAGTTGGGTTCCAAGCCCAGTTCTTCCCCTCTAGACAAAAGGGAAGCAGGTCAGCACAGTAAGGCAGCAGCTCATTCAGAGTAGCAGTCCAGCAGAGTGACAGTCATTTCACCTGTACAGCAGTCTCTCTTCCTGGCAGAGTATCCACAGGTCCAGAACTGTACTGAAGTGGTGGTGTCTGCGGTCCTGTTAGACTTGGCACTTTTTGCAGGGTCATCCCAGAACTTTTTGCCTTCCTCCTGTATTTTTTCTGATTTGGTGGTGGTTTTATGACTCTGGGCACTTTATCATTGCTGATCAGTGCTAAAGTGCATGCGCTCTCTATGGTAAACTTGGAAAGATTAGTCTACACCTGTTTGGCATATTTAATTTACCTATCAGTCCCTTGTACAGTGTTATCCCATATACCCAGGGCCAGTAAATTAAATGCTACTGGTGGGCTTGCAGCGCTGCTTGCGCCACCCACCAAAAAGTAGCCTTTCAAACCTGTCTCAGGCCTCTGCCACTGCAGGGCCTGCACGTGCAGTATAGTGCAGCTGTGACGTGGCACATAAAGTGGCTGTCACGTCGGCAACTCTCCTTTTACTACATATCAGTTACCCCTAAGGTAGGCCTTAGCTAGCCCTATGGGCAGGGTGCGGTCTAGGTAAAAGGTAGGACATGTGCCTTAACTGTGTGGCATGTACTGGTAGTGACAAACAGCTTATTTGGTTTCTCACTGCTGTGAGGCTGCCCTCTCATAGGGATGCATTGGGGATTCCCTGATATGTGCTTCAGTCGTAATTCCTGATCTGAGAGGGGTAGCGTGATCAAGTTTGGTATGTTTGGAATAGTAGTGCTAAATCCTGCTTTTTGGTGAAAGCAGATTTATTATTACTATTTTAGAAATGCCACTTTTAGAAGTGTGCATTTCTGTGTGCCATGTGTCTTTGTGCCTGCCTGATGTGTATTGACCATCTGGTTCTGACTGACAGGAGAGCGGGGTTGTGCATTCACTCCAGCCAGTCCCTGGGGGGGTTGAGGTGTGTCCTGCTCTGCATGGGTGACTCAGCGCTAGGCGGAATAGACCTTGGCTGAATTTAGAGTAGCAGGAGGGGTTTTCCTTTGCACCTGAATAGGCCTGGTCTGCATTTGGAGTGGTGGGAGGGAGTAGCGCCTGCATCTGAATAGGGCTGCGCCTGCCTCCCACAATGATGGCCACGCCCCCCTGTGGTGTGTCTCTGGGGCCAAGGCTTACACTCAGAATGGAGGGAGTTGTGCACTGTTAATTGTATTTTTAAAGTGCCCCCAGAACTGGTTTGGACTGGGCTCAGAGCACTGTGCCAGGGGAGAACAAAGACATATTGACTATAAGTACCGGGGCAGTGATCGCATGTGTGTGTGCTTGGAACTGAAGAAGACACTGCATGGGACTTGTGGCCGGCAGGCTGCTGGACTGCCATGAGGAACCGCCTAGGGACTGGACTATTCTGGGGGGCGGAGAGAAGGACTGCCCCTCTGTGCTGAGGCCCCTTGTGCTGGCTTGCCTGGTTGTGCCCTGCTGATGTGTCCCCAGTACTCTTTCAGGGGTGCTGCTGTGCCCTTGGTCTGGGCAGACCTCAGTGCTTTGTTTTCTTGAGGCTCCTAGCCCTGGACCTGGGCTTGGAGCATGCTGTGAGTTGCCTGAGCCCCAAGTGTGGGCTCCTGCTGCAGAAGAGCGTGTGGAGCGCTTCATTGTCTCTGTGCCCACTCACCGGAAGCATGTGGTGGGCGCTTCCAGCTTTATTACCTGAGCCCAAGAAGTGGGCTCAATCCCCCACGGGCGGCAGGCGCAGAGCGTGTTTGTGCCGTGAGGAGGAGCCGTGCCTGGTTGTGTGCGGGGCTCTCATGAAGGGCCGTCAGCTTTGCGCATCTCATGGCTGGAGCGGCTGCACCGCGTGGTTGCGGGCAGCCACGGTTCAAGAAGTCAGGACATGAGGACCTAGCTAGCGGTTGCCAGGTCAGTGGGACTGGGGAGGATCTCCTGCGAGGGGGGGTTGCCCCGACATTGGGCCTGACTGCTCTGAGCTGCTTTTGTTTGCTCCGTGCTTGGGAGCACGAGATCAGTGTCCGCAGCTGCGCCATCAGATCACGGGCAGCTACCTGAGGGACACACGCATTTGGGAAGCCCTTACTCTCGGAAGGAGCATTGCGGGTAGAGCCCAGGATGGGGCCCCCAAGGACAACGTTAACTGTCTGAGGTTCACCTATATGTTGGGCTAATTGCCAAAGTTGGCACCCTATGCCTTAGAAGGGTGATCGGTATATGCCTAAGGTGGGAATGATGTAATTAGGTGATGTGTGCACTCTATAAGTGTTTATTATAGTGCACTGATGTGGTTTATACCTAATACTTTTCCAATCTGTGCACGCTACAGATGGTTACTATGGTGCACTGTGGATGATGTGTTTGCATAGTGTTTCATGCTCAGTATAATCCTGCCAGTGTTTGCATAGTGTTTCATGCTCAGTATAATCCTGCCAGTAGTTACTGGTCGCCCTAAATGTGATGATTATGACAATATCCCGATTGGCAAAGTGCTTTATGTAATCCCTTTGAAGTCATGACCAGTGCCTAGTGGCACAGTGATACATATGTGATTGTGTTCTAATGTGTTTTTATGGATAATACAAAGGCTATTTATATATAACCTTTTGTGGAGTGTCTTTCGTGTTGTGCCTAGTGTGCTACTGCTGTGTTAGTGTGTTGCACAAACGCTTTACACATTGCCTCTGGGATAGGCCTGACTGTTCTGCCAAGCTACCAAGGGGGTGAGCAGGGGTTATCTTCAGCATATAACTCCCTTGCCCTCACTAGAGTGGTGGGTTCTGCATGGCTTAGGTGCGTACCCTAGCCAACCAGAAACCCCATTTCTAACAGGTCCTTCTTTTATAAACTGGTGCCATGGTTCTGGAAGGTTGAAGAAGCTTCTAGACAGTATCTTTAAAGTGCATGGAAGTCTCTAGCTCCCCTGTCCTGGCTCCAAGCTGGCTGAAGTGACAATGCAGGGTCGTTAAGGCCTTTGTGTGGAAACAGGATACAGCCTATTCAAGTGTAAGAGGGGCTGGGCAGAGCGCCTCGCTCCCATTCAGGCAGTCCTTAGCTCCCTATTGTATGGGGCGGTCTAGGAGGAATATGCAAAGCCCAACTGTCAACTACACCCATTCATGTGATACAATTCCAAAGGCCCCAAACATGAACTGGTTACCTGCTCCCATTGAAAATTATAGCTCATTCAATGCAATACAGTAACTCCAGTGTTCTTCTATGGGAGAGGTAGGCTTTGTAAAACTAAAAAGTACATGTCCGACTTTTTAAATAAACTGCACACTGCCTTCTGGACTGTCCAGGGCCTACCCTTGGATGACTTATATGTATTGAAAGGAAATGTTTGGACCTGGCAAAAGGTTTATTTTGCCAGGTTGAAATGGAAGTTTAAAACTACCCACATAGGCTGCAATGGCATCCCTGAGACATGTTTAGAGTGCTGCTTAAGTGGGTGGCAGAATCTGTGCTGCAGGCTCATTATTAACATTTAATTTATATGCCCCGGCATAGGTAGTACCACTTTACTAGGAATTTACAAGAAATTAAATATGCCAATTGGGTATAAGCCAATCTTACCATGTTTTAGGGAGGGATAACTTTCGCACTGGTCAACAGTGGTAAAGTGCGCAGAGTCCTTAAAAAGCCAATAAAAACTGGTTCAGAAACCAGGCGTGTGGAGGCATAAAGGTTTCTGGAGGACCCTGCTGAAAGGGTCAAGTCCAACACAGGTAATGCCCTCATTTAGCTGATAGATGAACTTTGGGCCCTCCCTAAGGTGATGGACTTCTTAAATGAATTGGGGCGTAACTCTGGGCTAAAGATCAACTGTCATAAAATTCATGTCCCTCCCATATGCATCAAAAACATGCTTGAAGGAGCCAGCTCATGCTGCCTCTGCTGCCACCAGGTAGAAGGGTACTTTTACCATATGGTGTGGCAGTGTCCCTTTAGTGCACAGTTTTATGTGAAAGCTATTGAGGTGGTGGCAAAGATATCTGGAAAAACTGTGGCTCTGAAACCAACACTGTGCCTGCTAGGCCTTATGCCCAGGTCAAATAAGACTAAATGCCATAACGAGGTTCATAGAGAGATCTGGGTTAAAATCCATCGTTCTTTTGCCACTCAGTTTAGACCCAGCCATATGCAAATTAGTCTTGACCCTGTGCCTCTGGACCACAAACAAGCATCCTGGGACCAGTTTCGGGGCATCAACCCTCTACAGCCAGGCTAGCTTGAATCCAGTGTCATAGTGAGCCTGGGACTCACATCTGGGCATACCCGGCGCACTTAGGACGAGAAAGCAAAAGACACACAGATGATGGACAGAATGCAGAACAAATCAAACATTCACCCCCAGCCAAGAGATCTGGGTTAAATCCATCGTTATTTTGCTCACAATGCCACCCCAGTTTAGACCCAGCCTTATGCAAATCAGTATTGACCCTGTGCCTCATGGGAACAGTCCAGACCGAACTGCCAAACCAGGTCCTCCCTGGACCGGAAACAAGCATCCTGGGACCAGTTTCGGGGCATCACCCCTCATTAGCCAGGCTAGCTTGAGTCCAGGGGCACAGTGAGCCCGGGACCCACGTCTGGGCATACCCGGCACACTTAGGGTGAGAAAGCAAAAGAGACACAGATGATGGACAGAATGCAGAGCAAATCAAACATTCACCCCCAGTCAAGAGACCAGGGTTAAATCTGTTTTTCTTTTGTTCACCATGCATCCCCAGTTTAGACCGAGCCATATGCAAATCGGGCTTGACCCTGTGCCTCATGGGAACAGTGAAAGTCAAAAAGAGACCTTCTCCGAGACACGAAATATGAGTAAACTTAAAATATAAAATAACAAACAGGCATACAGTCACCAGCCAATAGATAAACAGACAGTCACCAGTATGTCAATAAATCAAATTTCTGCCCAGCTAGGTAGAATCAAATGTATAGATCTTTATTAGCCAAATTCATAAATGCCTTTTATTAAAAAATCCTTATTAAAAACATGTTAATTCAAACACACAGTAAAAACAGTACCGTACTTAAGTATCATAAAAGACAAAAAGATCATCAATTTCATATACATCAATACACAATCCAATAGATACAAATATGATATTAAAATATTCATAAAAGGAAAGGGAATAAATGAAAGATTAGAGAAAGAAGAAAAATACACCAATGATTAACAATATACATACGTCATTAATTACAACCATAAGAAAAAATTCAATTGCTTGTCATGGTACAATAATGCATACAGTATACAAAGTAATCTTCTTAAAAAAAGGGCGCCAACGAGTTTCGGTGGGTCTCTAAATTGTATAGCAACCACCTTCCTCAGGACCAAAAAGATAACTCCCCGTACCAAAATTCGGAAAGACAATATGTCTGTAATAAAAAAGCATGTATGAATCACAAAACAATACAAATATGCGCATACAGATAATTTATACCTATTGACACACTGGTCACATGCATCCATACACTCTCACTCACACTACCTGTCACAAGGAACTGGAATACCTAATTACCTTGGTATGTCTTCCAATATTGGACATAAATTATATCATGGGCGATAGCCTCAATGACTCCAAATCTTGTTGTCTGAAAATAACATCATAACAACGCTAAATGAGTTCATATATTCTTCATAACTGACTCCCAAATCCTCTGAACTCAAAATGCCAAACAAATACCTACCATAGGCACACCAGGCAAAAAACGTTTGTCAATATCACCCGATTGCCAAATAAGTGGTAATTCTCTTCACAATCCTGTTAAGAAATATGTACATACCAGTTGGGAATGTGAGATGTGGTTCATGTAATGTCTGCAGCCAATGCATAGTGGCAAAAGAAATTCAGGTTAATGGCTGTAGCACCAAATCTAAAAGTCTCAACAATTGTAGAAGTAAGAATATTGTCTATTTGCTCAAATGTCCCTGTGATCAATATTACGTGGGAGAGACTGGTAGGGAATTGCGGGTCAGAATACAGGAACATAGATCGGCCATTAAAACAAGGAAATTGAATGCCCCTCTGGTAACCCATTTTATTGAAAAAGGACATAGTGAAAATGATTTTATGTGGTTTATTCTTGAGAAGGTCTTTATTGGTAGAAGAGGTGGAAATATGCAAACTAAGAGAAAGTCGCGTGAACAGTGGTTCATTTCCAGATTAAACACTGTACGAAATGGCTTAAATTCAAAAGAGGAATGGGATAGGATCATTGGGGCTATTTGATGATAGATAGTTCTGTATAGTAGACTAAATTGAAACTTTTTTCAATAAAACTTCTTTCCGTTTTGTAGTTTTTTAGATTTCTGATTGAAATCACATTGATGCGGAGATAGGGAAGTGATCATGTATAGGCATTGGTATTATTTATGATGAGTTTTATAATTGTGAGTTTCTCGATTTTTATCAAATAGTGTATGATTCTGAACGTGTTCAGGCTTTTCGATTATTATTAGCCGCTACAAGATGGCGGACGAGTTGAGGTTAGAGTATTATGGAGTCAGGTGGAATGAATTCCCGACGGAAGGAGTATAAGTGTAAAAATTAAGGTGATACTTTATTATCATTGATGATTGTTACAATCGCTAGTTGTTGGACTTTAATTAAATAACGTATTATTCTGAACGTGTTCAGGAGTTTCGATGATTATTAGTCACTACAAGATGGCGGATGAGTTGATAAATCTTTTTAAATGGCGCCGATTATCGTAGGAGGTATCATGTGACTGCAGATATGGAAGCAGGTGGACTGAATTCCAGACGGAAGTAGTACTAGTATAAAAACAAAGGTGAGACTTCATTTGTCTTGACGCTGACGTGCGGAGGCAGAGACCCCGTCGCTGCTGGAAGGATACTCGTCTGAGGAGGTAAGAGTATTATAGATCGTGTTAGAGGGTTTTAGGTCGTGTGGCGGTTAGTGGCCGACCCGGACGTATTTTACGCCTATTAGTTTTTGACACGGGGTTGTGTAGATAAGATTATAAGGGATCTTATTTGGTCTCGTATGGTGGTTTGGTCACAGTATGTTGAAGGGTTCATCGTCTTTGGTTATAGATTTGGGATAAGTGGTGGTATTAGTTTAAGCCATGGTCCTGATATTAATGTGGGCTTGGGTTTGTTTGCGTTACAGATACCCGAGTATCCAGAGCGGATGATTCTTGGCGCTTTTGTTTGAGCACAGACAACCCATGAATCGAAATTTGGAGGGCTGTTTGGTTTGCTAATAATTCATACCAGTCAAGTCTAGTTCATCTTTTAAATAAGCTGGCTGCTAAAGTATTTTTATATATATTTTTTATCTATTCAAGGTAGGTTGAGCATTAGGTCCTCTTTATTTATGCAGTTCCTTTGTGAGGAAAGAGTTTGTTCTGATCTTGTTTTGTATGTACATATTTCTTAACAGGATTGTGAAGAGAATTACCACTTATTTGGCAATCGGGTGATATTGACAAACGTTTTTTGCCTGGTGTGCCTATGGTAGGTATTTGTTTGGCATTTTGAGTTCAGAGGATTTGGGAGTCAGTTATGAAGAATATATGAACTCATTTAGCGTTGTTATGATGTTATTTTCAGACAACAAGATTTGGAGTCATTGAGGCTATCGCCCATGATCTAATTTATGTCCAATATTGGAAGACATACCAAGGTAATTAGGTATTCCAGTTCCTTGTGACAGGTAGTGTGAGTGAGAGTGTATGGATGCATGTGACCAGTGTGTCAATATGTATAAATTATCTGTATGCGCATATTTGTATTGTTTTGTGATTCATACATGCTTTTTTATTACAGACATATTGTCTTTCCGAATTTTGGTACGGGGAGTTATCTCTTTGGTCCTGAGGAAGGTGGTTGCTATACAATTTAGAGACCCACCGAAACTCGTTGACGCCCTTTTTTAAGAAGATTACTTTGTATACTGTATGCATTATTGTACCATGACAAGCAATTGAATTTTTTATTATGGTTGTAATTAATGACGTATGTTTAGTGTTAATCATTGGTGTATTTTTCTTCTTTCTCTAATCTTTCGTTTATTCCCTTTCCTTTTATGAATATTTTAATATCATATTTTTATCTATTGGATTGTGTATTGATGTATATGAAATTGATCTTTTTGTCTTTTATGATACTTAAGTACGGTACTGTTTTTACTGTGTGTTTGAATTAACATGTTTTTAATAAGGATTTTTAATAAAAGGCATTTATGAATTTGGCTAATAAAGATCTATACATTTGATTCTACCTAGCTGGGCAGAAATTTGATTTATTGACATACTGGTGACTGTCTGTTTATCTATTGGCTGGTGACTGTTTGCCTGTTTGTTATTTTATATTTTAAGTTTACTCATATTTCGTGTCTCGGAGGAAGGTCTCTTTTTGACTTTCAGTCTTGCTTGGTACCCACTTCCTCTGTAGTATTGGGTCCCTCTCATTTTATTGAGATATAGTGGAACAGTCCGGTTGGGCTGGAGAGTGTGTTTTGTTGATTTCGGTAGTAGCCAAGGTTGAGAGGCTGAGCCGATGGACCAATTTAAGACTTTTGGTTTTAGCGATGATCAGCTTAATAGAATTATTAACACTAAGAATGGTGGTAAAATTATGTTAATATCAGGCAAAGGAGAAAATTGGGGTAAACTAGTTAACCTCAAGAAGAAATTGATAAGGACCGAGGCACATGCAGATTTTTAATTGAATATGTTAAGTCAGGGGTTATTCCCATTGGACTACAAGTACTGAAATGAACCGGGTCTTTTTGTTGAGAATCGTAAGTTTTTGGAAACTTGGGCTATGATTTCCAAAAGATGCAGCCGAGATTGGATGCTTTTAATTATAGAGACGGCGCATGAACTTATTATTATAGAAAAAGAGGCTATAGATAAATTGGAGTTGGAATTACGTAACAATACCTCTTTAGAAGACGCTAAAAAGAAATTAGAGGATATTAATAGAGATGTGGATGGATATAGAGATTATCTCTTAAATAAAAAAATAAATAAATTGAAGAAGGATATGGAGAGATTCAAGCAGGAATTGGTTTATCCATTCCTTAGTGACAACTATTATCAACAGAGGAATGAGTCTGGTTGGGATAGGGATAGGGTACCTAGAAGACAGATCTACAATAGAGGCGGGAGAAAGCAGGTTACGTTCTCAGAGACATCTGGCTCTAGTAGCGATGAAGAGTATATGCCTAGAGGAGATGCAGGAGGTAGAGGTACTAATAAGGAACATGTTCCTTTTTTATATTCTCGCCCCAGGAGGCCCCAGCGATTCAATGGGAATCCGGGGAGAGGTCAACCGAGTCGGGGCCCTCTTCCTCTACAAGAATATATTCGGACAAGAAATCAACGATATTGGCGTCAAACAGAATACCAGTAATTAATCTTTCAGATAAAGTGTTGTCAGAGACAGAAGTGGGTATATTGAGCAGAGGTTTTAGTTTTGTCCCGACCACTCAAGTTGATAGATTTCATTTAGAGAAAGACATGCGTGCATTTTTTCGTAAGGTTAGACTTAAACGGTTCTTTGAAGGACGTGAACCAAGAGAGAACGTGAATGTTTCTGGTCTTAAGCCGAAATCTACTTTTACCCCCACACTTGCTATGGTAGGAAAGAACATTGAAGTGTTTGAAAAAGCGGTAGAAATAGGTATTTGCAATTTGTTGAGTTCATCCTCTAGCTATGTGTCTCACAATATAAGTAAAGACGAAAGGTTAGCATTGTCTCTGCTTAAAGATGACACCAATTTGACTATTAAACCCGCAGATAAGGGTGGTGGCGTGGTACTGTTCAACACAGATGATTATAATACAAGGATATACAATCTTTTAAGAGTGACTGAACATTATGAGAGAGTTAGTGTAGGTTGTTTGGAAAATGTGACACAAGAGTGTCTAAGAATTTTAACTGAGGCTAAAGACAATTTTGTGATCTGTGAAGAGGAGTTTAAATTCTTGAATAACTTGAACCCACGCACACCAGCTTTGTATGGTCTACCTAAGGTCCATAAGAATTCCATTGACCCTCCGATGCGTCCTATAGTTAGTAGTATCGATTCATTGCTCGAACCTATCAGTAAATATGTGGACCATTTTTTGCGTCCTTGTGTATGCAGCCAGAGGTCCTATGTTAGAGATTCGGCGCATTTTATTTCCCTGATTGAAGGGAAAGAGTTCTGTGGAGAGACTCAGTGTCTTGTTACTCTAGACATTGAGTCTCTCTACACGAACATTCCACAGGAAGATACCATACTTGTTGTGGGCGAGGTGTTAGACAATATGGACCTAGGTGGGGCAAACAAGGATTTTATTGTTGAGTGCGTCAGATTGGTACTTATGAATAATATCTTTCTGTTTAAAGAGAAATTATTTAGACAAAAGAAAGGGACCAGTATGGGAGCTACATGTGCTCCGAGTCTGGCCTGTCTGTATGTTGGACAGTTTGAATCTAAAACATATTTTTAATGAATTATCACCTTTTTTTGAAAATGTAGCGGGCTGGTACCGCTACATTGACGACATCTTTTTTATCTGGGATGGAGAGACTGAACAATTAGAAGAATTTTTAGTGTGGCTTAATTTAGGGGACTCTAATTTGAAATTTACCTATTCTTATAGTAGGGAGAAGGTGGATTTTCTAGATATTTCAATTTTAGCTAGAGATGGACATCTAGAGGTGGAACTCTATGTTAAACCAATGGCGAAGAATACTTTATTACACTTTTCTAGTTTTCACCCCAAATCACAAAGAGAAAATATTCCTTTTAGTCAATTTCTCCGTCTACGAAGAAATTGTTCAGATCTGGATGATTTTTATAAACATTCATTAGCTCTCAAAAAGAAGTTTAAGGATAGAGGGTATCCGAAAAGACTTATTACCCACTCCTTTAAACGAGCTAGGTTTTTTGACCGTGATGCTATGATTAATAAATCTCCGAAAGAGAAAAAACCCATGGATAAGGTGGTGTTCGTGAGTAAATATTCAAATATAAGTAACCAAATTAAAAATATTGTCAATAAGAACTGGCATATTTTAAACCACGATGAAGCCAACAAGTTAGAGAAGCCTTTATTTGCTTTTAAGAAGAATAAAAACTTGAAGGATCTGTTGGTAAGTACTTACCGTGAGGATTCGCGGTGCACTCAACGTACCATTACTAACACGATACCAGTTGGGAATGTGAGATGTGGTTCATGTAATGTCTGCAGCCAATGCATAGTGGCAAAAGAAATTCAGGTTAATGGCTGTAGCACCAAATCTAAAAGTCTCAACAATTGTAGAAGTAAGAATATTGTCTATTTGCTCAAATGTCCCTGTGATCAATATTACGTGGGAGAGACTGGTAGGGAATTGCGGGTCAGAATACAGGAACATAGATCGGCCATTAAAACAAGGAAATTGAATGCCCCCTGGTAACCCATTTTATTGAAAAAGGACATAGTGAAAATGATTTTATGTGGTTTATTCTTGAGAAGGTCTTTATTGGTAGAAGAGGTGGAAATATGCAAACTAAGAGAAAGTCGCGTGAACAGTGGTTCATTTCCAGATTAAACACTGTACGAAATGGCTTAAATTCAAAAGAGGAATGGGATAGGATCATTGGGGCTATTTGATGATAGATAGTTCTGTATAGTAGACTAAATTGAAACTTTTTTCAATAAAACTTCTTTCCGTTTTGTAGTTTTTTAGATTTCTGATTGAAATCACATTGATGCGGAGATAGGGAAGTGATTATGTATAGGCATTGGTATTATTTATGATGAGTTTTATAATTGTGAGTTTCTCGATTTTTATCAAATAGTGTATGATTCTGAACGTGTTCAGGCTTTTCGATTATTATTAGCCGCTACAAGATGGCGGACGAGTTGAGGTTAGAGTATTATGGAGTCAGGTGGAATGAATTCCCGACGGAAGGAGTATAAGTGTAAAAATTAAGGTGATACTTTATTATCATTGATGATTGTTACAATCGCTAGTTGTTGGACTTTAATTAAATAACGTATTATTCTGAACGTGTTCAGGAGTTTCGATGATTATTAGTCACTACAAGATGGCGGATGAGTTGATAAATCTTTTTAAATGGCGCCGATTATCGTAGGAGGTATCATGTGACTGCAGATATGGAAGCAGGTGGACTGAATTCCCGACGGAAGTAGTACTAGTATAAAAACAAAGGTGAGACTTCATTTGTCTTGACGCTGACGTGCGGAGGCAGAGACCCCATCGCTGCTGGAAGGATACTCGTCTGAGGAGGTAAGAGTATTATAGATCGTGTTAGAGGGTTTTAGGTCGTGTGGCGGTTAGTGGCCGACCCGGACGTATTTTACGCCTATTAGTTTTTGACACGGGGTTGTGTAGATAAGATTATAAGGGATCTTATTTGGTCTCGTATGGTGGTTTGGTCACAGTATGTTGAAGGGTTCATCGTCTTTGGTTATAGATTTGGGATAAGTGGTGGTATTAGTTTAAGTCATGGTCCTGATATTAATGTGGGCTTGGGTTTGTTTGCGTTACAGATACCAGAGTATCCAGAGCGGATGAATCTTGGCGCTTTTGTTTGAGCACAGACAACTCATGAATCGAAATTTGGAGGGCTGTTTGGTTTGCTAATAATTCATACCAGTCAAGTCTAGTTCATCTTTTAAATAAGCTGGCTGCTAAAGTATTTTATATATATTTTTATCTATTCAAGGTAGGTTGAGCATTAGGTCCTCTTTATTTATGCAGTTCCTTTGTGAGGAAAGAGTTTGTTCTGATCTTGTTTTGTATGTACATATTTCTTAACGGGATTGTGAAGAGAATTACCACTTATTTGGCAATCGGGTGATATTGACAAACGTTTTTTGCCTGGTGTGCCTATGGTAGGTATTTGTTTGGCATTTTGAGTTCAGAGGATTTGGGAGTCAGTTATGAAGAATATATGAACTCATTTAGCGTTGTTATGATGTTATTTTTAGACAACAAGATTTGGAGTCATTGAGGCTATCGCCCATGATCTAATTTATGTCCAATATTGGAAGACATACCAAAGTAATTAGGTATTCCAGTTCCTTGTGACAGGTAGTGTGAGTGAGAGTGTATGGATGCATGTGACCAGTGTGTCAATATGTATAAATTATCTGTATGCGCATATTTGTATTGTTTTGTGATTCATACATGCTTTTTTATTACAGACATATTGTCTTTCCGAATTTTGGTACGGGGAGTTATCTCTTTGGTCCTGAGGAAGGTGGTTGCTATACAATTTAGAGACCCACCGAAACGCGTTGACGCCCTTTTTTTAAGAAGATTACTTTGTATACTGTATGCATTATTGTACCATGACAAGCAATTGAATTTTTTATTATGGTTGTAATTAATGACGTATGTTTAGTGTTAATCATTGGTGTATTTTTCTTCTTTCTCTAATCTTTCGTTTATTCCCTTTCCTTTTATGAATATTTTAATATCATATTTTTATCTATTGGATTGTGTATTGATGTATATGAAATTGATGATCTTTTTGTCTTTTATGATACTTAAGTACGGTACTGTTTTTACTGTGTGTTTGAATTAACATGTTTTTAATAAGGATTTTTTAATAAAAGGCATTTATGAATTTGGCTAATAAAGATCTATACATTTGATTCTACCTAGCTGGGCAGAAATTTGATTTATTGACATACTGGTGACTGTCTGTTTATCTATTGGCTGGTGACTGTTTGCCTGTTTGTTATTTTATATTTTAAGTTTACTCATATTTCGTGTCTCGGAGGAAGGTCTCTTTTTGACTTTCAGTCTTGCTTGGTACCCACTTCCTCTGTAGTATTGGGTCCCTCTCATTTTATTGAGACCTCATGGGAACAGTCCAGACTGAACTGCCAAGCCAGGTCCTCCCTGGACCGGAAACAAGCATCCTGGGACCAGTTTAAGGGAATCATCCCTCACCAGCCAGGCTAGCTTGAATCCAGTGGCACAGTGCGCCCGGGACCCACGTCTGGGCATACCGTGCGCACTTAGGGTGAGATAGCAAAAGACACACAGATGATGGACGGAATGCAGAGCAAATCAAACATTCACCCCCAGTCAAGAGATCATTGCTCTTTTGCTCACCATGTCACCCCAGTTTAGACCCAGCCATATGCAAATCAGTCTTGACCATGTGCCTCAAGGGAACAGTCCAGACCGAACTGCCAAGCCTGGTCCTCCTTTGACCGGAAAAAAGCATCCTGGGTCCGGTTTTGGGGAATCACCCCTCATCAGCCAGGCTAGCTTGAATCCAGTGGCATAGTGAGCCCGGGACCCACGTCTGGGCATACCCGGCGCACTTAGGGCGAGAAATCAAAAGACACACAGATGATGGACGGAATGCAGAGCAAATCAAACATTCACCCCAGTCAAGAGATGTGGGTTAAATCCATTGTGCTTTTGCTCACCATGCCACCTCAGTTTAGACCCAGCCATATGCAAATCAGTCTTGACCCTGTGCCTCATGGGAACAGTCCAGACCGAAATGCCAAGCAAGGTCCTCCCTGGACCGGAAAAAAGCATCCTGGGACCGTTACTGGGGTGAATGTATGACATTGTTCTGCATTCTGTCCATCAATTGTTCTTTTTGCATTTGTCACCCCGAATGGGACGGGTATGCCCGACGTGTGTCCCGTGATCTCCATGCCACTGGAGTCAAACTGTCCTGGCTGATGAGGGGTGAAACCCTGAAACCGGTCCTAGGATGCTTGTTTCCAGTCCAGGGAGGACCTGGCCTTGCAGTTCGGGCTGGACTGTTCCCATTGGGCGCAGGGTCAAGACTGATTTGCATATGTCTGGTTTCAAACTGGAATATCATGGGGAGCAAAAAAACGATGGATTTAGGCCCAGATCTCTGTACTGGGGTGAATGTATGACTCTGTTCTGCATTCTGTCCATCAATTGTTGTTTTTGCATTTGTCACCCCGAATGGGACAGGTATGCCCAGACGTGGGTCCCGTGCTCTCCATGCCACAGGAGTCAAGCTATCCAGGCTGATGAGGGGTGAAATCCCAAAAATGGTCCTAGGATGCTTGTTTCCAGTCCAGGGAGGACCTGGCCTTGCAGTTCGGGCTGGACTGTTCCCATTGGGCGCCGGGTCAAGACTGATTTGCATATGTCTGGGTTCAAACTGGAATGGCATGGGGAGCAAAGAAACGATGGATTTAGGCCCAGATCTCTGTACTGGGGTGAATGTACGACATTGTTCTGCATTCTGTCCATCAATTGTTCTTTTTGCATTTGGTTCTGTTAAACACAGTATAGTAATTGTTAGAAATTGGGTTGTTGGTAGACTGGCGTATGAACCCTAGGCAAGCAGCAACCACAATCCTAGTCAGGGTAAGAAGCAGGCAAACCCTAAATTAACCTGTGCTCAACCTCTGGTAGCTTTGCACAGAGCAGTCAGGCTTAACTTAAAGGCGATGTGTAAAGCATTTGTGCAACACTTCAAACAGTAAATCGGTGAAAACACCACACAGAAAAATTCCACCCCAGGTTAGAAAAATAGAACTTAATTTTATAAATAAAACAAGACCAAAACGACATAAATCCAATAGGTAGACCTTGAGATATTGAATTTCAAGGTTTTAGGTTAAAATAGCACCTAAAAGTGCTATTCGGGATATCTGGTTGCGTAGGACCGGCACAAAGTCAAAAGTTCAGGCTGACCACAATGGAGTGCAGGCCAGATGCAGGGACCCAGTGAAGCTTGCTGAGTACCTTAATCCTGGGTGCATCGAGGATGCATGGTACAATCGAGGTGATGTGTCTGTGCCAATCCACACAGTGGCGATGGTGCGCTGGTCCTGACCCATGCAGCAGCGGCGATGTGTCTGCTACAGTGAGCTGCAATGCAGAGGCTTCAGCATTGTTGAGTATCTTGCATTTGGAAGCACGTTGCACAGTGGTGGTTCCGGAGGTGATGCAGCGGGCCTGATCCATGCAGCAGCGTCAGTGCGAATCCACGCAGCAGAGGCAATGCACTGGTTCTGATCCACGCAGCAGAGTCAATGTGTCTATTCGACAGCAGATGTATCGGTTCTGCTGGAACAAGCACCATAGGCCCACTTCCAAGTGTCCACGACTGGGGTGGCACCACGTGGCAGGGCAAACTCACAGATGGCAGAGTCCAGGTGCAGAAGCAGCGTGGTTGGAATTCTTTTATGCCCCTGAGACTTCAGATCAGGAAGACAGCCATCTAGCCCTTGGCGTCACTTTTGGTTCAAGTGATGTATGTCCAGTCCTTCTCGCCCAGGCAGGGAGACAGCAGGCAGCAAGGCAGCACAGCCAGGCAAGAGTCCAGCAAAGCAGCAGAGCGGTAGTCCTTCAGTAGCACAGCAGTCCACCTTCCTGATAGTCTTCACAGGTCCAGATGTGTACTGAAGTGGTGGTGTCTGAGGTCCATTACTTATACCCAGTTGTGCCTTTGAAGTGGGGGATACTTCAAAGACATGCCTTTGTAGTGCACAGAGGTCCTCCCTTCCTGCCTTGGCTCCAGACTCCCTACAGGGGGTATGCAGCCCTTTGTCTGGGGACAGGACACAGCCTATTCAGGTGTAAGTGAGGCTGCGTCCACCTCCTCCCTCCCATCCTGTCAGGCCCATCAAGTCACACCTAAGCTCCCATTGTGTGTGGCTGTCAAGGGTGAATACACAATGCAAACACAAGGAGATGATGGACGGAGCGCAATGCCCAACTGTCACCCACCCAAGACATGTGATCAGAGACACGCACAAAATAGCTAAAGTAAGAAAATCCCAACTTTCTAAAAGTGGCATTTTCAGAATTGCAATATAAAATCAGACTTCACCATAAGTTTGGATTTTAAATTGTGATTCCAGAGACTGCAAACTTGAAGTCCATCTCTTCACAATTGGGAATGACTCTTATAAAATGGAATAAGGTAATCCAATTGTTATGCTATAGAGAGATAGGCCTTGCAGTCCTGATAAACGTCTTTGGGAGTTTTTCACTACCAGAACATGTAAAGCTTAAAAGTAAATGTCCTGCCTTTTAAATACATTGCTCCCTGTCCTCTGGGCTGTCCAGGGCCTACCTTAGGGGTAACTTATATGTATAAAAATGGAAGGTTTGGGACTGGCAACATTTTTGTTTTGTCGTTTCAACATGGCAGTGTAAACTGCACCCACAGGCTCTGCAATTGCAGGCCTGAGACATGGTTAAAGTGCTACTTAAGTGGGTGGCACAATCAATGCTGCAGGCCCATTAGTAGAATTTAATTTACTTGCCCTGGGTACAGGGAGTACCATTTTGCGAGGGATGTATAAGTAAATTAAATATGCCAATTGGGGATGTACCAATGTTACTATGTTTATGGGAGAGAGCACAATCCCTTTAGCACTGGTTAGCAGTAGTAAATTGCAGAGAGTCCTAATACCAGGAAAAACAAGGTCAGAAAAGTGGAGGAGGCAGACAAAAAGCTGGGGTGGGGGAGGGAAGTCCACCCTAAGGCTCTCGGGTCTAGCAGCAATGACAAGGAAGTTGCTCAATTCTTCTGAATTGGGTGTCTGGCTTAGGCACCTGTGGAAGTGGGCCACTGCTGAGGCCAACGCACCCATAAGACTGCAATAAAGGATGGGGGGGTGCCCCACCGGGTATGGTCTGGGACCCATTTATGTTGGTGTTGGAGGCTAAATTTGACGCACGACTGCCTTGAAGTGTTGATGGATGGATTCCAGTACCAATTGGAGTGCCAGCTCTGGCCGATAAGGGGCTCTCCATTAGGGGAGCACTCCCTTCGTACTCATTGGTTAATCTTTGAACATTCGACTGCACAGGTTACAATTTGGACTAATATCAGAGCATGTAAATGAGTTCCGGGCAGAGAATGACACTAGTAAAAAGTAGGGTGGTTAGAGAGAGAGAACCTTGTTTTTTGTTCAAAGGGGAATTGTTTTTTTCTTTACATTCAATGCTCCTGTGTTAGATGGTAATGCGGATAACTAATGACTGTTATAACAGGCCTACAGTGATAGAGATTGTGCTTCACGGATGGGAGTGGATGTGGGTCAGTGGACAGGCTGATCTTAGGCCAAATGTTGCAAGTATTGGACGGATGTGAAATCGGTAAGCTGTAATGTCAAAGCTATAAAATGCAAATGAAGAGAAATTACAAAAGGGCTTAACTGAAACGCAGCTTTAGGTTTGGAACATAGATATAATATGGCACAATATAATCACTGTATAGACCGAACAATGTATTATTTCCTTATTTGTGGGAAAAAAGGATGGCTGAAATAAGGCAAAGCAAAGTTAGGTGCAGAGAAAGGGACATGAACATTATTGTAGGGCTTAGAACGTTTGACCTTGAGGAATAGATTTTACAGTGCAAGTGGTATATTCACTTGTACTAATTTGAATAAGTTAGGTCCCTGTATGTTTAGTTTCCAATCCTCAGGTACCCAAGCACCTCACGATCAGAAATATGAATGTAAGCTACTTCTGTGTATGGCAGTGACGTTTCTCAGGTGCTGTGATCTTTCTTAGCTTAGGGAACTTTGAGATAGTGCCGGAGAGTGTGGGTTCGAACCCTAAGCCCTCTGCCCAAAAATACATTTGATTTCAAACCACTGAGAGAGGTACTATTGAATGGCACAGTAAACTTCGAGAGAGGCTCAAGATACTGTGGTTCCCGGTGTACAAGTGTCACCAAGTTCCAGTGCAGATAACACTGGCTTTCAGGGTGCCGACTAGTACTAGGGGTGGAATGGTACCTGTGTTTGGAACCTATTGGGTGGACTGCATCTTGAAATCTGGTTTTCATAATGTTCATGTGGCAGCTGTGAGCCTAGTTGAGCTGTAGGATAGAATGTAAGTTGTAGGGTGATGGTTACAACTGTTCTGAGCACAGGGTGACCATCTATGGATAATGGAACATATTTTATGTGTCTTGAGTGAAAAGAGAAGCGTCCAAATGTTCCTCTTTTACTCGGGAAGTAGAGATACAAACGCTCACAATGTAAATTGAGGTTCATCAGAAATCTTCAGGCCTCTCTGTTACCCACACCTTGGCTACTAAGTGCTCGTTCCCAGCCTGTAACACAGTTATCCATAGGCAGACTGAGCGGGCACTGCGGGCTGTCCAGAAGACATAGCCTTTTGGTGTCTCTGGCATTTGCTCAGCAGATGTTGCTCTTGCTTCTCAGGATCAGTCGAGTTTAGCTGGGCTGTATATCCTTAGCCTGGACAGGACCTATTCTAGCATGTTGGTGAATGCTCCTCACCCCTCTGGGAATATAGATCCTCTTCTACCAAGAAATGCACTTTATCCGGATCTAGATGTCTTATCCACCTTAGCAATAAAAGTGAATCCTAAATACATTCTCTGGAGGACCAGTATTTATCCAGAAATAGGGACACAGGGGGGAATCCACTGCCCGTTTGGAAAGCATGCCACTTTCAGAATTCATAGCCCTGTTGAAGCAGAGAAAGGAGCTGCCTCGTGTGTATTTTACGAGGCACCCTCCACTGAAGGCAGGGTGAGTGACAAAAGGTCACTGTGCTGTGGATTGGTATGTCACAGGTCAACGCACAGGTAAACACACCATGTTTCAAAGGGGCATGGGGGAAACTTTGACATTCCTCTGAGGCTCACAGGCTACCACAAAAGAGAAACCGTTTTCAGACAGTGCATAATTCATGGGCAAGACTTTAGACTGAACGTGAAATGCAACCCAGAATGCAGACACGGATGGATACGATCCAGAGCTGTTCCCAGGAGATGAAACTGAATAAATCTCAATAGTAACAGAGGAAACCACAATCCTGTGTGAATTGTGATGTGGCAATTTAGAGGACACCATGTATGCAGCACAGTCTCCATGCACACAACACCTTACCACAGTCACGCACCATGCTTTTAGTTGCCTCAGTTATGGGGTACTGAATGCAACAGATTTTTAATGCAGGAATTGTAAGCCCTCTCCCAAGTGTACAGATAAAAAGGTAAGTATCTCTACCGTAACATAAAGCCACAATCAATTGTCAGAGTAGCTACAGCTTGGTGATGGGACAGTACCTCCTTCAACTTGGGTTGGGGCTACAACTAGGATGCACTGCTGGGGTAGGAAACAAAGGTAAGGAAACATATTCTGCTAGCTTTGGCAATCAGAATCACTGGTGGAAAAATACATATTGATCTGGAAAAAGTGTAATAGGATGCCACAGGTGTTTAAGTAGTCCAACTACTTTACTCTCTACTTCGGGAGACTTTAAAGAAGCTACTGTTTTACTAGCATTTAATTTCTGAGAGCTTCTGTTGGGTTTAATATCTGCTCTGAAGACTCCTTGAATGTTGAAATATAAGAGACATGTTTCCTCAAGGCATAGGGTTGGAATATTGCCAGTTATTCTTTTCTCATGTAACCCGAGGAACAATGTAGCTATTTGTTATCCAGTGGCTATCTCTGTGCCTCGTGATGGTCCTGCCACAGGTTCCTGGTGAACCCATTGGGATTGAGTTAGTAGCTTGTTAGTTGATCAAGACCATGCCCAATTTATAGGAGGTCAACTATCAAAAAAAGGAAAGTCCATATTCATATCATTTTAGGTGTATCATCTAGGCTTAATAATGGTTTTGGATAGAGTGTATATCAATAGGTTGAGTGAAATATTACAGTATATGTGAGGAGTATTTTAAAATGTTCAGCATGGTACATCTTTATCAGCTGTTTGACAAATGCAATGTAAGATATTACTGAATCTAGTCAGGAGAAACGTCCCAGATGATACACATATGTAGCTTAAACCTCTAAAATGAAATTTTAGGGACCTGTTTAGAGTAAAATGGTTAATGAAGAGAATGTAAACTGCATTTTGTCCCTAAAAGTAAGTACATTCTTTTAGCACTTGTTGTGAGTCATGGGATTGTAACACCTGTGAGACGAGTATTAATGGCTTTTTACACAACTTTGACTATGAAACAGTGCTGCAGTGTAGATAGAGACACTGTATCTTGTAAAGGCACTCCTGGTGAGACAGGTATTATGACTGATAGGATATTCAGTGAAGCTTAAGTTTGACTATGAAGAGAGATGTTTGCAAAGAGTTCCTCAGAAACCATCACTCCAGATGACTAGGGTGATAGTGATGTATGATATGGCCATAGTCCTCTAGTGGCGGTAGCCATTCCTTTTTCTTTTTTTGGGGGGATTTTCAGTTCAAAGTTTAGTCATACATAGACTCATTGCAATATGTACATTATATCTGAGAAAAAATGAAAGAGAAAGAGGCAGAAAAACTAGAAGGCAGGAAAGAAAAGAAAAGAGATTCATACATAAAAAAGAAACTTTAAGCAATCTTTCCATATCGGAAGATGTCCCACAGCATATTTAGTCAGCATTAGCACTGGAGGGGACTCAGCAGAGTTTATTCCAGGTCCTTTCAAACTTTTTCAGTGAGGTGAGACCTCTAGCTTTAGCCAGAGCCCGCTCTGCCTTGTAAATCTGACGAATGAGAACCTTCCATTCTACAGCCATGGGAGCATTCAGAGAGATCCATGCCCTGGCAATGCACAGCCGGGCGCACGCCAACATAATCATTACCAGGTGTTGAGTACCTCCCTTGCAGTCATATTTAACCCCGATCATTTTTTCCTTAGTGGTTATTACAACCTGATGATCCAGGCCGGATGACATAAACTGGCTCACCCCTGCCCAGAATTCTTGTAGGGCGGGGCAGAGCACAAACATATGTACTATGTCAGCTGTTGGATGCTTACATTTCGGGCATTTAGTCTTATCAGTAGCAGCATTTGTTCCCCATTTAAGTATTTTATCTGAGGTATAATACAGCAGGCCTATGGTACACAGTTTTTGCAGTTTTAGACTAACAGAATATACAGAGTGGTCTAGTATTTCTAGGGAGCGATGGATCTCTGAGGCCGAGGTCTCTACTGAGAGCAATCGGCTCCACTTGACTGCCATCGTCATAGTATCGTCTGTGTTAGAACAGGAGAGCCCCTGAAAAGTGATATTAATTGAGGGTTTAATGCCTGGTTTAAAACAGTACAGCAAGGGTTCTGAGCCTTCGATATCCAATGTATATTGACATTCTGACTGGATATATTCCCTCACTTGTAAGGACTTAAAAAGGAGGTATTGCGGAAGCGCGTATGATTCTTGCAAGCCCAGAAAAGACCTGAAGCCATTCATATCATAGAGCTTGTCGATAGTTACGACACTACTCCATGCCCAAGCCCTGCAGGTTTAGTCCTGAAAAAATGAGGGGAAAGCAGGATTCCAAAGTGGTGTGTTTCTGTTTAAAAAGGCAATGGAGTATTTGGAACCAATCTCCTTCCGTATATAAATAATATCCCTCAGGACCTTAAACCGTACCCTTTTTTAGTAGTTGGGTTCCCCTAATCGATAGAGGAAAAGCCTACGCTCTATCCCCCCTGCTAATTGATAGCAGTTAGACGATGAACCCGAATCGTCTGGATTGAGTAAGCTGCTCAGGCGACCGGTAAAGGCCACCCAGAAGTATAGCTTAAAGTCTGGGAGAGAGAGTCCCCCCTTCTTAGATGGAAGCTTCAGAAAGCGTATGGCTCTCCGTGCACGCCTATACACCTATAAGAAGCTTCCAATGGCAGCCTCCAATCGCTTAAAGAAAGTCTGGGACCTTTAATGGAATGGCCCTAAACAAATAGAGGAATTTGGGGAGAATATTCACCTTAATGATATTAGTTTGCCCAATAATCGTAATTGGTAACTTGTTCCAGGATTTTAACTTGGAATTCATTGCAGATAACAGAGGTTCATAGTTCAATTTAATGATATTGAAGACCTCCTGACATAGCTTAATACCCAAATCAACTGCCTTAGTAGTTACCCCTGGTGTAGGAGAAACTGGCTTAAAATTCAGGAGCATCTGGGTTTTGGATGTATTAGGTTTGTACACTAATACCTTGCCAAACCTGGCTGCCTCTTTGGCAACCTGTTCAGTTGCTATTAAAGGATTAGAGGAAAAAACTGCCACATCGTCGGCATATGCAGCCAATTTCAGTTGTTGCTCTCCAACAATCAGAGATTGAATACCTGCATACCTACAAAGTGTCTCCAAATATGGCTCTATATAAAGTGTGAACAAAAGGGGGGAGAGCGGGCATCCCTGACGGGTGCCTCGAGATATCTGAAATTGATTAGAGCAGTTCCCTGCAAGGACTACCCTTGCCCTGGGTGTCTTATACAAGGCTTGGGTCAGATTAATAAATCTTTCTTGAATACCTAGGGCCCGCATTGTAGTCCACAAAGTCACATGCAACACGGTTGAAGGCTTTTTCTGCATGTAGAAGGATCATACCCATATTAATGTTAAGCCTCTCAACAACATCAAAAGCTGCGATTGCCATGTTGGTAAGGCTGGTGGTAGATCTTCCTGGAACAAACCTGAGTTGTTGTAGGGAGACTCGGAGAGACATTACGGGGGCAAAACATGACCAGAATCTTAGCAAACCATTTTGCATCTGTATTAATCAGGGATATGGGCCGATATGACCCCATATCATCCGAGGACTTATCTTTTTTTTTTTAAATACAGTAATTTTGGTAATATTCCATGTATCTCGGGCATCCCCCCCCCCCCATATAAATATGTTCAGCCACATTGAGGAATTCCACAATTATTGTGTCTTTAAATACCTTGTGAAACTCAAAAGGTATAGCATCCTCGCCGGCTGCCTTACTGGTTGGCAAAGCCATTAATGCGACATCAATCTCTGTTATAGAGAGCTCAGCCTGCATATCATTTGCCTGATTTTGTCCCAGGTGAGGTAGGCTGCACTGCTGGATATCCTCCGAGCAGCTGACCTGATATATACTCTGTGTCTGACTGTATAGCTCCTTATAGATCCAGGCAAACTGTTCCAGAATGGACAGATGAGTGGTGTACAGCTTGCCATCCCTACCCTTAATTGCCTGTATTGCTCACTTTGATTGTGGGTCTAATATCTGATGGGCCAGACCCCCCCCCCCATCACGCTTACCCCATATTCATATTGTAACTTTCTGTGTTTTGCATACCTAGCGGCTACCTGATCTTTTAACCTACGCCCAAGTATAGACCTTTTCTCATCTAGTTGGAGAAAAACCAGCTGCTCTTCTGCCAGTCCTTGCGAGAATTTAGAAGCATGTAGTATTTCATGTTGTAAGATAACTTGGCGAAGAGTGTGGGCCTCCTCCAAGGTATCTCTATTTTGCTTAACCACATACTGCAGAGTAAAACCCCCGACATATGCTTTCACTGTGTTCCAGATTATTTGGAGTGGAGCCGTATCCTTATTGACCTGGAGGAACTCCCTAAATAAGCCTGATACAGGAGTTATATAGTCATCTATGTAGACATGCCAAAGTGTTTTTGTTTAGTAGTTCAGTGGCCCTCCTCTGGGATGGATGTATTGGGTGAGGGATTAGAATGGAGGGACTAGCTGATTTGCATCTGAGAATTATTGTTCTAATTTGATCCAAACACTGTTGGGTTTTTACTGTAGGGATCACGTGTAAACTATTGCATATCCTTGTTGTAAGTCTTTATTGTTGAATATCCTGATGTTTGTGATGATTTAATAAAAGAAGATGTAAACCTAGAAGCACAACAACATTTGAAATTTGTTTGGTAATTTCCTAGGACCTCATAAAAGACAGTTGCTACCCACTGTAGTTCTATTAACCAGTCATGTGCTGTATTTGTAGAGCTGTGCTTTAACATGGATCTAAAATATGTGACCATCTCTGTGCGTGTTCAGTAGTTAATGTTGGAAAGAAGCCCAAACACCAGAAATGCTATGATCTGATAAATGCAAACAGTTGCAAGAATTAAAGGACCAGTCACATGAAATGCCATCTGTGAGGGATACTCCGCTCATCTCATATGTGCGACAGCCTTCATTACAGTCATTATTAAAAAGAGACCTCTGTATTTGCAGAGCCGTGGGTGACAAGGCAGCTGATCTTCTGACTTTGCATGACAGAAGTTTGGGGGCAGAGACAATGTCTAGTGTTAGCATACTTTGAGTACCTCTACCCTTCAGGGTAGAGAACTTTATTACTCTGACGGACCATAAAAAGAGCATGTATCCTAACTCTGATGTCCTGTATTATCACTGGTGAAGGGAGTTGTACTTGGCGGATTTGTTACACCCGTGCATTTTCCTTCTCTGGAATTAGTCTAAACCCAGATTTTCTTGAGTGCAGGTGAGGGTAGGTGAGAGAGAGCACAGAAGCAGATGTACTCTTTCGTGAATCAGGAATATATTTGCTTCTGTGCATACTAATACCCAGGCCTCCGCTCCTAAAACATCGTTTTGTGGGAAATCCGATATCCAAATTGTTAAAAACATTAATTAACAATATTATCTAATTAACCAAAACCCTACTATATTTTCTAAATTATGTTTTACTTTACTAAACCTCGTTTGCATAATTATAAAATTAACTCATTAAAACTTATAAACAAAACTAGCATAATAAAAAGAAATGTTTAAGAAAACTTCAAACACTATTCCCATAAAAACCGAACAACCTGCCAAAAAAATAAAAAACAAACTTAAATATTACCAAATCAAAAAACAAAACCACACTAAAAATAAACAAACTTCACTTTAAAATAACAACTCCCAACTCTCCTGTACTAGGATGAGCATTTCGTTTTTGTCAGGCATTTACCTGAAGTCTGACCTGTCTTGTCCTGGCCGTCTTTGTGGATGTAATCACTTGTTATGATTTGTGGAAATGGCGTCCCAGGTGTCATCTTCTCGACTTGTGGTGTGTTGCTGTTTGGTTCCTATGTGTTGTATAGTGGAAGGAAACCAGATACAGTTTAGCCTCATGAGGTTATCTGCAGGCGTCTAATACAGGAGAGTGAAGGCTGTCCAGGCCTGTTTTGATATTGGGTCTATGCTGCGTAGGGAAATGTTGGTATTTCTCAGCATGTTTTAGGTGTCAAACCACGGCATGGGGCATTTGGAACTATTATGGACATTGCCTCCTTCCATGCTGGACGTCGATGGATGAGGAGCATATGTAGCATGCCGGAGATGTTGCTGGTGGGCTTCAAGTGGGGGGATATTGCTTGTGACTGCCATGCACAAAGTAAATGGAATTCGGTTCAGTAAAGATAGGAGCGGGTGACCTGCTATCGGGTGTCTTCCATGTCAATGTTTCTTTTCAGTTGGAAGCCTGTGCTGTTGTACAGTTGATGATGAGATTAGATGGAATGATATTAAGGTTGTGGTCAAAGGTCTTCTTCCTCCTCCAAGCTAGGTTTCATCATTTGGGCAAAGAATGAATGGTCTTCAGCTTTAGTGTGGCGTTGCAGGGGCTGGTGCTGAGCACTTATCGCCTCCAGGGACTTGTTTATGCACAAGGCACTAGCTATTGACCTGCTGTTCTGAGGAACTGGCTTGCAGGGGTCATAGAGGGCCACGTGTTGGTGTGGGCATTGTCAGGTAGGTGACAATTGTAATTATGTATGTAGAGATGTTTGCATGGTACCCATGGGAATGTATGCCTGGGGTTGTGGAGACCTGTTTCCAAGTGTAGCGATCGACTGCTGTGTGAGCGTCATTGCATTTTGGGGTATCACTCATGGATGTTATTCCCTGTGAAGCATTGTATTGCCTTGTGTACATATTCTGCAATTTGTGTGCTGTTTGAATGTTAGCATGGCCTTTAGTGAGCAGCATATGTGGGCTGCGACTACCAGCTGCTTGCATTATAGTTGCTTTTCTGTCATGTGCTCATAACCGCACAAAGCTCTGACTGCCTGACGGTGCTTGACAGTTCTTGCGTTGTTTTCTGGCATCTTCACATGGAGTGTTAGTTTGGTTTTGCTATTGCTTAAAGGAGAACTCTTTTCCTGTGTTGTTGCCTGCACCTTGCCTTATTTTTCTTGTAGCTTGTTTGCTGTTGTGCTGTATGTACTTCAAGGTAAAAAATGGCCTTATCTGTACCTAATGCCAATATATGCAATGTGCAGCTTATTTGTTAAATTATATATATCAAGTGGTATAAATGCCTGCCTGCTTTCGTGGTTAGTTTGTTTTTTAACAGCGTTCGTCTATGCAATTCTTTAATGTTACTGCACATATCTGAATTACTAGGTTTCTGGCAAACACCGCCCCCCAACCCACAATTTCCTCCAGGTAAATTTTAGCAGGTTGATTCTGCCGATATTTGCGAGGCGATAATGCCTAGAAAATACCAGGATATGTGGACTTTGGAGCAATAAGCACCAACATCTGCATGTTTTACCGGCAAAACATAGAAAACGTGAGATTTTTTTCGCTGGAAAAATTCACTGCAACTCAGTGTCCGCTTTTATTGCATGACCTAATTATTGCATCCAACAATGGGTACTCTTAATTAATGACGTAGTGTACTCACTCTGTATTCACACGAGTGTACACTAATGACTTACTTTTCTGAATTTCATTTTTGTGAATTGCATACAACATGCATGTTTGTGGTCAAAAACATTTATCTAAGGGGCAATACATTTTCTCATTATACTGTAGAAATAAAAACCTTTTTAGGGGTTCACTGATACACCTGGTCCTTAAAACCAACAAAGAAGAGATTGGCACGGAAGCTGTAATATCAAAAAACATATTTTAATAACCTCAGATGAGGGAGATTGCGTCATACGGTACCCGCAGGCCACTGTAGGAGGCATTCTAAGGAGTGCAGAGAACAGGGTCCTTATATATGCATTTGTTACATAGTCGGCATAAAATCAAGGGGAGGTCCTAGCACATACAAGCATGCTTATTGACTAATATGGGTATACAAAATTTGCTTGCTCCACAAAGTGGGAGGGGAGACTAAACTGCTTACATCAGTAAGAATAGCCTGACAGTTCTATACTAGGAGCAGGTGCATTCTACCAGCTAGGCCTTTCTGAGCATGTGCAAGACTCTGGAAGAGGGAGAAAGCACATGGCGAGCACATGGCTAACTAAAATGGCTGCCAAGAACAAAATGGCTTTCAGCTCATGCTAACAGCGATTTCTGCAATCTTTAACAGATGGTCCTCTTAGCATGAGCTAAAGACATTCCTATGATCTAGAAGGAACATAGAAAATATTTTGCACATTTTCTTCTCATAAATTCATCAATATCCTATGCTAGGTGGGCATTTACATTCTAAACATTTCATTAAGCGGGTATATATAAGGTATAATCGAGAGTACAAAGGGAACAGAGCATTGGTTCATACAGGTAGCAGGAGAGAGTAATGTCTATTATCTCAAACAGAAGTCTCAATACTTTTCCAACCCTAAGCAGAAAGCAAATCCCAAAACCATCTAGTCTAATTCTAAGTTTCAGGGATCTGATGAATTTCAGTGACCATCTATTTCAATTTCAGAATAGCCAACAGCACATACCTAATAAAAACATTTTCAATAGACTCTTCCAGTGTTCCTTTATGAGGGCTAAAGTATCAATTAATATACTCAAGGAAAGAGTAAAGTAACATTTGTCAACTGCTCAGGACAACGTTTTTCGTGTAGAATAAGCATGATAAGTAATGCAAATATTAAGGAAGTCAGACAGATTATTACAAAAACAATCCTGGCTCCAGGGGACCAGGAGGACCACACAGGGCCATAGGAATTAGGACGAGGAGCCGCAAAGGGCTGCTCCTCCTCAAAAATGGGACGACCAAAGGGGTACATTATTAACAAAAAAAAAAGAGTCCTTGGGAAATTGAAGCCGCTGTACAACCATCCAGAGGGGAGTCTTCTCCCTGTGTCCGTTTGAGCCTCACAGGCAGGCTCTTGTTGTTCCCACGGTGGAGCTGCACAACTCGCAACTCAAGAATCACGGCCCAGTTTGAGAAAAAAAAGTCTTTCAACGATCCTGTCCAGTGTCTCAGGCAGTGCACCAGTTTTCTTCACTTTAATCTAACAGGCACCAGAGACACAGCACCTGTACCCTAAACTCAAGTCCTTCCCTAACTCCTGTATTGCTCCGCTGGCGCACTGCTCTTTTATTGGGGCCAATGATTGTAGCCAATATGCTCAGGCATCCCTTGATCAACAAACAAAGGCGCAGACTTGCATTCACTTTGGGACCAGGACTCAGAAGCCTGAAGCAACCCTTGTTTCAAAGGGGGTCACCTCAAGTAAAAGCCTCCTTGCCGTTCTTGTCGGTCTGTGACTCTCTCAGCTGGGCATCAAAAACTGGATCCACACAAAGATTTCTCCATCCTGATTTGTGACCCCGTCTTTCGTCCAAGACAGTGGCAGGGTACACACTTCACGTCCCAGTGCTTCCGCCTTCACTGAGGTCCTAGTTGCCAGCAATGGCTGTGCTGGTTATCTTCACCTTGGCTTCAAGCTGGACTGGCGCTGACTCCCAGGCTGGATCTGATGTCCGGGCCCCTCTGGCAATGGTTGTAGGGCAGCAAATATCTATTGGTGGACAGAACAAAAGGGTCTTTAGACAAGGCACAGAAATAATCTATCAACAGAGAGGATAGTCTCAGAATACTTCCTTAGTCTTGGGGCGCCTTATATTAGCAAGGCACCCAGGAACCACTTCATCTATCTGAGAGTAAAAAAAAAACCCTAGACCTATTAACAAGTATAAAAGGAACTTTTTGGTGAACTGACAAGAGTAATACGTTACACGATTTGATTTGTTTCTCCCAATCCCAAGCAGCCAAGGAAGTCTGTGTTCATTTACTAAATTCTGAGGAAAAAAGAAAAACAATACAGACATACTCTAGATCCTTACATTTGTGTATTCCTATATTATTCATCTGAAGAACCTCAAGAAAAAGGAACTTTTCTACACTTCTACTTATGAACCTTGCATTACTTGTACAGGACTGCAGACACTTCTAAAATAATCTCTCTTAATAAAAGCACCTACATTTTACACTTAGGACCATGCTCTCATGTTATAGGTGCAGCGGGAAAATCTAAAACTGCTAATTTAACAGGGATTCTTATTTCATAAATAACTAAAAAAAAAACTCAACATAGGGGGTACATAAATTTCTCCAGCAGAACATGTTGTGACAAACAAACTCCTATAAAACAATATTTTCCTTCAAAATGTTTGCTAAGGATCACATGGGCGTCTTTCCTGCATTCTACTTTTCACGATCCGGACTATGCAACATCAGCTCTAACAAGGGCTGTCGGCTTATTTACACAGACTAGCTAATAAAAGACTAGCAATGCCCTTGCAAAACTGTATATAACATGAAAATAACATAAACAATAATGGTGTTGTCACCTGAGATTTTTGAACAGAAACCCCCACTATACAGTTCCCTTTAAAGGTCAAATAAGGGAACATCAATCTGTTCTACTCATTCTTTCATACAGGATGGGCAGTAACATAGCATATTTTTTAATCATTTTATTAATTCTAACAATTTTAAAACAGTATTATTGAATAGCCAATTAAATGTCTCATGGCCATTTCCTAGACAGCTTAGACAGACTCAAGAGAGAGTGAGAAAAAGAGAGAGAAAACATAAATTTGCCTACCCTTAATTTGCCCAGGCGCTAACCTCCTTCCCCCATTTTGACAGTAGGAAAACCTGAAAACAGGTTTACCTTCTGTCAACACTATTTACCCCTATTTGTGGCAACTGGGCACAAGCAAACTTGCAGGAGAAATCGTAGAAAGTGGCTATTTTCTGATTCAGCCTAACACAAGCACATTGAGTTAACTTTAGAAAGCGTTAATAACTAACTACCAATTCCTTCAGCAATTGTACTAGATTAACATGAGGGCGCATGTATGCAAACTAAAATCCATTGCCTCCTTATCTCAGCCCTTGCACAGTAATCTTTAAGCTAAAACCATTATTTTTATATACATGGCAGAGCTATGCTCTACTCAGGGCCCATATACGTCACTGCTTTTCCTTCTGTTCATATAACTGCGCAAAACTCGCTTTTGCCAAAATAGTAAGCAAAGCTTCTCTTCCTCTCTCTGCGCTGTCATCTCTTCTGTCAAAATCTGTTCGGAGGTCGAAGTGTCAAAGCAAACCCTTACCCTTAGCCCTGCTAGGTTGCTAAATGCAGAACTTCGACCTGTGACCCTTACCAGCTGTCCCATTTTTGTGCAAGGCTTTCCATGTGGTCTTTCCAATTCAAAGCAACTCTGGAGAATCACAGCTGAAAGGCAGTCCTGTTCCGTACCTGTTTTCCAGTAATTTAGAGGTAGGATAATAACTTCTGCTGGTTTCTTTATACTTATTTTCATTTGTGTACAGTGTGTGGTGTGCAGTCTAGCAGGTTAGAGGTCAGCTGTTTGTTCTATACTTGCATGTGTACCAGCTCTGAAGCCTGAGATCAGTTTGAAACCTGCCCTGAGTGGCAGAACTGCTTTTAAATAGTGAATTTTGCCCAATTTCGACTTTGGTGGTAGGGGCACTTAAAAATGAATAACCTACAATATTTTGGCATATTAGGGATCCCCAGGGTGTCCTCTAGATATCCCAGAGATGGGGGATCAGAAATGTATAAGGTACATCCTTAAAAAATAAGTTTTTATATGCCTGGATAAAGTGAAATTTCACATTTTATTCCCTACCTTGTGGTTAAAATACTGCTAAAATTCCAACTTTGATGCTAGGAGTTCACAGTATGATTATCAGACATTACAAAGATCAAAAACAATTTTAGGGCAATTATTTTTAATAACCATTTTTTTTTTCATATAATCAAAATTCTCCTTTTTTTAAAAATATTGATCACCAACCCTTTTGATGGTTCCACGTATGAAAAGCAAGCCTCATTCCTTTCCTATCACCTTTAAATGTATTCATTTATAACTCTAAGCACAGAAGCCTTACTTGAAACATAAAAAGTCTGCGTCACTTTTAAAGGACAGTAATTATTTAACATCAGAACCACGGATGTGTTTGTGTAAAAAGCATTAAGAAAGAAAATCCCTTTTAATCTTTTCTCTGTTATCCAAAAAAATGAAACTGTCTTTTCTGACTTTTAAAATCAGCAGTTTTTAATGCACGCCTTCAAACCATGTTTGCACTAACTTAAAATCTAGTTGACTCGGCAGTTTCCTTGGGGCTTGGGGCCAAGAATAGCCATGTGTTGACACAGCTGTGTCCTGACCAGCAGGTGCCAACATCTCACGCCTTTCAAGCCAGCACAAATCTATCGTTCTGTAATGTCGTGTTTATTTTAGCAACAACCAATTCACTCAGATGATGTGAATGCCTTTCAATATTAATACAATGTATCTAAGGAGACTACTGTAACATTTTGCATTTTAGTCCTAATTGTGTGAAAGCACACAAATTCGTTTTTTCTTCCTTTCTATGAGGCCTATTTTATTCCTATTGAATGTGAATTCTGATTTATCTTTACCAGTGTGGCAATTTGCACATATCTATAGTTTCTTACTTTGTCAATTTTAATGGTAGCGTGCAGCTATTTAGCATATGTTACATTATTCATTCCCTGAATTTTAAAATGTAGTAATTTAAATGACATTTGCATAACAGAATGACAACAAAAACCAAATTTAGCTCATTCCAGACATTTTCAGAAGGGGGTCATACACTCATAACACACAACACAGCGCGCTTAAGGCTAGCCATTCTTACACAAAAAACATAGTCTATTTTACTGAAACAAGTACTTTCAAGCATGTCAGTCCACAACCACATACAAAAAAAAAACCAATTAACCCACAAATCAACACTTAGGACAGCTTACAGACTGTACGCAAAATCAAACTATTTGTAAATTCTAATTGTAAGTCATATTTACAAGAAGAGCTCTCAAAAGTAGTCCAAAAGACTGCACCAAAACAGCCCAAAAGACTGTTCCATGTTCAAGAAGCCAAAATACCCCAAATTCGCCAGTTTTGGCTGGTAGAACACTCAAAAAGCGCTCTGCATATCACCACTTATGAATGTTACTATGTGCGCAGATCCGGATCCTTTGTGTATATATATATTTGGTTCCATGGTGTACTAGTCATCACGGAAGAAATATCTTTTTATACCTAAACCTATTTAGATATCCCCTCTGAGGGAGTCAGCTGAGTACTTACTAAATCCATATTGGTACCTCCAAGACAGCAACACTTTCTACGAAGTGTGCTAGAAGCAGGCATGTCAAGAATATTATAGCATATATAATATTATACTCCAAGTGACACTTAACACAATGTGTGCCGTTCAAGTTTTCAAAGTTAGAGAAAAATCTCCTCATTACCTGCCTTCATTTGCTGCAGCAAACAAAACAAACAAACCAAAATCTTGGCCAAGTCATTCCAAACAAAAGTGTTGCTACAGCAACCTTACCAAACCAAAGTCTCCAGCTTCCAACTGCCAAGTTCTGAGTGACCTAACGGTCGTTTTTTAGAATACTCACACCAAAGAAGTTCTCAGTCGGGAGCGGCAAACACTTGGGGGATCAGATCAGGAAGACCAGAAATATACTGGGCTGGAAAGACAAACAATCTCCGCGCGCAGGGTACCTCCTCAGTAGATTCCTGTCCTGTACTCCTCAGTAGATTACTGTCTCCCTTCAAGACCACTGCCTTGGATAGCCGCTTCACCGATGAGCCCCACGGTTGGGCGCCATTTTGTAGAAATAAAAACCTTTTTAGGGGTTCACTGATACACCTGGTCCTTAAAACCAACAAAGAAGAGATTGGCACGGAAGCTGTAATATCAAAAAACATATTTTAATAACCTCAGATGAGGGAGATTGCGTCATACGGTACCCGCAGGCCACTGTAGGAGGCATTCTAAGGAGTGCAGAGAACAGGGTCCTTATATATGCATTTGTTACATAGTCGGCATAAAATCAAGGGGAGGTCCTAGCACATACAAGCATGCTTATTGACTAATATGGGTATACAAAATTTGCTTGCTCCACAAAGTGGGAGGGGAGACTAAACTGCTTACATCAGTAAGAATAGCCTGACAGTTCTATACTAGGAGCAGGTGCATTCTACCAGCTAGGCCTTTCTGAGCATGTGCAAGACTCTGGAAGAGGGAGAAAGCACATGGCTAACTAAAATGGCTGCCAAGAACAAAATGGCTTTCAGCTCATGCTAACAGCGATTCCTGCAATCTTTAACAATACAGTAATATGGTCTAACAATATTTTTACCTTCATACCAACACTTGCAAATAGGACCTTTTGTTACACTTTGGGAAACCTGCAGCACCTCTTTCTAGACAAATAGATGAGCAGGCAAGTGTGGGAAATGCCCTGCAAAATGTTTGTGAATAACTTTCGTTTGTTACACTTGTGTGGGTGCTCACCACTCTCCATAGTATTCACCTAACCGCTTCACAGACCCTTCATAGGAATGGCTATTACACTAATGCAATATCAAATCTACATGTGTATTGTTGTGCATGATTGCGGACATTGCCGCTCCCAAGAAAGTGCATGCATTTACAAGTGCTTAGTGATTTTTGAGCTAAGCTTACATTAAGCCTGGGTAAATGAAAACTTTTTCCAAGCTCAAATCTGACAGAGAAAATTGAGAATTAGTAACTTAATGTTTTAATTTAAAGCAGTTTAGTTTTCATGGCTCATGCAGCTTAAGGCAAATATATTTATAGGATGTAAATGGGTATTTTAGCGTAACGTTTGAGTATATATTGCTTTTCTGCAAATATTTAATGTTTTGAATGATATTTTATTATTCAGGTCCTGTTACAGAAGTCAAAACAGACATCTATGTCACCAGCTTTGGACCGGTGTCAGATGTTGAAATGGTAAGTAATTGAACTAGTTCAAGTAATTACATCTCATAATGTAATAAAACTAGTTCTGTAATAAAGTGAATTTAAATATAAAATAAGTGTTTATCATGCACTACAGTGAGCATAATGGCTGAAACATGTTTACATTCCAGCAGACTACCATACCTATATTTGCATTCCCAAACGGGTACCTTTTCAGGTTTCGTTTGCACAGTGCTTGTGAAACCTATTGTATTTAATACATCTTAAAAGGGGCTTACATCCCACCTTCACTTCTTATTGGTCCATGTGCTTGTCACTTTACCTTTCCTCGTTTCTATTGGTTGTAGGTGTTCTATTCTCTGTTGTTCAGTTTGTGTTTGTCTTATCAGTCTCGCATGACCCAAGTACTGGTTTCAAGCTTTTTGCTGGAACTCCTTTTCTTAATGGATTCGCTGTTTTACACATAACGGGAACCCCAATGAAGGTATTATGGTTCTTCACAGACAGGGAGAGATTAAGTGATCTGCACAGAAACACAGGCTGTTGTGCCTCCTGCCGAGGCTCAAACCCTGTTCCCCAGCTTCCAGGTCGGCCGCTCTAACCTTTACGCTAGTTTATTTTCTGCACCACTGTACTTGCTTTTCTGGCCCTTTAAATGTGAAGACACAAGTTTTGTATTGTAACAAACGAAGTTTTGTTAAATATTTTACATCTGCCAGATATTCTTTACCATTTTTATAAACCTATGATTTTTTTTTGCATTATTAAATATTTTCTTCGTAACCGAGCTGCGCCTACAGTACCGATAGCTTGGGTTTCGTAAAAACTACAACTCCCTGTGTGCCAGCCGCGGCCGCTGCAGGTAAGAGCGATGGGGCGGTGGGGCCGGCTGGGGGGATTTCGAGAGACGACCACGAGGGAAAATAAATTATTTATTTAATTTTCCCTTGTAGTCCTCTCTCGAAATCCCCGCCCCAGCCGGCCTCACCGCTCTTACCTGCAGCGGCCGCGGCTGCTGTGTGCACTGCACAAAGCGCCCCAACTCCAGAAACTCACTCTCATCTCCGTTATCCATTACACTTCCGTCCTACTGCACCAAGAAGAAGGGGAGCATTCCCTGAGACTTTGCTGATATTATCCTCAGAACTGCCATGATAATTTACAACAGTCTCACAACTCTGGGTGATAGTCCTAGGGCCGAGGGTGCTGTTCTACATCAAATAGCTTGGGCAGAAGCTGCTATGATGTACAGTAGCATTCAGTACCCTTGTTTGTTTATTTTTATTTTTGAATTTTGCTTTGCGGTTACTGCATGTGTATGGCACAAGTAAGACCTCTGTGCCAGTAAAGTATTGAGTGGCGGTGTGGCTGTGAGGCATTCCTGGTACACAAAGACTGGACACCAGTGTGCTGTTTCTTCTTAGGTTTATTGCATCAAGGATCCCATCCATCAACCAGCAGACTCTCCATCAACTGCCCTGGTTTCTATCCAAACCCTCCATGGAATGTCATGACACAAGTCTATGACCAATCCAACATTCTGTAATGACACCCCACAGTTCCATGACTAATACATCACATTAGACTCAGAAAGGCAGTACACCACACACCTCCCTCCTTTATCTAAACAAAATACAACCAAACATTTATACATAATCAGAAAGATAAGATGGTCGTTTGCACCTCGTAGATGAACTACGAATTTCACCTTTCCCACCAACCTGCGGAGTTACTCCACTCGAACTTTCACTTTGTTCACGGCTAACCTTTCCTTTGACTACAACAACTCTATTCAGGTTCCAAATGCGATGATCCTGAGTCTTTACAGCATTTTTAAACACTTTAATCACTTTTATTGGTTTCATAAATTTTGAAGCTGAATTGCCCATCAGACCAGGACGTTTTACCATCACAATATCACCAACCGCTACTTTAGTGGTTTTAACAGCCTTTTTAGCATCAAAGTAACTTTTCCTCACTTTAGCCTTCTCCTCCTCTCTCTTCAGAATCTCACGCTCATCACATTTACACTCCTTCCCTTTACTCAGTTCATACTTGTTTACCCACGCAGGTTCCACGTTGGTATTAGGAATTCTACCCCTGAAAAGCAAGAAGGGTGTCTTCCCAGTCGTAGAATGAGGAGACAATCTGTATTCCTCTATTTTCTTTATTACCACAGACTTCCAATTTAAAGAAAGGGACTTTGCTAAGGCAATAGTTTCTTTGATCACTCTGTTAAACCTCTCAACCATTCCGTTGGCCTCTGGATGATAGAGAGAACATGTCTTGTGAATGATTCCCTTAGAGGAGAGAAAGTTTCTCATCTCCTCAGAGACAAGCTGAACCCCATTATCAGTTAATAGAGATTCAGGAATCCCTTCTTTCGCAAACAAATCACTTAAACAGCGAATAATATGTTTAGAATCAATAACTGGCAAAAAGAAAATTTCTGGCCATCGTGAAAACATGTCAATAACAACCAAAACAAAAGTTTGCGAGCCATTACTATGAATAGGACCCAAAATATCTAGAGCTATATCTTGCCATGGTCTAGAAGGACGTCTTCTTAAAACCATCGGTTGCACACGAGTACATTTGGATTTATCGCTCAGTGAGCATGGAATGCAATCACATAATATCCGCTCAACCTCCCTATCCATTCCTGGCCACCAATAGGTCATGCGTAATCTCTCCTTACATTTGGTCAAACCAGCATGTGAGGAATGAACCAAATCAATGAGCTCCTTCCTAAGGGTGTTTGGAGGAATTATCCTCGTACCACGAAACAATAATCCCTTGTCGACGGATAATTCATTACGCAATGACCAAAAGTTCTTACAAGAATCTGATCCTTCCTTATTACTGATCCAACCTTTCCTAATAAGTCCCATGACCTCATTTAAGGTGACATCTTTAGACATTTCATCACACCATCTTTTTTCAGAAATTACTTCTTGATCAATCACACAAACCCATTCTTCAGCATCTACTACATCTTCTTCTTCAGACACCATTTTGGGTGTAAGACGTGACAATACATCTGCTACCTTATTCTCTAAACCAGGAATATATTTTATAATAAAATGGTACTCCTGTAGACCTATCACCCACTTAGTTATCCTACTAGATATTGAATCAAGGCCTTTCTTGCTAAATATTTCAATCAGAGGTTTATGATCAGTTCGTACTTCAAAATCGATCCCCCAAAGAAACTTTTTAATTTTTTGATGGCCCAAAATACAGCGAGAGATTCTCTCTCCACCACCGAATATCTACTTTCAGGATCTTTAAGACTGCGTGATAAAAACATTATGGTTTGCAAGCCCTTGGGACCATATTGTTGCAAGACTGCACCCAACCCTTTTTCACTGGCATCAGTGATGAGTAAAGTTTTAAACTTAGGGTTAAAACTGCTGAGAGACGGAGCAGACTTAAGTTTCTCTTTGATGTCAATAAACTCTCTCTCACAACAATCCGACCACTCAAAATCAATTCCCTTTTTCAATAAATACCTCATATTGGCAGCACAATCCGCTAAATTCTTCACAAATTTACCATAATACTCAACTACACCTAAAAACTTCATGAGTTCACTCTTACATGAAGGGGAACTCATTTCTTGTATAGTATTAATTAAATCTGACTTTGGTTTAACCCCTTCGCTAGTAATATTGTGACCTAAATAATTTATTGAGTCTGTTCTAAACTTGCACTTTTCTGCCTTAATGGTTAAATTGTGATCACACAATTTCTCCAAAGTTAGTCTCAAGCGTGCATCATGTTGATTCACATCATCGCCATATATCAAGATATCATCTTGATATACATATACACCTGAGAGACCATTAAGTATTTTCTCCATAACTCTTTGAAAAACCGAAGAGGCTGATACTAAACCAAAAGGCATACGCTTAAATCTATAAGTACCAAACGGCGTAATGAAGGAAGTAAAGTCTCTACACGACTCTTCTAGCTCTATTTGGTGGTAAGCTGAAGTGAGGTCTATTGTACTAAAGACCTTAGCACCACCTAACAAGGCTAATAATTCATTTATGTTTGGTAACGGGTATTTATCAACAACAACACATTTATTTAATTGCCTCAAGTCAATGCAGAGCCTCAGCTCTCCATTAGATTTACGAGCTGCTACAACTGCGGCCAACCATTCCGTCCCCTCAACATTCTCAATAATACCCCAATTTTTTAGTTTATCAATTTCCTTCCTCATGTCATCCCTCACGGAAAGAGGAACGCTCCTTGCTTTGCAACAAACAGGAGTAGCGTCTTTTCTAAGTACAATTTTATGTTGGTACCCTTTGAGACAACCTAAGTCTTTCCTGTAAACCTTAGCATAATCCTTCTTTAACTCTGCAATAAAACAATCATCACCACTCTCTTCAAGAATCGAACTAACATCGTTTTTAAGTTGAATTGGAGGATCAGCATTAGGATCAAGATATACTCCAAGATCACCTTGATGGATCCAACTAATGATGCTGTCTCCCTTTTTTGAAACATAAATTTTTCCCGAAACTAGTCTGCCCTTATACTCTGAGACCTACAAAATAACCATGAAGTTTAATAGGTTCTCCACCATAAGCTAAAGGCCTAATATCAGGTTTCAAAAGTTTTACCTTCCCTTTCAACTTCTCCAAGTAGAATCCACACGAGATAATCGTTATTTTGGCACCTGAATCAAATAGCACTTTAGTGCTTGCTCCTTCAACCCAAATGTCGTCACAAGGACAATTTTTCCTTTTGTCTCCACTTACTACTTGCACAACAATCTGTCCACACTCATAATCATCTCCCCCAGATTCACCATTTTCACTGTCATATACATCAACTTCTTTAACTTTGGGAATGGGCTTGCTCCTACACAATGGCGCCAAGTGACCCTTTCTCTTACACTTAGAACACGTTTGACCCAAAGCAGGACATTTCTTGTCATTCGCTAAGTGTCCTGGCTTACCACATCTGAAACATTTAACGTTAGTCCACTTATCACTCAATCTTCCACTATTCACTACCGCACCCTTATGTTTATCCCTCAGAATAACATTTGTTCTACTCTTGCTTTTAATTTCTTGAATTTTATATACTTTTTCAGAATCCTTTTTAAGAACAGCTACACACTTCAATGAGTGTTCAATCCTCTTGGCAACATTGAGAACTTCATCCAACGTGGGCTCATCACGTAGCCACAATTCCTCTCTGACTCTTTCCATATTGCCACCAAACATGAATTGGTCACGTATTCGTTCGTCGGTGAGATTGTCAAATTTGCATGAAGATGCAAGCTTCCTCAAACAAGTTACATACCCTTCGACAGACTCATCATCACCTTGCATTCTTTTTGCAAATTTGTAACGTTCCAAAATAGTGCTCACCTTCGGTAAATAATGCTTATCTAATTTTTTGATGCATATTTCATAGTCATTGAGTCCATTAGCTTCCTCTGTAGATAAGTCTGGTAAGTGGTCAAACACATCTAATGGACTCAATGACTATGAAATATGCATCAAGAAATTAGATAAGCATTATTTACCGAAGGTGAGCACTATTTTGGAACGTTACAAATTTGCAAAAAGAATGCAAGGTGATGATGAGTCTGTCGAAGGGTATGTAACTTGTTTGAGGAAGCTTGCATCTTCATGCAAATTTGACAATCTCACCGACGAACGAATACGTGACCAATTCATGTTTGGTGGCAATATGGAAAGAGTCAGAGAGGAATTGTGGCTACGTGATGAGCCCACGTTGGATGAAGTTCACAATGTTGCCAAGAGGATTGAACACTCATTGAAGTGTGTAGCTGTTCTTAAAAAGGATTCTGAAAAAGTATATAAAATTCAAGAAATTAAAAGCAAGAGTAGAACAAATGTTATTCTGAGGGATAAACATAAGGGTGCGGTAGTGAATAGTGGAAGATTGAGTGATAAGTGGACTAACGTTAAATGTTTCATGTCCCACGCAGAACGCAGCTTTGAACACCAGACGTATCCCAGGCAAAAACTACAAAGATGGCTGCCACGCTTCCCTACGCGATGACGTGTCTCACGCAGAACGGAGCTTTGAACACCAGACGTATCCCAGGCAAGACGGAGCTTTGGAACACAAGGTGAAGGCCATCGCGCTCAGGGTTCCAGACAAATTTGAATGTCAACTACAGGCAAGTAACGTTCAAAGTTTTCATTCAAAAAGGATCTTCACACTTAGCGTTACGAAGTTTTCTTTCAATTATTTAACGGAGGGTCTTAACACTTAGCGTTACGAAACACTAAAAGACAGTACTTCTTTACATGACAGGAGCCACAATGAGTGTCACAACGAGACAATCAATTAAACGCTTCCTTCGTGAATTCGCGCATATTGGAATGACAAAAGCTACCCTCTGACTGTTGCGGATTATTTATAACTGAGAGTTCAAAGGACGAGCCCGCATCGATAACAACCAAAGCAAGAGGCAAAATCAATGAAAAAGCCCACTTATGCGGCGAAGCTCCCAATCCCTTACAGTGAATCCACACTCAAACGAGAGCTCTTTATCAGCCATTAAGCGTCAAAGGTTACTTTCTAACTCCAGGGCTAGTGTCACAAGAGATGTAAGATGTGCGTGGAGTTAAAAGTGTCCTTAGAGATAAATCCTTTTTATCTTTTTTCAAAATAGGAAATCTCTCACCAATCTTCTGTGTTGAGATTCTTATAGATGATCCTGCCGACTACGCCAGTGAGGCATTCCTGGTACACAAAGACTGGACACCAGTGTGCTGTTTCTTCTTAGGTTTATTGCATCAAGGATCCCATCCATCAACCAGCAGACTCCATCAACTGCCCTGGTTTCTATCCAAACCCTCCATGGAATGTCATGACACAAGTCTATGACCAATCCAACATTCTGTAATGACACCCCACAGTTCCATGACTAATACATCACATTAGACTCAGAAAGGCAGTACACCACAGGCTGCTATGCCTCATGTGTGAAAATATAAAGTTGTATGCTGACTTAATAATTTTGAATGATTCATGATGCACTGGATGAGACTGCACATATTCCAAATGCTCTGTGTTGGGCTGTGATTATATAGCGACTTCGCCAACATTACCAAAGAAATAATCTGATTTTCAAGAATAGCAATAAAGAAAAACGAGGTTAAGCACTTTCTTTTACAGTATTCGTGCTTTTGTTTAGCGTCACGTTGCTGGTTCTAATGCAGGTCCGCCAACATTAACTAAACAATCGTTATAGTAAAATCTGCATAGTTTTCTAGTATAAATGACATTCATGTGCCCGTTTTAGGAGCCCTGAAGCTCCAGCTCTTAATGTTTTATTTTATCTTCTACATTGCTTGTGGCATCGGAATGCTGGGTTTCATGTTTAGTACTTTGTGGGCATATCGGTGTTCTATATGAGAGTGCGTGACGTAGTCTTTCGGTGTATTTTAGCAAACTGATTAATGCTCATTTTTGCAAGGCAACACTGTTGTCACTTGTTGCAGACATTTCTCCTGTAAACTACATTTAGAATGACAGTGGGTTTTAACCCACATTTTTTTCTACAATTTGATAGCGATGTGTTTGAGAAATTTCTTAAGTTGTTGAAAAAAAATGAAATATTTGGAACTTTGCATACTCTATTCTGCACCTACATCATTTTCATAGGCAAATTTCTTTAAGGAGGGTCTTACGGGTTAATCTATTAGGTGTACTGTGTGCATCTGAGAATGCTTTAAGAAGACAGCCAAAGTCTTGGGATAAAATATTTAGGTCACATTAAAGTTTATTTTTTAAGGCTGCAGATGTAGCTCTTGGATGACATGATAGCAGAATGTACTATACCTGCGCTCCGTTCAGTTGTGTAATTTGACTAAGTTTCTTTTGCATGTCGTTTTGCTATGTCTGGACAAATAAATAATAAAGAGTAGGCCATCTGCAAATCTTCAGCACTGAAACACCTATATCCTGATGCTCTGTGCACTTTGATTCAAACTGTCACGGGCACTAACCTAGTCTTATTAACCTGCGGGTTTCAAAATTCAAGGTTTCACAGTGCATGCTCTTTATGAATGAGAATCTTCTGTCCATGATGTGCACCAGTGGGATGTCTTTCCAGAAGAAGCAAACACATCCCAATGTAGGCAGCCACTACAGTACAAGTCTGAAGACAAGTCTGAAGACTCCTCTACCGGTCCAGGGAGGACCTGGCTTGGCAGTTCGGGCTGGACTGTTCCCATGAGGCACAGGGTCAAGACTGATTTGCATATGGCCAGGTCTAAACTGGGGTGGCATGGTGAGCAAAAGAATGATGGATTTAACCCAGATCTCTTGACTGGGGGTGAATGTTTTGATTTGTCATGCATTACGTCCATCAATTGTGCGTCTTTTGCTTTCTCGCCCTAAGTGTGCCGGGTATGCCCAGACGTGGGTCCTGGGCTCACTGTGCCACTGGATTCAAGCTATCCTGGCTGATGAAGGGTAAAACCCCGAAACCGGTCCTAGGATGCTTGTTTCCGGTCTAGGGAGGACCTGGCGTGGCAGTTTGTGCTGGATGGTTCCCATGAGGCACATGACTAAGACTGATTTGCATATGGCCAGGTCTAAACTGGGGTGGCATGGTGAGCAAAAGAATGATGGATTTAACCCAGATCTCTTGACTGGGTGTGAATGTTTTGATTCGTTCTGCATTCCGTCCATCAATTGTGTGTCTTTTGCTTCCTCTACCTTGGTATCCTATCACCCAAAAGTCAGAGGCCCTGGGGACAGCCTTCCTCAGATGCAGCATTCAAAGTCTTTTCATGGCCCTTGGGCTAAACTATCCCCAATGGCACCTCAAATCCCATACTATGATGGGCAGTGATCCAAAGCATGCTTGTGCAGAAGTGTTTAATGAACCTAAGGGATTATGGACCCTCACTCCAGTTTATACATTCATCACAATCAATAAAAACAGATCATGGCATATCTGCATATTCTGGGGCAAGCTGCCATCTGCTTTAATGAGTAGCAATTTCTATTGGTCAATATTTGAATTACAACAAATACTGAATTTGTTTCTTTAAAAGAGTGAAATACTCGTACCAAGCTTGCATGGATCAAATAATCATATTTGTTTTTAGTTGGAAATGTCAACATAGTGCCCCAGTGTCTACCTTATTTACTCAACTAGATTGGACTGGCTCAACTTCCTGTGGTGCGGTTGCTTGTGTGTTGCAGCATATGGTGGGGCGTGTGACTGATGACTATGCCTGAGCAAAATTATATAATTTTCTTCTGCATGAAATGCATGGTATTCATTGAATATCATAGATTTTACATAGTTAGGAAAGTAATGAACAGCTAAATGATGAATGCACTGATGAACTAAAAGGTGTGTGAGATACTGGCATATGACATCAGTGTAGAAAATGCACATGCACGATACATCCGTGAGCAAAGGATGCTAATGGGTCCCACAGGGCTCCTCCCTCAACCCAACGCTTTTTAATGTTTATGTGGCTCCCCTTGCTGGTGTGATCAGGTCTTTCGGCTGTCAGCTGACCTCCTATGCTGACGACACCCAGATAGTGTTGTCACTAAGGGAGGGCTTTGAAAAGGAAACTGGTGCCCGTTTCCATGACTGTATGGCTGCCATCTCCAGATGGATGTCGGAAAATTGTTTAAAGCTCAACTCCAATAAAACAGAGGTAATAAAATTTGGGAAGAATCCGCTATTGTGGACCCCAGACTGGTGGCCGGCTGACCTTGGCACATGCCCCACACCTACTGAGAAAGCCAGAAACCTGGGAGTGCTAATGGATAATAAGTTGACACTAGGTGACCAAGTTAGCTCAGTTACCTCGGCCTGCTTTTATGTTCTAAAGATCATAAACAAGGTTAAGCCCTATCTCAACATAAATGGCCTCAAAACAGTAATTTCGGCCCTTGTTATGTCCCGGCTGGATTACTGTAATGGGCTTTACATGAACGCTCAAAAACAACTTATTAACAAGCTTCAGATGGTCCAAAATGCGGCAGCCAGATTGTTGTCAGGGACCTCAAAGTTTGCTTCTGTAAAGGAAGAGATCAAACGGTTGCACTGGCTCCCTGTCAGACACAGAATACGCTTCAAAGCACTGTGTACCATTTTTAAAGCCCTTCATGGCAAAGGTCCTGACTACCTACGACAAAAAATTCAGTGGAACATTCCTAGGAGAGCGCTACGATCATTGGGGGCGAAGAAAGTCACAATTAGCACTGTTAAGAAGGCAGGTTGGGGAGGTAGAAGCTTTATTAACAGTGCGTCCAAATCTTGGAACGAGCTTCCCTTTCAACTGAGGAGTGCCACAGACCTCCTCTCCTTCAGGAAGGGTCTCAAAACTTGGCTGTTTGACCAATAATTCCTTGTGTCAACTTATCTCAGGTTCAGCAGGCAGTGCATAGCGCCAGGACATCCTCGGGTAACAGAGCGCTTTATAAGTTCGATTAACATAACATAACATAATGCCGTGTGGTGCTCTTAACGCCTAAGTTTTAATGTTTTCCTTTTTCACTTGCACTTTTTTGCCCCTCCCACCCTTACTTCAACTTTCCTTTCAGCTCCCTGCAGCTGATTTTTTTTGTATTTGACTAGTTTTTTTCTTTAGGTTTTGCCTGCACAGCACTTGCGCTGTGCTTGTGAAATCTATTTGAGGTAATATATCATAAATGGGGCATACATCCCGTCTTCATTTCTAATTGGTCCATGTGCTTGTCACTTTACTTTATCTTGTTTCTATTAGTTGTAGGCATTCTATTTCCAGTTGTTCCATGTGTGTTTCTCCTATCAGTCTCCCGTGGCCCAAGTACTCGTTCTCATCCGCCTGCTTTGATGGGAACTTCTTTTATTTGCTTAAGGTTGCACAGCAGTTTATTTACTATGCCTGACAACGGCACGTATTTAAAGCGCGCTTTCTGACATTTTTTCTGCTTTCTCCGATGTCTTTGATTTAAACTTTGTGTCTTGGCACACATTTCAAGCGTGTTTGTGAGCCGATGCAGAGACTCTGATTCGGATCCCCACTCCAAGGTTAGCCGTTCTGGCTGTTTTGCCACATTCTTTGTCCTGCCTCTTCTCTTCTATTTTCATTACTCTTGTTTCTTCTATAAATACATTCTGTAGCAGGAGTGCGGGGACTTGTGGAGAAAAACAGCCTCTCCTCCAAACGGATTGCACACAGCCATTAAAACTTCACATCAGACATCAATGGATATTTTTTAAAAACAGTGACTGCTCAGAAGGGAGTGTTTGGACGACTAAATAGAAAGTGTACTAATGTAAGCAGTACTTTAAAAACTGTACATAGAGAGCATCATGTTTGTTAAGCACTGCTGCTTCAGTATGTGTTTTTACCTGTTCTCCCATAGCTGCCCCAATTTCAAGCCTACTTATCAGGAGCATTTATTTTATCATAGTGCAAACCCATTTAGCTGATCTCCCCACTTTAAAATAACACCAGTAACAGCAGAATATATTTCCTTTCTTAAAAAAACAAATCATAACACTTGAACAGACTTTCAGTAACTTATATTGCTCAACCATTCACCAACCTACAACAAAAAAACAGCTTATTATTCATCACATAGGCAAAACCTGATGCATTTATCAATGCTTGTTGTTTAAGGTAGCTGGTGTCCCTTAAAGTTACCAGTGCTGCTTTTAAAATTAAATTTTTTCCAGTTTAGGAATACATTAGGAACAGCAGTCCATGATCCCAAGCACAATTGCCTGCTCCCTGCCCCACCCCTGCCTGACAGTATTTTCAAATGGGATACCACACACTTTGAAAATCAGTTATCACCTCCCTTGAGCTGTTGGTAACTGATCAATGGTTTGTGACCACAGCTGTGGTCTCAAACCATTGATAAATACTATTGCAACGTGCTGTTAGTAGAGGATGCCCCTTTCACGACCCCTCCTGTTTTCTATTAATTGTTGCAAACCTCTTACTTTGCAAAGCCAGGATTTGGAATTGCAAAATTCCTCTGTCACATTGGGCCCATTGACCGCCAACATTACTTCCTTTTGTGTAGCGACGTGGCATTGCATAACTTATGACTTTAAACAAGAAATTATTTACTGCGTTTCAGAAGAGGGTAGTAGGGAAGCAGATTTCAGAAACTTTCTACCCCGCCTCTGTGTTATAACATTGGTATCGATACCTCTGGCCCATCACAATAGGTTGTGGCAGTTGTTGGCTGGTGCAATCATCACTGTAAAATATGTAAAAGTCACCATCTTTACATCTTTGCTGTGATATCATTGCTGTCAAAGATTCCACATATTTATCATGCAATCTCTACACATTGTGGTTATGTACTTCTGCTAACACAGTATATAGCTCTTATTTTACTGGACTTGAATGCCGCTTTTGACATGGTCTCACATTCCATCCTGATTGATCGTCTTGAAGCCTCCGGTATTGCGGGTGTGGCCTTGGAGTGGCTGATCTCTTTTCTAAAGGATCGCTCGTTCCGAGTCTTTTCACACAGCAAAAAATCAAATCCAGTAGCCTTAACTTCAGGAGTGCCGCAGGGTTCGATTCCGAGCCCTCTGCTCTCCAATCTTTACATTCGCCCTTTGGCAGATATTGCGGAGAAGTCGGGATTGACCATTTTTTCCTACGCAGATGATACCCAGATCATCTTTTCTCTTTCGGCCGCTTAGCATCAGGACCCCTCCCTGCTCCAGCTTGGACTGAGTAAGATCTCTCTGTGGTGGTCCATTAACACCTTGAAGCTGAACTGCTCTAAAACTGAGGTTCTTATTCTGGGAAACAATCCTGAACTCTGGGGAATTACCCATTGGCCTGACTCTCTGGGACCTTTACCCGTTCCGGTCCCTAAAGTCAAGAATCTGGGCTTCACTATCGACAACAATCTTTCCCTTAGAGCCCAGGTGTCTGTGGTCACCGCGACCTGCTTTGCGGTCCTCAAGTTGCTAAAAAAAATCCTCTTGTTAATTACTCCAGCTGCCGAGAGAACGGTGATGCAGGCGTTGGTAATATCCAGACTCCATTATGGCAACGTTTTGTACCTGGGCACTGATAAAACATCTGACCATCGCTTATAGCTTACACAAAACGTAGCTGCGTGCCTTCTTTTTCGGCTGCCTTGTCATGCCTCAACCTCACCTTTGTTCCAACAACTCCATTGGCTCAAGGTGAACAAGCGTGTTGAGTTTAAGGCCTTATGTTACATGTGTAGGGCCAAACATGGCTTGGTGCCCCCCTACATACAAAGTCTGGTAATCCTTATGTGCCCACTCGACAGCTGAGATCAGCGAGCCTCTCTCTGTTCTCTGTTCCCAAAGTCCGTCTTACTCGTATGAGAGGTCGCGCGTTCGCGTATCTCTGCCCCAAACTGTGGAATTCTCTCCCTTTGGAACTTTGGTTGTGTCACTCGCTCTCAGCCTTACACAAAAAATTAGAGACCTCCCTTTATAACCAAGTTTAACTCTTCTGCGCTTCCTCCAGCAACTTGCGGCTTGTGTTTGGTATTGCTCAGCGCCAGGAAATCCTGTTAGGTAGCTGTGTGCTTTACAAATCTATAAATAAATAAATTCACTGCAAAGACTGACATGAGGACATTAGGGAAGGCGGTGCGTGCAGTATGCCCATCTTGTTTCAAATCTACTCTGCCCAATAAAAGTGAGGATGGGCACATTTAATCAAACTGTTTCAAGAAGGAGTTATGGTGATTGGAACACCTGGTTAATGTTTGTATAATCTATATTTAATTGAGTTTGCCCCAGCAACATTACAAATTTTAGTTTATTATTTACAAATATAGCACGATAAACATTTATTTATAAGACCAATGAGCAAAGGAGTGAAGCAACACAGGACATGCTAATTGAAGGAACTATGGATGCAAGTGAAATCATAACTTAAATCCCAATTTGCATTGCATTTCCATTTGATCACTCCTGCAGTCCCTTAATGAAGGTGTTGCTTAGACCCTGCATGCATGTTAAATGATCTTTCTGTAGGGGACAGTAGTCATGCCCAGAAGAAACCAAGAATAATCAGGAATACTCTATGACCTCACTGGGCAATAATTGTTCCCCTGTAGCATATTACTGTGACCTGCAGTGATGTAAACCCTAAAATACTTCACTGCCAATGTTGGCCACTGAAAGATGGTTTCTGTGTGAGCCAGTCTATCTGGTGGGAGGGTTAGGTGCAGTGCTTCATACATATTTGATCATATCTACCATAAAGCCACAAACTTCTCGATGTCCATGCAGTTCTAAGAGCTGTGGCAGAGAGCTCTTTAGGCCCTCTAGGGACATCACCATGGCCTCTGCGAATGCCGGACACTTCAAAGCGGCCTCAGCCTAATTTGACAGCTTGTATTTCGGAATTTGTTCAGAACTGTTGTGCCAAGTGTGAAACGCAAATAGCAGTGACGAGTAGGCACCAAGGCCTAGTTCCTTGGCTTTTGTGATCCTGATCCGATAGCTCCCTATTGCCTTTTGTTCTTGCTGACTTGTAAATCACAGGACATTTAGCAGTGGTGTCCAGGCTGCTGGGCGTCCTGCACAGTTAGCGATGAGCCTGGCAGTGGCTGGCTGGCCACTCCGAGTAGTGCTTTGCAAGGGTGGACTACTTTGGATGACGATGTTCATTAGTAAAGAGCACTGCTAACCAGTGCTAAAGTGCTTGTGCTCGCTCCCCGTAAAACATGGTTAAATTGGCTCATACCTAATAGTCATGTACTTTTAAGTCCATTCTAGAGTGGTACTACATGTACCCAGGGTCTGTAAATGAAATGCTACAAGTGGGCCTGCAGCACTGATTGTGCCACCCACTTAAGCAGCACCTTACAACATGTCCCAGTCCTACCATTGCAGCCTGAATGCAGTTTTAAAATGACATGTCGACTCTGCATTACAAACTCCTTTCTAAGCCTTAAACCCTCCTTTTATTACATATAAATCACCCCTAAGGTTGGCCCTAGGTAGCCCATAGGGCAGGGATGCTGTGTAATTAAAAGGTTGGACATGTACTTTTAAGTTTTACATGTCCTAGTAGTGAAAAAGTCCTAAATGTAAGACCTACCTCTCCCATAGGATAACAATGGGGATTAATTATTGCATAATTAATCCCTAAGCTGTAATATTTCCAATTGGGAGCTGGTAGCTATGTCATGTTTGGTATCTTTGGAATTGTGATGAGGGTCCCTATTTAATGGTAATGTCTGATTTTAATCACAATTATAAAAACGCCACTTTTAGAAAGCTGGCATTTTCCTGCTCTTAGCCCTTTTGTGCCTGTATCCTGGCACTCCAAAGCCACTGCCGAGAAGCTTCTCTCACCGTCCAGAAAAAGGGCACCAGGGTATACAAGTAGGACCTCAGACACCAACTCTTCAGTACACCTCTGGACCTGTGGATACTCTGCCAGGATGAAGGAATGCTGTGCTGCTACAAGGACTGCAACTTTGCTGGACTGCTGCTCTAAAGGAACTACTGCCCTCTTGCATGGGGAAGAAGAACTGGACCTGCAAATTCATCTTGAACCCAGGAACCTAGAGTGACTCAAAGGGCTAGTCTGCTGGCCTCCTGATCTGAGCCACAGGAACATAAAAGGCTCCCCAACCAGCTCCTGGGTCCAGCTGCAGCACATTCTTGACCCCTAGGTGGTGCTTCTCAGATCCTGGCCCCTTTGTGTGACTCACAGGCTCTTGGAAATCAAGCTTTTGGGCTCCTTGTGACCGCGAATGGGCCCCTTCATTTCGGAACCATGCCGCTCGCACAAAAATTTTGCATGATCCCCAGCCGGCCTGCCTCTTCGCACAGCAAGCATTGACCACCAGCCCTTCCATCCTGCTCCCTGTTCCGCACCGCTTACGACGCTCTCTTTGCTCCCTGCAATCCTCTCCAATGCGAACTGGACTTTTGGCACAAACACTTGAGAAGAAAAAAACTTCATTGGGTCAAGTCTGGGACTATATCCGACCCCGCTCCATCGCAGTCAGCCTGAGCTTTTGACTTTGACCCAGTCCAGCGCGACCAGATAGCTATGGTTGGTGCTTTATGCTTTTAGGTGCTATATTGCAGTTTATTCTTTAAAAATTCATAGCTTCCGTTCTACTGATTGGATATTAGTTGTTTAGTCTTGTTTTATTTAGTAAATTAAGCTCTATTTTTCGAACCTTGTGTGGGATCTTATTGTGTGGTGTTTTCACAGTTTTATTCTTTGAAGTGTTCCACAAATGCTTTACACATTGCCTCTAAGTTCAGCCTGCCTGCTCTGTGCCAAACCATAAGGGGGTTGAGCACAGGTTAATTTGGGGTTAGCTTGTGTCTTACCTTGAGTAGGATTGTGGTTGCTGCTTGACCAGGGCTCGCACCCCAGTCAACCAGTAACCTAATTTCTAACATTGGTGATCAGCAGTGAGGATTGGACTTCTGTTTGTGCAGTGCCATACAGTTATTTGTTGTACACTACTGACCCATATCTAAGACCGATTCAAGTTATAAATACTCCCTGATTGGCCTTTTTAAAAAAAAAAATTCTAATTTTATTCCTACTCTACCTATTATTATTATTGTTATTATTATTATTATTACCATTTGTAAAGTGCACGGCTACCCAGGGGATTCCGGACGCTAAGCATAGATAGAGAGGACTGACTAGAGATTAAAATAGCCAAGTTTTAAGGTTCTTGCGAAATTGCAACAGAGATGTACAATGTCTTAAGGATTCCGGAAGGGCGTTGCAAAGTTTTGGGCCTAGGTATATAAAGGAGCGACCCCCTGTGTGTGCCAGATGGATTCTAGGCACGCTACATAAAGCCTGGTTCTCAGATCTCAACATCCAGCTAGACTGGTATGGGGAGATCAGATCCTGGATATAACGGGGGCCTAATCCAACCCTAGGTTTGAAGTTAAAGCATAGGGTTTTGAATTTAACCCTCTTTTCAACTGGAAGCCAGTGTAATTTGCGAAGAAGATGAGAGGTCGAGGCATGCTTTGGAAGCCGAAAGAGGAGCCTAGCTGCAGAATTCTGTACAACTTGCAAATGATGAGTGCATGCCTTATGGATTCCCAGGTAGAAATGTTCCCATAGTCCACACATGACAGTATCAAGGCCTGAATTAATGTTCTTTGTGCTGAGTGAGGAATAATCCAAATGATCTTTCTCACCCACTCCATTATGGCAAAACAAATAGAGGCTACTTTGATCACTTGGGGACGCATTGACAGATTTTCATCCAGCCAGAAGCACAGACTTTTCACTTTAGGGGATAGAGTTGGATGAGCCCCCAAAGACTCAGGCGAGGGTTGTGGACCCCAGAGCTGCGGGTTCCTGCCTAGCACCATGACCTTGGATTTGTCACAGCTAAGTTTAAGCGTGTTACATTCCATCCAAGAAGCAACACGTCTTAAGCCAAGGTAGAGGCTGTCGGGGTTATGCCCCTGTGATGATGACAGAGAAAAAATAATGTGAGTGTTGTCTGCGTATGAAAACCATGTTAAGCCACAGCTCTCCACCACATCTGTGAGAGGGTGGAAATATAAATTCAACAGCATAGGGCTCAGCGCGGAACTCTGAGGTAATCCTGAGGTCAAGGCGCAAAATTCTGACCTAGCATCTGATGAGAAAACTTGAAAATAGCTGTGTTTCAAAACATAGGACAGCCAGGCTAGGCCTGTCCCATCAAGACCCAGTGTCGTCAATCTATCCAATAGGATGGAGTAGGACACAGTATCGAAGGCCGCAATGAGATCTAATAAAATTAGCGCGGCAGTTCTGCCCTCATCCAGGAGCCGTTAAAATGTTCAGTGACTCCTAGGAAAGAGGTCTCCGCTGTATCCTGCCCTAAAACCCAATTGAGAGGGATGAAGAAGCTGCTGGGCTTCCACAAAGAAGGAAACCTGAGTTTATGTGCTCTTCCAAAATTTAGGAAAAGATAGGCAGCAAGGTGATGGGTCTAAAATGTGCCCAGTTATTTAAATCAAGATTGGGCTTTTTTTTTTTTTTTAATGTGGGAGAATCATAGCATGTTTCTGGGATAGTGGAACACAGCCCTCATAAAGTGATGAATTAAGCAAGTCCACCACCATTTGCACCAAATTGGGATCAGGAAGCCTCAACTGTCTGGGTCTGTGGCCCCACCTTCAAAGATGGAGCTTGAGCTTGCCAACCTGGAGAGCTACACTGTGGCTGAGCTGAAGGAGGTTTGCAAGGATGGGGGCTGCCTGCCAAAAGGAGCATCAGGAGGGTAGAGCTCCAAAAATCCTTAAGGGCATGGGCTGCGGCCAATCATTTGCCAACAGGTGATGAAGAGGGAGAAGATGGTGAGGAAGGATCAGAGCAAGACTAGCAGGAGGATCTTGGAATGCAGCCTGTTTGGGGGGGTGACATACTCCCAGGATTGGAAATCCCTCTTCATGCAGGGAGCAGCATGTCGTCCAAGGGCCTGACCCCAGAGGAGTTGTAAGACAGGAGGGAGGAGAGGAAGCTCAAGTTAGAGCTGGCCAAATTACAGGTAGAGAAGGAGGAAAGGAAACTGTCTTGGCAAAGTAGAAGGCTGAGGCTGAAAGGGCCTTAGCTGAGAAAAAGCTACTGTTGTAGCATGAGGGAGATGGAGCTAACTGCAAGACATTTATATTGTGCTTGCTACCCCTGATGAGGCGTCGAAATGGTGGCAGCATATCAACAGTGTCTGCTGGATACTTGGGAGACCGCATACCCCAGGAGCTGGTGCCTAACTATGTGGTGGGAGAAGTATTTTGCTGCTTTTAAAGTTGCATTCAGGTAGCATAAGGTCCCAGAGGAGCACTGGGGGGGGGGGGGGGGTAGTCTGTGGAAACACATGCCCACAGTGTTGAGGGACACACTCCTGACACTAGAGGCAGAGGATCAAACCAGGTTTACCCCCATGAAGGCAATCCTTGTTGCTAAGTTTGGGCTGACCCCTGTGAAGTACTTTCGGAGGTTCAGGAACAGCCATAAGCTCCCAAATCAGTCCTGGGTGTATTTCTTAGATTATGCCAGCAAGGCACTGAAGGGCTGGGTGAGGTGCAGCAAAGTGGATGATTTTACTAGTCCGTATAACAAATTCTGAGGGAGCACCTGCTCAATACTTGTTTTCCAGAGCTGCATCAACACTACGCCTAGGTGCAGTTTGCAGAGTTCTGCTATGCGGAACTCCGCAAAGTGATAAAATAACTCTGCAGAGTGTGGATAAGTCGCACTGCTCAGAATTAGTTTTAGCAGTGTGTGTTTGCCCCACGCTATAAAATCAGTATGAATGGCTCACGTGCAGCGCAAGAGGGCACAGCTTCTTTCTGCCACTTGAGAAGATGTTCTACTCGAGCAGCAGCTTTCTCAATATGAGCGGCAGGTTTCTCAATGTGAGCGATAGTGACCTGCTGTGACCACCCACGTTGAGAAATCTCATCGGGAGGTGATCTAGAATAGGATTTTCCTCACTCGCACTCGCCAACTTAACGTTGGTGAGCAGTGAGAGAGGAAAAACTCCACTCTGTGGAGTTTTTCGGAACTCCGTGCTCTACGCGGATTGGGAAAAACTGCAAACTCCGCGAGATGAGTTTACTGCCCAGGCCTAATCAACACCTACTGGATAGCGACCCCTGACCTTGACTGGTAGGTCGCTCCCCCACCACACAGCTCCGTCTGTGTGCCCTGCTGCTGCCCCTGATTGTGCTAGTTTTTCCTTTCTGTGCCCCCTTGCTGCCCCTGATTGTGCTCGTTTTTTCCTTTCTGTGCCCCCCTTGCTGCCCCTGATTGTGCTCGTTTTTTCCTTTCTGTGCCCCCCTTGCTGCCCCTGATTGTGCTCGTTTTTCCTTTCTGTGCCCCCCTTGCTGCCCCGGATTGTGCTCGTTTTTCCTTTCTGTGCCCCCTTGCTGCCCCTGATTGGGCTCGTTTTTTCCTTTCTGTGCCCCCCTTGCTGCCCCTGATTGTGCTCGTTTTTCCTTTCTGTGCCCCCTTGCTGCCCCTGATTGTGCTCGTTTTTTCCTTTCTGTGCCCCCTTGCTGCCCCTGATTGTGCTCGTTTTTTTTTCCTTTCTGTGCCCCCTTGCTGCCCCTGATTGTGCTCGTTTTTTCCTTTCTGTGCCCGCCTTGCTGCCCCTGATTGTGCTCGTTTTTCCTTTCTGTGCCCCCTTGCTGCCCCTCATTGTGCTAGTTTTTTCCTTTCTGTGCCCCCTTGCTGCCCCTCATTGTGCTCGTTTTTTTTTCCTTTCTGTGCCCCCTTGATGCCCTGATTGTGCTCGTTTTCCCTTCTGTGCCTGTTTCCCGCCGCTGCGCCCTGCGGCCCCGCCACCTCACTGCCCATTCGCTGCCCCATTCCCTGCTCCTCCCTCCCACCTCCCCATTTATGGCGGCCGCTGCGTGGTGAAGAGAGCGACCCCTGACCTTGACTGGTAGGTCGCTCCCCCACCACACAGCTCCGTCTGTGTGCCCTGCTGCTGCCCCTGATTGTGCTCGTTTTTCCTTTCTGTGCCCCCTTGCTGCCCCTGATTGTGCTCGTTTTTTCCTTTCTGTGCCCCCCTTGCTGCCCCCGATTGTGCTCGTTTTTCCTTTCTGTGCCCCCTTGCTGCCCCTGATTGTGCTCGTTTTTTCCTTTCTGTGCCCCCTTGCTGCCCCTGATTGTGCTCGTTTTTCCTTTCTGTGCCCCCTTGCTGCCCCTGATTGTGCTCGTTTTTTCCTTTCTGTGCCCCCCTTGCTGCCCCTGATTGTGCTCGTTTTTCCTTTCTGTGCCCCCTTGCTGCCCCTCATTGTGCTAGTTTTTTCCTTTCTGTGCCCCCTTGCTGCCCCTGATTGTGCTCGTTTTTTTTCCCTTTCTGTGCCCCCTTGCTGCCCCTGATTGTGCGCGTTTTTTTTCCCTTTCTGTGCCCCCTTGCTGCCCCTCATTGTGCTCGTTTTTTTTCCTTTCTGTGCCCCCTTGATGCCCTGATTGTGCTCGTTTTCCCTTCTGTGCCTGTTTCCCGCCGCTGCGCCCCTGCGGCCCCGCCCCCTCACTGCCCATTCGCTGCCCCATTCCCTGCTCCTCCCTCCCACCTCCCCATTTATGGCGGCCGCTGTGCGGCCGCGCAGCGGACGTGCACAGCGGGCGTGCCGCTGGCGCGCCAAAGGTGCGCCTAAGGCAAGCCCGTCTGCGCCCGTCCGCGCCGTGACCGCGCCCAGCGCCAGACCCCCTGGTCCGGGCATCCCCCGCGCCCGCCACATCAACAGACGCCCGATACGACGCCAGCACCCTCCACGCACTCAACCCCGGAAAAGATCACGCCTGCTACCAGGCCACCCCGAAGCGCACCCAAGGGCCCTTCACCTGCCAGAACTGCAGCTTCGCCAGCACCCGCCCCGCCAAACCACCGCCCAGGAAAGAACCCAACTACCTCAGATGCATCCTCCTCAACACCCGCTCCGCCCGCAAACACGCCATCGAACTCTGGGAACTTCTCGACTCAACCTCCCCAGACGTCGCATTCCTGACGGAGACCTGGCTGAATCCCGCTTCAGCCCCGACATCGCCATTGCCATCCCGGACGGATACAAGATCACCCGCAGGGACCGCACCAACGGAGTCGGAGGAGGCATCGCCATCGTCCACAGGAACACCCTCAGAGTCTCAACCAACACCGACGACACCCTCAGCACCGCCCGAACACATGCACTTCCAGATCCACACCGATCCCAACACCACCCTCAGAGGAACCCTCATCTACAGACCCCCGGACCCCGACCACAGTTCAGCGATTCCATCGCTGACTTCGTCAGCACACACGCCATCGCCTCCACGGACTACATCCTCCTCGGGGACCTGAACTTCCACCTCGAGAACAACAAGGACACCAACTCCACCACCCTGATCGACAACCTCGCCACCCTCGGACTCAGACAGCTCGTGACTACACCCACCCACGCCGCCGGCCACACGCTCAACTCCATCTTTTCCGCAAGCCCACACGTCTCCTTCAACCACACCTCCGAACCCCACTGGACTGACCACCACTGCATCCACTTCACCTACAGGAAGCCCACCACGCACCACCGCACCGAACAAATGCCTCGCCGCTGCTGGAGCAGAGTCACGGAAGACCAGCTAACCACAACCCTCGCCCTGAGCCCACCCGCCGAACCCTCCGACCCCGACACCGCCGCCCGCAACCTCAGACAGTGGATCGACGACTGCGCCAACACCCTCGCCCCGCTCAAGAATCCGCCCAACAGCCACACCAGCAAGAAAGCCACCTGGTTCACCGAAGACCTCAAGGCCTCCAAACGAACATGCCGAAAACTGGAGAAGATCTGGCTCCACGAACGGACAGCGGACAGCTACGCCGCCCACAAGAGCGCCACCCGCAGTCACCATCACCTCATCAGATCCGCCAAAAGGGCCTCACTCAAAGACCGCCTAGACAACAACGCACACAACAGCAAAGAGCTCTTTAACATCGTGAAGGAACTCTCCAACCCCAGCTCCAACACCAACGACATCCAGCCGTCGCGAGACCTGTGCGACTCACTGGCCACCTTCTTCCACCGCAAAATCACCGACATCCACGACAGCTTCAACACCACGACCGCCCCGGCAACCACCGAGATCACTGCCCCCACAACCACCAACCGCCTGCTCTCCTGGACCAACATCAACGACGAGGACACCAGCGAGATCATGAACACCATCCACTCCGGTTCACCGCTAGACCCGTGCCCTCACCACATCTTCAACAAAGCCAGTACAGCCATCGCGCCCCATCTCCGGAAAATAATCAACATCTCCTTCGAGACAGCAACCTTCCCGGAAAGCTGGAAGCACGCCGAGATCACCGCCTTACTCAAGAAACCCAAGGCAGACCCCAAGGACCTCAAGAACTTCCGACCCATCTCTCTGCTCCCGTTCCCCGCGAAGGTCACCGAGAAAATCGTCAACAAACAACTGACCCGCTACCTCGAGGAGAACAACATCCTGGACCCTTCCCAGTCCGGCTTCCGCAGCAACCACAGCACCGAAACCGCCCTCATCGCCGCCACCGATGACATCAGGACCCTGCTAGACAACTGAGAAACAGCAGCCCTCATCCTCCTGGACCTATCAGCCGCCTTCGACACGGTCTGCCACCACACACTACGAACACGCCTTCACGACGCCGGGATCCAAGAGAAGGCCCTGGACTGGACCACATCCTTCCTTTCCGGCAGAACACAAAGCGTCCGCCTCGCCCCCTTCCGATCCAAGGCCACCAAGATCATCTGCGGCGTACCCCAAGGCTCCTCCCTCAGCCCAACGCTGTTCAACATCTACATGGCACCCCTCGCCCACGTCGCCCGACAGCACAACCTCAACATCATCTCCTACGCCGACGACACCCAGCTGATCCTCTCCCTCACCAAAGACCCTCACACCGCCAAAGCCCACCTCCACGAAGGAATGAAGGCCGTCGCCGAATGGATGAGGACCAGCCGCCTGAAGCTGAACTCGGACAAGACGGAGGTCCTCATCCTTGGTTCCAACCCTTCAGCCTGGGACGACTCCTGGTGGCCAACATCACTGGGAACAGCCCCGCCACCCACCGACCACGTACGCAACCTAGGGGTCATCCTCGACCCCACCCTCTCCATGACTAAGCAGGTCAACGCCGTTTCCTCATCCTGCTTCAACATCCTCCGAATGCTCCACAGGATCTTCAAGTGGATCCCCACCGAAACAAGAAAAACAGTCACCCAGGCCCTCGTCACCAGCAGGCTGGACTACGGAAACGCCCTCTATGCAGGAACGACGGCTAAGCTCCTGAGACGGCTGCAACGCATCCAGAATGCCTCTGCACGTCTTATCCTCGACATCCCCCGACGCAGCCACATCACACCCCACCTGAGAGACCTGCACTGGCTCCCTGTCAACAAGAGGATAACCTTCAAGCTCCTCACCCACGCACACAAAGCACTCCACAACTCCGGACCAGCCTACCTCAACAGACGACTCAGCTTCTACACCCCCACCCGCCAGCTCCGCTCGACCAGCCTCGCCCTCGCCACAGTCCCCCGCATCCGGAAAACGACCGCCGGCGGCAGATCCTTCTCCCACCTCGCCGCCAAGACCTGGAACACCCTCCCCACCAACCTCCGACAGACCCAAGACCTACTGGCCTTCAGAAGACTCCTCAAGACCTGGCTCTTCGATCAGTAGCAGCACCACCCCCCTCTTCCCCCAGCGCCTTGAGACCCTCGCGGGTATGTAGTGCGCTTTATAAGTGACATGATTGATTGATTGATTGATAGCAGGCTTACCGACCCCAGGAAGCTTGCTGAGGAAGCAGACCTCTGGGTCAGCACCAGAGTGTCTAAGAGGACATTTCGGAGTGACTTCCAAAAGGATGGCCAGGGTTCCCAACAGAAGAAAGAAGTGGGAGATAAAAATAAAACCAAGGAGTTCTCTCAAGGCCCCCAAATCAGTTCACAGGGGAAAGGGTCCTAATCCCAATCTAGCCACCAGAAGAAAGACTTCAAAGATCAGAAAACTGAAAAGTTTGTTTCTAAGTGCTATGAGTGCAATTTGTATAGGCATGTGAAGGGAAATGACAAGTGCTCCAAGAGTGTACTGCCCCCCCAGTGGGGGGCAGTCACAGGGAATAGCCAGAGTAGCGCTTGGGGAGGAGATGGCCACAGTTAGTGTGGGGAAGACTTGTGAGGCTACCCTAGTGTCCCTGGGTGATTTGTCGGTGGTTCCAAAAATCCACATGCCTTCCAATACTTCAAAGTGTGGGCAGTGGGTCACTGTTAGAAATAGGGATTCTGGTTGGCTAGGTTATACATCTAAGCCAGGCAGAACCCACCACTTTAGTAACCCCTGCTCACCCCCTTGGTAGCTTGGCAGAGCAGTCAGGCATATCCCAACACACACAAACACACACACACCAGTGACACACTAGGCACACCACAAAAAGATTCCACACAAGGCTATATGAAAATATCCCTTGTATTGTTCATTACACATTAGACCACAATCACATAAATCTCTGTGCACTAGGCACTTGTCATAACTTCACATAGACCATAAATCACGGAGTAGTGTGTACAGTACATTTAAACCACACATCACATAAAACCATAATCACTTTGCCAATCGGGCAATTGTCATAACATCACCAGGAAGTGCAATCAAGTAGGTACTTGTGGATTGCACACATTATAAAAACCACCCCAACATTGTGCATCCAATGGACCCTCTGAAGTAATACTTGTTGTCCTGCTCTTGCAAAGCGTCATACAACATGCATAGTAAATCAGGGCACAAAAGGCAGTAGTTAGGTTAGGCATGACACGAGTCACCAACTCCTCCACATATGCATATTACTACCGTCAACTTCCTCATTAGGCGATAGGGCACTTCACTCCGGTGCTCCCATTAGGTACAATGTGGTAATTCATAGAAGGTTCCCTACTCCACGAAGCAGGGGTCTCCATCGAAGATTCCCCTGTGATGAATCACCCAAACAGGAGAAGGCCCCACCAAGGTATGTGGACACCATGGTGAGGGGGGCACAGCGTTGCAGAGAGACCTCGCCGCTCCCGTCCCACACGCAATCCACAGCAAAGGCAGCTGTCCGCTATCATGCGGAGCAGCTGCTGAGGACGAAAATGTCAGTGTCTAACTTATAGCAATCTGGTCAGGCCCCTCTGGGCTGGGAAGGCACGGAGCAAAGTCTCCACCTTTCCACTCTCTCGTGGAGTCTCCTCCGGTGACTGGGCCCCGCCCACGGGGAAGCTGGACTCCAGAACCAGAGGTCCTTTAGTGCTGCTCCCCACACAGAGCCGCTCTGGATCTCGCAGGTGCAGGTGAGGCTGGGCATGGTGATGTCCTCCCCTCGCAGCAGACCCTCGGTCTTGAGGACTCTGGGCACACCCCCACCACCTTTCATCGACACCCGCTTTAGTGGGAGTGCTCAGGGCAACACACTCGCCATGCGCGGCCCTCTCTCCAGGAACACAGCGCTCCTCACGCACCTCTCGCCACTAAAGTGCAGATTCCTAGCACTCTCCATGCGCTATATTTGCAGGCAAAAGGAAATTGGTTAGCCTAATGTTGCGCTCTACCACATGGTTGAGTTTGCAAAGACCAGGGGCATAGCAGCACTCCTGGGAGCACTCAGGGCAGAGCTGCAGTCCTTCTTTCAGCCCAACAGGCAGTAGGTCAGCACCCCAGAGGAGTCAAGTCCCACCGCGGTTCCTCCTGGCAATCCAGCAGCCCTCTGGTAGTATGCAGAGCCAGCAGTATCTGGCTACAAGTCCCACACAGTGTCTACTCCCCTTCATTGGGGTCACAGCCCCTGTATTTATAGTGCAAAAGTCTTTGTTCTGGGGGCACTTCAAACACACATTAGAAGTGTACAACACCCCCATTCACATTTTAAGCCCTGGCCCCAGACACACCACAGGGGGGGGCGAAGACAGCATTGTAGAAGGCAGGCACAGCCATATTCAGGTGCAGGTGCAACCCCTCCACCACTCCAAATGCAGACCAGGCCTATTCAGGTGCAAGGGAAACTCCTCCTGATAAACTAAATTCACCCAAGGTCTATTCAGCCTAGCGCGGAGTCACCCAGGAAAGGCAGGACACACCCCCACCCCTCTTGTGACTATCTAGAGTGAATGCACATCACCTCTCTCCTGTCAGTCAAAACCAGATCGTCAATAGGGCACAAACACACATAAGCACACAGAAATGGCCACTTCTAAAAGTGGCATTTCTAAAATAGTATTAATAAATCTGCTTTCACCAATGAGCAGTATTTATCACTACTATTGCAAACATACCAAACATGGTTACGCTACCCCTCTCAGATTAGAAATTACCACTGAAGCACATATCAGGGAATCCCCAATGCAAACTTATGAGAGGGCAGGCTCACAGCAGTGAGAAACCAAATAGGTTGTTTGTCACTACCAGGACATACCACACAGTTAAGGCACATGTCCTACCTTTTACCTACACAGCACCCTGCCCATAGGGCTAGCTAGGGCCTACCTTAGAGGTGACGTACATGTAGTAAAAGGGGAGTTTCAGACATGGCAATCAGTTTGCATGACACGTCACTGCGGCAGTAAACTGCGCACGCAGGCCCTGTAGTGGCAGAGGCCTGAGACAGGTTTGAAAGGCTAATTTGGTTGGTGGCGCAAGCAGCTCTGCAAGCCCACTAGTAGCATTTAATTTACAGGCCCTGGGTATATGGGATACCACTGTACAAGTGAATTACAGGTAAATTAAATATGCCAAACAGGTGTAGACCAAGTTTACCAGAGAGAGCACATGTACTTTAGCACTGATCAGCAGTGGTAAGGTGCCCAGAGTCAGAAAACCACAAACAACAGGTCTCAAAAAATACAGGAGGAAGGCAAAAAGTTCTGGGATGACCCTGCAAAAAGGGCCAAGTCCAACAGTCACCATCAGTGGGCAGAAGGTGGAGGCTTTGAGGGACACAGGTACCAGTATGATTACTGTCAGATGTCATCAGGTGTCCTCAGAGAAGGTGGTACCCAATACATTCCAAGAGGTTGCATTAGCAGACAACCGGGAGAGTCAAAACCCCATGGCTCTTGTTCACTTTGAGTGGGGGGGGGGGTCTCGGGTCTTCTGAAAGTTGCTGTGAGCCCTGATATGCCAGTGTATTGTCTGCTAGGGTTCGACTTGTAGCTCACCACCTGAAGGTAAATGGAGGTCAAGTTACACCTGGCCATATTAGAGTTACCTGAGTGGATTTGTGAAGCCACCCAGTACATGGATGTCCAGGAGCGGAGTCAAGAATGTCCAGGAACCTAGAAGAATGGCTCAGACCACTGCCAGGGAAGGGCAAGGGGTGTGGAAGCCAGCCCCTGAATGTCCCCCAGCACAGGTGGATGGGGCCCTGGAGGAGGGTGATCTGGAGTCTACTGGGAAGGACATTGGCTCTTATGGTACACTGCCTGAACTTGCTGGATGGCAAGTGGAAAGAGGGCCCACTAGAGAGTTCAGTAAAGTATAGAAGGAGTGCCCAACACTTGAGAGCCTAAGGCGGCAAATGGAAGTCCAGGCAGCTGGTAACACCTCTGGAGATCACCTCATATATTGGTAGTATGGCCTCCTATATAGTGAGCCCAAGGCTCCTAAGCATGGGGAAACTCATGTATTGGTAGTTCCCTAATGTTGCAGGACCTTCCTACTGGGACTGGCTCATGAGCTACCCCTGGCAGGACATCTGGTGCAGGACAAGACCTTTGACAGCCTTGTCAGCCACTTGTATTGGCCCCCGATGAGGAGAGCTATTGCTACCTTTTGCAGGTCTTTTCTCGAATGCCAGCCTATTGATAAGACGGGGAAAAAGCTAAAAGTTCCCCCAGCTCCCATGCGTGTTGTTCAGTCAACCAATCAGGGTTGTTGGAGCGCAACTACTCATCGTGAGGGTCTCAATTTTCACACTTTGAGAAGGTGGAAATGGAGATTGCAGGACCCTTAGACCCCAATACAGCCTTAGGCAATAGGTTTATCCTAATCTTGGTGGACCTTGTCACTAGGTACCAAGAGGCCATCCACCTGAGGTCCATTATTGCAACTGTAGTGACTAGGGACGTAATGGGAATTTTCACCAGAGTAGGTTTCCCTCAAAGATGTACTTTTGGACAGGGGCACCAACTTCATGCCTGTGTATATAAAGTTTATATGGAAGGAGTGTGGAGTTACCTATACATTCTCCACATCCTACCATCCACAAACAAATGGGCTTGTTGAAAGATTCACCAAAACCCTTAAGGCATAAGTACGGCCCTGCCTGAGCCCATTATTCAGAAGTGGGATGTCCTCCTGCCATGTCTGCTTTTTTGCTTCCAAAGAGGTGCCACAGAATGGAGCTGGTGTTAGCCCATTTGAGCTTTTGTATGGCCACCCTGTAAGAGGACCTCTCAGTTTGGGTCAAGAGGAGTGGGAGCAAGCTCCCAAGGGAACCCCTCCCCCCCAAGGATTTGGTTAGCTACATGCTAGCCCTCAGGAACCAGAGAGCCAAGTTCTGGAAGAAAGCTTTTAAGAAGTTGGAGGCTAGCCAGGAGGTTATTAAGCAGTGGTATAATCAGACGTCTACCCCATGGAGTTTTGACCTGGGCAGAAAGTGGGGGTGATGGAGCCACTGGAGTCCAGGGCTCTTTAGGATCACTGGAATGGGTTATATGAGGTGGGGGAGAGGAAGGGGATGTCCACTTACCTTGTGGATCTCAAGACCCCCAGGTACCCCTTAACTTTACTCCATCTCAACCGCCTCAAACCCCACAATGATTGGTCTGAGGTCATCATGCTGCTGATGATGGATGATGGGGAGGAGGAGGAGGAGGAGGAGGAGAGTAAACCTCTCCCTGATCTCCTACAATTTCATCTTGAACCCAGGACCCCAGAGTGACTTAAGGGCTAGTCGGCCAGTCTCCTAATCTGAGCCTCAGGGATATAAAAGGCTCCCCAGCCAGCTTCTGGACCCAGCTGCAGTAAGATCCTGAACCCCATGTGGTGCTTCTCAGGTCACCGGTTCTTGAAATCAAGCTTTTGGGCTCCTAGTGACCGCACATGGGCCCCTTCGCAACGGAACCACTGCGCTTGCACCGAAATTCAGAGCAAGCTGCCGCCAGCCTGCCTCTTCACACAGTGAGCATCAATCGCCCGCGGATGGCCACCAATGCCGAGCACCAGCCCTCCAATCCTGCTCATCACTTCATGTTGACCACCTCCTGCGGTGCTTTCCTTGTTCCCTGCTGCCCTCTCCAATGTGAAGGGGACTTTTGGCACAAAAACTTGAAGTTAAAACTTTACCAGGTCAAATCTGGGACTGTATGCGTCCCGCATTCCATCACAGTTGGCCTGAAGTTTTGACTTTGACCAAATCCACCGTGACCAGATAGTCATGGTTGGTGCTTTATGCTTTTAGAAGCTATATTGCAGTATATTCTTTAAAAATGCATAACTTCGGTACTACCGATTGGATTTTTGTTGTTTTTGATCTTGCTTAATTTATTAAAGTAAGCTCTTTTTTTCTATCCTGGTGTAGGATCTTTTTATGTGGTGTTTTTACTTTTTGAAGTGTTGCACAAATACATTACACATTGCCTCTAAGTTAAGCCTGACTGCTCTGTGCCAAGTTACTAGGGGCTGAGCACAAGGTTAAATTGGGGTTTACTTGTGCCTTACCCAGACTACTATTGTGGTTGCTGTTTGACCAGGGTGCACACTCCAGTCAACCAGTAACCCAATTTCTAACACCTACACTCAGCACTTAAGATTTTACTAAATTCACATTGAAGCCTGCAAGCTTCCCATATATTTCCAAAACTTCATAATTCTCAGAATTGAGCATCTTGTCTCTACTAGCCTCCATAATACATCATCAATGAACAGAAGAATTTTATGTTGGTCATTCCCAAAGGGCATTCCCAGGATGTTCGGGTGTTGTCTGATGATGGCAACTATGGTCTCTATTGCCAGTACAAATAAGAGGTGAAAGCAGACATCCCTGCCTCTTCCCTCTATACAGGGGAGTGGCTCTGAATAAGTCCAATCGACAAGGACCTTTCCTATGGGTGTTCATAGTTAGCTGCTATCCACATGAGCATTTTAGGTCCCAACCCAAACTCCTCTGTCACTTGAAAAAGAACTAGCCAAATGACCCCGTCAAAGGCTTTTTTAGCGTCTAAAGAAAGGATCGCTAAAGGGTTAGCTTTTTCAGTCAGATGGAGAACTCACCGAATATTATCAGTGGCTTGCCTCCGAGGGACAAACCTGACTGATCAGGATCAATAACATAGGGCAGATGGGGCATTCATTTGTAGCACCTTTGTGAAAATCTTAGCATCCGGATTTAAATGAGCTATTGGCCTGTAGGCCGCTCATGTATTAGCTGGCTTGCCAGGCTTATGAATAAGGGTAATATTTGCTGCCACCATTAAGAGCATAACAGTCCATGTTTGTCGAAAGGAAATGAATAGTGAGACTAGGTGGGGGACTAGTTCATGTGCAAAATGTTTGTAAAACCAATTGGTGAGACCGTCCAATCTAGGGGCCTTGTCAGGATGCATAACAGATATTGGTTTTAAGACTTCTTCCCCTGTGACTAATTACTCTAAACTAGCTCAATTAGCCTTAGTCAAGAACCTGACAGACACCTCTTTGAGATAGGTCTTTATTTCATTCACTAAAACAGATTCTGCATGGTAGAGAGTTGTATAATAGTCTCTAAATGCTTGATTTGTACCAGCATTTCCACTAAGAGTTTGGCCGTCATTACCCACTAGGGTTGGAATCGTTCCAGTCACCTTGTGTTACTTTCAGATCCTTGCTAATAAGAAGCCTGTTTTATTGGCCTGTCATGAAATCTTTGTTGCAATTATATTAAAGCTTTTCCTGCGTTTCCATGGCCAATATGCCAATCTAACTCTTCAGCGATATCATCCTATGCTGAGATTTTAAGGAGACTGTCAGCCTATGTTGATCGGTTGCCACTTTAAGCTCTGCTTTATGAGAACTTCTGTAAGATTTCCTGAATACGTGCTGCTGAGCCCTTTCCACTATACATCTGCCCCTAAAGACTGCCTTAAATGTGTCCCAGAGCACATATGGGGAGACATTGCCAAAATCATTTTCATCAAAGTAGGGCTGAATTGATTCTCTGTTCCTGTTCACTTAACATGTCCGTAAGTAAAGTTTTTCAAATTTCCATCTGGTTGTCCTACATTTCTCTTGATGACTGCCCCCTCCCAGATTAGCACTGCATGGTCTGAAATCACTATAGTGCCATGTATGAATGAGGTTGTGGTGTCAGCCAAGGCCCGAGTATCCCGTATTGTCTATCCATGCGTATTATCAATGGACATGTGAGAAAGTGTATTCCATCTCATCCAGGTATTTAGCCCTCCATAGATCTAGTCCTACTTCGTCTCTTGTGATAATACCCCCTGAGTATATCTATTGTGGCGATGTCTACCCATTAAAGCATCTGATGCAATATTGAAATTTCCCACCCACAAAGGATTTTTGGCCAGTTTTTAATCTTAGTTATGAGACAAAGTATTGTTCTTGACCTTGACTAGGGATATATACTTTATGTATATCCAATGTCAATACTTCAAGTATATATATCGACCCTCTGTGGAGTCATGATTGCCCGAACATCATTTGAAAATTCTTTGTGTGTCCCAGTTATCACTTCCTCCTTTCTTACTAGCTGGAGCTGCTTAATACTCAGTGGGGTAGAAGCAGTGTTTCATAAAGTGAACATCAAGGGCTCTCAGAGGGTCTCCTGAAGACACACCACCTCTGGTAGTACCTCTTGTATTCCCCTCCACATGTTGTGTTGCATAACCGGGAAATTTTGAAGAAAAATTGAAATATTGTATGCCTAGTGAAGTGTTCAAATCTAACTCCGGGAGGGCACTGGGCATCGCCGGAGTCACCCATAGTACTATGCAAATTCCTTAATTTTTCAACAATGTATGGAGGAACAAGTTGTCCCTTGAGTTCTCTTTATGGAATGTTGATCACTTTAGTGCTGGCTTATTATGGTAAGTTGTTTCTAGGAATGAGTTGTTTTTCAAAAGGTAATTGCTGGTGAATCAAAGAATTTAACTAAGATGAAATGTCTACCATGTATTCCTGAATTGCCTTAGAATGTGCAGCTTCTAACCTGTGGAGGGGAGAAAGAGTCCTAAGGGGACCTTGTCTCTGGCTATCCATACTGGTAGGATATGCTTTGATCTCTAAGGTCCATGGGAAATTTCCATGTCTTGATGTACATGTCCCAAAGGTGTACAATGGTCTTGAATGTAACTGTACCCCTGAAAAGATAGTCTATTCAGCCAGAGCATGCGAGGCAGAACCAAAATGTTCAAGACTAATTGCTAGACATGCTGCAGAATATTTTTCATAGTGGATTCTAATATGCTGATGGTCTGGAAGTTCTGAATACAGATTAAGTAACAGTTTTGATTTTCTTACTTTGTGCTGCTGGAAAAAAATGAAAGAAAGACATGCTTCAACTTCCACATTTTATACAGCATCCCTTCAACTGTAATATCGATTTTAAAGGTCATACTGAAATCTTGTTCCCAAGCTATTCACAATTTTACTTTTGCTTCCACAGTGAAGGCTACATAATGGGTTAAGAATGTGGCTGAGTATCGCAACCCTGTGTATGCTGGGATGCTAAATGAAGAACCTAAATCTTTGCCCAATATATCGTAAAGCGACAACAGTTTGTTCATAGATGTATATATTTTAGAACTTCTGGCAAAGTTGCAAAGCACTTCAGTGAACAATTGACCCACATATAGATCTATATCTGCTTAAGACTGATATTGTACCCCATCAATTCGGAGTAGGTTCATGAGGAGTTTAATATTATGTTGTCAGCATCTGTATAGTGCATGTCTACTATTCGTATTGACTGGAAACCTGGATGCCTTTTCCATGCAGATCATGGTGGGCTGGTTTCATTGTGTCAGTGAAGATTGGTCTATCAAAGATACTGTTCGGTAATACTTTGAATTGGTTAATCTAAAGGATATTGTTTGCATGATCTTGTCAGTATGTCCCTAGGGTACTATGTGAAGGGTTGTGTAGCTGAGGGGTTTTAACACTTATTTTGTTCTGCAGGAGCAAAGGTTATCCCTTGCCCAGCCTGAAGAGAATTAGACTGTAGAGCAACATTGCAGGCCAATTTTATAGCTTTGGTGCAATGCTGTGCTCTGGTGGATGTGGTATAGCTATATCAATATGTTTAAAAATAGTTTTTAGATGTATGTTTTTAGATACATGCTGTTATGTGGAAAACCTTTCCAGCGCCTGATGGAGTGGAAAAATAGCCATTGACATGACTATATCAAAAACATTTTCATATAAATAGTGTTGTGGTAGCTGGTGTGAGTTCTGGATGCACGCTCTATGAAAAAACATAATTTTGTATTCTGGTCCCCTGTAAGAAAGTGGATTATTAGGAGTATGCGGTTGCCCAACTCAAGAAATAGTAACACTAATTTGTCAGGGGGAGGCCTAAAGTCACTAAATTAACCTGAGCCCAACCCCCTGGTAGCTATGGCACAGAGTAGCAGCAGAGCAACTTAAGGCAAAGTGTAAAGTATTTGTGTAGTACCAAAACAGTAATAAGGTAAAAACACTAAACAATAAAAATCCCAAACCAACTTAAAAAAAAGAGCACATTTAATGAACAAAATGACACCAAAACAACAAAAATCCAATAAGGGGAACCAGAGATATGAGTTTTTAATGTTTTAAGTGAAATAGCATCAAAAAGTGCTAAACCCTAAATACAGTCTATAGCTGTGGTTGCCTGAGACCTAGGTACACTTTGAGGCCTGACCGTGATGGATCCCAAGGTCAAATGTATCCAGGCTGTATCTGGGAAGGCCCCACTGAAGTTGGATGGGGGTTGAGTGAGGTGTCGCTGAAACTGTTGTTTTTGGTGGGAATGTTCAAATTTTCAACACAGAGGTTGTTGCGTCAGCTAGATACTTTTGATGCCTTCGCCCGGTTTCAATTTCTACGATGATAGACTAATTTTTTAGAGCTCAGAATTCTCCAGTGGGGAAAGGTAGAAGGGTGTATCCAAACAGGGCTCTATCAGGGCGAATACTCTCTCACAGAGGTCCCACTGAAACTGGTTTGCTGTTGCAGAGAACCCCCAAATAGGACAAATCTATTAACTCTACCAAGGGAAGTCACACCTTTACCGGATTAACACTAGTTGGTGGGTGGTCCCAGTCCTCCGGAGTTCTGGAAGTCCAAAAATATAAGTTGCAATTTTGCAATGGTCAGTCTCTTTTTCCCTTAACTCTTCACCTAAGGCTCCCATACCTCAGGGAAATTTAAGGGCTTGATCCTACCAACGCTTTTCAGGGTCCAGGGAAGGTCCAGTTTCAACTCGGCATTTGGTCTTCCACGAAAAACTGTTTTTTCAGCTTGTTTTGTCCCTGTAGCAACACAGGAGGTCCTCCTACTGGCCCTTGGAGTCCAGTTCTATATCCTGGGTACAAGAGGAAGCATGCCTAGTCCTTCAGGGCTCCTCTCAGGTCAGAGTAAGCAGGGTCTTGTCTTCTTTGATGGGTCCAGTGGTGCCATAGGGTGCACCATTATTGGTTGCCACTAGTCTGTGGTTAGCAGTGACTCCTTGCTCTTCCCTGACCAATGGGGTAGCAGTTCCTAGGGTCAACCCTACCCACATTTGCAGCTGTTTCTGTTTTCCCTACTCCAAACAATTCCAGAGTTTATCTTACTTCTAAATTTCAAGATGGAGAAATCCTTCCTCTCTTGTGCAGAGCCTATGCACCCACCAAGAGGTGTGGCTAATGCAAGGAGCAGACCCCTTCTCTGTGTTACTGAATTTTATAATCCAGGTAACTATCTGACGGGCGGACAAAGGGCTGCCTTCTCCAGGTCTCACTTTAACGTTTATTTGTGAAAGAACAGGTTTCTTTACAAGGTAATGAGGTTTCTGGGTCCACCCTACCGGTCATCCTGTAAGGGGAAAAAAATACCTCCCCACAGCCAGGCTACTGTTCCTGCTTTGGGGGTGATTTTTACACCCGGTTAAGGCCATGTAGTTGCTGGCAGAGTCTGCAGAGCTAATGCAAATTAGCCTTGAGAAGCTTTAGGCAGGAAAACAATAGCTTTGTGAAAGTTACTTTTCTTAATTATTTATTTAAAAAAAACTTCACCAGTAAAAATAACTTTTGGGCCACAAGCACTGGATGAACATGCTTATTTTAATTCTGCACATGTTTCACTTTTTAATAGCAGACACACTACCTTGTAGGCAACAAGATGTACTTCAGCATGACTAATTGAGATTTAAAAGGAAAGTTTCCTGTGTGTCAAAAAGTTTTTGGGACAGGACTGCTCAGTTGGTTTTAGGCTGCTGCAGTAAGGCTCCACAAGGTAGGCCTGAAGCCATGTTTTCTCTGCCACTGTAGTCGATGGGCAATCAATGATGCAGTCAAAAAGCAACATTTAAATTAATGCCATGAGTGCATTTCTGCATCATATACTATGAACTTTTATGAAATTTAAATGACCGTTATGGTTAAATCAATTCAACTATGTTTAAAGCGGGAGCACAGGCTCATTACATCTGATTAGCAGGTACACAGAGATCAAAATCCAGAAAGACGGATAGGGTAAGAATTGGGGAGAGGTACCACACAAAAGGTGGTAATTTCCTACATCCCCTAATATTTACCTGTCTGATTTTGGTATCTTTTTGACTCTGTGTTCTATGCCAGTGCTGAACAGTGTCACAGAGCATGCAATTTCCCCCAAAACATAAACTCTTCCATAGGTCCACATGCTTGGCTTCTTTCATTTTCCAGTATTATAATGGTAGGTTGTGCAGAATCATGGCAGTTAAAAATCATAAGTGGGCTGCAGTGTGTAGTTACGCCACCCACATATATGATCAAATGTATGGCTGCAAGGACCACCATTGTACTCTAGCTGGCTAGCATTTTAGAAGCACTGCAGAGTGACGTGGCAAGGAAAAATGCCTTTACAAGGTACAAAAACCTATTTTATATATTAGTTAAGTAACCTTAAAGTTGTACCTTGTAAGTCCGCAGGGCTAGGTGATTAAAGTATAAAAGTGGGATATGCTAAACAATAAGAAACATTTTCCCCTACACAGTCCAAATGTACAGACAGCTGTTTTTCACTATTTAGGTAATGCTATGTTTTCCAGGAAAAGTCCTAGTATGACTAAAACTTACTTTTTTGCTTCAAGGCCTCAGAAATGATAGCACAATCAATCGGGTATTTTCTGCTAAGTTCTAAAATGTAATTCACCTATGAAAGTAGATTTATGATACCTTTAGGGGAAAATGAACTTTATAAAACTGTACTTTGTGGTACCCAAGAGTAAACGGTTTAGAACTGATTTGCCACACAGCACTGCTCCAGAGACTGGCTATACATCCCTGTCTGTATGTTAACAATGCCCACCCTTAAAGACAACAGTTTGACCTCTGGCAGCTGAAGACTGAAATGATGTGAACGGTGGACACTTAACAGGAATTAGCCATCTGGGAGAGGGGCAGGCACACTTTGCAACACAAAGGACAGCTTTCACAGCTCTTCCATTAAAGTGGACATTCCAAGTGGGATGGTCAGAAACTGAAACCATCCATTGCCAGAGCCACCCTAGACTTTTTGTCTGTGTTCCTAGTACAGTGAAAGACAGTTCTAGCATCGGTAAAAGAGAGGGAACCTCCTCTCCATAGAGGAGTATCTAGAAGGAGATATTATGCTCCTGCAGCTGTAATAAGGCTAGGACCATCTTGAATGAGGGATTCTGTGCAGGTCAGTAGTAGCAGAAAAGAAAGTGCTGTAAAAGAAGCTGATAAGTCCATTAGATATTTGCCAAGATAGGATGTCCAGAATTCTACAGTCACTGGCTAGTGCGTACAATAGGACATGACCGGCACCTCCCCATCACCTCCTCAAAACATTCCTGGACTTGGTGAGAAGAAAACATCTTAAAAAAAGAAGACTGCCAGGAAGTGTGAAGAAAGAATATCAAGGAATACCATACTTTTGCTGGCAATAAGGATCCGGAACTGCTCTCCAAGTTTTAAGTGGTTGGCCTCCTGCCCCCTGCTACTGGATCTCAAAAAGCAGAAGGAATGCTGACTCCAAGAAACTCTCCGTTGTGGTCTGGATCCTAACAGAAGCCTGGTTGGAGAGTGACATGGTGCCTAGAAACCTTCTTTGGGGATCCTGGGGGACTGTAGGAGTGACTAGGAGTGATTTTTAAGCAGTTAGCAATGATTGGGACTTAATTTTTTGCCTCCAGAGGACAGACCCAATGTGCTGAGGCCGCTTTAGGGAGGGCGCCCCCTCAGGTGGCAAGAAATACAGGTTCGCACTGCTTGGAGGTTTTTGCTGCAAAGGAAAATTTCAGGTTTGCACTGAAGGTATCTAGCCTTGTAGAGCTCTGTCCAGCTACAGCGTCCTGCCTTGCCCTTCAGTAGGATTTTGAAAACCAAAAAGTGGCTAAATCTTGGAAATCTTGGACTAGAGCATGGTGGATAATTACCCAAGTGTAGAAGTGACCTTAGAATGTATGGAACTCTACTTTGTTTTGGTACCAAAACTGAAGGATTGAGCTTCATTAAGATGAATCCAATTTCAAAGGACCCTTGCAGTCTCCAGCTTCTTGCCTTGCAGTGCCTGAGGACTTGGAGCTCCTGAAAACACACTAAGAAGATTAAAAAACTTTGATAAGGCTCACTTGGCCTACCAGACCATCAGTGTCCATATAATGTCTCTCCTGCCTGACAACGACAAACTAACTTCTAATTACTGCTTCCCTTTTTCATGGCCTTTGTGCCTAAAAACATTTTAAAAATATATTTCCGGTTCCCCTTTACCAGTTTGATTGTTTTTGGTATCTTTTGGTTTATTAATTTTACTTGATCTTTTTGAATTGGGTGTTGAATTTTATGTTGTTTTCTTGACTTTAAAATATATTGGTACTGCTTGAATTTAACATGCATTTCTCTGCGGAATTCCTGTCAGATGCTTCTCCCATTGCTACCAGGGGTTGAACAGAAATTCTTTTAGAACTGTGTTGTTAGCCAACAAAATTGCACTTAAGTTGGGACGAGTACTCCCCTCTCAAATTAATTACCCAGTTTCTGGCAGACACCTTAATAACTTATCTGAGTTATGGTGAATGAATATGGTAATATCTGTCTAACATGATTTTTCTTGGTGTTGGCTTTTGGTGGTAGTTCCATGATAGCAGCTATGTGATCTGTGTGACATTTGTTGGCTGGTAGATGCTCTGCCTACTGGGTTCTGTTGTGCGTCTGATTGCCCTGTGGGAACAATGCAATGAGTGCAAAGAATACAAGCCTTGCAATCAAAGATATGCAATCATTAAACCAGTCATTTAATTAAGATAGTGTCTTACGTTTATGAAATGGTGCATTACAAGCCCTTTCACTTAATTAAAAGGAACACTGTCTGCCAGAATATGCAAGTGAACTGGTTCTCCTTAGCAGCAAATCATGTCTTTGATAAAATTGTGCATTTGATTTAAAAAAGTGGATGGACAGCAGGCACATATATTTTTGCCATCTGTGATGCTGCAGCTGTCAGATACACTGTACCTCACTGAGAAATAATATTGATTCTAAATATTGTGCCAATGCATAATGCCCTTCAATGTTAATGTGTTAGTTAGTTGTGCATTAAAATATCCATGGCAGGAGATAATATGCCATCTATGTCAATGGCACAATATAGTGGAGATTTGCCAGGGTATGACTAAAATATGAGCTGTTTGCATATTTCTGGGTGTTAATAGTTCTATTTTAGAGCTATACGAAAATGTTCCAGGCTGCTGTTAATAATGAGTCTCATTTAATTAGACTGCCAAAGTACTGTTCAGATAGGCCTGAGCTATAGACATTGTGCCAACCATTTAGAGGTGATGACCGATGCAGAAATAGCCCAGGGCTAAATCTTTAACAGAGGTATGCTTATTATGATAGCAAAAACTGAGAAGTGCTGAGAATGACCTGGTTGCTCTGGGTGCCAAGGCAGGGACACATGTCATAATACCCTTAGGATACAAATCGTTTAGACTCGCACTTAAAAAAGTAGAATTATACAGTTGGTTACAGATGCCTACAGTGATCAGGGTATGTAAAGGCAATACTGCCATTCCAGTACCAGTATTTCAACCCATTATCTAAAGCACATATTGTCATGCCAATATTGCCACAGCCCCAGTGTATGTAAAGCACATATTGTTACAGAGGTTTCAAATCCCCTTTTCTAATGAATGTACATAACACATTAAGAAACTGGGTTATTAGTTGAGAGGGTAAGTACCCACCTCAAGTAAAAACCACAATCCTTGTCGTGGCAACCCTTAAAGTCACTAAATTAACTTGAGCTCAACTCCCTGGTCGATATGGCACAAAGCAGACAGGCTTAACTGAGGGACAATTTGTAAAGTACTCCAACAGTAATAAAATCAAAACACAACACAAGAAAAGCCCCAAAACAATTGAGAAAAATAAAAAATATTTTAATAAATAAAAAGACACCAAAATAAAAAGAATCCAATAAGGAGTTATGAATTTTTAAAGTTTGAATTTAAAAAAATAGCACCGCAAAGCGCCAACTGTGGTCATTGGTTGCATGTGACTTGGACAAAGGTAAGGGTTGAGGCCAATCCTGATGGAGTACGAGTCAGATACACAGGCCAGGCCTGTCTCCGTCACAAAGTTACCTCCTCACTTAGAAACCTTTATGGAGACAGAAAGTCTTAAGTGTGGCCAGGCAGCCTGCTGGATCCGATGAAGGGCTTAATGATGATGGGGAACTGCTGCACAAGGTCCAGGATTCGATTGAAGGCTATGTCAGGCCCGATGAAGCCATTGATGAAGGTTGTTGCCATCCTGAGATGCAGCTTGGCATTGAGTTCAGTGAAGGCATCTATCAGGTGCTTTTTGGTATCAAGTCTGGGGAAGCCGTTGTTCGGGTGGTGCTTAGTGTCAAATTCGATGAAGTAATCAATGAAGGTTGTTTGTATCAATACTCTGCGTTGAGTCCAGAGAAGCTTTCAGTTAGGCAGGGAGGAGTGCACTCTGACCACAACCAATGGTCCATTAACTTGGAGACAGTACTTGAGTGTCAGGACTCACTCCCACAGAGGCCTGCAGAGGAGACCACATCAGGTCTAGGCCTCTGGAAGCTTATTTTGTCCCGTTAGCTCAAACAGGAGGTCACCCATGTACCCCTGGAGTAACATCTGGAGTTCTGGATTCAAGGCAAGCCGGTCCAGTCTACCGTCAAGTTCTTCAGACAGTAAGTCAGTCTTTCTTCTGATTCTTCACTGGACGAGGAGTGTTCTGAGGAGAGTACTGGGATAGCACAAATATATCCAGTGCCAGCCTGTGGGTGGGGGCAGCCACTGGCCACACACTAACCAATGAGGTAAGAGTTCCCAGAGGTGACCTTGCCGACTTTTTCAGCACACAGTGCCCCTCTCTACCTAAACCCAAGATGGCAGGACCATTCTTCCCTTAGTCAGAGTTCCTTGGGCACAACCAGAGGTGTGGCTATGATAATGGGCAAATCCTACCTTGTGGTCACTCCAAACCAGTTCTGGGGCAGCTCCCCTTTCCACTGTGTTTGGGGGCCAAGCTTGACTAGAAGGACAAAGTAAGGGAGCAGGCCTTGTGTGAGGTTCACCTGCTCAGGCTAGGCCTCTCTGAAGTGTAACTAGTCCTCTGGCACTACCCCCGGTCATCCTTTCAAGGGAAGGCCAACAACTTCCCAAGCCCCTTGCCTTCTGCCTTAGAGCAGTCCACATCTCACCACAGGAGAGCCCTCAGTAGTCAGAGGGACAGTTGAATACTGGGAGAAAGGTCTCCAGAGGTTTAGGTAGGGGCTGTAGTAATGCCTCCAAATTACTGCACACTTAAAATATTATTTTTTTAAATGTGCTGTTCTCCCTAAACTGCTGTAAAAATATATGGAAATGTATAAATACATTTATCTACCTATTATCACTTTAAAAAATTGGTAATAGGTAGTGAATAACAATAAACCTAATACTTAACTATATCTAGGAACATAACCCACAATGCAGGGAAACGCACAACACAGCTAAAGTTTGCTGAAAACTACATGGCTGCCTGTTACCTTCGGTAACCACGGTCATTAAACAATTACATACAGACATCTCATATGCAAGTACCATGGTATATCACGAACTTACTGCAGTATACCCCGTCACAATATATAACTTTGTTTTTCATTTTTTTTTTACTTTAACACTACTTATACATTTCACACATACTACCAAAAATAGCATTTACTCATGATAATGTATATTCGTGGCACGTTACACCTACATCTGTTCACACACTTTCATGCTACATCTGTTTCACTTACCACACTTCACACAGCGCCACTAATACACTCTGTGAATCCACTCTGGGCAACTCCACTCTAGGCCACTCCATTCTATGCCAATCCACTCTATACCAGTCCACTCCACTCTGCTCTACGTTATTACACTCTACCCCAATCCATTCTCTGACACTCCCAGTCTACGCCACTCCACTGTATGCCCCTCTACTCCACTCTGCGCTATTTCACTGTACGTAACTCCACTCTACCACACTACACTCTGTGCTGTTGTCCTCTATACCACTCCAGTGTACACCACTGCAGTGTATGCTATTCCAGTGTAGTGCACTCTATGCCACTCCACTGTACACCACTCAACTATACACCACTCAAATCTATGATAATCCACTGCACACCTTTACACTGTACAATACTCCATTCTACGACACGCCACATCACTACACTCTATGCTTTTTCACTGTGCGACACTCCACTGTACGCTAATCCACTTTATGCCACTCCATTGTACTTCACTACACTGAACGCCAGTAAAACCAACGTTATCCCACTCTACATCACTCCAATGTGTGCTACTCCACTGTATGTCACTCCACTCTACAACACTCCACTCTACATCACTCCACAATACGCTCTTACACTGTACGCCAGTACAGTCTACCCAACTATACTCTACCCCGCTCCACTCTACAACACTCCACTATACAGTATTCCACTCTAAAGCACTCCACTCCATGCCAGTCTAGTCTGTGCTATTCCACTACACTGTACCTCACTCCACTCTACCCCATTCCCGTGTACGCTATTCAGCTGTACGCCACTCCACTGTATGCTACTCAACTCTACGCCACATCACTCTACGCTATTTGACTGTACACCACGCCACTCTGTCCCACTTCACGCTATTCCACTGCATGCCAGTCCATTCTACCACACTCAACTCTATGCCACTGCACTGTACACCACTCCCCTGTACACTATTCCACCATATGCTGCTCGACTGTGTGAGACTCCAGTCTACGCCACTGCACTGTACGCAAATCCACTCTACACTATTCCAATGTACGCAACTACACTGTACGATATTCCATTGTATGCCACTCTATTACACACTATTGCTTTGTACGCCACTCCACTGTATGCCACTCCATTCCATTCTATGCCGGTGCACTCTATATGACTGCAATCTATTCTACTCCACTCTATGCCACTTCACACCACTCCACAATACTCCACTCTATGTTATTCTACTATATTCAACTATAATGTACCTCATTCCTATGTATGCTGTTCCACTCTACGCCACTGCACTCTAAGCTACATCACTGTATGCTATTACACTCTACTGCACTCAATTGCATGCCACTCCACTCTTTGCCACTCCAATGTATGCTATTCTACTAGATACCAGTTCACTGTACAAAACTGCACTGTACACTATTCCACTCAACTTTATGCAACTCTACTATACACTATTACACTGTACGCGGTTACACTCTATGCCACTCAACTCTATGCCCTTCAACACTATGCCACTCCACTGTACGCTAAACCACTCTACGGTACTCCGTTGTACCCCACTCCACTGTAAGCCACTGCACTCAACATCACTCCACTGTACGCTATCCAATCTATGCCACTCTGGTGTATGCTACTACACTGATGTCACTCAACTCTACACTACTCCACTCTACGCTTTTGTGGTGTATGCTACTCTACTGTACGCTATTCCACTGTATACTATTTCACTGTACGCCACTCCACTGTATGTCACTCCACTTTATGCCAGTAAACTCAACGTTATTCCACTTTACACCACTCCAATGTATGCTACTCCACTGTATGTCACTCCACTCTGTGCCGCTCCTCTCTATGCCTCTACACTCTATGCTATTCCACTGTACACTACTCCACTCTGCAACACTCCACATCACTCTACAGTATGCTCTTACACTATACGGCACTATGGTCTACCCCACTCCACAACATTTCACTCTACAGTATTCCACTTTACAACACTCCACTCTATGCCACTCCAGTCTATGCTATTCCACTGTACACTACTACACTGTACCTCACTCCACTCTAGTGCACGCTATTCAGCTTTACGCCACTCCACTGTATGCTGCTCATCTCTATGCCACTGCACTCTATGCTATTCGACTGTATGCCACTACACTGCCTCACTTTACACCACTTCACACTACTACACTCCACACTATTCCACTGTACTCTAGTCCATTCTACCACACTCCACTCCACTGTACAGCACTTCACTGTATGCTATTCCACTGTATGCCTCTCCACTGTACAACACTCCAGGCTACGCCACTGTATGCAAATGCACTTGACACTGTTCCATTGTATGCAACTACACTGTACAACATTCCATTGTATGCCACTCTACTACACGCTATTGCTTTGTACGCCACTCCACTGTACACCACTCCACGCCAGTGCACTCCATGCCAGTGTCCTCTATACTACTGCAGTCTATGCTACTAGACTCAATGCCACTCAATTCTACACCATTCCCTGATACTCCACTCTACACTGTTCAACTGCATATTGTACCTCATTCTATTGTACGCTGCTCCACTGTATGCCACTGCACTCTATGGTGTTCCACTGTATGCTATTACACTCTACCGCAATCCATTGCACACCACTACACTCTTTGCCACTCCACTGTATGCTATTCTACTGTAGGCCACTCCACTCTATGCCACTACACTGTACAAAACTCCACTGCATGCTATTCCACTTTATGCCACTCCACTATACACTAGTCCACTGTATGCAACTACACTCTGCACCACTCAACTCTGCGATATTTGACACTATGCCACTTCACTGTATGCCACTCCACTGTACGCTATTCCACTCTATGCTATTCCACTCTGATGCTCCACTGTACCCCACTCCACTGTAAACTACGGCACTCTATGCCACTCCACTGTACGCTATTTCAATGTATACCACTCCGGTGTATGCCACTCTGCTGTATGCCACTAAACTCTACACTCTACACTACTTAACTATACACTATTTCAGTGTATGCTACTCTACTGTATGTTATTTCACTGTACGCTATCCCACTGTACGCCACTCCACTGTGCTCTATTCCACGGTACGTCACGGTACATCACTCCATTCTATGCTATTCTCCTGTATGCCACTACACTGCACCTCACTCCACTGTATGTTGCTTCACTCTGTGCCACTGAATTGTAAGCTATTACAATCTATGCCTCTGTACTAATTGCCACTCAACTGTATGGTACTCTACTATATGCTATTTCAGTGTATGCTAGTCTACTGTACGCTAGTCCACTGTATGCCACTCCACGCCATTTCCCTGTACCCCACTTTACTCCATGCTACTTCACTCTTTGCCATGCCCCTGTATGCCACTCCACTATATACAATTGCACTGTACCCCACTCCATTCTTTGCCACTCCACTACATACTAATCTACTGTACACCGCTCCGGTCTGACACTCCACTGTACACTACTCCACTCTGTCAATCTACTCTATTCCACTGTATGCAACTGCACTCTAAGCTGCTCCACCCTGTGCTATTTCACTCTACCCTACTCCACTATACTCCCTCATTGTATGCCACTAGAATGTATACCACTCTACTGTATGCTACTCTGTCTGCTATTCCACACTATGATAGTGCACTGTACGCCACTTCACTATACGCTATTCCACTTTATGGCACTCCACTGTATGCTAGTCCGCTGTACCCCACTCCACTGTGTACTATTCCACTGTAGGCCAGTCCAGTCAATGGCACTCCACTGTACGCCACTCAACTGTATGTTGTTCCATTGGACCCCACTACACTCTACGACACTCCACTCTACACTATTCCACTGTATGCCACTACACTCTACAACACTATATACCACTCCACTGTAGCACACTGTACCAAACTCTAGTCTACTCTAACTCACTCCATTGCACTCCACTCTATGCCACTATACTGTTTCACACACTCTACAACACGGCATACCATTCCACTGTACGACACGCCACTCCAGTCTATAACACTTTACTCCACTGTATTCTTTGCCACCACAGTATACTACTCTCCACGGTACTGTACTATACGTGATGCCTCTCCACTATGACACTTTAGTCTGCTCTATGCGAGGCCACTCCACTATACTGAACGATATTTTAGCCCACTGTACGCCACTCCAATGTATGCCACTCCAAATCTACAAGACTGTACTGTACTCTATATAACTGCACTCTACAACACTTTACTACACTCTACGCCACTATATGACCCCGTACTACACTGTATGCCCCTACACTGCACTGTACAACACTCTACTCCACGCAATTCGACAACACTCTATGCCACTCGACGACTCTCCATTCCATGGCACTCGACTGCATGACACTACAGTCAACGGGACTCCACTGTATGACACTCAAGTGTACTGTACGACACACCACTCCACTGTACAACACGTCACTACATTCTACAATACTCCACTCCACTATACGACACACCACACCATGCCACTATATAACACTTTACTCCACTATATGCTACACCACTCCAATCTACTCCACTGTATTCTACTCCACAACACTACACTGTACGACACTGTCCTTTACTATACTCTACGACACTGTACTTAAGAAATTTTAATTAAATGGCACTCAACACCATGAGTTGAAACACATTTTTATTAAAATATAAACACCATTTTAATTTAATGAAAAAAACAAAGGTTAAAGCTAAGTTATAGTTAGATAAACGTAATTTATTCTTTATATACAAACCCAAATTAAACTGTACAAACAGGAGAAATTATAAAGTTATAAGTATAACTTAAATTTCTAATTTACTCATCACTAGTTATAAGTTACATTTATAATCGATGCACCATCTTCAATTTATTTTATTCATCGCACACCTCCGTACACATTCTTATTCCATCAATCGCCACACCAAATTAACTATAACTCGCCATTTCTCCATCCTCTGGTAATACCTTTGGATATTATATAACATAGCATGTGAAATCAGAGCAGTCATAATAAGACTGAAATTATATAATTTCTAAGAACACAGTGCATGGCAGTGTGGCGAGTTATGTGCACATGTTATGAAGCGAGTTATGGGCAGATCAATATCTTGTCTACAACCGATCTCAAAGGGCATGATCAAGATTCTGAGGAGCATTCAATTTCTACTCCCCCTTCATTCATCAGTACTACCTTTTTCTGGTCAGCGTTAGGGAAAGCTACATTGTACTGACACTTTTCAGTAGTATAGGGCCAATATCTTGCCCGCAGTCCGATTTCGAAGGGCATTGTCAAGGTCATGATGTTTAAGAACAATTTCTGTTATTGCAATAAAAATTCCCCGTCTCATGTCCATTAGAGCTAGGTGTATCACGAAAGTTGGTAATTCTAAATATTGGTTAATGGTTCTAAAACGTTTGGGAAGCACTGGTATGGATGATACTCTGCATACTTCCAGAGTAACTAGATTCTCCTTCCCTTTGTCCCCTGGTTTATATAATATAAGCAAGTGAATTATTTATTGGGGTGGATGGAAGTCAACCACAAGTAATAGTCCCCACACTGTTAGCTCCAGTAAGAGGTTTCAGCAGTTTAAACCTGAGCTCAACTCCTGCTAACTATGAAACTGGGTAGTCGGGCTTAACTTGGAGGATATGTGAAAAGCATTAAGAAGTAAAAAAAAAAAACAGATAAAAAGGCAGGGACACTACACAATGAAAATCCTACTTGAAATGTATGAAAATAGGGGAAACTTTAATTAGCAAAATGATGCAAAAATTACAAAAGCCCAATCAGCAGAACCGGTGATCTGAATTTTTAAAAATGTAAGTGGAAAAAGTGCCAAGAAAAATTAAAGTGCTAATGATGGTTTAGTGTCTCAGTAGACAAGGACTAAGGTACAATTTTAGTTTTAAAGTTTTAGTAGTTATAAATTATATTTTAAGTAAATTTTGCGTTTTTTAGTTCCGTAGCGGGTTGTGGGTTTATAGGTGAATAGGGTGGGAAGTAATTTAATTGTAATAAATTAATGATTATTTTTATTTATTAATATTGATTTATTTGAGATTTTATAGTGTTAATTGTGGGAAGTAATTTATTTGTAATTAATTATTAATTGGTTGTTGATTAAAATTAATAATTAATTATGGTAATTGTGTAATTTGTTTTAGATGCGGGTTGTGGGGTTTATAGGGGTAAAGGGCAAGAAGTAATTTATTTGTAATTAATTATTAATTAGTTGTTAATATTAATTAATTGGTAATCAATTATGGTAATTGTGTAATTTGTTTTAGTTGTGGGGTTTATAGGGGTAAACGGTAGGAAGTAATTTTTGACTAATAATTAGTTGTTAATTTATATTAATTGATTGAAAATTAATTATGGGAATTGTGTAATTAATTTTAGGTGCGGATTGTGGGGTTTATAGGGGTAAAGGGTGAGAAGTAATTCATGTTTAATTAATAATTAGTTGATCATTAATATTAATTAATTATTTGTTATTTAGTTAGGGATTATATTTTTGTGTGTGGGTTTTACTGTTATAGGGGTACAGTGTGTAGAGTAAATTAATTTTAGTTACTTTATAATTTGTTAAATACTATTAGTTTTTAGTTGAAAATAAGTTTTAATTGTGTAATTAATTTTTTTACAGTTTAATTTTATCTGTGGGTTGTGGGGATTATAGGGATAAAGTGTGGGAAGTCAATTTTTATGAGTTTTAATTTGTTTTTTAATTAATAATATTTCTTTAATTAATAATTGATTGTTATTTAAGGAAGTGCATTTTATTTTACATTTAGATGTGGGTTGTGAATAGTGTGGGGTTATAGGGTAGGAAATAAAAAAAAAGTACATTTATATACTAATTAATGTTTTTTTTTCTAAATTTCTAATTAAAAAAAAATTGTTTAAAAAATATTTTTTATTTAATATAATATTTGTAGGTATTTGTCATATGTATTTAACATTATAATATGTTTTATTAACTTTTTTAATACATATATTTGTATTTTAATTGTTAACCTATTTATATATTTTTTTCTTTATTTTGTTTTTTAAATATATTTGTTAATGTTTTGTTTGTTTTAAATTTTGAACTGACTGGAGTGAGAATATTAATTGTTACCCCTCCGCTATCCAACACTTTCCCTATTGTTGCACTCACTGGAGTGGGAATAGTAATTTTTACCCCTCCGCTATCCAACACTTTCCCTACTGTTGCACTGACTGGAGAGGGAAATTTAAGTTTGAAGATTTTTAATGTCATTTGAGATGTCATCAGTGATGTCATCAGTGATGTCACTGACCATGTCATGAGTCATGTAATATGTGATGTCTTCAGCAGTGCATTGCGGGGACGCGAGTTATACTTATCTCAACTAACTACAACGGCCGAATTTCTCTGGTTTTGTACGAGTGAAATGTCCAACTAACTATAACGTCCCTGAAACCTGTGTTTTTTTCAGTGAATTTCTATGGTTTTTCTAAATGATAATTTCTAACTATAACGTCCCTGAAACCTATGGTTTTTTCCAGTGAATTTCTAAGGTTTTTTAAATGCTAATTTCTAAGTATGCATACAGAGGTAGGACATGTGTAGAAAGAGAAAGAAAGGCGCAGAAAGAAGCAAGAGAAATGCAGAAAGAGGCAACAGAAGTCCAGAAAGAGGAAGAAAGGTGCAGAAAGAAGCAAGAGATATGCAGAAAGCACCAACAGAGGTGCAGAAAGAGGCCTTGTTGCAAAGTCATCCTTTGCCCTGGGCACCCCCCAACTTTTTGCTGACTGGTACTGGTAGGAAGTGACTCTGACTGACCCTGGGCTCTGCCTAACCAGGCCCGGAGCCAGTGCTATGCTGAAAGACACTTAGAATACAGTGAAAATACCTACATACACTAGGATACACTATGGGTTGGGGTACCCCTGTGATTGGCATGACCTCCCCTGTAAGTCCCTAGTACATAATAGGGCAGGGGGATTAAAACTACCTCTAAGTCCCTAGCATATAATAGGGCATGGCAGTTTAGAGGCCAGCAGCCCTTTTCTGCACTTGCATGTGTGCACTGCTGAGCCGGAGGTCAGTTTAAACGTAACCCTGTGTGTGCAGAAAGAGGCAAGAGAGGTGCAGAAAGAGGCAAGAGAGGTGCAGAAAGAGGGAAGAAGGGTGCAGAAAGAAGCAAGAGAGGTACAGAAAGAAGCAACAGAGGTACAGAAAGAAGCAAGAGAGGGCAGAAAGAAGCAAGGGAAGTACAGAAAGAAGCAACAGAGGTGCAGAAAGAGGGAAGAGGGGTGCAGAAAGAGGCAAGGGAAGTGCAGCAAGAAGCAACAGAGGTGCAGAAAGAGGGTAGAGGGGTGCAGAAAAAGGCAAGAGAAGTGCAGAAAGAAGCAACAGAGGTGCAGAAAGAGACAAAAGAAGTTCAGAAAGAGGCAGCAGAGGTGCAGAAACAGGTAGAAGAGGTGCAGAAAGAGGGAACGGGGTGCAGAAAGAGGCAAGAGGGGAGCAGAAATTTGCAAGGGAAGTGCAGAAAGAAGCAAGAGCAGTGCAGTAAGAAACAGAGGTGCAGAAGGAGGCAAGAGGGGTACAGAAAGAGGCAAAGGAAGAGCAGAAACAAGCAAAAGAGATGTGGAAAGAGGCAAGAGGGGTGCAGAAAAATGGAAGAAGGGTGCAGAAAGAAGCAAGAGAAGTGCTGAAAGAGGCAAGTGAGGTGCAGAAAGAGGCAAGAGAGTTGCAGAAACAGGCAAAAGGGGTGCAGAAAGAGGGAACCGGTGTGCAGAAAGAGGGAAGAGGGGTACAGAAAGAAGCAAGAGGGATGCAGAAATTTGCAACAGAGATGCAAAAAGAAGCAAGAGAAGTGCAGAAAGAACCAACAGAGGTGCAGAAACAGGCAAGTGGGGTACAGAAAGAGGCAAGAAAAGTGCTGAAAGAAGCAAAAGAGGTGCAGAAAGAGGCAAGAGGGGTACGGGAAGAGGGGTGCAGAAAGAGGCAGGCGGGGTGCAGAAAGAAGGAAGAGAAGTCCAGAAAGAATCCACAGAGGTGCTGAAAGAAGTGCGAAGGGTGTAGAAAGAGGCAAGAGAAGTGCAGAGAGAAGCAACAGAGGTTCAGAAAGAGGCAAGAGAGGTGCAGTAACATGCCAGAAAGGTGCAGAAAGAGGGAACAGGGATGCAGAAAGAGGCAAGAGAGGTGCAGAAAGAGGCAAGAGGGGTGCAGAAAGAGGCAAGAGGGGTGCAGAAAGAGGCAACAGAGGTACAGAAAGACGCAAGAGAGGTGTAGAAACAAGCAAGAGAAGTGCAGAAAGAAGCAAGAGAATTGCTCAAAGAAGGAACAGAGGTGTAGAAAGAAGCAAGAGAACTGCAGAAAAAGGCAAGAGGGATGCAAAAATGGGAAGAAGGGTGCAGAAATGAGCAAGAGATATGCAGAAAGAGGCAAGATAATTGCTGAAAGAAGGAACAGAGGTGTAGAAAGAAGCAAGAGAAGTGCAAAAAGAGGCAAGTGAGGTACAGAAAGAGGCAAGAGGTGCAGAAAATGACAAGAGAACTGCAGAAAGGCAATAGGGATGCAAAAAAGGGAAGAAGGGTGCAGAAAGAAGCACGAGGGGTGTAGAAAGAAGCAAGAGATGTGCAGAAAGAAACAAAAGTGCAGAAAGGGGCAACAGGGGTGCAGAAAGGGGCAACAGGGGTGCAGAAAGGGGCAACCGGGGAGCAGAAAGAGGCAACAGGTGCAGAAAGAGGGAAGAGGGGTGGATAAAGAGGCAAGAGGGGTGCAGAAAGAGAGAAGAGGGGTGCAGAAAGAGAGAAGAGGGGTGCAGAAAGAGGCACAGGGGGTGCAGAAAGAGGCACAGGGGGTGCAGAAAGAGGCACCAGGGGTGCAGAAAGGAGCAAGAAAAGTGCAGAAAGAAGTAACAGATGCAGAAAGAGGGGTGGAGAAAGAGGGAAGCAGAGAGAAGCAAGAGACATGCAGAAAAACAAAAGAAGTGCAGAAACAACAAACAGATGTGCAGAAAGAGGCAAGAGGGGTGCAGAAAGAGAAGGGGGGTGCAGAAAGAGGCACGAGGGGTGCAGAAAGAAGTAAGAAAAGTGCAGAAAGAAGCAACAGAGGTGCAGAACGAGAGAAGAGGGGTGGAGAAAAAGGCTACAGAAGTGCAGAAAGAAGCAACAGATGCAGAAAGGGGGAAGAGGGGTGGAGAAAGAGGCAAGAGGGGTGCAGAAAGAAGCAAGGAGGTGCAGAAAGAAACAAAAGAAGTGAAGAAAGAAGGAACAGAGGTGCAGAAAGAGGCAAGAGGTGCGGGAAGAGGGGTGCAGAAAGAGGCACAAGGGGTGCAGAAAGAGGCACAAGGGGTGCAGAAAGAAGGGACAGAGGTGCAGAAAGAAGCAAGAGAACTGCAGAAAGAAGCAACAGAGGTGCAGAAAGAGGGATGAGGGGTGGAGAAAGAGGCAAGAGGGGTGCACAAAGAAGCAAGAGAGGTGCAGAAAGAAATAAAAGAGCAGAAAGAAGGAACAAACGGAGGTGCAGAAAGAGGCAGAGGTGCAGAAAGAGGGAAGAAGAGTGCAGAAAGAAGCAAAGAGGTGCAGAAAGAAGCAACTGAGGTGCAGAAAGAAGCAACTGAGGTGCAGAAAGAAGCAACTGAGGTGCAGAAAGAAGCAACAGAGGTGCAGAAAGAGGCAAGAGGGGTGCAAAAAGAGGGAAGAGGGGTGCAGAATGAGGCACGAGGGGTGCAGAAAGAAGCAAGAGATGTACAGAAAGAAACAAAAGAAGTTCAGAAAGAAGGAACCGAAGTGCAGAAAGAGGCAACAGGGGTAAAAAAAGAGGGAAGAGGGGTGGAGAAAGAGGCAAATGGGTGCAGAAAGAAGCAAGAGAGGTGCAGAAATCAATAAAAGAGGAGCAGAAAGAAGGAACAGAGGTGCAGAAAGAGGCAAAAGGGGTGCAGAAAGAGGCAAGGGAAGTGCAGCAAGAAGCAACAGAGGTGCAGAAAGAGGGTAGAGGGGTGCAGAAAAAGGCAAGAGAAGTGCAGAAAGAAGCAACAGAGGTGCAGAAAGAGGCAAAAGAAGTTCAGAAAGAGGCAGCAGAGGTGCAGAAACAGGTAGAAGAGGTGCAGAAAGAGGGAACGGGGTGCAGAAAGAGGGGAGCAGAAATTTGCAAGGGAAGTGCAGAAAGAAGCAAGAGCAGTGCAGTAAGAAACAACAGAGGTGCAGAAGGAGGCAAGAGGGGTACAGAAAGAGGCAAAGGAAGAGCAGAAACAAGCAAAAGAGATGTGGAAAGAGGCAAGAGGGGTGCAGAAAAAGGGAAGAAGGGTGCAGAAAGAAGCAAGAGAAGTGCTGAAAGAGGCAAGTGAGGTGCAGAAACAGGCAAGAGAGTTGCAGAAACAGGCAAAAGAGGTGCAGAAAGAAGGGACAGAGGTGCAGAAAGAAGCAAGAGAACTGCAGAAAGAAGCAACAGAGGTGCAGAAAGAGGGATGAGGGGTGGAGAAAGAGGCAAGAGGGGTGCACAAAGAAGCAAGAGAGGTGCAGAAAGAAATAAAAGAGCAGAAAGAAGGAACAAACAGAGGTGCAGAAAGAGGCAAGAGAGGTACAGAAAGAGGGAAGAAGGGTGCAGAAAGAAGCAAAGAGGTGCAGAAAGAGGCAAGAGGGGTGCAAAAAGAGGGAAGAGGGGTGCAGAATGAGGCACGAGGGGTGCAGAAAGAAGCAAGAGATGTACAGAAAGAAACAAAAGAAGTGCAGAAAGAAGGAACCGAAGTGCAGAAAGAGGCAACAGGGGTAAAAAAAGAGGGAAGAGGGGTGGAGAAAGAGGCAAATGGGTGCAGAAAGAAGCAAGAGAGGTGCAGAAATAAATAAGAGGAGCAGAAAGAAGGAACAGAGGTGCAGAAAGAGGCAAAAGGGGTGCAGAAAGAGGCAAAAGGGGTGCAGAAAGAGGCAAAGGGTGCAGAAAGAAGCGAGAGGTGCAGAAAGAAGCAAGAGAGATACAGAAAGAAGCAAGAGAAATAATTAAAAAAGCAACAGATGCAGAAAGGGGGAAGTGGGGTGGAGGAAGAGGCAAGAGGGATACAGAAATAAACGAGAGGTGCAGAAAGAAACAAAAGAAGTGCAGAAAGAAGGAACAGAGGTGCAGAAAGAGGCAAGAGGGGTGCAGAAAGAGGGAAGAGGGTTGTGAAAGAGGCACGAGGGGTACAGAAAGAAGCAAGAGGCATGCAGAAACAGGTAGAAGATGGTGCAGAAAGAGGGAACGGGGTGCAGAAAGAGGCAAGAGGGGAGCAGAAATTTGCAAGGGAAGTGCAGAAAGAAGCAAGAGCAGTGCAGTAAGAAACAACAGAGGTGCAGAAGGAGGCAAGAGGGGTACAGAAAGAGGCAAAGGAAGAGCAGAAACAAGCAAAAGAGATGTGGAAAGAGGCAAGAGGGGTGCAGAAAAAGGGAAGAAGGGTGCAGAAAGAAGCAAGAGAAGTGCTGAAAGAGGCAAGTGAGGTGCAGAAAGAGGCAAGAGAGTTGCAGAAACAGGCAAAAGAGGTGCAGAAAGAAGGGACAGAGGTGCAGAAAGAAGCAAGAGAACTGCAGAAAGAAGCAACAGAGGTGCAGAAAGAGGGATGAGGGGTGGAGAAAGAGGCAAGAGGGGTGCACAAAGAAGCAAGAGAGGTGCAGAAAGAAATAAAAGAGCAGAAAGAAGGAACAAACAGAGGTGCAGAAAGAGGCAAGAGAGGTACAGAAAGAGGGAAGAAGGGTGCAGAAAGAAGCAAAGAGGTGCAGAAAGAGGCAAGAGGGGTGCAAAAAGAGGGAAGAGGGGTGCAGAATGAGGCACGAGGGGTGCAGAAAGAAGCAAGAGATGTACAGAAAGAAACAAAAGAAGTGCAGAAAGAAGGAACCGAAGTGCAGAAAGAGGCAACAGGGGTAAAAAAAGAGGGAAGAGGGGTGGAGAAAGAGGCAAATGGGTGCAGAAAGAAGCAAGAGAGGTGCAGAAATAAATAAAAGAGGAGCAGAAAGAAGGAACAGAGGTGCAGAAAGAGGCAAAAGGGGTGCAGAAAGAGGCAAAAGGGGTGCAGAAAGAGGCAAAAGGGGTGCAGAAAGAAGCGAGAGGTGCAGAAAGAAGCAAGAGAGATACAGAAAGAAGCAAGAGAAATAATTAAAAAAGCAACAGATGCAGAAAGGGGGAAGTGGGGTGGAGGAAGAGGCAAGAGGGATACAGAAATAAACGAGAGGTGCAGAAAGAAGGAACAGAGGTGCAGAAAGAGGCAAGAGGGGTGCAGAAAGAGGGAAGAGGGTTGTGAAAGAGGCACGAGGGGTACAGAAAGAAGCAAGAGGCATGCAGAAAGAAGCAAGAGAGTTGCAGAAAGAAACAAAAGAAGTGCAGAAAGAAGGAACAGAGGTGCAGAAAGAGGCAAGAGGGGTGCATAAAGAGGCACAAGGGTTGCAGAAAGAAGGGGCAGAGGTGCAGAAAGGAGCAAGAGAAGTGCAGAAAGACGCAACAGAGTGCAGAAAGAGGGATGAGAGATGGAGAAAGAGGCAAGAGAAAGGCAGAAAGAAGCAACAGATGCCAAAAGGGGAAACAGGGGTGGAGAAAGTGGCAAGAGAGGTTCAGAAAGAAACAAAAGAAGTACAGAAAGAAGGAACAGAGGTGCAGAAAGAGGCAAGAGGGGTTCAGAAATAGGTTTGATTGGTGCAGAAAGAAGCAAGAGTGGTACAGAAAGAAGCAAGAGAGGTGTAGAAAGAAGCAAGAGGAGTGCAGAAAGAAGCAAGAGAGTTATATGGTTTATAGGCACATTATCGACATTGCTAAGTTGACATGAGCTTCGCTGCCATGATGCTGCTTTTGCGCACGCTACTACATGACATTGTTTTTGCAAGACTTTGTTTGTGCCTTTCACATGGGAACGGTTTGCTTTTCGCGTTCTCTGCCTTTCCTGGAGTTTAGTCTGAACACGATGTGCAAGGTCGATAAACAATGCCCCTTGTTATTCTGTTCTGGTCAGGCCCTAGCACCTAGACATAATATGCTACACACAGCTGCAGTACTGAAGACTCTTGCTTTGATATTACGTTGTTGCATGTTGTTTTATCACACTTGGAGAAAGCTGTTCCATGGAGAAGAGCTCCGCTGCTCCTATGATGTAAACTTTACATCCAGGCTTTAAGGTATGGGGTCTGCTGTCAAAGCCTAGAGATCTTCCTTTATATAAAATAAACTTCTTCTAGCCAAGGGGAGGGTGGTTAGGCCTAGGGGCCCTTATTCCACAGTCTTTATATAATGACTACTCCCTTTGTATTCTATGGAATTGTAACAATGCTGCCTGTGCTGTTTTTATGTATTTTGCTGCTGGTAGTGGCTTGTATACTGTATTTTAGAGCATGATAGTTAAAATAAACATTTTGAACTATTTTAGTGACTCTGACAATTCTTATTGTGGACAAGTATGAGTGAGGGAGCGAAAGAGTACGTCTTGCACCCGCGATTCCTGAGAGAGTCAGGAGTGTTGTGTTCTGGGTTGTCTAATCATTTGTAGCTTTGTGATATTTGGAGGAGAACGAATGAGACACTATAGCTAGTCGGTTTGGGATTTTGGGTACTAATGTGGTAGGTTGGTACAACCCTATTCATGGAGGTCCTGTTTTCCTCCGCATAGTTCTGTGTATGTGCAGAATCCCTGCAACATGGCGCCCAACGTTTGGTCTGGTTCTTATCTGCGAGACGCTTGAGTAGTGCTTGTGCTTGTCCACAATACCCTCACTTCTGTTTCCGGAGACAGCTGTGACGGTGTAACCTCCTATATTGATGTTTTATAGGTTCTTTCAAGCTGGAAGTCTTAAAAAGGTTTTTTCTCTTACCCGTTAGTACGCTGCATCACTTTAAGTTGTTGTTCTTTATTCTGCGTGATGGCAATTCCTATTCCGGCTCATCGTCGCGCCGCACTTAAGGCATATTTAGCTCCCTATGGAGTGCCTGATGCGGGTGCAGAGCTTATCTTTGTAGTGGAGGCAAATCCTGCGTACCACTTTGAGGTATTTTACTCTTGGGTCACCTTTCCGGCGGTGGATGAAACAGATGGGCTGTTTCACGAATACACTGCCACGGCCATTCCTCGCTCTTATCAGCCTTATAGGGCTCTGGAGGTTCTGCTTACAGCTTGGAAACACCAAATTTGGTTTAATTGCTCCCTTCCTCACCCGGTATCCCCGATCCGCTTAGGCCCTTTATCGATAGATGGGGCCACGTGGCCCGTTTTGGCTGGGTATACCCCACACCAATGTTATTTAACTGTTGCAGTAGCAGACCTTTGCGTATTACATACGTCTTTGATATGCGTACATAGGGCTGTTATACAGTATGTCATGCTCAATTTCCAGGTGGGACCACCTGGTGTTGCTGCGCAACCAGCCGGACATGGTGGTGTAACCATCAGTCCTCTTATGGTTAATTCAGTGATGGGCAAGCATCCACAGAATAAGGATGTTACCTTATTGGCTTGCTGAAAAATTTGGACAATTAGAGGCTGTTTTTGCAAATACATCTCCTGTGGAGAAACACAGGATATTGACTATTAGTTTGCCTAAAGACTTACTTCCCGAGTTGGCTGATTGTAACACCTGGGGTAAGGTGTTTGCAGCGGTATATTCAAAGTGTTTTGGCACTCCTTCCATGACCGTACTCCCTTCCGTGATTAAGCGTGTTCAAGATGAACACGGAGCCGAGGCGACTGTAGAGTTGGGAATGAGACTGGTGGGAGTGTTCGACGTGGTTGCAGATATGATCCTAGCAAATGCCAAGGGCGATGCGGTAAGCTTTCAAGTGGCAAATTGCTTGGAGGCTGTCGTGATGTAGACAAACCACACGAATTGCCAAAGATTATTGCGAAGGCTTATAAAACCATTGGCCGCAATAGTCTGGGAGTTAAGTCTTTTACTCAAACGCAAACTCAAACGCAACAAAAAGCCCAGACTGATAAAGATGGGCGTCCGTTCTTTTCTAAAAAGAACTGGAAAAATAAAAAACAGGGGCAGCAACAGCAGAAGCAAGGTTCGCGTGCTGGTTCACCGACACCTGAGTCTTCTGAGCGTACTTATGACTTGCGCGACCACGCAAAAATTAAGACTCCTGATAGATTTCAGGTCCCTGATCAGCGTTCTCGTTCTTCACAGGACACGTCTGGCTCTCAAGTCGCTGGAGGGGAGCGACAAGATCGTGGCAAAAGTCAACCTGCGCCACAGAGACGTGATCAGCCTCGACAACTTGAAGGCAAAGGAAAACAAGAGGATCTACCTTGTTTTCGACCCCCGTTTCAGAAGAAAAAGGTTCTGCTTTAACAGCGAGATATGCCTCAGACGGTGAGAACGCGACTCCTGGATTGGACATGGGCAGTCACTCTGCTCGACAGCGCGGCGGAGGTTACCATAGTGCGGGAGGCTCTGCGTCCCTGTCTGGAGGCGACAGCAACTGATACATACATTACAGTAGAGACAGCTGACACCCGGGTGGCCCCCCGGATAGACTTTATAACGTTATTTTTCAAATTGAAGGTGATATACCGCGTCCAATCAAGGCGGAGTTCTGGGAGAATTTAACGTCCTCATATGACAATCTGTTGGCGGAGGCAGATTGGCCTCCACCCTTTGTGTTGGCAGCTCCTAGGGGGGAAGACGTGATACTTCCGAGTTTTTCGCGTTACGTCCCTGAAGAGCATGCCCAGACTTTGGCTGCAGGGTGGGCTTGTGCCCTGGCCCCAGCGGTGTATCGTAATTAGGTGGGTTGGGATGTTGATTCACCAGCTCATGAAATTCCCTTACGTTCTATGCCACAGCTGCAACCGCAATATCCAATCAGGCGTGAGGCGAAGGCTCACGTTTGTGAAATTAAATTCTAACGCAGTTAGAGTATCGGGGTGTGATTGAACCATGTATATCACCAATGAATAATCCTCTCTTTACGTAACAAAGCCTGATGGTTCATATCGGATTGTATTGGATTACCGAAATTTGAATAGTCATTGCCGCACATTTGCAGTGCAAAACACTCAGCGCTGGTGAACAGCCTTGTTCGTAAAAAATACAAAACTACCCTGGATATTTCCAATGGTTTCTACAGTCATAATCTCGCACCTGAGAGTCAGGACTTGACAGCATTCACTGCCGTCGGGAATCAGAAAAAAATTACGCGCTTGCCTATGGGGTATAAGAATAGCCCCGGGGCATTTGCAGCACGTGTCGTGTCACTATTGCACGACATAGGTCCAGATGCGTTCTCATACGTTGATGACATTTATCTGATGGACGATGAACTTATGCCGCATCTCGTCTGAGTCGACAATATTATTTTGTCCTTTGCCGACTATGGATACAAATTTTATTTTGCGAAGTCACATATCGCCCATTTGACGGTGATCTTTTTGGGCTATGAGCTCAATTATGAAGGAAAGGGGCTAGCCCCCCATTTCCTAGAGAAATGTGCACATTTGCAACCACCTAATACGCTGAAGAAACTTCAGTCTTTGCTGGGTTTTTTGAACTTCGGGAGAACTTCCATTCCCGATTATGCCCAGCGTATCTAACCGCTTTATGCTTTGATACAATCAACCTTCTCTTCTGCCAGCTGGCTTCCGGAACATACCTCTATACTACAGACTTTGCAGTCTGACTTGCTTGCGACTAACTACTTGTTGACGCGTGATAACACCACAAACCTGGTGATGCGTATCGTGCCAGGAACAGTGGGTTTCACATATTTAACGTTCAATGAGGGTGACACAGTACCTATTGCTTAAAAATCACATTTATACACTTCGGCTGAAATGCGATTTTCTAATATTGAAAAAATCTTGACAGCAGTACAGATGGCGATTCTGAAGGAACGCTCTCTGGCTCAAGGCAAACGCATTCTTATGGTCACTCCACTTCCTGCTTTGGAAGCCATGACTAAGGCAAGTGTGCCAAACTCTAAAGCTTTACATCCACGTTGGATACAATGGGCTGCATCGTTGATATCGGCTGATGTCACGTTTATCTTCGATCCTTCTCTTTAGACACAGGAGTTCTTATAGTATGAACATGTTAATCCTCCTCTGTCCATGCTTCCTTTGGAAAAATACAAATGTATGATCTATACCGATGGCTCGGCTCAACCGGCCGTCGGTTCTAAACACGCTTATTCGGCAGCTTGCGCTATTGTTGCCGGCTCGGTAGTAAATGGAGCGTTTAAGTCTTCCATTGTGCACACTCAGGCACTTGGAGACTGTACGGCGCAGTTGGCGGAGCTGCGTGCTCTCGTTCTTGCTCTCGAGTTTGCTGATCCAAATGTGACTATACTTATTGTGTGCGATTCCTATTACTGTGTCCAATCTTTTAATGACAACTTATTCTTTTGGTCTTGGAATGACTATCGAGATTCTAAGGGCAGCGCAATCGAGCATAAAATGCTTTGGGTTCAAGTGGCAGATCTTAAACAACGTCTGCCCCTCACACATGTTATGCAAACTCTTGGCCATCAGCGTGTGGGAGCACATGCTCTTGGTAATTCTTTGGCTGATGAAGCGGCCAAGTCTGCAGTAGCCACGTGTTCCGTAGCAGCAGTTACAAGATCCATGACTAAAATAGATAATGATATTTTAGCAGCTATAGCTGCAACAAGGGGTGGAATTATTCCTCCTCAGGGTTTCCCTTCGAAATACTCATCATATAACTCCCAATCAGTTTCCTTATGCTTTGATTCCTTCAGTTAGGGATCGGATGATTCCCAACTTGGACCGCAGACCTGCTTTGATCAAAGCCGCACACGAGGGCATGGCTTCTGCACATGCCGGGGTGTCGGCGACAGTCTCAATTTTGCAGCAACGTTATTGGTGACGTGGTCTATATAAACAGACCCATAATTATGTACTTTCTTGTGACATTTGTCAACAAATCAAGCCTTCTACGGTCACGCGCTCTCCGCAAACTCAGCTGTGTATTTCTAATCAACCTTTTGGCTGTATTTATCTTGATCACTGCGGTCCACTCTCTTCTGATACTGCGTATAAATACATATTTGTTGCAGTTGATTTGTGCACTAGATTCCTTTGGGTTTGGCCACAACGCAGTGCTGACGCTCGAAATGTCATCAGGGATTTGCGTGTCTTTGTCGGGATGTTTGCCTGTGGCACCTTCCATTCAGACCAAGGTCCAGCATTCGCCTCTAAGGCGTACAAGGATGCGATGAAGTCAATGGGGGTGCTGGAGCAGTTTTCGTCTCCATACAGGCCTGAGGGCAATTCAATTGTGGAGCGAATGAACCGTGACTTAAAGCAATCCTTGACAGCAATCCTTAGGTACTGGCAGGAACTGTCTGGCCCACTTGTATGGGGTTCAACGTGCACGTAATAATCTCCCAAGAAGAGTGGGTGGGCAGACCCCATACAAAATGCTCTTTGGCATTAAAATGTTTGTGCAAAAAGAACAGTTGATGGACAGAATGCAGAACAATGTCATACATTCACCCCAGTACAGAGATCTGGGCCTAAATCCATCGTTTTTTTGCTCACCATGCCATTCCAGTTTGAACCCAGCCATATGCAAATCAGTCTTGACCCTGTGCCTCATGGGAACAGTCCAGCCCAAACTGCCAAGCCAGGTCCTCCCTGGACTGGAAACAAGCATCCTAGGACCGGTTTCGGGGTTTCACCCCTCTTCAGCCAGGATAGCTTGATTCCAGTGGCATGGAGAGCACGGGACCCACGTCTGGGCATACCCGTCCCACTCGGGGTGACAAATGCAAAAACAACAGTTGATGGACAGAATGCCGAACAATGTCATACATTCACCCCAGTACAGAGATCTGGGCCTAAATCCATCGTTTTTTTGCTCACCATGCCATTCCAGTTTGAACCCAGCCACATGCAAATCAGTCTTGACCCTGTGCCTCATGGGAACAGTCCAGCCCGAACTGCCAAGCCAGGTCCTCACTGGACTGGAAACAAGCATCCTAGGACCGGTTTCGGGGTTTCACCCCTCTTCAGCCAGGATAGCTTGATTCCAGTGGCATGGAGAGCACAGGACCCACGTCTGGGCATACCCGTCCCACTCGGGTGACAAATGCAAAAACAAGTTGATGGACAGAATGCAGAACAATGTCATACATTCACCCCAGTACAGAGATCTGGGCCTAAATCCATCGTTTTTTTGCTCACCATGCCATTCCAGTTTGAACCCAGCCATATGCAAATCAGTCTTGACCCTGTGCCTCATGGGAACAGTCCAGCCCAAACTGCCAAGCCAGGTCCTCCCTGGACTGGAAACAAGCATCCTAGGACCGGTTTCGGGGTTTCACCCCTCTTCAGCCAGGATAGCTTGATTCCAGTGGCATGGAGAGCACAGGACCCACGTCTGGGCATACCCGTCCCACTCGGGGTGACAAATGCAAAAACAAGTTGATGGACAGAATGCAGAACAATGTCATACATTCACCCCAGTACAGAGATCTGGGCCTAAATCCATCGTTTTTTTGCTCACCATGCCATTCCAGTTTGAACCCAGCCATATGCAAATCAGTCTTGACCCTGTGCCTCATGGGAAAAGTCGAGCCCGAACTGCCAAGCCAGGTCCTCCCTGGACTGGAAACAAGCATCCTAGGACCGGTTTCGGGGTTTCACCCCTCTTCAGCCAGGATAGCATGATTCCAGTGGCATGAAGAGCACGGGACCCACGTCTGGGCATACCCGTCCCACTCGGGGTGACAAAGGCAAAAACAAGTTGATGGACAGAATGCAGAACAATGTCATACATTCACCCCAGTACAGAGATCTGGGCCTAAATCCATCGTTTTTTTGCTCACCATGCCATTTCAGTTTGAACCCAGCCATATGCAAATCAGTCTTGACCCTGTGCCTCATGGGAACAGTCCAGCCCGAACTGCCAAGCCAGGTCCTCCCTGGACTGGAAACAAGCATCCTAGGACCGGTTTCTGGGGTTTCACTCCTCTTCAGCCAGGATAGCATGATTCCAGTGGCATGGAGAGCACGGGACCCACGTCTGGGCATACCCGTCCCACTCGGGGTGACAAAGGCAAAAACAACAGTTGATGGACAGAATGCAGAACAATGTCATACATTCACCCCAGTACAGAGATCTGGGCCTAAATCCATCGTTTTTTTGCTCACCATGCCATTCCAGTTTGAACCCAGCCATATGCAAATCAGTCTTGACCCTGTGCCTCATGGGAACAGTCCAGCCCGAACTGCCAAGCCATGTCCTCCCTGGACTGGAAACAAGCATCCTAGAACCGGTTTCGGGGTTTCACTGTGCCACTGGAATCAAGCTATCCTGGCTGAAGAGGGTTGAAACCCCGAAACCGGTCCTAGGATGCTTGTTTCCGGTCCAGGGAGGACCTGGCTTGGCAGTTCGGGCTGGACTGTTCCCATGAGGCACAGGGTCAAGACTGATTTGCATATGGCCAGGTCTAAACTGGGGTGGCATGGTGAGCAAAGGAATGATGGATTTGACCCAGATCTCTTGACTGGGGGTGAATGTTTTGATTTGTTCTGCATTCCGTCCATCAATTGTGTGTCTTTTGTTTTCTCGCCCTAAGTGCGCCGGGTATGCCCAGACGTGGGTCCCGGGCTCACTGTGCCACTGGAATCAAGCTATCCTGGCTGAAGAGGGGTGAAACAGGTCCTAGGATGCTTGTTTCCGGTCCAGGGAGGACCTGGCTTGGCAGTTCGGGCTGGACTGTTCCCATGAGGCACAGGGTCAAGACTGATTTGCATATGGCCAGGTCTAAACGGGGGTGGCATGGTGAGCAAAGGAATGATGGATTTGACCCAGATCTCTTGACTGGCGGTGAATGTTTTGATTTGTTCTGCATTCCGTCCATCAATTGTGTGTCTATTAAAATGTTTGTGCCAGACCTTGATGGTCTAGACGTTGTGGTGGCTGCCACAACCTTGACGTAGATAATCATTCTACTGTGTTACATGATCTACAAAAGACATGTGACAGCTATGCGACTGAACATTTACCCTCTTCCACTGATGCAGCACTGCTGATTCCAGTTGCCGGTTGGCTTCCAAAAGTTGGGGATCTGATACGAGAAAAGTTGGAGAACAAAAAAGAATTTGGTCCCTCTAATAGTGCACCGGTTCCAGTGCTTGGGCTGAAGGGTACTCGTACGGTCATTTTACCACCGTTGTCTGGTCGCAAAAACAACCGATACATTTCAGTGGACAATGTCAAGTTATACCATGTGGCCGATTCTAAATAGCGTCACACCTGCAGTTTCCTGCACCGCAATTTCATTGGATCCACTGACTTCATCATCTTCCATTGGTCCGCGTGTGGCTAGGAAAGTGATGGACACTGTAATTGATATTTCACCCATCCGTCCTTTCTCTTCCACTATGGATATCGAGTATATTTACCATCCTGATGAGTCCGTGGAGGAAGTGCCGAACAGTCCACATGAACATCTGGCAGACTCGGAACTTCCACCTCTGATTAATAGACCTACGAGTGGCTACACTGGAGAACATGCCAGCTACTCTTCCGGCTCGTCTGCTTCGACATCCAGCTTGCCCGAACCACCGACTAAATTAAGTATTTTCTTCTCTTGGTTCAAAGAGACTTACCTGGTCCCTCCTTGGACCTACGTTTGGTTGGTACTAATACTAATTTTCCTCTTCATGTCAATTGGATTTGTGACCGTGTTCGTTTTGCTCATCAATGGTCATTATTTACCTGAACGCTCTGCTGTGAAGTTGGTTGATGGGATTCTGGCCCCTCACACATCATCCCATATCATGAAACGTGATCAGACACTAGTGAACATTTCAGCGTACTCCGTTCCAGATGGCATCGTTTGGGACAAAGTGGCCTTCGAAATCCACGGTCCAACTGAGGTTCTCAGGGTACCTTACGTGTTTCGCGTCTCATTAGGAGATGTGATTACACGGGACATACATTCTGATGATTGGGATGTGCAAGCAGTGCATGCATTGTTTTTGGATTTAAAATATTATGCAGCTTTTGACGCTGAAGATTTGTATTTAAGTTCTGCCAATTATGGGGATCTAGTTTGCTATCAACATTATGGGCATCATTTTTTGCACAAAACTAGCACCCCTTGTCCCGTTCTTAATTACACTCAATGGGAACATTGTCCTACTCCCGTTAAAGGGAGTTCAAAAACTCTTAGAGATAAATTTACGTATTTTACAGATTATGACGTATCTAACCCGGCATCCTATTTTTTTAAACTTCAGTCGTCTTCACAATCCAAATTTATGTTGACACATACTAAATTGATTTACGCCAACTCGTTTCGAACTGAATTGGCTACACAGGGCTATGATCACTGGAAAGATACCGTTGATTTAAAATCTATCTGCGGCACAAAGCCTTGGCAGGTTTAGGGAACTGAGGCTTTGCATCGTGCCTGTCTGATCCCAGCTCAACTGTTATTTTTGAATGATAGAGTGTACCAGACCACTTGTTTTGGCCTGGCTACTGCCAAAATTTTAAATACTCCATCCATTCCGTCCTTAGCAGAATATGACGATTGGCGCACCCACACAAATTTTACCATTTCGACGCTACAAGCTTTGTTTCGAAATAGACTTTCAATGTCTCTGGGATTGATTCTTCCGGGTGGCTAGTGTGGCAAACAAATACAAATGAATGTCAATTGCGTTTTTCTAATGTTACACCTGGTTTCATTCAGTCTAAACCTGATCCCCGTTACCCCTTAACGCATGCGGTCACTACATACTCGGTGGGTAAATTATGCCAGCAATGGTTGGAACATTCCACCTTAGCATCTGTGAAACAACACCTTACACTATTGTCGGATGACATCAATTTGGCTGATTTCATCCTAGGCCCTAGGAATCCTAGGTCTAAGAGGTTTATCTATGAAGCATACAATGAATTTTGGAAACTTTCTCAGATGGAAGCAGCGTTTCGTCTGCGCCAAATTGATCAGGCCAATTTAGAAAAAGTCCTTGCTGTAGTAGACAATAGCATAAACACTCTTTCCTCACGCATTTATACATTTGATAATATTGTTTCATCTGTTATTGATATTGTTCAAAGTGATGTATCTGTGTTATATCATGGTCAAAATCACTTAAGATCTATTATGCAATTTGCTTGGACATTACAGACTCTTAAAATGGGAAAAGTGCCCTGGGATTATTTAAATTCTACTGCTCTATTTTTGCCGTTTAATCTAACTGATAAACAGAGATTTATGTCCATGAAAGATGCTGAATATACACTATTGCATATTGAACAATTTGAGCCCTTGCCCTTCTCAGTAGCGGAAACTGATTCTGCTGTTTGGTTAATTCATGGCGTTATTTCTCTCCCTTTTTCACGATTTCAATTTAAATCATGTATGCGGCATTTTCCGATTGGCCGCTTCGAACCACTGTGAAGTGCATTCCTGCACGAGTTGTGGTCCATGCCTTTCACTTACAGATGTCTGAGGGAGGGTAAGGAAGTTTTCCTTATGGGGGAGGACTGCGATTCCACAGTAGGACATTCCCTTGTTTGTAAACACGTTAAATTGCACAGCGCTTGTAATGTGTCGGCGCCCAATCTGGCTTGTTTTTTAAAAGGGACCCCAGTACCGTCAATAATTCCCGCTTTCACCTATGATTACAAATGGCAATTATCTTATTTTGAATAACCAAAACTGTTGTGTTTTGCGGGCTGGAGTCCCGTATTTTGTAACGGTTTCCCAGCGCGTAAATTGCTGTAGCAATGTGCTTTTTCCACCACCACATGGTATTCTAGATAGTTCAATTTGGCCTTCCATTCCGACTTTGAAAACAGATTTCAACAAATTGAGCATGCTCAAAGCGCTACTATTCCAACCAGAGGTGGCCCTCTTTTCCGCCCGCGAGACCTTCCAGTTACAGGTGGCTAGCACTTCTGGTGAAATACAGTCCCTGCTGAACACCAACCTCCCACAACATTTTGGGGAGCTTATACACCAAATATTTAATGTGTCTGACACCACAGGCCTTGCGCATTTTTTTAAATGTGTGGGATCTGGCCTTGTGACTTCTTTTCAGACTATATTTGGAGTAATCCCAAGTTTTATTCATTCTATTTTTTCCAGCGTCTTCGGAGGGTTCCCCTTAATTTTGGCGTTAGGTGCTGGAGTCCTGCTTCTCCTGTTCCTGCTGCATAATGCCTGCTCATCTTGTGGTACTGCACAGACCAGGCCAGTTGCAGGTGTACCGTGATCGCATGCAACAGGTTTTTGGATGCTTGCCATTGGCCACGCATGGCGTCCGTTATGGATTTACTGTTCGCTTTGCCTATTTCACTTGCGTGCAACCAGTCTTTTACTGTCGGCGATGCCCCTTCTATTGGGCAATGGATATATGCCTCTCCAATACATCCCGTCCAGTCCCGGATTTTAACCAGTTGATGGGTCCCTTAGAGGCTCATGACCAGGCTTGTTCTTGGGATGGCCGCATGGCGCGTGCAACAGCACTTGGAGTATTGGCTGAATGGGATGTCTGTGAAGCTGCGCAGAATGTCCTGCATCAAAGTTTCATCGAATATCACGCAAGTTGCCCACTTCTACTTTTAGAGGCATCTCATTACGAGGAGCACGTTTGTTCCTTCGACTTACTTAATTGGATGGCATCCCTCTTTTTTACCAACGATAGGGATGATCTTTTGGAGGGAATGGCATTCCTCAGTTCATACACCTTGATGGATTGAACAACTCTGTCATTATAACATCTTGAAAATAACTTTGTTGTCCCGGAGGATGCTCTCATTCAATACGCCACATTGACAATATTGAACATATTTTTTTTTGCAATTTCGAATTTTTCGAATTTTGGCTTTTCCAAACGTTTTGAACTCTGCTTGACTGGTGAACTCTGTTTTGGTCCTTTGTCTATGTCCTAGACCTTACCAAGGGGAGGGTGTTATATGGTTTATAGGCACATTATCGACATTGCTAAGTTGACATGAGCTTCGCTGCCATGATGCTGCTTTTGCGCACGCTACTACATGACTTTGTTTTTGCAAGACTTTGTTTGTGCCTTTCACATGGGAAAGGTTTGCTTTTTGCGTTCTCTGCCTTTCCTGGAGTTTAGTCTGAACACGATGTGCAAGGTCAATAAACAATGCCCCTTGTTATTCTGTTCTGGTCAGGCCCTTGCACCTAGACATAACATGCTACACACAGCTGCAGTACTGAAGACTCGTGCTTTGATATTACGTTGTTGCATGTTGTTTTAACACACTTGGAGAAAGCCGTTCCATAGAGAAGAGCTCCGCTGTTCCTATGATGTAAACTTTACATGCAGGCTTTAAGGTATGGGGTCTGCTGTCAAAGCCTAGAGATCTTCCTTTATATAAAATAAACTTCTTCTAGCCAAGGGAAGGGTGGTTATGCCTAGGGGCCCTTATTCCACAGTCTTTATATAATGACTACTCCCTTTGTATTCTATGGAATTGTAACAATGGTAACTGTGCTGTTTTTATGCATTTTGCTGCTGGTAGTGGCTCGTATACTGTATTGTAGAGCACGATAGTTAAAATAAACATTTTGAACTATTTTAGTGACTCTGACAATTCTTATTGTGGACAAGTGTGAGTGAGCGAAAGAGTACGTCTTGCTCCCGCGATTCCTGAGAGAGTCGGGAGTGTTGCGTTCTGGGTTGTCTAATCATTTGTAGCTTCGTGATATTTGGAGGAAAACGAATGAGACACTATAGCTAGTCGGTTTGGGATTTTGGGTACTAATGTGGTAGGTTGGTACACCCCGATTCACTGAGGTCCTGTTTTCCTGCACATAGTTCTGTGTATGTGCAGAATCCCTGCAATAAGAGGAGTGCAGAAAGAAGCAACAGAGGTGCAAATAGAGGCAAGAGGGGTGCGAATAGAGGCAAGAGGGGTGCGAATAGAGGCAAGAGGGGTGCGAATAGAGGCAAGAGGGGTGCAAAAAGAAGCAAGAGGGGTGCAAAAAGAAGCAAGAGGGGTGCAGAAAGAAGGAACAGAGGTGCAGAAAGAGGCAAGAGGGGTGCAGAAAGAGGGAAGAGGGGTAGAGAAAGAAGCGAGAGGTGCAGAAAGAAACAAAAGAAGTGCAGAAAGAACAGAGGTGCAGAAAGAGGAAAGAGGGGTGCACAAAGAGGGAAGAGTGGTGTGAAAGAGGCACGAGGAGTGCAGAAAGAGGCAAGAGGGGTGCAAAAAGAGGGAAGACGGGTGCAGAAAGTCACGTGGGGTGCAGAAAGAAGCAAGAGTTGTGCAGAAAAGCAAAAGAAGTGCATAAAGAAAGACCAGAAGTGCAGAAATAAAGAACAGAAGTGCAGAAAGAGGCAACAGGGGTGCAGAAAGAGGGTGGATGGGTGGAGAAAGGCAAGGGGGTACAGAAAGAAGCAAGAGAGCTGCAGAAATAAACAGAAGAAGTGCAGAAAGAAGGAACAGAGGTGCAGAAAGAGGCAACAGGGGTGCAGAAAGAGGGTGGATGGGTGGAGAAAGAGGCAAGGGGGTGCAGAAAGAAGCAAGAGAGCTGTAGAAATAAACAGAAGAAGTGCAGAAAGAAGGAACAGTGATACAGAAAGAGGCAATAGGTATACAGAAAGGGAAGAGGGGTGCAGAACGAAGCAAAAGGGGTGCAGAAAGGAGTGAGAGGTGTAGAAAGAAACAAAAGAAGTGCAGAAAGAAGGAACAGAGGTGCAGAAAAAGGCAAGAGGGGTGCGGGAAGAGGGGTGTGAAAAAGACCAGAGAAGTGCAGAAAGAAGCAAGAGAGGTGCAGAAAGAGGCAAGAGAGGTGCAGAAAGAGGCAAGAGGGGTGCACAAAGAAGGAAGTGAGGTGCAGAAAGAGGCAAAAGAGGTGCAGAAAGTAGAAGAGATTTGCAGAAAGAGGCAAGAGAAGTGCAGAAAAAGAAAGAAAGGTGTAGAAAGAAGCAACAGAAATGCAGAAAGAGGCAACAGGGGCGCAGAACGCAGCAAGAGTGGCTTGCACACCATTAGTACCAATTTATCACCCACATTTAGCAATAAGTAACAGGTGACCATTCTAGGTTTGCAAAGGACCTTCCACCACGCTGTAACACTTGTCGCTGCATTTCTGGTAACGTTTGAGCCCTTTGAGCTAGAAACAAGGCTTTTTTTGTTCAAATCTGCAGATTAGGCAGCAGATGATGAATTGTGTGGCTAATGCGGAAAATTTATAATTGCGCGAAAGTCGGTGCAGGCAAACAGTCGCATAATTCCAGTGGCCCTGCTCATACCTCTGACTAGGTCCAGAAGTGCTCCTCAGTGATTCCTTCTTTTTTTTTGTTTTGTTGAGTTCATAGTTTAGCTTCTATGGAAACGAGGAAAACTAAACCTGAGGGTACCACTCCACAACACAGACTACAATACCACATAATTACTCTCCATAACACATAATCCCACTCTACATAATTCCTATACACTAAATACCACATACTTCCTATCCACATAATTTCACTGCACAACATACCACATAATTCCACTACACACAACGTACATCCACTCCACTCCAAAAAAGATTAGTAAAAAACGTTTACATTTACAACGCCAATAGCTCTAACTCTTGCAAATGCGAGACCTATTACATTACAAATGCTTCTTTATCTGGTAGTCGTGTTGGCAGAGTGGTCGAGAAAGGGGGCTGGGCCTCCAACCAGTGCTCAGGAATTCTGCTGCGTAGGACTTGCAGGAGATACCAGGAGGGCTTCTTGGCCCCCAAAGGAGTAAAGCGGACTTAATCCCCCAACCCGTAGTGTGCCAGGAGGTGCGTTTGCAGAGTGGTGGAGAAAGGGGGGCGTGGCCTCCGAAGACCTCTTAGCAATACCACTGTGTGCGACTTACTGGAGGTAACAGGAGCGGTAGTTGGCCCCCAAGGACGTCCTTGGGGGCCACCTACCTCTTCTATTACCTCCAGTAAGTCCCACACAGCAGCATTGGTAAGTACTCATAGCAGGCCACGCCCCCTTTGCCCACCAATCTGCAAATGCGCTCCCTGGCGCGCTCTGGGAAGGGGATTAAAGTCTCCTTTGCTGATGGGGGTCCTTGGGGACCACCAACTAGCCTACCTGATACCTCCAGTAAGCCCCAGATAGTGGAATTGCTGAGAGGTGGACACAGGCCATGCCCCCTTTCTCCACCACTCTGCAAACGCGCCTCCTGGCGTGCTCTTGGTTGGGGGATGAAGTCCCTTGCCTCCTGAGGGTCCCTGGGGCCCAACTAGCCCACCAGGTACCTCCAGTAAGCCCCACACAGCTGGATTGCTGAGAGTGGTCCGAGGCCAAGCCCCCTTTTTACACCACTCTGCAAACACGCCTCCTGGCGCACTGCTGCTTGGGGATGAAGTCCACTTTAGTCCTGAGGTCCTCAGGACACAAGAGGACCTCATCGCCCCACCAGCAGTGTGCCCAGAGGCTCGTTTGCAGAGTGGTGTAAAAAGGGGCGTGGCCTCGGACCACCTCTCAGCAATCCCACTGTGTGGGGCTTACTGGAGGTACCTGGTGGGCTAGTTGGCCCCAAGGGACCCTCAGGATTCAGGGGGCCTTAATCCCCCTACCCAGAACGCGCCAGGAGGCGCGTTTGCAGAGTGGTGCAGGGAGGGGGCGGGGCCTCCGGCGAGATGCCGGCTATTCTTTTTTAAAATATTTTTAGAAGGGGGGCTGCGTGACCCTCCTTCTTTTAGTATTTTGTGGGCCCTGGGGACCCCATCCCCCAGGGCCTGAGCATTTTTTCTTTCTTTAAAAAAAAAAAAAAAAAAAAAACAGGAAGGGTGCTGCGTGGCCTCCCTTCCCTGAGCCACTATTGGCCCCAGGGACCCCATCCCCCTCGGCCTGGCCTCATTTATATTTAAAAAAAAATAATTCCCGGGAGGGGGGCCGCGTGGCCCTCATCCCCTGGGCCACTTCTGGCCCCGGGGACCCCATACCCAGGGGTCTGGCCTCATTTTTACATTTTTTTTACATTTTCCTGGGAGGAGGGCCCATCCCCCGGGACCGGTCCTCACGTTGGGGACCGCGGGGGAGCCCCAATGCCCCCACGGTCCCAGCCGGCTCCCCGCCTCCTGCGGGAGCCGGCATTGCTTTTGGGCAAAGGGAGCTGCTAACATGCAGCTCCCTTTGCCCAAAAGCAATTCTGCTGTGCTTCTTGGAAGCGAGAGCAGGTTTCCTGCTCTCGCTTCCAAGAAGCACAGCAGTGTTTGCTATGGCAGGGCGGGAGCTGTGGGCACCCCGGGACATTGCAGGAGGAGGCCCTGGGGGTGGTGGTCCACGGGGCCATCTAGGGCTGCAGGAGGGGTGCCGCGTGGCCCCCCCTCCCTTAGTGTTTAAAGACCTGGGGAGGTGGTGGTCCCTGGGGCAGTGTGGGGAGGGGCATGAGCCCCTCCCCACACTAATTTAAAATACTGAAGCCCTGGGGAGGTGGCGGTCTGCGAGGCCCCCTGCCCTGAAATTCAGTGTGCCCCGGGGAGTTGGTGGTCCCCAGGGCAGCATGGGGGGGAGGAGCCCCCCCACACATCTTACTTTAAATTGAAGCCCCGGGGAGGTGGCAGTCCCCGGGGCTTGAGGGGGCCCCCGAGGCCCCCCTGCCTCATAATTACCAATGCCCCAGGGAGGTGGCGGTCCCCGGGGCAGTGTGGGAGGGAGGAGCCCCCCCACGCATTTGAATAAGAAAGCCCCGGGGAGGTGGTGGTCCACTGGGCTTGGGGGGGCCCGTGAGGCCCCCACCTCATAATTACCAATGCCCCAGGGAGGTGGCGGTCCCCGGGGCAGCGTGGGGGGAGGAGCCCCCCCACGCATTTGAATAAGAAAGCCCCAGGGAGGTGGCGGTCCCAGGGGCTGCGGGGGGGCCATGTGCCCCCTGCACATTATGGATGAAGCCCCGGGGAGGTAGCAGTCCCCGGGGCTGTGGGGGCCCCATGCGGGCCCCCGCTAATTAATTGGACATTGCCCCTGGGACCTGGCCCACCAGGGGGCTTAAAGAAACGAAGCTTTGGGGTTTTTTTTGGCCGGATTCGTGCACCCAGCGCAAATTCTGCTGATTTTCTTTTTTTTAAATTGCTTTTTTTGGCCCTGGGGGTTCTTGTGGGACCCCCTGAGCAGGCCTAGGGGGGTCATGGTGTTTCTACCCTCCCCCCTTTTCTTGTTTTTTATCCTTTTGTTAACTGATTTCTTGTAACTCGGTTTTACCGAGTCACAAGATGGCTACCAACACTTCCTGGTTTGGAGTGTTGGCAGCCAATCAAAATGAAGCTCGTGCTCGGGAGGGTTCGCGAATCCTCCTCGGTGCTCGGATATCGATATTTTTATTTTTTGAATTTCTCAGCAACTACTGAACGGATTTACACCATTAAAAAAAAAAGCACGCTTTCTGAACCAAGACCTACCTTTTTGCCAAATTTGGTGTAATTCCGTTCAGCAGTTCGGGCTGTAGCTTTGTCTAAAGTTCCTATGGAAACTAGCATGGGGAAAACTTTTTTCTCGGCCCCTGCTTGACGAATCACCCCGAAACTTTCAAGACAGGAGCTGACCTGAGTGAACCATTCGTTTTGAAACTTTTGCAAAGATTCGTCAAACGGCCCTAAAGATATTGGCAAAAGAAAAAACGCTTTTTGAATAGAAACAAGGTCCTAACTATAACTACCTACTGGCGACCGCCAGTAGGTTATATATATATATAGTATTAAATTTGGTTAAACTACAGGAAAGAGGAGGAGATAGAGAACGTCAGTTAAGGATAAGGGAATCTATATTCATTATAGATTTCGAAACTTTGGCTCCGGTAGGCTTAAACTCCAGTGAAGAACTGGCGATACATCTGTAAGAACGAGGAACTTATGTAACAAGCAGATACAAGAGGTTGGTTGGCCAATTCCTTTCTGAGAGATATTTGTAGATATAGAGTGTATACAGTATCGTATTTTAATGAAATTTTGTAGGTATGAACCTTTTTAGTAATATTGTCTTTTAGAATTTTTGGTTTTGTTTCTTTTCCGTTACATAGACAGGCAGGAATCGTAACTGCAAGGGCAGAAGTTTGAACCATCAGTGTCAGGATGAAGAATCATGAAGTTCTAAGAGAATAACCATTGGCCTTAGGAATTCAGGATTAAGTCCAAGGGTAGAAGATACAAAGGAATAGACTAATAGCAATGCCCACTTGGGCTAGACTTTTCTTTCCTTTCCTTTGATGTCACTATCTGTCAATTTGCACCATGTTTGTGTCAAAATAGTAATGCTATTATCAATTAATCAGGAGTTCGTAGATAATGATAGTGATGCGTGGTTAAATTGCCCACTTGGGCATAATTTTTGATATTGGCATATATATCGCCGACATAAGTAGGCAGCACATATATATCCTGGCAGGAGTGGCAAATTGTGGGGATGCCTCAGAGAACGGGGTTATCCTACAAAAGTATTATACATGTTAACAGAAGATTGATTATTTTTGCAAACATGAATATAAATATCTGTTATTCTCACTAATGAACTTGGAAATGTACCATGGAAATTTGCCATGTAAAATTGAATTTATCAGTTGTAAAAGAGTCAATATGTGGAAATATATAACGTTCAAAGATGGCGCTCAGGGTAACATAAGATCAGTAATGAAGTATTATGATTGTCCTTTCTTACTTTTACTGATTCTGTGTATGTAAAACGGCATGATGGCGGCATCAATCATACCGTGAAAAAGCCGAAAGGTGAAACGCGTTGGTATTGAGCAAACCTTGCCAATAAACTTATGAAGCAGCCCTGAGTGTCCTGGAATTTTCTTGTACCAAGAAGAAATTGCGCTCTTATATGAAGAGGTTCCGGGCCCCATCCAGGACCGCCGCATGTAGAAGCTCCTAACTTCCGGATGGTTGTGGTAAGCGAGATATATATATATATATATATATATATATATATATATATATATATATATATATATATATATATATATATATATATATATATATATATATATATACAAATTGATATTTTGTACAACTATATTTTTTACGTTGATATTCTGTCAGTGAACCGATTCACAATCAATCAAGAGCATCTATCTCTAGATCTCACTTTTACTTGGAGCCAAAAACATCTGTTCCTAATCAAACACGGAAATTGCCAATCAATTTGAGAGCCAAAGATATGCAGTTCAAACTAATAATAAAGATGAAATAATATTGTTATATTGAGATAACAATGGACGATAAAAAAGAAATTCAGAGGAACAATTTGGAACATACAGCAAACTTAATTTTTGACCCAGAGTGCAAAGTGTGCAATTCAAGGGGGAGCTTTGATTTAATGAATCAGGGCAATATAACCAAATTGCATTTCACACACTAATTATACCACTTGAACACTACCCATATTGAATTTGTTGAACTCTAATCTCGAGGTGGCAATCAAATAAGCGAGGCCACAGTGGGTACCCTGGCCCCAAGTGAAATTGCTGAATATGTTTATTGGAGGAGAAACATATTCTAGGAATCGGAAAGTACAATATTTAGGTTGCCTGTTTATCTCTATCCAGATTCTCTTAGTCTGGCCCAACACCATAGGCCAGCATACATGACAGCTGACAGCCAGAACTCCAGAAATGTATAAAAATAAATATACAACAAATTGCACCTTAATAAAGCCTATGGGGTTAAGTAATGCAATAAGATCTAACTCTCAAAACCTTATGATGAGGTATTAAAGTGCTTATTACTGACAGAGTCAAAGACAAGGTTACATCGCAGCTTTATAACAAAGTTTGAAGTTGGTTACCTGGCCCAAGGAGCAATTGAATGTTATGTTATGTGTATGCATTTGTACAGTGCACAATCATCCTTGCAGGTATCCCAGCCTTGTGCAGGTGTGTGAGACTTGCCCTACAGGAAGGGTGGTGAGGACTGTTCGAGGAGCATGGTCGTCTTCTTGGGAATTCAACAAGTGAGAGGATGGTTCTAGTATTTGGTGGGAGTCTGTTCCGTGGTTTAGGAGCAATGTATGAGAAGGCGCGATGTCCAGTTCTGTTGTAGTGAATAGAACGAACAGCAAATTTGCAGACAGACTTTCATATCCCTGCTCATGTAATATAGTTGGTTTAGCCCGCACTGTGCAAGATGTCAATGTATTCAATTTTTGGAGAATTGTTTAATACATAATCCCATTTCAGGAAACCTGGGATGAAAAATTCTGCCTAACAGGTTATATTGAATGGTTACACTGTATTCCACACCTCAGCGAACAGAATACCCCAAAAACTGATCAAGGTAATTTAGCACATTTATTTCATTGTGCTGTAAATGAAAAATAAAGCAAATCCAGACTATACAGACTAAGGGCTTGATTCCGAGTTTAGCGGTGCAGGAGGGGGACTGCTTCACTCCCGCACCGGCAAACCCGTGGTTTAATCGCCTGTCAGATAAGGAGTTTTCTCCTGGTCTCGTGGGCAGTTCTTTGCCGTTCCCACGGCGGTGTCTATGAAATAGGCACCGCAATGGGAACGTCAAAAATCAGTACCTGCACGGCATGGACTGCTGCAGTCCATGCCATGCAGCAACTGGGGTGCATGCACACAGGGGGCACAACATGTGCCCAGGCATTACCCCATGGTCCAGAGGCACAAGGGGGCCCTGTAGAGCCCCGTTTGTTTCCTCTCCACCACGGTTTTCATGAAGGTGGAACTGCCATGAAAACCGCAGTGGAGAGGAAACTCATAATATGCTTGGCGGACCGCAGCGGCAGTCCCGCCAATCATTTTGCAGCCTCAAGACCGCTGCACCACCACCAGGGATCTCTGATCCCTGGTGGGTGTAGCAGTCCCAGGGCAGCCCTAGTTGTAATAGGGTGTTAAGAAGACCGCTGCCACGCCCCATTGAGTCTGGCAGATCAATGGACTGCCAGACTCGTAATTAGCCCCCTAATGCTTCCCTGCCTTAGTTATATTCATCAAACATTAACCCCCCGCGAAGTTATATTCATTAAAAATTACAACCTCACCAGCAATACACCCAATTTCTCATACTTAATATTTATATTAATCCTTTTCCTAAGGAACAGAAAAAGATTTACAATCTCTAATAATTGACTTTAATTATTATCCGGATGCTTAATAGTTAAAACAGGTGATTTTAATTCGAATTTTATGCATGATCACTCTGATGAGGAAACCGTGTGTCCACAAAACATTTAAGAAAAGAAGAGATAGGATAGGTTAATCACTACTGTCAGTGTGACACTCGGCAGGCTTGCGAGTTATGAATAGCATGCTTTCCACAGGCCAACCAATAATACCCACTCATCTCTCAGTCAATACTATGCTTTTGTGAGTTTGTCACTATGTATGACCTAGAGTGACTTTAAAAATACTAAAAAAGACATTAGTGACCATCTTGCATAGGTTTTTTGTATTGAAAACGGACAAACGACTATTAAGCTGTCTTCAAGTAGATAATGTACATAGAATGAAGTGGGATTGGAAAGTACTGGAACATGTGACTATTGCATAACATTATTGCAATCTTGGCCTTCATAACTGTTATTTGGTATTGCTAATTAAATTAATGTTCTTCAAGAATGGGAGAAAGTTACAACTGTGTTTGTTTATGAGTAACTTTGGTCTTCAACCGAAATGGGATGGAGCCCTATTTCAGCAGGTAAACAGCAGTAACCTTATTATCCAATTATAACATAAAGAATCCAAAAATTGTCCTTGATGAATAAGATAGAAAGCAGACATAGTTTTGAATGTAATTGCAGTGTTACAGTGATCCAGCGATACGAGGGTAGGATGATTAAGCCCCCTGTGTCTTTGGATGAGATGAGAAAAAATAGCATTTGAGTTTGATCACTATCGCAGATATTTCAGATCAATAAAAACTGTAGGTCAGGTGGTGTTTCTGTCCTTAATGGTTTACCAGCAGGACTTGGGTAAATATAATGCACAATTTTTGGCGGGTGTCCTGAACCCGGTATGCAACTTTTGTTTTCAAACTCAAGTGATATCTGAATCTTAGCACTTTCAATCTCTCTCCAATTTACATAAATTGCTCGTTGTCAAACACCTCAAATGATAGACTTATTGCTTAGTTGGATGTTAAAGCAAAACGTGTCTTCAATTTACTGTAGAAGAATTGGAGGAGTGGGCTTCTCCACTGCAGCTTATACCATTTAATCAAACAGGTTTCTTACCAGGAACTGATGCAACTTTCGATGTTCTGGCATTTCTGTTTTTTCAATTGATAAATCATTTTACACAAAAATGCTAGCATGCCTGATCTGTCAGATTCCGGTTGGACCTTGATAACATTTCTAAAAGCCACCTTGGGCACAAGCTTAATCAGTGGGAAATACCCTGAGGACACCTACTTGTAGTCCAGGTGCTTTACACCAACACAGTCAATGTGGTTGCTGGCTGCACTCTCTCGGCTAAAATATATACAAGATGTGAGCTAATGGAGGGATGTGTGCTTGCGCCCCTTCTATGACATTTATATAGAGTGGGCCTGAATGTGTCTGTGGTTTGGTAAGTCACTCAAGAGATGAGGATAGATAACATCCTTACAAAATGTGTATGGCACAGTTTTTTTTAAGCAAGACACCAATAGGTAATACACAGAGAATGAGCAGCTGTGGCAAAGAAAGAGCCCAGCACACCCCTGATTAGCATAGAATGCTAATTCATCCTTGGGTGTGCATCTTCCTGGTACTCAGCTGCTATGGGCCCCACTGCAGCCATGTGCAGAGAGAGTTCACCAATCCAGTTCAAAGAGAGCACACTCCAAAGGTCAATAAGGTTTGAGATTCAAATGTCCAGAAGAAAAAAATCCTGCTTTATTCATCATCTAATTCTTAGATAACTTGAGCAAACAGCCAAAGTGTTTCACTCCTTTAAATAGAACATTTTCAGGGCACAACCACAATAGGTTCCTTTGTTGTGAAATTACATATCCATTCAACGTTTTAGCTGTCACCGTCATTGTGGTAAATTGTCACGTGATAATGACAATTGGTAATTCCGGCGTGACGTTGATCAGAAATCAAACACAAATAACAGTTTTCAGGATTTTTTCTTTTGGACATTTGACTCTGTTCTTATTGACCTTTGGAGTGTAACCGGATTGAAGACGCCAATAGGTCTTTGCAGAAATAGAGTTCTACTGTACGCTTAGTTACATTAGACAAAACGAAAGTGATGGTTATCAGTAGAATAATCAATCAATCTATTCGTTCTTTATTCGGATAAAAGATATCCATAAAAGTACAGAATAAAATACCAGCACAAATATGCATTAAAAACAATGACAATCGACATACATAAAATCAATGACCGCATAGCTAAAAAGCAATAGGCACACAAAAAACATATACATAGTGCAAAAATCGATACGACAAATTCATCATAAACTTATAATTTAGTTAAAACCAATAACAACGATATTTCTAAAAACAGTGTGAATCATAAAATGTTGCAGCATAATGTAATAAAGTGCAGACAATTTAACTTATACAGTACTCATAGAGGCACGGGATCGAACAGCCAGTCTTAAAAAGGTACTAACACGAAAGGTTAAGTTTTCCCCATTAAGCGTAACAATATCCCTGTAGGCCGCCTTAAAATCAGTAATGGCCGAAGCCTTAAAAAAGGGAATCAGCAGCTGTTTACTATATATTTGGTGGAAGTTACAAAAAAACAAAGTGTAACATGGATTGATTACCGCGGTTTCCACAGGGGCAAGGCATTTGCTCAAGATTGATATTAAATCCCAAGGGGAAGCACAGTAGGTATTTTAAGGTGCCAGCCCTAAGGCGAAAGAGCAAGCTTCGTTCCCAGCGGTTGGTCACTTTTAGGAGATAACTAGCTGGGAATTTTGCAGGGGGCCGTCAACTTCCACCATAGTTATATACCGGGTGACTGAGGATTTCAAAATTTCTTGCTTATATCTCAAGTCGCCGTAATACTCATACAAAGACTTCTGGATAATCTTTTTGTTAACGCCTGCCATGGTGCTTGGGTTTGTGAAAATATGCAACAAGTTTACAGTGGACAGGCTATCCTTAACTGCCGACAACCATGGTATGTCACGGCCCTTGTCACATTTAAGACAGTCAACTATGATTTCTCTGGTTAACGTGGCTGCTGGTTTTTGCCATACTTTTACCCAAAAAATGGCTGGGCGGGTCCTAATATAATCCTCTATAAAGGACAGTTTTAACTCATGGTGGCAGACAAAGGATGAGGAACAGATCGGTACCCCCAGAACTCTCCGACAGAATCTATTTTCTTCTACCTGGATACTGTTGCAATTCACGTGGCCCAAACTTCAGCTCCATATGTTGCAGTAGGTAAGCACTGAGTTTTATATATTTTCAATAGAGATAACACTACCTCAGTTCTTCTAGGTTGGGGAAGGCACAGGATCGAATTAACGGCCTTTAAAAACTTGCTCCGGCTATATGCCAAATGAGCAGCCCAAGATCCATTATCTGCAAAAACCAAACCCAAATATGGAAAAGTGCGTGTGCATAACAGTTTTTCAGAACCAGAGGTAATTACATTAACATGGTGTTTTTTCGGGCCACAACTCATTAAAAATGATTTTTTTAAATTTGTACAAAGATCCAGCTTATTCATAAAATCAACAAAACCCCCAACTAAAATGCGCAGAGCGTTAGGTGTGCGGCCCATTAGGACCGCATCATCCGCATATAATAGGGCAGGTAATTTATTACCGTTGATCATCGGGACGTCCATAGTCAGTATAGACAACTCATTATGCAGCTCATTAATGTATAGAATAAAAAGCAGAGGGGCCAGCACGCAGCCCTGCCTGACCTCTCTGCCAATAATAATATTCTCTGAGACTGCCCCATCACTACTGATCCTCACCTTTGCCCCCAGGTCCCTATGTAAATAAGCCAAAAAGTGCACTAAGGCCTCACCCAGCCCATATTTTAAAAGACATAACCATAGGCGTGATCGGTTTACAAAATCAAATGCTGATGTGAGGTCCATGAAAGCTAGGTAGATGGGAGACTTCCGAGCTATTATGTACTTGCCAACTATCAAATGTAGATTGAGGCATTGCTCTACCGTTCCCAATTTACTTCTAAAACCTAACTGACATTTATTTAAAATACTATCATCCTCAGCCCAATTCCTGATTTTGTTGAATAACACCCGCCCAAGTATCTTAAGTGTATTATCGATCAAAGAGATCGGTCTATAACAACTGGGGTTGGACCTGTCCGCCTTTTTGAAAATTGGGACTATGATACTGGTCGACCATGTGCTGGGGATCTGGGAGTTTGTTAGGTTGTTAAAAACATTAAGTAAAAGCGGTGCCCAAAACTCCGGTTTAAGCTTAATAAGGTCAATAGAAAGCCCATCAGGGCCAGGGGCCTTGTTACCTAAACTTTGGTCAATTGCATCCTCAACTTCAGATAATGATATCTGGATTCGTGTAGCAACTTGAAAGTCTATATGGACCTCATTCTGAGGAGAGGCTGTATATATTTTTGAGAAATGGGCAACCCAGGCATCGCTGGTTATATTACAGCTTAGGGGAGTTAGAGTCTGGCCCATAGTTCTCATATTTTTAGCTGCTGCCCAGAAGCTGTTTGTATTGTTAAATCTTGTGGCACAGGCCAAATTATCCCACTGTTCTTTCAGGATCTCCTCTTTCCTCTGCTTAACCACTTTGTTATATTGATTCCTCATTAATCTGATAAGGTTTGCATCCCTGGGTGTAGCCGACAAGGCAGCACGAAGCTCTCTATTGGCCCGTGAGCAAACGCTATTAAACCACTTGGGATTGTGGTTATTATTAAGCACAGGTTTTGAGATCATTTGTTTAATGCCTGCGCATAAGTGGGCAAAAGCAGCAACTACCTCAGGGTTAGGGTCAGTAAGCGACAAACACGTATCAATAAGTGATCGATAAGATGTTAACATGTTCGAGAACACATTACTGTTGTCGATACCTTTCCAAATAATTCTTAGATTATCAGTTGAGGATGATAGATTACAGGCCCCTGGTTCTGCAATAAAATTATTTCTAAGGGCAATTCTAAGCATAACCGAGGTTGGGTTGTGGTCCCCAAACACAACAGGTATAACCTCAGCTCTGGCTAAAATATCTTCAAGCGTGGCTGATATAAAAACCTAATCAATTATTGAGGCACATCCACGACCTCTGTAGGTGGGTATTGAGCGACTGTCATCATGATGGTTTATGGCTGCAATATCCATCACATTTAATAAGTTGTGATTCGACAAATAATCCAATAGTTCAGTCCCCCTTTCACACAGATTTACATATGGTTCATGGACAGTGTCCAATTTAATTGCCCCAGAGAACTTAACATTAAAATCGCCGCCCAGGCAGATTCCAGATAAATTCTGGTACCCTGTTAGGGTTTGTATATCTGAGACAAAATTAAAAAGATTTGCAAAAATCATGTTAGGTACACTTAAAAAGTCATTGTTATAAAAATTAATAAAACAAATAGAAGCCCCCGCGTATATATCAGGGCTTGGAAGTTTAGACTATTTGTAGGGATAATTTTGACACTACCACCAGACAAAATGTTAACCCAAATAGAAAGGCCACCAGAGGGTCGCCCATATTTAGGGGCAAGTGCACAAACATTAAAACATTGAAAGCCCTCGAGATATAACTCCCTTGTAGCCCAGGTCTCCTGAAACATTAAGATGTCAAATTTATTTACCAGCTTAACCCAGTCCTCATTATCTACTTTGGAGGCTAAGCCGGCAATGTTCCAGCTTAACACCTGCAGATGTTGGTCTAGTGGCCCAGAAGCATCTTTTATCAGGGAAACAGGTACTGTTGTAATAGAGGCTGGTTCGATGAACATTGGTATGGAATACAGTCAATCTAAAGTATCTAAACCAGAGAGGGAAGAAAACCTATTTTGCAACAAGAATGGAGAAATAGCAGGTATATTATGGCGGATATTGGGTTTATAAAAATAGCCTAGAGGCAGTGACCAGACATCAGTAGGTGGGGAGCTGTTATGCACTCTTGACATTAATATTGATTTAACAAGAGCCGGTCGACGAAAGTTAATAACAACACAATCTCCCTCTATGGTCTTGTCTGAGGGACCGACCCAGCCAACCCTGCGCACCATCAGGATGTCATTAGTGTTAGACAACCTGAACCCTTTGTGTTTAGCCAGCCAATTAATACTCTTATTGCATAATTGGTCCCACGACTCTGACTGATTTTTCCCTATAGAGGGCACCCCTGCTAAGACCAAGACATAAGGACAGGCCTCGGGTGGTAAGCTTAGAACAACTTTTCTTACGTCAACGGGCCCGCAAACATTGATCCTGGTGACAGGGACAGGGGCAGGGACAGTACTCTTGGAACTATATGCTAAATTAGAATTATTTGCGGGGGCTATGCTAGGTGCATGGTCAGCTAATTAACTAGATAAATGTAATGTATTGGAGTTACCTGGGTTTAAAGTTTTTTCTAAGTGAATAGGAATCTCGGGGAGAATACATTCTTTGACTTTTGGACAAGTGTCACAAGGGCCAATTAGCGGAGGCTGTATAGCAGTTAAGGTTTGCTGTGGCATGCTAAAAGCTGGCCTGCTCTGAGCCTGCGCTTTATGTGACTCCCCCTGTTGTGATAACATTTTGGGTACATTGCTGAGCAAACTAGACTTATTAATTAGTGATTCTAGGCGATCCAAGCGCTTCCAAAGTGTAACAAAATTCCTATCAACGAGTTCCTTAACGCGCTCAAACATAGTATCCACGATAATATCAATTGCAGTGTTTCCCAATTTCATATTATTAAAAAGTGCTGGTGCAAATTCAGTCTGAGTATGAATTGAATGGTTATGCATATCAATAGGCATTAAAACAGCAGGGGCGCTGACAGTTACTATATCAGTTGCTATGTCAGCTGAGACTGCTGGGACTGCTGGGCCTTGAATCCATGTGCTTAAAGCAGTATGCTGTGGCTTTAGACGTGATGGTTGCTTCCTCTTTGGGCAGGCAGGCTTATTTGTTTTCCTTTTTCTTTTTGCCCCTGCAATTTCTGGGTTTGGGGAGACATTCACGTTAATGCCAGCGCCAATGTCCTTATAGTATGTCAATGGCAAAAGATCCGCAGCCTCCCTAGGATCCCCAATAACCTTGGTACCCTCATCACCCGGTCCACTTCCCAAGGCTGGCAAGTGCATATTATATTCGATTGGCGAATTCAGCAACAATGGGGAGCTCGTGAAATCACCATTAATGTTAGTGAGGTGCATTGAGGAGTTGTTAGTCCCAAGGACATACGCCTCTCAGTTAACTCAATTTCGGTACTAACGATATTGACAACTCTCTCCAGCATACCATCTATGGAGGCAGGAGCACGTGAACTGGGCATAGCAAACCATTTAGCCATGGCAAATAAAATCCACGGGAGCACGCCTTGCTTTACTCACCACACCGATGTCATGTATGATGGTAATTGTCAGAGGGATGGCCCAGCCCGGCCTCCATTGGTCTCTGATGGGCGCAGACGGGCCCGCCCTTTGCCCGGGCGTGGCCCGGGCACGCCCGCCTCGCGGAAGGCTGGTTGGTGTTTTACACGCCTCCTGGTGCAGAAAGCAGCGTCGCAGCAAGCGCCGTTGCTGGGGGATGTAGTCACCCCAACGGCCGTTCCCCTCACGGCCAAAGAGTGAACTTGTTGGCCGTTCCCCTCACGACAGGCAGGTAATGGCGTTGGTGGCCGTTCCCCTCACGGCGGCAGCGAAGTGCACTGGATGCAGCGTCCCGCGCTGCGGGAGGCTGGTTGGTGTTTTACGCGCCTCCTGGCGCAGAAAGCAGCATCGCAGCAAGCGCCGCTGCGGGGCTGCTGAGGGATGTAGTCACCCCAACGGCCGTTCCCCTCACGGCCAAAGAGTGAACTTGTTGGCCGTTCCCCTCACGACAGGCAGGTAATGGCGTTGGTGGCCGCCTCTCACGGCGGCAGCGAAGTGCACTGGATGCAGCGTGCCGCGCTGCGGGAGGCTGGTTGGTGTTTTACGCGCCTCCTGGCGCAGAAAGCAGCTGCCGCAGCAAGCGCCGCTGCGGGGCTGCTGGGGATGTGGTCACCCCAACGGCCGTTTCCCTCACGGCAAAAGAGTGAACTTGTTGGCCGTTCCACTCACGACAGGCAGGTAATGGCGTCGGTGGCCGTTCCCCTCACGGCGGCAGAGAAGTGCACTGGATGCAGCGTCCCCCCAGTAGAATAATGAAACTAGCTGCTCTGGATCATTAATAGGGAGGGGATCGAACATGTAACAAATTGCAGGCACCTTGGAATACTTGTTGACCAACGCTTCTAAAGCTAAAAAAACCCATGGCAAGCATATCTTCCATCCGGTATGGAAATATTGAATTTGAGAGAACACTGGGGCAAGATAATGAGTTTGAAAAATTGAGGATAAATGTTTGAAAACAATTTCACATGTTGATGGCAAAATTACTTTATGTAAGCTGTCTCATGCATGAATGGTCATCAACTTATACGAATTTGGTCTCTCTCAAGTTTACTTTCAGAAAACATCACTGGAGACTGAAGCTTAAATTAATGAGGCGCCGATTTAGAGTGTTACCGACAAAAGACCTGTTACATTGAGGAAAGGATCTTTCAACAACACCAACTGCAGCGCAGTGTTTGCCATGCGCTCATTAATGAACATAAGAAATTGATTCGGGACCCTCTTAAACAATTGAAAATCTATACATGTTGACATGCCCTTATTTACTGTGTGAAATGTGATTTCCCACAGTAGTTAAAGTGCAGATTTGTCAAGTTCATCGACATGGTCGAGCCGAAACTAAAACAAAAGGATAATGAATTAATAGGTTTATAAAGGTAGCTCGCTGTACTTTTACTGATGATGACTTAACTTTTTATAATAGATGTGAGTTCAGCCCACGGCCCCGCACCTTATGGCATTTTAGATTTTGTTAACAAAGGCCCGAAGAGTTACTAGCTGAACAAATAAATTGTTTATGCTACATTTTTATATAAAGATTGAACGTATGTCTTATAATGAACAAATTATATCTGTAGTGATTATAAACACGATTAAACTTTTACTTGTTCTGCTGCCTGAATTAGTATTTGTAATGTATTTAAATAACTACGCAATAAAAACTTACATATTTGCTACCGTGGACAGGTTTTCTGTGGGAGAGGCTTTCAATAAAACTCTGCCCAGACTCATCCTTTCAGCTCCAACATTGACCTGCTCTGGCTGTCCTGTGAGGGGACCAGTTCTTTTAAAAAATTTTTTTTTAGTAGAAAAGGTGTTTGTTATAGTGCGTTTAGGGTCAAGGAACAGAATATACACTCGCATCCTGCCGGGTGTTCCCTGTCCCGGATACACCAACTTTCAACCTTTATTTCGAGGTGGCGAGGTTACCCCCACATACCTCCCTTTGGATTAGAATGTCTTAATCCTTGGACCTTTTAATCCACTATTGCCTAACTGAGTTTGAATCATAACAAACAAGGGGTTCCCATATGCTGGCTCTCTTCTCAGAAGCATTTATACAGTCTAACCTGCCAAATCGTCTAGCTGCCGATAACCAGGCTGCGCAAGAGGGTGGGCTACTTGAGATCCAATTAATACATATTTCCCTGCGAGCAGTGATAATCAAAATTAATAACAACTGCTCAAGCGATTTCCTGTTCTTTCCGATAAAACCATGATTATCTAAGATCCCAAAAATAATCCGAGATAAGCTTTACCTCTATGTTCTTTTTCAGGATATCCGTTAATACCTTATCCACATCTAGCCAATAGGCATTCACTCCAGAACATTGCCAGAACATATGCACGTCATCTGCTTTTGGCAGTCCACATTTCGGGCAGCGTCTTATTTCCCCACCTATTCTGGACAACTTCTTTGGGGACCAGTAAACCCTATGTAGAGTAAATAAATGGTTCTTCCTTAATGGCAGTTTCTTTTTTCTGTACGGGGTTACCATATAGAGCTGTTTCCCACTTGTTCGAGGCTCCTACAGATGATTGGCTTTGGACCCAGCTTGTTAGTTGCAGATATTTAAATCTAGACAATAAGGGGTCGATTCCGATTCGGGCCGTAAATTTCTCCGACCGAGCCGGACCCGGAGAGATTTCCGACCGAATCGGACCCGTGCAGTCCGACCGAACGAGTACGATGCGTCCGTATGTTATCGGACTCGAGTCGGTCGGACTCCCATTGATGTTAATGGGAGCCGGTCGTACAACGCGTACGCGGGCTCCCATTGACTCAATGGGTGCGAGTCGGACAAGGGCGCCCCTACAGCGGGTACGCGGCGAAGCGATTCGCGCCGTACACGCACAGGTAGGGGGACCCATGGGTCCCCCTGTGTGCGACTCGCGCGGCTACGCGTACAGGGGGTCTGACACGGACCCCCAAAGTACGGCTCCGACAGCTCTTTCGAGTCGGAGTGCGCGGCTCGGTCGGACTGCTCGCGGCGCGCATCGTACTTACCCGGCCGGGAAACGTCTCCATTGCGCGGTGCGAGTCGAGTCCGAGCGAGTCGGTCGGAACGGTTCGAGCCGGGAGCGAGTCGGTCGGAGCGGTCGGGACGCCCGGACGAGTCGGTCGGCGATTTCGCATCGTACTCGCTCGGCCGGACCCGCGTACGGTTCGGTCGGGAAACAGGGCTCCGAATCGGATCCGGTAAAGCCGAATCCGATTCGGAGCCCTACCGGCCGAGATCGGAATCGGCCCCTAAGTTGTTAGTTTTCTCTGATAGATAATCCCATGCAATTTGATTCTGCTCATCCATAAGTTGGCCCCATTTTTCAATTTTAGCATCCATAAGTGGTGTAGACAAAGAGTCTTGTAAACAAGGAGGAGTCCCGGGTGATTTCCAAATTGGGGCTAACTGACTATAGTAGGATAAGTTAGTTATTCTCCTGACTGGAGTCCAGAGTCTACATGTCGCGCTAAAGACCTTCAAGCGAATTTTTTTGAAGAATTTGGGATGCCCATATTTGAACAGGAAGTAGCTGCCTTGTTCTGCTAGATCATTGACTAGTGCTCCATAGCAAGGTCGAAGTGGCTGAACGTGTTTAGTTAGTAATGCTCTGAAATTCTTTAACTGAAAAGCCCAACAATATAGCTGGAAATCTAGTAAGGCAAGCCCACCATCTATCTTATTTTGCGGAGCTTTTTCCAGGCAATTCTTCGATTCTTATTGGCCCAGATAAAACTTGTCAGATCACCTTGTAGTTTTTTAAACCACTTTGACTCAAAATGTAGCAGTAAGGCACTGAATATAAAGGTGAACTTTGGCAGGATCATCATTTTTATCAGGTTAACCCTGCCGATGATCGATAAAGGTAAGGTAGACCACGTTTCCAAGAGCCTTTTGGTATTTTTCATGAGTTTTTGAAAATTTATCTGTGCCATTTCTTCCAAAGTTTTAACTACCTGAACTCCTAAGTATCTTATCTCTTTCTTCACGTTTTTTCCAAGGGTGGAATCAAGTTGTGTGTTCCAAGCCAGTATCTCGGTTTTTTCTTCGTTTACCTGGTATCCAGCTACCTTACCAAAATCTTTTAATATACACATTATAATTCGGAATGATTCTGTAGGGTTTTGCGTATATATTATTAGGTCATCGGCATAGAGTGCCTTTTTCTTAGCCCAACCTTGATATTGACAAGGCTGAATCCGCTGATCTTTCCTAAACCTCCTTGCTAAGGGCTCAATATACAGGTTGAATAGTAGAGGGGACAGCCTTGCCGTGTGCCTCTACCTATTCTTAATTGCTGGGTAAGTGAGCTGTTGATTAGGATCCTTGCAAAAGGGCATGTATAAATATTTTTTATTGCACTCACAAAATTGCTCCCTAAACCATTATGTGACAACACAGTATAGAGGAAGGGCCAGCTAACCCTATCGAATCCCTTGGCGGCATTGACAGTTAAGACAGCTAGTGGAAGTTTTCTGTCTGTGGCCAGATCTATAGCATACACCAAGTCGTGGGTAAGATCGTTTAGCTGTCTACCTTTCATAAACCCTTTATGAGAGGTCCCAATTAAATCCCCCAATACTTTATCTAGCCTTTTTGCCAGTATACTCGTGAATATCTTATAATCGTTGCTAAGTAAAGATATTGGGCGATAGGACTCACATTTGTTGGGCTTTTTATAAGGTTTCAATATAAGGGTTATTGTAGCAGCATTCCATGATTCAGGGACAGCTTCGTCATTTATATAAACTGAGTTGAATAGTGAGGTTAATGGGGGAGTTATTTCCTCTGCCAGAACCTTATAGAGTTCGCTAGGAATTCCATCCGGTCCGGGGGCTTTCCCACTTTTCAAGTTTTTTATTGCTAAAGATACCTCTTCAGCTGTAAATGGATTATTAAGTAAGGATTCCTTATCTGGTGAGAGTTTTGGTAAAGGGCCACCTAAAAGCCAGGTAGATAACTGTTTGTTCGACAATGAAATCTCTTCCTTATATAAATTTTGGAAGAAGTCGGTAAAAGCAGTCCCTATGTCTTTGACATCAATACAACTTACACCTGACCCCTCTAATATTACCTCTTTTACTGAATTCCTGACTAAGTCTCCCCTGGTCTTCCATGCCAATAACCTCCCACACACTTAAGAAATTGCACTGGCTCCCTGTAAAGCAAAGAACACGCTTTAAAGCATTATGCACCGTCTTTAAGGCCATTAATGGAACTGGTCCAGAATTCCTGAGGCGCAAATTCCAATGGTATGTTCCTGGCAGAATGCTACGGTCCACTGGTGCCAAACAAGTGCAAGTCCCCACATTTAAAAAAAAACAATTGGGGAGGTAGAAGTTTCATTCTCTGTGCCTCTAGAGCTTGGAACGAGCTTCCTTTTCATCTCAGGAATGCCCCGGATCTCCTCTCTTTTCGAAAGGGCTTGAAGACATGGCTCTTTCTCTCAGTAGCATACACTCGACTTCCCCGGTAACCAGTACTTAGTGCCAGGACACCCCAGGGTAACCGTGCGCTCTATAATTGCAAATAACATAACATAACACCCCTCACCATACTCGTAGTGCGCAAGCTTACTAGCAAACCATGTTTTCTTTACTATGCTGTCCAAGTGCTCCACTAGTTAGTTCTTCCCCTCATCAATTTGTGCTTGTATCCTATTCACTGCGGCTGAATCACCTGCGACATAATAATCTTCTTGCCAGGAGATTATTTTTTCTCTATTATCTCGATTTTTTTTTTATCGTTTTCTTTCTTCCTGTATGCAGCGTAACTAATTATTCTCCCTCTAATGTAAGCTTTGTATGCATCCCACATAACCCGTAGGGAGGAGGAGGAGCCGGCATTGAATTCAAAATTATCTTGTGTATCTTGCTTTAATTTTTTATGTGTTTCCAATTCTCCTAAAAGGGACCTGTTCATAGTCCATCTGCGTTCAGACACCCCTTGTTCTATAGATATCTCTAGGCTAACTGCTGAGTGGTCAGATAGGTGGGCAGGGTGGTGAAAAACTGTCTTAACCTTATTGCTTAGTCTTGAGTCAATGAGATAATAATCTATACGGGATGCATGACCATATTTTTTATTTTGATGTGTGAATTCTTTCTTTCTGCCGGCTTTCTGCCTCCAGGGATCTATTAGTCCCAAGTTCTTCATGATGTTCTGTATAAAAGCTCGCATTTTCGGAGCGTTAACTGTCGGTCTAGAGTATTAAAATCCCCCGCCAATATAACAGGGTAGTCATCATTCAATGTTTGTTGAAGTAGATCATGTAGTGGTGACGGGTCATCTATGTTTGGGCCATAATAACTTATCATGGAATCATTTTTGCTGTGGATCCTCACTGTCACGATGACCCATCTTCCTTTAGGATCTGAGACTACTTTTATTATTTTTGCATGAGCTGAGTTCTTAATCAAAACTGCGACCCCTTTAACGTTATAGTTTTGATTGGTACATGCAAACTGGTGTATCCACTTATGCACTTTAAGTATTAACTTCCATTCTTTTTGTCGCAGGTGGGTTTCTTGCAGCATTATTATATCACTCTTGGACTGTTTAAGAAATTGCAAAATTCGCCTTCGTCTATCTACCACTCTCAACCCATTTATATTCCAGCTGAGTATCCTCAAAATATGATTATTGTCTGTTAACCATCTTCTAATGGCAGCGTGACCAGTTCTAACTAGGCTGCCCATTCTACTGTGACATCACAGGCATACAAATCTATGTGGTTGATTCACATGCCCACCCACCTATTGAAAATCTAAACCTGCAGTCCATTCATTCTTCGCACACTTTAATAAAACATTGTGCAGTACCAAAAGAAGGTAGGCGCAGCCCAGCTGTTACCTGCATTACTTTCGCTCGAACAGGTGCGTCTCACTGGATACAACTAAATAGAAATATTGAACAGGCACGTTCGGGAGAAGAACGTGGTCGAACATCAACACGCTGCTGATTTTCGAACCTGTGACCTGGTTTCTAATCTCAGCTTTGTGGCCCATAAGTGAAAATCGTGTGATTTCGTGAATTTTGCCTTCTATCTCTGTACATAAAATTGTAAATATAAGAACTTCACTTTTAAATCTATTCCCCAAATAGATGTACACGGCCTTGTATCATCTCTAAACGTCTCATGCCCTCATTAATGCACAGTGCTCCCCAGTTCGGTTTTGTGCCAGTAGATGACTGTGTTAAAATGCAAAAATTTAGATCAGAAGAACTACACATTTAAGCGGACAGCTACCTAAACATTAACTTGGAAAATGTATGGTAAGTAGAACGTGGAGAAAATGTGCCTTCCTTTAATGTGCATAGTGTAAATGTGTAGCTTTAATTTTTACAGAAAGCTCCCTTTTCTACCGTATTTTCACTGTTACGCCCAATTCAACCTCCTTTATTCTTCCTTTCCTCTCGGATTTAATCGTTAAAACTCATCATCACTGTGAAATGTGCTGTTTAAAATGTATTCCTTTTCTTCCACACATTCTATGATTTCAGCGTAATTTAGATTACTTTCTCTATGCTTTGCTCAGAATGTTAGAATAGAAAGACAGTATATTAGAAACATGAAAGTTTGTTTAAAGTTTGATTTCATTTCAAGACGAGGCTACCATTATGCATATTAACCTTTAGTTGCCACTCCGTAGCACCTTTAAAGAAGTACAACACACCAAAACACTAGAACTCTCCAGTCCATAAATATCCCTGCTCTTCAAAATTACTCCTCTTTTAATTGCTACTCGGGAGAAGATAAGTACATTAACATTATATTTTAATCTTTATATTTTAGAGGTAGGTTTGAGTTTTTGGGGGATTGTTAGATTTGGGGGTCTTTAGTTGGCACAGGTAGGTACTTGTGACAAATAGGGACCCTTGCCTCCAGTCAGGGTAAGGGGGTACATGCCTAAAATAACCCCTGCTCACCCCCTTGGTAGCTTGGCACGAGCAGACAGGCTTATCTCAGAGGCAGTGTGTAAAGCATTTGTGAACACATTCAGTAATCTAGTGACAACACTACAGATGGACACCACACAAGGTTTATATCAAAAATAAGTATTCTTTATATAGATTTAACACAAGACCATAAACGACAAAAATCCACAATACTGTACTTAAAATGGTAGGTTTAGCTTAGTTCTCTTCAGTTCTTAAAATGCGACACTGTGAGTCAATGTACCTTATGATGCGTCACGTTTCTGCAACGAAAGTGTTGCAGAGATGGAGATGCGACAAAGTTCTGGTGCAAAGAAATCAAGACGTCCAGTTCTTCCTGATGCGGCACGCTTCTCCGATGTTGCGAGAAGTCTCGGCTCGATGCGTCAGCTGCAGCGGCGACACCCTTGTTCCGTGATGCGACGACAGCGGCTTTGGCGGCGACACTCTTCTCCGACGTTGCGAGACGCTTCCGCTCGATGCGACGACTGCAGCGGCGACACCCTTGTTTCGGGATGCGACGGCAGCAGCTCTGACGGCGGCACACTTCTCCGTGGATGCGAGGCGCTTCTCTCGATGCGGTGCAATGCGACAGCTACAGCGGCGACATCTATGATGCGACGGCAGCGGCTGCAACGGCGACACACTTCTTCCTCGTTGCGAGACTCTTCTCCTGATGCGGTGCAATGCGACAGCTACAGCGGCGACATCTACGATGCGACGGCAGCGGCTGCGACGGCGACACGCTCTTCGGGGTTGCGGGACGCTCGAGATGCGGTGCAATGCGACAGCTACAGCGGCGTCATCTCCGTGATGCGACGGCAGCGGCTGCGACGGCAACACGCTTCTCCCTCTTGAGTCGCGCTTCCAGCTCCTTGCGACACGCAGTCCCTTCAGAAGGCCCAAAACAGCAGCAGGCACTTCCAAAAGATTCTTGAGGAGCTGGTGGTTGAAGTCTGTTGTCCCTGAGACTTCAGCAGGAGGCAAGCTCTTTTCTCAAGCCCTTGGAGATCCTTCACAAGTTGAATAAAAGTGCACTCAAAGTCCTTTCTCCTTCCTTTGGCAGTCAGGCAACCACTGCAGGCAGATCCCTCTAGCTTAGGGATAGTCTTCTCCTCAGTTTCTTCTTGGTTCCGCTCCTCAGCAAAGGTGTCTTCTTGTTTCCCAAAGTAATCTAATTTCCTAGGGTCTGGGTCCCCTTTATACACCTTTTTCTTTAGTTCTCTGAAGGCAGAGAGGCCTCTGCCTAGTCCAAAACCAGTTCTGGTCAGTCCTGGAGCACTTTGTTTTTCTGACTCCTTCTTTCCTTTCAGAATGTGGGGCAGAGTGCTCAGCCGCCCGGCAGGAGGTGGAGCCAGCATTGTGGAAGGCAGGCACAGCCCTATTCAGACCCAGGTGCAACTCCTCCCTCCACTCTGGATGCAGATCTTTCTATTCAGCCCTGTGCTGACTCACCCTGTCTCCTGTAGCCACCCCCAGCCCCTGTCACTCAATCTCCAGACAAGGAATACACAACCTAGCAGAGGCAGGCTTGGAAGTTTAGGCAAGAAAATACCCACTTTCTAAAAGTGGTATTTTCAAACACAGAATGTTAAAACCAACTTCACTAAAAGATGTATTTTATCATTCTGAGTTCAGGCATACTAAATTCGTTTTTCTACCATGTTCCCTGGGTCAGTTAGGACTATAAGGTGTAATAGTCAGTCTGCCCATTCTGGCCTATTTGGAGCAGGTAGCCTTGCAATAGTGAAAAACGAAAATGGCTGTAATTCACTATTAGGACATGCCACACACACCTTATACTTACAATGCACCCTGCCCTAGGGCCTACTTTAGGGGTGACCAACATGCAGTAAAGGGAAGGTTTAGGGACTGGTAAGTGGGTGCACTCACCAAGTCGACATGGCAGCCCTAGGCTGCACACAGGCTCTGCGATGGCAGGCCTGAGACACATTTTACAAGCCGCTTCTGTGGGTGGCACAACCAGTGCTGCAAGACCACCAGCGGCATTGGATTTACAAGCCCTGGGCACACTCAGTGCACTGTACTAGGGACTGACAAGTAAACCAATCATCCAATCATGGAGTCACTAATACATAACACAATTTATCATAGGGAGCACTTGCACTGTGGCACTGAATAGCAGTGGCACAGTGCCCAAAGCATCTAACACCAGCAAAAACAGATCAGTAACATAGGAGGCATCATAAAAAATGGAAGGGAGACCCACGCCAAGGATGCCAGGTCTAACAGGGATGTTTTGCGTGCATTTTAAGTAGTATGATTGTATGTGGATTTTGTAAGTAAATTTCAGCTTCTAATTTTCAGGAGCTGAAGAGTACGATTAGAGTTAGCTTTTTTCTTATTTTAAAGAGCTTTAGAATATAACTAAACAGTTTTATTTGACAGGAATGGTTCTGTAATGGGTATCTTTAGATTTCAAGGCGTGTTTAGATAGTAATTAAAGTTTGTTTGTTAACAGCGCGTAAGGTATAAAAAAAAAATAAAAAAAAAGAGAAAGCATTGTTTAAATTGACCGCTTACCGGTAGAGCGGGTGAGAGGTCGCGCGGCACACTTGCACGCGGAATCCATGCTCAGAGAGGTCGCGTGGCATCTGTTGCTCACTGCCTCCGTTGCCCAGGTAACGATAAGAGCGTCAAGAGCTGCTGAGAGGTCGCGCGGCTTCCTTAAAATAGCACGCAGCCTCGTAACAAGAGGAGCGTCCTCTGGCTCGCTCAGGGAAAGAAACATAGGAAAAATCCCACGAGCATGGTCAGGATGCATTTGCGTGCATGGGCGGCGCATGAGGATAGAACTTATAATAATGCGAGATTTGGGAGGACATTTTGGATTGGGCAATTTTAGATAGACAGAAATAGCACGTATAAGAACGCGGTGACCGTTGAACGTTCGAAAACATTGGGGAGTTTTAGAATTTGGTGAAGGAGCATATTGTGGAATTTGTAGGAGCATTTTAAGGAGGTTGGTTTATATTAATCTTAAAAGATTATTTTTAAGGGAGATATTTGTTTGATATTGGAGGAGAATTTCAGTATGTCAGAGGAGCAGAGCAGTGAGTTCACTGTGACAGGGGAGATAGTTAATGAGGCGGTTGTAAAAAGATTAATACAACATGAAATGAAGAAACAAGTTAAGGTAGTTGTAGATGGTGTTTTGAAAAGTAGGAAAAGATATATAGATTGTGGAGAAGAATATTGTACTTTATCAGATGGGGAAGGAGTAAGTGCAGTAGTAGGTAGAAAGAGAACTAAAAAGACGAGACATGTCGAGGATGTGTTGATTACTAATAAGAAAAAAGAGGGCGTAAATGCCAGAATAAATTTAGGTGTCCTTGGCGGCACACATAAGAAAGGTGTCCTTGGCAGCACGCATGGAAAGGTGTCCTTTGGTGGCACACATGAAGGAGAAGATTATGAAAAAATAGGGAATAACAGAGAGGAAGGAAATTAGAAGGATTTGGATGAGTATATTTTTGATTTGAATCAGGATGAGAATATGGATGAGGAATTTGAGGATATAGAGGGGTCAACTTCAAATGATACCATAAGGATCCATTTGGAGGTGAGATGTTTATGCCTCTAAATATTAAACATCCACACAGTGGAGAATGGTGGCCCATGGAACATGTAGCAAAATTCATAAAATCATGGATTCGCAAACCCACTGGATAGGGAAGTGCGAAGGGTGATGAGGTCTGATTGTGCAAGACCAGTTATAGAAGAGAAGGTGTGAAATGCTCAAAACTTGGATCCTGAGTTGATCAGCTTTTTATTTCGACTTGGAAGAGACCTGAGGAAAGGTCTTGAGAGATTATTGAAGATATGCCAGGATAAGCTCCTGGATTTGTTAGGACCCTTGGCAAGGATTTTAGATATGGCAGAAGGTGCGTATGTGAATGAAGAGGCAGTAGATATTGAACTGCTTAGAGGATGGAGCCAGAGGTCTCTAGTGCTCTTGAGAAATGCAAACGCAGGTCTTTTATCGGAGCGTAGAAGTGCTATCTTAATGAAAAGAAGTCCGAAACTAGGGGACATGGCACAGACAGAAGGAAATGAGGATGCTAAAGGTCTTCTCTTTGGAGAAGGACTGGTTAAGAGCATTGGAAAATATGTAAATACGCTCACAGCGCTGGATAAGGCACAAGTTATTATGAGGAGAGTCTTCAGAGGAAGTGTTTTTGGTAGGGCTAGTAAAAGGGGACAACCTGCTGGCCGAGGAATACAGAGGTTCCAGTATAGTGGACAATATTATACCCAAGGCTGGAGTAGCTATAGAGGAAGAGGATATGCTTCAGGAGGATTCTACCCAAGCAGAGGAAGGATGGGAAGAGCAGGACGGGTAAGCTCAACAAGAAGACCGGGCCAGTTTCAAGGAGGACAAGGTGAGTACGGAGATTTTTACTGGTTCTACCCTAGGAAAAGTAGGGGGACGGCGGAGGTACTTAGTAGAAGAATGGAAGAGATTAACGCAGGATCCTTGGGTATTGGAGACAATTCAGGGATATGGAGTAGAGTTCACGGAATTTCCCAGTCAAAGAGAAGAGGCAAGAGAGATGAGGATGTCAAAAGATCAGGAGGAAATAGTAGGTTTGGAGATAGAAGCGCTAATGAAGAAGGGAGCTGTTATTCAGGTACATGAATCAAGGAAAAGATTTGTAAGCAATTTGTTTTTGGTGAGGAAGAAAGAAAAAGGATGGAGACCAGTCATAAATCTGAAGGAACTGAACAAATTTGTAGTATACAGACATTTCAAGATGGAGGGAATCCATTTCTTGAGAGATCTGTTGGAAGAAAAGGATTACTGGTGAAATTTAGATCTGAAGGACGCTTATTTCACGATACCAGTGAACAGGGAGAGTCTGAAAGTTTTACAAATCGGGTGGAAAGGAAATCTTTACCAGTTTTTATGTCTGCCATTCGGCCTTTCATCGGCACCTTGGTGTTTCAAAAAGGTGATGAGTGGTCGTGTCTTTTTTTCGGTGGAGAGGAGTGTGAATGATAATCTACTTAGATGACATATTGTTGATGAGTCAGGATCGAAGAGAGTTGGAAAAGAATTTGAGGGATGTTATCAGGCTGTTAGAGAATCAAGGTTTTGTAGTGAATTTGAACAAGTCTGTTCTGATTCAGAGTCAAACCATGGAGTTTTTGGGTTATCAAGTTGTTGGAGGGTGGTTTTTTGGGTGGACTACACCACCTTAATTTGAGCAGGGGTGCTCTATCTAAAATAAGGAGATACACGTGTGAGATGCAGGAACTGAGTCAGAGTGGCACCGTTTATTCCAAGAAACAAATTCAAACAATAAATGTCAAGAAACACATCATTATTCAATAATAAAGCTATACAGTCTTAGCAAAGACCAAGTGTCAGGGACCTATTTGAAACGAAGAGAAAAACCATGCAATCTAGTAAGTTCTAAAATCATGGCAACGCAAAGGAAAGTGAGAGAGAGAGAGAGAGAGAGAGAGAGAGAGAGAGAGAGAGACAATGAATTTCAAAATACAATAAGCATTATAGCCTCAGCCAAAGATGCTAGAGAAGATGACTAAGGGGGCCCACACATGCATCATGACCCATGGGATCACTTGTGTGAGGTAGTCCGTCGAATGGACTGAGGGCAGCTCTTTTATACCCTTTTAATGAAGAACTATTGACCACAGAATCACGACATTAGCAGGTGCTTTGACCGCAGAATATGATGCACTTTGGTCACTTCTTGGAAATATTAGGAACACAGAAGTGACACTACATTACAAAAGTTTACCAAAAGGTCACTTGATGTTTGACCGTAAATCATAATGAAATTGAACATTTATCGAAAATGATTTGCATCACTTCTCGGAAACGTTTTATAAAAAAGCAGAAGAATACAAAAGGTGGAAAGTCCCAGTTGGCCCGATTGGCCCCCACTCTTGGCCAATTTTGTTCTCCTAAATGACAGACACATCCTGTTATTGCTACATCTTGATGTTCAGTAGGATGTACACGAAGAGGGCATAGGAGAGATACATCTGAGAGTACAGTAGGGCTTGAGGCCTACTGCCCCAGTAGACGCTCAAGGCAGTGTGGACAATTTTCACACAACCTTGTCTATGGGCTGGCAGGGACAATTGACTCATATGCTTCAGATGTGGACAGAATGGGCCTGGGGCACCATATGGTGAAACTAGACCCTGCTTCAAAGTAGATATGGAGAAGTGCATGCTCTTGTTGCCAGAAAGGAAAGTTTAGTTGATAAAGAAGGAGATAAAGCTTAGTATGAGGAGAGGTTCTATGCCATTAAGAGACTTGGCAAGGATAGAAGGTTTATTGTCTTCATCGATACAGGCGATTTTTCCAGGACCCCTTCAATATCGAGCTTTGCAGAGGGTGAAAGGGGAGGCATTAAGAAAGGGTTTATGGTATGGAGATCAGATCTCTTTGAGTCTGGAAGTGAAGGAGGAATTGGAGTGGTGGTTGAGCAATTTGGTTACATGGAATGGATGCGCAATATTTGGAAAATGTCAATTTTATTTTGGAGACAGATGCGAGTTTGAATGGATGGGGAGCACGGTTAGGAGTAGAACAGACAGGTGGACTTTGGACAAAGGAGGAGAGGTCAGGACACATAAATTGTTTAAAGTTGGCTGCGGGTTTATATGCAGTGAAGAGTTTCAGGAGGATTCTGAGTGGACAATCGGTGATGATAAGGATGGACAATGTGTCAGCAGTGGCATATATAAACAGGTTCGGAGGAACAAGATCCAGAGGCTTGGCGAAGGAGTTCTGGAATTTTTGTTTAGAACACAAAATAGAGGTAAGGGTAGAGTATTTGCCGGGAGAGATGAATAAGATGGCAGATTGGAATTCGAGGCATTTGAAGGACTTCAGCGATTAGAAGTTGGATGTGAGGAGTTTCAGGAGGATAGACAGGTTGTTGGGTCCATTGGAAGTGGACTTGTTTGTGAGCTGTTTGACTCATCAGTTGAAGAATTATTTCAGTTGGAGAGCGGACCCTTTGGCGGCAGCGGTGGATGCATTCTACCAGGTTTGGGCAGGAAAGAAGGCTTATGCTTTTCCCCCATTTGCAATGATACAGAGAGTTTTATTGAAGGTGAGACAGGAGAAATGTCAGATAGTGTTGGTGACTCCGTTTTGGGTGTCACAGGTTTGGTTTCCATCAGTGATAGAGCTGGCTTATGCAGAGCCTTATTTAATTCCAGCGAAAGAGGGACTTTTAAAAAAATATAGAAGAAGAGGAGCATCCTTTGGTGCAGAGCAAGATGCTGAACCTTCTTGTATGTAGAGTGTCAGGAGATGTTGCAGTTTCAGAGGACTTTCGGATAAGGCTGCAGAGTTATTGGAAGAATCTTAGGCACCAGGAACTAGGAGTAGGTATAGAGGATTTTGGAGAATATGGGTTAGTTGGTGCATGGGAAGGAGTCTGGATCCTATGGAAACTCCTGTAGTTGAGGTGGTAAATGTTTAGTTGAGAAGTTTGAGGAAGGTGTAGGATACAGAACAATTAATTGTTATAGGTCAGGGGTTTCAGCAGGACATGCTCTGGTGGACAACAGGTCAGTTGGAAGAAATATTATGGTTTGTAGGCTTATGAAGAGTATGAGATTAAAAAGACCACCTAAGGCAAGGTACTATGTGCTGTGGTTGTTTTTGCAATGGCCAGCCAATAGGTGCTTTGAATTGAAGAGACTTTCAGAGAAGTTGGCAACCTTGTTATGCTTGGTTTCATGTAGAAGAGTATCAGATGTGCGAGCATTGGAAGTAAATAACAAGGTAATAGCACCGGATGGGGGGTATTTTGAGATTTGGAAAAGGACAAAGACGATGTCGGAAACGATATTCTATCCTAAGTTTGAGGAAGAGAGGAAGTTGTGCGTGACACCCTGTGAGTACTGGCTGCAGGATCTATGATCCTTGACATCGCGCCTGTCTTTCTTCAGCCTTTTTAATACAAACACAGTTCAGCTGATCAAACACTAATCTTAACCTCTCTGTTAGCCCTGTACACAGTTGACGCTGTTGCTGCTGTTTTTTACTTATTTTAATTGCGCCGCTTGTATTTCTTTAGTTCTCAGTCCACCTATTTGTGCTAACAGTTGTCTGCAGTCCCCGGTCCGTCACGGCTTGTGCTGATTGAACGGAGGGACGAAAAAGGCATTTACATCACTTCCGGTTTGCCGACCGGAAGTACAGCTGTCGCACTAGCTCCCACAATCAGTCCTTAGCCCTACAAAAAGCGGGGCAGGGCGCGGACGCGCGCAGCGGCACGCCGGCGGCGCGCTGAAGGCAAGCCCGTCTGCGCCTGTCCGCACCAGACCGCTGCCAGCTGCCAGGACCCTTTCTCCTTCCACCCTGTCCCAGGTCTCTGACCTGGTGTGTCTAATTGGTGAGTGATCAATATGGCACCGCTAAAATACTCTAGTCGAGAGTTAAAAGATTTAAACAATCTCCATTTCAGACCCTCCGTCACATTAGAAGATAAAACCATCCGTAGGGTGCAAGGTATATCACGTCCAATTGAACCAGCTCTATCGAGCAAAACCCAAATATCTTGTGACCCAAACTTCACCAAAACTCCTAAATCACTAAGGGCAATATATTTTAACGCACGCTCTATCCCGAAACATTCTGTGGAGATATGGAGCCTCATGGATATGGAGGCACCGGACATTTGCTTTGTCACAGAGACCTGGCTACATGAGCACGCCACCGCAGATGTAAAAACTGCTTTTCCACCTCAATATAACATAACTAGAGTAGACAGAAAGGAGAAAAGAGGAGGAGGACTACTCATAGCCACTATCCCTGGCGTGAGTATTACCTCCTTAGAAACTATTAGCTCAGGCCAACTTGAACTATGCATTTTTAAGATAGAGGGACCAGAAAACGATTTCTCAGACAAACTACTTGAGACGATCGCCCTGCAAGTATTGGCCTCTGACCTTTTTTTTTAATAGGAGCTTTTAATTATCATGCCGAGATATCACAGGATCCAGACACAGAACAGCTGATCACAAATATGAATACATTGGGATTAGCCCAATTGGTAACAAATCCCACCCATATTGCTGGTCATACGCTTGACTTACTGTTTTCGAATTCCTCAGATATCACAGTAGAATCTCCATCTCCATTGTTATGGACTGATCATTATTTATTAAAATTTGTTATTCCAGTACACATGATCAAAACTGATCTTAGAAATCAACCAATATTGCGAAGGTCATGGCGTAAAGTCACTCCACCTCTCTTTGCAAAACATTTCAGCCCTTCCCATCATAGCCATATGGCCAACATCGATCAAGCAGCAACTGCCTTTGAGAGAGCAATAACGGTTGCCTTAGACAAAATTGCCCCCCTCACCAGGGCTAAAGTTAAATCTAGGATTGCTCCCTGGTTTACGGAGCAACTAAAGACAGTGAAGCTCTCCTGCAGGACAGCTGAGCGGAAATGGAGAAAAAGTAAAGATCCGATCCATCGCGAAACATATAAAAATATCCACCGAAGCTATATGGAGGACATTAGACAAACAAAAAAATGTTTCTCCTAAACCGGATAGATGAGGCGGCGAACTCCAGTAAGGAGCTCTACCAAATTCTAAAAGAATTTACAGCACCTCCTACTCAGTCTCTAATCCCTAACTCACAAGACTGGACCGACTCTCTCTCCAAATTTTTCGAAGAAAAAATCATTGCAATTCATAACTCTTTTCCGCCCCAAATAAATAACAACCCTTTAGGAAATTCATCCACTATGTCCCCAGGCCCCCCTCATATCCTGGACGAATTTTCCCAATGCAATACAGAGATAGTGGCAACAGCTGTGCAGAAAATAAAATCGGGCTCGCCTACTGACTCCGTGCCACCAAAATTTCTTCCAATCATTGCACCGGTGCTGTTGGATAGTCTAACTGACTTATTTAACAAGTCCCTATCGCAAGCCGAGGTCCCAAAAATATGGAAAGCTGCCAGAGTTAGGCCTATTTTAAAGAAGCCTACTGCTGACCCAAAATCTGCCTCGAACTACCGGCCCATCTCGTTGCTTCCTCACTTTGGGAAGATGCTCGAATCACTAGTAAATAAACAGCTCGTTAGCCACCTTGAGAGCCATGGATTACTGGACCCCTCTCAGTAGGGTTTCCGGGCCGCTCACAGTACGGAGACAGCACTGGTAGAGGTAACAGATAACATCAGGCTAGCATTGGACAGAGGTCAGTCATCAATTCTAGTCCTGCTAGATTTATCTGCTGCCTTTGACACCATCTCCCACAGCATTCTAGAACATCGGCTCTGGGAGATTGGTGTCAGGGGAAATGCCCTAAAATGGCTCAAAAGTTATCTAACTGACCGAGCTACAACGGTTCAGGTGGGAAACACTGTTTCATGTAGTAGACCAGTCAAAATGGGAGTACCACAGGGCTCTATTTTGAGCCCGACTCTTTTTAATCTCTACGTGACACCGCTGGCCAAGGTGATCAGATCTCACGGCTTTGGTGTAGTATCATATGCCGATGATACTCAGATCTTGATCACCCTTGGCCCAGATCCGGTTGAGACAAAGATGCGATTTAAAGAATGCATGTCCCAAGTCGATAGGTGGATGAGCACAAATCACCTTCAATTAAACGGAGGCAAGTCCGAGATTGTGCTTTTTGGCAAGACTCATGAATACTGGTCACATGACTGGTGGCCCCCGAAACTTGGCCCCTGTCCAATTCCAAAGCAGTCGGTACGGAATTTAGGATTCCATATGGACAATCAATTGTCAATGAAAAGCCAGATTAACCATATAATTGGCTCCTGTTTTGGCGTGATGCGTAGTTTACGCAAGGTTTTTAAATGGATTCCGATGGAGGCCAGAAAACCACTAGTTCAGGGACTGATTATCAACCGCATAGACAACGGCAATGCCCTGCTGTCTTCAATTAACGAAGGCCTTCTTACAAGGCTTCAGATTCTGCAGAACACCACGGCCAGGCTGGTTCTCAATCTTCCGCCTAGATCCCCTTCGGCCCCCAGCCTGAGATCCCTACACTTTCTCCCAGTCAGAAAACGAATTCGCTTCAAGATTCTTTGTTTAACACACAAAAATATGTACGGAACAGGCCCGGGGTATTGGGCCAAAAAGCTAAGTTGGTACAAACCTTGTAGGACCCTGAGATCTAGTAACGAATCATTTCTTACACCACTCAGAATCCGCACCACAAGAAATGGAGGAAGGTCCTTTTCTTTTTTTGCCCCAGCTTTCTGGAACAAACTGCCCTCAAACTTACGCACTATCAAAGATCACAACTGCTTTCGCAGGAAGTTAAAGACATGGCTGTTCGACAACTAAATTAGCAAGCTCTCAGAGCTGTCTGCAAGCGCCATGAGACTTTCGAGTGATTTGTGCGCTGAATAAATGTCTCATGATTTGATTTGATATGTATGAATATGAAAACAGGATGTTAGAATTCAGAAGGCATGGAGAGAATCATTTATTGATATATGTGAAACCTTATAGAGCGGTAAGTACAGCAACTATTGCAAGATGGGTGAAGAATGTAATGAGAGAGAGTGGTGTTGACGTGGAGTATTACAAGGCGCATTCTGTAAGTAAAATGTATTTGTGCAGAGGTAGATTGGAGGAAATATTGAAAGCTGCAGATTGGTCTAGTGTAGGAGTTTTTGCTAAGCACTATTTTAGACCAATTAGGCATGTGTCTAATGTAATTCTAAAAGGTTTTTAACATGCATAATGGTAGCCTCCGGTCTTGAAATGAAATGGCGATTCTCCAAGCACAGTGAAATCAGAATTAAGATTTCATTAAAGACACGGAGGCTAACATTATTCCTCCCACCTCACCTTAAGAGGAATAAGAATATGGAGTTAAGGTTAATTGTTTATAAGGATTAGAAGTTTAATAAGATAATTTTGTTTTATTCTAGAGGAGATATATTATTTAAGAATTGCATTAGTGTTTGGGTGCGCATTTAAGGAGATGGGGACAGATAAATGCTGATGCTTTGTTTTTTAATCTCAACAGAATAGTGAGAGAGGATTTGGAGAGCTTGGCGGATAGAAGAAGAGGCAAAGGAAGTGAAACGAATAGGATGTTTGCGAATTAAAAGAGGAAGAATGTTGAAGAGCAGGGATATTTATGGACTGGAGAGTTCTAGTTCTAGTTTTTTGGTATGTTGCACTTCTTTAAAGGTGCTGCGGAGTGGCAATTAAAGGTTAATATGCATTTTAATGAAATCTTGATTCTCATTTCACTTTGCTTGGAGATTCGCCATTCTCATGATCTAACCAGGACATGTGGTAATAGAAAATGTTTGGTTTTTATGGAACACTTCATTGTTACACAATGGAATATTGAATAGCTAATAGAGTAGGTCTGCAGATTTTTGATGAGATCCTCACTGGGATGCAACAGTTGTATGAATGCTTAGTAACATTTAGATAGCGCCTTGTTGTCTTGTGCATTTACCGTTGGAATCGAACGAAGAAATGGCAGACCATCGGAAGATTCTTCCCTATTGGACCAAGATGACTTCACGCACTGCTGCATTGATACATATGCTTTTATGTTTTATGTATGTGTCCCAAGCAAGTGAGATAGACCAGGCAGACAATGGTATATGATACAATCCCTTGCACTTCACTGTGCTATTCTTCCCTTCAACTGATTGCTGTGAGCTACTGCTAACGGTGATTCACTGTTGCCGGACACTTTGTAAGGTGACTAATTTACCTATGCGGATTGTCATGCCATGTCTTTTAACTTGATTTAGACGGTTGTTACTATAACTATTCGAGAGACTCCGCTGAGTTTCTAGAACTGCTCATTACGGGGAGTTCAGCTTCTTATGGATACTAATCACAAGCTCCAAAACTCTTACTCTTTATCAAGGAACTCTTTATGGGTTCTGATAGATTTAGGACATTTCTAGTTTAGTGTGGTGACTATTTCCTTTATGGAACACGCTGTTATTTTAATCTGCTGTCTTTCACCATTATTTTTCTTTATATTTCTGTAGACGGATTTATCTTTACTAATTGAATAAAAAGACGAAAAAAGAAAATATCAAACTTAAATGAATAATAAAGGTTTTGAAATACTTACCAAACCTCTTATCATTGACTGTCAATTAAGGCTAATAGTTGATGTTGTTTGAGATGTTTTAATCTGATGCTCTATTCTCAATTGGTGGCAAAGATTCTTTCGACCTGAGGAGGAGTTGGCGGGGAGTTGGTGAGTTGTTAGTCACGGGTTGAACTGTAAAATTAAATACCCTTTTCCACGTTATCAACTGTCTGTTGAAAGGTTTCTGAGGTGGAGGGCTTTGCCTTAAAGGTATTTACAGTGTGGCCATAGTTATCATAACTTTAAAAAAATATATTTTTATAAGAAATAATTTGTCAAACATTATAATAGAACAGAACTGCAAGGAACTAGTGTATTTTCCATGCCTGTAGCATCTGAATATAATACCAACTGTATATTTATAGGTTCTTCATTGTTATCTGAACAATATGAATTATTGGTGCTTGTTAAAGGGTGGTATTTGCAACCATTAATTAAATGTACTGATACAAATGCAGTTGCTTTGTTTGCTATAAAAGTACATCAGGTTTAAAATGACATTTGCGTTTTTAATGTATTCAAGAGTGCTTGTTTTTTAAGTAGTAAATCACAGTAAACATAAAAGTGTCTCTTTGTTTCTGTTCAGGAATACACAATGGATGTCTTTTTCCGCCAGACATGGGTTGACAAAAGACTGAAGTATGAAGGTCCCATTGAAATATTACGACTCAATAACCTGATGGTCACTAAAGTGTGGACACCTGACACTTTCTTTAGGAATGGGAAAAAGTCTGTTGCACACAACATGACGGCGCCAAATAAGCTCTTTAGAATAATGAAGAACGGAACTATCTTATATACAATGAGGTACTTTTTAAATCTTACCAGGATTCTTGGTGCATGTTTCTGCAATATAATTCATGTCTGAGGGAAAAGCAATTTTGTCTTAACTTTCCTCTTGGGTTTGTGTATTTTCAGGCTTACCATAAGTGCTGAGTGCCCAATGAGATTAGTAGATTTTCCAATGGATGGACATGCTTGCCCGCTGAAATTTGGAAGCTGTAAGTTAAAATTCTGGCTATTTTATTATACCTGTGTAAGTTTTCATCAAGAGCTATTTTGTACATTTGTCATTCATATCATGAAATGTGCATCAAACTTGACTTAAAGCCACTATTTTGATTTTTTTTCATTGAGCAATACATAAAAAGCTCTGCTGTATGACTAATGTAATGGCATGAGTTTGGGGAGATATGGGATTTCACACTTACCCTTTCTTTCTTGTTCAGTATACATTACTAGCATTCACCCCAGAGTACCACAAAGAGCAAACTTGGTGAAATGCTACTTCTTATTTAGGAAGTGTTCCAACTGCCTGATCCTAAGACAGAAGGAACTTCTGTTTTGGTTCTCGTGTATCTAATGTGCCAATAATACCCACACCAGATTTTATACCTCAGTAAAACTTTCTATGGGATGAGGAACGTTCAATGATTGTTCTCTATTGCTAACAATTAGGCAAAGGACTGTGAAGCCATGCAGGTTTAATTCAGAATATGTAAAGGTGAGATTGATGTCAAAGACATACTATAGTAGAGAAACTAAAGTTTAAGCTTTTGCTGGTATGCAGCGGACTACTATTAATCTTTTTTTTTTTTTTTTTTTGCCTTGTTATACAAGTCATGCGCTATATTTCGTCTCCAGACATTTGCCTGCCATTCCATGAGTTGAAAGATCTCGAGCAGGAGGTAGTGCCATATAGACTCTTTCAGCAAAGTTCAGAAATTATCCTTCTCCTAGCAATTTGATAATTTTTCCTTCCTTAAGCAAATTAAGACATGGTTATTCTGATGTGCTCCTTCAGCCTAATGTGTGTTTGTGTACCAGGACACCCTAGTTCGGTAGCAGTTGCACTTTATAACTTTTATCATTTGCTCATTCATTAAGGGAGGGAGTTTTGACACCAGTCCCAGAAGATTTTCAAACAATTGAATGGATAAAGTGATCCAGCTCCCAGATTCGGGCCTCCTAGTGTAGTCTCTGGCTTTACAGAGCAGCGCTAACCTCGAGAAGATGCATAAAGGACTGTCTCAGACATTATATGGCAAAGCTAACCCTCAAGTCACACTGATGTTACAGACTAGCTTTAGATGATAGGGCAAGCTCTCGTTGAAGCACTGATTTTAGAGGCAATGAGGGTCAAATTCATGTCTCAGGTTTTACAAATTTTAAAGATATACTCACATAGTAAACTTGCCACTCAGGTGCCACAGAAAGGCTGATTTTGGCTTTAAATGGCCGAAGCACCTCACAGGCTATCCTGATGGGCCAGATGTATACTTTAGGCAAGCTCACTGGGGCCCAAATGTAGCACTAATGTTTTCAATTCGCCAACTATAGAATTACAAATGCAGTTTTTAGTTTTCAGATATGATTTACCCCAGTCTCTCAGGAGCCATTGCCTATGGGTGCAGTGGCGTCATGACAGGATTTCAGGAGTAAATCTTAATTTAAATTTCTCTCTAATTCACTTATTTCAGTCTAGTTATGGAACCTCCCAATCGTGTGCTGGTGTTTCAATTGAGCCCCTCACAAACTGCATGCACGACTGCGTTCTGTCTTATAGTTCTGTGTATTTAGTCCACCCTGATGTGGAGAGTGGTGGCCCACTGCATTAAGTAAAGAGTACATTGTTCATACAAAATGTATTTTACTGTGGTTTACTTAAAGCTGACACTCAAACTTTAAAATGTTGCTTGTGTCTGTCCGTGTACCCCGTAGAGCAATCTTCAATGCTGCCCTATTTATTTGCTTTGCATCTGGAGGGGCAAAGTCTTCTCTTCATTTTCAGAACATCACACATTATGTTTTTCCTATTAATATTAAAGGAAGTAAATGAAAATATAAGTTTATCTTGAATTCAATAATATTTCTCATGTGTTTTATAAATATTAACAACTAGAATGGCTACCCATCTTTTCTGTTTAGAAACGTCACTTTAAACTCTTGACTGCAGATAAAATGACACAAAATGCCATTTAACTAGTCTGCAGTGCTTCTAATTGCTTACAAGTAGGTGAAACATTACTACTCACTAGTCTGCTACCTCTGTTCTGGAAGACCATATCCTATCCAGCAATATCATGCTCACCATAAGAATTTGGAGTATTTGTTGAGGGGGGTGGGAACCCACCTCAAATAATCACAATTCTTGTCGGGGTTGTAGGAAATTGGGTTACTGGTTGAGGGGCGTGAAACCCTACTTAAGCAGCAACCACAATCCTTCTAAGGGTGAAGACACAAGCAAACCCTAAATTAACCTATGCTCAACCCTCTGGTAGCTTGGCACAGTGCAGTCAGGCTTAACTTTGAGGCAATGTGTACATTATTTATGCAGCACTTCAAACAGTAATAAACAGAAAACACAACACAAGATATTTCCCACACCAATTTAGAAAATTAGAGTACCTTTTAATAAATAAATCAAGACCAAAACAACAAAAATCCAGAACCGAAGGTAGGAAATTGTAAAGATTTCAGTGAATTTAGCACCAACTGTGGACATCAGGTAGCGCTAGACCAGGACAAAGTCACAAGTTCAGGCCGACCACGATGGAGCACAGGCTGGCTACAGGGACCCACTTAGGTCCACTGAACAAAGTATCTCAATTCTGGTTGCAAAGAGTTGTAGAGTCCCGAGTAGACAATGCGTTGCACATCAGAGGCGATGCAAGGTCCAGGCGAGTAGATGCGTCATGCAGTGATTGTTTCAGGGGGCTGTGTCGGGCGATGTGATGTCCTTGCATGGAGATGCGTCACACAGTGGTGGTTCCAGCAGGCTACTGTAGACGATGAGTGGAGATGGGTCATGCAGTGATGGGTCCAGCGGGCTGCTGTAGGCAATGCGGGCTGCTTGTACTGGGGAAGTCCATGCAGCAGAGGCAATGCATCGGTTATGCACTGAAATGCACCACTCAGCAGAAGAGATGCATCAGTCTTGCTGGGTCCAGAGATGGGCTGGCAGAGCACATTCAGGCCCACTTCCAAGGGTCCGGGACTGGGGTGGCACCACTTGGCAGGTTAGGACTCACAGTTGCAAAATCCAGGTGTGGATTACAAGAGACTAATCCTTGGAGTCACTCTGGTGGTTCTGGGTACAGGCTCCAGGTCCAGTCCTTCTCAACCAGGCGAGAGGGCAGAAGGAGAGCAGGGAAGTAGGTCAGCACAGCAAGGCAGCAGTCCATGCAGAGTAGCAGTCCTTACAGTGGCACACCAGTCCTCCTTCCTGGCAGACTTCCACAGGTTCGGAAGTGTACTCAAGAGTTGGTGTCTAGGGGCCAATATTTATATCTGGTGCCATCTTTGAAGTGGGAGAAGCTTCTAGAGAATTTCCTGTGAAGTGCTCACGTTTCCTTCTTCCCTTGCCTTGGCTCCAGTTTAATTGCAGTCCTTTGTGTGATGGCAGGACACAGTTTAGTCAAGTGTAAGTGGGTCTTTGTCCAGCCCTGCACCCCCATCCTGCCAGTGATGGTCCACCAAGGCACACCTAAGAGCTCTATTGAGTGTGGCTGTCTGGGAAGAATGCGCATAGACCAACTACACTCAGCCATGTAATCCAGAAACAGGCTGCAGACACTAAGGGCCTGATTACAATTTTCGGAGGTCCTAGAGCAGGCGGCATGCCACCACTATGCTCCAGGACTGCCGAAACTCACAGCTGCCCGCCAGATCACAAGTAATTTGGTGGTCTACTGGGCAGGTGGCGTGGCAATCCTGCGGTGGTGCTGTTTAAAGACTCATTGTGAGCCTTAAACAGCACCGTCGCGGAACCGCCAGTGCACATTCCTTTCCGGGAAAGAATGCACCATGTTGTGCATTCCTTCCTGTGCAGGAACTGGGGGTGCAAATCTACAGGGGGGCTCTTGTGCTCCCCTGCTTGCCCCCTTGTGCACAGGGACAAGAGGAGGCCCTATAGGGCTCCCTTTCTTTCCTCACTGCCAAGAACCTCCATGAGACCGCTGGCATGTAATAGATCTGGATCTTCTAGATCTAATAGATCTAGATCTATTATATCTAGATTGAATAGATCTAATAGATCTAGATCTATTTATATAAGTAATTAATCCTCTTTTCAGCATAGGGTAACTTGCCTGGGGGTTACCAGCATAATGATTCAGCTCTATTATGATTAATGTAAAATAAGTGTACTTTGATGCACATAGGGATTTAATGTAAGCTGAATGTAGACCAACAAAAGTCACCTTAGAGCCTATATTCAGTCATAGCACAGTGTGAGATGTTAAGAATGCAAGAAGGAATTCGTTTTTATTATTAATGTTGATATGTATTTTTTAGTTCTGAAGATTAATAATAAAAGCTGAAAATGTAATTGCTATTAAAAGTTACATTGCAATGTGATATTTTATTCATGTATCTTATGGTTGTGTGTTATGTATATTTGAAAGGGGCAAATCCTAACTATAAGAAAGTGATTTATTAATTGGGGTGGATGGTAGTACACCACAAGTAATAAAATCACTAACCTGTTGGGTCCAGGCAAAGGTTTTTACATATTAAACCTGAGCTCAGACCCTGGTTTCTATGGCACAGAGCAGATAGGCGTAACTTAATATATGCATAAGCCATTTTGAAGTATCAAAACAGTTAAAAAGTCAAAAACACAATGCAATGAAAATCCCACTCCTAATTATTATTTATTAAAATAGAGTACAATGTAATAACCAAAATGACACCAAAAGTACAAAAACCCAGTAAAGTGAACTGGAAATGTGACAAAAAATTTTGTTTTTTAGAAAAGGCACCAGGAAAAAAGTTAAACTCCAATGGAAAGTTCTATTAGCATATGGCCAGAACCTAGAGCTGATTTCAGGCTGACTGTAATGGATTTTGATTGTATACACCAAGTAGGTTTGTCCTGGTCAAAGATTTTACCTTCTGACTTAGTTTCCTTAATGGAAGTCTAAATCCTCCAATGTGGCAAGGTTGCAGAGTGTATCAGAGGAAGTCCTCTTGAAGCTGGATAGCTACAGGACGAGGTCCCACTGAAGCCATTGACTTTGGCCGGAAAACCTCAGAGGTGTAAAAGTTAAGATTTCTTCTTTCTCATTTAGTCTCTTTTTTGATGATCAGAATCCTCTAGCTCAGCAAAGTTGCAGGTTGTGTCGGGGAAGGTTGCACAGAAGTTGGATCAGCTTGCCTGAAATGTCCATTGAAGAGGTTTTTCATGCAGCAAAAATCTTCAAGCAGGACCAACTTGTTTTTCTTGGCTAGCGAGATTGCCCCTTGGGTGGATTGACATGGGTGATTAGGTTGTCTGGAAGTACAAAATTGTTCTAAGCACCTGTTGGAAGTGGCCTTTTTGCAGGGTTACCCCAAACATTTTGCCTTCCTCTGCTCTTTTTCTGACCTTGTTTTTGTTGGCTTTGTGCACTTTTTCACTGCTAACCAGTGTTAAAGTGCTTGTGCTCGCTACTTAATAGGTGGTATCATTGGCTTATCCAGAATTGGCATATTTGATTTACTTATAAGTCCCTAGTAAAGTGCACTACATGTGCCCAGATCTGTGAATGTAATGTTACTAGTGGGCCTGCAGCACTGATTGTGCCACCCACTTAAGTTGCACTTTAAACATTTCTCAGGCCTGACACTGCAGAAGCTGTGTGTGCTCTTTCAAACTGTTATTTTGACCTGACAAGTTAACCTACTTGCCACGCCCAAACCTTCCTTTTTATTACATATTGGTCACTTCTAAGGAAGTTTTACATGTACTGGTAGTTAAATACACTTAAATTCATTTTTCGCTACTGTAAGGCCCATCTTTCCTATAGGTTAACATTTGGTATTGCCTTATTATGATTTATAAGTGTAATTTCCAATTGGAAAGAGATGGATAACCCAAATATGGTGTCCCTGGACTCACAATTTTAAAACACAACTGATGGTCAAGTTGGTTTTTAAATTGCAGTTATGAAAATGCCACTTTTAGAAAGTTTGTCATTTTCTTTCTTAAACCAATTGGTGCCATCTGCCTGTTTCTGAAATATATGTCTGGGGAGGATGACAGCTGGCTTCCTGCATTCTCTCTAGACAGCAACCCACAAAGTTAGGGTAGGTGTGACTGAGTAGCCGTCTGCATGTTGATGGGTCATCCTGAGCAGGATGGTGGGAGGAGCTGACACTCTGCACTTGAAAGTGCTGTGCCTTGTCCCCACACAAAGGATTGCCTACCCTCCAAGAGTGAGTCTGGAGTCAGGGCAGGAAAGGCAGGGTCTTGTGCACGTCAAAGCATCTCTTTGAAGTCTCCCTACTTCAGAGGCCCAAATGGGTATAAGCACTGGGCCTCTGACACCACCAGATCCGAACATTTCTGGAATTGAGGTCATTCTACCAGGAAGAAGGACTGCTGTGCTGCATGGCTGCTGTGCTGCCAGGAGGACTGCCACTTTACTGACCTGCTTTGCTGTGTTGGCCTGCTGCTTCTTGCCTGGGAGTTAAAAGGACTGGACCTCCATCTCTACCTCCCAGAACCTAAGTTACTCCAAAGGCTTGTTGGCTTGCCTCCTGTGGCTGAAGTCTCAGGGATATCAAAGATTTTACCTCTATCTTCAGAAATAACACCTGGATTTTGCTTGCTGTAAGTCCTGCTCTGTCAAGTGGGGCCAACTTGGTCAAGGGCTCTTGGAAGTGAGTAGAAAGTGCTGCACCTGCCAGAACCTGGGCATTGACACCATTGCGCAGATCAGAACCAATGCATCGCCTGCGGCAAGATTGGGATTGACACATTACCGCTGTTGCAGGGACAGGACCGGCGCATGGCATTTGAAACTGCTGCATCGCCTTCTGGAACCAACTCATTGCCACTACTGCGTCGAGATGATTGACACATTGCCCCTCCAGTGTGGATCAACCTGGTGCATTACATTCAGAACCGCCACACTCTGAACTGACGCTTTGCTCAACAGAACCGACGCATTGCCACAGTTGCATGGAGAAATCCGGCGCAACACCGCAATTGCATGGGGATCATCGACACCTCTCGTGTGGCAAGAAGGATTAAGGTACTTTTGCTCAGCTGGCCCTGGTTGGATCATGTCGCCAGCCTGCGCTCCATTGCGGGTGGCTTGAACTCTTGACTTTGTCCCAGTCCAGTGCGACCAATTAATTCTTTGAGCGCTATTTGCCTCTAAGCACTATTTTTGCATTTAATCTTTGAAATTCATATCTAGATTTCTACTGATTGGATTTTTGTCTTTTTGTTCTTGTTTTATTTATAAAATTATTTTCTATTTTTCTAAACTGGTGTGGAGTTCTTTTGTGAGGTTTCACAGTGTTGTGTGCACAAATACTTTACGCATTGCCTCTTAAGTTAAGCCTGACTACTCTGTGCCAAGCTACCAGAGGATGAACACAGGCTACTTTAAAGTATGTTTCTGACTTACCCTCACTAGGATTGTGGTTCGTGCTTGGACAGGGTGCATACCTCTGCCAACCAGAAACCCAATTTGTAACAATATCCACTTTTTGGAGATTGTTTAAGAAGTTCAGCTAGACACAGCAAAGTGTCCCAGGACCTCAGAGACCGCACTTAGGGCTCAGAACGTACTCAAGCAGAGGCCACAACAGGGTTTAGTCAAGGTCCAGACGCAAATGCCACTACAGGAGAAAGACCTCTTACAACTTGTGGTGTCTCTGTAGCTGCATATGAGGTCAGCCAACTGACCCTTGAAGTCTACCTCTTTGTGCTGGGTACAAGTGGGACCAGGTCCAGCTCTTCAGGTTTCATCATAGGTCTCAAACAGCAGGTGCAGTCATTCTTCTGTTCTTGTGCATGTCCAGAAACTATTCTGATGAGCTTTAGGTAAGGTGGCACATTTGTGGGTTTCATTAAACAGTGGGTGGAAGTGACTCCTGGGCACACCCTAACAAATGTGGAAAAGGTTCCAGTGGGCAACCCTATTTGTTTTTACAGCACATCCTCTTTGCCTTACTGCAAACTATCCCAGAATGCATAATTAAGGCAAATCCAAGATGACACAGGCCTTCTGTCCTTGAAGGGTGCTAGTGTGCCAGTCGGATGTGTTTTTTTAAATGAGCAGTCTCATTCTCCTAAGCTGCACTAAAATAGTTCTGAGACCAATCCCCCTCTCACTGGGCTAATGGCCAACTGGCTACCTTGGGCCTAAAGAACAAAGACTTCCCCTTCCTGAGGGCTCCCTTTACACTAAACTTTGAATGGGCCAGCTTCACCTTAACGTTTAGAGTTATTGCAGTTCTTGGAACCTCCCAGGCTTCCCTTCCTGAGTTGATATGCATCATATTTTACACACCAAACCCATCCTGTCACCAGGTCTAAGCCATTTTCTTTGCTTTGGGATCAGTTTTCATACCCAATTAATGTCAACCACTGACAGGGCAGCTGCTTTGCAGGCTAATGCAAATTAGCCTCCTGAGCTACAAGCAGGGAAAAGGTAACTTTCTGGAAGTTACTTTTCCTAAACAGTTAGCAAGTATCTAACTTTACCATTAAATTAGTTTTTTTTATTAAATATTAAAAATAGGGCTTGACCTATTTCTCTAGATTGTCCCAAACCCAAGTTAGCAGAATTACTATTCTAATCTGTACGACAGTTTCCCTCACAGGACAAGAAGAGCCTTCCACAGTGAAAACAAAATAGCTTTTAAGTATATAGGTGACTTATTAATGTTTAAAGGGGAGTTTCTTTCCCTGTATCAAGCATTATTTTGCCAGTTTGGGCTGCAGGTTTAAATTGCAGCAGTCAGCCTACATTGTTAGGTCTGAATAAATTTTTTCCTTGTCACACTAGTGGATGGCACAATAATTTCCGCAGCTCAGTTGTGACATTTAACATTCCATGCCATGGGTGTAGTTTCCACACCATATGCTATGGCCTTAAAGGAGACTTAAACTTGCGAGTCAGGGATTATCCAATTTTGACATGTTTTAGGTGTCAGCACACATACACTGGGCACTGGACATGAGTGCCACAGTATGCAGAGTCTAAAATCCTGCAATAAAATTCAGCAAAAAATGTGATTGACCATACAAAAAAGGGCATTTTCTCACACCACGACATTCAGCATTCTAAATACATTGTCGTTATTATGGGTATCACAGTTTAGGGACATGGAGGTTGAATTGCCAAGGCCAGATTCCCATGTTCTGGCTACTCATTCCTTCTCTGCACTGTGCTAAGTGCTATTCCAACCACAGTGAGCAATAACGAGCAACACCCACAGTTACCAGGCCCATACCCACAAGCCTATACAGATTCAGCCGTCTTTCCTCAAACAGGTGCAGGAGGAATTTCTGCACAGAATCTCAGTGCAGATTCGCACCCAGTACAACTTTTAATCAGGTGGGGCAGCATCTCTACTAAGGTACCACACTGCATGACTTGAAATCATGACAGACATCTGTTTTGACAAATTAGGTATTGCTCAGTATTTCTCTTCATACTTAGTAAAACTGTGTCATTTAAGAAGTAAATTGTGGACTTAAATAGCTGTTATCACATTCCATCAGTTTTGGGTGACCGGGTGTCAGGGATTGTCCCAGTTTTTCAGCATGTCTCCTGGGAAATTTCAGCACATTCAGCACTTGTCCTGCTTTTCCAATAGCGTCGACTGAACACAGAGGGAAGACAGGTTTTTATGTATTCCAGAGTGGGGTTACTTAGGCCTTATTAAATGATACTGCGTGTAAAAGTTGCATTTAATTTCCCTTAGTTTTTCATTGTCTGTTTTGTATTGTGGTGAACGCTGTCAAGAAGGTTGTCCTGTGTGTGTAGTCCCACTCAGTGGCGGCTCCTCTGCAATGGCAGAGGAGTGTCCCCCCACAGCCTGGCTCAGAGCCAGGAAATGTAAAATAAGATGATGTTCTTGCATCATTTTATTTTACATTTGTCGGCTCTTGGCCAGCGGTTTTGGGAAGGGGGCGGGGCCGAGGCATGGGAGGGGGGAGGAGGAGTGCTAGTGCACTCCACTCGCTAAGTGCTCATGTGTGTTTGGACGGGCGTCTCAGGCTGACCAAAACACACATGTGCACTTAGGTTTTCTGCAGCCCAGCTGCATTGAGCAGCCAGGCTAGAGAAACCCCACAGACTCACTGGTCTGAGAAGAGCATCTTTCCTGCCTGCTCAGACCAATCCCCGTGCTGCTCTGCAGCATGGGTATTGGACAGGGAGTCTGTCCCAGGAGCTGCTGGGACCAGGCAGGAAGAGGAGAGGTGGTGCGGCGAGATGCGACGCTGGAGGCAGCTGACGGCAAAGGGTGAGTTTTTGTTGTTGTTTTTTTGTATTGTATTTTTCACCCCCCCCACCCTTCGTTTATGGCGGCCGCCACTGGTCCAACTTCTGTGTTTGTGGAATGTCTAGGTTTTTGTGGTTCAAAATCTGGTCACCCAGCATAAGTTATCATCTCAATCAATGCAGAGGAGAACAAATAGGCTTTTTGTCTAAAGATTGTATAGGTCTGATTACTATTATGCTACCAAATTCAAGCAGGTGAACTGCAATTTTGCCTAGGATATTCCCTTAGCAAACAAAAAATCGCATTAATCGATTATTTCACTATCCATGTTCAAATTTGAAACCATATTTATTAGATTGAGGAAACTATCATGTGGCACTACACGTATGCTTCAAGGCACATTATGTTTATCAGTCCTATTTCTGTGTCTCTTAGATGCTTATCCAAAGACCGAGATGGTATACACCTGGACAAAAGGACCTGAAAAATCTGTAGAAGTCCCTAAGGAGTCTTCTAGTTTAGTACAGTATGATCTGGTTGGACAGACTGCTTCAAGTGAAACAATTAAGTCCATCACTGGTAAGCATTTTGTAAATAACACATCGTGTAGTGCAATCATCTCTAACCTTCATGAAATTGTTTAACAAAAACCACTTATTGAAAATAGACTGAGCACATTTTTGTAATGACTCAATACATGTTTGACATTAGATGCAGATGTTGTACAAGTCAATTATTAAGCAATTAGGTTCTGTTTCCAGACTAACTATTCTGTCATCTATTATCAACCAATCCAATCAGATGTGAACTACAGGGGTGAAAGTACGAGCCTTTTATATGAATGTGTACATGCTGATTAAACCAGCGTGCTCTCCGATCTTAAACTTCAAAGTTGATCTAGTCAAAGGTGGAAGCAGCATGTGCAAAACATCAAAACTGGACACTTTACGAAATCAAATCAAACGTTGGGTTGTGCAAACTTTAGTGTAATGTCGTGGGGCCCTAGGCCCCCATGCACATATAATGATGACACAGACACTGGAATGTAGTTACTGGAAATGACCCTGGGCACATGCACCCGGCCCCTTTTATTAGCAAGGTCACATGTCCTGTGACGCCTGTGTTAGATGGTGTGGGGTGGAGTGTAAGCCAGCCCTCTGGGAGTGGCTGACACCACAAACACTAGAACAGTGACCAGACAGTCGCTACATTCAGCACCATTATTAAAGTTTCTCAAAATAAATATGCACGCTCTGGCAAGGATATTAAGATATGCAACTATATGGGACTTAAATTTTCAATCCAATAAAAATCCAATATCACAAGTCAACAATCCGAACTAAGGGCTCTGTTCACAAACCTGAATTTACCCATGTAAAACTATTCTTGCAGCTTAGTGTTAGTTTCACTTTTTTGTTATTCGCCATTTCCGAGTTTAGAGTTTACTCCTAGCTAAGAGCAAACTTGTAATCCCTCGGCAGACACATCTAAGGCAGTATATATGAGTGAAAATTGTTGGCCCTGCATTACAGTAACCTGAGAACGTAGTTTAAAAACACACAAATTACTAAAAAGAAATGCAAAAGACAATGGAAAGCAAAAAACACCAAACTGTCTTCCAGACCAACCTGAGGGAGTGATTGTGCAAGACAAAAGGCAGACTGTCTTTGAGGTGGGAGGCAGACAGGTAATAAATAGCTCCTTTTACTGTGCTTCGTTACACGAGGTCAAAAATCAGGATAAACTGTATACACACCAAAAGGAGTAGGAAGTGAAAAAATATCTCTGTCTAGTGGTGGCACTTGATGTGTGTCTTAATACTGCCCTCACTCACACCGTAGTGTAACATGCTTCATCATAGGGCTGCTACGATACACCCCTGCGCAGCCAGCACCTGGGGTGGAGCAAAAGGGAGGGGAAAGACAAACAAAACAAACACAGAAACAAATAGTTTCAGAAAGTGACTGGGAACATCGGAAGTGAAAGTGCAGTGTGAATTAAAACTAGCTTGGAGGTGTCGATGTGCCTAAATTTATTCCTGGACCCTCCGGCCAGGGTTACAAAAGTGAAGGATGGTGGTGATTGGGAGATGCAATGTGCTCCTTACACCCCTCCTTACTGCCATTGTGTCCAGCCAGGGTTAAAAAAGTGAAGGATGGTGGTGATTGGGAGATGTAATGTGCTCCGTACACCCCTCCTTACTGCCATTGTGTTGTTTTTTTTCAAAAATCAGGATAGCCTGTTTCTCAAGCATAGATCCCTAGAGTTCCTTTTGTAAAGATTAAATCCACAACACTTTTGAGACAGCCATGTTGCCTTTCACTAAAACTATCCTGTTTGCGTTATAAAGAGAGGCAAAGCAAAAGTAAGCTTACAACCTGAAGGTGTCTATGCTTTTATGCCCCTCCCTTTAGTGGCCTGCTTTCATCTCTACTGTAGACAGACTTCTAGGTAGTTTTTGTCTCCATGGGCACTTGCATTTTTAATTCCTGTCTGTCTTCTCTAGGCATTGTTTTTATTTGTTTCACTGCAGGAGGAACACTCAAGTCAGTGGCCTGCTCAGGCCTCCTGTAAAACTGTACGATCAGAGGCTAAAATTGGGAGGCGATAGGAGTGTCTGAAAGTGGCAGCCTTCTGCCTTATTCGGTACTGTTCTCAAGTATGTATTCATCGTGTCGGCTAGTAGGATTCATGTTATCTATGAACTAAAGGGAAATGCACAAAATCTGCTGTATTTTTCCTTTCTGAGCTGAGGTTACTTTGGGCCTGATTAAGAGTTTGGCGGTCCGAGGACCGCCAAACTCTTGGGGGCACGGCGGTCCGACTACTGAATTAGAACTTCGGCGGTTGGACCTCCATAGGACTGCCTGGCAGTGGCACAGATTTGTGAGGCAGCAATAGGCTTGGTGGGGCCACTGCGGCCCCGCCAAGCATATTACGAGTTTCCTCACTGCCAGCGATCTCATGGCGGTGTTCATGCCATGAAACTGCTGACAGTGAGGAAAATAAGGGGGCCCTACAGGGCCCCTTGGTACCTCAGGCCATGGGGATGCATGCAGGGGGCAAGAGTGAGAATGGGTGACCGCTCATTTGGCTATCTAGCAGCCAAAAACTGGAACACACTACCTCCTTCTCTTCGCGCTGAACCATCAGAAAATGCTTTCCGGAAAGGACTCAAAACCTGGCTTTTCCAGTTGTGAGTTACCTTTGCCCGTATCGACCACTGCGGCAGGGCTTATACCCTTTCTTAGCCTCTTGCGTAGCTGCTCCTAGCGGGGGACACACCAGTTGGTGTAACCAGGCGCTTTATAAATGATTTTATTATTATTATTATTACATGTTTGCCCCCCTGTCTGCATGCACGCCCACTTCCTGCACTCCATGCCATGCATAAACCCGCTGTGGCGTTCCCATTGCGGTGCCGTTTTTAAAGGCACTGCCGTGGGAAGGCCAAAGGACGGCCCGCAAGAGAAGAAAACTCATAATCTTGCCGGCGGTAGAGTTTGGTAGTGCACGAGCGGGGCGGTGGCATGCCACCCCCCTCCCGCATTGACAAACTTGTAATCAGGCCCTTAGTTTAGCTTCTTACATAACGGATTTTTGTCCAGTGATTTTACATGATTATCTATTGCTGAAGGAATGTGTTAAATGTTATGGAATGCATCGCAGTTACAATGCATAATCTGTGAAATGCTTATTGAAGAAATGTGTTTTTGAGTGTAAGAAAAACTAAAGTAAATAAACTTTAGCTTCAAAACAGAATATTTCCATTGGATTGTGTGTTGTCTAGGAGCAAGGATGAATCACTGTCACTCTGGCATTCAGATAAGCACAAGTGATTACTTTGAGAATTCAATTTAAAAATAAACTTATGCAGAGTGAATAAACTACGAGAATTATCAGGCCTTGCCATGTTGGGAAGAAGAGAGTGACGAACGGTACTCAGAAAGCTGTTGCTGAGGCTCAAACTGACAGTTATAAGGAAGACTTAAAGAGTGACTGTTAGCGAGAACAAAGAAGCTCTCAGATGTGCTATTTGCTGATGACGAACACTGGATCTGGCTCTTAGGGGCCTTGCAAAAGCCCATCTTTGAATTCACATAATAAAGATGATTCTTGATTAACTGATGACACACATGCACCCAACAGTGAGAGTGCCTGTCCTATTACATAATAGGGTTGATGCGGCACCACTTTGTAGTGTATTGACGGTTACTGTTATCCTATTGAAATAATTTTGACCTCAACAAAATTTGATTGAAACTACTCCACTGCCCTTACTTCCACTGAAAAGGTGGATTTAATATTTTGAACAGCCCTACATGCCTTGGCTTATACTTTGCAGCAGATCTCTTCCTTTCAGACATGTGGCTCAGGGTCTCCGTTATTTGCATTTTTTTAATAATTAAATTTAGACCTTTAAACAAATTGCACTACCTGTGGATTCTAAGCTGCTTTTTTCCATGAGTAACACAGCCCTCATGCAAGGTTAGGCTTGAAGGACTGTGGCTGCTGCCTCATCATGGACTTCAAGTCCCTTGTCCCAATGCAGACAGAGGTGGATGACGTTAAGGAGTCTACCCACTGTACTGGATAAGGATCCACGCACATCAGTACCACTCTCTTCCCACTCCACTGAGCCCAGAGCACACCCATCTGGTTGTATGTTGGAGCGGCACATGCCTTTACCACACATGCCGTTACTCCACAGTCTTAATAACGAATGCATCTTTACCACACATTCCTTTTCCACGCATATTGTTACAATGACAAGCCTTAAGGAAAGCACTGGACTTTGGCTTGGTATAATTTACTATTCAAACTCCAATCAATCAATCCGTATTTGCATATCCCATTTATTACCCTGAGGGGTATCCAGGCACTGCGTGGGGTGGGGCTACTCGGACAGCCAGGTCTTGAGGTCACTCCTAAATTCGGCAAGGGAGGTAGAGGTTCGGAGGTGGAAGGGGAGGCCGTTCCAGGCCTGGGCAGCAAGGTGGGAGAAAGAGCGTCCTCTGGCTTGAGTACGATAGATTCGAGGGACAGTGGCGATGGCCAGGGAGGCAGACCGCAAGTGTCTGGTGGGCTGGTGGAAGGTCAGGCGGTTGTTCAGGTATTTCGGTCCTGAGTTGTGGAGGGCTTTCTGCGCAGCAGTAGGGAAAGAGTAGGACTTTAAAGTCCAACGCCGCTTTCCTTAAGGCATGTCGCTGTAACGATATGCGTGGGAAAGGCACATTCATTGTAATGCCTGCATTGTAACGGCAGCATGTGGTTCATGCCGCATTGTAAATGCTGCTTCCCCACCCATCTGCAAGAAATGTGAATGGATGGGGTACAATTCCAGAATGATCATGGCTTCAAAGTGCACCCAAGAACTGCAAGGCCTCACCCGATGTAGTAAGAAGGAAGATTGGCTGCTCGCCCAGTGGTGGCCTCTGATGTCTTGTGTTATAGTGGTCTCACAATTCTTTCAGAACAAAGAAGGCTAATCAAATGATGGCATCCAGTAGTAGGCCTGTGTTATATTGATCATCTTAAAAAGAAGAGTGAGTGATCTATGTTTGGTGTTCAGACACAAATTACATTGAAAAGCCTACCTTTCCCTGCTAGTGACCGCTTTAGCACACATCTCTCTAGACAGGAGGTGATGCTGCCCAGCTCTCTCTGTTTGTCTTTCTTTCTGGAGACCAGAAAAGAACCTCTGTTGCTGTGTTTCCAAAGCCTGACTTTGCTTCACCTATTTAACCAATCTTGATTACTGAAGGGCTGCCTCTGGGAGGACAGCACCTTTTCAGTGGTTATTTTCTCCACTCATCTGCTGTGAATCCATACACCACTGATCCTCACCACATTGTGTCATCCAGTTTCTGCTAATGCACCAACTTGGAAGACACCTGCTCTTGCAATCTGCTGTATGATTGTCTTTCCGTTTTTACCTTCCTATATGGAATGTCCCTTTTACCTATGCTTCATCTCCAACCATTCATGTCCCCAGTTAGTTATAAAGCCCTTCCTTTTTGCCATTGCTCATGACTATATTGGGCTGGTCTGACCTGTTCTAACCTGTATCCCCTGCACTCAATCCTGCAACCTTTTCCTGGCTTTTCCTTTGTTTGTTGCCTCACAACCTTTAACTGTCTTACGGCTAGTTTCCAACTGTACAGCATTCATTAGATTTATCCCATTTCTTTACTTGCCTACAAACAGCCCTGCTGGGCTCAACAATCTTCTTGAAACCTTGTAGAGGGGGTGTAGTTTTAGGAACTGAGTACTTATAAGTCCATAATAGGCATGCATATAGTTTTTCTCTGTTGCCTTAACAGTTTGCTTCCTACAGTAGGCACACAAAACCCTGTTTGCTTGTCCATATGTTTTCTATAATTGATTTGCATATATAATTTGTTTCAAGGGTATGCACTGTGCCAGGAGTTACCTTTCCTTTCAGGTGTTTGCTGATTCTTTTTGCTACAAATTCAGTTCAAGAGATAACCTCCCTACAAAGAGACAGATCCATCACCATAGGGTGGACATTACACAGACGTTCCTGGCTGCACTATTTGTTCTTTTTCCTTTCTCCAAGACTTGGGATCGCTGGCCCATGCGAGGATCAAACCAACTCCAATTTGAGGGAGTGGCTGAGTCGTGTAAACACTCAAAAACCTATACAGCCCAGATACGGGATATAATGGCTAACCAACTAATGAAAAAGGGTACTATAATGAGGGGACAATTGCCCAGTTCCCCTACTTGTACAATCATTGCCCATCAAGGTTACTGGGTTGTGTCCCTAGTAACAAATGCATTTTTCTTTCAACTGACCACTAATGTGATACCACAGTAACAGAATGTAATCCAAATGCACTGAGTTTGCCAAATAGTCTCCTATGACTCATTGCTTTAGTTTGTTGTTTTGTTAAACATTGGATAGTATCATGTATCGTGGACCTCTCTGAGGTAGAGGGGTCTTCTTTCAAGGTGTGGCTGACTTTGAGGCTTCACATAAAAACAAGTTGAGCAAGAAGTTCTATGGGTTAGAATGGGTCACCATCAGATGTAATATATACATACATTTGCAAGATTGTGGTACATGCTGAGTAATGATAGCTTATATTTTGTACATATAGATAGATGATGACATCACGATTGATGGATGTCACAAAAAAGCATGTTGAATACGTGACATGCATGAAATTTAATGATGAAACAGTAGCATAAGGCGTTAGCTAAACCTTGAAATTAGTGGGTAATTATAGCAAAGGACCTCCTTGTATGGGTATGTAAGAAGAGTTGAGGAGGTGACTTTTAGCTGTATTATTTAGATTGAGGTTGCAGATGATTGTTTATATTGTCTTTAATTAAAAAAATCTTTGTACTTTCATTACTTGTTATTAAGCACATGATTGCCCATTTGGCCTCTTTGTGCTGTATACATATTTACCAAATAGCTGGTAAATCTTGCAGATGCCGGTCTAAGTGTTAGTCAGCAAAGTATTTAAAGAGTATGCAGTTCTCAAGCTGGCAAATTCAAAGGGGAGTTCCAGATCTGAAAATTAACTGCGAAAATAGATCTGCCAGAAGTTCATATTTTTTTAGACCTTTGGGCTTTTTACTAGAAAAACAGAAGAATAAGATGGGATGCGTCACGCAGCGGCCGTTATGGATAACCTGCGGGATGAGATGTGATGCAGGTCTTTGTGACTGGGCGATCTAGGCAGCAGTTCTGCTTGGGGTTGCAGATGAGATGCAGTGGTTTTTCTGGATCCACAGAGGATGGCAGAGCACCTAAGGCCCACTTCCAAGAGTCCAGGACTTGGGTGGCAGGGCAGCACTTGGCAGGGTAGACTCCCAGATAGCAGAGTCCAGATGCTCGGTTCAAGGTTGTAGATGCCTTATGTCCCCAAGGCTCTAGTTGGGAGGCAAGCAAACTAGCCCTTAAAGTCACTTTGGAGTCTTGGGTTTAACAGATGCTGATCCAGTCTTTCTCAACCAGGCAAGAGGGCAGCAGGCAGCAAGTCAGCAGTCCTTCTGAGTAGCAGTCCAGCAAAGTACCAGCCCTTTCAGCACATAGAAGTCCTTTTTCCTGGCAGAGTATCCACAGGTCCAGAAGTGTGCTAAAGAGTTGGTGTCTGAGGTCTAATATTTATACCTTGTTCCCTTCTTGTGGAAGGTGGGGGGGAGCTTCTAGAAATTCCCTTTCCTGGCTCCAGACTAAGCACAGAGGTAATGGAGCCCTTTGTGTGGAGGCAGGACACAGCCTATTCAAGTGTAAGTATGGCTGTGCCCAGCTCCACCATCCCATCCTGCCAGTGATCACCCATCCAGGCACTCCTAAGCTCTCTATTGTGTGTGATTGTCTAGGAGGAATACACAAAGCTCAAGTGTCTGCTGTTCCCAGTCATGTGACCCAGAGACAGGCTACAGGCACTAAATAGCTAAGGCAGGAAAATGCCATCTTTCTAAAAGTAGAAAAAAATGATGAGGATGCACTCCTTCCCTTAATACGAGGTAACTTGCAAACTTGACTAGAAAGTGTGTGCAAACAGTAATTGCGGCTCGCCCAAACCACAAATACTACAAAGTATTAAAACAGAGCTCTACACTTGCGCTTCTTTACTGTCGCACTGCAGTGCGACAGTAAAGGAGCGCAAGTGTAGAGCTCTGTTTTTTGAAATCTTTCTAAAAGTGGCATTTTCAAAATTGTAATTTAAAATCCGACTACCCCAATAGAGGATTTTTCATTACAATGCCAAAGACACCAAACATGAACTAGTTACCTGCTACCAAATGGAAATTATAGCTTATTAAAAGTAATAAGGTAACTCCAATGTTATCCTATAGGAAAGGTAGGCCTTGCAGTAGTGAAATGACTTTAGGAGTTTTTCACCACAAAGGAAAACCTAAAAGTACATGTTTAACTTTTAAATACACTGCATCCTGCCCTCTTGGCTGTCCATGGCCTTCCCTAGGGGTGACTTGCATGTATTAAAATGGAATGTTTGTGCCTGGCACAAGGTCTATTTTTCCAGCTCAAATCCGTGGTTTAAAACTATACACACATGCTACAATGGCAGGCCTGAGGCATGTTTTAAAGTGCTGCTTAGGTGGGTAGCACAATCAGTGCTGCAGGTCCACTATTAGCATTTAATTTTCAGACCCTGGGCATAGGTAGTGCCACTGTACTAGGAACATACAAGCAAATTAAATGCTACTTTGGTATAAGCCAATTTTACCATGTGTTAAGGAGAGGGAACAAGCACTTTCACACTGGTTAGCAATGGTAATGTGCACAGAGGCCTAAGGCCAACAAAAATAAATTTAGCAAAAAATAGGAGTGAAGGCAAAAAGTTTGTGGAATGACCCTGCAGAAAGGGCTAGGTCGAACACCAACATATCTAGATATACCCCTATATTAGAGTAAATATGAACAAGTAACCAAATGACAGTATCTCCTAACAACTATAGGAAGAGCCCTTCTGTCTGGACCTAACTTGCCTTATGTGAATTGGCTGAAAAGAGGTAACCACAAGCCAATGGACTACCAGGAAGAAGGACTCCAAGGCATCTTTCACTTTGGTCTTAACAACTGAGAACCTCTTGTATTTAATAGTTTGACTACAGCCTTGTTGACTTGACACCTACCACGAATTGAACATTACAGCAAAGTATAACGAAACATATTATTTGGAAAGATAATACTTTTTTATTTGTTATGGGGTGAGTTCAAGCGTGTCCGCACAATTCTGACCATTGATTATATGCTTGTACATCAGAGGAAGATGGTGCTCCTGTACTAATGTTAAAGATGCAAGATTCTTGGCATTAAGGAGTGACCCATAGAAGGTGTGTATCTAACGATAGTATTTCTGTAGAGCAGTAACAGCACTTATACCAGCTGTGCTGTTCCTGGATCACCATTTATTACAACTGCTACCTTGCTCTCTTTTGCAACCCTTATACCTGTGTGTTACCTGCTACTTTACTTAACACATACAGTAGGATTAGTTTATATGTGATTTTTTTCATGGTCAAAGGCTATTTGACCAAACTTCTTGTGATGCTATCAGGGCAAAAGGCTGTGCAATGTTATTTGCCATGATGTCATATGACATTAGAGGTCATGTGATGTCAGTTTACCTAAGTTTGTATGGCAGGATATCACAAACAAAAATATTGCTATACAAAATATCATCCAAACAATATTGTGGGCACAAATATTAACTTAAGATACTTTGTTTATTAAGAAATATTGAATACAAAAATATAGAAGACCAAAATAACATCATGAAAAATGTAAGTATATTGAACTTGAACCATTAAACATTATATAAACTTTAACTTCAAAATGTATATTTTTTAACAAAATTCACATATAAAATAAAAATATAATCATTGTTATAACTTAGAAACAGAAAATAAAAGATACGTTTTAAAGTAAATGCAAAACAAAATGCAAATAAAATTATTTAAAAGTAAATGTTTATCCTGGGTTACCTCATACCTGCAGACCCGGGCTCGACACTGTTGGGCCTATGGTCGGACATCCTCAAATGTCAGACAGTCAGTGACAGATCTATCCTATGGTTATGTCTGGGGCCGCAAAAATGGCAGTGGCAGCGGCTTTGAAACAGAAAGACGCACCGTCCATAACTCAGTGGCACTCACGCTTGTGGCAAGCCCTTACCATGGAACGGATGGTGGGCGTGATATTCGACTCCTTTAAGAATTTCGAATATATTTGGGGCCCGCTAGTGGAATATCTATCACAAAGGCTCCTCCTGTTTGCTTGCCAGACGCAAACTCTGGCACTTCACCTCTTCCAATTTTAGAAACTCCATGTGGGGTGAAGCTAGAAGACAAAGGCGGCCTCACTGGGAAACCCTTGTATCCACCTGGCGGCTGACCGGGTGGATCCTATTCTCAGGGACATATTGATGGGAATACCGTGCACCTTTAAGGTTTGGGGTAGGATGGGAGGAAGGGGTGGCAGTTGGGAGGGATTTTGTATTTTTGTAATTTAATTTTGAGGCTGCGCAATCGGGATTTTTCCTTTGATACTTCTGATTGTGATCCAGATCACTTCCTCAGAGAGAGGCAACTGTGTTATTCTATAGACCTAACTCTTTGAGCCACAGGAAGTTGATTGTAATGCACTATGTTGTGATATGCTTAGAAAAATATCAATAAATACAAAGTTAACAAAAAGTAAATAATAAAATACTAATTTTATTAATTACACTGCATGTTAAATTATCAAAATTACTACATAATTCTCAAAAATAAAAATATTACTTTACATAACAAAGCATTCAACCAGGCATTATCCGTTGGCTCAAGGTAATTAGAATACCAATATAGAGGGAACAGTTGCAAATGACAGCTGCCCTCAAATGTTTCTTTACTTCCACTAACTTCTCCAGGAAGTAAAAGAAATAAAAACATCACAGGCGGTCATGTCAATGATTATCCAAAGTTAATTTGAAGATATTAATGAAAAAATGGAAACTTTCCTTACATGAATAGAAGAAGTTGAAACCAGAGTGGCTGAGGGGTATGAGTCACATAATTCGGTCTCAGATTCAATTATTCATCAAAAATATATATTCAATGAAATCCAAACGAGGAATTAGAAACCTGCTCTTGACAGTTGCACTTGAGATTGGTAGGCTTTCTGGAAAAAAAGAGTGCAAGAGAACTGGCAAATTTGTTACATATTTAATAAGATGTTTGGCTCACCACTCCACATGCATTAACAATCACTAGAGCTCATTTGTGTCTCCTTCAGTTCTCCAAAGGCAGGAGAGAAAATCACGTACTATTCTAAAGGAATTATGTTGACTACAAAATCAATGACCAAATCCTAACTAAGGCAAAATATCTCAAACAACTTAAAGTTCAAAATTAATTTAAACTTTATGATACATCTGGGTGTGAGCTACGAAACTCATAAACTAAGATGGGAACTGAATCAACTTGCGGCTACATTTAAATACTGTATTGAATGTGTATTGAAATACTTTGTGTTCGATTGCATCACGATAAATGTTGTAAAGCGCTCTAAAACCTTCGGGTCTGGCCAGCGCTATATAAAACTCTTAAATAATAATTATAATTTAAACAATTGAGTTCAAACAAAGTATATTCACTCCCAAATTCAATAGTCTTGTGGGCAGGCATCTTTCACCTATTTTCTGATACTCAATCCCTGTTGTATGAGATTCAGGCAGCTCACTAAAATATTCTAAAGCAATTCACCATGACTGAATCAATATATTACACTAATCCTGCTGATTAGAGCGTAGATTTATTATCCAGTGTGCAAAGGTTCTTTTTTCTAAAGATACAAAGCCGAGGGGGATGTAATATTAGGAACCATGGATGAGTGTGCTACAACAAGGCGTACATAGTGGGTTGATTCACAAAGGTAACTTACACTTTTGAGTATGTCTACTGCTTTTCGGTATACACAAACTGCACTTTTGTAGTAACTTATGCTTTTGTACATTTGGCCAACCACTGGTACAGCAACTCCTGTATGAAGATTGGGACTTAAAATAAAACCACACAGAAAATATTAAACTAAATTATTTAAAATTGTTAAAAATATAAATAAATATAACTTAATGTTAAAACAAGTGAACATACTACATATTTACAAAAGTATAAGTTTACTTTAAAATTGTAAGTTAGTAGAGAGTGCAGTTTGTGAAAACCCAAAAGTAGTAAAACTACACAGAAGTGTAAACTTACTCAAAAGTGCAGTTTGTGAATCAGGCCCCTAGGGGCCTGATTCACAAAGGTAAAGTTACACTTTTGTATTACTATTTTTTTGGTATTCACGAACTACCAGTTTAATTTTACTAATAGTAATTTTACGACTGCACAGACTCTGCAGCTGGTTGGAAAACTCTGCATATAATTAGGTAGGACAGGCCTATCTTTTTATATGTGGAGTCTCCACAGTCATAAAATTTCTATTAGTAAAATTAAACTCTTAGTTTGTGACTGACAAAAGTGTAAGTTTACCTTTGTTAATCTGGCCTAAGTGTCACAGTAGGGACCAAATGAGTTCCATTAGTGGGGTTGGAAACAAGTTCGGAATGGGTGGGAAAGGGTGTGGAGGATAATGGTATACAGGGACACAGAGAATAAGAGTCCGTCACAAATGGTATCAAGGGGAAAAAGATAAAAAAGGAATTGCAAAACAAAAGGGATGTTGATTACATTTACAGCCAATGAATAATTATGAAGGCCCCATGAAAAATTCTATATCAAGTATTAATATCTTTAGTATTAATCACTTAAATATTAGCCATACGCACTATGCTGTATTTGATTGGTTGAAGACAAGATAACTCATACAGGAAACATGTTTGGTTCATGGGTGTGAGCATAAATTCAATTGTTATTTACTGATATGTTTTATTTATCTTCTTTGGCCACAATAATGTACATTGCAGTAATGATTTAACAGAATGCAGACCTAAGCATTACCCGTCCTTTCAATTTCAGACAAATTTGGATGGTGGATAATAGTATCATTAAAGTTTGGGTCTTTAAATAGTCATTATGCAAAAACTTTACACACCCTTGCACAACCCACAAAACACCTTGGAATCAATGCAAACTGATCTAACCTCCGTGAAACAACACATGCTATTGCTGGGAGGCAGAGTAACTGAAGCGGAAACACATATATGTCACCTGGAAGACCACAAACACAGCTGTTCTAAGGCAATTGCAACTACTATTTCAAGATTTGGCAGCTTGGAGAAGCATATCACAGAGTTAGGGGACAGAAACTTAAGGGGGTAACCTGTGAGTTTTTGGGCTCCCGAAGGAGTGGAGAATCAGGCCCCATCCTGTGCCGCGTACATAGAAAAATAGATCCCCCAAGTCCTAGGTACAGACTTTGTGAAAGACTTAGAAAAAACGCAAGCTCACAGTGTATCCACCTACATCCCTAAAAACTCTGACGCTCTTAGTGCCCTCATCTTCAGACTTCTCCGATACTACAACAACGAGGCTATCCTCACCCAGATAAAGAAAATGCAAAGGATCAAAGGACAAGTCTCCATTGGATCTCACAAGACTACTCAAAAGACACTGTCAAAAAAAGGAAAGAGCAAAAAGAGCAATTGATGGACAGAATGTTGAACAATGTCAAATATTCACCGCTGTACAGAGATCTGGGACTAAGGGCCATATGTATCAAAGTTATGTTTTGCGATTGTCAAATAGTGAATTTTTGAGAATCGCAAAATGAGATGTATGTAGGATTTGCAAAAAAAATTGCGAATCCTACATATTCCTTAATTGCGAATTGCAAAGTGCGATTCACAATTAAGGAAACCCTCCCCATTCATTCCTATGGGCCTGGAGGCCCATAGGAATGAATGGGAAGACATTCTCAATTTGCGAGTAGCAATTAGAGAATCGCAAATTGAGAATGCAATTTCAAGATTGCAAGGGTGTCAAAAGGACACCCTGTTGCACCCCTGAAATAAGCATGGGTGCACATGTGGCGCACATACATGCCCTAAGGGCAAGGATTTGCGCCACATTGCACTTTAAAAAATGCAAAAAAGTGAATTTTTCAAAGAAATCGCAAATTACCACCAACTTAAAGTTGGTGGTAATTTGCGATTCCTTAAGGCCAAATTGCACTTTTTTTGTGCTTCTTACATTGCATTTAAGGAATCGCAATTTGCGATTCCTTAAATGCAATCGCAAAATAGGGAATCGCAAATTTTGCGATTCCTTATTTTGCGAGGCAGTTTTTCATTTATACATACCACTAAGCCCAATTGCGATCGCAAACGCCGAAATTCGCAGAATTTCGGCGTTTGCGATCGCAATTTGGAATGATACATATGGCCCTATATCCATCGTTTTTTTGCTCCCCATGCCATTCAAGTTTAAACCCAGCCATATGCAAATCAGTCTTGACCCTGCTCCCCATGGGAACACTCATATCTGCAACCTGGCACCAACATCATAGATACACACCTAGCCGTCTTTGCCATAATAACAGCTCACAGTAATTACAACATAACCTGTTACATCATAGATATATCTCTGCTATATTAGCTGCTCACTTTGAGTACAACTTACACTGTTATAGCCTCTCATTTTTGACCAACAGCATTTGTACAACCCTGGTGGATAAATGATACTCATTCATAATCTCGCTGCAGGCTACTTAAAGGGCACGGCTCTCAACCTCTTGTCTCTAGGCTCAACCTCTTGTGGCCTCCACCGCACCTCCTCTGGGCAGATTCCTCTAGATATCCCCTCAGTTTACCAAGTCATATTTTACTACCCTCTGTGCTAATTCTACGCTATCTATTCCCCATTCTCAGTTTGCTCTCGCTCTCTCTTTCTCTCTTTATCGTCTTTCCTTTCTCACTCCTTCTCCGCCCTACTCTTTCATTTCCCTATCCCCATCCCATGCCCCCCATTCCTCATCTCCCTCACTCCTCCCCTAACCACTCTCCTTGGCAACATACATAGGACATTTTGACATAACCCACACTACCTCTCCATGCATAACTTAAAGATTCTCTCCCTTAAAATTAAGAGATTAAACCACCCAACGAATCAGCAAAAAATGCAAGACTACACACATAAGCGCAAGGGTTACCTAGTACTCCTGCAGGAGATGAAAGGCACCTTAACAGAAGCTCTACTCCTAAAGAAGTCCTGGGTGGGTGACATATCCTGTGCCCCAGCCACCAACAAAAGAATTTGCCTAAACACGCTCATCTCCCTCTCCTCGGACCTCACTATTTCTGCAACAGAGGCAGACCCTTAAGGCAGATTGCTATTACCAAACACCTAAAAGATAATACTGATCTTACAGTTGTGATTATCTACACCCCCATCAGCGATAAACCAACAGTTTGGTCAACCCTCAACAAAAAATTGTCACTCTTACCCCCTCACTGCAGACTTGCAGTGGGCAGGGACTTTAACCTCCCTTGGGACGGTAGACTAGATAGAAACTCTGCTTGCTCTTTCAAACCCAACAAGTCTCACATACAAATGCTGAACCTCTACAAAACCGATATATTAAAAGATGTCTGGAGTCTATTCAACCCCACAGACTACTCATTTTTCTCCCAACCCCACAATGCCTTTTCTTGTATTGACTATATCTTAGTAGATGAGGTGCACATCCCAGCTACACCAAACCCCTCCATTGAACCAATCTTAGTATCTGACCACTCCTGCATCTCTCCACTCTGACATTTCAAGCACTGCACCTAAATCCAAAACATGGAGAATGAATGAGCTCCTCACAGACGACCCTACTTTTAGAGAAACAATCGGGAAAGAGATTGACCAACATAGAACACAACATAAATTAGGTTTCTAATCCCCAACTTGTGTGGGGCACTCTGAAAACTACCATTAGGGGAAATATGATAGAAGTAATGTTGAGGAAAAACAAACAAGACGACCTATCCCTAGACCAAGTGGAAAGCCAAATAAAATCTCTAGAAAATACCCTTAAGCTCTCCAGAGATAAGTCACAACTAAACCAACTGACCAAGCTAAAATACGAATGCAACAAGATCTTAAGCCACAAAGCCCATCTACTAGTTCAAAGATACAAAGGCATCAAAGTATGCAGACAAAATTAAGCAGAGCGAATAACAGCTTCTTATCTAAAACACAACTATTGCACACCTAGGATCACCTCCATAACGAACGAACACAGCATACTCTCCACTAAAGAGACACTCCACTAAAAGACATTCTTGACACCTTTGAAAACTTCTATTGTTCCCTTTACGCAAAAAGCAATGACACTCCCTATGAATCCTGCCAACAATACCTTAAAAAGATTAACATTAGCAAAATAGATGAGGCTACCAAGATCTCCATAGAAAACCCTATGTCTCGACATGAAATCCTATACTTAATCAAAAAACTCAAAGCTAGAAAAGCACCGGGCCTGGACTGCTTGCCAGCGTCCTTCTACCAAACATGGACCTTATCCCTGATCTCCCTGTTAGAGGATCTTTTTACACACTTAGGGTCCGATTACAATTTAGGTCGGAAACTCTTCCGACCGAATCGGTTTCGGAATCGTTTCCGACCTAATCGGGTTCTAGGAGTCGGACCGACCAATTACGATGCTTCCGAACATCGTTCGGTCGGACTCGCATTGACTTCAATGGGAGCTTGTGTTCCGAACGAGAGCACAGGCTCCCTTTGAAAAAAGGGGTGGTTTAGGGAAACCTTGCACCCTGTGATGGGCACCACATGGTGCCTGCCTCACTGTGCATGGTTGGAAAGAGGAGTCCCTTGGGTACCCCCACAGGCCCCAACCAGAGGCCTATGGGGCCTATGGGTGAAGGAGGGCCTGCTATGGGCCCCCAAAGTCCGAATTATACTGCTGTTTCGTGTCTTGTCAGACCGATTCGGAAAGGCTGTCAGAATCGGACATTGGAATCGCTTGGTTGGAAACCATACCCATAGAGCTGTACAATTCGGCTCCGAATGACTCGGTTTGAACGAATGCTGCTCGGAACGGAATCGGACAGCCTGAACGGTTTCCTTGCATTGTAATCGGCCGTTTGGAAATGTATCCAATTGGGTCGGAAACATAGGTTCCGAATCGGATTCGGAGAATCCAAATCCCGTTCTGAGCCTTTCCAAAAGACATCATAATCGGCCCCTTAGTCTCCACAGGCACTATTAAAGGAACGGCTGTGGAGGCAATGATAGTAGTCATTCCCAAAGAAGGGAAAGACCCATCCAACCTGATAAACTACCGTCCCACCCCCTAATAAATATTGACTGTAAAATCTATGTGAAAATCCTTGCGCTCAGACTGGAACCCATCCTCAGCAAAATTATAAATCCCTCCCAAACATGAGTTACGAGAGGCACATTTAGCACAGATAACATTAGACTATTCAGCCACACAATTGATAAAGCCCACCACCTTGAGCAGACGGCCTATGCGATAGCGCTACACGTGGAGAAGGCCTTCGATAAGGTCTTGTGGCCTTTCCTCCATGCCACTCTCACCACCTTCAACCTAGGCCCTTATCTTATTAAAATGATTCTCGCCTTCTACAAGGAGCCCAGAGCCAGAATTAACATTAATTGTTCTCTATGTAATACCTTTAACCTCCATCAAGGTACCATACAAGGGTGCCCTCTCTACCCCTACTATTCCTACTAACACTAGAACCCCTCCTCACACAGATTAGGAGAACCCTTATTTTCCAGGCATCCTCTTCAATGCAGGTCCACAGAAAGTGGCTGCCTATGCTGATGATATCCTCCTATTTACGACTCATGCAGATCTTGCACTGCCCAACATCATGTCCACCATCAACGAATATGCCCAGGTTTCAGGATACTGTCTTAACAAAGATAAAACAGAGGTCCTCCCTCTTAATATCTACTATAACAGGTCCAGTATAGGTGACCACTGTCTCAAATGAACTCCTGACAAAATAAAATACCTAGGTCTATGGTTCTCGCAAAACCTTCAAGAGTCCATTGACCATAACAAGAAAATAATTTTAAGCAAAATGAAAAAGACATCGTAGACAATTGTTCCACTAGAAATATCACATGGTGGGGAAGGATAGAGTCCAACAAAATGATGATTATACTGCTTATCAACTTCCTAACCAGTATGTCACCTGTATACCTCTCAGGCACTTTCTTTGCTAAAACAGATGCAATCCTCACGGAATTCTTTTGGCAATCCCAAAAACCCGGAATTGCCCTAAAGAAACTAAGACTGCTGAAAACATTGGGTGGCCTAAATTTACCAGACTATAGGTGATATCAGCACTCCTTTCTAGCTAAACTAGGAAGTCTTTGGCTCTCCCCCAACACCACCTCCACTACTTCCTTTATTACAACTACGAAAATAATAATGGAACACTCAGCAAGCATTCTCACTTGCACAGCACAAGCCCTTTGAAAAATTGATAACCTCATTACCCTCCACAGTCCATTGCCTTTCTCCCATATTAAAGCCAATTTCGACCTAAATGATTTAGACTTTTATCACTTCCTAAAAATTGAAGGAATTATCTCCAGACATAAATCTCCTATCAATGTTGATCTTCCCATTACGTTACGCTCATACAGCAAAGGAGGCCATGCAGCTTCCAAACTTTACTATCTCCTCTCTCCTACTAGTTCTGCACTAACCAAATCAATTCAAAACAAATGCGTATTGTTATATTCCCTGGTTAGGCCCATGTAGCGAAGCAGCATATTTCTTACATTGTTCTCACAATAACATTTCGGCTCTGAACTTTTGCACGCATTTGCATGCACGACTATGCTAGATTAGTTTCTCTAAAACTACTTTGTTTACACATCTAGCTTCGCACAACATTATCACGATGCCTCGAACATCATGTACTAGGCCTCTTTACTCGCTATGTACAAATGTCATCCTATCTACATCCATAGGGCAACAGGGCTATCTACTTATACATAACATTGCTAATCAATGCGTACATCGCAAGGCTGCTTTCTATTATAAATAATGAGCATCCCAATAGATTAGCAGAGGAGGCACTCCAGCTGACACCGATGGTGCCTGCATTCTGAGAATTCACCACGCATCGGTCTGACATCTTCGTGAGGGGTGTCCAGTTTGTGACCAAGACGTGCTCCTACATTCTCTCCTATCAGGTAATGGGGTTGGCTCGTCCCTAGGGGGAATTCTTGGCTCTATACCTACACACACTCTAGGTCAGCTCAGAGTAGGGTTTGCATAGTAGAAGTACGCTCGATTACTGCCTTGTTTTATATGCCTGCATATATACACTGTTTTAGCACCATTGTAGAACTAAATCTACTATTTACACTTTTGGTGCTCGTAATCACTTTTATCTGCTTCTGTCTATTAATCATTGCCACACACGTGTTAAATACAAGAATAACGTTGGTTCAATACACCTATTAAAAACGTCCCACAGTGTATTCTTCGTATACTTTTCTGAGAATAAGTGAGAACAAGTGACTGGGCGAAAGGTTCTGTACTGTTTCCACGATCCCTGAGGGGTCAGGGTTGTCATGTTCAGTGGTTGCCAGAAACCATTCGCTCCCTGGTAAAGTTAGGGTGGCTTACGGTGGCACTGTGATCTAGTTGGTCTATAGGCCAATATACCCTGCGGGGGTGTCCGGAATCAGTTGAGGCACCTAGCCCCTAGTTTATGTTGTCCAAATAAATGCGCAGATCCTACGGATTAGTAGGAACTACATGACAGTATCACTCCTACAGATTACAGGTTGCACTGTTAAACTGGTCGTACATCTGGGCAAATCTTACCACAAACAAAATTATACCATCCTTAGCTCAGAGTAGATACTGGGTAGCTTATATGGAACACTGGACAATGGCCAAACTGTTCAAACTTGGTCTCCAAAACTCTGACACTTGCTGGAGATGCGAAAAAGAGTCAAGAGACCTGGGACACATGCTGCTGGATTGCACCTTCTCCTAGAACCTTTGGGCAGAAATAGGTAAAACCATATCACAAATTCTAAATCAAATTTGGACTCCAAACCTAGGCTCTATTGCCTTGGGAATCCTCCCTCCCCCCCACCCGACACACACTCTATGCTAAACAAAGAGGACTGCCTTTTATGGAACATCCTTGTCTCAACTGGCCTTAAAGCCATTCTCTTTGAATGGAAAGACCTATTCAAACTTTCAACCCTCACTTGGTGGGAAAGGGTACAATTCAACAGAGGGGTGCATAATTCCCTAAGCATATATCTAAAGACTACATCAAGGAAAAAATATAGAATTTGGTCCAAGTTAGACAACTTGATTCTTAATACATGCCCATAACTGTTGCCAATCCATTCACCTCATACTCCCACCCCTACCCTACCTCCCCCTTACATAAACCCCACATGTACTACTCCTTCGACTCTGCTTTCACTCTTCTCTTCCCTGTCTTATCTCCTCTCTATTCTCAGTTCTATTTTCTTCTCTAACCTCACTATGAAATCAGTTGGGGTAACCTATACCAGAACTCCTTCAATCACCTCCATACAAATAACAGCAGAATCTTCACCGTCATCTCACACACTTAAGAATACACATATCCACAGTTTTATCTGTCATTCCTCTCAACAAAAACTATAATGTTGTACCTAACTGCATTTATGAATCCTCAACAGGAAATTGTTTCTTCGTTGTATATCTACCTTGTCTGTAGTCTTTTTCTCATATAAAATTCTTAATAAAAATGATTTGAATTTAAATAGTAACCTAGTATCCTATTAAGGCTAAATTTGTTATGATACTGCAAGGAAAGGGAACCCTCTCTAAGAGGTAACTGAGGTCAGGGAGAAAGAGGGGAATTAACAATGAGAACAACTGAGCAAGAAAGCTCCCCTTTGACCTATATTTCTTTACAAAAAAGATTGTATCTAGTATGGGTGTATACAAAGACACATAAACAGAGCTACACAGTTGTATCTTACACTGTGGCCAACCACACAAAGGTTATTTTTCAAAATTTTCAAAATTGTCAATGAATTCTCCAACCTGGCAGCCACAGAGAACACCATCCACCCCTCCCAAGAACTCTGGGACACCCTCTCAGACTACTTCCACAGCAAGATACCCACCATACATAACAATTTTGATCCTCGACCCAACAACCTCAGCCTCGACAACCTCAATCAACCAGTGAACACCAGCCGAACGATAACCACCTGGTCTCAGGTCACCACTCAGACCACCACAACCCTCATGTCATTATCTACTCTGGGGTACCCACCGACCCCTGCACCCACCATTTCTTCAACCTCGGGCCAACCCAATCAGCACAGAGCTCACCAGCATCCTCAAAACCTCCATCTCCACAGCAACCTTCTGAGAAAGATGGAAACACGCAGAAGTCAGACTATGCACGCAACCTCTGCATCATCCTCGACAGCCAACTGACCATGAAACATAGTCACCTCCTCTTACTCCAACACACCCTTCCCATGCTCCACAGAATCTTCAGATGGATCTCAGTCAACACCAGGAAGACCTTCATGCAGGCCCTCATCACCAGCCACCTCGACTACGGAAACGATCTCTGTGCTGGAATTTCCACCCAGGTCCTCAAAAGACTCCAGACGACACAGAACACTACAGCCAGACTCATCGACCGCCCCAAACAGACCGGCAGCACTCCTCACCTCAGAAACCTCCAGTGGCTCCCCATTGAGAAGATATGCCAGTTCAAGATCCTCACGCATGCATACAAAACTTTACATAACCAAGGACAATCCTACATCAACCATCGTTGAATTTTCACCTGCCTGTAAGACACCTGAGCTCTGCCTCACTCGACCTTCAACACACCGACTGCATCCATCGCAGTCAGCCGCGGCCACTGCAGGTAAGAGCAGTGGGGCCAGGTGAGGGGGAATTTTGAGAGACGACCACGAGGGAAAATTAAATAAATAATTAATTTTCCCTTGTGGTTGTCTCTCGAAATCCCCCCTCACCTTGCCCCACCGCTCTTACCTGCAGCGGCCACGGCTGATCACAGTGGGGGCTGCTCCTTCTCCTACATCGGTGCCAAGACATGGAACAACCTGCCCCTCCACCTCGGTACAGCACCCTGCCAGGCAGACTTCAGAAAGAAACTCAAGACCTGGCTTTTTGACAGAGACACAACACCCTCAGTGCCCAGATACCCTTAGGGGTGACAGTGCTGCACTATACAAATGCCGACTGATTGATTCCAAGAAAAATGCTTGATTTTCATATCCTTTCTGATTGCACTTTCGACCATTACAGCATTATGGATTATAGACCTGGCAACCTTGATGTGGTTTCCCCATAACTTTTTGCCTTGAGAACTCCTGTTTTTGCTGGCCTTCAGGAGTCTGTGCACTGTACCACTGCTGACCAGTGCTAAAGTGTTTGTGTGCTTTTCCAAAAAAGTGGTAACATTGGCTTATCACAATACAAAACAGAGTGGTATGCTGTTCCTACTAGGTGGTACAGGTAGATGTATGTATAGAACAATGATGTACTCACTTAGGGCAGGAGAAAAATATCCTCCTTTCGGAAAGAGACCCTCACACACCCAGTCAGCTAGGTGTCTTGCTTCATCATTGGGTCTGCTCCTCGTCGGGTCGGCACTGCAATACCCGATCGGCACCCATGATGGGGCTTTTTAGCGGAGATCTTTTTTCCTGGCCGTTGGGTGCAGTGCGTGTGAGGGCCCTAGTGAGTGTAGATGTGAAAGATGTGAGGCTAAAACAGGAAATAGAGGTCCACTCAGAACAACATGTTTCTTGCCCTAGGCCAAGTAGACGGCAATTCTTCAGGACCGATGTAAGATCTCTTTCCGAAAGGAGGATATTTTTCTCCTGCCCTAAGTGAGCACATCATTGTTCTATACATACATCTACCTGTACCACCTATTAGGAACAGCATACCACTCTGTTTTGTATTGTGTTTGGGCCTGTATGCTGGACCTTGTCAAATTAGCCCAGAGTCCCTCCCCTTCTTGTAGACACAACATTGGCTTATCCCCAATTGGCATATTTAATTCACTTATAAGTACCTAGTAAAGAGCACTACAGGTGCCCAGGGCCTGTAAATTAAATACTACTAGTGGGCCTGCAGCACTGAATGTGCCACCCACTTCAGTAGCCCTTTAAGCATGTCTCAGGCTTGCCTCTGCAGAACCTGTGTGTGCAGTTAACCTGCCTTGTCGACCTTCCAAAATAAACCTCTTGCCAGGCCCAAACCTTCCTTTTTAATTCATATGTCACCTCTAAGTTAGCCCCGGAAAGCTCAAGGGCAGGGTGCAGTGTATTTTAAAAATTTGGACTTGAATCATTGTTTTACATGTCCTGGTAGTGAAGAACCCACCTATTCATTTTTCACTGCTGCAAGGCCTATATCACCCGTAAGATAACATTAGGATTGCCTTAATACATTTTATAAGTGTAATTCCCAAATGGAAAGACATGACTGTTCCAAGTTTGGTACCTCTGGAATCACATTTCAAAATCCAAACTTATGGTGAAGTCGTATTTTAAATTGCAATTCTGAAAATGCCCCTTTAATAAAGCTGATTACATGACTGTAGCTGGCACTTGGGCACTTGTGTATTCCTCTTAGACTGCCACAGACAATGGAGCTTAGGTGTGACTTGATAGGCCAGCCTGGCTGGATGGGAGGGAGGAGCTGGGCACAGCCTCACTTATACCTGAATAGGCTATGTCCTGTCCACACACAAAGGGCTGCATACACTCCTGTAGGGAGTCTGGAGCCAGGGCAGGAAGAGAGAGCATCTGTGCATTTTAAAGGCATGTCTTTGAAGTCTTCCCTCTTCATAGGCACCACTGGATAGAAGTACTGGACATCAGATACCACCACTTCAGTACACTTCTGGACCTGTGGATACTCTGCCAGGAAGAAGGACTGCTGTGCTGATGAAAGGACTGCCACTCTGCTGGACTACTACTCTGCTAGACTCCTGCTTTGCTGACCTCTTGCCAGGGTGACCAGGACTGGTCCTGCATCTCTAGAACCCAGAGTAACTCCAAGGGCTAGTTGGCTGGCCTCCTGATCTGAAGCCTAAGGGACATAACAGGCTTCCAATAATCTGGCACCTGCACCTCGACTTTGCCATCTGTGAGTCTACCCTGCCAAGTGGTGCCACCACAGTCTTGGACCCTTGGAGGTGGCCTAAGGTGCCTACCATTGGAACCAACGCATCTTCTCTGCTGAAGGGTGCATCCCTGAGCAGAGCTGAAGCATCTCCTTAGCAGAGTGGCGCATCCTCGAACAGAACCAACACATCATCGCTGCTGCGTGGATTGGACCCTGCGCAGAAGCCCCGCATTGCCCTCGCAGCCCTCAAAACAGACACATTGCCGAAGGTACAACGCATCTCCAACTCAGGTCCTCACATCACTCATCGATAGCATCTTCGATGATGATGCCAGCGCGATGACGACGCCGGACTCCGCATCGCAGCCTTGTAGCTCTTCAGAACCGATGCATCGCCAGCTGCGCGCCGCATCCCTGACACCAGGACTTGACATCATAAGCCCTGTCTATGGGATCCTCAACGACAACGCAACAAGAACTCGCACTGCAGCCTCATCGCATCTTGGAACCGATTCATCGCAACGCTCCACAACCAGGATTTAAGGTACTTTGTTCAGCTGGCCTAAATGGATCCCTGTAGCCAGCCCGTGCTCTACCGTGGTCAGCCTGAACTTGTGACTTTGTCCCAGTCCAGAGCAACCAGATATCCCTTGTTGGCGCTTTGTGCTTTTTGGCGCTATTTCAACCTAAAGCTTTAAAACTGAACATCTCCGGTTTTACTGATTGCATTTTTATCTTTTTAGCCTTGTTTTATTTAATAAATCAATATCTATTTTTCTAACCTGATGTGGAATTCATTTTCTGTGTTCTTTTCACTGTTTTACTGTTTGAAGTGTTGCACAAATACTTTAAACACTGCCTCTAAGTTAAGTCTGACTGTTCTGTGCCAAGCTACCAGATGGTGAGCACAGGTTAATTTAGGGTTTGCCTGCCCCTTACCCTTACTAGTATTGTGGTTGCTGCTTGACCAGGGCTCATACCCCAGCCAATCAACAACACAATTTCTAACATTGGTGAGCATCGATGAGTATAGGACTTGTTTGTACAGTGCCAAACAGTAGTTTGGTGTACACTACCATTTCATATCGAAGACCAATTCAAGTTTAAATTCTCCCAGATTGACATTTCTGCTTTTTCCACATGTATTCTCATCTGCTGTGTCTGTGATCCCTCCTGCAAAGATAGTTTGAGCTAGCTAACCTTGAGAGCTACACCGTGGACCAGCTCAAAGAGTTTTGTCAGGAAAGGGGGCTGACCGCTAAGAGGAGCACTAAAAAGGCAGAGCTCCAGAAGTTTTTGAGGGCATGGGCAGAGGCCATCCGTTGCCAACAGATGATGAGGAAGATGAGGAATGATCTGAGCAGGACCAACAGGAGGATCTTGGGAGGCAGTCTGTTGAGTGGGATAACCTACTCCCAGGACTGGTCATCCCTCCCAGTGCAGGAAGCATTGTGCCCCTTCCAGGGGCTTGTCCCTGAAGGAGTTGTAGGACAGGAGGGAAGAAAGGAAGCTCAAGTTAGAGCTGGCCAAATTGAAATTAGAGAAAGAAAAGGCAGAGGTTTAGAGAGCCTTGGAGGAAAAACTAGCGATGTAGGAAAGGAGAATGGCCCATGAACTGAGTCTGAGAGCTGGACATTAGCGCCAAGCAGGTGGATCCAGCAGTAATGGTGGCAGCATACCTGCAATACCCTCTGGGACAAGAGGGTCCACCTCCATAAAGGTCTGGTGTCAGACCTTATTGTGGGATATGGTATTGATAAGTGGTTTGAGGCTTGTGAGATTGCCTTACAGATGCACAAGATTCCTGAGTGGGATTGGGGGCTTGTCTGTGGAGGTATATTCCTAGTGAGGGAAGGGACACTCTTGTGGCCTTAGAAAAGGAGGACCGAATGAGGAATCCCTCCATGAAAGAAGCTCTTATCAGGAAATATGTTCTGACCCCAGCAAACTATAGGCACAAATTCAGGGGCAGCCAGAAACTGGCCCCACAGACTTGGGTGGACTGAGTTGATTCCTTTTGCAAGGCACTGGATGGTTGGGTGAAGGACAGTAGCTGGGGTAGCCGCGGTCCATTCAGGTAACAGCGGTGGGGCCGCGTTGGGGGGGATTTTGAGGGACGATGCTGAGGGAAAATTAAAAAATTAATTTTCCCTCGGCATCATCCCCCCAACGTGGCCCCACCGCTGTTACCTGCGCAGACCGCAGCTGATCAGGGGCTGTACAATTTGATTGCAAAAGAGCACATGCTCAGCCTTTGTTTTGCAGATCTGTGCCAGCACCTGATTGACAGTAAGCTCTCTGACCCCAGAGAGCTTGCTAAGGAGACGACTGCTGGGTCAGCACCATGGTCCATAAGAAGGTATCTGTGGGAGATCACCCAAAGGGTGGACAGGGTCTCAATCAGAAGTAGGAGGGGGGAGATAAACATTAAACAAGGCATTCTCTAAATGACCCCAAACTAATTCATCAGGTCAAGACTCCCATCCCTTATTTGAGAAAAAGAAGAGATGGTTCCCTGACAGTAAGTCTTCAGGGAAGGAACCCTTAAGTGCTATGAGTGACAACAGGAAGGGGACTTCAAGGGGATGCCAAGTGCCCCAACTGGGCACAGCCCCCCCACTGGTGGGCAGTCACTGGGGTTGGCTAGTGTAGTGCTTGGTGAGGGAATTGTCCCAGATAGTGTGGGGGACAGAGTAGAGGTTACCCTAGTGTCCCTGGGTGATGAAGAGATGGCACAGATAACTCACTTGCCTGGTAATACTAGGGAATACAGGCCAGGGGGTCACCATCAATTGGCAAAGGATGGAGGCTCTGAGAGACACTGGAGCCAGTATTACAACCATCAGATGTCATCTGGTGACCGCAGAGCAGGTAGTTCCTAATGCATTCCACCAAGTTGTTGCAGCTGACAACCATCAGAGTCAGTATTCAGTGGCTCTGGTTCCCTTTGAGTGGGGAGGATCCCAGGTTCCTGGAGGGTACTTGTGAGTCCGTCCATGCCTATGGATTGTCTGCTTGGCAAAGACCTGGAGCATACCACCTGGAAAGAGGTCGAGCTCAGGTCCCACTTGGAGATGTTATGGTTGCCTGAGTGTGTGTGCCTGACCACGTAGTCCATGGCAGCCCGAGAGGGTAGTCCGAAGGACCTCGAGCTTGGAAGAATGGCCAAGGAGCCTGCCAAGAAGAGTAAGGTCAGGGGGCACAGGAAATCTGCTCCTAAAACTCCAACGGTCCAGAAGGGGGCTGACCCTGAGTGGGACGCCCCAGAGTCTACAGGGGAGGATGTGGCCAAACTGGGGAACCTGCCTGAGCTGACCAGCTGGCACCTGGAAGGCAGAGAGAAAATGTCCTACTCTTGTGGGTCTATGGCAGCAGGCAACACCTCATGTGATCATCTGATTTACTGAGAGAACAGTCTCCTGTATAGGGAGCCTAAGGTTCCTGGGCCTAGTTGATGTACCCCTGGCAGGTCATTTGGGGCAGAACACGACCTTTGACAGGCTTGTTACTCACTTTTTCTGGCCTCAAATGAGGAAGACCGGAGATGTATTTTGCAGGTCTTGTCCTACCTGCCAGGCCAGTGGCAAATCAGGAGAGAAGGGCAAGGTTCCCCTGAAACCTTTGCCTGTCATTGGCACCCCTCTTGGACAGGTAGACATAGACATAGACATCATTGGCCCTCTGGACCCCAAGACAGCCATGGACAACAGGTTCATCCAGATCTTGGCGGACCATGCCACCCGGTACCTGGAGGCTATACTCTGATGGCAGTGACTGCACCTGCGGTAGCTAGGGCACTGGTGGAGACATGTGGGCTTCCTAAGGACATGGTATCCAACTGCGGTACCATCTTCATGTCAGGGTACATGAAGGCCATGTGGAAGGAGTGTGTGGTAACCTACAAGCTCTCCACTCCTTACCATTCACAAACCAATTGGCTTGTTGAAAGGTTGAACAGGACCCTAAGGGGCATGATTATGGGCTTGTCGAAGGCGGAAGTGGGACATCCTCCTGCCATGCCTTTTGTTTGCCTACAGGGAGGTACCACAGAAGGGTTTTGAACTTCTGTATGGCACCCTGTTATAGGAACCCTCAGTGTGGTGAAGGAGGGCTGGGATCAAGAGCCCAGGAAGGCTCCCCGACTTTGGCCAACTACTTGCTGGAATTCTGTAACCACACAAACAGCTTCCCAAAGCTAGCACAGGAAAATCTAGAAGCCAGCCAGGAGGATATGAAACTATGTTATGACCAGAATGCCACTCTGGTTGAGTTCCAATCTGATCAGAAGGTGTGGGTGATGGAGCCTGTGCAGCCCATGGCCCTACAAGACCACTAGTATGGTCCTTATGAGGTGAAGGAGCACAAGAGTGATGTCACCTACTTGAGGACCTGAAGACTCCCAAGAACCCTCTAAGGGCCCTACATGTCAATCACATCAAGCCCCACTTTGAGATGTCTGAGTTAACCATGCTGCTAGTCACTGATGATGGGATGGAAGAGGAGAGTGAACTACTCGTGATCCCTTTTTTTCTAAGGAGCAGGATGGGTCAGTGGAGGGTGTCACCCTTTTCCCTGTACTGACCCTAGAACAACAGAGACTGCCTCCAGTTGCTGGGGCAGTTTGCCTCTCAATTCTCCCTTACTCCAGGACTCATTACACAGTGTATCCATGATGTTGATACTGGGAAGAGCATGCCTATGAATAATAAAATGTACAGGTTGTCTGATAAGGTGAGAGCCAGCATTAAGGAGGAGGTCTCCTAGATGCTTGAGTTAGGGGTTATTGAGCTCTGAAACAGCCCTTGGTCCAGCCTAGTTGTGCTGGTCCCCAAAACTGCCCCTCCAGGTGTCACACCCAAACTTAAGTCCTGTGTGGACTACCGTGGGCTCAATGCAGTCACTAATTCTGATGCATACTCCATCCCCAGAGCTGTTAAGCTCATTGATCAGCTGGAAGCTGCCAAGTTCCTCAATACGTTTGATTTAACATCTGGGTACTGCCTTGACCAAGGGGGCCAAAGAGAGGTCTGCGTTCTTTACCCCAGAAGGACACTTCCAGTTCCAGGTATCAATCAATCAATCAAGGTTTGTTGAGCGCAGCTACTCACCCGGAAGGGTCTCAAGGCGCTGGGTGAGGGGTGGATGCACGCAGCTCCTAGGCGGAGTATCGTCAGAGGCCATGGGGTCAGAGGACTTCCCTGGCCTTTTAAGGGTACGTGCGGGGCCGGACGCTCATGGTTATTCATTGAAGAGCCAGGTCTTGAGGTCCTTCAGGAACTTTGAGAGAGTTGGTGTCTGGCGGAGGTGGAGAGGGAGGGTTTTCCATGCTTTTGCCGCGAGGAAGGAGAAGGAACGTACTCCTGTACTGGTCTTCTTGATGCGTGGTACTGTTGCGAGGGAAAGCTAGGCTGAGCGGAGGGATCTTTGGGGTGCGTGGAACGAGAGGCGGTGGTTCATGTAGGCGGGGCCGGTGTTGTGGAGGGCTTGTTGGGCATGGGTGAGAAGCTTGAAGGTGATTCTCTTCTTCAGGTGTGGGTGATGTGGCAACAGCGTGGTAGGTTAAAGACTAGTCTGGCGGCAGCGTTCTGGATGTTCTGGAGTTTGCGGGTGAGGTTCTTGTTGATCCCGGCATAGAGTGCGTTGCCGTGGTCCAACCTGCTGCTGATGAGGGCGTGGGTGACAGTTTTCCTGTGTTCGAGGGGGATCCAGTTGAAAGTTTTACATAGGAGACGGAGGGTGTGAAAGCAGGAAGAGGTGACGGCGTTGATCTGGCAGTCCATTTTGAGTTCGGAGTCCAGGATGATTCCGAGGTTGCGTGTGTGGTCCATGGGAGGGGGTGGGTTCCCGAGGGTTGGGGGCCACCAGGTGTCGCTCCAGGCTTCGGGATGTGGGCCTATGAGGAGGACTTCGGTTTTGTCTGTGTTCAGTTATACCAAAGGGGATGATGGACGGAGCGTTTGAGCAAATCAAACACTCACCCCCAGTCAACTGATCTGGGTTTAATCCATCATCATTCTTTAGCTCACTCCACCACCCCAGTTCAGACATGGCCATATGCAAATCAGTCTGACCCTGTGCCTCATGGGAACAGTCCAGCCCGAACTGCCAAGCCATGTCTTCCCTGGACCGGAAACAAGCATCCTGGGACCGGTTTCTGGCTAATCAGCCGTCATCAGCCAGGCTAGCTTGAATCCAGTGGCAGAGTGAGCAAGGGACCCACGTCTGGGCATACCCTGCCAACTTAGGGCGAACAAAGCGATACCAAAGGGGATGATGGACGGAGCGTTTGAGCAAATCAAACACTCACCCCCAGTCAACTGATCTGGGTTTAATCCATCATCATTCTTTAGCTCACTCCACCACCCCAGTTCAGACATGGCCATATGCAAATCAGTCTGACCCTGTGCCTCATGGGAACAGTCCAGCCCGAACTGCCAAGCCATGTCTTCCCTGGACCGGAAACAAGCATCCTGGGACCGGTTTCTGGCTAATCAGCCGTCATCAGCCAGGCTAGCTTGAATCCAGTGGCAGAGTGAGCAAGGGACCCACGTCTGGGCATACCCTGCCAACTTAGGGCGAACAAAGCGATACCAAAGGGGATGATGGACGGAGCGTTTGAGCAAATCAAACACTCACCCCCAGTCAACTGATCTGGGTTTAATCCATCATCCTTCTTTAGCTCACTCCACCACCCCAGTTCAGACATGGCCATATGCAAATCAGTCTGACCCTGTGCCTCATGGGAACAGTCCAGCCCGAACTGCCAAGCCATGTCTTCCCTGGACCGGAAACAAGCATCCTGGGACCGGTTTCTGCTAATCAGCCGTCATCAGCCAGGCTAGCTTGAATCCAGTGGCAGAGTGAGCAAGGGACCCACGTCTGGGCATACCCTGCCAACTTAGGGCGAACAAAGCGATACCAAAGGGGATGATGGACGGAGCGTTTGAGCAAATCAAACACTCACCCCCAGTCAACTGATCTGGGTTTAATCCATCATCATTCTTTAGCTCACTCCACCACCCCAGTTCAGACATGGCCATATGCAAATCAGTCTGACCCTGTGCCTCATGGGAACAGTCCAGCCCGAACTGCCAAGCCATGTCTTCCCTGGACCGGAAACAAGCATCCTGGGACCGGTTTCTGGCTAATCAGCCGTCATCAGCCAGGCTAGCTTGAATCCAGTGGCAGAGTGAGCAAGGGACCCACGTCTGGGCATACCCTGCCAACTTAGGGTGAACAAAGCGATACCAAAGGGGATGATGGACGGAGCGTTTGAGCAAATCAAACACTCACCCCCAGTCAACTGATCTGGGTTTAATCCATCATCATTCTTTAGCTCACTCCACCACCCCAGTTCAGACATGGCCATATGCAAATCAGTCTGACCCTGTGCCTCATGGGAACAGTCCAGCCCGAACTGCCAAGCCATGTCTTCCCTGGACCGGAAACAAGCATCCTGGGACCGGTTTCTGGCTAATCAGCCGTCATCGGCCAGGCTAGCTTGAATCCAGTGGCAGAGTGAGCAAGGGACCCACGTCTGGGCATACCCTGCCAACTTAGGGCGAACAAAGCGATACCAAAGGGGATGATGGACGGAGCGGATCTGGCTTGGCAGTTCGGTCTGGACTGTTCCCATGAGGCACAGGGTCAAGACTGATTTGCATATGGCTATGTCTGAACTGGGGTGGCGTGGTGAAGCAAAATAACGATGGATTAAACCCAGATCTGTGACTGGGGGTGAATGTTTGCCAATGTGCAGCATTCCGTCCATAATCTTGTGTTTTTTGCATTTCACCCTAAGTGGGACGGGTATGCCCAGACGTGGGTCCCGTGCTCACTACGCCACTGGAGTCAAGCTATCCTGGCTGATGAAGGCTGATAGCCTGAAACCGGTCCTAGGATGCTTGATTCCGGTCCAGGGAAGACATGGCTTGGCAGTTCGGTCTGGACTGTTCCCATGAGGCACAGGGTCAAGACTGATTTGCATATGGCTATGTCTGAACTGGGGTGGCGTGGTGAAGCAAAATAACGATGGATTAAACCCAGATCTGTGACTGGGGGTGAATGTTTGCCAATGTGCAGCATTCCGTCCATTATCTTGTGTGTTTTGCATTTCGCCCTAAGTGGGAAGGGTATGCCCAGATGTGGGTCCCGTGCTCACTACGCCACTGGAGTCCAGCTATCCTGGCTGATGAAGGCTGATAGCCCGAAACCGGTCCTAGGATGCTTGATTCCGGTCCAGGGAAGACATGGCTTGGCAGTTCGGTCTGGACTATTCCCATGAGGCACAGGGTCAAGACTGATTTGCATATGGCTATGTCTGAACTGGGGTGGCGTGGTGAAGCAAAATAACGATGGATTAAACCCAGATCTGTGACTGGGAGTGAATGTTTGCCAATGTGCAGCATTCCGTCCATCATCTTGTGTGTTTTGCATTTCGCCCTAAGTGGGAAGGGTATGCCCAGATGTGGGTCCCGTGCTCACGACGCCACTGGAGTCAAGCTATCCTGGCTGATGAAGGCTGATAGCCTGAAACCGGTCCTAGGATGCTTGATTCCGGTCCAGGGAAGACATGGCTTGGCAGTTCGGTCTGGACTGTTCCCATGAGGCACAGGGTCAAGACTGATTTGCATATGGCTATGTCTGAACTGGGGTGGCGTGGTGAAGCAAAATAACGATGGATTAAACCCAGATCTGTGACTGGGGGTGAATGTTTGCCAATGTGCAGCATTCCGTCCATCATCTTGTGTGTTTTGCATTTCGCCCTAAGTGGGAAGGGTATGCCCAGACGTGGGTCCCGTGCTCACTACGCCACTGGAGTCAAGCTATCCTGGCTGATGAAGGCTGATAGCCTGAAACCGGTCCTAGGATGCTTGATTCCGCTCCAGGGAAGACATGGCTTGGCAGTTCGGTCTGGACTGTTCCCATGAGGCACAGGGTCAAGACTGATTTGCATATGGCTATGTCTGAACTGGGGTGGCGTGGTGAAGCAAAATAACGATGGATTAAACCCAGATCTGTGACTGGGGGTGAATGTTTGCCAATGTGCAGCATTCCGTCCATCATCTTGTGTGTTTTGCATTTCGCCCTAAGTGGGAAGGGTATGCCCAGACGTGGGTCCCGTGCTCACTACGCCACTGGAGTCAAGCTATCCTGGCTGATGAAGGCTGATAGCCTGAAACCGGTCCTAGGATGCTTGATTCCGGTCCAGGGAAGACATGGCTTGGCAGTTCGGTCTGGACTGTTCCCATGAGGCACAGGGTCAAGACTGATTTGCATATGGCTATGTCTGAACTGGGGTGGCGTGGTGAAGCAAAATAACGATGGATTAAACCCAGATCTGTGACTGGGGGTGAATGTTTGCCAATGTGCAGCATTCCGTCCATCATCTTGTGTGTTTTGCATTTCGCCCTAAGTGGGAAGGGTATGCCCAGACGTGGGTCCCGTGCTCACTACGCCACTGGAGTCAAGCTATCCTGGCTGATGAAGGCTGATAGCCTGAAACCGGTCCTAGGATGCTTGATTCCGGTCCAGGGAAGACATGGCTTGGCAGTTCGGTCTGGACTGTTCCCATGAGGCACAGGGTCAAGACTGATTTGCATATGGCTATGTCTGAACTGGGGGTGGCGTGGTGAAGCAAAATAACGATGGATTAAACCCAGATCTGTGACTGGGGGTGAATGTTTGCCAATGTGCAGCATTCCGTCCATCATCTTGTGTGTTTTGCATTTCGCCCTAAGTGGGAAGGGTATGCCCAGACGTGGGTCCCGTGCTCACTACGCCACTGGAGTCAAGCTATCCTGGCTGATGAAGGCTGATAGCCTGAAACCGGTCCTAGGATGCTTGATTCCGGTCCAGGGAAGACATGGCTTGGCAGTTCGGTCTGGACTGTTCCCATGAGGCACAGGGTCAAGACTGATTTGCATATGGCTATGTCTGAACTGGGGTGGCGTGGTGAAGCAAAATAACGATGGATTAAACCCAGATCTGTGACTGGGGGTGAATGTTTGCCAATGTGCAGCATTCCGTCCATCATCTTGTGTGTTTTGCATTTCGCCCTAAGTGGGAAGGGTATGCCCAGACGTGGGTCCCGTGCTCACTACGCCACTGGAGTCAAGCTATCCTGGCTGATGAAGGCTGATAGCCTGAAACCGGTCCTAGGATGCTTGATTCCGGTCCAGGGAAGACATGGCTTGGCAGTTCGGTCTGGACTGTTCCCATGAGGCACAGGGTCAAGACTGATTTGCATATGGCTATGTCTGAACTGGGGTGGCGTGGTGAAGCAAAATAACGATGGATTAAACCCAGATCTGTGACTGGGGGTGAATGTTTGCCAATGTGCAGCATTCCGTCCATCATCTTGTGTGTTTTGCATTTCGCCCTAAGTGGGAAGGGTATGCCCAGACGTGGGTCCCGTGCTCACTACGCCACTGGAGTCAAGCTATCCTGGCTGATGAAGGCTGATAGCCTGAAACCGGTCCTAGGATGCTTGATTCCGGTCCAGGGAAGACATGGCTTGGCAGTTCGGTCTGGACTGTTCCCATGAGGCACAGGGTCAAGACTGATTTGCATATGGCTATGTCTGAACTGGGGTGGCGTGGTGAAGCAAAATAACGATGGATTAAACCCAGATCTGTGACTGGGGGTGAATGTTTGCCAATGTGCAGCATTCCGTCCATCATCTTGTGTGTTTTGCATTTCGCCCTAAGTGGGAAGGGTATGCCCAGACGTGGGTCCCGTGCTCACTACGCCACTGGAGTCAAGCTATCCTGGCTGATGAAGGCTGATAGCCTGAAACCGGTCCTAGGATGCTTGATTCCGGTCCAGGGAAGACATGGCTTGGCAGTTCGGTCTGGACTGTTCCCATGAGGCACAGGGTCAAGACTGATTTGCATATGGCTATGTCTGAACTGGGGTGGCGTGGTGAAGCAAAATAACGATGGATTAAACCCAGATCTGTGACTGGGGGTGAATGTTTGCCAATGTGCAGCATTCCGTCCATCATCTTGTGTGTTTTGCATTTCGCCCTAAGTGGGAAGGGTATGCCCAGACGTGGGTCCCGTGCTCACTACGCCACTGGAGTCAAGCTATCCTGGCTGATGAAGGCTGATAGCCTGAAACCGGTCCTAGGATGCTTGATTCCGCTCCAGGGAAGACATGGCCTGGCAGTTCGGTCTGGACTGTTCCCATGAGGCACAGGGTCAAGACTGATTTGCATATGGCTATGTCTGAACTGGGGTGGCGTGGTGAAGCAAAATAACGATGGATTAAACCCAGATCTGTGACTGGGGGTGAATGTTTGCCAATGTGCAGCATTCCGTCCATCATCTTGTGTGTTTTGCATTTCGCCCTAAGTGGGAAGGGTATGCCCAGACGTGGGTCCCGTGCTCACTACGCCACTGGAGTCAAGCTATCCTGGCTGATGAAGGCTGATAGCCTGAAACCGGTCCTAGGATGCTTGATTCCGGTCCAGGGAAGACATGGCTTGGCAGTTCGGTCTGGACTGTTCCCATGAGGCACAGGGTCAAGACTGATTTGCATATGGCTATGTCTGAACTGGGGTGGCGTGGTGAAGCAAAATAACGATGGATTAAACCCAGATCTGTGACTGGGGGTGAATGTTTGCCAATGTGCAGCATTCCGTCCATCATCTTGTGTGTTTTGCATTTCGCCCTAAGTGGGAAGGGTATGCCCAGACGTGGGTCCCGTGCTCACTACGCCACTGGAGTCAAGCTATCCTGGCTGATGAAGGCTGATAGCCTGAAACCGGTCCTAGGATGCTTGATTCCGGTCCAGGGAAGACATGGCTTGGCAGTTCGGTCTGGACTGTTCCCATGAGGCACAGGGTCAAGACTGATTTGCATATGGCTATGTCTGAACTGGGGTGGCGTGGTGAAGCAAAATAACGATGGATTAAACCCAGATCTGTGACTGGGGGTGAATGTTTGCCAATGTGCAGCATTCCGTCCATCATCTTGTGTGTTTTGCATTTCGCCCTAAGTGGGAAGGGTATGCCCAGACGTGGGTCCCGTGCTCACTACGCCACTGGAGTCAAGCTATCCTGGCTGATGAAGGCTGATAGCCTGAAACCGGTCCTAGGATGCTTGATTCCGGTCCAGGGAAGACATGGCTTGGCAGTTCGGTCTGGACTGTTCCCATGAGGCACAGGGTCAAGACTGATTTGCATATGGCTATGTCTGAACTGGGGTGGCGTGGTGAAGCAAAATAACGATGGATTAAACCCAGATCTGTGACTGGGGGTGAATGTTTGCCAATGTGCAGCATTCCGTCCATCATCTTGTGTGTTTTGCATTTCGCCCTAAGTGAGAAGGGTATGCCCAGACGTGGGTCCCGTGCTCACTACGCCACTGGAGTCCAGCTATCCTGGCTGATGAAGGCTGATAGCCTGAAACCGGTCCTAGGATGCTTGATTCCGGTCCAGAGAAGACATGGCTTGGCAGTTCGGTCTGGACTGTTCCCATGAGGCACAGGGTCAAGACTGATTTGCATATGGCTATGTCTGAACTGGGGTGGCGTGGTGAAGCAAAATAACGATGGATTAAACCCAGATCTGTGACTGGGGGTGAATGTTTGCCAATGTGCAGCATTCCGTCCATCATCTTGTGTGTTTTGCATTTCGCCCTAAGTGGGAAGGGTATGCCCAGACGTGGGTCCCGTGCTCACGACGCCACTGGAGTCAAGCTATCCTGGCTGATGAAGGCTGATAGCCTGAAACCGGTCCTAGGATGCTTGATTCCGGTCCAGGGAAGACATGGCTTGGCAGTTCGGTCTGGACTGTTCCCATGAGGCACAGGGTCAAGACTGATTTGCATATGGCTATGTCTGAACTGGGGTGGCGTGGTGAAGCAAAATAACGATGGATTAAACCCAGATCTGTGACTGGGGGTGAATGTTTGCCAATGTGCAGCATTCCGTCCATCATCTTGTGTGTTTTGCATTTCGCCCTAAGTGGGAAGGGTATGCCCAGACGTGGGTCCCGTGCTCACTACGCCACTGGAGTCAAGCTATCCTGGCTGATGAAGGCTGATAGCCTGAAACCGGTCCTAGGATGCTTGATTCCGGTCCAGGGAAGACATGGCTTGGCAGTTCGGTCTGGACTGTTCCCATGAGGCACAGGGTCAAGACTGATTTGCATATGGCTATGTCTGAACTGGGGTGGCGTGGTGAAGCAAAATAACGATGGATTAAACCCAGATCTGTGACTGGGGGTGAATGTTTGCCAATGTGCAGCATTCCGTCCATCATCTTGTGTGTTTTGCATTTCGCCCTAAGTGGGAAGGGTATGCCCAGACGTGGGTCCCGTGCTCACTACGCCACTGGAGTCAAGCTATCCTGGCTGATGAAGGCTGATAGCCTGAAACCGGTCCTAGGATGCTTGATTCCGGTCCAGGGAAGACATGGCTTGGCAGTTCGGTCTGGACTGTTCCCATGAGGCACAGGGTCAAGACTGATTTGCATATGGCTATGTCTGAACTGGGGTGGCGTGGTGAAGCAAAATAACGATGGATTAAACCCAGATCTGTGACTGGGGGTGAATGTTTGCCAATGTGCAGCATTCCGTCCATCATCTTGTGTGTTTTGCATTTCGCCCTAAGTGGGAAGGGTATGCCCAGACGTGGGTCCCGTGCTCACTACGCCACTGGAGTCAAGCTATCCTGGCTGATGAAGGCTGATAGCCTGAAACCGGTCCTAGGATGCTTGATTCCGGTCCAGGGAAGACATGGCTTGGCAGTTCGGTCTGGACTGTTCCCATGAGGCACAGGGTCAAGACTGATTTGCATATGGCTATGTCTGAACTGGGGTGGCGTGGTGAAGCAAAATAACGATGGATTAAACCCAGATCTGTGACTGGGGGTGAATGTTTGCCAATGTGCAGCATTCCGTCCATCATCTTGTGTGTTTTGCATTTCGCCCTAAGTGGGAAGGGTATGCCCAGACGTGGGTCCCGTGCTCACTACGCCACTGGAGTCAAGCTATCCTGGCTGATGAAGGCTGATAGCCTGAAACCGGTCCTAGGATGCTTGATTCCGGTCCAGGGAAGACATGGCTTGGCAGTTCGGTCTGGACTGTTCCCATGAGGCACAGGGTCAAGACTGATTTGCATATGGCTATGTCTGAACTGGGGTGGCGTGGTGAAGCAAAATAACGATGGATTAAACCCAGATCTGTGACTGGGGGTGAATGTTTGCCAATGTGCAGCATTCCGTCCATCATCTTGTGTGTTTTGCATTTCGCCCTAAGTGGGAAGGGTATGCCCAGACGTGGGTCCCGTGCTCACTACGCCACTGGAGTCAAGCTATCCTGGCTGATGAAGGCTGATAGCCTGAAACCGGTCCTAGGATGCTTGATTCCGGTCCAGGGAAGACATGGCTTGGCAGTTCGGTCTGGACTGTTCCCATGAGGCACAGGGTCAAGACTGATTTGCATATGGCTATGTCTGAACTGGGGTGGCGTGGTGAAGCAAAATAACGATGGATTAAACCCAGATCTGTGACTGGGGGTGAATGTTTGCCAATGTGCAGCATTCCGTCCATCATCTTGTGTGTTTTGCATTTCGCCCTAAGTGGGAAGGGTATGCCCAGACGTGGGTCCCGTGCTCACTACGCCACTGGAGTCAAGCTATCCTGGCTGATGAAGGCTGATAGCCTGAAACCGGTCCTAGGATGCTTGATTCCGGTCCAGGGAAGACATGGCTTGGCAGTTCGGTCTGGACTGTTCCCATGAGGCACAGGGTCAAGACTGATTTGCATATGGCTATGTCTGAACTGGGGTGGCGTGGTGAAGCAAAATAACGATGGATTAAACCCAGATCTGTGACTGGGGGTGAATGTTTGCCAATGTGCAGCATTCCGTCCATCATCTTGTGTGTTTTGCATTTCGCCCTAAGTGGGAAGGGTATGCCCAGACGTGGGTCCCGTGCTCACTACGCCACTGGAGTCAAGCTATCCTGGCTGATGAAGGCTGATAGCCTGAAACCGGTCCTAGGATGCTTGATTCCGGTCCAGGGAAGACATGGCTTGGCAGTTCGGTCTGGACTGTTCCCATGAGGCACAGGGTCAAGACTGATTTGCATATGGCTATGTCTGAACTGGGGTGGCGTGGTGAAGCAAAATAACGATGGATTAAACCCAGATCTGTGACTGGGGGTGAATGTTTGCCAATGTGCAGCATTCCGTCCATCATCTTGTGTGTTTTGCATTTCGCCCTAAGTGGGAAGGGTATGCCCAGACGTGGGTCCCGTGCTCACTACGCCACTGGAGTCAAGCTATCCTGGCTGATGAAGGCTGATAGCCTGAAACCGGTCCTAGGATGCTTGATTCCGGTCCAGGGAAGACATGGCTTGGCAGTTCGGTCTGGACTGTTCCCATGAGGCACAGGGTCAAGACTGATTTGCATATGGCTATGTCTGAACTGGGGTGGCGTGGTGAAGCAAAATAACGATGGATTAAACCCAGATCTGTGACTGGGGGTGAATGTTTGCCAATGTGCAGCATTCCGTCCATCATCTTGTGTGTTTTGCATTTCGCCCTAAGTGGGAAGGGTATGCCCAGACGTGGGTCCCGTGCTCACTACGCCACTGGAGTCAAGCTATCCTGGCTGATGAAGGCTGATAGCCTGAAACCGGTCCTAGGATGCTTGATTCCGGTCCAGGGAAGACATGGCTTGGCAGTTCGGTCTGGACTGTTCCCATGAGGCACAGGGTCAAGACTGATTTGCATATGGCTATGTCTGAACTGGGGTGGCGTGGTGAAGCAAAATAACGATGGATTAAACCCAGATCTGTGACTGGGGGTGAATGTTTGCCAATGTGCAGCATTCCGTCCATCATCTTGTGTGTTTTGCATTTCGCCCTAAGTGGGAAGGGTATGCCCAGACGTGGGTCCCGTGCTCACTACGCCACTGGAGTCAAGCTATCCTGGCTGATGAAGGCTGATAGCCTGAAACCGGTCCTAGGATGCTTGATTCCGGTCCAGGGAAGACATGGCTTGGCAGTTCGGTCTGGACTGTTCCCATGAGGCACAGGGTCAAGACTGATTTGCATATGGCTATGTCTGAACTGGGGTGGCGTGGTGAAGCAAAATAACGATGGATTAAACCCAGATCTGTGACTGGGGGTGAATGTTTGCCAATGTGCAGCATTCCGTCCATCATCTTGTGTGTTTTGCATTTCGCCCTAAGTGGGAAGGGTATGCCCAGACGTGGGTCCCGTGCTCACTACGCCACTGGAGTCAAGCTATCCTGGCTGATGAAGGCTGATAGCCTGAAACCGGTCCTAGGATGCTTGATTCCGGTCCAGGGAAGACATGGCTTGGCAGTTCGGTCTGGACTGTTCCCATGAGGCACAGGGTCAAGACTGATTTGCATATGGCTATGTCTGAACTGGGGTGGCGTGGTGAAGCAAAATAACGATGGATTAAACCCAGATCTGTGACTGGGGGTGAATGTTTGCCAATGTGCAGCATTCCGTCCATCATCTTGTGTGTTTTGCATTTCGCCCTAAGTGGGAAGGGTATGCCCAGACGTGGGTCCCGTGCTCACTACGCCACTGGAGTCAAGCTATCCTGGCTGATGAAGGCTGATAGCCTGAAACCGGTCCTAGGATGCTTGATTCCGGTCCAGGGAAGACATGGCTTGGCAGTTCGGTCTGGACTGTTCCCATGAGGCACAGGGTCAAGACTGATTTGCATATGGCTATGTCTGAACTGGGGTGGCGTGGTGAAGCAAAATAACGATGGATTAAACCCAGATCTGTGACTGGGGGTGAATGTTTGCCAATGTGCAGCATTCTGTCCATCATCTTGTGTGTTTTGCATTTCGCCCTAAGTGAGAAGGGTATGCCCAGATGTGGGTCCCGTGCTCACTACGCCACTGGAGTCCAGCTATCCTGGCTGATGAAGGCTGATAGCCCGAAACCGGTCCTAGGATGCTTGATTCCGGTCCAGAGAAGACATGGCTTGGCAGTTCGGTCTGGACTGTTCCCATGAGGCACAGGGTCAAGACTGATTTGCATATGGCTATGTCTGAACTGGGGTGGCGTGGTGAAGCAAAATAACGATGGATTAAACCCAGATCTGTGACTGGGGGTGAATGTTTGCCAATGTGCAGCATTCCGTCCATCATCTTGTGTGTTTTGCATTTCGCCCTAAGTGGGAAGGGTATGCCCAGATGTGGGTCCCGTGCTCACGACGCCACTGGAGTCAAGCTATCCTGGCTGATGAAGGCTGATAGCCTGAAACCGGTCCTAGGATGCTTGATTCCGGTCCAGGGAAGACATGGCTTGGCAGTTCGGTCTGGACTGTTCCCATGAGGCACAGGGTCAAGACTGATTTGCATATGGCTATGTCTGAACTGGGGTGGCGTGGTGAAGCAAAATAACGATGGATTAAACCCAGATCTGTGACTGGGGGTGAATGTTTGCCAATGTGCAGCATTCCGTCCATCATCTTGTGTGTTTTGCATTTCGCCCTAAGTGGGAAGGGTATGCCCAGACGTGGGTCCCGTGCTCACTACGCCACTGGAGTCAAGCTATCCTGGCTGATGAAGGCTGATAGCCTGAAACCGGTCCTAGGATGCTTGATTCCGGTCCAGGGAAGACATGGCTTGGCAGTTCGGTCTGGACTGTTCCCATGAGGCACAGGGTCAAGACTGATTTGCATATGGCTATGTCTGAACTGGGGTGGCGTGGTGAAGCAAAATAACGATGGATTAAACCCAGATCTGTGACTGGGGGTGAATGTTTGCCAATGTGCAGCATTCCGTCCATCATCTTGTGTGTTTTGCATTTCGCCCTAAGTGGGAAGGGTATGCCCAGACGTGGGTCCCGTGCTCACTACGCCACTGGAGTCAAGCTATCCTGGCTGATGAAGGCTGATAGCCTGAAACCGGTCCTAGGATGCTTGATTCCGGTCCAGGGAAGACATGGCTTGGCAGTTCGGTCTGGACTGTTCCCATGAGGCACAGGGTCAAGACTGATTTGCATATGGCTATGTCTGAACTGGGGTGGCGTGGTGAAGCAAAATAACGATGGATTAAACCCAGATCTGTGACTGGGGGTGAATGTTTGCCAATGTGCAGCATTCCGTCCATCATCTTGTGTGTTTTGCATTTCGCCCTAAGTGGGAAGGGTATGCCCAGACGTGGGTCCCGTGCTCACTACGCCACTGGAGTCAAGCTATCCTGGCTGATGAAGGCTGATAGCCTGAAACCGGTCCTAGGATGCTTGATTCCGGTCCAGGGAAGACATGGCTTGGCAGTTCGGTCTGGACTGTTCCCATGAGGCACAGGGTCAAGACTGATTTGCATATGGCTATGTCTGAACTGGGGTGGCGTGGTGAAGCAAAATAACGATGGATTAAACCCAGATCTGTGACTGAGGGTGAATGTTTGCCAATGTGCAGCATTCCGTCGATCATCTTGTGTGTTTTGCATTTCGCCCTAAGTGGGAAGGGTATGCCCAGACGTGGGTCCCGTGCTCACTACGCCACTGGAGTCAAGCTATCCTGGCTGATGAAGGCTGATAGCCTGAAACCGGTCCTAGGATGCTTGATTCCGGTCCAGGGAAGACATGGCCTGGCAGTTCGGTCTGGACTGTTCCCATGAGGCACAGGGTCAAGACTGATTTGCATATGGCTATGTCTGAACTGGGGTGGCGTGGTGAAGCAAAATAACGATGGATTAAACCCAGATCTGTGACTGGGGGTGAATGTTTGCCAATGTGCAGCATTCCGTCCATCATCTTGTGTGTTTTGCATTTCGCCCTAAGTGGGAAGGGTATGCCCAGACGTGGGTCCCGTGCTCACTACGCCACTGGAGTCAAGCTATCCTGGCTGATGAAGGCTGATAGCCTGAAACCGGTCCTAGGATGCTTGATTCCGGTCCAGGGAAGACATGGCTTGGCAGTTCGGTCTGGACTGTTCCCATGAGGCACAGGGTCAAGACTGATTTGCATATGGCTATGTCTGAACTGGGGTGGCGTGGTGAAGCAAAATAACGATGGATTAAACCCAGATCTGTGACTGGGGGTGAATGTTTGCCAATGTGCAGCATTCCGTCCATCATCTTGTGTGTTTTGCATTTCGCCCTAAGTGGGAAGGGTATGCCCAGATGTGGGTCCCGTGCTCACTACGCCACTGGAGTCAAGCTATCCTGGCTGATGAAGGCTGATAGCCTGAAACCGGTCCTAGGATGCTTGATTCCGGTCCAGGGAAGACATGGCTTGGCAGTTCGGTCTGGACTGTTCCCATGAGGCACAGGGTCAAGACTGATTTGCATATGGCTATGTCTGAACTGGGGTGGCGTGGTGAAGCAAAATAACGATGGATTAAACCCAGATCTGTGACTGGGGGTGAATGTTTGCCAATGTGCAGCATTCCGTCCATCATCTTGTGTGTTTTGCATTTCGCCCTAAGTGGGAAGGGTATGCCCAGACGTGGGTCCCGTGCTCACTACGCCACTGGAGTCAAGCTATCCTGGCTGATGAAGGCTGATAGCCTGAAACCAGTCCTAGGATGCTTGATTCCGGTCCAGGGAAGACATGGCTTGGCAGTTCGGTCTGGACTGTTCCCATGAGGCACAGGGTCAAGACTGATTTGCATATGGCTATGTCTGAACTGGGGTGGCGTGGTGAAGCAAAATAACGATGGATTAAACCCAGATCTGTGACTGGGGGTGAATGTTTGCCAATGTGCAGCATTCCGTCCATCATCTTGTGTGTTTTGCATTTCGCCCTAAGTGGGAAGGGTATGCCCAGACGTGGGTCCCGTGCTCACTACGCCACTGGAGTCAAGCTATCCTGGCTGATGAAGGCTGATAGCCTGAAACCGGTCCTAGGATGCTTGATTCCGGTCCAGGGAAGACATGGCTTGGCAGTTCGGTCTGGACTGTTCCCATGAGGCACAGGGTCAAGACTGATTTGCATATGGCTATGTCTGAACTGGGGTGGCGTGGTGAAGCAAAATAACGATGGATTAAACCCAGATCTGTGACTGGGGGTGAATGTTTGCCAATGTGCAGCATTCCGTCCATCATCTTGTGTGTTTTGCATTTCGCCCTAAGTGGGAAGGGTATGCCCAGACGTGGGTCCCGTGCTCACTACGCCACTGGAGTCAAGCTATCCTGGCTGATGAAGGCTGATAGCCTGAAACCGGTCCTAGGATGCTTGATTCCGGTCCAGGGAAGACATGGCTTGGCAGTTCGGTCTGGACTGTTCCCATGAGGCACAGGGTCAAGACTGATTTGCATATGGCTATGTCTGAACTGGGGTGGCGTGGTGAAGCAAAATAACGATGGATTAAACCCAGATCTGTGACTGGGGGTGAATGTTTGCCAATGTGCAGCATTCCGTCCATCATCTTGTGTGTTTTGCATTTCGCCCTAAGTGGGAAGGGTATGCCCAGACGTGGGTCCCGTGCTCACTACGCCACTGGAGTCAAGCTATCCTGGCTGATGAAGGCTGATAGCCTGAAACCGGTCCTAGGATGCTTGATTCCGGTCCAGGGAAGACATGGCTTGGCAGTTCGGTCTGGACTGTTCCCATGAGGCACAGGGTCAAGACTGATTTGCATATGGCTATGTCTGAACTGGGGTGGCGTGGTGAAGCAAAATAACGATGGATTAAACCCAGATCTGTGACTGGGGGTGAATGTTTGCCAATGTGCAGCATTCCGTCCATCATCTTGTGTGTTTTGCATTTCGCCCTAAGTGGGAAGGGTATGCCCAGATGTGGGTCCCGTGCTCACTACGCCACTGGAGTCCAGCTATCCTGGCTGATGAAGGCTGATAGCCCGAAACCGGTCCTAGGATGCTTGATTCCGGTCCAGGGAAGACATGGCTTGGCAGTTCGGTCTGGACTGTTCCCATGAGGCACAGGGTCAAGACTGATTTGCATATGGCTATGTCTGAACTGGGAGTGGCGTGGTGAAGCAAAATAACGATGGATTAAACCCAGATCTGTGACTGGGGGTGAATGTTTGCCAATGTGCAGCATTCCGTCCATCATCTTGTGTGTTTTGCATTTCGCCCTAAGTGGGAAGGGTATGCCCAGACGTGGGTCCCGTGCTCACTACGCCACTGGAGTCAAGCTATCCTGGCTGATGAAGGCTGATAGCCTGAAACCGGTCCTAGGATGCTTGATTCCGGTCCAGGGAAGACATGGCTTGGCAGTTTGGTCTGGACTGTTCCCATGAGGCACAGGGTCAAGACTGATTTGCATATGGCTATGTCTGAACTGGGGTGGCGTGGTGAAGCAAAATAACGATGGATTAAACCCAGATCTGTGACTGGGGGTGAATGTTTGCCAATGTGCAGCATTCCGTCCATCATCTTGTGTGTTTTGCATTTCGCCCTAAGTGGGAAGGGTATGCCCAGACGTGGGTCCCGTGCTCACTACGCCACTGGAGTCAAGCTATCCTGGCTGATGAAGGCTGATAGCCTGAAACCGGTCCTAGGATGCTTGATTCCGGTCCAGGGAAGACATGGCTTGGCAGTTCGGTCTGGACTGTTCCCATGAGGCACAGGGTCAAGACTGATTTGCATATGGCTATGTCTGAACTGGGGTGGCGTGGTGAAGCAAAATAACGATGGATTAAACCCAGATCTGTGACTGGGGGTGAATGTTTGCCAATGTGCAGCTTTCCGTCCATCATCTTGTGTGTTTTGCATTTCGCCCTAAGTGGGAAGGGTATGCCCAGACGTGGGTCCCGTGCTCACTACGCCACTGGAGTCAAGCTATCCTGGCTGATGAAGGCTGATAGCCTGAAACCGGTCCTAGGATGCTTGATTCCGGTCCAGGGAAGACATGGCTTGGCAGTTCGGTCTGGACTGTTCCCATGAGGCACAGGGTCAAGACTGATTTGCATATGGCTATGTCTGAACTGGGGTGGCGTGGTGAAGCAAAATAACGATGGATTAAACCCAGATCTGTGACTGGGGGTGAATGTTTGCCAATGTGCAGCATTCCGTCCATCATCTTGTGTGTTTTGCATTTCGCCCTAAGTGGGAAGGGTATGCCCAGACGTGGGTCCCGTGCTCACTACGCCACTGGAGTCAAGCTATCCTGGCTGATGAAGGCTGATAGCCTGAAACCGGTCCTAGGATGCTTGATTCCGGTCCAGGGAAGACATGGCTTGGCAGTTCGGTCTGGACTGTTCCCATGAGGCACAGGGTCAAGACTGATTTGCATATGGCTATGTCTGAACTGGGGTGGCGTGGTGAAGCAAAATAACGATGGATTAAACCCAGATCTGTGACTGGGGGTGAATGTTTGCCAATGTGCAGCATTCCGTCCATCATCTTGTGTGTTTTGCATTTCGCCCTAAGTGGGAAGGGTATGCCCAGACGTGGGTCCCGTGCTCACTACGCCACTGGAGTCAAGCTATCCTGGCTGATGAAGGCTGATAGCCTGAAACCGGTCCTAGGATGCTTGATTCCGGTCCAGGGAAGACATGGCTTGGCAGTTCGGTCTGGACTGTTCCCATGAGGCACAGGGTCAAGACTGATTTGCATATGGCTATGTCTGAACTGGGGTGGCGTGGTGAAGCAAAATAACGATGGATTAAACCCAGATCTGTGACTGGGGGTGAATGTTTGCCAATGTGCAGCATTCCGTCCATCATCTTGTGTGTTTTGCATTTCGCCCTAAGTGGGAAGGGTTTGCCCAGACGTGGGTCCCGTGCTCACTACGCCACTGGAGTCAAGCTATCCTGGCTGATGAAGGCTGATAGCCTGAAACCGGTCCTAGGATGCTTGATTCCGGTCCAGGGAAGACATGGCTTGGCAGTTCGGTCTGGACTGTTCCCATGAGGCACAGGGTCAAGACTGATTTGCATATGGCTATGTCTGAACTGGGGTGGCGTGGTGAAGCAAAATAACGATGGATTAAACCCAGATCTGTGACTGGGGGTGAATGTTTGCCAATGTGCAGCATTCCGTCCATCATCTTGTGTGTTTTGCATTTCGCCCTAAGTGGGAAGGGTATGCCCAGACGTGGGTCCCGTGCTCACTACGCCACTGGAGTCAAGCTATCCTGGCTGATGAAGGCTGATAGCCTGAAACCGGTCCTAGGATGCTTGATTCCGGTCCAGGGAAGACATGGCCTGGCAGTTCGGTCTGGACTGTTCCCATGAGGCACAGGGTCAAGACTGATTTGCATATGGCTATGTCTGAACTGGGGTGGCGTGGTGAAGCAAAATAACGATGGATTAAACCCAGATCTGTGACTGGGGGTGAATGTTTGCCAATGTGCAGCATTCCGTCCATCATCTTGTGTGTTTTGCATTTCGCCCTAAGTGGGAAGGGTATGCCCAGACGTGGGTCCCGTGCTCACTACGCCACTGGAGTCAAGCTATCCTGGCTGATGAAGGCTGATAGCCTGAAACCGGTCCTAGGATGCTTGATTCCGGTCCAGGGAAGACATAGCTTGGCAGTTCGGTCTGGACTGTTCCCATGAGGCACAGGGTCAAGACTGATTTGCATATGGCTATGTCTGAACTGGGGTGGCGTGGTGAAGCAAAATAACGATGGATTAAACCCAGATCTGTGACTGGGGGTGAATGTTTGCCAATGTGCAGCATTCCGTCCATCATCTTGTGTGTTTTGCATTTCGCCCTAAGTGGGAAGGGTATGCCCAGACGTGGGTCCCGTGCTCACTACGCCACTGGAGTCAAGCTATCCTGGCTGATGAAGGCTGATAGCCTGAAACCGGTCCTAGGATGCTTGATTCCGGTCCAGGGAAGACATGGCTTGGCAGTTCGGTCTGGACTGTTCCCATGAGGCACAGGGTCAAGACTGATTTGCATATGGCTATGTCTGAACTGGGGTGGCGTGGTGAAGCAAAATAACGATGGATTAAACCCAGATCTGTGACTGGGGGTGAATGTTTGCCAATGTGCAGCATTCCGTCCATCATCTTGTGTGTTTTGCATTTCGCCCTAAGTGGGAAGGGTATGCCCAGACGTGGGTCCCGTGCTCACTACGCCACTGGAGTCAAGCTATCCTGGCTGATGAAGGCTGATAGCCTGAAACCGGTCCTAGGATGCTTGATTCCGGTCCAGGGAAGACATGGCTTGGCAGTTCGGTCTGGACTGTTCCCATGAGGCACAGGGTCAAGACTGATTTGCATATGGCTATGTCTGAACTGGGGTGGCGTGGTGAAGCAAAATAACGATGGATTAAACCCAGATCTGTGACTGGGGGTGAATGTTTGCCAATGTGCAGCATTCCGTCCATCATCTTGTGTGTTTTGCATTTCGCCCTAAGTGGGAAGGGTATGCCCAGACGTGGGTCCCGTGCTCACTACGCCACTGGAGTCAAGCTATCCTGGCTGATGAAGGCTGATAGCCTGAAACCGGTCCTAGGATGCTTGATTCCGGTCCAGGGAAGACATGGCTTGGCAGTTCGGTCTGGACTGTTCCCATGAGGCACAGGGTCAAGACTGATTTGCATATGGCTATGTCTGAACTGGGGTGGCGTGGTGAAGCAAAATAACGATGGATTAAACCCAGATCTGTGACTGGGGGTGAATGTTTGCCAATGTGCAGCATTCCGTCCATCATCTTGTGTGTTTTGCATTTCGCCCTAAGTGGGAAGGGTATGCCCAGACGTGGGTCCCGTGCTCACTACGCCACTGGAGTCAAGCTATCCTGGCTGATGAAGGCTAATAGCCTGAAACCGGTCCTAGGATGCTTGATTCCGGTCCAGGGAAGACATGGCTTGGCAGTTCGGTCTGGACTGTTCCCATGAGGCACAGGGTCAAGACTGATTTGCATATGGCTATGTCTGAACTGGGGTGGCGTGGTGAAGCAAAATAACGATGGATTAAACCCAGATCTGTGACTGGGGGTGAATGTTTGCCAATGTGCAGCATTCCGTCCATCATCTTGTGTGTTTTGCATTTCACCCTAAGTGGGAAGGGTATGCCCAGACGTGGGTCCCGTGCTCACTACGCCATTGGAGTCAAGCTATCCTGGCTGATGAAGGCTGATAGCCTGAAACCGGTCCTAGGATGCTTGATTCCGGTCCAGGGAAGACATGGCCTGGCAATTCGGTCTGGACTGTTCCCATGAGGCACAGGTTCAAGACTGAATTGCATATGGCTATGTCTGAACTGGGGTGGCGTGGTGAAGCAAAATAACGATGGATTAAACCCAGATCTGTGACTGGGGGTGAATGTTTGCCAATGTGCAGCATTCCGTCCATCATCTTGTGTGTTTTGCATTTCGCCCTAAGTGGGAAGGGTATGCCCAGACGTGGGTCCCGTGCTCACTACGCCACTGGAGTCAAGCTATCCTGGCTGATGAAGGCTGATAGCCTGAAACCGGTCCTAGGATGCTTGATTCCGGTCCAGGGAAGACATGGCTTGGCAGTTCGGTCTGGACTGTTCCCATGAGGCACAGGGTCAAGACTGATTTGCATATGGCTATGTCTGAACTGGGGTGGCGTGGTGAAGCAAAATAACGATGGATTAAACCCAGATCTGTGACTGGGGGTGAATGTTTGCCAATGTGCAGCATTCCGTCCATCATCTTGTGTGTTTTGCATTTCGCCCTAAGTGGGAAGGGTATGCCCAGACGTGGGTCCCGTGCTCACTACGCCACTGGAGTCAAGCTATCCTGGCTGATGAAGGCTGATAGCCTGAAACCGGTCCTAGGATGCTTGATTCCGGTCCAGGGAAGACATGGCTTGGCAGTTTGGTCTGGACTGTTCCCATGAGGCACAGGGTCAAGACTGATTTGCATATGGCTATGTCTGAACTGGGGTGGCGTGGTGAAGCAAAATAACGATGGATTAAACCCAGATCTGTGACTGGGGGTGAATGTTTGCCAATGTGCAGCATTCCGTCCATCATCTTGTGTGTTTTGCATTTCGCCCTAAGTGGGAAGGGTATGCCCAGACGTGGGTCCCGTGCTCACTACGCCACTGGAGTCAAGCTATCCTGGCTGATGAAGGCTGATAGCCTGAAACCGGTCCTAGGATGCTTGATTCCGGTCCAGGGAAGACATGGCTTGGCAGTTCGGTCTGGACTGTTCCCATGAGGCACAGGGTCAAGACTGATTTGCATATGGCTATGTCTGAACTGGGGTGGCGTGGTAAAGCAAAATAACGATGGATTAAACCCAGATCTGTGACTGGGGGTGAATGTTTGCCAATGTGCAGCATTCCGTCCATCATCTTGTGTGTTTTGCATGTGTTCAGTTATAGGCATCTTTTCTTCATCCATCTGGCAACTGCTTCCATTCCTTCTTGAGAGTTGTGTTTTGAGATGTTGGGTTTGTTGGATAGTGAGAGGATGAGTTGCGTGTCGTCTGCGTACGATACGATGTTGAGTCTGTGTGATCTGATGATGGAAGCGAGAGGGGCCATGTAGATGTTGAACAGGGTAGGGCTGATGGATGATCCTTGGGGGACTCCGTTGGTGGTTGGCGTGGGCTCCGAGATGAAGGGAGGTAGTCTGACCCGCTGCGTTCTGTCGGAGAGGAATGAGCAAATCCAGTTGAGGGCTTTGTTTTGGATTCCTGCATTGTGGAGTCTGCGGGCTAGGGTACAGTGTGAGACTGTGTCGAAGGCTGCGGAGAGGTCCAGGAGGATGAGGCCACCATCTCATCTCTGTTGAGGAGGGAGCGGATGTCCTCTGATGCGGCGATGAGGGCAGTCTTTGGGCTGTGATTCTTCCTGAAGCCTTATTGGAAGGAGTCGAGGATGTTGCTCTTGTCGGGGAAGGAGGAGAGTTAGCTGTTGACAGCTTTTTCAATGACTTTCACCGGATATGGAAGTAATGAGATCGGTCTGTAGTTCTTGAGGTCGGTGGGGTCCACCGATGGTTTCTTTAAGAGAGAATTGAGCTCTGCGTGTTTCCAGTTGTCTGGAAGGAGGCGGTCTCGAAGGCTCGGTGAATGATTCTTTGTAGCTCGGGGGCGATGATGTCTGCGGCTCTGTGGTGGATGTGGTGGGGGCAGGGGTCCGTGGGGGCCCCGGAGTGGGTGGTCCTCATGGTCTTTAGGGTGTCTTCGATGCTGAGGGCGGTCCAGCTGTCCAGCGTCAGCTGTGCGGTGCAGGAAGTGGTGGGTGTGGGTTCCTCATGGAGGTTGTTGTCGAAGTTGTCATAGATGGTCTTGATTTTGTGATGGAAGAAGGCGCTGAGTTTGTCGCAGAGGTCCTGGGAGGGTGGGGTGTCGGTGGACTCGCTGTTGGGTTGGGCGAACTCTTTGATGATGCCGAAGAGTTCCTTGCTGTTGTGTGCGTGGGCGGACATTCTGTCCTGGAGTGCTTTCTTCCTTGAGTGTCTGATGTGTTTGTGGTGGGCAGTGGTGGCTGTTTTATAGTTGTCGAGGTTCGCAGGGTTTTTGAGTTCCTCCATAGTTTTTTGAGATGTCTGCAGGTTCGTCTGTATTCCCGGAGTTCGGTGGAGAACCAGCTGGCCCTCTTGGCGCGAGGGTTGCAGGATTTCTTTAGGGGGTGATGGTGTTGGCACAGTCAGTGATCCATTTGTGTAGGGTGCGGGTGGCAGTGGTGGGGTCGTTGTCTGAGGCAGTGGGCGCGGAGCCGCTGAGGGTGGTGGTGAGCTGCTCGTTGGAGATCTTGTTCCAATTCCTGCGTTGGAGCTGGGGTGGGCGTCTGCGGGGGATGTTCGCTTTGTAGGTGAAGTGGACGCAGCAGTGGTCCGTCCATGGGAGTTCGGAGGTGTGGCTGAAGGAGATGGAGTTTCCTGCTGTGAAGATAGGGTCAAGGGTGTGTCCTGCTGAGTGCGTTGGTTCTGGTACGATCTGGTTGAGTCCAATGACGTGGAGGTTTTCCAGGAGGGAGATGGAGTTAGGGTCTTGGCGGTTGTTGAGGTGGAAGTTGAGGTCTCTCAGCAAAATGTTGTCGATGGAGGTGATGGCATGCGGTGGGATTATGTCTGTGATAGAGTCGGAGAAGGGTGCGCAGGGTCCGGGAGGTCCGGGAGGTCGGTAGATGAGGGTGCCTCGTAGGGTGGTAGTTGGGTTAACCTGTATCTTGAAGTGGAGGTGTTCCATAAGGTCTGTAGGCCCTTCGGTGTAGGTGCTAAGGCAGAGGTTGGCCTTGTGGACGATGGTGATGCCACCTCCAGGGAGGTTTGGGCGGTCCTTCTGGGTGATTTTGTATCCTTCGGGGATGGCAATCGCAATGTCGGGGCCCGAGGTGGCGCTTGTCCATTTTCGGTGAGAAAAACGTCAGGAGAGCTGCTGTCAAGGAGGTCCCAGATTCCCGTGGCGTGTCTGTGGAGGGAGCGGACGTTGAGGAGGATGCATTGCAGGGTTTGGCCTGCGGTGGAGATGTTGCTGAACGGCGGAGGTGGGTCCTGGGTTTTGGCGGTGTTGAAGGAGTGGTGGCAGTTTCGGCAGGTGAAGGGACCGTGGGTGTCCAGGGGAGAGGAGAGCTTGCAGTTGTTATTCTTCTTGCTGCTGTTGAGTGCGTGGAGATCCGCTGAACTGTAGCGTGGGTAGGTCGAAGGACCAGGGTTCCTGGCCCTGGTCGTGGTCGGGTCGCGGACGGGAGCAGACGGGCTTGCCTTTGGCGCGCCGGTGGCGTGGCCTCGCAGCAGCCTCCATTAAATAGAAGTCGGGGGAGGGCGGGACAGCTGGGAGGGGCCGCGGGGGCAGCAGCGGTGGGAACCGGCAGAAGGGGCAAGGACGCGGAGGGGAGAGAGAAGAATGGGTATTAAGGGGAACAGTAGAAATGAGGGGACAAAAGAAATGGGATAAGAGAAATGGAGCCAAATAGAATAAAATAGAGCCATAGGAATAAAATGAGAATTACGCCAGCTGAAAATCAGGTGCAGTCCAGGGCGAGGCCGGGGGCCTCGAACCGCGGTCTGTGCAGGTCAGAGGCAGAGCACTGCCTTGATGACCTGTGGAGCTGTGCGCTAGGAGAGCAGGAATCCAGAGATCTATATTTGTTGTACGTTATGGGTCTGCTTCCCATGTGTAACCAGGTGAGAAATCTATAGGTGTGATGATTCAAGCCTGTGGTGTTAAACTTTCCACTGTGTTTTTGTCCACTCGACATACACTTGTAGTTACTGCTTGTTTTTTTAACGTCGCAAGCCCCGGTTTGGGATTTTCTGTCAGGTTTTGACAATGATATCTGCCGCTTTCCAGAGTTTCGGGATGCTGCATTTATCAGCCTTGCCACTGGTGTGTCAATTTGCATTTCCTGCCCACACGTGTTCTTAAAAGAATCACACTGAAACTCTACTAGGCGCTATCTAAAAAGCGAGGATAGTCTGCTCGGCATGGATGTGCCTGGAATGATTCAGTTTGGAATGTTGCGCTGCACGAGGCTCTAAGCTCGCGCCAGTGCCCAAGCTGACAACAGCTTGGACAGACAGACAGAGGACAGACAGACAGATCTCTAGAGGTAGATCTTTTCAGCGCTGAAAGTCTTCCTTTGACAGCTCAGCGGGTACAGCGCCTGCTTAACAGACCTCCAGGAATGCCCTTTGGGATGAAGAACGCCCCTGGGGTGAAGAACGCCTTTGCCACATTCCAGAGGTTGGTCAAGCAGGTCATGGCTGGACAGGAGAACAAAGCAAACACAAGGAGATGATGGACGGAGCGCTGAAACTTTTACGACACTAATCCCCAGTCACAGATCTGAGTTGAATCCATCATCGTTCTTTAGCTCACTTCATCACCCCAGTTCAGACCCAGCTATATGCAAATCAGTCTTGACCCTGTGCCTTATGGGAACAGTTCAGCCCGAACTGCCAAGCCAGGTCTTCCCTGGACCAGAAACAAGCATCCTGGGGCCGGTTTTGGGATAACACCCCTCATCAGCCAGGCTAGCTTGAATCCAGTGGCAAAGTGAGCAAGGGACCCATGTCTGGCCATACCCTGCCAACTTAGGGCGAACAAAGCAAACACAAGGAGATGATGGACGGAGCGCTGAAACCTTTCAGACACTAACCCCAGTCACAGATCTGGGTTGAATTCATCATCGTTCTTTAGCTCACTTCGCCACCCCAGTTCAGACCCAGCTATATACAAATCAGTCTTACGCTGTGCCTCATGGGAACAGGCCAGCCCGAACTGCCAAGCTATGTCTTCCCTGAACCGGAAACAAGCATCCTGGGCCCAGTTTCGGGGTCACACCCCTCATCAGCCAGGCTAGAGAACTTCAGCGCCGCCCATCTGGACGACATTGCAGTTTTCAGTTCTAGCTGGGAGGCCCACTTGTGCCACCTCAAGGAAGTGCTTCAGGCTCTGCAGACGGCAGGCCTGACTATCAAGGCCAGTATGTGCCAGGTAGGGTAGGGTCAGTGGTCTACTTGGGTCATCAAGTAGGAGTAGGCAAGGTGCAGCCCCTTCGGGCTAAAATTTAAGCCATTCTGGCTTGAGAACCCCCCGACAGAGGTGAAGGCCTTCTTAGGCCTCACTGGCTATTACTGGAGATATGCCAATGAGAATGGCATCATTGTTGCCCCCTTGACAGAGCTGACTTCGAAGAAGCAGCCATGTTAGGTGATCTGGACATAGGAATGCCAGAAAGCTTTTGAGACCCTGAAGGAGGCCATGTGCTCTGCACCCATTCTCAAGGCCCCTGACTTCTCCCAAGAATTCATTGTGCAGACAGAAACCTCAGAGCATGGCATAGGGTTAGTTCTCTCACAGCTAATCGAACACGGCCTGTATCTGCCTGTAGCCTTAATCAGTAGGAGGTTACAGGGAAAAGAGGGGAGTGAAAAAGAGATGGAAGCCTTTGCTGTGATCTGGGTTCTGAAGAAGCTGAGATCATACCTGTTTGGAACTCACTTCCGGGTTCAGACAGACCACAGACCTCTCAGCTGTGCTACCCACTTCAGTAGCCCTTTAACCATGTCTCAGGCCTGTCACTGCAGAGCTTGTATGTGCAGTTAACCTGCCATATCGACCTGGCAAGATACATCTCTTGCCAGGCCTAAACCTTCCTTTTTTAATACATATAGGTCACCCCTAAGGTTGGGCCTGGACAGCCCAAGGGCAGGATGCAGTGTATTTAAAATGTTGGACATACTTTTAAGTTTTACATGTCCTGTTAGTGAAAAACTCTCCAGTCTCCAATAAAGTTTTCACTACTGCAAGGTCTATATCTCCCATTGCATAACATTGGTATTGCCTATTATATTTTATAAATGTAATTTCCAAATGGGAAGATATAACTGATACAAGTTTGGTGTCTCTGGATTCACATTTCAAAAAAATCTAAACTAATGGTGAAGTTGAATTTTAAATTGGAATTCTGAAAATGCCACTTTTAGGAAGTTGGCCTTTTCTTACTTTAGCCATTTGGTGCCTGCAGCCTGTCTCTGATCATATGACTGGGTGTAGCTGGCAGTTGGACTTTGTTAGACCTGTCATCTTTAGGGTGGTCTTCCCCCAACTTTTTGCATACTTACCTCCACTTTTTGCTGTATCTTTTTGTTGGCCTTTGGACTCTAAGTACTTTACCACTGCTAACCAGTGCTAAAGTGCATGTGCGTCTCTCCTAAACGTGGCAACATTTTTGTACACGTGATTGGCATATTTAGGTTACCTGTAAGTCCCTTGTTAAGTGGTATACCATATACCCAGAGCCTGTAATCTAAATGCTACCATTGGGCCTGTAACACTGATTGGGCCACCCACGCAAGTAGTCTTTCAAACCTGTCTCAGGCCTGCCATTGCAGGGCCTGTGTGTAGAGTTTACTGCCACTTCGACTTAGCATTTAAAACCACTTGCCAAGCCTTAAACCCCCCTTTTATTACACATTGGTCGCCCCAAAGTAGGCCCTATGTAGCCATAAGAGTAGGGTGCTGTGTAAGTAAAAGGTAGGACTTGTACTTTTAGGTTTTGCATGTCTGGTTGTGACAAACAGCTACATTCATTTTTCACTACTATGACGCCTACTCCTCTCATTGGCTAGCATTGGGAATTCCTTCAAAAACTTTTAATCTGTAATTTCTGGTAAGAAAGGAATAGCTAAATCATGTTTTATTTGGAAAGGTAATGATACATCCTCTTTAGTGGTAAAGTTGGATTTGACAGTACTGTTTTAGAATTGCCACTTTTAGAAAGTGGACATTTCTCTGCTCTTAACTCAGCTCTGTGTGCCTGCAGCCTGTCTCCAATACATATTTGGGTTGGGTGACTGATACACTTTGTGCATTCCCTTTAGACAGCCACAAACACAGGAATGGTGGATGTGACAGAGGACTCCTCTGCATTCTGACAGCTTCCCTGGGAAAGAAGGAGGAGTGGGAGCAAAAAGTTTTTTCTGAATAGGCAGTGTCCTACCCAAATGGCTGACTACCCCCCATATATAGCCTGGCAGGCAGGGCTGTGAAGAAAGGGGACCTGTGCACTTCAAGGAGCTGGTTTGAAGTCACCCCCTACTTCAAAGGCACATTTGGCATAAGTACTGAGGCACTGACTCTACCAAGACAGTACACTACTGGACCTGGGAAGAACTCTGCTGGTGTAAATACTGCTGTGCTGTAAGAATTGCCACTTTTCCTGGATTGACTGTTCTTAGGAACTGTTTCTCTGCTTTGCTTATCTGTCCGGCTGCCTGCTGATCTCTGCCCGGCTGAGGACAAGGACTGGACCCATCTCTCTTGAACCCAGAGTGACTCAAAGGGCCTGCTGGCTTGCCTCCTGTTTTGTGAAGTCTCAGGGACACAAAATACTTCTTGCAATTCTGCTGGTGCTTCTGGACTCTTCCATCTGTGAGTCTAGCCCTTGCCTGAGGTGCCCCCTCCAGTCCTGAGCCTCAGAAGTGGGTTCTGCAGCTGTTTTGCTACAAAACCGTGCATCATCACCTTTGCTTAGGTCGGAATCGATGCATCACCCTTCGATGCCAACGTGGAGGCTGTTCGATGACCGTGATTCTGCAACCTGCACGGCTCAACATCGACGCATTGCCTGCATCTCAACGGCACTTGACAACAACGCAGTGATCCAACTGCTTTGAAAAGATCGAAGCATCTTGCCCTCAGCATTGATGCCTTCCTCCATCCAAGGTACTTTTCTGCAGGACCTGCGTACGTCTCGTAGCCTGCCTGCCGTCCATTGTGGTGGGCCGAACTTTGTGTTCACCCCTGTCCCTCATGACCTAAAGTTGCCTTTTATCGCTCCTGACTTCTAAGCATTGTTTTTGGATTTAATCTTTAAAAGTTCATAGCTTGACTTCTACTGATTGGATCTTTATAGTTTTGGTCTTGATTTACTCAGATAAATATTCTTTATTTTTCTAAACCTGTGTGGGGTCTTGTTGTAGTGACTTCATTGTGTTTCTGTGTTTGTATGTGATGCACAAATACTTTGTACATTGCCTCTTAAGTTAAGCCTGCCTGCTCTGTGCCTAGCTACCAGAGTGTGAGCACAGATTAATTTAAAGTGTGTATCTAGCTTACCCTGACTAGGATTGTGGTCCCTTATTGGATAGGGTGCAAACCTCTGCCAACTAGAGACCCCATTTATAACATTGGTGATCAAAGGTGAGGATAGCATTGTTTGTGCAATACCATATAGTAATTCAGTGTTCACTATACATCTATACCTATGACCAATTCAAGCCTTTTTCAATTCTCCATGGTTGTTTTTTTGATTTTTCTTTTACATTATGTTTCACTCTGGAGAGGCCACACCTGTACCTGCAGGAATTGAGTTTGATCTGGCCAGTTTAGAATCCTACACTGTGCCACAGCTGACAGATTTCTACAAGGACTTTCAAGTTACTACAAGGGGCTTTATCAGGAAGTTGGAGCTGCACAAAGCTTTGATGGCCTGGGCAGAGACCCAGGATGCAAGGGATGACTTCCCAGAGGAGGAGCAAAGCCATTCCTGAATAAGAGGGTGACCTGATTCTGGAGTCTGAAATGGCTCTGGAAATGCATGTGGAATGGGCTAACAACTTGCCTGGTATAGTAGTGGTTACCAAAGCAGGGAGCAGTGTCTCCTCAAAGAACCTGTTCCCGGAGGAGCTGGCAGGCAGGAGGAACGAACGAAAACTTAAACTAGAGCTTGCCAAGTTAGAGCAGGAGCAAAAAGGTTGTCAAACTAAATTTGGAGAAAGAACGAGCTCTGGAGTAAAGGAGGTTGGCTCTGGAGGAGCGGAAGATGTCCCACGAGCTAAACCTCAGAGTGCTGGACATAAGAGCCCTACAAGTGGGGTCCAGCAACCGTAATGGTGGCAGCATACCGAGAGTGGCCACTGAGTCCAGAGTCAGGATCCCAAAAGATTTGGTGCCAGTTGTGTGGTGGGGGATGACCTAGATAAATGGTATGCAGCCTATGAAGTGGCTCTGAGAGTGCGCAAGGTCCCAGAGGATTTCTGGGATGGTAGTTTATGGATGTATATGCCCACCGTGGGGAGGGACACACTCCTGACACTAGAGGTGGAAGACCAGACATGGACAGTGCGATGAAGGCCATACTAGTCAGTAAGTTTGGACTGACCCCTGAGATTCAGATTCAGGGGCAGCCACAAGATCTCTTCACAAACATGGGTGGATTTCTTGGATTATGCCAGCAAGGCCCTGAACGGCTTGGTGAGGGGAAGAAAGGTTGATGATTTTTCAGGGCTGTAAAACTTGACTTTGAAGGAGCACATGCTTCACATTTTGTTTTTCCAGGAGCTGCGCCAACGCCAAGTTGATATCAAGTTAACTGACTCCAGGAAACCTACTGAAGAGGTGGATATCTGGGTCCGCACCAGAGTGTCCAGGAAGGCATCTGGGGGGGACTCCCAAAAGGATGGTCAGAGTTCGCAGCAGAAGAACGAGGGGGAGATAAAAAGACAGCATTCTCTAAAGGCCCCCAAAACAACTCACAGGGGAAAGGGTTTGGTTCTCAAACACAATCTGGCCACAAGAAAAAAAGCTACCCTGACAAAGGTCAGCAGTCCAAGCCCATCAAGTACTATGAGTGCTAACAGTATGGACACTATAAGAGAGATCCCAACTGGACAAACGGAGCACCACCTCCCACTGAAGGAAAGAATCCAGAGGTGGCTAATGTAGTGCTGGGAGAGGAGTTTGTCCTAGTTAATGGAGGGGAGTTTAGTGGGGGTTACCCTAGTGTCCCTGGGCGACAGTGAGATGGTTCCTAAGATCTATGTGCCCTCAAATACTGCTAAGTATAGGCAATGGGTCACCATCAATGGTGTTGAGGCTCTGAGGGATATAGGTGCCAGCATGACTATAGTAAGGAGTCAGCTGGCATTCCCAGAGCGGGTAATTCCAAATGCATTTCATCAAGTTGTGACAACAGAGAGCCTTGTTCCCTTTGAGTGGGGGAGGTGGTTACAGGTCTTCTGAAAGCTGCTGTGAGCCCTGCCATGCCTGTGGACTGTTTGTTGGGTAATGACCTTGAGCACACTATGTAGAAGGAAGTGGAGCTCAAGGCTCATGTGGAAATGTTGGGGCTACCTAATTGGATCTGTGCAACAACAAGTCCCAAGGCTGCCCAGGATGGGAGTCAAAACGAGCTGGAACCTGGAACTTTGGTTCAGCCAGCTGCTAAAAAGAAGAAAAGCAGAGGGCATGGTAAACCATCACATCAGTGTCTTCCCAGTGAGGTGGAAGGGTCACCTGCGGTGGCTGTCCTGGAGCACACTGACTAGGGCTCTGCTTCCCTTAGTTACCTGCCTACACTTGCTGGATGGCATATAGAAGGAGGACCCACCAAGGAGGAGTTCTGTAGGCCACAGAGGGACTGTCCAACCCGTGAGGGCATGAGGAAACAGGTTGTAGCCCAAGCAGCAGGTGATGTCTCTGGGAGTTATCACATTTACTAAGAGGACAACCTCCTTTACAATGGGCCTAAGGCTCCTTGCATGGGACAGCAAGGGCTCTGGTGGTCCCCCAATGCTACAGGGCCTTACTACTGGAGCTGGCTCACGAGATTACCCGGGCCGGACACTTGGGACAAGACAAGACCTTTGCAAGGCTTGTCTCACACTTTTTACTTTTTTTGGCCCAAGATCAGGACATCCTCAAATATATTCTGCAGGACCTGTGTAACCTGCCAGAATAGTGGGAAGACATAGCAAAGACCTCTAGTCCCACTTAACCCACTGCCAGTTGTTGGCACACCCTTGGAGAAAGTGGGTATCGACATTGTAGGGCCTATGCTTCCCCAGACTGCTTCAGGCAACATGTTCATCTTGGTGCTGGTGGATCATGCCACTTGGTACCCAGCGGCAATCCATTTGAGGACCATGTCTGCACTTGCAGTGGCAAAGGCCCTGATGGGGATGTGTACCTGAGTGGGTTTCCCAAAGGAAGTTGTCTGACAGGGGCACACATTTCATGTCAGCATATATGCAGTCAATGTGGAACCTACAAGTTCTCCACTCCTTACCATCCACAAACAAATGGGCTTGTTGAAAGATTCAACAAAACCCTGAAAGGCATGATTAGAGGCCTACCTGAGGCCTTAAGGAATAAGTGGGACATCCTCTTACCATGCCTGTTGTTTGCCTAAAGGAAGGTACCACAGAAGGGAGTGGGCTTCAGCCCCTTTCAGCTTCTGTACGAGCACCCTGTCAGAGGACTTCTGAGTCTGGTAAAGGAAGGATGGGAGCAAGCTCCCAGGTAGGCTCCCCAGGATGAAGTGAGCTACATGCTAACCTTCAGATGCCAGATGGCTAAGTTGTGAAAGCAAGCTTCTGACAACATAGAAGCCAGCCAGGCTATGATCAAAGGAACATCACAAAATAAAATGATGGGTGGAGTATTGAAACTTTTCAAACACTCACCCCCAGTCACAGATCTGGGTTTAACCCATCGTTATTTTGCTCACCACGTCACCCCAGTTTGGACCCAGCCATATGCAAATCAGTTTTGACCCTGCTCCCATGTGTACAGTCCAGCCCGAACTGGCAAGCCAGGTCCTCCCTGGACTGGAAACAAGCATCCTGGGACTGGTTTCAGGATCCCAGGATGCTTGTTTCCAATCCAGGGAGGACCTGGCCTGGCAGTTCGGGCTGGACTGTTCCCATGAGGCGCAGGGTCAAGACTGATTTGCATGTGGCTGGGTTCAAACTGGGGTGGTGTAGTAAGCAAAAATTACAATGGATTAAATCCAGATCTCTTGACTGGGGGTGAGTGGTTGTAAAATTTCAACAGGCCGTCCATTATCTTGTGTTTGCTGTGATCAAAGAGTAGCATGTCCAAAATTCTACCACTGTGGAATAACAGCCTTGACAAACATTTTGGGTTATGGAGCGTGTGGAACCCAGGGTCCTCCAGGACCATTGGACTGAGCCCTATGAGGTGACTGAGAAGAAGGGTAAGGCTACCTACCTGGTGGACCTTAAGACCGCCAGGCAACCCCGCAGGGTGCTTCCCATCATTCGCCTCAAACCCCACTTTGAGAGGTCTGAGATCATCATGCTGTTGGTGACAGATGAAGAAGGGGAGAATGAACCTCTCCCTGACCTCTTGGACTTTAAGGAGAAGGATGGGTATGTGGAAGGAATAATCCTTTCCCCCAGTCTAACTCCTGAGCAGCAAAGGGACTGCCACCAAGTGTTGGGACAGTACTTCTCTCTGTTCTCCCTTATTCCTGGGACTACCCACCTGTGTACCGATGATGTGGACACAGGGGACAACCTCCCTGTTAAGAATTAATCTTACAGGTTGTCGTATAAAGTGAGGGCCAGCATGAAGAGTGAAGTCTCTAAGATGTTGGAATTGGGGGTTATAGGGCCCTCCAGTAGCCCCATGTCCAGTACTGTGGTTCTGGTACCAAAAGCTGCCCCACCGGGCACCAAACCTGAACTGAGGTTTTGTGTGATTATATAGAGCTAAATTCTGTGACAAAGAGTGATGCTATCCCATCCCCATGGCAGATGGGCTGATTGACAGGTGAGGGGCTGCCCAGTACATAAGTCCCTTTGATCTTCCATCAGGGTACTGGCAGATCATCCTAACGGAAGGTGCCAAGGAGAGGTCAGCCTTCTCCACTCCAGAAGGCCACTATCAGTTTAAAGTGATGCCACTTGGACTCAAAAACATTCCCCTGCCACCTTCTAGAGGTTGGTGAACCAGGTACCCACTGGAATGGAGGCCTTCTCAGTGGCCTATCTGGTTGACATAGCTGTCTTCAGTAGCAGTTGGAAGGACCCCCTTTTTCCCCTCCATGAGGTGCTTCAGGCTCTGCAACAGGCAGGCCTGTCTAGGCAAGTAAGTGCCAGATAGAGCAGGGGTCTGTGGTGTACTTGGGACACCTGGTGGGCAGGGGTAAGATGCAGCCCCTCCAGGCCAAGATAGAGACTATCATGGCCTGGGATCCCCAAAACCCAGACTGATTTAATCTTTAAAAATTCATACCTCAAATTCCACTGATTGGATTTTTGTCGTTTTGATCTTGTTCTACCCAGATAAATATTCTCTAATTATCTAAGCCTGTGTGGAGTCTTTTTACAGTGTTTTCATTGTGTTATTGTGTGTGTGTTGCGCAAATACTTTAGACATTGCCTCTTAAGTTAAGCCTGCCTGCTCTGTGTCAAGCTACTGGAGGGTAAGCACAGATTATTTTAGAGTGTGTAGCTAGCCTACCCTGACTGAATGTGGTCCCTACTTGGACAGGATGCAAACCTCTGCCAACTAGAGACGCAATTTCTAACAAGCTTTGTGTTCCTCCTAAACAACCACACACAATGGGAGTTTAGGTATGAATTGATGGGCCATCCTGGCAGGATGGTAGGGAGGAGCTGGGCACAGCCTCGCTTATACGTGAATAGGCTGTGTCCTGTCCACACACAAAGGGCTGCATACTCCCCTGTATTGAGTCTGGAGCCAGGAAAGGAAGAGAGGACATCTGTGCACTAAAAATGCACGTCTTTGAAGTTTCTCTCACTTCAAAGACACCACTGGGTGTAAGTACTGGACTTCAGACACCACCACCTCAGTACATTCCTGTACCTGTGGATACTTTGCCAGGAAGAAGGACTTCTGTGCTTTTGAAAGGACTGCCGTGCTTTTGAAAGGACTGCCAATCTGCTGTGCTGCTACTCTGCTGGACCTCTGCTTTGGTGTGCTGACTTGCTGCCCTCTTGCCTGGGTGAGAAGGAATAGACCTGATTCTCTTGAACCCAGAACCCAGAGTGACTGTAAGGGCTAGTTAGCTGGCCTCTGATCTGAAGCCTCAGGGACGTAACAGGCTTCCAACAATTTTGCATCTGCACCTGGACTTTGTCATCAGTGAGTCTATCCTGCCAAGTGGTGCCACCCCAGTCCTGGACCCTTGGAAGTGGGCCTACGGTGCTTACCATTGGAACCAGACCATCTTCTCTGCTGAGCAGCGCATCCCCAAGCAGAATCGATGCATCTCCTCAGTTGAGTGGGGTATCCTCGAGCAATGCCACTGCTGCATGGATTGGACATGGCACAGATGTCCTGCTTCAACTTCACAGTCCTCAGAACGGACGCATCACTGAAGGTGCAGTGCATCTCCGGCCTAGGTCCTCACATCTGCCGTCGACGACAGCCTCAACGACAATGATGGACTCCAGATTACAGCATTGCAGCTGTTCGGAACGGACACATTGCCAGCTGTGTGCCGCATCCCTGATGCCAGGACTTTGCATCACAAGCCCCGTCTACGTAATCCTCAATGAGAATTCAACAGGATCTTGCATCGCAGCCTCATTGCATCTTGGAACCGTCACATTGCCTCGGTTGCACATCGCATCTTTGACCCAGATCCATGCAATGCTCCGCAACCATGTTTTAAGGTACTTTGTTCAGCAGGCCTAACTGGGTCCCAGTAGCCGGCCCATGCTCCATCGCGGTCAAACTGCACTTGTGACTTTGTCTCGGTCCAGCGCGACCAGATATCATTTGTTGGTGCTTTGTGCTTTTTGGCGCAATTTCAACCTAAATCATTAAAACTCAACATCTCCAGTTTTACTGATTGGATTTTTGTCTTTTTTGTCTTGTTTTGTTTATTAAATCAATATCTATTTTTCTAACCTGGTGTGAGAATCTTTTTTGGTGTTGATTTCACTGTTTTACTGTTTGAAGTGTTGCACAAATACTTTACACACTGTCTATAAGTTAAGCCTGACTGCTCTGTGCCAAGCTATCAGAGGGTAAGTACAGGTTAATTTAGGGTTTGCCTGCCCCTTATCCTGTGTAGGTTTGTGGTTGCTGCTTGACCAGGGCTCATACTCCAGTCAACCAAAAACCCAATTTCTAACAATGGACATTTTGCGATGCACCTTCATTTAAAAAATGGTTTGTAAAATGAAGAAAGTATCCCCCAATAAATGTTGATATCAGCAAAGGATTGATAAACTGAATCAATACCGAAACTTTTTCAGATATTCAGTTAGTGATTAGGTAATGTATACATGAGTTATGATTGTTCTCAAATTTGTATTTCTGCATTTCCATTTTTTACACTGTTTTGCAATTCCAATTTCCAAAAAGATTACTCTTTTTGTATAATGCATGTTTGAGATAAAGAACTGAATGTAAGAAAAAAGCATAATAATCGAATGTAATTTTTAGAGGAAAAATGTAGGGTTAGTTGGTGCAGCAGTGTTAAAATATTCACATGTAGAATTAAACAGAATGTCAACAATTAGACCATCGATTGCTAACCTTTTTACTTCTGTGGATCCCTGTTCACACATTACTGAACCACCCACTGAATAATTATTGGAACCCAGGGACCCCCACTGGGTCATTACTGGAAGCCGGGGAGACTAGCCTAAGCAATTTCAATGGTTTGAACCACAAAACAATACACAAAGGATGATGTATTATATTTATTTCACAAATAAATATTATAAAACACAATGTTAAATTTAATGGGAAGCTTAGAGCTGTTCTACATTCAATTAAGGCATCCCATAGTCCATTATGCCCTTTTTGATACACTTGCACTCCAATTTTGAATTTCTTCACATTTACAGATTCACAATTTTCAATTTTGGTTCTTTATATACACTTTATTAATCTATTAATATTTTTTAATTTTCTAAGCAGTGGCAGACCCTTGGAGTAGGCTTTGCAGATCCCCAGGAGACCCCGGATCACAGGTTAAGAATTGCTGATTTAGAAAGCTTGGCTGTTGTAGTACAGTAAGGGGCTGTCTTGCTTGCTGTCCATATTTGAATAGCTCCCCCTCCAAATGTAAGTGCCAGGCAGCTAATCCGAAATGCAGTTTATCGCATGCCTTTCCAACCTTTCCAAGAGTATTCTTAGAGTTCTTCGTGGAGAATCTGAAGACTTCATGAGTAAACTTAAAAGTAATTATTCTCCCCCTATAGAGCCTGCCAAGTCAGTGCTTTAGTTCCTCAATCTTCTAATGGTACCTCCTTTTGTCCCTCCTCTGCACCTTGTGTTTGTCAAATTGAATGACCTTTCAGAATGTGGTTGATTTCTCAAGTTATAAGTGCCAAGGAGAACTAATTAAATTATAAAAATGGACAGAAAGATGCGTATGCTGCTTTATTTTCAATATATATTGCTGTTTCTTCCTTAGGGGAATACGTTGTGATGACCGTTTACTTCCACCTCAGACGTAAAATGGGTTATTTCATGATCCAAACCTATATCCCCTGCATCATGACAGTTATTCTCTCACAAGTATCATTTTGGATCAACAAAGAATCCGTTCCAGCGAGGACTGTCTTTGGTAAACCACATTTTTGTTTGATGCATGCATTTGTCTTTAATGTGCTCTGACATTAGGAACTAATATTTAGCAGCCTTCGATTTGCGTGTGCCTTCTGTCACATTTTGGGTGCCATATATTCTATGAAAATCATACGATATTAGGCGCCTTTTAGGGTTTTTTCTAATTAGAAAAACCATCAGGGTAGGTAACATTTGTAGTGTAAATAATGTAATATGCTTTGTTCAAATACACATAATAACTTTAAATCCACTTAACGTTCATATTGAAGATCATGGCCATTTCCGTCTTAACGTAAGAACTCCTGTTCCAAACTTGTTAAAACTTATTTTGCTTCAGAGTTGAAGGTCCTATCTGTATGCTTTTCTAAAAAATGCAGGTGAATGTGTGCCCTTGTCCAAATAAAATGTTTTTGTAGATACGTGCATAGCATTGCTGCTTAAAGTCCCTGACCAGTGTTGGAATGTTGTGATAAAACGATGAAAGGAGAATTTTTTAAAAGGGTACCTTAAACAAGTGCTCCATAATAAATTCCGGAGTAGAGTAACAAAGGTGTGCAGGTGAAAATACTAACAATAACTCGTTTTTGGAAGTCATTTTTACCTCCGTTTTCTAACTTCTAGTGCTGCATTTTATAGAACAGGTGCCTTTCACGTTGGCGTGTCACTACTGCCACTGTCAAAGTTAACTAGGCTGCTGAAGGAAGGACAGCTTTGAGAGTTGTTAAATGGGGCTTGGAAATGCCTATTAGCATATTCTATGAAATATCTCGTCAGTGTCTGTGTGGCAGATTCGAAAACATTTTTCAGGATGAAGTCTGGTATTCCAGAGCAGTTCAATTGGAATCTGAATTTTATTGATTTGCTTTATGTGAAGGTCAACATTGAGAGATACATCTAATGCAAAGTCTAGAGAATTTGCCAGATTAACAGTTTTGGAGAAGAAGTTTATAACCTCTAATTTAGCAGTTCATTCTTGAAGGAAGGCTTAAGAGATGTTTGGAAATCGTAGGAGGAACCCAGGTGGCAATTTTGAGTTTGGTAGATGAAGGACATCTGTTAAAAATTGGTGAATGTCCCTTCCACCCTATTTAGCGTGCATAGAAATAGTGTGGGCAGGAAATGCACCGATTTTAGGTGATATCCCATATATGCCAAAATCTAAATAACCGGAGTTGCACCTGCTATTGCAAAAACTCTAATGCTGATGTCTTCCATCCACCAAACCCTGATTAACCCCCTCAGGATTTTGTGTGTTAAATTTGAGTTTCATCTTCTGCATTCATAAGCTGATAGTGAACAGACACTGGAGCAGTGTGCCAGTTTTAGCTGTGAGGTCAATCATTAGATACATCTGTGTACCTTCTGGGTACTTGTGGAAGTTAAAATCTGCTTTGGAGAATATCTTGCCAAAGATTCTACATACTGTCTGAGTAACGTAAAGTAGATAATGGCTCTTTGTGATAGAGAGAACAGCTGGGGAGCCAATAAGGAATTACCAGTTTGAATGTATGGTCTCTGTTAGACAGATATGCTTTAAACCACTTCGGACCCATGCCTTTGACCCCTATCCTATTGCATAAGGTGTGAATGAGTATTTTGTGAGAAGGAGTTGGGACTCTTCACTACAGTGACCAAATCTGAATGCAGATTGATGCAGTATCACTAGCTGTTGTACTGCATTAATGTTTCCAATTTAGTATCAATACATGTATCCATGATTTTGGCAAGGAGATAAAGCCTTTGGTTATGCATGTAGCATTTCAGTTTGTGATTTTCGCCAGTTAGATTGTTTAATAGAAGTTGAGCATGGCCTTCTTCGAGGGCTTAAAGGAAATTGCCTTGTGCTGGAGAGAAATGCATGATATCCTGAATTGCACAATGTTTGCCAGTTCTTGAAAAGTCCCAGAGACAGTTAATGAAATTTGTGCTCCATTGTCTACCGCTGTTAGAGAGACAGTTGTGCTAATCAATTGAATTTACTTCACTATGCCATTGCATAGTCCCCAGTACTCCCAAATACGAACAAAGCCTTCAGCGACCGAGCCTACCAAAGTAAAGCAGTCACTGAGCACAGCTCATGTCAGTCATCCTCTATGACACAGTTAGTATATGCTTCTCCCAGAGTAATTTTATAAAGCAGTGGCAGGCCACCTGCCATGGTAGGACAAGTTGTACCTGGTCTATTTCTTACAAACACAAGGAGCCTTCCCATCTCTCACTTTCACCCTGAAAAATCAAATGAGTTGTTAAACACGCATATTCATTTCTTATTTACTCTGAGCTACCTGATCTTGTGATTTTGTAATTTTACTTTAATACTATCTATCTATTCTAAAACCGCTAGCGTCTGGCTATGTTAGTTGACAAACATCTCATTGAAAAGCGTGCTTTTCAATAAAGATTCTGGGATTTTTCCCAATTTCTCCTATTTCGTTAACTCAGATTATCTAAACAGCCTAACACACATTTTTAGGTTTGGCTAGAGAGCTTTAGATGTTTCTCAGAGCTACTGAATCTCCAAGGACTGCTGTTCAGTGAAGCGTGCCAGTCTTTCCATTGTTCCCTTAAACCCTCACTTTGGGATTGGTCGAATTGAATGTTGTTGTTTGTGTTCGAGGCTGCAGAAGTAAAGAGAGCTATAGGAATAACTTGTTAGGGGGAGTTCTTATGCCTGAAACAACTTGTTCATGACACTGGACATTAGTTTGTAACAAAAGAGTTATAAAGCAAGCGAGCATGCCAGTCTCCAACACTCCTAACTGAAGCTCTGCCTGAAAAGAGCTCCATGCATCAAAACGCTTTGCTGACCTATCCTTCTCCATTGATTCACAACATAAATATACTTCACCCATTTCTGTCAGGTGCAGCATCTTTTCAGCTACCCTGCAGTGCATTAAGTGGGAGCGCAGGTCATGTTGATCAGTTAGTTGATCGGAAGCATGAGATACTCATGATGTTCCCGGCATTCCCTGATCTGTTGCAGCATTCTAGGAAGTGGAATCCAGCCTGATGGCAGTAAAATGGAAAGCCTGTTGTTGTGACCACATGCATTAGGGAAGCTTGCACCTCCAAGAACCTCACCTGGAATGTGCATGATTGATTCAGCTGCCTTACAAATGCTGGCTAATGTTCACAGGGCTGTGGATACACCTTATGGGAATTGAGTGTGTCTGCCAGAGAAGAGGCCTACACCATAGAATTATGCTAAGTATCAATCTGGCTACAATTACTAGATTAGTGTGCCTCTAAAGCCTAGATCACACCTGATGAAGAATTCTGTGTGAAGATTCTGGGCAGTGTGGAATTTCTGTTACCAGCAAGACTCTACACACAATTCTTTCTATTGGAAGTTACTCATCTTGGAATGAGGCATACCTGTGAAGAATTGGACTTAACAGGTGGAATTCCACAAGGATTTGCAGATTTTCAGTGTTTAATATTTGCCACCTGCTGCGAGCAGCTGGTAATGCATGTGTGATGTCTCCTGTGTGTGGTGGGAGGATGAAGGTGGGGGCCAGGAAGGATGGAAGAGGATAAGGAAGGATGTGTCGTGTCAGATGGAGAATTACATCCATCACATCTTCCTTGGCAGAGGGTTGAGTGGGGCAGAGGAACGAGTCCGGGCTGTGGTGTAGTGCTTTCGCAAAGTAGTTTTACAGGTCAGATTTTCTGGTTTGTATAATAGGGTCCAATGTACCCACACCTGGAAAATGTGGAAGAACACCAGCGAACTGCTAATTGTCTATATGCATATGGGAATTCCCCTGTTTACAACTTCTTATTGGACTACCGTTGACCTATTCAGTTTCTCCTTCTCCACTCTCACTTGGTGCATAGAAGGTATTTGTGTGAAGCCAAAAGGTGTCAGGAAATACCAATCAATCAATGTCTGTAAGTAGTTACTCATTTTGTTTTAATTAAGTCGTATTCATTCATCTATCCAATATCAAAAGGTCATTCATTCACACAGCAATCCTTACATCAATTCATTCCTTTATTAATGTATGTCCGCAATCTCACACACTCAATTTCATCTATTCATTTCCTTACATTTTGTCATTAATTAAGCTGGTGATTCCCACATTGTTATCCATCCTTTCATTGGCCCTTATGTTATATCCATTATACACTCAAAATCCCATTCATCCTTACAATCCCATTTATCCACACACTCATTGATGTTGTGGTTGATCATCCACAAATTCATTCATTTATCTTCCGTTCACCCTGCCTGTTGATCCAATTTCCACCCTCAAACTCATCCATTTATCCATCCAGTCTCACAGTCATACATTAGTCCATCAATATTCACAATGCATCCAATACCTTGAAGTGATTGATAAAACAATATGAAAAATGAAAATCTGCTACAACTTAATTTTTTTTTGTGTGAAATAGTATTACCTTGGTATTTTATTCAATAGTTTTCATTTTTTATTATGGTAGTATCCTATCCAGGATACATATTTCTTTAGTAAGTTATTATTTTGGCCTAGATATGTCAACAAAAAGATGCACAAAATCTGCTCATGGGATTGGTTTTCTGATGCAGCAATAGATTTCTGTTGGAAATGACCATCTATGGCGTGGTATTCCCCCGCATTTTGCCTCTTTTAGCTGAACCAGCTATTGTTGGCCTTCGTACTCTGCACACTTTACTACTGCTAACCAGTTATAAAGTACTTGTGCTCTCCAGTTTAGACATGTTAAAATTGGCATGCACTTAATTAGCACATTTAATTGACTTAAGTCTTTAGTAGATGATACTGCATGTACTTAGGGCCTGTAAATTAAATGGTGTAAGTGGGCTGCATTGTGCTACCCATTTAAGTAGCACTATAAAACAGGTCCCAGAACCTGCCCATGCTGCCTGTGTGTGCAGTTTTGAACTGCCGTTTTGACCTGCCATAATAAACTTTTTGCGAGGCCTAAACCTTCCTTTTGAATACTTCTAAGTCACCCTTATGGTAGACCCTAAATTCCCATAGGGCAAGTTGCATTGCAGCTAAAAAACCAGAACATGTAAAATTACATTTTTACATGTCATGACAGCGATAAACCTCCAAAGTTGTTTTTCACTGTGGCAAGGCTGACTCTTCCAAAGAAAAACATTGGGTTATATTATAACACTTTAGAATGCTTGACGTCAATGATTCAAGGACTCATTTAAATAGAAATTTAAAAATCCAACTTAATTGTAACACTGGATTTCATATTACTGTTTTGTAACCAACACTTTTAGGAAGTTGTCGTTTTTCTGCCATTGTCACCTGACCCCTTATGGCTCCCTGGAGTTTTGTGTAATGCTCCCGGACAGTGGACAAAGGGCCTACGGTGTGGAAAGGGGTGCTCCTTTTCAGAGGCGGGTAGCCTGGCGGCTGTACTCAGTGCCAACTGAGCTTCAAAGGGTACCCTGGGAGATGTATCTAGTCTCTTCCCTACTTCAAAGGAGGCCTATCCTGTCACTGGCAGATGAAGCTCACACTTGGACCTGGCTGTCCTTAGTCTTTCTAGTCAGGCTGACAGCGAATCCTGTTGGGGTAGAGGAACAGACCAGAACTGGTTTAGGGGTGGCAAAGCTAACCCACAGGAGGGCACTGGACATAAAAGTGGACCCCACAGAACTTTCTGAACACCACTGGACCTGTGTGGAACAGAAGAAGGACTGCACTGTTGTCTGAAGAACCTGAAGGAAAACTGGACCTGCATGCCTTGAACCCAGGACTCCAGAAGTGACTCCAAGCATAAGTTGACTGACCCCCTGTTTTAGCTACACCGACACAACAAGCTTCCAGAGACTTTTCTCCCTGCAACTGCCCAGCTCTAAATGGAACTGCCCTGGACCTGGCTGGAGTGAGCAATCAACCCCAAGTGGTGCCCCTCATGTCCTGTACCATTGACTTCTGTAAGTGTATTCCTCCTGCCCATACTGCAAACTCTGGGTCTTATAAACTTTTTTTCTGACTTTTTCACCAGAGAACTGGCTGGAGTCTGGGACATCTCTCAACCTCGAATCACAGGTTGGATTCAATTTGCTGGTTTGCCCCACTATGGAGATCTGACTTCCAGAAAAGTTTTTAAGTCTGAATGAAGAGGGATCCATCGGGACATACACTAAGCAGAACCCATTCAAGGCCTTCCTGGGAACGTACTTCAGACTTCTCCAGCTTTACTGCCTTAATCGACAACCGCACTGTGAACTCACTCTTCAGCATCCTGCCATCATGGAGCCCTGCTTCTGATCCACCTTGTAGTTTGCCCTGATGATGAATTGTTGACAACTACATTTGGTCAGAAGTAGGGTTGGGTGGAATTCCACAAAGTTACATAAAAACTCAGTGAGATTCCGTGGAGTTCAGCCCACCCCTAAAAATGATCCTTGGTGGGATGTAATGTCTATCGATTCCTCCAGCACGCCACACAAAAGCTACGCTTCTTGGGACTGTGGCTCCTTTGCCCATGTGTGGCATTTGAGACTACCAAAGTGTCCCTTCTGAAGGAGGGGAGATGCAGGTGTCATCCTCCCTCGCTTTGTCTAGCATGTCTGCATGGTCACCATGCTGGAGATTGTCGCTGTCTGAAAACCGAAGATAAACAAGTGGGCCCAGATGTATCAGACCTGTAAATTAGCGCACCATTATGTGTGGCCAGCTGGACGAGCTGTCTCTATGCCGAGGCTTCAAAGTGCACAGGGCTCTATCCTGCGGCACCCCTCAGTTGAAGCATCTGGGTGCTGACGCACATCTCCCTCCGCTGACAGACTGCCATATCATGCTGCTGTCTGCCTAGCAGCAGGGTCGAGGCAAGCCTTTCCTTCAATGGGAAATCTAAAAACAACAAATCTAGCCATTTCCAAAGTCCACACTACCAAAAAAATCATGTCTCTTTGTTGCATGTTACTTGTTTAAAACACAAGATGGCTCAATGAGAGGAACGCTTGATGCTGAAACATGCAATGACTTTCAAGTCACACATTCTTCTACTGTGCTCCCCATCCAGGTCGTACTATTTGAGTCCCACTAAAATGCATAATAGACACACCAGTTGTTTAAGCTGCTTAGAAAGGGTACAAGTGTGGCATATAGCTATATGCAAAAATAAGTTAGTATTAGAATATGTCATATATGTGGTAATGCCAACACCACAGATACTTTAAAATAAAATGCAACAAATCAATGGTGGAGGTAAAATCTCAATGTGTCTAATGGTGAGAAATATAACAGCTTTCTTCAACTAAATATATTTAGTGGTGTGGTAAAGACATTTATAACGCACACTGTTCCAGATTCTAAACCTCCAATCAAACTCTGCAGGCTTCCACTTCTAAATTCTTGCACAAACTGGAAATTTCATAGCATAACATTAAGTTAAACGCAGCACATGTCCATTTCTACACAGAGGAAACACAACAACTTATCAATATATAAATGAATGCATTTACCCAAACAAATGCTTATCAAATCTTCTAGGAAGCCCTTTATTATGAACAGCCTTTCTAACTTGCCCCCTGTTTACAACAAGCTCTATTCTTTACTTACTGTTCACAAGGTACTAACTTCTTCCTACACTGTCACCTGTCCATCCAAGACTTTTAGTAAGTGCTGCGCTTAAAAAATAATTGGAATGCTTTATTCTTGGAAGCAAAGTACAACTCTTAATGAAAGGCAGGGGTAGTGAAGCCTCCCTTTGCTGCAAACTCGTCAGATTTCCACTTCCATATTCTGCCCTGGACCGGAAGCAAATCATTTCACAACATTGTATACCTAACGATACCTCTGTCAGCTGCATCCGCTTGTCCAGTTAACTGGCCTTTCTCATTTTGCTGCTGCCTACATTGGCATTCAACACCCCTGATTTATGCGCGAGATTCCGAAACTTGACCCTTACCTCCAGTTCATGGATATATAGTAAATGTGCAATGATATCAGAAGTTCTTTCTCCTAAAGTCATTTTCAATACCGCAATGAAAACAGACAATGTCATACCGCCCATACTGTTACACCGAAAGAGTACAGAGTGCCTCAGAAAGTGTTCTCCAGCCACATGAGTCGGATTCATATTCTTTTGCAGGCATTACCCTTTTTGTAAGGTCCCTGCTGTACAAAAATTATCAACATCCTCAAAAGCTGGTATTTTAGGAGCACCAATTGGAATGACTAGGAAATTTCTTGCTGAGCTTATGCAATGCTAAGCAGCGCTTCAGGAGCGGAAACAAGTGAAAACAAAAACATGACATTTCTTAGCTGTCTAATATATGCAGTAAAGCTAATTGGCACTCGCATATTGTTTTGCTTAAAAAAAAAAAAAACATAGAGCAGTGAGACCATTGCTGACTGAGTGGAAACATTTAGAAAGGATGAAATACTGAAGATATTATAAGAGGTGGGCACTGGTAAACTCTGCCACACGGTGCCTGGCGGAGTGTTTGCTGAACTCCGAACTCCAAGCAGAGCGTGGAGTGGGAAAACTCTACAAACTCTGCCAGCAGAGTTTACCGCCCAATCCTAGTCAGAAGGTAAACTTTCTATCTGGATGAACCTAGTCCCTGTATCCAACATGCGTTCCATCAGGGTCAGCCTGAACCTTTGACTTTGACCTAGTCAAGTGCCATCAGATAACCATGGTTGGCGTTTTGCATATTTTGGTACTATTTTTAAATCAAACCTTAAAAATGCAAATCTTCAGTTCCACTTATTGGATTTTTGTCATTTTTGTGCTGTTTTATGTAATAAAATTTACTTTGTTTTTCTAAATTGGTTTGGGATTTTTCTTTAGTTTGAGTACTGCATAAATACTTTACACTTTGCCTCTACGTTAAGCTTGTGTGGTAAGCTACCAGAGGGTTAAGCACAGGCTTATTTAGTGATTTTTGTGGTTCACCCTGAAAAGGATTGTCATTATTACTTGAGGTGGGTTCTCACCACCATCAACTAAAGCTCCAAATTTGTACAATTTCTTACTGTTTAATCTTTATTGAGGGTGCATACTAGGCAAATATAGGCACTGATGGTGCAGAGTGGTGTAATGAGCAATAATAGGTTAATTCACAGTTCATAAATGACATAAAAACCCTTGCTGAATATGATTCCCATGGTTGGCAGCACTAAAGCACAGTTGATGGTTTCCGCTATTCATTCCGAAAATACGTTTGTTGACATTTTGACCCTCAGGCATGTATCCACAGGTCTCATCAAGACAGAGAAATGACAGGTCAAAACATTTGTAGATTTTCTTAGTGCAGATTTCTTAGATCCCTCATATTTTTCTGTTGCCCACTGCTAAAGTGTAGAGTTTCTTAGCTTTCTGGGATGGAATTTAGAACTATATTGCTGAGTGGGATGTTGTTCTTTAAAGAAAGGGAGGTTGGAGCTCAGGAGCTGGGAGATCAAGCTGGAGGTAGTTGTGAATGTAACTTGGACCAATAAAGATTACATTCCTCTTCATACTGCGTCAGAGTGGATCTTTACATTGGCGACGATTTGAACCCTGTCTGCGCAGGTGGCAGACGTGCTTACTACCTCCACCCCTGGAGTTTTACCTACAGAGAGCACAAAAGGATTTACAACTAAAAGAAATTCTTCTTCAAGACATCCTATGAATCTACGCTAACCAAAGACTGTGAGTACTAATTGTCTACATGCTGGAATATAAATTCTTGCTTCTCTGCATCTACTTTAACTATTGCTCCTACTCGATATTGTATACCCGTTTCATCAGATATTCCCGATACATACAAAACAGGACTGTATTATCAATTGTAAAGCTTTAAAAACGTGAACAGAAAGAAAATTCATTGTGTGCCTACTTTCAAAATTGGCTCGTGTTCAGTAGCTTCATCTCGTTCCACGTGACTCTGTTTTTGCCATAATTCGAGTGTCTAATTCCCTCAGAGACAGCACGCACAACCACGTATTACAGCGGCCATCTTGAGTGGATTTTCCTTTGAAATCGGTGTTGCAATCTTCAGATGCCACGCATCTTACGTACGTCAGCGGCCATCTTGAGTGGAATTTCTTTTGGCCCAGAGTCACAGCATTGAAGCATCACACTATACCACGTATGGCAGCGGCCATCTTGAGCGGATTTTCTTTTCAAAATCGGATTTGCAGCGTTGAAGTGTACCAGCAGCGGAAATCAGATCGCACCATTGAACATTACATGTTTATGTGTACAGCGGCGAGAGCTTCTCACGACATTGAACTTCGTTAACTGGAACTCTTGTACCGCATGAGCTATGTTTCAAACTGAATACCTTTAAGTGGATTAATTGATTGATCTGGATATTGAATTGCTCCCCAATTCTACCTACGGAACACCGGGTAGTTATTTTGATGTTTTTGCTTTAACTTATTGTGTTAGTTTAATATTTATTTTTTATCAACTTTGCTTTCACAGGTGGAACTTCGGGTGAACTGTCATATCAAATTATATATTATGTCATATGTGCACTGCATGTAATGCATTCAGCCTATTTGCATATATACTGGGTATTTGTTATCTCATGGCTGACCAAAGTTTGTCTGTGCCACCTACCTTCCTTGCCACTCCTGGTGAACCTTCCCATTCCTTGGAAGGAGTGGAAGAAGTTATTCCTTACTTATGTTTTGGCAACTGGAGCTGACAAGTACGTTCCCGTTCGCAGACAGGCTATTTTACTCCATCATTTAGGAGTAGAGGGGCGATGTTTGTTTGTACGGAGACCTCCCCAAAATTTCATTGGGTATGGGTGATGGTCAACCAAATAATGTTTACAAAATGTCAATGAGAATGTTGGAAACGCATTTCACTACAAAGGTTAACATTGTATTGGAAAGACACAAATGTTTTTGTCGTGTGCAAAAGGTTGATGAAGATATTGCGTCCTATGTTGCTGCATTAAGGGGACTTTCCCTAACATGCCGATTTGAAGGGTTGGGTGATTCTCTTATACGAGATCAGATTGTAAGGTGTACCAATAATAAGAGAGTAAGGTAAAAACTGCTCATAAAGGATCCTACTTTAGAAGAAGCAATTTGAATCGCTAAGGTGTTAGAGCGCACAGATTTATGAATCAAGGAGATGGACAAATGTTCTAGTGCCATATCTTCAAAGGAAATAATCTCTAAAGTGCCCGAAGTACATGCATTTATTAACACTATCCTGTGCACACGTAGTTGGGATAATAGATCAAAGCAAAGTCTCAAAAGTTGCCCAATTCAAGATCGACATCAGTTGTGTGAATCAAGATTATTTAATGATGAAACAAAGCAAAAGGAAGAACCAGCCGACACGTGTTTCGTCACAATGGGTGGTAGTCCCGTGACTCTTCAGGGCCGGAGGTAGTGATGAACTGGGCGCAAGTGGATGGGACGTCTTGAATGAGAGACCACGGAGTCTGGAAATCCTGTTCAGAACCGTGTGGCCAGGAGGATAGTCCCGTACTGCCAGGGCAGGGCCCAAAGGACACGCTGAGTAAAGCTGCGTGAGTGCGGCAACGGGGAAGATATCACAGGCGGGTGAGCCCGGGACCTGCATAGAAATTAGAGGAGAAGTGACGTCCGTCTCTCGAATGACTTCCGCATCCGGCAGTCATTCGAGGACGGACGTCACTTCCTCTAATTCTATGCAGGTCCCGGGCTCACCCGCCTGTGATATCTTTCTCCGTTGCCGCACTCACGCAGCTTTACTCAAGCGTGTCCTTTGGGCCCTGCCCCCTGGCAGTACGGGACTATCCTCCTGGCCACACGGTTCTGAACAGGATTTCCAGACTCCGTGGTCTCTCATTCAAGACGTCCCATCCACTTGCGCCCAGTTCATCACTACCCTCCGGCCCTGAAGAGTCATGGGACTACCACCCATTGTGACGAAACACGTGTCGGCTGGTTCTTCCTTTTGCTTTGTTTCATCATTAAATAATCTTGATTCACACAACTGATGTCGATCTTGAATTGGGCAACTTTTGAGACTTTGCTTTGATCTATTATCCCAACTACGTGTGCACAGGATAGTGTTCATATTACCAGTGTGGGTTGTTGACTCACACGATTTACGGGGGTTATTGGGTTATTTCCCCCAACCTGTTAGCACCGTACACATACATTAGTTAGTGTTACATAGACGCGTACGAGTCTGAGCGCCATTTCCCTGATGTACGGAAAACCCTTCACAACTTAGCTACATGCATTTATTGGTTAAACAAAAAAGGTGAAGCCTAATGTAAAACCTTCTCCTTCTAACAAACCCAGTGACACTTGGCGAGGTGCACCTGTCTCTCAAGGATCCAACACAAGGGTGGTCAAATGTTACTGTTGTGGTGCTCCTGTTCACACAGCTTCTAGCACCAAGTGCATGGCTAGGAATGTAACATGTTGAGCATGTGGTAGGAAAGGGCACCTTTCCAAAGTTTGTAGAGCAAAAACTCAATTCGGTCGGGTGCAAGAAATAGATGACAAGTGTGAAAGTTTCCATGAATTGATATTGAATGTGGAAGGTTTCAGTCTTAAAGGAGGATCCTATGGGACTCCCTATGTGCTAAATAACGATGTTGCCAGAGATAGTGCACACGAATTGGAGAAACCCCATTGTACTATTGGCCTGAATGAGTGCAGTATCAAGATGTTAGTCGATTCTGGTAGTCTTTACACATTATTGTCAATGGAAACATATTGCAAGACATGGAGTGATGAGGAGTTTTCATGGGACAAGTCTGACATTAAGGCTGTTGGATATGGTGGAAACACTATGGAGAATCTAGGGTTGAGGTGGATGGTGATCAACTTTAAAGGAAACAAGGTATATGGTCGACTGTACTTGACAAAATCAGGGTCATCCTACTAGGTTGGCGTCACCAAGAAGATCTCGGCATCATCTTAAATCCCACTGCCACTGAACCAGTCATGATTACTCTTGTGAATGTTGTTGACACTTATGAAACAACTATAATGCAGAAGTATCCGGATGTATTCTCGGATAAACTGGGGAAGTTCAAGGGTTTCTCACATAAAATTATTTTGAACAAAAATGCTGTGCCGGTTGTGCATAGAGTGAGGAATGTGCCACACTTAATGAAAGAGCCTCTACAAGGGGAAATCAAGAAGTTATTGGAACAAGGAATAATAGAACCCATTGAGGCCTCTGAATGGTTGGCTCCCATTGTAGTCACACCGAAAGATGGAGGCAAAATTAGTTTGTGTGTTGACTTGCGTGACCTGAACAAAAATATTTGGGTTGATAGGCAACCTTTACCCAATATTTCTGAGATGCTAACGGCCATGGGTGGTGGAGCAGTATTTAGTGTAATCGATATGTCTGCGGGGTATCATCAAATTGATCTTCATAGAGATTCTAGTCATCTCACCTCGTTTGTCACACCGCTGGGAGCATTCCGTTACTGTAGGATGCCATTTGGCTTAGCATCAGCGTCAGCGGTGTTTCAAAAGTTCATGCAACAGATTTTCGTGAGTTTGAAAGATGTTCTCTGTTTCGAAGATGATGTGTTGGTTGTTGGGAAAGACAGCAAACATCATGATGAGGTGATGAATGAGGTGTTAAAACGGATGGAGACTCATGGTCTAACAATAAAGAGAGAAAAGTGCCAATTGAGAAAGAGTTGTGTAACGTACTTAGGGCATGAAATATCCAAGGCTGGAATCAAACCTAAAAAAAAACATTGTTTCTGCTGTGAAGGACGCCCCTACTCCCCTTAACAAAGATCAGTTATAATCTTTTCTTGGTCTTGCGAAATGTTGTTTTAAATTTGTGAGGGGTTTTACTGAAATTGTTGAACCATTAAGGTTGTTGATGAAGAAAGGTGCCGTGTTTGATTGGAATGAGGCTTGCAATGAAGCTTTCAATAAAGTGAAATCATGTATTCTCCATGCCCCGACCCTTGGTCAATTTGATGTCAGAGCCAAAACTTTTGTGACCACTGATGCAAGCGCAGTGGGGACAGGAGCTGTTCTGACTCAAGTATATTAAGGTCATGAGAGAGCTATAGGATTTGCATCTAGGAGACTTGGAGATGCCGAAGTTTCCTATTCAGTAATTGAGAAAGAGGCTTTGGCATGTTGTTGGGGGGTCAAACACTTCAGGTACTTTGTTTGGGGTCTACCTTTTAAGGTCTGTACTGATCATAAGCCCCTTATTCATCTGTTTAAAGGTAGTAGGGATTTAGAAGGTAGTGTAACTCCCTGGATCTCCAGGTGGATGCTATCTGTTCTTGAATATAATTTTGAGGTGGAGTATGTGAAGGGTTTGAAGAATGTAGTGGCTGATTATCTGTCCAGGATGCCAGTTGATGAAATTGGAGTGGAAGGGAATGATGACATTGAAGTGGTAAGGGGCATGGTAGAATTAGCCCTTGATGAAATGGAGTGGACAACTACCATGTTGGAAGATGCTGTTTTGCAGCATGTGATCAAGCATGTGTCTGGAAGTAAGGAAGTTAGTCTTGTGGAGGACGCTCATTTCAAGGGTTTTCGCAATGTGGAGACCGAACTGAGTGTATGTAATGGAATGTTGTTGAGAAGGAGTCAGTTTGTGCTGCCATTGGGACTCAGGAAGAAAATTGTTAATATTGCACATGAGGGACACCTGGGTAGGAACATGACTAAGAGACGTATACGGCAATCTTTTTGGTGGCCTGGTATGGATAGTGACATCGAAGATGTTGTGAAAGATTGCTGAGCATGTGCGAACAGCGATAAGATTAAAATTGTGAGGCAACCCCCCCTGGCTAGTATGGATTTTCCCAAACGACCTTGGGAGAAGGTGGCGAGCGATTTTGTTTTTGGGGGCCAATATCCAAACTTGGCTCACGTAGCAAATTTATAATGGTTCCAGTGGATTATCATTCTAAATGGTTTGTTATCGAAACTACTGATTGCATTGACACTGTGAAGGTAATAGGGTTTTTGGAGAGAGTGTTTATGAATGAAGGAATTCCAAAGACCCTGATATCTGATAATGGTGTACCGTTAGTGTCAAGGAAGATGCGAGAATTCTTGTGCAAACTTGGAATTAAACATGAAAGGGTGGCTTTGTTCAGACCTCAAGCCAATGGGTTGGTTGAGAGAATCAACCGTTTGATTATGGAGAATATACAACTTTCACTCTCTAATGGTTAATCTTGGGCTGAAGAATTGAGAAAGCTAGTGTGGTCCTATAGGGTGACTCCACACTCAGTCACTGGGGTGTCTCCTTTTGTCTCCCTTAAAGGGCGAGAGCCTGGTGTGAAAGAGGTTCCAGGGTGGCTTAAAGACTAGGAATGCGTGTGGGTTGATCGCAATGCTGTTGAAAGTAATGTGACTCAAAAGCAATTTGTTGCAATGGAATATTATAATGACAAGAAGGGTGTCAAAGTGTCTGACATAAAGGAGGGTGATTGGGTTGCAGTTAAAAGAAACTGAATTGTTACCAAGGGTGAAAGTAAGTTTTCTAAACCTATACAAGTAAAAACTGTGAAAAAGAATATTCTCATTTTAGCTGATAGTTCTGCTTGGAGTGTGAGGAATGTCTCCAAATGTTGTGATCCCCAACCAATTTCTAGTGACTAGGAAGTCATATATTTGCCTCCTAGTCTATTCTTCATTTTTCTTGTACCGGTCAGTTCATGTATTGCTAGGGATTGACAAATTTGTTTATTATGTATAAGGGGGGAGATGTGTAGAGTTGTCTTAGCTTTCTGGGATGGAATTTAGAACTATATTGCTGAGTGGAATGTTGTTCTTTAAAGAAAGGAAGGTTGGAGCTCAGGAGCTGGGCGAGCAAGCTGGAGGTAGCTGTGAATGTAACTTGGACCAATAAAGAGTACATTCCTCTTCATACTGCATCAGAGTGGATCTTTACATAAATCTCCTGATTCAGGACAGTTCCTAGGTTACCCAGTCATAGATGCCATTGGGCTGAAGCACTCACTTCAGCCACGACTCCAGCACAGACTCCAGTGCCCACTAGTGCAGGCATGATCATAACAAGTATATGTAACACAAGTTTTTTGTGAGACATCTGAATGTAGAATAAGAGGACGTATTCCTAGTGTGTGGAGGAAGAGTGTTCTAGATTCTGGGTGTGTTATCTCAGAAGAACCATTGTAGTTTTTTCTTCCTGAAGCATGGGATGAAGAGAGAGCTGTTTGATATGCATCACACCTTTCACGAGCCTTCCTCAATGGATAATTTATGAGAAAGATATCTCAGTTTACTTTTGGTTGTGTGTCCTAGAGTGCTTGAAACATCAAGATTAGTAGAAAAGGCCCATTTCAGTAGAAGATGCTTATATTTGGCATTTCCTAACATGATGATGATGTGAGTCTCCATCCTTTCTGTGTTTTTATTAAGCAGTTTTATGATTTATTAACTGCTGAAAACACCCATAGAGAGTTTCTGGGTGCTAACAGGAGAAGGTAGAGAGTAACATGAAGGATAGGCTTTAATGAAAATAGAGAGGTAAGTTCATCAAGTACTCCATAACATTTGCCACTTTGCAGTAGCAGAAATGCTGTTGGTTGCTGGATTTTATATTATCAATTAATTTAATTTAGTTGCAGTTAGGTACTTGTCTGTTTTTATGAGAAGGTGAGATGAAAGAGCATGATCTTAGGCAAGATGCCCTCACAGTGTAGTGTGTGGCATCTTAAGCCCCATCCCGACAAAGTAAGTCAAAGGTCCTATTCAGTGGTCTCTGTGTATTCCCTATTTTGGGGATTTTAAATCTGCAGTTTTACCCCTTCTCACAATATAAACTGCACAGTGTTGGAGGTTGTATGCCACAATACCGAGGTCAGTAATGTCAACCAGCACTCCTCAATATCGACTACTAACATATTTTCAAGATGAGCATAAATATGAAATTAAATATTTGCTATTCTTCTGCAATATGTTGGTAATCAATATTGTGGAACTGACATAAGTGCAGGCCAGTGTTAAAACTTTGTGTTAGAATGTACTCTGAGTCAGGTTTGGTACCCTGGACGTACAAAGTGGGATTGTGAGTAATTTCTTGTGCTCTCTTCTACACACTGCGCAGCACAGAATAACCATGTGGAAATACGCATGTCACTGAGGATGTCATTGCTGATATCATTTGAGATATCATCAATGTCAATCAAAGCAAGCTGGACTACGGGTACTCCCTCAATCAGGACCAACAAGAAACTCACCATAAGGCTGCAGACCATTCAGAACTCGGTGGCCAGAATCACCTTCAACCTCCCACGCCACGCCACACTCACATCACACAACACCTGAAGGAGCTCCATTGGCTCAGTTCACAAATGAGCACAATTCAAACTCCTCACCCACACTTTCAAGGCAGTTCATAACACCGGCCCAGCATACCTCAACAATCTGCTTTCACAAATCTTCCAGACACCTCCACTCATTTGAACGCCTACTTGCACACATCACTGGCATTCAAAAAACAGATCTGGAGGTCAAGCCTTCTCCTACATTACTCCTAAAGCGTGGAACGGCCTGCTGCTAAACGTAGGAGCCTCCTCCTCACTTCTAGAATTTTACAAGAAGCCGAAGAGCTGGCTTTTTGAGTAGTACCACTAGGCCCTTGGGTGTGGCATTATGAACAAGTATGTAACCCGATATAGGCCTAGGTAGTTGCATAACCTTTTACCTACCTTTGTCCTGCCATTGTTCTACAGAACAGTTCTGGCACTGACCTTTTACCTAGTTAAGTGCTGCATAAATGTCGTGTGGTTTTCTCCGAAAACTAGCCTCATTATGCATGAGGATTCTCAGTATCACAGCAGGATTACCATCTTTTGCATAATAACTATGTATAAGGGTCACCACTATCGTCATCCTTGGCCGAAATGCCCACAGTACCATGACACATCTAAGTAGAACCCCTGAGGGTACCTTTCGGGTATATAAGTACCACATCTTTGCTGGGCAAACGAGAGAAGAAGAAACTTTCATGCTGACACAAGACGCTGAAGTCCCTGCGCGCAGACACTCCAGCATGCAGTGGTCTGACATCCCTCGCGGGGTGTCCAACTTTACACCAAGACGGGGTCCTTCACTGTCTCACATCAGGTAATGGGGTTGGCTCTTTCCTAGGGGGCTTCCTGGCTATACACCTACATACATGCTAGGTACACTTAGGTACATCTAAGTTAGGGTTAACATCGTAGGAGTACACATTATCACTGTCATGTATTTATATGCCTGCATATATTCACTTTTTTAGCACTATGGTAGAATTCTACCTTTTATTTACTCTATTGGTGCTAGTAATCGTCACTATCGGTTTCTGTCTCTTGGTTGTTGCAGCACATGTATTTTATACTAAAATGACGCTGGTTCAATAAATACTTATTGAAAACGTCCCCACCGTTTATTCTGTATATCTCTCTGAGACAAAGTGAGCACAAGCGACTGAGCAAACAAATACTGTACTGTTTCTATGATCCCTGAGGGGTCAGGGTTATCATGTTCGATAGTGGCTAGAACCTATTCGCTCCTTGGTAAGGCTGTGGGGCTTATAGTGGTACTGTGAGCTATCTGGTTTATAGACTAACATATCCTGGACACCAATCCCTTAGTATATGTTGTCTAAATGTGTAGATCCTATATAGATTTATAGCAACTACACAACAGTGGCTAGACTCACATCTGCTCAGCATCAGGATACCTTACCGGGTGATAGTGCATTCTACAAATCTCCATAATATAACATATGAGATGTCGTCAGTGATGTCATTGGCAGTGGCAAGAGCTTTTAAGAAAGTGTATGATGTTTTTATGAACAAATGTTAATGTGTTATGAGCAATCATAACCATCATTTACTAACATATTTTCCAGTTGATTTTTGTATTTGTTTTTGCATACTAGGGCTGCCTCCATGTGTGCATGGCGCATTGTGCAAGGCCTTTTTTTGCAGTGAGGATTCAGTGTGGATCCAGGAGCACAGATCCAAATTGGTGCCATGGATTAATGGTTATGGCAATGCCTTATACTCAAACCAATCAGATTGAAAGAATTCATGTTTTTTTCAGGATTCGTGCACCACTTATTACAGCAATGGAGGAAACTAACCTTCCCTCATGCTATTGGATAATTTTATTATTCTGATATGATTGACTGATTTCCCCATACCGTCCACTCATTGGGAAATTGTTAAAACACACCAATGACTTTGGTCAAGTTTATTTTACCAACACATTTATAGACATCTGCCAGCATACTGAAGACCAGCCGCTTTCTCCAACTTCATTCAAATAATTGCCAAATTGATTGCATTAGAGAGTATCAGTATATCTGGTTTCTCTTGTCCTCAAATACCTTGGGAGGTTCATATTGGATAATGAGATGGTTATTTTCCCCTTCCAACCAATTTGACCATTATCAGATTTCCATTTTTTTTTTTTTACTATTTCCAGTTGAGAGAGATGTGGATTCAAATGTGTAAATCCTTGCTTATCCATCCTGTATCTCTCCATTCTGAACTATGGTTTATCATGTACCTTGAAGGCCCCTTCATTAGTCACTGGTAGATGTGCTACCAGCCTAACTGCATAAATTAGGAAGGTGAATTCCTATACTATATGCCCTTTTATATAGGGTGCTCAATGAAATACGGAGTGACCCACCATCCCACAGGATACCTTGTCAAATAATATCCACTCTTTTAAAGACATTTTCTGGGAAAGAGATGGTGGCATTTGTAAAATAAGGGAGCTCAGTCATTTTGAAAAGTGCCAACCTTTCCATCATAGATGGAGATAGGATTCCCCTATGGGCTGTCTCAGTCCAAAAACAACTGGTCAGGGATTCAAAATTTTGTTTGTTGAACATCTTTTCATCTCTTGTTAAAAACACATATATAAATATTTATCTTTATCAGTATCTTTCTTGAATGCGGATGCTGTGCCATTCCCCTACCAGGTTTAGCATTGACAACTCCCATGTAATGTGAACGCCAAAGAATTAGCCAAACATTTGAAAGATCTTCACCAGTCTTCTTATGATGTTGCCAGGACTAGTTATGTACAATGACATAAAACGCTGCATATAACAAAATCCTTTCTCTCATCCTAGGGCCTAATGCCCTTTTTAAAGCACCAGAAACATACAAGACCACTTCACCGAATCAAAGCCCTTTTCAGTGCCCAGTGAAAATATTGCCATTGGTTCTGTTACCCTTCTCAGCATTGTGGAGACAGTTTTTTTAGTTTTTCTATAAATCAACCAAGTATCTTTGTTCAAAAGAAAGCCAGACTAGTCATGGAGTATCCGGGATTTCATTATCCCTACTTAGGGGCCGATTCCGATCTCGGCCGGTAGTGCTCCGAATCGGATTCGGATTTACCGGATCCGATTCGGAGCCCTGTTTCCCGACCGAATCGTACACGGGTCCGGCCGAGCGAGTACGATGCAAGCTCCCGCGAAATCGCCGACCGACTCGTACGCGGCTTCAAAACGCTCCGACCGACTCGCACGGACACGACTCGCACCGCGCTATGGAGACGTTTCCCGGCCGGGTAAGTACGATGCGCGCCGCGAGCAGTCCGACCGACTCGCGCCATCCGGCTCGAAAGAGCTGTCAGAGCCGGACTTTGGGGGTCCGCGTCGGACCCCCCTGTACGCGTAGGCGCGCGAGTCGCACACAGGGGGGAACCATGGGTCCCCCTACCTGTGCATGTACGCCGCGATGCGCATGGACGCGTACCCGCTGTAGGGGGCGCCCTTGTTCGCCTCGCACCCATTGAGTCAATGGGAGCCCGCGTACGCGTTGTACGACCGGCTCCCATTGACTTCAATGGGAGTCCGACCGAATCGAGTCCGATAGCATGCGAATGCATCGTACTCGTCCGGTCGGACTGCTAGGGTCCGATTCGGTCGGAATTCTCTCCGGGTCCGGCTCGGTCGGAGAGATTTCCGGCCGGAATCGGAATCGGCCCCTTAGTGTTTAGCTAGAATCTTCGGAAGCACATTTGTTTTAACATTCAGCAATGGATTCAGTCTGTATTGATGACATCTATCCCTAGATTTGCAATTCTCGATGCTTTCAGTTTATGATGGACATTCTACATTCTTCTGCCATTATCCTTTCTTGCTTTTTGATGTGACAGATCATAGTTTGAGATGTTTTCTTAATTTAACTGGGAGACTGTTCAGCCCCACGGACTTCACCAACTGGGCATTGATGTATCTGTCCTGGACAGTGCATAAACTTTGTCTTCTTTGATATCTACTTGTAATTGTTCCATTTATTCCTTTCCCAAACTCAACTCGGGGATTTTTTCAGCAAAACTGGATATTTTCCAGCTACTTTGTGATTAGTTTGTGAACACATGGAATCAAAAAACGCTGAAAGCAGTGTGCAAACGCAGACCATGTGACCTTCTTTTTTAGGAATGATGGTGCTGCTTTTTTTTTTTTTTAACTCTGCGCACTGGGGCACTGCTGCCCACTGTGTGCTGTTACGCTTAAAACATGGTAAAGTTTACTAATTTCTAATTGGAATATTTAACTTCCCAGTATACCGGCTTTTAAAAGTAAAATTACTTCAATGATCCTATGCAGTACAGAATTATTGGAAAGTGTCTCCAGAATTTCTGGCACTTTCTACAGAATACCTTGTGCATCTGTACTAATGCCTTTCTCAGGTTGAATCAATTCAGATCTAAATTCCTGACCTTACTAACCCACTCTTTTTTCCCAGACACCACTGCAATTGTCAACCCTTTTACTGTTAAATTATGTGCTTTTCAAAAAATGGTACTCCAATCTACAAATCTGGCAATTTTCCCAAAATAATGGCCGTTTTTATCAGTTAAGCATGCCACTGTCCCTGGGTCCTAGAACTCTTGCACATCTAAGCACCATCCCTTCATAGGCTATTCCAACTGGGCAAAGTGCCATCATCAATGGGTAGATCAGAAATGCCTCTAGCCAAATATTGAGACTCAGTACTTCTGTTTACCACCACTCGCAGAACAAAAAACAGCCTAGTCAGAAATATGACCTGTGGGCACAAAGTAGTATGAGTAGTCTAAGGAGTGTTTCAATCATGCTTGACCATCCTTATGTGTGCTATGCCCATTGCTTCCACAACTTCGTTCGACCTATGGGGTTTTCTTTGGTCTTATTTTGTAAAAGACAATCTATCCTGTTCCTTTCTCACCATTTGCTATTTGACTGCAGCTTAATCCTCCCCAAACCAACTTCTCTAGAGGCCTCCTTCATCAGTGCTCCTTGTTAGAGCATAGGTGGTAAACACTTGGATATGCTCAGCACTTTGTCCCCTGTCCACTGACAGTGTTGTGTATCTTCCCACGTTTTATCATTTTCAAATGGTATGTTTGTTAGAAATGGGAATCCTGGTTGGCTGAGGTATACACCCAGGCCAGGCAGGAACCAACACTCTGTTCAGGGTAAGAGATGCACACTAAAAGATAACCGGTGCTCACCCTCGGTTAGCATGACACATGCAATATGTGCAGTATTTGTGCAACCCACACAGTAACAAAATGAATACACCAAAAAAATACTCCACACAGGTTTAGGAAAAAGAGAATATTTATCTGAGTAAGACGAGACCAAAACGACAAAAACCCAATCAGTAGAGGTTGAGATTTGAATTTTTAAAGATTAAACACAAAAACAGTGCTTAGAAAGTCACTAGCAGTCAAAAGGTTACTTGAAGTCATGAGGGACCAGTGCAAATCCAAGGTTCAGGTTGAACACGATAGAGGGCAGGCCGGATACAGGACCCACGCAGGGCCCACTGTGAAAGTACCTTGGATGTAGCAAAGCATCGAAGCTGAAGACACGATGCTTTGATATTTTCAACTCAGTCGTGTCGGTGTATCATCGTTGAGCTTCACTGAGATGAAGGCAATGTGTTGTCGTTGAGCAATGCAGAGCGTCGTCTTTTGGCTGCGCAAGCTGAAGAACCACTGTCGTCAAACAGCCTCTGCGTCGAAAGACGATGCGTCGGTTCCGATCGGTGTAGAGGTGACAATGTGTTGGTTTTGCAGCAAAACAGCGGCAGAACCCACTTCTGAGGTCCAGAACTTGGAGAGGGCACCTCATGCACGGGTGCGACTTACAGAAGCCAGAGTCCAGCAGCACCGGCGGAATTGTGGGAAGTCTTTTGTGTCCCTGAGACTTCAGAAGACAGCAGGCAAGGGGCCGCTAGAGGGCGCCAGGCAAGATGGCCGCACGTTAGTGCAGCTCCGCCCGGCTGATCCTTTATCCGCCCAATATCAGCAATTTCTAGAGGCATCCAAGTTCCTTGTCTGCCGCCCTGTGTGGAGAGCCACCCCTGCTGCAGATCGAGCCCAAGGGTGCGGCTGGCGAGTGCTGTGGTGCATTGAAATTCGGCGAGAATTGATCTGCTCGCCTCGCGGTTAAGATGGCGGCCTGAGCTGTAAGCGGGTGGAGACTGATCGTCGGCCGTCGCTCAGGGGTGACGAGAGCCACGATCCCGCGGTACCTGTGCCTGGACCCTGTGACTTTACCGGCAGTCTGACCTTAGCTGTGTCTCAGCTGTGCACGGGTGAGCGAGACTGGCCTACTGCTTCGGGTCGGCTCCACGACCTCACCTAGCTGCGGCCTGATTGCTGACCTGACGCAGTGGGTTTGAAGCTCTCGCAGAGCCTGGAGATCGCTGCGGGGCCTGTTTAAGGTCCCTGGCACCGGAGGAATACAGATATCGCCGCCCGCCGTGCGCTCCGGTAGGTGGGGAGCGGCCCAGGCCTTGGTCCGCAGCTGCGGAGGTGGGTGTGGGCCGGGGCTTTGGGTCGTGCCATGCCGGCTGTGGTCTGCGTGCGCGGCGCGCGTGGGGCTGCCTGCTTTTGACCGCTGCTCGGGTGGGGGTGGAGCGCCCCCCACCCTTGGAGGTACCTGTGCGCTGAGATGGCTGAGGAGACAGCTGTGTTGTGGATCGATCCTCCCGCCTTGGCCATTGCCTATTGCTTGCTCAGTGGGCCTGTTTCTCTGGGGTATTGCCCCATGTGACTTGCTGACTGGTGATTAGTGGCGGAGTGGGCTGTCTCGCTGTGTTGGCTGGCTTTGAGGGGGTCCACTGGAGGTTGCGGTCCCCCACACATTTCTACTGGGACCTTGGCCTTCCCGGTTCTTTATGCTGTACATCTGAGATCTGTGGGGGAGTCCTATCTGCATGATTCCTGTGTATTCCTGGGATCGACTGCAGGAGCGGCGGGGGCCTGGTCATCTCTTTGTGCCTCTGTGAGTGCGAAAGGCTGCCCATTGATGTCTTTTTGCGGCCTGGTTGGGGGACTGCCTCTGTAGCCACTATTCCTGAACTGCCTGCTCCAGTTGCTTCCATTTTGTTCTTTGGGCTGCGCCTGACCTTTGATTGTGGGGGCACATGCATTGCGGGACATTTCAGAGTGCCAGGAGGTGATCTCGTCATAAATAGCCTGCTGTATTGTTTTGTTGAGTACTCTTATTTTTGCCTGCTGATTGGGAACCTGTAACACCAGAGTGCTCGTGAGTCGCTGCTCTGTGGTAGGACTACATTTGGGCCTGTTGTTGATTTTTGGTCCCTTTACGCCTCAGGAGTGTAGCACTGTGTTTAATGCTCGAGTATGGGAGCCTGATGGGAACGGATCAATAGTTGTTGAATTGCTGTACTGCCCTGCCACGCTTTCTGCTCACGGGCTGTTACGCTGTCTTGCCCCCGATTGCTGACGTGTCTGCGAAGGCATAACTTTCCTGTACTGTAGGGGGAGATTGTTGCTCTGGAATATTGCCTGGGTTGTTGTCGATAGCCTGCACTCCCTCTCACTTACTATGGGGAAGCCAGATAAGTCGCAGCCTCGCCTCACGTTTGAGGCGCGAAAGTCAGGCAGGGCCCAACAAAAAGCGGCCTCTGATTCTGAGGCTGATGGACAAGGAGACAGCCCGCCTAATCTAGAGTCCACGCTGCTGGCGATGCAAAAAAGTCTCCAGGCTATAGAGGGTAGCATGTCAACTATTAATCATAGGCTGGATCATATGTCCTCACAACTGGAAAAGCAGTCTGCGAGAATGGGAGAGGTGGAGCAGAGGGTCTCTACTACTGAAGATGGACTCAGTGAGGTAACTAGTAAGGCCCTCAATATGGAAAAGGTACTAGCCCTCATACAGGCCAAGAATGAGGACTTAGAGGCCCGGTCTAGGAGGAATAATATTCGCATTACGGGCCTGCCCGAGTCGACGAACACCGGGAGAATGGAGCACTTCATTGAGACCCTACTCACGGAAATATTTGGCTCTGAGCACCTATCCTCCATGTTTGTAGTGGAGCGTGCCCACTGCTCTTTGGCAGCGCGTCCAGTCCCTGGTGCCCCGCCTCATCCCATAATAGCTCGGCTATTGAACTACCGGGACTGGGATGCTATCTTACGGCTGGACAGGGAGAAGGGCACCATCAGTCATCAGGGGAAAACTTTGTCCTTTTTTCCCGATTTTACTGTCGCAGTTCAGGCTGCGCGGCGTGAGTATGGTGCTGTCAAAAAATTTCTTCAGTACGAAAACATTCCTTACGCCATGTTGTATCCTGCGCGTCTTCGTGTGGGGTCAGAGGGGAATTTCAAGGTTTTTTCCACCCCTAAGGCAGCGATGGAACACGCAAAACAAATGAAGAGACACCGACGTGAGGCCGAAACTGAACATGGGGAGGAGGACTGATGATATTCAGTGAGGGCTCTCATTGTGTTTGTTCTGTGAATCCTCCTGATGGTGGGATTCGTCTATTTGAAAAGATATATGTGTACTGCTACTTACATTGATGGGCATGGCAAGTGTTAATATGATATATGTATGCTGGAGGGATGCCTTATGTTTTAGTATTCGTTCGTGAATTGTAACACAGGTACTAGACCTGATCAGCCACCTCCTACGAAGTGGGAGGGTAGTAGCACTCTGACGCCCCCTGTATGGGAGTTCCCCACACTAAGCTATTTTGTTGTTGTTTTATTGGGGTTTGTTTAAACACTCCTGGGATGGCTTTGGCAAGTTGGGGGAGCCGAAGTGGGTGGGGAGTCTGCGGGGGGTGGAGGTTGGGAATCAGAGGCATGTGTTGAACGTAATATGTATACACCTTGACGACAGGATATGTTTGATTTATCACATATTCTTTTTTCCCGCTAGAAGTTACTATGACATATGGGCAGTAAATTAAGGTTCCTTACTTGGAATGTTCGTGGTCTTAATAGTCCCAAGAAGATTCGCACTGTGATTGCTTGCCTAGATAGGTTGGATGTCCAAGTCGCTTTACTGCAGGAGACCCACCTTACTAAGATCTCTGAGAAGAACGTGGGTACGAGATGGGCTGGGGTGAGGGTAGCCTCCTCTTATTCTTCTTACTCATGGGGAGTGATGATTCTTGTTAAGAAGGGTGTTCCATTTCGAGTGCCGGGCACGGATGTGGATGAGCAGGGTCGACTGGCTATTGTACATGGGACGATTGGAGGCATGAGTGTTCTTTTGGTGAATGTTTATGGCCCCAATGTGGACGATCACTCCTTTTTTGATGATGTGTGGCGCCGAGTCTCCGCATTTCCTGCTGCTGACATTATTTGGGGGGGGGATTTTAATACTTGCTTGGATGTGGCTGTGGATAGGAAAGGCTCTGGGGTGGCGAGACACAGGTTATCTACTGACGCCCTCCTGGGAATAATGGATGCTGGCAATCTGCATGATATCTGGCGCAAGCGGCATCCTGGCACCAGGGAAAATACTAAGGGTGGGCGGCAAATTCCGTTCCGCTCGCGGAACTTGCGAAATTTCGGCATTTCCGCGTTCCGCGCGGAACGCGGAAATGTCGAAACTTCCGCGATCCGCGGCGGAACGGAATTCGGGTGCAAGAGAAAGCACTGAAGCAGGTGCCCGAGTTGAAGCTCAAATTCTGTAACGCATTAATCAGCACAAAAAATTCGTGAGCCAGGTCGAGGCTAAGCAGGAGTGCTTTCTGCCCATATCTACCGTCAAACATTAGCTGTAATCCCCGATGGAGGTCTTTGCATCCTTGATTTTCCCGAGCGCAATCCCCGTGTAGGTCCAGTGACCAGGAGGTTCTTCCTCCTCATCTGCTGCTCAGATCCTGCTCTGACCCTTTATAAACAAGAGGCATGTGAACAGGCCTAGAAGCCCCGCCCGTTTGCCCCCGCCCCACATACACTAGTGGTATGCACCGTCTTCCCGCCCTTTCCCCAGAATGATGGACAGCTTATTCAAAGGACCCCAGCACTTTCGGCGCGTTGGCAAAGTTACAGACACACAGGTCACTGGGGTCAATTCTTCTGGACCTTTACGCAGCTGTAGTGTAGGAAAGGCACTATACATTTACCCAACGAGGTAGCACTTACCGATTAGCCAGTAGAAAGTACTCCAGTTGAGTAGAGGTATTGCACAAAACGGAGGCATCTTCGTGGATAAATATGCAGGGCAGGTGTGCAGAATTCGTGAGCGTGGTTAAGCAGATGTGCCTTCTCTCCATTTCCAACGTGAAAAGTTAGCTGTAATCCCCGATGGAGGTCTTTGCATCCTTGATTTTCCCAAGCGCAATCCTCGTGTAGAATTCGTGAGCGTGGTTAAGCAGATGTGCCTTCTCTCCATTTCCAACGTGAAAAGTTAGCTGTAATCCCCGATGGAGGTCTTTGCATCCTTGATTTTCCCGAGCGCAATCCTCGTGCAGAATTCGTGAGCGTGGTTAAGCAGGTGTGCCTTCTCTCCATTTCCAACGTGAAAAGTTAGCTGTAATCCCCGTTGAGGTCTTTGCATCCTTGATTTTCCCGAGCGCAATCCTCGTGCAGAATTCGTGAGCGTGGTTAAGCAGATGTGCCTTCTCTCCATTTCCAACGTGAAAAGTTAGCTGTAATCCTCGAAGGAGGTCTTTGCATCCTTGATTTTCCCGAGCGCAATCCTCGTGCAGAATTCGTGAGCGTGGTTAAGCAGGTGTGCCTTCTCTCCATCTCTTCCATAGTGTAGGAAAGGCACTATACATTTTCCCAACGAGGTAGCACTTACCGATTAGCCAGTAGAAAGTACTCCAGGTGACTAGAGGTATTGCACAAAACGGTGGCATCTTCGTGGATAAATATGCAGGGCAGGATTCAACGGACGCAGCAAAATCTCCGCGAGCACGCGAAATTCCGCGTGCTCGCGGAGATTTCTTGCCGTTTTGCGGAATTTTGCGGAACGCAACTCCGCAAATTCCGCCCACCCTTAGAAAATACCTTCATTTCCACTGTACATGGTACTTGGTCCCGCCTGGACTACTGGCTTCTGTCGGAGACTGTGTGTCCCTATGTGGTCGACGTTCAACATTTGGCCAAAACTGACCATTCTCCTGTACTCCTTGAGCTACAGGTGCCCGATTATGCAAGGCCCCCTTTTTCATGGCATTTGCAGCCTTCGTCTCTGACTGATCCGGTATTTAAACATACTGTTGGTGAAGCCATACACAACTATTTCAAGGACAATGTCGGTACGGTTGAAAATGTGGGAGTCTTGTGGGAGGCCTTTAAGGTCACGATTCGAGGGGTATGTATTGGAGCGCAGGCTGGGGTTTAAAAGATTTGCGACGCAGATTTGCTGCGGAGATAGTCGCTTTGGAACGCGAGTATGTCCAGAATCCTGCCCCCGAACTCCTATCTAAGATCCGTGAGCTCGTATCAGAACATAACGAAACGGTGGACCAGGAAATGGTGCATAGATCTCGTCGGAGCACTGCTCGATATTATGGGGAGGGGGGACGTCCTAGCCACTGGCTCAGAAATTGGCGGCTCCGCGTAGCCAGGCTCACATCACCGAACTGCTGGACGGGGAGGGAGTGGCACATTATGACACCTCAGGGATAAGTAGGGTGGTGCTGGACTTTTATTCAGACCTGTATGGGAAGCGTGTTTCTCCGCCTGCCGCTGAAATTAATGCATATCTGGAGGATGTGGCCCTGGGGTGGGTGTCCTCGGCACAGCGTGAATATATCACACAGCCATTTGACGTTGATGATGTTAAAGAAGCTATTATGTTGCTCCCCACTTGTAAAGCTTGTAAAGCGGCGGGATTGGATGGCCTCCCCAGTGAGTTTTATAAGGCATATGTCGATGAGCTTGCGCCGTGGTTGCTGGAGGTCTATGCGGAGGCGTATGACTCGGGTGCTCTACCTCCCTCTCTTACGGAGGCCCTCTTGGTGCTTCTTCTGAAGCCCGACAAGGCGGCGAACGCTTGTGATTCTTACCGACCGCTTTCTATCATAAACATCGATGCCAAAATTTTGGCGAAAATGATAGCTACCAGGCTCCAGCCATTAGTTCCTAAACTTGTACTCCCGGACCAGTCGGGGTTTGTGCCCTCTAGATCCACGTTGCTTAGCCTCCGTACTGTTTTTTCTACATTACACTATTTTGAGCATGACTTTCAGACAGTGGCAGTGCTTTTAGACACCGCCAAGGCGTTTGATTCTCTCCAGTGGGAATATATGTTTACTATCTTGTTACGAATGGGCCTGCCACCGTTTTTTTTAAAGTGGATTTATCTTTTGTATACTGCATCAATGGCCCGGATTCGTGTAAATGGCTGGGTATCTGATGCCTTTTCTATCCACTGTGGCACGCGACAGGGGTGCCTCCTGTCGCCCATGCTTTTTGCGCTAGCTCTTGAGCCGCTGGCATGTAAGTTATGTCAGAGACATGCTGGGGCTGCACTGCGGTTTAGACAGCGGCCCCTAGTGGTGTCGCTGTATGCAGATGATATGCTGCTTTACGTCCGCAACCCTGCTACACATTTATCGGAATTGTTGCGAGAGTATATCCGGTTTGAAAGGTACTCTGGCCTGGGCATTAACTGGGCTAAATCTACTGTGTTCCCGCTTACAGCTGGCACCAGGGAGATAGATCTTGAATTCCCCCTGAAGTGGTCGACTGACCCGGTGAAGTACCTGGGCGTGTGGCTGCACAGGGACCCGGAGGTTGTGATCACCGCTAATTATGGTCGAGCTGTCACCACGATTACCGAACAGGCTGAGCGCTGGGCAAAACTCCCTCCCTCTCTCTCTCTCTCTCTTGCGGACCACATAGCGGTCATAAAAATGACCTTCTTACCCAAACTGCTTTATTTGTTTGTTAATATTCCCATTCGCTTGAATGTCTCGCTGTTTAATACGTTGCAGTCGACCTTGTTGTCGTTTGTTTGGGGGGGTAAGAAGCCCCGCTGTAGCTGGAGTGTGCTGGTTCAGCCATTTGAGCGCGGCGGTTTTGAGGCTCCTGACATACGCCTATACTACTTATGCGCACAGGCGCAGTATGCACATTTTTGGTACTATCCACAGAAGTTCTAGCCACATACGGCTATTGAGGCGGATTCGGTGCTCCCATTACCTCTGGTTGCTGCTGCCCTGACAGGTGGAGTGGGGAGTTCACGTGCGGAAATTAGTCCTGTACATTGCTCTGCCTGGGCATGGAAAACTCTGGCTAAGAGAGCGAATCTGGAGTATTTATATGCCCGACACTGCCCCTCGCTGCACATCCTGGCATATCGGCGGCGCGAGAGCCGGCGGCCCTGAAGGCGCTGGGTGACGTAGGGATTAAACATCTGGGAGACTTGTATAGTCAGGGTCGCTTCTGCTCATTGCCGGATCTACAGGACGGGCGTGAGGCCGGAATGATGCTGCGTTTCACGTATGTGTGGGTGCGACAGGCAATTCGCGCTGTGTACCCGGAATACCCGACTGAGCCGCGCACACTGTTGGCACTGCGGGCGGTGCTGGCGAGTGCGGAACGCGGGGGTCTGATCACCAAATTGTACAATGCGTCTCTAAGAGAAACCGATCTTAGCGACTCCCCTTCCTACAATAAATGGAAGGCAATCCTGGGTGATGCGTTCCCGTTAGAAACCTGGAAGTCTTGTTGTACATTAACTGGGCGCTTGACGGCGAACTGTAATCTTCGCATAATTCATTTTAAATACATACACCAGCTCTATTATACACCGTTACAACTGAGAAGGTTTGGGTTGCGGGAAAATGCATGCTGTATACGCTGTGGGCAGGCGGATGCAGACTTTATGCATCTTGCCTGGAGCTGCATGGGTATATACAAATTCTGGGTGAAGGTCACGCGCATACTTACGGCCGTTGTCCTGGAAACTGTTGAGTGTGTGCCGGTGGTGTGCTTGTTGGGTTGGGTGCAGAAGTTCAAACCCTGTAATATACGGCTGGTAGCCATCTCTACTCTGTTCGCCAAGCGGGCTGTGGCACAATGTTGGGGAGCAAAAACTGTTCCGACCGTACAGAGGTGGATTCACAACTTGATAAACTGCAGGGATCAGTTGGGTATATACGCTGAGGAGCTGCCTGAGGCCTCACGTCCAAAAGACTTTTGGGCGCCCCTGACGGGGTACCTCCTTGGGAATCCAGACTTGCAGTGAGTTATTGTACATTCTGAGCTGTTTGGTGTGATAGGTCTCTTGGACTAGAACATGAGAAATATCATATGTAACAATGTACTGCCATTAGGTGTATTAATCATATGAACCATGCCGGGTGGTGGGTTTGTTTGATGGGGTTCTATGTTTGCTTTGATATGTAACAACAAGGAAACGTCAGCTTGTATCAGGATATTGTACTCAGTGCCTTGTTTACCCCTATTGCAGGGGTGGTGTATGGTCTATATGTGCAAGCTGTTTAATAAAAAGGATTTAAAAATAAAGAAGACAGCAGGCAAGCCAGCAAGCCCTTGGCAGTTACTTTGAGGGAATTCAGAGTCCAGCTCTCCTTCAGCCGAGTCAGGGAGCAGCAGGATAGCAAGCAGCAAAGCAGTCCTTCCAGAAAGAAATGTTTTTTCATTTTTTTTTTATATAGAGGGTGACTTCAAAGCAGCTCTCTGAAGTGCACAAGGATCCCTTTCAACCCAGTCCTGTCTGACAGGCTATCTGTGGGTGGTACATCAGTGCTTTGTGTATGGATGGGACACTACCTATTGAAGTGTACATGCCAGCCCCTCCCATTCCTACCTGTCCAGTAAGAGCCATCAGAATGCAGCTGAATGTAGATGAGTGCTTAGAATGCAGATGAGCCTTACCTTCCTCTGTTTGTGCCGTTCTAGAGGGAATGCACAAAGTGTAGCTGTCACCCACCCCGGACGTGTATTTGAGACAGGCTGTCAGGCACATAGAGCATTAAGTGCAGAGAAATATCCACTTTCTAAAAGTGGAATTTCTTAAATACTTATGTTAAATCCAACTTCACCAGTAAGGAGGATTTATCATTACTATTCCAAAGAAATGAAACATGAAAAAAGCTACTCCTCTCTGATAAGGAATAACAGCTTAAAAGTGTATTAAGGAATTCCCAGTGCTGGGCTATGAGAGGGGTAGGCCTCACAGTAGTGAAAAACTAAATAGGCTGTTTGTCACTCCCGGGACATGCCTACCTTAGGGATGACTTATATGTAATTAAAAGAGAGTTTGAGGCTTGGCAAGTAGTTTTAAATGCCAAGTCGAAGTGGCAGTAAACTGCCCACACAGACACTACAGCGGCAGGCCTTTGACAGGGTTGAAAGGCTACTTCTATGGGTGGCACAATTAGTCCTGCAGACCCACTAGTAGCATTTGAAGTACAGTCCCTGGGTTTATGGTATACCACTTTACAAGGAACTTACCAGTATCTCAAATATGCTAATCGGGTATACACCAATGTCATCATGTTTAGGAGAGAAGCACATGCACTTTAATACTGGTGAACAGTGGTAAAGTGCTCAGAGTCCTGAGGTCAACAAAAAGAATCAGCAAAACGTGAAGGCAAAACGCAAAAAGTCTCAGGGAAGACCAACCTAAGGATGACAGGCCTAACAATATAATAGACCTCTTTACCAGTATTGCTACACCATTCAAACCAGTTGACAAACTAGCATAAGCTACCAGCTTATAGTTCACCCTACCTATTATTCCAATTTTGTTTCCCACCAAGTGCAACTCCTGCTGGAGAACCACAACAACCTTGTTTCCAACATCATGAACACCAAGTGCCTTTCACCTTTTAGACTAATCCATTGACATTCTATGTCAGGAGGTTTTGTTTACCCTTCACCCCCAGCATGTTGTCTCTTCGCCTTTGTTGTATATATGGATAGACCAAAGGGGACCGTTGAGGGAACCAACATATCTTTCCTAACAGCTGCAGCCTTACATTGAACACCCTCTACCTTCCTTGACTTATCCCATCGTACAGTAGGTTCAGACTACCCATCACCTCAATGCATGTTGGGCCTGTTGCCCTATCATACATCAACCTCTTTGAAACCTAGAACTAAATCATTTCAGAAGTAACAATTGAATAATTAACAGTTCTATTAGTAGAAATAAGCAAACTAAATATTTTCTGAGCTATCACCCAATAGATTGGCAACCAATTATCCGTTTTAAGTGGCCAACCACTTTGTCCTATTATAGTAATCATTTATTTAAAGGCTATCCGATACTGTGGGCCCAAGGTCATTTGCATAATCTGTTCCACAGAGGTTCTTCCAGCTTCCCCCCCCTATTGGCTTTACACTCGTCACTTCATTTTCCACTAAAGAGAAGTCACCTTTTCATCTAACTTTTCACCTAAACCTGTGCGGCCCACCAGTTTAGGATTCCTACAACACTAGAAAGCGGGTCTGTTGACAACCACACAGGACTGATCTGGTCTCTGCCCTTTCTGCACTTCTCCTTCTGTTTAGCTATTTTGAGTCCCCATGGAGGCCTTATTGATTTTTACCCCACTTCTGGTACCAATTGTATTGGACTGGCTGCTGGCAACCAACCCAAGCAATGTCAGGTACACATAAATAAGGACACTCAGTAAGGAGCAAGACACAGGTAGCAGAAACAATTGACCTTTAATGAAACACTAGCACAAGAATATATTGTAACAATGATGGTAATACAGTAGCAGAATAATTACATGTGTATATATATATAATTCAATACTAGCACAATAATTTAGCAAAAAAGAAGCAGGCTGAAATCACTCACAATGCAGTGGCAAAATAGTTACATATCTATATATATGTATATAGTGCAATGCTAGCACAATGATGGTGAAACACATAGTCTTGAATCAATTGCAATGCAGTTAAAGATACAATAATAATGAGCTGGTAAATCAAGATAGAGCAGTAAAAGCTGGCCCTTCATCCCCTGGCACTTAACTCTCAACAATGCCGGGAAGCCTGCTCCAATCTCTCTCTCTCTCCCTCCCTCCCTGGAAACGGCGTGACGGGGGCAGCGGCTGCGAGTGATGGCAGATCTCCATCTGTGAGCTTCCCTGAGACATCTGCACCCTTCCTTTTTCTACACTAAAAGTTGGCTTACCCAACATCATGTTCCTTTCCCACACCAGTGGTTTTGGTGATCAGCAGCGGTTCCCCCATTAGGGTGGAGGAGCGTCGCCGATTGTGAGTGCGGGGCAGGCAGTAGGGAGGAACAGTGTGCACTTCAGTTTAAAGTTTGCATGTCACTTTGGCTGGCTGTCTTCCAGAGGCCAGCCTGACATGCACACTTTTCAGCACTCCAATCCGAGCTGTCTTAGACCGCTGGGTGGAGAGGATGCACATGTCCCCAGTGCCTGAAAGCGCGTCACACCAGCGACGTCAGCCAATCTAGTTCTGGCTGATAATGCACGGAAACGCCCGTTTGCATTCTACAAATCTTCACAACTGGGACCTAAGTCCCGGAGCACAGGAGGTAAAGTCCTGCGGAATGATTTGAATTTGAAAGAGCATCTGCGGCCTCCCAGATATATTTTCATGATCAGAAAGGGGCCTGTAGCTGTGCGGCAATATGTGTGGCAGAGTTTTAGTAACTTTTTTGCAAAAATATCTGGGTTAAAAACTGAACAGTATGCAGAAGTGGCAAGTGCAGCAAATCCTTAATTATGCAGAAAACGCAGCAGCTGCAACTTCCAGTGTCTCTGGTTATAGTTGAGGGAAAGTAAGTTCACCTTCAAATTGGACTGAGAGCCCCTCGATTGCCCTGTTCATGATGTTGCTCTCACTGCACTAGGTCGTGATGGTCATGCTACAGAAGCTGAATAAACTTTGGATACATTGCCAAGGACAGTCTGTGTCCAATAATCTGCAACCCACCTGGTGTGAGTAGAGCAGAGGGAACTAGAAGGGAGGGTTTGTCTCACTATCTCTAGCCTGTGAGGCCGGGTGTGAGCACAATAGATTCCATCTGAATAGAGGGACCCCGGGAGTAGGCTCTGGCCCAATATATATAACCCACAGGGCTTGGAAAAGTTGAAATTTCGTTTAAATGTGTTTGAAGGAGGTCCACAGGTGTCAAAATATTTACAAAGCATAACAGAATAAAGTTCTTAAATGTGAGTGAGTGCAGTGTTTCTTTTGGGGTGGTGAAGAGAAGGAGATGCGAGAGTAAAAAGAGTGTGCTGAAGAGGAAAGAGAGGCGGTTGAAAAGGTGGAGATGGATGAGATGTTGGTGCAACCACTTCCTAGGCTGATTTCGGCCCCGGACCCCATACCCTGTGGCTTAGCCAAGTTTCAAAAGTTGGAGGGGGGCCACGCGGCCCTATGGTAAATATAACTTGTGCTCTCGCCATGCTAATTACCCCACATATTACATCACTGATTACCTCTCCTATGAAATAATTAATAATATCACTGCAACTTTTACAGTAAAATTATTGATGAGAAAAGGGTGCATGTCGGGGGCTCGAGTTATAGTTACCTTAGGGCACGAGTTCTAGTTTCTTGAAATACTTGAACACGGGGACTGTTGGATCCTCGGATGATCGCCGTTCCTTTATATACAAATTTGGTTTTCCTTTAATATCTCAAACTACTGAACTGATTTACACTAAATAACAAAAAGCACTCTTTCTGGACCAAGGTTTAGCTTTCTTCCAAATTTGGTGTCATTCCGTCCAGCGGTTTGGGCTGTAGTGGTTTTTAAAATCCCTATGGGAATTAACATGGTAAACGCACTTTTTTTTAAACCCTTATTTTCTCTGCACCCGCCTGACAGATCACCCCAAAACTTTCCATGCACAACTAAAATCACTGGCGCACTTTTATGGGAAAATTTCGGGAAGATTTGTCAAACTGCACCCAAAGATATAGGCAAGTCAAAAACGCTTTTCCTATGGAAACATAGTCCTAACAATAATTACCTACTCTCGACCGCCAGTATATATATAAAATTTCAGTGTGGCGGTGGCCACTTTGTAGTTATGGTTAGGATTCCCAGGTATATGGAAATTCCTCGGATATTTGTTTGCTAATAACTTTGGGCCTGTTTGCCGAATCTCCAGGAAACTTTCCAGACCAATAGCTGTCCCTAAATTGGTAGAGTATGTTTAGCTGTGATTGATCATGGGGGTGCATAGATAAAAAGGGGGTCCGAAAAATGTTTTCTATGGACTTTTGTATCCGACATAACGCAATGTAAAATGCCTTAGTGAAGCGCAGCATCTAATGGGACTGCTGGAGACCCTCTTACCTCTGTTTTCACAGTTATATTACAGATATTTTTCTGTTTCTTATATTGAAAGTATCTCACATGTGGACACCTTCAAAAGTAAAAATGAAATGCACCTGCAAAAAAAGAAAAAACAGGCACATATAGAACCCTTTTTAATCAGTGTTCCTGGTGAGATCAGAGCCAGGGTTCACAAGGGTAGTGCCAGGGTTCACAAATGAGAAGCCAGGGGTCGCAGCTGTGACCTCTGGTGACCCCTAAGTGATGTCCAGAGGAATTAATTTATTAATGGTGTAATGTTTAAAAAAAATATTCCAATCCTTATATTTGCCTAGATGGCAAAAAAAAAAAATTAAATGATAAAATTAACAGCTGTAAAGCATTGATGACACACACCTGGACTCGCATCTAACCTGACAGTCTAAATTAAAACAAATGGTCAGCTTTTTTAGGGTAGCCTGCCAATCCTTAGACAGTTTTCTTCTCTGCTCTTCAACTTTGTTTATTTCTAATTTCTGTTGTTTCTCACTCCGGCCATTTCTTTTATTATAAAATGATGCAGCTCATAAAATGTATATGTTGGGCATTGTGCTGTGCTGATTGTTATGTGGCCAACTCCTTGGAAAACAAGGATTAACTCTGTTCAAACATAAACATATAAACATATCCACTTTATGACACACACATGTAAATATATAATAATACATGCAAATTTCTACACATTGTGCTACATAATTACATGCTGTGTAATGCTTTGCAATAAACGACCCTGGTAACATGGCAGTTTCCTTTTTTTCGTTAGGAATCTCCAGAAAGTCTCCTATAACACTCCAAAGGTTGGACCTGATTATCTCTAAAGGAGGCTTGATTACCATTCAAGAACCTATATCTGTGAATTGATTGCATCACTATTTGATCTTTCCTTCAACTGTTCTCACATATAGTAATCTGTGCCCAATACAAAAATTAATTATCATGGTTTCATGACTCTAACTGTCTTGAAATTAGTATTTTTGGTGCAATTGCATGGAATAGACTCTCCCCATCAGCTCTGATGATAGCAACAATGCATCTGCTTCTAATTACAATGAATGTATGTCTAAGTTGCTTGATTATTTGGTGCTACTGAGGAAAAGAAGAAGACCCAAATCCTCTAACTCATAGTTCCTCACAGATCTTTGAAATGAAAGGAGATCATTAAGAATTCTGGAAAAGATGTGGACAAATGGATAGACAACAGACTCCATCTTCAATCTTACCACACTCAGTGTGGTACAGCATGGCACCCACCTGACCAACCTCTTTTCAATCCCTAGCTTGCTCATCATCATACCAACAAAACTAGGTCAACCGAAAAGAGAAAACCAGACCATTGTATCCTTCAAAGACTTCTCCACAGATAACCTAATGCTTGAACTCCACTCTACCCTTGCCAACTCCATGTCCAATGCCAACACCATTGTAAATGATTTCAACACTTTTTTTGGGAATACTGAGTGAACACAAGTGCAAGCCAAAACCTTGAGCATTCTGGTAGTCAAAAGACCTCACTGACAATGCTCCATCTACAGGCAGGAAAGAAAAAAGAGGAAAACCAGAACTTGAGGTGACCTCACAATACTGACGTCCATCTGCACAACATACAGAAATCTCATCACAGCCCAAGCAAAGTTTTCTCCCAACACCATCAATGAAGTCACCAACAGAGGAAGAATGCTCTTCAAGACAATTTAGAGTGTCATCAACCACCTGCCTAACTTACCTATATGACACTCAGCAGACAAGTGCTATGCCATCTACCTATTCTTTGAAAAAATACATATGACTTGACAGCGCATTGACCACACCAAGCCTGCTTCTCCTCTTAAACCCACCCCCACTCAAGGAATCTCATAATGGTCAACCTTCAAAGCCTTATCTCTTGCAGATCTCTCCAACATACTCAACTTCCTATGAAAATAATGTCTTATCACAAATATATTTTGACACTGCATTTGTAGGCAGTAACATTGATCGTAAATTGGTATGATGAAGTCCATTACACTGTGGAGTCTTCCCAACAGAATATTTGAGACCATTAGGGGCCGAATATGATGTCGGTCGGAAAGGGTCTGAACGGGATTCGGTTTGTCCGAATCCGATTCGGAACCCGCATTTCCGACCGACTCGGAAACGCATCCGACCGATCACGATAGTCGTCAACCGTTCGGTCGTTCCGACTTGGTTACGATCGGCATTCGGAGAAACCGAGTTGGTCGGAGCCGAATCATACAGGTCTATGAACCGCGTTTCCAACCAGCGCATTACGATGTCTGATTCGGACAGCCTTTCCAAATTGGTTTGTCTGACACGGATCGGCTGTCGGAATCCAACTTTGGGGCCCATAGCAGGCCCCCCTTCATCCAGAGACCTCTGGTTGGGGCCCGTGGGAGTACCCATGGGTCCCCTCCTTCCAACCATGCCTTGTGTGGCAGGCACCAAGGGGTGCCCACCACATGGTGCAAGGTTTTATGCGACCACTCCATTTTTCAGTGGGAGCCTGTGTTGTCGGTCGCAACACAGGCTCCCATTGAAGTCAATGGGAGTCCGACTGAACGGTGTTTGAAAACATTGTAATCGGTCGGTCGGACTCCCCAAATACGATTCGGTAGGAAACCATTCCGACACTGAGTCAGTCGGAATGCTTTCCGACCGACATCGTAATGAGGCCTTTAGTTGGAAATAGTGCATTATGAAGCACATGAACCAGTGGCATTGGCTAAACCCATATGAGCTATGAAATAACAACTGAAACAGCTATAGAAGCAAAGTTCTTAGGCATCAACATGATAGCCTTAAATCTCTCAAACTCTACATTATTTATGACTCCAATATTAGCTTTAATCAAATATTTTTGAAATGCATTCAAGTTGTTGCCATGCACAAGTTTACCAGGTTTATTTTCTCATGGAACAATTGTCTCCGGGGAATCTCACTCACCACCTTCACTCAAGTAATCTTTCCAGAAGCTTTTAGTACGGGCCCACTCCCCTCACTTATAAAGAAACCTACACTAGACCCTGATGACCCCACCAACTACCACCCCATCACTCATCTACTCTTCATCATTAAGAGAATCAAAAAAGCAGTTACACTCAACTCCAAGATCCCCTAGTATATGGTACCCAGGGCCTGTAAGTTAAATGTCACTAGTGGACTGTAGCACATATTGTGCCACCCCTAAATTGCCCATGCAAAGGATTTCTTCTAGCCTGTTCCTGAAACCTGAGTGTGCAGTTTTAAAACTACAACTTTTGATCTGACAAAATCATCCAAAGGTGGATTTTTGCCAATGTTCAGTGTAAACCTATTAATCACATTAATGCTAGTTATCTCCTGCACTACCACAAGTCTGGCTTCAGATCACACCACAGCATGGCTACTTCTATGCTATACATCTTAGATGACATCCGTCTGGCCACAGTGAAGAAGGCTCTTGCCCCTGATATTCCTGGACCAGCTGTCTTCGACATCATCAACCACCCTACCTTCCTCCACACCCTGGAGTCTTGAATGGTATTTACTGGCCATCTTTCACTAGTTGCTCTCCTACCTTTCCAACTGACACTTGTTCATTCACATAGACACCGTTACATCTCAAACAATCCCCATTTCCTGCAGATTCTACCAGGGTTCTATACTGTGCCCCGTCTTCTTAATTTTGGGGCTCTTCTCAAACATAGCACATTAAAATTCAACAATATGCTGATGATACACAACACCAATTGAAAATCTCCTCAACTCCAGACATCCAATGCCTCAAACACTGTGTGCAACTGATCTTGATCTGAATTACTAGTGCCTACCTGAAGCTCGCCCTCACCTTCACCAAGGCAAAGTCAAAACACAATTCCTGTTATTTGCCAAGAACAATAAGCAAGAAATAATACAAACCTGTTTTAGTGACATGAACATTGGCATCTTTGAACCCCAACTTTCATCAGATACCAAGTCAGCTTTCATTGACCCTAGACCTCAACCTCACTTTCAAGGAGCACCATTGCCAAAAAATAGAAAAATGACTTAGTAGCAGCTTTCTCTTCTAAAGAAATTTAAACCGTTTCTTCCAGAAAGTGACTTCAGAACCGCTGTTCAATCTCTCGTCCTCACACCTGGATGTTATAATGTCTTGCTGCGTGGTCTCCCAGACTCCACATTGCCCCCCTTAAGGGCATCCCTGAAGAAACATGATCACATTACCCTGCGCCGTGTTCAAAACTTGCTGCATCATATACAAACCCATCACGGCCAGCTTTTAGACAACCTCACCATCTCTGGTGGCTCTTGGCACACCTGCAGCCAGGACACCACTAGGCTGGAAACTCAAAAGTGTAAAAAAGAAAATAACAAGGCAGTAGGCCTTTTCCATCTATGCACTCATGATCTAAAACAACATCCTCATATCCATCGACCACCCAAACGTGCTCCAATATATGGAAGAATTGAAGACGCAACTCTTAAGAACACTACATCACAATGCAGTAACAGTACACGTCTGCTCCTAGAACCCAGCTACCTCTCCTATTGTTGACTGTATGCTTTTCTTTGACCCTATACAGGGCTCACCTGTCTTTTTGGCTAGGTTTAGGTATAAAAATACCACATACATACATGCTCCTCCGGCTCCCAAACTAGACTGTCTAAGAGCACCTACAGACCTCTACAAAAGAAACATCTTCATTGCAAAATCCATACTTTCCAAAACCGTTATCAACATTCCCAACAATGCCTAAAATTACGTTTTGACTTAGTCAAAGCTGCTAATAATCACCCTCCATCTTTCAGATTCGAAGACCCTTCTGCAAAATCTGTGTACTCTGCCAAGTTTTTAAATTTGAAAGTGAAATACATTTATCAATTAGTGCAGTTTAACTCCGACTCCACTCTGCACATTATTGCTTATAGGGCAACACAGTGATTTAGTCTCAATTGATGATGTATTAAACATTATTATGAAGGCAAAATCCTCTATTTGTTTCCAGGATCCTGAACCAGAGATTGTCAAAGACTTTATATACCATCTGTTGTCTCACTGGACAAATCATATAAAGCTCCTTTTTAGGCACAGAGAGCTCCCTGACTACCTTGACATCAGTCAAGTCACTGCACTTCTGAAAAACACTCCACAGATGTGTGTGATCTTAATAATTTTTGCCCTGATGCAGTTCATCCCTTTCTTTTTCGAAAGTTATTGAGCTGTCTCACTATGCAATCTAGTGCATTCTTAAGAAAGATCTTCTCGATGAGTGCCAGTCTGGTTTCAGGCAAGGTTGTAGCATGAAAACTACTTTGCTCTAGATGATTGATATTCCGCTCCAGACTTTGTCCTTCTTGACTTACCTACCAGATTCAAAACAGTGATTCACTTGTCACACATTGAAACGCCGTAGGAACACATGGGTATAGATGGAGTGGTCCTCTAGTGGTTCACCTCTTACTTGACCAACATTTTGAACATGCTAAAAATTGACTCCTGTTTCTGAAATTCAGTGACCTTAACATAGAGGTCTCCTCTGGGCTCTGTCCTGTCCCCTACTCTCTTTTACTTGTATAATTAACTAGCTGTGGGCCATACTAAACACCTCTGGCATCCTGTATCAGCAATCTGTGGATGATACAGATGTTTATCTAAATATCTCATGTGCTAATGGTGTCTCCCATCTCTCTCCAACTCTTATCTCTCCAAGACTGGATGGCTACCCTCCATTAAAAACTCAATACATCAAAAAACAAGTTTCTCCTTATCTCACTTCCAGTTTAATCTTTGTTTGATGTGATTACCATCCATTACGAGTTTGGCGGTGTGGCCCTGGTTCGCCCTGCCGCTGCACTGCCAAATTCATGGTTGGGCCGCCAGCTAGATTACGGGTATTTTTCGTGTCTGGCATGCTTTTTCTTTTTACGTTCAGTGGTGCCTCAGAAAATTGGCATTGCAATTGGAATGCCAAAAACAGTTCCTGCACGGCATGGACTGCAAAGTCTATGCCGTGCAGGAACTGGGGTGCCCCCCTGCATGCACCCCATGACCAAGAGGCAACAGGGGGGCTGTAGGACCACCCTTTGTTTCCTCTCTGCCATGGTTGTCATGGAGGAGGAACAGCCATGAAAACCGTGGCAGAGACGAAACTTGTAATTTGCTTGGCGGGACCGCGGCGGTTCTGCCAAGCATAATGCTGCCTCTACACCGCCACACCACCTCCAGGGAATGACAGTTCCCTGGCGGCTGTAATGGGACAATGGTGGTCTAACCACCCTAATTGTAATAAGGCGGTCAGAAGACCGCCACTGCCGCGCCCCAGCGAGTCTGGCAGTCTGTCTACCGCTAGACTCGTAATCGAGCCCTAGGGTCTTATTTAGAGTTTGGGAACAGGATGCACTGTCACAAATGTGGTGTCTGTCTTATCCGCTGTATTACAAATGCTTTATTGTTAATGACACTCGTAATATTTGGCATTCCATCCACCATATTTGTGACAGAATTCCTGTCTGCCAGACTCTAAGACCCCTAATTGTCAGGCACATTTTAACACTATGGCCAGAAATGCATGCTTCATATTGCCATTACTCTAGGGGATTCACCAATTTATCCCAACACAAGATCTCAAGACTCTTTCCCAATCACTGGTGCTATCACGGATTGACTATTATTACTCTTTCCTAAAGTGCATCTTACTATTTGAAAGTACATGCCGCAGTGCATATCATCTGTGGTACCTAAAAACTTGTCCACTTTTCACCTGTAGTTTTAACTCTCCATTGGCTCAATATTGAAACCAGAGCTGTTTGCAAAATGGACTGCATCACTCAAAGGCAGTACACTCTGTGATACCTGGCCTCTAAGCTGAAGATATCTGGTAAGCTCAATCCTCACACAGGTCGAGACACTGTTCCCAAACCCCAAACTTTGAAAAAAGGAGTGTACAATGGCTCTCCCTGCCGTTGGCCTAGGTACCAATACTTCGCTGCCCACATTCAAGATGGGACTGAAAATATTACTCTTTCGATGATCATTTTAGTAACTTTCATTCTCACCTAATTGCTCTTAGGCTGGCCTTTTCCTGATCGCCTCTCTCAAAGCACTTTGAACTCCTTGCCTGGACTTTCTTCTGACTTTGTATCTCCCTCTTTCTCCCAGGTTGTCTAATGCCCCTTCCTTTAACTCCTGACACATAACTTTCTGTAAGAAAATGCCTTTTTTTGCTTGTTCATCCCCAATACTTTTTTGAACTAATGCTGTTGCAGTGCATATCCTCAGACCCCCTAAAAACGTTTTGAATTGGTCAAAAATGCTAATTGGCATATTTAGCGTACCTATAAGCCCCTAGCAAATGGCACCCAGTGTACCCAGGGCCTGTAAGTTAAATGTCACTAGTGGACTGCAGCACTTATTGTGCCACCCTTAAATTGCCAATCCAAAGGATATCTTCTAGCCTGTTCATGAAACCTGAGTTTGCAGTTTTAAAACTTCAAATTTCGATCTGACAAAATCATCCAAATGTGCCTTTTTGCCAGCGTTCAGTGTCACCTGTTAATGGTTCTCCTTTGGTGAGATGTGTATTGCTCAAAGGCAGTGGACAAAGGGCTCCTGGTTGGGACATGCCTTCCCCCCAGACAAGACCACTATCTGGGCTGTGCTCAGGAATTTAATTACACTTCAAAACGTCCCTATCCTGTCACAAACAGATGTAACTCACATCTAGGCCTCCTCCTTCATTGTCCTGACAGCCAACTAGGTACCAATCCCAGTGGGAGAGGGGCTGCCCCAGAAACGGTTTAGGGTGACCACAAGGGAGGGTTTGGCCATTATACTAGCTACACCTCTGCTTGGCCCCAGGGATCTCTGCACAAGGCAAGAAAGCTTCTGCCATATTGTTTTTATGTACAGAGTGGCACTGTGGTATTGTCTACAGTAAAGCACACAGGATTTGCTGGTAAAGTGGGTAGGAAGCACCCTTGGGAACTTTTAGCCCATTGGTTAGGGAGTGGCCAGGAGTTTTACCCACCCATAGACTGGCATTGGGCATAAAAGTGGCTCCCTCAGTACCTTCTTCAGAACTCCTGTGGACCTGTGAAGTACAGAAGGACTGCACCCGCATGTTTAACTTGTGGAGAGAGACCCCAAGGGCTGGACCTGCTCCCCACTTGTACCCAGGACAGAAGAGAGGACTTCAAGGGCTAGTTGGATAGCGTCTTGTTCAGCTCCATGAACACAAAAGCTGCAGTAAGCCCAAATCTCTGCTGAGCGCAGCTTACCAGTTTAAACTTGATTTGCCCTGGAGCCTGCTGGCTGCTTCTGGCAAATTGAGTCCTAACCTCCAGGTGGTGTACAAAAGGTCCTGGGCCCTTAGCTGGTGTTAAGAGTGTACTCTTCCTCACCCCTTTGGCAAACTCGTCAACATGTACCTTTCTTCAGAAAAACGATTAAGTCCAAAGGTAAAATCTTCACCGGAAAGAACCAGGCCCCTGTATCTGTAGTGCAGTCAATGGTGGTCAACCTTAACTTTTGACTTTGACCCAGTCTAGTTTGACCAGACACCAGTGGTTGGAGCGTTGCACTTTTTGGCACTAGAATTATTTAAAACCTCCAAAATTCATACCTACATCCAGTTATTGTCATTCTAGCATCTATCTGCTTATTAAAATGTACTCTATTTATTGTGTTGTGTTTTCTGAATGTTTTGTTACTGATAAATGCTTTACACATTTCTCCTAAGTTAGGCTTGCATGCTTTGTACTAGAGCTATGGTTGAGCTCAGGTTTAAATTATTGAGATCCAACTTGATCTAGTACAGAACTCTAGCATTAATACTTGGTGAGGACCCACATTCTCTTCAATTTATAACCCATTTTCTTACACTCCCTTACTCCAAACCTTGCACAACTTTGCATCTCTACAATCTTCAACTTCTCAATATTTTTCACTACATGATCTCCTGCATTGCATTACCTTCGTTTGCCTCTAATTATTCCAGAAGTTTTTTTCATGATCATTCAGCATGCCAGACTTTTTCTTTACTTTCAATCTCATACGTTTTTCCATTATTATTTTTATCCCATATATTTTCTGCATTGCTCTTTTTGATCCTCGAAAAGGTCTGTTCACCTCACATGACATTAATTGTTTGCACTCTCTTCTTTGGTTTGGCTTATTTGTTTTCCTGTGATTTAATTATTCTCTTGCAGCTTACTACTTAGTTTGCAAATCTTATGTAACATATTTTTATTTGTATGTTACTCTCCACTTTCTAGGTATATTGCTCTAACGCATTTTGACAATGCCTGTGCTATATAAAATTGTATAAATAAACTGACTGACTGACTGGACTGATCGAAATGCACAAGATGTGCCTACTGTGTCATCACCTCCGTTCTACACCCACTTTTACACTGGTCCTTGGCCTCTTCTGTAGTTTTTCACAAATCTAATTTTTCCATTATCACGATGGAATAAAATGGAAGATGTATTCTAATAAATATGTTAAATCATTTTCATTAATATTGGCAATCAAGGGTAATTATTATTCACTGTTTATTTTGCAGGAATAACGACAGTATTGACAATGACAACATTGAGCATAAGTGCAAGACATTCCTTACCTAAAGTATCCTATGCTACGGCGATGGACTGGTTCATTGCTGTTTGTTTTGCGTTTGTGTTTTCTGCACTCATCGAATTTGCTGCAGTCAATTATTTCACAAACATTCAAATGGAAAAAGCAAAAAGAAAGTACCAAAATCTACCCCTGTTATTCCAGCTCGCTCTACACCAAATGAAAAGTGCACAGAAGAACAATATTTGGTATGTACTTTTCATTCTATTTCTATTCATGTATGCTCATATGAAATGATAATCTTACCGCGATGAGGAACATTATATACGGAAGCGTTAATGATGAAATGTTTTACAATGTTTGAGATTTGACCTAAGACAGACAGATACTGGTTACATTTGAGCTTCGCTATTTTTTACACATTAGAAAAGTACCTAATTTACTCTTTTCTGTTTTGCCTATGGTAATATGTTTACAACCGAAGTGTCAAAATCTAAGTTTCATAGGAAAGGGAAACTCGGCATTATGACTTTTGAGCCAATTGAAATTGCAGGGAATGACATTGCAAATAATGACGTTGTAGGAAGAAGCATAACAGGAAGCAGCATAATATGGCATATGACGCTGAGCACACCGCGGAACAGACAGGAATGGAAGCGTGGGTAGGAAGCTTAAGGCAACGTACCTTAGTAACTAGCCCAAACTTTTGAGCATAATGGGCAACACTTGTGTGGCAGAAGAAATGATAAGCAACCCAGGCAAATCCTAACGGTACACAGTGTTTTACGTTTGGCAGAACCGTCGACCAAATTATGTTAAACAAAGTGAATAGCAAAATTTGACATTGTAAGCATCGACTTGGTACTTCCACCACCAAAATATTTGGGAAATTTCAATTTGAAATAGTGCAATCTTGGGCATAAGGAGCCAGTAACATTGATCATAAATTAGTATAATTAAGTTATGCTTCACTGGGGCTGCATGGTCTTCTCAAAATATTTGAGAAATTTAGTTGAAAATAGTGCTACATTGATCGCATGAACCAGTGACATTAGCTACATCAATGAGTCACGAAATAACATCTGCAGCAACATCTGTAGAAGCAAACTCCCTCTGACACCAAGGGGATAACATCTGCATTACAGGGTTGATTTAGTTTGGTGCCCATGGTACTGTGTCACAAATGCAACGGAGTAGCCTGTCTGTCATCTCTACCCCCCCCCCCCCCCCGTCCCACCTCATTTAGATATGGTCGGACAGTAAGCTTTCTATCAGCCGAGTCCCTGTTTTGCTCCATCAACTGAAAGCTTACTCTGATTGCCCAACGGAGTAGTTCCCATTAGAGAAAAGCCATCACACCACCTGCTCTATTTAGAGCAGAAAGTGTGATGGACAGAAGAATACAATAATGATTCCCACACCCTGAGGCTGTGGGGGGAATGGGGTTAGAGAGATCATCAGGTTTTTATTTAGAACAAATTCCCACTTTGGAAGTTTGATTCAGAAAAAAAATAAGTTTGGTGAGCAACCATTAAAACAGATGGCAGCTGTCCACCAACCTTTTGTACCTTGTAGGGAACTGCCATGATGACTGTTCCTTTCATGTTGCAGAGATGATCTCTGGGCTGGCAGTCATATCTAAGTTTTACAGACGGAGTACCATTGGGATGGAGGGCTTGATGTCCGCCATCCTGATAAATGCTCTAAGTCTCTCAAATTCTACAAGATATTTTACTCAAATATTAGCTTAAATGATATTTTTGAAATGCAATCATGTTGTTCCTAAATACAGGTTTATTTTTTATACAAAAATAGCATTCACAAACGTTTTCCACAAAAACAGAGAACCTGCTACTATCACAGGTCTGTAAGGCTTAACTTGCCAAATATTTTGGATTCTAAAAATGATTGAATATAGATCCATGCATTGTCGTAAACCTCTGGGTGTAGCTTTATTAATTACTTTGAGATGGGTACTGAGGCCCTCATTATGAATGTATAGAAATTCCTGATCACAGCCAAATCTGGAATGCTATGCACTCCTGTTTCATCTTTCTTGAGCATATTTGGACAAGTAAAACCAAATGATGTGTAAGAAATTAGGGTATTATTTGCAAATTAAATGAGTCCTTCACAAGTAATATGTCTGCAATTGTCTTTATACTAGAACCCAAGTACCCCATTGTAGCATTTGACTCTCACAGTGTAGCGAAGGAAAGCAGTCCAAGGTCTACTCGGGGTAGATGGTTTGGGCAAGTGTCCCCAGCTTGCTCGTACGCAACAACTGCACTTAGTCATTGTTAACTCGGTGCGTTTTTTTTTTATAAAAAGGAAAACTACTTTTATTACACACACACTACAAAATGCTCTGCATTAAATTGCAAATAAGTACAATTAGACATAGGATCAGTGAAATAATATCGAGACAACAAATATCGAATCACAGAATTATTGAAAATCTAATATTGGTAAAAGAAATATCGACTCCCTATACATAACTATAAAAGTCACTTATACCAAACACATAATTATTGATGCCAAAAATATCTAAAGCTACATATATTGAAAACAAAAATATTGGTAAAAAAAATATTGCGACTTAAAAATACACATATACTATGTCAAAAATATCGAAAACAATATTGACTACATAAATATCATTAAAACAACAAATTAATCTGATTAAAATTGACTAAAAACACATTATTTAAACAAACAACAATGGGGCCGAATACGATCTCTGTTGGAAAGCCTCTGACCTTAGGTTGGAGGCTTTCCGACCGAGATAGTCAGTTTCATATCCGACCACCTAATTACAATTTAGGTGGTCGGAAGTGAAACCGGCCGGTCATTCCGGCTGGATTCTGACGGGCTGAAGGTGCCCGTCGGCCAGTCAGAGAGCGGCCCGTAATCCATATACACCAGCGGTGGTCAGTCGGTCCCGTTTCCGGGACTGTGTTGGGCAAATTTGCATCCACCCAACATCGTAATAAGCCCCAATATGTTAAAGTATAACTAAAATATATAAATAAATAATACTATTTTAATTCACCAAAAACGTAACCTCAAACAATATTAACGTAAAACACCACTAAGATATGCAGTGCACATAACTAAAACACCTTTAAACACAATAAACATGTATATTAATAAACAATATCAATTCTTAATGCAATGCAAATAAATAAACGTATAAAAAGTACAAACATAAAAAACAATTAATTGCTGGATGTACCTGCCAATTCTTTTTTTTACAAGCCTAAAGCAACCAATAATATTAAACTATACACAAATATAACCAATAAAATAGCTTAACCAATTACCTAAACAATATAAAAGCCAAACGAATTAAACCAAAATATATCTCACAAAACATCACTTTTGAAGATGAGGAAACTCTGCCAGATTTTCCCTGCAAACTACAAGTCTACAAAATATACAACCACACTACTATGTCTTCAAGTAAGTATTAATTAGATTTCAAATAAAAAGTAAAATAATTGCAACTTGCAAAAATATAATTTAAGAACCAATATCTAACACACTGTTTAACGTTTCTTTTTTTAAAGAGATTATCCAACTTTCTACTACACACCAACAAAAACTACACATCTAACACCACAAAATAAAGTAAGTATATTTAAATAACAGCTTTGAATTTACTGATTTACTGCAAGAGCAACACCAACAGTTGCTAATAACCTAAGCATTGTCAAACACTAAAAGTATACTACATACAACAAATAAAACTGCTTTTACTCTCCCAACAGAAAAAAAGACCTGTTACATGAAGAAGCTTGATGAACGAAAAGACTGCAGCAAGGCAAAACTTCTCTAAAGATCATACAAGTAAGTTTAGATAAGAAATACGAAATGTAAATTTAGCTGTATATAAATAAAAAAATATAGTAAATGTCTAATTTTGTATATTTATATTATTACAGTATTTAGGGAAATAATGACAGAAGGTGCAAAATGTATCACAGAAGGGAAACTATTATTGTGTTACATGGGATATACCTTCAGCCAAGAAAATGCTTCAACTGAACATATTAATTGGAAATGTACAAAGTATTATTGCAATGCATGTTATGGGAGGGCAACTACTAAACAAACTGTAATTATTAATGTTAAAGAGCATAATTATCCCCCAAATGTAACAGAAATAGAAGTGAGCAAAGTATTAGAAAATATAAGAGAAGCAAGCACTAGTACTCAAGAACCCACAACACAAATACTCAAAAATATACTACCCCAAGTACCTGAACATATAACAGGCCAATTACCATCAATACCCGCCTTAAAGTGCCTGATAACACACACTAAAAGGGCCACCAGTGGCACCCCACCTGCTCCTAAAACATACAGGGAGATAGGCATACCAACAAACCTAACATTAACCCACAGAGAGAAACCCTTCCTACTATATGATAATAAAATGTTTGACAAACTAGTTCTAAGCTTCTCTACCTCTAACAACTTACTAATACTGTCCCAATGTCAAATATGGATGATGGATGGTACATTTTAAATGTGTCCCAAACCACTCCATTAACTATACACCATTCATGGTGAATTTCAACACACAAATATTCCCTTTTTTATGCTCTACTTCCTAATAAACTAGGCAGTGCCTACATGGAACTCCTCAACCAAATCAAACAATAAACAACTATTACCCCCAAATAATTATAATGGACTTTGAGCAAGCTATGATGCAGTCTTAAAAATCTACCCCCACACAACCATACAAGGATATTATTACCATTTAATCAAATTATAAGGCGTCACCTACAGAAATCTGCGCTAAGGGCATGATTACGATGTTGGCAGTCGGACAGCCGCCATCCCATCGGTGGTGGTCCAACTGCCAACAGCCCTTCATTCTCACCGCCGTATTACAATACTGGTGGTTGGACTGACACCAGCCGGACGCAACATCGCTGACACCACTAGGATCCAGTATCCCGACGGTGCGGCGGTCAAAGTGCGTCTCTGAACGGCGACGTAGCTGAGGCAGGCACGACCATCAGGATTATTATATTCCTTTTCGACAACCTTTACATGGCGGGGATCCCACCATGTAGAGGTTGTTCAAAAGGGATCAAGAGGGCCCCAAACAGGGCCTCTGGGCATCAGAGCCCAGAGTAAAAGATGCCGGGGGGCACATGTAGTGCCCCACTACATTCGCACTGTTGTGTGTGCACCGTGTGCCATACACAACACAGTGCATGGCACATGGTGCACTGATGTGCTAAAGGCGCTGCTCGGTAGCACAATCTGGTGCAGCACTTTCTTGTGGATGAGTCATGCCCCTGCTATGGTACTGCCGAGTTCCGACCGCCAGCCCGGGGTACCATCGAAATTTGGCGATCCGACTGCCACATGCTTGTCGGCGGTCTCCCGACTGCCATAATAGCTGTCTGGGGGACTGACCGCAAAAATCGTAATTAGGGCCTAAGTGTGGATACGCCTCCAAAGGCAATTTGCCTCTGAGGTTAAAATAAGGATTGCACTAGCCTCGTTCCTGTTACAGAAGTAGCCAACCATTACAACATCCTAATAGAAGCCCCCTATTATCAAAATAACAAAGAAAAATGTACTCCCTAAATGGACTACTTCGAGGACATAATGGTTGATAGACTGCATATGTAGGACACAGATGCCAAGCAAAAATCCAGATACCATGGTGGAATGTGTATGACAGCACCTTGGTACAGGAAGCAAAAACAAACAACGCAGTGGAAGGATGGCATAATGCCTTCCAGAACCCAAACTACACTATGCAATTTACTATAAGCCTTACAAAAAAAACAAAGCTACCAAGAACTTAGAATAGAACAGTTACCGAAATTTGCCCTAAAATAAGTAAACAGACTAAAACATGTATAAGATGCTACAAAGCAAAGTAAAAATATTATAAATAACAAAGGACTAGACTACTTAGAAGTTATCGCCAAGTCTATCCTATGAAACACATATGGAACCTACCACAACCCTCAGAAAGTACAGTATACTACAGCAGAAAAATAAAATATATATATTTTTTTAGGACTAATGATGCAAATGATGATGATGATAATGTATTTATAGAGCGCAACAATACCCTAAGGTGACTAGGCACTAACCTTATAACAAACAGATTCAGCTCGAATGGATTTAGCATTATGCCCAAAAGCCAAGTTTTAAGACCCTTTCTAAATTTTAGCAGATCAGTCTCTTTTGAGTTAGGTTGGTAGAGAGTTCCACAGTTTAGCTGTTGTGTTGATGAAGCTCTTACCACCCCACCTGGCCATTCTTATTCTAGGGACAACAAGATTCCCAAGCTCAGCTGACCTGAGGGACCTTGCTGGGATGTAAGGTTTAAAATGGTTAGCCAGTTGCATTGGCCCCAGATTGTTCAACGATTTGAAAGCAATGCAGAGAGATTTGAACTGGATCCATTTTGCTACTGGCAACCAGTGGAGATGGGATAAGGCTTTGGTCGCAGAGTCAAATTTAGAGATTCCTAGGAGTACTCTTGCTGCAGCATTTTGAACAGTCTGCAGTTTTCAGATACTGCGTTTTGAGGAGCTGGTAAACAGAGCATTGCAGTTATCCAACCTCGATGATATCAATACCCATACCACGGTTTTCCTTAGCTCCAAAGGAATTAGGGGGAGTATTTTCCTAAGAATTTTAAGAATAAAGAAGCAGACAGAAGTGGTGGAGTTGATTTTTGCTTCGCTTGGTATCTACGATGACTCCTAGATTTTTGACTTTAGGCACTGGCGTGGGTAAAGAGCCAAGTTGGACAGGCCACCAACTGTCTGTCCAGATGGAGGGGTTGTTGCCAAATATAAGGACCTTGATTTTGGAGGAGTTAAGTTTCAGACAATTGTCTGTCATCCAGTTACCTATATTGTTCATACAGTCATGAAATCTAGTGGCTGTAGAACTGGATGAGCTGCTCACCGAGACAATTATCTGAGTATAGTCTGCGTACGATACAAGAGCAAAGCCGTAGCTTTTTATCAATTTGGCCAGAGGAGTGACATAAAGATTAAAAAGCGTTGGGTGCAGGGAAGATCCCTGAGGGACACCACAAGGCAATGAAAATGAGGGTGACACATAGTTACCCAACACAGCAAGCGGAGACCGCTCAGACAGAAAGGAGCCCAGCAGGGAGAGCGCTTTATCCCTAATAAAATATTATTTCCGTGAACAAATAATGAACAAATAATACTAAAATAAACATTGCACACAGTTATAATAAAAATATTAATACCCGCATTTAAAAAAATAAAATATTAAACAAATAAAACTAACAAACTAAGTAGACATAATAGTATAAATACAGCACATTAAATACATCAACATAAAATTATTTGAAGCATATCACATTTTTCACCTTCATTAAATAAATAAATTAAACTTACCATTTTGTTGCTGCAGATCTCTGTCCAAATCCATATAGGAAAAATTTGTAATCCAAGTCCTTAAAAAAGGTAATAAAAATCACCAAAACAATGCAAAAATTAAGGAAAAGGAAAGGTAATCCCTCTAAGTAATCCACAATCTGTAGATTCTATAAAAAATGTGAAAAAAGATTTAAAAAACGAACAGCTCAAGGAAACGCGAAAACCAAGGATATATATAAAAAATTTGGTTATTAAAAAACCAATACATATTTCCTTTTTTTAAAAATGGAATGTCTATCTTCCTTTAGAAACACCTAGGAAACGCAAACCTGTAACAAGTAAATAACATACCCTCCCATACAAAACACTGCATTCCCAAATTAAAACATACATACTACTAAACTATACAAAACTAGTCAGCAACACTTATCTTAATCATAACTTATGGCCTGATTACGAGTTTGGCAGTCCGTTCGCTGCTGTGTCATCGGTGTCAGATTATTCACTGTCAACTAGGCGGTCCGTATTATACTGTTGTCAGATTTCAGAATGAAAGATTGCCGAAGGACCGCTGACAGCCATTCACAGACCGCATCGACGGTGGTCAGGGGAAAGCAGCTGTCATAGGGCGGTACAGAGAAGTCAATGAAATTAGAGTTTTTGGGGCACATACTCACCCATTTCATTTTCTTCCCTCCAGTCTCCGATGTGGATCCCTTTTTCTAGGTCCCCCCTTCACAGCGGAATGCTGACCCCGGAGAAAACAACCCTTTTGGCACCAAAATCGAGGAAAGTCTGTTTTGTACTATTTACCCATTGACTGGACTGAGCACATATGGTCCAGACTCCAGCAATGGGTAGTAGGTATTTTTTCACATGTGCCATGCATATATGCATATTCAACACTTGTGCAGTCAAAATATAAACACATGCATCGACAAATATGAAAAACCATTCACTGCCCTCAGAAAGGCCACGGCCACCTCATCAGGAACATCAGAATACTGCGGCGGGAGGCCGGGGCGGTCTTCTTCGGACTGCCGCCACGGCGGTACGGCAGTCACATTGCCAAACCCGTAATCAGGCCCTCAAACTATAAATTACTTTCCATAAAAAAAGTCTCAAAACACCACAATACCAAATAGTATTTGAAATGCAGTAAAACACAGAAACAACTTGGGGCCTCATTGCGAGTTTGGCGTCGTGGGAGCAGGACAGCCGCGCACCGCCAAATCTGTGGTTGAACCACCTGCCAGATTAGAAGTTTTCTCCTGTATGGTAGGTGGTTCTTTGGCGCTCCCACAGCGGTGCCTATGAAATTTGGCACCGCAATGGGAATGTCAAAATCAGTACCTGCACGGCATGCACACAAGGGGGCAGTACATGTGCCTCCCTGCCTGCACCCCATGGCGCAGAGGCACACGGAGGCACTGTAGGGTCCCCTTTGTTTCCTCACCGCCACACTTTTCATTGTAGTCACACCACCATAAAATGTGTGGCGGTGAGGAAACTCGTAATATGCTTGGCGGGCCGCAGTGGCCCAGACACGTATATTGCGGCCTCACGACTGCCACTCCATCACCAGGGATCTCTGATCCCTGGTGGTTGCGGTGGTCCCAGAACTGCCCGATCGTCCTGGTCATAATAGGGCGGTCAGAAGAATGCCACTGCCGCTCCCCCACGAGTCTGGCAGTCCGTTGACTGCCTGTCTGGTAATAACAACACACACATAGTTTGCACAACTATATTACATCCCCCCAACTTTAGGAACCCCATAAAAAGTGGTAAAAAGTAACTTACCTTTAATGATGAACAGCAGCACCCAACTGCAACTTATTCCTTCCAGAAACTACCCAAAATGCCACCAATAGACTACTAAATATAGTTAGAGAGTAGAAAAGTAAAAAAAAAAAGACTATCTCCCCATAGGAATGAATGAGACAAATAGCAGAAATGTTATTAAAATGTTTTAAACATTTTTTAAAATGTTAAAAAATATTAAACATGTACAACAATGTTATGAAAATTACAGCAAAAATTTTAAAGTATATATTAAATATAACATCATACAATTATTTAATATATACTATTAGTATTAATGTTAATCAAGACTTACATTATGTATATAACATTTTTTTAAAATATATGAAAAAATACAATGCTCCAAAAAAAGGAAAATATATATAACGTAAAAATATAATTTTCTGTATGTGGTTTACAACTAATACATTTTTTTGTTGTGGATCTACATAAAAATTGACTGATTTTTTATGTAATACATATATTTCAAAACTACAAAAAAATTAGGTATATTAAATAAATGTATATGTGTATTTTGTTTTTTATTATACTTGTTTATGTATAAACAAAAATGTGTAAAAAATAAAACTTGGGGCCTGATTACGATGGTGGTGGGACCGCCACCGTCAGGCCGACGGTGGCAGTCCCACCGCCATCGGACCCTGCAGGACCGCCAGCCACATTACGATGGCGGGCGGATGGTGGGCTGGCAGAGAGACCGACCGGCATACGTCTGACTGGCTCAAGGGGACTGGCGGAGGGACTGCAATCCCTACAATAGGGGTGGTGCCTGCTCAGGCACCGCCGTAGGGATTACAATGTCCCTTTCCGCCAGCCGTTTCATGGCGGTTAACCCCCCATGAAAAGGCAGGCAGAAAGTGAATTTGAGGGCCCCTAGTGGGCCCCCCTTACCCCCTGGCCCTCGGGTATGAGGTTTGGGGGGCACCTATCGTGCCCCCGTAAACATCCCTGCAGACAATTTGAATAGCCATTCTGCCATTTAGAAGGTGCAAGTGGATCAATGTTTCAATCGAGAGCATAGGATGCCCAGTCCCGTCAGGCTGGGTGCTATTGTTGAAACTGACATCTTGGTCATAAAGCATGAACCACTGAGGTACATTGTGTAAGGTTCAAAGGCCCAGTTCAACAATTCTGATCTATTACAGTTCTGCCATGAGGCAGCACTGGAAACTGGTGCAATAGCGTGACTTGAGTAAAGATTGGAAAGGATCAAATCATTCTACACACTCTTGATAAGTAGTTGCAAGTGGCTTATTGTAGCATTCAGACTGCTACTTTCTCTCCAACACTCACAGGTTAAGGAAAAGGGCCCCACAAAACAGCATGACCACTGGAACAGTCCACTCCAAAAAAGCCAGTGGATTATTAACTATAAGCACCAAAAGCAGGTGGCAGCACTTCTTGAAGGCAGCCAGATAATTGGCCCTATAAGTTCAAGTCATGCGATTGTTTGATACAATTCCAGGAGTGAATACTTGGAAAGGAGTTTCTTCTTTTCTCTTCCAGGTTCCAAGGTGGTTCTGATGATCATTGGCAATTGCTGTGGAATCCACATTCCAAACATCCCAGAACAGAACATGCCCTAAAGAAGAGTCTTGTGGCGGGAAACTTTCACAGGCCTTCGCGCAGAGAAATTTCTGTAATTTTTGGGACACACTCTCTAGGTGAAAATTCAAATCTCAAGCTTACTCTTCTTCATTTATTTGAGTCTTCTACTGATTAAAGTTAATCTTCACTCTTATTTCCTTATATATTTATTTTATTTTGAAGGTTTTATATAGCGCGAACAAGACCCTTGCGGGTATCAGAGCGCTTTACAAGGCAGATATAAGAAACAAAACAGTTCAGTGCAAGCCAACAATAGTATTATAAGTTATATACATAGTTCATGTGAATTTAGATAAGAGAATAGATTTCACTTCTTTTTTGAAAGATACAGTAGAGGGATTCAGTCTGGTTTATGTTGGCAGTGCATTCCAGATCCTGGGCGCCATACCCAGGAAGGCCCGGTTGTATGTTTTCTTCTTGGCAAATTGTTGTTGTTTCAGTAGAAGGTTACTGGAGCACCTGGAGGATCTGGTGCCACAAGAAAGCACCAACTTCTGTGCTAGATAACTTTGCAGTGTTGTGATGTATGGCCTTGTGCGTCATACATGCTATTTTTAGATGAATCCTGGCTTCGAAAGGTAGCCAGTTAAGGGCTCTAAGGTCAGGGGAGATGTGACAGTTTCTTTTGGAGCCTGTGATGAGTCTAGCTGCTGCGTTGATTAAAGCTCTTAGGGGGGCCATCGCTGATCTGGGTAGACCGCAAAGAGAGGCACTCTCATATTCCACTCTTGGGATTACTAGTGCTTAAACTTCCAGTTTGAAGTCATTTGCAGGAAGGAAGGGTTTGAGTCTTCTCAAGGTGTTCATCTGAAAGTTTGATCCTTTAGTTGCGGTGCTAACGTGTTTCAGCATGTTTAGATTTTTATCAAGAGTAACTCCCAGTGATTTCGCTGAGTCGATAATAAGAGGTTGGCAGTTGAGTGCTGTTAGGTGTTTCAGCCAATCTTGAATGATGGTCGATTGGTTGGGAGGAGCGATTAGGAGGAATTCAGTTTTGAGGGTGTTTAGTTTCAGATGGTTTTCGTCCAGCCAGGTCTGAGTTTTATGTAGCGTTAGGTTGAGAGATTTGATGTCCTCTAATGAGTTGATTTTTAAATATATTTGTGTATCGTCTTCGTACATGTGATAGTGGACATTAGAGGAGCTAAGAATTTCGGTGAGCGGTTCCATGAATAGGTTCAAAAGTGTAGGAGAGGGATGATCCTTGCGGGACTCCTAAAGTGACTGGGACGGGCTTGGACAGTGATTGATTAACCTTGAATATTTGTGATCTATTTTGAAGGAAAGAGGTGAACCAATTTAGAACTGATCCCGATAATCCCATTCTGTGTTTCAGGAGATCTAGCATATTGTCGTGTTTGACGATGTCAAAGGCCGAGGATAGGTTAAGCAAGATTAGCAGACAGGCTTCGTTTTGGTCAAGGATTTTTAGTGCGTCATCTATTATGTGGGTCATGGCTGTTTCAGTACTGTGCCCTGCACGGAGGCCGGATTGGTATTGGTTAAGCAGGTTGAAATGGTCTATGTGGTTGCTAAGTTGTATGTGAGCACATTTTTCTAAGAGTTTGGCCAGAGTAGGGATGTTGGATAGTGGGCGGTAATTATTTAAGTCCGAAGGGTCAACCGTTGGCTTCTTTAAGATGGGGGATACCTGCCCAGATTTAAGGATTTCTGGGATGATTCCTTGCAGGAGAGAGGTATTTATAATCTTGGTCCATAGGGGCAGTGGAATGAAGTCTTTTATGTAGTTTGCGGGAAGGGGGTCTGTGAAGTGGTTGGAGGGATTAAGAGTCATGAGCGTTTTTAGTATAGCTTTTTCACTGTATGTATTGAAGGAGGACCAGGAGGCGTTATTTTTGAGGTCGAACTTTGGTGAGCATGTAGGTAAGGCTCCTGGAGGGGGAGATGCAGTGTCCATGCAGTGTCCATGTGAATGTCAGTATGAAATGCCAACAAGTGGAGAGGTGTGGTGCAGCGGCCAGGGCAGCTGACTTCGGAGCACAGGGTTCACGGTTCGATCCCCGGCGGCAGCTCAGCTCAGCACCATGTGACTCTGGGCAATAGCTCACTTAATTTCCACTAGGGCCCCCAGCGCCTTGAGACCCGTAAGGGTGAGTAGCTGCGCTATATAAAAACGGACTTACATTTTTACTTACTTACAACATCCATGCTGTTCAAATGGATAACTAATATCTGAATTTGATCTTTGGTGCAAAAGGAGCAGACCACTCTTATTTTCATTTAATTCTGTGAGACTGTGTTCTTTTGAACAATATCAATAAACAAAACACTTGGGGCCTGATTTAAATCTTGGCAGATGGGTTACTCCGTCACAATGGTGATGGGTAAAATGGGATTTATATTTTGGCGGACGTGATATCTTTCACTATTATGACTGAATATCCTGTCCACCAATATCTAAATCAGGCCCTTAGTTATCAACCTGCTAGAAACTTTTCAGAAATCAGTAACAATTGTCGTAGAACACAACTGCCTGATTTTAGATTAAGGGCCTGATAACGAGTTTTGGTGGAGCAGGTGGCACGCCACTGCCATGCTCCAGCACTGCCAAAACTCACAGCTATATTTTTGTGGTGTGGCAGTCATAGTGATCCTTAAACAGCACCGCCACGGGACCACCAGTGCACGTTCCTGCATGTGAATGAATGCACCTAGTCGTGCGTTCCTTCCTGTGCAGGAACTGGGTGTCGAAAAATACAGGGGGACACAACATGTGCCCCCCTATGCACGAGGCCCCTTCTTTCCTCTCCACCAGCAGTTTCATGGGGTAAGAACCTCTGTGAGACTGCTGGCGGTGAGGTAAGTCGTAATATGCTTTGCGGTGCCTCAGGGCACCACCTGGCATATTACAGCCCTCCGACTGCTGCAGAGATCTCTGGCGGTTGCAGCAGTGCAATTTCAGTCCAACCGCCTTAGTCGTAATAGATTGGTCAGACCGCCGGTGTGGCAGTGGCCGGACTGCCACCACTGCGCCACCGTGAGTCTGTCAGTCTTTGGACTGACAGACTCCTATTCAGGCCCTAAGTACTGTGAACATATTCCAACAAACTTGATGATCACATTGCAAAATGTGCATTCTGTATTAATCGCACATATTCACTTGTCATTGACTAGCACTTCACTCAAGAAGAGGTTACCCAGAAGACAAAAAACACAATGTTCATGGCATTCAGATATAGAATCTATCCATCCATCAATATGCAAATTGACAATTTTAATTAATCGGAAAGTGTTTGTTCATGTTGAAAAATGTTAACAATGCTTTGTTTGACAACACATACTCTGTGCATAGGTTAGCCTTATAATTAATGTCTCACAGACACTAAATATGAGTCTGCTAAAGAAAACCATTGCATGTGACCTGCTTTTAGAAATCAAGGAGATCCCCTACCTTCACAAACGGTGAAACATTATCAAGCCACACATATTTTCCAACATGGTAGGAACTTTCAAGGCTTGTTACAAATCTTCCCCTCTTGGGTTTTCTTCATGGATATGGGTGACAAACCTACTATATGAATTTTAGTCCAAATATTTATTATGCTCAATGTGTCAATGGTACTTTCTTAACTGAAAACTGAAAACCATGCAATGCAATGGTGCAAGGGCAGGAGAACACATTAATATGTTCATGCCTGTCATTTCAATAGGTTGATATTCATCATACTTATCTTTTCATAAGGTTTTTGGCTTCCCAAAGCAGTAAATTTGGTTCACTGTATATGAGCATATGTGTCGGAAAGTGGATTATTATTTGGGATGGATGACTGCCCACCTAAAGGAATAATAGCATTTCTAGTAAGGGTGAGCTCTCCAGGTCTCTAAATTAAGCTGAGCTCAAACCCCTGGTAGCTATGGCACAGAGCAGACAGTCTTAACATAGGGCAATGTATAATGCAGTACCAAAACAGTAAAAAAGCCAAAACAACAAGCAGTAAAGCTGCAAAGCAAAGTAAAATGTAATAAACAAAATGGCACCAAATTTACAAAAATCCAATAAGAGGAATAAGAGGAAGCAGGGATAAGATTTTTTTTAAAAGTTTTAAGTAAAAAATAACTCTAAAAGCACTAAGTGCCAATGGTAGTCAATGTAAGCGGTAGACTGGGACGGCGGTGCAATTTGAATCCGACCATAATGGAACTCAGGTCAGATACATCAAGTGGATTGTTCCACTGGTTCCCAAGTCCCACTTCAGAAAGGGTGTTTGCTACTTTTGTGAAGAAAAGCATTGACATTTCTTTTAAGTCTCAAGGCAGAAAGGGATTTTGTCACTTTCTGAGAGACGAATTTCTACCATAGCAGGACACTGCTGAAATTGTGGCCCGGAACCAAAGGCTGGATCCTTGAATCGGATTTGTTTCACTGAAGCTCCCAATTCAGAATTGGACTTGCTAGTTTTTTTTCTTAGGTACCGGGACCTTTGAGTAAGGTGAATCTGAAATCTGGTCCGACACAGTGGGCATGCTGGTCGGATACTTTTTCTGGCATGTCCCATGGACGCTCTAGAAGAAAAGTTTTCAGAAGTTTCCAAACTTTCTTCTGGTGCCAAACTAACCACAGGCATACCTGTATAAGCACCCAGGACCTTAGGGGAAGGCTTTCAGGGTGCCAGACAGGGGCAATAAGCAAGGTCCAAATCAGGTCCAGTTACCACGGGTTATCTGAGCACCTCAGGGAAAGGCCTTTACAGCTTGTTTGTTCCTGACCCTTGAAGTCGACTTCTTTGTCCTTGGTGCATGGGAGACTAGGTCCAGTCCTTCAGGGCTCCTCTTAGGTGACAGACCGCATGTACAGTCCTCTTCTGATCTTGCACAAGTCCAGAAAGTGTACCAAGTAGTGTGTCTTGGGGTGCCACCTCAATGTTTGGCACTAACTAGCGACGTAAAAGTTACTGGGGGCAACTCTACCCACTTTTGCAGAAGGTCCAGTTTGCCCTACTGCAAACAGCCCCACAGTGTCCCTTATACTCAAAATACAAGATAAAAGAAATCCTTCTCTCCTTGAGCAAAGCCTGCGTGCTCACCCAGAGGGTGGCCAGGGTAGCTTTCCTCCCAATGGGATTAGTACCAGCCTGACTAGGTTACAAAGGCTGGGGCCTTTCCAAGTATCACCTTACATTTACCTGTGACTAACCATGGGCGGAGTTCGCGAAGTTGCACTACACGGAACACTGCGAAGTGCATAAAAAACTCTGTTGCACTACGCAGAGCTCCGCGAGCGGCGGAGTATGATAAAAAAAATGCCGTTCGCGGTGATTGCACAGTGCCGGATGCTTGTCCGCACTGTGCAATCATTGCGAACGGCACCATGCACAGCGCAAGCTTTCCTTTTCTGCCGCTCGAGTAGATTTTTACTTGAGCGGCAGCTTTCTCAACGCGAACGGGCAGTTTCTCAACGCTCGCGGTCGCGAGCATACGCGACCACTCGCAATGAGAAACCTGACCCCCCCGCGTTAAAAAATCTCGCCGGGAGGTTGATTTTCTTCGCTCGCAGTCGCCAACTTGACGTTGACGAATGCGAGTGAGGAAAAAAACTCCGCTCTGCACCGCGAAGCGGAGTTTTTCGGAACTCCGCGATCTCCGCGTAATGCGGAGTGCAGAAAACTCCGCAAGCTCTGCGAGTGGAGCGGAGTTCACCGCCCAGGCCTACCTGTGACACAACAGGCCCCTATTTTTTTAAAACATATTTTTTTAGGCATTTCAACTTTTATAATTATTCTGCCGAATATTTCTACAGTAAAATACAGGATGTCCGTTCGTGGGCTCGTAAGAAATAAACATACAACTTTTGCAATAAATGTCAGTTTCCCATTATTATAGAGTTAGGGGGATGAAGCCATCTATATGGTAACATTAAGCAGTCTCTCATATCCTGAATGTTGACCAGAATCCCCATAATATGTACAAAATAATCACATCTCTAAACCTTCATGTAGCCATACCTGTAAGTGACAATCCTTAAAGGAAAGCCATTTAACAAACTATAAACAATGCAAACTTTGAGAACTGGTGCAGGGAGTGTATGAGCTAACGAAACAGGGAAGTGATCAGAGTGAGGAGTCTGTGCCCCAGCCAGTCCCAAGCATATGGCTGGGGCAGTATTCCATGCCCAGTAATGAGGAGTAGGATGGTCTGAGGGTAGGCTCTCCCCAATTCTACTCAACAGTGTTTTAGGGTTTGCTAGCTGTGCCCTCCCCTGTTTCTTCGTCCTCCAGAGTGTCAGTGTTCCCAGACGAGACCCCTCCTGGGTGCTCCCAGGTGTTAAGTACTTGAGCCCACAGTCCCGCTATGGGGCGCTGCCGTATTCCTCGGGCTTCTTCCCTTGTGAGGACTCTTCCCTCTGCACCTGCCCTTTGTCTTACGCCCTTCACCCAAGTCCCCACCACTGGCCCGACCCCTGACTTTCAGGCCATGCCAATTCTTCTTTCGGCCAATACCAGTGCCAGGTCGATGAAACCTATTCCCACTTTTCTTTTAGGGGGCTTTGGAAAAAGTCTCAGCAGGCAAACCTCTGTGATGGTTTCTAGGGCTGCCCCAATGCGGTATCAAGGGCAGCCATGACACCCTCTCAGAAGGGACGCAGTGCAGAGCAGTCCCATGTCATGTGCATGAAGTTTCCGTCTGCCTGATTGCAGCGAAGGCAATGGCGGGGCTCACCACCATATACCACTTGTAGTCTGTGGGGGGTCATATAAGACATATGAAGGTAGTTGAACTGCATGTATTTTAACCTGGTGTTCCTCAAGACTTTTTTGAGGTAGGCTATGTTCTTATTCCAATCAGAGTCAGGGAGCTACCAATCTAAAATCGCTTCCCATTTCAGGCACAGATTGAATGGGGTTTGCGAGTCATGTCCGATAGTGAATTATGAAACCATTTCACTAGGTGTCTCACCGTGCCTAGAATTAGTAGGTCTTGCAGTACTGTATGCGTCTCTTGGGTTCCTCGTGCCCCCACCTCAAAGTGCTTTAAATATGCAAACCAAGGGCTCGTAGTTGAGGAATTAGCTAGCCGGTAACCCAGTATCAACCATTAAATGCGTGAAGGGAACCTCCTGACCATAGCAGTCACCTGCCATTACCAGACCAGCGTCATTCAAAGCTGTTAATTGAGCGGCTGTGAAGAACCTCAGCGGTTCCCCGTGTGGAAGGCCCACCTTGTGGCACCTCAAGGGTGTTTAGGGGGGTCCCTGCCATCTTGACTACTCATCGCCTCCAGCATTTTAATGCCGTGCTCAGTAACAGGGTTGGGCAGGGGATTTTGCCAGCAAGGCGCCCATGTGGGCAGAGGAGCCCACCACTCCTATCTCCTCCTGTCTTGTCCCATCCAACCACTGGGTGATCCATTGGATCTGGAAGGCCCCAAAAAAAAGTTTTCAATTGGGTACGCCTAGTCCCTCCTCCACCACCGGACGTTGCATATTTTCCAAGGCCACCCTTTGGCGGCCTCAACCTTCACAGCAATGTGTCCAACTGACGAAACCATTTCGAGGGCACCACCACCGGCAGGTTGACAAAAAAGTATAAAAGCGGGGCAGCATGATCATTTTGTGGAATGAAATCCAAGCCTTAATCGGTAGCTGTAACGAACGCCAGGGACACATGCTTTAAGTGACCTAAATGCCTTTCCAAGGTTACCATCCCGCAGGTCTTCCAGGGTGTGAAACACATGTATCCCCAAATATCTTAAGGTCAGTGGGGAGTCCCTCTGGGCAAGTTGTATACCGATGTAAAAGGAACAAGTATGTCTTGGCCTGATTAACAGTCATGCCGGAAAGCTGTCCAAAATCACTCAGGAGAGCAAGTGCTTTAAGAGTACCCACAGTAGCATCCCCCAGGAAAATCAACAGGTCGTCCATGTACAGGGAGATATGTTCTCAGCTATTGGGTTTCAATCCCAGGCCCCTCCCACGCTCCCTAAACATTGTTGCCAATGGCTCAATAGTTTATGCAAACAGGAGCGGGGAGAGGGGGCATCCCTGCCTAGTCCCTGTAAAAATCTCGTACTGCAAAGATATTATTCTTCCAGTTTTGACTCGCGCTCTGGGGGTCGCATACAAAAGTTTAACACATTTAATCCATCACTCCCCGAGGCCCATCTTACTCATGACTGCAAATAGGAAATCCCATCTAATCGTATCAAATTCCTTCTCCAGGTCTGCTGACAGCAAAGCTGCTCATGGGAAGGCCTGCAGGTCCGACTGGTATAGGACGGAGTAGAGTCTCCGCAGATTAAATTATATTTCCCTAGTCGGAAAGAACCCATTTTTGTCCTCATGGATAATGGTGGGCATAAATGGAAGTAGACGGAGAACCAATATTTTACTAAGGATTTTAAAGTCTATATTAAGCATTAAGAGGGGGCGATAGTCCGTGGTATGCGCCCCCTGGATGTTTAGTTTTAGGGATCACAGTTGCATCGCGCGTGAAACCAGGCAGCCTTCCCAATCACAGAGACTCCGCGTACAGGGCTTCAAGTCGGTGGGCCAGTTTTGAAATATAAAATGAGTAGAACTTACCCGTGGCCATGTCCTTAATGGCTGTGCGCATCTCATGGGTCGTTACCATGCCCCCAATGCTTCTTGTGCTCTAATTCTTGCAGTATCAGTGCGGCCAGAAAGGTCGCCCGGGCTCCCGGTGAAACAGGTGAGGGTGAGTCCTATAGTCTTTTATAATCGTCTCAGAACAGGGCATTGATGGGTTCTGGCACGTATACGGAGACTCCTGTATCGGATCCAATATGCGTAATATGTGACCCACGTGACTCCTGCATCTTGTGAGATAACCTCTATAATCATGACATTTGAGCCTTTCAAACGCAGCTTTGTAGCGAGCTTGTGTCTTTTTAAAGCTTTCAAGGTCAAAAGCCTCTGATCCCTGGGCATTATCCAGGTTGCGTAGCCAGTCTTCTAGTTCCTTAAATTCCCTATGCACTAGCCGTTGTATTCTTATCCCCTGCCCCAAACAATGTCCCCTTACCACCACTTTGAGAGCCTCCAAAATATTTGCCTTGAGGATGCTGTACCCGTATTTACGGCAACTTAGCCCTCTATGACCTCCCCCAGGGTTTTCCCGGAAGCCCACATCTTCTAAGGTTGAGGGGTCGAGTCTATACACAGGCACCAGCGGGTGCATCCCCAGGGGTATGAAATCCAACAGAAGGGGACTATGGTCAGACAATATGTGCCCTAAGTATTCTGTGTGTGATATAGATTGACTGAGGCCCTGTGAACACATAAATGCATCCAGTCTCATGTGTAGGTTGTGTATGTGAGAATAAAATGAGCAATATCTGACTCCTTTATGTTGTGTCCACCTTATATCTATTAGCTCCCAATGCCCCAGCCAATCCCTGAGACCCTCCGATATTTTGTGTGGGAGCACCAGGCAGAGAGGGAAGAAACGGTCCATGGTGATATCTCCCACACAATTAAAATCTCCCCAAAGGAGGGAGTCTGAACCCAAAGAGGCTAATGGCGCAGAAAGGGAATGTAAGATGGAACCTGTTCCTGATTGGGTGCATAGATACTTCCCAGGGTAATATCGAGACCTCACTGTCTCCCCGTCAGCAAAATGAAACGGCCCTCTTTATCAACTATGGTGTGTAATGGTTTGAATGGGACTCCTGCTTTAATCCAGATCAGCACTCTGCGAGCATAGGCCGAGTAGGAGGTAGCAAATAACAGTCCCCTCCATCTACTGCATAGTTTCACTACTTCGCTTTGTATGAGGTGAGTTTCCTTCAACATGGCCACCTGCATTCCTCGTCTGCGTAAATAGCTATGCAAATTGTGGCGTTTTACAGCAGATCCCATCCGCCTAATATTCCATGATAAGAATTTCAACATGCAAGGAGTAGTTGCCATGTAAGGTCATATAGGCCAGGTCCCTCCCGATGAATTTGCACCATCAGAAAATCCTCAGACTGCTCCGCAAACAATACAATAACAGCTAGTAGCAAACAGTCCATAGAAAACGGAACTTCCCAACCCAAGAGCGGTTCGGCAACGGCCAACTGCCCAAACTGTAAACCCATCAACACTAGTATCGGAAATTCTACACCTGTCGGAGGTGAATTCATCCGAAGGGGGCTAGGTAGAACACCAGGGACAGCCAGTACGTGCCCAGTCCATGCCGACCTGTATTGCCTACAGTCTCCTGGTGTAACGTCTAACCCCGCACAGAGATTCAGGATTCTCCATCTGTTACGGTTCCATCACAGCAGTTTCTTTCACATGAGGTCATCAGCGGTTCTCGGTGTTACCTGCGGCATGTTTAACCCCTTCGCTGCTAGGCCTTTTCCCCCCCTGTGCTAAGCCTTTTTTTGGCTATTTGGGGTAGTGCGCGCTTAGGCCCCTGTAACTTTATGACCACATAAGGTATCCACGCCAAATTTGTGTCCTTATTTTCTAACATCATGGGGATTGTAAAGGTACCCAGGGTTTGTGGATTCCCCTGGAGGGGACCCAGAAATTAGCCAAAATACAGCAAAATTTTGTTTTTTGGGGGAAAAATGCGAAAAAGGGCTACAGATGAAAGCGTCTTGTTTTTTCCCTGCAAATGGCATCAAAAAAGGGGTTGTGGTGCTGAAATCACCATCTTCCCAGCTTTCACGGACAAGCAGACTTTTGTCAGAAAACCAACTTTTCTTACACAGTTTTGGCATTTTTCTGGGACATAGCTATTTTTTGTGCTTTCAACCTCCTTCCAGTTAATGGTAGAAATGGGTATGAAACCAATAATGGATCCTAGAAAGCCATACATTTCTGAAAGGTAGACAAAATTCTGAATTCAGCAAGGGGTCATTTGTGTAGATCCTTAAAGTTTTCCTTATAGAAACTAACAGTTAAATGAAGGAAAGATTAAAAATTAGTTGAAAAAAACAGCCATTTGTGTCAACGTTTTCACCTGTAACTTCTTCTAATTATGACAGCTATTTGAAAGCAATATACCGTTATATCCGCTGGACCTTTCTGGTTGTGGGGATATATAGGACTTGTAGGTTCACCAAGAACCCGACGAACCCAGAGCCAATAACTGAGCAGCATCTTGCAATGGTTTTTATTATGTACCGGGTATATAGCAATTATTTTGGGAAAATGTATACATGGAAAAATTGTTATGAAAGACACCTATGTATTTCTGAAATGGGAACAAAATGTAGATTTTAGAAACAGTAGATATTTGCACATTTTCGAAATTGTAAGTACCCATAATAGCATGAGAATTATAGGTCATTTTTCAAAATGACTTATTTTTTACACATTGTCTTTCATTTGGAAGGCAGAAATGCATCAAAAGTCAATAGGTAATAACAGTTGCTCTACAATTCTGTGTTACCCTAAGTCTCCCGATAAAAATGGTACCTCACTTGTGTGGGTAGGCCTTGTGCCCACAACAGGAAATGGCTCAAAATGCAACGTGGACGTACCACATTTTCACAATGAAAAATGACCCTTTTTTTGCAAAGTGCCTAGCTGTAGTTTTTGAACCCTAGCTCTACGGGCACTTAGGGAAACCTAGCAAACCTATACATTTTTGAAAACTAGACACCCAGGGTAATTCAGGATGGGGTGACTTGACTGGCTCTCACCAGGTTCTGTTACCCAGAATCCCTTGCAAACCTAAAAAATTGGCCAAAAAAACGCATTTTCCTCACTTTTCTGTGGTGGAAAGTTCTGGAATCTGCGTGGATCAACAAAATTCCACCCACCCCGCGTTCCCCAAGGTCTTCCCCAAAAAATGGTACCTCACTTGTGTGGGTAGGCCTAGTGCCCGCGACAGGAAGCAGCGCAAAACGCAACGTGGACACACCACATTTTCACAGTGAAAAATGACCCTTTTTTTGCAAAGTGCCTAGCTGTCGTTTTTGAACCCTAGCTCTGCCGGCACTTTGGGAAACCTAGCAAACCTATACATTTTTGAAAAGTAGACACCCAGAGGAATCCAGGATGGGGTGACTTGACTGGCTCTCACCAGGTTCTGTTACCCAGAATCCCTTGCAAACCTAAAAAATTGGCAAAAAAAACAAATTTTCCTCACTTTTGTGTGGTAGAAAGTTCTGGAATCTGCGTGGATCCACAAAATTCCACCCACCCCGCGTTCCCCAAGGTCTTTCGCAAAAAATGGTACCTCACTTGTGTGGATAGGCCTAGTGCCCGCGACAGGAAGCAGCGCAAAACGCAACATGGACGCACCACATTTTCACAGTGAAAAATGACCCTTTTTTTGCAGAGTGCCTAGCTGTAGCTTTTGAACCCTAGCTCTGCCGGCACCTAGGGAAACCTAGCAAACCCACACATTTCTGAAAAGTAGACACCCGGGGGATTCCAGGGAGGTATGGCTTGCATGGATCCCCCAACGTTTTCTTACCCAGAATCCCCTGCAAACCTGACATTTTGCTGAAAAAATCACTTTTTTTTACACATTTTTGTGTGGTAAAGTTGTGGCATCACCGGGCTGACACAAATTTCCTACCACCCAGCGTTCCCCCAGGTCTCCCGATAAAAATGGTGCCTCACTCAGGTGGGAGGCCCAAGTACCCGTGACAGGCAAGGGCCCACAACGCATTGAGGCGACCTCAAAATGGCCTATCACAAAACGACCTGGTTTTGCAAGGGGGGTCCCATGACGTTTTGGCCCGGGGCTCGGCGGCCACCTAGGGAAACCTACCAAACCCACACATTTCTGAAAAGTAGACATCTGGGGGATTCCAGGGAGGTATGGCTTGCATGGATCCCCCAACGTTTTCTTACCCAGAATCCCCTGCAAACCTGACACTTTGCTGAAAAAATCCCTTTTTCACACATTTTTGTGTGGTAAAGTTGTGGCATCACCGGGCTGACACAAATTTCCTACCACCCAGCGTCCCCCAGGTCTCCCGATAAAAATGGTGCCTCACTCGGGTGGGAGGCCCAAGTACCCGCGACAGGCAAGGGCCCACAACGTATTGAGGCAACCTCAAAATGGCCTATCACAAAACGACCTGGTTTTGCAAGGGGGTCCCATGACGTTCTGGCCCGGGGCTCGGCGGCCACCTAGGGAAACCTATCAAACCCACACATTTCTGAAAAGTAGACACCCGGGGGATTCTAGGGAGGTATGGCTTGCATGGATCCCCCAACATTTTCTTACCCAGAATCCCCTGCAAACCTGACATTTTGCTGAAAAAATCCCTTTTTTCACACATTTTTGTGTGGTAAAGTTGTGGCATCACCGGGCTGACACAAATTTCCTACCACCCAGCGTTCCCCCAGGTCTCCCGATAAAAATGGTGCCTCACTCTGGTGGGAGGCCCAAGTACCCGTGACAGGCAAGGGCCCACAACGCATTGAGGCGACCTCAAAATGGCCTATCACAAAACGACCTGGTTTTGCAAGGGGGGTCCCATGACGTTTTGGCCCGGGGCTCGGCGGCCACCTAGGGAAACCTACCAAACCCACACATTTCTGAAAAGTAGACATCTGGGGGATTCCAGGGAGGTATGGCTTGCATGGATCCCCCAACGTTTTCTTACCCAGAATCCCCTGCAAACCTGACACTTTGCTGAAAAAATCCCTTTTTCACACATTTTTGTGTGGTAAAGTTGTGGCATCACCGGGCTGACACAAATTTCCTACCACCCAGCGTCCCCCAGGTCTCCCGATAAAAATGGTGCCTCACTCGGGTGGGAGGCCCAAGTACCCGCGACAGGCAAGGGCCCACAACGTATTGAGGCAACCTCAAAATGGCCTATCACAAAACGACCTGGTTTTGCAAGGGGGTCCATGACGTTTTGGCCCGGGGCTCAGCGGCCACCTAGGGAAACCTATCAAACCCACACATTTCTGAAAAGTAGACACCCGGGGGATTCTAGGGAGGTATGGCTTGCATGGATCCCCCAACATTTTCTTACCCAGAATCCCCTGCAAACTTGACATTTTGCTGAAAAAATCCCTTTTTTCACACATTTATGTGTGGTAAAGTTGTGGCATCACTGGGCTGACACAAATTTCCTACCACCCAGCGTTCCCCCAGGTCTCCCGATAAAAATGGTGCCTCACTCGGGTGGGAGGCCCAAGTACCCGTGACAGGCAAGGGCCCACAACGCATTGAGGCGACCTCAAAATGGCCTATCACAAAGCGACCTGGTTTTGCAAGGGGGTCCCATGACGTTTTGGCCGGGGCTCGGCGGCCACCTAGGAAACCTACCAAACCCACACAGTTCTGAAAAGTAGACATCTGGGGATTCCAGGGAGGTATGGCTTGCATGGATCCCCCAACATTTTCTTACCAGAATCCCCTGCAAACCTGACACTTTGCTGAAAAAATCCCTTTTTCACACATTTCTGTGTGGTAAAGTTGTGGCATCACCGGGCTGACACAAATTTCCTACACCCAGCGTCCCCAGGTCTCCCGATAAAAATGGTGCCTCACTCGGGTGGGAGGCCCAAGTACTCGCGACGGGCAAGGGCCCTAACGTATTGAGGCAACCTCAAAATGGCCTATCACAAAACGACCTGGTTTTGCAAGGGAGTCCCATGACGTTTTGGCCCGGGGCTCGGCGGCCACCTAGGGAAACCTACCAAACCCACACATTTCTGAAAAGTAGACACCGGGGGATTCCAGGGAGGTATGGCTTCCGTGGATCCCCCAACGTTTTCTTACCCAGAATCCCCTGCAAACCTGACATTTTGCTGAAAAAATCCCTTTTTCACACATTTTTGTGTGGTAAAGTTGTGGCATCACCGGGCTGACACAAATTTCCTACCACCCAGCGTCCCCCAGGTCTCCTGATAAAAATGGTACCTCACTCGGGTGGGAGGCCCAAGTACCCGCGACAGGCATGGGCCCACAACGTATTGAGGAGACATTAAAATTGCCTATCACAAAATGTTGTGTGACCTTGCCTGTCGCGGGTACTTGGGCCTCCCACCCGAGTGAGGCACCATTTGTATCGGGAGACCTGGGGGACGCTGGGTGGTAGGAAATTTGTGTCAGCCCGGTGATGCCACAACTTTACCACACAAAAAGTGTGAAAAAGGTATTTTTCAGCAAAATGTCAGGTTTGCAGGGATTCTGGGTAAGAAAACGTTGGGGGATCCACGCAAGCCATACCTCCTGGAATCCCCGGGTGTCTACTTTTCAGAAATGTGTGGGTTTGGTAGGTTTCCCTAGGTGGCCGCCGAGCCCCGGCCAAAACGTCATGGGACCCCCTTGCAAAACCAGGTCGTTTTGTGATAGGCCATTTTGAGGTCACCTCAATACGTTGTGGGCCCTTGCCTGTCGCGGGTACTTGGGCCTCCCACCCGAGTGAGGCACCATTTGTATCGGGAGACCTGGGGGACGCTGGGTGGTAGGAAATTTGTGTCAGCCCGGTGATGCCACAACTTTACCACACAAAAATGTGTGAAAAAGGGATTTTTCAGCAAAATGTCAGGTTTGCAGGGATTCTGGGTAAGAACGTTGGGGGATCCACGCAAGCCATACCTCCCTGGAATCCCCGGGTGTCTACTTTTCAGAAATGTGTGGGTTTGGTAGGTTTCCTTAGGTGTCCGCCGAGCCCCGGGCCAAAACGTCATGGGACCCCTTGCAAAACCAGGTCGTTTTGTGATAGGCCATTTTGAGGTTGCCTCAATACGTTGTGGGCCCTTGCCTGTCGCGAGTACTTGGGCCTCCCACCCGAGTGAGGCACCATTTTTATCGGGAGACCTGGGGAACGCTGGGTGGTAGGAAATTTGTGTCAGCCCGGTGATGCCACAACTTTACCACACAAAAATGTGTGAAAAAGGGATTTTTTCAGCAAAATGTCAGGTTTGCAGGGGATTCTGGGTAAGAAAATGTTGGGGATCCATGCAAGCCATACCTCCCTGGAATTCCCCAGGTGTCTACTTTTCAGAAATGTGTGGGTTTGGTAGGTTTCCCTAGGTGGCCGCCGAGCCCCGGGCCAAAACGTCATGGGACCCCCCTTGCAAAACCAGGTCGTTTTGTGATAGGCCATTTTGAGGTCCCTGGAATCCCCCGGGTGTCTACTTTTCAGAAATATGTGGGTTTGGTAGGTTTCCCTAGGTGGCCGCCGAGCCCCGTGCCAAGAATCCAGGTGACCCCCCTTGCAAAACCAGGTCATTTTGAGATAATGTGTTGTTGATTTCTGCAGCGTGAAAATTTTGGCACAATATTGCAAGGAAAATGTGACAGACATTTTGAGGTTTGCAGGACATTGTGGGTACCATAACTTGTTGGGATCCACAAGAGAAATATCACCATGTACTCCCATGGGTGTTTCGTTTACGACAATATCTACAGTTGGTAGGTTATTCTTAGACGGAATGTACACCTTGGCAGACAGACTAAAAAGACAAAGATTACTGCACAGCCATCTATTCCTCAAGCACACACAAATACTGGTTGGATTTGGCACGAGGGCAAGGGATGGTTCAGTATATACAATTTTATTAACAAGAGATTTCACAAAAATGAAATGCACTGTCAATAATTGAAAGGACAAAAAACTGAACCAGTGACTCGCAGCTCATGAGCTGTAAAGCCACGTCAAGGCCCCAACCGCTTTACAGGCCATTCACACACCTTTCATACGTGATACACACAAGACCATTCACACCACCAGGCCACAGAAACAAACACATTACAACATTCACAAAAAGGGACAAGGTACACCCTGCTTGAGAAAGACAAAAAAAATATTACTGCACAGCCATCTAATCCTCAAGCACACACACATACTGGTTGGATTTGGCACGAGGGTGAGTGATGGTTCAGTATATACAATTGTATTAACAAGTGATTTCACAAAAATGAAATGCACTGTTAATAATTGAAAGGACGAGAAACTGAACCATTGACTCACAGCTCGTGAGCTGTAAAGCCACGACAAGGCACCAACCTCTTTACAGGCCATTCATACACCTTTCATACGTGTGACACATACAAAACCATTCACACCCCCAGCCGCGGGCCCATCACATTACAACACTCACACCAGCAGACAGCGCCATTCAAGGGCCCATCACTTTCACACGCCCACATTCCTAACACAGCAACCACACAAGCTGATGGATTGCGTGGAGTGTCGCTCGGCTAGCAGTGTGTGTAGTGACCAGCAGCAAGTCACTACTCACACACCGCCAGCCGAGCGCCAGTCCACGCACACCACCAGCCAAGAGCCACTCCACGCACACCGCCAGCCAAGCGCCACTCCACGCACACCGCCAGCCAAGCGCCACTCCACGCACACCGCCAGCCAAGCGCCACTCCACGCACACCGCCAGCCAAGCGCCACTCCACGCACACTGCCAGCCAAGCGCCACTCCACGCACACCGCCAGGGAAGAGCCACTCCACGCACACCGCCAGCCAAGCACCACTCCACGCACACCGCCAGCCAAGCGCCACTCCACGCACACCGCCAGCCAAGCACCAGCCTACACACACCACCATCACATTTAGGATTTTTTTATACAAAAAAGAAAACACAAACAAATTGCAAATAGATACAGATCTACTAACACAGGTCGTTTTGTGGTAGGCCATTTTGAGGTTGCCTCAATATGTTGTGGGCCCTTGCCTGTCGCGGGTACTTGGGCCTCCCAACCGAGTGAGGCACCATTTGTATCGGGAGACCTGGGGGGACGCTGGGTGGTAGGAAATTTGTGTCAGCCCGGTGATGCCACAACTTTACCACACAAAAATGTGTGAAAAAAGGGATTTTTTCAGCAAAATGTCAGGTTTGCAGGGGATTCTGGGTAAGAAAACGTTGGGGGATCCACGCAAGCCAAACCTCCCTGGAATCCCCCGGGTGTCTACTTTTCAGAAATGTGTGGGTTTGGTAGGTTTCCCTAGGTGGCCGCCGAGCCCCGGGCCAAAACGTCATGGGACCCCCCTTGCAAAACCAGGTCGTTTTGTGAAAGGCCATTTTGAGGTCGCCTCAATACGTTGTGGGCCCTTGCCTGTCGCGGGTACTTGGGCCTCCCACCCGAGTGAGGCACCATTTTTATCGGGAGACCTGGGGAACGCTGGGTGGTAGGAAATTTGTGTCAGCCCGGTGATGCCACAACTTTACCACACAAAAATGTGTGAAAAAGGGATTTTTTCAGCAAAATGTCAGGTTTGCAGGGGATTCTGGGTAAGAAAACGTTGGGGGATCCATGCAAGCCATACCTCCCTGAAATCCCCCAGGTGTCTACTTTTCAGAAATGTGTGGGTTTGGTAGGTTTCCCTAGGTGGCCGCCAAACCCCGGGCCAAAACGTCATGGGACCCCCCTTGCAAAACCAGGTCGTTTTGTGATAGGCTATTTTGAGGTCGCCTCAATACGTTGTGGGCCCTTGCCTGTCGCGGGTACTTGGGCCTCCCACCCGAGTGAGGCACCATTTTTATCGGGAGACCTGGGGGGACGCTGGGTGGTAGGAAATTTGTGTGAGCCCCGTGATGCCACAACTTTACCACACAAAAATGTGTGAAAAAAGTGATTTTTTTCAGCAAAATGTCAGGTTTGCAGGGGATTCTGGGTAAGAAAACGTTGGGGGATCCACGCAAGCCATACCTCCCTGGAATCCCCCGGTGTCTACTTTTCAGAAATATGTGGGTTTGGTAGGTTTCCCTAGGTGGCCGCCGAGCCCCGGGCCAAAAACCCAGGTGACCCCCCTTGCAAAACCAGGTCATTTTGAGATAATGTGTTTATTTCTGCAGCGTGAACATTTTGGCACAATATTGCAAGGAAAATGTGACAGACATTTTGAGGTTTGCAGGACATTGTGGGTACCATAACTTGTTGGGATCCACAAGAGAGATATCACCATGTACTCCCATGGGTGTTTCGTTTACGACAATATCTACAGTTGGTAGGTTATTCTTAGACGGAATGTACACCTTGGCAGACAGACTAAAAAGACAAAGATTACTGCACAGCCATCTATTCCTCAAGCACACACACATACTGGTTGGATTTGGCACGAGGGCAAGGGATGGTTCAGTATATACAATTTTATTAACAAGAGATTTCACAAAAATGAAATGCACTGTCATTAATTGAAAGGACAAAAAACTGAACCAGTGACTCGCAGCTCATGAGCTGTAAAGCCACGTCAAGGCCCCAACCGCTTTACAGGCCATTCACACACCTTTCATACGTGATACACACAAGACCATTCACACCACCAGGCATGAAACAAACACATTACAACATTCACAAAAAGAGACAAGGTACACCCTGCTTGAGAAAGACAAAAAAAAAATATTACTGCACAGCCATCTAATCCTCAAGCACACACACATACTGGTTGGATTTGGCACGAGGGTGAGTGATGGTTCAGAATATACAATTGTATTACCAAGTGATTTCACAAAAATGAAATGCACTGTTAATAATTGAAAGGACGAGAAACTGAACCATTGACTCACAGCTCGTGAGCTGTAAAGCCACGACAAGGCACCAACCTCTTTACAGGCCATTCATACACCTTTCATACGTGTGACACATACAAAACCATTCACACCACCAGCCGCGGGCCCATCACATTACAACACTCACACCAGCAGACAGCGCCATTCATGGGCCCATCACTTTCACACGCCCACATTCCTAACACAGCAACCACACAAGCTGATGGATTGCGTGGAGTGTCGCTCGGCTAGCAGTGTGTGTAGTGACCAGTAGCAAGTCACTACTCACACACCGCCAGCCGAGCGCCAGTCCACGCACACCGCCAGCCAAGCGCCACTCCACGCACACCGCCAGCCAAGCGCCACTCCACGCACACCGCCAGCCAAGCGCCTCTCCACGCACACCGCCAGCCAAGCGCCACTCCACGCACACCGCCAGCCAAGTGCCACTCCACGCACACCGCCAGCCTAGCGCCACTCCACGCACACCGCCAGCCAAGCGCCACTCCACGCACACCGCCAGCCAAGAGCCACTCCACGCACACCGCCAGCCAAGCGCCACTCCACGCACACCGCCAGCCAAGCGCCACTCCATGCACACCGCCAGCCAAGCGCCACTCCACGCACACCGCCAGCCAAGCGCCACACCACGCACACCGCCAGCCAAGTGCCACTCCACGCACACCGCCAGCCAAGAGCCACTCCACGCACACCGCCAGCCAAGCGCCACTCCACGCACACCGCCAGCCAAGCGCCACTCCACGCACACCGCCAGCCAAGCACCAGCCTACACACACCACCATCACATTTAGGATTTTTTTATACAAAAAGAAAACACAAACAAATTGCAAATAGATACAAATCTACTAACACAAAATCAGAAACTAAATACATTGCACTAATGCCAACCTTGTACCCCCCCTTTTGTATAACCTTGAAACAGAACAACAATTCTTAAACATTACAGTCCAGGCAGTTCACTTTACCACTCATGGTTGCTCCCAATAATTCTTTTGCTTGTGGTACGCTCTATAACAAGCAGGCACACACAGCCCAGGGTTAGAAGGACACTCAGTGCAGTACATACGAGTCTCCTTCCGCGTACCTCTTCGCCAACAGACTCTACATCTCCTAGTGGGAAAGTCTTTTGAGGCTGTAGGAGGAATGTGATCAGGAAAGTGGCGATCTTTCAATCGAGCCACATCCTCCACCACTCCAACTCTAGGAACACTTGCCTGTTCCACAACAACAAGGCTGCCTATGACAGACTGCTGAAACTGAACAAAAGTCAACTTTGACGCAGGAGAACACTCCTTGAACACAACAAAAGCATTGAAAGTTGCTAAATTGAAGAGATGGATAGCCAACTTCTTATACCAAATGTAAGCCTTACGAATAGCAGTGTGAGGTTCCAACCTCTGATCTACTCTATCAACACCACCCATGTGCTTATTGTAGTCTAAAACGCACACAGGTTTACGCACTTCAGCAATCTGACCCCAAACAGCCACAGGTGAAGTACTCTCATCATGGATGGTAGTCAGCATGTACACATCCCTCCTGTCCACAAATTTCACAGCTAGTAGTTCATCACTACGCAAGGAACTGCACTGTCCCCTCTGAAGTTTTTGCAAACAAGCTCTTTTGGATAACCTTTACGGTTAGAGCGGATTGTGCCACAAGCAAAAGTGTCCACTTTGAACAATTCCTTAAACAATTGCACAGCAGTGTAGAAGTTATCAAGGTACAAATGGTGGCCTCTGTTAAACAGTCCTCCAGCAAGATCCCACACAATTTTCTCTGAAACTCCAAAAGTGGACGGACAACCAGGGGGTCAATAGTGGAATCCCTACCAGTGTACACACGCAAATTAAAAACATATCCTGTCCTACTCTCAGACAACATATACAGCTTAATTCCATAGCGTGCCCTCTTGCTAGGAATGTACTGCCTAAAAACCAAACGGCCGTTGAACAGGACCAAAGACTCATCAATAGATATTTCTTTCCCTGGAGTATAGATCTCTGAAAATCGAACTACAAAGTGATCAAGAACGGGCCGAATCTTAAAAAGACGGTCACATTCAGGGTGATCTCGTGGCAACGCCAAACCATTATCAACAAAATGCAGCATCCGAAGCAAAAGTAAATACCGATCACGAGTCATAACTGCAGGAAATATGGCCGTTGCCATCAAGGGACTGGTAGACCAATATGAACCCATGGACGGCTTCCTTATCAAACCCATCAAAAAGTCAAACCCAAAAACGTCTTCATCTCTTCCAGATTTGTGGGACTCCACCGGGTAGCTCTAGAATGGGGCCTAAGTCTGGCACTGTTGTCCCTCAAAAACTGTTCAGCATACAAATTAGTCTGCTCAACAATCTCACCCAAAAATACATCATCCATAAACAACTGAAAATACTGTATAGGCAAATAATGTTCACAATCCACTCTACACCCTGCATAACCACTAAAGGCAGGCAACACCGGCTGCACCATGTTTGGATCAACCCAGAGTCCAGCACTTCCAGTAGGAAGCCTAGCAGCCCCAGGCTGCAATCCAGATGCCTCTTGCACCATTGGCACAGTAGTATCCTCCTCTAAAACAGGCACTTCATCTGCACTGAGAGTACCTTCATCATCCGATGATTCCATGTGGAGAGAAAACTCACTGCCTGAATCTTCCCCTCCCTCCTCTCCCTCAGACGCACTGTCAGTCTCATAATCCTGCTCAGAGGAAGATTCAAGAAGCAAACCAACCACCTGCTGAGCAGTCATTCTACGGCTAGCCATAATGCTTACTAATAAAGGTTACTTGTCAAACAAGTCAACAACAACAAACCCTTTGTAAAAAAAAGAAATAAACAAAATGTAGCTTTATCACAAAGACCTATATACTCCAACACTATACCACTCACGTGACAGAAGCAGCTAGACTCACCACCACCTACTCTGCACAGACACAGTAAGGATCAACAATATCCCACTAAAAAGAAGGAAAAAAAAATTACACATAAGACAATGCAAAACATCGCAAAGAATTTCATGCTCTGAACACTAACAAATATGCTGCCATTATGACACCACTTACAAAAAAATTCATTCATGCATGACAATAATACTAATTTGGAGTACACACAACAAAAATATTTTTCTTACCAAATAAATGCAATTACGCAAAACTGCAGAACAACCACTGCTGAAACCGCAAACAGGAATCAAAAGCTTTACACTAGAATAAAAAGGAGAAAAAAAACATTACAATCACATATGCAAATAATGCACCAGTCCACACACAATCCACCATCCAAGCTAAGGGGTAGGTGGGCCAAAGAGTATAAATAAAATATTCACCCCCGTAAAGGGGAGCAACCCTTGCCCTTTTGGCCACTCCACAACACAAAAATTAAAAAACCCTGGTGTGTAGTGGCTTCTGCCCTCCTTGGGGGCAGATGGGCCTAAAAACATACTGCTATTCTGCCACCCAAGGGGTCACTCTCCACAAATAAATGCCTGGTGGACTAGTGGGAAGATACCTTTATCTTCCGCACACGATCTCTCACTACTCAACTCTACTCTCAACTCTATTCACAACTGGATGTTAGCTCACCAACTCATTCTGAATCCCGCCAAAACTGAATTCCTCCTCCTCTCTACCTCTCTCTCACCTCCTCCTGTTCAATATTGGATGGATCAGCTGAACCTACTCAACAACAAACCCATCATTGTCGACAGCGCTAAATCCCTAGGTGTCATTCTTGACAAAAGACTCAACTCTATTGCTAAGAACGCACGTTTCCAGTTGCGCCTTCTATGGGGGATCCGTCGGTTCTTCCCGGAGAAAGACTTAAAAACCTTGGTACAATCTCTGGTTCTCTCAAGACTGGATTATTGCAATTCTCTTCTGACGGGCCTACCCAAATCCCACCTCTCCCCTCTCAAATCCATCCTCCATTCAGCAGCTCACTTCATTTCAGGGTCTAAACGAAGCGACCACGTCACTCCTATCCTGTCCTCTCTTCGATGGCTTCCGATCGAGGCAAGCTCTATTTACAAAACTGCCTGCATCACAAACAAAGCCTTACACACGTCCTCCCCTCGTTACCTGGCGAATAAATTGAAATTGTCCGGTGGCTCTCGCCCTTCTCGCAATGCGGAAAAGCTTCTGCTTGAGCCCCCCGTCTTCAAAAGGGAAAGATCGATGGCGCAATCCTTCTCAGGCAATGCGGTGAGAATCTGGAACTCGCTTCCCCCATTGCTCCATGCCACCTCCTCTACCCGGATCTTCAAAGCTGACCTCAAATCTCTTCTCTTCCAAAGACACTTTCAGAACTAATACTTTCACTCTCAGCCCCCTCTAGGAAGTTCGCTCTTCATTGTAAATTTGTACTTTTTCCTGTACATTCCTCACCCTTGCGTGCTGTGCTGGATTTGTGTACCCTTCATTTTAAGTCTCCTGTTTAATTCACGCCCTCTCTACTCCCTCAAGGAAGTTCTTCCACTATAGGAAATTCTGTACTCCATGCCTATAGAAGTGCCTTCCCAGTGTGTTCTGAGTGACTGCCACTTATTGCAGTATTATACCTCTATTTGTATTTTGTATCTCATGTATCATGCACAATTGTCACTTTTTCCTCATGTAATGTAACGCTTGCTTTTGTATTATGCTCACTTGTAACCTTCTCCTCATGTAATGTTACTGTTCCTATTGTGAAGCGCTCTGACACCTTCGGGTAAAGCCCCGCGCTATATAAAAAACTGCCCTCCCCAGGGGGCAGAGCACCAAAACATATGGCCCCCAAAGGGAGCGACCCTTGCCCAAGGGCCGCTCCCCAAAACAGTATTTTCATTTAAAAAAAAAAAATTCCCTGGTGTCTAGTGGGCATTCCTGCTGCATGATCGTGCAGCAGGAATGCACAAAAGAGGCATCGAGGGAAAGGAAAGGGTTTTCCTTTCCCTCAATGCCTCTTCTGTTTGAAATCCCCTCCCCGGAGCCAAAACTAACCTTATTCTCCGACGCGCTGGAAGCAAATGGCTTCCAGCGCGTCGGGAACAAAGGAAACCCCCAATGACGTCAGCGTGCCTCGCGCGCTGACGTCATTGAGGAGGAGGGCGGGGGAGGCAGGGAAGCCCTTCCCTGCCTTCCCCCAAAAACCCGACCGGATTCCCACGGGGGAGCGCCAGCGCTTCCCCGTGGGTGAGTCTTATGACGAGCTGGACTCGTCATGAGCACACGACCACTGTGTGCCATGACGAGTCCAGCTCGTCACTGCAGCATCGAAGGGGTTAAACTGTTTGTCCTTGAGGAGTCTGAATCCAAACCCTCCGTTGTCTTTACAGAAGGAGAACCAGCCCCTGAGGCATTGTCATGAGACCCCACAGTTTCAGCCACTGCTTTAAGGGCAGTGGCCCTTTCTCGTTCAAGTTCTTGGGGGGCCCTCCCCGGGGCCCTCTTCTTGAACTCTTCTTCATCTTCCGTCCCTGCGGGCCAGGGACTGGACCAGACAGCGGGAGCAGCCGACCGGCTTTGTATGCTTCCAACCAATTCCAGGTTTGCTTAGGGTCCTCACAGAAATGTGTGGTTCCATATAAGATTATCTGTAGCCTGGTGGGGAATATTAAAGAATATTGGAGGCCCTCCTCCTTCTTAGCTTCTTGGAATGAGGCCCGTATTTGTTCAACCTTGGCCGTGTAATCTGGGAATATAGAAACTTTGCAGTTATCTACTGCAAACGGTCCCTCACAGCGTGCCTTCTATAGGATTACATCTCTGTCCTTATAATGAAGGAGTTGTGCCCCACTGGGCGCACCGGCGGGCGAGCCGGGACACGGTGAGCTTGTCCCAGCATATAAAATGTCAACAGTCCCTCTGCCGCAACCATAGATTTAAACCAGGATTCAAGGTAGTCGATCATACTGCTGCCTTCCACTCCCTCAGGGAGCCCCATCACTCGCACATTGTCCCCTCTATTGCGCCCTTCCAAATCTTCTACCCAGTACTCCAGTGTTCTTACTCTGTCAGTTAGGTCCTTAATCTGCTGTGAGGTCTGGAGATCTGAGATTGAGGTTTCAACAGCTCTGACTCTGTCCACTAGTTTTTGATGTTCGCTCTCAGTTGGCCCAGCTCCACTGATACTGTGCTGATATCTTGATGCAGAGTGGCCTTGGTGTCCACGATGGCTTCAAGTATTTTACTTGGTTGTGACTGGACAGGGTCTTCCAGGGTCTCAGGGCTTGATTTCTCCTGTGCCTGGTCGCGCAAGGTGTCATCCCCCTCAGGGGGTATTCCTGTTGGTCTCCCTTGAGTTTTGCCCATATTGTCCAAGCGGTGTGGCACCCACTCTTATCAATCTCTGCAGGCCAGGCAACTCCGGTTTCGCAGTGAGCTCAACTGACCATCAGTTGCCTCACTAGGTGGGGTCTGATTCTGGGATAGGTCCCGTAAGGCCAGCTGAAGGGCAATTCAATCTCCCTCATGTCTCCTTGTCCCCCAGCTCATGAGGAAAGTCCCCAAGTGAACCACTGGAGGGGGTTGAGGCAACCGCAGCTGTCCCAATTGGGGTACTGATATAGTGACTTAGTATCAGGCCTTTTAAGTGAGGCTCACTCCACTTCAGTCTATTTTTTGACACTAAAAGGACCACCACGTCCCGCCACCTCCAATGCCTTCCACTGGCTTCCAGGGTCAACGCAATCTCACATTAAAATTTTGGGTCCAGTGATTATTGGATGCAACGTTGCTTCTCTGGGCCCCGAGTCATCCAGCTGGGGAAACTGTAACTCGGTTAATTTAAGAGAGAGCCTATAGAGAGTCATCTCTCAACTCTATTCAGGTCCTGAGCCTCTCTCTCCACTCCAAGGCCGCAATCTCATTGCCCTCACCACCGGGCCCCGATCCAGCCCTCAAATTTCTTTCTCGGGGTTTGGGGCAACAGACACTTCCACCCCCCTACCAGTCCTTTCCCATCTTGAATGCCGCTTACCGGCTTCTGGCAGTTGTTCCTCAGCAGCCTCTCTCTCCTGCCGGCAGTAACATTTGGTTTGGTCAGGGTGGTCCTGTACTACACAATGTCTGCGGCTGCCCTCATCCAGTCTGCTATATTCTTCGTACACTCCTAGAGGAGAGTGACAAGGTGGAGTCGGGCACTCCGCAGTATTACCTCATCTCCTACCACCTCTAGTGGGGCTCCAAGACTCCACCCTAGGCTGCAGTCTGACATGACTCTGGTCTTTTCCCCTGGCAGGTCAGATTGTTTTGCAGCCGTCTCAGAGGCGAGCAAGACAGCCCCGCCCATTGCTCTCACCGCTTTGTCTCCTTTCTCTGGGTATCATCCCAGCTCGTATAAAGGGGTCGCTGAAGGCCGCTCGCCTGTTCTGGGACGGGTCACCCCAGTGTGGCCGCCATCTTTTGAAGCAGGATGGGACTTGGCAATCTCCAGCCTCCTCAGGTGCCGCACCGTGCCCGTCCCTGGAGGAACCGTGCGTTGATACTCCTGGGTCTAGGGTATTCTCTGTATACGGTAGGAGGCCACCCCCATCCAGGAAATGTAGGATAAGAGGTGAGCCGGCGCTGAGCTGCAGGTTCACGCATCCACCATCATCCGGCTCCAGGCCACGCCCCACCAGCAGGCCCCTATGAGGTTGATTATGTTCCTGGGCCCAACCTAACTGGTCTACCTGCCAGGGAATTAAAACACCTTGCCACTCCAAGCCATTGGCCGTGCCCTGAGAGAATTTTCACACTTCTTTCACACAACATTAAGGCTAAGAATAGACAATGCAAATTAGCATCCAGTAGCTCCAGGCAGGGTAAAAGTAATTTTCTAAAAGTTAAATTTGCCATATATAAAATAAATATCCGACTTCACCATTAGATCAAATGTATTATTAACTGAAAAAATAAGCCTTTCAATGGAGTCTGTAACTGGTACAGGTCAAAAGTTATAGATTGAAGTGAATAATCTATAATTTGACTCTTGTGATGTGCCAGTTACAGACTGACTGGTGACAATGTTGTTTTGGACCTAGTCACACTGGGAACACATTTCCACTCAATACAGCAGCAGGTGTATTGAGCAAGGTGTGCTTTAGGATGACCTATTTATTATTTAAAATTAGGTTTTTCTACTGGGCAAGAGAATGACTTGCGAGGTCTGTACAGCAAGGTTTAAGCTACTGCTTTCAGGCGGCCCATGATAGGCCAGAAGCTGTTTTCCAGGCCCAATCTGTGGATGACACAATAGGTGCCTCAGTTCACAGTTGGCATTTAACTTCCAGTCCCTAGGTACATTTTCTATACCATATACCAGGGACTTATAGGCAAGAGAAATAAGTCAATTAGAGGGCAAGACAATTTAACCGTGTTTAAAAGCGGAGCACAAGCACTTTACTACGGTTTAGCAGGGGTAACAGTGCACGGAGGTCTAAGTCCAGCAAAAATAGGGTCCAGAAAAAGGTAAAAACTTCAGTGTCCAATCCAGATGTGGATTTCCTCCAATGTACATCTGGCTTGTGCACACCTCTGTCACAGAACCCAGTAGTAAACCTAAACTTTGCAAAATTGCAGTTTCTCCATTCTCCAAAAACAGCAAATTCCATAAATGTAATCAGATTTTACTCTCTTCCCTGGGCATTAGTCCACATTGGATTGTATAGGGACTTTGGATTTTACTGGTTCTGAAATGACTCAATAGTTTGCCAGTATTCCAAAGAGATATTTGTACAAAATAAAATCTGTATTGTGCCCCCATTTAATAATGAAGAAATAAGTCCCTATTACCCAAACATAGCAAAATCTTTGTTTTCTTTGCATACTCCATAGAATAGGTGAGTGGCTTCCTGAGTGCATTCCTTCCTCGTTGCCCAGTATTTCAAGATGTTTTCTCTACAATATCTCTACAAATGTGTAAAGCGAACAATACTTAGGATATATGTCATAGATATTTGTGATTCTTATTAAGCACTAGTTGGTCCATCATAATCAAACGTTCCTTAAAAGGTAGTTATAACACCTTTCCTGTCATTCCAAGTGGCCCACTGTTTGGCATCTGTATTTTCGTTTTCTTTTTAACCAAAACTTTTTATTAACGTTTGATGTCACTGCATACAGTCGCATCAAGCTGATATCATACCATTATTGCTATCTTTTGTCTGACATGTCTGTGGAAGCGTTTAATAATATCAAAAAATAATACAGTGCATAATAAACATGCAGAATTAGCATGTAGGCTTTAATGAAAATGCGGTTAAATGCAAAAATTGTTGTAGGCAACCATATTTAATTGTAATAGGCCGCAAATGGCTGGAGCATCATTGCCTGACAAGCTGACGTGAATAGAAAATGCTTAATGTGCATAAAATGTTTATTTCTTAACCTTTCCATGAACATGTTCTTTTATAATGAACAAAAGTTGCATAAATGTTTCCATCTAATTCTGTAAAATGTTACTACTTACACAAAGATCACTGTTAACTAATGATTAGAGATTTGTCATTTAGTGAGGTATTGAAGACGTCGACATATGACGATGCAGCATTATTAAAGGGAATGAATGATATGAAAGTGTAAGAGAGTTAACACTATCTGATAAGAAATGTTTCACTCAACTGTCTGTGGACTAATGTATTTTGTGTGAGAAGACAAGGAGTGATCCTATGCTAATTTTTTACATTTTTTTTATAACATATTTTATTGGCATTTAATCCATATCATCACAAACAGAGCATCATGATGTTCAGGTCCTCGACCCACATGGTACATGGTCTGTCAACAAGCGCAGAGACTTACACACAGGAAATAAAACAGACCTCCCCCCTCCCCCCCTGGGTTGCGTTAGAACAAGTAGTGTATATAGGCAGCTATCTAGCCGCCGCAAGCAAATGTAGGGCTCAGCGGCCGTGTATGGTGGTAGCCAGGATTGTGTGTGCTAAGTTGGGTGGCCTCCTTGATCATTGCCTAGTGGCTCGTCAGCTGCTCTAGGGGAGCCCACCTCTGCCGTTTCTTCCTGACCAGAGGCTATCAGTTCATCCACTAAAGTTTCCCATGCTTTGGCCCTGTCCATCTTGCCAATCCCTCGACTGGCCTCCCTAAGCAGTAGCCTGCCTTCCGCACCTGCCCATCGTTCTAGTTCTCTTCTCCAGGTGGCGATCTGTGGGCCCCGTGGGGCCTTCCAGTTCCTGGCTATCTCCCGCTTAGCTAGGACGTAAGCAAGGTCCTGAAACCTCCCCGTCACCCTGTTCTTGGCTGTATGTGGAAACCATCCTGAGAGGAAGTGCTCTGGGGACTGTGGAAGCTCTTTATCAATCAGGTCGCCTATTATCTGCTGCATGTCGCCCCAGAAAGCCCGCAGTATGGGGCAGTCCCAAAACATGTGGAGTATGTGTGCCTCCCTCTCCCCACATCTCGGGCAGGCCGCGGAGTCCGCACCAAAGTACCGCCTAATGCGGGCCGGTGTTAGATAGGCCCTATGCAAGACGTATTAGTTAATTAATTTAAAATGCGCGTTCCTGGACGCCTTAGGTACCCGTTCCAGAATGTTTCCCCAGTCCTTCTCTGGTATTGGCTTACCAAGGTCCTCCTCCCATTGTAGCTTCAGGCGCTCTAAGGGCCACTGCGTGCCTGTCTGTATGGCCTTGTATAGGCAGGACACCGTTTTAATTCTACCAACTGAGAGCGCCACATATCTGCACCCCGCCAGTGCTCGCGGTTCCCCGTCCCTGCTCTTCCAGTGTTCCCTAATCTTGCGAGTTAGGGCCCCGTGCTTCAAGAAGTGACCCCCCGGGATGTCATATGTAGCCTGCATGTCCTCGAAGGGTAAGAGTGCAGAGTCTCTGTACAGGTCCCCCATGTCCCTCAGTCCCGCTTCCACCCAGTCTTCCATCCCTGCCCAGTGTTCTCCCTGTGGGAGATAGCGCAACATTGCCAGTGGTATGTCTGGAGAATAGGGAGCCAGCGCGCCCACCTTCCTCAGGTATCTGGACCAGCAGCGCGTTATCACCTTAGTAGCACTCGTGTCCGCTGACACATTGCGGCGGACTCGTAAAAGGATTTTTGCTAAGTTGGCAGTGTCCGGCGCATCCGGGCAGCTTTCCCTGTCTGGATTGCGGTCTGCTGCTAGCCATTGGATCAGCCAGTATAGCTGAGCAGCTAGATAATAGCTCTCAAAGTCCGGGACCGCTAGCCCCCCCTGCTGTAGGGCTTCGCAGTGTTGACAGTGCTACTCTCTGTCTGCTTGTACCCCAAATAAAGGAAGTGACCATTGAGTCTAGTTCCTTAAACAGCGCCCTTGGGATCCACACTGGCAGTGACCCAAAATAGTAGAGGAGGCGTGGTAACGTTACCATCTTTAGGACCGCCACCCTTCCAGCGACGAAGAGCAGGAGTGTGCCCCAAAAGTCCATTGCCGCTTTCGTCGCCTTCACTGCCTTGCCTACATTACCCTCCAAAAGATCAGACGCATCATGATAGATTTTTACACCCAGGTACTGTAGGCATCTAGGTTCCCATCGCAGGCGCTCCAAAGTGTGCGGTGGAGGGGTGTCCGGGGTTAGCGGAAACAAACTGGATTTTTGCAGTTAACCTGGAGTCCAGATACTGTACCAAATTGGGCCAGCAAGAAGATCAGAAGATCATCTGCATATAGTGCTATCCGATGGTGGCCCGCCGGCGTCTCCAATCCCCTATAATGCTGGCCGCTTCTGGCTCTACACGCCAACGGCTCCATGGCCAGGGCGAACAAGAGGGGGGAAAGGGGGCATCCCTGCCTCGTTCCTCTCTCCACCCTCTGCTTAGGTGAGATGACTCTTCCAGTGCGCACCCGGGCTGAGGGGGCTGTGTACAGGAGCTGCACCCATTTCAGGAAACCCTCCCCCAGGCCCATCCCGACCAGGACTGCATACAGAAATTGCCACTCCAGGCTATCAAACGCCTTCTCTATGTCTACTGCGAGCACTGCTGCCTCCCGCTTACTGTACCCGTCAGAGCCCATTACCGCTAGGAGGCGTCTGATATTCGTGGCAGTGTTCCGCCCTGGGATAAATCCCGCCTGGTCAGGGTGGACAAGGTGAGGCATATGTGGCAGCAAGCGGGTCGCGAGGCTCTTACTTAAAATTCTATAGTCCATATTTAACATGGACAACGGTCTGTAGGCCTTGTAATCATGGGGTTCCTTCCCCGGTTTAGGTATGGGAATAATAAGGGCCTCCCTGGTGCTGTCAGGTAACTGTCCCAGTTCGTGGGCCCCCTGGTACATTGCGGCCAGGCAAGGAGCCAATTCTTCCACATATGTTGCGAAGAACTCGGCGGGCAGGCCATCTGTGCCTGGCGTTTTATTACGCGCCATTCCCTTGATGGCCACCCGAATCTCCTGCTGTGTGATATCCGCCCCTAGAAGCCACGCAATTTCTGGGGTCAGGCGCGTCAATGGTAGATCCGCCAGATAAGTCCCCAGGTCTGCCAACTCGCAGGTATACGTTCTGGTGTAAAGTGAGGTGTAGAAGCGCGCGAAAACCTCGTTAATCTTACCCTGAGCAAAGTGTCGGATACCCGTTTCGTCCTCTATTTCTACTAGGGAGAGCCCGGCTCACCGGATTCGTCAGCCACGCCAGGAGTGATCCAGATTTGTCCCTCTCAGCGTGAGTGCGCTCCAGGTATTATTTGTAGTCAAAGCTTCTGAGCCTCTCCGTTTGCCTCGCTGCCTCCTCCTTGGCGTCCAGGAACTCTCTTTGGAGCTCCGGATGACCAGGCCTCCTGCGCTCCACTTCCCGGAGAGCTGACTCTGCCCCCTCCACCTCTCTCATAATGACCTTCCTGACTCCTGTGGCTCGCGCAATGCACTGACCCATCAAGACCACCTTAAAAGCATCCCATTCTGTGGTGAGGGATGCCGTTGTCCCAGTGTTGAGTCTGAAATAATCCCCTATCTCACCCCTGATCTCCTCCCTAAAGACTTGATCCTCCAGTGTGTCTGAACGGAGTTGCCACGTGGGGATCGCCGCTGGCGGATGCGCCCACTTCAGAGACATAATCAACGGATTATGATCCGAGATGGTGCGGGCCAAGTATTCTGCTGACGTAACCTGCTGTTGCGCATCCACGGAGCACAGTAAGGCGTCCAGCCGCACGTGCACCTCGTGAATCGCCGAGAAATAGGAGTAGTCTTTAGTTTGCGGGCTCAGGGTCCGCCATGTGTCCAGCAGTCCCCAACTTTGTCTCCACGTGCGGAACGCGTGGGAAGCACGCGCTGCCTGGGAATTCGGCAACAGGGGATGGGACCGGTCCATAAGCACGTCATCTACACTGTTGAAGTCGCCCCCCACGATCACAGTACCAGCAAGATATTGTGCTAATTTGTGGCTTAGTGTCGCAAAGAATGCATCTACGTTAGGAGCATATACACTGAGGATAGATATATCTCGGCCCTCCAGTCTTCCCTTGATGGCTACATAGCGGCCCTCCGGATCGACTACTGAATGGAGCAACTGGAACAGGACCCCTGCCTGGACCCACACTAACGCCCCTCGCGCATATGCCAAGTATGTAGTGTAGAAGAGCTGCCCCCTCCACCTCCTGTGTAAGGCCTGCCCTTCCTTTTGTGTTAGGTGCGTTTCTTGTAGAAGGGCTATCTGGGCCCCCCGTCTTTTGATATAGGAGAGGACTTTGTGGCGTCGAGCCATAGTGTGCATGCCCCTAATATTCCAGGTCATGCATTTGTACTGTCGTTTATCAGCCATGATTAGACCAAACAAAAGGACACTGTTCCTGAGGCAGGGTGTAAGGTATCACCCAAAGCCCATAGAAAGAAAGATAAAGAAGAAAAAGAAACGTAGGTGTAATGGAGACCCACTAGTTGGAGGGAAAGAACAGGTCTTGCCTCCTGTTGCCCTCACACACCCCGAAGGATGTCATGCTTCATCATTGGGCATTTGCTCCTCGTCGGGCCGGCGCTGCAATGCCCCACGGGTCCCCCGAAGGGTCACTTTATCGGAGATCTTTTAGGAGGAATGCCGGATGGTGCCTGCGGGTATGTGGGGTGTGGGTCCTACAAAGAGGGGAAAAGGTACGTGCTACGTGAATTAAAAACTGTCCAGGGGGCTAAAAAGGGGGGTAATACCCATAGTAATATGCAACCCCGTGGGTAGAGTGTGTTACCCCATCAGGCTCAATTTGCCTGGGTGTAATAAGTCGGTCAACATGTTTCGCGCCCTTGTTGCCACAGGGGTCATTGGCGCTTCTTCAGGACCAGAAACAACAAAATGTGGTGAAGTGCACGTGAATTGAGAATAAAAACAAATACCCTCAGAGTAAATTAAGGCGGGCCAGCAAACTGTCTGAACCTACAGTGTGGCAAATAGTTAAAACCGCTCCGGATCAAAACCTAGGAGAGAAAGACAAGATAGAACACAAAGAAAGTGCATCAGTCCAACTTGATGCAACATAGTGTGCCACAATCGTGTGCACATCATACCACAGTCAAAAGACACCAGAGATAAGGCAACCCGTAGTGGACCGTACAACCCTCTGTGGCATCCCAGATCTGTCCCCCGGCGAAGCCGAACATGGAGAACACCAAGAGACTGCTCATCACTTGGACGGCCCCGACGGTGACCGCCAAAGGTACCCAAAAGGGGGCATAGCCACAATATGGGGAAGCCTCAGCTTCATTATTTCGTACCCACATAGGCAACTAGTCAAATGTGTGGCAAGTTTTGGTGAACCGCCTCCATGTCGTGTGGGAAAGGCCCGAGTGTCAAGGCGGTACGAAATTTGCGTAACCGCGATACACTGCTCCATGACCAAGTATTATCGTGATCTGGGCACCTCTCAGGCCGGGCAGTACCCACCACACCCGTCCTCCATTTGGGCCCACAGGATATCCAACGCTCTGCAACCCAGTGTTACCCCCCGAACCCAACAACAAACTTGCCCTCGAACTCCCAATCCCCAGGATAAGTAGGAAAAAACAACCCCCCATCCAAACCAGTTTATAAAGACTGCAAGTGACTGCTTGTAGGGTAAACAGTCAGTCCCAGGTGGTGGCCAGCCGGCAAAGCTCTCCCAGCCTCAACAGCCGCCATCAATCTCCGTTCCATCGGCGGTCTGCCCCGCAGTTCTCCCCCTTTGTTCACCCCAGTACCTGAATGTAACAGCAGGTGCGCCCGCCATGTTCGCGTTCTGCGCGACCTAGTCCGCCAGATCTCACCGTCAGATGATGCCATCCGCCGTCTGCGGTGTGACACTCGGGAGCAGCTCGCTCTGCGCCTCAGAGTCGCTAGACCCTCCCTCAGAGCCAGTGCCCCCCGCATGATCGCTGTCCTCAGGGAGTTCTGAGCTCTGCATCCCCCAACTTATCTGGGCCACCACTTGCATCACATTCAGGCGCTCAAGCTGTGCCTCTTCCTGCGATGGCGCCAGAGAGTCCGGTCTTGCCCTCTGCTTCCTGGGACATGGTCCTCGCCGCCCTTTTTTCGCCAGAGTCTGTGATGAGCCACCTCCTTCATGGCAGTCCAGCCAGTCAGACGCCTCCTGTGCGGTTTTGAAGAACTCCGTGCCCCCTGCTGTCACCACTCGGAGCATAGCTGGGTACTGCGTCACATATTTGTAATTCAGCTGGCGAAGTCTCTGCTTCACATCTCTGAAGGATCCCCTCCGCCGTTGTATCTCCAGCGAAAGATCTGGGAAGATGCGCACCGTCGAGTTGTGTATTTGTGTGTCTCCCTTGAGATGCGCTTGGGTCAGAATGTGGTCCCTGTCTTTATAGTGTAGTAGTTTCGCGATCACCACTCTCGGTGGAGCTCCCGGGAGGGGTGGTTTCGCAGGGACACGGTGCGCCCGCTCCAGAGCGAAAAAGTTTGACAATCCCTCAGGCGCTATCTCTTCTTTGAGCCACTTTTCAAGATAGGCCGTCATATCACGACCTTCGATTTTCTCCGGCAGGCCCCCGATCCGCAAGTTACTTCTGCGCGATCTATTTTCGGCATCCTCAGCCCTGTCCTCCAGCGTGCGCACCTTCGTTTCCAGTTGGGACATCTGTTGTTGCATGGCAGCGATCGCCGGCATAGCCTCCGCGAGCTCTCCCTCGGTCGACTTGACCCTGTCCGCTAGCTTCCTATGATCTTCACGGAGCAGCCCCATGTCCAAGCTTAACGAGTCAATTTTATTTTCAAGGTGCTCACTGGAGGTGGTGATAGCCTGTAGAATATCCTGTAGAGTGGGGGCCAACGGTTGCATTCCCTGTTGCGAGGTCTGCCCGGTCTCCTCCGCAGGCGCAAGCATGGTGGGGTCTTCTCTTTCCTTCTTCTTGAGGGGTTCCCCATGGCGTCGTCACGTCCGATGGTGCTCCTGGTAGTGCGCGCGCTCATGGGATGCCACAGATCTCCTCCGTCCGTTATGCGCCTAGCCTCTCCAACTCGCGTACGCTCGAGTGGCTTCGTCTCCCCAGGACAGTGATAGTGCCAGACATTGTGAGACTCGCGCAAAGTCACAGGCCCAATCGCCGATTCCCGCTTCAGGCCCCTCCTGCCCCCTACTCGCGGCGACCGCCAACTCAGGCAAAGGCCCGGCCTCAGGATATGTAGCAGTAAGCAATGTCCTCTTCGTAGACCTACACCGTCCCTGGCCACGCGCCTCAAAGTCTTACCGGGGGGGAGGCAATGCAGTCCGCAGCTCCCAGCGTCTCTCTGTGACTTGCTCCCGCTTGAGCCCACCTCACCGCCGCTCCAGGTGCCTCACACGCTTCTGCAGGTCGTCTTTGTCGTCCAGGCGTCCACTTCAAGGGAGTCCTCAGTAAGCGCCGTCGCTCGCTCTCTAGTCACCCATCTCCCAGAGCCGCATTCCTGCACGGGCCCAGCGCCCTGTCCCGCGTCGGACGTGAGAAGGAGAGAGCACCAGCAGGGCAGTTGGGCAGCTCAAGGCGCAGCTATCGGCGCATCAGATGTGTTTCGCCGTCCTGCCGCCGGGCCTCAGAACGTTCAGCGGGCTTAGGCGCGCGAACTGTAGGGGCCCGTCCAGACGCCTCCGGCCCGTGGAGCTGCTCCCGGTAGGTAGAGTGGGGGAGGGCCGCAAAAGACAGAACGCCCCGGTGCTGGAGGCTACCTGGCGTCCGAGATGGGAAGGATGGGGCACCCCAGGCCTCCAGTGTGGTCGCGCCAGCCAGGCCGTGCAGGGCGGGTCAATCGCCTCACAGGATTCACACCGCCATCTTACCGCTCGGTGACTGTGCGGTCGGCGGGCTCCGCTCTCCAGGGATGGCAGCAAGAAGGGTCCACTCAGTCAGCTGTGCCGCCCCCCACAGAGATAAGAAGGGAGGGCCCCCCGCTGCAGGATGCGCACACCTCGCTGTCGGCGTCCGTCGGCCGTTTTAGGTTCCGCTGGGCGCCGCCATCTTGGATCGGCGCACGGCCGCGCTGCTCACCGCAAAGTCTGGCGGAATTCGGGTGCGTGGAGGGTTTATTTCACCACCCGGGCATTCCCGCTGTGTCCCTGGATGCGGGGAAGCGCTGCAGGGCCCCGTGCCCTAAAAAGGGGTTTAGGATGGCTCATGATGGCGGCTGGCCGATGAGGAGCTCGCGAGTCGCTCTGCTCACTCCATCGGTGCCAAGCCACGCCCCGAGTGATCCTATGCTCATGAAGAGCATTGAAAGATGATTGGCTGGCATGAAGAAAGAAGAAACCACAGACTGCAACGTTGATAAAATGTGATGTCTATAATAGTGCGTGTTCCTAGAGGAGGCAGAGACCCTTTCTTTCTACTTCATCCACATCTATCACCATTCCACACTGCTCAGAGACTCACTGAGTTTCTTGAGCCTCTCTTTATGAGAAGTTCTGATTTGATTGATTATTAATTTGTCAAGCTGACTTTTAATGCTGAAGCTTTATGCTTTTATTCTCACACTCTCTCAAGCTAGAACTCTTTTTGGGTTCTGACTGACTGACACCTTTTCTCATCCCCATTCTAGAATAGGGATGCTTTCTGTTATGGAACACTCTTAAAGCTCTCAATGCGATTTATTAATTGACTATTGATTGGTTATAGATTTCTAATAAAATTCTAATGACTTAGAATTCAACTTGTGATTTTAATAAAGATGACTTACTAAAGATTTGGCTTGATAACACCGTTAACTCATACCAAACTCTCATTAGTGAGTGCAAATAGATTAGTGATTGCAATTATAATTTCATGTGATGTACAGCACTTGATATTCTCTAAAACACCAACAGAGATTCATTGCCTCAGTGATATCGGGAATTAGACTGGATGATGGTAAGCCGAGATTTTAATTGAAACTGATTCCCACTCAAGCAAAATCTTGGTAGCAGAGGGATGGTTTACGTTATGAGAAGAGGAGCTGTAAATAATGACCCAAAGTTAGAGTAATGCCCGATTCCCATAGCCCAAAGCCCAGAATTTGAATATTGACAAAGGCAGTTTCGATGGCGTTTGCTGTATTGAAGGTGTGAGTATCAATAGGGTTATGCGTCATGAATGGATTTATTGATATCTCTTAATTGTGAGGTATTGAAGTATGAGTGTTGAATGAATTTGTGATGTTTATGTGCTTATTGTGTAGACGTTGAAGAGGTTAGTGGACTGCGACGTACTCCAAGATCCCGGGATAGATAAACAAGGTTTATGGTCTTCTTGTCTGCTAAAGGTTTGCCGTGTAGGTTGTGAGGTACGGTTGACTGCACAAATTGAGATAGGGATTAAAACAGTTTGTTGTGAATGTACTAATATCGATTGGTGTTGGCAGAACCTATACTGAGCAAAAGGTGAAGCTCCATTGATTAGGGTGATTTCCCGCTAGTCGAGATTTCATTTGTGTGTGTGAAAAACCTTTCTGTGTTGAACAGCCGGAGAGAGTCAAAACCTAACTATTCCGATTGTTGAATTGCTTTTGTTTTCTTTAGAGGAGCAGACAAAGATTGTTTATTTACATTCACTTAGAATTGCAGAATTGTGTGCATGAAAATAATTATAAAGCAGGGTGAACTGCTGCAAGGAGTGAGAAAATATGTCATAGTGTGCCGCACTGAGATAGTGTAGTGTAGTTCCTATTTCCCTAATAGGCTCTGCGCATTGGAATAATATACCCTATAGGTTTGACATAGGACTGAGGTCGGTATGTCCCTATCGAGTATATTAAACTTAATTACTTTGTGCCAGCTAGCTCGGAGGCCACTAGAAACTCCTTGAAAACAAGCAGGGAGTAGTTTCTGGCAACCGCATAAACATGACTACTTTGTTTCCCTCTAGAATCGGACCACGTCTCAGAATCGTGGAAACAATAGATAACAGTTTCACTCAGTCAATCGTGCATGCTTAGTTTCCACAGAGTTATACAGAAAGAAAAGACGGGCGTTTCAATAAAAAGGTTTTATTGAACAGTCTTGTTTCTCTTGTAAGCGATATGTGCTGTTATGATCACAAGACAGTATGCAAGATATATAATGTACAGCGTAAGCAGTAGAAATAAATAATACTGCGCTAGCATTATCTTTTAGCATATATTCACGTACATAAATAACATGAGCTAAAAATGCGAGTACTCATACGATGCGTCTCTAAGCTAGTTCTACCCCAATGTACCTAACCTAGTCTAGGTGTAGGGAAAGGTAAGAAGTAGGTGGAGTATTCTCTAGTATGGTATACTAAGAGTAGGTTAAGTCTAGTATGCCAAGAGTCCCTCTAGCTTCTAGTCAGCTCCATACCTTGAGAATGAGAGAGGTGGGAATCTCCTTCTGGACTCGAACTCTAACACCCCGCGAAGGGAGTCAGAACACTGGAAGCTGGATTCTTCTGCGAGCAGGAATGACAGCGTCTTCTCAGTGCGTCAGGCCGGGATACGGGCTCCTCTGAAGTCGAGTTCTCCTCTAACTTGCTTGGGCAAGGGAAGGTATATTTATACCTGGTAGGTGCCTTGGAATGTTAGCATTGACGTGAAGTCAGACAGAGGAAGACGTCAGGAATGAACCCTTAAGGTATAGCGGTTCATACATAATAGATGAGTTCTTGGAGAAATCAATAATCCTGTGCTAGGGGAACTCCCAAGAGCTTAAGGGTCTGGTTTCTAAGAACTCGTTGTGACGTTAGGGTGGAAGGATGTCGGTGACCATGCCTGTATTTGTAGTGCACGGCTAATGCCTAAATAAGGACTGGAATCTATGCCTATATAAGGGCAATGCGAATTGTGCCTTTATAAGGACATGTTTCAGGAAAACCTATATACGGACACCTAAAGCGGAATACAACAATAGGTTGGTTGGTGAATTTTCGTGTTGCTATTGGCTTCTGATGACACAGAGTGCTACGGTGGTATAAGTCAATTGTTGTGCACGTGCCGCATTGAGATTAGTTAACGAGTCTTCAAGTATTAAAGCTGCAATAGGATTGGAAAAAGAAATTTGACGTGTATGGAATTTAAATATTGAATTGAATTGCTGAACACTTATTGTTGAATTATTGCAAAAATGTCGTAGTTTGAAAGTTTTAGAAGTTTTGTGAGGGGTGATGTAACTATTCCAGTACGGCAAGCTGAAGAGGCACCACCTGAGGGCACACCAGCACATTGTATCACAATGAATATGGGGTTGCATACATTTTTGTGGCTTCGTCAATAGTGCAAGCTCACAGAAAATTTGTCCTTTGAGTGTTCTAAGATATGGTACATTTGAATTGAGAATCATTGAAAGATTGAAGGAAAAGTTAAATGACATGAAGCCATCACCCAGACCCACACAGAATGAAGCATTAAAACATCAAGTTAATAACAGCACATGTTAAAGAGCGGGAGAAATACTAGATTAGAACTAAGAAGCTTTGCGTAATTATGCAGATGTTTGATGGGATGAGGAACAGAGGTAGGGGAAAGCCATCATCAAGGGGTCTATACTGTACCCAGTCCTGATTACTAAAAAACCTGGGAAGTTGAAAAAGAATAAAGCACGGGAATGAAAATAAAAAAGACGGAAAGAAGTTAAATACTGATTCAGGGGATGACATTTTTGATGTATTGTTAGCCATGCGTCCACCACCTTATGTGGCCCTCTAACCAACACTGAGGGTGCTTTAACATCTAAAGTGACAGCGGCAACAGCCCTAGTTGACCTGAATGCGATTCAAATCAAATGACCATTACAGATGAGACAGCCTATGGAACAACATGTTATATCTAATGTTGTGCCTGCCTGGGTTGGAAATGTTCCTACAGTGGTACCTCCAGATGTTGCTGCTTCACGTTCCTTGATATTATAGTGCCAAGGGATTTGTGAGCCAAGTGTAAAATTGCTGTACAATGGCAGTGTGCAGAACCAATGAGAGATGCCCGTACCTATCTCCTGTGGTAATGAATAAATACAATGAGGTGATTACGTTTCTGAAAGGCAAAGTTCCTTCAACAGATATTGATTGGGTAAGTGTACCAGCAACTATTGCTCAGGTCATACCAGCACAGCCATTCGAGATTTGCACAAGTGCTCCGATTAATATTGTTCCAAATGCATTAGTTCAAAGAACTGTTGGAGGAGCACCAATAACACAGTTCATCCAGACATCGCAGCATTCACAAATTGTTGCTTGGACACCACCACAGACTGTTTAATCATTGAGGGAAGGGTGAAGGATAGTTTTTATGACACCAATAACTCAGGGTGAGTCAACCTATTTGAGGATGCGATTTTTTGCCCAAAGTGTGAAGAAACTGCAAAGAATAAAAAGGCAGAGAACATAGAAAATCAGGTTCTCACTACACAAGAGACAGAGAAGGAAAGACCGTTAAATGTCCTGATATTAAAAATAGAGCTAGAAGAAATAATCAGAGGATGTTTAAATCTTGAGCATGTGTATCAGTATCAATAAAAAGAGCCTAAATATCTGAGCAAAGAAATTACTAGACATGCAGCAGCTACTCATAATAAATTAACCAAATTAGCCCGAAAACATGAAGTTGATTTTTCAAGAAGTGTCCCTATGCAGAAACATTTCAGGGTACAGTTGGATAATGAAGCTATTGAGACAATGTGTTCTTCAGGAATGCGATTATACGTTACTGAATTAGTAAAATGCATTCGTAAATAGAGTGATTTTGAGAAATTAGAAAGCAAATGGGCAAAGTGGCATGAGAAGAAAAAGAAAAAATTATGAGACAGTTGAAGTAAATAAGCCACGCAGGTTTCCCTATATGAAGGAGAAGCCTCAGCTTTTCTCTTGAGAGAAATACCAGGTGGAGGGAATGTTCATGTACCTTGGAGCAGAGGTGATCTTGCAGCATTTACGAATAATTTCCCTAAACTAAGAAATAACCTGTACAGTGGTATACACAGTTTGACAGGTGTTAAAATCCAAAATTGCTGTGGACTAATGTTTTAATACTTTCTTTGGTATTGTAGTGCCAAGTGTTTTTTGGGCCCAGTGTAAAATTGCTGTACAATGGCTGCTTGTAGAACCAACAAGAGATGTTTGTTCTAATATCTTGTGGTAATGAATAAATATGAGGTGAAATTGATTGGGTAAAGATAAAAAGAACCTCACAAGAGCCAAAAGAATCAGTGCTTGATTACTATGAGCGATTGCTTCAAGTGTTTCAACAACACAGTGGACATGTACATCTTGACGAGTGATATGGGATTTTTTTGTGTCATCATTTGTTCTTGGTTTACAACCAGAGATCAGTATGCATGTAAACAGAGTGTGATTTGTTGGCAGACATAACTGTTCGATAAGATTCTGAGGTATGCAAAATATTGTAGTGATGATCAAGAGATGAAACAGAAAAAGCTCAAGGAGAAATTTATGCTTGCCCAGATTAGGTTTCCTCTAAAAACGTTTTCAAAATCAGTTGTTTGCAGGAAACCAGAGTGGGATGCAAGGTGTTGGTTTGCAGACTCAAGGTGTTCAAGGAGGAATTGGTGTTTCACAGGGTAGAGGTAGAGGTATTCTGAGTTATTTGAATTCTGGTGTAGATGTTGTGATGCTGAAGAAAACAACCCTTTGTCATTTCTGTAATAGAATTGGGCATTGGAAGAGGGAGTGTAGGCTGAATCCAGATAGAATGAGCTGGAATGGTCAAATGCAAGTAGGAAATCAAGTGCAGATGCAGAATTTAGCCATTCAGCAAATACAAGTGCCAATGCAGAGATAGTCTCCAATGATACAGGTTCCACAAACCTGATGGGCTCACAGAATATGAACATTTCTAGATTTAATGTGAATCAGATGCCCAAGGCAAATCCAACCCCATTTTAGAATCAGAATCCATTTCAATAATACCCTATGTTAAAAAATGACAGTTTTGGCTTTGATAATTCCTTATGACGATGCCTGAGGGGGGAGGAAGATTGCGTACTTGGTGCAGTCCTAGAGGTAGACCAGGGTGGACCATTTGTAGAGGAAGAAGTTAATGCCCGGCAAGTGTCATTTTTGATCAACAGCACTGCCTGCTGCATTGTAAGAACAGCAGAAGTTCCAGACCTAGCCCTCTCAGGAAAGAAGATCCAAGTTGCAAGAGTTACAAATAAACATATAACAAACCCAATTTCATTTTTTTTTTTAAATTATTTTTATTGAAGTTTTTTTTTAACACAATATACACCTTTATGACCAAGGCTGTACTTAAAAGCCAAAAAAATATAAGATTTCGCCAATTACATGATTATTACTGCGAGATCTATACCATGCCATTACAGAAAAAGAAAGTACACAAAACGAAATACTCCTTTAGACACAAAAGAAACGGGCAAGCGGGCATAAAGAATTACATGGAAAAATACAATTTGACATTCGCTTTATAAAAGTGGAATACCTATGGCGATACACTCAAAAATTAATTAAACATATTATAGGGAATTGATGCCCCTAAACCCCACTAACTCCACCTAAGTGCAACTATTTAACCCAGCCCAAATTTCATTCATACAACCCAATCTGATATAGGCGCCCAGATTTTAGCCCCCTTTATTCTTTTCCTTCTACCTTTGGTCTTATAGATAGAAGATTCAAAATTATACATAGTAAGCAATCTCATGCGAAAATTAATAAAGGTGGGTGGATCAGGACTAATCCATTCATTGGTAATGCAGGCCCTTACTACTGCCATAATGATAAATAAAAGTGTATTTATATCTTCCGATCTTATGCTAGCCTCACTATCCGAACTTACACCAATAATAGTCAATCCCGCACTAGTTTTGATAGAGAGCCCAAATATTATATACAAAAACTTCTCTATACTTTGAAAAAATTCCCCCAATTTTGGACAAGAAAAAAACATATGGCTTGAGTCAGCCGACACCAATCCACATCGATTATACTTGGTCCCTACAATTGCACCCCAACGAGCCAACTTACTGGGTGTATGATAAAGATCAAATAGAGCCATATAATGTTGGCTTCGTAGTCTTCCTGTCATTAAGACTTGATTTGCCAGTTTAATAGACTTTAATATATTTAAATCTTCTAGACCTAATATCTGTTGCCATTTTATTTTACGTGCATCTAAATCATCCGGGAGTGTTTCCAAAAGTAACTGATAAAACTGGCCAATTGGTGTTTTTTTCTTCATTTTTTCGATTAGGGGGATCAACCCGAATTGATGCAGCGAGCCTGAACCCCGACTAGTCAAAAAGCTATGTATCTGAAGATACTTAAAAAAATCTTGCTTGCCTATACCATACATCTCCTGTAAATCTGAGAAAGTTAAAAGTTGGTCTTTATTAAACAGATCACCTAAATTATGTATACCCTTTTGGCCCCACCTAATTGTTACCAGATCTTGAAAAATTAGAGGTAATGCCCGGGAGCCAGCAACGGGGTATAGGCATTAAGATTCGCAATTTGAAGACTCCGTTTAATTTGTTTCCAACCTTTATATGCTGCCTTGAGTATCTTAAATTTAGTTTTTTTGAAATAACTGGGTTCAATAACTTTAGCTAAAAAACCATTCATTTCCTCACCCAAACCAAACTCATAAATAGAAGGTCTCTGAAACAATGGAATCTCAGCTTTTGCCCCAATCACCAATGGTCGTATATATTGCAACATTGCTGCCCAATAATACATAATAATATGGGGGATACCCCACCCACCTACTTGTCTTGGTAAAATCATTTTCCTATATGCCCTTCGCTGTTTCCGATATCCCCATAAAAACCGAGAGCAAATTCTTTCTATTTTAACAAAAAATGATGCCGAAAACTCTAATGGAATAGTTCTAAAGATATATAAAAATTTTGGAAGTATCAACATCTTCAACACATTATTCCTACCGTGTAGTGATAAATGGAGATGATCTAGCCTTTCTAGGGTTGCATTCGCCTTTTCAATTATTGGGAGAATATTAAGTTCAGGGATCTTGTCCACCACCGATGTGATTTTGACTCCCAGATACGTTGCTTCCGAGACAATAGATATATTTGTCGGGGGGTTTTTGCCGGAATAAACTACCTGAGTTTTCTGTTCATTTAATTTATACCCAGAAAAAGCCCCGAACTGCTGTGCTAAAGATGTAATTGCAGGCATGGCAGTTACAATATCCCTGGAAACTATAACAATATCATCTGCATAAGCAAATGCCCTATACTCAATATTCTGAAACCTGACTGGTATAATATCAGTATGTTGGTTAATTTTATTCAGAAATACATCAATATATAAGGCAAATAAAAGAGGGGAACACGGACATCCTTGCCGTGCACCCCGACTAATAGTAATCGCAGCAGATTCTTGCCCAGAGATCCGAATTGAAGCAGTCGGGCATATATACAAAGTCTTAATTGCATGGATGAATTGTGGGCAGAACCCTTTCATGTGCATAACCTCCCACATATAATGCCAGGAGACCCTGTCGAACGCCTTTTCGGCGTCCAACAGGATCACCCCAAGTCCGGACCCGGTTGCCTGCGCCCAGTCCAAAAGTGCAATAACACGTCTTACGTGGTCCGCCGTGTCCCTACCGGGTATAAACCTGTGCTGAAACTGAGAAACCACAGGGGTAAGGACAGTTCCCAACCGCTGGGCCATAATTTTGCAGAAGATTTTGCTGTCCGCGTTAATCAATGATATTGGTCTGTACGAAGATGGACATAACTTGGGCTTTCCCTTTTTTAAGAATACAATAATAGTAGTTTTTCGCCAAGACTCAGGTGCTATACCCTGTTGAGCCGCATGACATAATGTCAGAAGCTCTTCCTTTAATACTAAGCGAAAAGTTTAAAAAAATTCTAAAGGAATGCCATCTGTACCTACAGCTTTTCCGACCGCTAATGACAGTACGGCCCCTTCCACTTCCTCCCAGGTAATATCTTCAGCCAACCCTTCATTCTGATCTGCTGTGACTTTATTAATTACCATACCGGAACTGAACTCCATCATTTTTTCCACTGGGTCACCCAGACCGTCCTCTGTGTATAAGCTCCCATAATATTTACAGAAAACCGCCAAAATTCCCTCTGGGGAACCCTGTATCTGACTAAGATGGTCCTGTATCTGTAAAATCTTATTATGCACACTCTTCTGCTGTAATCTTTTCGCTAAAATCCGACCTGAATTTTCCCCTGCTTCATAAATTTGGTCCCTAAAAATCGCCAATTTATTCGCAACCTTCACAGCAAAATGCTGATGTATTTGCATTTTAAGGATAGAAATGGCCGATAAAAAAAATTCTGGATTACCCTGCTGAGAAATTTCCCTCATTAATTCTAATTCCAAAAGCCTTAATTGATGCATCTGCGCTTTAATTTCAGCCTGAGTTTTACGTGGTTTGTTTAAAGAGTAACTAAGGGTTTCTCCCCATACCCCCGCCTTAAAAGTGTCCCAAACAACAGAATCTGAAGCAGTTCCCCGATTAAATTTGAAAAATTCCCTAATCTACCCTTCCATATGTGTATAGTAATCTGGATCTAATAGGTGTTTTCGTTCGAAGGTCCATGCTTTTGCCGGGGCCCGGGAGCTAAAATCGATTTCTAATGATATCGGGTTGTGATCTGATATTACTCTTGGTAGAATCTCCATCTTAGAGCCTCTTACCTTTTCCGCAGATATAAAAAAATAATCAAGGCGTACATGTTTCTTATGAGGCGCCGAATAAAAAGTTTCTCCAGGATCTGATTGTCTGAGTGAATGCCACACATCCACCAAGCCAAACTCCTTGACTAACCCCTAATAGCCTTGAAAACTTTGATTTTTTTACCCCTATAAGACTTATTGCTATTAAGATCGTAACTGCCCTCTAGATGAATATTAAGGTCCCCACAAATAATCAAAGGGGCTGGCCAATTTGCTAATTCAATACTAAGATGGTGAAGAACCGCCGGATCATCTACATTTGATCCATATATGGAGCATATCGTCACTTGCGAGCCATTGACAGTTATCCCTGCAATAACCCACCTGCCCAGAGCATCTTCCTTTAGCCGATTACAAACCCCCAATCCTCTCTTCATCAATATCGCCACCCCCCTCGTATTAGAGCTCTGTTTAGTGCATCCCAATATGTCCAAACCCAAATCTTTCAGCCAATCACGATTGTTCCAGGCTATATGAGTTTCTTGAACACAGATCAAATCCATGCGCATTGCCTGTAACAACTGAGCCATCACCCCCCTTTTTTTCTTATCATTTAAGCCACAAATGTTCCATGAACAAATAAACAATCAATTACTCATTGTTATCCTCTAAATCGTAAAACAACTTTACAAGTAAAAGGTCGTAAATTATCATTGAAGCCAGTATGTGGTAGGCCCGTTTGCCCTTGAAAAATACCACCAATTTCAACTGCAGAGCATGATCTCTCTCAAACATACCTTCAGTAGATTTAGCACAGTCTTTATCGTGTACAGCCAAAAAAGCAAAAAAACCTCTGTCCTCTCTCTGTCCCCCGACCTTCCCACCCTCCCCCCACAACCCAGCCCCCCCTTGCCCACCCCCCACCCCTCCCCACTTGAGGCTTAAGGACAAAATGTCCTCTGTGATGGTTGGTGGATTGAACAGCACCGCTCCTCCTCACCCCCCACTTACAAAACAAAAGCATTTAAAGAGATATTTAAATCACCCCACTGAGTCAGTAACTCCATAAAATCCCCAAAAAAGAAAAACCATTCAACATCAGATTTTGGCCAGAAATTCCCTTGCCAATTTTCTGATACAAAGAAGTAAGCCTTCTCCTTATGAATTATCTTTAGCTTAGCGGGGTTAAGAAGGAAGACCTGTTCCCCTTTCGCCTGAAATAATGGGATCATTTGAAGTAGTTGCCACCGTAATTTAACCGTAACCTGACAAAAATCTGTGCGAACAAAAAATTCAAAACCATTGCCTCCTCTCTTCCTATCCGGCCGTGCCAGATCATATAATGCTTCCCTCAATAAAAAATTGTTGAGACAGATCAGTATTGCCCTAGGTTTTTCATTTACACCCCCTGCTTTGCTGCGTTGATTAAAAGGGAATCTGTGTACCCTCTGCAATTCTAATTCCCAATTCCATTGACTAGGCTCTGGAAAGGCTATAGAAAACAGATCGATAACAAACTTCCTAACATCTTTACCCTCTCGACCCTCTGGTATACCCAAAATACGTAAGTTATTTCTTCTGGAACGGTTTTCCAAATCCGTAAGCTTCCAATAAACATCGTCTCTTAAAGATTGTAAAGATGCCACGGTAGCCTTTTGCTGAACTAAGTCATCTTCCATCACAGAAATCCTTTCCTCAGCTTCCCCGATTCTCGTGGATATCTCCGTGCAGGTCTTGGCGACGAGTCGCACTGTATTCTGTAACTTGCGCACCGCCCCTTGAGTCCGTAATCCTTCCACCTTTGTCTCTTCCCGATGGGCCATGATTATATGATACATTGTATCAAGTGTAATTTCTTCTCCTCCAGCTGCTTCACTGCTAAGAATTTTTCCAGCCTTTTTGCGAGCATCCCCGTTTTTCTCAAGCTGAGAAAAATGAGTAGTCCCAAACCAGTGATCCCCCTATATCACTTTGCCCATTAACTACTGGGTCAGCCATACCTCTCACTTTCCGTGCTGTCCCTAAACTCATAGATGTCTCCGGATCCGTCTCCTCATCATCCTCCTCATCACCCTGCTGGTGTTTGCTGGTGTCGCTTTTATCATCAGCCCAATCCACCCCCTCACTCTCATTCTCATTCTCCGAAGAATTCGAGGGGTCTGACAGTGAATAAAATTTGCCACCTGAGTCCCCAGAATCGAGTTCTCTGTGGGTTACCTTAGCAAAAGGGGGATCAAAATTGTTATCCGGATCATTGTCAGTCCCTGCCACCAGATGATTTGAATCCACAGATTCGGTATTTAAAGCACCCCTCTCTTGATTCAAGCTTTCCACCAGCAAGGGGGGTTTTACCATTTGGGGCGAAATGTGAAGTGTCGACTGAGGCGAGATTCCGTTTTCCCCCAACACCTGTGTGCTTCTTATTGCGGAGTCCCCATCCTGCTGTACTTCAGCCTGCTGTACTTCAGCCTGAGAGAGAAGCACTACATGATTACTGGCCCCTGCTGCTTCAATTACCTCCGTCTCTTTATTCTTATAATCAACATCGCCCTGAGCAGCCTTTCCCCTATCCATAATTCCATCCGACACAAACGGCTGTAACATTTCAAGAGGCACTAAAGAAACATTGTTGCTAGAATAGTTTTCTGCCGCTCCCCCGGGAAGTGATTTGTCTTCGACCTCGGGTGAAGCCTTACCTCTGCCTATTTGCTTTTTGAACATGCCGGGTATGTTCCGCTGGATTCCAATCACCTCAGTATTCCTCCGCATTCTACCAGGAGAAGAGCCCTTTCCTTCCTGCTGCAGACCGGAGCCGACGCCCCCTGCGCCACGGCTTAGCGGCTGATTTCCTTTTCTCCCATGCTGCGAGGCCGGGGAAACCGGACTAGCTGTTACCGCTAATGACCCAGCCGCCGCCACAGCCCCCCGGGTCTTAGCACCTCTTCCGATCATTTTCGGCGGCATTGCAAAGCTGATCCGGAGCCTCGCAACCACTGAAGACCGCCCACACCAGAATCGCCACCCAGGTAAGATCCGCTGGGCTCGAAGCACTCCGCTACAGCTGGTAGATACGGTGCTAGATGCAGAGTTTAATACCGGGCTCGATAAACTTAATTCCAGATAACGCCACAACATCTCGTAGTTACTGCGCGGTTTATCCCCGGCATGTTACAGCCTATAGTACAGTGGGGGGTGAAACACGGAGGAGCGCTTACAAGCCACTCATTCGGCCACCGCTGCGGCCGCCATCTTGCCTCTGTTCTGGTCCATTAACAAACCCAATTTCAAAAAAGGTTCTTGTAAAAATAAGTTCATTTGAGGGAAACCATCAATTTGCTGTTTGTGATTCTAGTCCTATTAGAGAGAGACCTGTTCTGCAAGTTAAATTGCACTATATACTGTTCACCAGATGGTGTTGAATTTCAAACACATGAAGAAGATGTTGAATTTGAAATGGCCCAACAAGAAACAGCTTTAGGATTGTATCCAGTGAGAACAGTAGAAGACCTACCTCCTGATTTAAAAGAAACCATGAACCCAGAAATATATGATTTACAGGAAAGGACATAGGATTAATAAAAGGTGTAGAACCAGTCAGAATCACAGTGAAACCTAATGCTGTGTATCCAAGAACACCACTATATAATTTGACGCCAGAAATAGTTACAGGAATAACACCTGTAATTGAAGACATGTTGAGAAAAGAGATTCTTAAAAATATTGTTGCAAGACCTTGCAACTGTCCCATCATGGGTTCGCAGAAGCCTAATGGCAAATATCAGATTGTACAAGATCTTCAAAAGACTGCCAGCATTGTTATTCCATGTTGTCCTGTGGTACCGAATCCAGCCACCATCCTTTTCCAGATTCCGTGCACTGGAGAATGGTTTACTGTTGTGGACTTGTGCCAGGCATTTTGTACTCGGTCACATTGCATGAGGATAGCCAGTCCTTGTCCTCTTTTGTGTTCAGAGACGGAGTTTTGGCATGGTGCTGAGTTCAACAAGGGTATATGTACACAGAGAGGCCATCAATATTTAATCAGGGCTTGAAAAACAATATAGAATCTCTGCAGACGCCTTACACATCAGTTCTTGTGCAATATATTGATGACCTGCTTGTGGCATCAGATACATGGGAAGCTTGTAGACAGGATACAATTTCATTGTTAAATCACCAGGCTGAGAATGGACATAATGTGTCTCCAGGTAAACTGAAAAACTGTCATAAAGAAGTCAGATACTTGGGACATATCATTGAGAAAGGGACACGAAAGGTGTCACGAGAGAGTAGAGACTGTCCTCCGGATGAACCCTCCCAGATCACAGAAAAAAGTCTGAATGTTTTTGGGAATGGTTGGTTACTGTAAAAAGTGGATACTGAACTTTTCCCTAGTGGCTTAGCCTTTACTGAGGCTGACGCACAAAGATGTGCTGGATCAGCTTCCATGGGACAACGAGTGTTTGAATGCTTTCCTAGAGTTGAGAGAAAGTCTATGTTGTGCCCTGGTGCTAAGCATGCCTGATTACAGTAAGATGTTTACATTGTTTTGCAGCGAGAGGGAGGGCTGTGCTCTCTCAGTGCTTATTTAGATGCATGGTGATTTATAAAGACCTCTGGCTTATTTCTCAACTACCCTTGACCCTGTAGCCGCAGGACTGCCTAGCTGCCTTAAATCAGTAGCTGTGGTTGGTGCCAGTATTGAGAGATGTGAGAACATAGTGATGGGAAATCCCTTAACTGCTAATATCTCACACTCTGTAGAAATATTAATCATTAGAACAAAAACCCAGTACATACAAACAGCAGACTCCCAAAGTATGATCAGCAGATCCTTACTGCCATAAATATAATTCTGAAACTATGCCACATTTTAAATCCTTCCACCTTATTACCTGTAAATGAGGTGCCTAGATGTCTCAGATTTGTGCACCAAGCCAAGACCAGACATAAAAGACAAACCTTTGAGCCTGATTATGTAATCTTTGTAGATAGTTCATTTCTGAGAAATAATGAAGGTACCTTGAGAGCAGCTTACACTGTCTGTACAACTGAAGAGGTTGCAGAAGCTTCATGGGTTCGAGGTGTTATCTTAGCACAAGTTGCAGAATTATTTGCCCTTACAAGAGTTTGCAGTCTAACAAGCAAAACTGAGAGTGACTATATTTAAAGATGGTCAATATGACTTTGGTGTGGTCCATGAGTATAGACAGTTATGGTCACAATGAGGTTTCATTACCTCATCTGGTACACCCATCAGAAATGGAGAACATGTAAGGAAACTGCTTGAGGCATTGCACATAGTCATAGTTGTTAAATGTGCAGCTCACAGTAGTGGCAACAGATTTGCTGACAAAGTAGCACAGTATTGTGCACTTGCGGCCTGCACAATTTACGGGGATTGCACAAATTAATCTGAAGACACTGTTTTTCAATGTTGTCAGTAGTCAATATATGGGAAGTACTCAAGAGATTGTAGGAAAATGTTTCAGAATCAGAACAGAAAGGTTGAAACAGAGCAGGGTGTGGGGAAAATGCAAATGACATTTGGATTTCATAAGATGGAAGACCAGTGTTGCCAGACAATTTGTTGTTTCCTATGACATGACATTTCCATGGCCCAACACATCTAGGAAGAGATGCAGTGGTGAGACTATTGAGACAGAACTGGTCTAACCCTAGATTTAGCATGCTTGCAGAAAAAGTATGCCATCGCTGTGTAACATGCCAAAAGATGAACATGGGGAAAAAAACACCAATAACATTAAGCCACATTGGAAGATCAGGTGTTCCCTTCAACAGAATGCAGATGGACTTTATTGAGATGCCCATTTGTAATGGGCTGAGATACATCCTGGTTATAGTGTGCATTTTCTCTCAATTTATGGAAGCCTATCCAACACGGAGAAATGACAGTTTCACTGTAGCAACATTTCTGTTGTGAGAGTTGATACGCAGGTTTGGATTACTGGTTTCTCTAGAGTCAGATTATGGGACTCATGTCAACAATGAAGTCCTAAGAATGCTTTGTGCACCATTACAGACTGAGTAGAGGTTACACTATAGTTATCGACCAGAAGTCTCTGGAATTGTTGAACAGCTCAATGGAAGGCAAGTTTGTGCCTCCAAATCACTGAAATGGCCAGATGCTTTGCTTTTGGTGTTGATGAGTCTCAGAAGTACTTCTGAGAGGAAAACCATGGTATCTCAACATGAAATAATGATGGGGCATGCAATGAGACTACCTGCTGTACCTGTGTATGCACTTTTGAACATCACTGATGACATGATACTCGATTACTGTCCAGGATTGGCTGATGTGGTGCATTCTGTCACTCACCAGGTTGAAGATGCTGCCTTAAACCAGCATCAGGAACTGTCACACCCTCAGTCCTGGTGACTGGATATTGATCAAGAAGCATTTGCGAAAGTCTTGCTTGGAACTGAAATGGAATTCCAAGAGATTCTAATCACAAACACTGCTGTTAAGTGTGCCTGAGTACCAAACTGGGTGCTTGCATCGCACACTCAGAGTAAGAAGTCCATATGCAGAGATAGTATGTTTTTTAACCGGAACCAAGTGCACTGGTGAGAGAACCACTGCAAACTGAACAATTCCAAGGAGCAATACTGTAAGAGACCCAACAGCAAGAAGAAGGGGGTCAAGAACTACAAACAGTTACACGAATCCAGATTGCTGTGATTTCACAAAGTGGCATTGAAGTTATTGAAGAAGAAGAAGCGACAAGAACTCAACCTGAGAAAGCAGTTGAAACATCACCAGAACAAATAGATAATCCGGGTGAAGTGGCAAGTACTGGATCAAGAAGAGTCACACACAATGCTGAATGGCCTCAAAAGTATGGTCGAAGGAAATTGATAACAAGTGTGTCAGTTGATAGCATACCACCCACTATTGCTGAAGAGACCGAGTCAAGCGATATAAGTGTCACATAAGATTAGCAGACACCAAGAAGGTTGAAAAGAGCAAGAGTGCCTTGTCAAAGGTATTCTGCACCTGAATGGACATACTACACAAATCAGGTGTTAAATGTGCCAGAGGAAGACTTGCTTCATCTGAGATCAGAACTTTGAGCCCCCATGGCATCCCATTAGAAACAAATTGGGACAAAGCCACGTGTAAAAGATTTCTGAAAATAAACAAAAGTTTGAAAGGCATCATTAAATGAGAGAGTTCAAAAGACTGAAATACTTTTTTTTTTCATTTTAAAGTAGATTCCCTAATCTCAAGGCTGCAATAGAAGAGTAGGGATAGCACATTAGAAGAGGACAGAGTAGAGATAGGGATGACTGTACAAAAACGGATGTAAATAAAGCTGAAAATAACTAATTGCAAAAGAAAGTTCAAGAAGCAGCTTTAAGAAAATCTGAACTGAACTGTTGAATTATAGATGCTATATTTTTGCTTTACGATCTGACTACAGAAAACTGTGTTTCCTAAAGAGGGCTAGATGCAAGGTAAGTATGGGTATTACATTTTTAGTAGTAGTGTTAGTATTCATAACAGTGTCAATAAAAATGTCTTTTACACCAGAATTAGACAAGCCTATGTCTACACCTGAAACTGCAACATCCGCGCACACAATAGATGAGACAAAATTGAAGGCATCATTCATGAGCTAAATGAAAGAAGATTACTCTACAAATGTTTATTCTAGGTTAGTTCAGCAGTACACTCGGGCACTAGACACAGATGATTGCTAAGTCTGTGCACCTTTACCTTTATCGGCTGCAGAAGTGACATTTCATCACATACCTTTGTCATACGCAATCACATGTAGTATTTTGCTTAGCTAGTGTATAGGTAACAACACTTTGAATATTATTACTCAAACTAGAACATGATTCTTTCAAAAGTTCCATTAACGAAGAGCATGTATTTACACCCACAGACAAAAGAAATGGACAAAGATTGGTATTATTTTAGACCAGCTATGCCTATAGACACTGTTAAGGCATATGAAAACAATTTAACTTATTAAATGAGACCCTTACAGAAAATATTCATTATGACATTAAAGGAAAGGATTACAAACACTTTAGATAGTAAAAACACAGAGGAAGACATTTTGAAAAACGTTTAGATGAAAAAAGAAGGTAAATTTAAAAAGACAATTATTTATCCAAAACTAAAATTAGACGGGAGACAAAAGGGAAAAGTATGTGTTTATAGTAGAAGAACGCAAGTAAGAAATAGTTGTAAGGAGAAGAAGTAGTAATTCCAGTAGTTTATTTCGTTTGTGGACTGGATGCTTATTGTCATTTACCAGCTGATTAGGAGGATATTTGCTATTTAGCTTTGCCATTTCCTAACATGTATCATGTATATAGTATAGACGCTTTAACAGATGCTTTAACAATGACATCATCACACAGACATACACGTAGCATAGGTGATGGAACACAACTAGTTGGCGGTATTTGTGGAGCAATCATACCACCAGTGGGAGTTGTCTTAAATATTGAGGAGATTAGAAAACCTTCAACAGTTGTGGACAAGTTGGCCATCAGTATTTCTGGAACTTTATTAGTTGTTAATACGGAATTAGTGGCTATTTGATCCATGGTTTTACAAAATCGACTAAAATTAGACATTTTACTCGCAGAAAATTCTAGAACTCACAAGCAACACATCTGACTTAAAACCTGAATTAGAATCATTAGAAACACCTAGTGCCCATTTACGAGTTTTATGGTGCGGTGGCGGGACCACCCTGTAACCGCACCGCCAAACCAGCGTGAGGACTGCCAGCCATACAATTACTTTTTTAGTCATAGGTGGGCATTTCCTTTGCCGTTCCCACGGTGGTGCCTATAAAATAGGCACTACAATGGGAACATCAAAGGAAGTTCCAGCACGGCATGGACTGAAAAGTCCATGCAGAGCTGGAACTTCTGTGCATGCACACGATGAGGCACATCTTGTGCCCCTCGTGTGCATCCACAAGGCGTGAGGCACAAGTGGGCCCCTCAGGGACCCTTTCTTTCCTCACCACCACTGTTTTCATAGAGGAAAGACCTCCATAAAATTAGTGGCGGTGATGAAAGTCGTAATATGCTTGGTGGGACAGCGGCGGTCCCGACAAACATATAGATGCCTCTGGGCCACCACAGCACCGCCAGGGAATGGCGGTTCCCTGGCGGAGTCAGCGGTCCCAGGGCGGCATGACCACTAGGGTCATAACGTGGAGGTTGCAAGACCACCACCGCTGCGCCACCACGAGTCTGGAGACTCGTAATAGGGCCCTAAGTGTTTTAGAAAATCTAGGCAAAGGAGTTTCTGTTATTGGCAATTCGTTTGCAACCACTTGAGGAGGAACTCTTAGGGCTATATTTTTGCCAGTATACATTTTGCTTATTAACCCTTTTTGCTTTTTTATAAAAGTGGTAGATATTATTTTAATTGGAAAAAGAACAGAGAATGAAACACAGACAAATAGGGAATTAGAATTAAATGATCACATCAATCAAGAATATAAGAGGCTAAAGGAATCTGGGAATTTGAAAAGAAAGAGAAAAGACTCAACTGATGATGAGAGTGAACTTCAAAGATTAATTTGTGAAGAAAATGTGATGGTTTGGTAACCATCAGAGGAGAAAATTGGGGACGCATTTAATAATGTCAAGAAAATAATACGGTTTATAATAAATGTGTAGAATTAACAAGTAGCCATTAATGAAAAATAAAATGCGCTTAAATGCAAAAATTGTAGTGGGCAACCATATTTACTTGTACTAGGCCTCACTTGGCTGAAGCAACATTGCCTGACAAGCTGACATGAAAAGAAAATGCTTAATGTTCATAAAATGTTTATTTCTTGACCTTTCCATGTTCTTCATTATGAATAATAGTTGCATAGCTAACTAATGATTAGAAATTTGTCATTTAGTAAGGTAATTAAGAAGTTCACATATGAAGTTGCTACATTTCTAAAGGGAATGAATGATGTAAAAGTCTAGGAGTTAACATTGTATTTGATAAGAAATGTTTTAGTCGACATTGCTGTCTGTAGACTATTGTATTCCTGTGAGAAGACGAGGAGTGATCCTGTTCCCATGAAGAGCATCGAAAGTCGATTGGCTGCATGAAGAGGGTAGAAACAATAAACTGCAACATTGATAAAATGTAATGTTTATAAGAGCACGTGGTCCTAGAGTAGGAAGAGACCCTTTCTTTCCACTTCATCAACATCTATCCCCATTCCACACTGCTCAGAGACTCTACTGAGTTTCTTGAACATCTCTCTATGAGAAGTTCTGATTTGATTGATTTAATGAACTGAATTTTAATGCTGATGCTTTATGCTTATATTCTCACTCTCTCTCAAACTAGAAGTCTTTATGGGTTCTGACTGACACCTTTTCTCTCCCCCATTCTAGACTAGGGATTTTTTCCTTAATGGAACATGCACATTAATGTGATTTATTAATTTTGTATTCATTGATTGATTATGGATTTCTAATTAGATTCTAAGAACTAAGATTGACGAATTCAACTTGTGATTTTAATAAGTATGACTTACTAAAGATTTGAATTGCTAAAACCTTTAACTCATACCTAACTTTTATTATTGACTAAAAATAGATTAGTGATTGTTATTATAATTTCATGTGATGTACAGCTCCTGATCTTCTCTAAAACAACGACAAAGATCAATTGCCTCAGTGACAGCAGGATGTAGCCCAGATGATGGTGAACCGAGATTTTAATAAACTGATTTCTGCTCCAGCATGTCCACTAAATTTCAAACATACACATTATTAAATTTGTGTACGACCTTGGTATTACTTCCCATACGATGATCCACACCTCAAAAAAAGGGGGCAGATGGGATGCGGTAATGAGAGCGCGTTTCTCATGTTCCTGGCTCTTAAACCTGAAATAACGTGATTTTACCTTAGACAAGTTTCAGCTGTCAAATATGTGCTGGAGAAAAGTGCTTTGAGTAATCCTACTTGGGATGCAAATTCCAGTTGGTTCCCGAATCAGGATTTCCATAGCTGTTAGAATGCGATAATCTGTATTTGTAAGAAGCACTGAGTCTCAGTGAGAGTCTTTTGATAGCACCACAGAAATACATTAATAGATTCCCTTTACCATGTTTAATTGAAGAGATTCATAATAATAATTTGCTATGCCTTTTTGAATGCATACTGACAGTTGCCTCACTTGGTTGGTAATTGACCAGTAATCCGAGTTAGTGGCTGAATCAAGATTGCTACAAATGAGGGGAAATAATACTGCCAATGCCCTCTGTACCCCTCCTCCCTCCAAGGAATTTTAACACCTAAACATTCACAAATGTGTGGGTAGGGGAAAGTCTGAACATGAGGACCTAGCATGGAAGTAGCAAAACACAGATTCCCAAGGTAATTTCTTGCATCTCAGAATACTAATAGGGTACAATCATGTGTAATGCTGCAGTATTCTGCTCATCAGAATTACTGATACCTGTGACATCAGTAATTACAGGTGTCTTAATCCATATTGGCATATCCAGCTCAGTTGTAATGATGGCTTCAGTATGTCCCGGCCCCATGTAACCTGTATGTATCCATATGTTGCATCATGAAAATACACTGGGATTCATGAATGTATACAGCAAAAAGAAATGGTACACCCTGGTCTTAGGGCCTCATGTGAAAAGTGTTTTAACAGTTGAAAACCCTCAGCTTTAGTAAACATGAGGGTTTGTGACCCTTAAAACACTTTTCGGAATGTACTAAACTCACTTAACGATTCATAAAAGGTTATCCAAATCATTAAATGGGTTTGAAATCCAAATTGGTATTTGGAAAGGCTCTATTAGGGGTGTCCCTTCCAAATACTGTTTCCTTATTGTTAGAAATTGGGTTATTAGTTGGTCAGGGTGTGAGGCCTGTGCAAGTAATAGGTCCACAATGGTCTCCATTCTGTGAACCAAGTGCCCCATTGTAGCACTTGACTCTATCAGGGTAGCATTTCAGAGCAGTCTAAAGCCTACCAAAAAAAGATGGTGTGGGCTAGTAATCACCATTCTCTGGCAAGCAGTAATAACACTGAAAAATTGAATATCCTGTCAGGGCTTTTTCTTTGAAAAAAGAAATGTACATTTATTACACACAGTACTAAATGCTACACTTTCATTGACAAATATATATATATAAGGCAGATTGAAAATATCTTTGGTGACATTCTGAAACTACATTTGAATCAAATGGGTCATGACCCCTAAACTCTTAGTATTTCCCACCTATTCCAGATGGAACATCACAATATAGAGGGGGTATATCTTTAAGTAAAGCAGGCCTATTGGCTTTATCAAAAGTCACCACATCAAGGTATAAGGCAAGCCTATTAGTTTTGTCATAGGATCACCACAACAGTAATATAAGGCAAGCCTACAAAGGTAACCACATTAATATATAAAGCAAGCCTATTGGCGTAGTCAAAGTTTCACCATGTTAAAATACAAATAATCCACATGTTAAAAACACCATCATGTCGCTGGAATGAATTAACCATGTTTAAATGCAATCAATATTGTCAATAAAGCATTGTAATGTTTATCAAGAATTTCTATCAATAATATATTGTCAATAAAGAATTTAAAATGAATATAACATGGGTCCATGTCTTTCTTATACACTATTAGGCCACAAAAAATTAAGCCATGATTCCAACCACTAGAGATCACTGCACTCCAAGCCTGTATAACAAAAGTTCTAGCCATAGGACTTGTTTTTCAAAACTGTGAGAAACTCCAAATGAATTCCAAACACAAAAGACTGAGTACTTTCTAAATTCTTTATGGGGGTGCTGTGGCAACTCCTGCAGCACCCAAAACATTTTGGCAACATACTGATGGTGCCCAACCCACGCAGCGAAGCAACAGACATCACTCCGTCCCAAGACCTCTGCGACAAGCTTGGAACCTACTTCAACCTCAAGATCAAAACCCTCTACGACAACTTCGTCGACCAGACACCACAGTCCGACCCCCGCCCCCCAAAGACACCGGCTAGCCTACCATCTCCAACTGGACACCGATCACGACCGAAGACACTGCCTCGACCATGAAAGGCATCCACTCGGAGGGGTCCCCACCGACCCCTGCTCTCCTCACATCTACCACAGAGCCGCGGCCGCCAACCCACCCGAACTGCAACGCACCATCAACACCACCTTCAGAACAGGCACCTTCCCCGACGACTGTAAGCGTGCAGAAGTCAGGCCCCTGCTCAAGAAGCCCACAGCTGACCCCACCGACCTCAAGAACTACCGGCCCATCTCGCTCCTCCCTTTCGCAGCCATGGTTGCAGAGAAAACAGTCAACAGGGAACTGACTCGATACATCGAAGAGAACGCCGTCCTCGACCCGTCCCAATCCGGATTCCGAAGCAACCACAGCACCGAGACCGCCCTACTCACTGCCACAGACGACACCGCACCCTCCTGGACAGCGGCCACTCCGCAGCCCTCATCCTACTCGACCTGTCAGCAGCCTTCGACACCGTCTCTCACCGCACACTAATCACCAGACTGCATGACGCCGGCATACAAGGAACAGCACATGTCTCACCAGAAGAAGCGAAAGAATCAGACTGCCACCCTTCCTCTCCGATCCCAAGAAAATCACCTGCGGAGTCCCACAGGGGTCATCACTGAGCCCGACCCTCTTCAACATCTACATGGCCCTCCTCTCAGCCATCATCCGACATCACGGTCTCAACATCGTATCCTACGCCGACGACACCCAGCTCATCCTCTCCTTCACCAGAGACCACCACTGCCAAACTGAACTTGCAGAAAGGAATGCAAGACGTCGCAGTCTGGATGACCAACAACTGCCTGAAGCTCAACGCCGAGAAGACATAAGTCCTCGTCCTTGGAACCACCCCCTCTGCATGGGACAACACCTGGTGGCCGACCGCCCTCGGAAGCCCACCTACCCCCTCAGACCACACCAAAAACCTCTGCATCGTACTAGACTCATCACTCACCATGAACCGACAGATCAACGCCGTCACCTCCAGCTGCTTCAACACCCTCCACATCCTTCGCAAGACCTTCAAATGGATCACCCCGGAGTCAAGGAAGACAGTCACCCATGCACTCATCACCAGCAGACTGGACTACGGAAACGCACTCCGATCTTCCAACCTCGCACTGGCAGAAACCCCGCGCATCCACAGGGCCAGAGCAGGTAGAAGATCCTTCTCTCACATTGCAGCCACAACCTGGATCGAGCTACCGGCAAACATCAGACGCGCCCCCTCCCTGAACACCTTCAGGAAGACTCTCAAGACCTGGCTCTCAGGCTAAACAGATCTGCGGACCCCTCAGGGCCTTGAGACCCTCACGGGTGAGTAGCGCGCTTACAATTCCCCTGATTGATTGCCAAGATTAGGGCACTACATTGCTGGGCAAATATGTAAATAAAGCCCTTGCTTGGCATTATGGTGTACTCCAGCCCGTGAAGCAGTGAATGTTATAGCAGCTAGTCTCTGCTGTGCTCTGGAGCCTCGCGTTGCTGTTTTTTTTTCATTTTCGTTTTGTTTTGGTAGGGAGCACGGTCCCATCCAGAACACCCCGATGCACATTTTGTTGGGGTAGTGCGGTGAACACTTTCCTGGCTTGCCCAACCGACTCCCCGCTTGACTGCCACTGATATTTTGTGCTGTGGGAGCCAGTAACTGCCTTCTCCCTTCTGCTTCTTGTGAGCAGGGTAGAGAAGTTTGTGGTTTGTGTCCCCCTCACTCCCGGGATACTGGCATTGAAAAGCCGGGTAGCACACATACAAAATATTTTTATGCTCTTTTGTATCTCAAAGACTGGTATGCAAAAACAATTACACTCACTTCGGCTGAAGTGAGAACTATGTCATTTCTGTTCTGTGGGTCTTTACGTAAAAATCTGTTAAAATATTGGTATGCCTTATGGATTTAGGGTTTCATTCTGTATCTTATTGTTTTGTTTAAATCAAGCAGGATATACTAATTCTTGCAAAAACTAATTAATCAATTTGAATCTAGCATTTAATAAATATATCAATGGTTCCGTATAGCAGTGGCCAGCCTTGCAACAGTGAAAATCGTTTTGGGGAATTTTTCACTGTAAGGAGATGTTCAACATTAATTTCTACATGTCCTACTTTTAAATATCTGCACCCTGCCTTTATGGGCAATAAGGCCTACATATGGGTGGCCTTAATATTTAAAAGGAAGATTTTACGCCTGTCAAAAGAATATTTAATAGGAAGATTTAGGCCTGTCAAAAGAATATTTTGACCAGTCAGATTCGCTGCTTAAAACTGCTGCAGACAGTAACCAGCCCAGTGCCCCTTATCCTACCTATGTCCTTATCTTAAAAGGTGTTCTACATGTGCAATAGAATTTACCATGGAATTACTGGGAGTGAGACTCCAGTAGGGCGACTCATTCACAGTAAAGGACCAAAACCGGGTAATCAAAAAGTAAAAAGTCTGGGTGTACTAAATGGGTGGAATACATTTGCAACACATTTGGTACCCATTAATGTTTTTCAACCAGAATCTTGTCACAAAACATTATTACTTTACCATCAACTCAAAGGAGGGGATTCCCTTCCCCTTCATGAATGTTGCCAAAAGATTGCTTTATTTAAAAGCATTCACAGACGTAGTTGCCTGCTGATCCCAGCAGGGCACCATCCCTGTGATAGTGGCCATTCATAGTTGGTTGCAATTTGCGACGTACCTCTTGCATAATAATAAAGAATAATAAAGTCGTGCAAATTGCGACCCTATGAGATTCGGCATTTTGAAAATGACTTTTAAATATATAGTCCTGTTTGCAAAATACGAATCCATTCCGTAGAAATAGCGACCATTATTACTGAATCCATTTTATAACATTCCAAATAAGAAATCGCTAATTGTCAATCATTATTGGTCACAGTTTACGATTTCCTCTTTGGAATATTTGCACGAGAGGACCTCAATGAGGCATTCTTATAGTTGATGTGCCAGCTCAAAGTTGATGGGGTAAATGCTTAGGATCAAACAGTGAATTTCTCCAGGTGGATCCCAGGCCCATGATTTACTTGCCTTTGCTATTGCAGAAGGCAGCCAAACAATTGTATTATTTATATGCTGATTATAAGGTACTCTGCCAACAAATATAGGTTAGCTACTTCTTTTGTTTGCCAAAGGATTATTGTTTTACTTTTAAAATGGCTGTTTTTTGTGAGACTGTAAATTAGCAGTGAGCGCTTTGTAGGCTTTGCTGACTATCACGATTGTTCTGTTTTTCTTTTCCTTGAACGCTCTCATTTGTAAACTCTGAGACTACCTTTTATACCTCCTTTTCGCTCCTTCCTACCTGGTGGTTGAGTTCTATTTCTCAGCCTTATAGCTCATTAGGCAGTATTTAGCTCTGCTGATGTCCCTCCATCCTAGATAGGCTTTTAGCTAGAGGTGGGCGGTACTTGCTGAGTTTTACTCTGTGGAGTTCCACGGAGTTACCCAAAAACTCAGCAAGACTCTGTGGCACATTGAGCTCCTTGCACTGATTTTTGGCTTTGGGAGCTTGTCCCAAGCTGTAAAATCAGCACAAATGGCACCACATGATGAAACAGGGCGCACTGCTTCTTTCTGCCCCTCTACTCAAGAAGCAGCTTTCTCTCCATGAGTGGCAGCTTTCTCAACGTGAGCGGTAGTGACCTGCTGCAACCACCGGCATTGATAAATCTTGCCGGGAGGCGGTCTAGTGCTTGATTTTCTTGCGAGAAAAAACTCTGCCACACGTCGGTTTGCAGAGTTTTTCCAAAACTCCATGCTCCTAGCGGAGTGTGGGGTGGACCACAAACTCTGCTGGAGGAGCAGAGTTTACCCTCCACCCCTACTTTTTAGCCTGTTTCTCGAAAGTATGTGTTTACATTCTAGCTCTAATGACCACGAGTGCCACCCCTTATTTAAACAAGGTTGCTGTGTGATAGACAATTCAGCTACTGATATTAGGTACTTTGCCACTAAATGTGGGCATCATGCTTGTTTTAATCACCAAGGTTTTTTGTTTTACATTTATCAATTTATAATTTCTGCTGACTTTTATGATCGCTCCATTTTTTTCCCTACAGGGCTCTTGACTGTAAGCCCTGGGACTACCTTTTGTATGTGTTTCTAGAAAGGCTTTCGGCCTGCTTTTCAAAAGTATGGGTTTACATTCTATTAATGTAAGCAGGAGATACTGAGGTTATTCTACTGAATTGTCAGAATATGGTGACCATAATATTGATGGACAAAATATTGAAAGGTAAGTTTGTGTCGATTTTGTATACCTAACTCGACAAACACGTTTGTGGGTGATGTATATAACTTCAAGGCATGGAGATGTGGATTTAAGAATGGTAAATCCATACCTCCCTCTGTCACTTCCCTCTTTGATATTCTGTTGCTCTATAAATTGGTCACATTATTGTGATCATTCAATATTGTGTCTTCAATATTTCCTACTACAATCCATTCTAGTTGTTATGATCATGAACACTAGCACCTGTTTAAACACGATCACGCTGGCGGCCGAACAATGGCATGTCTATCTGCACCTGTCTCCACTTCATTCGTTCCCAGCTCTAATGACCCCCCATCTGCAAGTAACATTTTATATACTGAGCTTTCGGACCTTAATAAATCTCAAGAGGTACATTTATCTTCAGCAAGGAACAAATTAATGAATTACTATATCAACACATAGTCTTCTTAAAATGGAACTGCCTTAAATCCTGCCGGTAAAAGGATATTAAATCTTTTCTTCCTAATGCCCACTTAATCTCTCCTATAATTTAAACCAACATTTTTATTGATTTCATAAGTGATCTAATCGTTATTACTGAAAAATGGCTTCTCTTTTGATTATTATCTTTTCTTCATTACACTAATAAATAAAGTTGCCTCAATCTGTTTTTTCAACTTACTTTTATTATGTAAAATTCTTCCTCTTGTCCTCTTAAATCCTCAAAAACAGTCCAGGCGGCTATTTTGTCATGCATGAACTACTGAAATTGACTGTATCCAGGCCTCTCAGCAATACTTTTGATCAAGCTTCAGCTGATTCAAAATAGTGCTGCCGGACTCCTGATGGGCTTCTCTCTCCATTGTCCTATTGCAGGTCTTCTTCGGCCTCTTCACTGGTTTCCAGTACAAAAGCACTGTGTTTAAAGCTTCATGCATTTGTCATAAGCCCCTCTCAGGTAAAGGACCTACAGATATTTAGTCCCAAATTATTCCCTACTGTCTAACCTGCACTGCCCTGTCGGCCACAGGACACTTGATTATGGTTCTTTGAATAAATGAGGCTCTGTTAGGTGGGTGATTATTATATTTCTGCACTTGTATGTTCTGGAATTATCTTCCTCTTCATCTGAAGTCAATTGAATACTTTTTAGGCAAAGATGAAAACGTGGCTATTCCTGTGGATTTGCTCCATACATCTTTTCATTGTAGCAGTGAGCGCCTGGACGCTCTTCTTGGGCTACCTGTGGCTCTATTCAAATATTTTCATTCTTTCGTTCCTTTGTTAGAAGTGTTAATAGAACAGATCTTCTGAGGTTTATTCAGGTTAACAATCCATTCTACATCAAAGCGCTTTCATCATGTTGGGATGATATCAATATTTTTTTTCCTATTAATAGTGTAATATGTTTCATAAAACTGTGAAAAAAATAATAGCAATTCAAATAGTATAACTAATATTAAAACACATAGAAGCTTTTTAAAATATATTTGCAGAATTCCAAATGATCTTTGAGGCCTCCAATAATATCTATTGTGCTGCCAGATTGTTAAAGAGTAGGTGCTATTAAAATAAGTGTAGTCAAGCTGTAGTTGGTGGAGGAATTTGATAGCTCTGACTTAAAAATCTATAGGTGAATTCCTCGCGTGCAAGCCTCACCTATGCTGCTGTGTGCTATAATATATAATCAATATTTGAAGTCCTGATAATTAAAATCTAATCGTGAATACAGCCAATGTTTTTTCTATGTTTAACAGTCATTGTTTGATATTGTATCAGGAAATTGACTTTAAATCTGGAGCCGGTAAGGAAAACTTAAATTTCTCCACTGCTGTATGCGCTACTGATGTGAATGATGAGACTTACTCTGAAGCGATGCCCAAAGAATATGGGATGTCACCTTCTGCAGATGTACCAAAACAATTTGCGTTTTGGCGGTCTTGGTAGAAGCCAGCATTTGTGTGATAAGGAAGGGCAACGTTGTCAGCCTGCAAATAGTCTTCCTCTGTTCGCCCAAAATCCTGGTTAGGCATATTAAAAGCATCTGAGTCCGAGCCAAAGAGTTCTCCCATTTGTGCAAATTTCTGGGCATCATCTAGTGAGAGGAATTTTAAAGATCCCAATTACCCATATATCCTTTTGTCCTTACAAAGCCAACCACAAGCTGGAGCATTTTGTTTGTGTGGAGGGACGTTAGTTCATAAGTAATGGAGTCATGATTATGAGTCAGAAAGTTAATTGGGCATTAAATTAGGCCTTATCTACTGCCTATGACTGCATTGGTAACAAATCCGCAATGCTCCTGTGTTTTCTTATTTTCTTGGATACAATCTATTCACACCAGTAGTACATTGAGTTTCCTATTTGAAAAATGTTGGCACTTTTGAAATATTTAGTGTGGTGTTTATAGTTCGTGGGAGCCTAATGGCTGATGTCTGGCACCAGAAATATTTAATATGCAGTTTGTGATTTGTGGTGTTGCTTAATATTCTACAAATATATTTATATTACTTGCTTATTCCCTTTTCTTAGAGTAACTTCTTGGAGGATTTCAAGGTAATTCTATCTATTTATTTAAGCATAAGAATATGTATTCTAAACTGACATATTGATTACCTTATCAATTAAAGAAAGAGGTTGGTAAAAAAACAACATACTCTATCCTTTACTGTTAACATGGCATTCTTTTTTTATTTACTCTGCAAATTCTTCCATATTAATTAAGACATAATGTGGGAAGTATGATATCGTAGACCATTTTGTTTGTTAGTGTTCTTGGGGGATAATCATGTTGGATTTTTCATATTTTCTTGTTTACCATGATACAATATGTGAGAATCTTTCCAGAATGAATCTTGGCACACCTTACACAATCTGTAATAAATACTTCACAGAAAACTTAAATCAAGATATACATAGAATGAATAAAGTAATAAACAGCAAGTTGCAGACTATTAACAGAAAAGTAAATACGCGTAGAGCAGGATACTGGCGTATGCTGGGACTGCCAACTTTATAAATAGCTTATGTGATTTGTTATTAAAGAATGCATGGCTTGGTCCAAATTAAAAGGAAGGTTAAAAGTTTAGCCCAAAGGAAGTTTTTTTTTATCCAGAAAATATAAAAGTTGATGTCCCCGATATCAATCTTTATTTTCTTTCTGCAAGGGATCACTCTGAGATGAAGCTTTATGCATTACACATCCATTATTAACCAGTGAAAGAATATAAGCAGTCAGGGTACCTTGTTAAACTGAACAGCCTCTATAACTCTCAAGAGCCACTGTTATTTAATGTCCAGAATTTATTTTCAAATGTCATTATTTAGTACTACTGTTGGCACTATCATTTTGACAAGACAGCAGAACTAAAAGCCAGTTGACTTTTAAACTCCTGCCTCAGGAGCAGTAGCGGTCGGTGGTGGGAGTGCCGCCGGGCGCTGACGTGGGGCGGGGGAGGGACAGGGTGGGGGGTAGTAAACTACAGATTACGGGCGATTAGAGGTAAGTACACATATAAATAAATAAAACGAATTTCGTTTCTCAAGCTGCATCACATTTGGCGATGCAGCGCGAGAAACGAAATTCGTTTTATTTATTTATATGTGTACTTACCTGTAATCGCCCGTAATCCGTAGTTTACTACCCCCCACCCTGCCCCTCCCCCGCCCCACGCCAGCGCCCGGCGGCACTCCCACCATGGACCGCTACTGATCAGGAGTACAGGTCTAAACCTTTTTAAAAGAGGCAAGTCATGATTCACAGAGGTAAACTTAGACTTTTGTGTAATTTTACAATGTTTTTGGTATTCACAAACGGCAGTGTTAAAAAACGACTATTCATGAAATTCAACTCCTAGAATATAAATGGCAAAAAATATTAAACCTACACAAAGTGCTAGTATACTTTAGTGAATCAGTCCGACGATTGTTAAAAATAACTTGTGTTTTATAAAAATTGTCTAATTGAATTACCCACCATTTAATTAAGTTGTTTATTTATTAAAACAGTGACTTCACAGATTTCTACAATAATGTAGACTATAAATGTACACTGCAAGTTCACGTGGTTTATTAAGTAAAAAGAGTGATACTTTGGCACAAAAAGTACTCATTGTATGCCGAAAGAGTAACTGCCTTGCTAATTCCACAATTTAAACTTTTGTACTTGGGCGCCATAGGGCTCTAAGAATGTTTAGGTGCACAAAATATGATGGTGCTGCTGACTGCCAGGAAATATTGTGCACTAGGGGCTGTAGCAGAAAAGATTTGTGTGCTTCTTTTGTACTTCTTGAGCGCATACATTAACTCAAAATATCTCCAAGTTAATACAGAGCTAGCAGAACTAGGAAACATAAGGCAATAATTGCCTCATTGTGTTAACTAGGTCTGCTGTCAGAAAAACATTTATTAACTCTGAGAAATTTCTAATTAATGTATGCGCTCAGAATGGTAAAAACAAGCGCACAGACCCCTTCTGCGTGTGTGCAGTGCAGGAAATTTCCCTCCGAAACAGAGAGATGCAGCCACTGCTCATTGCTTCCAAAGTGTGCAGTCTGTGGTTGTATGTCAGAATATCATTAGCAAAAATATCGCCTTACAGAAATATTGAACTCTAAATGCCGTTTACAAAAATTGTTCCTCCATTGCGGATTAGATTATCGATTACTAACACCTATGAAGTGATATTTTTGTGAGCAATATTTAAGGCATACTATTTCTGTCGGCTGATGTCTTGGTTAAAATATTCTTGTACCATACAACAGCCTGTAGGTCATGCAGTCATTAGATGAAAGTCGATGTATATCTGTGTGCCTTGGACAGCGTAATTGCATAAAATAGGTACTTACCTCTGCTCTGAGCCAAGCCACATTTTAATAATAAATTATAAGGCCCAGGATAATTTGGCTCTAGTTACTACTGTAAAAAATTATTTACAGACATTGTGCACATTTTTTGGTTAAATGTTAATTTTATTTGTTTTTTGTTAATATACATCTGGTAGTTGAGAGTATATAAACATAAATGCCTGAGATGCACATAAACAATTTTTCAATTACCTAAATGTATTCATGACTGTTCTAGATCTTAGTCCGTTTGATGCTTGGATGTCAATCTTCATATGAGTTGAGAAGCAGTACTGTAACAGACATAGGGCCAGATTAAAATTTTAGCAGGCTGAGTATGCTACGTTGGCCTGGTGGAAGACTTAACGTCCACTAGGCCGAGACTACTTTGCTCGCCAATTTTAGAAATGACCACCAAGCTGGCAGTCATATCTAAAGCATTGGCAGGCACCGCCGTCAGGGTGGTTCCTGTGAGTACTTATTTAAGTTTGATGGATGGTACCATCAACATGATGGAGCAATCCTTCAAACCTATTTTTTTTTATTTTCAAAAAGAAAAACCCGAAATGGGATTTTTGATTTAAAAAAAATTAAATGCTCCCTTTGGCATGGGAGTTCTGTCCCGTGGCGATGGGAGCATTAAGCAGTTTTCACTGCCCCTTCCTGCCAAGTTTTTCCAGGCAGTGACGGGCAGTGAAAACTGACCTGTATGTCTGCCCATCTAAATGCTCTCTTAGGGAGATAAGGCTGCATCAGACCAAACAGAATGGGGGCACCAGAAGTATTCATGATCTTGTGTGCCGTGATGAGAGCCTTATATTGAATGCATTTCTCAATAGGGAGCCAGTGGCAGTCGCGGTCCGTGTAGGAGTGCCGGCCGGGCGGTGACGTGGGGCGGGGGAGGGGCAGTGTGGGGGTAGCAAATTATGGATTATGGACCAATACAGGTAAGTAAACATTTAAATCAATAAAACGAATTTCGTTGTGAGCGCTGCATCGCCAAATGCGATGCAGTGCGCGCAACGAAATTTGTTTCATTGATTTAAATGTTTACTTACCTGTATTGGTCCATAATCCGTACTTTGCTACCCCCCACCCTGCCCCTCCCCCGCCCCACGTCACCGCCCGGCCGGCACTCCTACACGGACCGCGACTGGCCAGTGGAGTTTGTGAAGCAGTCCCGAAGCAGGGCAAAACTTGGGGAGAGAAAACAACAATCTGGCTGCCGCATATTGGATCAACTGTAATCTCTTTAGAGCAGATTTTTTGGTGCCGAAATACAAGATATTGCAGTAGACCGAACGTGATAAGATGAGGGATTGAATAATTAATTGGCGAATAAGAGTTTAGAATAGGCCAATAATGGGTTTCAGTCTTCTCAACAGGCCAAAGCAGGTGCCAAAGTGGTAACTTGCATATCATAGTTAAGGGAATTGTCCACCCAGATTTCCAGGCTTTTCACAGATGCTTTCGGTGAAGGAGGGGGCCCAAGCTAACCGGCTAACCCATGCTTGGGTATGTTTGCCGAAAAGCAAAATCTCTGTTTTGCTGGAATTCAGCTTTAGACCGCTCTGAAAATTGGAAATGTCCTTAGACGAATCAGCTGAAAAGGAAAAGAGCAGCTGAGTATCATCAACATACGAGACAATGGATACCCTGGAATTTCTTAGCAGTTCTACCCGAGGTCTAACCTATTTATTAAAAAGAGTGGGGCTCTGCAAAGAGCCGTGAGGGACCCCATACTGCAGGGCTCTGGGAGAGGAAGAAAAAGGAGGAGAAATGACCTGGGAAAAATGGTCACCAAGGAAAGAGGTGAACCAGGCCAGAGCATTACCCCAAATCCCAGTATCGTAGAAACGTTGCAGCAGCACCTTATGAGAAATGGTGTCGAAAGCGGCACTTGGCCCAAAAGAATAAGGGCCGCACGCTATGTAGTGACTCAGTCTACCACGCTATGTAGTGACTCAGTCACTGCCAAAAGCACTGAATCAGAGCTGTGGTGGCATCTGAAAACATTTTGGGAAATGTCCAAGGTGTGATGAGTTTCTAAGAACTTTGTCATTAGCTTGTTGACATACTTTTCTACCACCTTAGATAAAAACGGAAGAAGAGAAATAGGGCGGTAATTGCCTGGGCAGGAGGAATCAAGAGAGGGCTTTTTCAATAGAGAAATCACCTCGGCTTGTTCCCAGGTTTGGGGGACAATAGCAAAGAACAGGGAGAGATTGACAATCTCTAAAAGATGAAGGAGAACAACCTCTTTCAATTTTAAAATGCTGTCAGGTTTGAGGGGTTCAGCCAGATTTAACAGCCACACATAGGGCGGTGAAGGATGAGAAGTCCAATTCCGGCAATTCCTCAAGGACCAAAAGCAGTGGCACTGCTTTGTCATCAACTGGACCGACCAACGCTGCAGATGTTGCAGAAGGCAGGAGCTCATCAAGATAGTATTAACCTTATCCGCAAACAAATCTGCAATTCTGTTGCAGTATGCATTCGATAGCTCCACGGGCTTAGGCAAGCCTGATGTAGTTAGACTGTTAACAATGGTAAAAATGTATTTGGCCGGGCTCTTGCTAATGAGAATCTTGTTGGGAAAAAACTCTGCTCTTGCATTCGTATAGAGCGCCTTAGGCCCTGTGTCGTGGGACTTTCTTCAGATACGCTCAAGCACTGTACAACACTTTTCTTCGGCAATCAGAATTTCACTAAACCAAGGAGCAGAGGACTTGCACCTGGCTCTGGTCTGATGGACTAGTATAAACTGTTTAAGGCCACAGAAAGCCATGCCTTCAACTCTGGTTCAGCACGGTCAAGGTTGGGATGTAGCTGAGGGAGAAATAACTACCAAAGTCGACTAGTGTAAGCTGTCAAACGCTGTTTATTGGGAGTCTCAAGGGGAAGGTAATCCCCTTTGCCTCCTACTTTCTTTGTGACACACAATCGATTGAAATGTGTGCGTTGTAAGTCACTATGGCAATTATGAAATCCTGAATTGTTAATTGGGATTTTGTGTTTGCAAACTCAGATCCACTGGCTTTGCAAGTGCAAAGTCATTTGTGCATCAGGCCCAAAACCTCAACAGGTGCATCAATTGCACACTAAAGTTAATCCAGTCTGTGCCTGTCCATGTGGTTTGCAGAAAATATTTCCGAGATACACACACAAATCTTTTCCTCTGCTTTTTTCATACCATGGAAACTGCATGCCACAATGCTCCCTGAAGAGATGTGTGCATGATTAAGTGCGCTCAACATCTGGCCAAACTATAGTGATTGTTGGACCAGGTTATCTCTACACGATCACACCAGATCTTTCCTTCCTTTGTTGAACCCATTTTTTTGGCTTTTAGGACTCTGCACGCTTTACTCCTGCTGACCAGTGCTAAAGTGCTTGTGCTATCCTTTATAAACGAGGTAAAATTGGCCTAAACCTGATTTGTACATGTAATTTATTTATAAGTCCCTAGTAAATAGTACTGTATGTAGGTAGCCAGGGCCTATAACTTGAATGCTACTAGCGGGCTGCAGCATCCCCTGTGCCATGCACTAAAGAAGCCTTTAAACTAGGGGTGGGTGATGCATTCTTCTCCACCAGCGTAGTTTTGGCCACTCTGCGTTATTTTTGTAATGTGGAGTTCTGTCCCAACTCTGTCAATGAGGTGGAGTTTTTCAACTTACCGGTTGGCTCGTTAATGGTAAGTTGGCAAATGCGAGTGAGATTTGGCATCCCGTAGTGCGATTTTTGGTTGCTAGGAAGGCACCCTGCAAGATTTCTCCACGCGGGCAGTCGCAACCATTTGCTGTCAGAAAGCTTACACTCAAATTGAAAAGTCAATTTAGCGGCAGCAAAATCAATGCAAGAAGCTGCGCCCTCAGGCACGCTGTGGTGCCATTCGCGCTGATTTTATTTTAACATGCAACAAGCTCCCGGCACTAAATCACAGCCTGAGTAGCATGACGTGCCTATTTCTGCATGTTTTCAGAATTCTGTGGAGTCTCGCTGAGTTTTTTTTTCCGTAACTCTGTGGCATTCTGCAGAGAGAAACTTTGTGAGGTCCGCCCAGGTCTACTGTAAACCATGTATCAGACTTGCCACTGCAGATGTAGTGCTGTTTCAACCTTACAAAACAAACCTTTTGCCAGGTCTAAACCTTCAGTTTTGATACTTAAGTCACCCTTAAGGTATGCCCTAAGGGCTCTTAGGGCAGGGTGCATGGTATTTAAAAAGCAGGACATGTGTGCTTAAGTTTTACATGTCATGGCACTGAAAAACTCCTGAAGTTGTTTTTCACTGTAGCAAGGCAATCTGTCCCTGTTGGAACTTGCACTTTCTGGTTGGCTGAAGGGATGCCCCTCCAGCCAGGCAGAACCTACTGCTCCCGTCAAGAGTGCGTGATTACACTCGCTGTATAACCTGTGCTCACCCTTTGGCAGCTTGGCACTGAGCAGTCAGGCTTTCCTCAGAGGCAATGTGTAAAGCAAAGGCACAGCAGGGGCACACAATAAATACACTGTGACTTCACACAGGATGTATGTAAATAACATTTATATTCAACACACATATTCAATCATTATAAGGTGAACATCATATACTTTTGGGCATAAAACACATTTGGAAATCTTACTAGCAGTACTGGGCCCACTCGTATTGTTATGATATCAATAGCATGCACACTGCGGACAATTCCTAATCTTAACCTCCCAATAGAGAGAGCACCCTTATGCGGTGCGAAATGCTGTCCACCCCAGGCCAACCCTAGAAATCCTGATAATACAGTCCCACGTGGTTATAGGGTACACCTCGGGTCACAACAGTATCAAATATGTACATACACAGAAATAGAACACTTTTTAGCAGCACCGCGGGCCGGAGCCATGCGAGTAAACCCAATGTCAAATGTATTGTGCTTTTGGCATGAAACCAATGTATACAGTGGCACCGCCGGCCAGTGTCGTGAATCACAGGCGGTCCACACACGATCACTCCCACTCACACTCACTCACTCCACGGTGTAACGGGTATCAGCAAATCTGTACGGAACGCTCTTACACACAGACGCACTCAGCACCCTAATGCAGTGCCACTGGTACTCAGCAGGTCATTGGATCACATCCTGTAGACTCTGTGGCCCCAGCCTCCCTCCACCCTCTAATTCACCCCGATTGTCCTATACCCCCGGATGGAAGATAACCAGCCCCACCACCCTGACACTAGGCTGCACAGAGCTGAAATTACACTTAGTCTGGGTCCTCAGGAAGTGAGTGTTGATAAGTAGTCTTTTTTTTTTAATAAACATACTTTATTGAGTTTTGTTTGCCAACATCATGCTCCAAGAGCCACAGTATACAATCATCGGCCGAAAGTAATTTTGACATGTATAAACAAGAATTACATTTGCATCATTTAACAATGTAACCAAAATCAAACAGAACACACAATCAGCTGTGATCGAGGTAAAATGGAATTATATCATTGCAAAATAATCCAGTCCCTGGATATTGTCTCGGTTTGTCAACTCAATCAGAAATTTGGCGACTGTACATATGAAAACAGCGTTATGGATGGGGCAGCACCTCCAAGTCTAGTAAAGTGGGTGGTGAAGTCGGAGGGGTCAATACAATTCCTCTATAGTCCACCCATTGCTACAATATACGTGTGTGTTTCTGAGGACAGCGCCGGGCCTTGAAGACGGGTTCTTCCAATCCCATGCACAAATCTAGACCCCGCTTCCAGACCCCTAATAGCGGTGAAGAGGGTGTTTTCCAGGAGCGTGCAATGTCTTGTTTGGCCAAGGTTAACCCTAAGAACAATAAGTGGCGCTTATATCTATTGCCCCAATATCTTCTGCAATATGAAGTAGGTCTAATCATGGTGTACTGCATATGGTCCATCCCAGCACCTCAGCTAAGCATCTATGAACCCCCCTCCAGAACCTATCCAGAACTGGACATGTCGACACTGTATGTATAAAAGTGGCCTCTTCCGCCCCACAGCATAGACATATAGGGGACTGTATGAACCCGGCTCTATAAAGCCATACCCGTGTATAATATATTCTATGCAAATATTTTTGCTATATCAGCTGCAATCGCGAGGAGAGGGCAGCTCCTCGGGGGGACTCCAGAGACTTTCTCCAGTCATCATTGTCGACCGGGCCGATATCAGTCTCTCTCGAAGAGACTCTAACGATGATGCACTGTGGGTAACCAAGGTTTGATATATTTTGGAAATTTTGTGGTCTTGTAGGTTCCCCATGAGAAGTTTGCCCTCCAGTGGACTGAATTCGGGAAGGTCTGTGAGATTCTTGAGATAGGGAGAGAGTGCATGGCCGAACTGTAAATATTTATAAAATTGGGTGCGTGGCATGCAATATTCCCTCTGCATGTCTGAGAAAGATTTAAGAGTGGTGCCTTGAAGGACTTCCCCCCCAATGTAGAGATCCCAATTCGGTCCCAACCTTGAAAGCCTTGCAAGCTTTGTAGTTGTGGAAGAAGGCGGTTACACCATAGTGGGGCCCTGCCTGAGCGCCTGTTTAGCCAGCCAATATGGCGAAGAGACTGCCGCCACACTGCCAGCACCACCCTTGTGGCCGAAGGGAGAGCCTGGGTATTAGCACAACCATATAGGAATTTATGTACCGATGGGTCTCCCAAGAGCCATCTCTCAACATTGTATGCGGGGTCCTCTCTTGGGCAGTACCACCTATTATTAAGCACCTGTAGCTGGGCGGCCGCATAGTATGACTGTATATCGGCCGTTGCGATGCCACCACAATAGGTGGAAAGAAAACAAGTGCAGAGCGCCAGTCTGACTGCCCCCCCAAAGAAACCGATTTAACATGGAATTTATCTGTCTGAACCACGTTTGCGGAATCTGATAGGGGTGATTCTGAAGCTGGTGTAGGAGCCTGGGGAGAGAGATCATCTTAAATATTGCGGAACATCCATATAGGGAGAGGGGTAGGCCCGTTCAGGATTTCAATTCTGTTTTAACCCTGGTGAAGACAGTGTCTACATTACGGGCCCACGCCATGTTCTGCCTATCTGTGATGAAAACCCCTAAATATTTGAAGCCCTCCCGAGTCTGAGAGTGGTCTGTAGCCCATCTATAATCGTCATCCGTCCCCCGCAGAGGCCAGAGTGTAGATTTGTTTACATTCAGAAAGAGCCCTGAGGTCTCGCCAAATATACACATAATTTGGAGAATTCGGGGGCCGGACCTATGAGGGTCTGTCATAAAGAAGACGTCATCGGCGTATAGCGCAATCCGGTCAAACTCCGGCGGTCCACTCAAAGCCTCTGACCTGAGCGTCTAAGCGAATCTAGGCCGCCAGCAGTTCGATGGCCGGGGCAAACAGCATAGAGGAGAGTGAGCATCCTTGTCTAGCGCCACGGCTGATTGGGAATGGTCAACCCGTGATACAGCAAGCGAATATATGATAAGAACTTTGGACCAAAATTTAGGCGCTTTAGGAGAATGAATAAATATGCCCAGCTGACCGAATGGAATGCTCTGTCGATATCAGCTAGCAGAAGGGCAGCCGAGCGGTGAAGACGATATATAGCTGCAATTGCATTATGCACTCTGTGTATATTATGTCACGTGGCCAGCTGGGGCATGAATCCCGCCTGATCCGGATAAATTTGATCAAGGAGATGAGCCAAAAGTCTGGTGGCGAGTGCTTTTGCGAGCAGCTTCGCCTCTACATTTAAAAGAGAAATGGGCCTGTAGGATGCATGAAGTTCTGGAGGACACCCTGGTTTGTAGAACACGACAATTTAGGCGCGTCGCCAGTCAGGGGCATGCATGCGATCTGGGCGGCTTCCTGTACGGCCTCAAGATAATGAGGGCCTAGCAGGGCTATGTAGGCTTTATAAAATTCGCTGTGAAGGCCATTTGGGCCCGGTGCCTTACCCATATGTAGATCAGCCAATGCAGTGGTCATTTCCTCCAGGGACAGGTGGGCCTCGAGTGAATCGCGGGCCTCTTCAGAGACCCTTCGGAGGGATGTCAATAAAGAATTGCTCTATTTCAGAGGGATCAAGAACCTCAGCACCATATAGCGCTCGAAAATAGTCGGCAAAGCTGTCAGCCTATACAGCAGGGTTGGTAATCAGAGCATCGTCAGAGTCTCGGTGGCTCGGCAGGGGAGTATGCGTCCGTGCTTGTTGACATAGTCGAAAGAGAAGTCTTCCAGGTTTGTCGCCCCACTGATAGATTCTGCTTTGTGTTGCAAGCCACTCGCTCCGCGCTTCATCCAGCTGCATGCTATGATATTGTTGTTGGAAAACCCGCAGTTGCCAACGCGTTGCCGCCCCGTCCGCTTCCCGGGCCCGCCGTTCCATCGTCAGATCTGTGCTTCCAGCTGGATGAGTTCCTGCCATCGCCTACATCGCTCCGCTGTACAGAAACTAATGTCCACTCCCCGCAATGTAGGCTTCATGGCCTCCCAAAAGGTGCACACTGATGAGACTGTCCCTTCATTATATGATATATAGTCGGAAAGTGCACTGTGCATATGGGCCCTATATGTCGGGTTTTGTAAATGCCACGCCGAGAGCCGCCATCGAAAGGGGTGTTGGCTTTGGCCAATCTGAAACTGTATAGCTACGGGCGAGTGATCTGATAGACCCCTAGGTAGGATTATTGCTTTCGGTACTCTATGGGCATAAGTATGGGGAACAAATATGTAATCAAGCCTAGAATAGGAAGTATGGGTGTGGGAGAAGTAAGTGTAGCTGGTCTCCTTCGGGTGATGTGTACGCCACGTGTCCACCCAACCCACCATGTCTACCAGGGTACGTAATTTAGAATCGGATGGGTTTGTCATGGTTCCCGCAGGGCGCCACCTATCTACCCCTGAAAACATTACGTCATTCCAGTCCCCGCCCGCCACTGCTAGATCTACCGGCATACCACCCCATATCCCAACCAGGTGATCTAGAAAGTTCTGACCTAGAGGCGGAGAGGCATAGACACTGCCAAGCACCATCTGCTCCCCAGCAACCTCCCCATGAACAAAAATATATCTACCATGGAGGTCAACCCCCTTTTGTATCAGTGTGAATGAAACCCGGCGATGAATCAATATGGCAACACCTCTGGAGCCCCTCACAAATCCTGCATAGAAGGCGTGTGCAAAACCATATTGAGCCAAACAGGGGGCATTTGTACAAAGCCTATGTGTCTCTTGTAAGAGAAGGACATCCGCTACTATGTGTTTAGCATGACAGAGTACCGCACCCAGTTTAATCTTGTCCAGCATACCCCTCGTATTCCAACTCACAATGTGTATCTGTCCTGGAGAGTGCCCTATTAGTTCTGTCGCCATTGTTTTATGTGAGAATGATATGGTATATTAGCAAAACCGAAAAAAGTGGGATCCTAGGTACATTCGAACTACGCAGCATACAGAGGTCAAAACAACACAACCTATCACTCGTACAACAGTCCCACCCCACCAACCCACCCCAATACCTCACAACAACTGAAGTATCTGTCACGGGAAGCAGCGTGTCCCACCCCCAACGGGGAGGCGGAATGCTGACTCCCCAATGGATCCCCTGGGTCCCTATAGTGCCCCTAGTTCTACAAGAGGGACGTGAGCTAGTTCATATGATAGGCCCATTTTCTACCTGAACACCAGCGCATGTACAATAGAGAATATCGATGTGCATCCCCCAGGGGAGAAGAGAACCAAGTGATAAATAAACTTATTTCTGTTGAGACTGCAAGTGTTCGGCATTTAGTTTATTATTCTTGGAGTGCCATGTGGATCTGGACCTGTGACGTCGCTTGTCCTTGGGCTTTGGCCTGGTCGAATCTCCAGTCGAGGAATCGGAATCTCTGTGCGGCGGGGTATGTGGCTTCAAAGACCATTGGTCCATATAAAGACTTCCTCCGGGGTATCAAAAAAGATGGTGCGAGAGTTAAAAACCACATGTAGGCGGGCCGGATACAGGAGCATGTAGGGGATCTTGAGATCGCGATGACGTGCCTTGGCAGCGGTGAACGACTGACGCTGCTGTTGAACCATTCTCGTGTAGTCTGGGAATATTTTAATCCGCTGGGACTCCTAGACTCTTCGTCCTCGCACGCTGCAGGATGGCATCCCGGTCCCATAAATTTAAGATTCGTGCCATCATGGCGCGCGGCCTGGCCTCCGGCAGAGGCCTCTGCTACAGGGCCCTATGCACGCGCTCCACCATGAAGAGCGGTGAAAGGATGTCGGTCGGGATCCAAGAGTGAAGCCACTGCGTAAGAAACTTTCCTGCGTCATCTCCCTGACAGTTTTCAGGGAAACCCACGAAGCACAGATTATTTCTCCTTACGTGGCCCTCTGCATCCTCCACTCAGAGGGCCAGTCCCTTGGTCAGTTGTTAGAGGGAGGTAACTTTGTGTTGGAGTGTGGTTACGGCATCTTCAACCCCCATAATTCTCATCTCCGTTGCTGTAATGCGCTCGACAGCATTATAAAGGTCCTGTCGCAAGAGTGTAACCTCTGTTCCCACTGCACCGATCTGGGTTTCCAGTGCTTGCCTGGACTGAGTAATGGCCACCATGAGGGCCGCATTGTCTGGAAGGCCAGGCACAGCGTCCGCAGCCTATGTGGACTGGGCCGCCGCCGCCATGAATCAGTCCATAGTGCTTTGTTTTGGGCCTGGTCCAGGGGCCTTCTCTTTGGACATGATTTGACTTTCGCTAGTTAGGGACCTTTGCCGCTAACCCTAGCCAACCACGTAGGTCCAACAGCGCAACACACTCAGCCACCCCAGCTGGCTGCTCCGGTCCAAGCGATCGTCTAAGAAAGGGCGAGGCCTGATCGACCCTTATTCCACATGTGCCAGGTATAGGATGCCCCAATGGCCCCATGGCACCGATCACTCAGAACAGGAGCCACAGAGGCCACACAAATTACCCCGGCATTGCCCCCTCCAGGAGTGTCAACCTTATAGAGGGCCCAGGCTCCAGAAATCTGGTGCGTCAGGTCACCGTCTCTATTTAAATCACCGGCCCGCTGCAGCCGGCCAGTATGACAAGGCCAGGGGGCAGCAACACAGTTCCAAATCCAAAAGTGAGAGGGAGGCCAGGGGAGCCTCCCCCGACCGCAAACTGCATTGGATCCTCGTCCAGCTGCCTCTGCGACCGGGAGCACCCCCCAGGCCCCTAATGGGCACCTCACCTCTCCGCCGGATGGCAACCACCAATTCTACCGCTCGGCCTTGGCGTCGTGAGATCGCAGGCTATGATCCTCGCCTGGGCCCCTGTATCGTCCGCCAGCCACCGCCCCGATGGGGCTCCTACAGCGTCTAGGTGTCGGGCCTCCCGGCCTGGCAGCCCAGGACTCCCGGAGCAGCTACCATCGGACGCACACCATCTCTCCTCACTCTCACTAGGCCACGGTCGGCCGAGCATACAGGCCAGCGGCAGCCCCTGCCACACCGATCACACCACGGGATCTACGGGCAGCCTCAACTGCTCCCCCAAGCATGGCAGGCTCCAAAGGATCGTCGGGGAAATGGTGTACAGCGATGGCGGGTAGGATTCTGTAAGGATGTTGTGCGGCCCAGCCGAGCTCACTCAGAGCGCGTCCACCATGATGAGCCTCTTGGCTCTGCCCCCAATATGTAGTACGTTTTAATTAGGAGGTAGATGTAAGCAAGAGAGGTTTAGCAGCCACTCAGGAAGTTCACCCACAGTTCTCAAAACACAAAGGAGTCATGCAGTCTCTTGAGCGGCTTCCGAACTGTCTCAGAAGTGCTCCTTCAACCCAGTCAATCTCTTTCGCTACTATCTGTCTTCCGGAGGGGCCAGGTGTGGAGAGGGCAGTTGGTCCGCCGCAGTGAGGATCAAAAAGGAACAATTGATGAATGGGGAGTAACACAGGGGAGCCTCTCGATCGTAGGAGGTGCCTTGTCTGGTACACGATGATCAGGGTTGTTCCCAGCAATCCGGCACAGCGTCTGGTGCGCGTTGGTATGAGTTGCACCAGACACTTTAGATTTCAAGCATGAAGAGTTGCAATTCCATACCTCCCTGGAAATGTGACACAATGACCGGTGCACATTGGGATGGGTTGCACCAGGCAATTCTGGACACACACACAGGCGCAAGTTCACCAGAGCCACATGAGGTAGAATGAGGCACTACTATGGGTACACCCCCACCTCTGAGGGTTGCACCTTCTGAATCAGACACCATACGCAATGACCATGTAGTTGGCGTGTCGAACTAGAGAGATGCAGCACAATCGACGAAAGGGAATACACGGGGTCCCGCAACCAGTAAATCCGCTCACCACCAACTAGACACTTATGAGTTTCAGGGTCCCTTCAGTACAGGAGCCCCATGCCTTAGATGCAGCCAAGATTTCTGGGGCTCCGCACTAGACAATCCGGTCTCCAGACACAAGTCCTAGTTCTGCGCTCATACTGCGCTACCAGTTGGGATTCAGTAGCCGATGTGGGCACTTGAGAGGGCACCGCTCTCCAGATGTCACAGGTAGATGGTGTAGGTCCCTCGCAGGAGATCCTTGATGTGCCTGATATTTGCGGGAGAACAGAAGGCCTGCAGACAGGCCCTTGGAGAACACACTTCAGGGCTCTACACTTAAGCAGGCCTTTCGCCCAGGCCAGCCACTATTCAGAAAGGGGACGTGGTCCCCTTCATGAGCAGTTATCCTCCATGTGCACAATAGAGTCCTCTGGAAATGTGCACCACGCAGTTCGTGTTCTCTGGTCCCATGTCCCAGCAAGCCTAGCTCCCCATTTGCTGAAGGATGGCACCAGTAGTTATACTGTTATGTGTCTTTGAAGTTCAGGGTGGTTAAAGGGGTTTCCCTCTGAACCACAGATGTCTCCCCTAAACTGTAGGCTTGTCTGCCATGGGGCTATAGAATGAAGATCTTAATCTTTAATGGGGCCATGATCTGACCCCAAGAGGTTAAGTGTCAAAACCTCTCTCTCCATTCTATCCCATTCGCCCATCAAATGGCAAAGGTCTGCCATTCTCTTGGGATGCCCATGGTTTATGGCTGTCACTTGGGGAATGCACAGATGTGCTCCCCCGACCCCTGGTGTCCACTGGAGCCAAGCACCATGGCACACAAGACTCTTAGACCATAGAAATGTCCATAATCTGTAAGTGGCATTTCTAAGCGAGTTATGCTAAAACCCACTTTACCATTGGAAAGGGTTTGGCATGGCGAATCCATTGATCAGAAGCATCATGAGGCTTCCCCACTGCAATCCACTATTGCAGCCTGAAGTGATGTCAACCACTTCCCCATGTTAACCTAACAGAAGAGCAAGCTTCATAGGTAGTGTAAACACACAAGTATTCCTCACTACCTGGGTTCATGTGCACTAATGCACACATGACCTGCAGTGGCAGGTTCGACACATAGTCCCCAGTACCAGGGGTGCAAGTGTGCCAACCTGAGTCTGCAACAGCAGACTGGACACTGGTTTACCTAATACATGTGTCAATGCTCACACACTAGCCTGCGATGACCGGCGGCACAGGCACCATTGGTGTGGGTGCGCACATACAGTGGCCTGCCCTGGCAGGTGGCTCATGATTATAATCACGATAGCTGCCGATGCGCACACACACTGGTCTGTGATGGCAGACTGGGCCATGGGCTTACCCAGGCCCTAGCACCTTCGGTGCGATGCGCACTCACCACCCTGCCCGGGCCGGTCGGACTCGTGTCGACCCTCTTATGGGTGCGATTGCGAACACCCGGCCTGCGACGGCAGGCCGGGCACCTTGGCCCTAGCACCATGGGTGCGAGTGCGCAGACACAGGACTGCCACAGCTTTTAGAACACCTGGGGATGCAGGTATGCACACAGTGGCCAACGATGGCAGACCGGGCACCTATCCACAATGCCATAGGTGCCAGAGCACATCCTCTATCCGGCCACAGCAGACTGGACATGTATTTGAAACAGCATAACGGCCAGTGCTCTCACCTTGGACTGGAATAGCAGGCTGGGCGCATAGTTAACAGCCCCCATGTACAAGTGCGCACTCCCTGGTCTGTGTTGGCAGACCGACCCATGTGTCTGAACACTGTGCCAGCTGCTCTTCCTAGCCTGTGTAGGAAGGTGCATGCTCTTCCCCACTGCCTTGAGGATACGCTGAGTCTGGCGGCTCACTGGACCAATGCCTCCACTGCAGGGGCCTGTGTTTGATTTCATGGTCACAGGTTCAAATTCCAGTAGGTTCACTCAGCCTTTCATACATCTGAGGTCAATAAAATGAGTACCATTGAGTTGGGTCACAATAAACATCTGTTATGCAGCGCCAAGATGCCTATGGGTGAACGTGCACTTTAAAAATACACATGTAATGGTATGCTATGTAATCAAGGCCCTGAGGCCACACAATTGAATCAGAAACACACCAGGAGTATCCCATGAGAAAAGCCAAACTCCAAGGCAGGGAAACACCCACATGGGTGGTTCCTCACTACCTGGGTTGGGAACATCCATATGAACCTGCTTGGCCTTCAGTCTACCACCCCTCCTGCACCCATCAGGGCTTCCCTGGGGGATTGCCCTCGTGGTATGGGATGACCCACACAGGGTTGGCTGAGGCGTCAGGAAAGCCAACCTGGCAGGGGTGCAATGGCACCCCCTCAGGTCTGATGTGACAGGTCCAATACAGTGTTGTCACGCTACTTGGTAGGTGGCACACTCAGTGCTACCTCCCACTCCTAGCCAGTGCTGTACCTGCTCCGGGTATGTGGTGTACCTGTTTTCAGGGTGCACAAAGTACGGTACCTAAACCCATCGCGTATATATCCCATGCCCAATGTGGGCGAGGCAGGTGCTCCCACCTTCCCTCTGCAGTACAGTGGCAAGGTGCCCAGACTCCTAAGGTCATATGAAAAGAGTCAGCAAAGACTTGGAGGAAAAAGCGAAAAATTTGGGGGGAAATTCCTCTAAGAAGGGCCATGTCCAACAGTCCCATAGACAAACCGCTGGTTTACCTTATTTCACTTAATAAACTTTAGTTTGGGAGCAGACAGAGAAATATTTAGTCCACTTATTTGAATTGCAGTTTAAAATCTTCTTTAATGGTAAAGTCTGATTTTAATGTAATAGCCTGAGAATGTCACTTTTAGAAAGTTGGCATTTCTCTACCTAAGAAGATCAAGCACTACAATTGCTTGAGACACTGCGTGCACTACAAAATAATGTTTGTAAATAGTTGAACACTTTTACACAGAATGTACTCAATTGAAACCTTAATATATTCAAAGAAACATTCGAACTCGAATGGATTCAAAACAATATAATCTTTGTTGTATGATGTCAAGTACAATGAAAAAACATATCGGTGGTTTGCAACGATATTACATTGTACACAATGCGAAATACACGTTTTGTTGTGCAACATTCATATCCATCAAGGACTGGTACAATAAATTGGGAGATGCAGATCAGAAGTGCAGCCCAATGCATTTCGGGACCATTCGTCCTTCTTCGGGGCCACTGTAATGTAAACAAAGGTAATGACCAACAGTCCTTATGTAGCATAAAACAATGAAAATACATACTTTGAAAAACATAAACCACCAAAATAAATTGGCACCCATAACTATACAATTGGAATTGTAGGCGCTTACATGCCCTTAATTTTGTGTGGTGAAAACGTACGTGGGTAAGTATCCACGCCACTTGCTAGAGCAAACAACATCATTGGTTACTGCCACCAGTGCAAGTTGCAAAAGGCTGAGTTCAACCAGGTACCCATGGAGTTACAAAACCAAGAAGAAAACATGAAGAAACTATGTGAAAAACACAGTGAAAAATTCATTTTTCCAGTGTTCTTGGCAGCTAGATCTAGGTTGTGCGTCAAAGTAAGCGTTTGTAGCAGTTGCACTTTAGTACACGGTTCACTTGGTTATGTACTCTTTTAAACTCATTGTTTTTCACATAGTTTCTTCATGTTTTCTTCTTGGTTTTGTAACTCCATGGGTACCTGGTTGAACTCAGCCTTTTGCAACTTGCACTGGTGGCAGTAACCTATGATGTTGTTTGCTCTAGCAAGTGGCGTGGATACTTACCCACGTACGTTTTTCACCACACAAAATTAAGGGCATGTAAGCGCCTACAATTCCAATTGTATAGTTATGGGTGCCAATTTATTTTGGTGGTTTATGTTTTTTCAAAGTATGTATTTTCATTGTTTTATGCTACATAATGACTGTTGGTCATTACCTTTGTTTACATTACAGTGGCCCCCGAAGAAGGGACGAATGGTCCCGAAATGCATTGGGCTGCACACTTCTGATCTGCATCTCCCAATTTATTGTACCAGTCCTTGATGAATATGAATGTTGCACAACAAAACGTGTATTTCGCATTGTGTACAATGTAATATCGTTGCAAACCACCGATATGTTTTTTCATTGTACTTGACATCATACAACAAAGATTATATTGTTTTAAATCCATTCGAGTTCGAATGTTTCTTTGAATATATTAAGGTTTCGATTGAGTACATTCTGTGTAAAAGTGTTTAACTATTTACGAACATTATTTTGTAGTGCACGCAGTGTCTCAAGCAATTGTAGTGCTTGATCTTCTCATGTTCATTTATGTGGGATAGGCAGCCCACAAATCCTGCTGAGCACACTGCATCATATAAATTTTGATTAACCTTAGGATTAGTATGTAGAAATTGTTTATCTGATATCAAAAAAGTAGTGCACCGCCATTCTACATTTCGCATTTCTCTACCTAAGCCAAATGTGCCATTCCGCCATGTCCAGGGTCACATGACCGTAATCGCTCTCCTGTAGTGTTGTGTATTCCTTCCAGACATAGGGACAAAGGGGGCCTGGGTGTGGAGGGAGTGGGTCTTTCTGACAGGATGGCTGGAGAGGAGTTGTGCCTTGCCCTGACTACACTTCAAAGGACCCTCTCTGCAGTACACTTCAAAGGGCCCTCTCTGCAGTTCACACAAAGGAACCTGACACCACGTCTGCCCTTGCCTTTGTTACCCCAGCCAGGTTGGAGACAAACCCAGGGAAGAAGGAAGAACGAGCCAGAACTAGTTTGGGAGTAGGCCAGGGATTGCCCCACACAAAGGCTGCAACTGGGTATGAAGGGCACCCTCAGAGCCTCTTATCATGACACTCCTAAACCTGAGGAAGATTCAGAATAAGGGCTGCCTGCTGTCTAAAGAAGGAAGACTGAACCTGTTTGCCTTGAACCCAGGATCCCCAGAAGTAACTCAAAGGGTCAGTTGGATGACCTCCTGTTTCAGGTACAGGGACACAACAAGCTTCCAGAGGCCTTCCTTGCAACTGCACAGCAGACCACCAGCAACTGGACCTCCCTGGAACCTGTTGCTGACCTCTGCTGGAGAGAAAACTGACCACCAAGAAGTACCTCCCTAAGTCCTGGACCGTAATCTGGTGTTGGAGTGTATTGATCCTACTTCAAAACTACACTGCAGGTGAAAATCCAGAGGCTTTGAGCTTTCCATGACCTCAAGCATCTCTCTTCATCAGCACTGGCTGCCATGTGTCCTACCAATGCGAAGTTTAGTGACCTCCCAGGAGCATGAGGCTTCAGTGACAAACTCCTCCTCACACCGACATCTCCCCGTGGTTTCTGCAGACACGAACCTCTGGCTGAGGCTCCTAGCATCGACTTAGACTTTGAGAAGGTAACCGTGAGTGGGACTTTGTGGAGGGGGGGTTTGCTATTCTCACCTGAATTTTTTTAATTCATATCTCAGTGTCTGCTAATTGAATTTTTGTTGTTTTGGTGTCATTTTATTTGTTAAATAGTTTTTGTTTTTCTGTGCTATGTTTTTTTCAAGTGCCATGTTTTTACTTTATTACTGTTTGAGTACTGCATAAATACTTTACACATTGCGTCTAAGTTAAGCCTGACTTCTTTAGTGCCAAGCTACCAGAAGGTTAAGCACAGGTATATTTTGTGACTTTTGTGGTTCACCCTGACAAGGATTGTGTTTATTTTTTGAGTTGGGCTCTCACCCCTCCCAACTAATAACTCTATTTCTTAGAGTATCTTTCCGCTTCCACTGTTACTCCATTCCTCTAATGTCGGGTATAAATCCAGGATAACTGAGGCACGTGGACACACATCAAGGATTCTTTTTGTTGCCCTTTTGAATGTGCAATCGCTTCCATCTCAGTGGGAAGAAATATTTAACCTACTCATAGCTCAGCACTGTGATCTACTTTTCATTACAGAAACCGGGATGAATGCAGCTTCTGCTGCTAAACTACAAGTGTTTGTTCCCATAGGTTATGCAGTCATTCACTGTGACATGCAGAGGGTAACATGCGGGCATAAAGTTAATTTTAAAGCATTTCCTTACATGTGTTTATTCAAAACTACACAAAAGAGACATCGAAGCATTAAAATGCTCTTGTATGAATATCACCTGAGGAGTCGCTCTTATTTTTGCTTTCTCCCATCCCTGAATGCACAGGTGAACTCATTCCATACTGCCTGCAACTGGGTGGGCGAAGTCCTGCTTGACTCACCCAACCTGATCATTTTTGGTAATGTTAATGACAATAAAGAAGATAGCCTTGACAAGACTACTTTCAATTTGTGTTGACATTGCGAATGTCGGAAATGTTACATGGGCCTACGCATTATAAAAGTCATACTGTCGACCACATCTTGACTGTAATTCAAAGGGTGTCTGAGTTCAACCTTTGCCCTTTGCTCTATAAAGACAATTACTTAATACCTTTTCAGATACACTTACATAAAAAAGTTCAGAACAGAGGTCTTGCCTCATACAAAACATTTAGTGCCTGGAAAAAAAAAATCTGATTAAGGTTTTTGAATAAATGCATTTTTATGCTAACAAGGAGGAAGTAACTTCTCTTCTCACTTTAGTGAAATCTTTCACCCATTGACCTGTGTCCAGCCACCTTTTTCAGTCTTGAATTTCAGTGATTGCACCCTTTCTCTCCAAGATAATAATTGTTTCTATGTCCTTAGAATCAATCACACCAGTTTGGAAGCCTTGCGTTATTGGGCCCCTTCTGGAAATAAATGACATATAAGAGAATGCAGCCTATTATTCTACTACCAGCCCTTGCACAGTGACTGAATGCATGTAGCTAAACAACTAGCCCGCAACTTAAAGAATCAAAACCCCTTGACCAATGACAATGCGGCCTCTGCCCTGGCCAAGTAAGAGAAACTGAGTTGGTGCTTTCCCTAGGCAAACTAAGACTGATACTGGTTTTGGATGACTTAGCTGCACTGATCCTCTTGCATCTCTTGGCGGCATTCAGAACACTCCATCCTACTAAATCGGCTAGCCTAATAGGAGATTTCAGACATAATTCACACGTTTCTCGCATTTCCTTAACCCCCACCTTTTTTGATCCTCAGCTGTTGCCATTAAATGTGGTGTCCTCCAGGGATATTTCCTGTCACTGATGTTTAATGCATATGTGAGACTACTAACAGAGCTGATTTGATTACATGAATGCTTAGCAATCTCTTATGCCGATGATTAATACACATTGGCCTAGACCACACAGTCCCTGCTTCAAGTTCAAATCTTACAGATTGCTTAAGAGGTGCTAACGCTTGGATGCTGCAATATTTATAAGATTAAATGGGAGTTCACTGAGCAATCGTGTTTGCACAAACACTTCAGATAATATGCTCTTCGAAGAAAACTATGTTAAAGCTTTAAACTCTTGTTGTCCTTGCCACGTTTTAAAAACTGCAGGTCCAGAGATTTTTCCCTCTATGTGATTGGTCCTCAACCATTGGAAAACTCCTGTTATCAATCAGAAGCTAAAAAGAAGTGCAACACAGGTAGGTTGCTAACTTGCTTTATTCAGTCAGTCCGCCCCAGCTCCCCGGCAGCAACTGCCGATCTTCCCACATTCCATGCAGGGAACACCCACAAGCAGGAAACAGCCACGAGCGGAACGCTCTAGATCCCAACACACCCCCCTTCTTTCACATTGCAAAAACAAAAAGTAACAATGAAGAATAAAACATAGATGAAGAAAGCTGAAATATAAAGGACAATAACCAAAAGCAAAAAGGGGAAAACAATATAGAATTAATGCATAACTTAATCCTGGAACTTGGCAGGGGCGACTCTCACCCTGGGGAAAATTTCCCTGGAGGAAGTGCAGTCTGCATGGACGCCTCTTCTGGGAGGAACTTCCTTACAGGGAGTGTGACCAGAATGGACACCCATCTTCTCACTGACATAAAAAGCTTTGGACCCTGGTACCACAGAGATAGCACATTTATTCCAGGTTTTCCCATTCTTCAACACCACCACATGGTCTTTCACCTCCTTCACTCTCACTGGAGCTGAGAACCGAGAAACCCCCCTGTGAACAAAGCCGGGCTTCTTGGTCCTCACCGAATCACCAACACAAACGGGAAACCCTGACACCATCGGTTTCATACTTTGATTGAACCGCTGCCCTGACGTCAGCCACTCTGCCCAATTTACACTGATCAACCACCTTCCTGGACATCCAGTCCTTGTTTAACTTGGAACCCGCAACCCTTCCCCTGAGTATGGTTAAAGGAGACATGCCAGTGCTAATGTGGGGAGTGGTCCTTGCCGCCCATAACATGTTGGCAATCACCACCCTCCAGTGCAACCCATTGACCCAGGCTAATTGTAACTGGTCTTTGATAACCCGGTTCATGCGTTCAACAAGACCATTGCTGCGAGGGTGGTAGAGGGAAGTGAGAATGTGCTTAATACCATGTTCCCCGAGAAAATTCTGCATTTCCATGGACACCAACTGGGTGCCGTTGTCGGTCATTAACTCCTCAGGAAATCCCTCACGAAGAAACACATCCTTAAAAAACTGATGATGATTGCTGAATTGACACTATCCACGAACCTCACCACAGGCCATTTGGACATGTAGTCAATTAAAACCAACGCATACTTAGGAGAATTTCCAGTGACCCCACAAGGCCTAGCAACATCAAAAGCCAGTTTGCACCAAAGCAGGTTCAAGTGCTGTAAAACTGTTTCACCTCACGTCTTGACAAAAGCATGTCAGGATAATTGGGATCAAGAATGATCCCCAGATCCCCCTGCTCCTCCCTCCCCAACAAATGTTCTCCGTCTTTCTCAATGTACACAATTCCAGATGCAAAGTCCCCCCTGAATTCTAAATTAGCCTCAAATTTGCCAAGGACTTCCACCCTTTTACCACCATAAGCAAAGATTCTTATGCTGGACTGGTGCAATTGGATGCCATTCAACCCATCAAAGTCTTTGGCGTTGATAAGGGTGAACGGGAAACCAGAATCTGCTAAAAAGCTTACATTCTTGACATTCACACAGATTATACAAACTGGAGATTCTCTTTTCCGTAACCCAGCCATGGAAATTATCTCAACGACCCCTTCTGACTGCACAGGTGAAGAAGACAACATAAGTAAGACATTGTTCTCGCTTTCCTCCCCAGAATCAACAAAGTCCTCTTCAATGGTTTTTACAGTCTGCATAGTGTCTCTGTGTAACCCAGTAGCTTTGCCTACACGTGCAAAATGCCCTTTTTTTCCACATTTAAAACAAGTCTGATTTAAGGCAAAACAAAACTTGGCATTCCCTAGATGCGATTTGCTCCCACAGCGGAAGCATGAGGGTTCTTTTTTCTCCGTTCTGGATTTAGATAAACTAGGTGCAGGTGCTGTATTACGCGCGGAAGTCACATTGGTCCCCTTGGTGGGTTTGACAATGTTTCGCACTAAGCTGCTTGACTTCGCCAGATTGCACAGTTCCACTCATTTCCTTCATGCAGAACTGAGAATGTTCAATGCTCCTAGCTACAATGAGTGCAGTCTCAAGGTCTGGGTCCTCAGATGATAGCAGTTTTTCCTGAATCTTCCTGTTGCATGTGCGTTCTATCAGATGATCACGAATAAGCTCATCTCTAAATTCCCTATAATTGCAAGAGACAGCAAGGGTTCTGACTGCAGCGACAAAATCGTCAATGGACACGCCCGGAATCTGGGCACGTTATAAAAACTTGTTCTAGCACTATATTTTTCCTAGTGTTAAACCTTTTGTCCAGAGTTTTGATAACAGAAGCATAGTCATCAACTATTAGGGAATCACCATCATCACCACCACCACTTACATGGGCACTTACTAGTTCCAAGGGTAATGTTTTCAAGATGCTTCTACCTTTGAAGCCTAAACTATAAATAAACAATGCTTTTTTTCTTTCTTTGGGGTAAAAGTGTCACCATCGATGCCTTCAAGGTAAGCATCAAATGTGTCCTTCCACTGTTGCCAATTGAGTGGAGGTGTGCCAGGTGATTGCAAAAAGGGTGGTGGTGCTAATACGCGATCCATTGGGTAGCCGTGCATGGGTGAGTTGCTGCCCAAACACGACGCAGGTTAAACAAGTAACAAAGTCAGATGTTGTAGTAAATGTGTGTGACACTAATATACACACACAGACACAGAGGAACTTGGTGTGCAAGAATACCCCCAGAAATAATCAGCATTAATACAGAAAATAATACCAAGGGTGTGCAAAATGACTACTGAGAAATATGCATGTTAGAAAGAAATGGGTGTGCACATCAACGATGTGCAAGATGCCCCCCAGGAACATAGGTGTGAGGACAAAACAAGTCTAGGAGGTGTGCACATCTCCAACGTGCAAAATTATGATTAACATGCACACGTGCTATGAGGAAATGGTGTGTGCATCACCGATGAGAAATAAATTGACCCCAGATAAGTGCACAGCACAAAATAGCACAAGAGAAATTACCATAAAGGTGTGCGCATCAACGTGTGCACAGCGCTGTGACCGGGAACTAGGAACCAGGTGACAGGAGGCTGCCGTTGTGTGGAGGCAACGGTGATACAGTGGAAGCGGTTGCCTCACTGAGTGCGGTTGCGAGGCAACAAACTCAACGGCTTCTGGTGACGTCCCGACGTGGAGCAGCTTCGTTCACTGCGGCCTTTGCAGACACATCACAACGGGACTTGGCAGGCACATTCGTCGAGGTTGCTCCGCCCACAGCAGGCACGTCATGATCAGGAGCATCGAGACGTTTCTGCCCACAGCGGGCACATCACGATCTGGAGCTCCGAAGACCCAACTCCAATGGGCCTTCTGACGTTTGACGATAGCTGGCAACCACGGACACAAGTTGAAAATACTGGAGCAGGACTTCTGACACCTGTGGCAAGTCGGATCCCACAACACCGCAACAGGGTCTCAGAACGACGTGAAGGGACCTCCGTGACAAACTGGAACTCAAGCCACAACCAGAAGGAGATGACCAGGGGTGGCGCCAGGAATTCACAGTAGGGGAGTCTGGGGACCGGACAACTCGTTGCCACTAAAAAGAAGTGCAACACAGGTAGGTTGCTAACTTGCTTTATTCAGTCTGTCCTCCGCAGCTCCCCAGCAGCAACTGTTGATCTCCCCACATTCCATGTTCCACGCAGGGAACAGCAACGAGCAGAATGCTCTAGATCCCAACAGAAGTGTTTCCTCAATCTGTTTAAAAAAAATCTCTAAATACATTCTTATTCTGTTAATGTATTCTCTTCCACTTAGAGATGCTTTCCAAAGATTCTCCTGTGTTGTGTTACTCAGCATTCACAGTAATCATCTTTTCTATTAGCCATTTTTTTCTGAGCGCCAATATACCTTTAAGGTGAACGTGTATCCTAAAAGTAATAAACACGATAATAGTCCGGGAGTCTGACTATCATTTGATTACTGAAGTTACTTACTGCCTGCAAGCCCCTATAGCAAAGAGCAGTACCTGGGATAGATGTTGCACATTCAGTGCTGAAAGTACTGCAAAAATATGAATTTTACAAACTACAGAAAACATGATGTAGGAGATTTGCAAAATGCCCTTATGACACATATGCCTTCAATCGTTGAGCCATTTATGCATGAATACAATTCGCCTGATTCACAAAGGCAAATAGAAATACACATCACAAGCATTGGCTGTCTTACCGAGGACTGTCTCAAAATCATGAGCAAATTAATATTGACCTACGTTAATACCGAACCCAACAAATGGACTACTTCTAAACAGTGGTGTAATTTAACAAATCTCTAAAAAGGCCATTGCATCCCTATTGAAAAAAATCACTTTTAGAAGTACAGGAAAAATCTGACTTTTTCACTTTTCATATACCTCTTTGTCAATGTTTGTGACTAAAGTCCTAATCTCTGAGAGTCACATAAATGTGCACCCCATGCTTAACTTTAATGTTTTTAATAGTTTGCGTCTGAATTTAAAATGACTACATTATAACCATAAGTGCAACTTACACACTGAATAAACTACTTGAATGTACATGAAGTTTTATAAATTGACATCGTAATCAATTAAGACTTCAAACTGATGTGGACAATTCTCTTGCCTTTATGTTTTGTTATGCTATGCTACTTTTATTTCTGAAGCATTCATATGATACGTTTCTTAGTTCTGTCTCAGTAACACAATTCAAAATATACAGAAGTTAAAAATATGAAGAAAGGACTAGAAGGTGGCAGACTAAAACTATTGCATGAGCACCCAGGTTGTGAGGTATTTCATGGTATGATTTTGAGTAAGCTGTAAAATTCCAACATTGCAATATAGAACCAGAGAAAACCCTATAACCCTAAACAGTTCTGGCATTGGCTACATGGGGAAGTGCTTTGCTGGGCAGACCAAGGCAGAGGCCTTGCCCTAATTTGCCTGCATGATATTATGGTAACGTGCTCTGTCTGTAATGTTAATTGCTTTGGAGGGAAAAAACCTCTGCTTCAAACTGGGAGTGAGTGAGAGCGAAGGATAGGGGACACATGGTTGCACCCTAAGGGTCAGGTGAGCAGCTGCATCACCAAATACTGTATCAGTTGAAATCTTCGTAGATGTTTCACAGGGTCTCATGAAAGAAGCAATTGCTATACTCCAGCCTCAACTACACCAAGGAATTGCCAACTGGTACATGAGAGAGTAGAGACCGGGAAGAAGATTTTTATAAATTGAACCATTTAGGGGGACCCAACAAGTGTTTCTCATAATGTGGAATTGGAAATCAAAGATGCAAAGTAACTAGTATTTTATAGATATTAACAAACAGAATATCATTCAACTACATATCAAGTACTGTTTTATACAGAATCCATCATAAGAACAATGAAAGGGTGCTATACATATATAAGTATATATAATTAGGTAAAGTGGCTGTGCAGTGCTAAGTGTGTGATACAAGTCAAACACAAAACAAGAAGAATCATGTTGAGTACTTGGTACAATATGTTTAAAGGCATCTTTAAAATACTGTGTCCTAAGCTGTTTTTCCATGTATAATGTTCTGTAGCGAGAGTAGTTAAAAATTGTTAAATTCGTAGATGTTTCAACCATACTATTGAAGTGTATCCAACAGTTGCTCCTTCAGTACAAATGTCTAGGTTATTTAGGTAGCACTCTTCTTCTGAAATGATTAGATAATGTTTATAAATGTGTATACAGTACTAGTTAATTTGCATCCTCAGTTTCCAATGGAGAATGATGGGAAAACTTGCCAGAGTGCAGATTCAGTTAAACCAAATGCATTTCACTTACAGGGGTTTTCTGTGCGATTTCAGTGCCTTGGGGTAAATACTGAGTGGACATGCTTCCTTCACAGTACCTATTGGAACAGGAATGTCCACTGCATGGTGAACACTTGTGTACACCTCCCCTGAGTTCCTGACTACTGGTGAACCTGTTAACTTGACTTTTTTTGGGCTCTGTACATGCACTAATCTAGCATGTGTGCGGAGGCCTAGGCCTGTTTCTGGTATAGCGAGGACCAGACCGTCTTCTGTGTCCTGAAAGGGGTGCCCAACCACAGGCCCACATAGTAGGCTTAGGACTACTGCCTATGCCCTAGGTGTCACCTAAGGTGGTTGTAGCAGGTACTTAGTTTTTGTGAATCGTCAGTTCGATCAGACCTTTTTCCGTGTGTCAAGAGAAAGGACAGTATATTGACCCCCTCCTGTGAGGTTGAGTGCTTTTATGTGTAATAGGTGTGTGCCATTTCTGTTAGTAGGACTGTGTATTTTAGGAGTCTTGTGTACTGGGACATTTAAAGGTCATTGTGGATGGCCCATGGTTTAGCATGGTCCAAGTTGGATGGATGCTGCTGGTCAGACAGTAGAATTGTATTGCCTACATTCTTGTGGCTGGAGGTCCAGACATTGAAGTAAGGGAAAATGAAGACAAAGGCTGCCTTTAGAAATTCAATGAGGGCATTGTTGGCAAGGGCTGCTGATTAGTTCTTCTTGACCATTGCCATTTAGTAGATTGGGTGAGCAGTGGGGCTGCAGATTCTGTTGGCTACGGTGAATGAGTTTCTAGGCGGTACCTCCACTTTTGTCTGGCTGATTACTGCTTCAGGAATGCTGATGCAGAGATCTCACAAGTTTCTTCATTGCGTTGGATACTTTTGTTTGGAGCTAACACAATAGCTGCCTGCTGTGAGAGCCATCTCCTTGCACAAAAGCTGTGTCTGAGGAACATCCAGAAAATAACATTTAAAAGGCAACACAATTCGTATTGTGCGCTGCAACGTTCTACCTAACAAGGAGATAGGTCGGTGGCACAGTTACGTATGACTTCTTAAAAAAAAGATCACCATGCCTTTTCGTGTTCACCATCTATCATGCACTAGTCTCACAAGCAACCTCTGCACTGGTCGGGAGGAAAAGTGGAAGCAATCCGGGGTGCTGCATGAGTCAAGCACTGGCGCGCATATGCTCTGTGTTTATTTAACCCCAGGTGTGGTGGGGAAATATAGGCAAACCCCTCCATGTATGTATAACTTCAGTTAGGGAGGAGCTAGAACCATGATTCAAGCATTCATTTGAATAATAATTTAAAATTAAACTTAATGGACAATTCAGATTCTGTGCTCCTATTTTAGAAAACGCACTTTTAGAAAGTTGGTCATGGAAAACAAGAACAACCCAAATGTCTATCTTATCCTGGGTATTTAGTTATATGAAGAACATTGGTTCACACAGATCACATTCAAAAATAAAATATTTGTACAATTTTACTGGGAGCATTGATTGTGACAGATTATATATGCTCCAATTGTAAAATACGGTTTATTTACAGCATAAGCCAATTTTCTTTGCAGAAAGCATAAGTGTAAGGTGACCCCACTGCAAAATCCACAACCAAAGCTCAGTGAACAGTAGGGCAAGAGCATATAATTGCATGTTAGTATACAAACAACTGAGAAGTTCCTAATCCATTATAACAGGCCCACAATTGCCTGTGTTCATATGCATTATGGGATGCCATCATTTTGTATCAAAGTTCAATGGCGTTTCCAACCCACACTGAATCCAGGACATAAGTAAACCTGGGGGATAAATAGGACATTTGAGGCAGAAATTAGGACTGGATATGAAAGACAATCCTAGTATAAGTGAGCGAAGGAATATAATTTCCCTTCTGTGGCCCAGAGTGGTAGTAGGAACACCTGGGCAAGGCTGTAAGATACAGCATGCAAGGTGCAACTAGAATTAATCACCTCTGTGTGAATACAATTATACTCACAGCTACAATGACCTAGTAATAGTGATAGGAAAAAATACAACAAGAAGTATTCAGAATTTCACCTTTGCTCCATATATCACTAGGAAATGGAGTATGTTCTTATCTCTACAACATATAGAATAACTGCAATAATGTGCTATGAATGCACGGGAGATACGTTGCTCATTCAATTGTAAATAGTTACTATGAGGCAACTGGGACCAAGGATCATAAGGGTAAAGCCCGTGCCTAATGTCTCACAATGTGAAACGCTCATGCATTCGACTGATGGAGATCCACCATCACAGTCTAGCCGAAAGGGCTCTGGGACATGGACATTCCAATTTCAAAAATGGCAGCTTGTGAGAGCAAGGCCTGAAACGCATATTTGTTTCAGACAAGATACCGTTTTGGGATGGGAACGAAGCGCTTCTAGTATCTTGGGATGTGCTTGGTGACAGAGAGTATAATGGAGGAACCTCCCTTCAGAGGAGCTGATGATGTGAATTGTAGCAAATTCAGTTAAACATATAAATCAGTAGCGGTCCGTGGTAGGAGTGCCGGCCGGGCGGTGACATGGGGTGGGGGAGGGGCAGGGTGGGGGTAGTAAACCACGGATTACGGCCGAATACAGGTAGTAAACATTTAAATCATAAAACGAATTTCGTTAGAGCGCTGCATCGCCAAATGCGATGCAGTGCGCGCAACGAAATTCGCTTTATTGATTTAAATGTTTACTGAAATGGTTAGCTTTATGGGTGCAATTCCGATGCAATCTGAGGAACTCACTATACGGTAGGCCACCCTCAGATCAAGCAGATGGAAGCTGTGGTGCTTCAGAAGAGTTCTCCTTTCCCTGGGATTGTGGTACATAGGTTTAATAAATTTATTGTTTATAGGTATAGAAATGCAGTCATAGTCATTGTTGTAAGGGAACATGAGATTATTCTGGGTGTGGTTCTGATATTCAACAAGCATTTGTAGTCTCTCTTTGGAATCAGTCCAGATCATAAAGATACCGCCTATGTATCTCTTCCAGCATTTTATCGTTGCTTATATGGATTATTTCCTTTGAGTATGAATTTCACACCAATTATACTGATTTGGAACAAAAATACCTGCCATAGATGTCCCCCATCTAGGGTTCTGCCATGTTGGATTTAGGTAGAGAGGGAGATTGTGGGGCAGTTTACAATAAAGTACACTGGAAGTGCTGCAAAAATGATTAGGGTCAGCCCTGGGAACTTTTACCCTGTTGGCAAGGAGTTTCCCCCCACCCTCCGGCTAGCACTGGGTATACATGTGGCATCCCCAGTACCCTCCTAAGATCACTTCTGGACCTGTGAGAGAATAGAAGAGACCTGGACCTGCTCTCTGTGACCTTAGAGGAGCCTTGAAGACTGGACCTGCTCTTTCTCTTGTACCCAGGACACACAAGTGGACTCCAAGAGTCATAAGGCTCACCTCCTACAGTACAGGGACACAACAAGCTCCAAAATGCAATGTTCCTGCATTCCCAGTTGACCATTTCCAATTGGACTGCTCAGGACCCTGCTGCTGGCCTCTACTGGAGTGTGTCTTGCACCCCAAGTGCTGTCCCCAGGGTCCTGTACCCTTGGCTGGTGTCAGAGCGTACTCAAACATTTCCTGAAGCCTGGGACTTTTGGCAACTTTTGCTCAGAAAACTGAGAAATGTGACCAGGGCCAACCTGCCAATCTGATCCGACAAAGGTGCTGGGATCCAGGTTGCTCCCGCTACGTTCTTCTCCGCAGCAGCAAACCCGATCCAGCGGTACCTAGTGAAGGTGTCTGGCCTTGTGGAGCCTTCTTAGGCTGAAGCCTGCAACTTTGCCCCATTGGAAGAATCAGAGTTCCATAAAGGTTACTAGGGTTCGAAGGAAGAAATCTCCATTGGGTAAGGACCTTCTCTTGGTTGGAAATTAGAATTTCTCTAGCTTTCCTGCTAAAAGTCAGCTGCTTCCTTAAGAAGCAACAACCAGGCGAGGTGAAGACCCTCTTTGGCAACAGCCTTCTGTCTTTCCCCACTGAGGATTTTTGACTTGCATTCTAGCAACTAAGGGTTGGATTTAGATGTTGGTGGGACTCCTGTTGTCCCTCCATGGTGGACTTTACAAGTACTCCATCGAGCTGACGGATTCTCGCTTGCCGTATTTAGATGTGGGCTAGCTGATTTGGCTCTGCATTTTGCAAGCTCTTGTGAAACCAAGCATCCTTCAGTGCAGTCGACTGCAAGGAATATCCCAGTGCTGGGTTATAGAAGGTGGTTTTCCATGTTCTGTTATGTCCACGCTGACCGAGTGTTTTCTGTCGCATAAGCAAATTATCGCTGTCGACGCGGCAGACTCCTCTACTGGCTAACATTACTCCATCGTCAACAGGGTGGTGGGATTGCACGAAGCCGATTTAGATGTCATAGTTGTACTGGCATTGTCTAGCTGCTGCTTGCCGATGGAGGGATTTTGTCACTGGACGCGTTCATCATTGTAGTCTTCCTGTGACTTTTGGATGGATGCTAGCATCACACACTTGACATGTTTTGGCTAATTGTTTGCACCTGCATACTTCATTAAAAAAACAATGCATTTCAGAACATGATCCTTTGCCACTCCACTACAGCACAACATTGTTCCTGAGCCCTTTTTCAGGCAAGTCACATTTTTTTTTGCTTGTTCATTTTGTCTTTTTTTATTTATTATTGTAGGGGTTATTGCAATCATTTAAGTTCATCATTTAATAATGGCAGGGAGGAAAATCCACATTTTTTGAGGGAGAATTGTCAGTCATGGTGGATGAAATTATAAGAGTAGAGCCACAATTGTTTGGAGCCCAAGTACAAAATACAACTATAGCTCAGAAAAGGAAAATGTGGGCCAGAATAGTTGACACAGTGAATGCTGTAGCAAACAACCTGTGCACACAGGATGAAATAAGGAAGAGGTGGAATGATCTGCAGGGGAGGGTGTGTTCCCTGGCCTCAAAGTGTCACTTGGACACCCAGAGGACTGGTGGTGGTTCTTCTACCCCCCTACAACATTTTCCTTGGGAGCATAAGGTCTTGCAGATCCTACATCCTGAAGGCTTGACAGGAATCCCTGGTGGAGTGGAGACTGGTAAGATATACTTTTGAATGCGTCACTAAACCTAAATGTCATACATTTTTTAAACAAATAAAACCATATATAAATGTATTTCTTAAAATTATTTTTAGGTATTTTGTAGCAATATTGTTGTTTCTCTTGTTTTACTAATTGTTAATATTTGTTGTCAATAAGTGTTTTTCTTCATGTTTTATTTTTTGTTTTCGCCTTGTTTCTCTGTTTTAGAATCCATTTTGGTGTACTTAAGGTTGCAGGCTTCCATCTCCATTTAATTTCACATGATGTTATGGTGCATGCAAGTGTATTTTCACCTAAGAACATATTTTATATATGTTTTATATTGTAAATGTCTGTTCATTTTCACTGCATATATTTTACTAGGTATGTTCAACTTCCAATTTTGCAAGTGTTGGTAAAGTGTAATTGAAATGACTAGAAACACCATGACTCCTTGTTTTTGTTTTGTGAAAATAATATTGCAATGTTATTATGGTCATTCTCCCTTTTCTTTCATATTTTCACCTATGTAAAGTGTAATATATTTATCAATCTCTTTTATGCTATGTTTTAAAATGTCATTTTTTGTTTAATTTTGTATGTTGTCACTAGTTATTTTATTGAATTGATGTTTGATTCACAAATCAAAGTAGGTTGTCTAAAAAATGTAAATGTATGTTATGTTGTATGCTGTATATAAGTTGTTTTGATAAAAAATGTACTTTGCAATGTTTCTATGATGACTAATGCTATTTATCTTTCTAAGTTGATTAATATTCCGATTTTACTCTGGTAGGCCTTGGAATGGTTTATTTAGCATTTCACCTCTCTACTGTGTTGTGTTGAATGTTTGCTAAATTTTATGTATACTTCTTAATTTTTTTCCATTTCAGGACATCATTTTTACCTGCTTTTTAAAAGTAGTTTTGTGTGAAAATTAAACAGTTTTTGTAATTTATTACAATACTACTGAAAGGTATATTCATTATATTCATGTTTTCCTTTTAGGGTGCTTCATTTTTTGCTTCTAAATCTTTTATCCAGATGTTTACAATATTTGTTATTGTTATTTATAATAGGTCCAACACCTAGAGTAAGTGGACAGTCATCTGCCACTGAGGATACCTCTGCTCCAGACCAGGAACAAGTCTTCAGTGAGGAATTCATTCCCACAAGTCCAGATGATGAGGAGCAGGCTGGTCAATTTGGTCTGCCTGGGCAAGCTGCGCCAGTGAGTCTCACTCAGACCACACCTGCACCTGCCATCCCAACTGTTACCACAACTCAGCTTCTGGATACCTCCACTTCCTGTGTCCACAGGAACATCATCCCAATCTTGTGCCCCCCAGTCCTGGCTGCTATTGATCCAACACCACCACAACACCTCCAGTTTAGCCAGGAACCAGTGGGATGGGTCACACTGGGTCAAGGGTGCAGGGCAGTGGGGTTAGTGGTCATGGGAGGGAATCTATGGGCCAGCAGAGTGAGGCCACTTTGTTCATTGTTACCCAAGCCACCGTCAACCAGGTCTTGGGATCCCTTAATCAGTCCCAAGATATGATGGAGCAGGTCCTTACAGAGCTCCAGAAGATGAAGCAATTGCAGAGGGAGCACACTGTTCAGATGGAAAATCTAAACTCAAATTTGTGCTCCCTTACTGGGGTGCTGCAGGATTGTTTTACCCATATGTGCAGGGCTTTTCCAGCAAATCTTCCACTTTCTGTGGTCCAGCAACATCTGGTCCTACTACATCTGTCTCAGCGACAAAGTGAGTCCCTGCCACAAGAGGAAACCCCTGCACCCACCTCAGTCCCTGCAATGGTGGATCCAGCAGTCCCCCCTCAGCAGGGGACGTTCATCTGGATCACCAAGAAAGGATGGCAAGACCACCACCACCACTAGCAAGAGACACAGAACCTAATGCCCTCCAGTGTATTACTACCATCCACTCTGTGGACTATTTTCTGGACACATTGACCTTATTGATGCCAGTTGTATGTTGTATATTGACTTTCAAACAATTTGGGCTCTTTCATAGTTTCATTCCACATGATTGACTTTTTGTTCGTTTTTTTCGTTCCCATCCTGTTTTAGTATAAAATCCTCCAAAACATTAATTTTAAGACTGGTGTTATATTTCTTTTCTCTATTTGTTCATTTGTTTGTTCCATCATACATTTTACAAAGTTAAAATTAAAATGATTGTTAATTCATAAATAAATTCTATGTAGGTAGTGTTTTTCAGACTTTTATGGTGTCCAGACCTTGACACCATAGAAGAACGGGATATGATAAAAAAAAAAATCAGATTAAATTGGTTGATTTATTTCATCAGCTGGAGCCAGATCTTCTGCCTCACAATAGGAATTCCACATCAATAACACCAAGAGTCACAACAATGGCAGTACTCCCTTTGTGGCCAAAGGATCCTTCCAATACATTGTTGCAGTATTTGGTGGAATGTCACTACCAACTTTAAGTAGTGTGCTACACAAAGTTTTTTCTTCAATGATGAGACACATCACAGCTTCATACAGTTAACACAAAATGTGGATTTTGCCTATGTGAAGGGTGATTTGTATGCTTTGGATGGCTTGACCCCCAGTGATGGCCTGTATACTTGCATTGCCCTATCCCCAGCTTCATGAGCAGTTGAGAGCCTGACAGCAGCATCAAGGGGGTAAGCTATTTTTTGGGTCCTACATTTTAAATAACTATGTTTTGTTAAAGCAACAAATTATGGCATCAACATAAAGGTTGGCACATGTCCAGCGCATATGAAGAATTCTTGAAGTTGTACATTTTGCACAAAGTGTATGATATATTTTGTATTTTAATTTGTGGAAAATTATACCAATATATTTCTGATCACTACCAAAGGACACATGGTATGCCTAAACAAATTATACAGGAGTTTATTTGTTATTATGAGGGACAGTTGTACCAAACAGGCCAACATTTTTTATTGTTTCAGGTGTGATGTTCCATCACAGTTGTGAAGGATATTACGTTAGCCCTGTTACAGGTGACATAGCATAAAATGCACTTATGATACAGTGGATGTTCCATACACCACAATTGTGTGTTAGTATTATAAACAAACAAAAGTGAGCCAAAAAGACTAGAAACATGGTTAAATGGCTACATTTTTGATGAAAAACATATTACATATATGTTTTTAATAAAAAATACAATTTAATTTAAGTTAAAAGTGACAGATTTGCATGATGCCTTACTCCTTCACAAATGTTCATGTAAGCCAGCCTGTTTTGTGAAAAATGAATTTGATAGTTATACATTTGCTAAGTCACAGACAGGAATGTGAACAAATTGGTGACAGTGTAAAACCTACTCAAAAACATTATTTTTATGTCTTTTATTATGTCCAGATGATAAATCAATAACCAAAAATAGATTCCTTAAAGGGACTTTTGCAAATGGAATGTTCTGTCACATATATGTTGGAAAACTCAATGTAAGACACTAAACATTTTACTCATTAGGAAATTTTAGAAATGCATCCAGGTTTAATCTTTTCCATTTTGCAATGTGTATTTTTTTAAATATTTTAAAAATATATATGAATCACTGTATTCACTGTAATGTTGTACCAATTTTTGACTAAAATCAAAGGCAGAATATTTTAATTTAATTTGAAACTACCAAAAAAACATTTTGGAATTTCTTCAACAGTAAATACATAGGGCGTGATACAATAATAAGCAACTTAGGTGCTGAATCCATAAAATTAATTTTAACATTTGAAAAACGTAAGTTACTTGCAGTAAGTTTTACCATTGTGAAATGCCCAAACAAATGAACCCTGCTTTCACTTTATACAAATATTGACACACATTGATTCATATTTGAATTTTTTTAAATAAAAAAACAGCTTTTTTTGCCTTGTATTCAAAACAATAATTCAGAACCATTCAGAGATGTTAAACAGTTCCGGGAGAGAATTGAAAATGGTTAAGAGAAATGATCAAAAATAATATTTAAGCAATAATGGGAAATTACAAAACTGTGACCAAATTGTTGCTGAAGATGTTCCCTACATGTAGGATATAATGTTAAAAATAAACCAAAGTTTAAAAGCCTTGAAGCAGGTGAAATATGAAAATCTGGAAAATGTTTCAAAGCATTGTCCATCTCATGTATTACTCTGCTCGGAGTGGGGTTGCGCTAATGGCATGGGATAGCAAATGAGGAGCTCTACGTCACAGGACGGAGTCGTTGCTGGCTGTTGCCAACTATCCAGAAGGATAGCGTTTGCCTTAACATCGGTTTTGTGCATGGGCCGAACACGGATGCCCCACGGGTTCTTGATTTTTTGTTGACTGAGCTGCATCTCTGGTCACCACCCTATATTCAATGTGTCGATTTTAATGCGGTGGTATGCCCTAATTGAGACTTTGCATCTCAGTCTTTGACCTCCAATCAGGTCCAAGATGGCTCTGCTCATGGGGGGAAGCACCGACTCAGCCCCCCCTGAATCGGTGCACCAGCTAATTCCCTCATATGCCTTAGTCGACCTTCCGGTGGTTTGGGATACCCTCAAGTCTTCATGTCGGGGAAAGACTCTCCAATTTGCTTATTGCCAGCAGAAGAGGGCAATGACGGAGGATATGGCGGGTTGCCAAACTCTTAATTCTTTAAAAATGTGGGCTATATCATCATTGCAAAGGACGGGCCCCGGATGAGAGGCTACTGGAGCAATCTATCACCCCACGGGCCTTCCTCAGAAAATGAATCTGCGATCTGGCGGTTAAAAAGGGACGAGCCAGGCAAATGATCAGCTTTGAAAATAGTGAAGAAATGGGGCAAATTCTCTCCTTTTGCGTAAGAGATGGCTCTAGTTCAAATACCATCCAGCAGATTAGGGGGAGAAAATCGGGAGCTCGTGGGTGACCCAATGGCTATCAGAGACGTTTTCCATCTGTTCTACCAAGATCTCTGTTGAGACGATTGCTCCTCTTCTGCTGAAGATATTCTCTGATTTGTGAGGCGGTACCTCCATCATAAGGTGAGCCGTATTCAGGGGCAAAAATAAAAGCCCCCATAACCCTCTGGGAGATGGAAAATGCCATCAGCTCCCTTGCCAAAGGGAAAGCCTCTGATCCCGCTCGGATTCCATTGGAGTTTTACGCCATCTTCTTGCAGACTCTGGCCACAGTGCTCAGGGATCTGTTTAACTCCTTCGACTCGTCTGATGGGGTCCCCGAGTCTGGGGGGGGAGACCAATATTGTCATCTTCTCAAAAAAGGGGAAAGATTCCACATCTTGCAGATCATTTCATCCAATCTCCTTAATCAATGCTGACTCTAGGATTTATACACAAGTGCTTGCTAATCGACTGTCCATAATCATCTCGGAGCTGGTGAATGTAAACCAGCATGGCTTTATTCCAGGTCGTGACACAACATCTCATGTCAATATGGCAATTATGGCTCTGGAGACAGCCTCCTCCAATGGGAGGCTGGTTGGCATGATACTTCTAGATGGCGAGAAGGCATTTGACTGGGTCTCCTGTCCCTTCCTCTGGGGGGTCATGGAGACCACGAGTCTAGACTCTGTTTTTGTCTCCAGAATCCGCCGTCTTTAACCCAGTCTTGAAGCAAGGATCCCTTGCTCGGGCTCGCTCTCAGACTCCATTACCATCTCTCGAGGCACTAGGCAGGGGTGCCCTCTCTCTCCCCAGCTCTTTGCTTTATATATAGAGCCCTTCATCCAATCTTCTATACAGTCAGAAGAGATCAAGGCCCTGAGAATACATTGGAACAAAGTTAAAATTCTAGATTATGCTGACAGTGTGGCAGCACTTGCCTCCACAATGTTTAGTGGCCTACGTGCAGTAGTGGCTGTGACTCAAACATTCGGGAAAGTTTCTGACTATAAGCTAAATTCAGTTAAAGCTCAGGTCCTGTCTAATGTTACTCATCCTGGTCTGGGTGAAAGATGGGTACTGTTGGTGGGGTATCTAGGGGTTACCCAATTTGTCCACATTGCAGAGATAGTGAAGAAGCCTACGGGAAGCTTTATCAACATTCAGCTAAGTCTTTACTAAATGGAATCATCTTCATTTGGGTCTGATCGGCCACTGTAATCTTATTAAGATGATAATTCTCCTGTTGCATCTTTTATCTCTTCCACTGTATTCTGCTCTTTCTTCCGGTGGCCTTTTTTTTTTTTTTTTTTTTTTACAAAGATCGAGGCTTAATGGCAGAGGTTTATATGGTGCTATAGGATACCTGTCTGTAAGATTTAGTTCTTGCAACAGCCTCAGGAGGCTGGTGGGCTTTCATTTCCAGTTTTGTGTTTTTATTATCTAGCTTCACTTTTTTCACAACTTTGTTTGGTTTTGGGGTGGGGGATTTGGGAGCAAGGGAATATGTTTACTAATTTTCTGCCGCTGGATGAATCAATTGCCCCGGGGTCAGTATTGTGGACAAACTATATTTTAGGAGAACTCAATTTAAGGCTTTAAAAGTCTTTCACCATATTTGGGGTTCTCTCAAGTGCATATTCTCTGCTACTACCCCTGTTAACCTGCTCACATATCTAGGCTATAATCCTAATTTACCCTCGCTTTCAGGAGAACAGGGAGAAGGCCAATCTCTTTATTTTACATCAATTGTTTGAGGGAGATGTTTTTCTCTCTGAGAATTTGCAGCAACAGTTCTTTCTTCCTTATACCTGTTTTTATAGTTATCTCTAGTTACAACATTTTACTTCTAGTTACAAGGAAGACGAGATAGGGTGTTCTGATAACTCCTTATTGGAGCTCATCTCCAATGACGAGAAATATTGGGCTGGTCTCTAATCTAATTTATTTCTCCTCTCAGGATCACCTGGTTGACCCATTTCAGCCAAGAGCTACTTAGTGGACTCAACTACCTAATACAGTCGTAACTGCTGACAACTTGCGTCGAAGAAATGTCTTGGCTCAATCGGCACTGAATGTGTTGCGCATTAAGGTGCGTCATTTCAAAAGTATCAATGATCTATACTATACTCCTCATCACCTCTTTGTACTGTAAATGCTATTGGAGGACTGTTGTTTCTGCTGTGGGCTTGAGGAGGCCAATGCGGTTCATGTTTTTGCATCCTGTCCTATGCTGCGTTTGTTCTGCTAATTTGGTTTTGGAAAGGTACATGGCATATCTAATGTTCTGGTCACAACTGACTCAAAGTTGATTATGTTTGGACACTCACCGGTTGTCCCTCATTTAGAGGGTTTATATTTTGTTTCAATTCCTCTGGCCAGACTCATTCTGGCTCGTTTTCGGCAGCTGGTGCCCAGGACAAAGGGGTCTAAGTCCATTCCTCCACCACGTTGCTCCCCTCCACTTCTAGTCTATTTTACTTTGATTTATGCACAATGAATCTCTATCTGAGTCATTGCTTTGTTTGGCTGCTCTCTAGGGCATATCTTACTCTATGTTTAGGCCCTGCTCTAATTTTCTGTCGGATATGTAATCTATGTAGTTCCATCTCTCTGATCTCTGGTTTTGTGTTTCTCTATATGCAAGTAAAAATCATTAAAAAAAGAAAAAAAATCATAAGTTATATTTACACAGATACAATAACACTGTATGTCTTTACTGCGTCTTCAGGAGCAGGCGAAGGGGACATTGGCCAAGAAAGCGGAGAAGCAGCTGGCCACTGTGTTTTGGGTGGTGAAACATCTGACACCAATGGACACAGTGGCATGGATGGTGAGGGGACTGGAACGGAGGCCACCACCTCATCTTCATCATCATCATCATCATCTTCGGAGGCCTCCACAAGTGACTAGTCCCTAGTGGTGGTGGACCCTACAGGAACTGTACCAACCTCATCCTTGTTCACCACCCAGAGACCCATCCCCCCAGTTTGCCAAACTTGCCCCCTAAAAAGGCTGGGGTCTCCTTTGCCACAGGCACCTCACCCCCTGCCCCCCCAGCTGCACTGAATGCGGAGGATATTGACCTCTTATGCAGCATCTCTGTAGACCAGACTGGGATAGTGAATGGCATCCAGGGCCCTAGCTGCCAGATGCAACAAACGGTTGTATGTCTCAATGCCATTCACAGCTCAATGTCTGACAGACGGAGATTGCTTGCAAAAATAGCCACCTCACTCACCTCACCCTAGCCTTCCAACCAGCCCAACCTTCTGCCACAACTCTGGTCCCTTCCTCAACATAAATACCAACTCTCACCCCAAGCACACTCCCTTCTTTGCAGGCACTCACTCTAATAGACACAATCAGCACAATCACACACACACACACACACACACAGAAACACAAACATTCACACACTATTGACACTACACCCCACAGGCACTACAGCCACCACCACACACACAGCCATCACCATACCCACAACCAGTACAACCACCACCACCACCACCACAGCCACAAGCACCACAACCACCACCACATCCACAACCACCACCACACCCACAACTACCACCATACCCACAAGCACCACAACCACTAGCACACTCAACCACCATCAAACCCACATGCACCACAACCACCAGCACACCCACAAGCACAACAACCACCATCACACCCACAAGCCCCACAACCACACAAACCACCTTAGCAGCACACTCATTCAAACCAACACACTCCAACAAAAGCACACATACACACAAAACAACACAAACCAAACACCCCCCCCAAATACCAAACACCAGCCAAACCACACACATCCAAACATTGACCAGACCCACATGCAGCAGACAAACATACAGATAGATGCACATCACCCACTCCAGCTCCTTCTACCTCGAAATTCCAATGCTCTCCCACCCCTCCTACCCATGATCCTCCTCCCAAATTAACATCTTACCTGTCCTTAACCCCTGTCAAACCGAAACTCACCTCTCCCAAGATAGATCCTTGAGGGGCCTGCTCTGTGCCCAAGAGATGCCCCTTCCTGAGGAGGTTACCCTTTGCCAGTATATATGGGAGGCAGGTTTATAAAACAACCACAGCCTGTTGTCATAGGAAAGCTTTTTGTTCTCCTTTTATGTTTTTAATTGAATAAAATATTTATGTGAGAAGTATCTAATTTATTATTAAAATATTTACATTTTACACATTTTGTCCTAAAAAATGTTTTTATTTACAATTCTTTGATTTATAATAATGTTAATGATGAAATTGTGAATTGCATATATTTACTTACAATTATGAGAGGAAGTACAGCAGTTTTTTTAAATGTCTTATTTGCAAAGTCCACCCACTACAGAAAAAGATTGTGATGGACATAAACATTTTGGTGCAAGCATTCATCAAGATAATGGACACTTACACCAAAAACAATTTTTGCTTTGAGGTGTTAATACAGGTGTGTTTATTTAAACTTAATAAGCAAATAAATAAACACATGAGCATTACACCTTACAAAAAATAAAATAATGTAAATTTAATCAAATACAGAAAATGCACTAGACAAGGAGAAATGCTACATAAATAAATAAAATGATTTCAGTTTAGAACTAACATTGATTTTACATGTATTAAAAAAAAAGCTTTACCTTGCCTAGTGCAATTACTAAATAATATTACATTTCAATTATTAAAAGAATGTGTAATGCATGTGTTTATAATTTGATAGTTTACGAAATATTAGGAAACACACCTGTATGAACATATTATGAATTTAGTTTAATGTCATCTTTTGTGTAAGTGTCCATTATCATGAAGGAACCTTGCACCAAATTTGACAATAATAAAGTTAATTTAATACAGGTGGGCTTCTTTAAATGTCTTAAACGACAGCATTACACACATATGCATTACACATTGGAAAATTATTGCTTATAAGAGAGATTTCAAAATGCACAAGTCCAGAGCAGTGCAAATAGACAATTCAAATGAAAACCAGTAAAAAAGAAGCATACCTTCGATTCTAGCGACAACAGGGTGGATTTGCTTATTGGTCAAGTAGCAGCAGCAAAGTAAGGACTTGGACGATTGGGTTCATGTTGGAAACGGAAGTGGAAAAAGAAAAAAAGGTAAGTTTTTACCTTGTATATCTTCGACACTGCCAACTCCGATGAGGAGGTTTACCTGCCACAGTTAAGTCGACAGGAAGGCATATTGAGATTGGCCCAGTGGAAATATTGGCTGGACTCCGACAGCTGCTTTTGCTTATGGCGCTGTCGAAGTGGGAGGAAAATTCTGATGGAGACTGTGGCACTCCGACGGATTATCATCCATAGATCCACCAGCATTTAAATTGAGTCGGCGGACTGCTTAGTAGGCAAGCAGAGAAACCGACGGAACAGCAACAGCGGGACCGGATATGTCAGGATCTAAATCCGGCCCTATGTGTGAAGGCAAAACCGTTCACCGGGATGAACCTGATCCCTATATCTGATCTGCACTCTATCACAGTTGGCCTAATCTTACGACTTTGTTCTTGTCAAGAGCAACAAGATGACCACGGTTGGCAGCTAATGCTTTTTGATGCCATTTTGAACTTTAACTTTAAAAATTAATATCTCTGGTTGTACTGATTTTATTTTTGTCATTTGGTGTAATTTTATCTAAATTGGCCTTGGCATTTTCTTGTGTTGTGGCTCACCCTGACAAGGATTGTGTTTTGAGGTGGGTTCTCACACCCTCAGCTAATACTCCAATCTTTTACACTACCTTTCCTCCCACATCCTTGTTGGTAATTTTCTTTCCCTACTTAACTCCTCATGCTTCTGTTTTGTTTTCTTTTTACAGGAGTGCCAAAGATGTAGCTTTTTGTTTCCAATTATGCTTTTTTCCTGCATTAATATTTCCTTCTGCCCACCACCAATTCCTCCTCAGCTTCATAATGCACCCACAATGTACTCCTTCACTCCCTCTGCTTTTGTTCGTATCCACCAGGTCTTTTCCATCCCAAATCCGTTTTGTTTAGTTAGCATGTCTTCTTTTCCCATCTTTCCCTTCTGTGCTCGTCTTTTTCTGTTTCTTTATGGGTTTCGGTAGGCACAGGAAAAAATCTACTCTGATTCACATTTTTTGTCCCTTTACCTTCTTTCCTTATTTTTTTAAGTTATTATTCTTGTAGGAAGGTGGAATCTGACTATATGGTTGCCCCCACTTTTTTATGGTGTTTTGCTGGTTTATGACTTAGTTGGACTGGGATCCTGCTATTCAGGGCCCCAGTCTATCTGCTTTCTCTGTAAAAGGTTTCCATGTGCCTTAGGCACATCTCTGATTGGAATCTGGAGTGCCCTTCTAAGTCCCTAGTATATGGTATACTATGTACCAAGGGCATAGGTACCTCAGAGGCCTACCAGGGGCTGCAGCATGTATTATGCCACCCCTGGAAGGACATCCAAACTGACACCACAGGTCTGCTACTGCAGCCTGGGTAAGGTGGTGCATGCACCCCTTACTGTGATATAGGTTACCTATATCACTAAATACATACACACATATAAACCTATAAGACACTCCTAAGGCAGGCCTTATCAATCCTGAAGGCAGAGTGCATGGTTCCTATGTGAGAGGGTGCCCCTGCATGAGCAGGGCCCCACTGCAGCGTTCGGAGACCCTTCTCTGATGCTGTTTGTAGTGCAGCCTGACCATATACTCTTAAGCGCATTATAACCTCGCGTTAAATGCTAACTTTGGAATGGCTGCACCTAAACATGTCGTGTTTGGTGTCAAACATCTTGGAATACTACCCCCCGCCAATTCTGGTGGCGGGGGTAGCATTCCACCCTTCTAGAGGGAAAGACATGTTAACTCTGGCTAGCCCGGTAACTTCTTTCTAAAGCCCTGGCATCACAAAATGGATGCTGCTGCCACAGACACGAGTCTGGCCTCCTGCTGCTGGACAAAACTCCGGCAGGGGAGGCCTGGACAATAGGTTTCCTGCCCCAGGGAGGTGTGACCACCTCCCCAGACAGGATAATGTGTATTGGGGCTGGGCGGGAGCACTTTCGGGTGCTTTGAAGTCCTGCACTGGGGGCACACTTGGTGTCCCTGTGCATACCCCAGTTCAAACCGGATCAGGGGCTTGCAGCCCCTGCTTTGGCGCGAACTGGACAAAGGGAAAGGGGTGTAGCCACCCCTCTGCCCTGACCCACCCATAGGTGGGGCCACAGAGTAGTCCAACCCCTAAACTTGGTATAAGTATAGGAACCCAGTCCTTAGATTTTTAGATTATCCCTGGACGAAACTCTGAAACAGAATCCTGGACCTTCGACGCTCTACTCAAGATTAGAGGACAGAAGAATCTCCCTTGGGGTCAAGGAGTGACTCCCCTGCTTGGCAGGCACCAAAGATGCATCTGTCCAGTCTGCATTTCTGAAGCTCCCGTCGGACGCCGAAGTCTTCGCATCACCAGAGGTAGATTCTCAGACTTCCCCGAGGCTACCCTGAGTCCCCAGCAAAGCTGAGGCCCGTAGCTATCGTGGGTAACGTGAGACCATGACCCCTGGACACCAAGCACATTTGCAAGTGCATCCTCTTCTGGGTCTCCCACGAAGTCGTGCTTTGGGCTCCGAGTAGCCCTAGCCTCCAGCACCAACTGCACCGAAGATCACTGGCCTCCACTCCACGAGTGTCCTGTGAGCCAGATCCACGTGCGACGTCTCGAGGCTCCTTCGCGGTCGCTAGCCCGTTGGCTAGTAGCCCTTCACGAAGGCCAATCTTTTTCTTCTTGGGCATCCTGGTTGCTCCAGGCCTGCCCTCACTTACCCTTGCTGGGTGAGTTCCCCAGACCTTGCTGGTCTGCACCATCGACGATCTTCATCTTCATCGAGACTTGCCGTTGCCAAGGCTTGTTTGGTCCAATCCGGTCGCCAACACCTCAGCACTCGACAAACATTGTGTACCAGCCCGAATCCTGCTCCTGGTTGCCGACAACGTCTCCTGGACCTCGTGGCTGAAGAGTCAAGACGACCGTCAATGCACCTGAAGCACTCAACATCGGTGGGCATTTGTCCATCGCCTTCCTGGTCACTGGCTAGTGACCCAGACTCTGTCCCCTCTGCTTTCAGGTTCTTCAGATCTCCGATCCACTCTTGGATCCACCCGGACACTTTCCACTTGGTCGCCAGCAGCACTTTGCAGCAGATCGCCATTCAAATCGACGACGAAACCCGACCCCGAAAGGCACCTATGCACCCGGCTTCCCTGGGTGAGGTAACACGAGTACTCCGGTGCTCCCGTGGGTAGAGACTCTAGAATGACCTAGTTCTCAAAGGGTTTGCTCCAAGTCCTCCTTTAAGTGTCCCTTTTCTTTAATTTCCTGATCGCGACTTTCTCCATAGAAGTTAACGGCGTATCGCGGTTGTGTATTTACACTGCACGCGTCCCCCGTGGGTCCCCTGTGTCACTACCTTGGGTGGTTCCTTGTGGTCCAAGCACTTCTAGAGGCTCTAGGCCTAGTGTCTAGTTCAGTCGTGGTTCTTATACCACTTTATTGGTATATGGTTTGGTACGCCCCTAGGGCCCAAACGTGTATTTGTGCTATTACTGTGTTTAAATAACTTATAACTTGTGTATTTCGAACTCTAGCCTCATAAAGAGACTAGAGGGGTGTGTTTAGCAATAAATACATATATTTTGAATATATACCTGGTGTGGTGCTCTTTCATTTGATCACTCAAGAGATTATAGACTGGTAAAACAAGCTGCTTTACATTCCTTCAAGACTTAGCCTGATGGCTGCTCTCCATAGCTACCACTAGGATAGCTTTCAATAAGGTTGTCTTTAACCTATCTCCAATAAGGGGTTGTTTGGACTGGTGCAAGGTGCCCACTATAATTAGTGGACAGCATATGCCAGGCCAACTTCTCACAATTCTTACAATTATGTTTTGTGCATACTGGATCTAGGATTCTTGCCTTGGTCTGGTACATTTTCTTTCTTATGCAGATCTGCTGTAACTGACCGTTAAGGTCAGTGTCTCCTTCCAAATTCAAAAGGTATGGTCAAACAAGCTGAGACAGTTTCCCTTCTCAGTAAATTGCTTTTGAGGACAGCTCCTAGACTGTATTGCAGAGCTTATTGCCTACATACAGATGACCAGATATACCCTCCTGAAAACAATGAAGGGAAAATAGGTTCTGGATAGTGCAGCATTCATCCTTTATCTTGCATTTACCTTAATCTCACATAAATAAATGTTTGCAAATAGTTGTGGTTATACTGTTCAATAGATGCACTGCTAGTGTCTACAAGACCCTGTGCGCACAATGCTTGCAAACACCCTAAACACACACATACAAATCTAAATACGAGTCATGGTTTGTCCAAGACCCAGGATATACCCAAACAGAGACCAGAACTCAGATCCCTTGCAGCTGATGCACTCTAAAATGATAATAAACAGCCACCAGCCAGAGTTGGTGCAAAATGGGATGTGGGCACATACCCCTTTTATAGAATGTAGGGATCAATGAAGGATCTCTCTTCTCTAGACATCATAATGGGGTGTCCATTAGAAGCATCAATGTGTAATTTGAACAGTTCTTCAGTGTTTGATGTCCCAGAACCTGTTGGCCAAAATTGAAAATACTGGAGAACTTCCAAGGGAAATGGAAAATAATGTGGATGGCAGGTTGTGAGGTGTTTCTTCATAGAGCATGACAATCTATGTTTTAGGGTTATTCCTGAGCAATTACATTTGTTTTTGATTTTAATAGTATTTTGTGGTATAGTGCAGTTGAAACTGTGTCCAATATTACTTCAATGGCTTGATGCTGTAATATATTCCTGTGGCTATTATTCACGTGCCTGTGGGACTTGGCCGTTTTGGCTAAAGTTCCCTAAACTTTTTGCTTTTCCCCTAGACCTTTCTTCTGACATTGTGTTGCCAACTTAGATGCTTTGGACACTTTGCCACTGCTAAACAGTGTCAAAGTGCAAGTGTTCCCTGTATAAAGTGTAATAGTAATTGGCTGTCCATGATTGGTATGTTTGCCTTACTAGTAAATTCCCTAGTAAAGTGCACTATGTGTGCCAGGGCTGGTAATGCAAATGCTACTAGTGGGCCTGCAGCACTATTTGTGCCACCCACACAAGTAGCTTTGAAAAGGGAACTCAGGCCTGTCACTGCAGTGCCTGCGTGCAGTTTGCTAACTGCCATGTTGTTGCTCTGGCAAGTGCACCCACTTGCCAGAACTTACCCTTCCCTTTCTATGCACATCAGACACCCCTATGGTAGGCCCAAGGTACCCCCTGGGCAGGGTGCAGTGCATGTGAAAGGTAGGACATGTACTAAGGTGTGTACCATGTCCTGACAGTGAAATAATCTCCATTTCGTTTTTCACTGTTGAAAGGCCATCTTGCCCATACGACAGAATGGGGAGGCTGTGTAATATGTTTTCCAGCCTATCTTCCCAGAGGCTTAAGATGGAGAGGTGACGTTTAGCATGCCTGAACTCACAGTGTAATAACACATCTTTTTTATGAAGGTGGTTTTTGCATTGTGCGTTTAGAAGCCACTCTTTTAGTGGCTGAATTTTTGTGCTCTAACATTTCTGTGTGTCTGTGCCTGGTTGTGGATTGACTGTCTGGATTTCAAAGTGATATTGTTAATGTTAATGTTAATTGATTTTTATATAGCGATAATCACCGGCAGGTCTCTAAGCGCTTGAGAGAGAGTTGCCAGAGGTCGTTAACGGTTGCATGGCCGCATAGTGGGCCAGTTAAGCCGTGTCTAAGGCCTCCTTGAACAGAAGCGTCTTAAGCTGTTTCCTGAATGGGAGGAGTGCCGGTTCCTTGCGCAGGTAATCGGGCAGTTGGTTCCAAAGTTGTGGGAGCAAGTTGGAGAATTCTCGACCCCGTTGGATGCAGTATTGTATCCTGGAATGGCCAGGTGGCAGGTCTCGGACGACCGCAGTGTGCGGCCCGGAGCATAGTTCTTCAGGCGTTCTTTAATATAGGCCGGGGCTTTGCCGTGGATTGCTTTATCGGCGATACAAAGGCCCTTAAATTTAGCTCTCTGTTTGATTGGAAGCCAGTGCAATTTGCGCAGCAGAGGGGAGGCATGGGACCGTCTTTGCAACCTAAAGATCAATCTGGCTGCGTCGTTCAGCACCACCTGTAGTTTATTAGTCAACTTCTGAGGGAGGCCTATATATAGGGCATTGCCGTAATCCAATCTTGAGACAATTGTGGCTGATACGATCATTTGCAGCGAGGCAGTTGAAAGGAGGGGGACAAGTTTCCGTAGCTGTCTCATAAGCCCTATGCAGGTTCCGACCACTGTGGTGACTTGGTTGGCCATGGAGAGCTTTGAATAAATTTTTATGCCGAGGCTTTTTACGGCATGTACTGGTTTGGGGGTGGCAACCAGCTCTTGGGGCCAGAAACTGTCGCTCCAGGGGTTGTCTTTCGTGGGGATGACAAGTACTTCCGTTTTATCAGGATTGATTTTCAGTGAGTTGGCAGTCATCCAGTTTACCGTGAATCTAAGGATTTTTTGTGCCACGACCTGGGCATAGCTGGAATTGTCTATCTGGAAAATGAGCTGGGTGTCGTCTGCGTAGTTAAAAACTCGGCAGTCCATGTGGGCTAGGGCTGTCACCAGAGGCTGGAGGTAGATGTTAAAGAGGATCTAGGGAATGTCTTGACCCAGGGGAGGAGGTGAGACAGCAACAGGCTGACCTGCATCTGGAGTGTAGGGGGAGGAGTAGCCCCTAGAGGTGAAGAGGCCTGGGATGCACCCAAAAACCAATGGCTCCAGCCCCTGCTGAGTGATTGAGGATCCAGACCCCCACTATCAAAGGAATAGAGGTGTCACTGGCAGGGAGGCACCCAGAATTGATTTGAACAGGGGTCAGTGCCCCCTGAACACAAAGACTTCAAAGCCATTGAGGGGTATCACTATGAGAGCTGAAGCCCCTGAACTATGGAGAATGGCTTGATCAAGATGGAACAAGACTGGTGGCTACTTCGTGGTCAAGAGGAACCTTTGCCAAGGAAGAAACAACTGAAGAGACTGAAGGATAGGACTGATCCTTGCTGTGTGTTCTGGGGCTGGCCTGCAGTTTGCTGTTTTTACCAAGGAGAGGCTAAAGGGACTTTGCTGTGTGCTGTGTCCCCCTGCTTGAAAGGACTTTGCTGTGTGCTGTGTCCTAAAGTAACTTATCCCCAAGGGCCCGAGCTGAGCTGGTTCCCTGTTGCGGAAACTCAGGAACACAAAAGTTTCCAGGAGAGTCTCAGCGACGCTGTGTGCGTGTGCTTGTTGCAGCCTGAACCTTTTGTGAGGTTTGTCCAGTTTTCGTGTACACCGGAATCCAAGTGAGTCTCATCGCTGTGTGCGTGTGCTTTGTGCAGCGTGAGACCTTCGTGAGGATTGCCTTGTTATCGTGCACACCCGGAATCAAGTGAGTCTCATCGACGCTGTGTGCGTGTGCTTTGTGCAGCGTGAGACCTTCGTGAGGATTGCCTTGTTATCATGCACCCGGAGTCCAAGTGAGTCTCATCGACGCTGTGTGCGTGTGCTTTGTGCAGCGTGAGACCTTCGTGAGGATTGCCTTGTTAACGTGCACCCGGAGTTAAAGTGAATCGCAGCGACGCTGTGCGTGTGTTCTTCGTGCAGCCTGAGACCGTCATGTGGAGTGCCCGGTGATCGTGCACCCGAAGCTCAAGGGAGTCTCAGCGATGCTGTGTGCGTGTGCCCTGTGGCAGCCTCAGATCTTCGTAGCATTAGCGGCCCAGACCGGCAGCCTCGGAGGAGCTGAGCCGCCGGCCCGAGCCCGCCGTTGCCCATTCACAAAGATTGCATCTGAGGCCCAAGTTGTTGGAAGAGGAGAGGAGAGTGGGTTCGCGCCCCCCAGGTAACGTGTGTCGACTCCTGCGGCTGGGTGCGGGCTCGGAGGGAGATGCTCTCGGCCTCTCTCTCATTTCAGCAGCGCGAGCCTCTGCTTCGGCTCATATCGCGGCCCATGTTGCCAAGGGAGTGGCAGTACCCGGGCCGGAGTGCGGAGCTGCACTTTTTGTTACACCATACCCGTGTTGGGGGCAACTGTTGACAGAGGCTGACTGCGAGTCAGACGGAGTGGCGGAGAGACCGCCTAAGGCACCGTGATCGGTGCCGGATTGTATTACGCATTAGCTGATTTCTGAATAACGAACGACCTGATTGTCGTATGACGCATTGCATTGTTTCTGCATAACGAACTACCTGATTAGCTTATTACGCATTGCATTGTTCCTGCATAACGAACTACCTGATTAGTGTATTACGCATTGCCTTATTTCTGCATAACGACGTACCTGGTGGTTGTATTACGCATTGCATTATTTTTACATTGCAAAGTACCTTATTGTTGCGTTACGCATTGCATTATTCTTACATTGCAAAGTGCTTGATTGTCGCGTTACGCATTGTATTATTTCTACATTGCACAAGTGCCTGATTCTAGCATTACGAACTGCATAACATGGTATTAGGATTACAGTGAAATGTTTAGAAGTGCTCATTAATATCGTTAGAACTTACAAGAGCTGGCTGGCCTAACAACCGGGCAGGAAGAATATTACAAATATGCATATGTTGGATTTATATTGTGTGGTCTTATCGTATATCTTTTTATATAAAATGTATACTCATTTTTATTTAACTCGTGTGGAGTCTATTTGTGGTGTCATCATTGGGTTGCTGTGAGCGTGGTTGCAAATACTTTACACATTTGCCTTGAAGATAAGCCTGGCTGCTCGTGCCAAGCTACTGAGGGGGTGAGCGGGGGCTATCTCAGAAGGTGACCTTCCTTTGCCTGACGTGGAACCGCGGGTCCCTATTTGGCCTAAGGTACCTACCTCAGCCAACCAGGGATCCCGGGTCTAACAGTGCCCACTTGGCCTTCTCCATTTCTTATTACTGAAGCCCTAATCCTTAATCTATATTTTCCTTCATTTACAATTTTTAGGTGAAAAAGTATTTTATGGATTTGAGATGCATATTTCCAGTATGCTTTCCTTTTTGATTGCTTCTTGGATGATTGAATTTGTATGAAGAGTTGTTGATGATTTGTTTGAAGTAGAGCCTTTTACTTCACATATTGCATTAGAGTCATCCTCTGTCTTTCTTGTTCCTCTGCGACATTTAATTTCTGTTATAAAGTTTCAGAACTCAATCACTTTCTTTAGCATTATTCTGTCTCTCTAAATAAAATCATATGCACATCATTTGCCTTTTGAACTTCAGTTTTTCAGACTTTATTGTAGACTGCATGTGTGTATTATTAATAATTGTTTCTTTTTAAATTGTTTGTCCATGGTAGCTCACATGTGCTTTGGTATTTGGTATTTTCCATGCATTCTACCATTGTCTTCCTGTAGGTTTTGCCACTCACAATCCTGGTGGGATAAACATGTACACCTAAGCCTCCTACAAGTATTTCTCTATAGAACTATGGTTTCAAAGGTGGCAGTAGAGGCTTCAATTTTAGAACTGGTATAGATTTGTAAGTAACACTCTAATGTAAAAGAAAAATTGACGAGTGTTAAAACAATTTTTAGAGGCTATACCTTTTCCCACTTTAGTCAGTGCTTGGATGCCCAAAGTCAAGCCATTCTCTGGAGGGAATAGGTAAGTATAAAATGCAGGTAACAATCCTGAAAAGGGGCAGCTGACTTCCTGTTCACATAAACCTTTCCACTGCAGGTCTTGATAAATTGTAGGAAAAACAAACCAGCTCTTGAAAAGCTGACAAAAAACTGTAAGAAAATGTGGCATATCCTGATAGTACAATATTTTGTATCTTTGCACATTTGACACCACTGCCTTTGGGGTTTAGCCTGGCCATAGGAATTTGGGAAGACCTTTTGTGTTTCAGAGGTGAAAGCTGCTGGTGACACATGTCCTACTTTCTAAGCCACACCTCCACAGTCTTTGGAGCAAAGAAGTGATCAGAAACAGTCCCTTGTCTTAAATTAAACTTTCAAGTGATATTCCGTACATCACATCCTGGTAAGCTTGTGTGTGTGTCACCTATGCAACAGATAGGAATTAATTTGACGGTACGTTTCAATAGGATTTTAGCCCTTCTGTTTGTTTTTTCTTAATGAACACCTCCACCTTTGTACATGTTTTGAAAGAAGGAATAATTTGCATCCTTGTAGGAAAATGTCTCTTTTTACATGGTCAGTCCCATTTCTTTGGATTGATGCTGCTACTTGTTTGACTCTATATACTGAGATTCTGCCAGCCAGACCCCAGTGCATGTGGTCCGACCTCTGAAACATGTCAAAAATTTAATTGGCATATTCAACTGGGCTATAAGTCTCTAGTATATGGCACAAAGTGTACCCAGGACCTGTAAGTTGTCACCAGTGGACTGCAGCACATTGTGCCACCACTAGAGTGACTGTGCAAAACTTGATTTCAGGCTTACCACTGAAGCCTGTCTGTGCAGTCATAAAGCAACAAATTTGACCTGCCAAAATACCCCTTTTGACAGGCCTCAACCCTCCTTTTAAATATTAATGTCAGTCCTAAATAGGTCTTAATGCCCATAAGGCAGGGCAATTGGTATTTAAAAGTAGGACATGTAAAAGTTTGTTAAACATGTCCTTATAGTGACAGGCCCTAAATGTTATTTTCACAGTAGCAGGGTTAGCTGTTCCATAGGAAAACACTGGGAAATAATATTACAATGTTATCATGTTATCGCCACTTAGGCAGCAGCAACAAAGGTAATTCTTTGATTGAAAAATATGTATTACCAACCCAATTCACTGATAGTCTGATTTGTATTAAATATTTAGGAAAGGTACTTTTAGAAAGTTACCTAGTACCTATCTAGAGCCTCCAGAAGCCCACTCATACGCTTCCAACTGTCATCCTGGAGTTGAATGTGCCACTTGATGAAGTGTGAACTTGCTCTCAGAGCTGAAACAAAGGCATTAGATGTGGGTGAGTGTCTCTTGTTTCTCTGCCAGGTTGACAATGTGGGCTGTGCCCAGGATCTTAATGAACTTAAAAGAGGTCTTCCCTGTCACAGGCAGGTGTAGCTAACACTTGGGTCTACCACCTACTTTGTCCATCTGGTCAGACAGGCACCAATCCCAATGGAAGGGAATCTACCCCCTGAACTGGTTTTGATTGACCACCCAGGAGGGGTTTCTCATTTTCCTGGCCACAGCTCTAGGGTTGGCACAGGATCTCTGCACAGGGGGAAAATGTTCTGCAATATTGGTTTTAGGTATAGAGAGGCAATTTGGAATTGTTTGCAGTAGGGCACACAGGAACTGCTGTAAAAACTGGATAAGGTTACCCCAGGAACATTTTCCTTATTAATTTAGGGAGAGGCTAAAAGTCACGCCTCACCCAAAGGCGAATTCCAGGCATAAATGTAGCACCCCTGGGAACTCTTCAAAACTGGACCACTGGAACACAGAAAAAGGATTGCATCTGCTGTTGAGACCTGTGAGGGTACCTTAAAGACTGAACCTGCTCCCACTTGTGCCCAGGACAAAGTAGTGGACTCCAAGAAGCAGATGGCTGAACTCCTGATAAGCTACAGGGTCTCAATAAACTGCTGGAAGCCCTTTTTCTGAAGAGCTTAGCTCACCAATTCCAAACAGACATGCCCTGTACCCTGCTGTTGACTTCTGCTGGAGTGAGTCTTGACCCCCCAGTGCTATTACTGAGGTCCTTGGGCCCTTGGCTGTGTCAAAGTGCACTTCTCCTAACACCCTGCAAAACCTAGACATTAGAAACTTTTTGACTCCAGAGACCTGTGGAGGACCAGGACAAACTTCCAAGTCAATCCAGTGAAAGTGCATTGAGCTTTGCCAAAGAATCAGGTTGCCCCTGCTCGAAGCTTTTCCGCTGTAGCACATCCATTTCAGCAGGGCGGAGAGGGTATTTGTCTTCAAGGAGCTCTGTTAGACTACGCTACTGTTGGCATCCTTACCCTGCTGCAGGAATCCAAGTGCCAAAGAAGTGACTAAGGGCTTGATTTAGATCTTGGCGGATGGGTTATTCCATCACAATGGTGATGGATAGCCCATCTTTGAACAGCGAGGGACCTTCCTTGGGCATGAATTTTGAATTTCTCCCGCTCTGAGCTTGCCCACCTAATGTCAACAGCTTCATGGGAACCTTGACCGATAGTCTTGTAGAGGGCTTCTCTGTCATAGCCTACTGCCTTGCCCGTTGAGGAGTTTTGACTCCCATTTCCCAGACTAAGTCAGAAGGTAAAATTTCGGACTGGGATGAAAATGGTTCTTGTCCCGATCCACATTGTATTATGGTCCGCCTTAAATTGTGCCCTAGGTCGAACCAAACGCAACCAGATGACATCGCTTGGTACCTAATGCGTATGGCGCACCTTTTATTTAAAACGTAAAAAATTCATATTTTGGGTTCCCTTTTTGGGATTTTGTCATTTTTGTGCTATTTTATTCATTAAAGTATTTTCTATTTTTATAAATTGAAATGGGATTTTATTGTGTTGTGTTTTTCACTTTTACCTGTTTTGATACTTCTAAATGCTTTACACATTTTCTCAAGTTAAGCCTGTCTGCTATGTGCAATAGCTACCAGGTGGGCACAGATTTTAAATTATTGAAATCTTGACTGGACCTAAAAAGAATAGTGACATTAACACTTGTGGTGGACTACCATCCACCCAACTAATAATCCACTTTATCACAATTCTGTAGCAATTCTTACATTTAAATGTGGAATACCTAGATTTTATACCATAAGCTGTACTCTATTTTACCACTATCATGATTTGATTGATTCGGACAGTGTGTGTGTTCTTTCTTTAGAACATGACATGAAATAAAATTGGGTACACCTAAATGGTTTATTTATTTTTTCAGTAGGGCCTCAGTGAGCAAAATGTCATATGTGAGCTGCAGTGCATACTCACACTACCAACTTGACTAGAAAGCCATGACTCCTTGAGGTTCTCCTAGGTAGCATCATCTTGAAACACTGTAATAATACCTGTCAGAAACAAAAATTCTAGAATGTTAAAAATAACAACTTTTATACATTTGATAAGTCATTCCTAATTATGTTTTGTAGCCGACAACACTGGGTGATAAATTTATAAACTTAGGGGCCGATTCCGATCTCGGCCGGTATGGCACCGAATCGGATTCGGCTGAACCGGATCCGATTCGGAGCCCTTTTTCCCGACCGATTCGTACGTGCGTCAGGGCGAACGAGTATGATGCGAGCGCGTGCAAATTCACCGACCGACTTGTACGCCCGTCCCAACCGCACCGACCGACTCGCACGGATGCGCTGCGCACCTCGCATTGGAGACGTTCCCCGGCCGGGCAAGTACGATGCGTGCCGCGAGCAGTCCGACCGACTCGCGCCGTCCGGCTCCAAGAAGCAGTCGGAGCCGTACTTTGGGGGTCCGTGTCGGACCCCCCTGTACACGTAGCCACGCGAGTCACACACAGGGGGGACCCATGGGTCCCCCCTACCTGTGCGTGTACGGCGCGAGTCGCTTCGCTGCGTACACGCTGTAGGGGGCGCCCTTGTTCGCCTCGCACCCATTGAGTCAATGGGAGCCCGCGTACGCGTTGTACGACAGGCTCCCATTGACTTCAATGGGAGTCCGACCGACTCGAGTCCAATGGCATACGTGCGCATCGTACTAGTTCGGTCGGGCTGCTAGGGTCAGATTCGGTCGGAAATCTCTCCGGGTCCGGCTCGGTCGGAGAGATTTCCGGCCCGAATTGGAATCGGCCCCTAAGTATTAAGGAGAAGTGTATCCCTACAATCCTACATCAACAGCTACAAAACACTGATTTCTTTGCATAGATTGCATTTTTATATGGAGTAATCCAGGCTGTATTTCACATTTTCCATTAAGACGATAAATACTTCATTCAAAGTTCCTATTTTAAATTTGTCGAACATCTGGTTCAATGTTCAATAGATTTTCAGTAGCTATCTTGGAAAGTTGTGGTTTAAAAAACACAGTTTTTGCTTCCTGATTGCTGTAATAGGAAACTAGTTCTGCTGGTTCTCTTTCTTTCCAGTGGCAGTAATTAGCACCATGTAGAAGTTTGATAAAGTCTTTCTGCTAGACAACATTAGATTGAGCTCTGATAGCAGGAAGTTTGGATAGAGTAATTACTCACTGCATTGCTTGGGATGAGAGTGGACAGGGGCAAGTAAGTGGCCAAACAAATGGCTGCAATCGACACCTGACTTTTGACATGGTTATGCCAGGATGAGGATGAGGCTCAGGTGTTAGAAGACTTTCACCAGGGGACCCTATTTGTACATCTGCCTCTGCTGTTCGTATAAAAGAAAAACATTATCCCTGATAACAATAAAGGGGGAGATGTTCTTTTCCATAGGGTAGGGCCTGAGAAGGAACTAGAAGAAGCAAATGGAAAAACCTGCCATTTTGAACTCAAGCTTCTGGGCTACAGGCAAGCAGGAAGTGCTGTAAAAGTGGAATGACAGTTGCTGGGAATTTTGTGGAGATTGGGCTTCAGAATGTCATGGGATAAAAATGGGACCACACCACCACCTTTTTCGAATACTCCCAATGGTGCTGGAGGTGCTGCATCATCACCAGATAACTTTGAAGGAGTGCACATTGAAAAATAACAATACAGACATCTGTATGTTTGTCCTGCAACATGTAATGTTTTTTTCAGACAGCTGTAAAATGTGTCATAGCTTTTTCTGACCTGCGCCCATCATTCTTTCAACATAGCATTTGCCTTTCCTTCCTCTGTAGTATGTCAATGTGTTACAACACACATGTATTAAAAAAAATCTGCTTGGCTTGAAAACTATATTTTCAACAATTTACAACAAAAATCATCCGTTTGCTTCCACACCCTACGCATGCTTCACAAGGTCTTCAGGTGGCTTCCAGTCAACACCAGAAGGACCGTCATGCATTCTCTCGTCACAAGCAGGCTGGATTGCAAGAACACATTCTATGTGGGAGTCATTGCACGCCTCCTGGAGAGACTATAAACAATACAAAATTCAGCAGCAAGACTTATCCTAGACCTCCCCAAATGGACCCACATCGTACTGCACCTCAAGAAACGACACTGGCTCCCCTTCCAGAAGAGATGCCAGTTCAAGATTCTGGCCCACACATACAAAGCCCTGCACATTGAAGGACCATCATATATCAACAGATGCATGACTTTTAAACACCCCAACCAGACACCTATGTACCACCTCCCTCTTCCTCGCAGACTCCCCCCGGATCCTCCGAAGTAACAGCAGAGGACGCTCCTTCTCACACCTCGTGGCCAATGTTTGGATGACCTTCCCCTGCACCTCCTTAGCGTCCCATCACTCCGGCAATTCAGGAAAGGACTCAAGACCTGGCTGTTCGAACGAACAGATCACCGCGAGGCAGTTAGCATCTCCAGTGCCTTGAGACCCTAACGGGTGACATGCCGTGCTTTATATATTCATGATTGATTTAAACACAGTGAGGCTTATTACGAAACACACAGTACGTGAGGAGATAATACCGCACCCAGTTGATGCAAATGTGGTGCAGTATTAACATGTGTGATATTACCTACCCAGTGTCAGTGGTACACCTCGAAATGTGGCATAGCATGGTAATAAACCATCTTAGTACAGAAACTGCAACAGTGGTACAATAGTCGCACATCCCTATTGTTGGAGAAGTGATGGGTAAGAATGGTGCTCAAAACACTACAACACAATTGTTGCCAAGAAGTGTATGTCTGAATCAAAGAACATTCCAGCCCAGACACTTATGAATAAAAGAGCTCTGATCTTTTGCAAACATAGTTCGGTCAGACGGCATGCCAGTCTGAACATGGTACATAGGGACATATCATGGTCCCCTACTATCAGAGAAATATATCCTTTATCCATTGTTTCAGCGCAAAGACAATTACGAGGAAGCCCTAGATCTTTGGGATCGGACGATTCACATATGGAACAGACACCACATAAAAATCTTTAAAAATATTCTGTATGGAACCACTTTTTAGAGTCTAACTGGATACGTAGGTTTTGATTTAACACTTGGTCAGCATTCTACAAGGTCCATAAGTCATACGTACGGTTTGCAAGAATCCTGTTGACTGTAGTCTCACTCGAATATAGTCTTGAAAAAGCCTCTATGAAGGGAGGAAACATGTGTCGGCTGGAATAGTCTAAGGAACAACATTGCCAACGCATCGCAAACCTTTGTTAGATTGTCGTAGCCATAGTTATAACATGCTTGTAACTTATGTGTAAGAATTATTATAAAGTAAAGAATATTTTTTCTACTTCAAAATTTGGAGGTCTTTGAGAAATCATTTGAATACCTAACCAAAGTGGCATTACATATATTTCAAGTCATTATACTCACTGTACGTGGACCTTAATACTAATATAACTGATATACTATATGAGTGCTCCGCTAATAAACCATATTTTCCCTCTACAAATTGTGCCAAGTTTTACCGGATAGAATTTGTGCTGGGAAAAAGTATGGCATTTTCATTCAAGTAGGATTTCTTATCTAAGTGTAAATTTCAGGACAATAACCTACATTACACATTTTAGATATATATTTGCGAATGACCTCCAAATTGGACCTCATACTACTCCGCCCTTGTACTAAATTGGAATCCCTCATTAAATACTCCTGCTCATTAAGTAGCGTTTGGATTTTTCACAGCTCTGTTTTTAGTGAGTTGCAGTTGCTGGCCAGTACCCCTACTCCCATAATTGTTCCAGCACAATTGAATACTCCTGGACTTGAGTAACTCATAAGAAGAAGGATGAACAATGCCTGAACTGCTTATGAGGAAGACTGAGGTGCCTCCTGTTCTCTACTTGAACCTAGGGACTAGAAGTGCTTTCCAATTGTCACCAGCGACACCCAGCTGAAGGGCTCCTTCCTGTGTTGGATAACTGTATGTCCCACTGGAAGTGGATTGCAATGGAACTTGTGGCAGAACTGACTGTAGAGCGACCAGGACCATAGCAGTCTTTCCTCTAAGCTTTGAACCTTTTTGAAGAGAACAGGAGTCACCTTTCTTGCATATTTAAGAAATTGAGACTGTAGCAGGATGGAGGTGTAGAGGTCTGCCTCACCATTAGAACTGTGGATAGAGTCATCTAGAAGTGTGCAGGGAAATTGAAAGCAGGTAGCTGACTCTGCCTTTTCTTCAAACGTGTATCTCCTGTTCACTTAATCCTATTTAACTATTTTTGTGTCTGTTTCTTATATTTTTCTGTACAAGTATGTTTGTCTAAAATGAACTGAAATGCAGAGGTAAGCAAAGCAACATGTCACCTGCTTGCCATTTCACGGAGTCACACTCAGTTTTTATACTTAAAACTATGACATGCCCTCTCCTCGTACATTGCAAACATAGAAAGCCCAGTAGAATTCAACTGCCTGGAGGCTAAATTATTAACCAGAGAATTAGCAGACCATAAAATTGTGAACTGTACATGACATTGGTAATGATTACTCAAGTAGGCGTGGGAAGAAGATCTAGGAGCGATTTCTGATACAGAATAAGAAGAGTCTTTGGCATCCCTAAAGGAAGTCCGCTATTGCTTCTAGGTTTAGGTTGATACAATTTAAAATCTTGTATAGGGCATATTTTAGCTGATATAGATGGTGGAAAAAGGGTGGAATACCCTGGCCTCAAGTAGGGAACCTGGTACATACATTTTGTATGCTACCCAGTTCTGAGAGGTTACTGGGTCATGGTTTTGACCACACTGTGCTTGGGTCTTCTTACATGAGTGTCCTGAAAACCCTAAGTTCATCATCCTATATATAAACACGTCTTTAGGCAACAATAGATGCAAATTGTCGCTTGTCAGAGTGACGATAATGGTTGGCAAAAAGGACATAGCAAGTAAGCAGCAGGAGGGTGGCCCATTCCTTGGGGAGGTGTGGAAAATGGCTTGGACCTTTGAATGGTATAGAGAAACCGATATATCTCTCCAAGGGTTGCCCACAAAACATTGCAAGATTTGGGTTAATTGGTGTCAATACTGAGGGATCTATTATGACCTGACTGGGCTGGCACACACAAGCTTGGATAAAGAAATTCAAGACTATGGAACCTGAATGCACCAATGAAAGAAAATGACATAGATTAGGACGGCTGATGGGGGAAAGGAACAAACTAAGAAAATATATGCCAGCTGGTGGTGGTTTTAAACAAGTAGATCTGTTGTATAAATTCTGTTTTATTTGACAAATAATTTTCAGGATGCTCTATGTCCTCTACTGTTAAAATCAATAAAAATGTGTTATAAAAAAAAATGTGTTATAAAAAAAAGTTACAGTTAGACTGTACCTGCCTCCGATGACACCACCTGGCCCTGGCAGCCGCACTCTGATCCTGCCCACTTGCCTGCACCCTGCATGTCCAGCTCCAAAATGTATCCGAGCTGCAGCTCTCCACAGCAACTGCCTGTGATCATGAGGGTGCAGCCTGCTTATCCTCTTTTTCGGCTCCAGAATGTCCTGTCTAATTGGGTAAAATAGGAAAATATGGCCTACATCCCTAACTAAATGTCCAATTTTACCAGACCACGCAGGCATTATAAGACTTATGTCCACCTCTACTCACAACATGAAATTTGGATTACATAAGTACAAAAAAATCCAGTGAACTAATTATTATGGCTGTTAACTCGCAAACCCACTTTCTCAAGCATTGGACAAGATAGCATTTGATTTTCAATTGGTGATGTAGTAATCCAAATGTGACCATATTAATTTACATGTGTCTTTATTCTATTGTAAACCCAATCTACAATACTACAGTCTTTGGAATGTGATATGGAAATAGAAAATACAATGCATAAAGCCAGGAAAGAAATATGATATAATTTAGATGGAATTGGATGACATCTGCCCTTACATCAACATGTAATACCTAACCCAGGAGTAGCAAATATAAATTGTAATACTGCTGGCTTTTGTCAATTAAAATATTAATTATTTATGTTTTGGAACTACATTGAGATCCACATAAAGAATACAGAAATACATCCTTAAAACAATCAACATTACAACATAATAAATACATTACCTGAAAAAGCACATTCACAGAAAACAGATATGACTACAGTAGTGAAATGTACTATTTTATTCGCTTAGTGTTGGGTACAAAAGTACATATTCTTGTCTATCAAGAAACCTAAAAATGAATGAATAACGTATAGTGCAATACATTCCATAATAACATGCTAAGCCTGATAATGTGCAAATAAGCAAAATCAATACAAAATTCAAAACACTCCAAATTAAAGTGCTGAAGGCCTAGAAAGTGCAGATGCGCAGAATCTAATTGAACCAGATAAAGTGTCTATGAAGGTATGTGACTGCAAGGATTATATGCAGTTCAGTCCACTCAATTAGTGAAGTGCAATAATACAGATATATGCAAGAAACAACCAACATAGGTCGCAGCACAGAGAGTACTAATAGAGCGTACAACTGCATATAAAGTTTGCGATTCTTTGCAAATCAATTCTAAAGTGCTAAGTGTCATTGCACATATAAATGCAAAATAAAAACACATTTAAAAAACATTTTAAAAAGTTGAACATTTTGGTGCAACCCATTTCAGTTGGGGGAACAAATAAATATTGGCTAGCCTCAACTGCCGAAGTTATATTATGTTTCATAAAGAATGGTCTCAAAAAGTGGCGACATGCCGAATGAAAGTATGGACATACAAAATCACATGAGTTAAGTCTTGAACCGGATTGAGGCAAAGATCTCAAAAACTCTCATTCTTCGGAATGCCTCCCATGTTCCTGTGATAACTCGTAGAGGAAGCAAATTTAGCCTCAATAGCAAGATGATTCTCCGAACACTATGTGGGGGGATTCCATAGGAGGTAGGAGTGTTTTTTGTTTACAGATACTACCATCTTATTCCTCACATGCACTGTAAACTGAGTAAAATGTCCCTCTTATCAACCTTTTAATAAAAGGTTTTAGAAACAGTGAATCCTCAATCTGGACAATCTCAAACATTTCCAATGCTTTTGTATAAGAGGAATAAAGTGCACTTCTTTCTTTCATACTATGAAAATTTTTGTACTATAATGCGGCTCGTATAGACCGCACTTCTCTTCCCAGCAAACTGTTCCCCCACCTCAAAACAGCCCCCATAGCGAGCACAACTGTAGAGGGTAACCCAAATTCAAGTCGAAGAGCAGGTGGGGAAGCCAAGAGTTCAAAATGTAAATTTGACGCCATATGCACACCTCTACTATCTAAAAAACGGACCAACGCTGCATGTCCATCACTTCGCAGGCATAACGCAGTGTGGGTGGGATTTTTGCCTTTTAAACTGATAAGACGTGCAAGGTGCCTTTTCCCATAACACTTCTACAATCTGTGGATAGCAGACACAATGCCTTACTTTTACAATGGTTTATATGATCATTATTTAAGCAATTAGGTGGAAAGATCCTGCCAAGATAAGAATACAATTGCACTACTTCTATTTTAGCACTTCCAAGAAAGAATTAAAGTTTTGTCTGACTCTAACCCCCTTCTTTCTTAAGGTCAGAACTTTACTCTTAGAAGTGTTTATTTTGAAAGGATGTTCCTCCGCATGATTTTCCAAAGCACAGAGACGTCTTTGGAGGCCTATTGGAGTTAGTTCCAACAAAATAACATCGTCAGCATAAAGAAGACAACTAATGTTTATTAGACCAAGTTTGGGAGGATCCCCCTTTAACAGACCAACTCTGCGAGGCAAATCATAAGTGTTGAGCGGGAAGAGAAGTGGCACGAGCAGACACCCTTACTTCAATCCATTATGCGTCACCACTCTTCTTTACATGCCTCAATTCCCCCCCCATCACAGACTCTGAGTCCAAGTGAAAGAGTGAAGAGCAATTATAAGATTCAAGAGGAGAGCTGAAATTCCTAGCGCTGACATTTTTCACAGCGTCCCCTGGTCAACCCTGTTGAACACTGTGGAGAAATCAATGAATGAGGTACATGGGCATACTCCTGTCCTGAGGATACTTTTCATTGAGTTTGTTAGGCCAAAATGTTATCAAGGGTACCACAATTCTTACGAAAACCTGCCTGCTTAACGGTTATGATGTTATTACTAAAAGCCCATCCTTGGAGATGAAGTAAAATGCTTTTGGCAAATATTTTGCCTGTCGTATCCAAATGGGCAATTTATCTATAACTGGTGGGAGAAGACTTTGGTCCCTTTTTGTATAGGGGAACAATAATACTTCCCTTCCAGGAGGATGGAATATCACCAGACCGGTAGCATTGCTGAAACAAAGGACATAAAAAGGTACCTTATAGAGAAGCTTCCTGTTTAATGAGCACTATCAGGAATTCATTGGGCCCATAGCACCCCAAGTTTTTGCACTTTTGATGAATCCCTCGATCTCCTTACCAGAAGGCTGACCATATAGTTCCATAGAATCTTCTTCAACAATTAGAACGGGCGAAATACTGCTACTTGAATTACAGGCGTATATATTAAAAATCAACTGGGTCCAACCATCGTCCGATATCAGAATTGCTTGAGCTGTGACTTTAGAGTCACCGTATTGTGCTATTAGAGTCCAATATTTACGTGACTTATTAGAGGTGGTGGCTCCCATCAACCAAATCCACTTCCTATCCTCCTCCTTCCTAAGTTCTGCCAACTTCAGTCTTGTTCACTCACGCTTAAGGTGATTAATTTCCCCCTGGTTCCAGATCATAAAAAATTTAAATTGTTTCCTGATGAGGGAATTATTGTAATGATTTACGATTTTTGCAGCCCAAGAGATTTGGAATTCCAAGAGTCAAGATCCTTAAGCTCTAAGTCAATACACACAGAAAGAATGCTGTGATCACTTAAATCATTTGCCAAATTTCCAACTGCGGGAAAGCACTGAACATTTGATGGAACACTTCTATATAGTCAATTAAAGATTGACCACGAGGGGAATGAATAGTAAAGAAAGTAGAAGTATCTCGGAATCTCCCATTCATAAAAACCAAATTCGACAGTCTCAGACTTTCCAGGAAACATAAACCTCACCTATCAGATCTAACTTTGTCTGGTAGAACCGCATCAGGGATACACCATACCTCATCCGTTTCGGTATTACAGAAAGTCATACATGCAGAATTTGATATAAAAAGCCTCTACGATTATTACCAAAGGACATTCCTCCAATAGACTAATTTTATGAACAAATGAAATTAAAAGCCTCTACGATTATAACCAAAGGACGTTCCTCCAATAGACTAATTGTATGAACAAATGAAAACCTGAAGTTAACTAATTTATCCTGAGTCTTAACAGGGGGAATATACAAATTTACAAGCAGAAAAGATGACAACCGTCCACTCTCAATGAACATGGCCAGCTTTAAGCAAAGGCATACGTTTGTGAGATGAACTAATATCTTTGGATTCCAATTGATGTTATATTTTAGAAGAATAGTAATTCCTCTACTGGCATGGCCTTTTACGGAAGGCTTTGCTACACAGCCAAAAAAAAGCAAAGTAATTATCATATGTATAATCAGTGCAGACCCATGTTTCCTGCAAACATATGATCAATGGCTTAAGGTGCATTACAAAATTCAGTTTCAAATTATATTGGCCTAGACCTGCCATATTCCAGGATACTAGTTTACCCTGGGGGTTACCTCCACAGCACCAGCTGCTTTGCGAATTTGCATTTCCCATTTAGTGTGCCTGCTACCCAACTCCAATTAGTTAGCTCATCTCCCTGCTCAGGTTCCCAAGCACTCAGTTCCTCCGTCTCCACAACATTTATAACTCTTCGCCCATGTCGCTACCTACAAAGAAAGTGATGCCCTTCGGATTAACAGACCCCTTCCATATTGGGTCTTGTGGTTTATCCTGAAAATTCAAAATAGAACTGTTATGGTTAAAATCTATAAAAGGTTCTACACTAAGGAAATCAATTTACCTTTTCAGGAAATAATCTACATTGTCAAAGATCAATATTACAATAATCTTGGAGCTGAACATTACTCTCGATCTCGGCAATGTAGCAGAGGAGTTTATAAGGACATTATCGATATCTTTACTTGATACCAATCTCAGGGCCTCAATTTCCAATAATGAGTGTAAAATGAAATGTCTATTCAAAGGGCCCAATTCATGATCGAGCAAACTGACAAAGTCCAACATATTCGAATTTGGACCAATTTCAGGACCCTTCAGGCCCTCTTTTGGATTATCGAGCTTTGTCTCGGACCCATACTGATGATTCTGTGATGGAGGGAAAAACGGGTGTACATCCCCATTAAGGGGACTGTTGGGCTTTAGTTTGTGCCGTATTGGCATTTTCCAAGGGGGGGGGAGACTAAAGATGACATCTCCGAATTCCACCACACCACTGGGAAGCCCATGTGTTCTACTTCCGCCCCCATGGAACCATGATTCCGTAACCCTCTTCCACGACCACCATCTAGCCAGACCTCATCCTTACAATCATGAATCTTATGAGTAATTTCCCCAATATGGGTTACTGGCATTGTATCCAATGCATTGAATTATGTGGGTAGGATAGAAATTTCTAATCATAACCCGGATATGATGGAACATTGTCTGACATTCCATTGTGGAAGGATCAGGAGATACAGATTCAACAGGACTACTTGCAAAACTTATTTTTTTTACTTATATTTCACACTACAACAGTTCTTTTTTCTCTTCCCCATGGGAAATTTATCCTGGAACTCCCTGAAGTGGCCCCGCCCCCTGTGGAGCCCTAAAGGAGGATCAGCAATAGACAGAACATGGGGGAAATGCGCCCTACCAGGAAGAATTAACCCTTTGTTGAAAATGGGGAAAACAGGTAAAGATTTATCTGCCAACTGTGCCGCTGGTGCAATCGTGTAACACCCCTGAAATAAAGATTTTAATGAATACACATTGTCTGCCATCAGTTTTGCTTTATATTTTGCACTAAATAGCTCAGAAGGAGGATCCCTGACCAGCAGGTTTTACCCACTTGAATACCAATATCTTTAGACCCACCATTGACCTCATTATCAACCTCCCAAGCACCAACCTCTGCTTCTTCCAAGTCAGGAGAACGATGCAATGGTCTTGAGTTTGATGAAGAAAGCGAGCTTTGGCCAGCTTGGACTCCCTGGCATATGGAAACACAGGGAGAGAATAAAAGACCCATGTGCACATCAGAGGCTTGATCCATGTCGGTAGCCATCTCAATTTTATTAAACTCGTTGCCACTCATAGAAAAAAAGTTCAAAATGAGAGGATAAGACTTTAGATGGGATAATTGCGACTTCTTCCGACAAATAGACTTTTTTAATTTCAGGAGATTATTGGGTGGATTAGTCGCAGCAATCAATCAGCCAGGGCATAATTTCCTTAATGTCATTTTTACGCAAGCCAGGCATAGAGAGAGTGGAGCTCACCACACTGAGACAGAATGGGGGAGGGTGATTCCCACACCCCTAAAACTGTGCGCCAGCTGAAAGTTCTTTATGGCTATGAATACTTGACAGTTACTGGTCAAAAGTCAGCAGTCACTCACAACTTTGCACACTGATTACTGGACGCAAATGATCACACAACACTGTCAAATAATAAGTGATATCGCCAACTACCACTGCGGTGGAACCAGCAGACAGCCACCCTCAGCTTTTGAACTCAATCTCCAGGATGATAAGCTGAGAGATAAAGGCCTTTGAAGCAGAAAGAAGTGGGAGAAAGGGACAGAGTAGGAGCTCACCGGTCAACCCCACAAGCTGTACCCAGATCTATCTAGGGCGCTTCCGAGGGGCCCGAGCTCTCTTTTTGCAAACTGCGAACTACAGCCACTGCACTCTCCCTTGCACTCCCCTTAACATAAGTAACATGAAATTACGTGGCACAGCACCTTGCCTGCAGAACAGCTGAAGCCTGAAACCTGTAGACTAGATATCAATTCCATACTTACCAAAGTAACCTATTAGCAGACTTTCCGGAGGTCTTAGGATTCAAAATGTTTTGGTCCTTTCCAGAGTTGGTGTGGGTGGGATGTGTTGTGGAAGGGTTGTTATCATGTGTTTTGTTGGGGGTAGAGGATGAAAATGTGTTATGGGAGGGATATGTTGGGGAAGGAAAACTTATTAGTCAGACATTTTTTTTTGTCAAATATCTTTTTATTGGTTTTAAAGATATCGAGGTACTCAAAAATTCAAAACAACCTGTGGGGGAAGGAGACCCCACTGCGTAAAATCAGCCGAACAGTACAGAGTGCTAACAGATCTTATACAGTTTGTGAACTAGGAATCGGCGATTTTCGAATAACCTTAGCAATCAACTTTCGCCCCCGACCATGGAACATGAAAACATGAGAACTTAAACTAAGGTGTCACGGTCAATAAAGAAACATCACAAGCAGTTGTTGGTAAAGGTCACTGTCTAGGGAGAGGGGAACCCCTCCATCTCTGAGGTCCTTCCGGCAACTCGAGGGTGCCAGTGGCAAATCTAAGTGTGAAAGAGATGGAGAGCCCGCAACCTTGGACCACATGCAAACAGGGGCAGTCCTTCAGATAAGTATTCTACCAGGGGGGCCCACACATAGTCGAATCCCTTGCGGGCGTCCTCTACAATGTCTGCCATTCTCTCCATCGCTAAAGCACGCCACAATCTGGTGTGCCATTGCGTGAGGGAAGGGGCCTCTGGTTTCTTCCAAGCTGCCGCTACGGCCATCTTGGCCGCCCCAAGGCAAAGCCACATTACTGAGCGGTCCCCATGCGTCTGGTGCTTCAGATTGAGATCCCGGATCCCCAGGAGTGTGTGTTCTAGCGTGTCAGGAATCGGGTAACCTAAGACCTGTTTGATTTGAGCTAGAACCTCCTTCCAGAAGGGCTTGATGAGGGGGCAGTCCCACCAGATGTGCCTAAAGTCACCCAGCTGCCCGCATCCTCTCCAGCACCTGTCCGAAGCATTAGGGAAGATGATGTGAAGCCTCTGAGGGTGTAGGTACCATTCATACATAATTTTGTAATGGGCCTCCCTTAAAAACATAGAGCGGTTAAACTTGGGAATATCCCTATATAGTGAGGACCATTGGTTCTTCTGTAGTGGGGTGTTCAAGTGTGTATCCCAGAACTTTTGGTGTCTCGGGGTGTGTGGGGAACCCCGCGCCTGTAGAAGGGAGTAAAGAAAGGTGATGGTTCCCTTTGAAGACGCCCCGGACTGGGCTAATTTCTCAATGGGAAGTAACTCCCTGGTAGCGGCCTGCCATACCTGTGGTTGAAGAGCCCAGTGTTTAAGCTGCAAATAGTGGAATTCCTCAGCGGGTTGAAGCTGAAATGTACGGGAACATTCCGGGAAGGAGAGCAGTTTCTCCCCCTCGAACAAATGAGAAAGCATAAAGCATCCCCCCTCCCGCCAAGCCTCGAAGCGACCTTTCTGTAGTGCCGGGGGAAATTCGGGGTTGAAATGTATGGGCGTGTACGGGGAAGGAAAGGTGGTGAGGGGAGTGGTTCAGTTCAAAACATCCCAAACCTCTAGGGTGGTCGCCGTGGGTGTGCTGATGTAGGCATTGCGTGGCCGATGCTGTTTGTGTTTCCACAAGAGGTCCCAGATCTTTCTCCCTTGTATTTGTCTATCCATATGGAGCCAGAGTTTTTCCGATTCTCGGAGGGACCACTCCGTGATCACCCTCAATTGGGCCGCCCTGTAGAATCCCAAGAAGTCGGGTAAGGCCAGCCCTCCCTCCTCCCGCGGTCGCATCAGCATTCGGTTGAAGAGCCTTGCCCTCTGCCCCTGCCAGATGAACTTGGTGATCATTGTTTTTAATTCGGGGGAAAGCGCCCGGTCCACAGGGATCGGAAGGGCCTGGAAGAGATATAGTAAACGCGGGAGAACATTCATTTTTATAGCGTTTATCCGCCCTATCCACGAGAGGTAGGCCGTCCGCCATCTGGCAAAGTCCGCTTTAAGTTGGCACAACAGAGGGGGGTAGTTTGCCCCATAGAGGTGCTCCAGTTTGGGGGTGAGATTTATGCCCAGGTAGGTAATGTCTTTGTGGGCACTACGAAAGGGGGTCGTGCCCTCGATAGCCCGCATGGTATCCTTAGGCACTGTGAGATTAAGGAGAAAGGATTTCGAGAGGTTCACCTTGAAGCCTGAGGCCTGTTCGTAGGAGGTGAGTTCAGCCTGAATCACCGGGAGGGAGGATTGCGGTCTTGTGACTGGTAGGAGCACATCATCCGCGAAGAGGGATATCTTGTGTTCATCCGTGCCAAATGGTACACCCCCTATGTCCGGGTTGGATCGAATGCGCTCCGCAAAGGGTTCGATGCTGAGCGCAAATAGGAGGGGGGATAGGGGGCAACCCTGACGGGTGCCCTGTGAGATATTGAAAGATTCCGAAGCAACTCCTTTAACCAGGACCTTAGAGCGCAGCGCGTAGTAATTCGCTCTGATCATTCCAATAAAAGTTTCGGCGAAGCCGAACCGACGCAGCGTACGGGTCAAAAAAGCCCAGTCCACCAGGTCAAAGGCCTTCTCCGCGTCCAGCGCGAGAAGGACCGTGGGTATTGCCTTCCTTTGTGCTTTCTCGATGATGTGGACTACTCTTCGTAGGTTGTCATGGGTTTGTCTCCCCTTATTAAAGCCCGCTTGATCGGCCTGCACCATGAACGGCATAATGTTTTCCAGGCGAGTGGCCAGAATTTTTGAGTAGAGCTTGGCGCCAGGTTTAGGAGTGCTATCGGCCTGTAAGAGGGACAGTGGGAAGGGTCTTTCCCTTGTTTGGGGATGACAGAGATCAGGGCTTCGCCCATCGAGGGGGTCACCTGTTGCGTAGTAGCTATATCATTGAAGAGCGATACCAGGCGGGGACGAGTTCCGGAGCGAATGTTCGATAGAAGTGGGCGTTAAGGCCGTCAGGACCAGGCGCTTTTTGGAGCTTAAGCGAATCGATCGCCTTCTGAACCTCCTCAGTGGTGAAGGGGCTACTCAGCTCCTCATTGGTGGGGGCGGGTACCTGGGGCAGGGTGAGGCCCTCCAAATATTGGTCTTGGGCTTGCGAATTTGGTTGGTCTGCTGTGTACAGGGAATGGTAAAAATCCCCAAAAGCTTTAGCCTTTCCCGACTCGCTCTGGTGAAGGACCCCCTCCCTATCCTCTATACTCTTGATGTAGTTCTTCTCCTGTTGGATTCGTAACTGGCGTGCCAATAACGAGCCCACCTTGTTCCCACCCTCATAATGACGGGTTTAGAGGCGTAAAAGAGTCTTTTCGACCCCATTAGTGTAAATCGCTTGGAGTTTCCCTTTAACCTGAGTGACCTTACGGAGGGTTTGTACCGAGGGGGAAGCCTTATGGTCATTCTCGGCGGAGCGGAGTTCGCTCTTGAGAAGGAGGCGTTCTCCCTTGCGTTGCGTCTTAAGGTTAGCCTCTAATTCAATGCATTTCCCTCTAATGACCGCTTTCAAGGCGTCCCAATTGTTGGCTAGCGAAGTTTGCACCGGGTCATTGAGGTCACAGAAGTCTGTGATTGCTTTTCGTAGCTCATCTCGGAGGAGTCTATCTCTGCACATGTAATTGGGGAAGTACCACCTGGCAAATTTAGAGTGTGGGCGGGCCAATCTAGAGGCAGCTCTAGTGGCACGTGGTCTGAGAGGCAGATCGGGTGAAACTGGGTTCCCATCACCAAGGAGGGACTGGCTTATGAAGGCATGGTCTATTCTGGAGTATGTCCTATGCGAGTGGGAGAAGAAGGAGTAGTCTCTGGTCGAGGGGTGGGCATTCCTCCAAACATCTACCATGTGCCCAACCCCCATAATGTTGCTTGAAGTGGTTTGCTGAAAACCCCCCCTGCTGCCCTAAGGACGTGTGTGGTGTCCTGTGATGGATCCCATACCAAATTGAAGTCCCCAAGCAATAAAATGTCACCTCTTGCGAACCCCCCCAGGGTAGATAAGAAAGAATTGAGGAAATCATGTTGCCCTGTGTTGGGTGCATAGATCGCTGCAATCTTGCACAGTCTGCCCCGTACTTCTCCCCTCACCATCACAAACCTCCCCTCTTTGTCCATTTTAGTGTCATGGTGAAGAAAGGGGGTTGAAGTGTGAAAGAGCAACGCCACCCCATTATGTTTGGTGTGTGCTGAAGAGTGAAAGATTTGAGGGTATGCCCTATGTTTCAGTCGGTGTTCCTCTTTGCGGGGGAGGTGCGTCTCCTGGAGGGCGGCAATTTTAATCTGGTGATCATTTAAAAATTTCCAGATCCGTTGCCTCTTATTAGGGGAGTTAAGCCCCTTTACGTTCATGTCAAACAATTAATCCCCATCATTTGTCGGCAAAACCAGGGCAGCTTGACCCCTTCCTTCCTCCCCTGCCCATTGCCCAGCATGATCCCCCCATCCCTCCGCCCTGCCCCAGCGACCTAATAATAAAAAAAGCAACAAGGTAGACCGTGACACCAAAAAATCAAAAAGAAAAAAGGAAGAAAAAGATGAACCGTGTCAAACTTAGTCCAAAAACTTGCTCTCGGAGGTCCTCGATCACAGAGGAGAATCTCATTGCAAGCAATATTTGGGGCGGACCAAATTCCCCCGCCAAGGCCCCATATCAAATCCGTATGCGTTGAAAAAAACCAGTATCTAGCAAGCTCTTTGGTTGTTGTGGCCGGCATCATAATTTCAAAACTGTCTCCCCATCACCTTTGTATGAGGGATAGCATGAGTGGTACCAAACCAGAAGTAGCTCGGTGGCCCCCTCGGGGCCAATGGACCGCAAGACCGCCCACTCGACTCAGGCGAAACCAGTCTCTTCAGACAGTAGAGAGCCAGAAGCTCGTCGACTCATAGAGTTTTTGCTTGGTCTTCGCTGCTGAAGCCAAGGGCCTCCCCCCTGCTTCTTCGGGCCCGTCGCCGCCTCCGCTCTCCTCTCCTCCGCCGCGTGTGTTGTGGTTGGCACCTCAATGCCCAGGATATTCGCCGTCTCCTCCAGCTCTGTGCAGTGATAATTCTTATTGTCCAGCGTGAATGCAAGCCCAAAGGGGTATGTCCAATGGTACCTCACCTTGCGTTCTCTTAAGGCTGCAGTGATGGGTCGAAATTGTTGACGCCGGGCTAGTGTGGCTTGAGCCACATCTTGGTAGAGTGAGCACTCCTTGTTCTGAAAGGATATCTTGTCCAGGGCTCGTGCTTTCTGGAGGACCATCTCCTTGGTTTTAAAGGAGCTGAATTTCGCTAGCACATCTTGGGGCTTTCTGGCATCTCCTGGGCCTCGGGCCCCACTCTGTGCACTCTCTCTAGGCGGACCTCCGGTTCAGAATCTCTGAGGACTGTTGAGAAGAGCCCCACCATAAAGGCCTCCAAGTCCGGGCCCTCGCACCCTTCCTCCAGGCCTCTCACTCGTATGTGCTCCCGGCGGGAGCGGTTCTCAAGGTCTTCACAGCGGAGCACCGTGGCTTTCAACTGTGCGTGAAGGTCTTCGGAGTGGGTCTCTAAGGGTTTCATGCGGTTCTCCAGTTCCTGATGTTTGGCCTCAAGGTCGAGAGCGCGGGCCCAAACCGAGTCAACGTCGGATTGCAAGGCTATCAGCCGTTCCCCCATTTCTGCCTTGAATGCGTCAAAGGAGGCCCCCATGTCGGTCTTGATGTCGTCCCTGAGCTCCTGCTTGGATTCCCGGAGTGAGGACAGCAAGTCCTCCCTTGTGAGTGCCATACTGTCAACTGACCGTGTTGGTTCATCGCTAACGGCCCCCTTGGTGGCGGGGGAAAAGAAGCTGGAGACCTTAGGGGGCTGTGCTTTTTTGGGTGGCATAGGTCCCTGCGCCCGCCTCCTGCGCGGGGTTCCTCACCGTGGAGTAGGACGCGGGGGCTTAGGCGCTGCAGCGATTCGTCTCCTTTGCTCAACCGAGCCGGCCAATTAAGCCCCCCGACCCCGGTATGAGGGGTACAGTTGCGTAGCGGCTAGGTGTCGGAGACCAGGGCTCGTTGCGGTGGGGGGGCGGGTGTGTAGCGAGTGTCCCTCCCCTTCTCAGGTTTAGACCGGTTTACGCAGGACCACGGGGCTCACGCGGTCTCGGGGCCCCCACTTTGCTGCTGGAATTGGTATGCCGTGTTCAGTGGGCCGTTGAGACCAACCTCTGATGCAGTGCTCCTCTGGTCTCCAGGAGGGCTCCTGTGTATGGTGCCTCAGTCTTTCCCCTCTCCCCTGCCCAAAAGACTCTCACAACAGGGTTTGCTAGGCAGATTTAGTTGGGGGAGAGTCGACTTTTGCAATAGGGCCCCCCCTCGGGGCTGTGACACATCGCTGTGCTGGGGAGGGACAATGAGGGCACGAGACCTCCAGTCTGGGCCTTCTCACGAGGCTCTGGACCGGTGCCTGGCCACCGCCATCTTAGGGTCAGGCACCGATTTTCTTATCCTCCGTCAGTGGGCTGGTTAAGTGGAAAGGGGGGCCCCCTGCTCCTCACCGCTGCTATTAATCACCGCCGGGAGGGTCCCCATGCATCTCCGGCCCTTCGAGGGGACCCCGTTTCGACTGCCAAAGTTGCTGGAGGGAGGGTGCGTCTTCCCGCGTGGGCACCGGCGGCGTCGAGCGCCCTCAGCCAGTTCGTGCAATTAGCTCCCGGGGGCCTGGTGAACGGACCTTCCGCTCCCTTAACTCTTCTCCTGTGTGCGGTGATGCGGTGACTTCAGCGGGATCCGCCGCATCGGTGTGAGTCTTCATCGCTGTGCAGGGTGATGGCCGAGCAGGGTGATGGCCGCCATCTTGAGCCGCCTCAGGTGTTGGCGAGAAAAGTCTGTCTCCCCGCACCGCACCGGGGGGGACTGTTCTCTCTCGTTTTGCTCCTCCTCAGCTCCCGGGTGCGTGGGGCGAGCCGTCGGATCGAGTTTGGGGCATTTGGTGCCCCCTAAGGTACTGGTTTACTAGGGCCTAGCGCGGAGCCGGTCGGATTCACGTCCGGTCGGCCATGATGGTTAGCCACGCCCCACCCCCCCAAGTCAGAGATTTTTTGACTATAGGGAGTGGATGGGGATGGTGTGGGTGGGATGTGTTGGCGGAAGGATAGTGTTTTGTTGAGTCTAAGGTGATATGTGCATATTGTAGGTGGTTAGGGGCAATGTTATTGCTGGAATTAAAAATATATTGTTGCCCTATACATAATGAAGGGCCTCTTGCTCTTTATTTAGTTCAGTGATTTTTACTGTCATATTTGTTAAGCAATGCCATCAAGGGTAGACTAGGGAAGGTACTCCTACTAATAGAGGACCAAACCTGGCCCATCACAAAAGAGCATAGTTACTCCATTGTTCACTCCACTCTATATAAGAGCTCACTTCCCAGTCCACCCCGATATCGGGCAACCAGTCTCCTTGCAATCAGTGCGGGAGTCTGACCATGTTTGACAATGACCCCCTTTTCATGACTAGCCACCTAAGCTGTATATAACACTTTCCATTAATAGATGCATGAACCCTACCTTGAAGTCACCACTACGTAGTAGTGAATACCCATAAACAAAATGCAACATTACAGTGTCGTCCCAGAAACCAACCCTCTCTTACCTGACAAATTCTCTATACCAGTACACATGAATAGGCATCACTGCATGAATCCGGATCTCATTCTTAGCTTGAACAGAAGACATTTGCTTCCTAGTTCAGGTTAGACCTCCACTCATGTTTAGAGAGTGTAGAGTAGAATGTAATGCAGAATCTTGAATCCTGGGCAGAGACTCATGAGATCTAGGCCTTTATGTGTAGAAAACAATATTAGAAAAGGTGGTGTGCATGGGTTATTTGGCCCTAACTGCTCCTCCAACAGGCCCAAACCGGAAAGATGCAACAGGAAACAGGGTTTCATGTTTTGACCAGGTGAACCTGCAAAAGGATTTTGCAATAACATGACAGATGGCAAAGTCAGTGGCAGATCCAATACAAAGGCTGGCATCATTGCATTGCACCTGACTAAGAAAGATGCCTTAACTGACATGAGGCGTCCTATATTTTCCAAATGCAAAAGTCGCTTAAATAATCAATATAATTAAGTTATCACACAGGGATGAGCAAAGTAAGGGTTATTGTTACACCTACCTACAAGTCAAAAGGTTTCAGTAACTAGATTCTCTGAGAGGTGAAGATTATAAAAGGAATACAATCAAATCAGACCGGCCCATCGCTATCCCCAACGGCCCTGGTGGTCAACATATGGAAGATAGCTATAGAGAAAATGGACAAGGGGGACACTGACACTGGATACCCCCTGTGGGAGTCTGCTGTCCTGGGGAACCTCCGGAGTTTGGAGTGTAAGAAACCGTGGGGAATGCTCGAGATAAAGTTGAGAGGCGATTGGGGACTGCTGAGCCTCCTCTCATTCCCGGAGCTTCAAGGGCAGTTTGATTTGGTCACCACTCAAATTTTTAGATATAGGCAGGTCCAACATGCTTTAACGTGGTACAAAGATCTGTTGTATGATGTGGTGGAATAAACTTCACTGGAAGTTTGACTCTTGAGCAGCACCCCTGCACAAACGTGCCATTTCTCAAATCTACCAGACGCTGGTGAACAACTGCCAGCAACCTCTTGATTTGATACACTGCAGGATAGATGGAGGGGGACCTGAATGTACTGACGAGGACTTTGGTGGAGGCACTTCCCTACCCACTAGAGGTCACCATTAAGTCAGGCTTTAGGTTAGTGCAATTAAAAATACTACACCGTGCATACTAAATTAGAATCAGACTCTTCTGCATGGGTAAGGTAGAGGATGATAGGTGTCTGCGGGGATGTGGCCAGAGCAGACCATTGTTGAATACCCTTTGGGTCTGCTCCAAGATACAGAATTTTTGTCACAGGTGGTTCGGTGCCTCTCCTCAGTCATAGAGGAACCGGTGGAATTGACCCAGAAATTGGTTGCAATGGGGATATTGGGAGATCCGATTTTGCCCAAATACTCTGTTCTATTTTGTATCATCACTCTTGATTGCCCAGATGTGGGGGAGAGAGGAACCACCTTCTATGTCACAGTTGAGGGTGGCATTGAACTGGTATACGCAGGTCTGGCGTAAAGTGTGCAAGGCCAGGTGCTACCCCAGGAAACTGATAAAGTGTGGGGTTAATGGAGGAAATAGAGGGATTTGGATTGATTAAATGGACTGTCATTGCATCTGCTTACTTTGAACCCTCATGGTCTACTATAATACGATAGGTGTGTCATGCCAATACACAAAAAAGGACACTTTAGGGTACTGAAGCCAAAATAAACCCATTCTATTTTTCACCTATTCAAGAAGTGGGTCATCAAAAAGAAATTGAGAGGTTGTCTCACCCTCAATTTATTGAGGCATGCTTCATCATTTGACGACCTCTCACACTGGTGTAAGGATAATACCACCCTTGCCGTCTCAACCGAGGGAAGCTAGTCTATCCCTGGGTGTTCTTAAAAATCTGTGCTCAGGACAATTACACTGGGTCCTGTTTTTTTGGGGGAAAATAAATATAAAATATACCAAGGGGTATACTTAAAATATTATTTATCCAGCGAGTACATTGAATCACTGGACCTAACATTTCTGGTAATCGGAAATGTTCAATCCTGTGATTCATTGTAACTCAGTATATGACTGACTTTTTTTTAGTGTTTCCAGGCGTACTCCCTGATGAAAAAATATTTTGAGTATGCCCCTAGGGGTATTTTATACTTAGTTTTGTCCCGCAAAAAACAGGACCCATTGTAATTGTCCTGAGCACATATCGAATAAGTAAAAAAACAGAATGGGTTTATTTTGACTTCAGTACCCTCAAGTGTCCTCTTTTGTGTGTTGTAGCTTTGGGACGATACACTTGAGGTTGAACCTCCTTCAACTCTCTGCGTAGGGATTGATTGTGTCATGCCAACGTCATTTGTTTTCTGTGTGGTTTCTTGTTCAGTGCAAAACATATTGTAATATTTAAAAATACAATATAGAAGGAAAAGCACACAATATATAGCCTGAACCCACCACTGTCCATTTCCAACACAGGATGTCACAGGGGCAGGGTAGTGGCGAAGCTGTCGGTGACTTTGCATGTGCTCCTAGAGAGACTTATCATATAACCACATCCGTAGCTTCAACTATCAGATCTGTTGACGCTGGAAATATGTCTCATTATTATTAGGTCTCATTTTTGTGGGGAGACAAGGAATCGATGAATGGGTAGGTGAAATTATGGAAAGTTTTGAGGGGGGCATACATATGTTAGAATGTAGACTACTGGGAAGGGAGTGCCCCTATAAACCTAAGACATACATTTGTGGTAGCCTAAAATACATTTCTTCAAGAATCTCTGCTCAACCATTGATAGCTGTGGCATGAGCAGCAGGCAATTTCCCAATTATCTTTAGTCTCTCCACAATTTGATAAGAAAGCCTGATGCTTTCTGAATGTAACAATTGTTAGTTTCAAGCAACAAACCAATTTAGAAAAAAAAGAGAAAACGCTGAACAGTAAAAAGACTCAAAATTTATGAAAAACATATATCGGAATTTAAGATATGAATTTCTTAAAGTTTTAAGACAAAAAGTGGCTAAAAAAAGCAAAGCGCTAATGTAAAGTATCAATTGCAGTTGACTGGAATTAAACATGAGTTCAGGGTGACCGCGATAGAGCAGAGGTAGGATACGTTTTGCAGGATTGCACTTGTCAAAGTTTTTATGTGAATATTTAGTCTGGTTTATGGTGCTCAAAGCCTTCCAACAGGGCAAGATGCAAAGCCTGAAGCTGGGGTGGGTCAGTTAAAATGAGATATGCTGTTTTTGGGCTCCTTCGGAAGCTATTTTGTGCCAGAAGCTCTGAGGAAGATAAAGCATGCTGTTGTAGTAGGCAGTATGTTTCGCCATGGGTTTACTGCCTTGCCCTGGTCCAAAGCTTTACTTTCAGAACTAATCACTTTTTTGGTTCTCAAAACCAAAATCAGCAGGACAAGATGGAAAGCTGTAGCTGGGCAGGGCTCCGCCTTTGGGATTATGATGGCACTTTCCGAGAGCAAATCCATGTTGGCCTTTCCGACATGGATTTGCTGTGCCTTTGGGGGCTCCTAGCAGGCTCCTGTTCCGCCCTGGCCCTCTGGACTAGAGGTCGGTCGGTCCCATGATCGAAATGGTGTTGGGCGGGCGTGAGTCCACCCGACATCATAATAATGCCCTAATTAATAAAGAAAGTTAAACCCATTCATTGCACAAGATGGATTATTTTGCATTCACTAAATAGTTCTGAACCAATAGATCTCATTCGAGGTAGTGGGTGATTTACAAATGTCTTTATTCATTTATTCATTTAGTATAATACCCATGGGCTCTATTTGGTTGAAGTAGTCTTTTTGCAGCATTTCTTGTGTTGTTAGTAAAGCATATACAGTTATTCTTCATATTCAATGGCTTCTTCTGAAGGATCAGTCATCACATTTACAATGATTCAGAATCCTGCTCTACTTTTTCCAATTTTTCTAGAGCCTCATATTTTTGGGGATGAAATGCTTGTTTATTTTGATGAGTTTTAGTCTCTCCACAATTTGATAAGAGAGACTGGTGCTTTCTGAATATACCAATTTCCCCAGCATCACTGAAAACCTGCTCAGAGCATACATTGGCAGCGAGCTATGATAGATATGTTCTTGCCAGCCTTCTTATGTCTGGCCACAGTTCTGTTTTCCCATGATTTTAGATTAATGGCTCTTAATCTACTGGACATCAGCTTTGGGCCTCCGAGGACTCCTTTATCATATCTATTATCATCATTGAGAATTGCTCCTTCTGTGTTTCCTACATCTGTGCACTTGATGTTTATCCTGGAACGTCGAAAAACTAACCCAATGCTCAGGATGTTTCTTGTAAAGTTGCTTTTGTTGTTGATTTTTTAGCAGAACATGGCTTTGAAAAGGAGATTGTTTTTTTTGTTTCACCAAGGTGGCTACTGTTATTGTGAATGGGCCGTGGACCCATCACCATGCTTTTTAGAGATTGGTGAAGAAGCCTTTGTGTTCTTTGATCTGTTGTCATTGTCCTTCATAGTCCCCTTCAGTTTCTTTCTTGAAGATCCAACCCTTATAGAAACATCAAGTGCAGAATAGGGAATGGAAGTAGACGGTCCATGTTTGCATCACAGATTGAGTATAGTGGCACAGATGTACTATTCTGGAGACACAGTTTCTTGTGGCAGCTTGTTATTTGATGAATGAGTAAGCTTTTGATCACACCAGTAGCTTCCTTATTAACAATGTTACATTTTTCTTCTACCTTACTAAAATGGTCTACAAGTGCACTTCAACATCTCGAAGGAAGGAAGCATGCTTATCAACAAGTTTATTGGCCCCCACTTGTCCGCTATCATCAACATTTTTCTAGCAGGTGCATCCATTCTTCTTTGCAGTACATAAACAGGTTTTGCAGAATATTAGGTGGAATTTCAACGTATCAGAATCTCCTGAATGAGGAATTTTAGAAGGACTTTATTTGCTTGCTGGATGAACTGCAAGCTACTCTGGGCTTTAAAGAAAAGGCTACAATGTGTGCAAACCTGTGACAGGTGACCAGTATGTCGTGGACTACTACTACATTTCTGAGAAAGTCCTGCGCAATCGGGTTGATATAATGGGTTAAAAAGAGTCATTTTAAGTACTCACTATCGGCTGTGGCTATAACGATGTTACTGCCATAGTTTGTGGCAATGGTAGGCCATGGCTTCATACCATTATTAGGCTGTGGCATTGAATTCTTCCATAAGGTTGACAGCCATGTGTGCTTTCTCCATGGAGGACATTGCAACTGTTCCATATTGATTCCTTTGAAAAGGAGCAGTACTGGCAGATCCTAATGCTACCATATTTTCTAATACGCTTAAAGGAGATGCAATGTGCAGTGATTCATATATTGTTTGTGGCTTGACTACTAATTCACATGTCTGTATAAAGACATATGGATTGTACAATGCTCTCCCTGAGTGTGTCAGCATCCAGCCGTAGCACATGACAGTGCATCTGTGGCACAGTGACATTTGAGAAATAGGTACAGTTTGGAATTTTTCATTTTGAAAAAATGTCCTACACAAATTCCAGAAAATCACCCTTTCCACCAAAGAAAAAAAGAGGAGGACAACTAATGATTTTATTGTTGTGGCACATCCATTCTGAACATAGTGCTGAGAGTTGCTTTTTATGTATTTTGTTGGTGAGTCCACCTTTGTGATTTCCATGGCAGTAGTTTGCTTGGACCTATTGGCATCTCTATTAAACCCCACTTTTCCTGTTGCCAAGCAGGGGTTGCTGCTGGTAGTGAATAAACTCTGAGTGGCAGAACTGCTTGTCATGACAACATCTTATCATCATCATCATCTCCATCTATCATTTCAGGGTCTCAGTCAGCAACACCCATCTTTCTTAGGTGCTCTTCCAATATGATTGTATGTTTACTTTTCCTAAAGGGTAATGGGTGCCTGGTATCATGATGCCTGCCTGCATTCCCAAGCCACACTGCTGTGTTGCAAATTGAGTTGTCAACAATATGTTGCTCATTCAGCCTCACTGTGAGGAAGTCCTAAACTGGGGAAAAAAGCTTCATTATAAAGCCAAATCCAGAAATTGTGTTGGAGCTGGGCTTTGTTTGCTTTTCCGTGGAATAGGTTGGGAGTACACTATTGAGAAGATGAATACAGGTTGTGATGGTACAGGAGCAGCCTCAACAGAGGTGAGTTTTACTGCTTCAATGCTACTTTCTACATAAAGATTGGTTGATTGATTGTCCTTACTTCCACCAATGCTTTCTAAACCTTCTTTTGTCATGTCTATCCCTTGTGAGTCAGGCTTGCACTCTATTTCTGAGAGGAAGCTTGAACAATGTGGAATAGTTGGTGTATTTTACATTTGATGAGAGACAGCCCAACAATCCAGCTGTGCAACACGCTCAATATCCTATCCCAAAATTACCTTTACCTCTCTTTACACCTACCCACCCTATAAACCCTAAAACCCCTTACCTCCATTTACCTGTGCCTGCACATAAACTTATCTTGTTATTTAAAAAAAAAAAATACTTTCCTGTGTGGTAAAGTGCTGCACAGTAAAGATAGAAATACATACTTGTGTGGTAAAGGCTGTTTACCCATACCCTTGCTTCATCCTATCTTCTATCCTGTCCATACCACACAGTTGCATTGTTCCAATTGCACCCTCCACCCTAACACTCCTACTCCTTCCTTGATCCTTTCCACCACATTGGCTTGAATCATTTGAGCAAATGTACAGCTCTTTATTGCTTCACCGAGGCGCCATGTGTTAGAAATTGGGTCTCTAGTTGGCAGAGATTTGCACCCTGTCCAAGTAGGGACCCCAATCCTAGTCAGGGTAAGTCAGATGCACTATCTAAATTAATCTGTGCTCACCCTCTTGTAGCTTGGCACAGAGCATTTAGGCTTAACTTAAGAGGCAATTTGTAAAGTATTTGTGCAACACTTAAATTACAGTAACACTATGAAATCACCACAAAAAGACTCCACACCAATTTAGAAACGTAGAGAATATTTAGCTGACTAAAACAAGACCAAAAGAACAAAAATCCAATAAGTATAATTTGAGATGCAATTTTTTCAAAGACTGAATCCAAAAACAGTGCTTAGAAGTCAATAGCGCTAAAATGTTACTTGAGGTCGGGCTAGACTGAGGTAAATCCAAAGTTCAGGCCGACAGCGATGGAGGGCAAGCCGGCTACAGGACTCAGACATTCTGAAGTAATTCCTGGGCTAGAGCAAGTGTCTTCAATCGGGAGCCTGATATGTTGTCGAGCTGAGGAAAGGGGTTCCTGCGTAGTCGTTGAGCTCCTTTGAACTGCAGGCACTGCGCTGTCATCAAGCAGCTTCGATGGTAAGATCACTGTCATTATTGAGCTGCACAGACAGTTGTTGGCAAGCGGCGTTGGTGGTAGGATTGCTTTCGTCATCGAGCCGGTAGAAACACTGTCATTGAGCAGTTGCTGCGTCGAAGGACGATGTGTGGACCCTGATCGGTGCAAAGTCGCAAATGTGTCAATGGAAAAAAAGCTGGCAAAAACACACTTCTGAGGCCCTAGGACTGAAGTTAGCACCTCCGGCAAGGGAGGACTTACAGTTGGCAGAAGCTTGAGCAGGGTTGAAGGAAATCTTTGATGGCCCTGAGATCTCAAGAACAGGAGGAAAGTCAGCAAGCCATTGGGGAACCTGGGTGCAAGGATGTAGAGAGCAGAGCCAGTCCTTCTCACTCCCAGGCATGAAGCAGCAGGCCAACCCAGCAAAGCAGGTATCAAAGGGGCAGTCCCTCCTATGGCACAGCAGCTTCTCTTCCTGGCAGAATGTCCTTGGTACAGCAAAGTTCTGATTTGGTTGTAACAGGGAACCAGTACTGATACCCAAATGTGCCTTTGAAGTGGGGGAGACTTCAAAGAGGCCTTTGAAGTTCACAAGGTCCCTGCCTTATCTGCCCCAGCTCTAGACTCACTACAGGGGGTAATGCAGCTCTTTTTTGTGGGGACAGGAACAGCCCTATTGAGGTGGGCTGATGTGTCTATATGCTCCATCCATTCCCCTGACCAATAATCCCCAGGTTCTGCTGCTCCAAGACAGGGGTGCAGTTTTGTGGGCAACAGCTCAAACTATATTCCGACCTCTAACCCGAGGACCAATTCATCCCTCCATTCGAGGCCATGACATCCTCGCCTCCTACCTTCGTAGACACTCTTCCTTGTTATCAACTCAGGGCTGCTTTCTGCATAATCCATGACACTTTTCCATCTCCCCACCACCCCTGCCAGCACTAGAACTTATCCATTCTTCTACATCTCCGCACAAATTGAAAACTCATCTATACAACAGTATGCAATCCACTGCACCGATCACCACACTAACTGCGCTTAAGGCGTGGGACGAGGACTTAGACCCTCCCTTAACGGATACGCATTGGGTGTTTTGCAGCGGACAGCTGGAAACCCTCTCCCCAAACTATAAGCTGTGCTTAATACACTTTAAATTTCTCCATCGTCTTTATCGCACTCCGCTCCAGTTCTTCAAAATGGGGCTTGTCCCTGACCCTCACTGTCTTTGCTGCAGTTCCCCTCAAGCTTCCTATATCCATCTAGAGTCACAATGCCAGTGAGTGGTGTCATTCTGGTAAGGAGTATTCACAACCATATATAGGATCACTGGGCACTCATCCCCCTACACCCCGTTTGTAGGGCAGTTGGGGTATGTTTCGGACATACCTATCTCTCACCACCGACTCACTGCTATGTTATTACTTTTAGCCAAACGTAGGGTGGCCAAGTTCTGGGTTTGGACACCCTCCCCAACCTTCCCAGCATGGCTGTGTGATGTAACTTATTGTCAGGAGCAACTATGCCATTAGTGGGAGTTCATGCCAATATGCTCCCATCCCAAAGACATAAGGGAGCCCTTCCTATCCTTTCTTCATCAAAGAGACTCAATTTCACAGGCGGCAGGCAAAACTGATCAGGGGGAACATTCTGACCAGGATGGCAATCAATTGTCCTCCCCAGCGACCAAAGAGTAATATTGTGTAGCAGTCAAGTTTAGATGTCAGTCAGACTGTAGGAGTGACGCTGCCTGCACGTCGGTCACACCCAATGCATGGTAGCAAGTCATAAATATGCTGTGTGTATATATCACGAGGTCTATAATCTTTACTTTATTCTTTCTGACTGTACTACAAATGGAATTGTTTTGCATGAATCCCAGATTGTGTATGAGTGGCTCCCACCCGGACCTATCTCTTGACATTCCTCCCACCCCTCCGCCTCCCCCAATTTTTGCATTTCTCTTCCCTTGCCGTTTCCCCTCCTTACCAAAATGGTTCCTGCTGTTCTTTATTGATAAATGCCAATAAAAAAATCTATTTAAAAAAAAAAAACTATTGCTAGAGATAGGTTTTGCAGTAGTGAAAAACGAATTTTGCAGCTTTTCACTACCAGGACATATTAAACTCAAAAGTACATGTTCTACCTTTTAAATACACTGCACTCAGCTTATAGGGCTGCATAGGGCCTACCTTAGGGGTGACTTATATGTAATAAAAGGGAAGGTTTGGGCCTGGCTAGTAGGTTAACATGCCAGGTCCAAATGATAGTTTAAACTGCACACATAAGCTCTGCAGTGGCAGGTCTGAGACATGGTTAAGGGGCCACTTCAGTGGCCACTCCAGTTTTTGTGGACTAATGCTGCTGTTCTAATTCTGCACACTGAGGTGCTACAGTCCAGTCCCCAGTGTAAGTAGTCAGCTAAAACATGGTAAAATTGGCTAATTCCCTTTCTGCATATTTAACTTTCCACTACGGGCACAATATAAGGCATAGAAAATAAACTGTCACCTGTGGACAGCAGCACCTATTGTGCTATTGACTAGGCTGACAAGGAAAACATGTCTTCAGGCCTACATGTATAGCCTGCCTCATGCGGTTTTTAAACCTATAGATAAACCTGACAAACTAATGCTTTTTGATTAAAAAAAAAAGTGCATTACGTTTAAATATGAAATAAGTCACTGCCAAATAGGGCTTGTAATCCAAGATTTCTATTGTTCTGGTTTCATTTTATTCATTAAAATGTACTTTATTTTTCTAAATTGATTTGGGATTTTTCCTATGTTGTGTTTTCACTTTGTTACTGTTTGAGTGCTGCATAAATACTTTACACATTGCCTATATGTTCCGCCTGACTGCTTTTGTGCAAAGCTATCAGATGGTTAAGCACAGGTTAGTTTAGGGACTTTTGTGGTTCACCCTGACAAGGAGTTTGATGCGTGACAAGAGCCCCCCCCCCATCAAAACCCAATTTCTTACATCTTAACTGCAGCAGACCTATCTGTGCTGCTTTTGTGAGGTATGAATTATTGCTGTTAGAGCAGTATGGAGACCTGACCAGATGGAGACCTGTATTTTTAATGTTTAGTGTCAAGGGAAGGCTGGAAGAGAGGGGGTCTTATGATTTCAAAACACACTTTAGAATCCTGGCTTTAATTTCAGTGGAGAAGGGAGCTGGCCACAAAACAACTTTAGAGTGGATGAATGGGAGGAGAATACTCTTTATCTTAAACGCAAAGGGCAGAACAATTTTGCTATGAAGGACTTCACTGGAAATAGTAGACTGTGGCATAGTTTGCAGTGAGGCAAGTAGGATGTGCTGAAAATGTGGGAAGGTTTGCCCTTGAGAACTATAAGCTCATTGGTCTGGGAGTGTCTAGGAGTCAAGCAACTCACTTACAACTCATCAGAACACTTCCTGTGCCAGAAATTAGAAGAGAGCTACACCTGCTCTCTGTAAACTGCGATGAGTCATGAAGGACTGGCCTTGCCCCACTTGTACCCAGGACTAAGAAGTAGACTCCAAAGGTTAGTTGGCTGACCTCCTGTGTGGCTACAGGGACGTTTGAAGCTGCAAGACGCCTTTTTCCTGGAGTGACCTGTGGCAACTGGAATGCACCTTAATAGTGGCGTCTGCTTAAGTGTGTCCTGGTCTCTGAGTGATGTCCCTGAGGTCCTGGGAGCCTTAGAAGTGGCTAATAGAAACTGTCCCAGAAAGTATGAAAAGTTGAGAGAAAAATGTTGAACTTCCAAGACTCCCAGAGCTTCAGCTGAGCTTAACAGTAAAGGTGTTGCCTTTCAAGGCAACTTCATCTGATACAACTTCAGTCTTGCCCCCCTGGAGGTTTTGAGCTCCATAAAAAAAAGACTATGGGACTGATTATGACTTAGCAGTCTTACCACCAGCCCTCCATGGTGGTGGTCCAGAAACCGCCACCAAGCCTTTGGCATCCCGACCACCGTATTATGAGTCTCCCACAGTGCTGGCGGTGTGTGGGTGGCAGAGTCATGGCGGCGGCACGTTTCGCCTGTGGAAATGAGCTGGAAGCTAATGCCAAACATACTGCGGTGCCTCCGACCAGTCGGGCACACTGTTTCCTTGCATTCTGCTGTGCAAGTGAAACATTGCGCGTACCCGACCTGAAGGCATTGGAGGGCACTTCATGAGCAGCTGCGACGTTACACATGGGCATATTCGCCTTTGAGCCATTACTTCAGCTCATTACCTGCCTTTCTGACGACTCTCAAATGGCGGTGTCCCCGCCAGGGACAGGTCGTGGAAAGGCAAGTTGTGATTAGGCTGGCGGTGAGCAGCACGAGGCCGCCTCTGCCGCCACAGTAGCAGAAATGTCAGCAGAGGCGGTGGTATGGAAGCGGTGTTCCCGCTCACTTCCTGATAGACCAAGCAAGTGGGCGGGAGGACCATGGAAAAGTGATGGCATTCGCCATCCCACCGTCATAGTAATCAGGCCCCATGTCTCAATGAAGAAATCTTGAACAGGAAAAGAGGAGAAAGGTATCTGCCCATGCAAGTATTTTGTCAGCCATGAAATTTGGATTTCTCCCAATATGAGCTTTTGCCATCAAAATCAACAGCTTAATAGAAACCTTGTCGGCGGATACAATAGTCAATCTTACCCTGCTGGAGGATTTGGACTATCATAAAAAAAAAAAGTAAGTCAGAAGGTAAAAACTTAGGGCCAGATTTAGATCTTGACGGATGGGTTACTCTGTCGTAACGGTGATGGATATCCTGTCCGCCGAAAAGTAAATCCTATTATATCCTTTGGGATTTATATTTCAGCAGATGGGATATCCGTCACCATTGGGACAGAGTAACCCGTCTGCCAAGATCTAAATCATGCCCTTAGACCGGGACTACCTGATAGGTGTAGCTGACCTGCACTTCTTCACAGTCGGCCTGAAATTGCGCCTAGGTACCAGTCAACCACGAACAGTGATTTCTGGTTTAGTGATCTACTTTTTCTTTGTGCTTTTTGCCTTATACCTTTAGAAATTCATATCTCTCGTACATGTAATTGGATGTTTGCCGTTTTGGTGTCATGTTTCTGAATAAATTATTCTTATTTTTTAGTAAGTGGTTATGAGATTTTTATTTAGTTGTGTTTCGACTTTTTGACTGTTTTAGTGTTCCTAAGTCCTTTGCATGTTTTACTAAGTTTAGCCTTTCTGCTCTATGCCATAGCTATGTGGGCTTGAGCCCCTGTCTAAATAATTGAAACTGTGTACTTGACGTGACAGGATTATGGGACTTAATATTTAGGTAGTACTTTCATCCTACTCAACTAATAACCCTTTTTTACCTCGTGAGATTTGAAGTTTTCATGTTAATCTTGCTAGTAATATTGCACTGAGCATTGATATACACATTGTGATGTGCATTGCAGTTCAATGCATCTAACTGAGAACTTTAAGCATTGAATTGGACAAAGTCCCTAGTGCACAAAATAATCTTACACATGGCACAGGGCTGCTTAGGAACTGTTTGTGCTGTCAGCTGTAAACTTGCATTTCTGCTGATCTAATAGTATTCCTTTCCTCTACCCAACAGTACCCATCAAGGTTGCATTTTTAGCTTTATTTATGCCATTTAATTCATTCCATTAACGACACGACCTGTCTACCTGTTGTAATGTTACTCAGCCCATTTGTCTTAAGTCTTTACTGTGAACTTCATAGGAACACCAACCCTTCATTCCCTAAGTGTGCTATGTTCCATAATATTGACCAAATATGTTAAATTTGGCCAGAACGAGAGAGGACACTGGACACAAATTTGGCATGTTCCTTCCTTTCCACTCCGATATGGTTGCAATTATAATTATTGTTCAGTGATACTCTCATGACTGGCGAACAAATCACGATTTGGCTGGTAACAGTTGTCGCTGAGTAGTGTTGTAGTAGGGGCACATTTTTCCATATAAGCCCTGATGGACTAAGAGCCCTGTAAATGACCCACAATGTAGAAAAACATTAGGAAATTGATGCAGAAACACGGATTTCCGAGGCAATTTCCTGTTTTTAATGGTTTATCTTGTTATGGGACACGACAGTATCGGGCAGGTTAATTGTATTTAAGCAAACTTTTGCTTCCCCTATAGAGCGTTCACAATAATGTTTCTTGTCTGCTGGGTGGGATTGTGTTAGAATTCCGTTTACGTTTTCATTCTGCTCCGGTACAAGACATTTAAACCTAACAAAAACACTTAAAATTAAATCAACCCATTTAGCAGAAGTCGTTTAGGTTAATAATGCATCTCTGATTCCACTTAAAAGTCTGTTGCATCTAGTGAATCATTTTTTTGGCAACCATGCCCTGACGATATATTACAAAATAGCTCTTTTTTAAGTACAAATTGGGGAAGCATGTTTTCAAAGACTCTTAATTAAATTGTTTTTTTTCGTTCTTGTATTCAAAGCAAATTCCACTCTGTGACCTTAGAGTACTGCATTAGCTTAGTTCTTTTATGACTCATAAAACATATAATTAAACATTTCCACTGCTCAATATGGACATTTCACTCCATCGCTAACTAGCCACTAATCAGAATACCTTGCCGCATTGCTGTGATGTATTCCCAAAGAGGCAGTCCACCATAAAATGCTTGACCACATCTGTTGTGTACAGAAACAAAACCTGCTCTATACACGTTTCCTCCTCTATGGGAGTTCCAGCTTCAGAATTCTGTATCTCGGAGGGTAATGAAGAAACATGAGTGGGTCATGAAGATAGTTGGTGACTGTTTTCATTACTAAGAATATCTATGAACGTTTAAACGTCCAGCAAGAAATTGATATGTACTTTTTGGAACATTGATTTTGGTGGATATTGTATTTGCTCTACAAATGCTGTATCTCCAAATCACCTACATCATCAAGCCTGAAGTCTCTGAGCATTTTTAACACGACCACATCAGTCAGTGCCTACTAGGCAGTACCATGCAAAGCTCGTCCTAAAATGTACAGGCAGTTTTCTTGGAAGTAAGTAAAGGAGGCAGCCATTTCATGTTACCAGGTGGTTAATTTGTAAAAACATTAAGTGCTGGGGCTCTCGTTAGGAGGCAGCATCCACCAGCCCATTTTTCCTGTTAGCGCCCCCTAAATCAGAACCAACTGCTAACAATGAACCCCTAAAAGCGGGGAGATGATGTAGCTCAATGGCCAGTGCTAGCAACTTCAGAGCTGGGGAACCAGGCTCGAGTCTCGCTGTCGACTCAACAGCCTGTGATTCTGGGCGAATCACTCAATCTCCCCGTGCCTACCAAAAATAAATGTGTCCTTAACTGGTGCTCAAGCGCTGGTGTTGATGATTAAGTGCCGGTGCTGAGCACCGGAAACTACCGGCTCAACTTAAGGACATATGTTACTGCTTGTGTAACACTTAGGCCCCGATTCTGAAAGGTTTAGCATCGGGTTTACTTATCTAACGCTAACCCAACGCTAAACCGGTTTTGGGATTCACAAACCAATGGCAACAAATATTCGCTTTGGTTTGTATGTAAAAGTAACGCAAAGCAGTGCTAAATTCTGCTTTGCATTACTTTGCGTTAAGGGGGTGTTACATAGGTGTTACATGGACATTCCCATGCAACCACCCATGCTTTTTGACGCTAAACCCAATTAACTAACATTATTGGAAAGGGTTTAGCTCCAAACATTAACGCACCTGAAAAGCATGTGTTAAACAGAGAAATGTTTTAATTTCTCCATGCTTTTCCGACTTTGCATGCGTGCTGCACTGTGCAGCAAACATACAAAGTAGGAAAAGCTTTTCAAATGTCTAAGCATAGGTTGCACAGAAAGGCTAGTCTTCCTGTACAAAACCTATGCTAGACTCATGCACATGCCCTAGTGCTATGGAGCTAAGGTGTGTGCCTGGAGCTCGTCAGCTGAAATCAGCACCAGTGCTAGGGAGAGGGGAGGAGAGATTAATTTCTATGTGAATATGGTGCTCTCCTGCGCTCTCCCTGTCTCGCAACGCAACGCTGCCTCTTTGGGTGGTGCGCTGGGTTGTGTGACATCGTTTCTATCTGGGCCTTAGGGGTAGATTTTCAAACATTTTGTGCTGGGTTAGCATCACAATAGTGACTCGAACCAGAACAAGATGTGTTTGTTACCAATTTACTTTCCAGCCTAAAACTTGCTTTGTGTTGGAAAGTACCCTACAAGCAGCGCAAACCATTGCTTTGCATTACTTAGCTTCAAGGGGATGTTACATGAGTGGTACATGGGCGTCATCTGAAAGGAGGCGTTAAGAGAAGAAATGTTTTCATTTCTCTTTTCTTATCCTACATTGCATGTGTGCTGCACTGTGCAGCACACATACAAAGTAGGATAAGTCTTTGAACTTGTCTAGGCATAGTATTTTGTACAGGATGGGTAGCCTTCCTGTACAAAACTTCTTCGAGACTCAGGCACATACCTTAGAGTTATGGCGCTAAAGTCTGAACCTAGTGCACGGCAGCTGAAATCAGCGCTGGCACCAGGGAGAGGGAAGAGAGAGCCATATCTCTGTGGATATGGCGCTCTCCTGTTCCCTCCCTGTCACGCAGCGCAGCCTCTTTGGGAGCTGCGCTGCATTGCGTGCCTTTTTTGAAAATCTGGCTCTCAGTTTCATCTATATTATTTTTAATTTTATAGTCAATTGATTGCCTTACTTCTCCATTAAACTGCATAAGGATTAATATCTGTTTGAAGAGAGTATATTTTTATTAATGTAACAAGCACATCAAAAATATTAAAAACATTCATAGATTTACTGTGGAAACTATTTCATTATACCTCTTTTCATCAATTTGGAATCACAACATCATTGTTTTAGTTTCCTTATTCACGTTAGGAGGTTCTTTTTGGTGAGAAACAGAAGAATTTTGTTTTCCTTTTCCACTCCAGAATAACAGAAATGTATTAATTCATAATTTTTCACTCTGATAATATATAGTTTGTTGCCCGTTTCGGCCTTTGAGTAAGTTGATTGCCCTCCTCAGGACATATTTACAAGGTCTACTGTGCGAAGAGTGGATCATGGACTGACATATAGAATATCCTTCTCATCGTTGTAAAAATTAAATAGCCTCATTATTATCTGTAGTATCTCCCTCGTGGTCTGACCAAATTGTCCTAACAGGTTATATGGTGATGTCACCAAATAATATCAGGTTAGGACATACAATGCATGTAAACATCCTTTTTGAAGATTCTAATTATATGGATGGTTTGCATCGACCCACAGTCAATTGTTGCAGGTAGAGTGATGCCTTTGAAAGTTATCTGGTTCTGCTTCAGTCAGTCAGAAGCCTGAAGGCCAAAGCCAGTTGTTGTTACAGGTGCAGGTATCAGACACTGGAATGGCAAGGTCTGCGTGTACAGTGGTATAGGCTCCCAAGGCACAAGACATGATAATAGACCATGCCCTCTGCCCGGTGATTAATGGACTCTGCCATGCCCAATAGTTACGAAGGACAAGGGGACAAAGCATTTCTGAACAGCATGAGCTGTGAATTTGGAGACGTTATGAACGAGTTTTTTCGGATTATAAATACAATTGATTCGCAAGTGGCAATTTTCAAGGAATCTATGTTACATGTTTGTTAATGCACTAGCATGTATGGTTTCAAAGCCCTTATTTCACAGGAATTATGTTACCCAATACATTGTTTGTTTTCCATCATTCAAGAAAATTATAATATCCCGTTGATTTACTCATTTCAACAAATGGTAAGTCTAGCAATGAGTTTAGACTGTTATAATATACAATTGCTTATGTTAAGGCTTAAAACAAAACAATTAATATAAACGAAAACTACATAACATGGTAACATGTTATGGAATTTTGTTGATGTTTACAACCCACTATTCGCCACCAGTTATAATTGTTCCAGTAGTACCCAGCCGTGAAGATTATAGGACCCTAACACATACCTGCCATTTATCTTCTACATATACTTACCTTTAAGGATATTAGTGGTGCAATAGCGCCATAGTGTTAACGTTATGTTACACTTTCCAAATAAAACACAACTCAGTTTTTTGGCTAAAAATCTGAAATCTGATCATAAGCAACCAAATTTCTACCAGCCTCCTGGGCTGAATGTGTAGTTTACATGTGAGGTTTTCTGAATATTCATCAATGATTTCATAGTATAAAAAATATTTTTGAAGCCCTTTTTGATTCTGAGAATTATTCTGAGATGGGCTTCTTCATAAAAGATTATAAAGCACAGATTTATCAAAACTGTTTGCATCAACAGTCACCATTTGAGATGCAGAAATAATTCAGGTGTACCATGTGTATATTAAAAAGTAGTATTCTTTTTAACCTTTTGAGCAAAAATTCTTCAAACATGTTCAAGACAACCAAATTCAGGCATTCACAGAAAGAACAAATAGAAAATACATCAGGGCAAGCACTTATTCCCTAGGGAACCTGTGTAAATATACAAGGAAGAGGGCATTGGTTCCCTAGCATTCATTCAAATACAAATGAACCAACTACATTCTAATAACAGGTAACCATATCTGTGATATCGAATGCATGATTGCCAGCAAGGATTAATCATTCATCTGTATCATGGTAAAATGCTCAAAACAATTTTATTATAATAGCAGTCTAGACCAGTAATTTAGTGGGTATCATACATTATAATGCATTATTTCATACACAAAGTAAATACATAATGGTTTAATACTGATGGCGCTGTAAATAGTAAGTGAAGTAAATATACACAGTGCTGCAGAATAAAATAACAGGGTGAATCGATAAGCATGCTCAAATATGGCATTCTTCATTATTTCTCTGAAACACAAGTGTACCAAATGGGTTCTGCTCATTTATCCCCCCAGGATGTTTTGGCTTTGACTACCCAGTTTTTGGACTTTTACTGTGAGACACTTTCTGAGTCTCACTAACAGTAAATTTGTAGTTATTGGACTGAGCATGTTAACCACTCATGTCCATCTTCTAAGATAAGGTGGATGCTGCCGATCTGTGGTAAGAGGCCGTGGGCTGGTTATATGTGAACACATGTGCGAGCTGCATTTTAGACTACCATCTTACGTAACCCTGTATCTGCATATAGATGACCTGTAGAGAATGGACTATGCAGGGAATGGTGTTGACAGTGATGCCTTATAATGTGAGTGGACATTCATAGTGTAGGTCTTTAGTGCTTACTGAAGGTCTGTGGTGCATACACGTGAACACATTATAGTGGAAATCTGCACTAAAGGACAGTTTTACTCCACTTAGGCCTAAAGAGTCCAGCAAGTTACCAAACTGCGGTAAAACGTGCACCCCAAGCATGAATTTCCAGTCCCCAGCATCCCACATGACTGACTTATGGTACTTTCAGATTTATTTCCCTGGCTCAGCTCAAAATCAGATTCCAGGCCTTTGTCCCCCCTCCCACTAGACTGAGTTAATTACTCTGTTCCCCAGAAAAGAACTGAGACAATAGAGCAATTAACTGCACTGGACTCAGTTCCTGAGGAAAGGTGTGAGGAGGAAATCAAATGGTAGACAAACACCTCCGATGCAAAACGCAGCCACCACATCTTCTACTGCAATCTCATTCCCCACCTAGCCATCAAACATTGAATCTCACACACAGCATGCATACAACTCGCAGCTAACACAGTAATATCTTCTAAAGGGACAGGACAGCACAGGCTCAAACGCTAACTTACCACACTTCAAACATATGCAGGTCACATTAACATACTTGAAAAAAACGAAATGGTCCTTGTCTGACTGAGAATAGGAAATAAATTTAACAATTTAGCATATCATCTTGAACAAACGGAAATATTATTCCCAATAAGCTTTTTCAAAGGGGCACTTGCTTCAGATTTACAGACAAGCCAAACAAGCGTAACTTAGGTTATCCCGAAAAAAAATATTCTTCCTATGTTCTTGAAAAGATAAATCTAGCGCTTATTTATGATAGCCCTGTATCACTTTTGCACCACGTGAAGTGGAACATGCGTGACATAGAGCTCTCAATCAGATTTATGAAGCCACACAAAGTCACTCAGTGTGGCTTCGAGTTACCACATAAATTGAGTAGGCAATGCAGTGCAAATCGCTGCGTCGCTTTACTCTGCACTCGAGAGGCGTTCCATGGGTGTTGCGGTGGGTTTTCCCACGTAACGCCCATGGATTTTGATGCTGCTCCAGATTTACAAAATCATATAAATCTGGTGAAGTGCCAAATCTGTATGGCTCCGGAGGTGAGGCGTAACGCGGAGAAATATATTTATTTCTCCTAGTTTTTTCCACTTTCTATGTGTGCTGCATTCTGCAGCACACATAGAAAGAGGAAAACGCCTCTTATGATTGGTTTTGTGCAGGAAGGTGTCCTTTCCTGCACAAACACAACCCTGCATGCAACGGAGGCACCTTTGCACCACAGTGAAAGGGTGCCTATGTTGGCGCTAGGTTGCCGAAACAGCAGCAACACGTGGAGAAAGGGCAGAAATGCACCATATTGCATAAGTATGGTGCATTCCTGCCCTTTCACTTTGGCGTAGGGCAGTGCAGCAAGGTGCCTTGCTGCACTGCCGTAAACCAAAATACCATAAATGAGGGCCCCAGTTTTCTCAAATACGTTTAGATGTGCACTTACCATGTGCATCTGTACATATTATATTAAGTAATAATCCAGTAGTACCAATGCACATTCTCACTATGGTCCCATAATTTCGAATATAGAAGAATTTCGACGAAAGAAAACGGATTTACTAGTGTGCCAAAAGATTACGCTTATGTTTGTTCTCTAAGTCATTCAGATTTTACACACGTTTACAATTGGGCTCATTCGAATTACGTAGATGAAATTTAGGAAATTTCACAAAAATTAAGCAAAATTACAGACAATTTCATAAAATTCATATTTAAGTAGTTCATTCGAAAACTGTATGCGAGAGCATACACCCCACATTCAAAAGTCATGCAACATATATGCAAGGGGAATGGTTTGGGTCGAAAATGACTCCAGAAAGACATCTACCTAAAGCAGCCTCCTGCAAGATATTTTCTGCTTGAGACAGTCCTCCATAGCAAAATTTGTGCGAAATGTCGCAACTACAAAATTTACTGAATTTTGTGCAACATGAAAGTAGTAAGTACAGTGAATCTCGCAGGCATATTTAAAAACTCACATTGGAGAGGTCAAAATTTACATTCTAATTTTCAAAGTTAATCATGAAAATGTGATCAACCAGTAATCCAAGAACATCAAAGTTTCAATATTCCAGGCTTATCTGTTCCGTTGATCTAAGGGTTTGTCATACTTTTATTTTGCATTTTTAAAAAAAGGCATTCTGATGATTATATGTCAAGTTTAATATGTAATGTCAAAAACCCACTTATTTTTTGTTTTGATTTTTTCAGAATGTGGATTCAAATTTAAACGTGAGGAAAAGAACCAACATCATGCTACAAGCTGAGTGTGATGGAGGAAATTTGTCTGACACTGGTCAAAATGCTAAAACCGATACTCCCAAAGCAGTTGGTCAAGTTGCTTCAGCATTCGCATCCCCAGCTCGTTCTATGTCAAGCCCCAACCCTTTTAGTCGAATTAATGCAGCCGAAACACTCTCCGTTTCAAAATATACACCCCCAGCTCCACCTTCTACTCCGACTCTAACTGGTCACGTACCTCAACGTGTTTTAACTTGCTCCACCTCTATGAACAGTTTGCTCGGATCCAGACTGGAGAAAATTCAAACCACAGGCAAAACTGGGGGTTCATCAACACAGCTCTCGGCGGGGCCGCCACCACCACCGCCAGCATCATTCTCTGGCACAAGTAAAATAGACAAGTATGCACGCATTCTCTTCCCTGTGACATTTGGGGCTTTTAATATGGTCTATTGGGTGGTGTACCTGTCGAAGGATACGATGGAAAAATCCGAAAGTCAAATGTAGTATTGCTGCTATGTAGTAATGTCTTAACCTATACCATACTGTAATCTGGTTCAGGGTTTATTTTTATCGACGTTGAAATGTAAATCAAACATATTTGTGGAAATAAATACAAATTGACTGGTTTCTTGTTGTCTGGTTAATTAACAAGGAGCAGAGAAAATGGAGTAACGTTGTCGTTTTGTAGAATTAGATGCACAGTTTTAATATTGTATGCTATCTTATTTTCTATTTTATATGCTGCTACTGATGAAACTGTGATAATGTTATTCCTTAATTTTCGCTCTGTCTTGCTGATCGAGATATAAGCACGTAAGTGGAAAAAAGTGTGCAGTTTCAGAGTTGTAAATGAGTTTGCGCTAAAACTTTGCGTAGCCAGAGATGCGTCATCGTCAAAACGCTGGGCAGTAGGCAATGCGAGCAGCACAAAGTGATGTGTTGGCGCCAAGCCAAAGTCAGGGATGTGTCATTGCACAGTCAGTGATGCGGTATCCACGATTTGTGCAGCAGCGGTGATGCATAGGTGTCGAGGGAAGTGTGCCAGTTCCGATTAGCATAATGTCATTGATGCGTGCATTTTCCTAGATGCAGCACTTGGTACTCACTTCCAAGGGTCCAGGACTGGATTTGCACCACCTGGCAGAGCTGGACTCACAGCAGACAGAGTCCAGGTGTTGGTTGCAGGTTGAAGAGAGAAGTCTTTGATAACCTGAAACTTCAGAAAACAGGAGGCAAGCCAACAAGCCCTTGGAGACACTTTGGTTCTGGGATTTAGAGATGCAGATCCAGTCCTTCTACTCCCAGGCAAGTAGCAGCAGACCAACACGGCAAAGCAGTTAATCAAAGTGGCAGTCCCTCCAGCAGCACAGCAGTACCTCTTCCTGAAAGAATGGCCTCAGTTCTAGAAGTGTTATGATTTGCTGGTGTCAGAGGCCCAGAACTTGTACCCACTTGGGCCTTTAAAGTGGGGGAGACCTCAAAGAGATGCTTTGAAGTGCACAGAGTCCTGTTCTTTCCTGCCCTTGCTCCAGACTCACTACAGGGTGGTATGCAACCCTTTGTGTGGGGACAGGATGCAGACCTTTCAGTTGTAAGTGCCAGATCCTCCCTCCCATTCTGCTCCAGATGACCCATCAGCATGCAACTAACCACTCAGTCACACCTACCCTTCCTTTGTGTGTGGCTGTCTAGAGGGAATGCGGGAAGCCAGCTGTCACCCATCCCAGGCGTGTATTCCAGAGACAGGCAGATGGCACCAAATTGCTACAGTAAGAAAATGCCAACTTTCTAAAAGTAAACACAAGGAGATGATGGACGGAGCGCTGAAACTTTTCAGACACTCACCCCCAGTCACAGACCTGGGTTGAATCCATCATCATTCTTTAGCTCACTTCGCCACCTCAGTTCAGACCCAGCTATCTGCAAATCAGTCTTGACCCTGTGCCTCATGGGAACAGTCCAGCCCGAACTGCCAAGCCAGGTCTTCCCTGAACCGGAAACAAGTATCCTGGGACCGGTTTCTGGGTAACACCCTTCAACAGCCAGGCTAGCTTGAATCCAATGGCAAAGTGAGCAAGGGACCCACGTCTGGGCATACCCTGCCAACTTAGGGCGAACAAAGCAAACACAAGGAGATGATGGACGGAGCGCTGAAACTTTTCAGACACTCACCCCCAGTCACAGATCTGGGTTGAATCCATCATCATTCTTCAGCAGTTGCAGGCATTTTATCTACGTTGCAATCAATTCCTATGGAGTGGTCCTGATGCAAGGGATGAAGGATGCTAAAGATGCTCTAAGGATGCTGTGGATACAACTTAGTCAACAGGAGTCTTACTACAGAGATTTCTCAGTCCACGAAGATGGTTTTGGGGTCCTGGTTGCAGGGTCGATGCCCATGAAGTCCTCTCCGGCTCCACTTGCCTGTTGTTGTGGTCACAGGCCAATCCTTCCTGAGTCAATAACTTGCCTTCTGAGAGTCCCACCAACTCTCCGACAGCATTCCCAGGTTCAGTGAACTTGGGTGCAGCTCTGTGGACTGAGTCTTGGGGCCATATGTAGGTAATTTCTATTTACCGATTCCTAAATACCGAATTTTACCGATTCGGTATTTAAGAATCGGTAAATAGAATGTAGGTAAACATTCGGTAAATTTTACCGATTCGGTAATATTCGTTATTACCTAATCGGTAATTACCGAATCGGTAATAAGGAATACCTTCCCATTCATTCCTAATGGCCTGTAGGCCCATAGGAATGAATGGGAAGCCTTTCACTATTACCGATTCGGTAGATACCGAATCGGTAATAGGGGAGCATATTCAAGGGTGGCAGGGTGTCAAATTGACACCCTGTTGCACCCTGAATCGTGCATGTGTGCACATGTGGCGCACATACATGCCCTAAGGGCATGTATGTCTGCCACATGGCACTTTAAAAAAGCACAAAATTGCTTTTTAAAAGGTATTCGGTATTTACCACCAACTTGTAGTTGGTGGTAAATAACGAATCCTTAAACCAAAAATGCACTCACTTGAGTGCTCCCTACATAGGATTTAAGAAATCGGTAATTTACTGATTCCTTAAAATAACGAATCGGTAAATTACCGACTCCTTAAATCTGGTCTCCTACATCGCAAAGGGCTAAATACCGGTCGGTAACGGGAAATTTACCGATTTTCGGCCGTTACCGACCGGTATTAGCCCACCTACATATGGCCCTTGGTCCTCTGTGCTGCATACGGGCGGTGGTAACGACTTGGCGATTTTGGGCTACCAACTTTCCCAGCAAGCTTCTACAGCTGTTGTGCCCCTGTGCTGCAAACAGGAGGCCAGTCAGCTGGCTATTGGAGTGGTCTTGGCTTCACTGGGCTCTGGAGACAGCTTCTCCTTGAGAAGGACATGGAAGGTGCAGTCCATTCTTTCACTAGCCACCAAGAGAAGCATGTTCAGTCTTTGACTGTGCAGTTGCTGGTCCCTCAGTACAGTAGGGCAGTCCTTCTTTGTTCCTTCTTCCAAGTCAGTCGAGATCTAAGGTCTGGGTGCCATGGGTGCCCCCTTTATGCTTGGAAAGCACCCTCAGGACAGGATGCGGCTGGTAGCAAATGGGTTACCAGGTTCCCCCCACCTAGTGACCACTTTCTATGGAGTGTGGCATCTGTGAATCCCAGGCTGCACCATTCGTCCCACTCCCAAGATGGTGATCGCCCCTATCTCTCTCTGTTCAGACCTCCCCAGCCCACCCCAGGGGTGTGACTGCCTCAGGGCTACACGGTACTTGGGAAACCAGTTTTGCAACTGGTTTCCCCTCTCTGCAACATATGCCAGCCTGTTTCCCTCAACAATGGGGCAGTCCTCCTTCCTGGTGCTACTCATTTGCTATTCAAAGGTGGCATCACCTTTGAAGCCTGCCCTTTGGGGCTAACACCCAAGTGGCTTCCTGAAGGAGAGAGGTAACATCTCCCTGCCCTGCAATCCCTCATTGTTCTCCTTCCTGAAAGTCATTGCCACATCTCCCCAGGAGGGCAAAAAGCTGTCTTGTGGAGTAGGTTCCATGTGTGCCAGGGAAGGCACAGAAGGTTTAAAGGCAACAAAATAGTAGCTTTGCCAAAACTGCACACTGCAACAAGTTACATTAATTTTGACTTGAGATACAAGTCAGGCTTAATGTAATGAGTTGTTTGATACCTTGGAGTGCCCACTTTGGTCGCACCGTTTAGGAGTTGGCACAGCTGCGGTGTCAGCATGTAACCGTGTACTCGCCAATTGGGCAAGCTAGTATTTCCAGGGTAAAAAAAAAAATGTCACTTATTTTTCTGCCTGGACATGTAAAATACATGCCCTGCCTGTGTCATATTTTGCACCCTGCCTTTAGGGTTCGGTAGGCCTGCCAGAGGGGTGACTTACACACATGTCAAGGGGAAGTGGCGGCTTTGCCATTTCTTTCAATGGCACAGTTGGGCTAACAGTACACAACTGCTCTACCAGTCTGCAGTGGTGGACTGGGGGACTTGTTTTACTTGGGGGACCTCCAGTGTGGTTCAACCGTTGCTGCAAGACCTTGGGTACCTCTCTAACTTACATGCCATGGGGATCAGGCTGCCATTTACTTACGACTTAAAAGTAAGTTAGCCATTTCCAATTGGGTATAGCCAATTCAACATGCACTTTAGGCTCAGGGCACTGGAATGGAGGTCTGGTTAGCAGGCCTCAGTGCACTCTGAGTCGAAAACCAGCAGCATCAGTTGAAAAACTTGGGGATCACCATACAAAAAGAGGCTTTTCCTTACAAGGAGCTTACGAACTGCCACATGGTACTGCAACAAACAGGGCAAGGTGGGTCATGGACCCTGTGCCCAGAGACTTGCGCCTCTGGAAATGGATGGCCCACCAAGGGCTCTTCCTGGTGCAAAACCACCTGGCAGGATCACTGAATGCCAGTGTGCACAAGCTCAGACAGAGGTGGAGCAAGGTCTCTTCCCAGAATGGGGAGATCCTTGGTTAGATCTGTTCACAACCACAGAGAACGGGCAATGCCAGCACTTCAGCGCATTGGAGTTTCCAAGGGGTCTTGAGCTCGGGGACACGTTTTCCCATGAATGGAACCCCAGGACTCCTGTATGCCTTTTGACCGATACCACTCCTGCCCCGAGTTCTCAGGAAGATCAGGACCGACCAGGCCCTAGTCATCCTAGTGGCCCCGGACTAGGCATGGAGCATATGATATTCAGATCTCCTGGGCTTGATCATCTATCCCCTGATCAGGCTGCCTCTTTTGTAGGACCTGCTGTTTGAGCCACTGGCCAGGGTTCTGCACCTGGGCCTTCACAATCTCCACCTTAATACTTGGAGTTGGAGCAGTGACAGCTGAACACCTTTGATCCTTCTCCCAGAGGTGGTTAATGTCATCTTGGCAGCCAGTCATCCATCAACAAAAACTCTATACACCTGTTGTTGGGACAAATTTGTGGCTTGGTGTGATGCTCTGCAGATAGACCCACTCCAGACAAAGGTATCTGACATTGTGTTGTCTGTTTTGCCCAGGGATTGGCAGGGCCTTGCTTTGGGCACAGTTCTAAGGTACCTTTCAGCTCTTTGACCTTTTTTCAGATGCTGGATAAGCCCTCTTTTTTGAAGTCTCCAGCTGTTATGCTCTTTTAAAAACATTGACATTTGTTTCCTTCCTTTTCCTCTGTCATGCCTCTGTGGGACCTTAACTTGTTTCTCACATTTCTAATGTGTACTCCAATTGAGCCACTTTACAGCTGTTTCTTGCGGCTCATCACCCTCAAGACAATTTTCCTTGTCACCATCACATTGGTGCGGGGTCTGAGTGAGCTTCAAGCTCTTTGTGTCTAGCTGCCGTACACCAACTTTTTCCAAAACAAACTGGTTCTTCCGACCAGAATCCTTCTTGCCTAAAGATGTGATGCTGTTCCACATCTATCAAAACATTACCCTGCTGGCATTCTATGCTCTGCCTCACCCCTCTAAGGAAGATGAAAGACTCCATCTCTTGGACCCCAACAGAGCGCTGAGCTTTTACATAGATCATACCAAAGAACACCAAGAGGACAATCGGCTCTTTGTGGGGTTCTCTGGAGTGATGAAAGGTAAGGCTATGCAGAAGAGAACCATCTCTGTATTGTGCTCTGCCTTAAGATCTGCTATGCGCTGGCTGAAAAGCAGCTTCCAAGAGGACTGCATGCTCATTCTACCAGGTCCAAAGCTGCTACCACTGCACTATCACTTGGAGTTCTGATTCTAGATATTTGATAGGTGGCTAAGTGGACATCCCTCCATATGATCATGAAGCAATGTTGTCTGGATAGTCAGGACCTTCTGGTCTGAATCCATCCACAGACCCATATCTCGATAGTTACTGCTTTGGTATCTGTTCAAAAGGTAAGGAATGTGCGGCTATACGTCTCTTTCAGAACAACAAGTTACTTACCTTTTGTAACATTCTTCCTAGAAGAGACTCTGTCTAATTGCAGATTCTACACTGACAATCCTATCCTCACTTGTTCTGTGGTTTCACTCTGTACAATAATAAGACCCCAAGTCTAAAAAGCTACACACTGGTCACAGCAATTCACTTTTGGGGCTCTGTGTCTGGGAGTGTGGACAGTCTCGAAAGCAACTTACATCAGTGAGTGGGAGTGTTACCCATAAATGCTCTGCACATCCTTTCCGAAGCTGTACAGCACCATCTACTGGTGAGCAGAGGTACTGCTGAAAAGTTTCCAGATCCAATCTGATGCCTGGGAATATTCACAAGGTGAGGAACCTCCAACTAGATAGAGTTTCTATCAGAAAGTGCAATACCAAAAGTAAGTAACTTGTTCTCCATGGGACAATTGGCTGACCACCTACGTGACTGCAAGACAAAAGCTGCAGGATGGCTTTTTCTTGATGTGACTAGAATCATCTGGACCTGGTCTGGACCTTGCTGGTGGCCTCAACTGGAGTGAGCCATGGCCCCTGAGTGCTGACCCTCAGTTTCTGGGAGCCTTAGTTTCTGGGAGCCTTAGCAGTGACTCAGTGTAGCTGCTCCGGAAACCCTGAAAAGTTGAGACTTAAGTAACAGTTTGGGATTTTTAATATGACTGAGGCCATCAGGGGTACCTCGGTGCAAAATTACCCAATTTTGTTGCACCTTCATCGGATATAGCTTCAGGCTTGCTTGCTGGAGGATTTTGAGCTCAATAAAAAAGACTAAGTCGGAAGATAAAGGCTTTTACCAGGACAAACCTGCTTGGTGTATCCCACCCTCCATCATTGTCGACCTGAAATCATGCCTAGGTCTCAGTCTATCCCTTCCATAGACTGTCATTGATGCTTAGTGCTTTTTGCTATTATTTTTACTTAAAAATTAAACAATTCATATGTCCAGTTCCCCTTAATCAATCAATCAGGGGAATTGAAAGCGCGCTACTCACCCGTGGGGGTCTCAAGGCGCTGGGGGGGTGGCGGGGTTGCAGCTCCGTTCAGTCGAAGAGCCAGGACTTGAGTGTTTTCCTGAAGATGTTCAGGGAGGGGGCGCGTCTGATGTCGATTGGGAGCTTGTTCCAGGTCTTGGCCACTATGTAGGAGAAGGCTGTTCCACCTGTCCTGGCTTTGCGGATACACGGGAGTTTGTCGAGGGTGAGGTCAGCGGATCGGAGGTTTCTCTTGGGTACGTGGAAGGAGATCCTCTCGTTGAGGTATTGGGGTCCGGTGTTGTGGAGGCATTTGTAGGCGTGGGTGAGTATCTTGAAAGTGACGCTCTTCTCTACGGGGGGCCAGTGGAGGTTGCGCAGGTGTTGGGTGATGTGTTCATTTCAAGGGATGCTGAGGATGTGTCTGGCTGCGGTGTTCTGTATGGTCTGGAGTTTGTGGAGCAGAGACTTGTTAATTCCGGCGTAGAGGGCCTTTCCATTGTCCAGGCTGCTGGTTATGAGTGTGTGGGTGACTGTCTTCCTTGATTCGGGGGGGATCCATTTGAAGGTCTTTCGGAGGATGCAGAGGGTGTTGAAGCAGCTGGAGGTGACGGCGTTGACTTGTCGGGTCATGGAGAGGGAGGAGTTGCGTACAATGCTGAGGTTTTGGGCGTGGTCCGTGGGGGTGGAGGGGCTGCCGAGGGCAGTGGGTCACCAGGTGTTGTCCCATGCGGAAGGGAAGGGTCAGAGGACGAGGACCTCAGTCATCTCCAAGTTGAACTTCAGGCAGCTGCTGCTCATCCAGGATGCGACGTCCTTCATTCCTTCCTGGAAGTTGAGTCTGGTGGGGACGGGGTCCTTGGATGAGCTGGGTGCCGTCGGCGTAGGATACTATGCTGAGTCCGTGCTGACTGACGAGGGCGGAAAGGGGGGCCATGTAGATGTTGAAGAGCGTGGGGCTGAGTGACGATCCTTGGGGCACTCCGCAGTTGATTTCCGTGGGTTCGGAGAGGAAGGGTGGCAGTCTGATTCTGGCTTCTGCCATTCGAGGGTGGTTCCTTGTATGCTGGCACGTGGAGTCTGGCGGTGAGTGTGCGGTGGGAGATGGTGTCGAACGCTGCAGAGATGTCGAATAGGATCAGGGCCGCGGTGTGTCCTTGGTCGAGGAGGGTGCGGATGTCGCATGTGGCGGTGAGTAGAGCGGATTCGGTGCTGTGATTGCTGCGGAATCCGCATTGGGAGGGGTTGAGGATGGAGATTTCTTCGATGAATTTTGTTAGTTGGGCATTGACGAACTTCTCGGTGACTTTGGCCGTGAAGGGGAGGAGGGAGATGGGTCAGTAGTTCTTGAGGTCCGTGGGGTCTGCTGACGGCTTCTTGAGCAGGGGGTCTGACTTCTACTCATTTCCAGTCGTTGGGAAAGGTGCCTGTCTTGAGGGTGGTGTTGATGGTGCGTCGTAGTTTGGGAGCGATGGCGGCTCTGTGGTAGATGTGCGGTGGGCAGGGGTCCGTGGGGGCCCCTGAGTGGATGCCTTTCATGGTTGAGGTGGTGTCTTGGGGTCCAGGAGGAGATGGTAGGCCGGCTGTCATTGCTGGAGAGGGAGGTGGTTTCGGCATCAGGTGTCTGGTTGTTGAAGTGGTCGTAGAGGCTCTTGATTTTCAGATGGAAGTAGGATCCAAGCTTGTCGCAGAGGGGTGATGTCCGTGGTTTCACTGGGGGGCTTGGTGAATTCCTGGATGACGCTGAAGAGTTCCTTGTAGTTGCTGGAGTTGGCGATGATCTTGTTTTTTATGAAGGTCCTTTTGGTGGATCTGATGCGTTGGTGGTATTCCGTCATGGTGTTCTTGTAGGTGGTGCAATCTTCTGGCGTTTTGCTGTTTCTCCGATCTTCTCGAGACATCTGCAGGTGTGTCTGGATTCTTGGAGGTCAATGGTGAATCAGGTGGCCTTCCTGGGTCTGATGGCAGGAGAACTGTCCGTGGGTGGTGCTTGGCGTGGACAGCTGGCAGTTGTTGTTCCTCCCGGGGTTGAGTGCGAGGAGGGTAGGTACGTCATAGCGGTGGATGGTTGGAGATCCAGGGTTCCTGGCGCTGGTCGCGGTCGGGTCGCAGACAGGCTTGCCATTGGCGCTCCTTCTGCCCGCCAGCGGCGCGGCCGCCATTAAATAGGGGAGGGGGGAGGTAAAGCGCAGCTGGGAGGTGGGAGCGGGAAGCAGCTGGGGGGTAGGGGCCACGGGGGCAGCAGCGGTGGGGAAAAGGATGGCGGAGTGGGCACAGAGGAAGGCCGCAGGCACAGAGGGGCACGAGAAAAAAGGCACAAGTCAAAAAAATACGAAGCACAATACAGGGGCAAAGAAACAAGGCACAAAGAAGTCAAAAAATATGGGGCACAACACAGGGGCTGACAACCAGGGGCACAATACCTGAGAGGAGAACGGACTCAAACCCTGCTAGTCAGGGCAGCGTCACCACAACAGAAGCGGCACACCAGCGGAGCTGCGGGGGTGAGAGCAGGTCTCTGACCAGGAGGTCAGAGGCCTTGCTCTTATTGGAGATTTTTTGTTCTGGTGTCATTCTGTTTACTAAACTTTGCTAATTCACTCATTTTTAATTTTTTATTTTATTGTTTGGTGTTTTGACTTTCTTACTGTTTTGGTACCGCATAAATACTTTACATATTACCCTAAGTTAAGCCTGCCTACTCTGTGCCACAGCTATCAGGATAAGGAACTCAGGTTAATTTAGGGACTTTGGGGTTCACCCGACTTCCCATCCCAAATAATAATCAACTTTCTTACAAATAGCAAAATGTATTTTCAGTTTGTGAAACAAATGGTTTAGTGAGGAGCTCCAACTTCAAAGGAGCGGTCAGCGAAATGCAAAATAAGACCAGAATCAAAAATTGAGGATGATAAAATCATACCCAAAATACAGACACATAGGAAATACAGAGCTATCAAAATGGGATAAAGGAGCCATCTTATCAAAATTCATTTATGAACCGAACCATCCAATCAATCAAGGGAAATATTCACCTTCTTCTGCAAGATGATTAACCGAAGTTTTCAATTAACACACCCTTAGAGAACCAACAACACTGACAACATTCACTCAATCTTTAACCCAAAAGTCACACACGTGAACTGGAGGTTAGATTAAGTACATCTGGAATCTTAGTTATTCTACTGCAGGTTGTGCAGTACTCTCACCACCTCTACATCCTTTAAATGAGATGAGTATCTCAATCAGCACCAAAGCTTCCCACGCAATTTGCAGATCCATACTCCATTGTGATCTCATAGAGTTCCCCTCCGCTATGACCCAATGCATTAAAATCCTAGTGAATGCCTCCTTTGGGAAGGGCAGAGTACCAAGTCCGCTGTAACATGCTGTAATAGTCCCTCTGTTAAAGGACGCCAATGCAGTTACAGAAGACCCAGCTAAATACAGGCATATCTGTAACATCACATTCCTGAGCAGTCACAGGAGAGGTTGACAGACAAACAGGAGTACAAATAAGAAATTAACTGCTTCTACGACTGACAGTCAATACTCAAGCTAACTACAGGAACCAATACTCAAGCTAACTACAGGAACCAATACAGAGCTGTCTAATTTCAGTTAGGATATCCTATCTACTATGGAGAAAAACAACAAAGCAGCACTAATACATTTGACCAACTTGCGAAACACCAGCATTTGTAAAGTGCACAGCTACCTCCGGAGAGGTGTCCCAGCACTAGGGGCCGTCTGGAAGATTAAGCGAGCTTTTACCCAAAGTCACAGGGGGCCCTCGGGAAGATTAAGCAAGCTATTGCCCAGAGTCACAAGGTGCTGGGTGAACCTGCCTTGGGCGCCGGGGATCGAACCGTGAGCCCCCATATTCCAGAGTCAGCCGCCCTGGCGGCTGCACCACACATCTTTCCTTAGGATAACTTATCAAAACATTTTGCTATACGGTCTGAAAGATTGGCTGGGAATACTGTGGTCAGCATTTGGGTGTATTCAATAATGTCTATTGCAGCATAGTCAGCAAATCAGGGATGGGACAGCAGAGTTCTTCAGTCAGAATATTTCAAGCATCATTGCACAGGAATCAACCTTATTGCCTCCTCTTGTCCACTAGTCCTGTTGATCAAGTAGTGTAATCTTCAATTACAAATGAATGCAGAGCAGAACGAACACTTGGATGCTTTATGAGGGCGTCAAAACATAATTTATGCAATGGATTGCGTTTATTTATGGATAAGGGAAAATGTCCTTTGCTTTCGCGGCTCCAAAGCAGAGCTCAAACTTAGGCGTCATTTTCTACTCCGGTTTTCCTTTGAACTAGAAATAAATAAAGTGGTAACAAGCACTAACTTCCAACTCTCCGTGCACAGAACGATCTTATCATTCCTTGAAACAGCCCATCTGATCGATGCTGATGGCTCAACTGAACGCTTGCAATATTGTCTGAACGGGACTCCAGAATTCGTCGAGTATAGAACATAGAAGCAACTTGTGTGTCAACCTTTGAGGACCGAACCATGTCATATCTGCACAGAAACCACTCCACTGCCTTCCAGTAGAGGTAATAAGTATGGATTTCCAAAAGCCCCATGCACAATGCACGAGCTTACATGAGCAAAGGCCTGGGATAGCTTAAAAACTTAGCAAGCCACTACACGTCCATGAGAGCTGCAAGTTGACATAAGCCTCAAAAGATCACATAACTTAGGTTCAGATTTCAGAAAGTCAAAGATGTAAACCCCGAATTGCAGTTACGGGATTCGGGGGAATATTAGCAAGGGCTTACTTTTTGCCGCCAAAGCGGCGATTTTTTATCGCCCTAACAGCAAGCTGTCGCTAACAGGCGTTAGCGACAACTTTCTGGCGATAGCGGCCGGTTTTCCTACCGCCTTGCATGCCAGAGGTAATTATCGCTAATGACATGCAAGGTAGGCGTTCCCAACTAAAAGCGACTGAAAACAGTCGCTAACACAACTTCCCCCTATTAGCAACGCAGGCGAAGCGATAAAAAAAGTTGCGCTAAGCGCGATTATCGCTAGAATTTAACACCTGCTAAAAACATGACTTACCTGTTTCTTCAATGGGAGGTGGATTGTCAGGCTAAGTCCACCATGGCGTTAATGAGTGAACATCGCTGTTTTTCCAGCGATATTCACGCATTTCGCCTCTTTCGCTGGATATTTTATCGCATTGGAGATAAACGTTCCTAATAGCGTGTTATCTCCGAGATAATATCCAGCGATAGGCGGTGATAAAAAAAACGCGCTAAGCGCGGTTTGCGATATTTATCGCAAGTTGTTGCTAATATTCCCCAGAGTTCCTACAGTCCAGTGCAGTGCGGTTGGCTAGTTTCTCTGACTGAGCGCAGTCCAGTGATGGACTGCTAGGCCCAGATTCTCAAAGGTTTAGCGTCGGGTTAGCATTACTTTTTTAACGCAAATCCGACGCTAAACCTGTTTTGGGATTAACAAACCAACACAAATTGGTATTTGCGTTGGCTTGTATGAAAAAGTAACTCAAAGCATCTCGACACGCTGCTTTGCATTACTTTACCTCACGAGGGCATTACATGGGTGGTACATAGGTGTTCCCATGCAACCACCCATGCTTTTTGACGCTAAACTCTATCTACTAACATTGGCAGACAGGGTTTGACACCAATAATTAACACCGCTGGAAAGCAGGCGTTAAAAGGAGAAATGTTGTCATTTCTCCTTGCTTTTCCGACTTTGCATGCGTGTTGCACTGTGCAGCACACATACAAAGTAGGAAAAGCTTTGAAGTGTGTCTACGCATAGTATTTGGTACTGGAAGGCTATGGTAGACTCAGGCACAAACCCTAGCGCTATGCTGTGTGCCTGGCGCACAGCAGTTGAAAGTGCAGGCGCTAGGGAGAGGGGAGGAGAGTGCCAAATTTCTGTGAATATGGCACTCTCCTGCTCTCGCCCTGTCACGCAACACAGCGCAGTCTCTTTGGGTGCTGTGCTGCGTTGCCTGATGGCTGGAATCTGGGCCCTAGTGTTCAAATAAAGTGTTGTACATAAGCTTACAGCCTGTAGCATTTTGTGCAACATGGAATTAGTGAGTCCAAAGGATGCTAAGTAATGGGGTACATTATTGCCCTTATGATGCAGTGTAGCGAGGTTGACAGAGACCCTAAAGTGCATTGCGGTGGCTTAGTGTTTCTCTTATATAATGCATTTCCCTAGCGTGAAGTGCAGTTTGGAGAGCTGTTGCTCAAGTTGATGCGAGTTGGATGATTGCTGCCATCACATAGCAGTGCCGGTCGCAGGTTAGTGCCCTAGCCAGCAGTGCAGTGTGTTGAACTAGTCTCACTGGGATGCCGTCCCTTGTGATGAGTGTGTGTACGATGAGGTGCAATTTGGTGTTTGGTGTCACCAGGATGCGTCTGCAAGCAATGGATTAGTGCTCTGATGATATCATTCAAGAGGATGAAGACCATAAGACTTCTTATTCCTATGAAACGATGGCATGTGATGGGTCAGGGCCCTCTAGGATACAGGGCAATGTAATGAGTTATTGAGTCGTGGATGTAGTCATTGTGTTGTAGTGTCCCTAGGATGCAGTGTTGGTTACTGCTGCTACCATACATTGCGGTATGGTTGCTCACTGCCCTCTGGATAATAGTGCAGGGCGTGTTCACGTATAAACTGTGATAGGTCAGAGTCCCTGATTTGAAGTGCGGTGTGGTAGGTAAGTGGCTTAGTATGCAACACCAAGTGATGTGTTAGTGCCCTCAGGATGCAGGTGATGGGTCAGTGCCACGAGGGAGTAATGTGCGTACAATGCAGAGCAGTGTGGTGGTTTATTGAACTTGAAGTGCAGTGAAGTGAAGAGTTTTTGGTTAATGCCCCTTAGGATACAGTATAGTGTTATGGGTTACTAAACAGAGGATGCAGAGCAATATGGTTGGCTAGTTCCATAACACATAGTGCAGCGTGGTGAGCCAACGCCCCTATAATGCAGAATCAAAATATATCTCTTGCAATCATTTTCATACATATTTGAGTAGCTTCTCTTGTGTTCTACATGGATTGTGATGGCAGCGAGAGCTACATTTGTCTTTATGTTCAACAAAATCTATTAAAATAAACGCAACTCAGAGCAACTCGCTTTTGAGCTTTATGTGTATGAATTTCCATAGATTCATTCTTATTGTACATACATTATGCTGAAAGTGAGAGCTCAATGTCTCTTCAGCCAGCAGGCTTAAGACAACAAGACAAATATATCTGTAAGAATTAACCTAGTTAATAGTGCTACTTTCAATGAATGCAATACACACAAAATTGGGTGCCAAAAATCATAATGAACCACGAGGCTGCCTAAAATATACAACTAGATAGATGTACAGACAACCTGAATTTCAAACAAGAATTAGTACAGAGGCAGTTAACAGGATATGTAAGTAGAGAATTATATTTATTCCGTTTTTGTTTTTAATTCGTGTGTGAAAATATTCTGATGCTACCAGGTCACAGAAAGAAGGGATGCAATATAAATCATTTTAATATTTTAGGGGACTCTTCAAGAGAGCCCCCCCCCCCTGCAAGTTACATGGAGGGGCCCACTCTGGGCTCAATCAGGAGCTCTCCGACCAGGGTACTGAGGAGAGGGGGCACCCTGGAGCTTGCCACTCCGCCCCTCCTCCCCCGCACCGCAGGGGCTGCGGGGGTCCTGTGTTACAGCACTGATGCAGAAGTAAAATCCTCCTTTCTCTGCTCTGTACTGAACCTGTGTTTTAAGAACACTAATGAATGTGATTTGGTCATGTCAAAAAGTAATACACTTTTGGGAAGAAGTTGCTGATTGAATGAGAAGGCGCTTACCAACTCAAGGTAAATGGATTCTGCTGCCAAATTCCTTGTCAAAACATATATGAATAATGATTTTGAGTGGCAATTTAACATCAAGTGTCAGCGCCACATCCAACATTGAATATGAAAAATATTCCTTTTGTCAAATGAATTCAAAACAGAAAGTCATATCCTGGGAGGGCTCAATTCAACTTTACTTCTGTTTAACTAGCTGTCCAGTCTCAAACCCACTCCCTCCCCGTTCAGAAAGTAAAAAAAGTTGGGAATCATCTTTGATTCAAATTTTTCATTCGTCGCTCAAATTAATGCGGTTAAGGATGTCAGCATGAAACTCTCCATGTTTCGAAAAATTCATCCTGTCTTAGAAATGCCACATGAAATAAAGCTTATTAGGTGCCTTTTCATGGAATGCCTAGGCCTTTGGAATGTGATCTACACATGTCTTCATATGACTCTTTTTGATAGTCTGAAGATTGCAAAAACCTTAACCCCTCCGCAAGCAACAACATCTCGGTCAGCCACACCTCCGAGCCACATTGCACCGACCACCTCTGCATCCACTTATCCTTCACCAAACTCACCGTACGCCACCACGCCCACCGCAATCGTCACAGAAGCCGAAACAAGGTCACCGAAGAACAGCTCACCACCTCTCTCAGCAAGACCCCACCACAGACATCCACGGATGCCAACACCTCAGAGGCAACCTCCACCGCTGGATCTCCGACTGCGCCAACACACTGGCCCCCCTCAGGAAACCCCCAGGCAAGCAGCCCTCCAAGAAAACGAGCTGGTTCTCCCATGCCCTCCAAGAGTCCAGGCGCACCTGTAGACTGCTCGAGAAAAGATGGGGGAGCAGCAAGATCACGGTAGACCACGCAGCCTTCAAATCTGCCATCACTGAACACCACCGCCTCATCAGAACAACAAAGAAAGCAGCCATTGAGGAATGCATCAATGCCAATGCACACAACAGCAAAGAACTCTGCGCTGTGGTCAAAGAATTCGCTAAACGCAGCACAGAGACAGCAGACCTCACCACCTTTTTCCACCGCAAGATCAAGGAGATCTACGACAGCTTCGTAACCCAAGACTCACCCACCCCACCCACAACCACTGCACCCAGTGTCTCAAGCCCCCAGCAGACCGTGACCAACTGGACTACCCTCACCTCTGACGACACCCTCAGGATCATGAAGAGCATCCACTCTTGAGACCCCTTGGATCCCTGCCCTCACCGCATCTTCAACAGAGCCGGCACCTTCATCGTACCTGTACTCTGCTACAGCATCAACTGCTCCATCGAGTCCCCAACCTTCCCAGAAGACTGGAAGAACACCAAGATCAACACCCTGCTGAAGAAACCTTCTGCCAAACCAACGGACCTCAAGAACTACTGACCCATCTCTCTGCTCTCCTTCCCAGCCAAAGTCACCGAGAAAGACATCAATGCCCAACTCTTTGAGTTCATCGAAATGAACAACATCCTGTACCTCACCCAATTGGGCTTCAGAAGCAACCACAGCACTGAGACCGCTCTCCTCACCGCTACAGATGACATCCGCACCCTCCTCGGCAGAGGCGAGACTGCTGCCTTCATTCTCCTGGACCTCTCAGCCACCTTGGACACTTTCTCCCACCACACCCTCTGTGCAAGACTCCACGATGCCGGCATCTGCAACAGAGCCCTAGAATGGATCCGCTCCTTCCTCACCGGCCAAATGCAGCGAGTTAGACATCCACCATTCAACTCAGAACCCACAGAGATCAGCTACGGAGTGCCTCAGGGATCCTCCCTGAGCCCCACCCTCTTCAACATCTACATGGCCCGCTTGCAGCCATCGTCAGAAGCCACGGACTCAACATCGTCTCCTACTCTGACACCCATATGATTCTCTCCCTCAAAGACGAATACACAGCCGCCAAGAGCAACTTCCACAACGGGATGATGGCAGTCGCCACCTGGATGAAGGACTGCTGCCTCAAGCTTAACTCACACAAGACCAAAGTCTTCATCTCGGGCTCCTCTATCTGGGATGACTCTTGGTGGCCTGCAGCACTCTGAATCCCCCCAACACCCACAGACCACGCAGGAAACCTCAGCATCATCCTGGACTCCTCGCTCTCAATGAACCACCAAATCATTGCTGTTTCATCCTCATGCTTCCACACGCTCCACCTCCTTCATAAGATCTTCAAGTGGATCCCCACCGAATCCAGGAAAATGGTCACCCTTGCACTGGTCAGCAGCAGACTCGACTATGGCAAAGGACTCTACGTCAGCACCAACCAGAAACTCAGAAACACTGCAGACAGTCCAGAACATTTTCGACAGACTCATCCTGAACATCCAACGTCGCAACCACATCATCAGCCATATGAGAGACCTTCACTGGCTACCTGTCAACCAAGAATCACTTTCAAGCTTCTCACGCACGCCTACAAAGTCCTCCACAATGCCAGACCTGCATACCCCAACAACGCCTCTCCTTCTACACTCCACCAGACATCTCCGCCCAACTGGCTGTGGCCACCATCCCACAGATCCACAAGACCACGTCTGGACGAAGATCCTTCTCCTACCTTGCTGCGCAGACCTGGAACTCCCTGTCTCTGCACCTCAGGCAATCACCTTCACTGCCGCAATTCAGGAAGGACCTCAAGACCTGGCTCTTCGACTGAACCTCAGACCCACACCCCCATCCCACTCTGCGCCTTGAGCCCCTGGTGGGTGAGTAGTCATGCTTTATAAGATTACTGATTGAAGATGTAGCTGAAACCACAATGCCAAACCAACTATGAAGTACTGTACACGTTTCAGCATTACATTGAAGACTATTGCCGTATAGTTTCCACTAATCAGTAGGAACTGCACGTTTGTGGATGACATAAACATTGGGATGGTGCCAGACTGATTCTGTGCACCCCACCAGGATATATTATCCCATAGATCAGCTAGCACACAGTGCCACCATAAGCCCTCCTAACCTAGACAGATAGCGAACAGTTCTGGCAACCACTAAACATGACATCTCCGTTCTCTCAGTAAACGGGGTGACATATCTAAAAAAGTTTGCTCACACACTTGTGCTCTCTTTTGCTCAGAGAAATATACATAGAATACACAGAGGGATGTTTTCAATGTTTATTGAATCAATGCGATGAACCTTAACGAGAATATATGTGCTGCGATGATCAATAGACAGAAGCAGATGAAAGTTATAAGAAGTATTAGGACAGTGAACAATACAAAATGTTCCACCATCATACTGAAACGATGTATATATGCAAGCATATGAAATAATATGACAGTCTGGAGTACTCTGACTATGCCAATCCTAACCTGCGTGTCTAAAGTGTATGTGTATGTACTGCCTTGGGCTAAGATTGTTATCAAGCTGCCATTGTTTGTGTACTACAGATAGCTTTGTCACCATGTGAACGACAATAACAAACAAATTTGCACAACGTAAGTGTAGACCTTGTACATAGTTCCAAGGCAATACAATAGTGTTCTTGCGACGTTGACTCGTGTAAGCAAGGTCGATGTTTCTAGGAAACTAACCCAAAGTGTCACAAATGCAAATGTGTGTCAAAAGTCAATGTGACAAGTTAAGGCATCTTTAGGAAATACCTGTGTTTATATAAAATGGCAACATTTCCTTTTAGGCCTATCTGGGACACATGACACAATATTATCCACAAAGCTTACTGGAACAAAGACCCTAAATTGTTGCAAAAGCTAGCCACTGCCTACGTTCATACTAGCATCCCTCCAACTTTCCCCTCATCACCGCTTCGACCCCTGGAAACATGATGGCTGGGAGTTTTTAGGCACAAACTATGAAACAACATAGACCCTCAACTCAAGCTGAATCAAACTACCTTCCTTTCAGGAGGCAACTGCTTTAAAAGCAATTGTATTGTCTTTGTGCTTTACAATGCTCCTACCATATCATTAAATGACAACCAGTGCATTAAGAAGAACTTATAAATATATAAAACCATGAATGACATGATTTAGTGCAATACACTGAAATTGATTTTTATACTAAAAAGTGAGTACATTGAATTGATTAGGTTAGCCTGCTTGGAAAGTCTTCCATTTAAAGTAGAAAAATCCACACAAGTACAATAGTCTAGGGGCCCATAGGAATGAATGGGAAGGCATTCCTTAATAGCGAATCGCAATTTGCGATTCGCTATTAAGGAATATGTAGGAATCGCAATTTGTTTTGCGAAACCTACATGCATAGGTAATTGCGACTCCCTAATAGCGATTCCTTGATAATCGCTATTAAGGATTCGCAATTCCTACCTTTGATGCATGTGCCCCATAGTCTGCAAATGGAGATCTAGAGCTGCTCCATCAATTAAGGAATGGAGACAGGGTATTCGAGAAAGAGAGGTGTATAGTACCAGGGCTTCACCCATGATAAGATCTGTAACCCATAATTGAACTACTTTTAATCCTAGATTATGGGGCCGATTCCGATTCGGGCCGGAATTCTCTCCGACCGAGCCGGACCCGGAGAGAATTCCGACCGAATTGGACCCTAGCAGTCCGACCGAACGAGTACGATGCGTTCGCATGCAATCGGACTCGATTCGGTCGGACTCCCATTGAAGTCAATGGGAGCCGGTCGTACAACGCGTACGCGGGCTCCCATTGACTCAATGGGTGCGAGGCGGACAAGGGCGCCCCCTACAGCGTGTACGCGTCCATGCGCATCGCGGCGTACATGCACAGGTAGGGGGGACCCATGGGTCCCCCCTGTGTGCGACTCGCGCGCCTACGCGTACAGGGGGGTCCGACGCGGACCCCCAAAGTCCGGCTCCGACAGCTTTGTCGAGCCGGACGGCGCGAGTCAATCGGACTGCTCGCGGCACGCATCGTACTTACCCGGGCGGGGAACGTCTCCATAGCGCGGTGCGAGTCGTGTCCTGCGAGTCGGTCGGAGCGTGTTGAAGCCGCGTTCGAGTCGGTCGGCGATTTCGCGGGTGCTTGCATCGTACTCGTAGATCGGAATCGGCCCCTATGAGTGGTGACATATTGGCTATGGTCTTGTTGCAATCTCAGATCTGCTGGTGGGTTGTGTTCTAATGCAGTGGCTCCCAAACGTTTTTAGAACCATGACCCACTTTTTAGAATGAAAAGCATTTGCGACCCACCTACAGTTAATGGACATGAGGAGGAGTGACGTTTGAATTTAACTAAAGCAACATGTGGTACGGCACTATCATTTACAGACAGCACATTTTCATTGAAATGGTCACTAATTTTGCACAGACATACAGTTTTACTGATAAAACTATACAGCACTCAAATGATAGTGTGAGATCATGTTTTTAATGTATTACCTAAATAGGAATAATACATATTTTTGTAAAGTACAGTTTGATAGTTTGTAACAATTACTAGATGCAATTTTTGCTCTACCTATATGGAGTAGTTTAAAGTGTGAGTTAGGATAAGTTACTGGGCTTAGAGGGTGTGAGCAGTGGCCCAAGGCCCTGGCACTGGAGTACCTGGCTGTTTGGATATGGCACACATCGTGTTAGCTCAATCCACATGTTGACATTAACCATTCATCTTTGTAAACAATACACTGCAAGGGACTATATCGTAATGGCTGCATTCATTAACATAAACCAAAAACATGTCAGCTTACCGAGTGTGGTGGCCATGATGAAATCTGCAATTTCCTTGTGCACTAAGAATTTCTCACTTTTTTATTAAAAATAAAGAGAAGCCGACAGCAAGCACACAATAAAAAAAACTGACTGAGTTAGCGCTGTCAGTGGTCATGACAATCCCTAGTGGCATGTAATCACCAAAGTATCAGGAGGTATTTCCTTCGGCACTTGGAGAATTTGCATACGAATGTTCAAACGAAAAACAGCTTTTATGCTTTGGCAGCAACTGCCGGTGAAGGAGATGGACATAGGTTCTGAAACAGATCATGAACATCCAGACCTCCGAGGGATGGTGACATTGCTTGTGCCTCAATTCTAGTTAGATCCGGTGTCTCTAGCACTGAAGTGTTTGATGCTGAATCAAACATAGAGACTTGTCTATTGTATTTAGCATACTTCGCAATTGGCAGATGCAGAGCTCAGCAATACACTTGGTGAAACTTCAGTGGTTTCAGAAGATGTTTCACATTCATTGATGCCATGGGGGGCATCTCCAATGGTAGTTCAAGTACTGTCTCTAACAAGCAATTTATGCACCAGAAGACCGGTCCCACTTGAGGGGCACTCATTTTGCAAAAGAACAGAGGGGCATATTATCAAGGGCTCTATCGCCGCTTTAGCGGGACTTTTTCCCGCTAAAGCGGCGATAATTCTAACGCCCTATTAGCAAGCTGTCGCTAACTGCTGTTAGCGACAGCTTCTAGGCGATAGCGACCGGGTTGGGTGCCGCTTTGCATGCCAGCGATATTTATCGCTAATGGCATGCAAAGTAGGCGTTCCCAACCTAAAAGCGACTGGAAACAGTCGCTAAGCTCGCTATCGCCTATTAGAGAGGCAGGGGAGGTGATTAACGAACCAGCGCTAAACACGTTTAGCGCTGGTTTGTTAACTCCTGGTCCAGACCTGACTTAGCCATGTAATCCAATGGGAGGTGGATTACATGGCTAAATCCCCCTCGCCCTATTAGCAAGATAACACTGGTCACAGTGCGAATATCGCTTGTTTTCAAGCGATATTCACACTGTTCTCCAGGGTTTATATCGCTTAGGAGATAAGCGTTGCTGATAGCACGCTATCTCCGCGATAGAAACCTGCGATAGCCGGCGATAATTATGCAAGCGCTAACTGCACTTAGCGATAATTATCGCCGGTTATTGGTAATAGGCCCCAGAGTCCGATGTTGATAAACAGCCATTCAAAGCCGATATATAATACCAGGTTTTCACAACATTTTCTTTCAGTGGGATTGCCAAATTTCATGTTCTTGGTTGTATTGATTTATTTTATTACTAGAAGGAAAATCAGGATGCCACAGCCAATGATGAGAAGGATAGCAGGGAATCCGCCAAATAAACTGGAGAATAGAGAATGGAAATATTGAGTTATCAGTCTGAAAGCAGTTTTAAAACAAGTCCATATACCAGATACAGCTGGAACAATGTACAAGTTTTTGAAGCAATGCATTATGCCAGTGATATTGTGTTTTCTATTTTTGGCACTTGTGAAAGTAGAAAATTGTATTGGGAAGGGAGATTACTCCATGCAGGAGCCACGTAATAGGTGGGCTTTCTGCTATGGAAAACATGGCTTCTTTCATCTGTGCCATGCTTAACAGTGTATATGTGGCTTCTTTTTTAGCCATTGCTTTTTTAGTTAAAGTTAAATTTTGAGGTTCAAACACTGCGCTTTCATTGAAAACTTGTCAAGGTATTTTTCAGATCATAAAGTCTGTAATGCCCAGTTTAGCTGTGTAATTGCTTGTAAATTAGCCTGTTAATGTTGTAGGAGACTTAACTCCTCTTTTAGAAGATCAAGGGCTGAAGATAATATTTTGTTTAGGAGATAAACTCCTTTTGAGAGAGTTTGTATGCCATTGTCTTTAACTTAAAGGGTCATTTGTAGAATTTCTATATTAGCTAGTCTTCTTCTTTCTCCAGCTTCCTTCTGTGAGTATTTTTGCCATTCGCTATAATTTGCATAACCTGCTGCAAATGTGAAAAGTTTACATACTGGATGCGGGCCCAGGAAGAAATCAGTGAAATCCATATTTTCACGAATTTTGGAAGGAGCTCCTTCATAGCTGTTAAGCTGGAATGTGCTAGCCATGTTTGGCACACCTTACCCACACAATATGTAGTGATAGTCACAAGTGTATATCTTTCATATCAGGGGTCTGGGCAATTAGATAAAGGACGAGTAGTTTTGTATAGAAATTGAGGCACGCATATATTAGTATCACTAGGCTACATGGCTATACTTTGAGTATATAATTTGGTTGAGTGCACCATTGTGAATCACGTCATTCAGTTCAATATCTGTTATATTGTCTTTCCTCTGGCAGTTAGGAAATTGTGTTGAATTAACTTTAGAGGGTGTTGTTTAGGACCTTGTGGAACCAAACCCCTGTACATGGTCGGTTAGATTGTTTTATTCAGGAAACATTTTTCTCTGTATATTATGCATGCTCTGAATAGGGCTTCTTGACATTAAATTAGTCAAAATGTTGTTCCAAAATACTTTTTTTCATCAATATTCTCTTTCCAATATTAATAGCCATGTATAGCAAGATTTTTAATAAACTCACAGGAGTAAATCAGTTTGGTATTGGTAATAACATACTTTTGGAGCCATTCTGGCTTCTGTAAATAGCAAAAAGATGAATGATCTGTCCTTTCAGTACTGTTTATATAAGGGAATTTCTTCAAGAAATTGGGGTGTCTAAAGGTGATTCTAGCAGTGTTCCTATTGTATGTATTTGTATATCTCTTGGGGATAGGTAGTTCTGTGAATGTAGCGATAGCCAAAATGATTGTAGCAGTACTTTTCTTTCAAATTATCACCATTTAAATAAAGAATTTTGTTATGAGGGTTGTGGAGACCAGAAGGTCTAACATCATATGTTAAACCGCTTGAATGCCCCATTCATCTGGAAAGAAACCAGGCATTATTTTATTGTCCATTTGAATCTTTAAAACATAGGGGATCAGTAACAAGTAGCGGGTTCCATTATTTGCTAAGGAACCTTTTACCAAACCATTCTGTCCAGTACAGGATATGTGGTTGAAGGAAGTGACCCGCTTAGGGGCACCCGGGTCACCACGGACTACCTCTCAGCCTTCCATACCAAATGAAGAGTCAGAGAAACAGTGGAGAATATACACCAATAATCGTTTATTGATATACGCTCAGAGCTGGGCTCTGTCTGCATAGTCTTGTAAGAGTACTACAGAGGGAACTGAGGAACAGTAAGCATAAAGATACATTACGTACGTTGCATGATTAGCTAAGAACACGCCCACTGTGAAATTTTCCAAACAGATGTGGCCGGACAGCGTAAAGAGACAAAACTTCTAATCTCGTATCTTGCACAACTCAGAACATTTTCAAGGCCATTCCACCCTGCGCTGCGTTCAAACTGCCAGACAGGTGGGAGAGGACATTGTCAAGAGGGAAAACTATGAACAGTTCTTTGTTGCAGAAACGAAACTTAGCAAAGGGTATTTCTCGACAGGGAAGGATCAGTTTCATACATCACACAAAATGGAGTCTGAAAAACAAAATGGCGCAGCGAATGCTAACTTATACATGGCATTACGAGAGCATCAACGAGCATAATCGAACAAACCCTCCTTTTAGCATGAGCTAAAGACATTTTGGGGCATATTCTCAAGAAGGTGTGATAACTACCGCAAATCCAGCTTAACGCAACACTTCACATCACAGTCCATCGCGGGAAAATAACGGCGTGTCAACGTGGTATTCCCAACACGGCGGTACCATGCGATAGTCACACGATAACGCGTCAAATGAACGCGTTAAAATCAACGCGACGCCGCAAAAACGCGAAACCCCAATGCGAAAATAGTAGCGATGACGCCAATCGTGATACAAAAATATGTGAAAACCAGCCACAGGCCTGCAATTCCCACGCGTCATGTGGGAAAATGCACTATAAAAGTAGAAAAAAAACATACAAACAAAAGCCAAACAACAGCGAAGCACAATGGAGGCATCCGGAGCAAGTACAGAGGACAACCAGAACCCCACAAGCCCCCCGGAGGACCAGCCTGGGACCTCGGGGTCAGGGAAGGGCAAGGACAAGAAGAGTAGGAAGAAGCTTTTCAGTCCGCAGGAAATCAGGATCCTGATAACGGAGGTGATAGAACACCATCAACCACTGTTTGTCACCTCCACTGTGTCACTGGCAACTAAAAATGGAATATGGCAGACCATCGTGGACAAGGTGAATGCAGTCGGAGTGCTGAGGAGGACAATGGACGAGGTCAAGAGGCGCTGGAATGATGTGAAGCGCAAAACCAAGCTGAAACTCACAAACAACCGGAAGGCAGCAATGCAGACTGGAGGTGGGAGTCCAGCGCCACAGGAGGAGCTGGACGAGATGTAGGAAATCGTGTCCACAGTCAACAATGGGGAGACGGTGGCAGGAGTTGGGGGACCGGACACTGCTCAACATGACCGGACACAACAGCAACAGGGTGAGTAACGACCAGGGACTGGGGGGACAGGGGGAGATGGGCACAATGGCACACATGCACAATTAAGCATAGCACATCTGCGGACAAACCATGCCCCAGACCCCCAACTCCCACCAAGAGACCAATGCACACAGGTATGAAACATCTCAGCACCGCATAAGCACAGAAGCCCGAGGCACACCGCATGTAAGGGATAAGGGGCAGCTACATCAGAGCTGCAGGGGCGACTCCCCCAAAATGCGGCACACACACATTACATGCAGAGCACATCAACATTGGCAACGATGCGGTACAAACCGCAACACGTCCACAACAGAACAGAGGACACAACTGGTGCCGCATGTGCGTACAAACTGGCCAATCACATTTGGCATTGCAGAGAAATGTTAGTTGACAATGTACAAGTGTGAGAAGTTGGCCTGGCATATGCTGTCCACTAATTATAGTGGGCACCTTGCACCAGTCCAAACAACCCCTTATTGGAGATAGGTTAAAGACAACCTTTATTGAAAGCTATCCTAGTGGTAGCTATGGAGAGCAGCCTTCAGGCTAAGTCTTGAAGGAATGTAAAGCAGCTTGTTTTACCAGTCTATAATCTCTTGAGTGACCAAATGAAAGAGGACCACACCAGGTATATATTCAAAATATATGTATTTATTGCTAAACACACCCCTCTAGTCTCTTTATGAGGTTAGAGTTCGAAGTACATAAGTTATAAGTTAGTTATCTACAGTAATAGCACAAATACACGTTTGAGCCCTAGGGGCGTACCAAACCATAAACCAATAAAGTGGTATAAGAACCACGACTGAGCTAGACACAGGGCCTAGAGCCTGTAGAAGTGCTTGGACCACAAGGAACCACCCAAGGTAGTGACACAGGGGACCCACGGGGGACGCGTGCAGTGTATGAACACAGCCGCGAATCGCCGTTAACTTCTATGGGGAAAGTCGCGGTTTGAATTTAAAAGAAAAGGGACACTTAGAGGAGGACTTGGAGCAAACCCTTTGAGAACTAGGCTGTTCTAGTGTCAATACCTACGGGAGCACCGGAATACTCGAGTTACCTCACCCAGGGGAGCCAGGTGCATAGGTGTCTTTCGGGGTCGGGTTTCGTCTGTCGCTTTCAATGGCGATCTGCTGCAAAGTGCTGCTGGCGGCCAAGTCGAAAGTGTTCGGGTGGATCCAAAGGTGGATCGAAGATTTGAAGAACCTGAAAGCAGAGGGGACAGAGTCTGGGTCACTAGCCAGTGACCAGGAAGGCGATGAGCAGATGCCCACCGATGTCGAGTGCTTCAGGTAGGTTGACGGTCGTCTTGACTCTTCAGCCACGAGGTCCAGGAGGCGTTGATGAGGGGTAGTTGGATGACCACACCCTTCTGCTTACCGACTCCAGAGAGCCTGACCCCTGTTCTGCTCGTTCTCTTGGAAAGAAAGAACCACGATGTAAAATACAGTGACTTCTTTATTTAAGCAGTTCAAAAGCATAGAAAACAATTCAATTTAAATGTTGCCCATCAACACATGAGCAGAATGAAAAATAAATGCATTGACAATGTTATAAATCAGTTGTTCAAAAGAAGCAAATATATGTCTAAATATTATGCTATGAGTAGCTGCCTAAAAGAGCAACCCTGACTTTAAAGAGGATGGGTAGGCTAGTGCCTAGAAGGCTAATCTCTTTTTAAGAAAGCAACACCATTCAAGATTACGCAGTTTAAACTAAAATAAATGCAATGGCTTGGGTTAGAATGAGCTGAGTTAGATAGGCTGACAAAGCCAAAAGGCTAATATTTAGTTGAGCTGACAAAGCCAAAAGGCTAAATATTTAGTTGAGCTGACAAAGCCAAAAGGCTAATATTTAGTTGAGCTGACAAAGCCAAAAGGCAAAATAATCAGATAGACTGATAAAGCCAATAGGCAAAATAATCAGATAGGCTGATAAAGCCAACAGGCAAAAATAATCAGATAGGCTGATAAAGCCAATAGGCAAAATAATCAGATAAGAGTATTACCACCTTGGAAATTGAAGTTCTAGGCCCAGTCACAAGGACGATCGATCGGGAACTCTCTCAATGCAGCCAAGCACTGATGTGAAAAGAGTTCGGAGCCGCACCCTGGGCGCAGCTCTTTTATATGGTTAAATGCAGAACTTGCACCCACCTCTGACGTGAGTTGTGACGCGGGCCCTTGACCGCCCGCTTACAGTAACTGGGAAGTTTTATATAAAACCGAGAAGTGGTATCATGGTGAAACTGAGCTTTTAGCAGATGGTCAGTGCTCCTGACCGCAAAAAGTAAACAAAGGATAACTTTTACCGTAAAAATGCTCAGAATTAATATTTTATATATTAATTCTTGGTCACGTTGCCGCCTTTCCAGTTTCAGTTAAGCAAGCGCGGAAAGTTTCATAACTAAAAATATCGCAAACCTTGCTTGTGAAACAGCCAGATGTACCAGAAGAATGTCACGTGGGTGGGGGCCAATCTTATTCTCGTAACTGTGGAAATTTACAAGAGGGGGCTGGTGTTGTCTCTCGGTGGATGGCACAGATCTCTGCTGGCAGATCAGTGAAGCCTACGAGATCTGTTTTATTATTATTATAAAAATGAGAGCCGGAGTCACTGGCTTTTTGGGCCTATACATTTGTATCTAGGAAAGTATGCTTGGCCCTATGTGAGATATGGTTATCTAAGGAGGTGGGCTTGGGCCCAGGTGAGATGTGCTACCAGGATGAAGGAAAGTGGACAACTTAAGACATTCTATCAGAGCCTGACTGGTAGGGCCTATCTAGGAGTATCATGTTTGGTGGGTAGTGCAAAATCAGAAATGGGTTTCTTGTTAGATGGTAAGATGGGACCCTCGGGACCCTCCTTCATATCCCTGCTCTTGTTCATTGTTGAACACATCTCGGATATAATACTTTACAGGACCCTCTGGGGCCTGGTGCATGCTGAGAGGGTCATTAACGTATAGGCACGCAGCCGGGGGTTGCAATTCTGATGGTAGGGTAACATATTCTCCATCATCATGGCTCACTAACTGGTCATACTCGTGAGCGTCATGCTCCTCCCTCAAAGTGTACCTATGTGGTGGAACTGGTGGAGCTGTGGGTGTGTTGGGAGAAGCATCAGGGGCAGCTTGTTCTATGAGTTGTACGTGGATCTGCCCATTCCCATCCCCAGGAACGCGGTGCATGTCCTGATAATCTGCATTGTGGTAAATTCCTGTTTTAACGTAATTCATCCCTACTGCTTTGGTGCTACATCTGTTGACACACTTAATTATTACCTGTGCACCGCAACACATTAACATGATAACACAACAAATAGGTAACACAATTTTCAAGATAGCAGATAGCCATGAAGGCATCCAGTCCAAGTTGAACCAGCTCGTAATAGGGTCTGCATCGGCACCGCCCTCGTCACGCATCTTTTTTCCCAGATTGTCCAGGTCCTCAATGGCCTTAGCGAGCGACCCGTTGGCTGTGTCATTCGATGGTATGAAAGTGCAGCAGCTCGTCCCGATGGAAGCGCATACACCACCACGCATAGCTGTGAGCTGATCTAGAACATATCTATGCTCTAGAACCATAAGCCTTATAGGCCGTAATTCTTCCTGTATTGCGTTGAACCCATCTCGGGTGTTATTGATCAGAGTCATTAGTTCGTAGCGTGTGACCTGCAGCCACCGGGCATTAGCAGATGTTTGCCAGATGGGCCACAGGCCCCCAAAGAATTCCTGGGCGCCATTGAACAGGCGAAACTCTTCAGGAACTTCCTTAAAGGCGTCGTTAGCAAAATATTGAGCACTCCTTCGGTGCCGGTGAAGCAGGGTGACATCACCTGTCATGGGGTGTTCAAACACTTGGGAAATGTTGGATGCCGGGACAACGAGATGCAGTTCATGCATAGTGACCATGGTGCATAGACCCTTCCATTGAGGAGGCAACTGGAGATAGATGCGTTCTCCGCATGCCCAGAAGATGTCCATAAGGCTGGCGGTGCCGTCTTGGAGGTCCAAATTAAAAACTGTTGTGTTACAGTTAGTGTTGCTGCCCACAGGGCGGGTACCGTTACCTAGGAAGCAAAGGAGAGGATGTTTTAGTTTATATGCTCTCTTCCATTGGTAGGTGGTGTCTTTACTAAAGGTGTACCTTCTACTTTCTTGTGCCCAGACCCCCTCGCACTCACTCTCGATATCCCAATCAGTGTCCCCCTCCCACTCTGTCGTTATAAAAGGTGCTCCTAAGGAAGCTGTTTTACAGGTCAGGTTGTGTGGACCGTGCCACTTATTGTTGAAATAGATATTGGCCCGTAAACGTAGCACAGGCCTGTATTTACAGGGGCTTTGGTCTATTTGTGGCTGACATGTTGCTTGTGGTGTTGTAAAGGTGAAGTAGCGTAAATAGGCAAAGCTACGCTCCCAATGTTGTGTTAAGGAGTCAGATATTTGCATCCTATACAGATCCTCCATGCCCTTCTCAAATTGTTGTTTGTCAGTCACAATTCTGAACGTGACATAATTATGATCCCATGCCGTGGTGTTTGCAAACGCAGTATCGAGACTTGCTGGCAGAAGCTGAATCTGGCCGTATATACGGCAAAGGAACAGATGGAGGAGACACTTGGCGATTGGGGGTGGTACTTCTTTTGGGAAAATCATTTTGTCTGCGCCTACTGCATGAGGGATATGTGTGAGCACACAAAACATGCTTCTTTTGTTACCTTTTTCCCTATTTTGGACATATGCCGGTACCACATGTTGTCTAACAGGGCATCATGGGCTCCATGATCCTGATCGAATTTGTCAGGACGTGTGGAGTGGTAATCAGGTCTGGGATGAAGGCGTGCAATGTGAACCATTGTGTCCTGAAGAGCGGTGGCCCACTCTTGTTTGGCCTCAGGCTTTGGCCTACGGGTCCTCCAGAACCTTGGCCTACCTCGTTTAACTGTACGATTAGTGCAGTGAGGGGAACGGCGGGGCAACTGGGGACCTATCGTGAGATCCAGAATACCATCCCATGGGGTAGTAGCACTGCTTGGGATCAGATCAGTAACTGTGGATGTGGGGTGCGTGCTAGTGTGTGCTGTATCAGTGGTAAAATGTGGGAGTGGTGGATTTTCGGTGTTGTCTCTATCTGGTGGCACAACTGACTGTCCTGAAGATGGTGTGATAACATCTGCCAAATAATACTGATCAATAGTTGTAAGATAAAACATGTACCAATTGAGAACTGCCAAAGTCACTGCAGCAATAAAACAAAATGTTAAGAGAAGTGAAATACATAACTTTGCATCTTCATTATCGTCCTCGACTGTAAGTACGCGATGCTCATTGTCTTCTTCATCACAGGAGGATGGAAGCCCGCTGTCTTCATGGAGTGGCACCAATGGTATGTCCCGTCCCTCCTTTAGTCCATTGGCTGAGGTGGTGGTGCGGGGTCTAGGCAGACGTGGCTGCGATGGATCCATTCTTTTCTCTCAGCTATTCGCACTGCAGTTGGTGATGAGTCTATCACCTGGAAGGGACCTTCGAACTTAGGATCCTTCCAACGCCTGATGTTTTTCCGGACGAAGACCAGTGTCCCGGGACGGATTGGTGGGAGCTCAGGATCGGTGGGGCCCTTGTCTTTCCTCTTGGATACCTGGGTAGAAAGGAACTGCGCTGCGCTTGTTAGTTGGCACAGGTATTGGTAAAGTTCTGCTCTAACTATCTCTGATGATGATTCACTATCTGTCTTAGGGCGTGTGGACGGAACTGTTACATTTATGGATCGTCCAGTGACAAGCTGATGGGGCGTGAGGTGGTGATCCAAACTTGGGGAGTTTCTTAGTGCAAAGAGTGCTATGGGTAGGCAATAAAGCCATTTCTTTCCTATTGTTGCGCTTATTTTGCTTATTTTATTTTTGAGCAAGCCGTTGAGGCGCTCACAAATGCCGTTGCTTTGTGGGTGATAAGCTGATGTCAGTTTGTGTTTAATGCCTAGCATTGTGGTCAGGGAGGAAAAGATGGTGTTTGAAAAATGACTTCCGTTGTCGGACCGGATGGCGTCTGGAACGCCCCAGCGAGTAATGACATCACGGAGTAGGAATGTGGCAGCTGCTTTGGCATCGCAGTGGACGCAAGGTCCAGCTTCGATCCAGCGTGAAAATGGACACACTACTACAATGAGATAGCGGTAATTTTGGCAGCGGTCGATCATGTCGACATAGTCAATGTGTAGCTCTTTGAAGGGGCCAGATGGTCTAGGAATGGTGGAAGCAACTGTTTTGAGAGTCGGGTTTGGGGAATATTGTTGGCAAATGAGACATTTATTAACATACAATTGTATCTGTTCATAGGCATTGGGGATGAACCAGTCTGTTTGCAAGGTGGTGGACATGTTATCTCGGGTGACATGTGTGGGAAGGTGGAGTTGGTCCAATGCCACTTGTAATAAGGCCTGTGGCATCACAGGTTTCCCTGTTACTGTCTGTCTGTAAATGAAGTCGGCGGAGTCCTGTTGTACTCCCCTCTTCTTCCATAACTCTTTCTCTTGATCTGGTGCACTTTCTTGCATTTCTCTGAGGTGTAACTGTGCAGTGTGATCATATTGCTGTGTTGTGTCAATGTCAAATGGAGTAGGTAATTGGGATGGTGTTTTTGAAATATCTTCATTGCTATTGTCATGCTCTGTGGGAGGTAGTGTTTGGGAAAGTAAAATGGGGGCAAATGGTACCTCTGGTGTTACTTGAAGTGGGGGTCCTGTTGCTGGGGGGCCTCTGGCTGCAGCCTTAGCTGCCCAATCTGCCAGGGCGTTACCTCTGGAGACAAAATCTTGGCCATTAGTGTGCGCTGCGCATTTAACTACGGCTACTTCAGCTGGTAGTGTAAGGGCCTCAATAAGTTCCTCTAGTAACGTCTTGTGAATGACAGGTGTACCATCTGACTTAAGGAAGCCGCGCCTTCTCCAGCGGAGGATGCTGGAGTGTGTTGTTGTGGTGACATATGCAGAATCGGAATAAATTGTAATGCGGTCATCAGCTCCAATGTTTAAGGCAGCTATAAGGGCTACCAGTTCAGCTGCCTGGGCAGAATAATGTGATGGTAATGTAAGTTGCTGTACAATATCTAGGGAATCAGAGGAATCATTCTGCTGTGCTTTAACTACTGCAGCTCCTGTGTACCTGACTCCTGTCTCTTGATCAATGGTAGAGGAGCCATCAACAAAATATACAGTACTGTTTGGCAAGGGATCCTCTTTTGCTGCTCCTGACTCATCTGGTGAATATGTGGCACAATCATGGGTGTCATCATCTGAGGTGGCTATTGGGTGGGCAAAAAATGTGGCAGGGTTTACTGTATGGCATTTGACAATTTTCAGAGAAGGTAATGACAGTATGACTTCGTAACCTGACACTCTTTGTGTTGTTAAAGTTGTCTTGGCTTTTTGTATTATTGCAAAGACGGCATGTTCGGTGTACATAGTCAGTGGGGAACCCATTACAATGGGGGTAGTTTTCTCAACAGCAAATGCTGCGGCAGCAAGGGCCTGTTCGCAGGGGTAGTGACCTTTCATGACAGCGTCCAGCATGCCGCTGAAGTAGGCAATGGGCTTATGGCCCATGGGGTATTTCTGAGTGAGTACTGCAGTCATGACTAGACCATCACAGTGAGTGAATAAGTAGAATTCTTTTGTGTAATCAGGTGATCCTAACACTGGTGCATTTGTTATCTCATCTTTGAGCTGGGTGTAGGCTGTTCTCATTTCAGTTGTCCACTCAATTTTATTGTGTCTGTCTTTGCCCATTTTCACAGCTTTCAGCAATGGGGCAGTTATTGTTGCGAAATCAAAGACCCACTGGCGGACATAGTTAACCAGGCAGAGGAATTTTTGCATGTCTTTAACTGTTTGGGGTTCAGAAGTGCCTTTTATTGCCTCAACTCGACCTGGAGTGACTCGTCTGCCTGATGCGGACAGTAGCTGACCTAGATAGTGTACCTCTTTCTGACAGTACTGTAACTTCTGTCTGTCAACTTTATATCCTCTTTGTGCTAGAGTGGTGAGTAAGAAGATGGTGTCTTTCCTGCATTGTTGTTCTGTGGGGCTGCAAAGCAGTATGTCATCGACATATTGCAGTAAGGTGCTGTCACATTGGAAATTGGACAGGTCTTCTTTGACAACCCTGTTGAAGACGCTAGGGGACTCACAGTACCCCTGGGCTAATCTTCGGTATGTTAATTGCACATTTCTGAATGAGAAAGCCAATAAGTATTGGCTGTCTGGGTGCAGGGGAATGCTGAAAAAAGCATTTTTCAGGTCGATGACAGAAAAGTACTGTGCATCGGGGGGGACATTAGTGAGGATGACAGAGGGGTCTGGGACAATGGGGAATTCTGGTACAACTATGTTGTTAACGGGGCGCAAATCATGAACTAGACGCCATTGATTTGTCTTCCCTTTCCGCACAGGGAAAAGGGCCGTATTACAAGGAGAGATACAAGGATATATTACTCCTTGATCCAGCAATGCTTGTATGGTAGGGGCAATGCCCTCTTCCGCTGCCTTGGACAATGGATACTGTTTTATTCTGGGCAGGATAGCGCCTTGTTTAAGAGTTATCTTAAATGGCGCGGTAGAGCTAATAAGGCCTACATCGTTTGGGCCTGTTGTCCAAAGATGTGCAGGTACTTGAGCCAAATCTGCCTCTCGGGCAGAGTCATAGCTAGGGGTGACTGTTGGTGTCCTAATCTCCACTGTTACTGAGATAGGCACATTGTTTTGATAGATAATCTCTGTCTTGGAGTAGTCTTCAGGGGATCCAAATAACTGGGCGTCTGAAATGTCTCTGACCATCCCGTTAGGCTCAATGAAAATGACACAAGCCCAAGTATGAGCGTTGTCATCGCATGCCAGGAATGCGCCATAGGTCGGTGTTACCTCAAGGGCGCAGATGTCAAATGTCAAGTGTTTGTCTAATACCTGCGAGTCTGGTACTTGGGGTCTGAAAAGGAACTCCTTTGGTAACTGAACAGTGCGGCCTTGTAATTCGGGAGTGGTGGCGACAATAGTGTGGACAGCTGCAGAGAAGGCGTGCTCATCCACTGGGCGTGCTCTGACCTGGCTATCTAAGGAAGATTGTGCAGTGACTGCCATTATCCTAGTTAGTGGGGTACCTGGTAAGGAGCAAATCATTGTTCCGTTGTCATCGAAGTGAATGGTCATGTTTAGTTTGGCCATGAGGTCACGTCCTAAAAGATTGACTGGGGACCTGGGTGAATAGAGCAGAGGCTGCTCCACTACATGGCCTCCTATCTCCATTGATACTGGCTTGGTGAAAGGGACCCTTGCTATTGCCCCAGAAAATCCCTGTGTGTCCGCTGTTTTGTTAGAAATGGGCAGAGGGCCACCTGTAATGCAGGAGTATGTGGCACCTGTGTCAACAAGAAAACTATATGTTTTGTTATTTATCACAACACTTGCAATAGGGTCCTCTTCAGTATTGCTTGTGCATGACAAAATTGGGCACACAAGAGTTGTCTGTGGGCTGTCCTAGCCAGTGTATCCTCCAGCCTGATATTGCTGGATGGTGCCCTGGGTAAAGGGGTTGTTGGAGGCAACAATCATTCCTCCTAGAGGTACATTGCTTTGTGTTTGGGGGGCCACCTGATAAGCAGGTCCTTGCTGTGGCTGTTGCATTGGAACCTGTATTTGTTGGACTGTTGGCTGAACCTGGGCCATTATGGGCGCTTGGAGCTTCACTTGTTGCTGCTGTGCTGGTTGTGCATAGTATAGTATTTGGGGCTGTTGAAGGTGCTGTTGCGTGCGCTGCTGTTGTTGGAATGGTGCTTGTGCTTGGTAGCCAGGACCCATATATTGCTGACCCAGATCACGCATTTTACTGTGGCAATCTCTCTGTATGTGGCCTGGTTTCTGACAATAGTAGCAGATGATCGGTGGTGTCCCTTGTCCTGGCTGTTGTGGAAACCTTTGTTGTCCCATCCCTCGCCCTCTTCCTGGTACACCCGTGTTCCTGTTCATATTTGGTCTGTTATTGTAATAGGGCTGTGCGTTGGTGCTGTAAGCAGGTGGTGCTGGCATGTATTGTACCATTGGCTGTGGTTGTGGCTGGACATACTGTATGGCATGCTGGGGTTGGGCTTGTATGTACTGTACGGCAGGTGGTGCTTGAACCTGTTGTGGTTCAGGTTGGGCGTTGCCTGCAAGAGCATTCATGGCAGCCTGGGGGAAGGATGTTACTGCTGTCATTTGAGTGACCGGTGCTGCAAACATGACTGTGTCTGTATTGTCTTTTTTCTTATTAAGTTTCTGCTGCACCAATTTGGCAGCGGCATTCTCTATTGCCAGCTGTCTAATCTTCTCCTGTTCCTGTCTCTTTTTGCAGTAATGTATAATGTGGTCTTGTATTTCAGCCCATGGCTTGCATTCCATTGCTACAATGCCATCTAATTTTTCCTGTACTTCAGTGGGTAAACCTTTCTTTATTGTGTGATAAAATAATCTCCCATACCCTCCAGCTGCGTCCCATCGTTGCCCTAACTCCTGGTGCCATTTTTCTTTCATTCTGGAAAGATAGTTGGCAGGGTCTTCATTTAGTTGCATTGTTTGTGACAACAGCGCCCCAATGTCAGGAACATCAGGGAATTTCCTGCGCAACTCAGTCCATGCTAGTGTTCTAATCTCATTAAAGGAAACACCATCATGTTTGGTGTTTGTTTTTGTAAGATTGGCATGGACACGCGTGAAGAGATCTTCTGCGTCTTCTCCCATGAGGGAGATCAGCAGGCTTTTTACATCTCCTATAGCTATGTTGTTACCTGTGGTGCAATTTTCAAAAGCTGCAATCCATTTTCCCGCACCCTCAGTGAGGGGTGGGAGTTGCTTTTTGACATTTTCTTTGTCTAATGTAGACCATGGGATATAGATGGGGGATCAGTGACATTTTTGTACAGCAGTGGCATCTGGCGCGTGACCCCAGGGCGTTGCACTGTGGGTCCTGTAGAGTCATGCTGGCGAGCATATTTTTGCCAGACCTTCAGGCTCTCTCTCATGTAGTCATAGTCCCAATCCTCATCTCCTACTCCTTTGAGGATACATTCAACTGCTGTTGCCATGTACTGAGGCTCAAAAGAGCCTTCTCTTGGCCAAGGGAGCATTTGGGGCGCTAAGGGCTCTGACCAGCCTGCCAAATCGTCTGAGAAAGGGTTAACTGCTTAGTCTGAGCCTTCCCCTAGTATCACTATCTCATTGGGTGTAAGATCATTGCTAGTTTTTGGTACGCTTGATCTGCTGAGACACATGTTGCGTCTATTTTTCATCCTAATGGTGCGCAAGGAAGCAGAGCCCGAGACGTCATATAGTATGTCGTCTGGGCGTCCATGTGTCCCCAAGACTTTAAGTTTCTGTGCTTCGGTGGTCATGACCTTCCTTCTTACCACTCTGTCTTGTTCCTGTGGGAGTCCACAATATATTGGGATCTCACCAAACATTGGATTGTGGCCTTCTAGCACCAGTGGAGGTGTCTTCTCCTGCCCTAATGCTGTTGGGGATTGGTGGGCTTGGTGTGCGTTGGTGGCTGTTTGTGTTATTCCAGAGGCGGCAGCGTCATAGCGGTAGGGGTGCTCATTAGGGAGATATTGTACATTCCCTTCCCCATTCCTACTGATAATTGTCTGTGGGTGGTGTTGCACGAGGTGGTGCAGCGTGGGTGAATGTGGTGCTGGAGAGTTGACCTTATGGATCATGTCTACAATATCTTTGTTCATGTTCTCTAATTTAAATGACAAGCGTCTCATTTTATTTAACTGGTCTGTGTGGCTAGGTGATTGATGCCTGGGTGACAGTTCTTCTTCAAGGTACTGCGGTGAGATACTCTCCATGCTGGTGCTTTTGCTCAAGTCTGCATTTTGTCTATAATTCTGGTATGGAGTGAGAAGACTTGTGAGGGGGGCATGCTGTCCCTCAGTCCTGCACAGCAATGGTGGGTTGGGGAACTCAATGAGCTGCCGCTGCTCTGTCATAAAGCCAGATCCTGGTCCCTCACCGAACGGTGCATTAGCACTGAAAGTATTGCTAGTTAGAGGTGGGAGGCATGAACGTGGAAACAGGTGCGTGGCGGTGTCAAGGAAGGGGTTAGTGACAGTGTCGCCTTTAGGGCCAATGTCACGGAAGACCTTGCTAGATGTATGTGAGTGGCGAGATGGTGCTTGAGAGGCAGAGTCAGAGTCTCCCTCATCCTCTTCACCTGGGCGTGGTTGTGCAGTATTAACTGTTGGTGTAAATTTCAGTGATAGTTGTGCATCTATGAAGCCTGGGATACCTGGTACTGCTGTCTCCCTTACTGTACCGTTGGGGAGAGGCATGTGTACGCTGCGCAGTTCTGTCAGGTGGGGGTATACATCACCGGGGGGCATGGGTGGAGACGGTGGTCTGTCCACGGGGTGGTACGGGTGACTGGGTGATGTGTGGGAAGCCTGAAATTCCTCAATCTGTGTGATGTGTAAATCTGGGCCGAGGTGCGGTGAGGAAGATGCCTCATTTGGTAGTGGTTGGAAGCCAGCAGCTGGAGAATCATTAGTGGTGACTGGTAGCTCCGGTTGTTCTTTGTGAGTGCGTTCGGTATACATACCGCTGAAGTGGTAAGGCGGTGGGGGCGGAGCATTGTGTATAGCTGGGTGTGTGGAGTCCGAGTGTGTTTGAGCCTTGTCTTTGAAAATGCGCCATAGATCTAAGGTAGCCTTTCTCTTCTGTAACTTAGTGCCAGAGTACTTGGTGTCTAGAAAGGTGGTGGCATGCTCTATTATGATTGGATCAAAGCTTCCCTCTGAGGGCCAAGGATGACTCATTTTGACCGTACGCTTATGGAGCTCACGGCAGTGCTTTAGTATATGGTGCTCCTGGCCTCCGAATGTTTTTAAAACATGTTGGAGTGGAGTGGCCATGTTGGTGTGTCTAACACGGGGCGCTCTAGGCAAAGCCTGAATTATGGCAGCGCGATTTCTCAGGTGCTAGGGACAATGTCTCTGATGAGTTCTTGCTCTACTGCCTGAATGACAATATCATACACCCCGTCCTGCAAGTCTCGCTCTTGTGCTAGAGTATAAAGAGGGAAGCGAAGCTGGCCGTCAAAGCAGGCTTCAGCAATGTAACTTTGGAGAGGGTGCCTTGGCCACGTGCTAGATAGTATGGCAGTGAGTAGCGATCCAGGGGGACGTATGATAAAAAAGATGTGAAAGTGGGTAGACGTTTTATACACTGTAGAGCTCACTATGCCATTCATGAGTGTTATTTTAAAAGCACAATGCTTTGAGGGTGAATGTCGCTGGTTTAAAGGAATGTAATTAGGTGGCAGGCGAGTGTTCAGTGGCAGGAGAGTGTTGAATGTCAGGAGTAGAAGGAATGGCGTCTTTTATCAGTTCCTCTCCTATGGCACTACTAATAATGTGATATAATGCTCGTCTTAAGTCCAGTTCCTGTGGTCCGGTGTATATTCCGTTAGGGGAGAAGTCAGGGAATTGGAGCTGGTTACGAGAGAGACCAGCAATTACTTTACTTTGTAACGGGTTGCGTGGATAGGATGTGACTAGTGTGGTAGGTATCTCCAAGCCTGGCGCTATTGGGCGAATGCGTATGTAAATGCAAGCCGGTGTTTTATGAACAGAGGTGCCTAGAATCCTATTCATGGGGACCAGTAGCAATTGACGGACTAGAGTGTTCCCTGAACTGTCAGTGCTTGCAAGGTTTTTGTTCTTTGACTTTAGTGACAATGGGGTGCGGAAAGGACGGTGCTAGTGAAAGTGTTATCTGCTGTGCCTGGGTATAGTCAACCCCCAAAACTTGAAATATAGTGAGAAGGACAGTGCTTGCTAAGGGTGTAACGTGACAAAAGGAAGATGGGTGCCCAGTGGAAAGACCTACAACGTTATTATTGACTAGATATACAAAAATGGGAGAAGCTGTACTATCAGGAGACGGGGCACTGATTCCCTACAGCGACTGGAAATGCGGAGGTGGGCTTGCCGGGGGAGGCACAATGAGGACGTCTGGTGCAGAGTCCTCTAGATCCACTGAATAGTCCTGCAGGAGTGGCACGAGGAATGGGGACTCGTTAGCAGGAGACAGTGGTTGAGGGAGAGCAATACTAAATGCTGATGCTGATACCGTGGGGGAAGCAGGGGCGGTAAGGTTAGGGAGTGTTGCCTCTTCAGAGGATGTTGTGGACTGCGCAGAGTCAGTATTGGACTCACCGTCTATGTTAACGACAGTGGGAGAGTTAGCAAAATAAACAGAAGAACTTAACGATGGTGGGGAGCGCGAAGATGAATTAGAGGAGTGGGCAGGCCACAGAAGATCTGGGCGGGTGGTGTCTGGTGGTGGTGGTGGCTGGGAAGAAGCGGTGGCTGAGGGAGGTAAGTCTATGAGAGACAAGAGTGAAAGGCGTAGTTCGGTAGTGGGTGTGAAGGTGACCCCTAAGATGTTCCACGCAACTGCAAGAACGTCACTTTGATGGCGTGTAAGGGGGGTAAACCGGTCAAGGGTGGTGTGGTAGACCGCAGTAGCAGTACCACGTACTGAATGAATAAGAAGACTAATAATCTGCGTGGGGGCAAGGGACATAACGGGGAGGAGGGGGTTTAAGGGAACGGACAGGAGGAATGGAGATACAACTCCACCCCCCTTTGGCTACCAATTGGCGTGGACAAGTGGTATGCACAAAAGGTGTGAGAGACAGAAAAAAAAGGAGGCGCAATGTATGTGCAATGTGTAATGAAGGTAAGTGCAACTACTTAGCGGGATTGCGGCTACGTTTTAAAGGCAAGGCAATCCAGACAACAGCTACCTGGCGCAGTTGCCGCTAATTTTGAGGAAAAGTGGGGGGCAACTGAGTCAACAATAATAACTGGCAGCCTGCCACTCGGCTAAATGAGTGTGGAGTTGGCAGGTCAGCAACAGATGTGGGGTGCGGGGAGAGAACTGTGGTGGGACTGCAGGGCGAGTAAATGTTTAAGGAAACGAAGCACAAAAAACAGACACAATGGACAACAAATAAACAATAATTAAATAAATGAAATGCATTTCAAACTAATAACGTTCAATGTGACAGTGGTTGCTGAAGAACAGCCTGCGAAGACAGAGAAAGGAGGGGCGGGGGGGCTGCAGTGAAGCTGCGAAGGAGCGAGGCTCACTTCCTCGTTCTGCGATGGCAGAAAACAGAAGAAGGCGGAGGGGATGTCAGAGTGGGCCAGATGCTGTGAAATAACTAGTTCCTCAATTTGGAGTAGCGCAGTTAACAAGCGAGAGAGGCGGCGATCAGAGAACGATATGAACTTAAGAAACAAAAATAGAAAACCACCCAAGCCATGCAAAACTGAATCAGAGAGGGACGGGGCAGAGAGTGCGAAGAATGAATGTGTGAATACGCAGGAAAGAACCCTGAACAAAGAGGGGCGCATTGAAGATACTAATGAAATAGAATGGAGTGGCAGGGCCTGGAGGAGCCACGGGGGAGAATAGAAAGTATAATAGAAATGCAATGTAGGGAGAAACACAGTAACGAAAGAAATGATGCAAAGAACAACTGTATGAGAGGCACTGTATGATAGAAAATACAATAAAACAAAATGTTAGCAATAGAATACAAGGAAAGAAACTGCAAAATGTAAATCCCAATAATACAAAATGGCGCCGGGACCACACCTTAAATAGCACAATGCGGAAGGACCCCAAGTCCAAGCAAAACAAAACTGCATACACGCGTGCCACCTGTGCACCGTGTCAAGGGCGCAACAGGGTACCAAGGAATACCATTAACAAAATTTGAGTAGCCACATGCTAAGCAGCGTTAAGGACCCGTGGCCTCTCTAGGAGTTCAGATAAAGGTGTGCCAAATACTAAAACATCAAAACCGCAAACGCATGTGTACACCATGCCAGAATTCGGCCAACCACGTACCATGTGGTGGCCAGGACTCAAACCTCAAGCATCAATAAGCATGTAAAAACGTGAAAGGCAAATATACAATATTAACTGAGAAAGAAAGAACGGCAACGGAAGTGAAAGCACAATATTCGAAAAAGGCAAAGGCACTAAACTGTTAGAATAAGAGTTGCCAAGAGAACGCAAGCAGAAGGAAACCAAGACGGAATTGATGACAGCAGAGGGGACAGCACCGAAGAGCCTCGGTAAGATGTGACCAGCCACAGAAGACGTCGTGGCATGTCAGTCAACCACAGGTGGGCAAAGGAGCACACACAAGGGAGACCCGGGATGGCAAAGGCAGCCAGACCTACCGTCCCACACACGCCACAACCTGAGGTAAATTCAAGGAATAAAAATCAAAACCATCCCTGACTTACCCAGGTGGACGTGAGGAGAGGAGAGCCTGAGAGGCAGCCACACAGGTGTAACCCCAGCTTGCGTCCCTGGACCGCACCGTAGGCGACTCGCCTTTCGAGACCTTTTTCGTGGTCGCCAGCTGATGAGGGGTAGTTGGAAGGCCACACCCTTCTGCTTACCGACTCCAGAGAGCCTGACCCCTGTTCTGCTCGTTCTCTTGGAAAGAAAGAACCACGATGTAAAATACAGTGACTTCTTTATTTAAGCAGTTCAAAAGCATAGAAAACAATTCAATTTAAATGTTGCCCATCAACACATGAGCAGAATGAAAAATAAATGCATTGACAATGTTATAAATCAGTTGTTCAAAAGAAGCAAATATATGTCTAAATATTATGCTATGAGTAGCTGCCTAAAAGAGCAACCCTGACTTTAAAGAGGATGGGTAGGCTAGTGCCTATAAGGCTAATCTCTTTTTAAGAAAGCAACACCATTCAAGATTACGCAGTTTAAACTAAAATAAATGCAATGGCTTGGGTTAGAATGAGCTGAGTTAGATAGGCTGACAAAGCCAAAAGGCTAATATTTAGTTGAGCTGACAAAGCCAAAAGGCTAAATATTTAGTTGAGCTGACAAAGCCAAAAGGCTAATATTTAGTTGAGCTGACAAAGCCAAAAGGCAAAATAATCAGATAGACTGATAAAGCCAATAGGCAAAATAATCAGATAGGCTGATAAAGCCAATAGGCAAAAATAATCAAATAGGCTGATAAAGCCAATAGGCAAAATAATCAGATAAGAGTATTACCACCTTGGAAGTTGAAGTTCTAGGCCCAGTCACAAGGACGATCGATCGGGAACTCTCTCAATGCAGCCAAGCACTGATGTGAAAAGAGTTCGGAGCCGCACCCTGGGCGCAGCTCTTTTATATGGTTAAATGCAGAACTTGCACCCACCTCTGACGTGAGTTGTGACGCGTGACCTTGACCGCCCGCTTACAGTAACTGGGAAGTTTTATATAAAACCGAGAAGTGGTATCATGATGAAACTGAACTTATAGCAGATGGTCAGTGCTCCTGACCGCAAAAAGTAAACAAAGGATAACTTTTACCGTAAAAATGCTCAGAATTAATATTTTATATATTAATTCTTGGTCACGTTGCCGCCTTTCCAGTTTCAGTTAAGCAAGCGCGGAAAGTTTCATAACTAAAAATATCGCAAACCTTGCTTGTGAAACAGCCAGATGTACCAGCAGAATGTCACGTGGGTGGGGGCCAATCTTATTCTCGTAACTGTGGAAATTTACAAGAGGGGGCTGGTGTTGTCTCTCGGTGGATGGCACAGATCTCTGCTGGCAGATCAGTGAAGCCTATGAGATCTGTTTTATTATTATTATAAAAATGAGAGCCGGAGTCACTGGCTTTTGGGCCTATACATTTGTATCTAGGAAAGTATGCTTGGCCCTATGTGAGATATGGTTATCTAAGGAGGTGGGCTTGGGCCCAGGTGAGATGTGCTACTAGGATGAAGGAAAGTGGACAACTTAAGACATTCTATCAGAGCCTGACTGGTAGATAATTCATCCCTACTTCTTTGGTGCTACATCTGTTGACACACTTAATTATTACCTGTGCACCGCAACACATTAACATGATGACACAACAAATAGGTAACACAATTTTCAAGATAGCAGATAGCCATGAAGGCATCCAGTCCAAGTTGAACCAGCTCGTAATAGGGTCTGCATCGGCACCGCCCTCGTCACGCATCTTTTTTCCCAGATTGTCCAGGTCCTCAATGGCCTTAGCGAGCGACCCGTTGGCTGCATCATTCGATGGTATGAAAGTGCAGCAGCTCGTCCCGATGGAAGCGCATACACCACCACGCATAGCTGTGAGCTGATCTAGAACATATCTATGCTCTAGAACCATAAGCCTTATAGGCCGTAATTCTTCCTGTATTGCGTTGAACCCATCTCGGGTGTTGTTGATCAGAGTCATTAGTTCGTAGCGTGTGACCTGCAGCCACCGGGCATTAGCAGATGTTTGCCAGATGGGCCACAGGCCCCCAAAGAATTCCTGGGCGCCATTGAACAGGCGAAACTCTTCAGGAACTTCCTTAAAGGCGTCGTTAGCAAAATATTGAGCACTCCTTCGGTGCCGGTGAAGCAGGGTGACATCACCTGTCATGGGGTGTTCAAACACTTGGGAAATGTTGGATGCCGGGACAACGAGATGCAGTTCATGCATAGTGACCATGGTGCATAGACCCTTCCATTGAGGAGGCAACTGGAGATAGATGCGTTCTCCGCATGCCCAGAAGATGTCCATAAGGCTGGTGGTGCCATCTTGGAGGTCCAAATTAAAAACTGTTGTGTTACAGTTAGTGTTGCTGCCCACAGGGCGGGTACCGTTACCTAGGAAGCAAAGGAGAGGATGTTTTAGTTTATATGCTCTCTTCCATTGGTAGGTGGTGTCTTTACTAAAGGTGTACCTTCTACTTTCTTGTGCCCAGACCCCCTCGCACTCACTCTCGATATCCCAATCAGTGTCCCCCTCCCACTCTGTCGTTATAAAAGGTGCTCCTAAGGAAGCTGCTTTACAGGTCAGGTTGTGTGGACCGTGCCACTTATTGTTGAAATAGATATTGGCCTGTAAACGTAGCACAGGACTGTATTTACAGGGGCTTTGGTCTATTTGTGGATGACATGTTGCTTGTGGTGTTGTAAAGGGGAAGTAGCGTAAATAGGCAAAGCTACGCTCCCAATGTTGTGTTAAGGAGTCAGATATTTGCATCCTATACAGATCCTCAATGCCCTTCTCAAATTGTTGTTTGTCAGTCACAATTCTGAACGTGACATAATTATGATCCCATGCCGTGGTGTTTGCAAACGTAGTATCGAGACTTGCTGACAGAAGCTGAATCTGGCCGTATATACGGCAAAGGAACAGATGGAGGAGCCACTTGGCGATTGGGGGTGGTACTTCTTTTGGGAAAATCATTTTGTCTGCGCCTACTGCATGAGGGATGTGTGAGCACACAAAACATGCTTCTTTTGTTACCTTTTTCCCTATTTTGGACATATGCCGGTACCACATGTTGTCTAACAGGGCATCATGGGCTCCATGATCCTGATCTAATTTGTCAGGACGTGTGGAGTGGTAATCAGGTCTGGGATGAAGGCGTGCAATGTGAACCATTGTGTCCTGAAGAGCGGTGGCCCACTCTTGTTTGGCCTCAGGCTTTGGCCTACGGGTCCTCCAGAACCTTGGCCTACCTCGTTTAACTCTACGATTAGTGCGGTGAGGGGAACGGCGGGGCAACTGGGGACCTATCGTGAGAATAAAGACAACCTTTATTGAAAGCTATCCTAGTGGTAGCTATGGAGAGCAGCCTTCAGGCTAAGTCTTGAAGGAATGTAAAGCAGCTTGTTTTACCAGTCTATAATCTCTTGAGTGACCAAATGAAAGAGGACCACACCAGGTATATATTCAAAATATATGTATTTATTGCTAAACACACCCCTCTAGTCTCTTTATGAGGCTAGAGTTCGAAGTACATAAGTTATAAGTTAGTTATCTACAGTAATAGCACAAATACACGTTTGAGCCATAGGGGCGTACCAAACCATATACCAATAAAGTGGTATAAGAACCACGACTGAGCTAGACACATGGCCTAGAGCCTGTAGAAGTGCTTGGACCACAAGGAACCACCCAAGGTAGTGACACAGGGGACCCACGGGGGACGCGTGCAGTGTATGAACACAGCCGCGAATCGCCGTTAACTTCTATGGGGAAAGTCGCGGTTTGAATTTAAAAGAAAAGGGACACTTAGAGGAGGACTTGGAGCAAACCCTTTGAGAACTATGCTGTTCTAGTGTCAATACCCACGGGAGCACCGGAGTACTCGAGTTACCTCACCCAGGGGAGCCGGGTGCATAGGTGTCTTTCGGGGTCGGGTTTCGTCGTCGCTTTCAATGGCGATCTGCTGCAAAGTGCTGCTGGCGGCCAAGTCGAAAGTGTTCGGGTGGATCCAAAGGTGGATCGAAGATTTGAAGAACCTGAAAGCAGAGGGGACAGAGTCTGGGTCACTAGCCAGTGACCAGGAAGGCAATTAGCAGATGCCCACCGATGTCGAGTGCTTCAGGTAGGTTGACGGTCGTCTTGACTCTTCAGCCACGAGGTCCAGGAGGTGTCGACGACGACCAGGAGCTGGATTCGAGCTGTCCCACGTCTGTCGATTGCAGGGGTGTCTGTGACCGGATTGGACCCAACAAGCCTTAGCAACGGCAAGTCTTGTGGAAATGGAAGAAGGACGATGTTGCAGACCAGCAAGGTCTGTGGGACTCACCCAGCAAAGGTAAGTCAGGGCACACCTGGAGCAACCAGGGAGCCCAAGCAGAAGAAGATTGGCCTTCGGGAGGGCCTACTAGCCAACGGACTAGCGACCGCGAAGGAGTCTCGAGTCGACGCACGTGGAGCTGGCTCACAGAACACTCGTGGAGTGGAGGCCAGTGATCTTCGGTGCAGTTGGTGCTGGAGGCTGGGGCTACTCGGAGCCCAAAGCACGACTTCGTGGGAGACCCAGAAGAGGATGCACTTGCAAATGCGATTGGTGTCCAGGGGTCACGGTTCCACATTACCCACGACAGCTACGGGCCTCAGCTTTGCTGGGGACTCAGGGCAGCCTCGGGAAGTCTGGAAATCCACCTCTGGTGATGCAAAGACTTCGGCGTCCGGCAGGAGCTTCAGCGATGCAGACCGGACAATTGCTTCTTTGGTGCCTGCCAAGCAGGGAGTCACTCCTTGACCCCAAGGGAGATTCTTCAGTCCTCTAATCTTGAAGTAGAGCGTCGAAGGTCCAGGATTCTGTGTCAGAGTTTCGTCCAGGTTAATCTAAAGTCCTAAGGACTGGGGTCCCATATTTATACTAAGGTAGGGGGTTGGACATACTCTGTGGACCCACCTATGGGAGGGTCAGGGCAGAGGGGTGGTTACACCCCTTTTCCTTTGTCCAGTTTCACACCAGAGCAGGGGCTGGAAGCCCCTGAGCCGGTTTGAACTGGGGTATGCACAGGGACACCAAATGTGCCCCCAGTGCAGGACTTCAAAGCACCAGAGAGTGCTCCCGCCCAGCCCCAATACACATTATCCTGTCTGGGGAGGTGGTTACACCTCCCTGGGACAGGAAACCTATTGTCCAGGCCTCCCCTGCCGGAGTTTCGGTCAGCAGCAGGAGGCCAGACTCGTGTCTGTGGCAGCGGCATCCATTTTGTGATGCCAGGGCTCTGGAAAGTCAGTACCGGGTATACCGGTGTGTACATGTCTCTCCCTCTAGAAGGGTGGAATGCTACGCCCGCCACCAGAACTGGCGGGGGGTAGTATTCCAAGATGTTTGACACCAAACACGACATGTTTCCGTGCAGCCATCCCAAAGTTAGCATTTAACGCGAGGTTATAATGCGCTTAAGAGTATATGGTCGGGCTGCACTACAAACAGCATCAGAGAAGGGTCTCCGAACGCTGCAGAGGGGCCCAGCTCATGCAGGGGCGCCCTCTCACATAGGAACCACGCACTCTGCCTTCAGGATTGATAAGGCTTGCCATAGGAGTGACTTATAGGTTTATATGTGTGTATGTATGTAGTGATATAGGTAGCCTATATCACAGTAAGGGGTGCATGCACCACCTTACCCAGGCTGCAGTAGCAGACCTGTGGTGTCCTTTTGGCTGGCCTTCCAGGGGTGGCACAATACATGCTGCAGCCCCTGGTAGGCCTCTGAGGTACCTATGCCCTGGGTACATAGTATACCATATACTAGGGACTTATAAGGGCACTCCAGATTCCAATCAGAGATGTGCCTAAGGCACATGGAAACCATTTTAGAGAGGAAGCAGCTAGGCTGGGGTTCTGATTAGCAGGGCCCCAGCCAGACTAAAGTCGAAAAACAGTGAAGCATCAGCAAAAAGTGGGGGTACCCATGTGAAGCAGATCCTACTCTCCTACAACAAGTACAAACACACATCCATGATGTAGTCGGAATGTCCACTGTCCCGCATCAAATAGGCAGCTCCCTCCATACAGTCACAATGTACATTGTCATGCAGTCTGAATGTAAACATGTACAATGCGTCAACATACATGAGAACATAATGTTAAACTGCATCTCCCCTTCACATTGCAGAGGGAAATCCAACACCTCCTGCGGAGCAGTCCGAACCTCTCTACTCTGATGACGAAGAGGACCACCACACCTTCGACTCCGACGCCCTCCAGCAGCTCATGGACAACCTCCGCAGCCCACTTCCAGGAGCAGGGCAGCCCAGCTGCCACGAGGAGAACCCACCCCCTGCACAGAACACACAGCAGGCAGCACCCACCACCACGGCTGCCTCCCAGGACCCCCACGACGAACACATGGCCTTCCAACGCCGTGTGTTGGGGTGCCAGGAGAAACTGGCTGAACAGGTGCAGGTGGGGTTCGACCGCATGGGAGCCCAACTAGACGCCATACGTGGGTGTCTGAGTCCCATCAGGGACCACTCACAGTCCCTAACGGACACCCACAGTCCGCTCCATGCTCTCCAATGGACCATGGCTGACATCGCTAGAGTCCTGACTCTGCGACAAGAACAACTGTCTAGCCAGAGTGCCTCCAGCGATCTCGCCCGGGAGTTGGGACACATGCGGAGGATCATGGAGAACAAGGAGCGGACGCAGGCGGAAAGAGCGGCTGCCACGGCTGCACACCAGCGAGAGGTAGCTGGGTCCCTCAATGCCCTAAAGACCCTCCTCATGGCATTGCTGCCACAAGGCCTGGCGCTGAAGCATGCTGCTGCTACCACCCCATCCACATCTCCGGCCCCTGATGTGTTAGTGCCACACAGTGCGGCAGACATTCCACCTCCGGCCCCTGAGGTGTCACTGCCACACAGTGCTGGAGACAGAACACCACCACCCACATGTGAGGCACATGCAACAGCAGAGGACGAAGATGCGGATGAATCAGCCTTCGTGGTCAGAAGGACGCAGTAGCATTCATCTCCGCCATGTGGCCTGTTTCTGCTTGGTTCTGCCCTCTGCATCATCACCTTCCACTGTCCCCGATGCACTCTGCGACACTCACCTTGGACCTCGACATGGACTGCCATATTCTGTTTGGTCACCAATGACACAGCTATCAGACTGCAGACTGAAATCCTCCTCTCCTGATGTACCTGTCATTCCCTGAAGGACTCTGGCTGGCCCTCCACTGGCCAACAATGTAAAGTGGGGCTGGCATGGCCCTGTACTGCTCCAGCTCCAACACTCCACTGAATGTGCAATAAACATTCATATTCACACAGATGTGTCATGTCTATGATCTTTCAAGTGTGGAAGTATGGATGAATGTAGGGTCAGTGATTCCCCCTTACATCCATGTTGCTCATGTTGTGGGACTTTTGTCACAGGGTGACAGATTGCCGATGGCGGTCCGGGTGGTGCCGACACTACAACAGAGACACATCCATTAGTCACTTCCTTGTCCAGCCCAGGACGGAACCACGCCCAGAGCTCCGGGGTCATTGTTCACACCCTTACGCTGGACTGGCATACGCCAGGACAGCCCACTCCACTTACGCACACAGGGGGGGACGACAACTCCACATGTCCCAGGTCTTCACTGTAGGGATCTGCAGCTCACAGGTCTAGTTGTCAGCATGCCACAGCCACTCCCTCACGGCTGGTGTACACCCACACCACACCCATCCAGCACAGGCGTCACAGGACATGTGACCCTGCCAATAAAAAGGGCCTGGCGCACGTGCTGTACGCCATTTCCACTCTCTAACTGGGTGTCTCTGTGTAATTCTCATGTATGCATGAGGGCCTAGGGCCCTGCCACCTCACATTGCCCAGTGCCGGGGGTGACATGATGGCGTCCGCACCACGGAACTCAATCATTAAGGGTCCATGGCTAGCGGTGCACAAACTTGGTGGCACCGGATACACTGCGGCAGGCACATGCACACCGCCACAGGACGGTGTCTTGTGGTGCAGTGAGATAGGGGCACCTAAAGTGCTGAGCGGGTGTGCAGCCTGCGATGATGCGCCGTCCTGGCAGTCCGGACTGGCAAGGATCAGTGTGAGCCCTGCTGGACCGCAGTGTAGGCATGAGCCAGCGGGCAGTGCGGGCCTCCCGCCACGTGGCATTGCCTTGCGGTTCACAGAGTTAGTGGCACCTCAAGCGCTGAGCGGGTGTGCAGCCTGCGATGATGCCGTGTGCACTGATGTGGTCTCTGCCATTGCGAAATCAAGACCCAGAGTCAGGTGTGTGACCTGGTAGCCCGCGGTGAGGGGCTGCATGATGTGGAGGGTGCCATGGTCGCGGGCCCCGGGCTTGGAGATCCCACCGGAACGTGGTGGGCCCTCTTGGAGACACGCCGGTTGCGGAAGGTGAGCAGTGAGGCCTGGTTGCGCAGGGGCGGGCAATCACCACTGGGCGGCGGGAGGGGCTGGGGTGCAGCAGCCTGTGTGCGCAGGGGCGGCCAAGCGATGATGGGGTGTGCAACTGTATGGACTCTGCCATTCATGTCTCTGGACACTGTTTCAGATAAGGGACCTGGGGGACTGCAGTGTATACCGGCACATGGTTGGAGACACACCGGTGGCAGCAGGTGAGCAGTGAGGCCTAGGTCCGCAGTGTCAGCACTCTCTCACCCTCTCTTTCTCTCTCCCTCTCTCCTCTCTCTCTCTCTCTTTCTCTCTCTCTCTTTCTCTCTCCCTCTCTCTCTCCCTCTCTCTCTCTCTCTCTCTCTCTCTCTCCCTCTCTCCCTCTCTCTCTCTCTTTCTCTCTCACCCTCTCTTTCTCCCTCCCTCTCTCCCTCTCTCTCTCTCTCTTTCGCTCTCTCTCTCTGTACTTTGATGGGCGCATGGCACACCTTCTTATCCAGATTTCTGTTTTGCAGGCTGCGACTTACAGAATGTCCTGAGAAGACCCGCCATGCCTCTTCAGAATTGTTGTTTTTGGTTTATTCTGTAATGAACGTATTATTTGGATATTATGATATGAATGTATGATTTCCCTTTTTCTGACCACACATGTATGTTAGGTGTTGTGATTGTGCGACTTCAGGCAATTTGTTTGGTTCATGATTTGTTGGAGTTGATGTGCAATATCTTTGTCCAAAGGGGGGGCGGGGTGTGGGGGTGGTGGGGTCCTGGGGGTGGTGGCGGTGGGTGTTGTTGGCCTATTGGGGCTCCGGGCTGCATGATCGGTTGCTCCAGGGCATCTGTTGTTCTTCATCTGTGGCTATGGGCTGTGCTCCCTTGTCTGGTGCTGGTTGTCGTCTGACTTTACACCAGGTAAGAGCAGGTGTTAATTTCCTGCTGCTAACGCACCTTATCGCATGTTTTGTGATCTTATCACCGATCTGGCTGGTTGTGGAGTGGTGTTGTCGCGGATTTTTGCACGGGAACGCCTACTCTGCATATCATTAGCGTTAGTTGCCGAGGTCATCTGTGGCGATGTTTTTTGCGACTGCTTTCGCAGGTAAACTGGTGTTATGGGCTGTTAGCACCAGCTTGTGAATGGGGCGATGAATTTATCGCGACTTTGGCTGCGATAAAGTGCCGATAACTCGTCGATAGATCCTTGAGAATATGCCCCTTTCTGCTATGCAAAAACAGAGAAAACAGGCACCTATTCGGACTAACTGTAACATCATTAGAAGCTGATAGAGCATCAAAATGAGACATGCCATCAAGGTGAAGCAATGGGCACACTTTACAGTCAACATCAGAAATTGGGACAGCAAGGAAGGATGAGTCCTCGAATATTCCCTCATCTATATTCCTAAGATCATCGATATCAGCTTGGAGTATCATAGCGGCATTGGTAACATGGGCTGATATTTTCTGTTTGGGCGTGAAAACAGCAGCACAATAGGAACAACAAAGGGGAAGGCATTGAATGAGAATGCCACAGAATATCAATACTGCTATAAAATAAACTATTTCCTTAATGATCCAACCCCTATTACCCAAAAGAGACCAACTCCAGTTTCCACTTTCCATCCCCTTGACATTATCAATGATGTCCATAATAGGTTGTGTTATATTCTTTTCCAGATTTTCTATACCAACTACACACTGGTCGCCAACTACTACACACACTCCACCACTCTTTGCCAAGATAAAATCCACTGCATAATTAGTCTGTTCCAAATACACCTGCATGCTTGCTAACTGAGTAGTAATATCTATCAAGGCTGCCACTGTAGTATTGGATAGCATTTGCAACTTACATCCAAAATATTCTCTAGCTTTCTCACCTCTAGCCATGGCAGTACCACCCAATGTAAAGATGGAGCAGAGGATGTATCCAAATGTGATACCATTGCTATAGTTGTTCACTTTCAAGTCTGTTACCCCTTCACAGAATTCTTTTGTTAGTGTCCTTTTCACCCATCTTGTTCTAGGTTTAGCGTATTTACATGGAACGCCCAAAGGCAGTACTATTCCAAGAGCCACATCATCAATACCATTATAGACATTAGAATAAGTCCCATTGGACAGAAAGAAAAACACATTATTTGGGGCAGCCCTCTTGTTGCATCTCGGGGAAATGTGTTCACCTACATTAAATGTGGGTACACTATGTGCATCTTCCAGAAATCACAATACCCCACTTATTAATATTATTATCATTACAAGAACAATGCCACACACAATTTTACTTCGTATAGACCAAATCATACTGGGTTGTATAGGGACAATTGGCTGATCCTCCTCAGTAACTTGCCCACCAAAAGGATGCATAGTAAACAAGGGAGAAAAAGGAATCAAGAAATGTGAGTGTTCGCAGTGTTCGTCAGAGCCAAACTGGTACAGGCTCCTATCGTCCATCAATCAGTTGGCGCTCTTGAGCACCGGCGGTGTCCTAACCTCTTCCCTAATGTATCCCACGCAATAAAGGTGGTATACTTTCAGAGAATACTTTCCTGACTAATGTTCAAACAACAAGAGCAAAACAGATGCAACTTTTCGTTTATTCCACTCCCTCATTGGTACTGCTACTCAGTACTTTCCTACCTTATGCAGTCCATCCCTAGTCTTTCTTTTTCCCAGACTCGGTGGTCCTCATCCGAGGACGTTAATTATGTGTGATCACTGAACAGAGGCTCCTGGATAGCTCGTATTTCTAGTGGGGCAGCCTCATTCAAAACATCGTCGTTCTCTTTGTCTGTTTGCTTCCAAATCAGCTTAGCGTCGCTAAAAGGCACAAATCTGGGCACCTGCTCACATTCAACGTCTCCTACTCCGTCCTTGACCCACTGATCATAAGGCAATGGCAAAGGTATTTTTTTGCAGTGGGTCACATGGACCCAATTCTTTCGACCAACAACCTTTACAGCCATCTGGGTAGCCAGAAAAACTTGCTCAGGACCTTTCCACCTGGGTTCCAAATTCTTTTTCCTATGAAAATTCTTTATCAAGACAAAATCCCCAGGTTGGATGCTGTGACCAGGTCCCTCTGGCTTAGGAGGTAAGGAGTCTCGCACCTGTTGATGAATAGAATGCAAACTTTCTGTCAATTGTCCAAGATAATCAAGCAATACAGGATATTCAATATCTGAGTACCATTTAGGCCTTGGGACCCCCAAGACATTTGCTGGGCGGCCAAAAACATCCTCATAAGGTGATAAGCCAGTTCTAGAATGTGCTGCAGTCCTAGTTGACAAAAGAGCCAAAGGAAGAGCATCTGGCCATCTCAACCCTGTTGTCTCCTGAATTTTTGCCAATTTCAGTTTGAGTGTACCATTGTACTTCTCAACCAAACCTGCTGACTGCGAGTGATTGGCGGCATGGAATTTCTGTTTAATATGCAAGCCTTCACATATTAGCCTAATCACTTTCCCATTAAAATGAGACCCGTTGTCACTCCAGATAATTCTGGGCATTTCGAATCGTGAGAAGTACTCTTTATTGAGAACCTTCTCAGTTGTGGCGGCCGTATTGTCTTTAGTGGGGTAAGCCTCAACCCATTTACTGAACATGCATATAACCACTAGGGCATACTTGAGATTGTTACAACGTTCTAGCTCAATGAAGTCCATTTGGAGGACTTCAAAGGGAAATGTAGGTGGTGCAAAGTTACCAGATGGTGTGGGGGTACCTTTTCCTGGATTGGGCCTCCTGCAAATCATGCAACTTTTCAGTAAATGTGCAGCGGTCTTGGAAATATTATCATTACACCAAACAGGGGCCAATAATTTACAAATACTTTTTACACTGATGTGAGCTGGACCATGAGCCATAGTAACCACAGGGAGTACATATGCATCGGGTAACATCCATTTCTGTTGTCCAGACAAATCAATCCAACACCCTTCATCATCTAAACGTGCTGTACTCTCTTGCCACACCGCTAATTCTTCTATTGTGGCCTCACTTTGTATCTCTTTCACACTCTCAACCGTGTTTTCAAACATGGCGTTCTTGGGAATCCATCTAGCTGGGCCTGCAACAAACATTCTCTTCATCTTACTCCGAGCCGTTGCCTTGGCTGTCTTATCTGCGAACGCATTCCCTCTACCTACGTCATCTGTCACTTTCTTGTGGGCGCTACACTTCACAATAGGCATTTGCTTAGGAAGTGTTAGTGCAGATAACAATCGTAATATCAGGTATCATTATTATATCTTAGTACCATGGGAGGTAAGAAACCCTCTCTCTGCCCACAGGTGCCCAAAGTTATGCGCCACCCCAAATGCATACTGGCTGTCTGTGTAAATATTAACAATTAACCCCTCGCTCAATTCACAAGCTCGTATAAGGGCAACGAGTTCTGCTGCCTGCGCGGATTGATAGGGGACCAGTGATGTCTTGACTACTGTACGTAATGTAGTGATAGCATAAGCTGCAGTGGTGGTGCCATCTGGTAATTTAAAACAAGAGCCATCAACATATAGTTCTCCTTGGGGATCAGATAAGGGAACATCAGTCAAGTCTACCTGTCCTTTCATCGCTTCCTCTGTTTGGAAAATACAGTCATGTTTGTCAACTGCATCGTTCTCGGAAGGGAGGGGTAATAATGTGGCTGGATTCAGAGTGGCACATCTTTTAATCGTGATGTGCTTAGCAAACAATGTCAATTCATAGCCGGTAAGACCTGCACTGGTGAGGTGCTGTGTCCTTGTTTTATTCAAAAATGTGTCCACAGCATGGGGTACCATAACTGTGAGATCAGTATCAAGTACGAGTCCAGCCAATTGTCTACTTGAAGTGGCCACGGCCACGACAGCTCGCAGAGAGCTCGGGAGGGCCCTTGCGACTGGATCGAGCACAGCAGAGAAATAAGCGCAAGGTCTCTGCCTATCGCCAAATTTTTGAGTCAAGACAGAAAGAGCACAACCAACCATCTCGTGGATGTACAACACAAAAGGTTTCCTATAATCAGGTGTGCCTAGCACTGGAGCAGAGCAAAGCGCAGCTTTTAATTGTTCAGAAGATTGCTGACAATCTGGCATCCAAGGCAAATGCTCATGCACTGCTTTCGTTCTTAATGCAAGCAGGGGTTTGATTAGTAAGGAATAGGTCGGGATCCACTGTCGGCAGTAGGAAGTAATGCCTATAAAAACACGCACATCCTTTTGAGTTTGTGGACAGGGCATTTTATTAATGGTACTGATGCGTTAACCTTCTATCCTCCTTCGACAGAAGGTGACCTAAATAGGTGACCTCCTGTCAACAGTATTGAAGCTTCGAAAGGTAAAACTTATGACCATGATGTGCCAGGTGTAACAACAACTTCACCGTACTATCCTTGCAACCTTGTTCCGTATCAGTTTGCAATCGACAAATCATCGGCATACTGCACCAACGCATTACCTGGAGAAAGTAAGAGTGAATCCAACGGACCTTTCAATGCTTGACTATAGATGCTAGGACTTTCAGTATAGCCTTGAGGAGCGCAACAGAATCGGAAACCTTTGCCAGCAAGCGAAAATCCGAACAAATACCTGCTGTCTGGGTGTATAGGAATGCTAAAGAATGCGCTTTTTAAATCAATAACAGAGAAAAACTGAGCAGTAGATGGAATCATTGTTAAAAGTGTAGTGATATCAGGAACCACTGGGAATTGCGGGACCACTATCTTATTGACCTCGCGCAAATCAATCACAAAACGATATACATCATTAGCACTGTTAGAAGAGTCTAGAGGTGCCCTTTTTAAGACCGGAAGAATAGGACTATTGGATATGTTACCTGTGGTCTCATCGACAACTCCCTTGCATATTAAGTCCTGAACAATATCAAGAAGAGCTTGTTTTCCTGCCTTTGGTATTTTATACTGAGGAATGCGGGGCAATATGGCATTGTCCTTAACTTGTATAGAAACTGGGGGTATATGCAATAAGACTACATCGGTGTCACCAGTGGCCCATAATGTGGGTGGTACTTGATCAAATTCAGGTGGAAGGGGAGCATCCTTAGATAGACATTGTCTGGTACCCACGTCCGGGCCCATGGTAATATAGACACCATCAGGCAAACAATATATGGTAGCATGCAACTTCTTTAGTAAGTCCTAGCCCATCAAATTCTCACCACAATTTGAAGTCAAAAGAAATGGGGAATCCACAGTAAAAGGGCCAGCAGTAAGGGCAAGAGGGCGTGAGATTGGGCTTACAACCGGTAATCCTGAAAAACCCACCGAAACATTATTATGGCCAGACAGGGGCGCCCCAGGGACCAGGTGTCAGGAAATAGAGCTTTTTGTGGCACCTGTATCAACCAAGAACTCCTTAGGAGATCCTTGCAGATCTACCTTGACATAAGGGCTACGCAGGTCTACGAACTGGTCTCGTACCCTGTCCCTGGCTGTCCTAGCTGAAAGACGTCCCTGTCACGTCATCAACGTCATAGTCATCATTGTAGTATTGCCTATCCCTGGTGTCATCGAAATAATTGTCAGAACGGTCTACAGGGGCAGTAGTGAGTTGCTGCCTATTGATCCCATGGCCTCTGTTGCCAGGAACTCTTCCTCTAGTGGACGAAGCATTGCGCAAACGTACAGGGCACTGGCTATGCCAGTGACCATCTTCCTTGCAGTAAGCACACTGATTCTACCCCAAAGGTGTCATGGGTGGCTGTCTAGCACGGAAGTGTTGCTGTTGGGGTCCCGGTCCCCTATTGTTACCTCAATATGCTTGTTGCAGTAATACCTTTGTCTTCAGGTCCTTATGTTTCTCGTCACTTTTGTCTTTCTCTTCATTATCCCTATGCTCGTAATATTGAGCCATATTTAAAATCACAGAGAGGGAAGACTTAGACCAAGTACTATCAGCTGCTTGAAGTTTAGACATTATTTCGGGAAGATTAGTAACAAACCTATCAACAAATAGACAGACTCCTCCCTCTGTAGACATATCCTGCCCACTGTAATCCAAAAACGTCTCTTCAAACCTAGGGGGTCATTAGGATAGCGGGCGGATCGCCGGCGCCCGTATGGCGGTGGCAATCCGCCCGCTATTTCCCACCGCCCGCCTGACATTTCCCCACCGCCATATTAGTATGGCGGTGGGGACCCAGGCGGATGGCAAGACCGTCCGCCGGTTTTCCGCCGGTCGACCAGTCGACCGTGTGGAAAAGGGGCTGGATATGGTGTCGGTGTCTGCTAGACACCGCCATCCATATTATAATGGGCAGCGGTGCAGGGCTTTCCATGGCGGAGACCCCGCCATGGAAACCCAGGCGGAGTTTGCTTTCGAGGGCCCGTTGTGGGTCCCCAGGGTATTGGGGAGGTGGGGGGTGCACATGGGGGTACCTATGGTACCCCCCTGCATTGTCATGGACATGGTGGCAGGCACCTCGCGGTGCCTGTCACCTTGTGCATGACGATGCACACAGTGCATTCCCAGCATTGTGGCGGGTGGTGCTGTGAGCACCGCCCACACAATGCTGGGAATGGAGGATGCCACCGCCACGGTGGCGGTGGCATCCTAGTCGCCTGTGCGGGACCGCCGCACCACTGGCGGCTGGTCCCAGCACCGCTAGGGTGGCCCGCCCGTCATCCTAATAGGCCCCTTAGTGAAAAAAGTAGAAACACTTTCGTCTTTCTTCTGCCCACAGGCAGTTAATCTGTCCCAACCAACTTTCTTGGGAGGAATGAGTGTATGCATATATGTTATTATGCAACCGGGCAGGGCGAGCAGCTCAGCACATGGTTTGTCTCCTGGCTTCCTATCTCGGTCCCAACCCTTAATCACATCCCACGTTCCGCCCAACTCGGCGACATGGTCTTGGGTATGCACCTGTCGCCAAATATCAACCGGAACTAGTAGGCCAAAAAACATTTCAATATCAGCGAGGGTCATCACAGTAGGAAAGGCAGCCTCTGTCAATTCTTTATGGTAAGCAGTAGGATTTTTCCTAGGATCAGGCAACGCAGCCTTAAGGGCCAGAACTTCACTTCTTTTCCATGGAGTATAAACCCATTCTTCCTGAAAACAGGCAGCCCCAGCCGGTCTGGTAACCACCCCATGTTGATCTGTCACTTCAGGAATTTCCGGGTGATAAACAGGGTGAACCTCTTGCATTGGGAATTGAGTTATGTGAGTGGGACTCTTATCATGTAGTCTGCCTCTATACGTAACTAGAATAGAAATCTTCCTGAACACTTTAGCCGGCTCCATGTTAATTACATAAGCGCCTTCATTAATATCAAATAGTATTTGGGGTGCTTCAGTTTCAATGTGTGTGCGCCAAAGGTCAATTAGGGTGGAAGACAAGTGCTTAAGGGCATGTTGCTGCAGAAAAGGGTCGAAGTCTCCCATTACCTGCCAGATATCCTTGAGACTGTAAATTGGGTTGCGAGCCCCATTATTGCCTGGTCCGCTATTTCTTTCTTCTCTTCCTCCCCCAATCCAGATCACATTAACGGACCTAAACGTTCTCTGAATCCGGTCAAATCTCTATCTTTCGGACAGCGCACTGATGTGTCAGTAACTAGTGACAATGGAGGATGAATGACTGGAACGGGCGTAACGGGTATTGCTGCAGTCAGAATTTGTTTTAAATGTTTTTGTTTTTTTTAGAGTTTATATATCGCGAACTAGACCCGAGACATCGGGTATCAGAGCGCTTTACATCAGCACCAGTTGCGTTACATATGGACACATTCATTTTTGTTAGGCACGGGGAGATTAAGTGATTTGCCCAGAATCACAGGATGTTGAGCGTCGTTGCCGAGACTCGAACCCGGTTCCCCAGCTTCGAGGTCGACTGCTTTGGCCGTAAGGCTACATCCTCTCCCCTAGAGATTGTAATGAAAGAGAAGAAGTAGGGGGTATGTTAACACGGGCGGTAGGTGTAATAGCTGTAGAGACTGGTGCACCTTGTGCAGGTTGTTGCTGCTGATGGGGAACAACAGGGTATATCCGTTCTGGGACATATGGTGGCGGGGGTCGGGCATCTAATAGGGTCTCCATAAAAGTATCCCCGTCTTCCTGAGCCATATATCTTGCACAACTCAGAACATTTTCAAGGCTGTTCCACCCTGCGCTGCTATCAAACTGCCAGACAGGTGGGAGAGGGTCTTGACCAAGAGGGAAAACTATGAACAGTTCTTTGTTGCAGAAACGAAACTTAGCAAAGGGTATTTCTCGACAGGGAAGGATTAGTTTCAAACATCACACACAATGGAGTCTAAAAAAGAAAATGGAGCATCAAATGCTAACTTATACATAGCATTACGAGAGCATCAACAAGCATAATCTAACATGGTGATATCCGCAGCATGATAGTCTTGTTGTGCTCTATGAGAAAAAGAATGATGTTGCAGTTCTGACAACACAGGTAAAGGCCCAGTTCTATCAGGAATGTAACGTTCATTTAACAAATGTAAAACAACAATCAGCATGATGATCCACATTAGAAGAAAGAACACTCCAGCAACAGTCCAGAAGTAGGACCACAGTGGTATTAGATATCTGTCATGAAGCCAGAAGTAAGCAGAAAACAATCAATGGTGTCGAGTGATTGTGAAGTGTGTCGGCAAATATTCTATTCCAAAAATCATCCACTTTCATAAAACGTTATTTCTTGCAAAGGCATCAGATCAATTGATGCAGCTCAGTCGAGGGCTCATAATAAACCAACGCATTTGTTGAGACTGTTGGAATTTCTGAAATCGCAAGTTCCTTTGTAGAGCCTTTCACTAGGTGTAAAGGTGGAAACACAGCAGGCTTGAGGGTCCCTGGACTAGTTAATTTATCAGAATTGCTGTACTCTTCTTGTGACAGCTACTTCAGAGTTGGGAGAGGATATGAGGCTCTACTCCAAAGGAATCTTGTTGTCAAAGTTGGTCTGCGGAACAAAATCAGCCACATAATGTTTTTTTACATGATCAATGGACATCTTTCTGTTTTTGTTAGAACCAGAGAACAGAGACATAATTACAATGTGTACCTTCTACCCCAAGACCTTTAACGGTTGGTCTGTAGAATGGCCCAAACACTAGTTTATCAGAGATTTTATCCTGAACTAGATTGCCTACTTTGGAGATGCACCCATTAGCAGCTTTAAAGACCACCTCTTCACCGGTGGCGACATTGGAAAACATTAAATTAGACAGTTTGTCTGTCATCTCTTGGACACTCTCTAAGTTAAACATTGTCCCAGGTCAAAATTTTACTTTTCCACCACCTTTCCAGTACTATCTAGTTCAAGTATATACATAGATACTCCAAAGAGCATCTCGTACAGAGTGAAACTACCTAATACTCCTCTAGACAGATTATTTATTGCTCTTTGGAGGGCATCCAGATTATGTAGACAACTCAGTCTTGCGATTTAACACCCTACTGGTCAAGATTTTTTTATTTGTACCATTGGCAGGCTCTATTAACTCATTGCTCTCTGCATATAAGTGATGAGAGTAATGCAGAGATACTTCCAGAGTGGGCAGAGTATCCTGAACTCCTTTGTGGTGAATGCAGGGCCACTGTCCGAATTAAAGGTTTGAACTGCACCCATGGCTAGTAGGCACTGCAAGTCTTTTATAAGCATCAGCATTTCTTTGTAACCAAACCCATAGATATAGGGAGCATAAATCAATCACAACCAACATAAATGTATATCTATTAGATGATATGTTTGACCCGAGATGATCAAGATAAATTATACCCAATGGGCGATTGGAGATATTATGGAGAGTCCTGGAAAAGGTCTTGAGAAGGTAGAATGGTTAATTTGATGGCATATTTTACACTGCCGCACATAGTTTTTATCTTACTTAGGTAAGTACAGTTACTAGTATCTATGCAGGAGCATTGCTAAGGTAGCACTTATATCAGCATGGCAGACACTAACCCCTCATGTCCTGCTGCAGTTAGATCTAGTCTGATCTGCTCATTAGGTATTTTTCTATCTCCCACACCAGGCAAGGATGCCGATGGAGTGTTATCTGGACTGAAAGTGTAGGAGCATTTGCAGGGAAAGCCATCTGGAGGCTTTTCACCTTTAGCTTTTGTCGGTATCGCTGCAAAAATGTCTTTGTTACTCTTTGGCTGGGATATGGTCAGTGCTGCTACTTTAAAAATATGAACCGCTGCCTTTACGGCTAAGTTGGCTGCAATGTTCCCTTTAACGTAAATCCCTTTACATTTATGAGCCATTGTATGTTGAACAAAGACCAACGGAAGTTTGTATAGTAAGAACTTACCCCTGAGCTGTCGAGTGTGAATATGCTAAATCTACATTGTAACCTTGCAAACAGAAGGATGAACCCACACTATTAGTGTCCAAACTGTTGGATTAGAGTTCTAGTAAAAAGGCATGCATTTCTGTGAATTGTGCCATACAATTACCTAAGGTTTTAAGTAAATGTGTGTGTGTGAAACAGCTTGAAATAACCATCTTTAAAAATTCCATGTACTGCAGCGCAAGACGCGAAGTATTTTTGTTTAGAACCAACCAATAAATGATGCTTTGATAGTTCTCAATGGGAAAGATATTAGGAATCTGTGGTATTTGTTGTGTATATTGGAGGCTTTCTTGAAAGCGGAGAGTGAAATCATATTTTACATCAACTGCAGTTAAAAATGTGATCCACTGCACTCAATGCAGGTGTAGAGTGCGAGCAGTAGGGACCCTTGCTTTGGTTATGGCATCCAGTGTAGGAAAGGGAGAAATTAGAAATATGAGTTTTCCCTGCATCAAAGGATGTTCTTTTAACACGGATGTCACCACAGCAAGAATTTTGTCTGTGGAAGCAAACTGTGCCTCAACTGTGGAGTACAAATGTGATTTGTAAGCAGTAGGAACTATTTGCCCCTCATTGTAGACTACACAAGTGTAAGCTGCTAGAAACAATTCTAATAACTAGGTTTGTTTTGTTATCGCTAGTCTGTAAACATTTTGTCTGTAACTTGTCTGCTCAAGGTCCATGCAAGAAAGCTGTGTGTGTTCAGTCAATTGTTTTCCTGAAAATATAGGAGAAATCAAAGCATATAAGCACTCAACTCCCTAGGTAGAGTGCGGCAAGTAAATCCTTCCAAAGATAAGAAATGTCATCAGGGCTTGTAACTTTCTTAGCATATTTGGGGGTTTCAAGGTAGCACACTACTGCAGGAAATCTGTTGCAAAATCCTAGCCCTCATTGGACAATTTATACACAAGGAAATCACATTCAAGTAAGAACTTTTATATTTTTTAAAGATCATTTTCTAACCGTGCATGGTCAATATTGTCGTAATCTGTTCCACCCTTGTCAGGTGTGTGTTTAAATCATCATCAGTGATGTGTATGTTCTCAATAAAAGCTAGCACTTTGGGACCAAGTTGTAGAATTTCCATTACGTGTGAAGATAATAAACCTGAACTATTCCTTTAGCCCATCAGCAAATATTTACAATGAGATGTGAAAGCCATTAAAAGAGAAAGCAGTTAAATGCTCACTATTAGGTGCTATGTTTTGACTGAAAAATCCATTGGTCCAAACTGAGTTGGCATGGTGTGCAAAATAACGATAGACTGGGAACCTGGAGCCAAGTAATTGGCTGAGATTAATTCAAGCATTCCATGACCATGCGTGGGTCCCGTGCACACTGTGCCACTGGAACCAGTCTATACCCTAATAAAGGCAAAATCGGTCCTGAGTTTCTTGTGTTCCAGTTCAGGGAGGACCTTCTCTGGCAGTTCGGTTTGGGCTGTTCCCACTGGAGTATGGTTAGGACTGATTTGCATATGGCTGGGTCCAAACTCAACTGCTACGGGGTGTAAATAGCGATGGACCAAGATGCAGCCCTGAGTAATTATCAGTGGCTGAGATGAATTCAAGCATTCCATCCATCACATTTTTGTATACTTCAGTGTGACACCCATTGGTGAAGGGTTGTTTAATTTTTTTCTGCACCAGATTTGTCTTCAGTCCAGTGCTATAAGCGCTTTGTACAGCATATGTGCATGTGTATGAGCTTAAATTACTATAATCTGAAACTATACTATAAGACTCATCCAGTTATAAAACCAGGAAAGAGGAGTGGTTATTTTTGAAGTACAATGTGCTATAATGAAATGCTGTCATATTGTAATTGATCTAAAATAGTTTTTATGTTGCACTTTACTTCAGTCTTCATAAGATATTAAGCCTATATTTGACATATGGAGTAGAATCCTTAGCCCACCTGCTCGGTTTCTGTGCAAGGCTGGAGCCTGTTTCAGAGCCCACTCCCTTGCATATATTTCCCTGCTATCTTGAGGTAGTAATGAGGAAAAAGCTACTTGCATTACCTCTGCAAAAATATAATTGTAAGCATCAGATAAATGCGGCCAGAATACTGCTTTAATTTCGTGTAGTATGTCACCTTCAATGTGTATTTTTACAGTAAAAATTATGTCTGGAGGATTTAAATGTCTATTTGAAATTTGAACTTGTTCATCAGTCAGACCCACCACCAGGAACTATTGGAGAGTCTGGTGAATTATTGTCACTTCTGCTGCACTGTCTAGAAGTGCTGTTGCCCAAGTCCCGTTCCGCAGAAGTATCTGCATTTTGTACAAGATTTTTTTTAGCTAGTCCCACTGCTTCCTTCTTTTTATAGTGGTTCTTGGAGTTGGAGCCTTTCTCTTTCTTTTTAACACTAACCTAGACTTTACTTCCCAATTCATATTTCTGCTTGTTATGTTCTTCTTTTTTGCGATAGTCAGTCTGTCCACTTCTCTCTGTCTTTTTATAGAGAGCCCTGAAAAAGAGAACAGCTATCAGAATACTGATTCAGATCTGTCTTTTTAATCTTATCACCGTCCCTCAAATTTTAACCACCCTGCTGGACTTCTGAGTTGACGGAGTTCCAGTCTGTTTTTTCTGTTTCACCATTTGTTTATTTTTAGTTTCAGGAGTATTTTCTTTCTTAACCTGAACCCTCCACCTAGTCTTTTATTTTGAGGTGCGAATTGACAGTTTGTGACCCCAGGGTGTGCAGCCCACTGATGTATATGGTTCCAGAATTATTTTTGGTGACTCCTATTCATGCTCTTGAACAGTAAATGCAGCGAGTCTCTGGAGTATGTCCAAAGCTGCTGTGAGTCTCTTGAGTATGGCCAAAGCTGCTGCTTCTCCTCAAATGTTTCTCAGAATAATTAAGGAAACTGTTTCAAAATACCCCATTAATTTCAGTCCTAGATCCAGAGCTGGTGCAGCTCCATTCTCATTTTTTACTTGTCTTAATACATCTGGAAGAACCGCTAATGAGAGTGTACTATGCGTAGTAATGTAAATACAAGCATATATACTTCCCCAGGCATTGCACTCATCCACAGGTGTCACCATCCCAAGGGAATGACACATAGTCAGGATTCTATTCTGGTCTAATGCTGTGGTGTGAGGATAGAAGGCTTCTAACTGGTCAGTCTTGCAAGCACTATAGAAGGCAATTTCATTTGATGACAGCCAATAATAAATACGCCCCTCTCAAGAAATCTTATCGAGCACGTCGCCACGAAGCCCATAGATGGTTCTCCCCTGAATTAAAGAAATTAAAACTTGATCTACGCCATGCAGAAAGGAAGTGGAGGAATAAATATTCACCTGATGACAAAAGCGCTTACTTAGAAGTATGCGGATCCTATAAAAAGGCTATATTGGCTACCAAGGCCAAATACTTCTCATCTAAAATCATCAACTCCACAAACCGCTCTAAAGATATTTTTTCAATTATTAATGAACTATGCAATCCGGATAGAGTAACAGTAAAAACCACTCCCTCTCAATCCCTATGTGATTCTTTAAATAATTTTTTCATTGGAAAAGATCCGCTCACATGCACCTCCTGACAACACCCTCCTTTAAACAGAAACGATTTGGCGGATCCAGGTTCTCCACACTGGGTCCAAGATACTGGAACTCTATGCCCCTAGAGATCAGATCCTGTACAGATTTCATAACTTTTCGTAAACTTCAAAAAACATGGCTCTTTAAACAGGCATTCGCGTAATTCGTGGAATTTGTGCATCACTTGAACAACGTGTATCCATCTCCTTCCTGAGCAGCGCCAAGAAACCAATCTGGTGTACGAGCGCTATATAAATTAGGTATAACATAACATAACATAACATAACATTTAGTTTCATCTGCAGTTTGACAATGATAGCATTTATGGTCTGTGAGCTGAGTGCCTGCACGCAAACCTGCCCCTATGGCGCAGGTCCTACGGGTACTGCTTTGCCTACTAGATTTTGTAGTACATACTGTTTGGGGCATATTATCAAGAGGGGGCGATAAAATTATCGCCGCTTTAGAGTCCGTTTTTGGCCGAAAAGCGGCGATAATTTTATCGCATTATTATCAAGGACACGCTAGCGCGTGTTTCCATGTTTTAACACCCGTTTTACTCACGCCTCGCATCGCATCGTTAATGAGATGCAAAGTAGGCGTGCCTCACGAAACTGCACGGGAAAATATCACTAACGCAGCTTCGCGATATTTACAACGAGGCCCCGACCGTCGTAGCGATGAAAATAATTGCGCTAACTCGCCATTAACGCAGGAATCTAACGTCTGCTAAATTCCTGACTAAGGCATACTTAACATGGGAGGTGGATTATAGGGTTAAGGCCACATGGTCGTATCAGCAAGCTTTTCTCTGCTTTGCATTGATTTTCGCTGGTTTTTCAGCGATGTTGGCCCATTTCCCCGCAATCGCTGGATTTTATATCGCCAATGCGCTAAGCGTTGTTAATACAGCGCTATCATGCCGATATAATCCAGCGATAGCCGGCGATAGTAAAAAACGCACTAAGCGCGTTCAGCGATAATTATCGCTGCGTCTTGATAATTTGCCCCTATGAGTCATCTGTAAAGAGATACTATTTGATTTAATAACTTTCCAACTTCCCCAGCCTTTTATTGCTTGGGAAAAGGTATGTTTCTGGCCAATACAGGCCAGGTGGCCTCTTTATTACTGAGAGGATCCAGCCTGACATTCTGATGTGTGTATGGTAGTTGAACACCTATCAAATTCTGGTGTTCTTGGTATGTCAAAGGAATTGACCTATAGTACTGCAACACCTTATTTTATACAGGCATGGTCGGCGCTGTATGTGCATAAAAAAGCCCTTTCTATAGGTTCAACCCCTACCCTTGAGTAAAAAATCTCAAAGGCATATTTAGCATGTGCATTGATCACAAATGTCATTGCAGCCTCCTTGTCAGGGACGCCTCTGCCTATCAGATGTTGTGTAACTGCTGCCTTGTAACTAATTCCTTTCACAACAGGTGCCACACATTTTAGTGAAGAGATTCAACAAACATGAAACTCGAACAGTAGAAATCACAGAATGGGGTAAACCCTTTCAAGAGTCAAGTTCAGGAGTTTCCTATTTATTCTGAAGTAGGTAACCAGTATACAACAGATGTCTCCATGTATTTTTTATGATATCTCCATGTATTTTTTATACTTGGTTTTTGAGTGTTTCATCAAAAATTACTTTAAAAGTCCAGAAATATCTGAGGCTGGCATTGAGTGCCAAATGATATGAAATCTGTGGAGTCCCAAGTGCCTCACGAGTTGTATTGCTAAACCTCTGATGCAAGGACTTAGTTCAATGCATCAACAATGAATTAGAAAGCCAGTTGGACCACAGTCCTGACACTAGGTTGCTGAGCATTTCTGCACAGGCAATGTTTTCAGGTTACTATCAGTCCCTCTAGATGAGTTCAGAGACACAGTGAAAATATGGACAATCTTTTGTTTATGAATAACACACTCAAAGATACCACTAAGAAATGGGGCATGCAGTTTAAAATGTTTATTTTAAAATCCTCAGTCTGGTGCATAAAATATGTACAATAACCACACAGAATGCAATAAATAAAAGTGGTTATGCATGTACCAGTTGGCAAAAACCGAATAAATGTTTCTAACATTGTTGGCGACATACTGACACCCTATTGGTATTTCTAAATGCTATGCTAAACCTCAGTTAAAGCATTAAATAGCAAGACCTGCCTGGCTGGTTTTGTATGATATATCACACAGAATGCATTTGAATAGCAGGCTGTAGCTATTCTTTATCAGAGCTCTGCCACCAAAACAGGATATGTACTCTAGGTGAAGGATGCCTTCTGCATGGCGTATGGAATCAAGTCTACGACTGACAGCAAGGGACTCAGCAATCTGGCGTGACCTCTGCAGATAGTTCTGGCATGAAGACCACTCATAATCAATTATCAAAACCTGAGGTTTTTATAGCATTTGACCACAGATGTTATCTCTTATTTACAAAAGAAACAGGTTTAAGATCCAACTGTCAGACTAAGTAAACATTCCGCAAAATGTGTTCATGCGACCTACATCTTGACATTAAGCATCCATCTTTGTAAACAATAAGCTTATACTGCACAGATCCATATTGTAATGGCTATACCCATTAACATAAACAAAAAAATGTGTCAGCCTACAGCGTTGTCGGGCATGTTGATATCAGCATTTTTGCGTGTGCTCTTAAGAACTTCACATTTTCTTATTAAAGAAGAAGAGAAGCCGACAGCAAGCACGGAAGGAAAACAGACTAATGGAGTTAGCACAGTCACATAGGGGGTCATTATGATGGCGGGCGGATTGCCATCACAACACAATTCACTCCCGCCATATTACTATGGTGGGGGGTACCGCGGCAGACGGAAAATCCGTCCGCCGCTTTTCCGACGGTCGGCAATCGTTACGATTGCCGTCCGGGCGGAACTCGGGCACAATATGGTGGCGGCGCCTAGAAGACACCGCCATCCATATCATGATGCCTAGCGGTTCCGGCCTTTTCATGGCGGCGATGCCGCCGTGAAAGGGCTGGCGGGAATTTCTGTGGGGGCCCGTTGCAGGCCCCCAGAGGTGTGGGGGGCTGCACTTGGGGGGTACCTATGGTACCCCCCCTACATTGCCATGCTCAAGGTGGCAGGCACCGCGCGGTGCCTGTCACATTGTGCATGGCAATGCACAACATGCCTCTTTGGCATTGCGGCGGGTGCTGCATCCAGCAGCGTCCGCCGCAATGTTGGAGATGAGGGATGCGACCGCCACGGTGGCGGTCGCATCCTAATTGATGGTGCGGGACCGCCACACCGCTGGCGGCCGGTCCCAGCACCGCTAGGGTGGCGGGCAGACTGAAGTCCGCCTGCCATCCTAATAGGCCCCATAGTTCACAAAAATTATATAAGACATTCTTTAACCTTTGTTCCTACTGCTTTTTACTCCTTATTTCAGAACGATGCCCTTATTTGCCATGATTTAAAGTTTTGGAAAAGGTAAGGTGAATTAAGCAACCTGGTAAACTGGCTAATCAACAAAAGACATATTAGATCTGTTCACACTGTTTGCAACCAGAATAACGTGATCTATTATAGTCTATGCACATTCTGGGTCTCCTAAGTGTTTTATGATTTCACTTTTTCAGTGTACTGATTATTTATACTCAAGCATAAGATCATTTGCTCTCTAGAACATGTGTAATCTTGAATCTTTGTCTTAACAGCTAAAATGTTCTTAATCTTGAATATCTCAAGAATGTTCACTAACCCTGGAAAGCATAAAAAGAGAAGGCAGGTCTATCATAGTTTATATACATATCCTGGAGCTGATTCCCGGTCAGCTCCAGGATCCACATGCTTACAGGCTCTGTCTACTCTGCCTCAAATAAAAGAGAGGGGCCCCACCTGAAGACCAAAGGGACAGGGCACCAAATTGACAATAGTCAAATAAACAATTCCTTTTGGGTATGTTAAAAAGAATCAAATGTCAAATCATACAACATTCATCCCAGACATACCAATATCACCAAGGAATACTAGTTACTTCTAATTTCAGAACTAGTGATGTTTTATTTTTATAAAAATTAGTTTAAAATATTATACATAAAAAAAAGTACATTCAATAAAACAGTAGATATTTGTAAGACCAAACAGATTGGCTCTCTATATCATTCCAGAGAGGCTCACCCACGTTTTTCACAAAGTCATGCACGTTGTTACAAAAAGTCATGCAAATACATTCATAAAATGGGTGAATATCATAGACATTAGTTTTTGTCATTACTGCACACTAATCAGACAGAAATTCATTGGTCAAACCCCTATTTTAAACAATCTCTCGTTTGTCCAAGATAAAGTCGATTTAGTGCTTTCTAGAACCAGCGACGCGTTTCGGTGGGTTTAAAATAATCCAACCACCTTCTTCTGGAAAAAGACTCGATGTCTCCCACAACTTCAAATCTATCAAAAAAACATTACATAAAAATCGATCTCAATATTTTTTAATAAAATTACAACTATACATTTCGCCATTATTTCCAACACATTTTAAACGTGCATATAAAAACCCATTCTCGCATCCATGTTTGAATGCCTTTGCAACCAACAAACTGGCATTAATTTTGCACTAGCTAATGCAATGTTATAACACAACTAAAGCTGTTAAAAAAACCCTACTGATTTAAAAAAACATTCTGTAGAAGAGAGACCTTGGTGACTTTGGAATACCCCAAGTGTGAACAACACATGCATTCTCACCAATCACAACCAATATAATTGAATTTTATCATACATCATTTTAAAGGCTCTATTCCCCCATCTGTTGTTGGCAGTTATGAGGACAGACCCATCAGTAATAATAATGTGGTATCAATTTAACAGTAACTCTTGGAAAACTGGCTCCTCAAGATCAAATGCCACCCATCAGTTTCTTAGGTGTGCCCATCAATGAAGAGCTCGCTCGGTAGAGCTAGGATAGAACAAAGTGTGCAATTATGTTATTATAGGCTTGTGCAGCATGATTTATGTTCTAAAGTATCATACATTTCAGACCATGATCTATTACCTTAAGATTGGTCCCAATATATTCAGTGTTTTCTTGTTAAAAAGATCAGTGTTTTCTGTCATGTAAGGTCAGGATTAAAAAATCTCTAATTTTGACTCCTCCTTACAGTGGTTATATATGTTGATTCCTTAAAGTTCAAGGGGATGCCTGTGAATATCAAGAAACAGGATGCTTTAGCTAATAATTAAAAAACCAGCACCCCGCTGTAATACCTGTGCTTGTTCAATTAATTTAAGTCACCTCTGAGGCCATGTGTCTACTATCCCCTCTCCTCATTACTAGCATTATCGGGGACCCAAAATCCCTGAGCACATTTTAATGCCCCACTTTTATTTATAAAAGTTAATGGCCATAACAGCACTTCTGTTTCAAGAGTTCATAATTAAGTGTCAGCGTATCTCCGTCTGGACACGGAAAGCGGTATACCATTGCACTCTCTATTTGTGAATCATCGCTTTAGGAGGGACTTTATTTAACACGTGCCTTTCCCCAGCCCACTCCTTTCTATCTGCAAATAATAGACTCACCAGGACATTCGTAGCCTCCGACCTCACATCTTCCATTTTCTATTTAGACCAAACCTCGAACGGCCCGCGACTTTTATACACCCATGACACCCATGTATGATCATGGATATAAAAAGGGTTTTAGCAAACATTACCTAGCACCGCCATCTTGGACTGGCAGATAGATAGACTGCATTCCCTAAGCAGATATGTAAGTCCATGGACATAGATATAGTCTCTGCGTTCCAAGGAAGGTTAACTAACACCGCCATCTTAGACTGGTCAAAATTGATGATCTACGTGCCGGGTCAACACTAATATTTACATTTTTTGTGAGCCCGCATAACCATTCCTTAAAGATTGCTGAGTAATTCCTTTTGTCCCAAAATATAGAAGATGATAACGATTAGTTTTAATTCAAAATAACAAGGATATTCCCTAATAGTGCCTTCTCCATCAACAATATAATCAGGGTACCGCCATCATTCAATTTTAAACTTTAAACATTCATGGGGGAAACCTCCAAATAAAATCTGATAATTACTCATTAAAAACCAAATAATGTGGCAGTCTTGGTAATAGACTACGGGAATTATCGTATTGCAACACAGTGGCTCTATGGAAAAATGTTCCTTATAGAGGAGTATCTTGTTCCAGTGCTAAGAAAGGGAATTCCTATCTAAGGATTTAAATCTTATAAAGAGGGGTTACATGAAATCTAAACTGGTTCATTTTCTAGTTCACTAACGTCTCCCACTCTTCCCTCAAGTTCAAACCATGTCTTATGGTGTTTAGTATGGAAATAAACCATTGTTCCCTAGCCTTCCTTTTCTCTTCCATGTTACCACCTATTTTGCCTATAGTTACTTTTTCTAAGATAAACCACTCGAATTGTGACTTCTTATGGACATACTCTTGAAAATGGGAAATAAGTGGGGCATTGGGTTTCATTATTTTTATGGCTGACTTGTGCTCCTGTAGTCTAATCCTCAGTTCTCTGCCTGTTTCGCCCATGAAGCCCAACCCACATGGGCATCTGAGCAAATAGATGACATTTTTGCTCCGACAGGTATTCAGGGTATGTGCAACTACTCTTCTGCCATTGTGTGTTATCTTGTTGTAGGGATTCTGCACATACACAGAGCTATGCACAGGATAATAGGACCTCGGAGTATAGTGGTGAGCCAACTATACACCTCAGTACCTAAAACCCTAATCCGACTAGCTTTAGCGTCTCATTGGCAACAATGCTACCAATGATTAGACAACCCAGAACACGGTATCTCTCTCTCTCTCTCAGGACTCGCAGGAGCAAGAACACCCTTTCATAACTCATGCATACTCTGTCCACAACGTGCGTAATAAGAGACACAGTATAGTTTAAAATGTTTATTTCAACTATCGTGCTCTAAGATACAGTACACGTGCCAGTACTATCAGCATAATGCATAAGAATAAAATAATAAGCATAGTCACAATTCCATAGAATACAAACGGGGAAAGCATTTCATAAAGCAGTGGATATATGGCTAAATGACCATACCACCCTCCCCGTGCTAGTAGCTAGTTTATTATAAAAACAGAAGACCTCTGGGCATTGTCAGGCGGACCCTCATACCTCAATATCTAGATGCAAGGTTTACATCATCAGACAAGCACAGCTCTTCTCTCTGGAAAGGTTTTTCTCCAAGTGTCTCTAACCGTGAAATCACAATATTAAAAGCACACGAATTTCTCCAGGGCAGCTGTACTTAGTGTTATGTCTAAGTGCGAGGGACCGGCCAGATCAGCAAGAACAAGGGACGTTGTTTTTCGACCTTGTACATGTTGTGCAGACGTAACCCAAAGGGAACAGGAGAAAAGGTGAAAGGCAGAAATGCAGACAGTTCTAAAATAGCCGGGCAGAAGCAGAGGCTGGAAAAACAAAGTCACAAAGTAACGTGCGCAAAAAGGAATCATGGCAGCCAGGCCTAAGCTAACTTAGCAATGCAGACCATGAGTCCACGAACCACACGACACCCTCCCCTGGTCAGTCCATCGATGAAGACATAGGACGAAGACAGAGTTCAAATAGATGGAGCAGAACGGCAGCGTCTGTGATTGGAACAGTCCCCAATGAAGGACAATGAATGAGAGAGAAATAAAATTGCTAAAATAAAAAAAATCCAGGGAGGCAGGACGCCGAAAGCGGAGGCCCCTTCAATCCAATAGAGTGTAAGTGCAGAAAAACGCCACACCTTCCAAGAGGACATCGTTGGAATCGTCAGAAAAAAGAGACGCCATCCAGTCCAATAAATCAAAACTGCAGTCATGTTCCTCGCATGATGGAGCAGCGAACAGCATTGCGGGACAACTTGCGTGATACTCAATATAACTTTGTTGTAGGAGATTCTGAGCAGCCGCCCAGATATCCCATTGTGCCAAAATCCCCAGTGCAGCCGCACGCGCCATGTAGCCAGCACCGGAACAGTCCCGTTCATGGGCCTCTAAGGGACCCACCAGCTGGACAAAATCCGGTCGAGACAGGGACGTATTGGAGAGGCAATAATCCAAAGACCATGAGAAAGGACATCGGATGCAAGACATCACAGGTTGCACGCAAGTGAAATACGCAAAGCGAAAAGAAAGTCTATATGACACACTCAGTGTCGCCAATGGCAGGACGCCAAAGCCGGCGAGGATGCGCTCACGGAGCATCTGGAGTCGACCTGGGTCGAGTAGGGCCCAAGGAAGTGCAGCCATTGCGTAGTAAACAGACCAAAAGCAATATACCAGCCGCCAAGGCGAGGATCAACGGAAAGCCGCCAAAGACGCTGGAAAAAATTGAATGAATAAAAGCCGGTATGACACCAAAGATAGTTTGAAAGGAGGTAACAAGGCCAGAGCCCACAACTTTAAAAAAGTGCACAAGACCTTCGGTGCGCGATGCATTAAAAACACGGTGAATCAGTTCACCGAAATGTTGTGGGAGGTTAGTGTTCAAAAGGGCCTGTATTTCACTGTGGGTACTTGCCACCTGGAGAATGAATGTCTCCCGGGCGGATGTGAGCATAACCTCCTGGTTCAATAATAGTGCCTTTATTCTGCTCAATTTATTGAAATCCGCCTTCAAAGTAGGAATGGAAGGCCAAATGGAACTATCTATGATGTCGTGCGGGGGAGGAAAAAGCACATTTTTGCAGCAGACAACCCTGTGGGAAACTGTTACAATATAGGGTATGCCGGCCAGCATGCCACAGCAGTCCTGATTATTCAGAAGCAGATAGCTACCATTTGCAAGCACAGTGAAAGTAGGAGATATAGCAGGAGCAGGAATGCCCTTTAAAACACAAGCAAGATTCGGAGCCGAAACGTTACAAGCTCCGTGCAATTTAATGTTTTTGCAAATAAGGGAATGACCCACAGTAGAATCGCACGACTCTCCTGTGAGAAAAACTTCCTTGCCGTCCCTAAGGCATTTATACATGAAACGCAGGGACCAAAGTTCATGCAGGAGGGCACTGCCCAAGGGCTGAAAACGGCCCACAGGATAATGTTTCATGCACGAACTAAATTCAAATAAAGAAAAAGGCAAAGCGATAACCCCGTGCACTAGCCACACGGCAGAATCCAATTCCGCCACAGAGAATGGTAAAGGCTCTATTTTTTCAATATGTAACAGAGTGTACGTTGCATCTTTCATGGACATGAATTGCTGTTTGTCAGTTAAATTAAAAGGCAAGAATAAGGCAGAGGTGTTCAAAAAGTGCCAAGGAACTTTCCCCATTTTAAGTGTTTGCAAAGTCCATGCAAACTGCATTACTGAACGCAATTGATTTTGACCATGATATAACACAGAAACATCATCTTGTACAATATCAACAACAGAGGAAACAATATTCTCTAATGTGTAAATGCGGGAAGACAGGGTATTAATACTATTGTCAACAACAGCAAGCACCTTTTCTAAATTTGCTTGATCTATTTCCCGTAGACGGGAAGCAGCTTCAATTTGCGAAAGCTTCCAGAGTTCATTGTAAGTTTCATAAATGAATCTCTTAGGTCGAGGGCCACGAGTCCCCAGAAAAAATCGGACAGATCAATGTTGCCTGATAGGAGGGATAAATGCTGTTTTACAGAATCTAAAGAAGAGTGCTGCAACCACTGTTTACATAATTTACCAACAGAATATGTTGTAACAGTACGAGAGTCAGAAAACCTCGGGTCTGGCCTATCCTGTTTGTAACCAGGAGCTGAGTCATGAAAACGCAGTTGGCAGGCATTTGCCGCCGTTGGCCAAGCCAACCAGGGTGACTGAACAAACGTGGAGATATTAAAGGAATTGTTCTGAAACAAGGCTTGCAAATCTGTAAGGGAGACATTGAAATGCAAGCTTGTGTTGGGAGCGGAAGACAATACAGGAATGGAAGGTGCATTCAATTGTTTGGAAGTAGCCAAACCCCAACACGTAGTTTGATAGATGGTATTATTTAAAAATAAAATTTGGGCCGGGATATGGCAAGCACGATGCAAGGCTTCTGTGCCTTGCACCTGCCATGGTTTGGTGCCCCAAATGGATTTTAGGTCAATGGTGTCCTGCCAGTGCTCATAACCACCCACAGCTAAGGCGTTCAAAAAGGAACCCGAATACAGTAACTTGGTGTGGGTCAACATGATCTTCTGAGTGGATGAAATGTTTAATTTAAAATAATAGGACCCAGGGTTCGATCTATCAAAGTCTGTAAAGTAAGTAAACTTATTTCTAAGAGTCTGGGAGCTACCTGGCAAAGGGGCTGGACAATGCTCCCATTGGGTGTAATTAACAGGACCCCGAAGGGTACTTGGTTTATGGAGGAAGTGGTTGCCCCAATGCTGGTAACAATATAAATCGGCATAACTCGCAGAATTCATGTACAAATCTTCAGCATTAAAAGCAGCATAATATTTCAAATCAGTAAATAACGATTAAACTGCATGCACATCCCAATCGTCAGAATGAATATTACTTTTAACGACATCACCCATTGAAACACGGAGGACATTTGGTACATTAATAATCTCGGTTGGTCCATGAATTTGGAAATTTACTGCATCCCATACGATGCCATCAGCGACTGGAAAAGCCGAAATGTTCACAAATGTGTGGTCACGCTTCATGATGTGAGACGAAGAATGCGGAGCCAGAGTTCCAGCGACACAGTTCACAGCAGAGCGTTCTGGTAAATAGTGACCATTAATGAGTAGAAAAAATACTGTGACAAAGCCAATGGACATGAACAGAAAAATCAGGAAAAGTACCAACCAGATGTATGTCCAGGGAGGAATCAAAAAATTGTCTCTGAACCAGGATACTAAAATACTGAATTTGGACGGGACAAGTGATGAGGTGGAATCCGAGTCGAAGGAATAACGTGTTGGGCTCAGTGGCGTTGTTGGTAGGTGAGCCACCGACTCGTTAGCGGGGTAGGTATACTCAGACTCCTCGTTGCAGGGGGAGTCCGGGTAGTCGAGTAAGCGATCAGGCAAATCTACCATCTCGATAGCAACATCAGTGACCGTTCGGGCAGGAGGGCCACAAACATTTGTCCGGGAAATGACTGGACAAGAGACCGCTGGTGTTACACTATTCAGGATCGGCCAGATGTTGTAGCTTGACATTTTCCACTGAGATGTATCTGTTCTCTTTGCGACCAGGAAGCGGTGGTAAGATGACTGTACGAGTACCCTTCAAGCCAAGGACTGGAACCGGTGCACGATAAGAGGGGCCAAATTCTTTTTTATTCTCCACCTTCTCTCGAATCAGATCTCCAATCTTCGGAAGCCAGCCGGCAACCGGAATCTGCAACGCAGCGTCTGTGGCTGAAGGTAAATGTTCGTTTGCAAGTTTGTCTCGGGCTTCTTGTAAGTCCTGTAGCATAGTAGAATGGTTATCTACATCAAAGATTGCGGATTGCGCCGCCATGTCTAGACCATCAAGGTCAGGCACAAACATTCGTATGCCAAAGAGCATTTTGTATGGGGTCCGCCCACCCAGAGGTCTTCTAGGGAGATTATTAAGTGCACGTTGTACGGTATACAAGTGGGCCAGTCAGTTCCTGCCAGTACCTAAGACTCTAGCTGTCAAGGATTGCTTTAAGTCACGGTTCATTCGTTCAACAATCGAATTGCCCTCAGGCCGATATGGAGACGAAAATTTCACCTGCACCCCCAGTGAACCCATTGCGTCCTTGTACGCCTTAGAGGCGAACGCTGGACCTTGGTCAGAATGGAAGGTGCCACAGGCGAAAATTTCCACAAACACACGCAAATCCCTTATGACATTTCGAGCGTCAGCACTCCATTGTGGCCAAACCCAGATGAAACATGTGCACGAATCCACTGCAACCAAGATGTACTTATATGCAGTGTCAGAAGAAAATGGACCGCAGTGATCCAGGTAAACACACCCAAAAGGTCTGTTAGAAATGCAGAGCGGTGTCTGTGGTGGTCGGGTAACCGTGGAGCCTTAATTTGTTGACAAACGTCACAAGAAAGCACATAAGTACGGGTCTGTTTATACAAACCACGCCACCAGTAATGCTGCTGCAAGATGGACGCCGTCGCAGACACGCCAGCATGAGCCGAAGCCATGCCTTCGTGTGCGGCCGTTATCAAGGAAAGTCTGCGGTCCGCGTTAGGAATCAGCCGATCACCAACGCCTGGAATTTTTACGTAAGGAGCCTGTTCGGGACCTAACTGATAAGAATATTTGGAAGGGAAACCCCGTAGGGTAATTAGCACCTTCCTTTGTCGCAGCAATAGCTGCCAAAATATCATTATCTATTTTAGTCATGGATCTTGTAACGGCTGCGACTGAGCACGTGGCTACTGCTGATTTGGCAGCTTCGTCTGCCAAACCGTTACCGACAGCGTGTGCGCCCACACGCTGGTGGCCAAGAGTGTGAATCACCTGTGTGAGTGGCAGACGTCGTTGCAAGTCCGCCACTCGAACCCAAAGCATTTTATGCTTAATTGTGCTACCTTTGGCATCCCTGTAGTCGTTTTGCGACCAAAAGAACAGATTGTCATTGTAAGACTGAACACAGTAGATAAGAATCGCACACAATAAGAGTAGTCACGTCTGGATTAGCGAACTCAAGTGCGAGCACCAAAGCGCGCAGCTCGGCCAATTGTGCAGTACTGTCTCCTAGTGCCTGCGTGTGCACTACAGTCTGTTTGAACTCTCCATTCACCATAGTACCTGCAACAATAGCACATGCTGCTGAATAAGCATGCTTGGAACCCGTGGCCGGTTGTGCCGAACCATCGGTATAGATAATACATTCGTACTCCTCAAGCGGTAGCAAAGACAGAGGAGGAGGATGAACGAATTCATACTGTAAAAACTCCTGCGTCTGAAGTGAAGAATCAAAGATAAAAGTGACATCCGGAGATGTCAGTGACGTTGCCCATTGTATCCAATGGGGGTGCAAAGCCTTCGAGTTCGGTACACTTGCTTTCGTCACCGCCTCAAGGGCATGATAGGGTGTTACCACCAAAATGCGTTTTCCCTGTGCCAGTGCACGTTCTTTTAGAATCGCCATTTGCACTGCAGTCAAAACTTTCTCCACAGAGGAAAAGTGCATTTCTGCAGAGGTGTAAAGATGTGACTTGTATGCGATCGGTACTGTGTCACCTTCGTTAAAGGTTAAGTACGTGAAACCCACTGCCCCTGGAATGATTCTAATCACCAGGTTTGTGTGGTTGTCAACCGTCAACAAGAATTTAGCTTCAAGCAAATCTGACTGCAAAGACTGCAGTATAGATGAATGCTCAGGAAGCCAGCTTGACTTCGAGAAGTTAGGTTGTATCAAGGCATAAAGTGGCTTGATACTCTGGGCATATTCGGGAATGTAAGTACGCCCGAAGTTCAGAAAACCCAGTAAAGACTGAAGCTTCTTCAGAGTAGTTGGAGGGCACAAGAGTGCGCATTTCTCCAAGAAATGGGGGCTAAGCCCTTACCTTCATTGTTGAGCTCATAGCCCAAAAACAAAACGGTAAATTCAGCAATGTGAGATTTGGCAAAGTTAAATTTGTAACCCAAGACCGCAAATTCAAGAATAATGCGGTCCACTCGGGAAAGATGCGGGTATAATTCGTCGTCTGTCAGATAGATATCATCGACGTACGAACACGCATCTGGGTCTATGCCGTCTAACAAAGAGACAACACGGGCAGCGAATACACCTGGACTGTTCTTGTAGCCCATAGGTAAACGCCGGAATTTGAATTGTTTACCACCGGAGGTAAAAGCGCTCCATTGGCTACACTCCGGGGACAAGTTGTGCGTGTAAAATCCATTGGATAGGTCAAGTGTCGTTTTATATTTTTTACGAACAAGACTGTCTACAAGCGCAGAACTGTGTGTGTTTTGCACCGCAAAGGTCCGACAATGAGAGTTCAAATGTCGGTAATCCAAAACTAAGCGGTACGATCCATCGGGTTTAGAAACCGCGAAAAGGGGATTATTCATGGGTGACACGCATGTTTCAATCACTCCTTGATATTCTAACTGTGTCAGAATTTCGGAAACGGGACCTTTAGCTTCCCGCTTGATGGGATATTGGGGTTGTGGCTGTGGCAGCGACCGCAAAGGAATATCATGGGGGGGAGAGACTTCATCCCAGCCCACGTGGTTGTGGTATAGCGCCGGAGCCAGGGACGCAGCCCACTCGGCTGCGAGAGCCTCCGCTTTGTCCTTGGGGACATGACGAGAAAAGCTCGGAAGGATTACCTCCTCCCCTCTACGCACAGCAAGTACGAATGGGGGCGGCCAATCCGCCTCCGCCAACAAAATGTCGTAAGAAGAGGTCAGATTCTCCCCAAAAATCCCTTTAATAACACGCTGTATGTCACCTTCAATTTGAAGGACAATATTATATAGTCTGTCAGGGGGTGCCACTCTGGTGTCTGCTGTTTCGACAGTAATGAATGTTTCAGTTGCTGTTGCCTCCACATGAGGACGTAGTGCCTCCCGCACTATGGTAACTTCCGCGGTGCTGTCTAGGAGCGTCACTGCCCACGTCCAATTCAGGAGTCTCGTTCTCACAGTCTGTGGCATACCTCGCTGTTACAGCTGCAACTTTTTTCTTCTGAAACTGTGGGCGAGAACGTTGAAATTCTTCTGGTTTCCCTCTGACCTGTTGTCGAGGTTGGTCTCGTCCCTGTGGAGCCTCTCGACCCCTTCCTCTATCCTGGCGATCTCCTCCACCAGCCTGGGACGTAGTTGGTGCCTGTGAAGAACGAGGAGAACGCGAATCAGGGACTTGAAATCTCTCTGGAGATTTAATTCTCGCCCTATCGCGCAAATCATAAGTGCGTTCAGAAGAGACGGAAACCGGGGATGCGCCTCGCGACCCCGGCTTCTTCTGTTGCTTACCCTGTTTTTTCAACCTCCAGCTCTTTTTAGTAAAGACCGGCTTCTCATCCTTCTCAGATTGAGTTTTCGGTTGAGGTTGCGATTGTGTTTGCGTTTTAGCAAAAGGCTTGACTCCCAGGCTATTGCGGCCAATTGTTTTGTAAGCCTGTGCAATAATTTTCGGTAATTCGCGCGGCTTGTCCGGTTCTGGGATCAAAGCCAAAGCATTAGCTGCTTGAAAGTTAACTGCATCGCCCTTGACATTTGCAAGGATCAAATCAGCTACTACATCGAACACTCCCACCAGTCTCATCCCTAATTCCACAGCCGCTTCAGTGCCATGCTCATCCTGCACTCGTTTAATAACAGAGGGGAGAACCGTCATGGAAGGAGTGCCGAAACACTTCGCATATACTGCGGCGAATACCTTACCCCAGTTGTTGCATTCTGCCAACTCGGGGATCAAGACTTTTGGCAAACTAATCGTCAAAATCCTGTGTTTTTCCACAGGAGAAGTGTTTGGAAAAACTGCCTCCAGCTGGTCAAATTTTTCTGCAAGCCAATAAGGCAAATCGTCCTTATTTTGTGGGCGCTTGCCCATCACCGAATTAACCATGACGGGACTTATGGTTACACCGCCCGGTCCAGCTGGATGCGCGGCAACTCCAGGCGGGGCTCCCTGGAGGTTGTCTGTAACAAACTGTACTAAAGCTCTATGCACACGTATCAAAGACGAATGCAAATTACGCAGCTCACCGACTGCAAGCGTCATATAATGAGGATGTGGGGTATACCCGGCCAAAACAGGCCAAGTGGCCCCTTCAATCGATAAGGGGCCTAAACGAACCGAGGTAACCGGTTGGGGGAGGGCGCCATCAAACCAAACACGGTGTTGCCATGCCATGAGCGGTACTTCAAGATTCCTATAAGGTCTATAGACATTAGGAACAGCGGTGGCTGTATATTCATGGAACAAATTATCATTCCCATCCACCGCCGGAAAGGTGACCCAAGAGTAGAACACCTCAAAGTGGTAAGCTGGATCCGCTTGTACCACAAAGATCAGATCGACACCCGCGTCAGGCACTCCATACACTGTCAAGTGAGCCCGGAGCGCTGCGCGGCTATGTGCCGCAATTTGGACAGCCATTTAAGGCTAACAACTTTCGACAACCTAGTATGAGGCAGCACAATATAGGGTTGTATTTAAAAACCTTTTAACAACTTAAAGCTTGAAAGAACCTATAAAAACGTCAATATAGGAGGTATCACCTTCACACACGCTTCCGGAAGCGTCTGCGAAGGGGGTTGTGGACAAGCACAAGTACTACTCAAGCGTCTCGCAGATAAGCAGCCCCACGTTGGGCGCCATGTTGTAGGGATTCTGCACATACACAGAGCTATGCACAGGATAATAGGACCTTGGAGTATAGTGGTGAGCCAACCATACACCTCAGTACCTAAAACCCTAATCCGACTAGCTTTAGCGTCTCATTGGCAACAATGCTACCAATGATTAGACAACCCAGAACACGGTATCTCTCTCTCTCAGGACTCGCGGGAGCAAGAACACCCTTTCATAACTCACTGCATACTCTGTCCACAACGTGCGTAATAAGAGACACAGTATAGTTTAAAATGTTTATTTCAACTATCGTGCTCTAAGATACAGTACACGTGCCAGTACTATCAGCATAATGCATAAGGATAAAATAATAAGCATAGTCACAATTCCATAGAATACAAACGGGGAAAGCATTTCATAAAGCAGTGGATATATGGCTAAATGACCATACCACCCTCCCCGTGCTAGTAGCTAGTTTATTATAAAAACAGAAGACCTCTGGGCATTGTCAGGCGGACCCTCATACCTCAATATCTAGATGCAAGGTTTACATCATCAGACAAGCACAGCTCTTCTCTCTGGAAAGGTTTTTCTCCAAGTGTCTCTAACAGGCTATCACAATATTAAAAGCACACAAATTTCTCCAGTGCAGCTGCAGTCAGTGTTATGTCTAAGTGCGAGGGTCTGACCAGATCAGCAAGAACAAGGGACGTTGTTTTTCGACCTTGTACATGATGTGCAGACGCAACCCAAAGGGAACAGGAGGAAAGGCCGAAAGGCAGACAGTTCTGAAATAGCCGGGCAAAAGCAGAGGCTGGAAAAACAAAGTCACAAAGTAATGTGCGCAAAGAGGAATCATGGCAGCCAGGCCTAAGCTAACTTAGCAATGCAGACCATGAGTCCACGCACCACATGACAATCTCTTTTGCCAATACACATTGTGTGCACATATTGCAATTACCACATTTGGTGTTGCCCTTGGCCACAGTGTTATCCATGGTTCTCTGCTTACTCACTGGTTCATCTCTGTAAGTGTGTACCAGTTGATTGCGTAGATTCATGTTTATTTTATATGCAAAAAGGGGTCTTTCTAACATGGTTTCTTCTTCATTTTTTAAAATGTTACAATGTCTATTGATTACATTTTTGATCCTATTACTGATGCCATAGAATTGGCTCACAAATACTACTTTGGTCATCTCTTTTTTTCTCTTAGTTCCATTCAGCATTGCATCTCTATCATAAAATCTAGCACGTTTCAATGAGTGAGACACTAATTGTTTTGGGTATCCCCTATCCATCAATTTTGATTTCAGGACGTCCGCATGTTTGTAAAAGTCCTGTAAATCAGAACAATTCCTCCGGAGGCGGAGGAATTGGCTGAAAGGAATGTTATCCTTTTGGGATTTCGGGTGGAAACTGGAATAGTGGAGCAAAGTGTTCTTATCCATCGGTTTGATATAAAGTTCCTCTTCCAGTTTATCATCTCTGTCCTTAATCGATATATCTAAATAGTCTACTCTGTCTTTGCTAGAGTGTGCAGTGAACCTTAGATTGCTGTCTCCAAGGTTCAACCAGCTTAAAAAATCTTGTAACACTTCAGTTGGCCCCTCCCAGATAAAAAAGACATCGTCAATAAAACAATGCCACTCTATGACATTTTCTGAGAATGGTGCCATTTCATTGTATACGTGCTTTTTCTCAAATTCGCGTACATATAGACAAGCCACACTGGGGGCACAAGTGGCCCCCATGCTGGTCCCCTTCTTTTGGTGAAATAACTGGTCTTTAAATAGAAAAATATTATTTTTCAGGACCATATTAGTGCATTCAACAATGAATTCCTTGTTAGCTCCCTCAATTTCCGCATTTTCCAAGATCTCTTTAATCACATGAACAGTGGATTCTTGCGGAATATTTGTATACAGAGACTCAATGTCTAGTGTAACAATAAAATCGCCAAAATCTACAGAAACCTCAACTCCCAACTCAAGCCCAAAGACTTTTTCAACTTCCATACCTCCATACACACAACCATCGCAAGACTAATCATCTGGAACCATCACACTACTCAGGGCACCATCACCATAATGAAATTCATCCACTCAGGGGCCCCATCTGATCCATGCCCCCACCACATCTCCAATCTCGGAGCATCCAAGATTGGCCTAGAACTTTCCACCCTAATCAACACCTCACTGGATGGATTCTGCCACCTTCACAGAAGACTACAGCCATGCAGAAGTCAAACCCCAGATGAAGAAACCTTCAGCGGACCCCAACAAACTCAACAACTACAGACCCATCTCCCTGCTCCCTTTCCCGGGCAAAGTCATTAAAAAAGCCATCCACTAACAACTCACCATCTACCTAGAGCTCAATCACATCCTCGACGACTCCCAATCCAGATTCCACAGCAACAACAGCACCGAGACAGCCCTGGTCATGACAACCGACAACATCCAGTCCTTCCTCAACAAAGTAGAGACAGTCACCCTTATCTTTCTCAATCTCTCAGTGGCCTTCAACACTGTCTTCAACCACATGCTTCACGTTATAGGCATCCAAGGAACCACCCTCAGATGGATCGCCTCCTTCATCACAGACAGAACACAATGAGTCCTCCTTCCACCCTACACCTCCAAACCCAGACCAATCATCTGCGGAGTTCCTCAAGGTTCATCACTTAGTCCCAGCATCTTCAACATCTACATAACCCCCTGGCCAACATAGTCAGATCCCGCACGCTCAACATTGCATCCTATGCCGAAGACCCACAGCTCATCCTCTCCCAACTTCCACCAATGCATGACCAGCGTCACCAAATGGATGAGGGACAACTGCCTCAACCTCAACAGAGACAAGATGGAAGTCTTGATCTTTGGCAGCAAAACTCCCCCTGGGACACGTCTTGGTAGTCCACAGAACTAGGGCCCACTCCAGCCCCAGCTGAGCACGTCCGAAACCTCAATACCATCCTGGGCAGCAAATTAACCATGAGGTCCCAAGTGAATGCCGTGGCATCCTCCTGCTTTTTTATCCTGCACATGTTATGTAAGACTTTAAGGTGGCTTCCTCAAAACGTGAGACCCACCATCACCCAAGCCCAAGTCACCAGTCAACTGGGATATGGAAATGCTCTCTATGTGGGAATGGAGGCCCCCCTAGTTCAAAGGCAACAGATCATCCTGAATGCTGCAGCAAGACTCATCCTAGATCCCCATTGTTGCACCCACCTCAAAAAAATTTCACTGACTCCCGGTCCAGAAGAGATGCCAGTTCAAGCTCCTCTTTCATGCGCTCAAGGCCCTGAATGACTCCGGACCCCCCTACATCAACCACCTCCTGAGGTTCTACAAACCTGCCAAACACCTCAGTTCGTCTCCCTCGCACTGGCCCACACCCCTTACATACGATGCAGCAGAACAGGAGGACGCTCCTTCTCCTACCTCACAGCCAAAGCCTGGAACGGCCCACTCCTGCACCTCAGGACCTCCCCTACTCTACAGGAGTTCCGAAGGACGCTGAAAACTTGGATCTTCAACTGAGACCTTGGACCCTGCCAGTGCCTGGATACCCTCACGGGTGACAAGTTGCGCAAATAACACAAATATATATAGATATATGCATTCTAATTAACGTTTATTACAACACAAGGTTTCATATCTAATGCTTCCATTTCCACTTCCTTGACTTCTGTCCCTAACTACACATACATCATGAAGGTAGTGAGAGGAGGCAGGCAAAGCAAAGTTTCAACAAAATTTGCTACCAACATGTTTCTTTAATTGATCATCTTTATTTGCATGTTTCTTGGTGTGTTTTTTTACTACCGAATAATTAAAAGGAAAGGGCATTTTGAGAAAAGATTAATGAGAGAAAGGAGCAAGAAAATAGATGAAAGAAAAAATGAAGATTCAGCCAACTTTTCTACATATATGTAATCCTGATCCAGAACAGGAGTTGCAATTTGAAGTATTTGTAATATGCCCCTGTTTAATGTTTAGCAGTCACTATTTTGGGGTCGATTCCGATCTCGGCCGGAAGCGTACCTAACAGTATTCGTCCGGAAAAAAAACCAGCCGATTGCGTGTTTCCCGACCGATTCGAACATTTGTCCGGACGAACAAGTACGATGCGTATAACAACCCAGTTTCCGAGCGAGCCGTACTTACCCAATCCAGCTCCTGTTCCCCGCCCGAGCCGGATCCGTAAACGCCGAATCGAGTCGTACGGAAGCAAATACACAGCACCTTCCGGCCGGACGAGTACGATGCGCACTCCGTATGCACCGAACCCATCGCTACGTCCGGGACGTTTGAGCATCCGGGCGAGCCGTACATAAGCTCCGTTTCGCGCCACAAGACGATCCACAGCTACGAGACGAACAAGCCTGCTACGAGTACGACTCGAAGACACGAGAAACCTCAACGAGACGATCCAAGCATGAATCCCATTGCGCAGGTCCTACCTATACTCTACATCTATTACCGGGACCGGCACGGACGCGTACGGCGCAGACGGTAAGTCAAACACCAACAATACAAACAAAGACACGTACCCGAAATATGTCACACACACATAGGGATGCACAAATGACGTACACTAGCAACAGCAGAACCATAGGGGTGGGATGGCCATCACCAATGCCATACACACCCATAGGGGGATGGATGCCTACCACCAACACCACCCTACCACCACCCCTACTCAGGGGGGGCTGGATGCCTACCACTATCACCACCCCTACTCAGGGGGGGTTGGATGCCTGCCACTACCACCACCCCACTCAGGGGGGGCTGGATGCCTGTCACTACTACCATCCCCACCCTTAGGGGGATGGATGCCTGCCACTACCACCACCCCACTCAGGGGGGGCTGGATCCCTGTCACTACTACCATCCCCACCCTTAGGGGGATGGATGCCTGCCACTATCACCACCCCACTCAGGGGGGGCTGGATTCCTGTCACTACTACCATCCCCACCCTTAGGGGGATGGATGCCTACCACTACCACCACCCCACTCAGGGGGGGCTGGATGCCTGTCACTAATACCATCCCCACCCTTAGGGGGATGGATGCCTGCCACTACCACCACCCCACTCAGGGGGCTGGATGCCTGTCACTACTACCATCCCCACCCTTAGGGGGATGGATGCCTACCACTACCACCACCCCTACTCAGGGGGCCTGGATGCCTACCACTACCACCACCCCTACTCAGGGGGGCTGGATGCCTGCCACTACCACCACCCCTACTCAGGGGGGCTGGATGCCTGTCACTACTACCATCCCCACCCTTAGGGGATGGATGCCTGCCACTACCACCACCCCACTCAGGGGGGGCTGGATGCCTGTCACTACTACCATCCCCACCCTTAGGGGGATGGATGCCTACCACTACCACCACCCCTACTCAGAGGGGCCTGGATGCCTACCACTACCACCACCCCTACTCAGGGGGGGCTGGATGCCTGCCACTACCACCACCCCAACTCAGGGGGGGCTGGATGCCGACCACTACCACCACCCCTACTCAGGGGGGCTGGATGCCCTTCACTACTACCATCCCCACTCATAGGGGGCTGGATGCCCATCACTACTACCATCCCCACTCATAGGGGGCTGGATGCCCATCACTACTACCATCCCCACCCTTAGGGGGCTGGATGCCTGCCACTACCACCACCCCACTCAGGGGGGGCTGGATGCCTGTCACTACTACCATCCCCACCCTTAGGGGGATGGATGCCTACCACTACCACCACCCCTACTCAGGGGGGGCTGGATGCCTGCCACTACCTCCACCCCTACTCATAGGATGGGTAATGCATGACACAACCAGCATACTCCCACATAAGGAATGTCTGAAAATTACATCCCCCCCCAACACTATGACAAGCATGTGTAGTCTGTGACAAATGCCTACAACACTGAACATGACATTGAACATACAATGTGACCCCCTAGCACATGTGTCACACATAAATGTGTGTGGCCTCCACAATGCAAGCCGACCATGGCCACTGTGGCAATGGGGTTGAACACCCCATCACCACAGCGACCAAAAGGTAGGTGTGGGGTCCATAGCTGATGCACATTTTGAACAGTTTGGCAATGGGGCCCAAAGCACCATCACCACAGTGATCAAAAGGGAAGTGTAGTCAGGGTAAAAGCTGCCAAAGCCAAACTGCATGGATGATTCCTGGTCACACAACAACAAACACATCAGTGGCATAGTAGTGCTTGTGTCCCATAGCAACATAGATTGGGTGAGGCAAACAGTGCAGTGCAAATAAAACATACCTTTGGCCATGTGCATACAAACATCACCCATGGGGGCTCACATTGTCAACATTCACAAATACCACAATGACAGAAGTGACCATCATAATGCAGACCCACATATCGGCACCAATGGACACACAAATGTAGATATCCTGTGGAGACTGTAGATGTCAGGTGAACTAATACCATACCATGGCAGCAATGGGACACACAAACCATGATTATTGTGCTGACTGATGACCTAGGAGTCCCAGGGACAGCAGGGGAAAGCCACCAAACAACATACAGCCAATGGCACACTCAAAAAATGCCAATGCAGTGGTGCAAATGCACAAACACAAACAGGCAGACTCACACTGCATATCAAACACAACAGGTGATGGGGGTGTGTGCCAGTGTCCCCAGGCAAACACACAACACATGAGGAGGCCTGAATTCCAAGTACACAGATGTGTATACAGTGCCATACAAAAGTAACTCATGGATCGGATTCCCCTATGTGGGCAAAGAGGCATTGTTAGATGAGAGGGAGCCCAAATTACACATGTCACACAAGCTAGTAGGAACAGCAACTAACACAGCAAGAGACAGACCCACCACAGCACTACCCCCAGGGACCCCACATTGTGGTGACACTAGCCTGCATGATAATCCCACTGTGATAACAAAGGTAGATGTCATTCACACTGTGAACCACAGCCATGTGTCCTGAGCAACAAACTACCATCACACCTACACAAGCACAAATCAAACAGCACGGCCTGCCAGCCATGGCCAATATGGAGGTAGGGGTCTAGCCGTGCAACAACTCACATTTGCACACACTCAACACCACATACCTTGATCTCCACCAATGTGCAGCAGTGAAGCTCACATGGACTGGTGACATTGCACATGCACCCATGACAATCCCAGGGGTGGTGGTGGGAACTAAGGTGCAGAAACCCATCACACATGGCCAGTCAACAAGACTCGTGAATGTCTGACACACTGCACACTACGCGGTACATGGGCATGACGTGAAATCCACCACAATCAATGGGATCCTGGCCATAGTCACACACCAATGAAGAAGACAAGGTGACACACAAAGAACACACGTACACAACTTCCAACATTGCAGCTCTGACCCTGAGGAGTGGCAGCAGTCACACACACAACGTGTCACAATCACTGAAAGCTACCACAGACTGTAAATAACATGACATGTGTAACCAACAAGTGCCAAGGGGAATCCTGAATGTGTCCCATCTGCGTTTGCCCACATCCCCAGCCCTGACAACAAAGACAACCTGGGATGACAACCTGATGAACCTTAGTTTGCCATGCACCCACATCCCGGAGTAACCAGGTCCAAGATGCTGGATGAACACAGAACAACTCAGCAAGCATCAGAAACAGGAACATCCGTAGGGAAACAGCCTGTGTAGGAAAAGGGAAGGGTACATGCACAGACATGCTTACACAACACAAAACACGGGCCCAGGCAATGTCACGGGATTACACACTGCCATGAGGGCACTCCACTGTTGTGGAAGGTCCGCTGTGCCAAACCTTGTCTGTGCACGACTCAAACATGTCGGCAGAACACTCGGTCAGTGAGTCAACAACTACAACACACTGAAGGCTCTGCTCACATCAGCCTGGGTACGGGAGTGTCACGTCAGTCATCTGCATACACCCAAAACACGTGTCAAGCAAGGTGCACTGTATACACTGATGAGTCCTTCAACATTGGTGTGCTAAACTGCATGTCCAGTGGAGATGGGCACACAGTCAGGGAAATAGAAACATTGAACAGTGGTAAGCCCACCAGATGTGCATCACTGTAAGACAAAGATGTTAATTTACAAATGAAAAACGTACATCCCTGTGTCATATGCTGAACATCACACCCTCAGACTGCAGCAGAGGATGCCATAGATCCAGACTACAACAGGACACATATCCCATGGACCACATGGAGTCCATCACTGCAACACTTCATTTCCCTGATCTGAACACTATTACAACTGCAAATGCATGATGATACTCATCTACATCATGTACATCAAAAGAAAAACCACAAGTAAACAAAAATAGGCTTTATTCAGCAAATGTCAATAAAAAATCAGAAGTCCAAATTAAAGTAAGGCCAATGGCCAGTCCAAATACACAGTCCCAACAGGGTGATATGTGACAACTTGTCACCCATTGCTTGCCTGCACTGGTAGGGACAGGGGACATCCCCCTTGGAGGGGCATACAAGGGGCAGGCCAGGCACCGCAGGGACAGGATCAGGGGATGCCAGAGTGAGGCAGTGAAGGGGTGGTGGCTGCAGGAGTGTCACCAGCAACTGCAGTGGAGGTGTCTGACTCAGGGGGGCCGGCACCACTGTAGGGCACAAGTCAGATGGTGTTGGTGCTGCAACCACTGCAGTGGGCTGGTCTGATGGAGTGGACTGGGTCCCCACTGCAGTGCCTGAGTCAGACGGGGTGGTTGTGGACTCCACTGCAGTGCATGCCTCCAAGGGAGTGGAAGGGGGGCAGATGAGGTGGGCAGGACAGAGGGGGGACCCGGTCTCCACACCAGTGGCACAAACAGGCTGAGCATCTGGGTTGGGGGTGGAAGAGCAAGTGGCAGGGGGGAGGGCCTAAGCAGTTTGGGGATGCGGTATCGGTGTGTGGGGGAACCTGGGGCAGGGTGTGGTGGTGGAACCTGTGGAGTGGTGGCCTGGGGGATGGAGGAGAGAGACTGGGTGGTGGAGCTGCGTGGTGGTGGTGGTGGGGTCTTGCCCTTCCTGGTCTGGGGGGACTTCCGAATGGGGTCCTCAGTCTGCCTGCGCCTGGGGGAGGGTGTCCGGGGGCAAGGGGCACTCCCCTCTGTGTGTGTGGTCTTCCTCTTCCCCCGGTATGCCGGATCTGCAGGATCGGAGGGGAAGAGGCCGAGGTCACACAGGAACACCTGCTGTGTAGGTGGGGTTGCAGGTGAGGGAAGGGAAGGGGTCTTGGAGGGAGAGGATTTGGAGGACTGCGGAGTGACTGTGGATGCCTGTGTGTGTGTCTGTTCCACATCCCCTGTGTGTGTGGTATCTGTCCCCTGAGGATGCTTGTGTGCACGTCTTGCCTTTCTTTTGGGTGTGTCTGTGCTGCTCATGTCTGTGTGCATGGGTGATTGTGCAGGTGTGCATGTGCTTTGGACAGGTAGGGTGCCAGGAAGTGTGGATGGGGCAGAGGTAGGAGGTGGGAGGGACTGTTGGAGGAGGGACACTGCTGCCATCAGGGAGGAGTCCATGGACTTATTGCTCCTCTGTAGGGCAGACATACCCGTCGAGATGCCCTCCATGAACGACACCAGCTGTGTCAACAGAGTGGTGTGTGCATGGAGGACACTCAGCATTGCTGTCTGCCCTACATGGAGCTGCCGAAGTAGGTACACAGACTCCTCACTCAGGGCAGCAGGGGACACAGGGGCAGGGGGTGCGGTGCCTGGCACGAAGGAGACACGCTCCCGAACACGGGAGCCTCCACGGACCTCTGGAATTGGAGCCAATGGGAGGGCGGTGCTGGTGGTGGTGGTGGCAGGGCCAGACAGACTAGCGGGGGTGTGGTGGCTGCTGACACCCACATCCACAAGGGAGTCATCCTCCGAGCTGCTGTGGTCCTCAGCTGAGGTGGATGGTGCTGAGGACTCCTCGGTGTGGCTCCCCTCGCCCTCCGTGCCACTGCGTCCCTCTGACCACTCGTCGGATGCTGACCCAGTCTGGCTCCGCTGCTCCTCCTGGTCCATGGAGCTGTCCCCTCCTGTGGCCGTGGATGTATCTGCAAACAATTAGGGAAACAGACAAACATCAGTCACCTGCACTGACCGCACACACCACAGTAAGTACAGCACTTACAGAGCCAGCCCTGGCATCCTTAGTTGAACATTGCCAAAACTCCTCACACATATTTGGAGAAGCCAATTGTCAGTCTGATGGTCAACCATGGGACTCACACCCCTCCTGCCCTTGCACCCATCTGTCTGGTGCCTGTCTGATGGTAAGACCCCAGTGTGGACACATGCACCACCTACACAGTTGTTGGACATTGCAGGGAACACAGTGAAGTATGTGAACATGCACACATCACATCTCTTGCCACTGAGTCAGTGCAGGTGTCCGGAGAAAGGGATGGCCAGAGTCTAAATAGAAATGCATGTGATGCATACCAGCACCAGACACCATGATGCACCCATGTCCGGATAGTCCATGCCACAGTGGGGTGCATGTTGCACATGTCACTCCCCTGCAGGATCACTCTTAGGAAGTTTAATGCCATGACACAGGCATGCGTGCAAAGTCATACATCACTGTCTCCAGTCACATGGCCATGGTAGCCTGCCAACAACAGTCTGCACTGTGTCACAATCCTAGGACATGGGGAATGCAAGTTATGTAACTGACAAGTGCACATGTCCATCCCCCACACACCACATCATCTGAACTAGTATTTGTCCACGTCATGCCAATTGGACATATGGGGGACATGAAACACAACTCCCAGAACCTGAGCACCTCACAGTGTGCTGTGAATGAATAACAGCTGCCTGAAAGTCACAGTCGCATACACCTGTGTGCACAGTCAAGTGATCAAACATCTATAAGTCACAGAAGTCTCCGTCTCTCATGGTCACATCTCAGATGGCATGCTGAACCCTAACCGACAAACGTCCCAGTAGTCCTGACAACGAAGCCACAGCACAATGACACAGAGGCAGACACCTGAGGGAACATGTCACTGATCACAATATGTCAGATGATCCACGGGAGTGGGAGTACAGAGTCTATTGTATGCCCTGGAGTAGGCATGACTGTCCAGCTCCACCTGTAAGAGGGATGAGTCCTGGACAGTAGGCAGGTGTCTAAGCATGTGTGACATACTTGATATACATATTCCTGAGGCCCAAACATTGTTCCCACCCGCAGCATGGGGGGGTGCCAAATACCCCAGGGACATGTGGTGAATCAGATCAGCAAGTGGACCACATATCAAAGTTACACCCAGATTACATGTCAGGACTTGGGCATTGTGTGAGCAATTGACCCACCCATGAATCCCACAACATAGTCACCGGAACAAATGCTGTCCCCCACCTTGAGCAAAGCAAAATGCAATGACACAGTCCCCAAGTGACACAATTTCCTGACTGTAAGGGCCACACATATGCGTATCAGATGAGGAGTGGGCATGTCACAATAGAGGGACATGGGTCCTGGACCACAAGACTGATGTACTGTGGAAGTTTAACCAGGCCAGAGGAGGGCACATAGCATGTCAGACAAAGTGCACAGTGCTGTCATGGACTCACCCCCTCCTTGCTGCTGTCTGGCCTTCAGCTGCCCATCCAGGTCAGGGAAGACCACCGCCAGGATCCTGAGCATGTGGGGGGTCAGGGTCCGGTGTCCGCCCCTCCTGCGAGGAGGCGACAGCTTCAGCTGGACCCTTGCGATCCTCCGGGTCCAGCCTCGAAGGTCCTGCCACCTCTTCTGGCAGTTGCGGATCCGGCGCTTGTAGTCCCCCACGGATCTTACTGCCCGGGCGATGGTCAGCCAGATTTCCTGCTTCTGGTGGGCATCAACCTGTGAGGATGACAAAGTGAAAATGCCATTACTACACATGCAACATATCCGTGCATCACACAGTTGGATATACATGTCTCAATCACTGGGGCACATGATGTACACAGGCAGTGCAACGATGGCTATGAACAGTTTGCCAGCAGTTACTACATGGTATCATTGCATGGGAAGTAAACCTTGTTGGAATGCACTGTTACTGCACTGTACCTGTTCAGTGCATGTAACTACACACTTTGGGGGGTCAGAACTACTCAGTGAGCATGCTAGCCAGTGGTGTGCACACTGTAAGTCCTGCTAGTCAGACAACATGCAAAATTAGTAAGGCAGTGGACAGCACACTCACCTGCTCCCCTGGTGTCCCATACAGCTTGCTGTACTGTGGAAGGAGGCTGTCCAGCAGGGCCTGGTTCTCCTCAAGGCTGAAGGCTGGGGCTCTCTCCACAGTACGTGCCATTGCAGTAGCCAGAGGATGCATAGACAGCAGCAGTGTTGGTGGCAGATGTCGTCCTGGAGCATGTAGTACAGGCAAGTGAGCTCTCAGGGGAACAGCCAGCATTATATGTGTGCTGCAGAGGCAGATACTGTCCCATGTGTCCAAAGTGATAGGTGCAAGTCGTCTGCATCTTCTGAATCTGACCAATCCATGGAATAGCAGCACTAATACACGCCCACAGCATCCTTCAAAAATCCAAGTTCATGACACCCATGATTTTGCAACATTGTTGTGGCTGGCCAACTGTATTCACTGCATCAGACTCGTTGAAGCTTCGAATACGCGTCCGTTGCCATGCCAGGCCCCAGCCAACTCGTGCACACCGTTCGATCCATTGCTGTACAACGCGTATTTCGGGATACAACGCGTACCCGCTCACAACCGATGCAATGGTCCGGCCGGGCACACCGATCGGTCCATTGCTGTACAACGCGTACCCGCTCACAACAGATGCAATGGGCCGTGCGGGCACACCGATCGGTCCATTGCTGTACAACGCGTACCCGCTCACAACCGATGCAATGGTCTGGCCGGGCACACCGATCGGTCCATTGCTGTACAACGCGTACCCGCTCCCAACAGATGCAATGGGCCGTGCGGGCACACCGATCGGTCCATTGCTGTACAACGCGTACCCGCTCACAACTGATGCAATGGTCCGGCCGGGCACACCGATCGGTCCATTGCTGTACAACGCGTACCCGCTCACAACAGATGCAATGGGCCGGCCGGGCACACCGATCGGTCCATTTCTGTACAACGCGTACCCGCTCCCAACAGATGCAATGGGCCGTGCGGGCACACCGATCGGTCCATTGCTGTACAACGCGTACCCGCTCACAACAGATGCAATGGTCCGGCCGGGCACACCGATCGGTCCATTGCTGTACAATGCGTATTTCGGGATACAACGCGTACCCGCTCACAACAGATGCAATGGGCCGGCCGGGCACACCGATAGGTCCATTGCTGTACAACTCGTACCCGCTCACAACAGATGCAATGGTCCGGCCGGGCACACCGATCGGTCCATTGCTGTACAACGCGTACCTGTACAGGTCAGTCGCATATGTCACCATGCTTGTCGCTGGTGAACGTATGCCAGCCACATATACCTGCCAGAGACCCAGGGGCACACCTACAACACCACACCCAGTCCACACTGTTTCCTAAGGCATGTAAGGCTGCATTACCTTTTCTGTGTATGGGGGTTAACATGTGGTTTCTGTGGTGGCACTTGTGGGCAGCCACACCCAGGCTGTGCATGTGTTCATGGGGACAGGGTCCTTTGTATGTTGTGCACATGACCACTGTGATGTGCAACAGTTCATTTCGGAGCATGTGGCATGGTCACATTTCCAGGTTGTGTATGTGTGTGACATGTCACATACCCCTATGGTCCCATGGGGGAAGGCATGTACATCACAGGGTGACCCATTGCCACAATAGTGATGTCCCTCCACAGTCTGTGTGCATGTTGTGTTTCCGATGTCTCTGATTCCATGTGCACGATGGGAGACAGTCTCCACATCAACGTTGTTTGTGCATGGACTTTGATGTTGTGCATCACTGGCGTCCATGTCTGTCCTGCAGAGGCAACAGGGGCCACTACCTGTGGGAGTCATGTTTGTTTTTCTGACGTGTACATGATACGCCATGTCATGCCAGTGTCCATGTGGCAAGACAGGGTCACTGGGAATCTACCTGTCAATGAGCTGTGATGCCTGTGGCGCATCTGTCCAGACATGTCACTGTGGTGTGTGTGTGGAACGTGACAGCAGTAAATGGGTACTGTGACACAGCCTAATGGTTTCCCATAGCACAACCTGGAACCTGTTGTCCACACATGTTGTACTGAGAAGTTAGATGATGGCCATGTAGGTGTGAGTTATGTCCGAACAGAACGGCACACACATCAAGTACTTGTGTCTCGTAATGATGTATCATGTGAAATTGAGTATGGTGAATGGCACATATGTGGGGTGACTGACAATCTTTCTTTCTTCAACCTATGCACTGCAGGGCTCCAGCTGTCCATAGACCATTCCCTGACCTGGCAACGATGGTGGAACGTGACAGCATCCGACGGTACCGCTTCACCAGGCAGCTGATTGAGGATTTGGCAGTGCGCTTGGCACCACATTTGCAACCTGGCCGGCCGTACCCTATGGCGCTGACCCCCAAGGTGAAGGTAATGTCAGCCCTACACTTCTTTGCCACCGGTACCTTTCAACACACTGTGGCGACTGCCGGTGGGATGTCACAGACTATGTTCAGCAGTGTGCTACGCAATGTTTTGGAGGCAATGTTGAGATGCCTGAACCAGTACATCTATTTCCCTACACGTCAACAACTCACTGACGTCAAGAGTGACTTCTATGCCCTGGGGAGGATGCCACATGTCATTGGCTCCATTGATGGGACACATGTGGCTTTGGTACCACCACAGGCACATGAGCAGGCATACCGGAACCGGAAACATTACCATTCGATCAATGCTCTGGTGGTATGTCTTTCAGATATGAGCATCACACATGTGTGTGCCCGTTTCCCTGGTTCAGCACACGATGCCTACGAGATGAGGAGTAGTCGCATCCCGAGGATGATGGCACAGATGCAGAACCAGCGTGCCTGGCTTGTCGGTGTGTACTGACTTTGTACCATTGTGTGTGTTCTGCTCTGTAGTATACCGCCCACTTTTCCAAATGAGCTAATGTGCACTTGTCTGTCCGTATTTGACTCCGGATACCCCAACATGCCGTGGTTGCTGACACCCCTCAGGAACCCTGTGACACCAGCCCAGATGCGCTACAATGAGGCACATGGTCAAACCAGGAGAGTGATTGAGCGGACCTTTGGTCTCCTGAAGAGCCGCTTCCGCTGCCTGGACAAGACAGGAGGGGCACTCCCATATGCCCCAGCAAAGGTGTGCAAGATTGTCATCGTCTGCTGCATGCTACACAACCTGGCAGTGCGGAAGGAGTTGCCTCTCATCCTGGATGATGATGACCAACGTCCGCCACCTGTGGAGGATCCTGGCCTGGACCACGATGCCAGTGATGGTGATGATGATGATGGTGATGTCCGCACACAGCTCATCACCAACTTCTTCAGCTGAATGTGAGTATCCAGGGAGATGTAATGTGAATGATGTGAATTTGCATGATATGTGTGGGTGGTGCTCTGGTTCTGTTTGAGTGTGGCCATGTGCTACTTGACTGGATGCGTGCAGCAATGTGTCCTTACAGGTAGTATGTACTCCCCAACAGTTTTGACATGCTAACTTGGTTTTGTGTAGTTGTCTTGTGACATGTATTGGGCATGAGTATTGCAGTTCTGTCCTGTTCTTCAGTGGTTTTAACTGTGTGTCATGTCTGTCCTTCACAGGGTGCTTACTGAGTACTTTGGTCAACTTGGATCCCCCGACACCATGATTCAGCTTTCAGGGTGGCAGCAGTAGTTTCCCTACAGGTGATGTGCCACACACCCCAGGACTTCATATCTTCTGCACTTGTTGACTGTGTGGCCACTGCCACGTGGGATTACCTTGCATTTGTAGTGGAAACAACATGTTGCAAATGTGTAATAAACCTGTGCTTCACTTTGGGATGTGCGTTGTCTGTGGTCACACATCTGACTGACATTTGCTTACTGCACCTGTGGGCTAGTTGACACAGACTCTGAATAGGTGTGGTGTCTGTGCATTCCACAGTATTTCCTGGCAACATCACTGTAGGCGATGAGTCCGATGGCCCTGGTGTCTCTGTGTTGTGTAGCCCTAGTGGTGTGTCTCCCTCATATGTGTCACGTCACCATGACTCACATGACGGTGTTGTACTTGCTGTAGCAGTTAGCATACACAGTGTAATTTAGCAGATCATCATCACCATAACAGTATCCACATTTGAATAACAACAGAGGCAAGTATGGTGTACTAGTGATTTTATTTACAGAAATGTGTGTGTGTATAGTGCACAGGATGGTGGGTGCTGTACATTGGGATTGTGATCCAAAGTTCCCAGATGAGTTGGAAGTCTTGGTAGCAGAAATGTCCTGAGTGAAGTCCACAGTCATATGATACATTAGTCCAACTTGAACTCCCCATGTCATGTGGGAGAGTTGTGTTGCATTCGACAGGGTGAAAGGTTTGCACACAAAGGAGAATTTCCGGAACAGGTGTTGGCTTCCTGGGGGATGTACGTGGCCATCAACCTCTCAGTTTTCCTTCCTTGGACGACCCCTCTTCTTTGGGGGGGACCCTCATGTGCAGGCTGCTGCGGTGCAGGGGAGTCTCCGCCAGAGTCCTCCTCCCTCCCTGTGGCGGTGTCAGTTGTTGCAGCACCAGATGTTATGGGCACACAGGGAGGTGTGGCCATGTTGGTGCTAATCTGGCGGAGGCATGTCAATATGTCCCTATGCACCGCTGTGAGTTCTTGCAATGTGTCCCACTTGGACTCCATGCGAGACATGTGTGTCTCCACACGGGACATGTGGGAGTCCAAGCGGGCATGATGGGCAGCCTGCTGCTGTTGTATGTCCTTGAGGATCCCCACTACCTGTCTGACCTCTCCGGTGCTATCCTGGTACGCATCAACGATGTGTGCCAGTTGTGGGTCATCATGCAGTCCAGACCCCTCTGCAAGCAGCGACCTATGTCTACCACCCCTCCCACCAGGATGTCATTCAGTGGTGTTCTGCTGTTTGTTGGTGCACAGTTCCTAGCAGGGCCTTGTGCGCCCCACAGCAGTACCCAGTGTCAGCCATCTTGTCAGTCCTTATCCACTCCCTGTGATGTGAGCATGGTTCAGAGTGGTGTTGATGGGCCAATTGTGAGGGTGAGCAATATCTGTGACTACAACTCCCATCATGCTATTGCCTACACCCCCTTCCCAGCATGCCCGTACTTCCTTCCTTTTGACTCTGCTTCCCTGTGGGGTAGTGTGCCTGTGCTGACAGGAAGGCTGACAGTGTTGTCCTTGCGTTTGTTTGGCTACAAGTCCCAAGAGTGTCCCTGTGCTTCACACAGCATTACCCAGGGTGGTGGTTCTTTGTGGGATCTTCATTTGGTGTGTGAGGCATTGCATTCTCCCAGGTGGGTTATGTGGAGTTTGTGTTGAGGGGGTGTGTGAGGAGAGCTGCTTGTAACTATGGTCAGTGCTGTCAGTACTCCTTCCCACCAAGCCAGATATCCCACCATGCAATGTACTTTCATTGCAGGGAGTGCAAGTTGGCTTTCAGGATGTCAGGCAGTGGTGTTCTGCTGTTTGTTGGTGCACAGTTCCCAGCAGGGCCTTGTGCTCCCCACAGCAGTACCCAGTGTCAGCCATCTTGTCAGTCCTTTTCCACTCCCTGTGATGTGAGCATGGTTCAGAGTGGTGTTGATGGGCCAATTGTGAGGGTGAGCAATATCTGTGACTACAACTCCCATCATGCTATTGCCTACACCCCCTTCCCAGCATGCCTGTACTTCCTTCCTTTTGACTCTGCTTCCCTGTGGGGTAGTGTGCCTGTGCTGACAGGAAGGCTGACAGTGTTGTCCTTGCGTTTGTTTGGCTACAAGTCCCAAGAGTGTCCCTGTGCTTCACACAGCATTACCCAGGGTGGTGGTTCTTTGTGGGATCTTCATTTGGTGTGTGAGGCATTGCATTCTCCCAGGTGGGTTATGTGGAGTTTGTGTTGAGGGGGTGTGTGAGGAGAGCTGCTTGTAACTATGGTCAGTGCTGTCAGTCCTCCTTCCCACCCAGCCAGATATCCCACCATGCAACATGCTTGCATTGCAGGGAGTGCAAGTTTTCCTTTCAGGATGTCAGGCAGTGGTGTTCTGCTGTTTGTTGGTGCACAGTTCCCAGCAGGGCCTTGTGCTCCCCACAGCAGTACCCAGTGTCAGCCATCTTGTCAGTCCTTTTCCACTCCCTGTGATGTGAGCATGGTTCAGAGTGGTGTTGATGGGCCAATTGTGAGGGTGAGCAATATCTGTGACTCCAACTCCCATCATGCTATTGCCTACACCCCCCTTCCCAGCATGCCCATACTTCCTTCCTTTTGAGTGGACTTCACTGTGTGTGAGTGTGACAGCAATGGCAAGATGGCTGACAGTGTGGTCCTGTTGTTTGTTGGTGCCCAGTTCCCAGCAGGGCCTTGTGCTCCCCACAGCAGTACCCAGTGTCAGCCATCTTGTCAGTCCTTTTCCACTCCCTGTGATGTGAGCATGGTTCAGAGTGGTGTTGATGGGCCAATTGTGAGGGTGAGCAATATCTGTGACTACAACTCCCATCATGCTATTGCCTACACCCCCTTCCCAGCATGCCTGTACTTCCTTCCTTTTGACTCTGCTTCCCTGTGGGGTAGTGTGCCTGTGCTGACAGGAAGGCTGACAGTGTTGTCCTTGCGTTTGTTTGGCTACAAGTCCCAAGAGTGTCCCTGTGCTTCACACAGCATTACCCAGGGTGGTGGTTCTTTGTGGGATCTTCATTTGGTGTGTGAGGCATTGCATTCTCCCAGGTGGGTTATGTGGAGTTTGTGTTGAGGGGGTGTGTGAGGAGAGCTGCTTGTAACTATGGTCAGTGCTGTCAGTCCTCCTTCCCACCCAGCCAGATATCCCACCATGCAACATGCTTGCATTGCAGGGAGTGCAAGTTGGCTTTCAGGATGTCAGGCAGTGGTGTTCTGCTGTTTGTTGGTGCACAGTTCCCAGCAGGGCCTTGTGCTCCCCACAGCAGTACCCAGTGTCAGCCATCTTGTCAGTCCTTTTCCACTCCCTGTGATGTGAGCATGGTTCAGAGTGGTGTTGATGGGCCAATTGTGAGGGTGAGCAATATCTGTGACTCCAACTCCCATCATGCTATTGCCTACACCCCCCTTCCCAGCATGCCCATACTTCCTTCCTTTTGAGTGGACTTCACTGTGTGTGAGTGTGACAGCAATGGCAAGATGGCTGACAGTGTGGTCCTGTTGTTTGTTGGTGCCCAGTTCCCAGCAGGGCCTTGTGCTCCCCACAGCAGTACCCAGTGTCAGCCATATTGTCAGCCCTTTTCCACTCCCTGTGTTGTGAGCATGGTTCAGAGTGGTGTTGATGGTCCAAATGTGAGGCTGCCCATTATCTGTTACTACGAGTCCCATCATGCTCTTGGCTACACTGACTTCACCAGCATACACAGGATTCCTTCCTTTCTGTGAGCTTCCCTGTGAGGTGGTGTTCTAGTGGTGGCTAAATATCTGACAGTGTTTGTTGGTTAGATTTGTGCCACTGCGTAGCTCTATTTGGTATTGGGTTTGTACATGTCATGACACAGTTACATATCACTATGACATGGCATGTATTGTGTTTATCTGACTAACATACACTTCTTGGGATGATTATCTTTTGGTTGCTGTTGATTTGCTAGGGGTGCATGGTTTGACTATCCCTTGACAGTGATGTGTGTGTATTGGCACACAATATTGTGTATATTAGTTGTGTACTCACCAGGCTCTGGGATGTTTGTTAGTCCATATACGCTCACTGGTGGTAGGATGGCCCGCACCTTCTCCTCCCAGGGCCTGAGGTATACTGGTTTGGCAGGAGGGCCACTGCCGGTGTGCTGGCTCAGGAGGTAATCCTTCTTCAGTAGGTCCCTGACCCTCCTGCGCACATCATACCACCTGTTCTGGATGTCTTCCTTTGTGAGCAAACATGGTGATTGTGCGTTCACCCTGTCGACGATCCTCGCCCACATCTTGGTTTTCTGTGCCATGGGGGTCTGTTGGACCAATGTGCCAAACAACTGTGGCTCTACCCTCAGGATCTCGTCTACCATGACTTCCAATTCACTATCTAGGAACTTTGGAATCTTCTTTAGGGGCATGGTGATGGGTGGTGGTGGTGATTGATGTGTGTGTGTGTGCAAGTGAGGGTGTGTGAGTGTGGGTTTTGCTGTGTGTGTGTGTGTGAGGGTGCTATTTGTTGAGGTGCTAATGGTGTGTGGCTTTTGTGTTGGATGAGCTGTGTGTGTGTCTGCTGTCTGATGGTGTTCTGTGCTGGCAGGTAAGTGGAATTTGCAAAGGATCATGGTAGGGATTTGTGGCCTTTATGTAGGTGGAGTTGGGGGTGTGTCCTTGTTCCATTTTTTTCACCCCCTGTATTTATTGGCTTTGTCATTGCTTGTTTGGCCCTCTTTTTTTGTATTTTTTCATTTGTGATTATTGTGCATCTAGGAGTCGTTCTTCTGACCGAGTAGGACGTTGCAGTTATCTCATGCGCGCCTCTCCGAGTCGTTCCCGCTGTGTTTCAGCTCAGTTTCATATGCGGCGTACGCGTCGGTCGCGGAGTATTGTGTTTGTTCGGCTGGGTTTTGTATGCGTGTCAGTCGTACGGCTTGGCCTCCGTGCGAATCGATCTGATTTTGCACCCATTGCATCGCGGGTCGGAGTTCGCGGGTACGTTTTGTTCGGGTTGATTCCTGGTGCGTGTCGGTCGGTTCGATTCGCGTGGTTTCCCGGCCGGATAGCTTGTTTCCGTCCGGGTCGGTCGTTCGCCTTGAGTTCCGTACGAGTCGGTCGTGATTCACATGCATTTCATCGTACTTCCCAGGTCGGGCAACGCCGGTACGTGTCGGTCGGACTATATTCCCGTACCGGGCCTGATTCAACAAGGTAAAGTTACACTTTTGTCTCCGCAGAGACTCTGCACTTGTAAAGATACTCCTCATAAATCCCTTTATGAATAGCAAACAATCGTAAACTTACACAAATGTGTAAGTTTACCTTTGTGAATCAGGCCCTAAAGATCTTATTACAAATCAGGCTCAAAACCGTTTCTGTGTGCTCTCAAAACAGGATGGCAAACCAGGCACACATTGTATACCCCTGCCACTTTGTTTTCATGATTTATACTCAGTAAAACCTGGAGAAAATATTGTGACAAGTAGCACAAACAAATATTTTTGCATCTTATTGCTTAAAAATGCATATGGTTTGCTTATTACTCCACATTCCGGGGTTTAGCTGAAGTGCAAATTGGGCACACAGTGAATTCTGAACCTGTGAAATTGGTATCTACCCTGTAGATAACTTGCACCAGAGTTTGTGCTCGATGTGTGATAAGGCTTTAAACTGGACCATAGGAAATCTAAAGATAAGCCATTTGATTGTTTAGCCTGCTTACGAGTCACAAATAGGGGGAGATGTCCATTACAACGCAGGCATTACATCGTAATACCTTTACAACGCAACTTTTACAACGCAGGTTACATTACATTGCATGCCTTTACAACGCATGTGCCATTACAACGCATGCCATTACAACACATGCCATTACAACGTACTATAAGGTAAGTAATCGTTTTAATTGAGGTAAGTTGTTTAAGTTGTTAATTTTTATTATTTTTAATAGTTTGAGTAATAGTAATAGTATTATTTTCAATTATTTAGATTTTTTTACCTGGGACGGGATGTATGGGAAATAGGGGTTTTGGGTGGGGAGTGTATTAATACTCAGGTAATAATTTTAATACTTGAGTATTCATTGACAATTAGTTTTACTCATATTTTTTAAAAATAATAATATTTGAAAATTATTACAAAAATCTATTGGAAGTGGGGGTTTTGTTGGGGGAGTGTTTTAATACTCTGGTAATTTTTTCAACAAAATTATATTTAAAAATTATACATTTATAATGAAAAAAATTAAAATATTTTCAGGTATTATTATTAAAATTTGAGCATTAATAGAAATGGTGTTTTAATGTTAGATAAAAATTATTTACATTTTAAAGAAAATTAATGAAAAAGTAGTTTTAATAAAAAGTATTTTGCATGAATAGTCAGGGAAATTGGTGTTATGGGAGGGGGAGAGTAATAATAATCAAATTAGTAAAATATTAAAAATATTAAAAAAATTAAAATTACATTTTTTTATAAAGGTGGGGAGTATATTAATACTCTGGAATTAAAGTATTAATACTCATGTCTTTATTTTAATAAAATAGGATTTTTTTAAAATATATAGATTTTATGATTGTAAAATTTTTAAACAGTAGAAGATAAAGTATATAAAAAGTCAGTTGCACCTATCCTCTGGGATGGGATGCAAGGGAAACAGGGGTTTAGGGTGGGAGAGTATATTAATACTCATGTATTAATTTACATACTTGAGTATTATTTATTACTACATTTATAAGTATATTAATTGTTAAACTTTTAAATTAATTATAATTAAAACAAATGTGCACATAAAATCAGGATGATCTTGGGGGTGAGATGATGAAAAGGGAATAATTTAATGGATATTTAAAAAATATTTTGATATTTAATACTCATGTATTTATTTTAATAATTTAGGATTTTTAGATAAAAATATAGATTTTATGATAGTAAATTATTTTAAAAAAACAAGGAGATATAATATATAAAAAGTCAGTTGCACCTATCCTCTGGGACAGGATTCAAGGGAAACAGGGGTTTTATGGTCCGGGAGTATATTAATACTCCGGTATTAAATTAAATAAATACTTGAGCATTACTTATTATTAAATTTAAAAGTATATTAATTATTAAACTTTTAAATTATTTATAATTAAAAACAAGAAAGTGCACCAAAAATCAGGTTGAATTTGGGGAGGGGGTGAGTAGATGTTAAGGGAATACTTTAATGTATATCTAAAAAATATGTTGGTATTTTTATGCTAAATATTTTATATCAAAATATAAATAAAAGATATTTATAATAAATAAAAAAATTAATAGAGCATAATTTTACAACATAGGTTTGTATAAATACACATACAATTTTGAATTCAAAAATATTAAATATAAAAAACAATGAATAGACACATTAAAAGTATTGTAAATATTTTTATTGTATTTATAAAAAATATAAAACAGAATAAATAAATATTCAAAAAATGTTGGAAAAATATTTTATTAGCAATATATTTTTTTAAAATAATTATAGATTTTGGTATGTATTGTAACATTTATTTTTTAATTTCTTTGTAGGTTTTCTCACGGTTTCCCATTGAAGTCAATGGGTAAAATTGTCCTTTTTTCCTTTTTACGGAAAGAGACGACCTTGCCGCGTATACGTAACTTTTGTCATTGCAAGGATCATCGCGCTTCGGATCAGATGCAAGGCAGAGCTGCATCCAGGTAAGGCGAATTTTAATTAATAAAAATAGATTAATGGTGGTAAAGTTTATTGTAAGGAGAGAGGAGGGAGATAGTAAGAAATAGGAAATGTGTATTTTGTACATATTGTGTGTTTTAACTTAAAAATTAATTCCAAAACAGGTAGAAGTTGTAGGCCCACGTCGGGTTGATTGCTTTCGTAACACTTTTTGTTTAATAGAATTAATTTTAAAAAATAGATTATTTATTCAATTAAACAAAAGTGTCATGAAAGTAATCTTGGGGTCCATTAGGATGTCGGGCGGAAGCACTACCGCCGTGCTGTCGGAGGCAAAAACCGCTAGTTACCGTCCGCCAGCTAAGGCCCACACGCCCGCCAAATTAGGATGTGAAAAGTCAGCTAAAGACCGCCCATAAGCCAGCGACGCCGCCCGCCATCAAAGTGCGCCCGTCCACGTAGCGGTGCGAGCCAATGGAGACACACCGTCCGACAAAATTACGTACCACCCGGCGTACAAATTACGATGCCACAACCAAACAGCTCCCCCGGCAAAGAGACACTGCACGAGATACCAAGGCGGAAACCCGACTGCTGAGTACGGAGACCAAAAAGGCGGCCCACCCCAAAATGAATCCTGCACTCCAGGCCATCCCCATGCTGTACCTGATGCACCACCTAGGAGTGAACGCGCCACGGCGACGCAGGTAGGCAGACACACAACAAGGGCACGCAAACACTGCACACAATGCAAGGGCGGAAAAACTGTACAAGGGCCCCCCAGACACCCCTGTGTGGACAGGACACATCCACCACTGTACCCACACATGTCCCACCTGTCAAAATTTAACAACTCGCAACATCCTGGGCACCCACTACCCGGGACCAGGAAGTGACGTCCCCGTCACGGCACCTCAGCACAGCGGCGATGACGCAAGTACACATGCGCACAACGCAGAGGCCAACGACAGCGCCACGCATGGGCTGCACACAAACACCACAGGGACACAACTACACACCCCACACACCAGCCCCACCCTGAAGGCACATGTCACGTGGCCTTCCTGCATCAGTCATGTCCCCAACCGACAACTCACAGTTGGCAACAGGATGTCACACAAGTGTCCCGAACAGGGAGTAATGTGATGGCAAAATAGGACACATCCTTGTGTGCAAAACATGGAGAAGCACACGGCGGCTGCCACATAACAGCGCAGAATATGGACATCGTCCGTAAAAGGCACGCCAGTCTCATCCAAAAATACCATCCTGCTCGCAACATCAAGCCATGCAATGTACAAAATTGAAAAACCCTGCTGCCTGAGAACAGGTGTTTCCAATTACTACACCCACACAGAAGCCCCAATGTATAGCGTAAACGCAGTGTCCCGCCCACACACGGGAGAGCAGATAGCACTGAATGGCCTTCCATTCCTACTCTGAAATCACATTGCAACAATTTATGCAGGAGAATGGATCTATTGTACCAACAAGAAGCCAAACAGAGCCATGCAGAGTAAACAGCCCACTGGCAGATTGCGCCCAACATGAAAGAAAGTTAATAACACAAAAAAAAATTATACCACTCCTCCATGTGGGTCAAATGCAAGTAATCTTGAAAGAGTCAGACACCACTGGCCTTGACCATTCATTGAAGCATGTGGGATGAGGGCCTGTGTCCTCCGCCCAAGCTATAACCCACGTCCTGCCGCCATACATCCATTCCAGAATTTCCAGCATCGTCGGAGGTTGCACTCTGCTGACTGCACAGGCATCCGGAGCACGCCATCACATCACCCTTCAGCAAAATGGCTGTTGCACCACTGCTTCCCAACTACGCCGGACAGATGCAGCTGTACATTGAGAGCCTGCTACAGATAGTGGGCTGTGAAAATCTGGCAATGCTGAACGTAAGTTACCGAGTAACTTACCGCATAGCAATGTTCAGCTGCGTCATGCCCGTTTTCTACTGTCGGAGGTGTCCGTTCCACTGTCCTGTGGATCTATGTCTCTCCAACCCGGCATGTCCAAAGGCGGACTTGGTACACTTATTTGCACCCCTGGACGCCCACGACAGGATCTGTTCAGTGTATGGTGGCATGGCGTATGTGGCTGCAATCGGACACACACTGCAATGGGACCAGTGTGCCTCCACACAACGTATTCTGGATCACAGTTTCATCGAATGTCATCCAACATGTCCCATCAGGCTTCTACAAGGGACAACTTACGATGAACACGTTGCCAGCCACCATCCGCTTCATTGGATGGCATCCATGTTTACCACCAATGCAATGGATGCCCTGCTGGAAGGTATCGCATACCTGACAACTTGTCAATTCATCGGTCCCCGACTCAATACCCCCAATTGAACAATGATGTTCAACACCGTACCAATGCTTGGCTTTCGCACGGACTGGGCAGTTAGCTGTACAACAACTATCCCATACAATCTGCAACAAACACCTTACCATCAACTCCACTGCCATGACATCGGACATTTTCGGGACATGCACTCTGTTCCTCACCATATCCCGTATCTCTGCATGAACAGGGGGAGGCAGAGGTATGGGACTTGTGTACAGTAACCACATGGCCAATACTGCACGAACAATTATGCCATAATATGTATTCAGCGCACCTGAACACATGCACCTGTCAGTGCACACTTATCTGTCTGCTGTATTACGTGAGAACTGTCACCTCACCATCGTCTGTACTTCCGTGCCAGGACTTTTGCATGGACAACAAATGCAACCCCCTACAACATGACCCTAGTTATTGTGTCATGTTCAGTAACCACCACATTGCAACAACTAGTGAGACGCTGCTGCATGCATGTAGGCTCATGCTCTGATGTCACCTATGACGCAGGTGTGTCGTAGTTACTATTGTAGTAAACCTGTACCATGGAACTGAGATGTACTGTGCCTATGATGTCAAGCTGTCTCGTAGGCAAAATGAATACTGTCTGTGTCAAAGTCTACAGCTCCTCAGTAATTAGCAAATGTACTTTAGCATAGCAAGGGCAAGGCAGTTGTAACTCTGAAGCCTTCATTCCACAGTCAACAACTAATCACAACTACCCGTACCCCATTTTGTATGTGTAATCATGCTAAGTATATCCTCCACATGCATTTTGCTGCCAGTAGTGTCCACTATACTGCATCACAGAGGAAGTAAGTCCAAATACATGCCTTGAAGCAAATATGTGACTCGGTAGAATTATTTTACGAAGACAAGTACGAATGAGAGAGGATGAGAGTGTGTGAAGTACACGAGATTCGTGAGATGACCATGTAGTCTAGTGTCATTGGATGTCAATGCATATGAGTTGCCGCAACAGTGGACCTAGTGAAATTCTACAGCTCGTGGGCCTGGACTTGTCAGACTCTGAAGTGGCCCAACAGATCATCACATTAACACTGACGGCCTGGTCACTACAAAGCACAGTCCTACACATGTGTATAATTACCTTCACAGTCTGACATCACACACATCAAGCAAAAGTAGGAGCCACGCAAAAGCATGCTACAGCAATGCATGACAAAACACACACACGATATCAGTGTGGGTGGGCAGGACTGCACAGTGAGTAAGAACTGCAGAAATTCACATACATGCTCAATTTAACAAGGCACAATCTTGACAGTCACACACCCTGCAGACACACAATGTCCTAAACATATCAAGTAGGAGTCATCCTGAACTGCAAGGACACACTCACACACTGCACACTGTGCAACATACAACACACACATGTGATCACATTCACAGACCTGAACACGGATACAAACATCTACCATGGGCCTGGGTAACACATGTGTGTAGTCGACATTGCCAGAGCGCACACACACACATCAACACTACCCCAAAGACACACCACTCACACCACACACATCTACACCTCCCATATGCACACATTGAAAGTAAGCCATGTGCCCAGGCTCAATGTACATCACAAGACTAACATACACCTACACTGCTGGCCACACAGCAAGTAAGCTCACACATACCCGCATACTCTGCACATGCTACCTGTCATCCTGTGGCTAGACTCACACCCTGTGCTTTGCTTGCACGCAAACATGACACAGATACATTTTCCCAGAAATACCACCAAATACATGCAGACAATCCGTGTCACAAAAATTCTTATTCATCACACACACAAGTAGCAGAGTCTGAAAGTAGTGAAGTCCCTGCCACGTGTACAACACATTGGAATGTGAGACCAGACATTGCAATTGTTGAGGTACCATACACGGCATGTACCTCACTTAACCATTCACACACAGCAACAACTGCAATAAGCAACTACACAGACACAACCGACTACAGGAACAACAGCATCCAGTCACAGATTACATAGACAGGCGGCAAAATTGATCAACCCCAGGGACAGTGGCCAGTTCGATGTGCCGAGTAGTGACACGAAAAGCTGCGTATGCAATGTGTGTGAGTGTACCCTGCCATAGACACCAACACCGCCATGGCAGCCACAATAGCCATTACAACCACCACTGTGTCACAGGTAGATGTGTGAGTGTGCCTACCATTCAAACAGGATGCCAGTTCGACTCAGTCCTGTTTGTGTGCTACGGGACAGTTGCAGGTCCGCCCCTGAGAGAGAAGCACAACTGTGGAAGACACACATGTGGCATGTGAAGCGGGAGTTCCGCTTGGCCCAGGTGGGTGGGTGGCACGGGTAGGTGCACACATGCATTGTTGAAACAGACTGTGTTGGGAGGATTCCGGAGGGCTAGATTTCCACTGCGTTGGGTATGTGGAAAGACCATAATAACACAAAACAACCTCGGGTCTATGTTAGCACACAAGAAACTCACATTTCTCCTTGTCTTCCAAGGAGACTTCCAACATATCCTCTCTCCAGGTTGGGCTACAAAAGATAGCTGGATGGATGCATACAAATAGATTGAAACTAAACGGAGGGAAAATGGAACTCCTTATCTTTGGAAACAAAACTCTTTGGGGTCCCCAGCATTGGCCACCACAGATGGGTGATCTCCCCAACCCTACACAATCTGTTCGTAACCTTGGTATAATTATTGACGACCAATTGTCTATGAAACAGCAAGTAGTTAAGGTTGTTTCAACCTGTTTTACAATTTTAAAATGGCTAAAAAAATTCTTTGGATGCTCCTTTACCCACGCAAAAACTGTTATTCAGGCCTTGATCGTGTCCAGATTGGACTACGGCAATGTCCTGTATTTGGGTGTGAGTAAGGAAGTGACCCGGAAGCTGCAAGTGGTCCAAAATTCTGCGGCCAGACTACTATGTCAGCTACCCAGAATGGCCTCCATCTCAGGTCCTCTCCGTGATCTTCACTGGCTTAAGATAGAAAATCGTTCAAAATTCAAAGCCCTCTGCTATATGCATAGGATCAAAATGAATTTAGCACCACATTATCTTAGTGCTTTGGTGCATCCTTACCTTCCCTCTAGACTTCTGCGATCCTCTAACCAATTAAAATGTCAAGTTACTAAGATCAAACGAGTACGCATGGGCGGACGGTCTTTTGCCTACTTAGCTCCTTCTTTATGGAACTCTCTTCCATTTCAATTACGCCAGGAAACCATCTATCATAAATTTCGTAAGGATTTAAAAACGTGGTTATTCAACCACTAGAGCATGTTCTTTTCTTTAGCGCGGGTCCGTAGGCGCCGGAAACCTCCGGGTAGCTGTGCACCATATAAATTTAATTTAATAATAATAATAATAAAAGACAATGTACAAAAAATAGTAGAAGGACTGGAGTCACTCATAATCTCCCCTATAAAAAAGGGGGAAAATCCCTTTAAGGACGAAAACCCTCACCCACCATAGGTGGCATGCTTCATCATATGGGTTTCTCCTCCCAGTAGGAAACCTAGTCCTACTGAGGGCTACAACTCCCTCATTGTGAGGTAGGAGCTCAGGGATGTTTTGTTAAGATGGTCAAGAACTATCTATGATGCTAAAATCCCATATGTAAATGATGGATGTGGTGGGAGTGCAGCGCAATAAAACGTGATAGTGAATGTGTACGGTGGTGAGATAAAACTACCTAATGAATGCACAAAGAAATCTTTATTGACTTGCTATTACTGGTAGGATTAAAAAGCAATGCAAAGAGTAGTATTGATTTAAAACTACTCAATGAATATAGGTCGACATGTTTCAGCCTTCCAATGATCAATATAATGTATCCAGGCTTTCTTCAGGACCAAGATGAATCAAAAATTGCGGCTGCTAAGGCAAAGTGATAAAAATAGTGAAAAAGATAATACAACACCAGTAATCCTATATGTTGATGTCAGGTATTACTGGGGATATCTGTAAAGGTGAGAAAAAACAAAATAAAATACAACAAGTCAAACACCAATCCTTCATTTTCCATGTTGTGCATATAGTGCTATAAGGTGAAACTTTAAACCTTAAATAGCAACTTCTCTTGTATTGTATTGGAGAAAATACACTTACCCATATAATTAGGATAAGTAGCCTCACCTCTACCTGGCAGCAGCTCAGGGAAAGGGGCCCCGCTCTGTAAAGAACAGAATCACGTGTCACACTTCTCATCTATACATGTGGACAGTGATCTCAGTTTTACTGTGCGTGTGCAGAACAACAGACCATACAGGACAACACGTGTAGGAAAATTCTAGACCTTTAAAAACATATCTATAGCTATTTATCTGTCTGCTAGCTCCAAAAGATAGAAGCTCATAACTAACCATAAGAGTTAATCATGTATGTACAGATGGCACTAATTCCAATACATGCCAAAAATAACCAGCAGTGAAAACGCTGCTTTACCACATATCAGCTATATCTTAGATCTTAGGTCAAACTAATGCGGCCATCCTATTCAAATAGAAGCCATAAGTACATGGCCGTAAGGGGCCTGAATAAGTCAGTAACATAAATACGTAAAAAGTCTCCAATGAGCCAGCAAAGTGAATACAAATCGCTTTCATAGACAACCGTCAACATGTGACGGTGTCGATTAACAGAGGCAAACAGTCTCAGTTAAAATAGTGGCAAAAAACTGCGGGTATCGAAGCAAGCAAGTATGTTGAAAAGCCACTTTCAAACACCCACAACACATCCCACTACTTGAACCAGCATAGATATATTGCAATCCCCACTCACCTCTCCGTCGGTACCCCGTCGCGGTACAGAAGCTGCGACCGGAGGTACCGACCGGAGGGGAAGCCCGCCTTTAAATAGTGATAGCGTCAGTCTAACACCATTGCTCGGTATTGGAGGACCCGTAGGTGTCCAACCAACATGACTGGACCCATAGGTGTCCAACCAACATGCCTGGGCACCACCGTAAAAAAGTCCGCCCTGCGCATGTGTCGAAATCAGAAGACTATACCGAGTAAGAAGTATACGTCACTAACGTTCTGCGCATGAGCGCAGGGAGGAATGATCGTTCCATTCACGAGTGTTTTCGAATGGAATCACTTTATCGAGTCACACGCTGATGTTGTGATACTAAAACACCAGAGCAATAATAAAGTGTAAGTTAATCAAGGGCACTATCGCCACATAATGTACTAAAATACCTTGGTGTGAAAAGGTATACTGCCCAAAGATTAATAATACGCAGATGTACAGAAAATGGAACAATCAACGCGCATTCATTTTACCATCCAGAGATCAAATCTTAGAGATCACCATATATTGTTAAGACGACCTATATAACAAAAGATGGTAAAATGAATGTAGATGGACACAAGGCAGGTAAAGTTATGTGTAAGTGTTTATCAGAAACACAAAGCCTGTTATCTCAAAAGGTATTACAAAACAAAACCATGCCTAAATCGTAGAATGGACCACACCAGTGTCTCCAGATATGTACTACATAATCATTAAATATTGTTATAGAGCCAACCAGGGAATATCATCATTCAATCCTGTGGAGTCACTCTTTATTCTAAACACCCAGCATTGTTCTCCTCTAAAAAGAAATTTAGATATATCAGTTATGTGCGCCGGAATCCATGGTTGTTCTAAAACTACCCAACGGAGGTCATCGGCAGAGTGATTCATATCAAGAAAGTGATTTGTCAACTTAGTTGACCTCTTCTTGCACCGAATGGTACTCTTGTGTTCCAGTATGCTTGTCCTGATTTTACGAGTCGTCATGCCCACGTAGCGAAGACCACATGGGCACCAAATCAGGTAGATCAATCTTTCACTGTTGCAATTTGTGTGTTTCAATAATGACCAAGGTCTATCCGTGCCAATATCAATTTCTGTTGTTTTCTCAGTTTGTGGACAAACAGCACAAGTACCGCAAGGAAAATGACCCTTAACAGGGGGTAAACCCCACAGGGCTTCTTGTCCATCAGTCTTTTTCTGTCTCGGACGGGTATGTACTATTTGGTCTTTGATATTAGCACTCCTCTTAAACGCAAACATGGGAACTGGCAATATTTCTTTTCCAATGTTCAATATTTTCCAATGGTTGATAATACTTTTTTTGATCTGGTTAGAATAACCACAAAACTTATTAACGAATGTCAACCTTGAATTCGCTTCTTTTGGTTGGTGGATTTCAATCAGAGCCTCTCTGTTATTATTAGCCGCTCTTTTCCTGGATTTTCGTATCGTGGTCACCGGATACTTCTTCTCTTTCAGATAGTTTGTAAGAGTGCTGGCATTCTCTTTATATTTCTCAATAGAGGAACAGTTTCTCCTAATCCTGAAAAATTGCCCGAAGGGCAAATTCTCACGGAGAGCTTTGGGATGATAACTTTGATATGAAAGCAATGAATTACACACCATTGGCTTTTTATATAGTTCAGTGCCTAAACCACCACCCTCAGGAAAGATCCGAACATCAAGGAAGGCTAAACTGTCCTTGGAGAATTCAAAAGTGAATCGTAGGAAGTTATTTCTCTCATTGAGCCATAAATAGAAAGAATTAATGGTTTCAGGAGGGCCTCTCCATATAACGAAAACATCATCGATGTAACGTTTCCAGACACGAATGTGTCTATTGAAGGGATTGTGTTCTTGTAAAACCACAGTCTGTTCGAATTGATGGACATAGAGGTTGGCCAGACTTGGGGCAAAAACGCTGCCCATAGAAGTGCCCGATGTTTGCAAATACAGATTATCCTCGAACTTGAAGAAATTTTCTTTCATGGCTATACGGGCACATGACATGATAAATTGTATAGGTGTAATGCTGTCAACAGGGTGAGATTCGAGCAAAAGCTGTATGGTGGTTAGAGTCTCATCCTGGGGTATGCACATATACTAAGACTCAACGTCAAATGAGACAAGATAGTCTTGGTCTGTATCAAACGATGTCTCAGCCAAAAGGCGTAACAAGTCCTTTGTATCTTGTCGGAAGGTAGGCATCTTAAGTACCAATGGCCGTAGAAAATAGTCAACAAAAGTTGACAAAGGCTCGAGTATAGATCCTATGCCCGAAATTATGGGCCTCCCTGGTGGTGGTCGCTTCTCCTTATGTATTTTGGGCAATACATAGAAATACGGAATAGTGGGAAAAGATGTCTCCAGATAGGATGCTTCATGATCTGTAATCCAGCCGTTTACTTTAGCCTCGTCTACCATCTTCTTAATCTCACCAGAGAGACGTTTGGTAGGGTCCATCTTAAGCGGTCTATACGATCTCCTGTCCTCAAGTTGACGTAGGCACTCTGCTCTGTATGCCGAGGTGTCCATAATAACTATGGCACCCCCCTTGTCGGCGGGTTTCACCACAATAGAATCATCCTGAGATAGTTGCTGCAATGCGGATCTCTCAGAATTGGAAAGATTCTGGTAATGTCGAGTGTTCTGTTCGAACAAACTGTTCACATCATCATGTAAAACCGCTTCCTCAAAAGTAACAACTTGTGCAGGAACCAAATGTACAGGAGGATTAAAAGTAGAACGGGGTCTCAGGCCCGTGTTCTTCGTTTCCTCTCCAGAATCACTCATGGGTTGGTGTTTAAAAAAGGCATTAAGGCGGATCTTGCGAAAAAAGCCAGCCAACTCTTGTCTAATTTGAAAGGCATCGCCTTTGTAAGTTGGCACAAAACCGAGACCCTTCTCTAGGATCGATGTTTCACTTTCTGTGAGTATTCGTGTACTCAGATTAACAATCAAGTCAGCTCGTGGCTGCTCCCCGGTTGTACTGGGGGCTTGGTCATGCTGCGTGTTGTCGTAGACGCCGGCGGTGTATTCGGTGGTGCCCAGGCATGTTGGTTGGACACCTATGGGTCCAGTCATGTTGGTTGGACACCTACGGGTCCTCCAATACCGAGCAATGGTGTTAGACTGACGCTATCACTATTTAAAGGCGGGCTTCCCCTCCGGTCGCTACCTCCGGTCGCAGCTTCTGTACCGCGACGGGGTACCGACGGAGAGGTGAGTGGGGATTGCAATATATCTATGCTGGTTCAAGTAGTGGGATGTGTTGTGGGTGTTTGAAAGTGGCTTTTCAACATACTTGCTTGCTTCGATACCCGCAGTTTTTTGCCACTATTTTAACTGAGACTGTTTGCTTCTGTTAATCGACACCGTCACATGTTGACGGTTGTCTATGAAAGCGATATGTATTCACTTTGCTGGCTCATTGGAGACTTTTTACGTATTTATGTTACTGACTTATTCAGGCCCCTTACGGCCATGTACTTATGGCTTCTATTTGAATAGGATGGCCGCATTAGTTTGACCTAAGATCTAAGATATAGCTGATATGTGGTAAAGCAGCGTTTTCACTGCTGGTTATTTTTGGCATGTATTGGAATTAGTGCCATCTGTACATACATGATTAACTCTTATGGTTAGTTATGAGCTTCTATCTTTGGAGCTAGCAGACAGATAAATAGCTATAGATATGTTTTTAAAGGTCTAGAATTTTCCTACACGTGTTGTCCTGTATGGTCTGTTGTTCTGCACACGCACAGTAAAACTGAGATCACTGTCCACATGTATAGATGAGAAGTGTGACACGTGATTCTGTTCTTTACAGAGCGGGCCCCTTTCCCTGAGCTGCTGCCAGGTAGAGGTGAGGCTACTTATCCTAATTATATGGGTAAGTGTATTTTCTCCAATACAATACAAGAGAAGTTGCTATTTAAGGTTTAAAGTTTCACCTTATAGCACTATATGCACAACATGAAAAATGAAGGATTGGTGTTTGACTTGTATTTTATTTAGTTTTTTCTCACCTTTACAGATATCCCCAGTAATACCTGACATCAACATATAGGATTACTGGTGTTGTATTATCTTTTTCACTATTTTTATCACTTTGCCTTAGCAGCCGCAATTTTTGATTCATCTTGGTCCTGAAGAAAGCCTGGATACATTATATTGATCATTGGAAGGCTGAAACATGTCGACCTATATTCATTGAGTAGTTTTAAATCAATACTACTCTTGGCATTGCTTTTTTAATCCTACCCGTGATAGCAAGTCAATAAAGATTTCTTTGTGCATTCATTAGTTAGTTTTATCTCACCACCGTACACATTCACTATCATGTTTTATTGCGCTGCACTCTCACCACATCCATCATTTACATATAGGATTTTAGCATCCTAGATAGTTCTTGACCATCTTAACAAAACATCCCTGAGCTCCTACCTCACAATGAGGGAGTTGTAGCCCTCAGTAGGACTAGGTTTCCTACTGGCAGGAGAAACCCATATGATGAAGCATGCCACCTATGGTGGGTGAGGGTTTTCGTCCTTAAAGGGATTTTCCCCCTTTTTTATAGGGGAGATTATGAGTGACTCCAGTCCTTCTACTATTTTTTGTACATTGTCTGATGTGAGTTTCTTGTGTGCTAACATAGACCCGAGGTTGTTTTGTGTTATTATTAATTAAGATTAGGGGATATTCTCCTCGCTGGTCTCTAAATTAATTCCCTTGAACCCTCCCCCATCCTGTTTGTGTTCTAGTATGTGGAAAGACCACCTGTCTGGTGATGAATGTGAACTCGTGTGGGCACAACAGGCGGGCACACGATCAATGCTGCATCAGGTGTAGACGTTAGCCCAACCTCTGGGGACATGCTGGATACTGCTGTGCATCTGCCAGGCCCTTGCCAAGGTACTCACATCCCCTGTCCACCAGGTGTACCCCCTACATTGTCCACCTGCACAGGCTACCCAGGGCACGGGATGGCAGTGGAGCTTGGTGGGTGGGAGGTCATGGCGCCCTTCTCCTGGTCACATCTCGCAGGCAACACATTCTCATTGTGCAGCATGGCACAAGTCCTAAATAAGTAGTGGGGGGACGCAGACGTCACGACAGGAAGTGACGTCACGAAAGGTGGCTTGCACCATCAGACTTATTGCCTCCCTTCCCCCACCCGTTACATGCGATTGCAACAGAGAAGCCAGCGCATGCACAAGCAGCTCCGAGCTTGCCCCAGAGAGGCCAAAGAGTGAATGTGTGGGTCCATTTGCTCCAGTTATCGGGCCCGCGGTAAAATTAGTGGTGGGACGCTGTCCACCCGCGTGGTACCCCGACTCGAGACCTGGTGTGCAGGCAAAGTGTCCTATTGGCTTTGCGATATGTGTGAGTTGCATGACACTCGTTGGCGGGGTTTGGCTCGGAGGCCCGTCACCCTGAGGCCCGTGTCTCACCACATGGGTCCCTTGTCAATGGCAGCGGTTGTAATGACTATGCGTGCCAGGGTGGGTCTACCTTTCATCTGGGATTGTGTCTGCGGCCTGGCCCGCTAGGGCAGCTACAGCCTCTGTGTGTTGCATGTGGTGTATCCGGACTCCGGAGGCTGTCATGCATTGTCACTGTTGTCCAGGTCTCGAGTCGGGGTACCACGCGGGTGGACGGCGTCCCACCACTTATTTTACCGCGAGACAGATAACTGGGGCAAATGGACCCACACATTCACTCTTTGGCCTCTCTGGGGCGAGATCGGAGCTGCTTGTGCACGTGCTGACTTCTCAGATGCAATCGCATATTGGGGTGAGCGAGGGGAGGCAATGAGTCTGACGGTGCAAGCCACCTTCCGTGATGTCACTTCCTGTCGTGACGTCAGCGTCCCCCCACTTCTTCTTTTTAGGACTCGTGCCCTGCTGTTGTCAGATGTGCCACTTCCCAGGGGGGTGGAGAAAGGAATGTCAGCCTGAGGTTGGCCCAGTTGAAGGCCCACCTTGACTGGGGGGGACAACCATTGGACAGTCTGGTGTAGCCCACCCACGCGTACATGTGGGCCCTCCATGAACTATGTCACCTGCGGCAAAGTGATGTCATGGGCAATGACGTTATTGAGGAGAGCTGTCTGCCCCACGCAGAGATGGCGCATCAGCTCAACAGACCCAGCACTGAGGGCAGCAGGGGTCACATGTGCAGGGGCAGCTGTGCCTGGTGTGAAGGACACTCTATCCTTCATCCCTGTGCCGACACGTGTTGCACCAGTGGAAGTAGATGGGAGGGCGGGCATTGGCCTCCGCGTGGCTGAAGAGGAGCCAGAGTCCACGTCCCCTGTGTTAGCAAACATGGATGCATCACCTCTGTCCTCAGATGACGCTGAAATTGGCATCTCGGCCTGTGATTCATCCAGCACACGTCTGGCACCTCCGAGGCGCTGGTCACATCTGTCTCACTCAGCAACTGTGCAGCTGCTACATCCGATGCCACACCACTGTTGACCGTCCCCTGTCCCTCAGCACCCACGGGAGATGCCACATGAGAGAGAGCGAGGTGGCCTCACTCATCTGGCATCCATTAAACAGACATGTGCAAGGGAAGCAGCACAGAACATACCCAAATCAACATGTTGCACGATACCTGTGCAATTGCATACAGCAACCACAATCAGCACGTAATGGCTGGCGTACAGTAAATGAAGCCGCTAATAAGTGGCACATGTGTTGTGCACATAGCACTACACCCGGCCTGTGTCACCCTGCGACCATAGCCACAAATCGCGGTGTGCACACCCACTGTCCTGATGGTGGCAAGGATGACCACTACGTAATTAGGCCAAAGACATACCTGCATGGAGCAGAATGTGAAACCACTCACACAGACTGCAACATGACAGGCCACAATGGCCATGAACCCATGCCATCCACCTGTCGTTCACACGAGCACAACTGCTGTTGCACAGTGTGCCGGATGTGTAAGTACCAGAGATATGAGGTGAGGCATCACACACATATGACCGAACGAAATCAGAGTAGGCACAGTGCCTCTAACATACATGTGAATTGCCACTCCAGCCTACTACAGGTTGTTCCTGAGGGCTACGACTCTGAGTGCATTGAGAATGCAGAGTGCTCAAATTACATCTTGAGCTTCAGGACTAGCATATGCATGTCAGATGCACACAGCACAGAGTACACTTACAACCCACTGCATCACACAACAAACATCACATTACCCAGATGATGGGTAGGCTGTGGACACATGCTGCCTCTCACAGCAAAAGACACCATCCCACAATACTGTACACTTGCTTGCTGCTGATGCCCCTACAGACATGCATCCGGCACAGGCTGTGTGACTGTCAAGATGCAGACCATTACTGGTGAAATGCAGTGCCGTGCTGACCTGACAATACGAGTGGGCATCCCCCGATTCGTTATCGCCACGTAGTAGCTCATCCGGCAGATGACGTCACACCCTTTGTGGAATTGGCTGCACTGTCGGTCACACATACACAGAGGCATCAACTTGGTTGCAATGGCTCATCACAAGCCCTTGGGCTGGAGGACTTCCAACTGCAGGGATGGTACACAAGAGGCTTGGAATATCACTCATACACTTCTCAACATCACCCACATCCACCAATCACAGTGGCATGCTGCTGACCCATCCCAAATACTCAGAGACGTGCAACAGAGCCAGGAAGTAATCTGACATGTCCTAACAGCATGTGTACACCACACGTGAATGCATGCTGGTGGGAGTGTGTACACAGTACCTGTCCATCCCATTCACATGCAGGTTGCCAGCACATTGAGCAATGTGTAGTCTGCCCACATCTACTGTCCATTGTCAGGTGTACCAACACATAGATCACAAGGCAACACATCTTTGTGGGTGGACTCACTGTGTCCAACACTGCGCAGCCCTCAACATACTCGCCCTGTGAATGGCTCACCCCGCAATGGAGGTCACATTCAGTGCCACTATCTCTCACACACATCCCTATCACAAGGCATGGTATATCCAATCGACAGGGCTGAGTTTGCGCATTTCAGGAGAGTCCTGAACAAAAGACACATGTAACCCACTGTACAGTCAGTGTTGTCTCCTTCTAGGATTGTGCGGTCAATGTGCAGCCCAGGTCTGCTGAGACTGAGAAGGCCAGCAGGGACCCAGCCAGCCATTCTCACAAGCAATAACTGCCCTGAGTCCTGCATTGCCAAGTGGCTGCGTCACTGGATGTCTGGCATGAAAATGCCATGTACCACCACTCGGGAGGGACATGCATGGGAAAGTGCCAGAGAGCCTACATACCCCTTCCACCTGTAGTAAGCATGGTGAGCAGTGCATGTTGGAACCCCACAGGCTCTGACTCATAGTGCTGCGGATCAACGACATCTGTGTCCCCCACATGCACTCCCACACACACTGTAGTTGTCTTTCACACACAACTTTTGCAAGAAATAGCCTTGGGCAGTGTGCGTGGAGCTCGGAATCCAGGATCTCCAGCTCCTCGCTGGTGAGTGGACCTGGACATATCTTCAGAGTCATCGACATGAAGGTGGACAGGTGGCAGCAGCAGCAGGTGTTGTTGAGGGATGCCAGGCTGCAGTCCCTGGAAGCTGTGGTAATGGCGGTCTCCCTCCCACACTCATATAGCCCCCTGGGGCTGTTTCAGTGGGTCCAAGCTGCTGCAATTGGTGTACCATGTCTGCCTACTTCAAATGCACCCAATGGCCTGCTCCGACCTGTCCCGGTACGCTTACCTCTATAGTCGAACATGCAGGGTGCAACCGCGAGGGCCATTAGAGTTGGCCTCAAGGGCCTGGCCTATGGCGGATACAGTCCGCTGGTGCCATGTGGACTCCACAGTTTAATGTGCGCCATGCATTTGCAGGTGTGGCCATGACTTGTGTGTGGGAGCATGTCCACACTAGACAGGGCCACTTCATGCTGTGTGCATAGGCATTGACGGACAGTGCTCAGCCTCCACATGTCTGTTGGCACATCATCATGTACACATTAGCATGGGAGCATGGGATGTGCATATGCACACACATGCCATATTTCTCAATGTACATCTCCCACTTGGCACATGCAACGTTACGTGTCACTTGTGATGTGTATTTGCATTCACACAGCTGTGTTGTCATGGAGTTGTCAATGTGTGCACCTGTCAATGTGTGTTGGAGGTGTGATACGTACAGTGCTGTACATTGGGTGAACTAGGGACATGATTGACTGTCTCATATCCCATTGTGCAACAGGAGCCATTTGTTTGGGCCGCTCAGCCTGTGTACATTGTGTTGTTGGTGTGTGCCATACTCACCCAGCCTCGGAAGCTGTGTCAGGCACAGCAGCTAGGTATATTGCTGTGGTGTTGCCGCTTCCCACATATGCAGTCTGAAATCATTATCATGCCTTACAAGCTATTATGGCCTAAATCCACATGTGCATGCTCATAGCAATGGTTTGTGTCAGTGGTCATTGCTATTGGTAAGGGGAGCTGTGTAAGAGTATTGTAGCTGTGCTGTCCCTACTTGTCAGCTGTTCTGTGATTCTATTGCTTTGTCAGTAATTTTAGTTTTGTGTATGTGAATATGCCATGTGTTGTGTTGCATTGACATGTGTCCACTTCCATCTGTCCTAGGAGGAGACCAAACATACATCGCCCCTACCAATTGCTGGCAGACATGGAGGATGTGAAGGTAATCCGGAAATTCCGTCTGGACCGACCCACCCTGCATCACCTATGTGCCTTGTTGGAACCCCACCTTCGTCCTCGCAGGGTGTATCCAACTGCATTCACCCCCACGGCTAAGGTGATGGCTGCACTGCATTTTTCGCCACCGGATCATTCCAACACACAGTGGGCAGTGGAGGTGGGATGTCCCAGCCCATGTTCAGCATGGTGCTACGGGATGTCCTGTCAGCTATGATGCTGTACAGGAACCGTTACATTCGATTCCCCAGGGCTCGTGATTTGGCGGCAGTGAAGGGTGCTTTCTATGCCCTTGGACGGATCCCCCACGTTGTTGGTGCAATTGATTGCGCCCATGTTGGCCTTGTTGCACCACAGGCCATAGAGCACATTTATCGGAATCGCAAGCATTTCCACTCCCTGAATGTGCAAGTGGTGTGCCTGGCGGACATGGTCATCACACACGTGTGTGCGAAGTTTCCAGGATCCGCACATGACTCGCACATCATGCGCAACAGCATCCTTCCACGTCTGATGACCAATCTGCAACCGGACCGTGCATGGATTGTTGGTGAGTATGCATACTCGTGTAGCGTGCTGGGTGTGACATGCTGTCTTGTATCCTGTTGGAATTGCAACGATTCTCTGTGTTTCTCACACCCAGGTGACTCAGCATATCCTAACGGGCCTTGGCTGCTGAGCCCATTACGTCATCCTCGGACACCAGCTGATGTCAGATACAATGAGGCACATGGGAGGGCCAGACGTGTGGTGGAGCGGACTTTTGGACTCCTGAAGTCCAGATTCAGATGCCTGGACCGCACCGGGGGTGCACTGGCGTACTCACCACAGAAGGTGTGCCAGATAGTTGTGGCATGCTGCATGCTGCACAATCTGGCGATTCGCAGGCACATCCCCCTGATAGTGGATGACGGTGATCAGCAAGGGCCCCTGCCTGCAGACCAGGATGGGTCCAGTGACGAGGACAGTGGAGGGGAGGAAGCTGTGAATGTGCGTCAGCAGCTCATCGCCCGCTACTTCACTTGACGGTGAGTGTCCATGTACGACGGCTGATGTTGGTGTAGTTGTGTTTATGTGTGCATTGTGACGGCGGCCTATAGTTCACTGAGTGCTGTGTGGCAATGGTCCATGTCCAGGGTAGTATGCCACTGACAGTGGCTGTAGCATTGTGCCCTGTTGCTCTGTGAGATGTGTGTACATTGCTTAAACTTGTTGACAAGTACTGTGTGATGAGGGTGTGACACACACATTCAATGGACTCTTGTTCTGTTTTTCACCCCTAGGTCCCTACAGCCTCTCCTGGCCTATTGACATACCACACTCCAGATGCATGTCTGATCATGGTGACGGTTGCACATCCTTGATTAAACACAGAGCAGATACAACAGAATGTGATCCAGGTGTATTTATTTTAAGCGGTGACATGTGATTGTGGGCAAGGTGATCACAAAAGTGGTGCATGCTGAAACAATGAGTTGACGGTCATGACTGCGTGATGGTCAAGGTGTACCCATGTTGTTCTATGTCCACAGTCCAACAGACACATGCCATTCACATGGCAGTGTGGGGTAGGATCGTAGTCCAAGTGAATGCAGTAGGTGGCCACCGTGGCTGGCTGACTCACTGGCGTTTGGAGCATGCGAAGTCCTCTCTGGACACCTGTTTCCTCTTCGGACGGCCCCTTCCACGTTTCGGAGGGGGGGGTTGTGTTGGTGGGCTGCTGGTGGTGGCTGAGGACTGCCCACTCGCTGTGGACGCAGGGGAACTGGATGTTGCACGACCCTGCGCCACAGCACGTGTTGGCGGAGGTGGTGTGGCTGGCCTTGATTGGGCCCTCACCACCACCACTAGCTGGCCCATGAGGTCGACAAGTTGGTCCATACGGGTCACGAATTGGCCCATATGGGCGTCCATGGACCTCAACACCCCAAGGAATTCCTGCGTGTCGGCAGATGACCTGCCCATTGTCCTTGGGCCTCTTCATAGGCCCCAAGGACTCTGGCGATTTGCGGCAGGGCTTGGCTCCCAGGCTCTGATGGCGTTGGCCTGACCCTGCTCCTCCCACCAGAACTGCTGTCACCGACCTGCCCACTCGCCACATTGGTCACCCCGGGCCTCGGTCTGGCTCCCAGGGTCGAGCCCGACGGGTGTACCACCCCTTGCGCAGGTTGAGTGGTCAGGGAGGGCCTGGTGGTGGTGGTTGCGGCAGTGGTGGTGGCCGCACTGACCATGACAGCAGAGGTCTGGGACTGGTCAGCAGCCCTGGGTGATGGGTTGGTGGGTAGTGGGGGGCCTGGGGAGCGGTTGAGCCCTGCCACACCAGATGTGCCTGGTCGGGAGTCCTCGTCCGAAGAGGTGTCCAGGTCTTCCACATCCGTGAGTCCGGGTCGGGGGCTTGTGGACTGGCTGTGCTGGCTGCTGTCTCGCTCTCCAGCATCGAGCTGTTCGGCACCTGTGGGGCGGATAAGATAGGTTATTGTGTTGCACCTTGCAAAGTTTCTATTAGTTGTCTGACATTCACAGTTTGTGCACTGTTGTGCACAGATTTCCCAGATGTGTGTGTGTGGATATACAATGTGTGTATGCGTGGCAAGGCAATGGAATTGTGTGATGTGATCATATGGCATGGGACGGATTTGGAATGCCAATGGGTGTGTGTTGCTGTACACCTACATTTTGTGGCTTGGGTGTATACGGGGTACAGCCCCATCAACGCTTTTGTGATGAAATAGTGTTTTGGGGGTCAAATGGAACGCTTAGATACGCTGAATGAAAATGGGGTCCAGCCCCATCAACGCTTTAGTGATGAAATATGGTTTGGTGGCACGTAATGTGACATTTGGGTGCAGAAGGGGAAATGTGGCTTGGCCACACGACACTACAGGGACAAAGGTGTTTGTATGTCTGACACAGCCAGCATATCTGTTCAGTGTTGTCATTTAGGGACATTACGCTGCAAGCATTGTAGTGAGTGAGTGCTGGTTGTGTGCCACACGACGTATTGCAGATGGGACAATTACTTGGTGTGCGTGCTACCCTCAGCCAAGTGCAGCAATGCAGTTCTCTTGGGGTGTTGACTATATTGGGTATGTTGTACATCACAGTGTGACGTGCGCTTCAGACACTGCAGACACATTTGTGGTCATCTGCAGGATTCTTTGCTGCACTGCTGTATATGGGTCAGCTGTTTTGATGATATACCTTTCATGACACTGGGGCTGAGAGATGAGATGGGTGACATTTTGAATGTGCATTGTGTAGCTGTGGGGTTCATGGGTCCAGTGGTGTATGTGACATTACTGGGGTTCCACTCTGTTACATTGAGACAAGATAGACTTACATGAGTGATATTGTACAATGTCAACGGAAAAAGCAGACACAACTACATGGACTAGACTTTGGTGGTGTTGCTGATGTGTGTGATGAGTGGCACAGTGCACGCCATGTGGGTCAGTACTCCAGTGAGACTTGTGCATGCAGACGTGACTCCTTACATGTTAGTGTATTTGAGATGGCTCATGTGGGCTATGACTCTGTAATTCATGTCTGTGTGCACATTAGTCACATGATTATGACAGGGAGCAGTGCTACCTGTTCCTCTGCTACGTGACATGTCCCAAATGTTAGTCGTAGTACAGTCCTCATGCCTACAGACACCGCGCCCTGTACAGTAGTCTTCCTACTTGTTGGTTTGGAGGGCGCAATGCAATGGATACCACATGGTTATGAGAGGGAGGGATGCTCCATCTTGCTGGTCTGTGGGAGTGGGGGCGGTGTTGTGAGTTGTGGTGATGGCTTACCACCCACAGACACCCCTCCATGTAGGGAAAGATATCTACCTGTCGGGTGAAGGTGTGCACTGCAATGGATGACACATGGGTGTGGGGAGTGCTCCATCTTGCTGCGCTGTAGGACTAGGGGCCTGGTGGGTGTTTTACTTCAGCAGTCCCCCCCTCCGACCCACGGACTTTGTGTTAAGGCTACTTACCTGTTACTTGTTGGTTAGTGCAGCTATGGCTGACACATGAGTGTGGGTGTGGGCAGTGCTCCTTCTGGCATATCTGGAGTACAAGGGGACCTGGTGGGAGTTGCGGTGCTGGCTGACTGTACACATGCCCCCATGGTTTTGTTAGTTGGTAGCTTTGGGCTGGGTGTGTGGGAGTGTCTGTTGCATGTGTGAGTGATGTCTTGTGGATTGTGTACTTGACATGGGGGTGTTTAGCCCTCGGAGCTGTGGCATTCTGGTAGTGCATGACAGTACATAGCGATGTGCTGGTATACATTTGTTTGTACTTACCAGCCTCCACTCCCCCTGGTATTCCGGTGAGACTCTCCGGATGTAGGATGCCTTGCACCTTCTCCTCCCACGCCTTGAAGGTCTTGAATAGCGCGGGATTTCCGCCACCAGTCCTGTCAGCCAGCTGACGATTCTTGGCCTCCTTCTTCCTGACCACGCTTTTCAGGTCGTGCCACCTCTTTGTGATTTCAGCCCGGTTGCGTGGCACGTTCCCAACTGCATTCACCTGGTCTACGATCCTGCTCCACATTCTGTTTCTGGTGGCTACTGGTGTCTGTTGGACCTGGTTCCCATAGATTTGTGGGTGCACCTTGATGATCTCGTCGACCATGACCGTCAGCTCAGTGGCAGTGTACTTAGGCATTCTTTGTGTTGCCATGGTGTGTGGTTTGGTATTTGTGGTGCTGGTGCGGTGGGTGTGTGGTGTGTGATGTGCAGGGGTTAGTGGTGCCGGTGTTTGGTGGTGGTGGTGGTGATGGGTGTGATGGGTGCGTGCGTGTGGTGTGCTGCTTTCCTTTGTGGCTCTCTGTGTTCTCTGCTGTCGTCTTCGCTTTGTAGTGGTGCAAGGGATTTTGGTCTGTGAAGGGGCTGCTTTTGTACTTACCTATGTGGGTATGTCATGATGGGCTGTCGTTTTCAGGTGTGTTGTGGCTGGTGTTCTGGGATTTGTAGTTTTTTTGTTTTGCCAGGGGGGATGTGTCTTTGGGATGTGTTCTGTGTTTGTGTATTTGGGCGTGGGTTGCTGTGTGGACTTGTTGGCCATGGTGTGCGTGTTTCTTTGGCTATGCAGATGATTTCCGTGCACGGACGTGGCCGCCAGGGCTTCCGCCGTGTCAGTTTTCATCACTGTTGTAAACGGTGGCGGGTGGGGAATATGTGGATTTACCACGCTCATGTCGGGGAGATCATAATTTCACGGCCGGTGTCTCGGTCGTCAGAGCGGGCGGTTTTTGGTTGTCGTGCGGGTTTGCGTCCGTGGCGGACGGATAATCTTCTACTCGGACATGGACGGGCGGTATTTTGTGTAGCTTCGCGACATCATGATTGCTCGGTCTGTATTCACACGGTGTAGGCGGGCGGTTTTTTACGGCTCTGGTAGATGGCGGATTTTTTACCGCCGGTTATCGTAATGGACACCCTTGTTTGGTAATATTTTTGTAGCGACGGGTTTTAAAGAAATTAAGTAATTGCATCGTCAGGATTTTCGGGATAGGTCATAGGAACATGGAAAAAGACTTCGTGGTATGGAAAAAAAAAGTTTTGGCCATGTTTAAACCATTGCTATATGGATTTTGGGACTTTGGTCGAGAGAGGATTGCAACGATGGATTTTTGGGTGGTGATTTTTTATATAACTTTACTTCTTTTTCATGGTTTTTTAATAAATGGATTTCGAACGAGATTGGATTGCATCGATGGAATTTTGTTGCGTTTTTTGCCAAACAAGATTTTTGGGGGGGGGATTCTTTTTTTGGGTGCGGTTTTTGTAGGTGTGCACAGTATATTTTACAGTTTATTTTCTTACTGTAAAAATATTTCTTTGCCAAACTGTGCCCTTTTTTGTTACTTTAACTCGGGACATGGATTAAAGCACAGAGTATGGACTAATTGCAATGGTTTGAATGACTGCTGAAGACTCTTGGCGAAAAGCTTGATTGTACGTAAGTCCAAGAGTTGAAAAAAGAAAACAACTGAAGGTAAGAAACCCGACTTATTTTTATAATTACATTTGTTTTAGAAAAATGGCAATTGAATTAGGGGGAATTTGCAAGTAAGGAGTTATAGGAGATAGGGTAGATTAGAAATGGAGGATGTGTGCAATATTATCTAGGTAGTCTGAAGCCACCATCAACGAAAATTGTTGAATTGCACCCAATAGTCGCTCAGACATTTTCTTTGGTCTTTTAGAAAAATTGTGGGTTCAGACAACCAGTTAATGATTGCGAAATTCTAATTTCTTGAAAACCTTGCTCCTTCCTCAAAATTTCCAAAAATGATAGAAGTTAGGATGTGGTTTACCAATAGATTTGTTGAAGGAATTGTGCCATCCCTCTATGGCATTATTTGTTTTTGCTCCTCCCTCTAAGCAGGTCGAGTAGCAGTTCCACCACTTCACATGGAAACGTGACTTCCTCCTGCGACCTGACCTGCTTAGATGGCCAATCCATGTGTCTTCAAAGTAATCTAGAAGGGGTGCCAATTTGGCTTCCTTTGCAGTAAAGTATTCAGATTCAGTAATAGATGTGTAGTATTCATCTACACTGTCAGGGGGAACAGAACAAAACAAAGGGGCCTATGACGATGGCGGTCGGAAAACCTCCCCGACCGCCATGGTAACGGGAAAAGACCGCCCGCAAGGCCCGTGACATAACCGCCGGTCGCATTAGGATGTTCCTTGCTCGAAATCCGACCGCGGCGGTCAGCTCGCAGGCCTTAGCATTGCGGCGGTTGCTGCTGCCCGCAGCACTGCAGCGATGTCCTAATGAGCATTTCCCTGCACTGTGTGCACCTGGTACAGGGACATGTAGGGGGGGACCATGAGTACCCCCCCAGTGCACCCACACCCCCCACAAAACATTGGGGGCCCGCAACGGGCCCCCGGAAGACAATTGCCGCATGCCTTTCCATGGCGGTCTGACCGCTGAGGAAAGGCTGGCTACCGCCGGCATCATAATTGTGCCTGCGGAGCCTGCCCTGCACCGCCACCATTATCCTGGTCCTTCTCCGTCCGCAGGGCAGGAGTGCGGATGGCAACCGGCGGAAAAGCGGCGGTCGGAATTTCCCACCGCTGCGGTCATCACCGGCATCTTAATCTGACCAGCGGTTTTCTGGCTTGCGATCGTGGCGGATGTCCGCTGCAGGTCCAGCGGTTGCCACTGCTGGCCGGGCGGCGGTCATCGTAATAGGCCCCAAAGTGCAGTTAGTTTTTTAATTCAAATTGCAGTTTGCTGTCTGATATATAATCCTCAACTAAGGATTTTTTTTGACTTTTCGCCAATATGCCTGTGAAAAGTGAAAAAAACATCCTTGAATTTGGGTATCCGTGTACATTTTGGAAATTGTGTTAATCATAGGTAATTCAAAGTCAATTAACACTTTTCTAGGACTTTTGTTCATGGTTTTAGCTTTTATCACTGACAAAAGTTCAGTATATGTTGAGGATTGTTTATCAGGGAGTAAACTGTACACTAAGGGCACTACTGTTTGATTAATGTAGGCATGAATAGTTTATATTTGGGTGAATGGATGGGGTGTGGATTTAAACGTCCCATCCATCATCCAAATATCACTACTCTCCAATTTAACAAGATTATGGGGTGTGCTAAAGATTAGTATTTTTTAAGAGGGCTTTTATTGTCATGTAAAAGAAAGGGTTCATTAGTAATGGTTACAGAAAGTTCAGGTGGAATGTTAATGTCAGAAAAGGTTTTGGGTGTAACACGTAGGGGGTTACTTGCCTGTTTTTTACGCTGAATAATTCTGCGTAGGTTGGGGATTGTGGGCATACAACTTGCTACATGTGATGGAATGTGTTGTGAAACCTCCCTCAAAACTGAGCCACAGGGTTCATTGGAGGTGGATGCTAGTTTTTTAATTTCATTGATATTTTCACAAACTTCTATCTCCATTGCAGAGTGGTTATGCTCTGTGATCCTTTCAACAGAGTCACCAAGAGTAACCGCTCTCCCTGTGCAAAGGGATGAGTAATATTGCACACACCTCCAATGACATCTGGGCTCAGTTAATCTCTCCTTACAATAAACGTACCCACTGTGACTTAATAGTCAGTTTCCTCTGTTGGACTTGATGTAATTGGCTTGTTTACTGGATGCCATTACCTGAAAAAAATTGAAAAAGAGAAAAATATGGTTTAATTGTTTTGAAGTGTTCTTGTTTTCCTATAAAAAAATGACATGTTAGTGAAAAGTTAATGCACAATATTTTGCAGCACCAATATTTGCAGTTTGAACCTTGATTGTAATCTCTTTGCTTGTTGAAGTTGTTTTTGAATTGTTTGCTTTTTTTTTTTTACCGACAAATGAATGAAGGTTAAGTTTGAATACACTAGAGTTATTTGCAAAGCTTACCTTTTTGAGGGTTTTCTTTTGTTAATTCAGAAAGGTATGTTGTCCTTGGTGGTTGGATTTTATTTCCTAGGCTGGTGTTCAATTTGGGCCTTTTCCTTGTTTTATTGGTTCTGAAAAAAGTGATTAATAATTAATAATTATTTTATGGATTTTTAAAGATTTACTATTGCCCTGTAATTTAAACGATTAGTGGTTTTCTATGCTTGTGCACTTTTAAGCTGCAATTTATCCCAAAAATGTTTTGGATATATTTTTATTTAGTTTGACTTCAACTTCAAACTTTATTTAAAAATAAATATGGCTAAAACTTTACCTTGTAACGATGGTTTACTTCTGAGGGGCTGTCCTTTATTTAATTTGCCGCTTTAGGGTGTTACCTGTAATATCCTGCAAAAAAATAGGTTTTCCTTTTTACATATGATTAAAAGACATTTTTGTTTTGTAAGTGATTTTCATGGTTGTGATGCAAAGTTACATATACACCACATAAAAATGCGTGTTCACCCCCATCCAACACTTTCCCTGAGGCCAGCACAGGTCGGAGTAGGAATAGTAAAGAAGCCCCCCTCCACTATCCAGCTCTTTACCTGAGGCCAGCACAGGTCGAAGTTGGAATAGTAAATTTGCCCCCCACCACCATCCTGCTCTTTCTCTGAGGCAAACACCTGTGTGAGTTGGAATAGTTAATTTGCCCCACCACCATCCAGCTCTTTCCCTGAGGCAGACACTGGTCGGAGTAAGAATAGTAAATTTGCCCCCATCCAACACATTTCCTGAGGCCAGCACAGGTCGGAGTTGGAATAGTAAATTTTCCCCCCACCACCATCCAGCTCTTTCCCTGAGGCAAACACCAGTCGGAGTTGGAATAGTACATTTTCCCCCCACCACCATCCAGCTCTTTCCATGAGGCAAGCACAGGTTGGAATAGGAATAGTAAATTTTCCCCCACCCCATCCAACACTTTTTCGGAGGCAAGCACAGGTCGGAGCAGGAATAGTAAGTTTGCCCCCACCACCATCCAACACTTTCCTGGAGGCAAGCACAGGTTGGAGTAGGAATAGTAAATTTGCCCCCCAACACTATCCAGCTCTTTCTGTGAGACAAGCACACAGGTTATCTCTTTAACAATTTATTCCCAGCTGTTTTTTAACATAATATTTTTAATTTAAATTGAATATATACATTATTTTAAAAAAAGCCTACTTTAATTTATTTCTCTTAATAATAATAATTTTTTGTTACTTACTGAGTAACGGTTTTATTTGCTGGGTAGTATCTCTTTTTAATTTCTTGCTGGTTTTGAAATTCAGCAAATGCTGTAAAACATTTTTAATAAATACTTGTTAGTATTTCTGAATTATGTGTTAATATTGTGTTCCTTAAATATTTAAATTGTACACCAGGGGGCACATTACGATGGCGGGCGGACAAAGTCCGCCCGCCATTGTAACGGTGAATGGGACCGTCCGCCAGAGGAGCGACGGTCCCGCTGTAGGCATTAGGATGCCACCGCCACGGTGGCATCCCGCATATATTGAATTGCGGCAGGCGGTGCTGTAAGCAGCACCCGCCACAATGCAATATATGCATGTTGTGCATTTGCGTGCACAACATGACAGGCACCGCGCGGTGCCTGCCACCTTGTGCACGCAAATGCAGGGTGCACCCCCCACCCCCCCAACATCTTGGGGGGCCCGCAACGGGCCCCCAACAGCAAAGACCGTTTGCCTTTCCATGGCGGCGTTGCCGCCATGGAAACGCTGCTCTCCGCCACCATCCTAATATGGATGGTGGTGTCTTGCAGACACCGCCACCATATTAGTGCCCTTTTCCGCCCAGTCCCCTGTCAGACCGGCGGAAAACTGGCGGACGGTCTTTCCATCCGCCGGGCTCCCCCCCGCCATCGTAATATGGCGGGGGAATTGGCATGCGGGCGGTGGAATATGGCGATCCGCCCGCTATTGTAATGACCCCCTTACTTCTGTCTGTAGTTGGCACTGTTTGGCTTATCAAATGCTCTATTATTTTCTGGCTCGAAAAATGCCAAAAAGTTTGGCTTGCTTTTTTTCTGACATTTTGCTTTGGTTTGTGAGTTTTACTTTTTTTGAGCACTTCAAACTTTATTTAAAAATAAATATGGCTACAACTTTACCTTGTAACGATGGTTTACTTCTGAGGGGCTGTCCTTTATTTAATTTGTAGCTTTAGGGTGTTACCTGTAATATCCTGCAAAAAAATAGGTTTTCCTTTTTAAATGTGATTAAAAGACATTTATGTTTTGTAAGTGATTTTCATGGTTGTGATGCAAAGTTACATATACACCACATAAAAATGTGTGGGCACTTCTAACCTGCAAATGATTAAAAAAAATGAGAATATGTTTACCTTGCTTTCTTGTTTGTTTTCTTTGAAAATTGTGGCGTGTTGTTTTTTTGGGCTGGCGGGTGTGTCCTCCTTTGTCGGTGTTGTTTATCCTTTATTCTGTGGAGAAGATTTACTGTTAAAATTTTTTATTATTGTTTGCATTTCACAAATTTGACATAATTATGCTAATATAACTGTTTTAGTAATTACCAGCTTTAATTTGCGTACTACAACTTTGCCACCACCCCCATCCAACACTTTCCCTGAGGCAAGCACAGGTCGGAGTAGGAATAGTAAAGTAGCCCCCCTCCACTATCCAGCTCTTTCCCTGAGGCCAGCACAGGTTGGAGTAGGAATAGTAAATTTTCCCCCCACCACCATCCAGCTCTTTCCCTGAGGCAAACACCTGTCGGAGTTGGAATAGTAAATTTGCCCCCACCACCATCCAAGACATTTCCTGAGGCCAGCACAGGTCGGATTTGAAATAGTAAATTTGCCCCCCACCACCATCCTGCTCTTTCTCTGAGGCAAACAGCTGTCGGAGTTGGAATAGTAAATTTGCCCCACCACCATCCAGCTCTTTCCCTGAGGCAAACACTGGCCGGAGTAAGAATAGTAAATTTGCCCCACCCCCATCCAACACATTCCCTGAGGCAAACACCAGTCGGAGTTGGAATAGTAAATTTGCCCCCCACCACCATCCAGCTCTTTCCATGAGGCAAACACAGGTTGGAGTAGGAATAGTAAATTTTCCCCCACCCCCATCCTACACTTTCTCGGAGGCAAGCACAGGTCGGAGTAGGAATAGTAAGTTTGCCCCCACCACCATCCAACACTTTCCCGGAGGCAAGCACAGGTCGGAGTAGGAATAGTAAACTTGCCCCCCACCACTATCCAGCTCTTTCTGTGAGGCAAGCACACAGGTTATCTCTTTAACAATTTATTCCCAGCTGTTTTTTAACATAATATTTTTAATTTAAATTGAATATATATTATTTTTTAAAAAGCCTACTTTAATTTATTTCTCTTAAAAATAATAATTTTTTGTTACTTACTGAGTAAGGGTTTTTTGCTGGGTAGTATCTCTTTTTAATTTCTTGCTGGTTTTGAAATTTAGCAAATACTGTAAAACATTTTTAATAAATACTTGTTGGTATTTCTGAATTATGTGTTAATCTTGTGTTCCTTAAATATTTAAATTGTACACTTACTTCTGTCTGTAGTTGGCACTGTTTGGCTTATCAAATGCTCTATTCTTTTCTGGCTCGAAAAATGAATGTGGTCACCGTGGAAGTCAGTTTACCACTGTGCTTAAAATGGTGGACGGCTGCTTTTATACGTTTTTTTTATGGTAAACTATCATTTAAAAGAAAATATGTTTTGAAAACAGTTTTTCAGCATGATTCAGAAGCTGACAAAAAGTATAATTAATTTGCTATGTTTAAAAATGTCCGTTAAAACATTTATTCTTGAAATGTCAACCATTTTTTCAAGTTGCGGTTTAAGGGGCATTCATAAAAATAGTTGATGGACTTTCGTTTTTTCGTTGTTCAAAATGGTGACTTTAAAATCTTGTTTTCTCTCTGTTGGTACTCTGTACAAATTAATTATCCTGTTTTTTTAACTTTTGTTTACATTTTGATATTAATAAACGTGTATTAAATAGGATCGAGATATTCTAAAGCACACGAGTATTACTATTAATACCCACGTATTTATTTTAATACCCGAGTATTAATACACTCCCCCACCCAAAACCCCTATTTCCCTTGCATCCCGTTCCAGGGATTAGTTATACTAAAAAAAAAAAAGGGAAATATTTAAAAAATATATATATATATGCGTAGTAATAGTATGCGTATTATTAGTATGCATTGTAATGGATTGCGTTGTAATGGTAATTTTATTTTGTTCCTATGATCATGCGATGTAATGGTATGCGTTGTAAAATCATGCAATGTAATGGTAGTTGGGATGTAAAAACTGTGTAGTGAAAGCATTCGTTGTAATGGTTTGCGTTCTATCATCATATATTCCAAATAAGTGGCTACCACAGAAATGTCTTCCAAGCAGCCCACAAAAGCTGAGTGTATTTGTTTCCTTCAACTTGCATATGCATTTTGTTTTAGCTGAGGGGACTAACCATCGCTGTTGATATTTTGGTAGTCTCTGACAGCCTGAAAGTTTTTGTAGGAGCCCCACTTCCATGAATGAAAAACATTTTTCTGCTTGCCTTCTCGATCTTATCCAACATTCTTTAGGAAGATCTACCTAAGACTTGTCAGCACCATGGCAAATATAATTGAATGTTAAATTTGTACATTGTGAGCAGTTTGGGTCTGGGGCGCGTCAGTAATTATTTGTTTAACATTTTAAGTACTTACCATTCTTAATTAAAGTTAGTTTAAATATCACACTTATTTTACTAATTCATGTCTGTCCTTAACTACTGCAAAATTATGCATCTAAATTGCATATGCATCTGTCAGTCTGGAAGTTTTCTGAATTTTTCCAGTCTGCCGGGCGCGCTGCTAGCAGTTTTGTAAAATGTGCGTTTATTTGTAATGTTGTAGTCTTGCTTGGTTAAAAGTGAATTGAAGCTTATTGCAGCACCTTCAAAAATCAAATTCATTATGAGCATCCAATACATTACAGAATTAAAGAATCAAGCTAAATGTAATGTATTCCTTGCTATTATGAAGAAAGCAGCTGCATCTGTTTGTGTAGAAAAGGAAACGTAGTGCATCTAAAAAGTCTTGGAAATAAACTTGTTATGTTCTTTAGATTACAGGTAGAGCTTGTCTCTGATCACTTACAGTTAATTTACATCATGCTGAGTCATGCCGTTCCTCAAATGTCCTGTCACTAAAAGGACGATCCCACATTTGAAAACGCTATCACACTTGGGGCCAGTTGTACGACCGGGGCATTTAGCGGCTCGCAAATTGTGCTTAATTGCGAGTCGCAATTTGCGATTCGCTAAATGCCATGTACAACAGTGTCAGAGACACTGTTTGCGATTCCCAATGGGGTCTCAAATTTCATGCCTCATCAATATTCATGAGGCACTCCCAATGTGCGACCCCATTAGGAATGGCTGGCCCTCCCAGGTATGGTGGCCTGCTGGGCTCAGCAGACCTCCATGTCTGGGACTGCTTTTCAAAGAAGCAGGTTTTTTTTTTTAAATGCAGCCCGTTTTCCTTAAAGGAAAACGGGATGCATTTAAAAAAAAAAAAATTGAAACGTTTTTGTTTCATTTTTTAAGGGCAGGTAGTGGTCCCTGGGACCACTGCCTGCCCCTAAAAATTATTTCCCCCTGCATTTGCAAAGGGGAAGGGGTCCTCTGGGGACCCCTTCCCATTTGCGAGTGCATTACCACCCTCTTGAAGAGGGTAGTAAATTGTGAGTGTTTTACGATCGCAATTGCGGTCGCAAAACATTCTTACATAGGGGAGCGAGTCACAATTAGAAAGGGACGCCCTTGGAACGCCCCTTCCTAATTGCGAGTCACAAATCCTATTTAGCGAGTCGTAAATAAATTGTGACTTGCTAAATAGGGTTTGTACGTGGCCCTATTAGTTTTTGCATGCGCAAACGGGTCGCTAACCCGTTTGCGCATGCAAAAATGGGTCGTACATCTGGCCCTTGATCTTTAAACTTTCTGGCCTGAGCTTAATATGAAGACATTTATACCTGAAATTTTACTCAGTGGTCCTATTTGTGATACCGAAGCAGAAACACATTGTCAAAGAGATTTATCACTCTTAAATGTTTGAGGGGAGAAACTTAGAAAGGAAGAATAGTTCAGTAAAGAATACTAGTAATCAGACAACCCTAAATCCATCCCTGACCATCACAAATGCATACTAATCCTAGCCCAAACTCACATCTCCAAAGAGTGCAAAATTCTCATTTTTGATGCATAAATCAGTGTATTGCAGGAAAGTTCTTACCTGCAGTATAACATTAAGACTTATTTTCACCCATGTTTGAGTAAATAATGTCTGCTGCATCTATCCTGAACAGTCTTATCCGGGTTGGATGACACTGAGTTAGCGCCCTAATTTTATATAATGCAGGTTCTTTCTGAAAGTAAAACTTTTTGGGGGCTAATTCACAAAGGCATTCATGAGTATTTGAAGTAATGTGCCTGAAGTAACAGTTTAAATACTCATAAATGCCTTTGTGAATTGGCCCCACCATTCGTAAGATAGACAAGAATGAAAAATGATTTTCCTATATGGCCTGAGAAAGTACCCTTTTTTGTGTGATCACTTCCATCTTTTGCTAATTGTTTTGCTGTTTTTTAGATTCTGCACACTGGGGCACTGCTGTCCAGAGTGTGCTCTCTGACCTCTAACATATAGAAATTGGCTAATCCCTGTTTGGCTTATTTAATTTTCTGTACGACCCTAGTATATGGTGTGGAAATACACTCAAGACATGAAAAGTTAAATATCATCTGTGGACTGCAGCACTTATTGTGCCAGTCACTAGTGTGACAAAGGAAAACATGGCTCCACGCCTACCATTGTAGCCTGGCTGCTGCATCATAAAACCAGCAGAGCGGCTTGTTAAAAACAACCCTTTAAGCATTTATCATCCTCTTCTCAGTCTGTCTACATCACACTCACTTTCCCTTGACCCCTCCATTATCTCTTTTCTCCAGTTCCAAATTTTAGCAAACACAACTACTGGTTAACAAAAGTGTGCATACCTTTGAAAAATGATTGGCAAACTCTATCTTTGTCAAGGTCAATTTACCTGCATCCTTGGAAATGCTGTGTGAGCAACGTAGAACCCACCTGTCCTTCATCCAGGGCGACCATGGGACACCTGTCAATTAAGTGGACCACGCTGACAGCAGAACAGTGAGAAGGGGGATTGGGATGTTAGTAATGATCCTTTTACTTCTCCTACTAGGATCCACTTTTCTAGTTTGCTCAAAAGCTGTGTCTTCTGGCCTTAAGGCAAGAAATTATGATAACTATTTAGTCTGTGCAGCTTATGTTCTTGATTATGGGATTCCTGATAACTAAAAAGTCAACTGCTTAAGACAATGCTCCTCACTCAAAATCTGTCGCATGCAATAAATATATTATTTTCTGGAGAAAATACTTCTTCCTCTTAATTTTCTAACTGATGCTATACGTCTTTTACCGGCAGTCTTTCACTTGATGCACTACTTCTTTTATAAATTCTCTCGCTGTTCTTAGCATTCATGCCAGTTTTAGGTAATGAAAGTCTGGTAAATTCCTTTGCCTTAAATATTTTTCCTTGATACTTTTTCAGGGTCACTATGGAAGAACCCAAGATGAGGTATCTGTCACGTGTAAAGGACAGAAGTGAAGCTGAAGAAGGCTGAAGATTTGTGCCATGTCAGTAAATCCTGGAACTGAAACAGGTAAGCCCATGGCAGATGAAGAACTAAAGTGAAGCCATCGGTGGAGCCCTTGGTGTGGTTTAAATTGAACTGCACCCAAGATGGTCACCCAACCGAACATCTCACAATATTCTCTGGAGAGCCTAAGATCTTATGACACTTGAAACCAAAACCCATGCAGAAGCATCAGTCAATTCACGGAGGCTTTGAAATGGTATTGTATACCAGTCAAGAACAGTGGACTGTTTAGATGACATCCTACCATGTGGTGACCTGAATTCTTGAACTTTGACATCCATTGAATGGGACTCAGATGACATTGATGGAACACCTTGGGTAGAGGTAGGTAATCCCTGGGCAAGTGAGACCCCTGAATGGGATGCAGGTGACACCGTGGTAGGAATTCCAATTGGGAACATCTTGGTAATCTGGCTGGATCCCCAGGGGAGATCTGATGACAAAGTGGACCATTTTGCCCAAAACATTTGTATGTCAGCATATTGTGGTCATAAATATCGGCTGCAAAAATATCAACCACAGATTATTGGCTATTGGTAGATGTGGAGTTAGGAATAGTAAATCTATTGTTTCCTACACATATAGTTTTCTTAATGGTATAGTGGTAGTCAATTTTCTAAAATCAATATTTTTGAGATTGATGTGAAAAACTCGATTTTCTGACAGTATACCACCTAAAAATATATCCACTGTGCTAACATACGATTAACCTCCAATTGAGATGCTCATTACTGTATACTTTAGGGCCTTGTACAGTAAACATTTAAAATTGCTCAGATATTGTTGATCTGAGACCAGATACTCATTAATGCACGCTTCAAATAGGAGCACAGACCGTATACTCTCGTAGTGCCTACCAGTGGTGCTGCAACACTTTTCAGAGTGGGAGTGCTGCCATCAATGCTATATTATTAGGTTCAAATTTGTTTATTGAAACCAAGCGTCAGCCATTACATACAGAATAAATCACCTCCTTATGCCGTTATATCAGACCACTCGGTTTATATTTAGATTAACACCCCTCCCCTCACCCTCTCACCCTCCTCTCCTTCCGGGTACCTAGACAACAATCTGATAGCCACTGCAATAAGGAGAAAAGGTCTGGAATAATCTTGTAACTTGCTGGCCGCCCCCTATCAAGAGCTCTCCGTTTGTGCCGTAAGGCGGAGCAGCCGCAGGTATTTAGGACAGGTGAGTTCAGTAAATTCTTGTGAAAGGAGTCGGAGGAACGGCTTCCATAGCTCCTGGTATGCATCGTCTTGTTGTGCCAGAGTCAGTGAGAGTCTCTCCATACCCAAAATATGCCAGAGCCTATGCAACCAATTTAATCTAGTTGGACTCCTCTCCATTCCCCATGCAATATAGATTGATGTGCTGCCCCTAGTGCCAGGGCTATGTGCCTGCCCCGTTTAGAGCATAGTGGAAACGTGAGTGGGCTAGGGAGACCTAGCACTGTATAAGCAGGAAACCTAGGCAATTGAGTATCGAAGTGTGTGTTTATATCAAGCAATACCTCCTCCCAAAATTGTTTCAGTTTGGGACACTCCCAGAGTATGTGCAGCAGTGTTCCCCGGGAGTCACATCCTCTCCCACCTGTCACTTTGTTCTGGGTTCATCCGGTGTAGCCTTTCAGGAGTTAGGTTCCAGTATGAAATGATTTTCATCACTGTCTCTGTACTAGCAGTGTTTGATGCAGTGTGTCGTGTTCTGTAAAACATATCTAGCCATTCCTTTGAAGATAGCTGCCAACCCACCTCCGCTCCTACCTAAGCTGTGAGGGGGATTTCAGGTCATCTTCCCTCCCTCTGAGGCACCCATATAGTTCCGTGATTAGGCCCCTGTCTGTATCCTTGCATAGCAACCATTTCTCAAAAGGGGTTAGTGGGCATTGGGCCACTTCCCTCATTGTGGGTTGCATCAACCAGTGTCTTATCTGGGTGTACCTGTATCTCTCCCTTTCAGGAATTGCTAGATCCACCCTCATGTAATCAAAGGGTTTGGGGCCTTCCTCATCAAAGAAGTGGCCCACTGAACGGCACTCCGGTCTCTGCCAGACCATGAACATATTGACATCCAGGCCTGTAGTAAATTCCCATTTCCTACCACTGGAGTGAGGGAGGAAGGAAAGGATGTCAACTCTTTTTGAGCTGCTTACTGCGTCCCAAGCCTGCAATGTGGGCGACGTTACCAGAGACAGATAGAGATTGGTGGAGCAGTGAGGGCATGTCAGAAAGGGGACCTTCCACAAATCTGTGCCAGCTAATGCCTTGTCCATAAATAGCCACCGTTTTTTGGATTCTGGTCTTGACCATTCCAGCAAAAACTAGAGCTGGGCAGCTTGATAATAATGGAGCAAGCACGGGACCCCCAGACCACCCCTCGACGGTGGACACCAGCTGCGGTCTCGACTCATCCTGGCGCTTACCGGCCCACACCAATTGTTGCAACTCCCCCTGTAACTGGCGTAGCATCGCCTTTGGGGGCAGCAGTGGGAGGGTCTGGAACAGGTACAAAATTTTGGGTAGTATTGTCATTTTTAAAGCTGCTATCCGTCCCAGCCAGGACAACGGCTATAGCCTCCAACGTGCTATATCTGCTTTCACCCTCTACAATAGTCTTGATAATTCAGCCTCAACACCTTCTCTATCTTCGGGGAAATCTGTAAGCCAAAATATGAGATGGATCGCAAGGCCCATTTAATGGAACATTTCTCATAGAGATCCCTACGAGTCCCGGAGGTCACTGTGAGGTCTAGCGCCTGGGATTTAGAAATGTTAATGTGAAACCCTGAAACTTCCCCGAACTGCTGTGCCTCCTCCAGGAATCTTGAAAGCGACCTTCCGGGGTCCTCTAATGCAACCAGAACGTCATCAGCGTACAGTGTGATAAGGTGCTCCTCTCCCCTAAAGCTCACTCCCTTTACCCCTGGATTATCCCGCACCTGCTGCACAAATGGCTCCATGTAGAGCGTGAAGAGGAGGGCGACAAGGGGCATCCCTGGCGAGTACCTCGTCTAATCGGTAAGCGTTCTGAACTGAGCCCATTCACCCTGACCAAGGCCACTGGAGAATCGTATCCACTCAACACCCAAGCCCGGAACTTTTTGCCCAAGCCGAAGTGGGCGAGCGTCTCTGTAAGGTACGGCCAGTGGACCCGATCAAAGACCTTCTCCGCATCTATAGAAAGTAACATAGCCTCGCCCCGCGTGCGAGTGACCTTATCAATCTGGTGTAAAACCCTCTTCATGTTATCTGCACACTGTCTGGTTGGAATGAACCCCGCCTGGCCTTGCTCAACTAGGTCTGGCATCAACAGAGCTAGGCGAGCTGCCAAGATACCCGTCAGTAATTTCCAATCAACATTCAAAAGAGAGATGAGTCTGTAGTACCGGCAGTGGTGCTTATCCTTCCCCGGCTTAGCTATAACCATGATTGATGCCTCCGCCATTGTTGATGGGAGGGCGCCTAGGCCCACAATCGAGTTGAAGACCCTAGTAAGGATTGGGGCTAATTCACTGCAGAAAATCTTGCAAAAGGCCGCTGGGAAGCCATCTGGACCCGGTGACTTACGTAGTTTTAGTCAAGAGATAGCTGAGAATACCTCCTCTACCCCTATGGGTGCATCTAAACTAGCAGCCTGTTCCGCTGTTAGGCACGTGACTTTGGCCCCCTTTAGGTAGCTCTGAATGTCTGAAGCGGGACACTCTTGAGAGACGTACAGGGTTACATAATAGGATCTAAACCTCTCCATTATCTGTTTACCGCCCGTTACCAGGTTGCCATCATCTTCCCACAGGGATTCCACTGCAGTGGATTGCCTCTGTCCCTTAAGCTTATTTGCTAGTAACCTGCCACACTTATTGCCCCCGACGTAAAAAGAGTGCTTAAGGCGTAGGAGAGCATATTCGGCAGTATCCAGGTTGATTCCTGCTAATTGTTTCCTGACTGCCTCTAACTGCCGCCATATTCTAGGGGCCCCTGTATGGTGATGGATACCTTCCAGCTCTCTCACTTGTTGTTGAAGCTGAGAGCATTTTTCCTTTCTTATCCTGTTGTCCCTTGCCAAAATAGCAATGAACTCCCCCCTTAACACCGCCTTCATTGCATCCCAAACCGTTGCGGGTTTCACCTCTGGGGTGTCATTTATTTATAGGTAATTCTTCATTGTTACCTTAATCTGCTCCACTACTTCCTGTCGACTAAGCAAAGCCTCCCGTAGTCTCCATGAGCCGGACCTGTCTCCCACCCTCTGTAGAGATAGTTCCCTGGAAACCGCTGAGTGATCTGATAAGGCACGCGGTTCTATCTCTATTACCTCCAAGGCATCTAGTACTGCCCAGGGCCCAGAAAATAGTCTAGTCTAGCATGTTATTTGTGTGCATGGGAGTAAAATATATAGTCCTGCGTGTTTATCCCTCCATAAGTCTCTCAACCTTAGCTCCTACAACCATTGGGTCCCCTTGTGCGATAATGCTCCCGTGGTCCCTTGTCTCTGCACCGAATGATCTAAATAGTTGTGTAGCACTGAATTGAGATCCCCCTAGAATCACTCACTTGTGCTTTGTGGACATGATGTCTGCCACAGCACCCTGTAGCAATTTTTCCTGTCCCTCATTTGGGGCATAGATGGAACCCACCACCAGCACCTGTGTACCCAAATGGACCTGGTATCCAAAAAGGCGGCCCTTTATTTCTGCTTTTTTCATCCCTACTTTCCCTTTGAACATGCGTGAGAAAAGCAGTGCCACCCCTGCTGCCTTACGTGGCAAGGAAGAGAAGAACTGTTGGAAAAATGCCCTGGTTCGTAACCTATGCCAATCTCTAGAGTGCAGGTGGGTTTCCTGGAGTAGGCAAAAGCCTGCTTGGGACTGTTCTGGGTATGAGATAATGGCACTTCTCTTAACTGGGTTGTTGAGCCCTTTGACATCGAGTTAACACTTTTAAACCTCCTACCATGAAGAACTTTGAATAAGCTTTCCGTACCGTTCATTTACCCCTCCTGCGTGTCTCATTCCTCCCTGTCCTATCCCTGTCTAACCTCCCCTTGACTCTATGTGTGTTGTTGCTGGAAAGTAATGATAAGATGAGTACCTGGAAACCCTCCCCAATAAAAAACAAAGAACAACAAATGTCCCCAGAATGTGGGAAGGGCCAACAGCTCCGACCCCAGTCCAGCGGAAAGATCTAGCCAGGAGACGTGACCATCGTCCTCTGTACTTAGCTCCCCCGCCCCAAGCCCCCTGGCCCCCCTCCATTACAATCATGCCTTTAGGCGAGGCCCTGTGAACCTAAGTCTTCTGAGAGCTTTTCCAGCAGTGATGCGATGCTCTCTGAGTCCGGCCTGAGACTCCCCGCCCGGGAGCCACCCGTCTCCACCTCAGATGTCCATCCGTTCGGCCCCTCTGCCTCTCCGTTCCTGCCTTTTCTTCATTTATGGGTGTTAATCTGCAGCAGAGCACATGCCTCCTTCAGGGATCTTAGGTGGTGGAGGCGATCCTGCCAACGGAAGGCTAACAGGAAGGGGTTGCCCCAAGAGTAGGGAATCTTTTGATCTTGTAGAGAGGATGTGACCGGTGGGAACTCCCTCAGTTTCTGGAGTGTGCAAGCAGCTAGGTCCTGGAACAGCTGTATTGGATGACCTTGGAATGTGATTTGCGACGATGCTCTGGCTTCTCGTAGAATCCTTTCTTTCAAAGGAACGCTGTGCACACAAGTTAAAATGTCTGCTGACTGCGGTTGCCCTGGGCCACCACGGCCTACTTTAAGTGTCCTACCCAGGTGGATCTTGTTTCCTGGAGTGTCCCCCAAGATCTGAGCAAAGAGTTCAGTAACATATGCTTCTACATCTCCTTTTTCTGCCTCTCGTGGGGCTCGTCTGATCCGGATGTTGTTTCTTCTCGAGCGGTTCTCAAGATCCTCTGTGTGAACCTGTTGGTCGAATTATTTCCTGATGTAACTGTTCGATTTATTCGTCTCGGGTGCTCCCCTGGGTTTCCAGGTTGTCCACTCGATCCAAAATGTCATTCACCTCCTTCCGGATAGACTGCAGCTCACAAGTGAGGTCCCTCTTGACATGCTGCAGCTTGTCTCTCAGGGAAGAGAACAGAGACTCCAGGTAGGGGCGGGAGACCGGAGCCCCAGCGTCTTCTACCGAGGGCGAGGGTGACCTGCTCGCCATTTTCTGCACCTCTCTGTCCTGCGATATTGCCTGTTTCGTAAACATCTCCCTGAGTGTGCCCCCTTTTTTTGTCTGGCCCAATGCCATCAAGGCTACATCTCCTCCCCCACCAGGGGCCCGCTCCCTTTGCCTCTCTTGTTGCTTGTGATTCACAAGAGGATTCATTCTACCGTAGGGCTGTCCTTCGACCTCTTGTGGTAATGTCCCTTCTTTACTTAGGCCTTTCTCAAATCTGGCAGGTTGCTCCAGGTCTCCCTGCTGTCTATCTGGTGTGGTTCGCTAAAATTGCGCGTGCCCAGGCCTCCCCAGCTCCCCAATGTCGCCCAGGTATCTGTGTCTTGATGCCTTCGCCCCTGACTGTGACTCACTCCAGTGTTCTGATTCACTTCCGAGCCCCTCTCTCACCTGGTGGGAGGTCCCAGGACATCCTATTGCCCTACCCTCTGCCAGTGGGTCTTGTCTCTGTCACATAGTCCGGGGGGCCACTCTTTCCTCACAGTGGCTTCTACTCCCCTTACCCAGCGTGACTTTCCTCAAGGCCTTACAATCTGGCCTCATACGCTACTCTGCTCCACACCTTCTCTCCGAGGCTCCTGCTGGGTACGCTGCTGCTTGGCAGCACGACCGCCGTCTGCACCCCCTTCAAGTACCTTACGGGCCCCCAGGCCCCTCCGCTCCTTCTGATGACCCTCAGGGTCTAGGCTCCATCTCCCCTCCATGCTCCTGCTTTCCCTCTGTCCCTTCATGTCCTGGGGCCGAGGTGTTGGTTTCTCTTGGCCTCCCAAGCTCTGCTGATGGCTTCCAAGCCCCCCCGGACCCTCTGTATCTTCAAATGGCCCCCAGGGGCAGGGCTCTGTCTCGCCTCGGGCTCCTTGCTGCCTCACTGCTCCTTGCGTCTCGGAGCCCAGTTGCTGGTCGTCTGGTGTTCTCCTCCTCAGCCCTCGCTGCCACCACCTCTGTTGTGGATCGAGGAGCAGCCACTCACCACTCCCTCTCCGCGGCCGGCCGATGCCTCGACACTGCAGGCTATTGCCTCTATGCTCTCTCGTCCCGCTGGGGCCAGCGCCGCTCCTCTCCTGCTGACTCTGGCCGCGTGTTGCGTAGTCAGACCCGCCTCTCCCCTGCCGCATAGGCCACGGGTCATTGCTCCAGGCTCCGCTGCGCTAGGCCCACCTCCGCAGGCCTACTCCATTGTCTTATCGGGGGTGGTAAACTGCCTCACCGGAACAGCTCCGGGTTGAAAAGGGGCTGCTGACTCCTGGTCCCCCCAGGCACTCGGCTGTATGTCCCCACCACCTCTATCAACGCTGGTGGGGATGCCAGGCGGCCCCAGGACGGAGAGACCGAATTCCACTTCCTACTCGGTCGCCATCTTGGCCACTCCCCCCAACGTTATATTATTGAAGTCATTGGAACTGTGAAAAAATCCAAGTGTTTCACAAAAAACAAATATAGCCAGTGAGTCACGCATATTCAGCATTAGAGTGATAAAGGTGTGGTATGTACCTGATGGCGCATTATTGAGTGCACTGTTGCAAATACATTACTAAAATATGGTGTGGTAGCATGCTGTCATTTACAGACAGCACATTTTCCATTGAAGTGGCCAAAACATTGCCCTGAAATGCACTTTTACTGGTAAAATTATATAGCACACAAACTAAAATGTGGAAATTGGCACCCTGCAAATATTTATCATTTGCACATCACCAAGTAAGAGTCTTGTTTTGATCCTATTAAAATCTTTGTTTCCATTACAATTCAGAAATCCAAAACAAATTGCTTCATTTGTCCTTTGCTAACTGCTGATATAGTCTGAACTATGTGTACAGTTCATTTACAGGTGACATCCTATAGCCTTTCCTTTCACACTCCCTGTACCCCAGCAAAATTGTTAGGCAGTTCACTTTACAAAATCCTCTACCTTTGCGGCCAGAGAAAAAAAAATAAACTCCAATCTCCATGTTAAAAAACATAAGCAGTAGTTTGTCAGAAAAGACAGCCAAAATGGGCATCCTGCCAGAGGGACAGAACACCTCCCCATACCCAAAGGTCTTTGTCTCAGCTCTGGGAGCAAGTTCAACCCTCCTCAGGGGAGCTATTAAGCACCTGGCTGATAGTTGAAGCTCATGCAAAAGGCCTCTGAAAGCTATAGGCAGGGTAAAGATAACTTTCTAAAAGCACCTTTGCAAAACTATTCATTGCAAATAGACTCCACCTGTGAATTGGGCTTGTAATAAATATTCCAAACAGTCCAAGAATGAATTTTGTAATTGTTTCCAGGCTGGAGATAACATTATTAAGTTGAATATTGTATCCCAGTGCTTTCCTATGGTACAGCCAACCCTGTTATAGTCAAAATAGGCTTAGGGCCTTTTTGCTCTAAGGGCATGTTTAACATTAACCATTTACATGTCCTACATTTAAATACAATGCCCCATGCCCTTTGGCAGTAAGGCCTACTTAGGGATGACTTATTAATATTTAAAGGAAGGTTTAGGCCTTTCAGAAAATGGGTTATTTTGTTGGGTTGAACTTGTAGTTTTTACCTGCACAGCTAAGCTACACGTGGCAGGCCTGCTGTCTTGTTTTTTTTGTCATGTGGTGGGTGGCACAATGGATGCTACAGCCCCTGCTGACTTGTAACCAACAGGCCCCAAGAACACCTTGGTACTATATTCTAGGGACTTATAGGTAAGCTAAATATGCCAAGCAGGGGTATGCTAATCTCATAATTTTGAAAGAGGGTGCATAAGCATTTTACCACTGGTAAGCAGGAGTAGAGTGCACAAAGTTCTATAGCCAGCAAAAACAGTTAAGGCAAAAATCTGGCAGTAGACAATGCAAAAGATGGTAACTTCCAAAACTATCAGTCTGGTCCTCATTCATCTTTCAGCACTGAAACAGTTTTAGACTCTACTGCTAATGATATTTAGATGATCCTAGATAAAGAAGGTCAAGCAGCAATGATTCTTCCAGGCCTCACTACAGCATTTTGTACTGTGTCCTACCCATTTACTAGACCATCTAATTTCATCAGAGTGAGAGATGCTATCCCTAGACAACGTTTTGGGGAAATTGCACACAAGCTGTTGCCTTTATCTTTTGTTTTGTTGTTATTTTGGACATGCCTCTCATGGAGTGCCTCATGGCTCTGCTCTGAGCCCTCCACTGTTTAAATCTATGATGATCCCTTTGCTGCGTTGATTTGTTCTCTTGGGATGAATTCCCATTGATAAGCAGAGGGCATTCAACTCATACTGGGCATGGATGTCAATGGCAGTGTTCTCCAAAGTAACTTTAAAGTGTACACACATGCGGTGGCCAACTGTTGGAATTCCAAGAAGCTTAAATTATACATGAACAAGACAGAAGTTGTCGTCTTTGGGAACCAATTTGTCTGGTCAGAAGACTGCTGGCTGATGCAACAACACATTTTCTCACATCCTTTCTCTACAACCTGCAAATTTGGAGTTACCTTTCATTAACAGTTCATATTCATTCCTCAAAGTGATATGCTCTCCACCACCTGTATATCTATGTATCACATAATTAGAAAATTTATGAATTTGCTCCCAGTCACTTTCCAAAAGACAGTGAGGCTCTCATTATCACTAGACTGGACAACTTAAACTCTCTCTCTCTCTCTCTCTCTCTCTCTCTCTCTCTCTCTCTCTCTCTGTAGCTCAGGCTTCCAGTGTACCTCACCAACATACTACAGAGCATGTCAAATTGTTCATAACACTCAATCCTTGGTCTGCCTAGAAGAATCAGCGTCTTACCCGACTTGTCTTCTTAGCACTGGCCACCCGTCTGCAAAAGATGTTTATTCAAAACGCGAAGTATCAGCCACAATGTGCTTTATCTTTCTACACAAGGTCTTTCCCAATTGCTCTCCCTTAAGGTCTTTACATTCTACAGAGGCTAACATAATGATTATCCTATGCTTTCACTGTGCTTGTAAGGGAAGTAGATCTCTCCAGTGCTCACAGCCGAAGAATGGGATTCGCCCCACTGGCTATGTGCCAACAACAATCTCCTGAGGTTTTAAAAACCTCTGAAAGCTTACCTCTTTGGACAATGTTCACTGTAAGGCTAAGTTATTACTAGACCAATGCTACAGGTTTAGCATGCGCACGCACTTTTCTGCGGGTAACCATGCGCTTTAGAAATGCATTAATTAAATTACTATACCGATCCTGTGTACAAAAAAAAGGTTTCGCAAGATAAAGCCTAAGTGCGGACCAGGTCGTCTGGCTAGTCTGAACCTTTATTTTAGATGGAGGAGGCCACAGGAACCAGTCCCTCTGCTGACCAGAGGACATTGTTACATTCACCCATTGTTTGATAGCTCTTGTCCTATCCCCATTGAAGAATGGTGTACGTTTAGATACTTTTAGACGGAATTCTTGTGTGAGACGAAGGAAACTGCAGGAAGCAGCACCTTTGCACACTACCATGTATAAACTGCCTCTGTTTGTAGACAGAGAGACCACAAGAGCCCATCTCTCTGCAAACCAGTGCACATGGAGACTGTAGGAACCAGTCCCTCTGCTGACCAGAGCACTTTGTTACACTAACCAATTGTTTGAGACAAAGAGAGTTCTGGTACTAGTCAGTTTAGATACTTTTAGACTGATCTCTTGTATGAGATGAAGAAAACTGCTGGCAGCAGTCCCTCTGCAGACAAGTGACCATTGATAAACTGACCCTGTGTTTGGACATAGAAGACTGAAAGAGTCATCCCCTCTGCAGACCTGTGCGCATGACTAAACTGGTTCCTTGTGCATTCTGAGAGAGTTCTAGAAGACCAGCACACATGTCTAGATTGACCCTTTTGGAAGGTGAAGGAGCTCAAAGGGCCTAGCCCTGCTGCAAACTAGTGAACATGGCTAAGCCCAACATTTATGGAAGTCAGAGGTGATCGTGGGAGCAAGCCCTTCTGGAAACCAGTGCGCATGGAAAGACTAATCCTTTGGGTGAGACAGAAAGAGCTCTGGAGTCATCCTCCATGCAGACCAGCACATATTGCTAGACTGACAGTTTTTTGTGAGAAGAGTAAGAACACAGAGGCCAGCACTTCAGCATTCCTGTGCACATGACCAGACTGAATCTTTGTGTCAGACAAAGCTACCCTCTCCACCTGAAGTCCAGTGCATATGTCAGGGCTGACCGTTTGTGTGAGACAGTTTCTAGACTGACCACAACACATGGAGAAAGCTGAGGAGCTAGCCTCTCTGTAGTTTAGATTGATTAATTGAGTGAAACAAAGGGGATAACTCACCCTACAATATCACATAGAAAGGGCTCTGAATTTAGCCTTTCTATAGCCTAGATTGATTAATTGAGTGAGACAGAGGAGGTCACACCATCTAGCACCCTTGCAGACCTGTGGATATGGCTATGCTGTTTCAGATAGAGGAGGCTTTGGAGCCAGCCCCTTTAAGACCAGTGAACATGAATAGACTGACCCTTTGTGCAAGAGAGAGAGCTGTGCCAGTTCTTCTGCAGGCTTCCAAACATAGCTTAACTAATATTTTTGTGAGATTAAAGTGACCACCGTAGCCAGCCCCTCTCCAGTGAACAAGAGTAGACTAACCCTTGATGTGAAACAGAGAGACCACAAATGCCAGCTCCTCTCCATACACCTTTTGGTGTATTGATTGTTTCATACACGGACAACACTGTAATTGTCGTTTCCCTTTCCAGGAATGGTCCTTATACAAACAAGTAATTCCGAATGTGCATGCAAGAGGTTGGTGCTTGGATGGATGCGTATTGCCTCAGGTTGAATTCTGCAAAAACGGAGGGCATCCTATTTGGGAATAATACTTCCTTTTGGAACCCCTCCTGGTGGTCGGATGAATTGGGTTATCTTCCAGTTCCAGCAAAGAAGGTGAAAAATGTGGGAATCCTAATAGATGACATACTCACATATAAAGAACAAGTTAATAAGGTAATTTCTACATCCTTCTTTGTGATATGTACGATCAGGAACATCGCTCTGTTTCTTCCTCCAAAGCTTCTGAAAACAGTGGTTCTTTGCCATATAATGTCCATGTTGGACTATTGCAGTGGACTTTATGTCAATTTACCTAAAGGTCTCTTGAAAGAATTGCAGATTCCACAGAATTCAGCAGCAAGAATGCTGATAAAAAACCCAAGATTCCAGTCGGCTTCTCAGGCCTTGGTGAGGCTTCAATGCCTTCCTCTGCATCAAAGGATTCTCTTTAAAGTGCTTTGCATCACCTATAAAGCGCTTCAGGGACAAGGTCCAGCTTTCTTAAGAGAAAAACTTAGAAGGTATGTTCCCAACAGGACTATTAAGTCCAGTACAGTCATGAATCTGGTGGTGCCACCATACAAGCTTTCCCCATGGGGAGGTAGGAGCTTTTTGGTTTGTACGACTCAAAGCTGGAATTGTCTTCCCTTGGAAATAAAATCTGCACCCTCTCTCTGGAGTTTCCGCAAGCTTTTAAAAACTTGGCTGTTCACTAATTCCTAACTGTGCCCATTGTTTCCCTGTTTCTTAGCACCGATACACCTCAGGGTATTCGTTTGATATTTACAAAACTCAAATCAAATCCTACTAGCGCACATAACTAGAATGACAATTTCCATGAAACTGTGAGAGTTCTGGAACTAGTTCCTCTGCAATCAAGTACACATGATCAGGCTGACCTTTTTTGTGTAAGCCAAAATAGACTGTAGGATCCTACCCTCTGCGCGCCAGTTCACATAGTGAGACTGACACCTTGGGCAGATCAGCATACGTGGCTAACTTGAGTGTACTTGTGAGACAAAGAAGCCTTCAAGAGCTAGCCCCCCTACAGACCAGTGAAAATGGCTAAATTTGCCTTTTGTGTGAGACTGGATCCTGGAGCTAGTTCCCCTGCACACCAGTGCACATGGCTAGGCTTACTCATTTATTTTATAAGACTGAAAGTGCTCTGAAGCCATCCCTTATGCATACTTGTTGTTTGAGAGATGCAAGATACCTCAAGAGCCGGCCTCTAGGCAGACAAGTGAACTTTGTACGACTTAGCCTGTGTGTTAGACAGAGACAGCTCTGGAGATATCCCCTTTGAAGTCCAGTGCACATGGGTAGACTATCCCTTTGTGTGAGACAGACTACAAAGCAGAAGCCAGCCCATATACAGACCACTACTAATGACTAAGCATACCATTTGTGTCTGACGGTGAAAGCTCTACAGGTGGATGCTCCACAGACTTGTGCACTTGCTAAAGTGACCATCTGTGTCATATAAAATCCATTCTTTAGGCCTGCACAGAGGAGTGAGTGACTCTTCTTGCGAGAAGGAGACCAGAAGAGCCAGGACCCTAAACTTGCCCTTTATATATGAGAGAGAGATCTCTTTATTAAACTATGCTTTTAGCAAGATGGAGAAGACCACAGAAACCGTCCACTGTTGCAGATCAGTGTACATGGATAGAGTCAACCTTTTTATGAAATTGAGAAGCCCCCACCAACAAGCCCCTCTGCTGGTGGATGCACATGTCTAGATCAACTCTTTGCACAAAACAGAAAAAGTTCTGTATTGATCCCCTCTCAAGACCAGCACGGGTGACTATATTGACCATTTGTTTTGTGATATTATTGAGACTGCATAAGTTACCTCTCCATGACTGAACTGACCATTTGCATGAGGTACAGAGAGCATTGGACCAAACACCTATGCAGACCAGCACCCAGGGCTAAGCTGATCCTTTTTGTGAGACATAGATCGTAGGAATGAATGTCTGTACAGACCAGTGCCAATTGCTAGATTGATGTTTTTTTCAACTTGGAGAGCTCTGAACCTTGCCCCTCCGCAGACAAGTAAAAATGGCTATACCAATCCTTTATTTTTGACTGAAAGACCTGGAGGACCCAGACCAATCGAATAGCTAGAATGACCCTTTGTGTGAGACAGAGAGCTCTGGAGTCAACCCTTCAGCAGACCAGCAAATTGCTAGACTAGCTCTTTTATGAGACAAAGGATACTGCAGGAACCTGGCTCTCTGCAGACTAATGCATGTAACTCAACTGATCATTTGTGCTAGATTGAGAAAGCTCTGGAGCCGACCCTTCTGCAGACCTGCATGCATGGCTAGACTGACCCTTTGTGTGGGACAAAAGAGACTACCTGGTCAGCCCCTCTGCAGACCAGTGCATATCTCTAGACTGTCACTTTGTGTGAGACATAATGAGTATTTGAGGCTAGACTACCGCTTTGATCAGCATGGAGGAGGTAGCAGGCACCTCTGCAAACTAGTGCGCATGGATAGAGTGATGCTTTTTATAAGACCGAGGAGACCACAGAAGCCTGTTCCCCTTCAGATCAGTGTACATGGCTGTCCTGACTTTTCATGTCAAGCAGAGAATGCTATGGAACTACTACTTCTGCACATATGGCTAGACTGACTCTTTGCCCCAGACAGAGAGAGCTCGAGAAATAGCTCCCATGGAGACAGAGTAGACCACAAAGGCCATCCTCTCTGGAAACCAATGAAGATGGCCAAGTGACCTTTTGTGTGAGACAGAGAGGTCTGCTAAAAATGTGTCTGCTATGTGGTGCATGATCATTTCAGCATTTATTCACTGCAGTGGAATCACCCCTTAGGCAGACTAACACAACTGTTGGTCAATCAGACACTCAGGTGCAGCAAAGAGGTTATCAACAAAGAATTGTCCAAAAGCCTCTTGCTCATTTCATACCCCACGGGACTTTGTAGGTGTAAGGGAAGCAAAACTGCCCTCTGAGGCAGATTAACCCCTAGGTGTATAATAAAGTGTTACTAAAGACAAAGCAGTAAATCACACTGACTTTACCTCTGAGTGCCCCCTAATATTTTAATTCCTATCCCAGGTCAATATCTAACCCTGCAGTGCCCCCTCTGTATCAGGCTACCTGTACGCAGTTACCGGGCTGCACACGATGGCAGTCTAAATGTGCAGCCCGCACCCATGTGCACGCGTGATCACGTGCAACCAGCCAAGTGCCCCTTACCCTAGCTGTGGCGGTAAACACACGCAGTCCATTTGCCACATGATTACTGTGGGTGAGAATGAGGTTCACCCACTTTAAAAAGTGCAAAACCGGGTGATCCAAAAAGCAAAAAACTGTGGTGTATTTAATGGGTGGAACCCATTTTGCTACAAATGTATATTATTAGAATATCAATAGCATTTCCTTAAAACAGTAGTAATATCATGAATACATTTGTAAAATGACACAGCATGGAAATACAAATATTGATGTACAGGCAAATCAATATCTCCCATACCTCTTATATCTACAAAATTTACCTGTTTAAAGACAATGGTATTCATTGTTTAAAACACCAAAGTAGACTGCGGTAGGATAGCCCCGCAACTTCCCACAGGAACATTTCTGACTTTTTGAAACTTATAGATAATTACAAGAGTAATTCTAGCTATTTGTGACTGATGTATATTTCCAGGAAAAGATTCAGAACTTTTTTGTGAAATCTAAGTTGCTCACATGCAAAATAGTTTTCACCTTCATAAATGTTGCAAGCGTACATGGGTGTAAATATGCTGTCCATGTACAGTTTCCCTGCTAACTTCTTGTATTGTTTATCAATGAGAACTATTTTTCACATGGAAAATGGGATGTTCACCTACTTACTACGGTACTCCAAATCTAAAAAGCCAAGACACTATGCTCCATGATGCATAAGGTTATGCTGTATGTGTGAGCAAACCCATTAACAATCATAAATTCGAAATTTGAAAATCCAAAATATGAGTTTTGGAAAAATGGATTCCACCCATTTGCTTCCACCAGATTTTTTGTTGTTGATTACCTATTTAGTGGGCATTTTACTGTGAATGAGCTTCACTCACAGTAAATTCATTGTAAATGGCCTGAGAGTGCTAAAAGCCACTGACTGCCTTTTAAGATAAGGCTGCTGCAGCACAGTACGAGGCTCTTGGCTAGCTATACATGAACACTCGCATGTGTGCCTGTATGCGGGCTGTGCGTGTGAGACTACTGTACCATATACAAGGGACGTATAAGGGTACACCAGTAGCCAATTGTGGACATACAAAAGAACTTACCAAACACATTTTAGGAGAAAGAGCACAGATGCTGGGGTCCTGGTTAACAGGATCCCAGCAACCTGCAGTCAAAACACACTGACACCAGGCAGAAAGTGGGGGTAACCATGAAAGCAGATCCTACTTTCCTACACAACCCACCCCAAATGTAAGGACATGAGACTAACCTTTCCAAGTTGAGTCTTCATTTTCTAAGTTGGAATATCTGGAAAGTCCAACTGTGTTGGCATGGTAACTCCCAGGTCTATGTTCCAATGAAAAGTCCATCCCCTGTAGGGAAATGGCCCACCTCAAACGTTTGGGGTTTTCACCCTTCATCTGTTTAAGCCATAAGAGGGGCTTGTGGTCTGTATGAACAATGAAGTGAGTGCCAAACAAGTATGGCCTCAACGTCTTCAGGGCCCAGAATACAGCAAAGGCCTTCCTCACAATAGGTGACCAACACTTCTCCCTAGGGTTCAACTTTCTGCTGATAAAAGCTGCTGGTTGATGCTGGCCCTCTGCATTAAGTTGAGACAACACTGCACCTAATCCTATTTCAGAACGATCTGTCTGGACAATGAATGATTTGGAGTAGTCAGGACTTTGCAGAATTGGTGCAGAGCACATGGCTTGCTTCAGGTCATTAAATGCCTTCTGACATCTAACTGTCCACTGAACCTTCTTAGGCCTTTTCTTGGAGATGAGATCATTAAGGGGTGTCACTATGGATGCATAACCCTTAACAAATCTTCTGTAGAACCCATTCAGGCCCAAGAAAGCTCTGACCTGAGTCTGGGTAGTGGGAGCATCCAGTCCATGATGGTCTGAATTCTGCTCTCCAATGGTTGTACTTGGCCTCCACCTACAAAGTAGACCAAGTACACAACCTTGCTCTGCCCTGTCTGGCACTTACTGGCCTTGATAATGAAGCCCTCCTTTTGCAGGGCCTCAAGCACATTTCTGAGGTGGGCCAGGTGATCCTCTCAGGTGGAGCTAAAGACAGCTATATCATCTAGATATGCTGCAATATCAGCTTCCAGACCTGTTAGGACTTCATTCACCAGCATCTGAAATGTGGCAGGTGCATTATTCAAACCAAAAGGCATCACAAAAATTGATAACGCCTACTGGGGTTTGAAAATGCTGTCTTTGGCTTGGCATCCTCAGAGAGTCTTCAGCAGTCAGATCAAATGTACTGAGATACTTGGCAGAGGCCAAAGTATCAATCAATTCATCTGCCCTTGGAATTGGATGGGCATCAGTCCTAGTGACTGCATTGAGGCCACTGTAGTCAACACAAAACCTCATCTCTCTCTTACTATCAAGGAAACTTTCATGGCCCTGGGTAGAGAAGATATTTTTTAAGAGATATGATACAGTCAAATCACAGGATAAGAACATTGTGAAAGAGCAGTTTTTTTAGCATGCCATGGCTACCAGAGAGGAAATAGTGCTTAGGAAACCCATGGTGAGAGGACGCTAATCAGTGTTACAAATTTTTTAAGAGCAGCTCTAAAGTCAAGAAATTCTAGATGTGACTGAAAAGCATAAGGGGATCTGTGATCTTGCTCAGTCTTCGGGATATGATTTTATAAATGAATTTTACGCTTTTTTAATCACTGCTCCCTTATGGTTTGGATTTTTGTATATTTGTTTAACTTGACCTGTATTTATATTTGCACTCGATTAACGGTTGTGACTGAGGTTTACACTGCCAAATTGCGAATTTTGCACATTTAAGTGATATGCTGCTAACAAATGAATTTGCGGTTGTTTTTTTATCTAATGTTGTTTGTTTCTTTTATGGCTATGACTACAGCCGAATAAAGATTATTATTATTATCTTGAAGGTGAGGTTTTGGCACAAGGACTAAAGGGCACAACAACCCCAAACTCCAGCATCCTTTGTACCTCCAAAGCAATCTCTGACATGGTCAGACTGTCTGTAAATTTTACTCTTCACAGGCAGATTGTCACCTGTGTCCACTTCATGGGTACACCAGGTGGTATGACTGGGTGTCAAAGAAAAGATACCAGGAAACTGACAGAACTTGTCTGCAATCATCTTGCTGTTGATCAGTGAGGCTGTCTTTGAAGACTACTCATTCAACTGATCCATCAACAGTGTTGTGTGAGAGGAGATCAGGAAGAGGGTCACTCTCATCCTCCTGTCCCTCATCAGTAGCCACGATCAAGATCATGTCAGCCCTGTCAACAAAAGGTTTCAGGCGGTTCACTTGAAGTACCTTGTGGGGACTTCTAAGAGTTCCTGGGTCAACTAAGTAAGTGACCTGACCTTTCTTTTCAAGTATTGTGTGGGGGCCACTCCACTTGTCCTGGAGAGCTGCTGGGGCCACAGGCTCCAACACCCACACTTTCTGTCCTGACAGTAAGTACAGCCTTTGGGTCATGCTAAGCTTTCTGAAGCTCCTGGCTGGCCTCAAGGTTTTTGCTGGTCTTCTTCATGTACTCAGCCATGCGAGAACGCAGACCCAGTACATGGACTACTATGTCCTGTTTAGGAGGTTTTAGAGGTTTCTCCCATCCTTCTTTAACTAGACATAATGGACCCCTAACTGGATGTTCAAACAGAAGTTCAAATGGGCTGTAGCACACCCCTTCCGAGGAACCTCTATGTAAGCAGAGAGAAGGCAAGGTAGAAAGACACCCCATTTTCTTCTCAGTTTTTTTGGGAGTCCCATGATCATACCTTTGAGAGTCTCGTTGAACCTTTCAACAAGCCCATTGCCTTGCGGATGGTAGGGTGTGGTGAATTGAAGTTAACACCACACTCTTTCCACATAGCTCTGATGTAGCCAGACATGAAGTTAGTGCCTCTGTCTGACAGGACCTCCTTAGGACCCCAAATCTGAAAAATATTCCCAGGAGGGCCCTAGCCACTGCAGGAACTGTAGTGGTTCTGAGGGGAATGGCCTCTGGATATCTAGTGGCATGGTCCACCACCACTAGGATACAACTATGTTCAGATGCTGTTGGAGGGTTTAAGGGATGTACAATGTCTATCCCTACCCTCTCAAAGGAAATCCCAACCACTGGTAGTAGGATTAAAGGTGCCTTTGTAGTTCTACCTAACTTACCACTGGCTTGGCAGTACCGTAGACGACAATGGAAGACTTGAGAAGAATGGCCTCGGAAGAAGTCTCTGAAGATGTCCGGTGGAATTTAAGGATGGATTCTTGAAGAGGAGAACCTGCAAGCAGAGGGGACAGAGTCAATGCCACACGGAGATGGCCAGGAGGCACGGAAGCACAATGCTCACCCTTGGCAGGGAGCTCAGGTGAGTTGACGAGGATATGTCGCTGCAGCTGTGGAAACCAGACAATTCTGAGGAAGTTTAGGAGCCATCCACAAACTGTCCCATGTCAGATGTCAGTGTCTAGGTGGTCGGTGTCTGGCGGGAGCAACAACAAGCCTTGGTAGCCACAACTGGTGTGGAAGATGACAAGATGCAATCGTTGGGACCAGCAAGGACTAAGAGTATCAACAAATGCAGGAAAGTCAGAGCAGGCCCGAGCATGCAGGGAAGCCCAACAAAGCAGAAGAAGACCCTCAGGAGGACCCCAAAGCTGAAGGCACAGTAGTCGCAAGAGGACCTCAGGCAGCTCACCAAAGATGGAGGCCCACGATGCAAGGGATGCAGTGAGGATGCTGATCTTCAAGGAATGGGGTGCTGGAGGCTGGAGCTTCTTGTAGCCCAAAGATCTCTGGAGTGCAGAGCCAACAAGCCTTGGCAATGGCAAGTCGACACAGTGCACAGGGGTTTGGTCCCAGCAGCTCAGATGAGGGGTACTGTCACCCAAATTGCAGGGAAGAAAGGTCAGGCATCTGAGAGCTGCAAACTGGTCAGCTTCATTGCGGTGCCTGCAGATGCAGGGGAGTGACTCCTTAACTCTAAAGGAGTTTTCATCAGATGTCCTTGACACCCACAGGTCTTCTGGAGAGTAAAGCACAGACACAGACAAGGCAGAAGACTTGGAAAACAGAGAGACCAGGAGCAGCAGGAGTCTTCCTTGATGCAGTCTTGGTTCCAGTCGAAGTCCAACAAAATCTAGGGGGCCACATAGTCGAAGAGTGTCTTGGTTCCAGAGGTGAGTCTTGTTCCATGACGAATCTGAGAATCCACCCATGGATTCCCTTAAATACCCAAGAAAAGGGTAGGAACGACTTAGGGGTCCCTCTCAGAGGAGGGGCTGCACAGAAGAGATGATACTCCTCTGTCCTTTGTCCAGTTTAGCACCAGAGTGGGAACCAAGGGTTCCTGAACTGGCTCAAACCAGAGTATGCAAGGAGGGCACCAAATGTGCTCCTCAATTCAGTCTGGTGGCACTGGAAAGCATCCCCACCCCAGCCCAATACACTACCTGTCTGGGAGTTGGTCACACTTCCCTGTGACAGGAAACCTATTGTTCTATCTTTCCCTGCTCAAGATAAGGTCAGCAGCAGGAGGGAAGAATCGTGTCTGTGGTCGGCAGCAGCATTAGCTTACTGGAAGGCCCTAAAAGGCTGTAACCAGGAATACAGGTGGCTCCCCTAAGTGGCCCCCCAGTACATGGGATCATATCTCCAACACCGGAATCAGTGTTGGGGTATGATTCCAACATGTTTGATACCAAACATGACCAGGTTCGGCGCAGCCATTATATAGTTAGACATCTTGTAATGACTGATGTCTGCTATATGTCTTAAAATGGCTGACCGCACTTACAAAGCCAGGTGAATCCACTCCGGAGTCTGTAGGGGTGTCCTGCTCATGCAGGGACACCCTCACACTTATAACCAAGCACCCTGCCCTCAGGACTGAGGAGTCTACAATAGGGGTGACTTATAGGTTTTGAGAGTAGTGACCTCAGATATAAGGAAACTTATATCTGTTGTGAGAGGTGCAAGCACCACCTCACACAGGCTGCAATGGCAGGCCTGTATTCTGAGTTTAAGGGGACTCCCATGGGTGGCACAATACATGCTGCAGCCCATGGGAAACTCCTGGTGTGCCTATGCCCTGAGTACCTTAGTACCATATACTAGGGACTTATAAGGGTACACCAGTAGCCAATTGTGGAGGTACAAACGTTCTTACCAAAGCCATTTTGTGGGAGAGAGCACAGATGCCGGGGTCCTGGTTAGCAGGATCCCAGCAAACTACAGTCAAAACAGACTGCCACCAGGCAAAATGTGGGGGTAACCATGAAAGCAGATCCTATTTTCCCACATGCATCTATTGGCTTGTTAAGGTGCACAAACTCTTATTCCATGTGTTTTACTTCATTTACATGGAATGGAATGGTTATTTTGTCCCATGGTAAAATTGGTGGATGGTAAATCTGGCCAAATGATAATGAGGGCCTGATTCCTCAGTGCAGATACTTACAGGGATCCATATCAATTACTTTCTCAACACTATCAGAGATTATCCTTGGTTCTGTGGAGGCTACGTGAAAAAGTTGTTTTAAAGTTTTTTTTATGTAATAAAGAACATTTTCTTCAGCTGTGAAAGTGAAGCAGTTTGACTTATGGTATAGTACAAGTCAAATTCTTTGCTATAAACAAACATGTAGAAGACGTAAAAGAGCCCTATAATTACTATTTTCCATTTCGATTTTTGCTGGTCTCACTACAAAAGATATACTATAAAAGGCTGTGTCGCCCCTAGTGAGGTGCTTCTGGACTGAAACTGATGTGCAAGTCAAATAAGTACTTATAAATGCGAGGCAGAGCGTGCTGAGCTTGCCCTCCCTAATGTGAGGTAGACCAAGCACTTTCTGTAGGGAGGGAAACTGTGCACTTTCGAATGTGATGCAGAGTGGATGCTGTTTGGTGTGAGACAAGACGACATATGGAGCAAAACATTCGGCAAGCTCTGGTAGAGAAGGTGTAACTTTTCTACACTGCAGCATCCCTGTCCTAAGGTGGCTACCATACATGACAGCTCTCAACTCTCATGAAAGCATACTGAAGTAACACACCTGTGAGACCTGAACCCCCATCCAGTGTTTGTTCCTGGTTTAGTGGGACCACAGACAAGGAGGAGTAGTGGGGGCTACATGCCGGAGGTAAAAACAGCAGACTAGGTATGTTGCAAATAGTTGAAGACAGGGCCTTGCAAGAAATAACCTCTACTCAAAAAAAATATGATTCTTTGAACAGTCATAAGCCCATATCATAAGAAGTGACACATATAGGAAGCAGTAAGTGTCTGATTTAGAATTCGGTGACAGGATTTACTTTATCAGGGCGAAGCAGGAAAGTAGTCTGTCGCCCTGAGGGTAACCTGCCTGTTGAATTTAGAGAAGTCCGCCGGCCCAATGGACATCACCTGCATTGACAGGAATTGCTGGCATGGCAGTTCCTATCAATGCATTGAAAGTTTGACAGATGGCTCTGTCAACATGACAAACATAAATAATTTTTTTGCAAAAACAAAACCCCAAACCTGGAATTGTTTTTTTGAAAATAAAAAAATCAATGATTTCCTCAACATGGGAGTTTTCTCCCATTGCATGGGGGTCATTTTGAGAGATTTCACTGACCTTTACCACCTGGCGGTAATGAACAGTAAAAACTTGCCATTGTTTGCCTATTCTAAATTGGGCTGGCAGACAAATGGCAAAATCTCAGACGGCCCAACGGAGTAAGGGCCATCAAAGGTTTTTCCATTTGTATGTCTGTGGCAGAGACGGAGTAGTCTCTGTCATTTACATACTGAAGTTCCGCAGGACTCTATATGAGGCGGACAGACCTTTCGAGTACCTTCTCCACTAAACTGTAAATCGCGTCCTAAGTCCCTTTAACTTCACACAAAAAATGCAAATAGAATCTGGGCTCTTTATAATACAAAATGTTAAAGACTTTAATGATTTTGTCACAGCATATGTAATCATAAATCTGTTGTTTGTCACAAGGTCACTCCACTACTAACTGATTTGGCATGGAACTGTCTAAACCTTAGAATAAACCATTGTTTCCCTAAGATCTTTAAAATATGGTCATCACAACTTTGATGGACTCTGTGAGAAAGTCATCCTTTTTGCCCTGTTCACTCCCATTTTTTAACTGTTACTGGTGGTAACTAACTCTGATTGTGCCCTGGGCTCTCCTAACCAGACCCAGGGTCAGTGCTCTGTGTAAAAGGTATATGGTAATTAAGTGTAATTGCAATTGGTATGACAACCTACCTGTAAGCCCCTAGTATATGGTAGGGCATGAAGGTTTAGAGTACCAGCAGATTTAATGCACTTATGTGTACACTGCTGTGTTGCCTGCTGTCATTGTAAAGGTAGCCCTTCTTTGCAGGCTGATTTTAAAATCAAATTATATGTAAATTTGACTTTAGAATTGAAGGTACTTACAAAAAGTTAAATGACCTTATTTTTAAATATAGATCACTCCTTAGGTGCTCCAGAGGTAGGGTGCCTTGTAACTATAAGAAGGGACATCATAAAAGATATTTTATGTGCCCTGGTGAGGGAAAACCCGCCAATTTTGTTTTTCCCCATTGTAGCGCATTGCCTCGATAGGCTAACATGGGAATACTTTAATAAAGTATAACTATTGACAGGAGCAAGCTAAAAATATACTTCAAAGTATAAAAGTGATAGAATAAATCCAGCAACTTGGCAAGGTTGGATTTATTATAACTATCACAGAAAAGAAGTTATAGAACTTTCTTTTCTGATGAACTAAAATCCAGTCTTCCAGCAGCCTCTCCTGATTGGCCAGCCTTTGGCAGGCCGAGCCAAACTGCTCTGATGAGGTGTGAAGTGGCCTGCATAGAGACAAAGGACATCTGGTGGAGGGAGATCTGCAGCTGCTGAGCAAAATGCAGACTGGGGGTGAAGTAGTCAAACTGACTTCAAAGAGGGAATGACAGTCAGGACAGGCTTACACCCATATCCTGCACCACCAGCCAGACAGGCGCCCCAGTAATTGAATTAGCAGAGGGGCTGGAAGGGGAGTGTTAGGGAAACTTAGCCATGCCAGTGGGTTGGCTTAGCAAGATCTTAACCTCCAGGAGAGAGTTTCTCCCTTTTGGATTTTAAAGGAATAGTGCTTTCTGGGACAAGAATATGCAACACTTTGGAGGAAGTTGGCATACCTGAGGGTGGTACCCTGCACCACATTGGATAGGGGTGCCTCCCTGCTTGTCACCCAAGAACACTGGATAGATAGGGGAGAGCTGCCCAGCAACTCAGAACCCTGCCTGAAACTACCAGTAGAAGAAGGACAACCCTGCTGGAACCCTGGCCTGCACCAAGAGGATTGAACTCTGAATGACTGCACCTGCTACACACTTTGGGAACTATAGCCCTTCGGACTTTGCCTTGCTTTGAAAAGTGAAGAAGTGGATTCACTGTAAGCACACACATTAAAAGAGCTCCACCTGCATCATCTCCAGCAAGAAGAAACCAGCTGACCACGTTCCCCTTGACTTTAAAGATTTGGCCAGATGCATTATGGGTGACACAGTCCCAACATCCCAAGGAGCAACTCAGAGCTTCTGGAACCTTGGGTTGGTGTTGTGGACACTTTGGAATCCCAAACCGACCTTCTAAAAGAAGATCCAGTAGTTTTGAGAAGTTTGAAGGATATTTGTCAAAAAGCTCCATAAGGTGACCGAGCTCCGGAGCTTTTCATCATTGACAAGACTTCCAGGAGATGATCGAGGCATCGCACTGAGCCAAGCCGCCATCGTCGAATCCAAAGCCGGCCTGACAAGAAGTATCGCTCGACATCGAGAGAAAAAGCTCCAACAAAGTGAATAAGACAGAAGGTAAAAACTTGACGGCGCCCTACAGCTAACTGTATCCGATGGAGCGCAGTCGGCCTATGACTTTGACTTGGTCCCAGTCAAGCGTGACCAGATGTTCCAACGTGGCGTTTTTGGCTTTTAGGCACTAGAAAGTGTTTATTCTTTAAAAATCCATATCTCCAGCTCTCTACATTAGATTTTTGTCAATTTAGTGTCATGTTAATCATAAACATATTTCTATTTTTATTAATTGGATTTGGATTTTTATTGTTGTTGTGTCTTCCTTAATTAATGTATAGATGTTTTTAAATGCTTTACCCACCTGTCTCCTATGTTAAGCCTGCCTGCTCGTAGCCAGCTACCAAGAGTTGAGCAAGGGCATGATTTATTGAGACCTTGACTGGACCTTATATTGTGATTGCGGCCTTATTACTAGTGGTAGGTATCTACCTACACCAACTAATAAGCCACATTCCAACAGATTCAGTGGTATTGTAATCACAAATACATTTTGCAGAGGATCCATTTAACCTGTTCATTCTTGACTATTCGAAAGCTAACACATTTAGACTGCATATACAGTATACTGATCTCAGTTGGAGGGGGACTATTGTTTCTCATGGTTCATGTGTGTGTAAAGGTCTGAGACTTGTCATTCTTTAGAGTTTTCAACTCTTGGCTAATGCATGGGGCATTGTATGGCTGTCTCCGACCTTGGTTGCTGAAAGAGGAGGAGGAAAAGATGGTGAAATAACAAAGTCAGTGGTATCCTATGGGGTGTGATCGTACCCCTTTAATTATTAGGTGCTAATACTAAAGGCAGGATGTCCCTTTACTATTAAATAAATGTAAAGCTTCCATGATAGGGGGCTGATGATAAGGGTACAGGTCTTCGTCAGAGTAGATCTTTGATCTGTGACTTTCTGTATTTGCTAGAGGCTGTGAAACTGAAAGGGAGCTGGATGCTAGGAAGTGTTTTATATCTCATAAAGCCTCTGAAATAGATTCACACCTCACCTAGGCAGTGGGAAGGTGTATTAAAGGTATGTCGTTGAATGCTAGGGCAATCAGAAGTTTCTGGGCCCCAAAGCATCAATGGGGGCCAATTATCTGTATATGCTGGGTAGATACTGAGATGCACTCTCCCGAACTTCATAAGTCCTTGAGTCTTCTGCTGCAGAGGAGGTCAGTGGTAAGTATTGAGTGTGAGTAACACTTGCACTATGCCAAACATGCAAGTGGAGTTAAGATGAACTTCAGGTCTCAGAGCACCACACAGTGGCATAGCTAGGGAGGGGGGACAGTCCACCCCGGGCGTTACTTTTTTGGGAGTGATGGCGAGCGCAAGATACGCTTTCTCTCACTCGTCGCCTTCTGTCGCCTCTCCCTGCTTGTTGTTGTCCGTGAACCCCCCCACTCTTACCTCCACTGGCCGTCCGTGGGCAGTTAACTCTGGGATCGGCCCGGGTGGCAAAAGCGCTAGCTATACCACTGGCACCACAGGACTCATGAGACTTGCAATGGTGGCAGCTGTCTTTGATTTATAGACCATAAGTTCCTCATAAATCAGAGCATTCCTTGCTAGAACCTTTTCTTACGGTAAAGAAACTTACATCTATAGCAGCAGAGACAGCCAATTTTTATAATCAAGATGTCTGTAATGATTTAGCAGACTTCTTTCAAAATAAAGTTAAAGAAGTTTACAATAGGTTTTCCTCTATCACAGTCTTGGCCCAGTTAGCACAACCAGTTCCCCTTAAGGTGGAGGACTCCACTTTCTTTTTCAAATTTACTGATCCTACTGTAGAGCAGGTTACCTCTCTTGTAAAGTCCACTAAATCCGGATCCCCCATGGATCCCTGCCCCCCTTCGATAGCCAAGCTGGCACCAGAAATAATTGCCTCATCCCTCACCACTATCTTTCTACATGTTTGTCAGCTGTGTTTTTCCTTCCCAATACAAAGTGCCCTTGATATTGCCCAATCTAATGAAACCTTTGCTTAGTCCCACAGATACCAATAACTACCGACCTATCTCAAGGCTACCTCTACCTGCTAAAATTGTGGAAAAAATAATGAACTCCCAGCGCCCCACATTTATACAAGATAATAACTGTTTGGACCCCACTCAATTTGGATTCAGAAATGGGCACAGCATGGATACAGCCTTAATCAAGGTGACAGAAGAGATCAGAGAGTTGATGGATCAGGGAGGTAAAGCAGCCCTCTTTCTACTAGACCTGTCAGCTGCCTTTGATACTGTAAATCTTGAGCTGCTGATAGGGCGATTATTTGACATCGGAATTTGAGGTGAAGCCTTGGTCCTGCTGAAATCCTTCCTGATCAGATGCAAACATTTTGTGTCACTAAACAAATTCAACTCAGATCTCTTTTCATTGCCTTGAGGGGCGCCGGAAGGCTTGTCACTGAGCCCGGCGCTGTTTAATGTTTATGTGTCTAACCTGGCTGATCTGATCAGACAGTTCGGATTCTCACTCACATCCTATGCCGATGACACTGAAATAGTTGTTTCCTTGTCAGAGATAGACTTTGGCACTGAATCTAGGTTTATGGACTGTATGCTGGCAATCAGTACTTGGATAGCCTATAATTGCCTAAAACTAAACTCAGGAAAAACTGAGGTAATTTTTTTCAGAAATTCATCTTCTCTTTGGTCCCAATCGTGGTGGCCACTTGAGCTAAGAAGTCTTCCAAATCCCATGAAGAAGGCACGCAATCTTGGAGTGATCATGGACAAGGAACTAACTTACAGTGATCATGTAAACTCGGTCTCCTCCTCTGTTTTCTTTACCATCAAAATGCTAAAAAAGTTCCTCCTTTTCCTTCCATCCTCCATCCAGTTGTGATGGCCATGGTACTCTCAAAGCTCGATTACTGTAACGGCCTGTATTTCAACCTACAAAAACAACAGTTTAGTAAATTACAAATTCTGTGTATGCAGCTGCATGCCTCCTTCTAGGAATTACCAATTTTAAATCGGTGACCAGGGGACCAAAGGTGTTACATTGGCTGCCTATAAAACAGAGAATACTTTTCAAGACCCTCTGCATTGCTTTTGAAGCCCTGCAAGGCACTGGACCAGATTACCTCAATAAGAAAGTTACCTGGTATAGGCCAACCAGAACTTTGAGATCATCAACAGAAAACAATGTAACTGTTCCCAAATTCAAACTCCTATCTTGGGGAGGCAGAAGTTTTGCGAATAACGCATCACGTTCCTGGAATGCTCGACCACCTCATCTGAAACACATGAATAATCTTGTGGCTTTTAGGGAAGCCTTAAAACTTGGTTATTTAATGCTGCTTGATTCTTATAATCTTTAGCTATGTTCCTTAGATCCATTGAGCTTAGATTAGGTTTTCTTTCTCCAGCTAGCACTAAGACACCCCCGGGTAAATGTGCGCTTTATAAGCTTATGTAACATAACATAACATAACAATCGAGACACTTAGGGGCTTATTAGGATGGCGGGCGGACTCAGGTCAGGTCAGGTCCCCGCGGTGTTGGGACCGGCCGCCAGACATGCGGCGGTCCTGCACCGCGAATTAGGATGCGACCGCCACCCTGGCTGTCGCATTCCGCATTTTAACATTGCGACGGGTGCTGCTTACAGCAGCACTCGCCGCAATGTCAAAATCGCATGCCTGGCATGTCACTGCACCACATGGCAGGCACCACACGGTGCCTGCCACTTGGTGCAGCGACATGTAGGGGGGTACCATAGGTACCCCCCAAGTGCACGCCCCACCTTCCCTGGGGGCCCGCAACGGGCCCCCAAAGCCAATCCTCGCCAGCCTTTCCATGACGGCATCGCCGCCATGGAAAGGCCTTCAACAATCGACATCCTAATATGGCTGGCGGTGCCTGCTAGGCACCGCCACCATATTAGAGCCCCTGCTCCGCCCGGCAGGCAATCGTAACGATTGCCTGCTGGCGGAAAAGTTGTGGACGGACTTTCCATCCGCCGCGATACCCACCGCCATCGTAATATGGCGGGGGGTATTTCACGTTGCGATGACCAATTAGGGGGCTCATTACGATGGCGTAACGGTCGCTACCACCAGCTCGGCGTGGCGATCGTTACGCCATCGTAATGAGCCCCCTAGTTGGTGTCGCTTAAACCTTGTTGTCGGGAGATTGTTACTCATCAAACTTTTATCTGGAGTTATCAAAGATTTACTGGATACAGAGAAGTGTTCTTGATAACACTAGAGATCAATGACTTTGATTTGCACATTAGTATTAGAGTCATCCTTCCAAGGTTTACAAACTATATTGCAGCTGTTAATTCACATGAGGAGCAATAGGAATCTTTGAATTATGTAGACATTGTTTACATTACTTTTAAAACCCATATAATATTACGATATTGTCAGTGGTGTGGAAGTGAATTTATATTGCTAGGAGAGAAAGCACAGTACAAATGTATATCAATTATATTACAGCTTAGAGCATGTTACATCAAGAGCCATTCAGCTCACAGACTTGATTTATAATTCACCGATGGTTTAAGCTATTTTGTATATCTACTATATAGATTTAATTTATCTTTAAGCTCTATGAAGTGGCAGTTTTCACCAGTCATACAGAGTCAGTTACACAGAGATTGTCACAAGGTATGTTGTATTATATTCGAAATAGTGAATTGTAATGCCAGTGGCAAAATACTAAAAGAGTTATTTCTTATTGTAAAATGCAACCCTTCTACATTACAGGCTGAGCCGGCAGTAAGAACAGGCATAATTAAGATTTCCAGGTTAGCTGTTTCTCTCTTTCTTGTCCCATTCCCATTTCCCTGGGTCTACTGTTAAACAGAATAAATGGCCTTTGCATGGTTTTCAATGGATTCAGGGGAGTGTGAATATTAGCATTTAGATTACCAGATTAGTGTATCCCTGACACCTATGTACATTAAAATCTCAAACTTGTGACCAGGCAGAACTTTTAGTACTTGACTTTCGATATTAAGACACAGAAGTTCAAAAATGACTTGGGGAGATTCTGTGGGCCCGACTTTCAAATCTCAGCAATGCTCACCCACAACACTCAACAAATCAATGTTCAGCTAGTGATTTTACTTAAAAAGAAAATGTACTTGAAGAGACACAGCTAAAAACCATACACAAAATTACGAATAAATACAATTTAACAGTGGGTAATACAATCCCAGACCTCTTCTCAGGGACCTAACGAGAATTACCAGGGTACAAATCGGATACCCTGAAGAGTTATCAAATGGAATAACTAACCCCAAAAATCTTGTCTTTTCAGAAATGTGAGTTTTCATGTGAAACAATAACCTCCTGCTAGGCTGCCTGCTAGCAGCCTATTGCCCTTTAACCTTGTCTTTTCATTAATAATAAGTACGTGCCTATAGACAAGTCATGCTCTTAACAATTTAAAATAAAGCCACACTCCCTTTAACTGAGACATTCCACAGTCATCAACACAGGCCGTTTGGCATTCACATTAACATCAGGTCTCTCAGACAGGTGGACAACGTTCCAACCAGTTCCTAAAATGTAAGTGTAACACACGAGCTCTTACTAGAGAGATGAACAAAATATATGGCCAGGCTTAAATATTCCACATTACCATAAGGTCTCCCTATAACAGCCCAATAATGCTGTGGTCAGACTTAATGTTTCCTTAATGGAACCGCAAAGACTCCGAAGTTCCCACCTTTAGTAGGTGACCCGACACAAGGGTGTTTTCATCTCCTCGCTTAGGGGACTATTACGATGGCGGTCGGAAAACCTCCCCGACCGCCATGGTAACGGGAAAAGACTGCCTGCAAGGCCAGCGACATGACCGCCGGTCGTATTACGATGTCCCTTGCTCGAAATCCGACCGCTGCGGTCGGATCGCGGGCTTTAACATTGCGGTGGTTGCTGATGCATGCAGCACCGCCGCGATGTCAAAAGGAGCATGTCCTGCATTTCCCTGCACTGCATGGCAGGCACTGCACAGTGCCTGCCACCTGGTACAGGGAAATGTAGGGGGGGACCATGGGTACCCCCCCAGTACACCCCCCCACCCCAACACATTGGGGGCCCACAACGGGCCCCCGGAAGACATTCTCTGCCTGTCTTTCCATGGCGGTTTGACCACTGAGGAAAGGCTGGCTACCGCCGGCATCATAATCAGATCGGCACTGCCACCATTATCCCGGTCCTTCTCCGTGCGCAGGGCAGGAGTGCGGATGGCAACCGGCGGAAAAGCGGCGGTAGGAATTTCCCACCGCCGCGGTGACCACCGCCATCCTAATCTGACCGGCGGTTTTCTGGCTTGCGATAGTGGCGGATGTCCACCGCAGGTCCGGCGGTCATCCGACCGCCATCGTAATAGGCCCCTAAGCAATTGCACAAATGCACAGAACGGACAGGCCAGGAGTGGGCTACGGACCCTTAAGAATAAAGGGGCTGATCCGAGAGAGTGCAGGGTTGTGCTACTATCATCGTCTGACATCTGAAACTAAGGAACCTGTGATCACTGTAAAGATTTTTTCAGTGTTGCATTTTCTAAGGGCTTAATCTTCTCTGATCATGGCTGCGCTGGCAGTTTTCTGATGGCATCTAATGCCCACAATTGCAAGTTTCACGAGTGACAACTTAAAACTGGGATAGTTCTTCGACTCTGGGCTATGTTGTATTGGGTTTAGAGTGCTTTACTCCAGGAGAGCAGTTTGGGCCTCTCATAGAATGGTTACCACAGCCTGGACAAGCACTATGACCCTTATGTCTACAATTCAGTGGTCTTCTTCAGCACTTCACAGCCTCTATACCACTGCAAATTCCTGATGGCAAAGGGTACTTGTCCACAAGTGCCTTGGATCCGCCTTGCGGCCTAGTCTTGGTGCTCTCCTGACCTGGGAAGCTTCTGCTCCACAACCGCACACCATTGGTCATAAATGGCAGACCACACTGGGGGGTTGCATTCCACAGGGACCAAGCTTTCACCCACTTGCGAAGTGATTATGTGCAAATCACAAGGCCACAGTGTTGACTCCAAAATGTTCATGGCTCTAGGTCCATTAGCAGCAGGAGTCCAGAGTGCCTCTTCCTTCAGCATTCTGCAGCCAGTCTATTTCAAGCGAGGCCTGTGGGAAAATCATGGAGCTGGGACAACCAACCCGGAGAGAGAGTCGAAGAGTAATGGAATACAGGTGTGGAGTGGGTACATCTCAAAGTCTCCCACCATGATTATTAGCTAAGCTGGATCTTCTTACTTCTTACAAGGCTGCTTCTCAGTCCATCCGGTCCATTCTGGTGCTTAAGGAGAGAGGTGAACAATTCTGCCAGAATTGGAACCTCTCATAATATACTATGAACACCTCGTTCCTCCACCCTAAATGACACTAGAGGGGTCAGCCTTCTGACTATCACAACCAAGCATAGCATGATACAAGAGGTTCAAGATAGCAAATCTCTCAGGTGTAGACTCACATAAATTATGTTGTCTTTGCCTACTCGGACCTTCCCCTTCCCTTGGAAACATCAGCGAGACCCTTATTAGGCACTGAAGACATAAGTCTGATCTCTCTCTCTTCTTCAGGCATTGGGCCTACCCTGCCCTAGTTTAAAGAAAGTTTCTATCAACAGCTCCTGAAATGTACAACCCTGCCTCCCTGTCTCCAGCAAGGGAATCTGATCTTCCGTGGAATGTGGCTCTTATTCAATGGAGCCTTTAATCTGCCTTCTCATGTGTACAGCAATTAACTTCACTTAGCCAGGCAGCTCAAGAGTGAATTTCAGTGGTGGGGTAAACAGAAAAATATGCATCATATAGAAGTGCATGAATGAATTCTTCAAAGGAAAATCGGACTTCCTGGCCCTGGAAATTGTATGAAAGGAACCAACAGGAACTTGTACCAGGCACCAATCAAAAGTTGTTAGACCCTATTCGGGGAGTTGGTGGGAGGAGGTGAGGGAGCACAGGACAGGCAGAGGCTTCTAGGCCACAACCACGGGAGTAAAGTTAGTTTGCCACTGGCACCCTGGGGTCCATCCTACTATGGCTCTGCACACTGGGTAAAGGACACCCCTTTCAAATGTGACTCTCAGGACAGCAGAAGCACACAGTGAAGGCTTCTGAGGGAGGTGCATGGGGGCAAGAGCTCAGAATATTAACAGTCAAACAACAGATACAATAATATACTTTCCAGACAAGTGCTTATTATAATAAAAAAGAACGTACTTTAATATTACCGAAGAATGAAATACTACACCGTTGTACAGGGGCTACAGGGTTGCGATCCCCCCTGTTTCTTAGTCATGTGTTACAAACACTACAGTGCCCTTTCCCCATTCTAGGATGCTCTCCCATAGTCTACAGTGACTTAGATAAAAGTACAAGAATAGGCACAGTTTAGGCACAGGTACAGTTCATTAGTCATTACCCCAAGGGATTATTCATAATCAGTTCAAAATAGTTATTTCCAAAAGCAATCACCAGGCAACAGTTTATGTTCTCACAACAGATTTATCTCTGCAAGATCAGTCCAGCCTTTCACATTTAGGCTCCGCTTCTCCTGCTCACAGACAGGCAGATTCTGCTGAGTTGACGGGTGTGCTTATTGGACCTACACCTTCAGCATCCACTCTGGTGATGTGGGATCCCAGTGTGGCCTTACACTGGAATTAAGCCATTTGGGGTTAAGCAGCACAATAGACCTGCTCGGCAGTCCTCGGAAGATGCAGCCTCCAGGCTGGGATCATATGGGGGTTCGTCTTTAGCAATTGTGAGCTCTAGACTGGGATCAGATGGGTGCTTGTCTTTGGCAGATATTAGGCTGGAAACAGAAGGATGCTCACCTTCAGTAGTTGCGACCTCTAGGCTGTGAACTGATGGATTCTCCTCTTCAACAACTGCAGCATTCAGGCTAGGAACAGGGCTTCTGCTTCAACAATGACAACAACTCCCTTACCAGGTACACCAACATCGGATAGCAATAGCACCAGTTCTTCAGGCATGCAGCAGCGGTGGTAGATGGCACACGTTGTCCTTTATGGCCTTGATTTCTTTATGCAGTCTGCTATGGGAACGTCACTGGTAGACTGAGTAACACCTCATGACATGGTTTGGTTCAGGCTAGACTCAATGGTAGTCAGCTGCTACTGGATGTTCCTCACACTGGAAACACTGCTGGGCTTCTCCTCCTCAATCAATAAATTGTTATGTTTCATATAGGTACCCTAATATAGGCCCGGGTAACATCATACCCCTTCACCTACATTACCTCCCCTACACTACACTGTAACGAGCCTTTTTAGGATTGAACCTTTACCTAGTTCTAGTCCTGGGTGCAGAAGGAGGGTGTCTCCTGAACAATAGAGTCCTATAACTCCATCAATAGACTCACACAGTATGAACGGATATTCATAAGGGTTCTTGGAAACCAGACTGGGGCTACACCACCTTCCTCCTCACATCTACGTTCACGGTTCATCCCATACGTCATCCTCACATCCAACAATGGCTAATACAAGCAATAAGGGACAAAGGAACCCTAGATACTTTCAGTATAAATATAGCACTTCTTGCTAGTGTTAGTCAGAGGGAACCAAGACTTCCAGGCCGACACACTGACCAGAGACGCTGAGGCTCCTGCATGCAAGACGCTCCAGCTGACAGTGGTCTGAACATCCCTCGCGGGGTGTCCAGCTCGAGACCAAGAGGTGCTCCTACATTCTCACTTTAGGTAATGGGGTTCGACTAAATCCTAGAGGGATTCTTGGCTTCACACCTACTCACATGCTAGGTACACTTAGGTACATCTAGATAGGCATCGTAGGAGTACGCGCTTTCTTTTATCACTGCATTTTATATTCATGTATTTATTCATGCGTAGTGCAAGATGGTAGAACTGTACTATCCATTTATATTCGTAGTACTGCTAATCATATATGTCTGCTACTGTCTAATGGTTGTTGCAGCTCATATATTCTACACGAGAATAACAACTGTTCAATAAACCTTTTATTGAAATGCCCAGGCTGTTTATTCTGTGTATCTCTGAGACAAGATAAGTGAGCACGAGTGACTGAGCGAAAAGTAGTACATTGTTTCCACGATCTTGAGGGATCAGGGTTGTCATGTTCTGAGGTTGCCAGAAACTATTCTCTCCCCGATAAGAGGAGACACTAGTGGCACTGTGAGCTAGATAATGCAAACAGGCTAAGATTTTCAGTGGGGGTGTTCAGAGTCAGTCTACCACCAAGACCACAGTTTATGTCATCCAAACACGCAGGTCCTGTATGGGTAATATAGGAACTACACAACATGGCACCACCAACGATGGTTGGCCTCTTATTTAACAGTAGAATCTGAGTAGTTCAGTCGTGCTATTTCTCAGAGACCCCTACTCACAAAACACCAGAGACGTCTGGAGTGGGTGGGCACAAACGCCGCCACAGCTGAGTAGGCGAGATATCCTATTTATTGGCTGTTGGTTAATCAAGCTTGAAGGACATTTTGTTCCTAAAATTGTGCATAACACCGTATCTCAGTTCCCTTGAACAAAACTTCTCCTTTTGGAAAATGTCTGTGGAAGATAACCCGGTGGTGGCTAGACACCACTCGGACGAGGAAGATGTGAATGTAATACAAATTGCACAAAACTTCAGACGCACTATCACCCTGAAACTACTAGAATATGGTTTAGCACCTAGGGGTGGCTTAGTAGCGTTTGTGATTGAGGCACACAAATCAAACAAAACAGAGATATTTTATTCGTGGCTTACATTCCCAGCAGCAAATGCAATAACACAGACATTTCACTACTATATAGAAGGAGATGCACCACCAGAATATGGTCCTTGTGAGGACATAGAAATTCCATTCACTTACCAGGAACACCTATACTGGTTTAAAGGCGCCCTACCCCATATAAGAAACAGAGTAAGATTAGGTCCGCTTGGAGGAGACGGTGCAACATGGCGAATATTAGCAGCCTACACACCACATCCTGACATTGACACAATGCCACAGGCAGACTTACTCCTACAACACAAGGATTTAATTAAAATCTACCGAAACCTGACGCAATACGTCATGAGGACTTTCACAGTCCAACCAGAATCAGTTGCAACAAATGGAACTCAAATTCAGGGTACAGCAACTAAAATTACTCCACAAACATTACACGCGGTAATGGGCAAAATGCCCACAAAACATGAACAAATGCCATTCTGCGTAGCTCAGAAAATAACTCAGCTCGAGGCAGTATTTCCGAATACTACCCCATTTGAAAAAAACAGAATGCTAACAATCTGCTTGCCCATGGGGATAACACCACAAGTAGAGGACTTCACCTCTTGGGGTACAGTCTTTGCTGCCATATATACCAGAACACATGGTATTCCTTCATTAGCAGTAGTACCTTATGTATTGAGACAAATACAAAACAAGTACGGAGCAGAACCTGCCCTGAACTTAGGGATGAAGTTATTAAATAACTATGACCAGGTATCAGCCATAATACTAGCTAATATTAAAGGGGAAGCAGCTTCAGTGGCAATCCGCCAACGCCTAAGGGAGTTCAGTCCGTTGGATCAGCAACACAAACTACCCAAAATAATTGAAACTGCGTATGCAGAATTAGGCAGAGACAGTTTGGGTGGGAAAGCATTAAAACCACAACTGATGGGTAGTCCTGAAAAGGACACTACCAAGCAGACACCTGCTTCTTCTAAAAAGAAGTGGGAGAATAAAAAACAACAACATTTTAAAAACAGATCTCAATCCAGAGGTAGATCTCCTCCACAGGAGCCCTCTGAAAAGAGGTATAACCTCAGGAATAGGGATAATATTAGGAAACCTGACAGGTATCAGGATAATGATACACTTTCCTCTCGTTCCTTTCAGCGCTCGACGAAAAACTCCGAGAGAGAAGGACGGTCAGAACATAAAGAAGAGCGTACGAAGTCCAGAGACAAGCAACACGCTCAAGACTATACTTCCAAAAAAGAAGACAAACCAAAATTAAAACCTCAGTTTAAGAAGAAGAAAGTTGCAGGCATAAAGATCAGACATGCCCAGCATTCTGAGGACGCAGCTTGTGAACGGGGAATGGGCTCTGACGATGCTAGACAGTGCAGCAGAAGTAACAATAGCTCGCCAGAACCTGAAGGAATTTCTGGTGACAGCGGACTTGAATGATTACATCACGGTGGAAACACCAGACACAAGGGTGAGCGTCCCACATAAGTTACACAAAATAACACTCCAAATGGAGGAGGACAAGCCCAGGAAAGTTAAAGGTCTCTTTTGGGAAAATCTGTCAGCTGGTTATGACATCCTATTAGCAGAACAAGATTGGCCGCTGACATTCGTTATGGAGTGCCCCAGCGGAGAAACTGTAATTTTTCCATCAGTCTCCGACCTCGTTCCCATACATCTTAAACATGCATATGCACAGGAGTGAGCGGTTGCCCTAGCTCCAGCATTGTACAAAAATCATGCCGGTTGGGATGAGGATTCAACCCACCACGTGATCTCGTTAAAAGTTTCACCAAATGCTGAGAGGCAATACCCAATAAAACAAGAAGCTAAAAAACAGGTCAGAGAGATCTTAGATCAACTTGAATATCAAAGGGTGATTGAAACATGCACCTCACCAATGAACAACCCTTTGTTTCCTGTATCAAAACCGGACAACACATATCGTCTAGTCTTAGATTACAGACATTTAAACTCACACAGTGCCGCATTAATGAATAACATTGTGCGGAAAAAATACAAAACAACACTTGACATCTCAAATGGATTTTTCTGCCAAAATATAGCGCGTGAAAGCAGGTATTTGACCGCATTCTCAGCGTTGTGGTCCAAGCGGCAATTTTGTCATCTCCCCCAGGGGTATAAGAACACCCCGAGGGTCTTCTCAGCAAGAGTAACTCTGTTACTCCAAAATTTTGATGAGGAAGCATTGTCCTATGTGGATGATATTAATCTGATGGACGATGACTTAAAAAGGCACTTGACCAGGGTGAGCACCATCATAATGGGATTCGCCTCTGAGGCTACAAATTTAATTTTAAGAAATCTAAAATAGCCCACCTCAATGTCCTGTTTTTAGGATACGAGCTTTCAAGTGAAGGGAAAAGCCTGGCAGCTAACTTTTTAGAAAAGTGTGCGCTGCTCCAACCACCAAAATCATTAAAAAATCTACAATCAATTCTGGGATTCCTAAATTTCGGCAGAACATACAGTACCAAAGAAATTTCCACTCAAGTACTCCTACAAGTTAGATGCAAACAACATTCCATATGCTCAGATTCCTGGAGTGGGGGACAGAGTAATACCAAATATGGATCGTCGGCAAGGTTTAATACTAGCAGCACACGAGGGTTTGGGCTCTGCACATACAGTTGTTACAGCGACTATTTCATTGTTGAAACAGCGCTATTGGTGGCCCGGTCTAACAAAGCAAACTAAAGACTGTGGGGCATATTCTCAAGGACTTATCGCCGATTTATCAGCACTTTAGCGCCGCAAAAGTTCCGATAGATTTTTTGCCCTATTCTCAAACTGGTGCAAACTGCCGAAATCGCCAGTTTTCAAGCGATAGCTGCCGCAAAAAACATCGCCACGGATGAGAGCGACAACTAACGCTAATGATATGCAGAGTAGGCATTCCCGTGCAGAAACACACGAAAACACCACTTCGCGATATTCTCAACGACCAGCCAGATCTGCGATGCGATCCAAAAACAGGCGATAAGGCGTGTTAGCAGCAGGGATTTAACACCTGCCTTTGACTGGTGTTAAGCAGGACGCCAACCTGCAGTATAAAAAGGGAGCCCAGCCCAGAGCCACATCTGAAGACCAGCAGATGCCATGGAGCCAATGATCATGCAGCTTGGAGAACCAAGAGGGCCACAACACCCACCGCCACCACCCCCAGGACACCCCCGGGCCGCCCCCGGACTACCACCTAGGCAGCGCAGAAGAAGACAGCGGACGTTCCTAAAATGCACCAGCCTCAGACACTCAATGCCAGAGGATGCCATTGCCCACTACAGTCCCAAAAGGACAACCATCCACCGCATCCTGACCCACATTGCCCACAGGCTGACAGTACCAACACAGCGGAGAACCAACATCCCTCCGCAGACAAAGCTGCTGGCTGTGCTGCATTTGTTGGCTCCTGGTACCTTCCAACCAACAACTGCCACAGTCGGAGGAGTCTCACAGCCAGCCCTATCAAAGTTCCTCACACCTGTCTCGGATGCATGTCCACAAAAGCAGCGGCGGGCCCCTGTATCCGCACCACACACTAGTTCCAATTCGTAGTGTTCCTGCGCAATCAACCCCAACACCAGCCGTTGCTTGACACCTCTGTGCCCCAGATCCAAGATTGTAGTCACTGAAATGGGGGTGCGCCAGGTCATGAAGTCCAGTAGTCAACAGTAGTGTAAAAACAGTTCTTTATTACAAATACATAAATCAACAATACGAAAAGCTCAGCCAACGCGTTCCATTCCCAGCGGAGAACTTCATCAAGGCAACGTGTGGATTCAATTAACTGCATATGCTGCGGGAACTCCCCAATACAATTCCATATTCCGAAAGTCAGTATTCAGAAACCTGTTGGAAAAATGGTGACAATGGTCAAGCATCCGCATAGTCACAAACGTAATCTGGCACAGTGCATTGCACGTGGACAAACCGGAATGCTGACAGGCTTGATAAATCCTGCACAAAAAGACTGTAACAGAAGTTCGTGTGGTCGTAACCTTCATAGGAAAGAAAAGGAAGGTTACGACCACACGAACTTCTGTTACGGTCTTACTATGCAGGATTAATCGTACCTGTAAGCATCACGGTTTGTATCAGCTTGATACCCCTGCACCTTCACTTCCCCCACACTGCGCAGGAACAGCTGGAGACCAAGCAAGGAAACTACGCCATAGCTGGCTTCCCGCACGTGTTGGGGGCAATATACTGCACACATGTACTACTTGTTCCCCCTGCCGACACTTCACACAATAACCGCAATAGAAACCACACGAATTCCATCAATGTGCAGGCAAAAGTGGACCACCGGGGCCTGTTCACAAATGTCGTTGCAAACTTCCCAGGCAGTGTGCATGATTCCTACATCTTCCGCAAGTCCATCACCAACCAGCGCTTTGAGGATGGCACCTATGGAAATGCACTGCTCGTCGGTAAGTACCAACTGAACACACCACACACCTCAACTCCACAATCATACAACTCACAACTGTGGGAATGCACATGTTACAAAATCACATACAACATGCCAATCAACAGGCACAACTACCAGACACGACAACACAAGTAACTGTGGTAACCGTGGCCAGCCATGTAGACAAACCATCCACGGCATGGCACCTCTGCCACACAATTGCAGAATGTGGGAAGAGGTGGGAACAAAGTATGTGCAAAGGAGGCAAGTGACCCATCAATAAGAATGTACACAATGCCAAGTGTGGCGGTGATGTGCTGGACAGACATCAGTATGCAGAACACAGACATGTCCATGTGGACATATACTGCTGGTGTTTGTAGTGTTGTGGACAGTGGACACAAACAGGTTACCTCAGGCAGTGTGGAAGACCTTGGACATGTAGCTTTGTCGTCGTCCCCTGTAAGCGTAAGCGGAGTGGCCATGGCCGGCGTATGTCATGAATAAATAGCCCGGGGCTCTGGGCGTGGTTCAATTCTGGGATGGCCACCAAAGTAAGAATCACAAAGAAGAGACAAGAGAATGAGCCTTCTCTGACTCCCCTACCGTCACTGAAATCTCACACAACAGAGAAGTACTAAACAAAACGAAAAATGGAGGAGGTACTGAACTCCACAAAACCTCCTAAGTGCACCGACCACTAGTCGATATCACAAGGACAACAAGAAACAGGGAAAGACAAAAACTGTCTTAATACTGCCCTCACACACTTTGCAGTGTCATGCTTCATCATTGGGCCGCATCTAACACCCAGGTGCAGACCAACACACTGAGTGGAGCGCAAATAATATTTTGTGTGAATGAAGATTAGTGGTGAGGGTACAGTATATATAAAAGAACACACACAACAATGACAAACAAAGGAAAGAATATTCCCTTGAAAAGGGACCAAAAAGTGCAGACACATACAGTTAAAACTACCTAACGGGCAACCGCAATCATTCTTTATTCCTGTCGCCCCTTGGTAGGATTAAAACTAGGATATTGGGGTATTCAGGGGAGGTAAAAGCCCCTATACCCCTGCTGCGAATACCAACATGTTTCTGCCAATTCTATGCGCCCAACTGGATCTGTGCTCACAGGGTGTGGATTACTGTTTGAATGTATGAACGAAGGCTGGTTTTTATGATATACTGCAGTTAAATCAATTGGAGTGAGTTTTAGATATATTTTTTTAAAGGAACAAGTACTGGGGCGGCGGAACTTTAATTACACGTTAATATTCTTCCACAGAAAAAGGATTCCTCTCGGAAATGATCCCAGAGGGAAGCAATAGTGGACATTGTTCGTCTGAGTATTTAAGGTAATACACCCAATTAGGGTTTGAGATTACACAACGAGGGACCAACACCCTGATGAATGCCAGAGCGATCCAGTTGGGCGCATAGAATTGGCAGAAACATGTTGGTATTCGCAGCAGGGGTATAGGGGCTTTTACCTCCCTGAATACCCCAATATCCTAGTTTTAATCCTACCAAGGGCGACAGGAATAAAGAATGATTGCGGTTGCCCGTTAGGTAGTTTTAACTGTATGTGTCTGCACTTTTTGGTCCCTTTTCAAGGGAATATTCTTCTCCTTTGTTTGTCATTGTCGTGTGTGTTCTTTTATATATACTGTACCCTCACCACTAATCTTCATTCACACAAAATATTATTTGCGCTCCACTCAGTGTGTTGGTCTGCACCTGGGTGTTAGATGCGGCCCAATGATGAAGCATGACACTGCAAAGTGTGTGAGGGCAGTATTATGGCCACCAAAGTAACTACTGCGTGTGTCTCTGTGTCCGCCATATCCTGCCCATAGGCCATCACACACGTGGCCGACCACCTTCAACGGCCAGATTTACACTGGAGACAAGGTGACTACGTCCCAAGCCAACCCGCGCACATCTCGTCATCGCATGCAGGGTCGTGCCTGCCAGGGTGGCGCCCCCACCCAGCCACGAGGCCACCGCTGTGACCGGTGGTGCCTGCGCGATCCTGTGCGCCTGCTGCACCCCAGCCCTGGTCCCCAGACCGGTCCGCCGCCCAGCGATGACTGGCCGCCCCTGCGCACCCAGGCCTCAATGCTCACCTGCCGCCACTGGCGTGTCTCCAAGAGGGCCCACCATGTGCCGGTGCAACCTCCTCAGCCGATCGCTGGTTTCCACGCCACAGGCCCCCAGCGCACCCTGAGGCACCGCACCGCGGAGTCATGTGTGTGCTGGCTGCTGCCTTCGGCGTACACTGCGCTCCAGCAGGGCCCTCAATTAAAATAGAATCTTGATTTGCAGGACGGCGTATTGAGGTCTATGCATCATTGCAGGCTGCACACCCGCTCAGCTCTTCAGGTGCCCCTACCTCAGTGCACCGCAAGTCACCGTCCCGTGGCGGTAGGCCCGTGCCGGCCACAGTGCATCGGGTGCCACCAACTCTGTGCACCGCAAGTCATCGCCCGTGGCGGTAGGCCTGTGCCGGCCGCAGTGCATCGGGTGCCACCAACTCTGTGCACCGCAAGTCATCGTCCTGTGGCGGTAGGCCCATGCCAGCCACAGTGCATCAGGTGCCACTAACTCTGTGCACCGCAAGTCATCGTCTCGTGGCGGTAGGGCCATGCTGGCTGCAGTGCATCGGGTGCCCCTAACCCAGTGCACCACATGTCATGGACCCTTCATGATTGAGTCTCGTGGTGCGGACGCCATCATGTCACCTCCGGCAGTGGGGAATGTGATGTGGTAGGCCCCTTTTATTGGCAGGGTCACATGTCCTGTGATGCCTGTGCTTGATGGGTGTGATGTGGGTGTAAACCAGCCCTCAGGGAGCGGCTGTGGCATGCTGACAACTAGACCAGTGACCAGCAGATCACCACAGGGAAGACCTGGGACATGTTGCTTTGTCGTCCCCCCCAGTTAGCATAAGCGGAGTGGGCTGGGCTGGCGTATGCCAGTCCAGCGTAGGGGTGTGAACAATGAGCCCGGGGCTCTGGGCATGGTTCAGGACTGGGCTGGACAAGGAAGTAACTAATGCGTGTGTCTCTGTTGTAGTGTCGGCGCCAACCGGACCGCAATCGGCAATGTTGCACCCTGTGACTCAAGTCCCACAACATGAGCTACATGGACGTAAGGGGGAATCACTGACCCTACATTCATCCATACTTTCATACTTGAATGATCATAGACATGACACATCTGTGTGAATCTGAATGTTTTATTCACATTCAGTGAAGTGTTGAAGCTGGAGCAGTACAGGGCCATGCAAACCCCACTTTACATTGTTGCCCCGTGGAGGGCCAGCCAGAGTCCGTCAGGGAATGACAAGTTCATCAGGAGAGGAAGAGTTCAGTCCGCAGTCTGATTGCTGTGTCATTGGAAACCAAACAGAAAATGGCAGTCCATGTCGAGGTCCAAGGTGAGTGTCGCAGCGTGTATCAGGGGACAGTGGAAGGTCATGATGCAGAGGGCAGAAGCAAGCAGAAACAGGCCATATGGCGGAGATGAATGCTACTGCTTCCTTCTTACCACTAAGGCGGAATCATCCGCATCTTCGTCCTCTGAAGTTTCATGTGCCTCACATGTGGGTGGTGGTGTTTTGTCAGCGGCACTGTGTGGCACTGACACATCAGTGGCCGGAGGTGGAATGTCTGCCGCACTGTGTGGCAATGACACATCAGGGGCCGGAGGTGGAATGTCTGCCGCACTGTGAGGCACTGACACATCAGGGGGCGGAGATGTGGATGTAGAAGCAGCAGCAGCATTCGTCGGCGCCAGGCCTTGTGGCAGCAATGCCATGATGAGGATCTGCAGGGCATGGAAGATCCCAGCTACATCTCGCTGGTGTGCAGCTGTGGCAGCCATTCTTTCCGCCTCCATCCGCTCCCTGTTCTCCATGATCCTCCGCATGTGTCCCAACTCCCGGCTGACATCGCTGGAGCCACTCTGACTAGACAGTTGTCCTTGTCTCAGAGTCAGGACTCCAGCGATGTCAGCCATGGATCGTTGGAGAGCATGGAGAGGACTGTGGGTGTCCGTTAGGGACTGTAAGTGGTCCCTGATGGGACTTAGACACCCACGTATTGTTTCAAAACATAAACAACAATTGTATCTCGGCACTCTGATATTTAACTAGAAATATTTTTTTAGGAAAGTCATAGAATTTAACTGAATGATCTATACTCAAAGTCCTGTAAACGTAATTGCTCAATCGGTATGTTATATTGAAAACAAAACGGCTATTCCAAATCGCTCAAGGGACAATAGAAGAGAACATCAAAAGTGGATATTTTCTTATATAATTTAATATTATTGAGTCCAATGTAAAATATTTGACAATTGGTAATAACTCCAAGTATAATACACCAAAATTGTCTGAAAAGTCAAAATAGAAACCATATATGTAAAATTCACATTGTGTACATAAATTAAAGATTGGTTAAGCACTACATATAAGAGCAATATTAACAGCCAAAATGAAGGTCCTAGTCCTAGGGCCTTCCTGGTATTGAAAGTTGATAAACAGCCGATGACAGCCGACACGTGTTTCGTTACATATGCGTAACTTTTTCAAGGCTTGCTCTCTATTATTTTTGTAGATGTTTGTAGTAGGGAAAAATTTCCGATTGACCTTAGCACAATCTGTAGTTTTATAAAATCAGTTCTGATCCATAGAATGAAAAGAGGTTGCCCTGCTCGATTCTCCGTCCGTCTGTAAGTGACTCCCAGATAATATATACGAAAAACCCTCTTTCACGAAGACACGCTAGATTTCCGTTGATTATTCATGTAAGTAACATCCTGAATATTTACGAAGAGTACGTATTTCACGTGGCAAAGAAAAGGCTTTGATAGGTCCTTTTAGCAATGCTGATGTGGTCCGAAGTGCGAGGCAAGCCGTTCCCGCATACACGACAGGATTGCCTCGCACTTCGGACCACATCAGCATTGCTAAAAGGACCTATCAAAGCCCTTTTCTTGCCACGTGAAATACGTACTCTTCGTAAATATTCAGGATGTTACTTACATGAATAATCAACGGAAATCTAGCGTGTCTTCGTGAAAAGAGGGTTTTTCGTATATATTATCTGGGAGTCACTTACAGACGGACGGGGAATCCGAACGGGCAACCTCTTTTCATTCTATGGATCAGAACTGATTTTATAAAACTACAGATTGTGCTAAGGTCAATCGGAAATTTTTCCCTACTACAAACATCTACAAAAAGAATAGAGAGCAAGCCTTGAAAAAGTTACGCATATGTAACGAAACACGTGTCGGCTGTCATCGGCTGTTTATCAACTTTCAATACCAGGAAGGCCCTAGGACTAGGACCTTCATTTTGGCTGTTAATATTGCTCTTATATGTAGTGCTTAACCAATCTTTAATTTATGTACACAATGTGAATTTTACATATATGGTTTCTATTTTGACTTTTCAGACAATTTTGGTGTATTATACTTGGAGTTATTACCAATTGTCAAATATTTTACATTGGACTCAATAATATTAAATTATATAAGAAAAATATCCACTTTTTGATGTTCTCTTCTATTGTCCCTTGAGCGATTTGGAATAGCCGTTTGTTTTCAATATAACATACCGATTGAGCAATTACGTTTACAGGACTTTGAGTATAGATCATTCAGTTAAATTCTATGACTTTCCTAAAAAATATTTCTAGTTAAATATCAGAGTGCCGAGATACAATTGTTGTTTATGTTTTGAAACAACGGGTATTTTATACCCGTTGACCTGGCATCCGTGGTAGTGGGATGCTTCTGTTATCTTGAAGGGCACCGTAATCTCTATATACCGACATACCGTAGATAGATAAACAATATCAAAACTATTTTTGAGAATTTGATGTGCTACATTTAAACCACCACTACCGCCCTATGATATTGTAAAACCCACGTATTGTTGTAGGGATTCTGCACATATACAGAGCTATGCACAGGATAATAGGACCTCGGAGTATAGTGGTGAACCACCATGCACCTTAGTACCCAAAATCCCAATCCGACTAGCTTTAGCGTCTCATTCGCAGCGAAGCTACCAATGATTATACAACCCAGAACACGGTCTCTCTCAGGACTCGCGGGAGCAAGAACACCCTTTCATAACTCACTCATACTTGTCCACAACGTGCGTAATAAGAGACACTGTATAGTTTAAAATGTTTATTTCAACTATCGTGCTCTAAGATACAGTACACGTGCCAGTACTATCAGCATAATGCATAATGATAAAATGATAAGCATAGTTACAATTCCATAGAATACAAACGGGGACAGCATTTGTAAAGCAGTGGATATATGGCTAAATGGCCTTACCTCCCTCCCCGTGCTATTAACTAGTTTTTTATAAAAATAGAAGACCTCTGGGCTTTCTCGGGCAGACCCTCATACCTCAATATCTAGATGCAAGGTTTACATCATCAGACAAGCACAGCTCTTCTCCCTGGAAAGGTTTTCCTCCGAGTGCCACAAACAGCAAGATCACAATATTAAAAGCACACGAATTCCTCCAGTGCAGCTGTATTCTGTGTTATGTCTAAGTGCGAGGGGCTGACCAGATCAGCAAGAACAAGGGACGTTGTTTTTCGACCTTGTACATGATGTGCAGATGAAACCCACAGGGAACAGGAGAAAAGGTGAAAGGCAAAAAGGCAGACAGTTCTAATATAGCCAGGCACAAGCAGAGGCTGGAAAAACAAAGTCACAAAGTAACGTGTGCAAAAAGGCATCATGGCAGCCAGGCCTAAGCTAACTTAGCAATGTAGACAATGAAGCCACAAACCACACTACACCCTCCCCTGGTCAGTCCATAGGCCAAGACATAGGACGAAAACAGAGTTCAAATAGATGGAGCAGAATGTAAACGTCTAGCTATGAACAGTCCCCAGTGAAGGACAGTGAATGGGAAAAAAAATCGTAGGACAAAAAAGTTCCAGTCAGAGTCAATAAAAAATCCAGAGAGGCAGGACTCTGAAAGCGGAGGCCCCCTAATCCAACAGAGTGTAAGCACAAAAAACCGCCACACCTTCCAAGAGGACATCGTTGGAATCGTCCAAAAAAAGAGACGCCATCCAGTTCAACAAATCAAAACTGCATTCATGTTCCTCAGAATAGGGAGCAGTGATCAGCAATGCGGGACAACTTGCGTGATACTCTACATAACTTTGTTGTAGGAGATTCTGGGCAGCCGCCCAGATATCCCATTGCGCCAATATTCCAAGTGCAGCCGCACACGCCATTAAGCCAGCCCCGGAACAGTCCCGTTCATGGTCCTCTAAGGGACCCATCAACTGGCCAAAATCCGGGTCCGACAGAGACGTATTGGAGAGGCAAAATCCAAGGACCAAGAGTAAGGACATCGGATGCAAGACATCACAGGTTGCACGCAAGTGAAATACGCAAAGCGAAAAGAAAGTCTATAGGACATACTGAGTGTTGCCAATGGCAGGATGCCGAAGCCGATGAGCATGCGTTCACGGAGCATCCGGAGTCGACCTTGAACGAGGAGGCCCCCAGGAAGTGCAGCCATTGCGTAGCAAACAGACCAAAAGCAATATACCAGCCGCTAAGGCGAGGAGCAACGGAAAGCCGCCAAAGATGCTGGAAAAAATAGAATGAATAAAAGCCTGTATTACACCAAATATAGTTTGAAAGGAGGTAACAAGGCCAGAGCCCACAACTTTAAAAAAATGCACAAGACCTTCGGTGCGAGATGCATTGAAAGCACGGTGAATCAGTTCACCGAAATGTTGTGGGAGGTTTGTGTTCAAAAGGGCCTGTATCTCACTGTGGGTACTAGCCACCTGGAGGATGAAGGTCTCCCGTGCGGATGTGAGCATAACCTCCTGGTTCAATAATAGCTCCTTTATTCTGCTCAATTTATTGAAATCCGCCTTCAAAGTCGGAATGGAAGGCCAAATGGAACTATCTATTATGTCGTGCAGGGGAGGAAAAAACACATTTTTGCAGCACACAACCCGGTGGGAAACTGTTACAATATAGGGGATGCCGGCCAGCATTCCACAACAGTCCTGATTATTCAGAAGGAGATAGCTACCGTTTGCAAGCACAGTGAAAGTAGGTGATATAGCAGGAGCAGGAATGCCCTTTAAAACACAAGCAAGATTCGGAGCTGAAACATTACAAGCCCCTTGCAATTTAATGTTTTTACAAATCAGGGAATGACCCACAGTGGAATCGCATGACTCTCCTGTGAGAAAAACTTATTTTCCGTCCCTAAGGCATCTGTACAGGAAAGGCAGGGACCACAGTTCATGCAAGAAGGCACTGCCTAAAAGCTGAAAAAGGCCAACGGGATAATGTTTCATGCAGGAACTGAACTCAAATAAAGAAAAAGGCAAAGCGATAACTGCGTGAACTAGCCACACTGCAGAGTCCAACTCCGCCACAGAGAATGGTAATGGCTCTATCTTTTCGATATGTAAGAGAGTGTATGTTGCATCTTTCATGGACATAAATTGCTGTTTGTCAGTTAAATTAAACGGCAAGAATAAGGCAGTCGTGTTTAAAAAATGGCAAGGAACTTTACCCATTTTCAGTGTTTGCAAAGTCCATGCAAACTGCATCACTGAACGCAATTGATTTTGACCATGATATAACACAGAAACATCATCTTGTACAATATCAACAACAGAGGAAACAATATTCTCTAATGTGTAAATGCGGGAAGAAAGGGTATTAATACTATTGTCAACAACAGCAAGCACTTTTTCTAGATTTGCTTGATCGATTTCCCGGAGACGGCAAGCAGCTTCAATTTGCGAAAGCTTCCAGAGTTCATTGTAAGTTTCATAAATGAATCTCTTAGGTCGAGGACCACGAGGCCCCAGAACAAAATCGGACAGATCAATGTTTCCTGATAGGAGGGATAAATGTTGTTTTACAGAATCCAATGAAGAGTGCTGCAACCACTGTTTACACAATTTACCAACAGAATATGTTGTAACAGTACAAGAGTCAGAAAACCTCGGATCTGGCCTATCCTGTTTGTAACCAGGAGCTGAGTCATGAAAACGCAGTTGGCAGGCATTTGATGCTATGGGCTAAGCCAACCAGGGTGACTGAACAATCGTAGAGGTATTAAACTAATTGTTTTGAAACAAAGCTTGCAAATTGGCAAGGGAAATATTAAAACGCAAGCTGTCGTTGGGAGTGGAAGACAGTACGGGAATGGAGGGTGCATTCAATTGTTTAGAAGTAGCCAAACCCCAACAGGTCGTTTGATAGATCGTACGATTTAAAAACAAAATTTGGGCTGGGATGAGGCAAGCATGGTGTAAGGCTTCCGTGCCTCGGACCTGCCATGATTTGGTTCCCCAAATAGACTTTAAGTCAATGGTGGCTAGCCAGTGTTCATAACCATCCACTGCTAATGCGTTCAAGAAGGAACCCGAGTACAGCAATTTGGTGTGGGTCAGCATGATCTTCTGTGCGGACGAAGTGTTCAATTTAAAATAATATGACCCAGGGTTTGACCTATCAAAGTCTGTAAAGTAAGTAAATTTACTTCGAAGAGTGTGGGAGCTACCGGGCAAAGGGGTCGGACAATGTTCCCATTGGGTGTAATTAAAAGGACCCCAAAGAGTACTTGGTTTATGGAGAAAGTGGTTGCCCCAATGCTGGTAACAATATAAGTCAGCATAACTTTCAGAATTTAAATACAAATCTTCAGCATTAAAAGCAGCATAATATTTCAAATCAGAAAATAACGATTCAAAGGCATGCACATCCCAATCGTCAGAATGAATATTACTTTAAACGACATCACCCATTGAGACACGAAGGACATTTGGTACATTAATAATCTCGGTTGGTCCATGAATTTGGAAATTTACCGCATCCCATACGATGCCATCAGCGACTGGGAAAGCTGAAATGTTCACAAATGTGTGGTCACGCTTCATGATGTGAGAAGAAGAATGCGGAGCCAAAGTTCCAGCGACACAGTTCACTGCAGAGCGTTCTGGTAAATAGTGACCATTAATGAGTAAGAAAAAAACTGTCACAAAGCAATGGACATGAACAGAAAAATCAGGAATAGTACCAACCAGATGTATGTCCATGGGGGGATCAAAAAATTGTCTCTGAACCAGGATATAAAAACACTGAAGTTGGACGGGATAAGGGATGAGGTGGAAGCCGAATCAGAGGAATAACGGGTTGGGCTCAGTGGTGTCGTTGGTAAATCAGCCACCGACTCGTTGGCGGGGTATGTATACTCGGTCTCCTCGTTGCAGGAGGAATCCGGGCAGTCGAGCAGGCGATCAGGCAAATCGACCATCTCAATGGCAACATCAGTGCCTGTGTGGGCTGGAGGGCCTCAAACATGAGTCCTTGAAATGGCTGGACAAGAGACCGCTGGTGTTATGCTATTCAGGATCGGCCAGATGCTGTAGCTTGACATTGTCCACTGAGATGTATCTGTTGTCCTTGCAACCAGGAAGCGGTGGTAAGATGACAGTATGAGTACCCTTCAAGCCAAGGACTGGAACCGGTGCACGATAAGAGGGGCCAAATTCTTTTTTGTTCTCCACCTTCTCTCGGACCAGATCTTCAACCTTCGGAAGCCAGCCGGCAACCGGGATCTGCAGCGCAGCGTCAGTGGCTGAAGGCAAGTGTTCGTTTGCAAGTTTGTCACGGGCTTCTTGTAAGTCCTGCAACATAGTAGAATGATTATCTACGTCAAAGATTGAGGTATTTGCCGCCATGTCTAGACCATCAAGGTCTGGCACAAACATTTGGATGCCAAAGAGCATTTCGTATGGGGTCCGCCCACCCAGAGATCTTCTAGGGAGATTATTAAGTGCACGTTGTACGCTTTACAAGTGGGCCAGCCAGTTCCTGCCAGTACCTAAGACTCTAGCTGTCAAGGATTGCTTTAAGTCACGGTTCATTCGCTCCACAATCGTATTACCCTCAGGTCTATATGGAGACGAAAATTGCACCAGCACCCCCAGTGACCACATTGCATCCTTGTACGCCTTAGAGGTGAACGCTGGACCTTGGTCGGAATGGAAGGTGTCACAGGCAAAAATTCCCACAAAGACACGCAAATCCCTTATGACATTTCGAGCGTCAGCACTCCGTTGTGGCCAAACCCAGATGAAACGTGTGCACGAATCCACTGCAACTAAAATGTATTTATATGCAGTGTCAGAAGAAAATGGACCGCAGTGATCCAGGTAAACACACCCAAAAGGTTTGTTAGAAATGCAGAGCTGTGTTTGTGGTGGTCGTGTAACTGTCGAAGGCTTAATTTGCTGACAAACGTCACAAGAAAGCTCATAAGTATGGGTCTGTTTATATAAACCACGCCACCAGTAACGCTGCTGCAAGATGGAAACAGTCGCAGATACGCCAGCATGGGCCGAAGCCAAGCCTTCGTGTGCGCCCATTATCAAGGAAGGTCTGCGGTCCGCGTTGGGAATCAGCCGATCACCAACGTCTGGAATTGTTACGTAAGGAACCTGTTCGGGACTTAAGTGATAAGAGTACTTGGAAGGAAAACCCAGTGGGTAATTAGCACCTTCCTTTGTTGCAGCAATAGCTGCCAAAATCTCATTATCTATTTTAGTCATGGATCTTGTAACTGCTGCTACTGAGAACGTGGCTACTGCTGATTTGGCAGCTTCATCTGCCAAACTGTTACCTACCGCGTGTGCGCCCACATGCTGGTGGCCAAGGGTGTGAATCACCTGTGTGAGAGGCAAACGTTGTTTAAGATCTGCCACTCGAACCCAAAGCATCTTATGCTTAATTGTGATGCCTTTAGCATCTCTATAGTCGTTTTGCGACCAAAAGAATAGGTTGTCATTGAAAGATTGAACACAGTAGTAAGAATCGCATACAATAAGAGTCGTCACGTCTGGATTCGTGAACTCAAGTGCGAGCACCAAGGCGCGCAGCTCGGCCAATTGTGCAGTACTGTCTCCCAGTGCCTGTGTGTGCACCACATTCGATTTGAACTCTCCGTTCACCATATTACCTGCAACAATAGCACATGCTGCGGAATAAGCATGCTTTGAAGCCGTGGCCGGTTGTGCCGAACCATCGGTGTAAATAATACATTCGTACTCCTCAAGCGGCAGCAAAGACAGAGGAGGAGGATGAACAAATACATACTGTAAGAACTCCTGTGTCTGAAGAGAGGAATCAAAGATAAAAGTGACATCCGGGGACGTCAAAGATGTAGCCCATTGTATCCAACGGGGGTGCAAAGCCTTAGAGTTCGGTACACTTGCCTTCGTCACTGCCTCAAGGGCAGGATATGGTGTTACCACCAAAATGCGTTATCCCTGTGCCAGTGCGCGTTCCTTTAGAATCGCCATTTGCACTGCAGTCAAAACTTTCTCCACAGAGGAAAAGCGCAACTCCGGTGAAGTGTAAAGATGTGACTTGTATGCAATCGGTACTGTGTCACCTTCGTTAAAGGTTAAGTACGTGAAACCCACTGCCCCTGGTACAATTCTAATCACCAGGTTGGTGTGGTTATCACGAGTCAACAAGAACTTAGATTCAAGTAGATCAGACTGCAAAGAGTGCAGTATAGAGGAATGCTCAGGAAGCCAGCATGACTTCGAAAAGTTGGGCTGTATCAAGGCATATAGAGGCTTGATACGCTGGGCATATTCGGGAATGTAAGTACGCCCGAAGTTTAGAAAACCCAGTAATGACTGAAGCTTCTTCAGGGTGGTTGGAGGGCGCAAAAGTGTGCACTTCTCCAAGAAATGGGGAGCTAAGCCCCTACCTTCATTGTTGAGCTCATAGCCCAAAAACAAAACGGTAAATTCAGCGATGTGCGATTTGGCAAAATTAAATTTGTATCCCAAGACCACAAATTCAGGAATAATGCGGTCCACTCATGAAAGATGCGGCCATAATTCGTCGTCTGTCAGATAGATATCGTCGACGTACGAACACGCATCTGGGTCTATGCTGTCCAACAAAGAGACAACACGGGCGGCGAAGACACCCGGGCTGTTCTTGTAGCCCATGGGCAAACGCCAAAATTTGAAGTGTTTACCACCGGAAGTGAAAGCGCTCCATTGGCTACACTCCGGGGACAAGTTGTGCATGTAAAATCCATTGGATAGGTCAAGTGTCGTTTTATATTTTTTACGAACAAGACTGTCTACTAGCGCAGAACTGTGGGTATTTTGTACCGCAAAGGTCCGACAATGAGAGTTCAAATGTCGGTAATCCAAAACTAGGCGGTACGATCCATCGGGTTTAGAAACCGCAAAAGGGGATTATTCATTGGTGATACGCATGTTTCAATTGCTCCTTGATATTCTAACTGTGTCAGAATGTCGGAAACGGGACCTTTAGCTTCCCGCCAGATGGGATATTGGGGTTGTGGCTCTGGCAGCGACCGCAATGGTATATCATGGGGTGGAGAGTCTTCATCCCAGCCCACGTGATTACGGCATAGCACCGGAGCCAGGGCCCCAGCCCATTCAGCTGCGAGAGCCTCCGCTTTGTCCTTGGGGACATGACGAGAAAAGCTCGGAAGGATTACCTCCTCCCCTCTACGAGCAGCAAGTACGAATGGGGACGGCCAATCCGCCTATGCCAACAAAATATCGTAAGAAGAGGTCAGATTCTCCCAAAAAATCCCTTTAATAACACGCTCAATGTCACCTTCTATTTGGATGACAATATTAAATAGTCTGTCAGGGGGTGCCACTCGGGTGTCAGCTGTCTCGACAGTAATGAATGTGTCAGTTGCTGTCGCCTCCACATGAGGACGTAGTGCCTCCCGCACTATGGTAACTTCCGCGGCGCTGTCTAGTAGCGCCACTGCCTACGTCCAATTCAGGAGTCTCGTTCTCACCGTCTGTGGCACACCTCGCTGTTAAAGCTGCAACTTTTTTCTTCTGAAACTGTGGGCGAGAACGTGGAAATTCTTCTGGTTTCCCTCGGACTGGTTGTCGAGGTTGGTCTCGTCCCTGTGGGGCCTCACGACCCCTGCCTCTATCCTGGCGATCTCCTCCACCAGCCTGGGAGGTCGATGTTGCCTGTGGAGAACGAGGAGAACGCGGGTCAGGGACTTGAAATCTATCTGGAGATTTAATTCTCGCTCGGTCGCGCAAATCATAAGTGCGTTCAGAAGACACGGAAACCGGGGACGCGACACGCGACCCTGTTTTTTTCTGTTGCTTACCCTATTTCTTCAACCTCCAGCTCTTTTTAGGAAAGAACGGTTTCTCATCTTTCTCAGATTGAGTTTTTTGTTGTGGCTGTGATTGAGTTTGCGTTTTAGCAAAAGGCTTAACTCACAGACTATTGCGGCCAATGGTTTTATAGGCCTGTGCAATCATTTTCGGTAATTCAAGTGGCTTGTCCGGTTCCGGGACCAAAGCCAAAGCATTAGCTACTTGAAAGTTGACTGCATCGCCCTTGACGTTCGCAAGGATTAGATCAGCCACCACATCGAACACTCCCACCAGTCTCATCCCCAATTCCACACCCGCTTCAGGGCCATGTTCATCCTGCACTCGTTTAATTACAGAGGGGAGTACTGTCATGGAAGGAGTGCCGAAACACTTCGCATATACTGCTGCGAATACCTTGCCCCAGTTGTTGCATTCTGCCAACTCGGGAATTAAGTCTTTCGGCAAACTAATCGTTAAAATCCTGTGTTTTTCCACAGGAGAAGTATTTGGAAAAACTGCCTCCAGCTGGTCAAATTTTTCTGCACGCCAATAAGGCATATCATCCTTATTTTGTGGGCGCTTGCCCATCACCGAATTAACCATGACTGGACTTATGGTTACACCGCCCGGTCCAGCTGGATGCACTGCAACTCCAGGAGGGGCTCCCTGGATGTTGCCTGTAACATATTGTACTAAAGCTCTGTGCACACGGATTAAAGACGTATGCAATGCGCGCAGTTCATCAACCGCAAGCGTCAAATAACGCGGATGTGGGGTATACCCGACCAAGACTGGCCAAGTGGCCCCGTCTATTGATAAGGGGCCTAAACGAACCGGGGTAACCGGATGTGGGAGGGCGCCATTAAACCAAATACGGTGTTGCCATGCCGTAAGTGGTACTTCAAGAGCCTGATAAGGCCGATAAGCATTTGGTAGGGCAGTGGGAACGTACTCATGAAACAAATCGTCAGTTCCGTCCACTGCCGGAAAAGTGACCCAAGAGTAAAACACCTCAAAGTGGTGAGCCGGGTCAGCCTGCACCACAAAGATGAGTGCGACACCCGCGTCGGGCACTCCATAAGCCAATAAGTGAGCCCGGAGCGCAGCGCGGCTATGTGCCGGTATATTTATATCCGCCATTAAGACCAGAAATGATCAACAACCTAATGTGAGGCAGCGCAATATAGGGGTTTACTTAAACACCTTTTAATAACTTCAAGCTTGAAAGAACCTATAAAAACATCAATATAGGAGGTATCACCCTCACACACGTTTCCGGAAGCGTATGCGAAGGGTGTTGTGGACAAGCACAGCCCTACTCAAGCGTCTCGCAGATAAGAAGCCCACCACGTTGGTGGCGCCATGTTGTAGGTATTCTGCACATATACAGAGCTATGCACAGGATAATAGGACCTCGGAGTATAGTGGTGAACCAACCATGCACCTTAGTACCCAAAATCCCAATCCGACTAGCTTTAGCGTCTCATTCGCAGCGAAGCTACCAATGATTAGACAACCCAGAACAAGGTCTCTCTCAGGACTCGTGGGAGCAAGAACACCCTTTCATAACTCACTCATACTTGTCCACAACGTGCGTAATAAGAGACACAGTATAGTTTAAAATGTTTATTTCAACTATTGTGCTCTAAGATACAGTACACGTGCCAGTACTATCAGCATAATGATAAAATGATAAGCATAGTTACAATTCCATAGAATACAAACGGGGACAGCATTTGTAAAGCAGTGGATATATGGCTAAATGGCCTTACCACCCTCCCCGTGCTATTAACTAGTTTATTATAAAAATAGAAGACCTCTGGGCTTTCTCGGGCAGACCCTCATACCTCAATATCTAGATGCAAGGTTTACATCATCAGACAAGCACAGCTCTTCTCCCTGGAAAGGTTTTTCTCCAAGTGCCACAAACAGCGAAATCACAATATTAAAAGCACACAAATTTCTCCAGTGCAGCTGTATTTTGTGTTATGTCTAAGTGCGAGGGGTTGACCAGATCAGCAAGAACAAGGGACATTGTTTTTCGACCTTGTACATGTTGTGCAGACGAAACCCACAGGGAACAGGAGAAAAGGTGAAAGGCAGACAGTTCTAATATAGCAGGGCTCAAGCAGAGTCTGGAAAAACAAAGTCACAGAGTAACGTGCGCAAAAAGGCATCATGGCAGCCAGACCTAAGCCAACTTAGCAACGTAGACAATGAGGCCACAAACCACACGACACCCTCCCCTGGTCAGTCCATAGGCAAAGACAGAGGACGAAAACAGAGGTCAAATAGATGGAGCAGAATGTAAACGTCTATGTATGAACAGTCCCCAATGAAGGACAGTGAATGGACAAAAATTCAGGACCTGCACCTTCAATTCCCCCACACTGCGCAGGAACAGCTGGAGACCAAGCAAGGAAACTACGCCATAGCTGGCTTCCCGCACATGTTGGGGGCAATTGACTGCACACATGTACTACTTGTGCCCCCTGCCGACACTGCACACAATAACCGCAACAGAAACCACACGCATTCCATCAATGTGCAGGCAAAAGTGGACCACCGGGGCCTGTTCACGAATGTCGTCGCAAACTTCCCAGGCAGTGTGGAAGACCTTGGACATTTAGCTTTGTCCCCCCCCCCTGTAAGCGTGAGTGGAGTGGCCTTGGCCGGCGTATGTCGTGAATAAATAGCCCGGGGCACTGGGCGTGGTTCAGTTCCGGGATGGCCACCAAAGTAACTACTGCATGTGCCTCTGTGTCCGCCATATCCTGTCCACAGGCCTACAAACACGTGGCCGACCACTTTCAACGGCCAGATTTACACTGGAGACGAGGTGGCTACGTCCCAAGCCAACCCGCGCACATCTCGTCATCGCATGCAGGGTCGTGTCTGCCAGGGCAGCGCCCCCCACCCAGCCACGAGGCCGCCGCCGTGACCCATGGTGCCTGTGCGATCCTGTGCCCCTGCTGCACCCCAGCCATGGTCCCCAGACCGGTCCGCCGCCCAGCGATGACTGGCCGCCCCTGCGCACCCAGGCCTCAATGCTCACCTGCCGCCACCGGCGTGTCTCCAAGAGGGCCCACCACGTGCTGGTGCAACCTCCTCAGCCGATCACTGGATTCTGTGCCACAGGCCCCCAGCGCACCCTGCGGCACCGCACCGCGGAGTCATGTGTGTGCTGACTGCTGCCATCGGCGTACAACTGCGGTCCAGCAGGGCTCTCAATTCAAATTGAATCTTGATTGGCAGGAGGGCGTATCAAGGTCTACGCATCATCGCAGGCTGCACACCCGCTCAGCTCTTCAGGTGCCCCTACCTCAGTGCACCGCAAGTGATCGTCCCGTGGCGGTAGGCCCGTGCCGGCCGCAGTGCATCGGGTGCCACTAACCCAGTGCGCCACAAGTCATGGACCCTTTATGATTGAGTCTTGTGGTGCGGCGCCATCATGTCACCTCCGGCAGTGGAGAATGTGATGTGGTAGGCCCCTTTTATTGGCAGGGTCACATGTCCTGTGACGCCTGTGCTTGATGGGTATGGTGTGGGTGTAAACCAGCCCTCAGGGTGTGGCTGTGGCATGCTGGCAACTAGACCAGTGATCAGCAGATCACTACAGGGAAGACCTGGGACATGTAGCTTTGTCGACCCCCCCTGTAAGCGTAAGCGGAGTGGGCTGGGCTGGCGTATACCAGTCCAGCGTAGGGGTGTGAACAATGAGCCCGGGGCTCTGTGCGTGGTTCAGTTCTGGGCTGGACAAGAACGTAACTAATGCGTGTGTCTCTGTTGTAGTGTTGGCGCCACCCGGACTGCAATCGGCAATGTTGCACCCTGTGACTCAAGTCCCACAACATGAGCAACATGGACGTAAGGGGGAATCACTGACCCTACATTCATCCATGCTTTCATACTTGAATGATCATTGACATGACACATCTGTGTGAATTTGAATGTTTTATTCACATTCATCCACCGAACAACCACCGGCGGCAGATCCTTCTCCCACCTCGCCGCCAAGACATGGAACACCCTCCCCATCCACCTACGACAGACCCAGGACCTGCTGACCTTCAGGAGACTCCTCAAGACCTGGCTGTTTGATCAGTAGCTGTTCCCCCCACCTCCCTCAGAGCCTTGAGACTCTCACGGGTGAGTAGCGCGCTTTACAAATGTTTGATTGATTGAGAGTGTTGAAGCTGGAGCAGTACAGGGCCATGAAAACCCCTACTTTACATTGTTGCCCCGTGGAGGGCCAGCCAGAGTCCTTCAGGGAATGACAAGTTCATCGGAAGAGGAAGAGTTCAGTCCGCAGTCTGATTGCTGTGTCATTGGTAACCAAACAGAATATGGCAGTCCATGTCGAGGTCCAAGGTGAGTGTCGCAGAGTGTATCGGGGGACAGTGGAAGGTGATGATGCAGAGGGCAGAACCAAGCAGAAACAGGCCATATGGCGGAGATGAATGCTACCACTTCCTTCTTACCACTAAGGCAGACTCATCCGCATCTTCGTCGTCTGATGTTTCATGTGCCTCACATGTGGGTGGTGTTGTTTTGTCTGCATCACTGTGTGGCAGTGACACATCAGTGGCCGGAGGTGGATTGTCTGCAGCACTGTGTGTCACTGACACATCAGGGGCGGAGATGTGGATGTAGAAGCAGCAGCAGCATTCATCGGCGCCAGGCCTTGTGGCAGCAATGCCATGATGAGGGTCTGCAGGGCATGGAAGATCCTAGCTACATCTCGCTAGTGTGCAGCCGCGGCAGCCATTCTTTCCGCCTGCATCCGCTCCCTGTTCTCCATGATCTTCCGCATGTGTTCCAACTCCCGGCTGACATCGCTGGAGCCACTCTGACTAGACAGTTGTTCTTGTCTCAGAGTCAGGACTCCAGCGATGTCAGCCATGGATCGTTGGAGAGCATGGAGCGGACTGTGGGTGTCCGTTAGGAACTGTAAGTGGTCCCTGATGGGACTTAGACACCCACGTTTGGCATCTAGTTTAGCTGCCATGAGGTCGAACCCCACCCGCACCTGATCAGCCATCTTCTCCTGGCACCCTAACACACGGCGTTGGAAGGCCATGTGTTGTTCGTGGGGGTCCTGGGAGACAGCCGGGGTGGTGGGTGCTTCCTGCTGTGTGGTCTGTGCAGGGGGTGGGGTCTCCTCGATGCAGCTGGGCTGCCCTGCTCCTGGAGGTGAGGTGCCGAAGCTGTCCATGAGCTCTTGGAGGGCGTCGGTGTTGAAGGTGTGGAGGTCCTCTTCGTCATCAGTGAAGAGATGTTGGGTCTGCTCTGCAGGAGGTGTGGATTCTCCCTCTGCAATGTGAAGGGGAGATGCAGTTTAACATTGTGTTCACATGTATGCTGACGCATTGTACAAGTTTACATACAGACTGCATGACAATGTACATTGTGACTGTTTGGGAGGAACTGCCTATTTGATGCGGGACTGTGGACATTTCGACAACATCACGGATGTGTGTTTGTACTTGTACATTATCATCTCACATTTCCCTGCTATGCCAAATGTGATTGGCCAGTTTCTACACACAAGCGGCACCAGTTGTGTCCTCTGTACTGTTGTGAACGTTTTGCAGTTTGTACCACATTGTTGTCAATGTTGATGTGCTCTGGATGTTATGTGTGTGTGCTGCATTGTGGGAGAGTCACCCCTGCAGCTTTGATTTTGCTGCCCCTTATCCCTTTCAGGCGGTGTGCCTTTGACTTCTGTGCTTATACAGTGCTGAGATGTTGCATACTTGGGTAAATTGGGCTCTTGGTGGGAGTTGGGACTCTGGAGCATGGTTCATCCGCAGTTGTGTTGTTGAGGTCAGGGGTTGTTTGTGTACGTGGATGTGTCAGAGTGTGACCTGCTCCTTGACGGATGTGGTCCACACTCAGCCACCTCAGTATCGTGGTGTGCAACATGTCATGATATATTGACTGCAGCCATGCTATTCGTCATGCAGTGTCACTTGCATTGTCAGTGTGGCTCACAGACACGCAGCTTTGCTGGGTTTGGCACATGTGCATGGGTTGGTTGTGAGATTGGTGATGTGTGGGAAGGGCCCCCTCTGGGCACATAGTCGAGGGGGGCCTACTTGCTGTTTCTAGGTGTGCTGCAGTGTGCTAAGGGGATCAGGGACATGATCCAGAGTCATTGTGGGTGTGCACTGTGCTATACTTAATTGTGCATGTGTGACATTGTGCCTATCTCCCACCGTCCCCCCAGTCCCTGGTCGTTACTCACCCTGTTGCTGTTGTGTCAGGTCATGTTGAGCAGTGTCCGGTCCCCCAACTCCTGCCACCGTCTCCCCACTGATGACTGTGGACACTATTTCCTCCATCTCATCCAGCTCCTCCTGTGGTGCTGGACTCCCACCTCCAGTCTGCATTGCTGCCTTCAGGTTGTTGCCGAGTTTCTGCTTGGTTTTGCGCTTCACATCATTCCAGCGCCTCTTGAGCTCTTCCATTGTCCTCCTCAGCACTCCGACTGCATTCACCTTGTCCAGGATGGACTGCCATATTCCATTTTTTGTTGCCAATGACACAGTGGAGGTGACGAACAGTTGTTGATGGTGTTCTACCACCTCCGTTATCAGGATCCTGTTGTCCTGCGGACTGATCCGCGTCTTCCTCTTCTTCTTCTCCTTGCCCTTCCCTGACACCGAGGTCCCAGGCTGGTCCTCCGTGGGGCTTGTGGGGTTCTGGATGTCCTCTGTACTTGCTCCGGCTCACTCCATTGTGCTACGCAGTTGTTTTGGTTTTGTTTGTGGTTTTTTTTCTGCTTTTATGGTGATTTTTCCCACCTGACGTGTGTGTATTGCAGGGCTGGCGCAGCTTATCGCTGATTTTTTTATCGCGGTTGGGCCCATCAGCACTTTTTTAACGTTCGGCTTTAGATTTTTATCGCAGTCCCGGTTATTTGACGCGTTGTCGGGAAACTATCGCATGTTACCGCCGTGTTGGGAATACGGCGTTAACACGGAGTTATTTTCCCGCGATAGACGGCGATATGTAATATTGCGTTATCCTATTTTGGCGATGATTATCGCACGTTCTTGAGAATATCCCCCTATGTCTTGAAATGCGAAATCTGTCAACAGATGAAAGGCTCCACCAGAACAAGCCCGACGCAGACACCATTACTAATATCTGACAAACCCCTCACATGTGTGTATCTGGACCACTGCCGCCCCTTACAATCTGATGGGGCTTACAAGTACATCATGGTTGCAGTGGATTCCTACTCAAGATTCCTATGGGTTTGGCCTCAGCGCTCGGCTGACGCTCAAACTGTTATAAAAGATTTGCGAGTCTTTATCGGGACATACGCAGTTGGCACGTTACATTCTGACCGTGGCCCGGCGTTTAGCTCTCAGGCTTACAAAGAGGCCATGAAAAGTATGGGCTTTGCACTGCAGTACTCCTCTCCGTACCATCCTGAGGGAAATTCGGTTGCGGAGAGGCAAAACCGGGACTTAAAGCAATCTTTAACAGCTAGGTTATTAGGCAAGGGCGGTAGTTGGGTCAGTCACCTTTATGAGGTACAAAGAGCACTTAATAACCAGCCAAGAAATTCTCTAGGGGGTGTCACTCCATATGAGGTCCTATTTGGGACGAGAATGTGGGTAGCTGATCTTGAGTATGAAGGCACAGTGGCGGATGAGAAACCATTTGATATCCATGATCGTTTGGCTGTTTTACAGGATCTAAATGAATCCAGGACACAACAAAGCAACGTTGTCCAGAAACAGACCGCCACTGGGGAAGTCAAGGCAAACACGGCAAGACCTGTCTGAATCCCAAAAATCGGGGATCTGGTCAGAGAGAAAGTAGCGGACAAAAAAGAATTTGGACCATCATACAGAAAGCCTGTACCTGTCCTAGCAATTCAAGGAACACAAATTGTTCTTTTGCCGTCTCTTGCCGGGAAAAAGGAGAAAAGATTTGTCTCGATCGACTTAATCAAACCACACTATGTGGCCAATACTGAACAGTAGGCCTCATGGACTCCACAGTAGCAGACGCCCTCCTCTCGCTACAATCCAAGAAGTTCAAACAGAACGACTCATCACGTTTGAAGAGCCTCCTGTGAGGAATGAAGGACTAAGCAACAATGCTATGGAACTCATTCCCCTTGAACCCGAAGTTCATCTACAAAATGAAATTCAGAACAACATTCAGGTGGTAATCAGACCAAATACAGACGTCTACGTCAACATGCCTCGATGAGAGCAAAATGAGATTTCAACAAATCCCGATGCAATTCCTACAATTGATCGAACTGCTTCTGGCTACTTCATGAACTTTGATATGTTTTCTTTGGATCCAAGTGAACCGGAAACGACGCCAGCCCAAAAATCACGTAAACAGCAAGCCAAAGACTTTGTGAACTTTCTTAAAAAGACTTACCTGGTATCGCCTTGGATTGAACTTTGGGTAATTACTGGAATTCTATTTTTTCTTTTCTGGCTAGGCTTAGTAATAACTTTTAGCATGCTTATTAATGGACGATATCTTCAGCAAAGCTCTACAGCCCCGAAAGTTAATTTGATTTTAAAACCACATAAATCATCTCGTCGTGATCAGAGAGACTTGTTATCAGTGAACATCACAGCGGTTCCTATACCGGACGGTATAGTTTGGGACAAAGTTGATTTCGAAATATTCGGTCCGACTGAACTTTTAAAAATTTCTCATTTATTTTAAATTTCATTAAGTGATATCATTACCTCAAGTCCATTTTCTGATGATTGGGACACTGAAACTGTTAATAACATGTTGTCTGACTTAGAAAAAACTGCTGCATTTCCGAACACTGAAATGTTAGAAGGTAATTCAGACTATGACACATTGTACTGTTACCAACAATATGGTCATCATTTCCTACACAAATCTATTTCGCCTAGAAATGTTTTTGAGTACCACCAGTGGGAACATTGCCCTACACCACCAAAAGGTAGTTCGCATACATTTGCACAGAAATGTTCATATTTTTCAGGTTTTAACACCACTGATCCTGCCTCATATTATTATAAGGTTACACCAACATCAGCACTGAAAATTATGTTGACAAACACCAATCAGATTTACTCTGCTTCCTTTATGGCCCAACTGTCTGAACAGGGTTTTGACCTATGGAAGGACACAATAGACTTAAAATCAGTCTGGGGTTCTAGGGACTGGCAAGTCCAGGGAACAGAAGCGCTATTTAGAGCATGCCTCATTCCACAGCAGATGATATTTCTAAAGGAAACTGTGCAACAGACATCCTGTCTTGGATTAGCCAAGGTCAAGGACCTGAACACACCTCGATTTCCAACACCATCACAGATGGGAAGGTGGCAAAATTTGACTTCACAGGAAGGGGCAACAGTAGATGACATTTTAAAGTACAATAGATCAGACCCAAATTGGGAAAAATGGGTGGTTTGGCCCGTAGACACGAACATATGTCATAAACGATTCTTGGGTATTACCCAAGGGTACAGTATCCACAGGCCAGACCCACGTTATGTACAAAGAGAACATCCAGGGGTAGTGACAACCTACAGTGTTGGGAAGTTGTGCCTTGATTGGCTAGAAACCTCAACACTTACAGAAGTGAAACAACACTTTGCCTTACTCTCACAAGACATGAATCTTAGGGATTTTTTACAAGGTCTCAGGAAACAAGGTCAGAAATGTTTCATATATGCTGGCATTTATGCTGCCTATAATGAAAATTGGAAAATATCACAACAAGAGGCCGCAGAGAGAATACGGGAAACAGACCGTATTAACTTAAAAATCGTTGGTTGTGGTAGACAATGGGTTAACAACTTGGTCCTACAGAATATATTCTTTGGGCAACATTGTGTCTTCTGCGATAGATATCCTAGAACAAGATTTGGCCATACTACAACATGGGCAATCTCAATTATGTTCTATCATGTCATTGAGCTGGACGCTGCAATCTTTGCTCGCAGGCTTTGTGCCTTGGCGTTTTATAAACAGTATGTCTCTGTTTTCTGAATATAATTTAACAGATAAACAGGTTGAAATGGCACAAAGGGGAGCTACATATACAATGTTACGTATTGAAAAACTGGACCGACTACCATTTACAGTAGCGGAAGCTCCGTCTACTGAATGGCTAATCCATGGCCACATAACTCTACCGGTCACTACTTTTCAGTTTCAATATTGCCTTGAACAACGGCAGACAGGCAAATATGAAAGAATGGGTAAGGAATACATTAGGGAATCCTGGGATTTGCCGTATAGATTTCGATGCCAGAGTGGGGATCGAGAAGTGTTTCTAAGTGGTACAAACTGCAAGAGCGCTTTGAGCGGTTCTCTCATGTGCCAGGACATTACATTGCACGGAGCATGTAATGGTTCGATAGCAAACTTGTCCTGCCACATGAAAGGGACTCTAGCTGCCGTGATCAAACCGGTATTCGAGCTGCTCTCAAATGGGAGTTACTTGATGCTGAATGATCAAGGTTGCTGTGGTATGCTTCCGGGCATTGCCTATCTGGTCACTGTGAACTCCAGGGTTACTTGCTGTATGCAAGTATTGTTTCCCCCAACAAGTACAGTCAGGGAGGCGCCGTTATGGCCTTCGTTGAATGTTTCCTTTATACAATTTGATACTTTGAGCAGACTGAAAGCCATGCTTTTACAGCAAACCGTACCCTTAAGCTCCGCTCGAGAGACCTTTGATCTTCAAATCGCAAGGACCTCGAGTGAGATACAGGCACTTATACGTACAAACTGCCCAATTCATTTCTCAGAAATGGTGGGTCATATCTTTAATATGTCTGATACGAGTGGTATTGTACACCTATTTAAGACCATAGGGTCAGGACTTCTTAGCATCTTTCAGACAATCCTCAGAGTTATCCCGAACTTTATACACTCCGTATTTGGAAGCATTTTTGGAGGTCTACCTCTGATCCTGCTATCAAAAGCGGGAGTCCTGATTGTCATTTACCTACTACGCAATGGACGGCCAAATTACCAACGAGATGGCAAAAGCGCTTCTGGAACGGAAATACCGTGAACGCATGGTACAACATCTGGGCACACCTCGCCTGAGGGAACTAAGCGCCTCTTGGTTCTTATCGTTTAGACCAGTCTGGATGGACTGCATCCTACCTGTTCTTCGATGCCTGTTTTGCGGTGAAGAATGCGTGTTGGACCTCTGTCTCACACTTGCAACGGACACGCCTGCGGACTTGAATACCCGGCTGGATCCCCTGAGGGCCCACGCTCGGCAATGTCCCCAGCGTATTCCCATCCTGATGGCTGCATTCCTCGAGAATCCGCAGGTGCCTTTTACAACTGGGTTGAGCATCAGCTCCACCGCTAGCACCACTAGCACCGAGGTATCGACTACAGCACCAGCTGCCTCTACACCAGCTATTGGCAGTACTGAATATCATCTGTGCTCTATTGACGTACTCTGTGAGGTGTTACAAGGACCGCCCCTGCAGCAGCAAGCAGCGATGATGTTGCGTCTCCCAGCCAGGACATTTAATCTGTAATTGGCTCATCGTGTGCTGGGAAAGAATTCGGATTTAAATTTTTCTCTAAAATTAACTAAATTTGGAACACTTCCTAGAAATTGACACTTTCTCGCTGAAAAGCATGCCCTTTTGACACTTGTAGGCATTCAATTTATATAAACAAACTCAATTAGGACTGTGGCTTAAGTGACAATTCCAAACAACTAATTTTCGTAGTAATTTTTTTTAATTTTTCCATTGTTTAAGCTGTTTTTAAGATAATTTTAATACAAGATTTTAACAAAACTCATTGAAAAATGTTCCATGCACTACTATCTAGTAAAAAGAATAGTCCACTAGCATTTATTTCATTGTTGACTGTTCGGAAGAGGAGTGGGTGTTATGTTTCATATAGGTACCCTAATATAGGCCCGGGTAACATCATACCCCTTCACCTACATTACCTCCCCTACACTACACTGTAACGGGCCTTTTTAGGATTGAACCTTCACCTAGTTCTAGTCCTGGGTGCAGAAGGAGGGTGTCTCCTGAACAATAGAATCCTATAACTCCATCAATAGACTCACACAGTATGAATGGATATTCATAAGGGTTCTTGGAAACCAGACTGGGGCTACACCACCTTCCTCCCCACATCTACGTACACGGTTCATCCCATACTTCATCTTCACATCCAACAATGGCTAATACAAGCAACAAGGGACAAAGGAACACTAGATACTTTCGGTATAAATATAGCACCTCTTGCTAGTGTTAGTCAGAGGAAACCGAGACTTCCAGGCCGACACACTGACCAGAGACGCTGAGGCTCCTGCATGCAAGACGCTCCAGCTGACAGTGGTCTGAACATCCCTCGCGGGGAGTCCAGCTCGAGGCCAAGAGGGGCTCCTACATTCTCACTTCAGGTAATGGGTTCGACTAAATCCGAGAGGGATTCTTGGCTTCACACCTACTCACATGCTAGGTACACTTAGGTACATCTAGATAAGCATCGTAGGAGTACGCGCTTTCTTTTATCACTGCATTTTATATTCATGTATTTATTCATGCGTAGTGCAAGATGGTAGAACTGTACTATCCATTTGTATTTGTAGTACTGCTAATCATATATCTCTGCTACTGTCTAATGGTTGTTGCAGGTCATATATTCTACACGGGAATAACAACTGTTCAATAAACCTTTTATTGAAACGCCCAGGCTGTTTATTCTGTGTATCTCTGAGACAAGATAAGTGAGCACGAGTGACTGAGCGAAAAGTAGTACATTGTTTCCACGATCTTGAGGGATCAGGGTTGTCATGTTCTGAGGTTGCCAGAAACTATTCTCTCCCTGATAAGAGGAGACACTAGTGGCACTGTGAGCTAGCTAATGCAAACAGGCTAACATTTTTGGTGGGGGTGTTCAGAGTCAGTCTGCCACCAAGCCCACAGTTTATGTTATCCGAATGCGCAGGTCCTGTATGGGTAATATAGGAACTACATGACAAAATCAATCAGGGGTTTATAAAGCGCACTACTTACCCGTTAGGGTCTCATGGCGCTGAGGGGGGAGTGGGCAGCTCCGATGGGGTCATTCAAAGAGCCAGGTCTTGAGGTCTTTCCTGAATTGGTTCAGTATCGGGCTTCGACAGAGGTGAAGGGGGAGATCGTTCTAGGTCTTTGCTGCGAGGTAGGAGAAGGACCTCCCACCTGCTCTGTTCCTGTATAAGCATGGGACGGTGGCTAGGGAGAGGCCGGCTGAGGGAGGTTTCTTTTGGGCGCGTGGAACGAGAGGTGGTTGTTGAGGTATTGTGGTCCGATGTTGTGGATGGCCTTGTAGGCGTGCGTGAGCAGCTTGAAAGTTATTCTTCTTTTGACGGGGAGCCAGTGGAGGTCGCGGAGGTGTTGGGTGATGTCGTCGTTCCGTGGGATATCGAGGATTAGTCTGGCTGTGGCGTTCTGGATGGTCTGGAGTTTGCGGAGGAGTTTTATGTTGATTCCAGCGTAGAGGGCGTTGCCGTAGTCCAATCTACTGGTGATGAGGGCGTGAGTGACCGTTTTCCTGGAGTCGGAGGGTAAGCATTTGAATGTTCTACATAGTATGAGAGGGTGTTGAAGCATGCGAAGGAGACGGCGTTGATCTGGCGATTCATAGTGAGCGATGAGTCCAGTATGATGCCGAGGATATGTGCATGGTCTGTCGGGGTGGGTAGGTTTCTGAGGGCGGGGGGGCACCAGGTGTCGTCCCATGTGGAGGGGGTGGAGCTGAGGATGAGGACTTCAGTTTTCTCTGAGTTTAGTTTCAGGCAGCTGTTCTTCATCCAGGTTGCGACGGCTTCCATCCCTTCTTGCAAGCTGTGCCTGGTCATGTCGGGTTCCTTGGTGAGGAAGAGGATGAGTTGGGTGTCATCGGTGTAGGATACGATTGTGAGCCCATGGTTTCTGACAATGGTTGCAAGTGGGGCCATGTAGACGTTGAAGAGGATGGGGCTGCTGGAGGATCCTTGGGGTACTCCGAATCTGGTCTCTGTTGGTTCTGAGAGGAAGGGCTGGAGTCTTATTCTCTGTGTTCTGCGCATGAGGAATGAGTGTATCCAGTCAAGGGCCTTTCCTTGGAAGCTGGAGTCGAAGAGTCTGGTGGCTAGTGTGCGGTCGGAGAGGGTGTCGAAGGCTGCTGATGGGTCCAGGAGGATGAGGGCTGCCGCTTGTCCTTGGTCGAGGAGGGTGCGTATGTTGTCTGTGGCGGCAAGGAGGGCAGTCCCGGTGCTGTGGTTGCTGCGGAATCTGGATTGAGAGGTGTCCAGGATGTTGTTGACTTCGATGAAGTAGGCTAGCTGTGGGTTGACAGCCTTTTTGATGACCTTGGCTGCGAAAGGAAGCAGAGATATGGGGCTGAAGTTCTTGAAGGGCCATTAGGTCTACGAAGGGTTTCTTTAGGAGGGGGTTGATTTCAGCACACTTTCAGTTGTCGGGGAATGTGGCGGTCTCGAGAGAGTAGTTGATGGTTCAGCGTAGCTTGGGTGCGATGACTGTGGCGGCCTTGTGGAAGATGTATGGCGAGCAGGGGTTTGAAGGTGCTCCGGAGTGGATGCTCTTCATGGTCTTTAGGGTGTCTTCTGTCCTGAGTAGGGTCCAAGTAAGTAGGGTCTGTTGGGTGGCGTCGCTGGGGGTTGAGGTGGTGCAGAGGTCTTGGTCATCGAAGTTGTCATAGAGCATCTTCATCTTGATGTAAAAGAAGGAGCTGAGTCTGTCGCAGAGATCTTGGGAGGGGGAGGTCTGTTGTTTCGCATTTGGGTTTGGCAAATTCCTGTATGATGGAGAAGAGTTTCTTGGAGTTGTGGGCATTGGAGAGGATTCTGTCTTGGAGGAAGTTCTTCTTTGTTTGATGAGTTGGTGTTGTGCCGTGGTAGCTGTTTTGTAGGCGGTGCATGTTTCCGGGGTTTTGCTGTTTCTCCACATTTTTTACAGTCGTCGGCAGGAGCGCTTGGATTCTTGGAGTGCCGTGGTAAACCAGTTTGCTTTCTTGTTGTGTCATTTTGTAGTCTTCTGGAAGGGGGCGAGTGTGTTGGCGCAGTTGTCGATCCATTTGTGGAGGTTGCTTGTCGCGGTGTTGGTGTCTGTCGTAGTTGGGGGTGGAGTGCCGGTATGTGCAGCGTTGAGGTGTTCTTCGGAGACTTTGTTCCAGAATCTGTGTGGGAGGCAGCGCGCATGCTTGTGAGCGGTGGGTTTTCTAAAAGAGAAGGGGATGCAGTGGTGGTTGGTCCAGAGCAGTTCTGTGGTGTGGCTGAAGAATATGCTGTTTCCTCCTGTGAAGACAAGGTCGAGTGTCTGTCCTGCAGTGTGAGTTGGGGCAGAGACAAGTTGCTTCTGTCCTATGTTGGTGAGGTTCTCTAGGAGGGCAGTGGTGTTGGGCTCATCGTGGTTGTCCAGGTGGAAGTTTAGGTCTCCGAGTAGTATGTAGTCTGTGGAGGCGAGGGTGTGGAGGATGATGAGGTCAGTGATGACGTTGGTGAACGGAGCACGGGGGCCAGGTGGTCTGTAGACGAGCGTTCCACGGAGTGCCATTCTGGGGTTGGTCTGGATCTGGAAGTGGATGTGTTCCATGGGGGGCGAGGGGTCGTCCGAGTCAGTGGTTGTCATGCGGAGGAAACTTTTGTGGATGATGGCGAGGCCTCGTCCTGGATGGGTGGGTGGGGCGGTCTTTTCTCAGGATCTTGTATACGTTGGGGATGGCGGTTGCGATGTCGGGTGTGGAACTGGCATTGGTCCAGGTCTCTGTGAGGAAGGCGACGTCGGGCTTGTGAGTGTTGAGGAGGTCTGTGTCTGTGCAAGGAGCGTACATTGAGGAGGATGAAGTTCAGTGGTTTGTGTGTGCTGGCGTCTGGCGGGCTGGGGGCTGCTGCTGGGGTCTGGAGGTGGGTGAAGGTGCGGCGGCAGTGTCGGCAGGAGATCGGGCATTGGGTTTTGCTCGGTGTCGAGAGCTGGAAGTTGTTGTTGCATCCGGGTTGAGAGTATGGAGGGTGCTAGGGTCGTAACGACGGGGTGTCGGAGGACCAAGGTTCTTGGCGCTGGTCAGGTCACGGACCGGTGCAGACGGGCTTGCCTTTGGCATGCCTTTGGTGCACTAGCAACGCGGCCGCACATCAGCCACCATTAAGTAGGGGTCAGGAGGAGGGCGATCAGCTGGGAGGCAGGAGCGGGAGCGACGCGCTGGGGGAGGGGCTGCTGGGGCAGCAGCGGCAGGTAGCACGGGAAGAGGGCACAAAATGAGGCAAAAGGGAAAAGAGGCAAAAGTGAAAGCAGGGGCAAAAGAGAAGAGAGGCAAAGAGAAAAAAGAGGCAAAAGAGAAAAAAGAGGCAAAGGAGAAAAGAGGATACAGCACAGAGCAGAATAGCAGAAGAGCAGGGTGCCCACCAGGGATGAGACGCAGGCAGGAGGAGTGCGGGTGGAGTAGGACCTCGAACACCTACCTGGCAAGGAGCTCGGGCTCAAGAGCAGTCCCACAACGGTGGAGCTGCATGGGGGGAGAGAAGTGACACTGACCAGGAAGGTCAGAGGTCTTGCTCCCTCCTGGATAGTGTCTCCTCAAACAGGCTCAGGCACTTTCCTTCTCTCTCTGAACAGGCAGGATCCTAAACAGGCATATGTGTACTCTTCTGAACAGACCCTTCCTTGGTCAATAGGAACTTAGAAATGGAACAATATGAAGTGTTTTGGGTCCCATGTGTATATTCATTTTCTAGGCATGGGATGCAGATCCACTGTGTATGATCCTGAGCTGGTTTTGGGTGGTTTCTTTTCCAATATCATTTTTTGGCTGTTGTGCAGACAAATCGTTTGTGAAAGGTGATGTCTACCACAGTAGGTAATTATAAGGCTGTCTTCAAGCATCCAAAATGAGGGCACAAAAAACACATGCGATCTCTGCACCTGACTGTCAGCAGTCTTTGTGAGGAATCAATCAGGAAAACAGAAACTGACTCAACTTCAACACCAAAAGACTGATGACCTGCTCTCACACCTATTATCCACAAAATGACAGTACTCATGAAGAACTAATCAGCAAACCCTTGATAAAAGACCTCATTAAATTTCTAAGGGTAGATATATTTTCATACTCCCTCACTTAAATGTCAGGGTTTCCAACCTCCAGCCACAGGAAATGCAGTCAATACACTTCCATTGTCTGGGGAAGTTGTATCCACCCACCATTTTATGTCATACTAGGACAGGGGCAATTTAAAATTAATGTCACTGGTGCCAGCACTCAAACCCACCAAGCCCGGATTCTGGCTACCATGCATGTGCTACACATTCATCCTACATTCACACTTGGCACGCACACAGCATATCACTGGAAGGGTCTTGGCGTCACACTAAAGCACAACTTAAAAATTAGTAGAATCAGTAGACCACACTCCTTTTGATACAGGAAAAAGGTCTGGTTAAGGTTAATAATTCACAAAACTTGGTACGCTCATTCCACCACTTTATATGATCAATCCTGAACATGGATAGTGGTCACTTGTCTGTTATGGCAGCAAGCTTGGTGCGCCCCTCCAAGTCACAGAACAAGTTCTGGATCTTAGTATTATCATGATTAGAACTAGGCCACAGCGCACATACTAGATTAGTGTGCTGGGAAAGTCAACAAAAAGTGATGCTACCAGTTTCACATGCAGGTAAGTCAAGCCGGGCAGGGGTACACACCCATATACCATGCAGGGGACATTGCCATACCAACAAATGTTATCATTTAAAACAGGTGAAACATAAAGTGAACAATTTGAAAGTATTAATACACTTTAGCCAAAAGAAAGGTGCAATACCTTTCAGTGCCAAAAATGTATTATATGTAACCATGGGTGGAGTTCGCGGAGTTGCATTACGTGGTACACCGCCAAGTGCAAAAAAAACTCCATCGCACTACGCAGAGCTCTGCGAGCGGCAGAGTATAATAGAAAAATGCAGTTTGCGGTGATTGCACAGTGCCGGATGCTTGTCCGCACTGTGCAATCATTGCGAACGGCACCATGCACAGCGCAAGCTTTCCTTTTCTGCCGCTCGATTAGATTTTTACTCAAGCTGCAGCTTTCTCAATGCGAACGGGCAGTTTCTCAACGCGAGCGGTCACGAGCATACGTGACCACTCGCAATGAGAAACCTGACCCCCCGCGTTGAGAAATCTTGCTGGGATGTTGATTTTCCACCCTTGCGCTCGCCAACTTGATGTTGACGATCGCGAACGAGGAAAAATCTTGCCGGGATGTTGATTTTCCACTCTCGCGCTCGCCAACTTGATGTTGACGATCGCGAATGAGGAAAAATCTCACCGGGAGGTTGATTTTCGTTGCTCGTGATCGTCAACATGACGTTGACGAACGCGAGCGAGGAAAAAAACTCTGCTCCGCAACGCGAAGCGGAGTTTTTCAGAACTCAGCGATCTCTGCGTAACGCGGAGTGCAGAAAACTCCGCAAACTCCGCGAGCAGAGCGGAGTTCACCGCCCAGGGTTAATTATATGGCCTTAACATTATTATGCCTGAGAACGCACACAATTTAGAATGGGCTGCGTGTGCTTAGATTAAAGGCTGACTAAGATAACAGTCTTCCTCTCTCAGCCTACCAGTGTGCACACATGTTTAAATGTATGACATGCAACCTTCTTAGAACTCCTTACCCCAGTTGTCCACAGGTCGCTGACATTTTACCAAGATTACAGCTCAAACCCTATTTGCAAGGAGCGTTTTGCTGTATGAGACTCTGTTTGGGAGTCTCACCACATAGCAGAGGTAAAAAACTAGAAGTTGAACGGTGACAAAATCTGGGTACTCATAGGTAAAATCCATGTCCTTGCTGCAGGTTTGATAGTGGCTTAATATTAATACCATGCAGGCGTCCCAGCCTGAGCAACGTGTTTCATTTACCGTGCGAAACTGTTTAAATTAAAGGCAGGAACGCAGCAGCCTTTGAAAAAATATTTTTGTAGCATATAAAAAAGTCTGTGTTTTGCAATGATCATTATTTTCATTAATTAGTTGTCTGTTTCTAAGTTCCTTTTAATTTTCCAAGCCAAAGTTAGAAAGAAATAGGGTTTCAAAACTGGATAGATATACAAATGTGTAAAACTATGGCAGCCCCACATTTGCAACATGGCACCTTAGGCTAGGCTACCTTGTTCAAATTTGCAAGCAGGTACAGATTGAATGCGTTATGCAGGTATGTCTTACTTCCAACAGGTATCGAGACAGCAGATTTCTCTAGTGCAAAATCCAGCACTTTAATTTCAAAAACATATTTGCTTTGCATTCCATCACTGAGACCTGACCTTGAGGGTGCCCTGTCTGCTTCCCAATCCACATGCTGATTATGTCACTAATACAAGTAGAAAAAGACACCCTTCCCTTACTTGATTCATTTGACCTTTACTCATATTGGTTGTACATTTGTAGCTAACTTGCACAAAACTCAATTGTTCAACTTTATTAGCCAAAATGCTTGCCGTAGTTTAGAAAAATGCCCAATCCAAGGTCCAAAGCACCACTTATCCGCATTCACAAAAAGCAAAAATGCAGGGAACCATGCAAAAACATGCGTTTCCCACTATATTCTTAATTTTTTTTTAAAAAGAACTGGGGAATATAGATAGATACAAGTTGCTGCGCTCACCATCGTGATGAAAGACTGACAAGAGGGAACAAATGGTGTTAAGGCCTCAGAGCCCTTTGTGGTCGATGATCCAAATTGAAGGCACAAGTCTTTAGCTAATATGGCTCCTTTAAGGGCCATTCTAAACTCTGCGGCCAGACTCATCACGGGCTCAAGAAAATGTGCGCACATCACACCAGACTTAATTCATCTCAAGTGGCTAAAAAACTTGAACTATCCGGCATGATTTGATCCCTAAGAAGCTCTAATAATCTACTGCTGAAACCACAAAAATTCAATAAGAAGAGAACTTATAACTGAGCCTTCTCTGGCCTTGCTCTGCGAATTTGGAACGCTCTTCCTCCCGAAATCAGATCTAACCCCTCGATTGCCACATTAAAAAAAGCAGTCAAAGGGTTGCTCCTGAATAGCTAACCTGCAATGATAGACCAGAAGCCACTCGAACTAACCTTTACTTCTGGTCTACAGCTTTGTTTTAAGGTTCAATGGTGCATTCCTTCTGCATTTTACCTTCTATTATCTTGATTGTTCTTCTCGTGTTACTATTTACCTGACTACCTACATGTTCAATTTGGTACTTTTCCCCGTTTACCTTGCATGCTTTGTGTACAGCGCTCTGATACCCTGACGGATCATGTTCACGCTTTATAAAACCTTTCAGATAAATATAGTGGCTAGCTTTTAAGTCTCTCCATATGTTCTCCGTAAGGCAGCACAGTTTACTAAGTCTGGGTGTTTTGCGAATGTTGTGTGCACCGCTCTCTCTAACCTGCATTAACGAGACCGCAGCATTTGAGGGAGCAAACACTTTATTGTGCATTACTCTAAAGAAATATTGCTTAATGTGTCTGTTTGACAGAAACTGTAACTTTGTCTGGTATAGGGCAAACGAATAATGCACCCCACAGAAGTGTGAGTATTTACAGACATTTAAAGTTGGATCCTGTTTAACAAACCCTGCCTTCCTCCAATGCCAAATGACATAAATACCAATAGATGTGGTAGTAAAATGATCATTGTAGAAGAGCGTGCGTGATGTCACCCAGGGTTGTTCGAGTTCTGCTTAATCCACCATAATCTAATTGGAATCAAAGCCTCGCCTCCTATTGGGTTTGACAAATAACATTGTGAGATTGGTTCAGCCTGGATTTCAGAGGCTTGCAGATACATTCATGACACATGCAGGCACACACCGAGGACAAACATGCAAAATGCCACAGCACAATGGAAAGCGTGCATCCTTCAGCATCGACACTGCAGGAATACATGGCGCGGCTGGTGCAACTATAGTCTGTGAACAAGAGATGGCAGAAGTGCTAAACAAATACTTTCACAAGTCTTTGTAAAACGGCGGCAGACAAATGAGGAACCCTTCAAAGATTCTGACAAAGATCAGCCGGAGAATAAGGTCAGGAAAGACATCGCGGCGAGAAGGCTACTGGGGGATTATGGGAAAACTAAAGGCCAGCGCTTTTCTTCGGCGCACTGAACGAGGTCGCGATACACGCGTTTGTGTCTGAGGAAATTAGCACTGGGAAATGCTAGACTCATTAAAAGCCATTAGAAAAAGGCGTGAAGTCACTTCATAATAGCCAATTATTTTTCCGCGATAATTAAATGAATGATTAAAAAGGGAAATGTACTCAGCACATTAACCTGTAAATTCAAACGAAAAGGGAATCCAATCCGTTGCTCGGTGCTTCATAGAAAACCAAAGCCACGGCTAATGCCTTTTAACTTGAGAAGATAAGGGACAGGATGTAGTTAGTATATGACGCGCTCCGCAATGTTTACCAGTGCTTCACTTAACCTCAGGAAACCGTAAGCCAGACAGCCGACAGCTTACTGCAGGACAGGAGAAAAGGCAAGCGAAAAGGAATAGGCTGCAAATTCACATTTATACACGCCCACCTTCATCTTTGGACCCCTAAGTATCATGTGTATTGTATATTACACGTTCTATTTGAAGGTAAATGTATTGCAGTGTTTAGAGAATTGTACAGAATGTCCTTTTATCTAATTTAGCAAGCTCTTGGAATAGCAGCCATCAATCACTTTTTCTATTATCTTGCAACTGGGAAATCTTAACTGAACATCAGAACAGCAGGACAGATTTATAGCATGGCTGAGCAACCATTAGTCACCATGCAGGATTTTGTTTCTGATGGTTTCTAATGGACCAAGGCATGCTTCAAAACATAAGCTCAGCCAATGGACTATTTTTCTTTTGCTTTCACGTGAAATAATTTCTTGTCTATTTGTAAAAACAACTGTTTTAGTTTCCTGTACTCTACACGACAGCGTCAGAAAGTTAATCATGGCAGGACAAAAAACTTAAATGGGTTGGTAGTAGATGTAAAGTGAGTCATCTTAACCCACAGGATTAGCCACATGTGTGTACACATTCAACTGTGTTTTCCTTTTATTAGAGCACTCACAGTTAAAAATTAAAACTATGCAGACTTGATCACTGTGTGTTAGGGGATGACATGTACTAACCTGCCTGATGTTTTTTTTTTTTAGATTTATATAGCGCAAACTCGACCCGAAAGTATTGGAGCGCTTTACATGAGCACCAGTTACATTACACAAGGACACATTCATTTTCTTTTTTTTGGTAGGCACGGGGAGATTAAGTGATTTGCCCAGCATTTTGGGTGAGTTGCACGTGAGCAGGAGACAGAGGAATGGGAGGGGCAGAGGGGACACGCCTCTCGTGCTACTTCATACTCACCCGTGGTTTTGGTATACTTCCGTAGTCTGGTCACGTCCTCTATATGGAACGTGATGTACTGGACGTAAGCTCATCAAAGTGGAAAATTCAACAGGGTATACAACAATAATAATTATTTCACTAAGGATCAATCTACATTTACACAATTAACCTTTGAGTACACTAGCTTGTTATATAGCTGCAAAAGTGACTTGTCGAGACTTCTATGTAAAGCACTGTGTGCAGTACTAGTGGTCTACTGATATTCGATTGTGCTGTGAATGTAATATATCAAAAACAATGTGATGGATGGAATACTTGAATTAATCTCATCCACTGGAATTAATCTCATCCACTTGAATTAATCTCATCCAGTGGCAATCAATTCGGGTCGCACCCCAATCCATCGTTTTCAACTGAATTGCATATGGTGGGAGCCAAACAGAAGTGGCATGGTGTGCAAAATAATGATGGACCGAGATGCGGCCCGAGTAATTATCAGTGGCTGAGAAGAATTCAAGCATTCCATCCATCACTTTTTTGTATACTTCAAGGTGACATCCTAAGTGGATGGGTATGATCAGATATGGGTCTCATGCACACTGTGCCACTGTAACCAAGCTGTACTCGACTGATGAGCTCTAATGTATGCAAAACCGGATTTGCGTTGCTTGTATTTCAGTTCAAGGAGGACCAGGCCTGGCAGTTCAGGCTGGACTCTTCCCACTGGAGCAGGTTCAAGACTGATTTAAATATGGCTGGGACCAAACAGGGTTGGCGTAGTGTGCATAATAATGATGGACTGAGATGCGGCCCCAAGTAATTACCAGTGGATGAGTTTAATTCAAGCCTTCACTTTTTTGTATATGTAAGAAACAGAGTTATCCATTGAGGGGGGTGAAACTCTACTCAAACAGCACCCACAATCCTTGTCAGGGTGAAGTCACAAGCAAACCCCAAATGAACCTGAGCTCAACTCTCAGGTAGTTTGGTACAGAGCAGTCAGGGTTTATCAGAGACAATGTGCAAAGTATTTTTGCAACACTTCAAACAGTAACAAAGGATCGACAATAGAAGAATAGAAGAATAGAGGACATTTTAATAAATAAAACAACAGATATCCAATCAGTAGAACCAGAGACATGCAATATTAAAGATTTAAGTGAAAATAGTGCCAAAAACACCTTTGGTTATTTGATAGCGCTGCACTACGACCAAGTCACGAGCAGACCAACCGCGATGGAGCGTGGGCCAGCTACAGGGACCCAGTTAGGCCTGTCTAACAAGAGTACCTAAAATCCTGGTTACTGAGCTTTGCAAGGTCCATCATCAAGGATGCTTCACGCAGCCAAGGCGATACATCGGTTACAAGGAACTGTGAGGCTGTGATGTGAAGTCTGGCATTGAGGATGCATCACACAGCCCAGGTGATGCATTGGTTCTGAGGAGATGCAGGGTTGCGATGCAAGGCCCTTTATCGTCGAGGATCACTTTGATGAGGACTGGCAATGCGAAGTCCGGCACCGAGAATGTGTCGCACAGCTGTGGTGATGCATAGGTTCTGAGGAGCTGCAAGGCTGCGATATGAGGTCCTGCATTGTCACCAAGGATCCTGTTGGCAAGGGTTTGCGATGCGAAGTCCGGCGTTGAGGATGTGTCGCGCAGCCAAAGCAATGCGTTGGTTCCAAGAAGCTGCGAGGCTTCGATGCAAAGTCCTGGCAGAGGCAATGTGTCGGTTCTGCTGGGGGTTGCGCCAGGAAGTAGTGGAGATACGTCAGTTCTACTGGATCCAGAGATGGGCTGGCAGATCACCTTCAGGCCCACTTCCAAGGGTCTAGAAATAGGGTGGCAGCACTTGGCAGGGTAAAATGCACAGTTGCAGAGTCCAGGTACTGATTGCAAGAGACTAGTCTTAGAGTCACTCTGGTGGTCCTGGGTGCAAGTTACAGGCCAGCCCTTCTCCCCCAGGCAAGAAGTCATCAGGCAGCAGGATAGCACAGCAGGCAGCAAGCTCCACCCTCCCATCCTGCCAGTGATGGCCCATCCAGGCACACTTAATCTCTCTATTGTGTGTAGCTGTCTAGGAGGAATACACAAAGACCAACACTGCCAACTACACCCAATCATGTGAACCAGAGACAGGCTGCAGGCAGTAAATGGCTAGGGCAAGAAAATGCCAACTTTCTAAAAGTTCAACAGGAAAATGGGCAACCCAATAAACCTGTGAAGGCTTGGTTATAAACTCAATGTCAGGTAACGATGCCTAAAGGGGTTCTTTTTCGTATCAACAACTTCGGTGATTTCAGAAATGAATTTTCTTAAGCCCTGATTAGTAGCTTATTCCAATTGAATTTCAAAACAAATTGTTTCATTATAACGTGAATCAATCACAAGAAAAAAAGAAGCGCAACAGAAATGAGCAATGCAAGACGGGTGTATACTTGCTAAAGTACAAATTTATGTAAAGAAACTGTGTTGCATAAAAGGGTACTTATTACAATTCACATATAAATATATACAAAAGCGACTGAGATTAACATTCATTTAATACACATCTTTTCTCATGAGCACTTTTGTCATAACCCATTTCACAAATGGAAGACAGGGAAATCATCATTGGCTTTACAATGAACAATTCCTGAAATGATAATTACAAAGAAAATGGGTTGGATTGTCGACATTTTGGTCTTTGGTGTGAAAACATCTATAAGAACATCTTCAGGACGGGTTGTTCTTAAGTGGACTGAAGTCCCATTAGAAGACTGAGCAGGTAGTCTTATGTTGTAAAGCAGAGAGCAATTCAATGCAGTGACTGAAAGTGAAAGTACTCCAAGTATCAGATATCACATGATAGTGTCTTTCTTGGGGCAAACGCTCACCAAGAAGTACTTATTTAAATTAGCAACCTTTCAAGATTCGGGCGAGAATTGCTGCACGACGGGCAACTCAAGTATTAATCATGAGCAACCGGGGTCCTTTTCATTGGCAATAATTCTCTGATCGGAAGAAGTGAATTGTAATATGTACCCTTTTATGCAGCACAGTTTCTTTACATAAATTTGTACGTTAACAAGTATACAGCCGTCTTGCATTGGTCATTTCTGTTGAGCTTCTTTTTGTCTTGCAATTGATTCACGTTAGAAAGAAACTTTCTAAAAGTGGCATTTTCAAAATTGTAATTTAAAAATCTAACTTTACCATGAAAGAGCATTTTTCATTAAAATTCTAAAGACACCAACATGAACTGTTTACCTATTCCCATTTGGAAGTTACAGCTTGTAGGAGAGTAGGATCTGCTTCACATGGGTACCCCCACTTTTTGCTGATGCTTCACTGTTTTTCGACTTTAGTCTGGCTGGGACCCTGCTAATCAGAACCCCAGCCTAGCTGCTTCCTCTCTAAAATGGTTTCCATGTGCCTTAGGCACATCTCCGATTGGAATCTGGAGTGCCCTTATAAGTCCCTAGTATATGGTATACTATGTACCCAGGGCATAGGTACCTCAGAGGCCTACCAGGGGCTGCAGCATGTATTGTGCCACCCCTGGAAGGCCATCCAAAATGACACCACAGGTCTGCTACTGCAGCCTGGGTAAGGTGGTGCATGCACCCCTTACTGTGATATAGGCTACCTATATCACTACATACATACACACATATAAACCTATAAGTCACTCCTATGGCAGGCCTTATCAATCCTGGAGGCAGAGTGCGTGGTTCCTATGTGAGAGGGCCCCTCTGCAGCGTTCAGAGACCCTTCTCTGATGCTGTTTGTAGTGCAGCCTGACCATATACTCTTAAGCGCATTATAACCTCGCGTTAAATGCTAACTTTGGGATGGCTGCACGGAAACATGTCGTGTTTGGTGTCAAACATCTTGGAATACTACCCCCCCGCCAGTTCTGGCGGCGGGGGTAGCATTCCACCCTTCTAGAGGAAGAGACATGTACACACCGGCCTGCCCGGTAACTTCTTTCCAAGCCCTGGCATCACAAAATGGATGCCGCTGCCACAGACACGAGTCTGGCCTCCTGCTGCTGACCGAAACTCCGGCAGGGGAGGCCTGGACAATAGGTTTCCTGTCCCAGGGAGGTGTAACCACCTCCCCAGACAGGATAGTGTGTATTGGGGCTGGGCGGGAGCACTCTCTGGTGCTTTGAAGTCCTGCACTGGGGGCACATTTGGTGTCCCTGTGCATACCCCAGTTCAAACCGGCTCAGGGGCTTCCATCCCCTGCTCTGGCGCGAAACTGGACAAAGGGAAAGGGGTGTAACCACCCCTCTGCCCTGACCCTCCCATAGGTGGGTCCCCAGAGTATGTCCAACCCCTAACTTGGTATAAGTATGGGACCCCAGTCCTTAGGACTTTAGATTTACCTGGACGAAACTCTGACACAGAATCCTGGACCTTCAACGCTCTACTTCAAGATTGGAGGACTGAAGAATCTCCCTTGGGGTCAAGGAGTGACTCCCCTGCTTGGCAGGCACCAACGAAGCAATTGTCCGGTCTGCATCGCTGAAGCTCCCGCCAGACGCCGAAGTCTTTGCATCACCAGAGGTAGATTTCCAGACTTCCCTGAGGCTACCCTGAGTCCCCAGCAAAGCTGAGGCCCTTCGCTATTGTGGGTAACGTGGAACCGTGACCCCTGGACACCGCGCACATTTGCAAGTGCATCCTCTTCTGGGACTCCCACGAAGTTGTGCTTTGGGCTCCGAGTAGCCCCAGCCTCCAGCACCGACTACACCGAAGATCATTGGCCTCCACTCCACGAGTGTCCTGTGAGCCAGCTCCAAGTGTGTCCACTCAAGGCTCCTTCGCGGTCGCTAGTCCATTGGCTAGTAGGCCCTCCCGAAGGCCAATCCTCTTCTGCTTGGGCTCCCTGGTTGCTCCAGGCGTGCCCTGACTTACCTTCGCTGGGTGAGTCCCACAGACCTTGCTGGCCTGCACCATCGTCCTTCTTCCATTTCCACGAGACTTGCCGTTGCCAAGGCGTGTTGGGTCCAATCCGGTCGCCGACACCCCTGAAATCGACAGACTTTGTGGGACAGCTCGAATACAGCTCCTGGTCGTCGTCGACGCCTCCTGGACCTCGTGGCTGAAGAGTCAAGATGACCGTCAACCTACCTGAAGCACTCGACATCGGTGGGCATCTGCTCATCGCCTTCCTGGTCACTGGCTAGTGACCCAGACTCTGTCCCCTCTGCTTTCAGGTTCTTCAGATCTTTGATCCACCTTTGGATCCACCCGAACACTTTCGACTTGGCCGCCAGCAGCACTTTGCAGCAGATCGCCATTGAAAACGACGACGAAACCCGACCCCGAAAGGCACCTATGCACCCGGTTCCCCTGGGTGAGGTAACTCGAGTACTCCGGTGCTCCCGTGGGTATTGACACTAGAACAGCCTAGTTCTAAAAGGGTTTGCTCCAAGTCCTCCTATAAGTGTCCCTTTTCTTTAAAATTCCAACCGCGACTTTCCCCATAGAAGTCAACGGCGATTCGCGGCTGTGTTCTCACACTGCACGCGTCCCCCGTGGGTCCCCTGTGTCACTACCTTGGGTGGTTCCTTGTGGTCCAAGCACTTCTACAGGCTCTAGGCCCTGTGTCTAGCTCATTATACCACTTTATTGGTATTTGGTTTGGTACGCCCCTAGGGCTCAAACGTGTATTTGTGCTATTACTGTAGATAACTAACTTATAACTTATGTACTTCGAACTCTAGCCTCATAAAGAGACTAGAGGGGTGTGTTTAGCAATAAATACATATATTTTGAATATATACCTGGTGTGGTCCTCTTTCATTTGGTCACTCAAGAGATTATAGACTGGTAAAACAAGCTGCTTTACATTCCTTCAAGACTTAGCCTGAAGGCTGCTCTCCATAGCTACCACTAGGATAGCTTTCAATAAAGGTGTCTTTAACCTATCTCCAATAAGGGGTTGTTTGGACTGGTGCAAGGTGCCCACTATAATTAGTGGACAGCATATACCAGGCCAACTTCTTACATTGGTGTGCAGCGTGTGGGATTCCAGCTTGCTATTGTTTTACCAGATAATCTCAATTGAATTGATCAACTGAAAACCACTAAGGGTACCTTAGGTACATATAAATCAAGCTTAGTATACAGTAAGTTCTACTGAACTTAGAGTTGTGTGTTAAGGGATAGCACACCCTTTCTACAACTCAAGAGAGTTTAGTAGGCCACACTAGAGTAGGTAGTGCATACACCACACCTCACTAGTAATGTCTTCAAAGCCAGGACCCAGTGAGTCCTTGCCAGAAGCCAGTGGGCTTCTTCCCTCCAAGTATGATAAACTCCCATTCTTGGAATTGAGAGCATTATGCAATACTAGGAAGCTGAAGGCAGGCAAAAGTGCCAGCACCCAACACCTCAGAGAGGTGCTACTAGCTGATGATCTCAGCAGGCCCCTAGGGTCTGAAGGGGTAGGCAGAGAGGGTGGGGCAGAAGATGAGGAAGGGGTCAGGGGTGAAGAAACCCAGGCCCCCCTCTGAAACTGGCCAGGAAGGTGAAAATGACCTTGACCTGGAGAACCCAATTCCTCCTGTGGAGGAGGAGGATCAGAATGACCTCCCCTTTGTCCCCCCAGGAAGAATTGTGAGTGTGCCCAGAAGGTCTAGATCTCCTTCTCAGGAGTCTAACCACTCTGACACCTCAATAGGGACCTCTGTCTCTTCTCATAGGAGAGAATCCTCTCATGACAGGAGAAAGAGACTGATTGAATATGAGCAAGCCCAGCTTGAACTCAGAAAACAGCAGTTGGCTATAGACAGGGAGTCCCTAGATCTCTACAAAGAGAGAAAAAGATGGGACTAGAGTCCCATGGTGGCAGCAATTTCCCCAGAGATAGGGAAAGGTCTTATGACCATAGAAACCTGAGCAAGATTGTCCCTCCCTACCAGAGTGGGGATGACATCCACAAATGGATAACTGCACTGGAGAGGGCCTGTAAAGTGCAGAGGTACCCTCAGGAGCAGTGGGCAGCAATCTTGTGGCTCTCCTTTGCAGACAAAGGTAGAGATAAGCTCCTCACTGTTAAAGAGGAGGATGCTGATAAATACACAGTCTTAAAGAGTGCTCTGATTGATGGGTTTGGCCTAACCACTGAACAATACAGGTTAAAGTTCAGAGATACCCAAAAGGCACAGACTCAAGACTGGGTGGACTTTGTTGATTGTTCTGCCAAGGCTCTGGAAGGTTGGTTATTGGGCAGTAAGGTATGTGACTTCACAGGATTGTACAATCTTATCATGAGGGAGCAGATCCTTAATAATTGTCAAAATCAGCTGTTGCATCAGCACCTGGTGGACTCGGATCTGACCTCTCCCCAAGAATTGGGAAAGAAGGCAGACAAATGGGTCAGAACCAGGGTGAGGCAGAAGGTACAGAACCAAGGTGGTGACCCTAAGAAGCAAGATTCTAAAAACTCTGATAAGGGTGGGGAGAAGGGTACAGACCAGAAGTCTTCACAAGGCCCCCAAAAATCTTCTTCAGGTGGGGATTCACAGTCTAACAAGGGAAGGGGCCAAAAGAAACCATGGTGCAAGGTCTGTAAGCAAAAGACCCACTGGACCAGTGATTGCACCAAGTCCAAAGACTCTACTCCAGCCCCCACCAATGCCCCTAAGGCACCTGCTCCCCCTAGTGCAGTTACAATTGGTGGTGGGACTACACAAGCCAAGGGTTTAGTAGGGTTGACCCTGGGTAAGGAGATGAGCTCTGACCTAGTCAGAGAACTCACTCAGGCTGTCCTAGTCTGTGATGGAGGCATGGATGTGACCTCCTCTGTGAGTCCCAGTAATCTGGGCAAGTACAGGCAACAGCCCTTAATCAATGGAAAAGAGGCTTTGGCATTTAGGGACACAGGGGCAAGTGTCACCATGGTGACACAAGACCTTGTAGATCCTGGGCAGATTATACTTGGTGAAATGTACCAAGTGACCAATGCTAGCAATGTCAGAACAGACCATACTCTGGCAGTTGTTAACTTCTCCTGGGGAGGGGTAACTGGCCTTAAGAAGGTTGTGGTAAGTGCAGACCTACCAGTTGAATGCTTGCTTGGCAATGATTTAGAAACTTCAGCTTGGGCAGAAGTGGAGCTCAGGACCCATGCAGAAATGCTGGGCATCCCTGCAGATGTGTTTGCTGTGACCAGGTCACAAGCCAAAATGTCTAACACTGAACAGGCCTTGGATTCTGGAATGATGGACCAAGTGCCCTCCAAGAAGAGGAGTAGTAGGGTAAAGGCAGTGCCTTCCCCCTTGGCTCAGAAGGAAGATCAGTCTCTTGAGGGGGATCATCTCAGTCCTGAGGAAGGAACTGTCCCAGAGGAGCTTGAACCTGACCAGGTTGAGTTCTTGGGGACAGGGGGCCCTTCCAGGGCAGATCTGAGCCAGGAGCAGCAGAGCTGCCCCTCTCTTGAACCCCTCAGACAGCAAGCTGCTGCTGAGGCTGCTGGGAAAGCTAGTGGTCCCCATACAGTGTATTGGGATGATGGACTCTTGTACTCAGAGTGTAGAGACCCCAAGCCTGGTGCCACCAGGAGGTTGGTTATACCTCTGAAGTTCAGGGGCTTCCTATTGACCCTAGCCCATGACATTCCCTTAGCAGGTCACCTGGGCCAGAACAAGACTTGGGACAGAATTGTCCCTCACTTTCACTGGCCCCACATGTCTGAAGACACCAAGGAGTTTTGTCGCTCCTGTGTAACCTGCCAGGCCAGTGGCAAGGCAGGTGGCACTACAAAGGGCCCCCTGATACCACTACCTGTGGTGGGGGTTCCCTTTGAAAGGGTAGGGATTGACATTGTTGGTCCCATGGATCCCCAAACAGCATCTGGGCACAGGTTTATCCTGGTGGTAGTGGATCATGCCACCAGGTACCCAGAGGCTATTCCCCTTAGGACCACTACAGCACCTGTGGTGGCAAGAGCCCTCCTGGGAATTTTCTCAAGAGTGGGCTTCCCTAAGGAGGTTGTATCAGACAGGGGTGCTAACTTTATGTCTGGATACTTGAAAGCAATGTGGAAGGAGTGTGGAGTGACTTACAAGTTCACCACACCCTATCACCCACAATGCAATGGTTTAGTTGAGAGGTTCAACAAAACCTTGAAGGGCATGATTAAAGGGCTCCCAGAAAAGCTTAGGCGAAGATGGGACATACTCTTGCCCTGCCTTTTATTTGCATACAGGGAGGTGCCTCAAAAGGGGTTGGCTACAGCCCTTTTGAACTTTTGTTTGGTCACCCTGTCAGGGGTCCATTGTGCTTGGTGAAGGAAGGATGGGAGTTACCTCTCAAGCCCCCAAAGCAAGACATAGTGGACTATGTACTTGGTCTCCGCTCCCGGATGGCTGAGTACATGAAAAAGGCAACTAAAAACCTTGAGGCTAGCCAGGAACTTCAAAAAGCCTGGCATGACCAAAAGGCTGTACTGACTGTTTACCAGCCAGGACAGAAGGTGTGGGTGTTGGAGCCAGTGGCCCCAGCAGCTCTCCAAGACAAATGGAGTGGACCCCATACCATTGTTGAACAGAAGGGTGAGGTTACCTATTTAGTAGACCTAGGAACACCCAGGAGTCCCCACAGGGTTCTCCATGTCAACAGGTTAAAACCATATGTGGACAGGGCAGACATGGGCTTGCTCATGGCTACTGATGAGGGCCAGGAGGAAGAGAGTGACCCACTCCCTGACCTGCTCTCACAGAACCCTGATGATGGGTCAGTGGATGGTGTAGCCTTGGCAGGCAGCCTCACTGCCCAGCAGCAAACTGATTGCAGACAGGTGCTCAATCAGTTCAGGCACATATTCTCACTGACACCCAGTCAGACCACCTGGTGCACTCATGAAGTGGACACTGGGGACAGTCTGCATATTAAAAATAAGATTTATAGGCAACCTGACCATGTCAGGGACTGTATCAGGACAGAAGTCCAGAAGATGTTGGATTTGGGAGTTATTGAACCCTCAGATAGCCCTTGGGCTAGTCCAGTGGTCCTTGTGCCAAAACCTCACACCAATGGTGGGAAAAGAGAGATGAGGTTTTGTGTGGACTACAGGGGTCTCAATGCAGTCACTAGGACTGATGCCCATCCAATACCTAGGGCAGATGAGCTAATAGACACTTTGGCCTCAGCCAAGTATCTAAGCACATTTGACCTGACAGCTGGCTACTGGCAGATCAGACTAGCTGATGATGCAAAGCCAAAGACAGCATTCTCAACCCCTAGTAGGCATTATCAATTTGTGGTGATGCCCTTTGGTCTGAAGAATGCACCTGCCACTTTTCAGAGGTTGGTGAATACAGTCCTTACAGGTCTGGAAGCCTATAGTGCAGCATATCTAGATGATATTGCTGTCTTTAGCTCCACCTGGGAGGATCACCTGGTCCACCTCAGAAATGTTTTGCAGGCCCTGCAGAAAGCAGGCCTGACTATCAAGGCCACCAAGTGCCAGATAGTGCAGAGTCAGGTTGTGTACCTGGGCCACCTTGTGGGTGGAGGCCAGGTTCAACCCTTGCAGAGCAAGATCCAGACCATCATGGACTGGACTGCTCCAACTACCCAGACTCAGGTGAGAGCCTTTTTAGGCCTGACTGGGTACTATAGGAGATTTGTCAAGGGGTATGGATCAATAGTGACACCCCTGAATGACTTAACTTCCAAGAAAATGCCCAAAAAGGTTCAGTGGACGGTTAGCTGTCAAAAGGCATTTGATGACCTAAAGCAGGAAATGTGCAATGCTCCCATTCTACAGAGTCCTGATTACTCCAAGAAGTTCATTGTCCAAACAGATGCATCTGAATTGGGGGTAGGGGCTGTACTGTCACAATTGAATGATGAAGGTCAGGATCAGCCAGTAGCTTTTATCAGCAGAAGGCTGACCCCTAGAGAGAAACGTTGGTCAGCCATTGAGAGGGAGGCCTTTGCTGTGGTCTGGGCTCTGAAGAAGTTGAGGCCATACTTGTTTGGTACTCACTTCCTTGTTCAAACAGACCATAAGCCCCTCTTATGGCTAAAACAAATGAAGGGTGAAAACCCCAAACTGCTTAGGTGGTCCATTTCCCTACAGGGGATAGACTTCACAGTGGAACATAGACCTGGGAGTAACCATGCCAATGCAGATGGACTCTCTAGGTACTTCCACTTAGAACATGAAGACTTAACTGGGCAAGGTTAGTTTAATGTCCCTACGTTTGGGGGGGGTTGTGTAGGAGAGTAGGATCTGCTTCACATGGGTACCCCCACTTTTTGCTGATTGTGAGAAGTTGGCCTGGTATATGCTGTTCACTAATTAAAGTGGACACCTTGCACCAGAACAATTCGACTCTTATGGTAGATAGGTTTAAGACAACCTTTATAGAAAGCTATCCTAGTGGTAGCTGTGGAGAGCAGCCTTCAGGCTAAGTCTTGAAGGAATGTAAAGCAGCTTGTTTTACCACACAATCTCTTGAATCACCAAATGAAAAGACACCACATAGGTATATATATCAAATATATATGTATTTATTAATAAACACTCTCTACTAATCTCTTTATGAGATTAGAGGTCAGGAACATATGTACAAGTCAAATGTTATCAAAATAAGTTTAGCACAATCGAATATCACAATCTTAGTTTGCTAGACCTAGGTCTAGGGCATCTAGAATCGAGGGACCCCCAAGAACCACCCCAGGTAGTTGTAGGAGACCCGCAGAGGACGGACGCGGTGACCTGGCACCGGTGCGAGTCCTGTGCGAGTCTATGCGCTCAGACGCGATTGAGATTTCAATGTTAAAGGTCCCTTGCGTGTTCGAGGCGAACACACCGATCGGTCCTTGTACGAGTCGAAGGACGCGGTTACAGATAGAGTTGCAAGGGAGATGGACGCGCTGTTTCTAACACAGACGCGAACCTTGTGCGAGTCAGTGCAATGGAGATCTCAGTGTTACAGGCCCTTTGTGTGTTCGAGGCGAACACTGATCGGACTCAGTACGAGTCGAAGGATACAGTTCTAGATAGTGTTACAAAGGAGATGGACGCGGTGTGTCTAACACAGACGCGAATCCTGTACGAGTCAGCGCAATTGTCGCACTTAGAAAATTAGAGTTTTAAGGCACTTCGAGGGAAGCTACAAGCAAGTCACTTACAGGGTAAGTAGTTCTAGGGCCCACACCCACAGGAGCACCGTAGTGCTGAAGTTACCTCACCCAGGGGAGCCGGGTGCATAGGTGTCCTTTGGTGTCGGGTCGCGGCGTCGTTTTCAATGGGAGCCAGTGACGACTTGCTGCTTGCGGCGACAGGAGAAGTGTCCGGAGGAATCCAAGCCTGGATTCGGAAGATGGAAGACCTGAAAGCAGAGGGGACAGTGTTCAAAGTCACTTGGCAGTGACTCGGGGCAAGGAAGATGGATGCCCACCGTCGTTGCAAGATTCAGGTCGTTCGCAGTTGCCTTGACTCTTCAGCCACGAGGTCCAGGAGGCGTCAACGATGACCAGAAGCTGGATTCGGTGTGCCCACGATGTCTGCAGCTTACTGCTGTGTCGGCGACTCGATTGGAGCCAACAAGCCTTGGTAACAGCAAGCCTCGGGGAAAGTGCAAAGAGGCAATGGCGCAGACCAGCAAGATCTGTGGGACTCACCCAGCGAGGGTAAGTCAGGGCAGGCCTGGAGCAACCAGGGGAGCCCTTTGGTTTCTTTAGAAAGTCTTCTGGAGACCCACAAGCTGGCTGGCAAGGGCTCGCAAAGACGCCTTGGGAGGATTCGCTCACAGGGACCCACGGTCACTCGGAACGTGGTAGGCCTCTGATCTTCAGAGGGATTCCTGCTGGAGACAAGGACCACACGTGTTCCAAAGCACAAGTTCGTGAAACGTTGTGAAGGGGTTGCACTTGACAATAGTGCACGGTACCCAGGGGTCGCGGTTCCTCATCACTCTTGGGGTCCACTGGCCTCAGCTTCGCTGGGGACTCACGATGGCCTTTGAGAAGTTAGGAAATCCACTTCTTGGGCTGCAGGGACTTCGGACTCCGGCGGGAGCGGCATAGTTTGTGACCGTCGTTTGTAGTTTTTGGTGCCTGCCAAGCATGGGAGTCACTCCTTGACTCCAAGGGAGATTCTTCAGTCTTCCAAAGGTAGTGGAACGTCGAAGGTCCAGGATTCTTCTTCAGAGCGTCATCCAGGAAAATCTAGGTTGCAATGCACAGGTTCCCCCTCTTATACTAAAAGAAAGGGAGGGACCAGCTCTATGACCCCACCTATGGGAGGGTCAGGGGAGTGGGTGGTTACACCTACTTCCCTTTGTCAAGTTTCGCGCCAGAGCAGGGGCAGGTAGCCCCTGAGCCGGTTTGAACTGGGGTATGCACAGAGGAGCCTTCTGCTCCCCCAGTGCAAGACTTCAAAGCACTCTAAGAGTGCACCCACCCAGCCCCAATACACTAAACCCTCTCTGGGAGGTGGTCACACCCCCTTGGGACAGGATATCTATTGTTGGGCTTCCTCCACTGCGAGTGTTGGTCATCAGCAGGAGGGCAGCCCAGTGTCTGTGACTGGTGGCATCCATTTTGTGATGCCAGGGCTCTGCAGGATTCTACCGCGTTTCCACAGCAGGTACATGTCTATCCCTCTAGAAGGGTGGAATGCTACCCCCGCCGCCAGGACTGGCGGGGGGGGTAGTATTCCAAGATGTTTGACACCAAACACGACATGTTTCGATGCAGCCATTCCAAAGTTAGCATTCTACCGCGAGGATATAATGCACTTAAAAGTATATGGTTTAACCGCATCCACAAACAGCCCCAGAGATTGGACTCTGAGAGCTGCAGAGGGGCCCTGCTCAGGCAGAGGCACCCCCTCACATGGAAACTAAGCACCCTGCCCTCAGGATTGATAGGGCCTGCTTTAGGGGTGACTGATAAGTCCCAATGTGTGTGCAGGAGAGATATAGGGGACCTATATCTCAGTGAGGGGTGCTTGCACTTCCTCACCCAGGCTGCAGTAGCAGGCCTGTGGTGTCAGATTTAGTCTGCTTCCCAGGGGTGGCATAATACATGCTTCAGCCCCTGGTAGGCCTGTGAAGTACCTATGCCCTTGGTACCTAAGGTACCATATACTAGGGACTCATAAGGTACCACAGTATCCAATCACTAGTGCACCTAGAGTGCACTCCAAATCGTTTAGAGAGAACAGAGAGGCTGGGGCCCTGATTAGCAGGGACCCAGCCAGACTATAACCAGAAACCAGTGTAAACATCAGAAAAAAAGTGGGGGCAACATGTAGAAATAAAAACCTTCTTAGGGGTTCACTGATACATCTGGTCCTTAAAACCAACAAAGAAGAGATTGGCACAGAAGCTGTAATATCAAAAAACATGTTTTATTAACCTCAGATGAGGGAGATTGCATCTTACGGTACCCGCAGGCCACTGTAGGAGGCATTCTAATGAGTGCAGAGAACAGGGTCCTTATATATGTATTTGTTACATAGTCAGCCATAAAATCAAGGGGAGGTCCTAGCACATACAAGCATGCTTATTGACTAATATGGGTATACAAAATTTGCTTGCTCCACAAAGTGGGAGGGGAGACTAAACTGCTTACATGAGTAAGAATAGCTTGACAGTTCTATACTAGGAGCAGGTGCATTCTACCAGCTAGGCCTCTCTGAGCATGTGCAAGACTCTGGAAGAAGGAGAAAGCACATGGCGAGCACATGGCTAACTAAAATGGCTGCCAAGTACAAAATGGCTTTCAGCTCATGCTAACAGCGATTCCTGCAATCTTTAACAGACGATCCTTTTAGCATGAGCTAAAGACATTACCATGATCTAGTAGAGACATAGAAAATATTTTGCACATTTTCTTCTCATAAATTCATCAACATCCTATGCTAGGTGGGTATTTACATTCTAAACATTTCATTAAGCAGGTATATACAAGGTATAAGCAGGAGTACAAAGTGAACAGAGCATTGGGTCATACAGGTAGCAAGAGAGAATAATGACTATTATCTCAAACAGAAATCTCAATATTTTCCAATGATAAGTAATGCAAATGTCAGGGAAGTCAAAATAGATTATTACAAAAACAATCCTGGCTCCGGGGGACCAGGAGGACCACACAGGGCCATAGGAATTAGGACAAGAGGCCGCAAAGGGCTGCTCCTCCTCAAAAATGGGACGACCAAAGGGGTACATTACTAACAAAAAAAGAGTCCTTGGGAAAGTTCTAAAACCAACCAGCCAGAGGGAGTCTTCTCCCTGTGTCCGTTTGAGCCTCACAGGCAGGCTCTTGTTGTTCCCACGGTGGAGCTGCACAACTCGCAACTCAAGAATCACGGAGAAGGAAAAGTCTTTCTTTCAGGATAGGGCAATCACCCCCCAGGGCAAATACCCTCAATGATCCTATCCAGTGTCTCAGGCAGTGCACCAGTTTTCTTCACTTTAATCTAACAGGCACCAAGGGCATAGCACCTGTACCCTAAACTCAAGTCCTTCCCTAACTCCTGTATTTGCACCTCTGGCGCACTGCTCTTTTGTTGGGGCACAAATTGTACCCAGTGTGCTCGGGCATCCCTTGATCAACAAACAAAGGCGTAGACTTGCATTCACTTTGGACCAGGACTAAGAGGCCTGAAGCAACCCTTGTTTCAAAGGGGGTCACCTCAAGCAAAAGCCTCCTTGCCGTCCTTGTCGTTCTGTGACTCTCTCAGCTGGGCATCAAAAACTGGATCCACACAAAGATTTCTCCATCCTGATTTGTAACCCCGTCTTTCGCCCAAGACAGTGGCAGGGGTACACACTTCACGTCCCAGTGTTTCCGCCTTCACTGAGGTCCTAGTTGCCAGCAACGCCTATGCTGGTTACCTTCACTTTGGCTTCAAACTAGAGTGACGCTGACTCCCAGGCTGGATCTGATGTCCGGGCCCCTCTGGCAATGGTTGTAAGGCAGCAAATATCTATTGGTGGACAGAACAAGAGGTCTTTAGACAAGGCACAGAAATAATCTAACAACAGAGAGGATAGTCTCAGAATACTTCCTTAGTCTTGGGGCGCCCCATACATTAGCAAGGCACCCAAGAGCCACTTCATCTATCTGAGAGTAGAAAACCCTGGACCTATTGGCAAGTATAAAAGGAACGTTTTGGTGAACTGACAAGAGTAATACATCACCCAATCCCAAACAGCCAAGGAAGTCTGTGTTCATTTACTAAATTCTGAGGAAAAAAGAAAAACAATACAGACATACTCCAAATACTTACATTGGTGTATTCCTATATTACCAATCTGAAGAACCCTCCAGAAAAAGGAAATGTTCTACACTTTTACTCATAGATTTTACATTACTTGTACAGGACTGCAGACACTTGTAAAATAATTTCTCTTACATGTTATGCTTAGGACCATGCTCTCATGTTATAGGTGCAGCAGGAAAATCTAAAACTGCTAATCTAACAGGGATTCTTATTGCAAAAAGAACTAAACTTCAACATAGTGGGTACTTTTTCTCCAGCAGAACATGTTATGACAAACAAACTCCTATAAAACAATATTTTCCTTCAAAATGTTTGCTAAGGATCACATGAGCGTCTTTCCTGCATTGTACTTTTCACGATCTGGACTATGCAACATCATTTTCAAAAGGAAAAAAAACCTATCTCCAGCTCTAATAAGGGCTGTCAGCTTATTTACACAGACTAGCTAATAAAAGACTAGCAATGCCCTTGCAAAACTGTATAGAACATGAGAATAACATAAACAATAATAGTGTTGCCACCTGAGATTTTTGAACAGAAACCGCCACTATACAGTTCTCCTTAAAGATCAAATAAGGGAACATCAATCTGTTCTACTCATTCTTTCATACAGGATGGGCAGTAACATAACTTATGTGTTTCATCTTTTTATTAATTCTAACAATTTTAAAACAGTATTACAGAATAGCCAATTGTAATTGTAATTGTAAGTAGCATTTATATAGCGCAGCTGTCACCCAACGGGCATCCTGGCGCTGGGATTACCTAAATCACTGTGCAGCTATAAAACTATGAATCATCATGCGCCAATCTCTCAAGGCTATTCTTTTGGAAAGAGCCTGGTTTTTAGCTTTTTCTAAACTGCAGTAAGTCATCAGTCTGTCTGAGTTCACTTGGTAGTTTATTCCATAGCCTTGCGGCTGCATAGCCAAATGATCTACCTCCTAGTCGGGTTTTCTTGACTCATGGGGTACATACTAGGTGGGCTGCCAAGGAACGAAGACTTCTAGCTGGGGAGTACCAAGTAAACATTCTCTGTAATGGTTTAGGCCCCATTTTGTGTGCCGCCTTATGAACAATGCAAAGTGCCTTAACTGTCATATGGCCATTTCCTAGACAGCTTTAGACAGACTCAAAAAAAGTGAGAAAAAGAAGAGAGAAAACATAATTTTGCCTACCCTTAATTTGTAGAGGAGCTAGCCTCCTTCCCCCATTTTGACAGTAGGAAAACCTGAAACAGGTTTTACTTCTGTCAACACTTTCAACCCCTATTTATAGCAACTGGGCACAAACAAACTTGTAGGAGATATCTTAGAAAGTGGCTATTCTCTGATTCAGTCTAACACAATGCAAATTGAGTTAACTTTAAACCAATTTCTACAGCAATTGTACTAGATTAACATGAGGGCGCATGAATGCAAACTAAAATCCATTTCCTCCTTATCGTAGCCCCTACACAGTATTCTTTAAACTAAAACCATTATTTTATATACCTGGCAGATCAATGTTCAACTGAGGGTTGTTTTCCTTCGTGGCATAGGACTGCGCAAAACGTGTGTTTGCCAAAACTAGGAAGCAAAGCTTCTCTTTCTCTCTTTGCGCTATCATCTCGTCTTTCAAAAAACTTTTCGAAGGTCGAAGTGTCCTAGCAAACATTACCCTGCTAAGTTGCTAAATGCAGAACTCTGACCTTTGACCCGTTCAGCAGCTGCTCATTTTTGCGTGCAAGGCTTGCCATGCGGTTTTGTAATGCAAAGCAACTCTGGAGAATCACAGCGAAAACGCAGTCCTGTCCGATCCGTTTGCTACTAATTTAAAGGTAGGATAATAAGTCTGCTGGTTTCTGTATACTTATTTTCATTTATGTACAGTGTGTGCAATCTAGTAATGCAGAGGCAGCTGTTTATTTTATACTTGCATATACTTTATGGAAGCCTGAGAGCACGTTAAAACTGCCTTGAGTGGTAGAACTGCTTGTAAAATTGTGAATTTAGCTCAATTTCGACTTTGGTGGTAGGGGCACTTAAAAATGAATATCCTACAATATTTTTGCATAATAGGAACCCCCAAAGTGTTCTCTAGATAGCCCAGGAATGGGAAATCAGAAATGTATAAGATATACCCTTATAAAAATGAGTTTTGTACGGCTGGGTAAAGTGACATTTCACATTTAAGTTCCCTTTTTCTCGGTACAGCACTGCTTAAATTCAACTTTGATGCTAGGAATTCACAGTATGATGATTAGGCTTTATAAAGATGAGAAAACGAATTTAAAGCATTTGTTTTTAACAATATATTTTTTCCCATATAATAATTATTATTTGTTATCAATAAAACCAACCATTTTAATGATTCCACATTGGAAAAGCAAGCTTCATTGTAGCCTATCATATTTAAACACATTCATTCATAACCCTAAGCACAGAAGCCTTTACTTGAAACAGGAAAAGTCTGCGCCACTTTTAAAAGACAGTTATCATTTAACATCGGAACCACAGATATACTTATGTAAAGAAGGCATTAAGAAAGGAAATCCCTACTTTCAATTTTGTTCTCTGTTATCCAAAATAATGAAACTGGTTTTTTGAAACTTTTAAAATAATGCAGGCCCTTATACCAGTTTTACACTGACTTAAAATATCGCTGACACAGCATTCCTGTCTGTGGCCGTGAGCAGGAATAGCCATATGCTATTTATGCAGCTGTTGTTTGTCAGCAGGCGTCGAATTTTCACGCCTTTCTCAGGAAAAAACCCCTTTATTATTTGAAATACCCTGACAGAGTTAAATCCCCATTTGCTGTGTCAAACGGTTGCTTTTCAGTTAGTCAGTTTAAACACAGCTGTCGGAAAGCTTTTTTCTCGGGTGCTGAGAGAAAAGCATGTCACTGTCTATTTAAAAACTGAGGCATTTCAATGCAGTCAAATCTATCTTTCTATAATGTGTATTTAGTTCAGCAACGACCAAATTCATTCAAATGATGTGCATGCCTTTTAATGTCTAATACAATGTATTTAAGGAAAAGGCTATAACATGTATTTTAGTCTATTGATTACAAAACACACAATTTCGTTTTCTTTTCCCTCTGTATGAGGCCTATTTTAATCCTATTGAATACGAATTCTAATTTTATGTTTAGCATTGTGGCAAGTTGCACACATGTATAGTGTCTTACTCTGTCAATTTAATAGTAACAAGCAGCTGTTTAGCATATGTTACATAATTTATTTCTGGATTTTTATTTAATATGTAAGTAACTAAATGACATTTTGCATAACAGAATGATGACAGCAAAAAAAACATAAACAAACTCATTGAGCTCATTCCAGACAGTTACAGAAGGACACAACACAGCGCGCTTAAAGCTAGCCATTCTTAAACAGAGTACTCACACAAGTATTACCAATGTCAAACCAAAAACCCCACATAGACATTTAAACACACATTGAACCCACAAATCAATACTTAGGACAGCTTACAAAGTGTACGCAAGACCAACCTATTTGTAAATACTAATTGTAAGTCATATTTACAAGAAGAGCTCTCAAAAGTAGCCCAAAAAAAACTGTTCCATGGTCAAAAGCTGAAATACACCAAATTCGCCAGTTTTGGCTGGTAGAACACTCAAAAAGCGCTCTGCATATCACCACTTATGAATGTTACTAAGTGCGCAGATCCGGATCCGTTTTATGTACATATTTAGTTCCATGGGGTACTTAGTCACCAAGGAAGAAATATCTTTTTACTATACGTGAACCTATTTAGGTATCCCCTCTGGGGGGAGTCAACTAAGTACTTCCTAAATCCATATCGGTACCTCCAAGACAGCAACACTTTCTGCGAAGTGTACTGGTAACAGGCATGCCAAAAATATTATAGCATATATAATATTATACTCCAAGTGACACTTAACACAATCTGTGTCGTTCAAGTTTTCAAAGTTAGAAAAAAATCTCCTCATTACCTGCCTATATGAATTGCAATGCATATATAATTACAAAACAAATTCCAAAATTGGCCAATCATACAAACAAAGCCACAGTAAGTGTTACTAAAACTACCTTACCAATCAAAGGCATCAAACCAACAGCAAGTGCCGCAAAACGGCTCTTACCAATCAAATGGTGTCCAGGTTCCAACTGCCAAGTTCTGAGTGACCTAACGGTCGTTTTAAAATACTCACGCCAAAGAAGTTCTCAGTCGGGAGCGGCAAACACTTGGAGGATCAGATCAGGAAGACCAGAAATATACTGGGCTGGAAAACAAACAATCTCCGTGCGCTGGGTACCTCCTCAGTAGATTCCTGTCCTGTACTCCTCAGTAGATTCCTGTCTTCCTTCAAGACCACTCCCTTGGATAGCCGCTGCACCGATGAGTCCCACTTTCGGGCGCCATTTGTAGAAATAAAAACCTTCTTAGGGGTTCACTGATACATCTGGTCCTTAAAACCAACAAAGAAGAGATTGGCACAGAAGCTGTAATATCAAAAAACATGTTTTATTAACCTCAGATGAGGGAGATTGCATCTTACGGTACCCGCAGGCCACTGTAGGAGGCATTCTAATGAGTGCAGAGAACAGGGTCCTTATATATGTATTTGTTACATAGTCGGCATAAAATCAAGGGGAGGTCCTAGCACATACAAGCATGCTTATTGACTAATATGGGTATACAAAATTTGCTTGCTCCACAAAGTGGGAGGGGAGACTAAACTGCTTACATGAGTAAGAATAGCTTGACAGTTCTATACTAGGAGCAGGTGCATTCTACCAGCTAGGCCTCTCTGAGCATGTGCAAGACTCTGGAAGAAGGAGAAAGCACATGGCGAGCACATGGCTAACTAAAATGGCTGCCAAGTACAAAATGGCTTTCAGCTCATGCTAACAGCGATTCCTGCAATCTTTAACAAACATAAGAGGCAGATCCTACTCTCCTACACTGATGCTTCACTGTTTTTCGACTTTAGTCTGGCTGGGGCCCTGCTAATCAGAACCCCAGCCTAGCTGCTTCCTCTCTAAAATGGTTTCCATGTGCCTTAGGCACATCTCTGATTGGAATCTGGAGTGCCCTTATAAGTCCCTAGTATATGGTATACTATGTACCCAGGGCATAGGTACCTCAGAGGCCTACCAGGGGCTGCAGCATGTATTGTGCCACCCCTGTAAGGCCATCCAAAATGACACCACAGGTCTGCTACTGCAGCCTGGGTAAGGTTGTGCATGCACCCCCGTACTGTGATACAGGCTACCTATATCACTACATACATACACACATATAAACCTATAAGTCACTCCTATGGCAGGCCTTATCAATCCTGGAGGCAGAGTGCGTGGTTCCTATGTGAGAGGGTGCCCCTGCATGAGCAGGGCCCCTCTGCAGCGTTCGGAGACCCTTCTCTGATGCTGTTTGTAGTGCAGCCTGACCATATACTCTTAAGCGCATTATAACCTCGCGTTAAATGCTAACTTTGGGATGGCTGCACGGAAACATGTCGTGTTTGGTGTCAAACATCTTGGAATACTACCCCCCCCGCCAGTTCTGGCAGCGGGGGTATCATTCCACCCTTCTAGAGGGAGAGACATGTACACACCGGCCTGCCCGGTAACTTCTTTCCAAGCCCTGGCATCACAAAATGGATGCCGCTGCCACAGACACGAGTCTGGCCTCCTGCTGCTGACCGAAACTCCGGCAGGGGAGGCCTGGACAATAGGTTTCCTGTCCCAGGGAGGTGTAACCACCTCCCCAGACAGGATAGTGTGTATTGGGGCTGGGCGGGAGCACTCTCTGGTGCTTTGAAGTCCTGCACTGGGGGCACATTTGGTGTCCCTGTGCATACCCCAGTTCAAACCGGCTCAGGGGCTTCCAGCCCCTGCTCTGGGGTGAAACTGGACAAAGGGAAAGGGGTGTAACCACCCCTCTGCCCTGACCCTCCCATAGGTGGGTCCCCAGAGTATGTCCAACCCCCTAACTTGGTATAAGTATGGGACCCCAGTCCTTAGGACTTTAGATTTACCTGGACGAAACTCTGACACAGAATCCTGGACCTTCGACGCTCTACTTCAAGATTAGAGGACTGAAGAATCTCCCTTGGGGTCAAGGAGTGACTCCCCTGCTTGGCAGGCACCAACGAAGCAATGGTCCGGTCTGCATCGCTGAAGCTCCCGCCGGACGCCGAAGTCTTTGCATCACCAGATGTGGATTTCCAGACTTCCCCGAGGCTACCCTGAGTCCCCAGCAAAGCTGAGGCCCGTGGCTATCGTGGGTAACGTGGAACCGTGACCCCTGGACACCGCGCACATTTGCAAGTGCATCGTCTTCTGGGTCTTCCACGAAGTTGTGCTTTGGGCTCCCAGTAGCCCCAGCCTACAGCATTGACTTCTCCGAAGATCACTGGCCTCCACTCCACGAGTGTCCTGTGAGCTAGCTCCAAGTGTGTCCACTTGAGGCTCCTTTGCGGTTGCTAGTCCGTTGGCTAGTAGGCCCTCCCGAAGGCCAATCTTTTTCTGCTTGGGCTCCCTGGTTGCTCCAGGCGTGCCCTGACTTACCCTCGCTGGGTGAGTCCCACAGACCTTGTTGGTCTGCACCATCGTCCTTCTTTTATTTCTACGAGACTTGCCGTTGCCAAGGCTTGTTGTGATCAATCCGGTCGCCGACACCCCTGCAATCGACAGACGTCGTGGGACAGCTCGAATTCAGCTCCTGGTCATCGTCGACGCCTCCTGGACCTCGTGGCTGAAGAGTCAAGACAACCGTCAACCTACCTGAAGCACTCGACATCGGTGGGCATCTGCTCATCGCCTTCCTGGTCACTGGCTAGTGACCCAGACTCTGTCCCCTCTGCTTTCAGGTTCTTCAGATCTTCGATCCACCTTTGGATCCACCCGAACACTTTCGACTTGGCCGCCAGCAGCACTTTGCAGCAGATCGCCATTGAAAACGACGACGAAACCCGACCCCGAAAGGCACCTATGCACCCGGTTCCCCTGGGTGAGGTAACTCGAGTACTCCGGTGCTCCCGTGGGTATTGACACTAGAACAGCCTAGTTCTAAAAGGGTCTGCTCCAAGTCCTCCTCTAAGTGTCCCTTTTCTTTAAAATTCCAACCGCGACTTTCCCCATAGAAGTCAACGGCGATTCTCGGCTGTGTTCTCACACTGCACGCATCCCCCGTGGGTCCCCTGTGTCACTACCTTGGGTGGTTCCTTGTGGTCCAAGCACTTCTACAGGCTCTAGGCCCTGTGTCTAGCTCAGTCGTGGTTCTTATACCACTTTATTGGTATATGGTTTGGTACGCCCCTAGGGCTCAAACCTGTATTTGTGCTATTACTGTAGATAACTAACTTATAACTTATGTACTTCGAACTCTAGCCTCATAAAGAGACTAGAGGGGTGTGTTTAGCAAAAAATACATATATTTTGAATATATACCTGGTGTGGTCCTCTTTCATTTGGTCACTCAAGAGATTATAGACTGGTAAAACAAGCTGCTTTACATTCCTCCAAGACTTAGCCTGAAGGCTGCTCTCCATAGCTACCACTAGGATAGCTTTCAATAAAGGTTGTCTTTAACCTATCTCCAATAAGGGGTTGTTTGGACTGGTGCAAGGTGCCCACTATAATTAGTGGACAGCATATACCAGGCCAACTTCTCACACAGCTTATTACATTTTATAAGGTAACTCTGATGTTATCCTATGGGAGAGGTAGGCCTTGCAATAGTGAAAAATGAGTGTAAGAGTTTGTCAGTATCAGGACAAGTAAAACTTAAAAGTACATGTCCTTCTTTTTAAATACATTGCATACTGCCCTGTGGGGCTCTTTAGGGCCATTAGGGCCTACCTTAGGGGTGACTTATATGCATTAAAAGGGAAGGGTTTAGACCTGGCAAAAGGTTTATTTTGCCTGGTTTAAATGATAGTTTAAAACAGCAGACACTGGCTGCAATGGCAGGTCTGAGCTGTATGTAAGGGGTTACTTAAGTGGGTGGCACAATAAGTGTTGCAGGCCCACTAGTAGAATTTAATTTACAGGCCCTGGGTACACGTAGTACCACTTTACTAGGTACTTATAAGTAAATTAAATATGCCAATTGGGGACAAGCCAATGTTACCATGTTTTAAGGAGTGAGCACGCACACTTTAGCACTGGTTAGCAGTGGTAAAGTGCACAGAGTCCTAAGGTCAACAAAAAAGAGATCAGAAAACCATGGTGGAGTAAGGCAAAACAATATTTCTTCAAAGTGACACCCTAAGTGGATGACGGCAAACTCCTTAAAAATCAATCCTGATAAAACCGAAGTCCTAGTAATTCCGGCAAAAAATAATCCATGGAGCGGCTTGTTCTGGCACCAAGAGCTGGGGGCTTGTCCCAGCCCAGTACCAGTTGTAAAAAGCTTAGGAATTAAGATCGACTCCGAGCTCTCCATGGTAAATCAAGTCAACGCTGTGGTGGGTACTTGCACTGGTCTGCTGAGACAACTGAGGAAGTTGGTTCCATTGCTTTCAACTTCATCGCTGGAAACCATTGTACGAGCAACCATCATCTCGCGACTCGACTATGGCAATGCGCTCTATGTCGGGCTCCCCAGAAACTTATGAATAGGCTACAGGTGGTACAGAATGACGCCGCCAGGCTGATTTTCAGGTCACCCAGAAGAACCCATGCCACTCCTTTGCTGCGCAAACTGCATTGGCTGCCGGTTAGGCAAAGAGCGAAGTTTAAGGGACTCTGTATTGCCCACAAAGCCTTTTACGGTCACGCCCCAGAGTACATTAGGGAACGTTTAATTAAATATGTGCCTAGACGGGCGCTCCGCTCAGCAGAGGCCGCCCAGTTGGTCTGCCCGCGGGGCAATTGTGTTTCCAAAGGAGGACGAGCCTTCTCGGTCCTCCTGCCACAACTTTGGAACCGGCTGCCCGATACTCTCCGTAAAGAACATGGTCTGCTCCCTTTCCGGAAGCAGCTTAAAACCATCCTTTTTAGAGAGGCTCTAGACATGACCTAATTCTCCCTAGTACCATGGTGACCACCCGGCCCTGACGCTGTTCTCTTCTTCCGAAGCGCTAAGAGACCTGTCGGTATACACGCGCTATATAAGAATACAATAACATAACATAACGTATGCCTAGACGTGGGTCCCTCCCACACTGTGCCACTGGAGCCAAGCTATACCCAACTGGTAAGCCCTAATAAGGGAGAAAACAGTCTTGAGTTGCTTGTGTTCCGGTTCAATGAGGACCTGGTCTGGCAGTTCGGGCTGGACTGTACCCACTGGAGCAGGGTCAAGACTGATTTACATATGGCTGGGTCCAAACCGAGGTAGCATGGAGTGCACAATAACAATTTGCTGGTATGCAGCCAGATTAATTACCAGTGGCTGAGATTAATTCAAGCATTCTGTTAGAAATTGGGTTTCTGGTTGGCAGAGTATGCACCCTGTCCAAACAGCAACCACAATGCTAGTCAGAGTAAATCAGATGCGCAGCAAAAAATAACCTGTACTTACCCTCTGGCAGCTTGACACATAGCAGGCAGGCTTAACTTAAGAGGCAATGTGTAAAGTATTTGTGCATGGATTAAACCCAGATCAGTTGACTGGGGGTGAGTGCTTGCAATGTTCAACACTCCGTCCATCATCCCCTTTGGTTTTGCTATGTTCGCCCTAAGTTGTCAGGGTATGCCCAGACGTGGGTCCCTTGCTCACTTTGCCACTGGATTCAAGATAGCCTGGCTGATGACGGCTGTAAGCCAGAAACCGGTCCCAGGATGCTTGTTTCCGGTCCAGGGAAGACATGGCTTGGCAGTTCGGGCTGGACTGTTCCCATGAGGCACAGGGTCAGACTGATTTTCATATGGCCATGTCTGAACTGGGGTGGCAGAGTGAGCTAAAGAATGATGATGGATTAAATCCAGATCAGTTGACTGGGGGTGAGTGCTTGCAATGTTCAACACTCCGTCCATCATCCCCTTTGGTTTTGCTATGTTCGCCCTAAGTTGGCAGGGTATACCCAGACGCGGGTCCCTTGCTCACTTTGCCACTGGATTCAAGATAGCCTGGCTGATGATGGCTGTAAGCCAGAAACCAGTCCCAGGATGCTTGTTTCCGGTACAGGGAAGACATGGCTTGGCAGTTCGGGCTGGACTGTTCCCATGAGGCACAGGGTCAGACTGATTTGCATATGGCCATGTCTGAACTGGGGTGGCGGAGTGAGCTAAAGAATGATGATGGATTAAACCCAGATCAGTTGACTGGGGGTGAGTGCTTGCAATGTTCAACACTCCGTCCATCATCCCCTTTGGTTTTGCTATGTTCGCCCTAAGTTGGCAGGGTATGCCCAGACGTGGGTCCCTTGCTCACTTTGCCACTGGATTCAAGATAGCCTGGCTGATGACGTCTGTAAGCCAGAAACTGGTCCCAGGATGCTTGTTTCCGGTCCAGGGAAGACATGGCTTGGCAGTTCGGGCTGGACTGTTCCCATGAGGCACAGGGTCAGACCGATTTGCATATGGCCATGTCTGAACTGGGGTGGCGGTGTGAGCTAAAGAATGATGATGGATTAAACCCAGATCAGTTGACTGGGGGTGAGTGCTTGCAATGTTCAACACTCCGTCCATCATCCCCTTTGGTTTTGCTAAAGTATTTGTGCAACAGATCAAACAGTAACACAGTGAAAACACCACAAAAAGACTCCACACCAGTTTAGAAAAATAGATGATTATATTATAAACAAAACAAGACCAAAACATCAAACATCTAATAAGTAGATGTCAGGATATTCATTTTTAAAGAATAAGTGTCAAAATAGCGCTTTGAAGCAAATGTCGCTTAAGGGGTTGAACAGGGTCGCGCTAGACTGGGACAAAGTCAAGAGTTCAGGTCACCCACAATGGAGTGCAGGACCCATGCAGGGCCTGCTGAGTAAAGTACCTTAATCCCTTGTCACAGACTGAAATGCGGGGTGCGATGCGTCGGTGCCATGGACGAAGCAGAGTTTCCAGAGTGCGGCAGTTCTGAAGGCGATGCGCCGGGCTGATCCATGCTGAAGACAATGTGGTGATCTCCTCCACGCTGTGGTGGCCACGTGTTGGTTCCTGATGCGGTGATTCCGGAGGCGTTGAGGCAGTGTCAAGTGCGATACGCCAGTCCCAGACCTCGCAGCGGCGATGTAGCCTCCATCCCGATCTTGTGGCAGGCAATGCGTCAGTTCAGATCGGGCCAACGATGTTGAAGCAGGTTCCTGTCAGATGCAGCACTTTAAACTCACTTCAAGGGCCCTGGACTGGATTGGCATCACTTGGCAGAGCAAAACGTACAGCAAATAAAGTCCAGGTGCTGGGTTGAAGATGAAAGGTGAAGTCTTTGATATCCCTGAGACTTCAGCAACAGGACGCAAGCCAACAAGCCCCTGGAGGAACTTAGTGTTGTAAGTTCTGGCCCAAAGAGGGGGTGAGGCACAACAGTTACAGGGTTCTCAAGGAAGACGCTAGGCAACTTGATATCAGGTTTATAAGGCTGTTTAGGCCTAATTGGTTTTAATAGTCAATGGTTAGGCCAAGGTCAGTAAGAACAGGGCAAAAGAGTTAAGCGCCAAAGGAAGGTCCTGGGCTTTATCCCACTATTAGTAGAGAAATAAGGGCAACATAGGACAGTCTCTGTTATTCCCAGTTCCAGTGGAGGGCCATCACGTCAGGTTCCCCTTCTTCCTGGCTCTCTCGGGTTCAGTGGCTATTCCAGTCGTCCCAGGGAAAAGGAGGAAAACAGAACAACAATAAAACGGGGTCAGCCTTTAAGTCTTAGTGTTTAGGGAGTGCTGCCCATCACCATCATGCTTTATGTCACCAAGTGTGAAGGAAAAGGAGTGAGAACTTCTATCTTCTGAATGTGTTCTCCCTCCCCCCTTTATGCCAGCTCCCTCTTCACACCCCTCCCTGCCAACCTCTTGAAATATTTTAACCAGGGCACTTGCCTGGAGCGACGGTCCTCCGGGAGCGCAGCAAGGGGTATTGCGGCGTTCTGTGATCCCCTGGGACGTCCGGATACTTCTGCATTTTCTCTTTGTAGAAGCGGGTCTCCTCCCCGGCCTTCTCCTGCTTCCCCGATGCTCTGCTCCGCCGTCTTGGATCCGGTCCCGCCAGTCTTTGCCTCCCCATCCTGGTCTCCTTCTCCGCTCTTCTTCTCCTCTTCGCTTTCCGGCTCTCTGACTTTTAGCGCTCTTTCGTTGTGTCTGACGCCATCGTTGGGTGCCGGCTTTCTTCTAGACTGCCGACCGCCCCTCCGGATAGTTGAACGCTGGGGTCCATGTTGGAGTTCCCGGCTAGCGGGAGCTCCATATTACACTTAGGTTCAAGGATGTAGAGATCAGGTCCAGTCCTTCTCACTTCCAGGCAAGAAGCAGCAGGCAGCAGGCCAACACAGCAAAGCAAATTAGCAGAGTGGCAGTCCCTCCTACAGCACAGCAGCTCTCCTTCCTGGCAGAATGTCCTTAGTTCCAGTTGTGTTCTGAGTTGGTGGAGTCAGAGATAGACCTAGGCGGAGCTCGAAGAGTTTCACTCTGTGGAATTCTCTGGAGTTACTGAAAAGCTCCATGAGATTCTACGGAGTTCCGCCAATGGGTAGAATAACAAGCATTGGCATAGCCAATAGGTCTCGCCTTTGGGACCTTATAAGTGTTTAGCCATGCAGCACACTATCCCCCAATGGCATGCACACACACTGAACATCTTGGCATAATTTTAAAAGTTTTCTTTTTTTTTTAAAGTCTACATGAAACGAGAAATGTTAAAAGCTAATACAACTGCAAAATAAAAGCAGAGAGTAAGCATCACTGAACCTGTGCAAAATTCTTTGTTGGTACAAACTACTTAAAAAGACTGGAAAGTAAGACCCAGCAAACGATCTCCAACTGATACTCTTTCTGCGCACTGATAACACTGAGTGGCGAGCAAGGAAGGGAGTGTGGGGTGACTGATAGGGTGCTCGCAGTTTGCCAGAGCGCTAAGAACAGGCTCTCAGGCCGGTCTAGCTAAGTGTTCATTGCGCTTTATGGCTGAATCTTTAGGCACAAAACAACGCACTGGGCCTCAATATAGGAATGCACACCTAGTAGTGGAATTTAACAGAGCACTTCAAAATATCCTAGCCATGCCAAGGAACTTCTCTTCCTATATAAACCAAAAGTGCTGGGAGTCCAGAATACTGCTGTATATGGAGTGATGTTTTACAAGGGGAGAGACGAGTAAATGAAGACTGGACGTTGTAAAAGTGGTTTTTAAACATATTAAAGTTCATCGGGTAACATTACCTTAGAAATGTTGCTCTTACATAAACAATGATGCTAAGAACAAAGAAGTGTCTGTCAGCGGTTGGCAATCCACTAAAGGACAAATGTCTAAACGAACAATCACCGCCGCCAAGCCTACTCTCAAAAGTAGAGACAGTCTCGGTAGGGATCAAAAAGTATTTACAAAAGGCTCCCCTTTATGAGTGTCTCTCACGAGCTGCATTCTGTGTGCTGCTAGGCGTGTGTCACAGCTGGAAGGGATGGAGCCGGAGAAGGACACACCTGGAGTGCGACAGCGCAACCTCCACTGTATTGTCAAAGTCCATTGATTAACAGACCACATTCTCAGGGGAAGTCCAGCTCAGTCTGGCTCTGTATACATCATTTCGGTGTTATTTTTACATAAATAGACACATTTGGATCTCTGCTTGGCAGTTTTCCTGCCGAACAAGGGGCAGGAAATTGAAGACAGATGGTGGAAGCTGCATTCTCTGACCTATATATGAATTTAGCAGGTCCCAACCACATCAAGGTGTGGGTGTGTCACGGTTTGGCAGCCTAGTGATAGGTATGACTATGAGCGGTAATAGGTACCCTTTCCGACCGAGAGGGCTAAAAACAGACCATCACCATTGCCTGTCGAGTGGGTTGACAATATGTGACATTGCAGTCAGGACAAACTCAGGACAGGGAAGCTCTGGCGAAGTCCTCCCCCTTCGCTGCTCATTTGACTAAGAGAGACTAATGAGGCCCCGTGATGGCATTGGTTTCAGTCCCGCCTCAGCTCAGGCACCGAGCACTACGGCTGCCCCACACATCTGATGTCGCGTTCTCCTCAGCCTTCTCGGAACAGCAAGCCATTCGATCGACATTTGAACCTTGTGTTAGGGAAAGTAGCCCATGCAGAAAAAAAAGCTGGCATGGTCTGTGCGACACCCGAGAACAAAAGAACGAATTCTCGGCAATTGGCAAAGAAAACAAGCGCGCGCATATCTGCATCGAGCGCTTTTCAAGCACTCGTGCTTGTGGCGGCATCCACCTTGCGGGAGCGAGCAGCGGCGCGGCCACGTTAATTACAAACATATGGCCCATGCGCGCCGCTGCTCGCTCCCGCAAGGTGGATGCCGCCACAAGCACGAGTGCGAGTGCTTGAAAAGTGAAGACCGATCGCTAAAGGCCCTCTCCTAGAGCAGCGCATGCGCGCTGCCTAGGCGAGACCTAAAAATGTATCGCTTTATTTAGGAGTGAATTAAGGATTAGCGAATCTTTTAGTTGAAGACGAGTTATTCATTTAAGCCAAAAGCAGTTCAAAGGAAACAAAGGCAACTTCAGACCTCAGATTTGTCCATTCAGCGCACAGTAAACACCTGTTTCGGGCACCTTCCTGCATCTTTTAGCTTAAGAAAAGAGCAGAGTATGCGAAACCCAGAAAAATCGGTTAGTGAGAGTAAAATGACAGTCATTGTTCATCACAACAGCGCTTAGTTTTAACGCCTTGGGGGCCCTTTTTCTCACCTGTGTCACACACAAAAAACATTAGACATAGATTTGCCATTCCTCGGTTGTTACAGTTCCCATTATGATGTAATTACCTTTAATCTGCTTCTCTGGGGCGAACGTAGGCTGTTACAGGGGATTTTTCAAACTTTTAGAAACCTTTCCGGGTTGCTTACGATCATCAACGCATGTGTCAACGCATGCTGCCATTCTTGGTGCCTCAAGCAATGAACAATGCTCATACCAGGATCTGTGAAAGACTCAGAGCAGTTGCGTGTAGGGACGGGGCACCTGGCATAAACCGCAAGTTTGTAACTCATTCTAAATTAAAAGCCACCACCTCACTGTGCTGATGAAACCTTTTTATTGCTGGAACAAGTATTGACACACATTTACGACACAGTGGCAAGACCACCAGGTGGAGCTTGTGTGCACTGCCCCCCCCCTCTCTGCCTACACCAACAGTTGTCCCCGTGGCATCACACGCAGACAGGGAAGACAGTGGAGGTTGTCATTGAAGCAATCAAGGCCATGCCTCTTTTTGACATGGCTTCTCCCCTTTCCCCCTAGGGTTCGCCTTTTTCTTCTGTGACACGTGATAGTGATGTTTTGCTTCATATAAGCCAAAGCAATTTGTTTGTGATCTATGGGCTTCAGATGGAATTTTCGATTACACTTCAGAATGCACCTTATTCAGTTTCATAAGCAGATGTTCGAAATGCATGTCAGTACTTGCTCCAGTAGAAAACTTTGGATAACTGGTAGGGGTGAGCGCTGGTAACCTCCATCACATGGCGTATGGCAGAGTTTTTGCTGAACTCCATGCTCCAAGCGGAGTGGCAAAGTGCTGCAAACTCCACCAGCAGATCAGAGTTTACCATCCACCCTAGTCAGAGGCCCAGTACTTTTGCCCCATTTGACCTTTGAAGTAGGGAGACTTCAAAGAGATGCTTTGAAGTGTACAAGACCCTGCCTTTCCTGCCCTGGCTCCAGACTCACTCCAGGAGAGTATGCAGTCCTTTGTGTGGGGACAGGACACACTCCTCTCAGGTTCAGAGTGTTGGTACCTCCCTCCCCTCCTGCTCAGGATGACCCATCAACTTACAGATGACTGGGCAATCACACCTACTCTTCCTTTGTGTGTGGCTGCCTGGAGGAAATGGAGAAAGCCAGCTGTCGCCCAACCCAGATGTGTATTCCAGAGACAGGCAGAAGGCCACAAATGGATAAGTAATACATTTCAATTTTCTAAAAGTGGTATTTTCAGAACTGCAATTTAAAAACTAATTTCACCATAAGTGGTGTTTTTAAATTGTGATTCCACAGATACTAAATTAGTTTTCCCTATATTTTTCTAACTGAAAACTGCACTTATATATTTGGTATAAGGCAGTCCCAATGTTATCCTATGGGAGAGATAAGCCTTGCAGTAGTGAAAAATGAATTTAAGAGTAGTTCACTACCAGGACGTAAAATTTAAAAATACATTTCACACTTTTTAAATACACTGCAGCCAGTTCATGGGCTGTCCAGGGCCTACTTTAGGGGTGACCTATATGTAATAAAAAGGATGGTTTGGGTCTGGCAAGTAGGTTAAAGTGCCAGGTCGACATTGCAGTTTGAAACTGCACACACAGGCTCTGCACTGGCAGGCCTGAGACGTGTTTAAAGTGCTCCTTAAGTGGGTGGCACAATCAGTGCTGCAGGCCCATTAGTAGCTTTTAGTTTACAGGGCCTGCACATGTAGTGCACTTTACTAGGGACTTATAAGTAAATTACATTTGCCAATTGTGGGTAAGCCAATGTTACCACATTTTAAGTTGAGAGCAAAAGCACTTTGGCACTGGTTAGCAGTGAAAAAGTGCACACGCCAACAAAAATAAGGTCAGAAAACGAGGAGGAGGACTGCAAAAAGTTTGGGATAACCCTGCAAAAAAGGCCATTTCCACCACATCCCATCCATCACTTTTTGTAAACTCTACTATGAATGTAATATAAACAATGTTAACATAGGTCTGTTAAAACTCCTACTGAAATAATATTAACAAAATGCGATAAACAAACATTATCCTATACTAGTACAATCATAGAAGGTTACAGAATCATTTTGCCTTTACGCATTTCACCATGTATTGAGGTGAAATCTAAGAGTGCTTGATGTCTAAGGCCCCGCTTCGGGGAAACCCATGCCATTCATGGTGCCGAAATCCCAGCTAACCATAATCAGTGTGAAAGTCTAGAATTCTAAGAATCGAATGCATGGAGCCAGGCTGGTTGGGAATGATGCACCACAAATCTAAGTTTCTAGTGCTGTAATACTTGGTAAATGTCTTTAGTTTGTGCACCAGTCTCATCTCAGTGCAAAACTGCATAATCTGCAGAAAGCACGCAAACTGAATTTCTAACTGACTGACTGCTTTTACTTGGAACTTGATCTCCCAACATGTGTTGAAGGAGGAAGTGTCGGGCATATTTTCATACCTGAAAGGACCTTATCCTACCAGAAGTTGCTGTTAATGGAACTCTGGAGCTGATGAGGTTTTATGCCTCCACAGTGGAAAGTGCGATGAAGTGTTACAGGAAGCAGGTGACATCCTAAAGTGATGGAATAAACCACTCAATCTTGCTCTACTTAAGGCAAGGGATTATCTCTTTCTTCAACACTTGCATCCGATTATGCTTCCACAAAGCTGCTCCCTTTGAAGGTTTCATGTGGTCAAGTGTAAGGATGAATTATGAATTTGAATGACGAGAAAATATTGCCTCTGGAATGGGGAAGGGGCTGAAACTTACACCTGAAAGATCCTCTTGCTAGCAGCTGCACACTGTACCGTGTCTAGTTCCTAGGTATCTGCCGGGGCACACAGAGACTCTGAGTCCTGCAGTGCACCTATTACTGGCACTGCAGATGCCCTCACCACTTGTAAAAAAACTGCATGGCTCTTCTAACATTGGTTTTGCAAGTGACCATGTGGCACACTTAAGGGGCGGGGAGATCAGAGACTCATCTATGTCAATGAAAGATGTCTCGCAATATTGTATGTCCTAGCTTCTAGATACTTGGTCCTAGTCCACTGCACAGCCTTTGACCTTGGGCCCTCCTTACAGGAGTTTTGAGATTCTCGGTGTAGAAATTCCACACCAAGAAATGTTGATATAATATGGTGCCGTAATTTCTATGTCCAGTATTATCGCAGTGCTATAAGTTTGCTCCTTAGTAATGGGTGTAGTGATCTGCTGATCACTAGTCTAGTTGTTGTCATGCACCAGCCACTCCCTGAGGGCTGGCTTACACCCCACCCCACACCCATCCAGCACAGGCGTCACTGGACATGTGACCCTGCCAATAAAAGCGGCCAGGCGCACGTGCCCTGAGCCAGTTCTACTATCTAAGTACTGTATCTGTGTGCAGTCATTTAGCGTGCATGAGGGCCTAGGGCCCTGCACCATTACAATGGGGAGTAACAACGGGGCTGGATTTTCTGCATGGACCCGTACATGTTTTCCCCAATTTTGGGCCGTTTAACCCATTCAGATTTTGCCAGGATTATCTTGGAGAAATATACATGAGAAACCAAATCAGGAGTCAACTGTTTCCCCACAACTTGTAGTCGTATTCTGATACAGGGCGCTTCAATGCTTTTGATTTATACCAATGAAAAGGTTTGCAGTAGGGTGCCTGTGTAGACTCCAAGTCTAATGACTCGAACAAGGAAGAGAGATGATGAGGTAATCTTATACCTAACATTTTCCAGTTTTCTAGGTAGCTTAATGACATGGAAAGTTAACTTGGCATTCGGTAGACGTATATATCAAGCTACTTAGTAGAGAACCTTGCAGCTTGATTTGAAAAATGGCGATTATTTTGCTTTCAGTGTGATTCGGCAAAGTTAATTCTTGTCTCAAAGAATGTAATGCCTGGCTCTTTGAAGCGCTGCCTTCATTTGTGTTCAGTGATTTTAAAACGTCCCTTTTTATTTACTTTTTGCTTAACATATTTTTGACTACTCGACTTTAAGCTTTCAATACTCAAACTGAGTACCGTTTTTTAAAATTTCTCTTCGCTTCTTTCTTAAAATGGCATAATTTTTGTCCCAGTCACTTGTGTAAGATTTGCAATAACTTTGGAAAAGTACGGATTCAAAGGCTAACCCTAACATATGCTTTATTTTGAAAATAGAATGTCCTATTTTGCAAGGATCTAGTGAAGGTTTTACTCAGTAGACTATAGTTACCAAGGGAATTATTCAAGGAGCAGCTGATCTTGATGTAAACTGGGTGGAGGCAGAAGGCACAGTTGAATCAGTCATGATTAAAACACTAAAGAAGAAGGAATTGGCTGTACTTGATGTGGGTTCACAGAAACAAAAATGATACTGCACATTGTAAGTATGATATTAGACTGCCAAACTGATAGAAAACTATCACAGATTTGGCATACGGGTCCTTTGCCACCTCATAATTTGAAATAAAAATACAAATGAAGACTTCAGTGCACAGAGGAAAGATTCTTGTAGAAGGGAGCAATGTGAATAAGAAAAAACAGTGGGGGCGGGGAAAAGAGCAGGAGAGGGAGCAAGAGGCTGGTCACCACAAGCGGGTATAGTTTGCAGGTGCAAAAGGGCAGAACAAAGAGAATGAATAGAAGTTGGCACTAATCTCTGTAATTGTATAAGTCTATATATCGGCCACCACCATTTATACTGAGTGATATATGTGATACTACTTTCTCTCATGACTGTACACTTTGACCATTATGTGCTTTTAAAGAGTTAATGTACAATGTGGTGTATAGCCTAAACCCTATGGTGTCCACATCGTTGTGGAAAATGAACATCTTTAGCATGGTGTACCTCCAGATTTTTGCCCTATCCATTTTATCTAGTTGTAAGACTCTGTGCACTTTACCCCTGCTAACCAATAGTAAAGTTGTGCTCCCTCTTTTAACAAGGTTGGTATACTCCTAATTGGCATATTTAACTTGCCCATAATCCCCAGTATATGGCGCAAGGGCCAGAAAGTTAAATGCCACTAGTGTACTGCAGCCCCTATTGTGCCATCCAATACAGTAGCATGTACACATGGTCTGAGGTCTACTATTGTAGCTTGACTGGAGCAGTGGTCAAACTGCAATTCAACCTGCCAAAGTAATCACTTTTGACTGGTCTAAATATTCCTTTTTAATATTAATGTAACCCCTAAGTATGCCTTGTAACCCACAAGGCAGGGTGCATGGTATTTAAAAGTGGGACATGGGCCTTTTCACACATGGCGGTCAAATCCTGGAATGGCCTCCCCCTCCCTCTCTGCATCGCCCCCACCCTGCAGGAGTTCAGGAAGGACCTAAAGAGTTGGCTATTCGACTAATCCATCTCAGCAGCAGCACCCCCTGCCCCCCAGTGCCTGGATACCCTCCAGGGTGATAAGCAGCGCTTTACAAATCCCATTTGATTTGGCATGTAGAAACTTAATGTTAGCATGCCCTTACTGCAACTAGGATCAAAAAGCTATTTCCAGTGTATGAAGGCTGGTTAGCCCATAGAGAAAAAGTGGAAAGCAATATTAAATATTAATTCTGGTATCTCAGGGTAGGGGCCAGCTGGAAATTTGATTCAACAACTTTCTTTAATGTCTATCAGAAGCACAATTTAATGGTGAAGTCAGTTTTTCATAAATATTAAGGAAACACATTTTAAAAAAGTTACTTTTTCCCTGCCTAAAGTTTTTGGGGTTTAATTTGCATTAGCCTCCAGCTGCAGCCATCTGAGTGCTCAAGCCCTGAATGGCCTGTGAAAACTGTTCCCAGAGACAAAGGCCTGGGTGTGGGGCAGTGTTTCTGTTTCTCTGGCAGGATGACCTTTGGGGCTATGCCCAGGAACTTCAATTCCTTCAAAGGGGCCTCCCTGTCACAGGCACATGTCAGATGACAACCAGACAGGCCCCTTCTTTTGTTTCTCCAGTCAGACGGACACCAATTCCAGTAGCAGGAGAGCTGCCCTTAGAACTGGTTTGGAGTGACCACACAGGCTATGCACAAGGGGTGAGGAGTTTCACTATCTTGGGTTTAATCAGAGAGGGGCTATGTAAGATTGTTTGAAATAGGGCAGACAGCAACTGCTGAAAAAGTGGCTATATTACGCTTAGAAACCTTCATCCCACCTCCACCCTCCAGCTAGTGACAGGCACAAAGGTTTCATCCTTGGGCACCTTTTTCAGAACACTTTCAGGACCTGAGGAAGAACAGAAGAAGACTGGACCTGCTGTCTGTGACCTGATAGAAGTCCTGAAAGACTGGACCTGTTAATACTTGTACCCTGGACAAAGAAGTGGACTCCAAAGGTCTTAAGGGTGACCTCCTGTTCAAATACAGGGATACACCTACATGAGGTCTTACCTGCAACTGTCCTGTTGACCAGTTCCAGCTGCACCTGTCCTGAACCCTGTTGTGTGAGCCCTGACCCCCAAGTGCTCTTTCAAAGGTCCTGGAACACTTGGCTAGGTCTGAATGGACTTTTCCTACCATCCCTGAAAGCCTGGAATTTAGAAACCTTTTCAGCTTCAAGACTTCTGGAGTACTGCGACAAGCTGTTCCGACTGAAGTGTGTTCCTGCTGGGCTGAAGATTCTGGTTTCTCCTGCTCAGAGCTTCAAAGTGACCAAAATCAGATAGAGGGAACCAGAGAAACAATTTTTCAATTTTTTAGATGTTTCTACCACCAAAAAGCACAAAGTGCCAACAGTGGTATCTGTACGCACTAGACCGAGCTAAAGTCAAAAGTTAAGGCCAACCAAGACGGAGACCAGGTCGGATACATGGACCGGATTCAGTCCAGTGGAAACTTTACCTTCTGATTTAGAAATTTTTGGGAGTCAAAAATCCTTGGCAAGGCAAAGCAACAGGCTGTGACCGATATGGGTTCTGTGAGGCCAGATAGCTGTTGGATGAAGTCGTGATGAAGCTGCTAACTTTTGGCAGGAAAGCCCTAACTGGCAGAAATTTGAAACTCGCGCCCAGGGAAGGATCCTCACCAGCTGGATACTTTTAGCATCTCCTCTTGGTGAAGATTTCTATTTTCAGACTTAGAAACATTTTTGGAAGTCAAGCTTCTTTCAGCAGGGCAACCCAAAAAGTTGACTCCGACTGGCGTTGTGATGTCGGCGGCTGTGTCTTGGCAGTGGTCTGATGGTAGGCTCTGGTTCTTTTTGCAAAAAGTTTGGAAAAAGTTTGTGTCTAGTTTTGCAGTTCTTGTTGGGGAGAGAGTCCAATCGTCATCCGCCAAGGGCCCAGGACCTTTTGGACACTAGTTGGGGGTTATGACTCAATCTCCAAGAAGCCACTAGCAGGGACCAGACCAAATCCAGGTGGAACTGGTTAGCTGGGCTCAGCAAAGTCTTGGACTTCTTACAGCTTTTGCATTCCTAAAACGTAACAGAAGGCTACCCAACTAGCCCTTGGAGACCACTCTTCAGTCTTGGATACAAGTGAGAGCAAGTCCAGCCCTCAGGGGTCTCGCTCCACAGGTCACTGTATGTACAGTCTTATTTCTGAAGTCCAGGGTTCAGGAGGTGCACTCCTTCTTCTGTCTGCCACAGGTCCAGAGGTGTTCTGAAGAAGGTATCCAGGGTGCCACTTTTATGAATGGCACTAGCTTGTAGGTAGGGGTGACTCCCTCACCAATAGGGAAAACGTTTCCAGGGGAGCCTTACCCACTTTGACTTAATTTCTTGTAGGGTTGGCCTAAACAATCCCACAGTGTCCTACTCTGCCAAACTTCAACATGGCAGAATTTTTCTTCCCCTGGTCAGTGCTCTAGGCACACCCCTTTGGCGTGTCTAGGAAAATGAGGGACTGTCACTGCAAACCAATTCTGGAATAGTTTTTACCCTTACTGAGATTGGTGCAACTTTGGATGCTTAGACAATGGCAGGGGCAGGCCTAGGTGTGAGTTGCATCTGCCTGATACAGGCGCCATCCCTTTAAAGCTTCTACAGTTGGTGGGCAAACCCCTGGGCCATCTTTCCAGGAGGGGATCACACCTTCTCAGAGCAATTCAGACCTCGCAGCAGGCTGCCAGCTGACAGTTTGGGATTATCTCTGAAAGTACTATTAGAGGATTTAGGCAGGAAAATGATAACTTTCTAACAGTGACATTATAAAAAGAGCAATGAAAAATCCGACTCTACCATCAGATTACATTTTACATTCCTATTAATTTGAATCCTTGAACCATGGTTCTAGCTATTCCTAAACTGAAGGAATGAATTCAAGTTGTTATAATGTAGCCCAGTGGTTTTGTATGGGAGAGCCAGCCTTGCTTCTTTGGAGAATTTTCACTGCCAGGTTTGAAGTGCTAGGAATTTCCTGACTTCCCTGTCCTGACGACATACTGGCTGCAGAGACACTGTGGAGGTTACAAGCCCTTTGTGTGAAGGCACAGCCTATTGAGATGCAAGCGGGAGTGTGTCCAGCTCCGCCCCCCATCCTGCCAGCAGATGGCCCATTCAAGAACACCTAATCTCTTTATTGTGTGACTGTCTGGGAGGAATTCACAGTCTAACTGTCAATTACACCCAGTCAAGTGACCCAGGGGAGGCTGCAGGCACCAAATGGCTAAGGGCAGGAAAATGCCAGCTATCTAAAAGTGGTATTTTCAAAATTGTAGTTTAAAATTCAACTTTATAATTAAAGAGGATTTTTAATTACAATTTCATAGATACCAAACATGAAATGATTGCCTGGTCTCAATCGCAGGTTAGCACTTATTAAATGTAATTAGGCAACCCCACATCTTCCTATGGGACAGGTAGGCCTCACAGTAGTGAAAAATGAATTTAGGAGTTTTTTACTACCAGGACATGTAAAACTTGTAAAACTTACCAGTACATGTCCAACCTATTAATTACAATGCATCGTGAGTTCAAGTCTTGGCAAGGGGGTTGTATTGCCAAGTCGAACTGGCAGTTTAAAAATGCATTCATCTCAGCTCCTATTTGGAGGATCACCAGCTGCTCGATGGCTTGCAGCATGGGTTCAGAAGTGAGCACAGTACGGAGACGGCGTTAACCGTTGTACTCAACAACATCCGAAGTCAGGTTGACGCCGGTCACACTACTTTACCGATCCTTCTGGACCTTACGGCAGCCTTCGATACTATTTCTCCCTTAAGATTGGCTGGGAGGCTCAGGGAAATAGGGATTGAGGGCTCTGCCCTTAATTTGCTTACCTCATTTCTTATGGATCGGTCGCAAAGAGTTAAGATGGGCCAATTCTTCTCAGCTCCCAATCAGTTGTTCTGCAGAGTCCCTCAGGGATCCTCATTGAGTCCCACCCTTTTTAATATTTATGTAGCCCCTCTTGCTAGGGTTGTAAGATCTTTTGGGCTAGAAGTGCTATCCTACGCTGATGACACTCAAATCATGATTACTATTACTGACAGTGTTGAAGCATCAGCGGCAAATTTTAAAAACTGCATGTAGGCAGTGGCTTCCTGGATGGTAGAGAACTATCTAAGACTCAATGGGGATAAAACTGAGGTTTTAATTTTTGGAAACAATCAGGAGATCTGGTCAGAGGCCTGGTGGCCCGATACGCTTGGATCCTGCCCCCGCCCTGGCCCTAGTTCCAAAAATCTAGGCATCATAGTTGACACCTCCCTTTCCTTGGGCCCACAAATAAATAGAACAGTTTCTACCTGTTTTGGGATTATAAGAACCCTCAGAAAGATCTCTCAATTTCTCTCCTTTTCCTCGCGGAAACAGGCAGTTGTGGCCCTTGTGTTGTCTGGATTAGACTACTGTAATGCCCTTTACGTGGGGATAAATAAGGGGCTTGTGCATCGACTTCAACTAGTGCAGAACGCTGCTGCCAGGCTGGTGATGGGCCTTCCCAAATATCACTCTGTCTCGGCCACTATCAGCAATCTGCACTGGCTTCAGCTGGGTCGGAGAATTGTATTCAAAGCCCTGTGCTTGGTACACAAGGCCTTCTACAATTTGGGGTCAGAAGGCATTGAAAAACTCTTTCGGAGATATGTCCCCGTGAAGCAGCTAAGATCTGCTAGCAAGAACCTTCTGATAGTCCCTAGGTTTAGGAAAGCCAGATGTGGGGGTAGGTCCTCCTCGCTGGCTGCGGCAAAACTTTGGAACTCCCTTCCTCTTTCAATCACGGCTCTGGAAACCCATTTTCTGTTCCGTAAGGCCTTGAAGACCTGGCTCTTCACTATTTCAAATTTGTAAGCCTTTTATTCATGGGCACCTCTGTATCCTGACCCCTTTCTGCAGCGCCTTGACGCCCCTGGGCTAAGTTCACGCTTTACAAAGCTTATATTCAATGGCAGACCTAGGACATGTTTTAGTGGCTAATAGGTGGGTGCCACATTAAGTGCGGCAGGTCCACTAGTAGTATTTGATTTACAGGCCACTGGTATATGGTATACCACTCTATAGTACTTTAAATATGCCAATCAGGTTTAAGCCACTTTAACCATGTTTAGGGGAGAGAGCACAAGCACTTTACCACTGGTTAGCAGTGGTAAAGTGGACAGAGTCATAAGTCAACAAATACAAATTCACCAAAAAGTGGAGGTCAAAAGGCAAAAGTTTGGGGGAGACTCTGCAGAGAGGGCCAGGTCCAACACTGACATGAAGAGTTACATTCATGGTGAAGGAGATCATGAGGAGCAGGGAGAGAGCTGCAGGTGGTCCTCACTGTAGCATGAAGAGCAGCCCTGGCATCGCGAAGGTTCAGCACTGTAGCACAAGACCCGGTCTGGTGTCACAGTCCCTTATTTCTGGAGCTTTGCGTTGGTGGTCACCACGGACTGTCATTGCTGGAATGCAAAGGGCAATTCTAGCGCTGGTGGTCACTGTAGCGTGAAGAGTTGAGGGCACTAGACCTACATGCTGCTGGTCATCACTGACGGCAGAGCCTTGGTGGTAACAGGCCCGTTCACTGTCGCGAAGATCCCAAAACCTCATGATTTCATCTTTCTTTACATGAGGAGCTCACCTGATGCCAGCCAATGGTCCAGGACCTGGGGAGGCACCTCTTGAGGATCAGAAACTCACTACAGCAGAGGCCAGCATGGCTCAGGCAGGTCCAGCTGCAGAACCAGTGCAGCAGGTCTGCTCCACAGTTGCAGGAGTTTTTTGAGTCCCTGTAGCAAGACAGGATTTCAGCCAGCTGACCCACGGAGTCCCTCAGGTAACCTGGGATGAAGGGAACACGTCTAGTCTTCTTTCTCAGACAGCCAGACAGTCCTCAAGCAGCATGCAGTCCTCTGGGGGTCAAGGCAGTCCTCAAGCAGCAGGGCAGTTCTCTGGTAGGAAAACGTAGTCCTCTAGGGAGCAAGGCTGACCTCAAGCAGCAGGGCAGTCCTCTGGGGAGCAAGGCAGTCCTCTGTCTGTAATATCCACAGATACAGGAGTGTACTGATGAGTGGCTCTGGGGGTCCAATAATTATACCTGGTGCCAGCCTTTGAAGTGGGGGGATTCCCTATACAACCCCCAATCTGGTTCTGTAAAATTATTCTTATCCCCTGTTAAGCCTCCAAGACGTCTAGAGTGGCAAAAGACTAGTGTCAGGTTCCTTTGTGTGTGCTGGAGGCAAGCCCTTTGAAGTCTAAGTAAGGAAAGGCATACCTGCACCCCCAGCCATCCTGGCAAGATGGCTCATCTTGTCCACACCTAACCTCCTTTGTGTCACCGCCTGGAAGGAATACACAACGCTAACAACAGAGCCATTTACAATCATTATACCCAGGACACTTGTAGAAGGCACAAATGGTTATCACAAGAAAATGCCAACATTTTAATATTGGCATATTAAGGGTTGTGACTTAAAAAAACGACCTTATCATTAAAGCGGATTTAAAATTACGATTAATTTGAGTGCAAACACCATATCTCTATCTGCTTCCAATCAAAAGCTATCACTTATTACATGTAATAAGGCTAACTCATTGTTAGTCAGTGGGTGAGATAGGCCTTACAGCAGTGAACATCTACTTTATGAGTTTTTAACTACTGGGACATGTAAAACTTAAGAACGCATGTCCTACTTTTTGAATGCAATGCACCCTGCCCTATGAGCCTTTGGGGCCTACCTTAGGGATGACTTATAAATAATAAAAAGGAAGGTTTAGGCCTGGCAAGAGGTTTATTTTGCCACGTTGAAATGGCAGTTAAAAACTGTACAGTGCAGTGGCAGGTCTGAGACATGTTTTAAAAGGCTACTTTAGTGGGTGACCAATGAGTGCTATAGGCCCACGTGTTGTATTCCTCTTAGGGTGTCCATAAACGGGCTTTCCAGTATCATGTCCTTATATAGGGACAATTCCCCCTGCCCTTATATAGGCATAAAATCCCAGCCCTTATTTAGGCATTAAACCGTGCACTCCAAATACAGGCATGGTCTCCGACATCCGTCCACCCTAACGTCACAACGAGTTCTTGAAGAACAGACCCTTAGGCTGCGGGAGTTTCCCTAGTCCAGGACTATTGATTTCTTCAAGGACTCATATATTATGCATGAACCATTATTCCTTAGGGGTTCATTCATGACGTCTTCCGCTGTCCGACTCACGTCAATGCTAACATTCTGAGGTAATTCTCAGGTATAAATATACCTTCCCTAGCCCCTGTAAATCAGAGGAGACCTCGACTTCAGAGGAGCCCGTTTCCCGGCCTGACGCACTGAGAAGACGCCGTCATCCCTGCACGCAGAGAGTCCAGCTTCCAGTGATCTAACTTCCCTTGCGGGGTGTTGGAGTTCGAGTCTGGCAAAGAGATTCCTACCTCTCTCATTCTTCAGGTATGGAGCAGACTAGAACCTAGAGGGACTCTTGCCATACTAGGCATACTGGGGTTAGCATACTCTTAGTATACCATAGTAAGGAATACTTCACCTACTTCATACCTCGTCCTACACCTAGGTTAGGTTAGGTACATTGGGGTAGAACTAGATTAGAAACGCATCGTATGAGTACTCGCATTTTTAGTCTGTGTTATTTATGTAACAGCATATGTACTAAAAGATAATGCTCTCGCAGTATTATTTATTTCTACTGCTCACACTGTACATTATTTATCTTGCATACTGTCTTGTGATCGTAACAGCACATTTTACTTACACCAGAAACAAGACTGTTCAATAAATCTTTTATTGAAACGCCCGTCTGTTCTTTCTGTGTAACTTGGAGAAAACTAAGCATGCACGATTGAGCTGAGTGAAATAGTTATCTATTGTTTCCACGACTCTGGGACACGATCTGATTCTAAAAGGGAAACACAGTGGTCATGTTTTGCGGCTGCCAGAAAATACTCCCTTCTTGTTGTCAAGGAGTTTCTAGTGGCCTCTGAGCTAGCTGGCACAAGTAATTAAGTTTAATATACTCGATAGGGACATACTGACCTTAGTCTAATGTCAAACCTATAGGATATATTATTCCAATGCGCAGAGCCTATTAGGGAAATAGGAGCTACACTACACACGAGTAGCATTTCATTTACAGGCCCTGGGTACATGTAATACCATTTACTATGGACATAAAAGTCAATTAAATGTACCAGTCAGATAGATACCAATTGTACAATGTTTTAGGGAGAGAGCACTTTACCACTGGTTAGCAGAGAAAAAGTGCACAGAGCCATAATGCCAACAAAAATGGGTTCAGCAACAGAAGGCAAACATTTGGGGGAGACCCTGCAAAAAGGGCCAGTCCAACAGGGCAGTGTTCCAGCAACTATTTAGTTCTGTATCTTCAAATAACTTTTTACATCCCGCACAAATGGGTTTCCGCAGACATAGTGCCGAACTAACGATTATATAATCTCTGGATGAGCTAAGGCTTATGACAGATGAGCTTGCCAGGCCCAAACCTCCCTTTTTAATGCATATAACTCACCCCTATGGTAGGTCCGGGACAGCCCCAAGGGCAGGGAGCAATGTATTTAAAAAGTTGGATATGTACTTTTAAGTTTTAAATGTCCAGGGAATGAAAAACTCATAATTTCGTTATTCACTACTGCAAAGCCTATATCTCTCATAAGTTAACATTGGGATTATGTTATTACATTTTATATGTGCAATTGCCAATCAGAAAAAGATATTTATTTCAAGTTTGGTGTCTCTTATGCTAAAGTTGGATTTTAAGTTGCACATCTAAAAATGCCACTTTTAGAAAGTTGGCATTTTCTTACTTTAACCATTCTGTACCTCTGTCTGTCTCTGAATACACATTTGGGGTCGGTGACAGCTGGGCTTTTTTTTAATCCTTTCAGACAACTACATACAAGGAAAGCTTAGGTGTGCCTGATGGGCCATTCACATCATGATTAGCCATCACCAGGCTGATGGTCCATCCTAGGGAGGATGGGAGGGAGGAGCTGACACTTTCACCTGATTAGGGCTGTGCCTGTTTCCACACAAACAGCTGCATATCCCCCCGTAGTGAGTCTGACACCAGGACAGGAAGGGCAGGGACCTTGTGCACTTTAGAAGCCTGTCTTTGAAGACTCCCCCACTTCAAAGGCACAACTGAGAATAAGTACTAGACCCCTGACAGCACCAGCACAGTACACTTCTGGGCCTGAGGACATTCTGCCAGGATGAAGCACAGCTGTGCTGCTGAAAGGACTGTCACACTGCTGGGCTCTGCTGAACCTTGCTGGACTCCTGCTTTGCTGTGTCTGTCCTATTGTCTGCTGCCCTCCTTGCCTGGAAGTGAGAAGGAGTGGACTTGCATCTCTACATCCCCAGAACCAAAATGACTCCAAGGGCTTACTGGCTTCCCTCCTGTTGTGAAATATCAGGAACATTAAAGACTTCCAACAACCCTTCTGCAGTCTCTGGACTCTGTCATCTGTGAGTCAAGCCCTGCCAAGTGGTGTCAATCCAGTCCTGGCCCTCGGAAGCGGGTTTACTGGATGTCTTCCTTCAAAATCAATGCGTTGCCATTGCTACGCCAGTCGGAGCCAACGCATCTCTCCTCAACGCCACTGCATCGCCGCTTGAGGACAATGACATCGGATTGCCGGCTGCACGGCTTGGAACCGACGCATATCCTGCATCCAGCCAATCGATGATGACGCATCACCTCCTCTGCTCCTCACATCAGATCTTTGACGACGGCGCATCCTCCATCCAAGAGTACGTTTTCAGCGAGACAAGTTTGGTTCCTGTATCTGACCCACGCTCCATTGTGGTTGGCCTGAACTTTTGGATTTTCCCTGATCAAAGGATGACCAGATGTCTCCGGTTGGCGCTTTATGCTTTTAAGCACTATATTGCAATGTAATGTTTAAAACGTCATAACTTTGGTTCTACTTATTGGATTTTGTCATTTTGGTCTTGTTTTGTTCATTAAATTGGGCTCTATTTTCATAACTTGGTGTGGATTCTTTTTGAGTGGCATTTTCAAAGTTTTACTGTTTTATGTGTTTCACGAACACTTTGCACATTGCCTCTTAAGTTAAGCCTGATTGCTCTGTGCCAAGCTACCAGAGGGTGAGCATAGGTTAATTTAGAGTGTGTATCTGACTTCACCTGTCTAAGATTGTGGTGCGTACTTGGACAGGGTGCATACCTCTGCCAACTAGAGACCTAATTTCTAACAGCAGATGATGCACAGATAATAGCTAGCTTTAGGGAAGGCAAATTTAAAGTAGCAATACATTTGGGGCATGCCTAGAGACAATGCAATGTTGGATGAATTCAAACCACTTCAAAATGAATGGTACAAAACAGAGATGTTTGGTCATTTGAAATCGGACACTATTCATTTTTTGCCCGGATAGTTTAGGACCTTCTCCTCTATTAGTGTCAATAGTAAAAAGCCTAGGTGTTAAAATTGACTCTGCACTGACTCTTACAGAGCAAGTGCTAAATGTGGCTAAGACTTGCCTATTTCAACTGAATTCCCTCAAATGAGTGTTTCATTTATTTGCTCCATCTCAAAAGATCACAATCCTAAATGCCTCCTGTAGCGCAGGAAGGGGCATGTGATGGATGGGGTGTGGCACTACTTGAAGCCACGTTCCCTCATCTATGTTTTTTTCTGGGTGCGTAACTTAACTGGTATGGGTGTTTCTGAGCCTGGAAATATTGGGTCCTGAAACATTACACCGATCCTTAGTGCCCAGAGCTGTATCCCTCTGGGATACCACTCTGGGTAACCAGTAATGTTGACTATACACCTAAAATGTACAACTATGTATACCTATTCCTATGCACTCTCAGTTGGGAACTCTGCACATGAGAGCTAAGGCAGATGGTACCTAAGTGAATTGAATTGATTATGTGAAGTAGTACTACAGGAGTACTACTACAGATATTCATAAGTGCCTAGTGCCTTTGCAATTTGCCCTGTATGTTCCTGAACAACTTCAGCACAGACGTAGTGCTATAGCTCCTCTCTTTTAAGTACAGGTGGAATGCTTTCATTCCTCACTGCAGCACAAGACCTCGGGCAACATCCTTACAACTTGCCTGGAAAGGTTACTGTTGGACCTGGCCCTTTCTGCAGGGTCACCTCCAAACATTTTGCCTTTTACATTGCAGTGTCGAAAATTGCACTTTTAGAAAGTTGGCATTTTCCTGCCCTTTGTGCCTGCAACCTGTCTTGGGTCACATGACTGGTGTAACTGACAGCTAGACTTTTTGAATTCCTCCTAGACAGTCACAAAATAGAGGGATTAGGTGTGCCTTACTGGGCCATCTTCTGTCAGGATAGAGGGAGGAGCTGAGCACAGCCCCACATGCGCCTGAATAGCCTTTGGTCTGCCTTCACACAACGGGCATAACAACCCTGTATTGTCACTGCAGCCAGCTTAGATCCAGGACAGGGGAGTCAGGAAATTCCATGCATTTCAAAGAACCTTTCCAGAAGCTTCTCCCACCTTCCAGAAGAAGGGTACCAGGGTATAAAAATAGGACCTCTAGATCCACTCTTCAGTTCTCTACTGGAATTGCGGAAGGACTCTCAGAGGACTGTCTGCTGCTGTGACCTGCTGTGCACTCTGCCAAATAGCTGATTTACCTGAAAGGACTGTTTTGCTGCCTGGAGCTTGCCTTGAACCCTCGGAGGCCAGCCCTGCTGGTGATCCCTCCATCTTCACCTGCACCCAGGACTAGAAGAGGTGACTCCTAGGGCTAGTTTGCTGGCCTCCTGACCAGAGCCAGAGGGACAAAAACATCTCCCACCATCTTTAACCTGCACCCAAACTCAGGTTGAGGGTGCATCCCATCAGTCATGGACCCTTGGTTTTGGTGCTAAAGTTGCCCAGATGGCCAATTTTCAAAACTGACGACTTAGACAAAAGTTCACCAAAAACTGCTCTGAGACCCACAAGAAAACTGGGACCAATCCGTTCGCCTATCCGCCCGAGGTGCATCACCAGTCGGATTGACTTTGCTGCTTCTTCCACTACTTTCTTCTCTGTGGCAGCAAATCTGTTTCAGCGGTCCTTCAACAGAGGGGTATCCAACCTCGTCGAACTGTCTTCTGCTACGGCCCTCTGCCATGTCATGCAGGAGATTTTCAACTTCCCTTTCGGCGACTAAGTTTGAATGTAGAAATCTTCACTGCGGCTTCGACCCAAAGCTATGTGACGATGAAGCTCAGACACTTCCTGCAGTTTTGCCCAGCTGAACTTTACCATCTCAGACATTTCTCTTCAAGAATTTGTCTTCATCTGAAGGTAAGCACTGACTGGGCCTACTCCACTTCTTGTATCCGAATCGTGCTCCATCATGGTCTGCCTTAATTTTAGGCTTTGACCCATTCTTCCACGACTAGATGTCCGTGGTTGGCGCTTTAATATTTTAGGTGCTAGATTTTGCTTAAAACTCTGGTTATACTGATTGGATTTTTGTCATTTTGGTGTCAACTAACTTATTAAAATGTGCCCTATTTTTCTAAATTAATTCGGCATTTTTTGTGTTTTCACTTCATTACCGTTTGTGTGCTGCAAAAATACATTACACATTACCTCTATGTTAAGCCTGACTTCTTTTTGTGCCAAACTACCCAGGGTTAAGCAAAGGTTAATTTAGTGACATTTTGTTGGCTCACGCTGCAAGGGATTGGGGCTGTTGCTTGACCAGGGCTCACATCCCAGTCAACCGCCATACTAGTTCTTCATTAGAACTTAGACCATCCTTACTGTTGATGTCACACTCAGCTATATTTTACTCCCTATCAGATGTCAGAGAGAAGGAAACTACTAATTCTACTTTATAAGACCTAATTGATGCTGCTGAAGGGCTACAGTAGGGTGAAGAGGTGAATTGTTCAACCCAATCCCATGCATATCTAGACAACAGACTGATATTTGCAGCTGAATGGGAAGGAGGTGTGATAAAGCATTGAAACTAGAGAAAATGAACATTGATTATAGAAACTTTCTTGCCTTTGATTCATATACTTTAATTTTGTGGCCAGGGATTAGAAAGGTAGCAGTGATAGGAATATCAAGAGGCACGTGAAGACTAATATCTGTGACCCCTGGTGGCCTGTATTTGATAAATGGTCATGCTAAGGAAAGGACGTCTTTAGACAGGAATATCTTGTGTACCTTCTTTGGTCCTATTAAATGCTTTCTCATGCTTATGAATATGAGATTTCTCAATCATCTCGCTGTATTTAATTTAAGACTTCTCTTTCCATTACTTCCATTACACGTGGACTTGCATACCACCTTCACTGGGTAGGTCCTGGTCTAGTCACCTGCCTTAAGACTAAGGATGAAGGACCAGATGTATGTAGAATGGATTTGCTAAAAGCGGTTACAATTTGAGCACCAGTGGTATTTTGGGACTCAACGTATGTACTAAAATGTGGGTTTGCAAAATACCGAATTATATTAGATCGCAATTTGACCTACATCATGAATATTAATGAGGTAGGTTGCAAATTGCGACCCACTGTTATTCATTGCCATCTCAGGGATGGTGGCCTGCTGGGGTCAGCAGACCACCATGTCTGTGATTGATTACAAATAAAGCAATATTTTTTTTAATCCAGCCCATTTTCCAAAAAGGAAAATAGGATGCATGAACAGTTTCACAAACTTTTTTCTAAGAGTAGGCAGTAGACCTGAGACCACTGCCTCCTTTTAAAAATATTTTTGTCAATGTTCAAAGGGGAAGGGTTTCCGTGGGGGCCCCTTCCTGTTTGTGAATGGATCACTACCTCCTTTGAAGTGTTGCTAAAATATTAACGCCTTGAAACTGGATTTCGGTCAAAAACATTATTGCATCCCATTGAGAATCTCCATTTGGAAGGGACACCCTAAACCCACCCCTTCCAAAAAGCGATTTGGTGTGTATTCGCAAACCCAAATTGCGATTCAGTATCATGGTACTGAATCACAATTTAAGTTTGGAACAGACCAAAGAGTCATTTTGCGATCCCAAAGGATCTGATTTTGAGAATCACAGCCTTTGCGACGCAAAATCCCTTACTACATCTAGCCCAAAGATTTTTATTATGTAAGCAGAGTTTGGCTTAGTTCTAATTTACTGGAATACTCATAGTATTTTGACAAATTTCGTTTAGTATTTGCATCTGTAAGAATTGTAGGATGTTCCCCCGAGAAAACTTTCACACTTTACTGACCCCACTTAAAATCTTCCAAGCATCTCCAGACACATCAATCAAGAGCAGATAGTATCCTCTCCCAGCTTGAAGAGTGTTTTTACTGTAGTGCTCTGGATGGTTGTCTCCCACTAAAATGAAGCAGTCAGGTATTGGTGTTAGACTTGCCCCTCTCTACAGGGTCACCCCCAAACTGTTTGCCTACTCTTCTCCTGTTTTGTTGAATTCATTTTATGTTGGCCTTAGGACTCTGTGTACTTTACCACTGCTAACCAATGGTAAAGTGCTCATGCTCATTCTTTAAATTATGGTAAAAATGGTTTACACCTTATTGGCATATTTAATTTACTTAAAATTTCCTAGTAAAGTGGTAAACCATATACCTGGATGTGCCATTGCAGCTTGTATGAAGTGTTAAACTGCCAATTCAATTTAGCAAAATAGACTTCTTGCCAGGCCTAAAACTCTCTTTTTAGTACATATAGTTCACCGCTAAGGTAGGCACTAAACAGCCCATACAGTGGGATAAAGGTTTTAAATGTCCCAGTAGTGAAAAAACTCCCAAGTTCATTTTTCACTACTGTGAGGCATACCTATCCCATAGGTTTGATCAGGTCCAGCTCTGAGTCTGCATTTTTAGCTTCATGTTCAGCTTGGCTTCTTTTTTAGTAGTGACTTTTTGCATGCATTACACTTACACCATAATGTGGTGAGAAGCCATATATGCAGTTCATTTCTTAGTAAGTATTATTATCATGTTATTTGTACACTCTGTCAAAGTCTAGGCACGTAGAACGTGATGCCCTGGCATTTATATTGTCCAGTGAGAGACAGCTCTAGGCCTCTAGACAAACAATTGCATCAGCTCTGCACCTTTCATACAGTGTGATTGAAATCGGGCTTTTATTATATAAACAGCCTGTTAGAACTGGGGGTCTCTAGTTGGCAATGGTTTGCACCTTTGTCCAAATAGGGACCCTTGCTTCTAGTCAGGGTAAGGGGGCTACACTCCTAAAATAACCCCTGCTCAACCCTGTGGTAGCCTGGCACGAGCAGGCAGGCTTATCTCAGAGGCAGTGTGTAAAGCATTTGTGAACACATACAGTAATACAGTGAAAACACAACAGATGGACACCACACAGGTTTTATAAAAATAAGTATTCTTTATATAGACTTAACACAAGACCCAAACGACAAAAATCCACAATACTGTAATCACAAATCGACTTAAAAATGGTAGAAATTGCTTAGTTCAAAGTTGATGGTAAATGCGACACGTTTCTCACAAAGTACCTTAAATGCGTAACGCAAAACAAACAAAAGGGTCGCAGGAAGGGTGATGCGTCGGTTCCTTGCTTCGGGGGAGGTGATGCTTCTGTTCCTCAGTGCTTGTGCAAAGTAGGCGATGCGTCTGTTCCTTACCGGAGAGGAGGTGATGCGTCGATCCCTTACGGCGTTCCGGTTACGATGCGACAAGATGGCGCTTCGATGCGTTGCGACGGTCCGGTGCGATGCGAGAAGATGGCGCCCTTGATGCGATGCGACGACGTGAAGGCGATGCGTGCACGCCCGACGGCCGTGCGGCGAACTCTGTAACTTCTGAGCCGCGACAGGCCCTGCGACACGCTTCTCCGGTGATGCGACGGCGACCCTTGCGGTGGCGACACGCTTCTCCTGTGATGCGACGACAAACAGCTGCGACTGAGACATGCTTCTTCGGTGATGCGATGGCGACCCTTGCGGTGGCGACACGCTTCTCCGATGATGCGATGGCAACAGCTGCGATGGCGTCACGCTTCTTCTTGTTGAGTCGCGCTTCCAGCTCCCAACGATACGCAGGCTTCTGCAGACAGAATTCCCAGCAAGGAAATTCAGGGCCTACCTTAGGGGTGTCTAACATGTAGAAAAAGGAAGGTTGAGGGACTGGTAAGTGGGTGCACTTACCAGGTCAACATGGCAGTACTAGACTGCACACAGGCTCTGCAATGGCAAGCCTGAGGCACACGTTACAAGCTGCTTCTGTGGGTGGCACAACCAGTGCTGCAAGCCCACCAGCAGCATTTGATTTACAGACCCTGGGCACACATGGTGCACTATACTAGGGTCTGACAAGTAAATCAAACAAGCCAATCAGGGAGTCACTAAACCATTACAATACTTTACAATAGGGAGCACTTGCACTGTGGCACTGGATAGCAGTGGCACAGTGCCCAAAGCATCTAAAACCAGCAAAAACATAGCAAAACACAGGAGGCAACAGCAAAAAATGGAAGGGAGACCCACGCCAATGGTGCCAGGTCTAACACATGTCCCCTCCAGCTGAAATGTGGGGAGAACTACCCTACCTCTTGGGAGTTCTCTTCACTAAGGCGGAAAAATCTGGACAGGCCATCAGCATTGGCGTGTTCTGTACCAGGGCGGTGTTCCACCGTCAAGTCCATCCCCTGTAGGGAAATGGAGCACCTCAACAGCTTTGGATTCTCACCCCTCATCTGCATCAACCATCTGAGGGGCCTGTGGTCGGTCTGAACCAGGAAGTGAGTCCCAAACAAGTATGGTCTCAACTTCTTCAGTGCCCAGACCACAGCAAATGTCTCACGCTCAATTGCACTCCACCTCTGTTCCCGTGGAAGTAACCTCCTACTGATGAAGGCTACAGGTTGGTCTAGGCCCTCCTCATTAATCTGTGAAAGAACAGCCCCCACACCATGCTCTGAAGCGTCTGTCTGAACAATGAATGGTTTTGAGAAGTTGGGCGCCTGAAGCACGGGTGCTGTGCACATGGCAGTCTTCAGGGCATCAAAAGCTTTCTGACAGGTGTCAGTCCAGTTCACTTTCTTGGGCTGCTTCCTGGAAGTCTGCTCAGTCAAGGGTGCAACGATGTTGCCATACCCCTTGACAAACCTCCTGTAGTACCCTGTGAGTCCTAAAAAGGCTCTCATCTGTGTCTGGGTTTTGGGGGGTTCCCATGCCAGGATGGTATCAATCTTGGGTTGTAGAGGCGCCACCTGGCTGCTTCCTACCTGATGCCCCAAGTACACCACAGAACCCTGCCCGATCTGGCACTTACTCGCCTTGATCGTGAGGCCTGCTCTCCGCAGCGCCATCAACACTTCCCAGAGGTGACGCAGATGTTCATCCCAGGTGGAACTAAACACTGCCATGTCATCCAGGTAGGCGGCACTGAAATCCTCCAGTCCAACCAACACCTGGTTGACCAACCTCTGAAAGGTGGCAGGGGCATTCTTCATCCCATAGGGCATAACCCAGAATTGGTAGTGCCCATCTGGTGTGGAGAATGCTGACCTCTCTTTGGCCCCATCAGTTAAGGCGATCTGCCAGTACCCAGACGTCAGATCAAATGTACTGAGGTACCGTGCAGCCCCTAGCCGATCAATGAGCTCATCAGCTCTGGGGATGGGGTGCGCGTCAGTCTTGGTGACTGAATTAAGTCATCGGTAGTCCACACAGAACCGGAGTTCGGGTGTGGCACCAGTCGCGGCAGCCTTTGGGACCAAGACCACTGGGCTGGCCCAAGGGCTGTGAGAGGACTCAATCACCCCTAAGGCAAACATCTTGGAGACCTCCTCCTTGATGTAAGCTCTGACCCTGTCAGTCACTCTGTAAGCTTTGTGCTTAGCAGGGGGACTGTCCCCAGTGTCCACATCATGGACGCACCACTCAGTGACAGCAGGAACCAGGGAGAACAGATCAGAGAATTGTCCCAACAATTGGCGACAGTCATTCTGCTGCTCAGGGGTCAGGGTGGTAGAGAGGTTCACACCATCCAATCAATCAATCAATCAGTCATTTGTAAAGCGCACTACATACCCGCGAGGGTCTCAAGGCGCTGGGGGGGGGCGCTACTGATCGAACATCCAGGTCTTGAGCATCTTGCTCTGTTGCAGACAGGAGGTCAGGAAGAGGCTCAGTCTCCTCCTCCATTCCAGCATCTGTCGCTAGGAGCATGCCCACTTTGGACCTCTCTAAGTGGGGCTTCAGGCGTTAACATGCAGGACCCGCAAAGGGTTCCTGGGAGACCGCAAGTCCACCAAGTAGGTGACATCACTCTTGCGCTCCACCACCTCAAATGGTCCGGTCCACTTATCCTGGAGCGCACAGGGCTCCACTGGGGCCATGACCCAAACTTTCTGTCCAGGCTGAAACTCGATCAGAGTGGCATTCTGATCATACCACCATTTCATCTCTTCCTGGCTGGCTTCCAGATTCGCCTGAGCGAGTTGTCTGAATCGCCTAGTCTGGTTCCTGAAGTCCAGCATGTAGCTATATACATCCTGGGGAGGTTTCCTGGGAGCTTTCTCCCAGCCTTCCTTCCCCAGACTCAGAGATCCTCTTACCGGGAGACCATACAGCAGTTCAAAGGGACTGAACCCTAAGGACTTTTGTGGCACCTCACGGTAAGCAAACAGAAGGCATGGCAAGAGGACGTCCCACTTACGCCTCATAGGTTCCTCAAGACCCATAATCATGCCTTTGAGGGTCTGGTTGAATCTCTCAACCAGCCCATTACCTTGAGGGTGGTAAGGAGTGGTGAACTTGTACGTTACACCGCACTCCTGCCACAGGGACTTCATATACTTGGATATGAAGTTAGTGCCATGGTCTGACAGCACCTCTCTGGGGAACCCCACATGGGAGAAAATACCCATCATTGCACGTCCCACCACGGGGGCCGTCACTGTCCTGAGCGGGATGGCTTCCGGGTACCGGGTAGCATGGTCCACCAAGTCCAGGATGAATCTGTTGCCCATGGCTGTCTTGGGGTCCAGAGGCCCCACAATGTCAATCCCCACCCATTCAAAGGGGGTGCTGACTACAGGGAAAGGCTGGAGAGGAGCCTTGTGCTTCCTTCCACTTTTACCACTTGCCTGGCAAGTCTGACAGGTCCTGTAATGAGTATCTGAACTCTTGCGCATTTGAGGCCAATGAAAGTGGGTAACAAGCCTTTCAAAGGTCTTGTTCTGCCCCAAATGCCCTGCCAAAGTCACATCATGAGCCAAACCCAGTAGGAAGGCTCTGAAGCGCTGGGGTACCACCAGCACACGGACTGACCCAGGCTCAGCAACCTTAGGCTCGCTATACAGGAGACCATTCTCCCAGTAGATCCAATGTGATCCAGACTGATCACCTGCTGCCTGGTTTGTGGCCTGTTGCCGAAAACCCTCAAGAGAAGGGCACTTCTTCTGTTCCTCACAGAATTCCTCCCTGGAGGGTACTCCTTCTTGCTGCCAATGGGTCAGCTCAAGCAGGTCCCCCAGTTCAGCCACTTGCTCCCTGGTAGGTTCCAGGGCATCCCCCTCAAGGTCTGCCTCCTCCTGGACCGTGGGAACTGTGGGGGCCGGTTTCCCGCGCCCCCTACCGCTTCTCTTTAAGGCAGGTACCTGGGCCATACTTTCAGGCTCCAGGTCCTCTTGAACACCCTTACTGGCTGCCATAGACCGAGTGGTCACACACCCCCACTCAGGCAGACCCAACATCTCCAAATGAGACCTTCTCTCCACCTTAGCCCAAGGGGAGCTCTCCAAATCATTGCCTAGCAGACAGTCAACAGGCATGGCTGGCCTCACAGCTACTTGAAGGGTACCTGAGACCCCCCCCACTCAAAGGGAACTTGAGCCACCTCACACAGGCTCTCTGAGTTGTCCGCGGCAACTACAGGGAAGAATGCATGGGGGACCACCTGCTCTTTAGACACCAGCCGACAACTGACAGCTGTCACACTGGGCCCGGTGTCTCTCAGAGCCTCCACCCTATGGCCATTGATGGTCACCCACTGCCTGTATTTCTTAGTGTTATCAGGCAGTTGGGTCCTAGGGACCATCTCACAATCTCCTAAAGAGACAAGGGACATTTCTGTGGGTCCCCACCCACTTTGGGCACCCATCTCCTCCCCCCCCCCAGGGCTACACTTGCCATCTGACGGGGTGGTGCACTAGGTGGTGCATTGGGATCCCTCTTGGGACACTTGGGATCATACCAACGGTGGCCCACTTGACCACACTCAAAACATTTGGGGGGGGCCCTGTGAACAGGTTTACCTGTCGGGGCCTCTGGCTTCTTCTGAGGGGGAGGCTGGGAACCCTTCCCTTGGTTCCCCTGGGAATTACTTTGGGGCCCTTTCTGGAACTCCCTCTGTTTACCCTTGTCCCCCCCCACTCTTCTGCTGGGGACCCTGCCCACCTTTGGCGAAGTCTCCCACATGACCCTTGTGGACCCGGGTACTGACCCAGCGGTCCGCCTCCTCAGCAAGCTTCCTAGGGTTAGTTAGCTTGCTATCAATAAGGTGCTGGCGTAACTCTGGAAAACAATTAGCAGACAAGTGCTCCCATGAAAACAAATCATAGAGCGCTTCAAAAGTATCCACTTTGCTACCCTTTACCCAACCAGTCATTGCTCTGCAAAAGAAAGATACATACTCCACCCAGGTAGTTGCCTCCAGCTTCTTACAATTCCTGAACCTCTGTCTATAGAGTTCTGGGGTCAACCCATACCTGGTCATCAGGGCTTCCTTCATGTGGGCATAAGACATTCTATTCTCACTGAGCAGGTCTAACAAAGTATCCCTCCCATCACTAACAAAGCGGCCCCACAACCCCGCTCCCCAATCTTTCTCAGGGACCCGGTGGACCAACACTGCCATCTCATAGGCTGCAAACCACTGCCCAATATCTTCATGCTTATGGAAATCCTTAATGACATCCTTGGGGAAATATACTCTTTCTTCTGCAGGCACAGATGGTGCGCTGCCACCAGAGGGATTAATTTCTAAGCTTCTAGCTTTGATCTCCAACTCCCTCAAAAATCTCTCATGCTCTAATTGCACTTTCTGTTTTTCCAAGGCTAACTTGTTATTCTCAAGCTCCAGCTTCTTATGCTCTAGGTCCTTTTGACCCTCCATCTTATGTTTGGCCAGCTCCATTGTATTCCTTCTATTTCTCTCCCTGTCCCCCAGCTCTCCTGGGGACAGGTCTTTGGAAGAAACACTGCTGCCTGGCGGGGAAGGTACTTTCTCCCTGGCTGGACCCAATGGCCCATCTAGCTGCCCATCTGTATCCTCAGCCTCCTCCACAGGCTCTTCCACATGCTCAGAGGCATTTCTAGCTTCCAACCAGGCCCTCAGCGCCTTTTGGATCTCATCCTTCTTGGTGAGGCCTTGAGTAGCAACTTTAAATCTTCTACAGAAGTGTTTCAGCTGTTTCACAGTGTAGGTATCCACCCTCTCTTCCTCAAAATCTAGATCCATAGATGCGTTGGATGCTGGTTTGCTCATGGCAATAAGAATTGGAAGTCTTTAACAAAAAATAACAGTTCCAAGGGGGGAAAAAAAATCTACCAAAATGTATGTGGTTGCGTTTGGCCTGCACTCACTAGTAATGTACACCAATTACTGTATATGATTCACAAATTGTAGGAGAGTAGGATCTGCTTCACATGGGTACCCCCACTTTTTGCTGATGCTTCACTGTTTTTCGACTTTAGTCTGGCTGGGGCCCTGCTAATCAGAACACCAGCCTAGCTGCTTCCTCTCTAAAATGGTTTCCATGTGCCTTAGGCACATCTCTGATTGGAATCTGGAGTGCCCTTGTAAGTCCCTAGTATATGGTATACTATGTACCCAGGGCATAGGTACCTCAGAGGCCTGCCAGGGGCTGAAGCATGTATTGTGCCACCCCTGGAAGGCCAACCAAAGGACACCTCAGGTCTGCTACTGCAGCCTGGGTAAGGTGGTGCATGCACCCCTTACAGTGATATAGGTTACCTATATCACTACATACATACACACATATAAACCTATAAGTCACTCCTATGGCAGGCCTTGTCAATCCTGAAGGCAGAGTGCTTGGTTCCTATGTGAGAGGGTGCCCCTGCATGAGCAGAGCCCCTCTGCAGCGTTCGGAGACCCTTCTCTGATGCTGTTTGTAGTGCAGCCTAACCATATACTCTTAAGCGCATTATAACCTCGCGTTAAATGCTAACTTTGGGATGGCTGCACGGAAACATGTCGTGTTTGGTGTCAAACATCTTGGAATACTACCCCCCGCCAGTTCTGGCGGCGGGGTAGCATTCCACCCTTCTAGAGGGAGAGACATGTACACACCGGCCTGCCCGGTAACTTCTTTCCAAGCCCTGGCATCACAAAATGGATGCCGCTGCCACGGACACGAGTCTGGCCTCCTGCTGCTGACCGAAACTCCGGCAGGGGAGGCCTGGACAATAGGTTTCCTGTCCCAGGGAGGTGTAACCACCTCCCCAGACAGGATAGTGTGTATTGGGGCTGGGCGGGAGCACTCTCTGGTGCTTTGAAGTCCTGCACTGGGGGCACATTTGGTATCCCTGTGCATACCCCAGTTCAAACCGGCTCAGGGGCTTCCAGCCCCTGCTCTGGCGTGAAACTGGACAAAGGGAAAGGGGTGTAACCACCCCTCTGTCCTGACCCTCCCATAGGTGGGTCCCCAGAGTATGTCCAACCCCCTAACTTGGTATAAGTATGGGACCCCAGTCCTTAGGACTTTAGATTTACCTGGACGAAACTCTGACACAGAATCCTGGACCTTCGACGCTCTACTTTAAGATTAGAGGACTGAAGAATCTCCCTTGGGGTCAAGGAGTGACTCCCCTGCTTGGCAGGCACCAACAAAGCAATTGTCCAGTCTGCATCGCTGAAGCTCCCGCCGGACGCCGAAGTCTTTGCATCACCAGAGGTAGATTTCCAGACTTCCCCGAGGGTACCCTGAGTCCCCAGCAAAGCTGAGGCCCGTGGCTGTCGAGGGTAACGTGGAACTGTGACCCCTGGACACCGCATACTTTTGTAAGTGCATCCTCTTATGGGTCTTCCGCGAAGTTGTGCTTTGGGCTCCGAGTAGCCCCAGCCTCTAGCACCGAATGCACCGAAGATCACTGGCCTCCACTCCACGAGTGTCCTGTGAGCCAGCTCCAAGTGCGTCCACTCGAGGCTCCTTTGCAGTCGCTAGTCTGTTGGCTAGTAGGCCCTCCCGAAGGCCAATCTTCTTCTGCTTGGGCTCCCTGGTTGCTCCAGGCGTGCCCTGACTTACCCTCGCTGGGTGAGTCCCACAGACCTTGCTGGTCTGCACCATCGTCCTTCTTCCATTTCCACAAGACTTGCCGTTGCCAAGGCTTGTTGGGTCCAATCCGGTCGCCAAAACCCCTGCAATCGACAGACGTTGTGGGACAGCTTGAATCCAGCTCCTGGTTGTCGTCGACGCCTCCTGGACCTCGTGGCTGAAGAGTCAAGACGACCGTCAACCTACCTGAAGCACTCGACATCGGTGGGCATCTGCTCATCGCCTTCCTGGTCACTGGCTAGTGACCCTGACTCTGTCCCCTCTGCTTTCAGGTTCTTCAGAACTTTGATCCACCTTTGGATCCACCCGAACACTTTCGACTTGGCCGCCAGCAGCACTTTGCAGCAGATCGCCATTGGAAACGACGACGAAACCCGACCCCGAAAGACACCTATGCACCCGGCTTCCCTGGGTGAGGTAACTCGAGTACTCCGGTGCTCCCATGGGTATAGACTCTAGAACAACCCAGTTCTAAAGGGGTTTGCTCCAAGTCCTCCTCTAAGTGTCCCTTTTCTTTAAAATTCCAACCGCGACTTTCCCCATAGAAGTCAACGGCGATCCGCGGCTGTGTTCTTACACTGCACGCGTCCCCCGTGGGTCCCCTGTGTCACTACCTTGGGTGGTTCCTTGTGGTCCAAGCACTTCTACAGGCTCTAGGCCTTGTGTCTAGCTCAGTCGTGGTTCTTATACCACTTTATTGGTATATGGTTTGGTACGCCCCTAGGGCTCAAACGTGTATTTGTGCTATTACTGTAGATAACTAACTTATAACTTATGTACTTGAACTCTAGCCTCATAAAGAGGCTAGAGGGGTGTGTTTAGCAATAAATACATATATTTTGAATATATACCTGGTGTGGTCCTCTTTCATTTGGTCACTCAAGAGATTATAGACTGGTAAAACAAGCTGCTTTACATTCCTTCAAGACTTAGCCTGAAGGCTGCTCTCCATAGCTACCTCTAGGATAGCTTTCAATAAAGGTTGTCTTTAACCTATCTCCAATAAGGGGTTGTTTGGACTGGTGCAAGGTGCCCACTATAATTAGTGGACAGCATATGCCAGACCAACTTCTCACATTGGTGTGCAGCGTGTGGGATTCCAGCTTGCTATTGTTTTACCAGATAATCTCAATTGAATTGATCAACTGAAAACCACTAAGGGTACCTTAGGTACATATAAATCAAGCTTAGTATACAGTAAGTTCTACTGAACTTAGAGTTGTGTGTTAAGGGATAGCACACCCTTTCTACAACTCAAGAGAGTTTAGTAGGCCACACTAGAGTAGGTAGTGCATACACCACACCTCTCTAGTAATGTCTTCAAAGCCAGGACCCAGTGAGTCCTTGCCAGAAGCCAGTGGGCTTCTTCCCTCCAAGTATGATAAACTCCCATTCTTGGAATTGAGAGCATTATGCAATACTAGGAAGCTGAAGGCAGGCAAAAGTGCCAGCACCCAACACCTCAGAGAGGTGCTACTAGCTGATGATCTCAGCATGCCCCTAGGGTCTGAAGGGGTAGGCAGAGAGGGTGGGGCAGAACAGGAGGAAGGGGTCAGGGGTGAAGAAACCCAGGCCCCCCCCCTCTGAAACTGGCCAGGAAGGTGACAATGACCTTGACTTGGAAAACCCAGCTATTCCTGTGGATGAAGAGGAGGATCAGGATGACCTCACCTTTGTCCCCCCAGGAAGAGTTGAGAGTGTGCCAAGAAGGGATAGATCTCCTTCTCAGGAGTCTAACCACTCTGACACCTCAATAGGGACCTCTGTCTCTTCTCATAGGAGAGAATCCTCTCATGACAGGAGAAAGAGACTGATTCAGTATGAGCAAGCCCAGCTTGAGCTCAGAAAACAGCAGTTGGCTATAGACAGGGAGTCCCTAGATCTCTACAAAGAGAGAAAAAGATGGGACTAGAGTCCCATGGTGGCAGCAATTTCCCCAGAGATAGGGAAAGGTCTTATGACCATAGAAACCTGAGCAAGATTGTCCCTCCCTACCAGAGTGGGGATGACATCCACACATGGATAACTGCACTGGAGAGGGCCTGTAAAGTGCAGAGGGTCCCTCAGGAGCAGTGGGCAGCAATCTTGTGGCTCTCCTTTGCAGACAAAGGTAGAGATAAGCTCCTCACTGTTAGAGAGGAGGATGCTGATAATTACACAGTCTTAAAGAGTGCTCTGATTGATGGGTTTGGCCTAACCACTGAACAATACAGGTTAAAGTTCAGAGATACCCAAAAAGCACAGACTCAAGACTGGGTGGACTTTGTTGATTCTTCTGCCAAGGCTCTGGAAGGTTGGTTATTGGGCAGTAAGGTATGTGACTTCACAGGATTGTACAATCTTATCATGAGGGAGCAGATTCTTAATAATTGTCAAAATCAGCTGTTGCATCAGCACCTGGTGGACTCTGATCTGACCTCTCCCCAAGAATTGGGAAAGAAGGCAGACAAATGGGTCAGAACCAGGGTGAGGCAGAAGGTACAGAACCAAGGTGGTGACCCTAAGAAGCAAGATTCTAAAAACTCTGATAAGGGTGGGGAGAAGGGTAAAGACCAAAAGTCTTCACAAGGCCCCCAAAATCTTCTTCAGGTGGGGATTCACAGTCTAACAAGGAAAAGGCCAAAAGAAACCATGGTGCAAGGTCTGTAAGCAAAAGACCCACTGGACCAGTGACTGCACCAAGTTCAAAGACTCTACTCCAGCCCCCACCAATGCCCCTAAGGCACCTGCTCCCCCTAGAGCAGTTACAGTTGGTGGTGGGACTACACAGGCCAAGGGTTTAGTAGGGTTGACCCTGGGTAAAGAGATGAGCTCTGACCTAGTCAGAGAACTCACTCAGGCTGTTCTAGTCTGTGATGGAGGCATGGATGTGACCACCTCTGTGAGTCCCAGTAATCTGGGCAAGTACAGACAACAGCCATTGATAAATGGAAAAGAGGCTTTGGCATTTAGGGACACAGGGGCAAGTGTCACCATGGTGACACAAGACCTTGTGGATCCTGGGCAGATTATACTTGGTGAAATGTACCAAGTGACCAATGCTAGCAATATCAGAACAGACCATACTCTGGCAGTTGTTAACTTCTCCTGGGGAGGGGTAACTGGCCTTAAGAAGGTTGTGGTAAGTGCAGACCTACCAGTTGAATGCTTGCTTGGCAATGATTTAGAAACTTCAGCTTGGGCAGAAGTGGAGCTCAGGACCCATGCAGAAATGCTGGGCATCCCTGCAGATGTGTTTGCTGTGACCAGGTCACCAGCCAAAATGTCTAACACTGAACAGGCCTTGGATTCTGGAATAATGGACCAAGTGCCCTCCAAGAAGAGGAGTAGTAGGGTAAAGGCAGTGCCTTCCCCTTGGCTCAGAAGGAAGATCAGTCTCTTGAGGGGGATGATCTCAGTCCTGAGGAAGGAACTGTCCCAGAGGAGCTTGAACCTGACCAGGTTGAGTTCTTGGGGACAGGGGGCCCTTCCAGGGCAGATCTGAGCCAGGAGCAGCAGAGCTGCCCCTCTCTTGAACCCCTCAGACAGCAAGCTGCTGCTGAGGCTGCTGGGAAAGCTAGTGGTCCCCATATAGTGTATTGGGATGATGGACTCTTGTACTCAGAGTGTAGAGACCCCAAGCCTGGTGCCACCAGGAGGTTGGTTATACCTCTGAAGTTCAGGGGCTTCCTATTGACCCTAGCCCATGACATTCCCTTAGCAGGTCACCTGGGCCAGAACAAGACTTGGGACAGAATTGTCCCTCACTTTCACTGGCCCCACATGTCTGAAGACACCAAGGAGTTTTGTCGCTCCTGTGTAACCTGCCAGGCCAGTGGCAAGGCAGGTGGCACTACAAAGGCCCCCCTGATACCACTACCTGTGGTGGGGGTTCCCTTTGAAAGGGTAGGGATTGACATTGTTGGTCCCATGGATCCCCAAACAGCATCTGGGCACAGGTTTATCCTGGTGGTAGTGGATCATGCCACCAGGTACCCAGAGGCTATTCCCCTTAGGACCACTACAGCACCTGTGGTGGCAAGAGCCCTCCTGGGAATTTTCTCAAGAGTGGGCTTCCCTAAGGAGGTTGTATCAGACAGGGATCCTAACTTTATGTCTGGATACTTGAAAGCAATGTGGAAGGAGTGTGGAGTGACTTACAAGTTCACCACACCCTATCACCCACAATGTAATGGTTTAGTTGAGAGATTCAACAAAACATTGAAGGGCATGATTAAAGGGCTCCCAGAAAAGCTTAGGCGAAGATGGGACATACTCTTGCCCTGCCTTTTATTTGCATACAGGGAGGTGCCTCAAAAGGGGGTTGGCTACAGCCCTTTTGAAATTTTGTTTGGTCACCCTGTCAGGGGTCCATTGTGCTTGGTGAAGGAAGGATGGGAGTTACCTCTCAAGCCCCCAAAGCAAGACATAGTGGACTATGTACTGGGTCTCCGCTCCAGGATGGCTGAGTACATGAAAAAGGCAACTAAAAACCTTGAGGCTAGCCAGGAACGTCAAAAAGCCTGGCATGACCAAAAGGCTGTACTGACTGTTTACCAGCCAGGACAGAAGGTGTGGGTGTTGGAGCCAGTGGCCCCAGCAGCTCTCCAAGACAAATGGAGTGGACCCCATACCATTGTTGAACAGAAGGGTGAGGTTACCTATTTAGTAGACCTAGGAACACCCAGGAGTCCCCACAGGGTTCTCCATGTCAACAGGTTAAAATCATATGTGGACAGGGCAGACATGGGCTTGCTCATGGCTACTGATGAGGGACAGGAGGAAGAGAGTGACCCACTCCCTGACCTGCTCTCACAGAACCCTGATGATGGGTCAGTGGATGGTGTAGCCTTGGCAGGCAGTCTCACTGCCCAGCAGCAAACTGATTGCAGACAGGTGCTCAATCAGTTCAGGCACATATTCTCACTGTCACCCAGTCAGACCACCTGGTGCACTCATGAAGTGGACACTGGGGACAGTCTGCCTATTAAAAATAAGATTTATAGGCAACCTGACCATGTCAGGGACTGTATCAGGACAGAAGTCCAGAAGATGTTGGATTTGGGAGTTATTGAACCCTCAGATAGCCCTTGGGCTAGTCCAGTGGTCCTAGTGCCAAAACCCCACACCAATGGTGGGAAAAGAGAGATGAGGTTTTGTGTGGACTACAGGGGTCTCAATGCAGTCACTAGGACTGATGCCCATCCAATACCTAGGGCAGATGAGCTAATAGACACTTTGGCCTCAGCCAAGTATCTAAGCACATTTGACCTGACAGCTGGCTACTGGCAGATCAGACTAGCTGATGATGCAAAGCCAAAGACAGCATTCTCAACCCCTAGTGGGCATTATCAATTTGTGGTGATGCCCTTTGGTCTGAAGAATGCACCTGCCACTTTTCAGAGGTTGGTGAATACAGTCCTTACAGGTCTGGAAGCCTATAGTGCAGCATATCTAGATGATATTGCTGTCTTTAGCTCCACCTGGGAGGATCACCTGGTCCACCTCAGAAATGTTTTGCAGGCCCTGCAGAAAGCAGGCCTGACTATCAAGGCCACCAAGTGCCAGATAGGGCAGAGTCAGGTTGTGTACCTGGGCCACCTTGTGGGTGGAGGCCAGGTTCAACCACTGCAGAGCAAGATCCAGACCATCATGGACTGGACTGCTCCAACTACCCAGACTCAGGTGAGAGCCTTTTAGGCCTGACTGGGTACTATAGGAGATTTGTCAAGGGGTATGGATCAATAGTGACACCCCTGAATGACTTAACTTCCAAGAAAATGCCCAAAAAGGTTCAGTGGACAGTTAGCTGTCAAAAGGCATTTGATGACCTAAAGCAGGCCATGTGCACTGCTCCCATTCTACAGAGTCCTGATTACTCCAAGAAGTTCATTGTCCAAACAGATGCATCTGAATTGGGGGTAGGGGCTGTACTGTCACAATTGAATGATGAAGGTCAGGATCAGCCAGTAGCTCTTATTAGCAGAAGGCTGACCCCTAGAGAGAAACGTTGGTCAGCCATTGAGAGGGAGGCCTTTGCTGTGGTCTGGGCACTGAAGAAGTTGAGGCCATACTTGTTTGTTACTCACTTCCTTGTTCAAACAGACCATAAGCCCCTCTTATGGCTAAAACAAATGAAGGGTGAAAACCCCAAACTGCTTAGGTTGTCCATTTCCCTACAGGGGATGGACTTCACAGTGGAACATAGACCTGGGAGTAACCATGCCAATGCAGATGGACTCTCTAGGTACTTCCACTTAGAACATGAAGACTTAACTGGGCAAGGTTAGTTTAATGTCCCTACGTTTGGGGGGGGGGGGTTGTGTAGGAGAGTAGGATCTGCTTCACATGGGTACCCCCACTTTTTGCTGATGCTTCACTGTTTTTCGACTTTAGTCTGGCTGGGGCCCTGCTAATCAGAACCCCAGCCTAGCTGCTTCCTCTCTAAAATGGTTTCCATGTGCCTTAGGCACATCTCTGATTGGAATCTGGAGTGGATCCCCACCGAAACAAGAAAAACAGTCACCCAGGCCCTCGTCACCAGCAGGCTGGACTACGGAAACGCCCTCTACGCAGGAACGACGGCTAAGCTCCTGAGACGGCTGCAACGCATCCAGAACGCCTCTGCACGTCTTATCCTCGACATCCCCCGACGCAGCCACATCACACCCCACCTGAGAGACCTGCACTGGCTCCCTGTCAACAAGAGGATAACCTTCAAGTTCCTCACCCACGCACACAAAGCACTCCACCACTCCGGACCAGCCTACCTCAACAGACGACTCAGCTTCTACACCCCCACCCGCCAGCTCCGCTCGACCAGCCTCGCCCTCGCCACAGTCCCCCGCATCCGGAAAACGACCGCCGGCGGCAGATCCTTCTCCCACCTCGCCGCCAAGACCTGGAACACCCTCCCCACCAACCTCCGACAGACCCAAGACCTACTGGCCTTCAGAAGACTCCTCAAGACCTGGCTCTTCGATCAGTAGCAGCACCACCCCCCTCTTCCCCCAGCGCCTTGAGACCCTCGCGGGTATGTAGTGCACTTTATAAGTGACATGATTGATTGATTCATTGATTGATTGCCCTTGTAAGTCCCTAGTATATGGTATACTATGTACCCAGGGCATAGGTACCTCAGAGGCCTGCCAGGGGCTGAAGCATGTATTGTGCCACCCCTGGAAGGCCAACCAAAAGGACACCTCAGGTCTGCTACTGCAGCCTGGGTAAGGTGGTGCATGCACCCCTTACAGTGATATAGGTTACCTATATCACTACATACATACACACATATAAACCTATAAGTCACTCCTATGGCAGGCCTTGTCAATCCTGAAGGCAAAGTGCTTGGTTCCTATGTGAGAGGGTGCCCCTGCATGAGCAGAGCCCCTCTGCAGCGTTCGGAGACCCTTCTCTGATGCTGTTTGTAGTGCAGCCTGACCATATACTCTTAAGCGCATTATAACCTCGCGTTAAATGCTAACTTTGGGATGGCTGCACGGAAACATGTCGTGTTTGGTGTCAAACATCTTGGAATACTACCCCCCCCCGCCAGTTCTGGCGGCGGGGGTAGCATTCCACCCTTCTAGAGGGAGAGACATGTACACACCGGCCTGCCAGGTAACTTCTTTCCAAGCCCTGGCAACACAAAATGGATGCCGCTGCCACAGACACGAGTCTGGCCTCCTGCTGCTGACCGAAACTCCGGCAGGGGAGGCCTGGACAATAGGTTTCCTGTCCCAGGGAGGTGTAACCACCTCCCCAGACAGGATAGTGTGTATTGGGGCTGGGCGGGAGCACTCTCTGGTGCTTTGAAGTCCTGCACTGGGGGCACATTTGGTGTCCCTGTGCATACAATATCTACTAGATAAGAAAGGGGTCCAAGGGAATATTTAAAGACCTGCGCGGATAAATCCCCAAACCAAGTACATAAACAACACAGAATCCGCGGGTCTAAAGTGTATATAGATAGAGAGTTTTTGACCAGCCAAAACTACATAAAATAATAACTGATAGGGGAAACTCAATTAAGAGGACAGATTCCCATCACCCACCGAAGTGGCATGCTTCATCATTTGGGATCTCCTCTCGGCTGCAAGCTGCTGCAACCAAGGAGCTACAACTCCTTTCTAAATGTAAAGGAGGAGCTCGCGGATGTTTTAAATCAGTAGTTTAGAGACACAATCGCTAAAGATTGATGGAGCATGAACAGTGTAAAGAAATAATTGTGCAGTGTACAAAGTAATTTAAAATTGACTAACATGAGAAAAATAAATTTATAAGGTATCTCGTGTATGTCAAAAGTTAAAAAGCAGTAAACGCGCGATCTGAATGAATGTGCGAACGCGCTAAAGGTGCGGTCTACATGTTTCAGCCAAAAAGGCTTTCTTCAGGACCAAGATGTGACTACTGCACTATAGAAAAGGTGAAAAAGAACGATACAACCATATACCTGTGAGTAACACTGTATGATCACAGGTCTTGTTCTCCTATAAAAGAGAAAACAGAAAATAGAATATGTATGTGATGGCTGGAAAGAAAACTTTTCTTTAATATACCTAGATCACATGAAGTTACAATGTGAAACTATCATTACCCTAAAAATAGGTAAATGAAAAAACATCTTACCCGTATCAAATCGGGAGGGTACCTTCCACTCCTGGCAACAGCTCAGGGCGTGAGGCAACGCTCTGTAAATGAAAAAGACGAACACAACTCTAACTCTTAAAAGAATAAAAAACATGGTCGGGTAAAATTACCTAACCATGATGAGTATGTTTCCAAAATGTCAGTCTCATATGAATAAAGTGCCGCCTCTTAGAATGTTACAAGAACAATTGAGCCGGACGCTAAAAATAGCTTTAAAGTGATGATATAAAGCGTAATAATGGCAAACACAGCATACTGTGTACAGCATACTGGGTAAGTTTCCAATAGCAAAATAATCACAGTCTCCATGTCGAAAATTACAAGAAATAAGACAGCGGAGCACTGTAACTAAAAAAGTTGAGCATGATAAATACATGCTAGATAACCAAAAAGAGCTACTTTACTAGAATCTAGCGTGGTAACAAAATGCAAGACAGCGCTCAGATCACTCAAGCCTTGTAATCAAGAGTGTGGAGGAAAAGAACTGCTCGCTACCACTAACAGCGTGCTGCTGAGAAGACCACTAGTAAAACGGTCTCATTCAGGCTTACCTACTCCGTCGTTACCCCGGGCCGGATCCTGAGAGTCACTCGCGGTGACTGCCGGCCGGGGATGGAGGTTTAAATAGCAGTCAGTAGTTATTGGAAACTGACTTCAGGTGCGTAAAATGTGACGCGTGTTGATAACACGCGACGCTCGACATATTAAAACTACCCAGAGCTGGGAATTGTAGTTTGTTTGCAGCTACGGCTGAGTGAAGTATGGCGCGTAAGAATAGCACATGACGCAAGACGTGTTAAAACTACAAGAAACTGGATACCGAGTCAAGCGACTGCTTCGTTGTTCATTTGTCACGAGTGACTCGTAAAAAGTGCAGTAAACGCCAAGAACTATAAAAGAAGGCGTGTAAATCAACAAGATGTGACATATGTTGAGACTAAGCCAAGAGCTAAAAATGTGGTCTATCTCAACCAAATCTTGTGTGTAGAAACTAAGCCAGAAACTGGAAAAAAGGTCTATCTCAACCAAATCTCAGTGTGAAAAAAGAAGGCAAATAACTGAATGCTCATATCAGTTCGAAAAATAGGACATGGACACACATATATAAAATACGTAAGTGCCCACAGAGCCATTGTATCACTATCAGACCCTCAGTAAAATGTATCAACGGTGCAGACAGCTACAGGCAATACCAAACTAGGAAAGGTGGCATTAAATCAGAGTCCAAGGAATATCATCGTTGAGCCCAACAACATGGCTACGTAACTTAAACACCCATCGTTGTTCTTTCTTAAACAAGAGTGTAGTTATATCAGTAACTTGTTTAGGTAGATGCGGTTGTTCAAGTATGGTCCATGTCATATCTTCTGGTCTGTGATTATTTTCCAAAAAATGACTGGTCAAACGTGTTGCTTGTTTTTTGCACCTAATGGTGCTCTTGTGTTCCATAATTCTCTGTTTGATTTTTCGTGTTGTCATGCCAACATATTGTTTCGAGCAAGGGCATGTGATTAAATAGATTACCCGCTCACTATTACAATTAGTGTGTCTAGTCTGCCTCCAAGGTCTCGAGGTCCCGATGTCTACCTCAGTGGTATGTCTAGTCTGGGGACAAACAGAGCAATTGCCGCACGGGTAATGTCCCTGCACGGCTGGTAAATTCCAAAGTGTATTGCTCACTGGTGCCGAGACATCTCTGGGTCGTGTGTGAACAAGACAATCACGTAAATTTTTACTACGTTTAAAGGAAAAAAGAGGGAGAGGTATCTTAACTTGCCCCACATTTAGGATACGCCAGTGTCTTCGTACAATCTTTTGAATCTGATTAGATTGCGTGCTAAAAGTGTTGACGCACGTGAGCCTAGTGAGGGGAGGCTTCTGCACCGTGGGCTCTATAAGTGCCTCGCGATTGTTATTAGCAGCTCTTTTATATGACTGGCGTATTAACCTCTTGGGATATTTCCTTGCTTTCAGGTTTTGAGAGAGCACTGAAGCATGCTTTTTAAAATCTTCAGTAGAGGAACAGTTTCTACGCAACCGCAGAAATTGGCCAAATGGTAACCCCTCCCGTAAAGATTTAGGATGGAAGCTATCAAAGGTCAAAAGCGAATTTCTGGCCATGGGCTTGGTATACAATTCACTTTCAAGACCCGCAGGTGATGAATAAATGCGTAGGTCTAAAAATGGCAGACTTGTCTTGCTCGCATCCATAGTAAAGTTCAGATAGTTATTTTGGGCATTAAGCCAACCATGGAAAGTGTTAAGTGTGGTGAAATCGCCTCTCCAAATGACAAAAATATCATCTATGTAGCGTTTCCACTCAATGATATGGATACGGAAAGGATTGGCGTCCACCAAGACACAATGCTGTTCAAAAAGATGGACATAGAGGTTAGCCAAACTAGGGGCAAAAACACTGCCCATCGAAGTACCCGATGTTTGTAGGTAAATTTGGTCTTCAAATCTGAAGAAATTTTCAGTCATAGCCAGCCTGGCACATTCCATGATAAATGGAACAGGCGTACTCATAGCCTCATGTCTATGGTCAAGAAGTGCCCTAACCGCATCCAGTGTTTCTAACTGGGGAATACAGGTGTAGAGGGATTCCACATCAAAACTAACAAGGAAATCCGTCTCTATGTCAAAGTCAATCACTGGTAATAGTTGCAAAACATCCTTCGTATCTTGAAGGTAGGTAGGCATTGTTTTAACTAAAGGTCTTAAAAAATGATCTACAAAGGTAGAGAGAGGTTCCAAAAGAGAACCAATCCCCGAGATAATAGGTCTCCCGGGAGGAGGACGCTGAGGTTTGTGCACCTTCGGAAGCACATAAAAGTAAGGCATAACAGGGTGAGAAGTTGTTAAAAAGTTGGCTTCATGAGGCGACACCCATCCTTCAATTTTGGCTTCCTCAACTAGCTCACGGATTTCTTTTGTGAGTCTATCAGTTGGATCTGTCGGCAGTAAGCAATATGACCCAGCATCCTTAAGTTGCCGAAGACATTCTTCTCGATAGTCAGAGGTATTTAGTATAACAATGGCCCCTCCCTTATCGGCGGGCTTTATAGTAATAGAAGAATTACTCGAGAGGGAGTCAAGAGCTTGCTTTTCAAGCAGAGGGAGATTATGATACTGCTTTTTAGAGTTTAAGCTCAAACTTGTAACTTCAGTGATGACAGCTTTCTCAAAAGTTCGAACCTGATCAGGTATAGAATGAGTGGGAGGGCAAAAAGTCGATTTCGGTCTAAGTCCACTATCAATGCTTTCATCAGGGAGATCATTTTTGTCAGATGTTTGATCTTTGAAAAAGAAATGAAGTCTTATTTTGCGAAAAAAGCGTGCTAGTTCGCATTGAATAAGAAAAGGATCGCCAGTGTTGGTAGGGACGAATCCTAGACCTCTGTTAAGGACAGTTTCCTCCATATCTGTCAAAATATGAGTGCTCAAATTGACCACTAATCGCTGCTCGTCCCGGCTACTGGTTGCCCTTTCTTCATGCTGCGTAGACTGCGGGGGGAAGTTGGGGGGCTCCAGTGCACCTGAGTTTGTTGACCCCATCTCTTCCCTCGGGAACGTCCCCGGCCCTGTTCTAAAAAAGACTGGTTCTGAAAATACTGAGGGGGTGGGTTAAAGGGCATCATTTGGGGATGGAAAGGTACATTGGGATAATGCCAAGGTGCCGGCGGCCACCATGGTGTTTGCTGTTGCCCTCTCCACTGTCTCCTATTATTGCCACCCCTGCCTCTAGGTCGCGATGTAGCCTGTTCAGAAGAATCTGAGTCACTAGACCAACGTTCTGATTCTGAGGATGAATAGTTGGAACCATATCTCTTGCCTCTCTTATTGAACTCAGGTGGTACATAGTTCTCGTGAGTATATGGGTATACCTTTTCAAACGAAAATTGAGCAAGATCCTTTCTAAACTTCTCGATTTTAGTGAGAAGAATGTTGTCTTTGAAATCCTTATTGGATTTGTTGGTTTCCTCAAGATTTTTTTAAAAGCTACACTAGTAAGTGTCGTTTTGATCTGGCCCTCAAGAACCTGTATTTCAATCAATATAGCATCAGCGATGCGTTTCGCAGTACTGATGATCAAGATCAACCAGTCTCGAGTACAGCGCCATGCTATCAAGGACCAGTCCTTAAGAAACTGTTTATCTTGCAAGAACAGTCTAGGAGTGTTGGTTACTATAAGGCCCGTGGGGGCACAATTACCACGAAGATACTCTGTCATAATAGCACCGTGGATGCTAGTTCGAGTGTGTGATTTTTTGAGAATCAATAATTTGCTCCAATCATCCCCTGTGTTGACCCCTGTAATTACAGTCAGGTCAATAATACTGGGGGTAGAAGACACAATTGCTCTCGCCATGTCGTCATTATACGCCAAACCTACAAACTCAGCCATAGTGTATATATTAGAAAAAGACAAAATAGGAAACAACTCAGAAAAAATTTCTTTAAAATGTAGATACTACTAGAGCGTTTAGTGGCCTCACAGTCGTACTGTGTGCCGTGTACGTGAACCCGCAGCCAAAGCTGCACAAGAACAATAACTACTAGATAAGAAAGGGGTCCAAGGGAATATTTAAAGACCTGCGCGGATAAATCCCCAAACCAAGTACATAAACAACACAGAATCCGCGGGTCTAAAGTGTATATAGATAGAGAGTTTTTGACCAGCCAAAACTACATAAAATAATAACTGATAGGGGAAACTCAATTAAGAGGACAGATTCCCATCACCCACCGAAGTGGCATGCTTCATCATTTGGGATCTCCTCTCGGCTGCAAGCTGCTGCAACCAAGGAGCTACAACTCCTTTCTAAATGTAAAGGAGGAGCTCGCGGATGTTTTAAATCAGTAGTTTAGAGACACAATCGCTAAAGATTGATGGAGCATGAACAGTGTAAAGAAATAATTGTGCAGTGTACAAAGTAATTTAAAATTGACTAACATGAGAAAAATAAATTTATAAGGTATCTCGTGTATGTCAAAAGTTAAAAAGCAGTAAACGCGCGATCTGAATGAATGTGCGAACGCGCTAAAGGTGCGGTCTACATGTTTCAGCCAAAAAGGCTTTCTTCAGGACCAAGATGTGACTACTGCACTATAGAAAAGGTGAAAAAGAACGATACAACCATATACCTGTGAGTAACACTGTATGATCACAGGTCTTGTTCTCCTATAAAAGAGAAAACAGAAAATAGAATATGTATGTGATGGCTGGAAAGAAAACTTTTCTTTAATATACCTAGATCACATGAAGTTACAATGTGAAACTATCATTACCCTAAAAATAGGTACTGCAGCATGGGTAAGGTGGTGCATGCACCCCTTACAGTGATATAGGTTACCTATATCACTACATACATACACACATATAAACCTATAAGTCACTCCTATGGCAGGCCTTGTCAATCCTGAAGGCAGAGTGCTTGGTTCCTATGTGAGAGGGTGCCCCTGCATGAGCAGAGCCCCTCTGCAGCGTTCGGAGACCCTTCTCTGATGCTGTTTGTAGTGCAGCCTAACCATATACTCTTAAGCGCATTATAACCTCGCGTTAAATGCTAACTTTGGGATGGCTGCACGGAAACATGTCGTGTTTGGTGTCAAACATCTTGGAATACTACCCCCGCCAGTTCTGGTGGCGGGGGTAGCATTCCACCCTTCTAGAGGGAGAGACATGTACACACCGGCCTGCCCGGTAACTTCTTTCCAAGCCCTGGCATCACAAAATGGATGCCGCTGCCACAGACACGAGTCTGGCCTCCTGCTGCTGACCGAAACTCCGGCAGGGGAGGCCTGGACAATAGGTTTCCTGTCCCAGGGAGGTGTAACCACCTCCCCAGACAGGATACTGTGTATTGGGGCTGGGCGGGAGCACTCTCTGGTGCTTTGAAGTCCTGCACTGGGGGCACATTTGGTATCCCTGTGCATACCCCAGTTCAAACCGGCTAGGGGCTTCCAGCCCCTGCTCTGGCACGAAACTGGACAAAGGGAAAGGGGTGTAACCACCCCTCTGCCCTGACCCTCCCATAGGTGGGTCCCCAGAGTATGTCCAACCCCCTAACTTGGTATAAGTATGGGACCCCAGTCCTTAGGACTTTAGATTTACCTGGACGAAACTCTGACACAGAATCCTGGACCTTCGACGCTCTACTTTAAGATTAGAGGACTGAAGAATCTCCCTTGGGGTCAAGGAGTGACTCCCCTGCTTGGCAGGCACCAACAAAGCAATTGTCCGGTCTGCATCGCTGAAGCTCCTGCCGGACACCGAAGTCTTTGCATCACCAGAAGTGGATTTCCAGACTTTCCCGAGGCTACCCTGAGTCCCCAGCAAAGCTGAGGCCCGTGGCTATCGTGGGTAACGTGGAACCGTGACCCCTGGACACCGCGTACTTTTGTAAGTGCATCCTCTTCTGGGTGTCCCACGAAGTTGTGCTTTGGGCTCCGAGTAGCCCCAGCCTCCAGCACCGACTGCACCGAAGATCACTGGCCTCCACTCCACGAGTGTCCTGTGAGCCAGCTCCAAGTGCGTCCACTCGAGGCTCCTTCACGGTCACTAGTCCATTGGCTAGTAGGCCCTCCCGAAGGCCAATCTTCTTCTGCTTGGGCTCCCTGGTTGCTCCAGGCGTGCCCTGACTTACCTTCGCTGGGTGAGTCCCACAGACCTTGCTGGTCTGCACCATCGTCCTTCTTCCATTTCCACAAGACTTGCCGTTGCCAAGGCTTGTTGGGTCCAATCCGGTCGCCAAGACCCCTGCAATCGACAGACGTTGTGGGACAGCTCGAATCCAGCTCCTGGTCATCGTCGACACCTCCTGGACCTCGTGGCTGAAGAGTCAAGACGACCGTCAACCTACCTGAAGCACTCGACATCGGTGGGCATCTGCTCATCGCCTTCCTGGTCACTGGCTAGTGACCCAGACTCTGTCCCCTCTGCTTTCAGGTTCTTCAGATCTTTGATCCACCTTTGGATCCACCCGAACACTTTCGACTTGGCCGCCAGCAGCACTTTGCAGCAGATCGCCATTGGAAACGACGACGAAACCCGACCCCGAATGACACCTATGCACCCGGCTTCCCTGGGTGAGGTAACTCGAGTACTCCGGTGCTCCCATGGGTATAGACTCTAGAACAACCCAGTTCTAAAGGGGTTTGCTCCAAGTCCTCCTCTAAGTGTCCCCTTTCTTTAAAATTCCAACCGCGACTTTCCCCATAGAAGTCAACGGCGATTCGCGGCTGTGTTCTTACACTGCACGCGTCCCCCGTGAGTCCCTTGTGTCACTACCTTGGGTGGTTCCTTGTGGTCCAAGCACTTCTACAGGCTCTAGGCCTTGTGTCTAGCTCAGTCGTGGTTCTTATACCACTTTATTGGTATATGGTTTGGTACGCCCCTAGGGCTCAAACGTGTATTTGTGCTATTACTGTAGATAACTAACTTATAACTTATGTACTTCGAACTCTAGCCTCATAAAGAGACTAGAGGGGTGTGTTTAGCAATAAATACATATATTTTGAATATATACCTGGTGTGGTCCTCTTTCATTTGGTCACTCAAGAGATTATAGACTGGTAAAACAAGCTGCTTTACATTCCTTCAAGACTTAGCCTGAAGGCTGCTCTCCATAGCTACCACTAGGATAGCTTTCAATAAAGGTTGTCTTTAACCTATCTCCAATAAGGGGTTGTTTGGACTGGTGGAAGGTGCCCACTATAATTAGTGGACAGCATATGCCAGGCCAACTTCTCACAGAAATGCAAGTCCAGATCCTCACCGCTGACCACCAATGTTAGAACTGGGGGTCTCTAGTTGGCAATGGTTTGCACCTTTGTCCAAATAGGGACCCTTGTTTCTAGTCAGGGTAAGGGGGCTACACTCCTAAAATAACCCCTGCTCAACCCTGTGGTAGCTTGGTACGAGCAGGCAGGCTTATCTCAGAGGCTGTGTGTAAAGCATTTGTGAATACATACAGTAATACAGTGAAAACACTACAGATGGACACCACACAGGTTTTATAAAAATAAGTATTCTTTATATAGCCTTAACACAAGACGCAAACGACAAAAATCCACAATACTGTAATCACAAATAGACTTAAAAATGGTAGAAATGGCTTAGTTCAAAGTTGATGGTACATGCAACACGTTTCTCACAAAGTACCTTAAATGCGTAACGCAAAACAAACAAAAGGGTTGCAGGAAGGGTGATGCGTCGGTTCCTTGCTTCGGGGGAGGCGATGCTTCTGTTCCTCAGTGCTTGCCCAAAGTAGGCGATGCGTCTGTTCCTTACCGGAGAGGAGGTGATGCGTCGATCCCCTACGGCGTTCCGGTTACGATGCGACAAGATGGCGCTTCGATGCATTGCGACGGTCCGGTGCAATACGAGAAGATGGCGCCCTTGATGCAATGCGACAACGTGAAGGCAATGCGTGCACGCCCGACGGCCGTGCGGCAAACTCTGTAACTTCTGAGCTGTGACAGGCCCTGCGACACGCTTCCCGGTGATGCGACGGCGACCCTTGCGGTGGCAACACGCTTCTCCGGTGATGGGACGACAAACAGCTGCGACGGAGACACGCTTCTTCGGTGATGCGACGGCGACCCTTGCGGTGGCGACACGCTTCTCCGATGATGCGACGGCAGCAGCTGCGACGGCGTCACGCTTCTTCTCGTTGAGTCTCGCTTCCAGCTCCCAACGATACGCAGGCTTCTGCAGACAGAATTCCCAGCAAGGAAATTCAGGGGGGAGCTGGTAGTGAAGTCTTGTGTCCCTGAGACTTCAGCAGAATGCAAGCACAGTTCAAGCCCTTGGAGATTCTTCTTCAAGATGATGAAAGTTCAATAAAAGTTCTTTCCCCTTTCCTTGACAATAAAGTACCCACTGCAGGCCAACCCCAGAAAATAGCACACTGGCACAGGGGCAGTCAAATCCTTCAGCTTCCTTGGTTTCTTCTCCTTGGCAAAGGTCCGTCTTGATTCCCAGAAGTGATCTAAAGTCTTGGGGTCTGGGCCCCAATATTTATACTAGTAAATGCTTTGTCCTCTGAAGGCAGAGGGTGCCTGTACCTAGCCAAAACCAGTTCTTTGCAGCTTCCTGGCATGAGGTGGAGACAGCATTGTTGAAAGCAGACCTGGCCCAGGTAGCTGAAAGGAAATCTCCTCCCCCTACTCTCTATTCTATGAGGGCTCAGGGGAGGGAAAGGAAATCTCCGCCCCCTACTCTCTATTCTATGAGGGCTCAGGGGAGTGAAAGGAAATCCCCGCCCCCTACTCTCTATTCAGCCAAGGTCCTATTCAGCCCAGCCCTGACTCATCAGACTGCTGGAGCCCAAGCCCTCCTGTCACTCACAAACCAGACATGCAATACTCAACCTAGCAAAGGCAGGCTGGATGGTTAGGCAAGAAAAAACCCACTTTCTAAAAGTGGTATTTTCAAACACTCAGGGGCCGATTCCGATTCGGGTAGGAAATCTCTCCGACTGAGCTGGACCCGGAGAGATTTCCGACCGAATCGGACCCTAGCAGTCCGACCGAACGAGTACGATGCGTTCGCATGCTATCGGACTCGATTCGGTCGGACTCCCATTGAAGTCAATGGGAGCCGGTCGTACAACGCGTACGCGGGCTCCCATTGACTCAATGGGTGCGAGGCGAACAAGGGCACCCCCTATAGCGGGTACGCGTCGAAGCGGGTCGCGCCGTACACGCACAGGTAGGGGGGACCCATGGGTCCCCCCTGTGTGCGACTCGCGCGGCTAGGCGTACAGGGGGGTCCGACACGGACCCCCAAAGTGCGGCTCTGACTTCACTTTAGAGCCGGACGGCGCGAGTCGGTCAGACTGCTCGCGGCGCGCATCGTACTTACCCGGCCGGGGAACGTCTCCATTGCGCGGTGCGAGTCGTGTCCGTGCGAGTCGGTCAGAGCGGTTGGGTCCCGCGAACGAGTCGGTCGGCGATTTCGCGTACGTTCGCATCGTACTCGTTCGCCCGGACGCACGTCCGACTCGGTCGGAAACAGGGCGTCCGAATCGGATCCGGTAAAGCCGACTCCGATTCGGAGCCCTACCGGCCGAGATCGGAATCGACCCCAGAATGTTAAAACCAACTTCACTAAAAGATGTATTTTATCATTCTGAGTTCAGGCATACTAAATTCATTTTTCTACCACGTTCCCTGGGTCAGTTAGGATTATAAGATGTTATAATCAAACTGCCCATTCTGGCGTATGGGGACAGGTAGCCTTGCAATAGTGAAAAACGAAATTGGCTGTAATTCACTATCAGGACATGCCACACACATCAGGACATGTCCTACCTCTTACTTACAATGCATCCTGCCCTTGGGCCTACCTTAGGGGTGGCTAACATGTAGAAAAGGGAAGGTTGAGGGACTGGTAAGTGGGTGCACTTACCAGGTCAACATGGCAGTATTAGACTGCACACAGGCTCTGCAATGGCAGGCCTGAGACACACTTTACAAGCTGCTTCTGTGGGTGGCACAACCAGTGCTGCAAGCCCACCAGCAGCATTTGATTTACAGGCCCTGGGAACACATGGCGCATTATACTAGGGTCTGACAAGTAAATCAAACAAGCCAATCAGGGAGTCACTAATCCATTACAATACTTTACAATAGGGAGCACTTGCACTGTGGCACTGGATAGCAGTGGCACAGTGCCCAAAGCATCTAAAACCAGCAAAAACATAGCAAAACACAGAAGGCAACACCAAAAATGGAAGGGAGACCCACGCCAATGGTGTCAGGTCTAACACAGCCTCTGTACTACGTTTGGCAGAGGAGCTCTTCTGCAGGGATTGTGCTGGAAAGCGGTTCACTGTGACTGAGATGCAGCTCTGCTGACTCTGGCCTCCATCCTGCAAAAGACAGTAGCATGCTCTACATCAAACCCATGTATGGGGGTTCGGTTATCCCAATATATCAGGCAGAGGGTACTCCCACTATACTCTCGATAATATTTGTAGTATTACATAGGAGTATAATCAAATAGTAACATTATCATGGTTGAATTGTTCATCTTTTTCAGCATTCTTGTAATGCTGGTTACAATGCTTTGTTCACCTGAATAATAATCGCAGCTCGTGCTTTTTATATAAGGATACAATTGTTTCAATAAATGTTTGAAAATCCATTTTTGTGTCTTTCTTGTGTACATCTTAGGCATGTAAAAGTAACAATGAAAGGGTACATCAGGTTTCCATGATTTCCTTGTGGAATAAGAGAGGTCATGTTTGAGGTTGCTGATACCATCTGGTACCCTGGTAAGGTTAGGGTGTCAGATGGAGCACTGTGAGCTAGCTAGGAATTAGGCCAACATTTTCTGATGATATGTGTGAACTGAGTCCCCCTATGCTGAAGCTCATGTTGTCCATATACACAGGCCTACTTAATTCGAAGGAAACTTATGACAACCTTATTACATTTAATAAGTTTTAACGTTTGTTTGGGAGCAGGTAGAAAAGTTATGTTTTGGTGGCTGTAATTTAAAACCCCCTTTAATGGTAAATTCAAATTTTAAGTCACAATTCTGAAAATGCCACTCTTAGAAAGTATAACTGCAACAAATAATGGACTGAATGCTGAATGATTCAAACATTCTCCCCCAGTCAAGAGATCTGGGTTAAATCAATCGTTCTTTTGCCCACTACGCCACCCCTGTTTGGACCCAGTCATATGCAAATCAGTCTTGACCCTATTCCTCATGGGAACAGTCCAGCCCGAACTGCCAAGCCAGGTCCTCCCTGGACCGGAAACAAGCATCCTGGGACCGGTTTTGGGGTATGTCACCCCTCATTAGCCAGGCTAGCTTGAATCCAGTGGCACAGTGAGCAAGGGACCCACGTCTGGGCATACCCGTCCCACTTAGGGTGAAAAGTGTAACTGCAACAAATGATGGACGGAATGCTGAATGATTCAAACATTCTCCCCCAGTCAAGAGATCTGGGTTAAATCCATTGTTCTTTTGCCCACTACGCCCCCCCCAGTTTGGATCCAGCCATATGCAACTCAGTCATGACCCTATTCCTCATGGGAGCAGTCCAGCCCGAACTGCCAAGCCACAGGGTGCGCCGGGTATGCCCAGACGTGGGTCCTGGGCTCACTGTTCCACTGGATTCAAGCTAGCCTGGCTGATGAGGGGTGATTCCCCAAAACCGGTCCCAGGATGCTTGTTTCTGGTCCAGTGAGGACCTGGCTTGGTAGTTTGGGCTCGACTGTTCCCATGAGGCACAGGGTCAAGACTGATTTGCATATGGCTGGGTCTAAAGTGGGGTGGCATGGTGAGCAAAAGAACGATGGATTTAACTCAGATCTCTTGACTGGGGGTGAATTTTTGATTTGCTCTGCATTCTGTCCATCATCTGTGTGTCTTTTGCATTCTCGCCCTAAGTGTGCCGGGTATGCCCAGACATGGGTCCCAGGCTCACTGTTCCACTGGATTCAAGCTAGCCTGGCTGATGAGAGGTGATGCCCCGAAACCGGTCCCAGGATGCTTATTTCCGGACCAGTGAGGACCTGGCTTGGTAGTTCGGGCTGGACTGTTCCCATGAGGCACAGGGTCAAGACTGATTTGCATATGGCTGGGTCTAAACTGGGGTGGCATGGTGAGCAATAGAACGATGGATTTAACCCAGTTCTCTTGACTGGGAGTGAATTCTTTGATTTGCTCTGCATTCCATCCACCATCTGTTTGTCATTTGCACTTTTCGAAAGTAGGCATTTTCTGTTCTAACCTTTCGGTGCCTGGAGTCTATTTCCTGGGTCACATCATTAGGTGTAGTTAGCAGTTGACCTTTGAGTATTCCTCCCAGACAGCCACACAATAGAGGGACTGGGTTTTGGCAGGATGGACAATCCTGAGGAGGGGTGGAGCTGTCACCTGTCAGCCTTGCACTTCAAAGACATTGCCTCAGCCCACACACAAAGAACATCACACTAGCCTTTGCTGACCCCAGACCCAGTAAAGCCAGGGGCAGGGAGGCAGGAAAGTCCAGAACCATATGGGGGGGGGGATCTGAAAGTTTCTTCTACTACAAAGCCAGCAAGAGGTATAAATATTGGATCGTCAGCCCAACTCTTCAGTGTATTCCTGGACCTGTGGATACTACAGAATAAGGACTGCCCTGCTGCCTGAGACCTGCCTTGCTGTCTGAGAAGGAAGGCTGGACCTGCTCCTTTCATCTCTGGCTATCTGAGTGACTCTAAGGATCAGCTGACTGACCTCCTGTTCTGAGTTACAAGGACATAAAAAGCCCCAAAGGCCTCTCTGTAACTGTCCAGCTGACTTGCTGCACTGGACCTACCTGGACCTGCAACTGGACCTACTTGAGACCTGCTGGCCTCTGCTAGACTGAGTTCCTGATCCCAAATAATACCTCCACAGGTCCTGGGCCCTTGGCTTGCATCAGAGAGAGCTCCCCCTGGCCTATCTGAAGATTCCATCAAACCTGGCATGAGGCGATGCAAAGCCCCTCGCTGTACAGCTGCCAGCTTCATCGGAACTGATGCAGAGCAGTGCAAAGCCCCGCAAAGCCTCATCGCACAGCTGCCACCCTCATCAGAATTGATGCAGAGTGATGCAAAGTCCCAGAAAGCCTCGCCGCACACCTGCCAGCTTCATCGAAACCGATGCCGAGTAACCCAAGCAACAAAAGCCTCACCGCAGAGCTCATCTGAACCGACACAGAGCAACGCAAAGCCCCACAAAGCCTTGTAGCATAGCTTCATAGATCAGGCGCTGGATGACACGAAGCCTCGCAGACCAACGCCACACAGACCGGGCACCAAAAACATAAGGTTCAATCTCCAGCGGGTCAAACTTGATCCTATGGCTGGTCTGGGCTCCATCGCAGTTGGCCTGAACTTGTGACTTTGTCTCGGTCTAGCACGGCCAGATACCCTCAGTTGGTGCTTTGCCCCTTTTTAGTGCTATTTTTATCTAAATGTTTAAAATTGCATATCTCCAGTTCTATTGATTGGATATTTGTCATTTTGGTATCAAATAATTTATTAAAATTTACTCTATGTTTCTAAGTTGGTGTGGGATTTTTTGGTGTTGTGTTTTCAATTTATTAATGTTTAAGTGCTGTATAAATACTTTACACATTGCCTCTAAGTTAAGCCTGACTAATTTTATGCCAAACTACCAGAGGGTTAAGCACAGGTTAATTTAGTGACTTTTTGTGGTTCACCTTGACAAGGATTGTGGCTGTTGCTTGAGAAGGGTGCCCCATCCCCCACAACCAACAATCAACTTCTCACAATAGGTAACAGAAGTAGTGAGCTTTTGATGGATAAATGTCACCTACGGCCCCTAGAACATATTACACATAATCATTACTCAGAAGATCACACTATCCCGAATCCTAGCTTCATTTCTGAATACATAAACCTGGGGCTGTTTTATTAACTGTGCTCTGATGGAATTTTGGAGCTAATGCATCAACTGCGGGCAGCAGGATTGGAAGCAGTGGGCAGTGGTTGCCTCTCTCCGTTTCTGTGATGTGCTGTCTGAAGCACATGCATTAACGTGCACATCTGTGCACATTTATGATACGGCCCCTTGACTGTAATAGCAAAAACAGTGGTTTGCTGACAGCACTCTGCTCATACGATCTCATTAAGGAAGAATTGTATTTATTATGAACTGGTACCACTAGCTACCTTATGATATCAAATTTCTTTAACGTATGAGCATTGCAATATTCTCAGGGATTTTTTTACTGCCAAAATCAGTATCATACTTCATTTGCATGCCAAGGCTCTCGCTTGCCCTGCTGAGTTGCTAGGGACCAACACTGTTTTGAACACAGTCTCAGACAGCGAATGCAGCCATTGCTGTAGGAGTTTGCCCTTTAAATGTCCTAAAGTGAAATAATAGAACACCTCCATTATATGAAACAGTTCCAACAGGTGTCCCATGCTTCTTCTATCTGAGACCCTGGTAATGTTCCTTGGGGTGTTCCACATGACTCTGTCCTGAGCCCTCTCCTTTTTAGCCTTTAAATGAGCCAAAAAAGCCCTCTGGTTAAGCTAATCCTCCATCCTTAGGACTATACATTTTCGAATATGTATGCGCTATGCATCTATTTCTCCGAATTGTTCTATCTTGCACAAATGGTGCAGAGTGGGATCGTTGTTATCTCGTATCATGTGCAAATTAGAAGCACCACAACTTCTTAAAAAGTAATTGCATCTAAACGGAAACCATTGTCTAGAACCTTTAGACTTTGGACTTTTGTCCTGATGTGTTATGGGCCGGCCTCCAGCCCCTCGCTGTAGGTGGAAAGAACTTGGGTGTATGGAACTCGGGTATTCTGTTGGACGACACCTTGTGTGGAGCACTGGTAACATCTTAATAACTATTACAAATAGATGGACTTATTTAGCTCTAACCCTTGCCCAATGACATTGTCTCCCGGTGCGGCAGGGGACTAAAGCCAGGGGCCTTATGCAAAGACCAGAAGCACGTCATGGGGTAGACACCTGACCTTCTGATGAACAAATTAAACCCTATGTGATGTCCGTCATTTAAACTTATAAAATCAGAGTTTTCTTTAGGTTCGCCCACCTTATAAAGTCCAGACAGTAGGTTGTGACTTTTCTGTGGAAGCTGCAGCAGCCTTTTTCCTTATTTCTCGGGAAATTACACAAAACCTGGCATTTCAACCCTCGTGAGCTTTATATCTCCGAGACCTTCAGGTTTGCGTGCCCTAAATAAATACATGGAATAAACAAGTAGAAGAGCCTTTTGGCACTTATAGGTGGAAAGAGACGATGCTAACACCAAGAAAAATCGTTGAAGCTAAAGTAATGTCTGTTTACTCTGTTAAACAGGCAGGAAACGTCGCTGATCTACCTGCAGCTGTTTGCATCCACAACAGATAGCTGCAGACATTATTCAAAATGAAATGTCCAAGGGGTTGACTAACAATGTATTTATGTTAATGTTATTATCAGATAAATAAAATGTCAAGCTGTACTATTCGAATTTAATGTTATGCAAATGTGTCACAACGAGGTGCTGTCCGAGGGCTGCAGACCGAACATATTTTTCTTTGAGATATGCATGATCTGAGGATACACTATATCAGCGGCTAAATCTGCGCGTTGTTTGTGCAGAGAAGATTTGCAATTGCATTTGGAAAAAAAAATGCAAATCTGTTATGAGATCTTTTTCACGAAGTATTAAATAGATGAGAAATGTGAACAAACGTGGAATGTTAAGTGCAGCGGAGTCAAAGGAAACAGAATAGTTAATTTAGAAAGCAGATGTGGCTTGACACTAGTTGGAAACAATTTTTCCGATTTCGCATTGAAATATGTATTACTGTGCCATCTGGAATGAGAGATAAGAGTTTCTGACTCAACCGATTCCATCTCATGGCAAAGATAAAGCTGTGACAGAAACGAGGTCTATCACCAGGGGGCTCACAAAGGTGCGGTTGTTCATATAAGGGCTTGGAAAGAATTACAAAACCACTCTTTTAAAATGCCCACAAATTTGTGTATCAGGGACTGTAAAATATAGGACGGTTCAGTTAATATTAGATACACACTAATGAATCTTGTGATGACAGGTGCAATTGAAAAAGTGCTGGTTATACATGTATTACCAGATCCTGGTGTGAAAGCATAGTAACTAGGTGGACTCATCCCACCGACCAGTTTGCTTTGGGAGGGGAAAATGCATTTGGGCATTGGAGGGCGGGGGGAGTTGGTTCACGAGTGGTGGAACTGAGTGCTTAATTTGTAAAATATGAAGTCCAGGTGCTCAAATGTTTGTCGGAGGCCACACCCACTTCTGCTGGCTCCGCCCACTTACTCTATTGGCCCCACCCACATCCTCAACTGGCACTGCTGAAAGTCAGATGTAATTCCCGATCTGAATTTCAGCAAGGGAGCCTTCCGACTCTGATGCAAATATGTGAATATAACATCTGCGCCTAGACAATTCACTTCATATAGTGTTATGACTTGTTTAAATATTAGAACCATAAAACGTGATAACTTGTTTTATAGTGCTTGCTAACTGTGGACTTTGTCACTTTAAAGCACTGTGTTACTATTCAGTGGATCTACTTTAGCAGGATGAATAACCAAGTGTGAAGCTTGCAGATTACACACACACATATATGCACCCATCTGGACAGGTAAAGCATATCTCACTGAGCTATCTTAACACGGAAGGGGTGTCGGTCACAGTTCAGGCGTGTAACTTATGCTTGACTTGTTAATCACAGTGTCACACCGTGACTTACATCAAGTGAACGTGATGATGTAGGAAAGAGAGGAGGTGAAGGAGGTGTGCGTTTAGAAAGAAAAAGAAGCAGTCTCAGAGACAACTGTGTGGACAGCGGGAGTTTTTAACAATAAATTGATAAACAAAAAAGGAAATATGTAAGTGAGATAGAAGGAGAGGGAATGCCGAAAGATCACACTTTTTCCGGAAAATGACAAGGCGAATGCAAGCTAAGGAGTGAGAAAAAAGTGATGACAACTTTACTCAGTCCTTTCCCTTAAGTATGTTTAACTGAGAATGAATAAAAACTAGAAAGGAGCACTTCTATTTCCAACATAACAACCGTTCCTCTACCTTTTTTCAATAATAAATACATTGTTCCATGACACTTTTACTAACAGGAAAAGTATAGGCTGTCAGGAAGGCACAGGACTTCATAGGGCTACATTTTCATCATGTTCGATCAAGCACATGAAGCAATATCTGGATATGCATAAGTAGTTAATTGTCACAGTAGGGGTGAAAGGACAACTTTCTGTCTCCGCCCCTCTTTTTGACACAGGTGAGGTGACCAGATAGTCAAAACTACATTCATCAACATGGAAAAGAGAATTTAACGAGGCTTGCGAACCTAAGATCTGCATTTTTCTGGTAACAACACAGGGAAAGTTAATACATATTTAACACACAGTTATCTGTGTAGCGTAAACTGCTTAGTAATAGAGGGGCATATTATCAAGGGCCGGCGATAAATATCGCAAAGCGCTCTTAGCGCTTGCATATTTATCGCCGGCTATCTCTGCAATTTATCGCCCGGTTAGCGCGTTATTAACAACGCGCATCGCCGAGGCGATAAAAATTTCAGAGATAGCGTGGATATCGCCGTTTTCCATGTGGAAAACGGCGATATCCTAGATGATAGGGCCTGTGGTCTTAGCCACAGAATCCACCCCCCATGTTAAGTATGCCTTAGTCAGGAATTTAACAGACGTTAAATTCCTGCGTTAAGGCATACTTAACGCGGTTAAAATAATCGCTTCCCCGCATTGTAAATATCGCGAAGCTGCCTTCGCGATATTTACCCATGTTGTTTCCACAGACACGCCTACTTTGCATCTCATTATCGATGCAAAGTCAGGCGTGCTGGAAACGGGAGCAAAATCAGCAAAACACGCGATAGCGTGTCTTTGCTGATAAGGCGATATAATTATCGCCGCTTTTCGGCCGAAAACGGCCGCAAAAGCGGCGATAATTGTTTATCGCCGCCTTGTTAATATGCCCCAGAGTTGTTTGTCCCTCTGAGTTGTGTCCAGGCATTACAAGGAAGCAGGCCCACTGTTCAAAAAGGACGCTTAAGCAGTGCATCCTGGGCTGGAAACAAAAACAATATCAATTTAAATGAAGATAAACTGTGTCAGAGCACCAGGACAATCTGGGACATATGACTTCAGCATCATAAGGACTCGCAGAAAAAGGCGATTAGGTGACTCTATCCAGTGCATAATTTGTAAAATGAATGAGTGAGAGTGCCCCCAGCTGTGCTCCAAAGGCCTCCAATGGTGCTATTAAATGTCTACGCACGGAATACCAAGGCTGCATAGTCCGGAAATCATCTCAGGCTTCTTTAATCTATTCCCAGACACTAACTTCCTCTTTAGATAACTGTTGTTGGTACCCGCATTCTCCCTTTGTTACTTTTTACATATTTATTTTTCTTCTCCTTTCCCGTTTGTGTGTTTTTCACCTCGCTTGCTCTCGCCGGGAGCCGCTTTGTCAATATCTAATGAGGAAAAGCAAGTGCCCGGTTCAAATTAAGCACTGTTATTTCACAGGTATATAACTTTCCCCCCCCACCATAACAGATCATGTTTATCAGGGTATGTTGGAAATCTAGTTCAAGTGCACTGCCTACAACTCCCAGAATACATTAATTTGCTAGATAAGAGAGAAGACTGGAACACGAATTGTGATGTCCTGGTGCCATGCAGTCATATGGGGCCACAAGCTTCCACTCACATCAAAAATTGAAGGTTTGAATATTCTATATTCTTTATCAAGCTCTTCGAGACGAAAGAATATGCCCCGAGAAAGTAACAAACTCGAGAATGTGTCCTAGGTAAATCAAGGGCACCCTTAGCACTGACTGCATGAAAAAGCAAAATTGAACTCAAACCAAACGTTAGAAACAAAAAACACGTGACACCAACACTTTATCAGTTACGTAAAGAACTTCAAATAGGTCTATGGGTATTAGGTTTTTTTCCTCCGTGGGCGACAGCAAAATGGGCGACAGAGGAAGATTTATCCTGCATATTCTGGGGACGCCACTGCAATGTGTGGTTAAACAACAGAACTGCTTTACTGGGGACGTTGAAGGGAGGGCAATATTACTGATTTCCTATCCTGCCCTGCAGTTTTATCAATCAACTAAAGCAAATGTTCTTCTTCTCCGTTTCCATGCTGACCACTTGCCCAGGGTCACTATAAATCCTCCTTGCAGCTTCGGCACACTCTTCCCTTCCCGGGCCAAAGCGCACCACTAAGCCAGAGGGGCCAGTCTGTGCTATGGTCTCACCATCCCACCAGCCGTGCGGATGGCGGGGGGGGGGGGCGGGGCTCTATGCTTACCTTGTGCGACCACCCCAGGGAGGAGAGGAGACTGCCAGTGAAGCAGTGCAGGCAGAGACAGACAACCAGTGACATGACAGCTCCCGAGGGCCACTGGGGAGATATTAAAATACCGAAATATATCCGAAAGAGATGAAACATGGCATGGAAAAACAGCACTTCAAATGCAAGTCAAAGAATAATAGACAAAAATACAGGCAGAAAAGAGTTAAGGCCCTGCCCTTCCAGCCTTCTGACCCGGGGTATGGCACATGGTGCCCGGCGCAGGCGGCATGATTGCTCCTCAGACTCAGAGTCGGTTCATAACAAGTTTACCAACCACCACGGTGACCACACTAAACTAAAGAAAAGGCAGCGTTGGTTTGGTTACTTACGGGTTAATGCCTTTAAAAAGAAGAGGCCTGCTGCTGGACACTGACTGCACGACACGCTGGCTGCAGGCTGCTTCAAATATTAGTGCAGTTGACGTTGTGCTGAAGTGCTGGTGCGTTGTGACTCGTGTGTGTGCGCCGGAGTGTAGAATTTTTTAAAAGGTTACACACGCTGACACAGCTGCCACAGCCTATCAGAACCAAATCTTGCCCAATCAGAGGCCCGCCCACCGGTAGCACTGACTTCACTGAAGTCAAATTGGCATGGATTTCTTATCGGCTCAGCAGCACTTTTCACTGGGGACTCGATATATTGTAAACACGGCAGTCAATTATATTTTTGTGACGCATGACGTGCAGTCATTGATGTGTGTTGGCACTCGGGTGTAGACCCGGCCCTGATAAATAAGTGCCGGTGCTAAGCACCGGAAAGCACCGGCACAAATTAAGCACGCACAGGCAACCTACCAAATACAGCAGTTTCAATGAAACCCGACAGAGTGCAGCAACCTACTAGGCACCACTTGGTAGAAGGGTATGGTTATAGGCTTGGTGTGTGCAGCAGGTGTACGGGGAGTGGGGGAGGGGGGAGAGTTTCCCACGCATCCAAAAACCAGTTTTTACCATATATTAATATGAATGCCTCAATTATTCCTACATCAGGAGGGGTTGATACAGGTGAAATGCGTACATTACTTCATGTCACTGTAAAAGTGTAATTTTTAACAGTTTAAACAAAAATACAATACATTTCTTCTTACATAATTTATATAATATTTCGATGTTTTAAAATTGTTTTTTTTTTATTTAACTGTAATATTTGCAATTTTTTCGTGGGGTGTTGTGCAAATTGGATAAACTATGTTGGACAGTATATCAAACAAAGAATAGCAAACAACAAATATTTCTCTGATAAATTACAGATGATTCATTCCTGTGCACTCAATTATCTGGTTTCATTAACCATGGAGAAGGGCTTTACAAAAAGGAAAAGTCTCAAGGTAATAGGATAGGAAACACATTTTGCATAAATCATGTTACAAGTTCTTCAAGAACATCGCACTACAGACTTCGTTTGCCAAGTGCACATTTCATATAGAAAACCTGGTGAAATCTGTGTGTGGAAAGTGGCCCGGAATTCAGGGGAAACATGTGAAACTTGGTGCAGAAACACCAACTCCTGAGTCTATGCACCATTCCTAGGGGTCACGTCTAAATTACTGCACTTCACAATATCAGGATTCTAGGTGCGATATTTCTGCATCAGGAGTCCCTTGAACTCTCATATTGAGGGCCAATGAAATCTTTATTATAAGAACTCAGGCTGGAAGACGAGCAAGCAGGTGGACCCTCCTGTGAAGAGGCAAACCCATTGGACTGCGATGGGTGGTCTGTTATCGATTTCCTCATTATTCCATCCTTCGGTTGCCTATATCAATCTATCTAAAAATGGGTGCATGGTTTAATTGACTTCTTGTCAAAGTGATGCAGAATCTCTGTAAAGACTGAGAGCTTCAGAGCACATAATATAGTCCGGCAAAAGGAATTCTAATTTTGAAATTGTGATTAAGTATCAAATATAGAGGCAGATTTGCAAAACTAATGTCGGAGAATAGTGCTACGGCAAATTTGGCATCGCCGCGCTCAGACAATTTTTAAACGCAGGTGTTAGACTTGGCACCATTGGCGTGGGTCTCCCTTCCATTTTTTTGCTGTTGCCTCTTATGTTTTGCTGGTTTTAGATGCTTTTGGGCACTGTGCCACTGCTGTTCAGTGCCACAGTGCAAGTGCTCCCTACTGTAAATTGTGTTATGGATTAGTGACTCCATGATTGGATGATTGGTTTACTTGTCAGTCCCTAGTACAGTGCACTGAGTGTGCCCAGGGCTTGTAAATCCAATGCTGCTGGTGGGCTTGCAGCACTGGTTGTGCCACCCACAGAAGCAGCTTGTAAAATGTGTCTCAGGCCTGCCATTGCAGAGCCTGTGTGCAGTCTGTGACTGCCATGTCGACTTGGCAAGTGCACCCACTTGCCAGTCCCTAAACCTTCCCTTATCTTCATATCAGACACCCCTAAGGTAGGCCCAAGGGCAGGGTGCATTGTAAGTATAAGGTAGGACATGCC